>OY728122.1:1754966508-1759903758 GCA_963277665.1 Viscum album | reverse complement strand
CAATGCCAAATGATATCCATGTGCTAGCATGGGGAATCAAATGTCTTGTGTTGTCAGTTCTTGATCACTCATTCTTTGGTCTTAAAGAAATCTCTCTATTATTTCTCATTCTTGAGAGTGAGGGAGAGATAGAGGAGTTGAAAGATAATTTTCTATGCACAACAATTCTGTATTTTTGATTGTAGATTTCACACCCTACACGATAGACATAAAAATCTATTTATAGAGTCAGGGTTTAGGTTAAAATATTATTTAATTTCATTCCATCCCTTAAAAAATATTATAACTTTTAATGAACCCCATGCCACATAATAATAATAATAATAATAATAATAATAATATTTTGTGTTGTGTGACAACTTGCACAATAAAAAATATTTTTCAACCAAATTGTTAATTAATATTTTCACCTAAAATGGTCTTGGTCCATTAGAAATACTCTTTCATTTATTGAAATCCCAAATAAATATTTAATTTAAATATTTAATTTAAATATTTAATTCACAAATAAATATTTTTGATTGATAAAACGTGAATAAAATTATTCCTAGGTCTTGAGAATAATATTTATTCAATTAATTAAATTCAAATAGAATTTGACTGAGATCATTAGAAACACTTAGTGTGTGACCCTCTAGGATTATTTATCATTGGTATTAAATGGAATTTCCTAAAGCCTAAGATTAATTTCTAGTAATGGGTCTAGGAACCCAAGAGAAAGAACTTAATGTTGAAATGATGATGACCACATAGAAACACTCATTGTGTAATATAATCCATTTGTCACAATATCTCATCAAGAAGGTTGCACATATGTTTCACAAACCTATATGTTCGATACATATTTCTTTGACTATCTAAAATAAACATGTCTTTACACCATGGACATGGAATTTAGGGTGATAATTATATTCCAATAAAAGGGATGAGATATCTATTTCCATAAATACGGAAGGTACAAATCCTTCCTTGGTTTATCCATTAATGACATTTCATTCGTGATGCACCCAACATATCAAAATTTTCCATGAACTATTATCATAATGGTTTATGAAATACATCAAAGTACAAAAGTCGTAACATGCATTAATAATAATCTTAAAGTCTAAGGACCATTACACACACTCACAAATATATCCGATAACACCAAAACATTCATAATTCCTACTGGAGGGTCTATTCTCATAATCTTATATATTTCAGATCACCAAGTGAAAAATTCATGAGAAGAAGTCAAAATATGCTTATGAGTACTCACACCTAAAAATCTATGTACTATGTGTCCCATCATAGTATGTTATCCAAGCACATAACATTATTTAAGTATGTCATCATATCACTTCAAAGTTCTCATCATAGTGGGGAACTGATATGTCCTTATCAATATGACATATACTCCAGGACATTATTACATTAGAGTTATGCATAAAAATGAACAATATATAATAAGAATTTTTATTAATATTCAATACATAAAATATAATTGTAATCAAAGTATAAATAGTTGGTCCTTGTACACCAACTGTTTTTACATTTTTTAGTTCTCAGTGCAGTGGAAGCGTGTAGGGGTGGGTGATATATTAAAATTTATTTTAATATTTATATGCCCGGAACCTTGAGCATGGATCTTGCAGGTAAAATTTATAATTAATTTATTTAATGCTGGTAGAAATGAATAGCTAGTATTATGATCAAGTTCAAAAATAAATGTTTATTTTATGAAAAGACACTTTCATGTTTCTTTCGTTACCCTATGAGGATCTAAGGATAGAATATATAACATCTTGGTTCCAAAATCCACCTAGAGGCGCCCCATAACCGGTTCGTTACATGGCCTCAAGCACATTTCCCCTAATGCCAGAGGCTGTCGACTAGCAGCGAGGGCCTTGAGTGTGATAGAGGGGAAACTATGCCCTTATTGGCAAGGTAACACAACAGAATAGAAACAAATAACAATAGAGGAAGCAGTAATAATATTAAATAATAAGAAATAGTAGAAGTCTGAATAAATAAACAGCTGGAGAATATATATAAAAATGATGCATGGTACTTATGTCTAAGAAAGTATCCAAACACATCACAATGCTTGAATACTGTACTAAACCAAATTACAAAAGAAAAAAAGTAAACTCATCAGCATCGCAAGCCTCATCTTGGTCCTATGCTCTCCAACTCCTCAGCAATCAAGTACCTGAAGTAGAAGGGAACTTCACCTTATCTATACCTACAACAATATAATCTGTTTGGGCCCAAAAGCATGGCCCAAACAGGGTGTGAGACTAAATCCCAATAGGAAACCACCACAAGATCTGTGCCCAATAGTCAATGAATATATGGTAGGTAATAAATAACAGGAAGCAGTAAACAAGAAAGTACTCAGCAGTAACCAATCCACATTTTCAAAGCATTCAGTTTCATAAATCAAGTAACAACAAACCAAAGCAGGTAAACACAAACAGGTAACCCTCTGGGAATTACTCACAGCTCATCCCCTCTGTTCCTACCCAGAAACACAAGTAAGTAGTTAAACATAAAAGTTAACCCTCTGGGAAGTACTCATAGCCTATCCCCTCTGGTCCTACCTAGAAACACAAGAAAATAGATAACACAACAGGTAACCCTCTGGGAAGTACTCACAGCCTATCCCCTCTGGTCCTACATAGAAACACAAGCAACCCTCTGGGCAATACACTCAGTCTAACCCCTATGGTTCAACTTTAGAATAGACTCTTTGAGGAAGCACTCGCCATTAATTCCTCCTATAGTCTTGTATTAGTAACTAAATGTGCTATGGGGAAGAACTTATGTCACATTCCCCCTGTGTACTACGTTGAGGAACTACAGAAACTCTGAGGAATCACTTACGTCAATTCCTCCTATGGTCTCGCATTGTAAGAAAAAACAGACACTCTAGAGAGCCCTTCTGTCCATTCTCCCTATGGTCTACTACACCAAGTTCTCATGGACCTGTGTAAGTCAAGCAAGCATAGCAGTGCATATCGGCCAAATTAAAACTCAAGAACTACTTGGATAAACTGTATACAGCATAACAACATGTCAGAATAACAGTCACACCATCCTAAAATACTAGGCATGGGAAAAATAAACAGCAGTCTAACAGGCAAACTAGACCAAACGGTCAAAACGAGAAACATGCATGGAAAACACTTCCAAATCATATAAATTCACCATATTCACATTCAATAAGCCTCTATTTAAGCATAAAATAATAACAGGAAATTATCCGGGCTAAAATGGTAAACACACAATACCCCGTTCGGGGTATTGGACCAATTTTCACATATAATTCAAAAACTTTCAACAGAAAGGCAAAAACCACCTACCTCGGTTTTGGGAGATCACTATAAGTGAACCTCAAGCCTTGAATCACCCAAGAACACCGTAGATATACAAAAATGTCTAAAACGTTCAACCGAGGATAACATTAGAAAGAGGAGGAATCAAAAAAAATATCTATAAGAAGGAATAGCTTACCAAAGCGATTCCAACCCAATCAACGGTGGTTGAATCAGTGGTCAGATGCTCGGTCGGGGGCTCAGAGGAATATCGATGTCGTTCTCTCACTCTCGGATGAACCAAACCTAGAAGAAGGTGGTTCTGTCTGTCAGACACGACCCCGATGCATTTAATGAAAAAAATAAAGTACATGGCGTGTACTTTATAAGTACACGACATGTACTTGCCTTCACCGGCACCCACATTAAGCGATATCCAGGTCACCACACATGACCATGTGCATGGCCGCTACACGGCCAGTACCCGGCTACCCGTGGTAACTGAGTACATGGCGTGTACTCATAAAGTACAAAACGTGTACTTCAAAAATTTCCAAGAATTCCTCTTTTTCTCAAAAACGACCAGAAAAGGAAAACATACCTGGAAAGAAGATCTAAGTTCTTACAAAATCCCCCCCTTTTTGTCCCCAAATTTCCCTAGAAAGGTAGTGTAGAAGAAGAAACCCCAAACAGCTCTGACCACTATGATCATACATCCACCTCCCTCTCCTAAGTCTTGTACTGTACTCATCTATGCTACCATAACACTCATACCAGAGGAATAGACCAGCCACATAGAAACTTCGTACTTAGATAGAAAATTCGGATAAGATACTCCTGAAATGATGCATCCACTTCTAACTAAACCTCCTCGGGTTGGAAGATATGAGATGGGTCTGAGAAGTAACGTTGAAGCTGAGAAACGTGGAAGACGTTGTGCATATCCCAGTACCTCTGAGGCAACAATAGCCAATATGCAACTAGCCTAACTCTATCCAACACCTCAAATGGCCCGACATACCTTGATGAAAGACTATCATGTCTCCTAATCCTTCTGTGTCCCAACCTCAGTGTGACATGTAGGAAAACCGGATCCCTGACCTCGAACTCCAGAAGTCATCTCTGCTGATCAGCATAAGACTTCTGTCGAGACTGCGTAGTATCCATCCTCTTCCGAATCAACTCTATCTGTTCTTTGGTCTCCTAGACAAGACGAGGACCTAGAATAGCTACATATCCTACCCCAATCTAACTTAAGGGTGATCAGAATGGCCTACTGTACAAATCCTCATAAGGTCCCATCAGTTTAGTCTCTTGAAAACTATTATTATAGGAAAACTCCACAAGAGGTATATTCTTCTCCCAAGAACATCCAAAATCTAGGATGCATGCACGAAGCATGTCCTCAAGCACCTAAATCGTATGCTTGGACTGGCCATCTGTCTGGGGATGGTAAGCTATACTCAAAATCACCTGTATACCCAAAGCCTTCTGAAGCCCATTCCAGACCCAAGAAGTAAAACAAGCATCCCTGTCTGAAACGAAGTAGTGTGGAACCCCATGTAGACATAAAATCTCTCGTATGTACAACCGTCCCAGCTCATCAACACTAAAGGTCTCCTTGATTGGAAAGAAGTGAGAAACCTTCATGATTCTGTCAATGACAACCCAAACTGCATCATTCCCTCGAGGCGACCTCAGTAAACCTGTCAAAAAATCCATCGCGACATCATTCCACTTACACTTGGGAATGGGTAACTACTGTAAAAGCCCTGCTGGTCACTGATGCTCTACCATCACCTGCCGACAGGTGGAACACCTCATGATGAAACCAGAAACATCTCTCTTCATACCTGGCCACCAATACTGATGGTGTAGATCACGATACATCTTGGTGAAACCAGGATGAACTTCTCAAACTGAGGAATTAAAGTCCCACATCATCTCCTCGCATTTGTTTTCTAGAACCCATACGCGCCCCTGGAAATGCAAGATCGCATCCTCACCTATGGTCCATCTAGGAATAGGGTCCTCTCCTGACACACTTTTCCGTAAGACTAGGCCTTCAGAATATGATAGCTACCTCATTTGTACTCGATCAAGAAGAGTAGAGGTAACAACCACATAAGAAAGAAAAGTCTACCCCTTTCTGTTGTGCATCTCCAAATGCATCTTAGAGAATAGAGCCATAATATACCACTCACTACTGGCCTGTTGAACTGCCTGTATCTGAGTCCTCCTGCTCAGCGCATCAGCCACTACGTTGCCTTTCCTAGGTGTATAGGCAAGCTCAAAGTCAAAAGACTAAAGGTACTCAACCCACGTTCACTGTCTCAAATTTAATTCACATTGAGTGTAGATATACTTTAGACTCTGGTGGTTTGTGAAAACCACAAAATGCTCTCCTAGAAGATAATGTCTCTAACAGTGCAAGAAATGAACAGTAGCATCCAACTCGAGATCGTGCATCGGGTAATTCCTCTAATGTGGCCTCAACTGCCGAGACCCGTACGTGATGACTCCTTCTCCCTGTATAAGCACAACTTCAAGCCCGATACCTAATGCATCACAGTACACAGTATAGATCTTGCCCAGCTCTAGAAAAACTAGTATCGGTGCTGAATTCAACCTCCCCTTCAGCTCCTGAAAGGCTGACTCACAAGAATATGAACACAAGAACCTTGCACCCTTCTTATTCAAACCCGTCAGTGGTTATTCTAAGCATGAAAAGTCCTGTATGAAAAATATATAGTATCCATACATCCCTAGAAAACTCTGTACCTCAAAGACATTCTTTGTATTCTTTCAGGAAACTACTGCTCTCATTTTCTCTAGGTCTACTGATAATTCTGTATCTGAGATAACATGACCCAAGAAGTGAATCTGGTCTATCCAAAAGTGGGATTTTGAGAACTTAGTATATAACTGATTCTCTCTTAGTGTACTCAAAATGATATCAAGATGTGTATCATGGTCATGTCAAGTGCGAGAGTACACCAAGATATCTTCCATAAAGACCACCACAAAAGAATCCATGTATGGATGGAACACTCGGTTCATTAGTGCCATGAAAACTGCAGGCGTGTTCTTGAGACCGAACGACATAACCACATACTCGTATAGACCATTACTACTATAGAAGGCCATAAGAGGTATATCATATGGTCTAACGTGAAACTGATGATAACCATATCTCAAGTCAATCTTCAAGAACACCCAGGCTCCTCGAAGATGATCAAAGAGATCATCAATCCTCAGAAAGGGATATCAGTTCTTGACCATCAACTAGTTCAACTTCAAATAATCCATGTAAAGCCTGAGGGTACCATCCGCCTTCTTCGCAAATAGGATAGGCGAACCCCAAGGAGAAGTACTAGGTCTGATGAAACCCTTTGCCTGCAACTCCTCCAACTGCTTCTTGAGCTCCTATAACTCTGGTGTAGCCATCCTATAAGGAGGAATGGACACCGGTGCCACTCCTAGCACGAGCTCAATAGAAAAGTCTACCTCACGCTTCGAAGGAAAACCTGAAAATTCTTATGGAAAGACGTCCTAGAAACGATCCACCACTGGAGGAAAGTCCATCTAAGAAGTCCCCTGGTAATACATATATAGACTAGAAATCTGGGATATAACTCCTCCCAACCCTTGATGCTCGGGTCCTGTTCTTCTCACCTGGACATCCCAATCACCCTTATGAATAAACAATCCACCTTATGGTGATGTAAAACTCACCCTACGATGGTAGAAATCGATGAATTATTGGAAGGTAACCAACCAGTCTATTCCGAGAATGAAATCATAGCCTGTTTTCTCTAGGACATAGAGGTCCCAAAAAAAGTGACACCCACCAACCTATGGAGGGTAATACTTGAACTAACACACACTAGTCGTTATAGTCCCCAATGGAGTGTCCAATGTCAAGAAATCAACATAAGTAAAGATATAGAGCCCAAGGATCTCCACAACAGCAACAAATATAAATCTATGGGAATCCCCTATATCAAAAAGAGCAGAAGCTAAAACTGAGGCATTTAAGATTGTACCTTAAAATATAGAAGGTCTGGGATCCTTCTCCTTCTAGGTCTACTCCACTGCAAAATTTTGGCCTGTACCATGGCCTTGTGACCCTGCCTGACCACTCTGGTATGATTCTCTCTAATGTTGCTGAAAACCGGGTGACTGGATACCACGACCATGACCTGCACCTCGGCCTAAACGGCCAGAAGAACTCTAGTCCCTAGACTGGTGAGAAACTGGTGGTGCTTCTCTAGAACTAGGAGTCATAGAAAAACCCCTGTCACCAGATGCTGGTGAAAAGATCTGACAGAAGGGCTGAAGATGACCCATCTTGCCGTAAGATCGGCACTCCACTGGGTCTCTCAGGCAATGTGGCCTCGTATGCCCACTCTTCCCACACTGGTAGCATAACACCTGGATACCAGAAGATATCTCTCGCCTCCTCGGATCTCTGCATGTAACCTCCCTACGATGCTTCCAGCTGTCAATAGGAGGGATACTAACTCTGGATGCCAAGCCTCCCTAGTTCACAACTCCAAAATCTCTCAGATTGCGCTCCGTGATCAGCACCTGGTTGACGATAGAAGTGATAGAAGTCAACCTGAAGATATTCACCTATGATTAGATGTCATGTCTCAAACTATCCTCAAACTTCCTTGACAGGAATAACTCATCACCTCCTAGAATAGGCATGAAGCTCTACAGATTAGTGAAATGAGAAGAATACTCCATAACAGAAAGAGTACCCTACTCCAGACTCATGAACTCTTGGGCTCGATCGGCCCTCAAATTCTCCGGATAGAATTAGTCATAGAAGGAACGCTGGAACTCATCCCAATCCATGACCTGTTGGAATCCAGCCTGTGAGATCACATCCCACCATCTCTTGGAAGAATCCCGAAGCATGTACGTAGTGAGATTGACCCTCCTCTCTGGAGGCATCTCTAGATGCTCGAAGATAGACAACATGGCTTATAACAATGACTATACAGCCTGGGTTCCTCCTTCCCTTATGAAAGTGGGAGGATTCTGCTGTTGAAAGACCCGTGTCAACTTTTCCATAGATGGGGCAGGATGTGGTACCCCACGGAAGGTCTTCATGAACCTCATAAAGACTTATCTGAACTGTGCATTAGCACCTATGTCCAGAGTGATGGCTGGTGCCAAGATTGGAACTACTAGAGGATCCACAGAAAGTCCCTAATCAACCACGTCTGGTGTTTGATCATCGCCTTGAAACTGGTGAACAATTGGAGGACGTCTCGGTGGCATGACTCTACAAGGTCAATGCACACCTTAGAACAAAATCATAAAGTACTAAAAACTAGAAGTGTAAGAAGGGAAAAGAAGAAAGAAAACATTCATGTTTAAAAAAAAAGACTAAACGACGTTTATAATTACTACATGGCGTGTTCCCATAATCCTTTCACATGGGTGTGTACTTCTGCTAGAACTGGTCGTGTAACACCCCAAACACACGGCGTGTTGTCCTTACACAAAGCGTGTACTTGAATTTTCTCCCCCTTCTCGAGTCATTCTACATGGATAAACCACATGGTTATCCTTAGAATGATATTACATGACATGTTTGTGCCAGACATGACATGTACTAGATGATATTCAACGACCCGTGTTGTTTGTGACACGACCAGATACTCGGCTGACACTACACGGTGTGTTCCATACAGACACGGCGTGTACTAGGAAAGATAACACCGACCCGTGTTGTTAATTACATGGACGGATTCCAAGATTAAACTACAAGGAATGTTTAGAACTGACACACCATGTATAACCTAAGATTTCTCCATCCGTGTTGTTAGTCACATGGGAAGACACAGGGTCAACACGACATGGCATGTACAACCGGTACACGACATGTTCCCACATAAATTTCCCTATCCCGTGTCTCTTCCCACATGGGCTATGACATGATTAGAGACTACACGATGTGTATATACGGTACATGGAGTATACTTAAGAAAAACAGTTTCTTTCCAAACAGAAGAACACATGGCGTGTAGTCAAAACTACACGGCATGTATGCTGGGTTTTTCCAGACAGTGAGCCTCAAAAACTACTCCGAAGTCCAGAAAAACACTGAAATGAACACCAAGGTGCCAAATTCCAATCTGTGAGGGCCCATACTCCCCGCGAATCAAAGCTTGGCATCTTATACATGTTATAATAAGAATAATAGGGCAATGATCCACCAAATTCCGGTCCATGAGGGCCCATAACACCTCAAGAACCAAAGTTTGGTGTTCATTCAAACAAAACCTTACACAAACAATACCCTATCAAATAGAAGGTATTTTTATCAAGACATCCATTACAACAACATGAATATCTAGCACAACACCTATCACAACAACATGTAATCACTAATGCACCCTAAATGGCATAGAAAGTATGCATGACATGTGATTTATATAAAGTTCCTATATGATGTATGAGATGGAATACCCTCATCTCATCGGGTTATAATAGAATTAGAACCTCAACAATATCAACAATGACAACACAATACATGTGATTCACCCAATGGTGAAAATCAAATCAACTGTAAAATTTCAAAACTAGAAAAAGTTGAAATACTAGGTAAATTGTCTTTTCCTTGTACACGGGTTAGCTACACCCAGGCACAGCTTATTAGCAAGTACCTATTCTATCCTATCCCTAAATATAGGCTCCAAACAGTAATTAAAAAAAAAGAAACTCCTCTGAAACCACTTTGTAACATCCAGGTTCCGGAAGCCACCCAGAAACGCCCCGTACTCAGTTGGTTATATGACCTCAAGCGCATTTACCCTAACACCAGAGGATACAAACTAGAAGTGAGGGCCTTGGGTGTGATAGAGGGGAAACTATGTCCTCATTGGCAGAGTAACACAACAGAAGAGAAACAGATAACAATATCAGAAGCAGTAATAATATCGAACAATAAGAAACAATGGAAGTCTGAATAAATAAACAGCTGGAGCATATATATAAAAATGATGCATGGTACATATGTCTAGGAAATCATCCAAACACATAACAATGCTTGAATACAATACTAAACCAAAGTACAAAAGAAAACAAGTAAAATCCTCAGCATCGCAAGCTTCAGCTTGGTCCCATGCTCTCCAGCTCCTCAGCAATCAAGTACCTAAAGTAGAAGGGCGCTTACCCTTGTCTATACCTACAGTAATATAATCTGTTTGAGCCCAAAAGCATGGTCCAAATAAGGTGTGATATTAAATCCCAGTAGGCAACCACCACAAGATCTGTGCCTAACAGTCAGTGAATATACGACAGGTAATAAATAACAGGAAGCAGTAAACAAGGAAGTACTTAGCAGTAAAAAATCCACAGTTTCAAAGCATTCAGTTTCATAAATCAAGCAACAACAAACCAAAGCAGGTAAACACAAATAGGTAACCCTCTGGTAAGTACTCACAACCCATCCCCTCTGGTCCTACCTAGCAACACAATTAAACAACTAAACACAAAAGGTAACCCTCTAGAAAGTACTCCCAGCCTATCACCTCTTGTCCTACCTAGCAACACAAGTAAGAAGATAACACAACAGGTAACCCTATGGGAAGTACTCACAGCCTATCCCCTCTAGTCCTACCTAGAAACACAAGCAACCCTCTGGTCTGTACAATCAGTCTAACCCCTCTGGTTCAGCTTTATAATAGACACTATGAGGAATCACTCGCCGTCAATTCCTCATATAGTCTCGTATCAGTAACTAAAGGCGTTCTGGGGAAGCACTTACGTCACATTACCCCTGTGGCCCACGTCGGGGAACTACAAACACTATGAGGAAGCACTTAAGTCAATTCCTCCTATGGTCTCGTATCATAAGCAAAAACTGACACTCTGGAGATGCCCTTTCGTCTATTCTCCCTATGGTCTACTACACCAGGTTCTTACAGCCCTGTGTAAGTCAAGAAAGCATAGCAGCACATATTGGCCAAAGTAAATCTCAAGAACTACTTGGATAAATATTCTACTGCATAACAACATGTCAGAACAACAGTCACACCATCCTACAATTCTAGGCATGGAAAAAATAAATAGCAGCCTAACAGGCAAACTAGACCAAACTGTCAAAACAAGAAAAATGCATGGAAAACACTTCCAAAGCATAGAAATTCACCCTATTCACATTCAATTAGCCTCTATTCAATAATACAAGAATAAAAAGAAATTATCAGGGCTAAAATGGTAAACACACAATACCCCATTCAAGGTATTAGACCAATTTGCACATATAATTCAAATAATTTCAACAGAAAGGAACAAACCACCTACCTCGGTATTGGGAGATCGCTATAAGTGAACATCAAGCCTTGAATCTCCCAAGAACACCGTAGATCTACAAAAACATTTAAAACTTTCAACCAAGGATAAATTGAGAAAGAGGAGAAATCACGAAATGTAGCTCTATAAGAAGGAAGAGCTTAATGAGGTGATTCCAACACAATCTATGATAGTTGAATCAGAGGTCGGATGCTCGGTCAAGGGCTCAGAGGAAGATCGGCGCCGTTCTATTGCTCTCAGAAAAACCAAACCTAGAAGAAGGTGGTTCTGTCCATCAGACGTGACCCTGATGTGTTTAATGAAAAAAATAAAGTACACAACATGTACTTTATAAGTACACGATGTGTACTTGCCTTCACCGGCCCCCACATTAAGCGGACTCTAGGTCACCACACACGGCTGTGTGCATGTCCTCTACATGGCCAGCACCCGGCTACCTGCGGTAACTGAGTACATGGTGTGTACTCATAAAGTACATGTCATGTACTTCAAAAATTTCCAGGAATTCCGCTTTTTCTAAAAAATGACCAGAAAAGGAAAACATACCTGAAAAGAAGATCTAGGTTATTATAGAATCCCTCTAGTAGTGATACACAAGTTCTCCTTTGATTTATAAAAAATTCCAGTTGATCTTTGGGTGATAGCACAGTGAATCAATTGTCTTGAGTTTTTTTATTGATCACTCATCCTTAGGTCTTGAAAAAAATATCTTACATTTCTTGTTCTTGAGAGAGAGAGAAGGTGGATTCAAGAGAGAATTTGTTGTACACTACAATTCTATATTTAGATTTCACCAATAAATACTATACATGATATACATAACCATATATTTATAGATCTAGGATTTAGGTTAAAATAATTATTTAATTGAATGTTGACCCTTAAATAATATTATAACCTTTAATAAACCTCATGTATAATAATAAAAATAAAAATATTATTATTATTTTATGGGGTGAGAAAACTTGCATAATATAAAATAATATTTTACTAGCTTATTAATTACTATTTGTTACCAAACATGGTCTTGGTTCATTCTGAATCCTCTAGAATTTATTGAACACTGGAATAAATATTTAATTTAAATATTTCATTCATTAATAAATATTTTCGATCAATAAATCATGAATAAAATTATCCATAAATCTTGATAATAATATTTATTCAATTAATTAAATTCATATATAATTTAATTGAGATCATTAGTAACACTTAGTGTGTGACCCTCTAGGACTCTTTATCATTGGAAGTATGCAGACTTTTCTAAATTCCAAGATTACTGTCTAGTAATTATTCAAGGAAACCAAGGGAAAGAACTTAATTTTACAATAAGGAAAACTAAATAAAAACACTCATTGTGTAATATAATCCATTTATCACAATATCTAATCAAGAGGGTTTCACATTTGTGTCACCAACCTATACATACGTTACATATTTCTTTGACTATCTAAAAAAACATGTCATTACACATTGTCCATGGAATTTAATGTTATTGTTCTATTCTAATCAAAGGGAAAAGATATAAAATTCCATAAATATGGAAGGGAAAAATCCTTCCTCAACCTATCCACTAATTACATGTTACTCATGAAGAACCTAACATATCCAACTTCACCATGATCTGTTGTCATGATGGTTTACAAATAAAATCTATTATGTGATTTATAACATACATTAATAATAATATTAAAGTCTATGTACCATTACAAATGCTCAAAGATAGGAATATTCGATGACACCAAAACTTTTAATATTTTGACTAGTAGATTTATTCTCATAATCTCCCATCTTGTAGATTTACCAAGTACAAACTTCATGAGAAGAAGCCTCATATACTCTCACATGATATTCTATGTACTATGTGTCCCATTAAAGTTTGTTATCCAACCAAAGAACATTATTTTAAGAATATAATCACAATAATTTAAGTTTCTCATCAAAGAAGAGAAATTCTATGACCTTATCAATGCGATATATGCACTAGGAAATTATTACATTAGATTCGTGAAGAATAATGAAAAATATATAATAATAAGTTTTATTAATATTAAATACATTGAATATATATGCAATCAAAGTAAAAATTTTTTCCTATGAAACCAACTCTATAAACTACTAATCTTTTATTTATTGGTTGCAGAATCTCAAATAACTAAGAAATATAAATTTTAGCTCCTTCTGTAATCAAGGTTGATTCCATACCTCAATCAAGAGTATGAAACCTTCTAGAAACCAAATATATCAAATGTTGTTTCATACATTGAATGGAACAAATCCATTATATGAAGATATTTTGTTCAATAGAAGGGGGGAAAATATGTAAAAAAAATAATAGAAGGGAAGTCAAGTTTCATGCCATTGTGGACAACCAACAAGCTCATACACTTCACTTTAATCCAACACAAATAGATTCAAAACATAAAATAATTTAATAATTGAATTCAGAAAACACCTAACTACCCCTAAGGCCAAGCCTCAAGCCAACCTCCCATTATTAGGAGTAATAGATAACTGGTGGAAATATGGAAAGAGAATATAATGAAAATAAAATAAAAAGAATAATAATGAGAGAGAAAGAATGAGAAGAAGAAGAAAAATAAAATAGAATAAAAGGGGGAATAAGAGAGACAACATGAAAATAAGAAAAATAATAATAATAATAATAATAATAATAATAATAAATGGATGGACACTTTTGGGTAAAAAAAATGTATTACACTTAGAATAAAAATAAAATAAAACCAATGAAACTGATAAAATTAATCTAAAATTAAATAGATAAATAAAAGAAGTAGTAGAGAAGGAGAATCCTACCAACATGTGGCTTCCTCCTCCTCAATCCATATCTCAATCATCAAGATTCCTATATTTTATAAGAAAAAACCCTTCAGACTTCTCCCTTTTTCAAATTTTAATTATTTTAAAATATATTTTTGGATCTCCATTTGAAAATATATTTTTAGAAAATCCTCAATGAATATCCGTCTTTTTATATATTTATAGTGGTGATAAAAAAATATATTCCATAGGATTGTTTTCTTCATACATGCATGGATTGTTTTCTTCATACATGCATGGATTGTTTATGGGTCATACATGCCTCATTGGTGCTCGGAAGTTTGAAAAAATGATGAAGAAATGGTGGAAGTGATCATAATCAACCCCTTTAGCCTTCATAGTGTCTTAAGTGAGCTCTAATAGCAAACAGGGTGTCAGTCTTCTTACAAAGTGGTTCATGGTGGTTGTATGAGTTCAAGAAAGTGATCTAGGGTGGTATCAAGGCCTCAAAAGTGGGCACCAACATGATTTCTAGATTCCATGGTGGCTATCATGGTCTTATCGGTGAGTTTAGGTGGGGGAGAGCAATGTTCAAGTGTGGAAAGCATGGAAATAAGGTACAACAACACTATTTTAGTTTTGATGATTAGTATCACTAAAGTTTATATCCCACATCTTAAATTAGACCATGTGACATGGTTGTATAAGTATAAAGGTGAGAAAATGATGGATCAGATTCCTATAGTAGGGATGAGCTCCCGAAACACACTCACACACAAATAAGGACCATGCCACCTTTTATAGCCCGCACAAGCTTTGGACCAACCTATGCAACATGAGATCCTCCCTACAGGCTCACTTTTCCAGCTTGTACAAGATCTCCCATGGATGTCTTGGCCAACTGGCCCCTTCTAGGCTAGCTAAGTGGCTTGCTTACCATGGTTTAGGGCTACCCAAACATGGCTCAATTTTTTTACCAGAAATTGGTAATAAAAAATAATTATCAAAATTCCAAAAAAAAAATATTTAATAAAATAAATCATTAAAAACCAAAATTTAAATTAATTTAAATTATTTATTTTTAAATCCATAATTTTCAATAAAAAAACTATTATAAGGGAATATTGATTAAAAACCCCTAAAAACCATTTGAAAATGTTTAAATAACTTCATAAAAATATAAGTCCATCAAACCACCAATAGTAACCTACTAAAACTAGGAAACTTCAGATCTTGGTTATGTTCTTTAGTATAGGCCATTATTTGAATACCTTTTTTATTTAAGGGTCAAAATATATTTCATCCTTGGAGACAATATAGCCATGAAAAGAAACTTCATTAATCCAAAATTTACTCTTACTATATTTTGTATATAATACTTTTTTCTAAGGGTCATCAAAATTGTTTGCAGTTGACTCTCATGATCTTCATAGATCTTAGAGTATATTAAGATATTATTAATGAATACCACCATAAATTTATAAATATAATTATTTAATACGCTATTCATTAGATCTATAAATACAATAGGTGGATTAGTCAATCCAAAAGGCATTACCATAAACTCATAATGTCCATACCTTATTCAAAATTCCATATTCCGTATATCATCCATCTTCACCCTTAGCTGATGATAATCAGAGTGAAGATCAACATTTGAAAAGTATTGGGATCCTTTAATTTTATCAAATAAGTCATAAATTCATGTTAAATGATACTTATTATTTATATAGTGACATTGATCTCCTAATAATAGATGCACAGTCTCATAAACCCATCCTTATTTTCCATGAATAAAATAGGGGATCTCCATGGTGAAACACTACATTATATAAATCCCTTATCACAAAACTCTTGTAGTTTTTTTCAAATCCACCAACTCTATTGGTGCTATTATATAGGGAGTTTTATACACAGGCCTTGCATCAGGCATGATTTTAATGAAAAACTCAACTTCATGCTATGGTGGATGATTAGGCATTTTTTTTGGAAAAACATCAATGATTTTTTATATCATGGGTATATCCTCTATTCTAATGATATCTTCCTTATCTATATATCATACTTGATTATACTCTCTTATAATAATTTCATTAAGGATATCTATTGGGTATGATTCATAAATGATTCATATTATGAAGTTCTCCTCCAAAGAAGGTAGATTCCACCTCAAATTTATGAATCATAATCTTCTTCTCTTGGAAATAAATTTATTCATTATAATTTGAAAGACAATATATAACAAGGATCATATTAAATTCAATGATATTTATAATAATCAAGTTTTTTAAATAGGGTACATCCACGCATCATAATTGGAATTACCAAAAATATATTTTTTGCAATAATATTTCCACTTGGTTTCTTAATTAAAAACTCTCTTACTAGGGTGTTAGGGAAATATTTTATGTTTTCAATAGACAAAAAAGATATAAGTGTATGAATATCCAAAATAAAATAATGCATTAGCTATCTTTGAGTATATGATAAAAGTACTTGCTACCACATCATTAGAAAATTAAAATTTAGTTGTTGTAATTCTCTAGGCTTGGACTTGATCCCTTAGCCTTTTCTGAGGTAAATTCCCTTGATTTTTGGGGAATTTGTTCACATAATATCCCTTATTATTATTGTTAAAGAATTTAACATCAATAAATTCAACCTTTACTTTTTATTAATGAACTTGATGGAAATTTTTTATGAAATTTTGACAAAATCTTATTCCTTTATTACAAGACCGAATGTGTTTCTTCCCATAGTCATTAGATGTTAGAAATCCCACTCTTCCTTTCTTCCCATTTGTTGCACTATTCTTCTTATGATTCTCACCTGATCTCTTCCCCTTATAATTTCTATTGAATATATATGTCCAGGAAAATCCTTTTCTATCTTAATGGTTCTTGAGACTATATTATCATATGATGACAAGGTCTGAGAGTCCAATACCCTTATAAGTCTTGGATTTATCCCATAAAAGAAATGAATAATCTTTCTTTCTAGTCTATATACATAGTTTGTTGTATGTCTAGATATCCTTGTAAAATTAGGCTCATACTCAACAACATTTTCCTTCACCTTTTTTATAAGATTTATGAGCTTACTTTAAATTTATTCTCTTTTCTCATGAGGATTGCATTTTTAATAGAATAGATTTTTAAAAGTTCCCCATTAAATGCACTTTATCTCATTTCCTATTTTATGTTTGGAATTAGAGACCACCATTGGTCCAAATATCCATTCAGACGATCAACGTTTATGATGTATTTTTTATTTTTAACTACTTCCTAAAGTGAGAAATATATTCACTTGGAACTTGATCCATTGTTCATATACCAATAGATCAGTTGTACCACTTAATGATGGAGGTTATTGTTTCATGATGTAGTCTAACATAGTTACACCATGTTGTGGATCATAAAGTCAATCCATATGAGCAAGATTATTTGTCATAACCTAGGTCAAATGACCTAATATTCTTATGATTTGATTATTCTCAACATTAGATTCATTGAATTGTTCATGGGGAACATACCTACATTGACTATGGGTGTTGATATGGTTATCATTCCTTATATTAGTCAATACATTTATACAATGAAATAAAAATAGTCATTATATGATATTGAATTGTAAAATAAAATTATCATCAAGTTTTCAAGAGTTTTACCTAGAAATATTGAGGGTTTTAATAGTAATTGTGATATATAACTAAGTTCCTATAAATATATCCCCCAAGGTTTCTACTAAACTTTACCTGATACCAAATATAATAACTCAAACTCTAGAAACTCAGAGCTAGTATTTATATTAAATTAATGGTATATAATACAAGATTTCCTGCATGATCCAATAGTTTAGTAGTCTTGTAATAGTAGATACATACATACATTACATTTGGAAACATAGGATACATCATGAACACATTACGAGAATATCATCTTCTCTTCTTTAATATCCTTGAAAATTACACATAGTAAAACTTTAGGTTTCATAGGGAAAGGAAAAAAATAATGGTTAACTTAGATTCTTAGTAAGGAGTAGCATAACACATAAGCTATAAAAACATAAACATGGAATAAGTGATATAGAAAAAATAAATAACCACAAATCCATAAATAACTAAAATAGATGGCATGATATATTAATGAAAATAAATTAAAACATGGATAATAATAATTATTGATCTCATACTGATGGAATGAATGATGATTAACATCAAAACATGCTATCAAGGCCTTTTAAAAAGACAATATACTGGTATGGGGAGAGTTATACACTAAAACCCTAGTTTTTTTTTCTTATGATACTTTATTGATGCATCAAGGGGCTATATAATGTAGGGACCAACCATCACTTTATTAATTCCAATAAATTCACCATAATTGTCAATAATACATTTCATACCATTACCTAAGGAAAATTTGGATGAATAAAAACATGGATATCTATATAATGAAAAATATGAAAAAATGCTTCCCCATTTAACAAAATAATGTGGATGTCTAGAAGAATATACCTTAATAAACTTAAAAGATATATGGTATCATCAAAGTTGTAGAAAATAACCTTATCAAATAAATATAGGGGAGATGGTACTTTCAATGTGAAAGGTTATCCATGGAAGATAATAATTGGGTTCAATAGTTTTCATTTTTAGGAGACCAAGTAAACAGTATAAAAAATACACCATCATGGCACATAAATATCATGTGAATATTCAAAATCATATCCCTTTGGAGTGTCTATCCATTTGTGCAGTCTCAGGAAAACTCATTGTGAATTAGAGTAATGATTTAGTCAATGATCAACCAACCATTTTCAAGGTTATTAACCCTAGGTTAATATGTTCCAAAACTGTATCTACTTTCCAATATCCAGACATGGATTTATTTTCTTGGAAACTATACACACTTTTACTTTACAAAAACATAGGAAGGTTTTCCACCATAGAAATGATTTATTTTTTACAATGATTTTGGAAACTCTTGAATCAGAAGAATACAAGTTTGGGATAAAAATATAGAGTTAAAAATCATTTAAAATTTATGAGTAATATAGTAAAAGATATTCTATGGAAATGTATTCACCACTTGGTCTTGGGCCTTTGGTCTACGTAATGGGTCTCCCTCTACCCAGTTTGAAAGAGGTATTTGCTTTAAATAATAAATGAGGCTTCAGACCCAACCTTAAAAAAAGAGAGGGATTCAAAATGATATTCAAATAACATGAATAAAAATTAATTTCATGATATAACATTTCAAATAGGTAGTATATACACCACATAAAATAAATTAGTTTCATAATACAAAACATGTCTCAAAGAGAGGAATTTGAGATGAAAACCCTTAACACATATCCAAATATTCCCTACAATTTCTCTTAACTTATGGAATAATTAAATTAATTTCCTTAAATATATACTCAATAACCATATTCATCTATATTTAATTTTTTTAGGTTCATTTATTATCTTTTGGAATTGATTTTTAATATAGTTTTCACTTACTTCGGTTACTCAGGGTTATTTGGTTAATTTTTTTGTAACACTTTCAGGTTGTTTACCATAGTCAAAGGTGTTGTAAAATAATTTTATGAACTAAAGAATTTTGTACTTTTATTAAATTTTTTAATCCATTAGGAAAATACTTATACATTTCCATGGTTATCCAAAAAATAGACCTAAATTAGGAAAGTTAACTTGGTAAGTCTATTTAAGGTGGTTAAAGTTACTACGATCGTTTCCTTTAAATAAAACATATATAATTCCCAATATTATTTTTATAGATTATTAATGTGGTCAAAAATATAATATTAGTTAATTTAATAACCTTTTTTAACCTTACATTTAAGGTGTTGATAAAAAATTAAACACGTCATTCATGGAGGCGGTAGTCCGCACACAAGCATGACAAAAGTTTCATTTTTTCTCAATGATTTTGGAGGAAGGTATAAAATGGATATTAAAAATTAATCATAGTAACAATTATAGTTTATTATATATTTATGGATATAGGGGACTTAATTGGTGTATAAAATGAAAAAAAAACTAGAAAAGTTAGGTTGAGAGTATTACCATTCCCTTGGAAGTTCTCCATTGGGTAACTCTCTATGGCTACTTAGCATGGGCTTTTGGTGAGACCAAGGACTCAAATGTGTGGTGAGGGTGTTAAGGAGAGGCTATGATTGATTTTTTTAATCTAATTTTTTTGAATTGGTGGATAAATATGAAGGTGGTGATCTCCTTTTATAAGTAAAGAGAGTGTAATTTTTATAAAATCTCTTTACTTTTCAATAATGTCACTGAATTATTCAAGCTAAAAGGCTCAAAAAATGAAAAATAATTGTGTGGGAAAGGGATAATATCAAAAATACCTCCTCCATCCAATATCATACATGTTTTTAACATGTTTTATCCACTTTAAAAAGGTTTAAACCATTTCCCCCTAATTTACCATTATCGCCGTAACTCCAATTTCTCCCTTGATGACTAATTTTGATAGAAAAATTACAATAAAAATTATTTACTAATTTTAAAATTCTGATTTCAAATATGGAAATCATTTTATAAAACAAAATATCTAATATTTATCAAAATTAATTTTATTATTAGCCCACATAACATGTAAAAACCATTTCATAGAAAAAAATCATTTTAATCTTAAAATTTAAGTGTGGGATAATAATATCAATGTTTTTTTATTTTTTAAGACTTAAATTGGTTTATTATAAAATAAATAAATTATATTTGTCTTTAAAATCAACAAAAAACATAATTTTATCAAAATAATGTTTAATTAAATGAAAAGATCAAAAATAATTTTTTATTAGAACTAAAATGTTACATTTATTTTATAAGGTTAAATACAGGTAATATAAATTTTAAAAAATATATTTAAAGTAAATAAAATTATTAATTAAATTAATTAAAATATTTTATAAAATTCTAAGTCACGCTTATATTTTTACACGGTAATAAAAGTCACCATTTTTGGAAAAAACTGTTTATTTCACTATTCATCTAAAAAATAAATTATTTTAGAAAAATTATAAAATTTCATCTTAATATAATATCTTTACGAATGATTAAAAAATTAAGTTTATTTTGTTAAAATAATATTCCAACATTATGGAATTAAACCTTTAAATATACTCATGAATAAAGGCTATTTAGAGTGTGCCTTGTGTGATAGTCTAAGATCTGGTGTTTACCTATTATAGTAGGGTCTTGGGTATTACAGGAATTCCTTGAGTGAGCTAGTGGATTATATATAGATTCATTACTGTGAATTACATGGGGGATTCTACCCCTTGGATTCAGGTAATATATTCACTTATTGAATTCCACAGATTAAGACCATAGATTATTGAGAGGTACCCTTATTGTATATCATGATATGAGATACCAAAATTCAGATCAATATTTTTTGGAGTAGAATTACTTGGTTTTGATCCTTGGATTACAATCGAGCCATGCCTCTAATTATCATGGATGGTTTCTTGAGTCGAGACTAGAAAAATGGATCTACTTGGGAATTACTAGAAACGAATTACCTGATGGTCAATGTGGATTCCCTTGAGTTACTTGATTATTGTTTACTTAGTGATGTGCCTTAGAACTAGATGGATCCATGATACCTCATCCATTTTCAAATATAAGTGTTGTCCAAAGTAGGTAGTGTTGACTTGGGTTGTTTCTTTGAGACCCAAGGAATAACTTTTTTCATTTATTTCTATAGATTATATTTATTACTAGTTCACTTATTTATGGAACAACATTATGATTTATACCTATAGATTAGAATTTCATTAGACACCGTTGGTGGTGTCCTATTATATTATACTCAAACTTTGTTTGGGATACTGTTCGGTACCCAAAATGATTTCATGGATTCAATTCTAGACAAGGGAAAGCGCCTTGACACTCATGATTGATTTTATGTCTAAGATATACATTGGGATTTGGTATCTATGATATAGATTTGTACTTTTGGGTTTTTTGTGATCTTTTGGTCCTTTTTCCTTTTTTTTACTTTTGGTACTAGTTGTGATTTACTTGATTAAGATGTATAACCTACCTGTTATGTATGTAGAATCATTCTAATATTTCATGGTTCATGGCCTAGTGATCTCGGACCTTCTATTTATTTTTCTAGATGAAATTTGATATGATTTTTCAATTATTCTGCTATTTTGATCTCTAACATGTGGGTATAGTCTCCCTATTATACCACATATAAAACCTAGTTTCTTATTGGTAGACTCTGGCATACAGGGAGGTGCACTTGAGGCCGTGTAGTGAACCAGAACAGGGAACTAGTTCAGCGGTATCCAATTCATGGTATTACAAAATACCCAAGTAGGAACTATAGGTAAAGAGATGATCAATAATTAAAATTATGGTATACATGGATCCCTAATGTATGAGTAGATAATTATGGATAACCCTCGTGAAGGGCCAAGTGGATGCTTCACCCTTATGTAGGGCTAGGAAGATGATTCACCCTAGTGTAGGGATTGTCAGAGTGGTTTTCCTTATATAGATCAGGGAGAAGTGGTCTCCCTTATATGGGTAGTGGTGAAGTGGTTTCCCATATACATGTGAGGGTAAAAGGGTTGGACCAATATAGGTGAGGCCAAATTGGTTTCCCTTATATTTCTCAAGGAAAAGTGGTGGAACTTATATGGGTGAGGGTTAAGTGGTATCCCTTATATTAGTTAGGGATAAGGAGTCACCCCTATATGATTTAGGGTATAATGGTTTCCCATATATCGATTAGAGTGACATGGTCACCCTTACATGGATCTGGGTGAAGTGTTCTCCCTTATATGGCTTAGGGAAAAGTGGTTCCCAACCATGTTATAGGGTTCCCATAAGGGGCTTGGGCACATATTGACTTTATATGGTGGACTTGGGGGCACTTCACCCTAGTGTATGAAAAATAGGGGAAAAGTGTACTTTCATGTTGGTTTTACCTTCATATGACTCAATCACCCCTCCCATTGATTAAATCTCATATGTTTTAAGATTTATAGGCTACCTAAAGTAAAAAAGGGTAACATAGTCTAAGGGAGATTCAAGAATCTCTTAGTCATCTAATATATTATAAATAAGGACCCTTGGGGGTCTATTTATAGAAAAATTCTAGAACTAGGGCGCATAGTAGTTGATTGTGAGAGGCAGTTCATACTGGTTGTACTAGGGCGCATGGACATGGTCCTTTAAATTAGAACCAGAGTGATGGAGGTAGAGCACTATAGCCTGATTATGAGTACCAAGGAACATGATGGATGATCATGAGGACTAGGGTTCATGGGGGATGAGCACCATAATATAGGAAACAGGGTTAAGGTTCCACACCTTTGTCTTATTTAGATATTTTTGAAAAGGGAGCACCAATAAATTCCCCCCTCATAATTTGATATGATCAAGATGAAGAGGATCTAAGTTAGAGGTAAAAGTTATTTTGTAATAAAATATATCTCTAGATGTAATAATTATGTTCTTAGTCTTGGTGAATAGAACTTATTTCTCAATAGTTTCATTTTATGCATGCTAGCCTATATGTGGGAGACATGCGATCTGTTCTATGAACTAGATGGAGGCGCGCTAGCTTGCATGTGGAGAGACCATATTAATAAATAGAATATGGGATAATTCCATAAAATATTTCTCCAATATTGGGTTAATCCTATAGATTCAAACTTTCTATTTTATTAATTCATTCATTCTAGTTAAGGTAAGTTCAAATCCTTTGCTACTTTTACCTAAGCACATAATTTTTGGAGTGTGTTGGGATGAGCGTGATTTCTTGTCCTGGTAAAAAAAACCTCAGGTGAAGATGTCATATGATTATAGATGATATAAGCACCTGGGTGAAGCACTAGAGAGAGGCATTCAGAAAAACTTACTAGGGTGTATATTTTTCCTCCAATGATCCTTTGTACCAAATTAACCCATGATAATTTCATGCTTATTATAGTTTAATTATAATTTTTTCTTATTATACATTGTTTGAATTCTTACTTTTTTATAGAAAAGAGAAGAAATAATATTTTAACATCATTTCTAACAATGAATATTATACTCTCATAAATAAGATGACATGGGGAATCAAATATGGGAATGACACTTTATGCATTCCATACATGTCACCTTTGGCGAAAACAATGAAAACTTACCACTAGGAGTATCTAGATTTAGATTTAATTTCCTTATATGGACACAAATTATAAACATATGTAGATATACCTAGGACCAACACCAATTTTAAAAACTATTGGATCAGAGAGTATAATCATCTTGGGGGTTCCAATATATACTCAAGATGGGTATACAAACTTTTGGACGATATCTCTCCATCATAAATCCTTTACCACATCAAGGCTACCCCTAATGATTGTGTTTACATTTCTAAGCCTGATAGACACTACTACTATTAAATATTCTATCAATAAGCTATGGACTAATTAAAGGAATGAGTGAAAGACTGGGATCTACACCATTGGTTAGGTGTAAAACCTAAATGGATGTATACATTCTAGGTCAACAAAACATAGGAAAAGTTCAAGGAGTTGAATATGATAGGAATCTATGAGTCCATATAGATCAAGAAAACCTACATTTATAAGAATGTTGATATTAACCCTAAACTACTTAGCCAATAGATCCCTAAAACAAATAGTTTCCACCTAGTTCATGGGGAAGTGAGAATCAGTCTCTAGGATTTTTACAAGGTCTATAGGGTTATGATCCTTGGATCTATGTATGACAATTTCATCTATCCCAAAGATTCATAGGGGGATCATTGAAAAATGGTTTCATTAACTCATTCAATTATTTATATGGATATTAATATCGAGGGGGAGGATCCTTGATTTTGAATATAAATTAATTTTTTTGGCCTATATGGGGGAATTTCTTATCATTATAGGGGATAATAATTATTTCAAGAACCCAACATGATGCCCCTTAGTAAAGAAAAGAGGAGTCCGAGGAACATACTGGCCAGAGTTAGAGAGGGGATGATATAGAGAATAAGAGTATGGTACTAACCCTAACATCCCCAAAAAAACTTGAATATCTAGTTTCCTAGTAATGTAGTTGAGAGAATAACTTCTTCCTATTCATGACTCTCATAATTGCATCTCACAGGAATTTTTTTTGATGGTGGCCAAAATTGCAAAAGGGGAACCCATTTTCTTAGTTGTTCTAGTACATATAAAAATATATTGGTGTTTTCTAAACATACACAAGGTGAAGGTACCTTTATACATTTACATGATATTCCAAATATTGTAGGGATTTTTATTGTAACATTTTAATGCATATGATTTTCTATGTGAAATTAAAGTTCTATGAGGCTAATTCAAACCATTTATCCAAGAAATTTCAGGAATCATAACACTACCTATAAGGGATGATATGTTTTTGAAACTTTTATGTTTGTATATGGAGTTCAATTTTTTCCTCATGTTAACCTTCTTACTGAATAAATTATTGGTGGAAATAGCGGTGATTATGAAAAGTGGTCATATAAAATGGATTTGTGAGATTGTGTATTGGCATATCATATCAACTGCAACTTTTTGTGAGATGTATATGCATCATATCAGTTCACTCACCAATTATTGTGAATTTAGAAAAAATTAGTGGAACCAATGATTTATGTTTTAATGGAATAACATCCAATGGTGGTGAGTAAATTTTAGGCCATGATGGCTCAAGAAAATACTGGGTTCAAGATTAAACTAAATACTTTGAATCATTTTGTTGGTCCAACCACAAGGTATGATTGATCCTGGGTTTATTCATATCCTAATGAGATATTGGAGACCAATGTCACTATGGTCACAACACCATCTTCCTTTGAGATATGGAGGGTGGAGACTGGGAAACTTCATAAAAAGTGTTTAGTAGGATATGTGCCAGAGTCATCAGGTCATCCACAGTATGAGACTATCCATCGATCAAGAGTCGAAGAACCATCACTACTAAAAATTGGGTTATGATAATCAATCTAGTGATAATGGGGTGAGGCCCCATTTTATAATGAGAGGATTGGGAATCAATTAAATTTTAAGGATCTAGAGTCTTCAACAAGACCTACAGAAAACCTAGATAACGAGTCCTAAAATGATGTATATCCATAAAATGTTTGATTTTGAAAAAAACTCTCTGATAATTAAATTAGGGTTTTTTTTTGCAATTCAAAAGAGTTTTTTCCACATTAATCATACTATAAATGTAAAATCACATCAGGATTTCAATCATAAAAAAGACCCTATAGAGTTGATAAAGTGAATATGATATTCAGAGATGTATATCTTCACCACTAAAAATAGATTCCCAATCAAAAATTGAGTGAGGAACTTAATATATTAGGTAGACCTTGATGGGTTATTCGATCAATCTCGAGATAAGGAATGGGATGACCTTGTTGACATTGAAGAGGTAAACCAAAAGTGTCTTCATGTTTCCAATTATTTCATCCTGAATCATATATGATATCTCACTATGATTTGTTTATATAGTTTGGATACAATGATGAAATTGATGAAGTATCTAGAGTATACTACTGAGGGGAATCTAGAGGGGCCCTTAGGATGATGAGCCTTATAAGGAAGATGATGTTATCTCCCCTAAGTAGAAAGTGATGTGAAATGTAGAGTGGGAAAGTTTTTATTTGATTATTCCTCCTCTTGGACTGACCCATCTGATGGAAAGGCTAAATATTTCACCATTTGAGATCTGAGGCCAATGGAAAGTAAATATGTTGAAAAACACATCTTTTCTGCTGAAATGGGTCAATTTTTTTTTTCATATTTTCTCTTCCATATTAACCCATAATTTTTAACATCAAGATAATTTGATTATAGGATCCATCTCCCTTGAATGTTCTAAATATGGTTTATAAGACATCAAATGGGAAACCCAAGGTAGTATTACACCCCCTATAAAGGTACCTGCAATGGAGGTAACTTCAGCAGGGGGTTCCTTGACCACTTCCACTAGAAAGGATTAGGCAATTCAGGTATGATAACTGAGTGTGATAATGGTGTTTTACACTATCCTTGATAATATACCCTTTTTATATCAAATGATGTTACATTTTTTGATGTTGAAATCATGATGGATGAGATCTTTGAATGCATATAAGCACCTAGTGCCTAAGACAAACTCCAAGAAATTGAAAAATATCTAGGAGTGCATGAGTCTCTTATATAATTATTTGATTTCACTATCTCTATATATAATGGATTAATTTTAATTCTCAACTCCTATAAATTTATCTATATATAATATCACTGAAATACTTCCCCAATGGGAGATTGGGGATATCTCCACCATTGAGGTGGAAATATTACATATCATGGGGTTTGAAAAGTTAGGACTTCCTGAGATACTTAGGAGAAACCATGAGGGTTCTCAATAAGTGTTTATTGAGATGGTTCTGAATGAACCAACATTTCACCTAAACTATCTATTCATTAGACCTTAAGGGAATTATAAACCCCCATAGGCTAAAAACTAGTGATCTGGAATCAAGGATGCATACTTGGGAAGGGTTTACTCCTCAAATAAGAGTTAAAACATAGTGGACCTTTCACAAAAATCACAACATGAATCATGTATACCTTGTTCATACTTGTAAGATACAATAAATTAAACAATATAAATAAACAATCCCAATGATCTAAATGAGTCAGAATAAATAATTATTTAACCAGTTTTATAAATAAACATCATTAGAATAAAAAAAAACACACAAAATATCAATAAGTAATATAATAACCAAATAAAACAAAATAAAATATTAATACAAGAAATAATGTCTACCTAGGCTAAATATTTCAACATAAGAAAAAAAAAATAAAACCCAATTTGAACCATGATATAAATCCATCTCCATGCAACCAATGGTTTCTCTCTAATTCCCAACTCACCATAATCAGACCATGAGGATTATATCCAAAACATAGATAACCTAGAACCTATATGAAATAATGGGTACTGCATACACACACATAGTAGTGTGTATATAGGGTGTGAAAATCGGCACATTAGAATCCCACCGAAGAGTTAATTCAATTAATTCAATTAAAAATTCCATGAACAATGGTTTTAAATACAATAAATAATGTAAGGTTTTCAATCCCATGTATCCATAAAAAACAAATCACATGTTATTTCCTTAAAGAATTAATTTTCATTCCTTTAAATCCAATGCATGAATCTTTTCCATTTAATGAAAATCGACAAAAACCCTCATTAAAAACCCTTTCAAAAATTTTCCTAAAAATGCATAAAAAAATTTAAACATTCATTTTTTAATTTTACAATAGTTTTAAAAAAAACCTTTTAAACCATTTTATAAAAATACCCACCCATCGATAAATGAAAAAACACAAAGGGAACCACTAGATCGAGGTGAAATATGAAAGAAAAAAAATCAATATGAAAGGTGATGATAATTATTCATGAACATGGGGATATAATAAATATGAAATGAGAATACCCTATGTGAATCACCTATTAGGAATAAGCATAATGGAATACACCAAAGGTCTTATAGTAATACAATCCTAAATTGATGATTGGAAACCTAGGATAGCCTACAAGAACCCATCTGTACTGGTAGTCCCCTAAAAATTTTCATGCCCTAAAACTATCCTATGAGAATGAAACTACCATTTTAGAAACCATCTAGGATCACTTATACTCCATGATTACCAATCTATCTAGAACACAAGTTGAACTAAATTTTTCACTCATCCAAGTCTCTACCTAGTTACCTATGATTCCTATGAACAAACAAACATAGAGGTGAGAAAGAAATTGAGATAATTACCAAAAACTAATAAGAAAATTTATCACCCCAACCTCATATTCCTTTACATAGTTTAAGATCTTTTCACTTCATAAATCCATCATATAAATAATAAATAACTCATAATGTGTGAAAAAAGAATATAGGTAATACTGAGAATATCACAGGAAATGAACCCCTTTATAAAGTACCAAATAGAAATTCATGTTAAAATTGGCAAGATTACAAGTCATTTCCTTTTATTTAAAATCCTCATCATTTGAAATAATTCAAAAACACCCAATCACACACACCATTAAAAATAAAAATGATTCTTTGGAAACATGGTGAATTTATTTGAAAAACTAACATAATTCCAAAAAAAAAACATTTGCTATAAAAAATATTTTAATGAATCCCCTTGAGAAATTTCATAAACACTTGGCACATAAAAACCTTCAGTTAAGAGAAATACCTAAAATCCATAATAAAAACCTCTCATACTATGATTATAATTCAAACAATCCCTTTATAATTTCATTCAATGAGCCATACATAGTTATAATTTAACTTGAAATGAATTTACAAAATCTAATCATTCCACGATTTGTAAAATAAAGGTAAAACATATAAGAACCTACCGAAAACTGATGGAAATCAAGATTTATCATGTATAATTCTATGGAGAGAACTCAAACAAGTAAGGAATACACTCCACAAGATTGAAAAACGAATAACCCCAAGGTTAAGTCATCCAGAAGCCTAAATTTTTCATCACATTGTCTAGGGTTCATGGGAGAGTGATAAAATAAAGGGAAATAGAAGAAGAAATGAATTAGAGTATATTAAAGGATGAAAGAGGGTATACCTTGAATAAACCTCTTGAAATCCAAGGCAGAGGAGGTAAAAATGAAGAGGTAGGGAGGGGAGAGTATCCATTTATGCATTAAGGGGTATGATGAACTAGGAGGGGATGAAGAGGAGAGTATAACTTAAAAATTCATAGTGGTAATTTAATTAATTTCACATTTAAATGATATCTAGGAAGATCACAAAGTTAAGCTGCACAGTTTGGTAAACCGTGCACCAACCATGTGTTTAGAACTTAACAAGCACCTAAAACCTACATGGTTTGGTTGAATGATTAATACTAATAGTTATAAAACCATGAATGTATCCCCTAAGAACAAAATAGGTCCCAAAGTTTATTGGGATAACTCACATGACTTGGCATACCATGAACCAACCGTTCAAAATTGCACTATCAAGTCTATAACACTGGTTTTAAGGCCATCACATGGTTTCTACTTATCGTGTGCTAATTGTGGGATATACCAAATCATTAAAAAATTTATTAAAAAGGAAAAAAACTCTTAGAAAATATCAAGGACTCAATAATATACCAATATTAAATAAAATTAATAATGATAGTGACATAGGGGGTGTTAAAATTCTCCCCACCATGCCACTTTATTCCCCTAGAAAGTCTATAGTTCAAGTAAAAGGAAATTATAACAATAACCTCCACACCTTAAGACTTGAGGCAAGCGGGTCAGGAAAAACTATAGAGGGTCCTATGAAGAGAAAACTATCCAACGTGATCCATAATACTAACTAAACACCAAAATTCCTCATTTGATGAAATCTAAATCCTCAAACAATACCAAATAACTCAAAAAACTGACCAAATACAATCATGGACCGAATCTCTAAAGGAATTGATACCTATTATAGGTCTCCCCACCATTTATAATTATTATAAAATAGTGTAATTAAGGGAAAAACTTATAATAAGAAACCATCACAATAAATCAACCTTACCCACTAACTATAAATGACCATTTCTAGATAAATTGATAAAAAATTCAAGGATACACCACCCCCAACCAATTTATATCCACAATGAGACTCATTTCTAAATCTCCATCAATATTCAACCAAAATAAAATGGGAATAAATACCCCCCCAAAATACTCATTAAAACAAACATGGGTTCTATACTTGGGCCACCACACTCCACATGGGTGAACTAGGACCTTAATGATATAACATCACCCATAGAGATCCCACCAATAAAACCAATACCCTTGGGTGATCACTAAAAGGAAACAATGGTCCTAGTTACTTGAGAATGAACCTGGTGGTCTCTCATGTCTGAACTAATGACAATCAATCCTTAAATGACCCATATCACAAAAACCTAGAGACCTCAAGGAATAAAATTCCACCAAGCTTGATCATAACCCTAGAAAAACAATATTACACAAAATACTAGGGAAGCATCTAATAAAAACAAACCCCCCCCAAAACCTAACCAGATCTAAAATCTACAAAAGGGAACCCACTAAAATAATAAGTATCTAAATCCAGACTACTCTTGATCATACAAAAAATATCCCTTATTCCCACATGTACGCAAAAAAATATAGAAAGATAACCCCCAACATGAAACGATGGTCCAAACAAGGAGATAATTTTATGTAACAAGACTTAAAAGAGTATTTTAGTGATTCACTCAAAATAAAAGGAAATTGAATCCAATAAACAATCAATAACTCCTTAATCTTTCATTTTCATTGAAATAGTATCGCAAACTCTAGATCACTCTTCACCTTCATGTGTGTTTTTTGATGCTCTCAAGGTAGGGTGTGCATTGGGCCCGATGATATAATTTTTAATTAATTTCCTCTATTGAAGTGGTTTTTTCCCATAGATTTAGTTACTCCCCCTCTAGGGTGGCAATTTGGTTTACCTCACATTCTCACTTTCCAAAGGCAGGTGACCTCTACCACAATGATTGGTGATGTCAACTCCTTGATCAAAACAAGATGATGAGATATCGACTCCTCATTCCATGGACTACTATTTGGATTTCATTGTCAAATTAGTGTCTCCCTCATATATTTGAGTCTTGTTTGTGAAACTCATTCCTGAGGTGGACACTGGTTAATTAAATTGCTTATGTTGTGACATGGTGCTTCATGTTGTTAGAGACGATGGTAGTGTTGGAAACATCTAGAAATATATGGATGTTGGGTGTGTTGGGAACTTATAAAGTATTCCTCTTTTGAAGATTAAAAAATCACATATATAAGGCATATTATGTGTAGAACCCAAGGAATCCCATTTCTGTCATGGGGTAATTTTTATTGGGGACATAAGAATTATTAGGCTTCTTTCCTCAATAATCCAATGTTAATCACATGAGGTAGAGGTTCTGATTTATATGGTGGGGTTATAGGTTTTAGGTATTGTGGGGAAACCATGGTCACATGTTTTACATCTTATAAGGATGTGTGGTTCATAGGTTTAACATATTGTGTGTATAGGTTGGTCATAGGTTTAACATCTTGTGGGTCTAGGTTAGTCACATGTTTAACATCTTGTAGATATAGGTTGGTCATAAGTTTAACATCTTATAGGGATATATTGGTCACAGGTTTAACATCTTGTGAGGACAGGTTGGTAAAAGGTGTAACATCTTGTGGGGATAGGTTAGTCATAGGTTCAATGTCTTACATATACATGTCGGTGAGGTTGAGTGTTTCTTATGGGGATATGATCACACTTCAAAGTTTCCTCCTTCCAGGGTAAGATGTGAATATTTAATGGTGGTGTTGGGGTATCAATATTGAGCCTTAAGGAGGTATCCTAGGTGTGTCAGTATTGGGTCTTAGGGAGTCATCCTATGTACCTTGTTATGGGATAGGGATAAAAACCCACATAGTTTGAGTGTGCAGTTTAAGGTCATATGATAGGATCGGTCCATTAAATCTAGTGTCATGTGATGAATATACTTATGTCACAAAAGGAGAAAAAAATAAGGGATGGTATGGGGATTACACATATGGGATGACTGATGTAGGAGGATCATCCCATAATGGTGTAGGGATTATACATGTGGGATGCCTAGTGTAGAGGGGTGTCATCCCATTCCATTCATACATGGGGAATCTTGTTTTCATTTTATAGGGTGGGATACAATTTAATATCATGGGATGAGGACATTTTCATGGAGTTTAACATTGTACAACTCAGACATTGGGCTATGTAGTTTAATGTCATACAACTCAGACTTGGGGTGGGGATTATAACTATGGAGACCATTTCTAGGTATGAGAGGAAGATATGAAATAAGTCCTCTATACCAAGAAAGGGGGATAATTTCCCTTTATGATGCCACATTCAGGGCTTATCTGTCTACTATGCATGTTCTTTTGGATGGAACAAGGAATAAATACTAAGATGATGAGTTAATGCATACAGGTTCTGAAATTAGGGTATCTATTCTTATGATAAAGAGGTGATACAACTTCCTAGACCATTTTTAGAGAAAAGAGGTCAGACACGTGGGTTGATGATACTAGTCGTGTAGAATATCCGAGCATGAATGGACTTAGTTTAAATGGGTATAGGGCTATTGAGCACCCAAATTTCATGAAGGCGGGTCTACTAAAAGGAGGAATCATGTATGGGACTTCTAGGTGTGTTTCATGAAGGTAAAGGTTTCCTGAAGGTCAAGGGGATCATGAAGGTTAGGGGGATGGATAAGGTAAGGCCTTTATGAATCATGGGTACCCTGCCTTAGGGTAAAGTCTTTCTTCCCATGGTAAAGGTTTCATGATGGATCAAGATCTTGTTAAACCCCAATAAGTGTGAGGGATTTTTCTCTAGCAAGAATGTTATAATCCTTTGTAAAAATCACATCCACCATGTTTTGAGAGTCTCAAGGAACTATTGGAGGCTATTTTCAAAAGGTGGATACTTTTTGGAATCCATATTCACTTTGGATCATGATGGATGAAGTTTCATTAATTTAGAGATTCTAGTAGAAGACCAAAGGTTTCATACCCTTAAATTTTAGATGAAGGGAGTTATTTATAGGAATCATAGAGGTGGAAAGATATATTCCATGAAATTTACTATCTTTGCAAGTACCCACCCCTTTGAGAAGGTACACAAATTTGTGAATATAGGCCCATATTTTAATTTTGAGACCATTTCCCCCAATATCCCACCAGAAAAATCTTTTAATTTCTTAAAATCTCCCATAACACATTTTTTTCAGCATTAAAAAATACCCCCTCAAAATGGGAGCCAACATGGGATAGTAGGGTCAGATTCTGAGGTGAAATCACAAAAAAATGGTTATCTGGGTGTCCTGTTCATGAAACGCATCTATACCCCTAGCCTATAAATAGAGGGAGGGGAAAATGGGGGACCATGATATTTTTTATAAGATTTTATGTAACTATATTTTTATGAAACTCAACAATTTCTTGAGCATTCCATGATTTTAATTGCTAGCATTCATGAATTTTGACACCTCTCTGAACATTTCTTCTTTCGTAACCCTTTAATGATACTCAAAAATTTAATGAACCAAACATTTGAAAAGAATTTAAACTATAGAACCACCCTATGCAACGAACATAGGATGCCTTGTGTATAGATGGACTGAGATGACAAACCTTGCACTAGGAATCCACCATATGTAATCCCCACACCATCATGGGATGATCTTAATACACCAAACAACACATATGTGTAAGCACCATACAATCCCTTACTATCAATCCTTCCATTATGCAAGTGTCCTTACTACATTACATTAAACTTCATAGATCAGTCTTATCATACGACTTTAAACTGTGTGCTCAAACTATGTGTATTTTGATCCCTATATCCTAACAGGGTATGTAGGATGCCTTCCTAAGGCCCAATCCCTACACAAATGGTATAATTCTCCGAGGATCAATACTGATACCATAATAACACTGTTAAATCTATATGCCTTACCCATGGAAGGCATAATATCTAAAGTTTGATTATCTCCCCTTGGGACACACTCAACCTCACCAATATGCCCCCACAAGATGTTAAACCTATGACAAAATTGTCCCCATAAGATATTAAACCTATGACCAACCTGTCCCCATAAGATATTAAACTTGTGAATAACCTATCCCCAAAACATGTTAAACCTATGACCAACCTGTCCCAAAAATATGTAAAACCTATGACCAAACTATCCCTACACGATGCTAAACCTATGACCAATTTATCCCCACATGATGCTAAACCTATAATCAACCAATTTATTTTCCAACTCTCTCGAGTCAAGGTGAGCATCGGGAAAGATGATGTACCTTTCCCTTCCATTACTCTCTTGAAGTGGTTTGATTGCATGGATTTTGTCTTTCCTCCTCTAGGGTGGCTGGTTAGTTTACCTTGCATTTCCACTTTCCAAAGGTGGGTAGCCTCTACCACCATGATTGGTGATATTGACTCCTTGATCAAAATAGGATGATGGGATGTTAGTTCATCCTTCCATGAATTCCTCCTTGGATCTCATTTCTTGATTTGGGTGTATCTTATAGATTTGATTCATGTTTGTGAAGAACATTCTCGACACCATCTTGAGGTTGAAGCTAGTTAACTACACTGTTTTGGTCACAACAAGGTAGCTACCTATAGTTGGAGTTGATGGTGACGTTGGACACATCTAGACATATATGGATATTGGGTGTGTTGGGAACCTATAAAGTCTTTCTCTTTTAAAGTTTAGGTCATATCAAATGTCATGAAATAGTCAAGATACCTAGGTACATTGATACACAAGCTAGTCTTGATATGGCTTGAAGGAAATTCTTGATCCCCATTGGTTTGATATGAGCACCTGGAATCATAAAATAAATAAAAGGGAATGTTTTTTCCATAAAACAAAAAAAGATAAATTGTACATGTTATCATGATCAATACTCCACATGGATAAAGTACCAAAATCAAAAAAGGTAAAACAATAACCAAATAGTACATCATTGAAAGACACAACTACTTCCAAATAAAATTCTCAAAAAAACCTTGTAATAGGTGGATCACATATCCACCAGTCACTTCCATCACTCTATGTCCTAAAAATCAAGTACACCCACCACCAACAAGTGGTGATTTCCCATTTATTGTACCCATCATAAGATAATCTATAAACATCTAAAATAAAAGGTAGGGTGTAATCTATAAATCTCAGTAGGGTGTCACCAAGTGTTCCATAAATAGTTACATAAAAATTAGAGAAGTTATTATTTCAATTTAAATAAAACAAGGCATGGAATGAAATTTTTATATTTTCAATAAAAAATAATTCACAATAAAAAACATGGAAAATATATTAAAATAGGATTAAATTAAAATTTTATAAAAAATAGTTGGAATGAATAAAACCGTTCTATAATCAATGGCATGTAATCATAAAATAAAAATACATTATAGAACCATGCTAATATGACCTGAGGTATGTTAGTTTCTGGCTATAAGATCCTCCTACTTCTCATTTATCATCATGACTCAAGATATGTGTGTAAATTTGTTTCAACACCCCATTAGAGGACCCATTATGGGAAATAAATATATACCTCATTAGGGGATCCATCATGGGAAAACATGGTAAACTTGGTTTAGTTAGTGTTTTCATTATCAATCCACTAATAGGGAGTTAGATTCATATTTTGATTGTCCTAATAACCACTAAATACTCAGGCTCACATGTTATTCATTATATCAATAAATAAATCAATCCTTTTTAGGAAAATCATTAATTTCAAATCAATTCATCATTTATGGTTCAATTTTCTAAAATCAGTTTTGAACAAGAATTTTCAATTTCTAAAAAAAATCATAGGTTTTCATAAAATTCATGACCTTTCAAATTATCTTTCATTTTAAGAAATTTTTTCTCAAGAATCACATCAAATCAAATTTCAAATCAACCCATAAATTTTCTCAAATCCACCCAACAATTTCAATCCCATTGAAATTGGGGGTTTTTCATAATTCTATTCCCTTTTTAAATCAAATGTCAAGTCATATCAAATTAAAGTTTTTTAATCATTTTAAAACTCATTTCAAATAAATTAATAAAATTAGGGTTTCAATTGTATGAAAAGAAATATGGAATTACCTACCTTTAATCACCGAATCAAATCAACACAACACTCAAAGAGGGATCTATCAATGAATAAAAAGGGCATAAGAGATCAATAAATCAAGCCTATAATAAATATCCATCAAAAAAAATATTGGATTCATTAATAACATGATGATCAATCACTCTCTAAGAATTATAGAATAGGTTATCTGAAGAAACCAAACTAGAGGATATTTACTAACCAGAAGGAGATCCAACATGATCACCGGTTCTTCAATTCATAAAGAGAAGGGGTTGGAAGAGTCAAAATCACCTCTAGAGAGTTTTTAAGGACATTTTAATTTATTTTGGTTCAAATAGTGTTGATTATGGGTGAAATCAAGGGTCATAGGATTTTTAATAAAATTTTCCATGGAGTTAAAAACTTTATACATAGTTTACTGTATAAGACACATGGTTAGTAGTAACCATGTGACCTCACTATTCACCCCTATTAGAATTTTGGATTAGATGCATGGTTTTTCTGCACAGTTAAATAACCATACTCCAACCGTGAAAACCCTAACTATCCAGTGGTGTACAATTTGGAGTGGTGGCCGCATGGTTTGGACAAACCATGCACCCCCTTCTAATGGATCAACCTTAGATGCAATAGTTTTTTGGTATAAACCATATGGTTTTCCATAACCATGATCCAACCATTATCATCCCTAAAAATTTCCAAAAAATTTAAAAATTCACAAAAAAATCCCCAGAAAAAGATCCAATCGAAGTATGATCAATACATGGATGAAAAAGTACCTAGAAACAAGTAATGGGATCCTGAAACCTCCCCATAAACACATTATATACTCATAAATCCGTTTTAGATGATTCTATATCAAATATATATAGCCACTTATCTCTCATCAAATCCCCACATTCCTACATCTCATGAAAATCAGAACCATGCTTCTATAACACATAAACTAAAGGTATCATCTTCCCACAAAAAACCTTTGTCTTAGAATCATCAATATTGACTTGATGCTCATTTACAAACAAATTAGGATCAACCTCAAGGTATTACAATATTAGGACATGGTAAGGGTCAAAAAGATAATTCTTGAGCTGTGATATATGAAACACATTGTGGATCAACCTCAAATGTGTTAGAAGTGCCAAATGGTATGCCACTTTCCCCACCTTCTAAAAAATCTAAAAAGGACCCAAAAAACATGGCATAAGCTTTCTCTATTACCCAAGACATTGGTGATCCAACCGATGTGACAATCTCAAGAACACCTGATCACTAATAGAAATCTCTAACAACCATCTATTATGATAAATATAATATTTATACCGACTCTATGCCTTCACCAATATCTGATGAATCAACTGAATCTTCACCATTGTCTCTTAGAACAAACAGTTCCCATCTAAGGAAGATTCACCAATTTCCAACCCAAAAAATAGATATATACATGATCTGACATTCAAGGCCTTAAAATGATACATTTTACTTAAAAAATGGTAACAATTATTACATAAAAACTCAACTAGTACCAAATATACATCCCATGCTCCAACAAAGTCAAGAACACAAGCACATATCATGTCTTATAGAATCTATATATCCCATTCCATATGTCCATATATATATGGATGATATGACATAATAAATCAAACCTAAAATCCTAGAACCTCTAGAAGGAATATATAAAAATGAGAAGAGAAATGAGGATCCCAATTAGATACTATAACAGATGGGATTTCATGAAAATAGATAATCTATTTTACATAGATATGTCTAAAATCCTTAGCCTTGGTTTTATCTTGAATGGGTATAAAGTGAGATGATTTGGTTAGTCAATTGATCACAACCCATATCACATCCTTTCCTCAAGGGGTATGTAGAAAACAAACCTTGAAATCTATAGAAATATCATCCCACTTACAAGTCTGCATTGGAAGTAGATGAAGCAAACCTGATGGTCTTTAGTGCTTGACATTGACCTATTGGTAGGTATAACAATAAGAAAAATATTTATCAATGTATCATATCATATATAGCCACCAGAATCATTAATGCATGTCATAGAACATATTTTTGGTTCCAGGGTGCACTGCCCACTGAGAATTATGGAAATCTACCATCACAACATTCCTCATAGGTAAAGTCACAACATAATGATTCTAGAAACATAGGATACCCTCTAAAGAGGATAAACACTCACCAATAGTCTACCCACCATAAATAGAGTCCTTAATTACATGTAATTTATCATCAAGATACTTCTTTTGAATAATCATCTCAAGAAGAGTAGAGGTCATCTAAACATTTTTCAAAATAGCCACAGTAACATTTTATCAGGATCCCAAATGTAATTGAGCAAAGAGATACATTATATTCCACTCTTAAGATGATTCATTCAAGAACTAGGTTAGAAGTCTTCCACTCAATGAATCATTTATGATATTTCCCTTACCAGGGGTGTTTGAAATTTTGAAATCAAAAGACTATAGGTAATCTACACAACACCTCTATCAAAGGTTCAAATATTTTTGGGGGAAGATATATCTCACGATTTTGCAGTTAAAGTAAATAATAAACCTTTATCCTAAAATATAATGCTACCAAATCTTAAGAGTATGCATTAGAGAAGTGAGTTTTAGACCATGGGTAAGATAATTCTTCTTGGAAGACCTAATATTTATAGAACCATAGGCTACCACATCATTACCTTTCATAAGAACGCATCCCAAACCCAAACCTGATGCCTAAAAAAAGACTACATATCCATTCCTAGACATTAGAAGAGTCAACAGTAGTGTAGAAGTCAAATAAAATTTTATCTTATCAAAATTTTTTTTATATTTATCATCTCATAAGTACTCCACTCCCTTATGAGTGAGATTAGTTATCATAGAATCCAGATTCAAGAAATATTTAATGAACCTGCACTAATAACCCACCAAACCCAAAAGTATCCGAATCTCAAAAATAATATGTGGTTGTTACGATGTCATAAAAACCTTAAACATCTCAGTATAAACTGAAATACCATGTTTTGAGACCACATGTCCCAATAACTTCACTTCTCAAATCCATAAATTACATTTATAAAGCTTTATGTAAATAAGATAATTTATCATAATTTATAGAATTTCTCTCAGATATCTGACATGGTCCTCTTTGGTTTTGGAGTAACCAAAGATGTTGTACACAAATACTACCATGAATGAGTCAAGGTACTCATGGAATATCATGTTCATCAATGACATGAACATTACAAGAGTATTAGTCAGACCAAATGGCATAATAAGGTACTCAAAATGGACATACCTACTCTGAAAGGATGTATTTAGATTGTTAAATTCTTTAATTCTCAACTGGTGATAACCATATTGAAGATAAATATTTGAGATCCATTTTTCCACTTTCAAATGGTCAAACAGATCATCTATATATAGAAAAAGATATTTTTTCTTTACTATAACTCGATTGAGCTTTTAAAAATCAACATAAAGGTAAAGTGTTTAATCAAATTTTTTAGCAAATAGAATAGGTTCCAACCAATGTGATACACTCATACATATGAAAAATTTATCTATAATATCAACCAAATTTATTTTCAATTCTTTTAGTTCATCTAGTTTCACATGGTATGAAGGAATAAACATTGGCTGAGTACTAGGTACCAAATCAATAGATAAATATACCTCCATTACCAGTAGAAAAATAGAAAAGTTATAAGGAAAAATATTGAGAAAATCAATGGTAAATAGAGGGAGATTACCACTCAAATATTATTGCTTTATATCAAAATAAAATACTGACATTACCCTACCTAACTTTAGAAAATAAGGTCTGACTCTACTTGACCTTAGGTCTCATTTCCCATGAAAAACATGACACATCCCATCAGGCATAGTGAATCAGACCCACTAAAGGTAAAAATAAATTAGGTATTATAATAAATCAGACAATCCATATAAAAAATGACATAAAGAGGTTTCATGTTGAGAACCAAAATATTATAGGTAATCTTAATCTTTGATAAAGAGAAAATACAAGCAGGATACTGAAGACCCCACTCTATCTTCATTCCGAGGGGAGTTGTAATATCCATCACATAAGATAAAAGATACATAATAATATTCATAAATTCCATAGTATAAGTCAATATAAATGAGTGAGATGTACCGTTATTGAGTAAAACGGTCACTAAAGATTAAGCTATAATGATGGTACCTCTCACAGTAGCCAGACCCACATCAGTTTCCTTTAGAGACTCTTACACTTCATAAAGAAGCATAATTATGAATTCTTATGTTTGGAACGCATTATTTATTAAAAAATATGATTTCACCATAATACTTCTAGGCGTGGATGATCCCATGACACTATGTGGGACAAAAAATATATGGTATAACTTCTATTGGTTTCCTGAATGACCATAATAAATACAGATCTTTGGTGCCTCAATACAAACCAAATTTGAATGATTAAGCTTTACACTCTAGAAGAAAGTCATAGGACCTATTATAGGCACTATAGGAGGTATTTACAATTCCCACTATTTATATCCACCATGAGACTCATCACACTTTCTCTTTCCATTAAAGGAACTCATAGAACTACCACTGGGAGAAAAGGGAACTCCTGTCAACCTTGACTTACTAGCCAGTTTAAGATCTTCCATTAATGCTTTATCCAACATATTATCATAAGATTAAAGCTTAAGAATTAAATCCAAGGTTAAAATATACTCATGAAGGATCTTATCAAGACATCAAGCCTCTAGTTTCTCAATCACCACCACCTCAGGATAAAACTAAACAAGATCAGCCAAATAACTCACTTACTGTGTCCCAGTCAGGTTACCTTACTAGAGGCTAAGAAACTATATGGATTTCTCTAAGAACATTGTCTATGGATATAATATATCTATAAAATAGACTCTAAATTATTTCCACCCCAAGACCTCATGCTTCTTCTCCATCACCATAAAATCCCACCTTCTCATTCTAGGTCCCTCAAACTTGAAGGTATCACATTTCACCTTAATCGAATTAAGAATTTACAAGAACTCAAAAAGTAGGTATCTATTTTTCAAAAAATACCCAACCACTTGAGGATCGTTATAGACTTGGAAATCTAGTGTCTATTGGTGAATAAAATATTGATCATGATTCTGAGATTCATCCCTTTGAGGTTCCACAACTAGAGCCTGAATTGGAATGGGTGTAGGTACCTCTACCAAAGAATGACCATAATGCACCACTATCTCAAAAATATTCTGGTTCATTTGAGTATTTTACTACTATGTTGCACCAGAAAATTCCTCCAACATCCTATTCAAACAACATATTAGAGGGATGATTCTATACAACATCAACAAATAACACTAAAACACTGGTAAGGATACATAGATCAACAACTCAATCAAGAGATACACGAACATCAATTCCATAAAATAGGATTCAACATTTTAGATTTCAAGATACTCATATCTGAAGAAAGGGAAAGTCTATAATCATATCAATATTCCACAAAGACACTTTTCCCCAACACCCATTGTGACTTAAGGCTCATTACGATGAGATATGTTCAGGAACTTTCCCACAAATACCTCCTAAGTCCCAAAAATCCTACCTCCCATCTAGTAGGACATCCTAGGATGAATACAAACTTCAAAAAAAGATGAAAAACCTACACCTTTGATACCAAATTTTCATGAAACATCGCAAATACCTTGGTACACTAATACCCGAGCCAAACATGGCTCAAAGGGTGTTCCAGATCCCCACAAGTTGGATACAAGCGCATGGAATAATAAAGTAAAGTAATGGGAATGATTTTCCACAAAATAGTGGAAGATAAATGATACAAGTCGGCATGATCAACACACCACAAGGATAAATCACCAGAATCAAATAGGTAAAACAAAACTCAAATAGCACAACATCAAAAGACATAACTATTCCCAAAGAATAGTCTCAAAAACACATGTAACAGGTGGATCACATCTCCACTAATCACCTGTATCACTCCAAGTCCTATGAATTAAGTACACCAACCACCATTAAGTAGTGCTTTACCTTTCCATGAAACTTTCATAATATAATCTAGAAAAACAAAAGGAAAAGGTAGGGTGTGATATATAAAGCACAATAGGGTCTTAAAAAGTGTTCCATAAATATTTCCATAATTATTTAACCAATTATTATTTTAATTTAAATAAAATAAGTCATGGAATGAAATTTTTATATTTTCAACAAAACATGCTTCATAATAAAAAATATAGAAAATATCTCAAAACAATATTAAATGAACATTTTATATAAAATATTTAGCATGAATTATAAATTTCTATAACAAATGGAATGTAATCATCAAATAAAAATACATCATATCACCATGCTAATAAGACTCGAAGTGCATTAGTGTCTTGTTATAGGATCCTCACACTTCTCATTTATTAACATGGACCAAGATATGTGTTCACACTCATGTAAACACCCCGTTATGGTACTTATTATGGTAAATCAATCTACACCCCATTAGGGGGCCCATCATGGGAAAACATTCCAAACTTTGTTTATTTAGTGTTTTCATCATCTATCAATTACTAGGGAGTTATAGTCCTATAATGATTGTCCAAATAACCACTAACTACTCAGGCTCACATTTTCTTCAATCAATCAATGAATCAATCATTTTTGGGTAAATTATTCATTTCAAATAAATTCATCATTCACAATTCAATTTCCCAAAATTAGTTTTCAACATGCCCTATCAATTTCAAAACCAACATAGGATTTCATAAAATTAATTCACTTTAAAATATTATTTCATTTTAATCCAATTTTTCTTAAGAATCACATAAAATCATTTCATAAAATTGAATTTCAAATCAAGCCATTAATTTTCTAAAGTCCACCCAACCATTTCAATCCCATTGAAATTAGGGGGTTTCCACAATTCTATCCCCTTTTAAAATAAAACATAAAATCATTTCAAATCCATGTTTTTAAATCATTAAAAAACTCATTTCATATTAATAAAGAAAATTAGGGTTTCAATTATAAGAAAATAAATTTTTAAGCACATACCTGTAATCCCATATTCAAATAAACACAACACCCACACCAGGATCCACCAATGAACAACGAAAGTGCAGGACATCAATAAATCAAATCTAGAATCAATATACATCAGTAAAAAGATTTTATTTATCAATAAAATGATTATCTATCACTCTCTAATAAGGTTAGAAGGGGCTATTGGAATAAACCACATGAGTGGAGATTTATTCACCTAAATGAGATCCAACACGATCACCGGTAATTTGATCTACAAATAGAAGGGGTTGGAGGACTCAAAATCACCTCTTGAGAGAATTCAAGGACCATGAAATAGATTTTGGGTTGAATGGGGTTGATTAGTGGTTAAATTAGTGGACCCTATATTTTTAATAATTTTTTTGTATGAGTTAAAAACTGCATGCATGGTTTACTATATGGGTTGGATGGTTAATAGTAATTATGCACCCCTACTGGAATTATATATGGGGTACATGATTTGGATGCATGGTTAAATAACTATGTTCCAACCATTTAAATCCTAAATATCCAAGTGTTCATGGTTTGGAGGGGTAGCCACACATTTTGGGTAAATAGTGAACCCCCTTCCAGTGGCTCAAACTTGGTCATACAGTTTTCTGGGCCAAACTGCATGGTTTTCCTTAACTATCCAGCAACCATGCACAACCCCAAAATTTCCAAATTTTTTTAAACTACACGAAAACTCTTCCAAATAATATTCATTCAAATTAAGATCAATAAAAGGATGAAAAATTACCTATAAACAAGTAACAGAATGTTACATTGAATATGAGGAATCATAGGTGTAAACCCAAGGCATCCCATGTCCATCATTAGGTTATTTGTGTGAGAGATGTAATAATTTCAAGGTTTTTTGCCTCATTCATCCTATGTTTATCACATGAGGTATATTTTCCAATTAATTTGGTGGATTCATAGGTTTATAGTCTTGTGAGGGCACAATGGTCATGGGTTTAACATCTCGTGAGGATGGGTTGGCCACTGGTTTAATATCTTGTGTGGACAAGTTGGTCATTGGTTTAACATAATATGGGGATAGGTTGGTAAATTTTTTAATGTATTATGGTTAGAGGTTGTTCACAAGTTTAACGTATTTTAGGGATATGTTACTCAAAGGTTTAACATCTTGTGGGGATAGGTTGGTTATAGGTTTAACATCTTGTGGGAACATGTTGGTTACATGTTTAACATCCTATGGGGACAAGTTGGTGAGATTGAGTGTGTCCTAGGGGGATATGATCACACTTAAAAGTTTCCTATTTCTAGGGGGAAGACATGAAAATTTAATGGTGGTGTTGGGGTATCAGGATTGAGCCTTAGGAAGGTATCCTAGGCATGTTAAGATTTAGCCTTACGGAGGAATTCTATGTACCCTATTAAGAGGCAGGGATCAAAACCATATAGTTTAAGCACACAGTTTAAAGTCATATGATGTGACTGGTCTATGGAGTTTAAGATCATGTGGAAAGAATGATTTCATCATGGAAGGAGTGACAACAAGGGATAATATGGGGATTACACGTATGGATTTCTTGGTGTAGGAGGATCATCCCATGATGTTGTGGGGCTATTGTATGTGGGATATCTAGTGCAGGGTGGTGTCATTCTATGCTAGTTATATATGGGGAATCTTGTGTTCATTGTATTCTGGTCACTTGGCCTTGGGCCTTCGGGCTATTTAATGGGTCTCCCTCTACCCAGTCTAAAGTGGTCTTTTCTTTACATAATAAAATGGGGCTTCGACCCCAACATTTAAAAAAAATTGTATAATATAGGGATACAATTTAACATCATGAAATGAGGAAATTTTCATGTAGTTTAACATCTTATGACTAGGACATTGTGCTATGTATTTTATAGTATTATAGATCATAATTGGGAGGGTATTACACCCAAGGAGAGTATTTCTATGTATGAGAGGAGGGTATGACACTAGAAATCCATATCAGGAAAAGGGGACAGTTTCCCTTGATGATTCCACCTTCAGGGATTACATGTCTATTGTGCACATGCTTTTGGGTGGCATGAGGCGTAAATAGTTCCATGGTGAGGCAGAACATGGGGGTCCATACATTAGGGTGCTTATTCTTAGGATAAAGAGGTGATACAATAGCCCATTCCAAGTTTATAGAAAATATTCCAGACATAAGGGTTGATGATTTTAGTTGTGCTAAAGATATGGTCATGAATGAACTGGGTTTTAATGGGTATAGGGCTGTTGAGTGCTCAACTTTCACGAATGTAGGTCTTCTAAAAGGAGGCATCAAGCAGGGGGTTGTTAGGTGTTTTTCCTAAAGGTCAGGGGTATTGTAAAGTTTAGGTGGATTAAAAAGGTCCAGGGGATCATGAGGGTAAGGTATTTTCAAAGAATGGATAACCTCCCTTAGGATAGAGTATTGGTTTACACGGGGAAGATTTCATGAAAGATAGACATCTCAAAAAACCCTAAGATGTGTAATAGTTTTTACCCTAACATGAAGGTTGTGAAACTTCATGAAAATAATATACAATATGGTCCAAGAGTCTTGAGGGATCAATGTAGGCTTTTCATGAAGGATTTAAACCTGTAGGAATCCATATTTACTTTCGCTCGTGAAAGATGAAGTTTCCCAAATTCAGAGCTTCTAGTGGAATCCCAAAGGTCACATCCACTCAAATTTTAGATGAAGTTAGGTATTTATAGGAACCATAGTGTTGGTAAGATATACTTCATGAAATTTAACATCTCCACATAAGAAAAAACTTCACAATAGTCGATGATATTTGTGAGAAGACATATTCTATGTAGAACATACCTTCATTGCATAAGGTGCAATTCCATGGATCTATGAGGACCTTCATGGGAATTCACGATTCTTGAATGTCCAAAAACTTTATGTATCCAAGAAATTAGGTAAATTTTGATATTTTTTCCCTATAATCCCTTGAAAAAATCATGAATTTCTTAATTTATCTCGTAACACATGTTTTTCAGCATCAACAAATGTCTCCCCTCAAAATGGGAGATAACTCAGGATAGGAAAATCAGATCCAAAAAATGTTAATATGAGTGTATCATTCATGAAACAATTCTTGAAAATTGACCTATAATTAGGGGGAGGGAACCCATGGGGGACCATGAGTTTTTTTCGTAATATTTATTATAAATATCTTTTTCAAAAATCAACATTTTCACAAGAATTATTCAATTTTGATCCCAATAATTCATAAATAATGATAGATCTATGAACAGTTCTTCTATGATAACCCTTTCATGATAATCGGGACTTTAATAAACCATAAATTCATGAAGAACACTTTCATGAACAAGAATTTTGAAAACTAGTGTTTGAAAAGGATCAAAGTCCTTAAGATGACCACTAAAGGTATTGAAGCTACAACTACTTGATAAAGGAATGTGGATGGGAATATAATTATTATAGAGAGGTTATAAAGTGTTTAATATCATAACACACTCACTAATTTGTTGATGGAGGATCAAAATGACTATCCCCTCTAGTAGAGGCTTTCGTTGTATGAATTTAGACTTAGGGATGATGTTTTCATCCCTAGTGCTAACAAGGACCTCAAAGATTAATGGTTTAAAATCTCTAATGGGATATACCAGTGGAATGGGGATACCACATTTCACTACATTGTAAGAACTCAGATATTCTTTTTCAGGTATGTTTTCCTTTTCTGGTCATTTTTGAGAAAAAGAGGAATTTCTAGAAATTTTCAAAGTACACGCCGAGTACTTTTTGAGTACACACCGTGTATGCGGTTACCACAGGTAACCATGTGCTGGCCGTGTAGTGGCCACACACATGGCCATGTAGGGGTGACTTGGAGGCTGCATAAAGCAGAGTATGGAAAAGGAAAGTACACGTCGTGTACTTCAAAAGTACACACCGTGTATTTTTTTTTCATTAAACGTACCGGGGTCACGTCTAATCACCAGAACAATATTCTTTTAGGTCCCGTTCAGTCGATAGCTCCTGTACAGCTGCAATCTTCCTCTGAGCCCCCGCAGCACATTCAATCCTCGATTCGACCGTCGTCAATTGCGTTGGGATCGCCTCAGTAAGATCTCTCTTCTACTTGATCTTCGTTTCCCAATTCCTTCTCCTTCTCAAGTTATCCACTATTGAACATTTTAGATGTTTTTATAGATCTTCAGAATTCTAAGGTGATTTAATCCCTGAGACTCAAGTATATTGATCTCCCAATGCTGAGGTAGGTGGTTTGTGCCTTTTTGTTGATATCCTTTGAGTATTATGTGAAATTTTGTCCAATACCCTTGAACGGGGTGTTGCATGTTTACCATTTTAACCCTGTTGATTTCCTGATATGATGGTATGTGCGAATAGAGGTTATTTGGATGTGAATAGGGTTTTTTCTATGCTTTGGATGTGTTTTCCCATGCATGTTCTGTTTACGGACGTTTGGTCTTGTTTAGACGTTAGGCTTCCTTGATGTTTCCCATGCCTAGTATTGTAGGATGGAGTGATTATTTTATTTGACATGCTTGAGATGCTGTAGACTATTTAGCCAAGTAGTTATTGAGGTTTACTTTGGATGTATTTCATTGCTATGCTCATTTGACTTACACAGGGCCATGAGAACCTGATGTAATAGACTATAAGGGGAATTGACCGAGTGAGCTTCCTCAGAGAGTCTTTATCACTTTTGAATATATAGAGAATTGACCGAGTGAGCTTCCTCAGAGAGTCTTTATCACTTTTTACTATATGGGGAATTGACCATGTGAGCTTCCTCAGAGGGTCGTTATCACTTTTAACTATATGGGTAATTGACCGAGTGAGCTTCCTCAGAGAGTCTTTATAACTTTTGACTATAAGGGGAATTGACCATGTGAGCTTCCTCAGAGAGTCTTTAATACTGGGACTATAAGAGGAATTAACTGAGAGAGCTTCCTTATAGAGTCTTTGTAGTATCCTTGTTTTTATTAAACAGAGGGGTTAGGATGAGAGAACTGCTGTAACGACCCAGACCCGAACAACCACCCAAACAGTGCTAAATGGGTCGGATTCTACTACCTTAGGCACACCTCCTCGAATGCCAAAGGCTGCCGACTAGCAGCGAGGGTCTGATAGGTATAGTGGGTAGGCTATACCCTCTCAAAGGATAATAAAAATGGTACTGGTCCAAGTATAACAGTAGAGATGCAGTGGAATAAAAGACTCATCAGACTCAAACCAGACCCGTAGAGCTGAATCACATTCAATATCAATAAATAGTAGAAGAAATAAATATAAACAACAGTACTGGAAAGTAAACACAACAACATGCTAATCACTGGTAACTACTAAACAAACCAAACATGCATCCATAGCAAGTCTCTAAACAAAAGAGGCGCCAATGGCTAACCAATAGTAGCTTCAAATAGGTAAGCATGCTGATACAAGTAAAGAAAACAAAACAGAGTAACCCCAGCTAGGTAAGACCTCAAGGTCCATACCATATCCATGTAGCAATTAATGTAGCCCAGCTCCTGAAGTTGGCCTCTTTCCTGCACATAAATCCATAAAGTCTGCACGTGCCCTGAAGGGCCCATGCATGGTGTGAGAAAAATCTTAGTAGGATACCACCCAACGGTGCGTACCTAATATGAGTGTTTAAGCAGTCATGCATTTATAAGGAAAGTAGTAAATAGTACAATGCACAAATAAACACTAACTCCACTGGTGCTCAGCATCCACCACAGAGTGTCACCTACTTTGGCCAATGCCGGAATCTCTGTCATGTAACCCAGCACCATGTTCCCCCCTGACACTGCGTGTCTCAATTACCGATGTCCCGAAGGCACGCCCAAGAAGTAACCTAGAGGAAAAAAGATATCTTTCCTCAATAAGAAACCATAGGGACAATGATATCTGCTGTCAAATAATGTAACCGGAGGGACAACGATGTCTGCCCTCAAATCACGACGATCCTCAGCCCCCAACCCGATAGCCTCGATGCTATCCCCTGAAGGCTCCTCACATTCCATGTGGCTTCTTATGGCAAGAAACCCCAACCAAAATACCTAAACTGTAACTATGGGGGCCTCTACCCACACGAGTGGTCAAAACCACCTCATCATGGAGTATCTCTGTGTGCACACTACTCAAAGTTTCCGAGTGAGCAGTAATCACCAAAATAGTACCCAAGCCACAATACCTCTAATACCTCATGCCCCTACGATCATGTCACTCAAGTCTGATGGCATCGCCATCCTAGTAACTCGGGCCATTCCCAACCTGACAGTCATCCTGCCTTAAACCAATGTCCATGACTCCCAATCCCGTGGTTAGAACCACCCAACGTAACTTGGGCCAAGCCCAACCTATGATCAACATCACTCAAGAATATCCGGGCAATTCCCAACACAACCCAAAGGGTCCAGCATGTGTAATTCAACAATTGCATATATGAAAAATTTAAACAGTATACACAAACATGGAAAACATTCAAACAATAGAATTTCCCTAACCCAATGGTTATCAGTCAACAACATCGAGTTCTTGAATGCCTCTAACAATTCACAGTAGACTTAATAAATTAAACTCAACAGTTTAAAACATTAATATTGAAATTTAAACCATTTTGGCATCCCCTTGACCAAAATTCCCTGATGATCAATGACCCCTCACCCTGCCCCGCTTAACCAAATCTGGTAATAGGGCATACCCAAAGGCATCCCATAGGTCCAACAATCAAATCAATATGAAACATCCGATAAAATGGGTCCCTCTCAAAATACCTGAAAATGCGCTGAAGGTCGCGTCACCTAAAAGACCACGAAAACAAAAAAAGATGTATGCACCACCTACCTGAGACTCGTACGATGGTACTCCTCCGGTAACGGCCTCCAATTTGGCCTAAAACGCGGTAAATCTACAAAATAATAAAAACCACTCAAACCCCTATAAATCGTTCTAAAATAGAAATCAGATAGAACAACCTAATAGGAATTGAGGCCTTACTGAGGGGGTTCCAACGCATCAATCAGGGATTGAATCGGGGTTCAGACGAAGATCTGGGAAGAGATTGAAGTCCCAACTGGCTTGGTTCATGAAACCGAGAGAAACATTTGAGGTTTTGCCTCAATGCGAGGCTACTGCCAATTTCAATGCAAAAAAGGAAACTACATGGCATGTACTATAGGACTACACACCATGTATATCATTTAACTGTTCATATGACGACTGGAATTCCACTGACTTACTTTCCAGAACCTGCCAACATGAGTAAATGGCGTTTAATTGCTTTTCCTTCTATTCCTTGCCGACTTACCCACATGACATGTATATCCCTCATACACGGCCAGACTACATGGCGTGTCCAAGGGGAACATGGCATGTACTTAGTTCTACCCGAAAAAAGGTCCACATGCCATGTATGGCCTCCGCATGGTCAAGATCACACGAAGTGTCTAAAACTACATGCCGTGTAGTAAGAAATTTCTACTCGGTCGTCCCACGACATGTAATCGGTGAGAACATGGCCAGTACATGCATAACATATACATGGTGTGTAGTCTGGAAATTTCTAGAATCTGCCCATTTCCTCTAGTTTCCTCAGAAACCAGTCAAAAATTCAAACAGGGTCGGGATTTTGAAACATTCTAAAAACCCGGGTTCTTACAATCTCTCCACCTTAACATAGATCATCCTCGAGGTATTATACGAAACCCAGAGATGACACCGAACATACCACCATGATCAAAGTAACCCAGACTTACCCGGTCTCAAAGTTCCCAGCTAAATTCCTCAAGGGGTCTCCCCACCTTAGGAATCGCTTAACCCGGTCTCAACCCAACAAAACTCAAATCAAACAAGGTTTATTAACCTGTTTACCGGATGCATAGTCCTTATGTGAAGCATCTTCACTCAACGAGGTCCTGCATCCCATGGATTCTCAAAAACAAACCTGGTGCCTAGCACCTCATGTAGCCCGCATCCTCGATGCCTCGATGCCCAGAACAACTCATGTAACCCGCAACCTCGATGCCCTGATGCACATGAAACCCCAAGTAATCCACATCTTTGATGCTCCTAATTCTACACATCTCATACATACATACATACATACATATATATATATATATATATATATATATATATATATATCATGCACCCGATATGGTGCCAATCCCACCGACTAGCATCTAGTCAGTCCACATAGATCCTATGCACCATGTGCACTCAAAATGGACATGCCTCTATAGGTCATGCCGAAAGGAAACATAGAATCACGGCCAGACCCGTGGTGTACCTCTAACCGTCATCAACTCACCAGCCTGCTCAACCTTTGGCAGCTCCATAGTGTGCACATAGCCTAAAGTATGACTACCTGATGCCTGACCTCCCTGCGGTGCTGCTCCAGCCACCAGCCACTGACCCCTCAACTGGATCCCACTGTCTCTATCACATCCTCTGCATACAGTTGAAACCCGACTACCCTCTCCTGGTACCAAACCGGAACCAACTCTAGATTCCACCGTCTGTCCCGGTCCCTGCCTTCCGTCTATCTGAGAAGTCTACCTACAAAACCTCTCCAAATGACCAACCTGTCCACATTCCCGAAACTCCTTAGGAGTCCTATCACACTGAGTCCAAACATGTCCTGGCTGTCCACACTAAAAGAAAATCACTGAAGAACCACCATGAGGTGGTCTAGCTGAATCCCTGGCCTCACTGCCCTGTTGGAACTCATCCCTTCCTCGTTTCCGACTGTCCGAACCCTCACATGAAGCTATCGTCCGAACCACTTGAGGCCTATCCCTCTGGTTTCCCTCCGCTATGAGCGCCTGATTCACTACCTCTGAAAAAGAACCCAACATGAAGATATTCAACTGGACCCGAATGGCGTATCGTAAGCCATCCTCGAAGCGACTCACCCTAGCTGCGTCATCTCTTACCATACCAGGTGCAAAGTGAGACAGCTCAGTGAAAGTGGCCGCATAGTCCATGACAGAAATGTCTCCCTGCCGAAGACTCAAGAACTCCTGAACCCTCTCTTCCCTCAGTGTCTCTGGGTAAAAGTGCTCAAAGAAACTATCCTCGAAGTCCTTCCATGCTAGTCCCTCATGCCTACAAGCCTGAACCTATACATCACACCAATGCTTCATCGGTCCTCGCAACATATACGTCGCCAGTTTGACCCTTCTCCCTAGAGGAATCTCGAGCTGCTCGAAGATCATCTTCATGATCTCTATCCAATTCTCAATCGCTTACGGACCAACCTCACCCTGAAAAAGTGGTGCGTGCTGCGACTGGAACTCCCATGTCAGATATGCCATAGATGGCTCTGTACCCTACGTGCCTCTATCGATCCCCTACAAGACACGTACCAGGATTTCTCGGAGTATCTCATCGAGCCATGGCCCAAACGATGCCAAAACCAGCTACTGTCCTTCCTGTACTAAATCCTTGGCTTGATCCTGTCCCTGAGCCTGTACCTGTGGCTCATGCTCTGCCTATACCGAATCCTGAACCTGATCCTGCACCTGCGACACTGTATCATCTCCCATCTGAAGCTCCATCTGATTCACCCAAATAGGAACCTGATGAATACAATAAATGGTCAGAAAACCCAAATATATATTTATATAAAACAATATATATTCAATGCAGATTAGAAAACAGTAAAAAGCAGTGCATAACTACTACTCTTACTCTCCCCCACTGAAACCCATGCCCACGGTATCCCGGCCTTATGGCCTCCTTACCCACCCATATTAGGGACAAGTATCACAAGTACCTTGAGCCATGCCCGTCCTGACAACCAACGTTTCCTCAAACCGATGATCGAGTCGCCCAATCATAGTGATAAAAATCACCTCAACTATAGTACCTGCCTATTTGTACAAGAGCCAGACCCAAATATCCTGCCACATACAATTCTACAAAAATATAAAGCATGACATACACATTGCAACAATAAGAAATTCTATCAGGAATTTCACCTTTTCACATTTCAAGAATACAAAGCATGGAAATTGATTTTTATTCGCATGACATTATCACTTCACAAAGCATACATGCAGTTATGAAATTGAAATACCCTAAAAATGTGCCTACCAAAAGCCAAGAAACATGCCTTTCCATACCAGGACAAGGTCCAATTCTCCCTTACCACACCGGTCAAGGGTCACACATCACAATCAATAAAATCAAACACCAAGTGAGCCAACGAGGTGGAAATCATATCAACAGTAATATGAGAAGAAGGCAAACAATGAGTCCCACCCATGGAAACTTGGTTCATCCCTCATACCTAGGGCTGCAGGCACCCAAGCATAAGCTAGAAACCCAGTTCCAGTAACAATCTATCTCTAGACTACCATATCCCAAATAGTAAAAACAACAGAAATAAAAGATAATTCTCAATCTCATTAGTATCCAGTAAAATCATGCTACTAAATCCCTGTCAAGAACTCCTCTGATACCACTTTGTAACGACTCGGACCTGAATAGCCACCTGAACAGTGCTAAATGGGTTAGGTGATAATACCTTAGGCACACATCCCCGAATTCCAAAGGATACCGACTAGCAGTGAGGGTCTGATAGGTATAGTGGGGAGGCTATACCCTCTCATAGGATAATAAAAATGGTACTGGTCCAAGTATAACAGTAGAGATGCAGCGAAATAAAAGACTCAGCAGACTCGAACCAAACCCAAAAAGCAGGAGCATATTCAATATCAATAAAAAGCGAAAGAAATAAATATAAACAACATCAGCCAAAAGTAAACACAACAACATGCTAATCAATGGTCACAATTAAACAAACCAAACATGCATCCATAGCACGTCTCTAAACAAAAGAGGCACTAATGGCTAACCAATAGTAACTACAAACTGGTAATCATGCTTATACAAGTAAAGAAAACAAAACTAAGTAACCCCAGCTAGGTAAGACCTCAAGGTCCATACTATCTCCATGAAAAAACTAATGTAGCCCAACTCCCAAAGCTGGCCTCTTTCCTGCACATAAATCCATAAAGTCTACTCGCGTCTCGAAGGGCCCATGTAGGGTGTGAGACAAATCTCAGTAGGATACCACCCAACAGTGCATACCTAATTTGAGTGCTTAAGCAGTCATGCATTTATAAGGAAAGCAGTAAATAGTACAATGCACAAATAAAAACTAACTCCACTGGTGCTCAACAGCCAGCACAGAGTGTCACCTGCTTCGGCCAATGTCAGGATCTCTGTCATGAAACCCGGCACCATGTGCCCCCTGACACCGCGTGTCTCAAGTACCGACGTCCCGAAGGCATGCCCAAGAAGTAACCCGGAGGAACAGAGATACCTGTCCTCAATAAGAAATCGGAGGGACAATGATATCTGCCCTCAAATAATGTAACCGAAGGGACAGTGATGTGTTCCCTCAAATCAGGACGAGCCTCATACCCCAACCCGATAGTCTCGATGCTATCCCCCGAAGGCTCCTCACCTTCTACATGGATTCCTATGGCAAGAACCCCCAACCAAAATATCTAAACCGCAACTATGGGGGTCTCTACCCACACGAGTTTTCAAAACCACCTCATCACGGAGTATCTCTATGTGCACACTAATCATAGTTTCCGGGTGAGAGGTAATCACCAAAATAGTACCCAAGCCACAACAACTCTGACACCTCGTGCCCCTACGACCATGTCTCTCAAGTTTTATGGCATCACCATCCCAGTAACCCGGGCCATGCCCAACCTAACAGTTATCCTGCCTCAAACCGACATCCATGATGCCCAATCCCGTGGTCAGAACCACCCAACGTAACTCCAGACAAGCCCAACCTATGATCAGCATCACTCAAGAATATCCGGGCCATGCCCAACACAACCCAAAGGGCCCAACATGCGCAATTAAACAATTTCATATATAAAAAATTTAAATAGTACACATAAAAAGGAAAAAAATTCAAACAGTAGAATTGCCCTAACCCAACGGTTATCAGTCAACAACACTGAGGTCTTGAATGCCTCTAATAATTCATAGTAGGCTTAATAAATTAAACTCAACAGTTTAAAACATTAATATTTCAATTTAAACCATTTTGGAATCCCCCGACCAAAATTCACCGATGAGAAACGACCCCTCACCTGGTCCTGCTCAAGAAAAACTGGTAAAAGGGCATACCCAAAGGCATCCCATAGGTCCAACAATCAAATCAATATGAAACAACATATAAAACAGGTCCCGCTCAAAATACCCGAAAACACGCCGAAGGCCGCGTCACCCAAAAGACCACAGAAACACAAAAAGAGGTATGCAACACCTACCTGAGACTCGTACGATGGTACTCCTCTGGCAACAACCTCCAATTTGGCCTAAAACATGGTAAATCTACAAAAGAATCAAAACCACTAAAACCCCTATAACTCATTCTAGAACAGAAATCAGACAAAATGACTGAAGAGGAATCCATGACTTACCAAGGGGGTTCCAACGCATTAATCGGGGATTGAATTGGGGTTCGGACAAAGATCCAGTAAGAGATTGAAGTCCCGACCAACTTGGTTTTCGAAACCAGGTGAAACATTTGAGGTTTTGCCTCAATACTAGGCTACTGCCCATTTTAATGCAAAAGGGAAACTACACGGTGTGTACTATAGGATTATATTCCATTTATATCATTTAACTATTCATATGATGGCTGGAATTCCATCGACTTACTTTCCAGAACATGCCAGCATGAGTACACGGCATATACCTAGGGGTACACAGAGTGTACTTGGTTTACCTTCTATTCCTTTCCGACTTACCCACATGACATGTATATACCTCATACTGGGCCAGACTACATGGTGTTTCCAAGGGGAACACGGCGTGTAATTAGTTCTACCCAGCCAAAAGGTCCACACACCATGTATGGATTCCTCACGGTCAAGAGTACACGACGTGTTTAAAACTACACTCCGTGTAGTAAGAAATTTCTACACGGTCGTCCCACGACATGTACTCAGTGAGTACACAACCAGTACACACATAACATATACACAACGTGTACTTAAATTACATGGCATGCAGTATATAAATTTCCATAATCTACCCATTTCCTCCAGTTTCCTAAAAAACCAGTCAAAAATTCAAACAGGGTCACGATTTTGACCCGTTCTAAAAACCTGGGTTCTTAAAACTACCCAGAGGGTTACCTGCTTGTTTTGCTGTTATTGATATATGGAACTAATTGTATTGAAACTGTAGGACTGGTTACTACTGATTACTTCCTTATTTACTTCTTTCTTTTGTTTATTACCTACCATATATTCACTGAATGTTAAGAATATATCTTATGGTGATTGCCCACTCGGATTTAGTCTCACACCCTATTTGGGCTATGTATTTAGGCCCAAACAGATTATATTGCTGCCGATATAGATAAGGGAAAACACCCTTCTACTTTAGGTACTTGATTTGCTAGGGAGTTGGAGAGCGTGGGACCAAGCTGAGGCTTGCGATGCTGAGGATCTGTTTATTTATTTTCTTTTGTACTTTGGGTTAGTACTATTTTGTATTCCAGAATTGTGATTTGTTTGGCTAATTTCCTAGAAATATGTATCATGCATCATATATATATACACATGTGCTCCAGTTTATTATTCCCAATCTTCCACTGTTTACTTTCGTATGGATTATTACTGCTTCCACTATTGTTATTTGTTTTTATCTTCCACAGTGTTACTCTGCCAATGATGGAATAGTTTCCCCACTATCACACCCAAGGCCCTCACTACTAGTCGGCATCCTCTGGAATTAGTGGAAATGCGCTTGAGGCCATGTGACCAATCAGGTACGGGGCGCCTCTGGGTGTCTTCCAGAACCAGGAAGTTACAAAGTGGTATCAGAGGAATTATTTTCTTTAACTTACTATTTGGAGCTTATATTTATGGATATGAAGGAATTGATACATGGTAATAAGCTGTGCCCGGCAGTATCTAACCCGTGTATAGGAAAAATCCAATTTACCACGTGTTGCAATTTTTCTGGTTTTGCAATTATTACAGTTGATTTGATTTCACCTTGAGTGATTCACATGTTTTGTGCTATTATTGTTTATGTTATTGAGGTTCTATTTCTATTGTAACCCGATGAGATGAGGGTATGCCATCTCATGCATCATATAGGCACTTTCTAGGAATCACATTTCATGCATACTTTCCATGCCATTTAGGGTGCATTAGTGATTGCATGTTGTTTTTATAGGTGTTGTTCTAGATATGAATTCTATTGTGATAGATGCTGTGATAAAAATACTTGCTGTTTGATAGGGTATTGTTTGTGTAAGTTTTTATTTGAATGAATTCCAAAATTTGGTTTTTGAGGTGTTATGGGCCCTCATGGACTGGAATTTGGTGGATCATTGCCCTGTTTTGCTTGTTATAACATGTATAAGATTTCAAGCCTTGATTCGTGGGGAGTATGGGCCATCACGGATCACAATTTGGCACTTTTGTGTTTGTTTCAGTGTTTTTTGGGCTCCAGAGTAGTTTTTGAGCTTACTATCCAGAAAAACCCAGAATACACACCGTGTAGTTTTAACTACACGCCACGTGTTCTTATGTTCGGGAGGAAATTGTTTTTCTTAAGTACACGCCGTGTACCTTATGTACATGCCATGTAGTCTCTAACCGTGTCATAGGTCATGTGGGAATAGACACGATATATGGAAGTTCTTGTGGGAACACGCCGTGTACCGGTCGTACACACCGTGTAGGGTTGACCCTGTGTCCGCCTGTGTGACTAACAACATGGATAGAGAAATCTTAGCTTACACACTCCATGCTAGTTCTAAACATTCCATGTAGTGTAATCTTGGAATCCGACCATGTAACTAACAACATGGGTCGATGTTATCTTTTCTAGTACACTACATGTTCGTATGGAACACACCGTGTAGTGTCAGCCAAGTATCCAGCCATGTCACTAACAACACGGGTAGTTGAAACCTAAGTAGTACACAGCGTGTCCATCTGGCACACGCCGTGTAGTATGATCCATGTATCCATCCGTGTCACGAACAACACGGTTCGGTGAAGATCATATAGTACATGTCATGTCTAGAACAAACAAGCCGTGTAATATTGTTCTAAAGGGATCCGTGTGTCTTAACCGTGTAGAAGGACTTAGGAAGGGGAAGAATATTCAAGTACACGCTATGTATAAGGAAAACATGCCGTGTGTTTGGGGTGTTACACGACCAGTTCTGGTAGAAGTACACGCCCATGTGAAAGGCTTAAGGGAACACGCCGTGTAGTAATTATACATGCCTTGTAGTCTTGTTTTGTAAAACTTGAATGTTTTATTTATCCTGTTTCCTTCTTACGCTTCCAGTTTTTAGTCCTTGATGTTTTTGGTTCTAAGGTACGTGCTTGAACTTGTAGAGTCATGCCACCAAGACGTCCTCCGGTTGTATGCCAATTGTAAGGTGATGATCAGACACTGGATATAGCTGATTTGGGACTGCTGGCAGATCCTCCAGTTGTGTCAGTCTTGGCACCAGTAGTTATACTGGACACCGGTGTCAATGCATAGTTTAGGGAGGGATTTATGAGGATGATGCAAACCTTCCTGGGAGCACCGCCACCTGCCCTATCGATGGAAGAATTGACATAGGTCTTTTAGCAGCAGCATCATCCCACTTTCACAGGGGAAGGAGGACCTTAGGCTATAGAGTCATGGCTAGAAGCCACGTTGACTATCTTCAAGCATCTAGAGATGCCTCCAGAGAGGAGGGTTAAGCTCGCTACGTACATGCGTCGGGATTCCTCCAAGAGATGGTGTAATGTGATCTCACAGGCTTGATGCCATCATAATATGTCTTGGGATGAGTTTCAGCACATATTATACGATTAATTCTACCCAGATATGTTGAGGGCCCAATGAGCCCAATATTTTATGAGTTTGGAGTAGGGTAATCTTTCTGTTTTGGAGTATTCCTCTCAGTTCACCAAGATGAATCACTTTACCCCCTTTCTAGGAGGTGATGAGTTATTATTGGCAAGGAAGTTTGAGGATGGCCTGAGGAACAAAATCCGATATTAGGTGAATATATTCATTTTGACTTCTATATCTTCTATAGTCAACCATGCGCTAATCACCGAGTGCAATCTGAGGGATTCTGGAGCTTTGAGCTAGGGTGGTTCGACATACAGAGTTAGTGCTCCACCAACTGATAGTAGGAAGAACCACAAAGAGATTTCATGAGGAGATCAGAGTAGGTGGGATGCATCTTCTGGTAGCCAGGTGGTATGCTACCAGTGCGGGATGAGAAGGCATATAAGGTCAAATTGCCCGAGGGACCTAGTGGAGTGCCGATCTTGTGGCAAGATGGGTCATCTTTAGCGCTTCTGTCAGATCTTCTCACCAACAGATGGTGACATGAGTTCTTCTTCGACTCCTCATTCAGTAGCAGCACCACCAGTTTATCACCAGTATGGGAACTAGAGTTCTTCTGGCCATTCAGTCCGAGGTGGAGGTCATGGAGGTGGTAGCCAGTCACCAGGTTTTCAGTGACATCCGGGCGGATCAGCTGAGAGTGGTTAGGCAGGGTCACATGGCTCTAGTATAGGTCGGACTTTTGCAGTGGAGTAGATCCAACAGGGGTAGGATCCCATACCCTCTACAGTGCGAGGTAAAGTCTTAGTAGACTCAGTTTTATCTTCTTCTCTTTTCGATATAGGATCTTCCCATAGCTTTATATCTGTTGCGGTTGTGGAGAGCCTTGGACTCTTCATATTTTCTTCTACTGATATCTTGACTCTAGACACTCTATTGGGGACTAGAATGGATAGTGTACTTCAGTGCAAGGAGTTCCCTATAGAGGTTGGTGGGTGTCACTTTTTATGGGACCTCTATGTCCTAGATATGATGGGCTATGATATCATTCTCGGAATAGACTGGTTAGTTCCCTTCCAGGTAGTCGTCGATTTCTATCACCATAGGGTGAGTTTCACATCACCAGAGGGAAGATATTTCCTTCATAAGGGAGAGTGGGATGTCCAGGTGAGTAGAGATGGACCCGAGAATCATGGGTTAGGAGGAGTTACATCCCAGATTGCTAGTCTTTATCTGGATGACTAGGGGTTTTCACAGATGGACTTTCCTCCAGTGGTATATAGTTTCAGGGATGTCTTTCTAGAAGACTTTTCAGGTTTTCCTTCAGAGCGTGAGGTAGAATTTTCTATTGATATTGTTACAGGGGCGGCACTTGTGTCCATTCCTCCTTATAGGATGACTACCCTAGAGTTGCAGGAGCTCAAAAAGCATTTGGAGGAGTTGCAGGAAAAGGGTTTCATCCTACCCAGTACTTCTCCTTGGGGTTATTCTGTCCTATTTACAAATAAGGTAGACGGTACCCTCAGGCTTTGTGTGAATTATCAAAATATGAACCATTTAACGGCCAAGAACCGATATCCATTACCTAGAATTGATGATCTCTTTGATCTTCTTCGAGAATCCTGGGTGTTCAAAAAGATTGACTTGAGATCTGATTACCATAAGTTGCACGTTAGACCATCAGATATACATACCACTCACAACCTTTCGAAGCAGGTATGGTCTATACAAGTATATGGTTATGCCGTTCGGTCTCACGAACACTCCTGCAGTTTTCATGGAACTGATGAACGGAGTGTTCCATCCATACTTGGATTCCTTCATGGTGGTTTTTGTGGATGATATCTTGGTGTACTCTCACACTCAACACGACCATGCTACCCATATTGAGATCATTTTGAGTATAATGAGAGGGCATCCGTTATATGCTAAGCTCCCAAAATGCCACTTTTGGATGGACGAGATTCACTTCTTGGGTCATGTTATCTCAAAGACAGGAGTATCAATAGATCTAGAGAAAGTGAGAGCAGTAGTTTCCTGGGAGCATCCAAAGAATTTATTTGAGGTATGAAGTTTTCTAGGGATGGCTGGATACTACAGATGTTTTATACAGGATTTTTAACACTTAGCATCACCACTGACAGGTCTGACTAAGAAGGGTGTGAAGTTCTTGTGGTCATATTCTTGTGAGTCAGCCTTTTAGGAGATGAAAGGGAGGTTGACTTCAGCACTGATACTAGTTTTTCCATAGTCAGGAAAGAGATATACTGTGTACTATGATGCTTCAGGTATCGGGCTGGGAGCTGTGCTTATGCAGGGAGAAGGAGTCATCACGTACGGGTCTTGGCAGTTGAGGCCACATGAGAGGAATTACCCAATTCACGATCTTGAGTTGGCTGCTGCTGTTCATACCTTGCGCTATTGGAGACATTATCTTTTGTGAGAGAATTTTGTGGTTTTTACCGACCACAAGAGTCTCAAGTACATATTCACTTAGCGTGATCTAAATTTGAGACAGTGAAGGCGGGTTGAGTACCTTTAGTCATTTGACTTTGAGCTTGACTATACGCTTGGGAAAGGCAACACAGTGGATGATGCGTTGATCAGGAGGACTCAAATACTGGTAGTTCAGGAGGACAATAGTGAGTGGTAGCTTATGGCTCTGGTCTCTGAGATTCATTTGGAGGTTTATGATAGACAGGGGAATACCTTTCTTTCTTATGTGGCTGTTACCTCTACTCTTCTTGATCGAGTGTGAATGAGGCAAATATCAGATTCTGAAGGCCCTGTCCTATGGGAAAGCATGTCAGGAGAGGACCATATTCCTGGATGGACCATGGATGAGGATGAGATCTTGGGTTTCTAGGGGCGTGTATGGATTCCAGCAGAAATACGCGAGGAGATGATGCATGCCTTTCATTCCCCAGTTTGGTCAGTTTATCCTGGTGTCACCAAGATGTATCATGATCTACACTGTCAGTATTGGTGGCCAGGTATGAAGAGAGATGTTGCTGGTTTTGTCATAAAGTTTTCCACTTGTCAACAGGTGAAGGTAGAGCATCAGTGGCCATTGGGGATTTTGCAGTAGTTACCCATTCCCAAGTGGAAGTGGAACAATGTCGCCTCAAGGGAATGATGCAGTTTGGGTTGTCATTGAAAGACTCATGAAGGTTGCTCACTTCTTTCCGATCAAGGATACCTTCAGTGCTGATGAGATGGGATGGTTTTACATTCGCGAGATCATACGTCTACATGGAGTTCCACACTCTATTGTTTCAGAAAAAGATTCCCTTTTTACTTATCGAGTCTAGAAGGGGATTCAGAAGGCTTTGGGTACATAGGTACTTTTGAGTATAGCTTACCATCCCCAGACAGATGACCAGTCTGAGTGTACGATTCAGGTGCTTGAGGACATGCTTCATGCAAGAATCCTAGATTTTGGAGGTTCTTGGGAGAAGCATATACCTCTTGTGGAGTTTTCTTATAATAATAGTTTTCAAGCAACTATTCAGATGGAACCTTATGAGGCTTTGTATGGTAGGCCATGCCGATCACCTTTATGTTGGCTAGAGGTAGGAGAGGCAGTTATATTGGGACCTCATCTTGTTCAGGAGACCACAGAGCAAATAGAGTTGATTCGGAAGAGGATGACTATTGAACAGTCTCGACAGAAGTCTTATGCTGATCAGCGGAGACGACCTCTGAAGTTCGAGGTCAGAGATTAGGTTTTTCTGTGTGTCACATCAAGGTTGGGGAACAAGATTATTAGGAGATAGGGTAAGCTTTCTTCAAGGTATGTCAGACCATTTTAGGTTTTGGAGAGAGTTGGTCCGGTTGCCTATCAGTTGCAGTTGTCTCGGAGGTACCGGGCTATGCACATCGTCTTCCATGTTTCTCAGCTTTGACGTTACTTCTCGGACCCATCTCATGTTTTCCAACCTGAGGAGGTTGAGTTGGAAGTGGATGCATCATTCAAGGAGCATCCTATCCGGATTTTCGATCAAAGTACGAAGGTCCTCCATGGCCGGTCTATTCTTATGGTACGAGTGCTAGGACAACACAAGCGAGTACAAGAAGAGACTTGGGAGAGGGAGGCCAATGTACGAGAATAGTGGCCAGAGCTATTTAGGGTTTCTTCTTCTACACCGCCTTGCTAGAGAAATTTGGGGAAAATTTTCTTTAAGGGGGGAAGTTTTTAAGAACCCGGATCTTATTTTTCATGTATGTTTTCCTTTTCTGGTCATTTTTGAGAGAAATAGGAATTTCTATAAATTTTTGAAGTACACGCCGTGTACTTTCTGAGTACACACTGTGTACTCGGTTACCATAGGTAACCGTGTGCTATCCGTGTAGCGGCCACACACACGACCATGTGGGGGTGACTTGGAGGCCTCTTAAAGAGGAGTAAGAAAAAGGAAAGTACACACTGTGTACTTCCAAAGTACACATCATGTATTTTTTTTTCATTAAACATATCAGGGTCACGTCTAATCACCAAAATAATCTTCTTTTAGGTCTCGTTCGGAAGAGAGCTACCGTATGATCACGATCTTCCTCCAAGACCCCGACTAAGCATCCGATCTTTGATTCAACCACCATTGATTGTGTTGGGATCGCCTCGGTAAGCTTTCTCTTCTGCTTGATCTTTGTTTCCCAATTCCATCTCCTTATCAAGTTATCCTCTGTTGAATTTTTTATACATTTTTCTAGATCTTCGGAGTTCTAAGGTGATTCAAGCCCTGAGACTCAAGTATATCAATCTACCAATGCCGGGGTAGGTGGTTTGTGCCTTTATGTTGAAATCCTTTGAGTATTATGTGCAATTTTCTCCAATACCCTTGAACGGGGTATTGTGTGTTTACTGTTTTAACCCTGTTGATTTCCTTCTATGATGGTATGCACGAATAGAGGTTATTTGGATGTTAATAGGGTTGTTTTCTATGCTTTGGATGTGTTTTCCCATGCATGTTCTATTTACAACCGTTTGGTCTTGTTTAGCCGTTAGGCTTCCTTGATGTTTCCCATGCTTGGAATTGTAGGATGGAGTGATTATTTTATCTGACATGCTTGAGATGATTTAGACTATTTAGACAAGTAGTTCTTGAGGTTTACTTTGGCCATATTTCATTTCTATGCTCATTTGACTTACACAGGGCCGTGAGAACCTAGTGTAATAGACTATAAAGGGAATTGCCTGAGTGAGCTTCCTCAGAGAGTCTTTATCACTTTTAACTATATGGGGAATTGACCAAGTGAGCTTCCTCAGAGAGTCTTTATCACTTTTGACTATATGGGGAAATGACCGTGTGAGCTTCCTCAGAGGGTCTTTATGACTTTTGACAATATGAGGAATTGATCTAGTGATCTTCCTCAGAGAGTCTTTATCACTTTTGACTATAAGGGGAATTTACCGTGTGAGCTTCCTCAGAGTGTCTTTAACGCTGGGACTATAAGGGGGATTGAATGAGAGAGATTCCTCAGAGAGTCTTTGTATTTTCCATGTTTTTATTGAACCAGAGCTGTTAGGCTGAGAGAACTACCCAGAGGGTTTCCTACTTGTTTTTCTGTTGTTGATATATGGAACTGATTGCATTGAAACTGTAGGACTAGTTACTATTGAGTAATTCCTTTTTTACTTCTTTCTTTTGTTTATTACCTACCATATATTCATTAACTATTAGGCACAGATCTTGTGGTGATTTCCTACTAGGATTTAGTCTCACACCCTATTTGGGCTATTCATTTGGGCCCAAATAGATTATATTGATGTAGGTATAGATAAGGGCAAATTACCTTCTACTTAAGGTACTTGATTTGTTGGGGAGATGAAGAGCGTGCGACCAAGCTGAGGCTTGTGATGCTGAGGAGCTCTTTATTTGTTTTATTTTGTACTTTGTCTTAGTACTATTTTTTATTCCATCATTGTGATTTATTTGGATGCTTTACTAGACATATGTATCGTGCATCATATATATATACATGTTCTCTAGTTTATTATTCCCAGTATTCCACTGTTTACTTTTGTATGGATTATTACTGCTTCCGCTATTGTTATCTATTTTTCTCTTCTTCTGTGTTACTCTGCCAATGAGGGCATAGTTTCCCCACTATCACACCCAAGGCCTTCGCTACTAGTCAGTAGCCTCTAGTGTTAGGGGAAATGCGCTTGAGGCCATGTGACCAACTGGGTACGGGGCGCCTCTGGGTGGCTTTCGGAACTGGGACATTACATACATGAAGGACCAAACATTGATCATGACTAATTCCATGTAGAACCCTATGAAGAATATCAATATAGATAAGCTTACTACAGAGCCTCCCCTATACTGTATGAGAGTATCTTCAAGGAGGTCCTAGAGGGCCATCTATAAGGATGGATATAAGATTGATATCTATTCTAATAAAGTAACTTCATGGAAGAGAGTTCATAGGAATAATGGGTATGCTAGTCCTATGATGAATTTGAGGTAGAGTTGAATGGAGTGGGGCTATATAATGTTGTGTGTATTTCACAATTCCACATTCAACAACACCTAGAGGTCATACCTAAGATTCTAAGAAGGTGGTCACCAGGGGCCAACACCTTTCATCTATATCACATGGAGGTAGGTGTTAATTTGTGGGACCTATACCAGATCATAGGATCCCTATGGAAGGGGAAATGTATAAGGAATTCCTCCCTATTGAGAATGTATGTGAGGACCATGATTAGATTCCAGTGATAAAAAAGGCTATACTGCACCTGGTGTAATGGTATAAGGAGAATAATTTGGGGATTTAGGATTTCCATTTAAATCATTGGTTCAACTATTTTTGAATGAGAATGTAAAAATGCTATTAGGGAGACCCCACTAGTTCCTAAAGGCATTATATTACGGGAAGGAATATTCCTATTGGGTGATCCTGGAGGTGAGCCAATGGAGTCTATGTGGTATAGTGTGAATACCATATACCTTTTTATCATAATAGTATGATTAATTATGGTTCTCATCTACATATGGATGTTCCAGGTCCGTGATGTACACATGTGGGTGTTTCCAAGTATGCTCACTATAGCGGTGATGCTAGAAGTGGGGCAATGCATCAACTTGGCTATAACAATAATTAATAATTTATATAATGTCTTATGACACATCATAAAGATGAAAAACTCTCTCTATGTGTGCATCACCTTAAAATTTATATATGGTTGGGTCGCCACATACATGGGGGGGGGTATGGGTACCCAAACCCCATCAGTCCTCCTACCACCAAATTCCAGTTGTTCATGCTAAAAATTGTTCAGAGTTATCCTCTTCAGATGGATATAGTCGGGGAGATTATAAGGATCTGGGTTCTAGATAACTTTATATTCCATCTATTCCCCCTCCCAATGGGTATGGTTACAAATGATGGCATGGGGACATTTGAGTAGTAATCATACCACCTAAAATTTTGAGGTGGGGAACTAGTGGAAAGGGTCGATTTTTGGGAAATTTTCAAACCATATGCCCTATACCAGTTGAAAAGGAAATTATGGTACCTCCAAAATCTCACCCCAAATGTGTTCACCGATATATGTGTCGATTAATACCCTTCAGTCCTTTGGAAATTATGACACATGATCACATGAGAGGATGGTAGGGGGAAGAATTAGATGCCGCCAGCCGATGCTCTATATAGACTTTTACATGAGTAAGTGGTGAGATAGGAGTGAACATACCCTAGGTATTTATTAATGTGGAGAAAAAATTGGATGAAACTTTAAGAATGGGTACCAAAACCATGGGGCCAAGGGAATACTATGACTAGGGGAGTGCACCAAGGAGGGAGACATAGTCCAGTCAGCGGGGTGGCTGTTGTAGCTCTAGGAGTTCCTGGACCCATGAAGGGTGTGGATCTGGAGAGAGTAGTGGTAGGTCCATGACTCCTAGGAAATTTTCTTTGAGAGGAGGGTGAATCCTTTTGGGTAGCTCTAAGGGAACTTTCCATGGTTCTGGGGAAGTTATTGTGACATGCAGATATTCTATATAACATTGTCTTCCCCAATGTTTAGAGGGATTATGATATATTCTATAAAATAAAATCCCTCTATTCTATATGTATGCATGTCCAAGATGATGTGATTTAAGTCAATGGTCTAGGTCATTCCAGGGTACGATTCCATGCTCCTGGGTCCGAGGTAGTGAAATACCTAAAGGAGTTGGAGGAAGTGATCATCTCCTATGGTGTCACATGACCCCATACTGTTAGGGTGAGGATAATACTGGATATTACCTCCCCTCTAAACCTACCTAATATTGGTTGGTTACCTGAATTATTGAGGAGAAAGGTTCGACCAAGGAGTCTTAGTGAAATGAAACTTTCCAGGACTCCCCCAGGGGAAGATACTCTGCTGTTGATGAGGTAAGATTCCATGTTTTTTAGGTTTTGAATTTTTTTAACCCCTTTTAATTTATCTCTTACCCCCTTTTGATCTATTAAGGAATCATAAACTATATAGGAGGGAAACATTTACAATGAACCACTAATGGAGGTTGATAAAGCCTCAACCCTTATAAGGGAGAGTGTGGTGCCTCCTTTTTATGTTGTGTTCACTATAATACAACCATATATTATTGAGCTAGAACCCATGATCGAGGAAATGATTGAACAACCTCAAGTATCTCTTAGAAATTTCTAGTTCTTTTCTTTCCCTGCTCAGTTTAAGGAATCACATTATGATTATTATTTTGTATTTTTTGGTTCTTTTAAACTAATCCAAAAAACCTGGTTGTAGAGTAGATTATGGTAGTTGGGATGTTAGTGACCACATAGGTTCCGTCGATAGGAGGGATTCCGATGAACATCACTAACCTTCTTCTGGTATTTATGATTCTTATAAGCCTACTTACCTTTTTTTACTTTCCTTTATCTTTTACTTCCACAAGTATGGTTATACTAAGGCTATGTCTTACTAGTAGTGAAAACTACATCAGGGACCCAACCATGAGTGGTAATACTTGAACCAACAAGGCCTGTAGCTGAGATGGTGATGGCCAAAGATACAATATCAATAAGGGTAGCTAATTTTGTGTCCCCAATGAAGGTGTATTATGAGGATTTTGTGATTGATCATACCCTATAGATTCCTGATGAGGTTAGTGAGGACTTAGTTACGGAAAAAGAGTAGGATGAGGACAACTTTCTTCTAGATGTGAAGCCCAGGAAATCTGAGCAGATGCATGTGGATGACATTTCAGCTGATGTACTCGTGGAATTCAATTAGTATGAGATCACAACACCCGATGACTTAAAGGACTCCAGCTTTTACATGGATGAGGAGAATGGGGTTTTCCTATGTAGGTAATGGGGGTGAGTTCAAGGATTCAACACCTACACCCTATGGGCCAATTTGAAAAGCTAGATGGGGTTCTTCCATCATTCTATTGTGATCCTAGGGACTGGTGGTATGGAATCCCATGGACTTCATGCTCTAGATCAGGATATCCTTTCCAAATGATTGTAGTTGGAGTGGAAATAGATCTACACCACTTGTTATGAGGAGATATATGATGGTAAAAATGAACTCCAGGTGGGTGAACATGAGCTTGCTCTATTGGAGGGATATATGAAAAAACATTAGGTCATCGTCTCTACCAGGGGAGATATGATCAATCATCTAAGGTAACAGTTTGTGGTGGATAATAAAAAATTATTCAAGGAAGCCTACTTGGTGGTGGGTTGTAGGGATGAATAGGGTTGAGTGTATATTCATGCTGACAAGGTTTACCCTATTGTTGAAGAATTAGTCAAGCTGGTTGAGTGGTGGTGGGCCCTTAAGGCCACCCATTATAGTTTGGATAAAATGGAGTAGTCCTTGGTGTAGGTCGATCTCTATGGAGGATACTTTCACTTAAATAAAGGATATGCTCTATCATTTCGATGAATCTTCTCAATAAGGACTTCAAAGTTGTTTGTTTCAACTCCTCGTGTTCATATATCTTATTTTACTACATATCAATCATAATAACAAGAAAACCAACTATAAAACCCTAAGACCATGTGGTTCATGCTCAGTGTAAGAAAAAAGTGGCAAGAATAATACCCCTCACTTATATGAGAGTTCTAGATAGGTTGGATTCAGAATGATCCATTGACCATTGGGGGTGTTTGGACTGGTAAATCCTTGGTTGGAGAGAGGAACTCCACATGGATGACTTGATTTCCCAATGTGCATAGGTGAATGAGTGGGGGTAACACCAGGGGTTTTGTATTCCACCGGAATAAAGAGGGATATAGAGGATGTGAATCTAGAAATCTAGGATTCTAAACACAAGGGGGAGCAATAGTCCGATAGAGGATGAATATTGACCATGTTCAAAATGGATATTCCACATTGTACTACCAAGATTTAGGAACTAAAAATGAGGGTTGACCATTGAAAATTTTCAAAACATGATACTTATCAAATTATTATCGAAATTCCTTTAGGGAATGTCCCTAGTATGGGGTTTATCCGTTTTGGAAAGGTACCATTGCTATTAGGGGGCCTATTTGGATGTGGAAGATGGTGTTAATACAAATCAAGGAAGATTCAAAGCATGGGGGTGAACCGAGGGAATGATCATATTGAGTTAAAAACTCTCAGGATTACACCACTGTGTTTCTAATTTCATTGGGTGGGTGTATCTGTCTGAGCATGATCCATGCTTTCTCTCCAGGGGAAGAATCATCTTGGTTTCCAAGAAATGGTCAATGAACTCCAGTGGTGTAACATACGACAAGCACAAAATGGGTAAGAGGTCCTCTCAGTAAAGGGACTAAAACATTTCACAGTTTTATGTTATGTGATATAGATGTAAGGAGTTAATGTCTTTATTTAATGAATTTTAACACATAGTTTAACATCATATGACAAGGAAATGTGGTTGATACAGTTTAAGGTCATGTATCTTTGACCATGGTTCCATATATTTTAGCATCATATGGTTAGGAGTGTCTAGTATAGTTTATCATCTTATGACTAATACATGAAAACTGACATGAATAAAAACCCACACCTTCAAGGAAGTGGGATGCAAAAAATGGAACATAAAGAGTGGTACATTTTGGAGGACCCTGTGAAGTAAGAGTAGTTAAGGTTTGGACCTAAATTTTTCTTGAAATAGTTGTTCTATTGAGTGTAGGAAGAATTTTTCTAGGCCTAGGTGATGAGTTTTCTGGATTTGTACCTCTTTCATTCATGCCCTTATTTTTCACAGATCGAAAGGGTGACATGGTGGGAGAAAGTCCTACTTTTACTCAAATTTACCCTATAGGTTTTCAACCTGATAGGAATCTATGCCTCTTTCCTTGGGTAGTTTAGTGTCATTCTATTTAGATGAAATATTCATAGATGTTAGGGCATATATACATATTAATATACATAAATTTTAAGGTCATGATGCTTGGACCAAGGATCCTAGTTTAAGGTCATATATTTTTGACCATTTAAAGAATATTATATAATAGAGAAATCATTTTAAACTTTACATGAAGTGAGGTACAAGGATAATCGACACCACAAAAGTTTGCAGATAATTTATGGTTATAATACACAAAAACCTCTACCTAATCATCAAAATTCCTCAGTATGTGTGAGGAAGCTAAGGCCCATCATGGGGAAAGGGGTGTCGAAACAAGGTGTGGGTGGAGAGAATATTTGAAGTTGAGCCTAAGAAAAAAGATCTAAGTATCACTATATATCCCACTAAAAAGATAATAAAGCCACATATAGTTCTAGAACACAAGGTGGTAGGAGACCAATGGTATAATGGGTTATTCCTATTCAGTGAGGATGTTGTGAACGGAGGGGGAATTAGTTTTCCTAACCACTAGAGGTGAGGTGGACCCAATAAATACTTGGTAACATAGGAGGTTAGTTACACATAGTTTAAATTCATAATTCTTGGACCATGGATGCTACGAGTTTAAGGTCATAGAGATCGGAAAAAATGTTGGTACTCCAGGAGGATTTTTGTGGCTCTAGTGAGTTTAAAAACTAATGTGAATTGAGGATGAGAAGGCCATGTTCCCAAAAAACGGTACCAAGGTAGGTTGAAAATAGTCTAAGGTTGTGATTCTTAGACTATTGTTTTTCAATAAGTTTTAAATTCATGATTCTTGGACCATGGGTTGTTGCAATTTAATGTCAATTATCTTTCACCATGGGGTTGGTGAGATAGTTTTTTAGAAAGTCACTACCAATATTGTCATAAATAGAGGGATAGGGGGTCAAATTCTAGTGAATATAATCTCACCATGTGGGGGTATTTATTGTTGGTCCATAGATAGGAGATCTAGATGTCACTACATATCCCACTAAGTAAGGAATCAAGGCACACTTAGTTCTAGAATGCGACATGGTGGGATATCAAAGATGAAAGGGGGGTCATCCCCTTAGGCGAGGATGAGAATCCAAATCTATAGTTTAAAGTGTCATGTATAAATACAATACCTACATAGATTAAGGTAATGAAACTAATACCAAAAGGTAGGTTTATTCCAGTTTAGATTCATTGATCTTGGTCTACAATCTTGAAAATGTTTTAAGATCATGATGCTTTGATTAAAGGGGTTTATTTCTCGGGGGTTTCTATAGAACACAAAAAATAGAAACTCAATGTAATGAGAGAGAGAAGGAGGATCGATGCTACAAAAATCCTATCCAAGATAATTTTCATGAATTTTAAGGTCATGATGCTTGGACCAAAGGGTGAGTGCCTCAAAGAAGATTGTGTAGAATGAAAGTGAAGTAACCCAGTGTGACGAGAGAGTCAAGTAGGCTTAGTTCCACATGGAACATTTCTAAGGAATGATTTAAACAATTTAACATCATGATTTTTGGACTAGGGATACCAGTTTAAGGTTATAGATTTTAGACCATGGGGCAGAATTCCATTTAGATAATGCCTTCATGTTTCAAATGTACTTTTGTAAATTACTTTATGACTCCTAAGACTAAGTAAACCATGATCGGTGTGAGAAAAAAGAGAAGTAGAGAGTTACCCTTATCACTAGGGAGAGCGTGATAAGGGGGAAAAGAATCTGTCTTGGTAAAGTTCCGATGATGCCTACTTTTTTGGTCATCATGGATGAATAAATGGGGGGATAACACCAAGAGTTTTGAAACTCCACCATAAAAAAGGGAGGTGTAAAGGAAGGAAAATCATGAATTACAAGTATTGGACCATGAAAATGGGTGAATTATGGGATGGGAACAACTATTGAAAGTGTTTGAAACATAGGTCCCACAACTGATCTAGTCAAGTATGGGGTGAAAAAACATGGGATCAACCATTTATGATGTTTGAAACATGAGAAATGTCATCTGCTGTTGGGGATCCTCTAAGGAATATGCCCAGAAGGGTACATGAGCTGGTTTTTCTAGGAACCATTGCTGTTAGGGGGGCCTATTCAGATTGGTAGGGTGATAAGGATCCAAACCAGGGAAGACATGTAGTATGGAATTGGAAATTTTGGGGGATGCTTAGAGAGGAGTTAAAAACACATTGAGTTATCCCACCATATGATCAAACATGCCATATGAGAATATAAATAGAAAATTATTGAGCATGTTCCTATGGGGGAAGACCCTAGAATAGGTTAGTGGTTAGGATGGGCCTAGGATATGATATCTGGTCATTATTACATATCCCATGGGATTGGGAATTAAGGAACAAATAGTTATATAATGAAGTTTGGTGGATGAATGTCATAATAAAGGAGGGTAACTTCTAAATTAGGGGCTTAAGTCATCAAAAAGTTTCAAATTGTGTAATATGGATGTAGGTCATACAGTTTAACATCATGTAGAAAATATGTTGAACATGTAGTTTAACATCATTTGGTGATAAAATATGGTTGCTATAGTTTATGGTTGTATAGCTTTGACCATGGTGGGATTATGCTAGGGGCCACATATTACTGTTGAGGAGAAAATATGGTGTGATTGGGAATCAATTATGGAATATTCCCATTAGTGGAGTCATGATCTCATGTTAATCACACGGCATCTCAGGCACATCACTTGAGGAATTATATTCTTACTACAGAGAGTATACCCCAGTTTAATGTCATGTGCAATGATGATATGTATAAGGCTTACACATTGAGCTCCCATTATTTAGTACTTAGGTTAGGACATGAGATAATATTGATCCACTTATATTTTGAGAAATATTATTGATGATTATACCCCTGAGGGGGGGGGGGGTTGTTTGTGATTAATGGGGATATATATGGGCCCTACAAACTAGGGCTACCTATTATTTCCTCCTCACATCGAGTCATGAGGGAATATCTATCTGTTGATATGACATGGGAATATTATTGGGGATTAAAACATGGTAGGAGGCCTAGGAGGACTTCATGGGATTGTCTCATGATCATTACATGATGCATATTACACTCAACATGTAACAGCCCAAGATTTTATAAAAAATATTCTTTTTAATTTTATTAATGTCTTGTGTTGTACGCTACACCAAAAGGAGCTTTCACAACACACATCCTTGACTTGCCTTGGATTACACGCAATCGCGACCTTCCTCGATAGCGTGTGTAATACGCAATACCGAGTTTCACTAAACAACGATATGCTATTAAAATATTATTAAAACTAGCCGTTATGAATAGTAATAACCACTTTTTAAAATTCTGTAAATCTTATTTTTCAAAATGAACTTCATTCTTGGATTCGGAGTATCGAATTTAGCCTAAGGTGAAATTTTGGTACTTTTCGGATAACTTTCATATTCTGATGAATAGTGAAAATTACTAAATTATAATTAAAAACAACTTTTTTAATCGAAATAATTAATAGTGATAAATTATTAATTTGAGTGGTTTTAAAGTATATTTAGAATATATTTTTACAATTTAATACAATGTTGGTCATTGGTTGTAATTTCACATTTAAACCAGACATAATCAAGTGTCAATCTTTTGATATATATTGTTTCCTAAAAACACGCTATTTATTTTAACAGTAGGATTTAATTATAAAATTAATTAATGCAACTTCTATGTTATGAATTTGGTAAAATAGATTTCATTTTTGAATTCGGAATATGAAATATAGCTTAGGATGAAATTTTGGCATTGTTCTGAAAAACATCAATTTTTGATGAATAGTGAAACTACTAAGTGGTAGTTAAAAAAACTGAATTTTTCATAAAACTTAATTTTGCCGCTTCTGTGAATGGAATTTTCGAAAATCCGAGAGACACGGTTAATATCAAGTACTAAAATGTGGTTCAATGAGATGAAAATAATTTTTTGGTGAATAGTAACTTTTTACTTTTTTTTACCGCGGTTAATAGTAAATAGGGTAACTAAGGGTAAATATGATATTACTATTACCCTAACACATGTCCTAATTCTATTGGACAAGTGTAACTCGACCAAAAACAAACTTAGGAATAAAATATGACCATTTAGGCCCACTTGGATTAGATTAGGACATTTATTATTAATTTATTTAAAGAAAGGTTAAAATAGTTAAAATCAAAGTTTAATAAGTAAATCATTTTTAATATGGGGTTATACATAAGATAAATTCGATTTTAAATATTCATTAGAAAGCTAAAAAGATTTCCTACATGATGGTATTTTATTTGTAATTTTTAGACATTAAATAATGTAATTTATTTATGACACAAAGATGATGCAGTAATTATCTTATTAATGAAATATTGACATAATTGATGTTATAAACACCAAAATAAATGTAATTTGAGATTTTTTATGAATTCCACTAATTTTATAGGTTACTATGATATATTAATGTTGATTTAATTAACTTGGTTTGAACATTTAATTCTGTTATGACTCTCACAAAAATCATATATCAAATAGTGTCAAAATTGACACAAAATAGTTTTTAAATCAAATATTATATTATTAATTGTTATTTTATTCCTAAAAATCTAAGGTTCGGCCAAATGACTTATATAAGGATATATATATTAATAATAAACAATTTGGGGTTCGTTTGGCATGTTATAGTAAGTGTATTAACCATATAGTGAAAGAAAACAAAAAGACACGGTAAAAGTTAAATTATTTAACTTAGAGTTAAATCTAATTGATAAGGTTTAAAATAAGATCCAAACATGTCTAAATTTGATTGGTTGATGAGATTACAACCCTATCTCATCTAATTTTCGAATATGAGTCATTTTTGGAGGTTTTTATGTGGGGTTAGATTTATTATAAATTAATATTTTTAAGAATTCCTAAGGTGCCCCTCTCCTCCCTTATAAAAGGACACCTCCTCCCCCTCCTCCTCACACCAATTTGAGCACTCAAGCTCGGCCAAAACCTGCCAAAATCTCTTCTCCACTTCCCTAGCAACATCCTAGAGGTTCTGGTCTTCCTCAAAGACCAATTTTAGTGCCCTAAGAGGAGGTCTCAAAGAGGCGCTTCAAAGAAGAGGTAATTACCGTTACCAATTCTTTCATATTTATTTCTTCTTCCACTTCTTCTTCTTAGGTTGTTTCATTATGAAGTAATAACATCAGTATCACTCATATACTGATATGTTATTATAAGTATGAAACAACCCTATTTCACTATCTATCCATTCTACGGAAAAAGAAATCACCGCGCGTGCGTACGTACGGAATACCGTCTCCACGCCGTGGTGTAATCTATCTTCCACCACCACCTTACATGGATGGGTATAATGGTGTAAAGAATAACTATACATAGTTATTACAACATCATATTGATTCTGATATATTGTATAATCCACTCCAATTCCGTTCAATATTTATGGAAATGATATCATCGCTCGTGCGTACGTACGGACTACCGTCTCCACGACGCGATGAGATTCATTCTCCATGTTAACAATTTAAGAATGATTATAAAGTATATATAAGAAATAATAATGAAATATATGACATTATAAAGCTACTGGATTTATGTATATATATATATATATGTATGTCATCTACTCACTTCCATTTCAAGACAATAAGGAAAGTAAAACAGCGTTCATGCGTACGTACGGACTACCGTCTCCATGAACGGTGTTTTTCATTTTATTTATCTACCTATTATATATATATATATACTGAATATATATGATATATAAATCATATTTTATATTCTGGAAGTGAGTAAATCATGATATAAGTAATAATGATGTCAAGAACAACAAGTCAAAACACCTACGATAAATGAAACGATTTTACCCAAAACGCTTCTTTAACATGGAATCTACAAAAGAACGGGTAATATAATGTCATAAGTGAACCATATATGATATCATAACAATGAATATGATTCTGGAATAAGTCAGTAACATGATTTAAATCATTATACAGGAAGTTTGGACACTTACAAAGCAAGTCGGACATAAGGTAAGGGGAATATCACAATCTCATTTTTATCCGAGATTGTTTATTCGTAAGTATTTACTGGGGTGTATTTTATCATCCACATCCATGTTTCCTCAATATGTAAAATTATTTTCATCCATCTACAATGTTTTAAATCCAATTTTACCCTTTGGTGAGTTTTTAGTAAAAGATATGAAAGGAATCTTTTGTCGTTTTTCGTACGAGGTACATTTTGACTTTTTCGACAAAAGTAAAAAAGAATGTTTTTTTTAACTTATACGGCACGAACGGATTTCTACTGTTTTATGAAGCCTGATTTTCATGAAGCTTCCTCTAAAAGATTTCATGACTATTTTCAATAAAATATCTTTCTTTTAAAATTGCATGATGTTTTGTGAAAAGAAATTGATTTTGAAGAAGAAAGGATATTTTCCTCAAGAATTCAATTCAAGTGTTTTATCAAAATTATTTTCCATCTAAGATAATAAAGGGTTCTGTTTCTATCCATATTTTTACATTGATTTGACTATGTTGTGATGGAATTATGTTTATGAATTCCTTTATCTTATATGAATGGTTTTATGATGTCATGTTGTTTAAGAATCCCATTTGTATTACATGGGTTATGCAATGATGTATGATTTATGATTATGTGGCACACATAAGAAAGGATTCATTATAAGATGGGTGGGACCTATATCTCCCTCCAATGCATTGGGTAAAGATTTTATATCTCATGAGATAAACATGGCTGAAATGGTGGGTTATACCGGTTCAGTGAAACAGGACTGAAACGAGGGTTACTCGATTCAGAAAGGGACTTTGTCCACTAAGATAGTCTTGGCAATGAGTCATGACTAACAAGAAATGATTTTCCATGATTATGTGTGCATGCCACAAAGTTTCAAGTTTCATGTTATGATTATGGTGATCTCATTTTCACTTCTATGATTTGTTCCATGTTAAGATATTATGATCTCTTTTGCAGGTTATGATTTTCATAAAGATATGATATGATTTTTATTTCTTTTCTATATCCTTACTGAGCATTTGAGCTCACCCTTTTATGTTTTCTTTTCCCCAGGATATAAAGAAAGGTTTTAGGTAAAAAAAAGGAAGATCTTTATGGGAGATATCGAAGATCTTTCACCACGATTAGAAGATTACGTTCCGAGTTTCCAAAGACACTAAACTATTACGATCCTTGTGTGTGTGTTTTTGTTATGTACTAAGTATTCCGCAAAAGTAATGTAATGTCAATGTACGCCAAGGATACGGGTCTCTACAGTTGGTATCATAGGAAAGGTTTAGTAAACCTTTGGAAACTAGGATGTGAGAACGTTAGTGAGATCCCTAGAGATATTTCTAAGGTATGTCTAGAGATGTCCCTAAGGATAAGTATACGTATAAGATACAGTCCTAGAACTATGGTAACGATCATAGAATTTAACCTAAGAAGTTAGATATTGAGGACACTCCCCCTTTATAATGTTGTTTTCCCTAGCATGATTTTTGCCTCTCACACTATTCTTTTTGGGTTTTAGAAAATGGATGGAAACAAGGTGATTCATGATAATGGAGGATATGCTGGACAATGGAATGATATTTTTCATGAGCAACCAAATGAAATGGGATTTGGATGTCCAAACATCATTATTATGCCGAATCAGCAATCTCATAATATGATCAATAAAGTAAAATTTGGTAAGTTTCCTGACTCGGCTAATAAGAGAAAGATGGAGTTTCATGATGATCATAGAGGAAAGAAAGTTCAATTTCCCCTATGTAAATCATGTGGAAAGAGGAATCAAGGAGAATGTTTCAAAGGAACTGGAAGATGCTTTGGGTGTGGAAAAGAAGGACACAAAGCAAGTAAGTACAAAGGAAAAGGTTCAGTTAACATCATGGATGAGGATAATGGTATTGCTACGACATCAACAATGGTTAAATGCTTTAAATGTGGAATGTACGGGCATTATGCAAACCAATGCCCTAAGGGAAAGTCTCATGAAGATAATCAGTATGGTCGTATGGGAAGTATTTATGTTGATGATGATGAAGAGACTACAAATGATATGTGAGATGAAAGAATTGTTGAAGCTCGGTCAATGGTTTAAGAATGTAGTGGAATGATTACATGTTTATCATGTGTAATGTTGTATAAGAAATCTCATGGTACTATGGAATAAAGAGACATCTAAGGATTGTTACACTGTTGTCTTTCCTTGAGTTTTGAAAGTGTATGATGAATGGTACCAGTAACCATGAAAGGTTATTCAGATACATTTGGAAAGTAGATGATAAGTGCATAATAAAAGGATAAGAATATAATGAGATGTTTGATTGTATTCATGAGCTCATGATTGATATAAGGACTAAGTGATATCATTGTTTGAGTATATAGAAATTTGAGGATTTTGGTATGTGGAAACTGTTAAATTTTAACTGCATTCATGTTTTCACTAAGGTTTTCAAGAGAATACATGATTAAGGACTTTGAATGTTTGGAATGTGACCAACAAAACATATCTTATGATATATGGGGATCAACGATGGTATTAAATCTCTGGTAATCGTTTTCACTATGTTATGAGAGTGGACTGCAGTATTATGGATAAGCCTAAAGATTGAAATGGATTATGTTGGACATAAGTGAGTATTGTTTAAGGATATAAGTTTTTTTTCGATGTTATTGATGGGATGTTATAGTAATGTAGTTTTAGAAAAAGGACAACCTGCAGGACGGGCGACAGCTCATCGCGTCGGACAAGGCTGTGGGAATCGAACCCACAACCGAAGTGCGACTGGCATTTATCACCTACCACTGGCCTACAGGAAGTCCCTGGTTAGTATAAACTAGTTTTATTTTATTAAGCGGTATGATATATGAAGTATAAGTTCATTTTTGGAACCATATACGATTAATCTAACCAGAAGATGGACTTATAACTTTTGCTAACATTTTGTTTGAAAGAGATGGAATAACCCATCATTCTATCACATGATCTACTAACACATCACGAATAACAAATTCAACTTCATTTCTTTAAGGGATGAAGTGGAAATTGTTAAATTCACGAACAACAGTTAGATTGTACCAAAATCAAGTAAGTATTTCTTCTAATACAAAATTTTCAACTTTAGGGGAAATGATCTTGAAAACCAAAAATGTTGTCCTAGTGATCTTATACCTGATGAATCAGATGGTACCTTATATCATCACATATCTATGGATTTGTGATTACTGGCTTTTCCATAGCCATGTTCTCTACCACTCTCCATCAGAACATGATGGTTAGATTTCTCTTCCATATCCATATTTTCACCTATGTGGAAACCCAATGATTAGTTTATTTGGGTAACCGTTACGTTTCATACTTTTGTTTTTAAAGATTGGTTTTGATATTCCTTTTTACGATGTGGTTTTCTATTAAAGAAACTTTCGAATAGTAAACCATTTATAACCCCGACGAATTTCGAGGGCGAAATTCATTTTAAGGGGGGTAGAATGTAACAGCCCAAGATTTTATAAAAAATATTCTTTTTAATTTTATTAATGTCTTGTGTTGTACGCTACACCAAAAGGAGCTTTCACAACACGCATCCTTGACTTGCCTTGCATTACACGCAATCACGACCTTCCTCGATAGCGTGTGTAATACGCAATACCGAGTTTCACTAAACAACGATATGCTATTAAAATATTATTAAAACTAGCCGTTATGAATAGTAATAACCACTTTTTAAAATTCTGTAAATCTTATTTTTCAAAATGAACTTCATTCTTGGATTCGGAGTATCGAATTTAGCATAAGGTGAAATTTTGGTACTTTTCGGATAACTTTCATATTCTGATGAATAGTGAAAATTACTAAATTATAATTAAAAACAACTTTTTTAATCGAAATAATTAATAGTGATAAATTATTAATTTGAGTGGTTTTAAAGTATATTTAGAATATATTTTTACAATTTAATACAATGTTGGTCATTGGTTGTAATTTCACATTTAAACCAGACATAATCAAGTGTCAATCTTTTGATATATATTGTTTCCTAAAAACACGCTATTTATTTTAACAGCAGGATTTAATTATAAAATTAATTAATGCAACTTCTATGTTATGAATTTGGTAAAATAGATTTCATTTTTGAATTCGGAATATGAAATATAGCTTAGGATGAAATTTTGGCATTGTTCTGAAAAACATCAATTTTTGATGAATAGTGAAACTACTAAGTGGTAGTTAAAAAAACTGAATTTTTCATAAAACTTAATTTTGCCGCTTCTGTGAATGGAATTTCGAAAATCCGAGAGACACGGTTAATATCAAGGACTAAAATGTGGTTCAATAAGATGAAAATAATTTTTTGGTGAATAGTAACTTTTTACTTTTTTTTACCGCGGTTAATAGTAAATAGGGTAACTAAGGGTAAATATGATATTACTATTACCCTAACACATGTCCTAATTCTATTGGACAAGTGTAACTCGACCAAAAACAAACTTAGGAATAAAATATGACCATTTAGGTCCACTTGGATTAGATTAGGACATTTATTATTAATTTATTTAAAGAAAGGTTAAAATAGTTAAAATCAAAGTTTAATAAGTAAATCATTTTTAATATGGGGTTATACATAAGATAAATTCGATTGTAAATATTCATTAGAAAGCTAAAAAGATTTCCTACATGATGGTATTTTATTTGTAATTTTTAGACATCAAATAATGTAATTTATTTATGACACAAAGATGATGCAGTAATTATCTTATTAATGAAATATTGACATAATTGATGTTATAAACACCAAAATAAATGTAATTTGAGATTTTTTATGAATTCCACTAATTTTATAGGTTACTATGATATATTAATGTTGATTTAATTAACTTGGTTCGAACATTTAATTCTGTTATGACTCTCACAAAAATCATATATCAAATAGTGTCAAAATTGACACAAAATAGTTTTTCAATCAAATATTATATTATTAATTGTTATTTTATTCCTAAAAATCTAAGGTTCGGCCAAATGACTTAGATAAGGATATATATATTAATAACAAACAATTTGGGGTTCGTTTGGCATGTTATAGTAAGTGTATTAACCATATAGTGAAAGAAAACAAAAAGACACGGTAAAAGTTAAATTATTTAACTTAGAGTTAAATCTAATTGATAAGGTTTAAAATAAGATCCAAACATGTCTAAATTTGATTGGTTGATGAGATTACAACCCTATCTCATCTAAGCTTTGAATATGAGTCATTTTTGGAGGTTTTTAAGTGGGGTTAGATTTATTATAAATTAATATTTTTAAGAATTCCTAAGGTGCCCCTCTCCTCCCTTATAAAAGGACACCTCCTCCCCCTCCTCCTCACACCAATTTGAGCACTCAAGCTCGGCCAACCCCTGCCAAAATCTCTTCTCCACTTCCATAGCAACATCCTAGAGGTTCTGGTCTTCCTCAAAGACCAATTTTAGTGCCCTAATAGGAGGTCTCAAAGAGGCGCTTCAAAGAAGAGGTAATTACCGTTACCAATTCTTTCATCTTTATTTCTTCTTCCACTTCTTCTTCTTAGGTTGTTTCATTATGAAGTAATAACATCAGTATCACTCATATACTGATATGTTATTATAAGTATGAAACAACCCTATTTCACCATCTATCCATTCTACGGAAAAAGAAATCACCGCGCGTGCGTACGTACGGAATACCGTCTCCACGCCGTGGTGTAATCTATCTTCCACCACCACCTTACATGGATGGGTATAATGGTGTAAAGAATAACTATACATAGTTATTACAACATCATATTGATTCTGATATATTGTATAATCCACTCCAATTCTGTTCAATATTTATGGAAATGATATCATCGCTCGTGCGTACGTACGGACTACCGTCTCCACGACGCGATGAGATTCATTCTCCATGTTAACAATTTAAGAATGATTATAAAGTATATATAAGAAATAATAATGAAATATATGACATTATAAAGCTACTGGATTTATGTATATATATATATATGTATGTCATCTACTCACTTCCATTTCAAGACAATAAGGAAAGTAAAACAGCGTTCATGCGTACGTACGGACTACCGTCTCCATGAACGGTGTTTTTCATTTTATTTATCTACCTATTATATATATATATATACTGAATATATATGATATATAAATCATATTTTATATTCTGGAAGTGAGTAAATCATGATATAATTAATAATGATGTCAAGAACAACAAGTCAAAACACCTACGATAAATGAAACGATTTTACCCAAAACGCTTCTTTAACATGGAATCTACAAAAGAACGGGTAATATAATGTCATAAGTGAACCATATATGATATCATAACAATGAATATGATTCTGGAATAAGTCAGTAACATGATTTAAATCATTATACAGGAAGTTTGGACACTTACAAAGCAAGTCGGACATAAGGTAAGGGGAATATCACAATCTCATTTTTATCCGAGATTGTTTATTCGTAAGTATTTACTGGGGTGTATTTTATCATCCACATCCATGTTTCCTCAATATGTAAAATTATTTTCATCCATATACAATGTTTTAAATCCAATTTTACCCTTTGGTGAGTTTTTAGTAAAAGATATGAAAGGAATCTTTTGTCGTTTTTCGTACGAGGTACATTTTGACTTTTTCGACAAAAGTAAAAAAGAATGTTTTTTTTAACTTATACGGCACGAACGGATTTCTACTGTTTTATGAAGCCTTATTTTCATGAAGATTCATCTAAAATATTTCATGACTATTTTCAATAAAATATCTTTCTTTTAAAATTGCATGATGTTTTGTGAAAAGAAATTGATTTTGAAGAAGAAAGGATATTTTCCTCAAGAATTCAATTCAAGTGTTTTATCAAAATTATTTTCCATCTAAGATAATAAAGGGTTCTGTTTATATCCATATTTTTACATTGATTTGACTATGTTGTGATGGAATTATGTTTATGAATTCCTTTATCTTATATTAATGGTTTTATGATGTCATGTTGTTTAAGAATCCCATTTGTATTACATGGGTTATGCAATGATGTATGATTTATGATTATGTGGAACACATAAGAAAGGATTCATTATAAGATGGGTGGGACCTATATCTCCCTCCAATGCATTGGGTAAAGATTTTATATCTCATGAGATAGACATGGCTGAAATGGTGGGTTATACCGGTTCAGTGAAACAGGACTGAAACGAGGGTTACTCGATTCAGAAAGGGACTTTGTCCACTAAGATAGTCTTGGCAATGAGTCATGACTAACAAGAAATGATTTTCCATGATTATGTGTGCATGCCACAAAGTTTCAAGTTTCATGTTATGATTATGGTGATCTCATTTTCACTTCTATGATTTGTTCCATGTTAAGATATTATGATCTCTTTTGCAGGTTATGATTTTCATAAAGATATGATATGATTTTTATTTCTTTTCTATATCCTTACTGAGCATTTGAGCTCACCCTTTTATGTTTTCTTTTCCCCAGGATATAAAGAAAGGTTTTAGGTAAAAAAAGTAAGATCTTTATGGGAGATATCGAAGATCTTTCACCACGATTAGAAGATTACGTTCCGAGTTTCCAAAGACACTAAACTATTACGATCCTTGTGTGTGTGTTTTTGTTATGTACTAAGTATTCCGCAAAAGTAATGTAATGTCCATGTACGCCAAGGATACGGGTCTCTACACAACACATTAGGAATCTCATGATTTTCACATGAGGCATCATATTCTTGTCACATTGGGTATACTGTAGTCTAACGTCATGAATCCAAGAAAATGTCTTCCAGTTTTACCTCATGTGACTAGGACCTGGATCTATATTGAGGGTGGGTTGGCCTCACTATCTATAAATAATGGACATGATGTGAACAAAGTCCATGGGGGATTAGGGATAGCGACGATGATCTCACCCTTGGGGGGGGGGTTAATTTTGGTTGGTCCGAAAGATAGAGGGTATAGGCATCACTACATATCCCATGGAACTAGTAATCATTCCACACATAGATATGAAATGATGTGTGGTAGGAGACTAATGCAGGAGGTTTCCATCCTCTCTACTGATGGTGTAAAGTATCTCATAGTTTCATGTCATGTGATGGGGACATTGACTACTACAATTTAAGTTCATACAACATGGAATTTGTATCATCTCATACTTTTCATATGAGGCATCCCATCTTTACTACATAGGGCAAGGCTATAGTTTAACATCATTCACTAAGGATGTTATCATATATTTTAACATCATATGACTAGGTAATTGAGATTTGTAGTTCAAAGTCATATAATTCAGACTATGATGTTCATGAAAAGTATCACTTGAGAAACTTGGAATTGGTAAGAGGTGTGATGCGCTCCCAATAAATGTTGATCAATGAGTATGAAACATTAGAGTAGAACCTATAAATGGTGTGAGGTCCTTCCCATTTGGGTTTTAGTTTTGATGGATTCTTTCCAGGTATCATGGTTGTCCTAATATCCAATACCATATAACCCTAAAGGAAGTATCATAAACATAACTTTTTATTGAATGCACATGACACCTAATTATGTTGTCTTTAGAAGTTATACAACTCATGAATCCTATTTTCTTTAAGGGCCTCCATCTCATCCAACTATAATTATACTCTCTTATCTAGTTTTTTCTAATTGTAAATTGATTTCTAGAGTGCCGAAAGCTAAAGATATGTAGGTATAACTACTTCCATCCCATATATTATGGAGTATGGGGTCACCTAGGTATAATTTTAAGTCATTATTTGATATTCCTAGAGGGAATTAGGGTGATTATTAGGACAAATCTTCTTATTCTGGCTTTCCATCTTCTGAAATATATTAGAGATGGTTTTTTTGAATGCCCCAATTTTCCTGTTTTCCTACATGTGTTAGTGGGAAGTGTGGTTAGATAAGATATTGTACTTGGTTTAAAAGTTTTTCAACTCAATAGATCAAAAGTTGGTTCTGTTTTCTGTGAGAATAGTTTGAGGAATCCAAAGCTGATGGATGATGTGGGACTTCACAAACTCAATCATAGAATTGGTTTTGACTTATTTGATGAGGATGTACTTTTCCCACTTCAAAAATAAATCTGTGGTAGTCATAATGAACCTACAACATTGGGGTGTTACTAGTGGGTAGGGGACCACAACATCGAGTCCCCATATGAAATGGGTGAGGATTACTTAGTGGCATGGAGAATCTATAGTGGTTGATGCATGAAGTTGGCATGAATCTATCTTAATGACACCACGTTGTGAATTCAATATAGTCATGAACCATAGTGGGCCCGAAGTACCACAACCTCTTGATTTAGTGATAAATATCCAATATCACTTAATGGGATTCACATGACCCAACATGGCCCTCTTGCATGACCTGAGGGATCTCCTTCCCTTCGATTCAACAGAGGAGGATTCTGTTGAATCTATGCATGTAGAGGTTCTGCTCAAGATTGTGGCTATCCCATAGGATAAATTATGCTACATGAAAAAAATATTTACTCATGCTTAGATTATTATATAAAGAGAGTTCTGTGTTTAAGACACTCAATTAATGGATTCATCTAATCAGGTGTTTCATTGACTATTGGGGCATTTGAGGACCCTACCGTAGAAGTTCCAGCCACCAAATGATTTACCTATTGGTATTCATAATTAGAAGCTATTGGGGTGATAACTATTTGAGGTTCCACTTGAATTACTAATTCATATTGGTTGGACTCTACAAGAGATGTATCCAGGCCTGCCAAAGCATCATCTTGTCCATTCTGTGATCAGGGGAAATGAGTCACCTTCAACCAGGAAGGGAAATGGGCCATAAACTCATGATTATACTCTAGAAAGGGAATGAGTTCTTGATTCCTAAGGACATAGTCTCCATTTATCTACTTGATGAATAGATCAGAGTCTCCCTTCACATGTAGGCAATGGGTGTTGATCTTGAGGGCCAACTCAAGACCAGTGATAAGATCCTGGTACTCAGCCTCCCTGTTAGTGAAACCTTATGATAGTAGGAACAATTATGGTAATATGGATTGTGTGGGAGTTATGAATACAACCCCAAGGAACAACCTATTTATTTTAGTGTTGTTGAGACTCCTGCCGATTAGTCCATGAGAGGAACCATCAAAATGAATTTTCCAACATGGCGCAGTTTGATCCACAAAGAGTATGAACTCATCTAGGAAGCCAAAATCCAGGGGGAGTTCCTCAAGGGTTATATGTGAAACCATGAAATTTCCTAATGCATGGACCTTAATAGATTTATAGTGTAAAAACCAATGTTAAACTTCTACATAATTACTACCTAATATTCCAATCAGCCTTTCAGCATGGGGAAACTGAGAATGTACTTCAGTGGATCGATGTGGGATACCAGCTGTATCTCATAGTGCTACAAGTAGTGCTAAAACTTCTTAACTTCAAAGACTTGGGAAAGGTAACTCTACTCATTGGGAGAATATTTGTATTCCTTATCAAGGAGCATGTATCTAAGATAATAAAGAATGTTTTCCCTATCCTAATTATTCTTTTGATCTAGAAGGGTTCCAAGGGAATATTCTAGGGTAGTTACATAAAGGACCATAAGATTCCCTAGGAAGGTGGAATCATGACTGGAGGATGCAGAAAATGCTTATTAATTCCATCAAATGCATCATGGTAGTCTTTGTCCCATTGGTAGATGCTGCATTTTTCATGACCCTTGTTAAGGGATTAAAATTTCTAGCCTGATTCACTATGAATCATCAAATATAGGCCAAGTGTCCTTAGAGGATTTGAAACTCCTAAAGGTTTAATGGATGAGGAATATTTATAATAACTTTGATCTTCTCTATATCAATCTCAATGCCTCTATGCATGAAAAATAAGACAAGAAACTTCCCAGAGGTAACTCAAAATTCACACTTCAGGGGTTCATTTTTAGGTGATAGGAGTGGAGGAAGTTGAAAAATTTCTCAAGGTACTTGAGATGGTAATTATACTAGTGATATTTAACCACCAAATCATCCATGTAGCACTCTAATAATTCCATAAGGATCAACTTTAAGATATGGAACATGGAAAATTGGTAGGTAGATTCAGTATTCTTCACACTAAATGGAATCACTCTGTAGTAGTCAGTTCCCTAAGGTGCTGTAAAAGAAGTGGCATACTCATCCTTATGGGACATATGGATCTGGTTATATCCAGAGTACCCATCCATGAAGGGAATTTCCTGAAATTTGGAAGTGGTATCAATCATTATATCTGTTATTTTTTGGGAGAAATCATTCTTCGGACAATGGAAATTGAGTTCCTAGAATTTGATACAAACTATGATCCTCTCATTCTTCTTCTTAACCAGGAAAATATTTCCCAGCCACTTGGGGTATTAAACCTCCCTTCCAAAGTCAACCTTTATGAGCTTTTAAAATTTGGGATTAACCATAGCACTATGAGAAGGGTTCATCTTCCTTGGAAGCTGTTTGAACCTATATTGGCCTACTGGGAGTCTAAGGTAATGAATGAAAATCTAGGAATTTAACCCTAGAGATTCCTTATATCTCCATGTGAATACATCATAGTAAAATTTCAAGAAATGAAAACATTGTTTGTTCACTTACAGATACATGAATACACTAGTCAATATCAATCTTAGGTATTTCTCTATGGTGAGATTTATCTGGGTCTGCTCATTGATTGTGTTGGAGAAACCCTCCTCAAAGGGATTAGGGGCATCTTCTAGGTCCTATTATCTATATAAAACATAAGTATATAAGTGAGTAGTAAATTCATATTGATATACTGAACTGAGAGTGTCACTTTTAGGGAAGAACCCTAAAAGGGATTTTGATCCATGAAGTCCATAGAGACAAAAGCTAACGAGCCAATCCCATGTGGTTTTTGATTGTGAGACACACATTTTATATCAAAGAAATGGTTTCAAGTGTAATTCCACTAAGTTAGCCCCACATTTTGGAATATATGAATGTTTCATGGATCAGTGGAAATGGGGTGAATCCCTTAGTATTACACAAGAGTAGGGATCTCTAGAATTGTTTTACCCTATCCTATGTGGGCTTACAAGTAAATCTACGAGCACTCCTTCTTCTTGGATATGATGAGGAAGAATCCTAGGTATAGGGTCACATGATCTAATCAGTATATTAGAATAATGAATTGTCTTTTATATTAGTCTATGGATATGTGGAGGTGGTTGTTAGATAATTGTGGACATTTATATGCTCAACCCCATCAATTTAGAGCTGTTTTCCCTACCTTTTATAGTACCCAATGTCCAGGTAGTGGGTTTCACAAGAGTTGAAGGGAGAAACATTTCCCTGGAGTACCCAAACTTGATCTTCAAGGGAGTATTTGAGGCATTAATGGTGTGAATCAAGGAATACCACATGTATATGGATCTAGGTCCTTAACAATAGAGCATTATAGGTAGTGTCCTAAGAGACAACCATAAACTTAATGCTTACTACCAGGCCATTGAACTGGGTCTTTAACTAAATCTCATTACATAGATTCTTTTGGATCTTGTCATACCCATGAATTTTCATATTGGAGGGAGTAAAATATAATTTTTTAAGCCTTGGCTTATGGATCATTTAGGTTAGGATGAGATCGATCTCAGAGCCATTATCCAGTAGGCAGCAGTGGATTTCCATGCCATTAAACTAGCCCGTGACATATAATGGATGAATTTTCCCCCAGATAGTGGTACCCTTATTCTATTTTGAGAATTAAATGACAAATTAGCATTCTTCCTATTCACATTCCTCTACATGGTTGGCCTCAATGGAATCTAACTTAGTATCAAACTAGAGAGGTATTTTTAGGGCCTTTATAAGCATATCACACATCTCATTTGATAGGGGGAGTTCATCGAGGATCAAGAGTGTCATTGGTAGAATATATAAGTTCTTCATAACATCATATTTATGGGAAAATGGAATTATTTTTCTTTAAAATATCCTCTCTTTAATAGGGACCATAATAGGTTCCATTAGATGAGGTGTTGAGGCCTGACTGGTGCTAGCCACATTTTTCTACTGACTGAATGGTTTAAGATGAGTGATAGATGGATGAAGTCGGGCATTGACTTGACACTACTAAGAAAAATGCTACTGTGGTTGAGTCACATGATCAACCAACTCAGTTAGCTATGTAGTCATCTATGACGGGGTTCCTGGAGAGGGTTGTGCCCACTGATCCCTATATAATGCATTCTATCTGGTATTAGCAGTGCGAACATTATATTCTAGAGTATTAACTCATACACACTACCTATTAGCATGGAATGTAACTGTCCTATAATAGAATCATCCATTGTTACCTGAGGGAAGACCTAGATGTTCCTCATCACCAAGTCTCATGAAATTATATCCCAGCATGACAACATTCACAGAAGCATATTCTTATTCTTAATTAATGGAATATTCTATGACTAGATGAGTCCTGGGGGGTATCTCTTAATTATGGAGGCATGTATTCATCAAGGGTAAATGCTAGTTTTAGCTCTAGTAGGGGACTTTGATTTACCTGGCATCATTGGAGCCTATTCTTACAAGACTTGTAAGGACGCGATACCGATGAGGTGACCAGAGTAGACATAATGACCTCAAGGGGTGTTAGTTTCTCAAATGGACATGGATAATTCCAAGGTATCAAGTGACCATATTATGGGATAAAAAATCATTTTACTTTAACGTACCACATCTTTGATCCTGTTTCCATTCATTGGAGAACTCATCGGTGCTATCATGGTCAGCAGAGGCATACACTACATGTGCCGAGACAACACCTAATGTGAATAGTCCACAGTCTACCTAGTCCTGGGGACAATATTTGAAGAATAAGAACTCCTTAATGGTATTATTAAGGACCATATAGTACAATAAATAGTTTACATAATCAATGGGGTTAGCTTCCTCAGGCCTTCTTCATTCTATCAGCTTCACGATTTTATCTTCCAAGGAACATATGAAGCACTCTTGGACCTATGAATCCTTAAAGGAGTAGGTATTATTATTCTACTATTCAAAGGGAATCCTAGGTTCCGAGACATGATGGGGTTATTGGGAAGTGTTTTAATAGCGAGGCTACACTTTATGAGGCTATGGTTGATGAGGCTGCAGTTGGTGAGGAATTTATAGTAGGGGAATTTAAAGGTGGACCAGCTGTGGGGCCTCATCCTAGAAAAAAAATCTATTTATGACTTCAAAAGTTTTCACATAGGTGATTTAAGAGTTAATGGGTGTGATAAATTCTTATTCAACTATAATTATTCTTCTAGACACTAAGCTCATTCAGATAACTATCAAAACCTAATCAGAAAATTCAAGGAGATGAGGGTGGGGACCATCTCTTCTTTGAAATTATCTATGCACATTGTCAACCACTTATACTCGGAATGTTATATATAAAGGTAGTACATGATCCCCTTAAACTAATAAATTAATTAAAAAACTCATTCATATACCCTATATTTTAATTTAGGGAGGTTAGTTATACTAGTCTTGTGCATGGTGGAACTGAGATGATAGAGGAACTACTTATTAAGTTCCTCCCAACTGGTGAAAAATCCCAAGGATAGCTGGTTGTACAAAAAAAGGATGATACTTCCAAATTATGGATGAAACACTAGAGTTTTCAAGCCTCCTTCTACTCTAGAGTGACTAGAATTAGGCCGCACTATGAGGCTAAGTGGGCTAAGTACTTCAGTAGATCATCCATACCTTTGAATGGGGAAAAGCTCAAATTACCAAATTCTGGAGGTTGGTGCATCTAGTCTAGCGATTTCAAATACATCTTCCCCTTTTAAAGGATTCAAACTTTATGTATTTACAAAGCCTCAAGGTGTTCTATAAGATAAGATACCACATTTTCATTTTGAGGGTTGGTGGTCCCCAATTCTTTGACTAGTATTCTAACCCATGAGGTGTAGCGATCATGGTTGCAAGGAGGGTAGTTTCACTATTCAGGAAGGGTTCATATCTTATCCTTTTTCCAAATCTACCATCCTCTACCATGATTGGGTGCATGGGACCTCTTGTATCAACTATGGGTGCTCGTCTAAGTATAACTGGTTGCTCAACAAGAGGGGATATGGGGTCCCCTATGATGTCACCCTTCCCTGGGTGATACTTGAAAATGAGATCAATAGTGAGCCTCTTTTAGCCTTTAATATCATAGATAAAAGCATCTAACATGGTGCCTGAATCAGTTTTTGGTGAAGTTTTAGATTTTCTATCAAAGTTAGGGATCAATTTTCCTCTACCGAGATGCTAATGGGCATGCGATAATACCTCATTGGGGGGACTCCCGAGGATCATCGTCAGTCTCTAATGACAAGTGTATGAACCTATATGAAGGTCTTCCTGATACTACATATCCCCTTGGGGTGTTTTTATCTATTACATCCCATAAAATCAACCTAGTTTCTTTGATCATCCATTGGATGGATTGTAATAATGTTCATGGTAGTATAGGTTGGAGGAAAATTTTTTCCTTTAGCGGGATGAACAACCTAACAATCTCGGTGTTTCCTTGGAAGAGGACTGAAGTGGAGAGAAACATTCTACCCCCAACCACTGATTTTCACATGGGGAGATTCCTTTTCCATTATTTTATAGAGCACATTGAGGCTACTATCACTAGTCTACTAAAATTTTTGGCGGTGTCCATATGAATTAGGGAATTGGAAAACTGAGAGCACTATGATGTCGACCCTTTGACCCTAATGATGGATAGCCTCTTGATGCTCAAGGATCCTTGGGTAGACTTTTTAGTGATCTAAAAGGTGGTTGAATTCCACCCAGATCATGAGGTTTTTCCCTCAGTGAGGGGTTATAGGATTGTAAAGTGCCTGGTTGTGGGTAGCTAGAATATAACAAGTAGTTGGTTGGTGGACAATATTTCCCACAATTCTTCTCCTTTATCATCATATTCACTAGGAAAGTACTATTCCAAATCACCCCAAGCTTTAATTAGTTCTAGTTGGAAGACTGGGGTGACAATGATGTGGAATTTATCCACTACTGATTTTCTAGCATAGGAAGTGCTACATGGGCCAATCATCTCTGGAATGATGGGGTGTGTTCCAGAGGTGGGGCCAGCTTCATTACTATATCCACAGAGGATGGGTTATCTACAACCTCCTATTTATTGGGAAGGTCATCATCTTCTGGTGGCTTAGTAGAGTGTTTAACATTTTTTATGGGTGCCAATATAGATCCTGACGTCTCTCGTACTTCCAAGGTAGAGGTCAATAGGAGGGAGGCTAATGGTGGAAGGTATGGTTGAGCTGTGAGTCCTTGGAAGGAGATCATGACATTCTCCATATGGATATACCTATAGAGGGATATGGGGAACTTATGGACCTCTGAATCAAGGATAGTTAATCTCATTCAATGGGCTTCTAACCCCAGTTTTGGTGGTCATGGCATAATTGGTTCAATTTCATCATCCATCACCTATGAATCTAAGAGGTTGATGGTGATGTGTTTATTCTCTTGTTCCTAACTCAAGAATTATGATAGTTATCCAAGAGAAATATCCTAAGGTTTGCAAGGATTCCTTTTTTATTCACTATTACTAGCATTGTGGGTACAACCCCCATGATGGTCATTCATCCTCCAACTTTGGGATGGATATTTGGGCTAGGGAATGTATCTGGCATGGGGAGGACCTTTTTGTTTATTGGTGGTGTTGTGGGGATGACCTTTGAAATGTGATTATTCATTATGGGTAATCCCATGATGGTTATTAGTGGCCACGATGATGGGGATAGTCAACTTGACATGCCTAGTGGGTGGATGAGGTCTTGATCTCAATAAAAAAAAATGCCCCCCTGCAAGCATGAGGTGCGCGAGTAGTGGAAGGGGCCACTGGAGTCAATAGAGATGCCTCCTATTGGGAAGGGTTTGTGGAATTCCCCTAAAATCAGCATTAAGTAATCTGGACTTGGGCTATCAGTGTAGGTATGGGGTCGAACAACTCATTGGCCTGTGGAACTGGCCAGTTTTACCATCATGTCTAGGTGGGAGCCCTCATGGGTGACTCCCATGTAGTGAAATTCTTAGAAAAGACCCACACATCCCCTACCTCCTTTAAATAGGAGAGTGGTCCATTAGACCACTCCAGGGAGAGGTGCTTGAAATAATTTCCCATGGTGAATGGGGGGGGGGATTCTGCCCCCCCTGTGTAACACTTGGGGATAACATCGTTGGTGGGGTGTCGATACCTCTAGGTCCTGTCAGGACATATCTCTGGTTTGGATGAACCCTTCAAATTTTTATTGAAGAACCAGGGAATCAATGATCCTATACTAGATTATCTTAAAGGGGGAGATTTAGAGAGTCCACCCAGTAGCTATAGAAGTAGTGGTTGTCATGACTCGAGCATTGTTGTGTGGGATTTCCACACCACTGGTGATCTTTTCCACATGCCTTTTAGTAGTGGGAAACCAAAATATTTTGGTATTTGGAGTCCTTTATAGTATATGAGTTTATCCATATCTATATGTAACAACCCAATATTTCCTAGTAAGATATTTTATTTAAAGTAATTCAATAGTTTGTGCTACACGCAACACTGAGTTCGAGAACACCATGATTTACCAACCTAGCCATTCAAAAGCGATTATGAATAGTATTAACTGAATTTTTAATTTTATACACTCCATATAAATTTAGAATCCATATTATGTGTTTCTTAGACATAATATAAGAACAAATTCATTTTTTTTCCAGATGAAAGAAGTATTTTTCAAAAAATGAAAATTTACCACCTTTTAATGGAAAACCCTTTTTAAAACAAATATTTGACACTTTTATATATTCAATTTAATGAAATTAAATTCTTATTTATAATCGGGACATAAAAATTTATTTTGGATAAATTTTTGGTACTTTTCTGATAACTTTCCTATTTTGATGAATACTTAAAAATACTAAATTTTAATTGAAAAAAACTTTTTTAATAGAAATAATTTATAGTGTTAAGTCATACATTTGAATGGTTTGGAAGTATAATTAGATTATATTTGTTATAATTTAATACAATGTAGATCAATATAAGTAATTTCACATTTAAATTTGACATAAACACATGTCAATATTTTGATAATTTTTACTTTTTAAAAAACCTGCTTTTCGGTTTTGACAATGGGAATTAATTTTAAATTAATTAAGGAAATATATATGTTTTTAATTTGGTAAAATAGAATTCATTTTTGAATTCAGAATATCAAAATTATATTAGGGTGAATTTTTGGTATTTTTCTGAAAACATTCAATTTTTGAGGAATAGTTAAAAACACTCTATTATTGTTTAAAACCAACTTTTTATTTAAATAATTATTTATTTTATTTTATTTTATTTTAAGTCAAAATATATACATAATATTTATATATTTTCAATGTAATTTATTGGATTCATTTTATAATAAGTTTATATATATAAAAGTTTATTGAACTTTTTACCGTCTTTTACCCACCTTCTAGGAGCTTTTAAAAATTTACATAAAACATAATTTTACTACTTCTGTGAGTTGAATTTCAAAAATACAAGAGACACGGTTAACATCAGTAAGTAAAATGTGGTTCAATAAGATGAAAATATTTTTTGGTGAATAGTAACTTTTGACTTTTATTTACCACTGTTAAAAGTAAATAGGGTAATTAAGGGTAAAAATGATATTATAATTACCCTAACACATGTCCTAATTCTATTAGATAAGTGTAATTTGACCAAAAACAACCTTAGGAATAAAATATGATCCTTTTGGTCCACTTGTATTAGATTAGGACCTTTATTATTATTTTATTTAAAGAAGAGTTAAAAGTGTTAAATTCAAAGTTTAATAACTAAACCATTTTTAATATAGGGTTATACATAAGATAAATTCTACTATAAATATTCATTAGAAATATAAAAAAATTTCCTAAATAATTATATTTTATTTATAATTTTTATACATTAAATAATTAATTTTTTTTATGACACAATGATGATGCTGTAATTACCTTATTAATGAAAGATTAAAAAAATTGATATTATAAATATCCAAATAAACATAATTTGATACTTTTGATGAATTACACTAATTTTATAGGTTAATATGATATTTTAGGGTTTATTAAATAGTTTTTTTCAAAGTAATCAAGCTGTTATGATTTTCACAAAAACCAAATACTAAATAGTGTCAAAATTGACATAATTGAGTTTTTAAAACAAATACTATATTATTAATTGATATAGTATTCCTAAAAATCTAAGGTTCCGACGAAGGACATAGATAAGGTTATATTTATTAATAATTAACCACATGGGGTTCACTTGGATTATTATAGTAAGTTTATTAAACCTTTTTATATGAGAAATGTATTGGACTTAGTAAGTGATGGGTGGAGCCCGCTATAGCTCCTCAGTGCATAGGTAGGTTTAATGAGACAAACTAGTGTCTTAGAATAAGGCCCTGACAAAATATTATTTTTAGTCTTGGCATAAGGCCTTGACTATGTGGTTATGAGGCCTCACATTATGCATTCCATCATTATGAAACTAGCTGTTGATATTACATGTGATTATTCGACTAGTAGAATATCCATGTGAATAAGTAAATGACATTATTTGATTTATCTTTTCCATATTATGATGAAGTTTAAGTTTAAAAGGCTTGTGTTATAGTCTTATATATTGCCTTAAATGTTTATTCTTATTTATGACAGTTTCCTCTATATTGTTATCCTTACTGAGCATTTGAGCTCACCCCTTTTAGATGTATTATTTTCCCAGGATGCAAAGAAATATATTACGATTAACCTACAGGAATAGGCTAAGGGATATAAGAGTGCTCAAAGGGGACACAATTTTTTTGTTTTTTATTTCATGATTTAATGTAAAACTTATGTATGTATCTAGTAATCCCAAGGCTACTAAACTGGTCAGTCTTTCAGGACATGATCCCTTGTATCATGCCAATGTTATGTAATAATGAACTGATTCTGGGTAACTAGGGTCGGGGAATTTACACTATAGGTATAATAAAGGTGATTATCAGGATGCATAATGTTATTCCTTCCCTATAAGGTGGGGGTAAGGATCTATGTTGATGATGTCTTAGACTAGAAATTCTCAATATCATTCATTTGCCCCACCTATAGAAGAATAGTCTCATATCGGGCCCACTGTCTTGGTTTTGTGAGGCCTAATTCCAAATTTATATATTTGGTAACATCCAAATATAGTGATGTATAACTTTAATAATATAACTATTATTAAAGGATAAGATGTTAACATTAGGTTCACCATTTTTTTTTTCAGATTCTCTTGAGATGGGGAGCGTATTGAGCATGATGATGTAGTTTTTTCTTTTCTTTCCTAAAATGAAGTTATTTTCATCCTTGGATTTGGTCTCTCCTCCTCCAGGGTGTCTGATTAGTTTACTTTGTATTACCAATTTATAAATGCGGGTGGCCTCTACCACTATGATTGGTGATGTTTAATCCTTAATCAAAACATGATGATGGAATGTCAGTTCCTCCATCCGTATATTCATCATTGGAGCTAATTAATTAGTCCAGGTCTCCCTCATAGTTTTGAGTCATATTCATGAAGTTCATTCTCAATGAAATCTCAAGGTGAAAACTGGTTAATTACACTTCTTTTATCATGATATGGAAACTAAATGTGGTTGAATTTTATGGTGATGTTGGACACATATGGATATCTATGTGTATTGGGATTGTTGAGAAGCTATAAAGGAATCATCTTTCGAAGTTTAGGGAATATCATATAAGAGGAATCTTAGGTGTAGAAACCAAGTAATACCATGTCTTTCATAGGGTAATTTTTACCAAGGATGTAATACTTATGAGGTTTCTTACCTCATGAAAACCATGTTTATCACATAAGGTAGGTGTTTTGATTCATTTGGTGGGATCACAAGCTTAAGGTCTTGTGGGGAACTAGTGGTTACATGTTTATCATATTTTGAGATTTTTTTGGTCATAATTTTAAAATATTGTGGGGAGATATTGGACATAGTTTTAACATCTTGTGGGGATAGGTTAGTCATAGGTTTAACTTCTTATGGGGACATGATGGTCATAGGTTTAACATTTTGTGGGGATAAGTGGGTCATTAGTTTAATGTATTGTCCAGACATGTTGGTCCATGTTTGAAATCTTTTGAATAAATTTTGGTCACTTTTCTAACATATTATAGGAATAGTTTAGTGAGGTTGAGTGTGTCCTTGGGGGATATGATCATAATTCTGAGTTTTCTCCTTCTATGGGGAATACATGCAGATTTAATGGTGGTGTTGGTGTATTGGGATTGAGCCTCAAGGTGATATAAAAGGTCTAATGGGATTGGTAATTAAGGAGGAATCCAACATACCTTTTTAGGTGAAAGGGATAAAAACCCACATAGTTCGAGCACATAGTTTAAGGTCATATGATGGGATTGTTTCACACAATTTAACATCATGTGGTAAGGACGCTTGAATCACGAGAAAAAACAAGGGATTTCATAGAGCTTACACATATGGGATGACCAAAGTATGAGGATAATACCATGATGGCATGGGGATTATACATGTGGGATTACCAATGTAGGGAGTGTCACCCCATGCTAGTCATACAAGGGGCATCCTATGTTTGTTTCATTGGGTAGGGATACAATTTTAAATTATACACTAAGGATGTTGTTGTGCATTTTAACGTCGTATGAATAAGATTTTAGAATTTTCAGTTTAAAGTGTTACAACTTATAATTGGGTGGGGCTACACACAGGTAGACCATTTCTAGGTATGAGAGGAGGATACAACACTAGGCCTCTATATCAGGAAAGGGTTATAGTTTTCTTTGATGATGACACATTTTGGGATCACATATATACTGTGTAAATGATTTTGGATGTCATGAGACATAAACACTACCTTGGTGAGGTGGAACATGGAGGTCCCAACATTAGGGTATATATTCATAGGAGAAATAGGTGATAAAACTCCCCATGCTATTCTTAGAGAAAATAGGATGAACATGATGGTTGATAATACTAGTTGTGTAGAAAATCGGGGCATGAATGAACTAGGTGTGAATAGGTATAGGACCATTGAGATGTCAAATTTCATGAAGGTGGGTCTATTTAAAGGATGCATCAAGTAGGGGACTTTTATTAATCATGGGACCCCACCTTGGGATAATTCCACAGTTCCCATGGGCAAGGTTTCATAAAGGATAGGCATCTTGTAAAAACCTAAGAAGTGTGAGGTTTTTTCCTCCAGTGAAAAGTTTATGAAACTTTTTGAAAATCATCCCCACCATGGCCCAAGAGTTTTAAGGACCCATGGCAGGTAGTTTGTGAAATATGGATGCATGTAGAAATATATCTTCACTTAGGATCATGACGGATGAATTTTCATGAATTTAGATCTTCTAGCAGAAGACCAGAGGTCATGTAACCTCAAATATCAAATTAATTAAGGTATTTATAGGCACCATAGAAGTATGAAGATATGTTTCATGAAAGTTATCATATTTTCATAAGAAAAATATTCATAGTGTTCAATGAGATTCATGAGAATACATATGCTACACAAAAGTTACAATCATCACATAAGGCACATTTCCATGGGAATCCGATGACCTCTTCAAGAACTTTCCCTTAATGAAGGTCTGAACCTTCTTAAATCCAGGCCTGTAGTTCAATTTTGAGCCTATTTTCCTTGTATTCCTAGCAAACTGTTTTTTAATTTCTCAAAGGCTCCCATAAAACATGTTTTTCAGCATCAACAACATGCTTCAGTTAGAGCCACTAAAAGAACATCATCTTTAAGAAGTTCAAATATAGGGTCCAAAAGCCGATAGGGTTATGATACCACCACTATATTCAGTGTTTATATAAATTTTGGATCTAGAAATATTTTCTCCAAGTGATGATATGATTAACTGTGAGGATCATCCACACATACAATCCTTTTATATTACTTCTTCACTTTTCTAGGAGGCATACTCTAACTATCACATAACATGAAACAAATCAATTCATGCCTCTCAAATATAAACAAAATATTCCTATTCCAAATAAAGAACAATTTTAAATTCATAAACTTTTTAAAATAACAAACAATAATCACATGTTATAAAAGTATTTCCTTTAGAACTACCAATTTCTAATACGAGTCAAAAATAAAATTTTCCAAGTTATAACTTTTTAAAAAATAACATTTATTTAATAAAAAACATTATTTGAAACATTCTTCATTTCCTTTTGAAAAAATCCAAAAATCATTGAATGACTTTATTAAAATTTTAAAACAATTTCCAAGTGAAATATGTACATTTCAATAACTTAGTATAAAAAATCATTTCTATTTTTGAAATGTTTTTCAGAAATATAATATTATTGACCCCTTAATAAAATTTTTCAAGTAAAAAATGGTAATAATTTTCAAAATAACATGAAAAAACTAGTTTTAAGACCAAATGATTATAGAATTCTCCCCTTTTCCCACTTAAAAAACTCAAAATCTTCCAACAAAACACAAAAAAAAAACTACACATAAAAAAATCCATTTAAATAACATCAATACATCATCAAAACCCTATTTAATTCATCTATAATTAGTGAAAACCACTTTAGGAGTGATCTAAAACCAAGATGGGTCAAAATAAAAAAACTGGGAGGGATATAGAGCTCTGCACAATTTGGCCACATGGTTTTTCAAGACATGATCCAATCATGTTGCAGCCTTTTGAAATATACCAAAATCTTTAATGTAGGCTCTTCATGGTCTGAAAGATCTAGTATTATAACAAAGAAACCTCAATTTGAATTCCATTTTCACCCCAAAATTCATAGGGACCCTCAAAATCACCCACAAATATCATTGAGTATCCAAATACAATACTTTCACATAAATATATATATCAACCAATCAAAATATGTATCAAAATAAATGACTCAATCCCAACTACCCATGGTGACTTTAGGTTCATCATGAGGAATATCTCACAAAACTCTTCCCTGTACACTCCAATCAAATCCCGACAATCCTCTCTCCAAAATAACATGACACACCCCAAATAATTGGATTTAATTATCTAAAAAATATGCCCTTATAAAGAAACTAGGATCTGATATAATTTATAATGAACTAGCCTATTCTAATCTAACATGTTACCCAAACCAGCCCACCGCTAGACCCATAGGGTGTTCCTGATCCCCATTGGATTACAACTACTTCCCAAGAATAAAGGAAGAAAAATTGGGAATTATTTCACCATCAAATCAAAGTTAACACACAAAAAATAATTAATCAAAAGCCTAACATGATCCATCCATACTTTTTACATCCATGAAACATCCAATGAATTAAAAAATATAAATAAATAAACCCATTGATCCAAACGAGTCACAAAAAATAATGATTTAACTCATTTGATAAATAATACTCATCTAAATAATGCAATACACATCCAATATCTTGAAGTAATATAATAAATAAAAAAACAAAGAAAGTCCATATTGGATAAATATATCAACATACCAAAATAAAAAAAAACCTAAACCAAAACATGCCCTCAATCCATATCCATACAAACCGAGGTTTTTCTCTATATTCCAACTCACCATCATTATCCCATGAGAACTATATACAAATAAAATAGAACTTGGAACCTATTTGAAATAATAGGGACTGATGAAGTACCCTTTGATTTTAAGAATATTAGATTATATTTTTTTTGTAAATATAAAACAATTCAATTTGTGCTAAAGCATAAAGAGTTAACTGATATGATACATACAAAGGATAATATAACTCTTATTGGAAATGGAAATTGAAGATAATGTTGGATTCCTTTGAATACCTAGCTAGATAGATTCAAGTGGGATTCCCAAGACATTTGATAGTTTCTAAACTAATCTTTAATGAGATACGAGTCAAATGTTGTTAGAGAAAGAAAAATTTTATACTACATGATACATGGACCGAGATATTGAAAATATGGAAGTATATAAAATAATATATTTAAAGATTGTATGTTCTGATCTTCATGTTTAATAAAAGTAATAACAGTTTATAAATACTTTCTACAATAGTTAATATAAGAAAATGAATTTGAAAAGAATCTAGATATAATGAATAGATTTAAGAATATGTTATCATCAGTATTAAAGACTAGTATACTTGGATAGATAAATGAAAACATCCATGGATTTATGAATGAGGATTTGAGAAGATAGAAGAAGGAGATGACTGCTGAATCTGTAATAGATAGCTTGAACAATTTTCATAAAAATATTTTTTCATATTCAAAGAGTTTCAGAGAGCTAGCAGATTATAGAGTAACCATCCTTGGATTTATTATAATTTAAGTTTCTAAATTCTATGTGAAAGTTAATTGGATGTTTTTTTGATCGGTTTTGAGAAGATATAGAGACATTCAAAGTCATTTGGATAAATCTGGTTTTTTGGATTTTATTGAAAAATGAAAAAGTCCCATATCATATGATTTTGTTTTCTAGTTGTATGAATTTTGTGTTTGTAGAATTATATAACTTAAATCATATTACTTCTAGATATATCATAATTATTTACATCCATTAAATGAATTTGATTTATGGAAGAAAAATTAAAAGGCATTGAGTGAATTACTTCATTATATGACTTGTAATCAACATCATATGAATTCATCATCATAAAAATTTTATAAGAATTAGTCTTTGAGCCTGATTGTGAGTACTTATTATAAGACTTTGATCATTGTAATATTTTGGTTGAATATTATGAGACTTTAGTGTAAATAATATGAATTTGGTAAGCAACACATGTCTTTGATGCTAAGTGTATGAATTTGAGGATCTACTAATCATAAGACCTTTGATCATGTATTTATTGGATGGATTGGATACTGTATTGTTTTAAAGTCATATAAAGAAGAAACACCAGTATGGATGCACATATGACTTCAATAATTAGAAAAATATTGATTTACTAATGGGTAAAAAATTTGTTTTCTAGATTCCAAATATAAAGAAGGAAATAAAATGGGATAATTCTTGTGATATTTGATCATGATAAAAACATCATAGATATTTGTAAATTCTTGGTCTAAGATTAATAAACTAATATTTAAGGCTATGACAATGAAGTTCAATGTGTGATAGAGTGTTTTCAAATTTTAATTTACTAAATTAATATTATTATATTTTCAAGAATAATGAAGATATTGTTACATTGAAGCCCAATATATTATTTAAGGCCGAAATCATTATGAACTGAGTTAGTTAAGAAAGTTAAGAAAAATGGGTAGAGATGATACTATTTTTTATAGACTCAAACCAAGATCTATATAGGGTTTCTTGTAAATAATATCATTTTGAAAAAGATGAGGTATATTCCACAAAAGAAATTATTTTCTATATATTTATTAAAAATATATGGAAAATTAAATTCAAATTTAGGGGATATATTTTTGATTTAATTAAGAAGATGTATATTAGCTTGTTGATAATAAAAGAAAAATATGATCAATCGTGTGAGGTGTATTAAATAAGGGTATTATGATTATATCCTTTGGGATGAAAAATTAGCATATAAAATAACATGGGAACCCAAAATTGGGTATTCTATGATTGTTATTTTGGGACAAAAATGAGGATTTCCTCTTGATATTCCTTTTTATGATACTAATTGTGATGGGAGAAATTCAATTCTCTTAAATAAGTCCACACGTGGATAAGAATATTGAGGATAAAAATATAGAAAAGAAAGGAGATGTGACTATGAAGTTTTTTAAAAACTAGAGAACTAAGATATTTTGCTATAGTGAAACACCAGAACTCCCAAATTGGAAGAAAAAGAATATGTTACATGTTATAATTAATATATATATAGGAGATAAAATATTTCTAAAGAGATTATAACTTCTAGGTTTAGAACATATAGAAAAAGAAAAAACTTAGTGTATTGATTGGTATTACTTAACATATATCGTAGAGGAATAATTAGAAGTGATTTGATCCTATAAAATCTATTGGGGTTTGAATATTGAGAAGAATAATAATGAATAGTTGAGTAGAGACTTACCTTCTATGCATGTATTGAGATTTTGTGTTGAGCTTTGTAGTGTTTGAGAAGTGAGTGAGTTATCTAGGTGAGTAGTTCATGTGAATATCTTCTATGTTGAGCTATATATAGGGACTAAATTGCATGTAGTATATCTTGAATAAATATTGGTAGTATAATAACTTTTATTGAGAAAAAATAGATCCATCCTGTTGATATAAAAGCATCCTATGTAGACCAGGTGACCGAATTCTAATGATGAGCTGAAATAAAACACTTTCATATACATAGAGTGAATCCATATAACCTGTATGACTCAGGGTATGGAGGGAGATCATAATGTGACTCTATAATTGTAGTTTGAAGATATTTTAAGTAGTATAGTGTCAAGATGTAAGGGAAAGTCCTATGAGATACTGACATTATAGGTGTGAGAAACACTAAACTCATTGTTGTTAGGGATTGATTATAGTGGATAATATGTGATTGGGCCCTATAACCAATCATGAAAAGGAGTAGATATTTTTACTAAACGTTGTAAATCCTTATTTACTTGTAACTCTATTCATTTCACTATTTAGGTGAGGTTGTGATGTATAATATTTACCGGATCGATTCTAGAATCAGTTTAAGAGGATGATTTAAAAGGGAATAATTCATAAAAATTTTAAGTGACCACTAATTCACCCCTCTATTCTTGGTGGCACAATGAACCCTAGATAATTTCAATTGGTATCAGAGCTAATTTCCATTTGAAAAAAATCCTAGATAATGTGAATATTTGAGATATTTTAAGAAGAGTGTAGATTAATAATTCTATCTTTATTCCCACTAAATCAGAAGTGGGAATTTTGGGAAAGACATTGAAAAAAGGTAAAATAGAGAGTTAATAAAGAGAAAGAAGAGTTCAAGGAAGAAAGAGTAACAACCACTAGAAAAATGTAACCAGAGTGGTGTGAATATTTAATGATCTATTGATTATGATTTCTTAAATGAAAAAACTTCAAGATGTGATGATGGTTTCATTGAATCTATAAAGACCCATACCTTGAGGTTTAATATTATCTTAAATATGATATGATTGAGGAATTGACCTTTATATCCGAGTTCATAGAGGGACTTAATGATAAGATGTCATATATAGAATAACATAATGATTCAATGAAAAAAGCATTGGAAAAGAAGGTGAGTTATTTTAGACTCTCAAAAATATGTTTAATGTTAAAGAATAAACTATTTCACATTATAATAAAATAATATATCAAGATGTTAAATAATTATAAATATATTTATGTGAGAAAGAATTTTTTATGAATATTTTAAAGTAATTATTCTATTCTCTAGAGAAATGTCATAAAATTTTCATGGATGTTAAGTCTTCCCATCTTGAAATGAATATAAAATGAGTAAAGGAGTTGGATAACACTCTACTAGTGATAAGTCAGAAGCATGAGGATCAAATAATTGAGGCGATAAAGGAATAGTAAGGAAGTTAACGTTTAGTTGAGGCTGATAAGAATAAAATCAGTATAAAATGCCTTGATATTGGAATAAGGATGAATAATTTTGACTCTAATCAATATAGAACTTCACAAATAGTAGAGAAAATATATGCTTCCACAAAAACTTTAGAAGATTATATATCTTTAATAAATACTCTAAATGGTGGAAAAGAGAGATTAATATCATTTGAAAAATCCGCCACCTCAGGATCATTGAAAAAGGTATCTCACTATTTATATACACTTGTTTTCACTGAAGCTATTTTTTTGTGAAAATTACTGGACAAAAATTAAAATATATACAAATGTGGGAGATAAAAAATGTTGATACATCCACCAATATGTCAAAGAAGGAGGTTATTATGTCCCATAAAATTTTCCACTAAAATGAGAAAAAGTTAGTATTCTATCCCAAATACAGTAATCATGTGAATTGGTATAGATTGAATGCACAAGAAAAATAATAAGATTGATTAGTATGTGCTGGTAGTGTTGCTAATTTGGGAATAGGTAAATTAATTTCTATAATGATATTTCAATTTTTGGAAATCAGAGAGTTCCTGAATGAGGAGGAAAGTTAAAATAGAAAATAAACCTATAAAAGAGAATAAAAAAGAGAAATTATTCCATCAAGAATATATTTTTATTCTTTGAAAACATCTATGAATTATGCAACATAGGTGGTCACTACTACAATTAATGTTGATAAAACTCTATCAGGTATCATTAATAATCTAAAGAGAATAAATAAACACTATAGACTAATAAATAGGTGAAGGAATAAAGTAAATTTTACTTTGGTGATAAATCTACGAAAAAAGTAGTTGAACAAGCAACTCCCAAGAAGCTAATAAATAAAGATAGTTAGGGTGTGTAGCATATGGTTAAGAAGTGATTCTGTTATGGAATGAGAGGCCACATCATGAACAATTATAAGATATTTATGAATGTTAATAAATAGGGAATAAATTTTAAAAATAAAATATAATCCATATAAGAGAGAAATATCCATATTGTATTAGTGGTTGATACTCCTTATAAAGATGTTAATAGGCTACCCAGAAATGGTATCTCAAATGTGGTTAAAGATGTGTGTGGAAGGTGCAACCAGGTAGGAAATATGGATATCACATGTATGAATATTATTCCTAGCCAAAAGTATCTAAAAATGAATAAGGGAAAATAACAAATGAATCCTTATATTAGGAAATATTCTATAAAATAAGAATATAATACTGAAGAATAAATCTTAGTATGTGAAGAGATAATGTATGACCATATCCCTAGATCTATTGTAAAAGTAAAGGAAGATTAATCAAGATGAAAATAATAAAACTGATCTAATTTCCAAATTTGAGAATCAAATTTTTTATGGGAATAAAGGTGATATCCAGAATAATCTCATACAGTCAATGGAGAATAAAACTTCGAAAAGGGAGGATATAACATGGATAGTTATCAAAGTTTTGGAGATTCTAAGGAGAAGTTATATGGGTTAAGAGAAAAGTCTCATCCCTACTACTTTAACTAAGATACTTAAGAGACCCACCATATTTTCATACTAATTTTTTTGTTCCTAAGTATTGGAAATTGAATTTGAAGAAGTTATAAATGCATCCCCTGAGGGAGAGTTATCACAAGTGAGCCTTCTTCCTAAAATTTACTATTTTTATATAAATATAGAATTATGGAAAACTTATAAAAAATCTACATGAAAGTTATAATTCACATTTTCCTATTTTTATTTTACCTTATAACCAATATGTTTATCAAAGGGTTGAGATTATATAACCTAATTTGGAAGAAAACATTACACTTTGAAATATTTTGATGTGTGTGTTCAAGAGAGTTTATGTAATTAAAAATCTTAAAAACCTTTATAGACTATCCCTAAGAAATTTTTTTTAGATTTGGTATCACATTGTAGATGGTTAATGAATGGTTATTTATATAAATTAATCAATCTTGTTTTCTACATCGTGCTACCCCAAGTAGACTTAGAGTTGGTTGGATGATATCACTTTTCATAGATGACTGTGGTGACACCCTCCTCTCATTATTTTAATTGAGAACTTGTAATGTGGAAGAACTATGGGTAGAAGATGCGTTTATTGAATTTATAAGAGTTTATTGTATTGGTAAATCCTTACCTTCACCCATGGATTGATTAGGTGGAGTGAAAATATATTTCACTCCATTACATTTATTATCAATTAGGGAAAAACATTACGTTTACTTTAGGATATTTTTTGAGTTAAAAAAATATAAAGGGGGATATTGAAGTGCCATTGGATTTGAACAAACATTGACTATATTTATTATAAATATTAAGTAATTAATTGGTTGTTAAATCATGTAGAGTTATTTTACATGATCTATGGAAAGGAGAATCTATCTCTTTTTGGAAAAAGAAGTGGAATCCAAAGTTGGCTGCCCATGAATACTACATAATAAAGATTCATCTGGGCATCCTAAGATATTATACAATTGATGAACTAATATTAAATGAGACAAGATTCAAGTGATATTGGATAAATAAAAACTATCCAATACAAGACACATGGAATAATTTTCTTCTATTAATGAGGAATACAAAATAAGTCATCAAGAGATTTCTTGTACTGATATTCATGTTTAAGACAAGTGATGAAGGTTTATGAGTATTATCCATAACAATTGATAGAAGTAGAGGATTTGGAGGTGTTAAATTTAGGGAACATCTTCAACTAGATTTTATTATAAATATTAAAGGCTATATTTATTAGATAGATTAATGTAACTATCCATGGGTTTATGGATGTGGATTTTGAGAAGATTGAAGAAGGAGCTGGCTGCTGAATCTATAATGGATAGATTGAAGATATATCATAAAAATATATTATCTTATTAAAAGTGTTTTGGAGAGATATATAATGTTTGAAGAAATATAATTGTATTTATTAGAATTTTGGTTACAAAATTTAGTGTGCAAGTTCCTTGGATAAAGTTTTTATAGGGTTGGAGAAGCTTTAGAGACATTCAAAGTCATTTGGATAAATTCAAATTTCTGGAGTTTACTAAAGTAAAATAGTCCTAGATAATATTAATTTTGGTTATGATTATATGACTTAAGAGGTTTTAGAATCATATGACTTTAATAGTATTACTTATGTCAATATTTTAAGACTTCAAGGACATCATATGACTTTGATATAAGGAAACAAATTGTAAAGAGATTGAACACATGAATTCATCATTTAAATTCTTCTTAGAATCATATGATTTTATCATCAGAATAATTTACTAAGAATAATTAATTAAGTATAAAATTAATCCTTTATAATAATAATTCCATCTTCATAATATATTTAGTTCATATCATAAGACTTTAGTGAAAATCATATGACTTAAGTAAGTAATGTCTGTATTTAATGTTGAGTATACAACTTTGAGGATCTACTAATCATAATACTTTTGAGTGTTTGTGTTTAGAAAATGAATTATAGTCCATATGAATTTATATTCATACTATATTGAAAAACCTTCAAGTTTAAATGTACAACTTCAATAGTTAGAAAACTTTTAAATTCCTTTTGGGTGAAAAGATAGTTTTCCATATTTCAAATTTGTAGAAGGAAATAAAATGGGTTGATTCTTATGCTATTTGATCATGATAAAAACATCATAGATATTTGTAAATGCATTATATTTTCATGTTAAATTGATCATCAAGGCTATGAGAAAGACGATAAATATGTGTTAGAATGTTTTCAAATTTGAATATTTAGAATTTATATTATTATATTCACAGGAATAATGAAGATATTTTTTCATCAAAGCTTGATCTATTCTTCAAGGACTAAATAATTGTGAACTATGTTGGAATAATGAGTTAACAAATGGGTTGAGTTGTTACTATTGTATACAAATTTAAAATTATATTTGAATATGTTTTCCTATGAATACTTTGACATCGAAAAAATTAGTTTTATGCTATAAAAGAAATGAATTGCTATATATTTATTATTCAACTATGGAAAATGATATTCAGATTTATTAGAGATATTTTGAGTTAAAGAGGAATATAAAGCTAAGTCAGTTGATAATAAAAGAAAAATATATTCAACCTTGGGTGGTTCATTAAATAATGGTATTCTAGGAATATACTTTGAATTGAAAACATAGTGCATGAAATAACACGTGAACCCAAAAACAGGTATTCTATGATAGTTATTTTTAGCTGGTATTGATTAATTACTCTTGATATTCCACTTGATGATATTGATTATTATGAAAACAATTTAATTCTCTTAAATGAAGACACATAGGGATGAGAATATTGAGGAGAAATATATATAAAATAAAGAAGGATCCATTGCTGTGAATTTTGATAAAAAATTGAGAGTTAAGAGTTTGTGCTATAGTGAAACACCAAAAATTTCGATGATGAAGAAGAAGAAGAATTTGTTTAATGTTATATAAATGAGATAAAAAGAATATAAACTAGTTATTAATAGATTCTATAAGGAAAATTTCTAACAAAGAGAAGAATAAGAAGAAGAAGCTAAGTGTGATAACTAGCACTAATGAACAAATACAATCAAGGATGAATAAGAAGAGATACAAGACTTTGAAACCTGTTGGGATTAAAGGAGTGAGAATAAGAAGAAACAATAGTTATGGAGAGGCTAAACTATAGTTCACATATTGATATTCCATATCAATCTTTTTAATGTTTGATAAGTGAGTGAGTTATCTAGGTGAGTAGTTCCTAAGACAATCTACTAAGCTAAGATGTATTTAGGGAATATGTTTCATGAAGTATATTTATAAGGCCTCATGGTACTTAAAGACCTCATGTTGAGAAAAAGGAAATCTCTCATGATGTTTTATAAATATCCTATTTAGACCTGGAAATTGACATCCAAAGAGGTGATTAAAGGAAACACTTTCATATATATAGTGTAAATCCATTGAACCTGTGGGACTTAAGTTATACAGGGAGATCAAATTTCTACTCTGTTAATGCAATTTGAGGATATTATAATAAGTATAGTGAAAATATATAAATGGAAGTCCATTGAGATAATGAAATTTTAGGTGTAATAAGCAACAAATTTTTTGTATCCAAGGAATGATTGTAGTGAAGAATTCATGATTCAGGTGTATAACCAATCATGAAAAGAAGTGCGTATTTGTACCGATCCTTATAAATCATTATGTAAATATTAATTTATTTCTTAAATTATCTAGGTGAGGCTATGTGATATAAGATTGAGTGGATCGATACTATAAAAAGTCTAGGAGGTTAAATTAAAAGGGAATAATTCATAAAAGTTTTAAGTGACTACTAATTCATTGCTTCCTTATCAATGGCCCAATAACCATTGAGGAATTTCAACTGCATACACAGACACATTTTTGTGTATACAGGGTGTGAGAAAAATGGCCCCATAATATCCCACCAAGGTGTCAATACAATTCCTTTTATTAACATGCCATGAATTCTAGTTTGAAATAAAATATAGAATTTAAGGTTTTCTATCCCATGTATCTGTAATAGTAACAAATAACATCTTATTTCCTTAAAGAATAAAATCAATTTCCTTTTAAAACAAATCATGAATGTTATCCATTTTTTGATAATCAGGAAAACCCTTTTTAAAATCCCTTTAAACAAATTCCCTAAAAATTCCTACATAATATAAAAATTCCTTTTTTCTTTTTAAAATTAATTTACAAAAAACATTTAAAACCATTTTAAAAACATACCCACACATAGATAAATGAAATCATATCAAAAAGGAAACCACTAGATCAAGTAGAAATATAAAAGAAAAAAATATGAATAGTGTTTATAATCATAAATATACATGGGTACACAATAAATATGAGATGATAATCCCCTACGTGAATCACCTACCAAGAAAAAAGCATTATGGGATACACCATAGGTCTCAAAGTAATATAGTCTTGAATTGGTGATAAGAAACCTTTGTCGGCGTACAAAAACTCATCCATCTCGGTAGTCCCGTCAAACTAGTCAGGCACTAAACCTACCCTAGGAGGCCAAATATACCATGGGAACAACTATCTAGGAGCACTAAACATCCATGGTTCCTACTATTTCTATAACACTAGATAAACTATAGTTTTCAGTCATCTAGGTCACGACCTAGTTACCTAGGATTCCCATAAAGAAACTAACATATAAATGAGAAATAAATTAAGATAATTATAAAGAAATCATAAGAAAATTACACACACATAACCTCCTACACCCTCATATAGAACATCCAATTTTCACTTCATACATCCAACACATATATAATCAGAAATTCATAATGGGTGAAACAAGTATAGGGGCCATGGTGAGGGTCTCATGAGTAATGAAACCTTCCCAAGTGGTAATTCACATTAAAATTAACCTATAATATTGAGTCCTTTACTTTTATTTAAAATACACATTATTTAAAGAAATTATAAACCACATAAGCACACACAACCATTAAAATAGAAAATATTATTTGGAAATATGATAAATTTATTTTAAAAGCAAAATCAAGGACTAAGGAAAACATTTGCTATCAAAAACCACTTAAGGAACCCCCTATGATTTTTTATAAACACTTGGCATACAAAAAAAATTCAATTAAGAATTATACCTAAAATCCACAATAAAAAACATTCATGCCAATCATGGAATTTAAATAAACCAATGATTATTTTTTTCATGTATCCACATATAATTATACTTTAGCTTGAAATTAATTTCTAAAATCCAAGTACTCCATGATTTAAAAAATAAATAAACACATAGAAACACCAAACAAGTAAGTAATACCAATTAAAATCCCTAAAAACCAATATTCCCCAAGTTTATGTTATCATAAATCCGAAATATGACCATAATAATTACTAGGGTTCACGGGAAAGTGATAAACCAAAGGGAAATAGAAGAATAAAGGAAGGATAAGAGATTAAAGGGTGAAAGGAGGGGTTACCATCAAGAAACCTCTTGAAATTGAAGCTATATGATCTTAAAAATAAAGAGAGAGAGAGTTAGAGAAGAGAATCCTTTCATGTTCTAAGGGTTCGACTGAACCATGGGTATTGAGGGAGGAGAGGAGAACTTAAAAATAGAGAGGTGAATTTAAGTCATTTCACTTTTAAATGAAATCTTGGAAGCTCACACACATAGTTTGGTAAAACATGTTCCAAGAATGTGGATAACACTATAAAGGAATCTATAACTAACTTAGATTGGATACATGGTTACTCCCAATAAATCTCTAACCAAATATGTCACCCCAAGAACAAAACAGTTTGCATAGTTTGCTAAGAGACCCTGCATGACTTGGGGAACCATGACCCACCCATAATAAATCAAACTATAAAGTATGAAATATGGGTTTCATGGTTATCTCATAGTTTATACTAACCCTGAACTAACCAAGAAGCATCTAAAAACTTCACCAAATTTAGGAAAAATGAAAAAACTCCAAAAAAATCTCAAGGACTCAATAATATATCAAAATTAAATAAAATTAAGAAAAACAATGACATGTGGGTGTCACAAAGAATCCCATAAATAAGCATCCACCTTTCATGACGATGATGCCATAAATATGGTGGAACTGAAAAATATGACTATATTAAGGGATTTTGAAATTTCCATGATGTCACATGATAAGATACTATTGAAAACTAAGGTTCTTGCTGATGAAATTCCTATTGAGAGGACTATTTATACAACCTTTCCAGAGGTGGTAGATACTAATGAAACCCCAACTCCATGAGTGGGTGAGTTACTATTATGCCCTTGATTAGTTCATTTTATTCTAAATAATTATATTTATATGTTAATATATCTTTCTCAGTAGCTATAATAACCTAAACATTTATAAATGAAATTCCCTTTTTAAATGAGGAAATTACTTATTAAGAAATAAAGTTATAGAAAACTCATACACTAATTTGGTTATTATGGATGGTTATATAGTATATACGATTTCAAAGAACATTAATCATCATAACCATTGATAATATATATTTTCATAAAGACCATTAATATTAGTATATTAAAGGTTATTATAAATTAAAATAGACACATACAAAAGAAGTGATGACCTCGACCAGTAGGATCATACCCTATGAATCCCATTTATCAGAGCTTACAAGGGAGATAAAATCACTGGGTTTTACCATTTACCAAGACCAATCCAATATTAAATAACTAAATCATTAGTGAAACTATTTATAGTATAATTTCAAGATCATTGAGATCATGGCCCAAACCATGTTCACCGGACCACCCCAAGTAAATCTCACCATCGCACACCTTACCCTTAAGGAATATATTGATGTAATAAGATGTTTTATATATAGACCATAAAATTATAAATTTGTATATATTTTTAATAAAATAAGGATTATATTTATCCTGTATTATTTTTAATTTATAAATGATTAAATAATGAGTTTGATAAAAATCATATTTTGATACGATGAAACAATAATTTCATATTTGGAAAATATATAATTTCAATCAAGAAACTCTTTTTGATGAATTCAATATTTGTTTTAAATAAATGTCATTTTAATAAAATATTCTTATTAAATAATATTTATTTAAATATAAATGATAATATTACTTTACAAAGTCAAATATAATTATTATAAGGGTGATAAAATTATTGTTGTAAAAAAACCATCATTTTTCAATAAATGAGGATTTTGATTTAAAATTGAAAGTTCTAAAATTTAGATATTTATTTTAATAAAATAAATATTATTTTTTAATTAATCACACAAAAATTATCAAATGGTAAATTGTTTATAATGTTTTCATATAGTCAATTTTTTGGGTAAAAATTATTTGTGGTATAAATATATTGTATGTATTATGACATCATAAAATCACAAAAGTGATTTAATAAATTCTATAAATAGTATCCATGACCAAAATTATATTTCCCCTTTAAAATAATGTGTTTTTATGTCAATTTATTAATTTTATAAATCCTTAATGAAACCACCAAAATCTATATTATATTTTAAGGTTTTAAAATCAATTATTTATAAACATGACACACTTCCTTTTCACCAAGAATATTATTTTAAGGAGTTATTTATTAGCCTTATAAAATAATAAAACCCACTCCACATTTGTAGAAACCATGGTATGGTTGATAGTTTGGATTAATTTATCATATAGAGTCCAAAACCTAACTTTATAATTTAATAAATAATCCCCTCTATTTTTCTATATAAACTCACCTAACCACCCATTCATCTTCACAGAAAACAATTATAAAATGAATTTTTCTACCCTTACCTCTCTAGATCCATCCTATGGTTCCTCTAATCTTTTAAGAAGCTTCACCCAAGATTTTAGAAGCACCCTCTCAAGGTAAGGGATCCTCTCCTCCTCTTTATTCAAGCACCTTGTTTATATTATGAATTTTAATTTCTAATTGTTTATGTTGAAATATGTTCTTACACATCACTATTACAATGATTATTATTTAAAATTGATTGGATACCCATAAAATTATTATTAAACCCTTCCATGAACCTTTATGTACACCTATTATGCTCTCAAAATTATCCCGTGATTTTCCATGACAAAAGTTTGTATTGTGAATACTCATCCCCATTTCCAATTAAGGGTATTCACCCAGATTGACCTATCCTTCATTGATTAGGAACTTCCATGTATATAACCCAAACTCCAAAATTTTGGTATTGGAAGTGATGAAATACATTCTTATACTATATGATCTATGTGGAACACTTATTCATGTATATGGTGTGAATTTGATAAGTGGACCCAAAATTATATCACCCTCTAATGAATTGGATAATATTTGTGTCTTATGATATTCCATGTTTAGTTCATGGGAGGTTATTCTAATCACACTATTTTATCATTTCTTGGTAGCTATCCTTGACTTGTGCTTATAATGTCATGTTTTATGTTGTTTCCACATTCCAATGTTGCCTTCATGTTATCATCATATATCATGATTCAATGTTAATATGTATGATTATCAACCATTTTATGTCTCATTTATATGTATATTGACTCATATGCATTACCTTAATCATGTTATTCTTTGATTATTTCCTTACAGGTATTTATAGCTCACCCCTTTATTATGTACGTCCTTGGGATATCCCATGCAGTTTTAGAAGATCAAGAAAATTTAAGGGCATGTTATAGAGTTTTATTTATTATATTTGTATTTCTATTTCAAGTTTCTATGCTATTTACCAAATTATCCAAATATAATTTTCCTTATGATATAATGGAGTTGAATTAAGTGTATATTTATGAAATAAATCACGAAACAAAGTATTTTTAAGTTATGGATTTCCACAGTTTATATTAGAGGAAAGTATGGTTATTTGTGGGATTAGGATTAGAAAACTCTAGATAAATCCTTAATGATAAGAATAAAAGTTGGAAAACATCCATAAATTTTGGTAAATTAAACAGTAATTGGTTTCTAATAAAATACATCCATATCTGGATATTACAAGTGGATGTGGCTTTGGCATTGTTTTACCTAGGGGAAATAAACCTAAAAATGGTGAATTGAGTTAGAGTCGATCATTACTTGCTGAAAATAAATGGGCCTTACTAAACACCTGGTTTGAATCTAATAGGGGACATGATTCGGTGAATTCAAAATCTCTTTATGAACCATTATAAAGGGAACAAAATGACCATAAGATTTTATATTAGGAAATAGATCATGGATAACTTAGATTGAAACCTATAAATTAATAGCATAAGGACGATATATCATTTATGAGTTATAAATTTAATGTTCATGGTTTACTAATTATGTGTTTATACCTAATTTTAGCTTTAATTGTTTAGTCAATTGATGGAAATAGGAGAAACCGATTCAAAAACAAATGTGAGGGGTAATGTGATCATTTACCAATTGAGATACCCAACACAATAAACTAGGATTTGGGAAATTCATGAAAATAATTTCTCAATAAACTCTAGTATTGAAACAAAACTTGAATCAAGAGGAATTCCTGAATCCCCACAAGAAATAAAAATTTTCAATTGAGACCTTTATATGACAAAGGCCTCTAATTTTTAGTGAATATTTCTATCCTTTAATTAAGGAAAAATGGATCAACTTCATTGAAAATATCTTCTCCACACTTTAATGATATAATCCATAGAAGGTGTACTATCTATTTATTGTATAAAAGGAGAATCTGGTCAATGGTGGACGTTGGTCAAAAATACAAAGCTCAAGGAGTATATCAAAGAGATGTAGTGAAAGGAATTCCAAAAAATGTTTTTCATAAAATAGTTTTATCTCACTCTATGATATTAAATAGATAGTGATTTCCTTGGCCCGAAGAAAAATTATGACAAATCCATCAGGGTGTAAGTAGAAAACTTCAAAATAATAGAACAATACACCTCAAACTTTGTCATCTTCACCAAAATTATAGTTCACCACTTATTTTATGGTATAAAACTCAATCTACAAAAATATTTGTAAATTACATACTTTTACTATTATGAGGAAATTTTTTTATGTTCCCTAAAAGTATAAATATAGATCAATAAATATCAAGGGTCTCATGGGTCTAGAGTTAAGAAGTGAGGAATGGATTTTAATTCCGACTGTGTGATGGAAAAGTCTCAAAGGGAAAAAATTCCTATATCCCACTTGTCAAAAGTGTGGGAAGAAGCATTCTTGAAATTTCCCAAAGGGGATAAAAAAATTATTTATGTGAGGGAATGAGGGGACCTAGCTAGAAATTACTAATTGGATAAACCCACTAATGTGATGGAAAAAGGAATGTTATAGTCAACCTTCAACATATTTTATACTGTTTCAGTTTCAAGGAATAAGGACACTATAAATCAATGCAATAAGCCAAGTGTTTTTGATGAAGATTGATGATAACAACCTCTATGGACTAGAGAGAAAGGGTGAGCTTATTCCATAATAACTGCTACGATGGATCCCAACAATAAAGTGGTGACATGTACACTAGTTATTCATTAAATTATATAAAATGTACTATTTGATTATGTTACTATGAATTATTTAATATCACACAAGTTTATTAAAACTATTCAAACACCACCTCAAAACATAGAAGTTGAGTAATCAGTGAAGATGAAAAATTGGTTAATTGTTGCATCCCAAGAATATAAGTCTTCCACTGTTAAAATTTTTCAGTTTAATTTCCTAGAAAATATTTTTAGACTCCCTTTAGAGAAATTTGATGAAATTTTGGGTATGTATTGGCATTTATTATATAGATCAAACCTAAATTACAAAGAGAAATAAATCAACTTCTATATTAAGATTCATCCTTTGATTCTATACAAGTGAAAGGAGGAGGATGAATATCCTTTGATATCATCATCTCAATCATGAATATTATTTACCTATGATAAAGAGTATCTTTCTCAAATGATTGATACTATGTAAAGGATCATCCTTGAATATGTTACCATTGTGAGGGAATATGTTCAAAAGTTTCCAGAATAATTTCCCGGTATTCCTCCTAGGTGAGAAGTTGAATTTTCAGTTGATATTATACCCATATATTTTCCAATATCCATGAATCCATATATAATTGAAACTTTTTTACTTGAGGAGATGAATAAGAAACTAAAAGAGAATTTGGATAAAGGGTTTATATAGCCAAGTTCTTCACCATGTTGTGCACTAGTAATCTTCATAAAGAAGAAGGATGGGTCAATACCCCCTGACATTGATTATCATATGCTCAAAAGGATCATAATAAAGAACAAGTACCCTCATACATAGATTGATGTCTTATTCTATTAGACACATAGATAAAAATACTTATCTAAGGTGGATCTTTAGTCAAGATATTATTAGTTAAAGGTGAATAAAGAGGATATCCACAAGAATGATTTTTGTATAAGGTATGAGAACTATGATTTCATAGTCATTCCATTTGGACATAATAATTCTATAGAAATCGTCATGGACCCAATGAATATATTATTTAGGGATTACCTTAAAAAATTTGTGCTAGCATTTTTAAATGATATTATTATCTACTACAAATGAAATGAGGAACATACAAAGTATTTGAATTCTATAATGAAGAATTTTCAAAAGGAAAATTTATTTTTGAAGTATAAAAATGTGGGTTTCAGATGTATAAAGTAACTTTCCTGGGTAAATTTTTACCAGAAAAGGAAAATATTTGGATCCTTCAAAATATAAGGTAATTGAAAGATGACTAGGACCAATATCTAAGATAGAAACACAAAGTTGCCTTGGATTAGCTGGGTATGATCATCAAATTGTGAGAAACTTCTTAGGATTTTCAATACCACTAACCAATATAACTTAGAAGGGAGTCAAGTTTTTATTGATTGATAAGTATGAATAGAATTTTAAAGAGTTTAAGAAGAGGCCAATCACTACACCTGTGATCACATTTCCCACATGTGGGAAAGGATTTGTGATCTATAACAATACATCCAAAAAGGGCTTAGTGTGTGTACTCAAGAAATATTACAAAGTGATAACCTATGCCTCCTACTAATTAAATATCCATGATAATAACTACTAAACACATGATATATAATTTTTTTAGTGATCTTCATGTTAAAGAGTTGAAGACATTACCTCTATGGAGAAAAGTGTGACATATATAAATATCATAAAATCCTCAAGTATATATTCACACAAAATGATCTTAATATGCATCATAGATGGTGGTTAGATCTAATCATGGATTATGATTATTCAATCCATTATTATCTTGGAAAATCAAATAGATTGGAAGATGCTCTGAGTAGAAATGAACCTAAAGCCCTTTTCATGAAAAGGAATGAAAGGTATCCAATCTTATTCGACATGAAAAATATTGATATAGGAATAATAAAAGGATTTTAATCATAACTTTATCAAATAACTACTCAAATATCCATTCCTAAGAGGATAAATTAGGCCCATAATGACGACGAGGTGATATAGAATAAGGTAGCGAATATTCCAGAGTTTTTCTTTACTAAAGATAGAGTTAAAAGGATTAGGAACTGGATATGTGTCCCATAAAAACTAGAACTGAAGAGTGAGATTATGAATGATGTTCATATATCATAATAATCTACTAATACATAAATCACTATATTGTATATATATTTGAAGAAAAAATTATAGTGGTATAATATTAATAGGGACATTGCAAAGTTTTTATCTTGATTCTTAGTATTCCAAGAAGTTAAGGTAGAATAAAAAAAGTATAAGGTTATGCTACAACCATTTACCATACAAGTATGTAAATGGGAAAACATAAACATGAATTTTTTAGGACTCCTTAGGAATCCTAAAGGTAATAAATCCATCTGGGTGTTGGTCGATCGTCATACCAAATCATCACATTTAATTTCTGTAAAAGAAGACTTCTCTTTTGACCAACTCACCAAGATATACATAAAGGAAGTGTTAAGACTAGATGGAGTTATACTATCTATTATATCTGCTCGAGATCTAAGATTTACCTCAATGTTCTAGAGAATCCTTTAGGAAGTGTTGGATATTGAGATGAGCTTCAAAACTACTTATCACCCTCAAATGGATGGTCAATTTGAAAGATCCATTCAAACTTTAGAGGATATGTTGAGATAATGTTCAATAGATTTTCAAGGATGTTGAGATCAATACCTTCCCCTTATGGAGTTCTTATATAACAACAATTTTCATTCTAGAATTAAAATAGAACCTTATGAGGATCTATATGGGAAGAGGTGTCAGACTCCAACATACAGGGATGAATCTGGAGAGTGGGAGCTGATGGGACCTAGTCTAATCTTAGATATTATAGAGGAGATTAAAACTATTCATCATCATATGAAATCCCCCCAAAAGTTGATAGAAAAGTTATGAAATAAATTTTTAATGAGACCTAGAGTTTGAGGTTGTAGATAAAGTGTTCCTGCATGTATCACCATACAAGAAAGTCATGAGGTTTGGGAGGAAGGGAAGACTTAGTGCTAGATACATCAGGTCCTTTAAGATCCTTGATCGCATCAGAGCGATGGTCTATCGAATAGTACTACCACCTAACATATCTCATGTACTTGTTGAGTTCCATGTATCCCTTTCAAGTACGTAATTACAAAACCCCTAAAATGTACTAAATCTAGAGGTGGTACTATTTGAGAATACTCTTTCATATAGGGATCATTCAATGAATATCTTATATTGTAGAGACAAATTTATATGAAACAATACAACTCACCTAGTCAAAATGTTATGGTGGAACCACAAGTTTGAGGAAGAGACAAGGGAAATAAAGGAGGTAATTAAATATAAGTACCCTTATCTATTGTATAAAATGAAAATTTTGAGGGATAGATTTTCGAATTTAAGAATAATGTAAGAGACTGAATATTTATAAATGAAATTCCCTTTTTTAAATGAGTAAATTCCTTAATAATAAATGAAGTTATAGAAAAAAAATGCACTAATTTGGTTATCTTGGAACATTATATAGTTTTTCAGATTTAAAATACCATTAATCATCATAACCATTGATAATATATCCATTATAAAAAGACTATTAATATTAGTATATTAAGGGTTATGATAAATTATAATTGATACAGATGAAATAAGTGGTGGCCTCAACTAGTAGAATCATACCCCATAATTCCCATTTATTAGAGATTTAAAGGGAGATAAAATCATTGGGGTTTTCCCTTAACCAAGAAAAAGTTGAGATTCAATAACAAAATCACGATTGAAACTGTTTATAGGAGTAGTTTAAGCTCATCGATATCATGACCCAAACCTTGTTCATCGAACCACCCCATGAAAATATCCCCATCACACACATTAACCTTATGGAATATGCTAGTGTAATAAGGGTTTATGTATCTAGATCCTAAAATTATGAATTTATATATATTTTTAAAAAAATAATGATTATATATATACTTTATTATTGTTACTTTATAAATGATTAAATCATGAGTTTTATAAAAAATATATTTTGATATGATGAAGCAAAAAGTGTATTTTTGGGAAATATATAGTTTCAATCAGGTCACTCTTTTTAATGAATTCAAAAATTCATGAAATAAATTTTGTTTTAGTCAAATATTCTTATTAAATAATATTTACTTAAATATAAATGATAATATAATTTTAAAAAGTCAATTTTTTTATAAGGGTTAGAAAACATTCATTATAAAAAAACTAGCATTTTTCAATAAATAAGGATTTTTTTTAAAAGTGTAAATTATAAAATTTTTAAAATTATTTGATAAAATAAATATTAATTTTTAAAGATCAATGTCAAAATTATCCAATGTATGATTTTTCATAATTTTTTGAGATAGTCAAAATTTTGGGTAAAAAATAAATATTGTATGTATTGTGACATCATAAAGCCCAAAAGCGATGTAATAAATGATATAAAGAGTATAAATGACCAAAATTATGTTTACCCTTTAAAATAATTTTTTAATGTTAATTAATAAATTTTATAAACCCTCAATGAGTTGTCAAAAACCTACATTATATTTTAAGGTTTTAAAATCAATTCTTTATAAACATGAATCACTTCCACATCATCAAGGGTATTATTTTAAAGATTTAGATTTTTATCCTTATAAAATATTGAAATAAACCCCTATTTTTCTGAATCCATGGGAAAAAACCATGGTATGGTTTGTTGTTTGTATTAATTTATCATATAGACTCCAAAACCTAAGTTTTGAAATTAATAAAGAATTACCCTCTCTTTTTCTATATAAACACACCCAGCCTCCCATTCATATTAGCTCAAAACCATTGGATCATAAAGTTAATCTAACCTTTAATCTATAGAGCCCTCCCAAGGTTACCCCGGATCTTAGTAATATCTTCCCAATCTTTTAGAAGTTCCCTCTCAAGGTAAGAGACCCTTTACTAATCCTCTTTATTCAATAATCTTCTTTATATTATGCCATTTTATTTCCAATTTTTCATGCTGGGACATATTCTTACACATCCCTCATACTAAAATTATGATTTAAAAGTGATTAATTACCCCTTTAACTCTTATTAAACCCTTACATGAACCATTATGTACATCTATTGTGCTGATGAAATTATCCTATGATTTTCCATGACAACCATTTGTATTGTGAACACCCATTCCCATTTCCACTCAAGGGTATTCAAATAGATCAATATATCCTTAATTTATTGGGTAAATCCATGTATTTAACCCGCACTCCTTAATATTGGGATTGAAACTAATGAAATATTTTCTTATGTTGCATGATCTATGTGGAACACTTATTCATGTACAATATATAAATGTGATGGGTGGTCCCATAATTATAAAGACCTATAATGCATTGGGTAATGTTTTTATCTCATAAGATTCCATATATGGTCCACTATAGGTTATATTAAGCACACTATGTTATGATGTCTTAGTGGTTAGACTTGACTTATGCTTTTGATGTCATGTTTTATGTTGTTTCAACATTCTTATGTTGCATTTTTGTTATCATCACATATCATGCTTTTATGTTCATGTGTATGATTATCACACCTTTTATGTATCATTGATATTCCTATTGACTCACATTTATTACCTTAATCATGTTATTCTATGATTATTCCCTTACTGGGATTTATAGATAACCCCTTTTTTATGTACATCCCCAAGTTATCTCATACAATTTTAGAAGATAAGGGAAATTTAAGGGCATGTTATGGAGTTTTAGTTTATGTATTTGTGTTACTATTTCATATTATTATGCTATGTACCTAATTAACAAAATAAACTAGGAATCATGATCTTATGGAATTTTATAAAATGTATCTTTATACAATAAATCATGAAATAAAGTGTTCTGAAGATATGGGTTGCTATAGTAGCACTGGATCAAGTGGTAGAGATCATGGAGAAGGCCCTGGATCCACAAATTCAACCATCTGAGTGTACGAAGACCAAGGTCACTTAAAGATCCATGTAATTAATGGGCATGGCACAGGAAAAATCATTGATAGAGTTAGTACTAGAGTATATTTCTTCATATGAGAGTGGATCTAAGTATGATAAAGTGTCTCTCAACACTCAATGTGTTAACCATCAATATGTCTAGAGGGATATTTGGATATTGTTTATACAAACCCCTAGGGATGATTTGGTAGAAACTTTTACCAACCTATATACATTATCTATGGTACTAGGATATTGTGGATTTTACTACTTCACAATTCATTATGTCATGAAACAAATTATCCAAAGATAAGAGTGGGGGAAGGCATTGAAGTAAATTCTCACCTAGGTAAAGTCAACATCAAGACTAGTTGGACTTTGAGCTATAGTAACCCTAGATGAAACCTATTATGAAGGGATAATTGTATAATAAAAACATCTAGATAATGTGGATTCCATCCAAGTGGACAACCTCTATAAATAAATGAATACTGTTAAGGAGTGTTTGACTAAGAACCAAAGGCTATTAAAAGAAGTTGGGATAGGAAAATAGAGTTTTATGGCTGAAGTGGATAGAATATGTGGTTTTGAGGAAGTTGAGGCCATAAGGTTAGAATGAATTAAATTTTAAGTTGATGAAGTCTAGAAACTAATTTCCAAACTACAATAATATATTTAGGTAATTGTTTAAACATTTTATTAGGAGGGAGGAAACTTTAAAACATGGATGTTCCTCCACAAATTTTATTAATTAATAAAAATACTAGCTTTTTTTCTGAATCATTATCAAACTCTTTATTACCTTTTTCACCTTACTTATTTCTTCATGATTACTTTCAAAAATATGATTGGGTAATATCATGATAACATGAATCCTTTTGAATATTGAACTAAAATGAATCAAATTGATTATGATTATCAAAGATTTTAGTTTGAGACATTTTCTCCTAGGCATGGATCATATATGGGTATAGGTATATATACCATCACCAGAACACCAGATCCAATAAATTTCGATATGGAATGAGGTGGATGAATTTGATAAGGATCATGAAGATGGAAGTATTAGAATGAGGTTTCTAATATTCAATAGGGTTCTAGTTCCCTATTAAATTTTTATTAGTTCCACATGAATGTTTAAACTAATGTATCAGGAATAGATGAGTTCTCTAATTTTTTCCTAACTAAAACGCCTAGAATGCATGGATTTACCTTTTCTATGGATATGTAATGGTTTTGACATGTTTTTTTCTTTATTTATACATACTATTTTACCAAGTCTCAAATATGGAAGATATAATAAATTAGAATTCATCTTTTTTAGGCCACTCTTTATGGGTTTTTGGTCTTGAAAAGAATTATGCCTAATATATTGGGAGTTTTATGTTCATGCATTCTAGGATATAATAGATGGAATTTAATTTCAGATAACATTAACAAAGAGATAGAGAATTATATGTAATTTAGGGATGATGTAAAAAAATCTAATGTGAATGAGAAACTCGATACCCATATAAAAAACCCTAGAAGTGGTACTCACAATTTAATGTCATGCTTTTATGACCATCATGTCATACAGTTTATGGTCACATGATGAGAACTATCAAAGTTTCAAGAATTAAATATCAGATACTTTCTTTAAAATGATTACAATGAATACAGGTGTAACAGTGATGGTAACTAATCTACTTGAATGATTGGATTACAAGTTTTGTAAATCATAACTCAAGGGGTATGAATAAGGGATGATGAGATGGGACATGTAGGGGATGGATACTGATCATATTTGAATTTTGGGTTCCAATATAATTCTTCCAAGGAATATAGATATTATATGATCTTGTCCTTATGATGAGAGATTCCTTTTTTGATAGGGCTATATATGGTTGCACCAAAACATTACTAAGAAATAATGTATTTTGGAGTCTAGTAGAATCATTACCACATTCCATAAAATATTTTTGAGTTTTAAAAAACATGAGTAGTGAAGTTGGTTTATAGAAAAGATGGATATTCAAGGAGGGTTTTGGAACCCTAAAATTTACACCCCTTGCATTAAACACATGTTCAAAGTGAAAAGATACGAAATTTCATTGATCCAATTTTTTCCTAGATCAATGGGTTTAGGAAGCATAAATCAACCTTTTATAGGTCAATATAGTGGAACTCATAATATTTATAACGTTTTGTGCACTCTAAAATTTTCCTATGTTGTGAATGGAATGAATCAGCAAGTGTAGACTTAACTTTTTCTCAAGATTCCCTTTGTAGGTTTTTGACTTGATAATTTTTGTGTTTCTTTCACATATTTTTTAAGGACTTGTGTCTAGGACCTAAAACAGTATAATTTTTATTTCAAGAGTGGGTATAACACAAAATCATGTGACATTGAAGGTATTCAAATAAATTTGATCAATGAGGTTGGGGAATGTGTAAATCACAACTCAAAGTGATCAAATTTGGGAATAATGATATATAACATGTTGGGGATGATTTTTGATTATATTAAAATATAGGTTTCTACTATGATGTTATCAAGGAATAAAAATATTAGAGTATCTTCTCAGATGAGCGATGCCTCTATTTGGAAGGTCCATGTATGGTGGCACCAAAACATTTCCAATAAAAGGTGTAATTTGGATTCAAGTTCACTAATTACTATTTACCATTGAAGATTTATGAAGATTAAAACACTAAAGGAATGAAGTATTTTGTATGGATAAAGGATACACAAACATATATTGAGTTCCATAAAGGCTTCATCATTGTGTACTGATCATATTATTAGATTGAAGATTCATTACATGATATTGTGGTAAAGGTTTTGAATCTCATTGAGGTTTAAGTTCACATAGTTTTTATTGAAAATAACCAAGGGATTTAGGTCACATAGCTTTGACCATGGACCATTACTGTTTAATGAAATAAATGTAGTTTATGTTTATAATTATTAGAGTACGAGGCATGTAGTTCTACATTACCCAAAAAATATGTAACTTCTCATTCCATGAGAGGGGTTTGATAATAAAAAAACTTATGGATTTATCCAACATAAAGGACTCAAGAATTAATATGTATCCTAATATAAAAAGAATAAATCAAAATTTAATTCAGATATCTCCCACATAGGTCTGAACTATGTTTATAAAAGGTGAATTATTTAACATAGGTCAAGATCATGCATAAAAAAATTAATATCCCAACCTTAGTATTGAGTGAAGGATAAAACCCAATGTGAACAAATTAGAACTCCAAAACCAAGATTATCAGGACCTAGCCTTATACATTACAAAATATTGAGATAACTCAATAATTTGAATTTAATTTACATCAAGGATCTTTTTAGGTTTATATATTTATATAATTAGGTCATAAATCATACATAACATCTTAAATAATACAAAGAAGAAACTTCTTCTCACTATCCATTTTTTTTCTTCATAAAATGAATAATTTTAAAAAGACACATGGTTTAGTTTCATGTTTAAACAACATAAGTTTTCCTTGATCTCATACTTGACTCTATTAGTTTTTAAGTCGTATGAAAAAAATTTCAAAACCTGGGATGAGAAAAAAAAATCCAGTAAGGGATACACAAATAAGGAAAACTATTAGTCTTGGGAAAACATGTAAACCATGAATACTTTATCATAAAGTAATACTTTCCACCTTTAATAAGTAGTAATTACAATTCACTGAATATAAGCTCATTTCTTACCCTTTTTTAATCAAAATATTACCATAAAACCCATAGAAACAACATATAACATATGAAGTTAACTTAGGAAATAATCATACTTAAATGGAATACCCATACGGTCGAGTTCAATACATATCACTAAATGGAATAACCATACGGCCGAATTCCATAGCCAATGCATTTGAGGTTATAATGTAACCACCCATCCTTAGTTTATCATGTAACCAACCATCTTTGATTTATCACATAACCACCCATATTTGGTTTATCACATAACCACCCGTCAAATTTCCATGTACCATTATATAATTATAACACATAAATGATTGCAATTATCAACATTTCACTCATAAAATTTGCAATCATATAGAATAATTACTAGATATTGATACAATAAAACCATTATTAAAACCATTTTCAATAAAAAAATACCTGAAAAGGGAATATGGTATTTATTTTTCTTTTAAAAAATATTTTGACTTATAGAGAAAGCCAAATACCAAATAAAATTTATGACACCAAAAAATTCTTTGTTGCCGCGTATGTTAAAAAAACATTAATTTTGTGATTTAGTAAAATGATTCATAGAAAAAGATTCCTTTCCAAAATATTTGAATGAAATGAAAATTAAAAGGGGTTAATTATACACCGTATAAAATAAGGTGATGTATAACATCAAAATATGCCTCAATGAAAGGAGATTGAGACGAAGTCCCATACCTGAAATTTGATTCATCACGTATGTTCCTTGTTCTTCATGAATAATAAAATTAGGTCAATTTATAATTTCTTGAGTAACCTTTTGAAGTTTATTATTCCATTTTATATCACTTATTACCATGTTATGAAAATTACATAAATATTTAAGTTCATATCAAACGTTTTGTTGATATTTGGTACTTGAGTCAAAAATGAACTTGTTTTGATGTAAATTGTTCCTGTGGTAAAAATTTAATCATCTCTAGAATATTATTAATTATTTAAATATCATATATATCTATTATATATGTATTTATAATAATCCGTAATATTTGGAGACAAGAAATGAAGTGCACCAATCATGGAGACGGAAGGTCGTATGTACGCTAGAACGATACTTCAGTTTCTTTTTCGTATTAGAAGAATAATGATATAAATTTATATTATAATAAAATTATTATATTAATTTCATATATTTATTATATTTTTAATAAAACCATCCTTTACACATTCCATGTGTAGTGGGAATGAGTCATATCGTTTTGAGGGGGGCAGTTGTCTACACTTCCTCAAATGAAATTATCGTATTTACACAACATGAAAACCATAAAGATATGTTATAAATAAAAAATTACAGAAGAATAGAGACAATATAAATATAATATATATCATATGTAAAAATAGTTTCCATTATAATGGCCACCATGGGAGGTGGTAGGGGAAAATTGAACAATCATCATTTTGTGAGGCAGCAGTTTTCTGTACACAGAAACAATATATTCGTTACCCATTAAATGAGGGTGTGTGTAAGTGTAGATTTAAAACATAGAATAAAAACATCCTAGTATATTTAGGATACTTTTTTTGTTATGTAATCATAGAATAAGAAGATATTAGGGAGTTTAAAATGTGAAATGAATTTAAAAAGTGCGAGAGAAGGCGTTACCTCTTAATCGGGTAACTTATTTTGGGTTATACCAAAAAGACTCCTTGGTAGACTTTATAAACTAATGGAGAATTATAGAATGAGTGGTGGGATTATAGTAAGTGTTTTGGGTAGGTATTGACCTAACCAAAGTGTTCTTGAAGTGAAAGTATTATAGAATAGAGGGTACCTCTTTATAGGAGAGGGAAGGGGTACCCTTGAAAAGTCTTAAATTATTAAATTAATATAAATTAATTTTTTAGTTATAAGGGATCCAACATGAGATATTTTGAAGATAATATTAGTTTAGTTATAAATATCCCCATATAATAATTTTTATACATGTATTGGTTTCATTTTAAACCTTATCTTTTCAGTTTACCCTTAAATATTCCCTTTTAATTCTAATTGTGGTAACAACATTTTATTTATTGAAAGGCTGTTAATTTTACTTATCTGGGGTTAATTTACCATAATCGTATACTTAATGAACTTTTATACCTTATAATAGTCACTTTTGGATTTTAAAATATTTTTATGATTTTTAAATAATTTAATAAATTACTATTTTTATAAAACATAAATTATGTCAATTCTACACTATTCATTTTATTGAATTTAACTAAACTTAAAACATAGAGATAAATTATAAAAAACCAATTTAATAGTCTTATAATATGACATATTCACCTAGAAAAATCGTGGATAACATAAATTTTGTCAAATAATATTTATTTTACTATTTATAATATTATTTATTTGATTCCTTCATTAAAAAAAATTACTGCATCATCTTTGTGTCATAATTAAATTTTATTATTTGTTGTCTAAAAATTATAAAATAAAATAACATGATGTAGGAATTTTTTTTAATATATCTAATTACTATTTATATTCTAAGATATCACTTATATAATCCCATATTAATTTTTTTAGTAAGAAGATATATGTTTATAACATATTTTATTGTACTGCAAATTAAAAGTTATAAGTGTCATAATCACACTCAAGTATCTTCCAAATGCCAAATTTTCATTCCAATGATTTAATTGGTCAGAAAAATCTCATACAATAGTATTAGGATAAGTTTTAGGGTATTTTATATTATTATAATATTATTTTTACCCTTATTTACCTGATTTATCCTTTAACTGTGATAAAGAAAAATAATTACTAAAGTTACTATTCTTCATGTCCAAAAATAATGGGGACCTATTTACATAATTTTAACCTCATGATTCCAAATATGGAATCCATTTTTACAAATTAAAAACATAAAAGTTTCAGTAATTAATTTAAAATTAATTCTTGTTGTCAAAATAAGAAAACATGTTTTTAAAAGTAAAAACCATCAAAAGATTGACATGTGGTTATATCACATTTCATTGTGAAATTACCTAAAATTACCAAAATTGGATTTAATGATAAAAACTTAATCTAATTAAACTTTAAAACTAATTAAAAAGTAAATATAACTATATACAAAAATTAGACGAAAATGCAGTTTTGAATTAAAATGCACTATTTCTCTCTATTCATTAAAAAATTAATTTTATTAGAAAAATATCAAAATTCTACAAAATTAAATTTTTTATGTCCCGATTTCAAATAAGAAGTTTATTTTTTCAGAAATACGATATAAAAGTGAAAAAAACTAGATTTAAGAAGGGTTCACCATTAAAAGGCGGTAAAACTACCTTTTAAAAATATTAGAGTATTTTATGCTTAAAATTAGATTTATTCTCATTTTAAGCCTCTAAAATTTATCGATGAATGTAAAAAAATTAACAAACATGTGTAAAAATAATATAGTTTTTTCTGTTCATTCCCTCTAATACAATGACTAGGCATTAACTACTATTTAAAATAATAATTTTAATAATGTATTATTTTTTGGTATAACTCAGTCTTGTGTGAAACGTAAGATTTCAGAGAAACCCATTATTGCATGTTTGGTACGCTATCTGAAAAAAATACCCTTTAATTTAAAATTAATATGTTATTCATAAATATTAATAGATATTAAAATGTCTTATTCTATAATTATCTAGGATGTTACATCCTTCCACCCTTTTGTAAATTGTGGCCCCTCAATTTTATTTACTTATCAAATAAGTGGGGGTATTTATCCTTTATAGAATTTTCAGATTCCCATGTTCCCTCTTCAACCATATGATTTTTCCATAAAAACATAACCTAAAATATAACCTTATTCCTCAACACTTTCTCTTTACGATCAAGAATCTGGACTGATTATTCCTTATAAGAAAGATTCTCTTCCAACTGAACTACTTCTGGACTGAAAACATGATATGAATCTAGAATATACTTTCTTAACATTGAAACATGAAAAAAATTGTGTACCTAGGATAAAATCAGAGGCAAATCCACTCATTAGGAAAATGATCCAACTTTATCTAGTATTTCATAAGTTCAAATGAACCTCAGACTCAAATTCCCTTTCTTACCAAAACACATCACACTTTTCCATGGTATAACTTTTAGAAAGACATGATCACCTACCTAGAAAGAAAGATCCTTCCTCTGGTTATCTACATAACTTTTAAACTTGATATGAATTGTCCTGATATGATTATAAATCAAATGAACTTTTTTTTCTATCTATTATACTAATTATGGTCCCATAAACTTCATTTCATCTACTTCATCTTAAAAAATAGACTTCGACATCACTTTCTATATAATGCCTCAAATGGTTCCATCTGTATACTTGAATAAAAACTGTTATTATAAGAAAACTCAACCAAATAAGTATGTTGATCCTAAATTCCCAGTTAATCCATTGAATAAGAACATATCACATCCTCCAAGGCTTGAATTGTTCATTTTTATTACCCATCTGATTGAGGATGAAAAAATGTAATAAAATTTAATTTAGTTTCCAATGACTTCGGATGGCCTTTCCAAAAGTTATAAGTGAACATGAAATCACAATCAGATACAATAGAGAGATAAAATCCATGTAACATGAATACATTTTTAAGATGAAACCATGAAATTTGATTTAGAGATATAATATCTCAAATTAGAAGAAAATGAGTAGATTTAGTCAATCTATCAACAGTAACCCAGATCACATTATTACCTCAAGAAGTATTTGGTTATCCCACTACAAAATCAATGGATAAATATTCCCATTTCTACTCTGGTACTAGAAAAGGATGAATCATCCCCTTTGGAAAATGTCACTCTGTTTCACCTACTGACAAATCAAACAATTCATCAAAAAATTAACAATATCTCTTTTGATTCTATCCCACCAGTAATACTCTCAAAGATCTCAGTACATCTTAGTACTTCCCACATGAACTGAAAATAGATAACTATAGATTCATATAACGAATCTTTATTCAACTGTGAATCATAAGGAACACATAATCTCTTCTAAAACCTTAAAAATAGTCTTTATCATTGTTAAATTCAATTAAATTGCACTTTTGATCCAATTTTACCTTTTTCTGCAACTCACTGTATTCTTTATGCACTTTCTTAATTCTATCAGATAGATATGATTTCACTAACACCGGTAATAAAATAGAGGAATTTTATAAACCAATAATTCTAATCCAAAATTCATCAAATTATTAACCAAAGGATTTCATTCCAAATATAGCATGATTAATGTAGAATTACTCTTTTGACTCAAAGCATGAACCACTTTATTTTATTTTCATGGATACTAATGAATCATGAAATCATAATCCTTGATTAATTGCATCCATCTCCTCTATCTCATGTTCAATTATTTATTAGTGAATATATACTTCAAAATTTTGTGATCAGTATATATTTCAAAATTTACACTATACAAATGATGACTCCAAATTTTTAATCCAAAAACAATAACAGTTAATTGAAAATCATGTGTTGAGTAATTTAACTAATGAGGTTTCAACTAATGTAAAGCATAATAAATTACCTGATCATTCTGCATTAGGAAAAAAGGAATTCCTTTCAATGAAGAATCACTATATATAATAAATTCACCATTCCTAGAAGGCATAGCCAAAATTTGGGCATTTACCAATCTTATTTTTAGTTTCTAAAAAAATCATCACATTCTTTTGTCTAGATGAACTGAACTCCCTTACATGTAAACTTAGTTAGTGGGATATATAACTAAGAAAAGTTTTCAAAAAACCATAAGTAATAACCCTATAATCCAAGAAAACTATAAATCTCTATGATATTGGTAAGTCTTTTCCACTCTTCAAAAACTTTTGTTTTAGAAGGGTCAATAGTTATAAAATATTTAGAAACAATATTATCAAGGAAAGAAAGTTGTTGCAACCATAATTCAATCTTACTAAACTTTTCATAAATTTTATTTTCTCTTAAGGTTTTCAAAATAATCCTTAAGTGACTTTGATGTTCTTTTTGGCTTTTAGAATATACCAAAATATCATCTATAAACACAACCACAAACTGATCCAAAAACTGACGAAACACTCCATTCATGAGATTCATAAATACATTAGGGGCATTAGACAACCCAATAGGAATGAATAAAAACTCATAATTCCCATATCTCATTCGGAATTCTGTGTTTAGAATGTCATCCTCCTTCAATTTCAGCAGATGGTACTCAAACATCAAATCATCAAAAAATACTAAGCTACATGGAGCTAATCAAACAAATCATCTATATGAGGAAATATATATATTTTATTAATAGTTATGTTATTAAATTCCTTGTAATAAATAAAAAATCTCATAGAACCATCTTTATTTTTCACAAATAAAATAGGATCACCCCATGGTGAAGTTCTAGTTCGAATGAAACCTTTATCAAGCAATTATTGCAACTATTTTTTTCAATTACACCAATTAAAATTGAGCCATTTGATAAGGGTGTTTAGAAATAGGCGTAGAATTAGGCACTGAATCAATAGTAAATTCAACCTCACGATCAAGAACAATATTGGGCAATTCATCCCGAAAAAATTTGTGAATTCATTCACCACTGGAATGCTGCTAAAAAAAATGTTCCCTTATTTTCAATAACATGAGCTAGATAACTTTCACTGCCATCTTTAATCAATCTCTTAGATTCTTGGTATATTATCAAAGGTATAAAATCATTGAATAAAACATTCTTGGCTTTAAAATCTATTTTATCCTGATAAACTGAAAGCCAATCCACACCCAAAATGATACTAAATTTCACTATGGGAAGTTCAACAAGATTATCAGGAAAGACTATCACACTAATGATAATATAAGTATTTCTATAAGTCTTCGTTTATTTAATACTTCCACTTGGAGTTTTTACTAAAATTTATATATTACATTCATGAGGTGATATTTCCAATTTACTTGCAAAGCTCTAGAAAATGAATGAATGAGAAGATCTACAGTCAAATAAGGTATTGTAATATTTTGAAAAAATCTATAACATACTTATCACCACTTAAATTGATAGTCCCATATCAACTATAGTTGTATAAAATGATTTTTCCATTCCCTTATTCTTTTAATCTTGTTGGTTTTACCCTCAGAAATCAACTTTGGACACACATGGGCTTAATGCCCTAACTCATTGCAACTAAAACATCTTACCGATGGTTTTTCAGTGCCTTCTTGATCATCGTACTTATAGTTATGAGAAGTATGAAAAGTTTTACCACATAAATTACACTTCCTAGACTTTTATAGATATTCTTTAGGATTATTTTTACCACACTTATCACAAGTTGGAAATTTAGTTTTCTTACCTCCAAAAGTTTTTGAGGAATTCTTTACCATTGCCTTCTAACTGGATCGCTTCTTTTGTTTACTCTCATGGAACAAATGATCATTAGAAAACTCAATTTCTACCTTCTCATAATATTATACAAGTTTCTCATAGCTTTTGAACTCATGATATGTTAATTCCCTTTGATATTTCAGCTTCAATACTGAGTAAAATTGATTAATCTTACTATAAATATCCTAGATAAAATTTGGGACATACCTTGACAAACTGTTAAATTTTTCTTCATATGCAGCAACTGAATATTCCTCCTTTTGCCTTAATTCCCATAATTTCTTTTCCATCCTAACTCGAATAGCCTTAGGAAAATATTTCTCAAGAAAGATATTATGAATTTCATTTCATTTCATGGTGTCAATATCTTTACTTCCTCTGATAATTTTAATCATTGAACACCACTAATCAAATTCACTTTCAAAATGATAAAAAATAAGACTAAAATTTTGATTTTATAAACACCCCATTACATCAAAAATATTTTCTAGTTCTTTAATCCACCCTTCAGCATGAATAGGGTTAGATGATCCTCTAAATTATGGGGGATGTTGCCTCATGAAATACTCCACTACTGACATATTCCTCTACAGTTGATCTAGTTAATCTCATGCCTAGAAACCTACACCATTTATTTCCTGAGTCAACTAAGCCATCACTATACAAAATTATTAATTCCGATTCCGACCATATGAGGATATTGATTTGTAGGGTTCTTTTTCTCTATATGTCATCCCAACACAACTTCCATGTTTCCTCTATGGAAAACTATTATGAACAAACACATCTTAGATGAAGAAACATAGTAATCTTAAAATTATATATCATTTCAATTATACCATAAATTAAAAATCATTTATGTATACTCTATTAACAATATCATAACCCCTAAGGTTATCTAAACTGACCTATGATACCAACTATAAGGCCCTAACCTTAAACATTTCAAAATTTTGAGATAAGTCAATAATTTGACTTTAATTCACATTAAGGATCTTTTCAGATTTAAAGATTTCAATAATTAGGTTATAATTTATACATAACAACTTAAATATTACAAAGTAGACACTTTTACTCACAATCAATTTTTTTTTCGTAAAAAAAAACTTTTAAAGAGACACATGGTTTCGTTTCATGCTTAAAAAACATAAATTTTCCTTAATCCCATCCTTGCCTCTATTATTATTTAATTCTTATGAAAAATATTTCTAAACTTGGGATGAGAATAAAAATATCATTAAGGGATACAAAAATAAGGAAAACTATTAGTCTTGGGAAAACATGTAAACCAAAGTTACTTTATCATAAAGTAATACTTTTCACATTTAGTAAGTAGTAATTATACTTCACTAAATATAATCTCATTTATTACAATTTTTTCGATAAAAATATTACCATAAAACCCATATAAATCACATATAACATATGATGGTGACTTGGGATAAAAGCACACTTAAATAGAATAACAATACGACCGACTTCCACACATATCCCTAAACAAAATAACCATATGACCGACTTCCATACCCAATATATCAGAGGTTATAATGTAGGCACCCATCCTTGGTTTATCATGAAACAACCCGTATTTGGTTTATTAGGTAACCAACCATCTTTGGTTTATCACATAACTACCTATCAAATGTCCAAATATCATTATACATTCATATTACCTAAAATATTTCAATTATCAACATTTCACTCATAAAATTTAAAATCATAAGGAATCATCACAAGATATTAATATAATAAAACCATTATTAAAACCATTTTCAATTCTAAAATACCTAAAAAAGGGAATATGGTATTTATTTTTCTTTTAAAAAACATTTTGGTTTGAAGAGGAAGCTAAATACCAAATAATGGTCACGACGGTGGAAAATTCATTGTCGCCACGTATGTTAAAAAACATTCCTTTTGTTTTATAGAAAAACACTTCATAGAAAAAGATTCCTTTCAAAAATATTTGAATTAAATTAAAATTAAAAGTGGTTAATTATCCACCTTATAAAATAAATTTGTGTATGACATTAAAATATGCCTCAATGAAAAGATATCGAGATGAAGTCCCTTACCTTAAGTTCGATTCATCATGTATGTTAATTTTTCTTCCTAAATAATAAACTTAGGTTAATTTATAATTTCTTGAGAAACTTTTTCAATTTTATTATTCCCTTTTAAATAACTTATTAAAATGTTATAAAAATTACATAATTATTTAGGTTTATATCGGATGTTTTATCGATATTTGGTACTTGAGTCAAAAATGAACTTGTTTTGATGCAGATTGTCCAGGTGGTCAAAATTTAATCATCTACATAATATTATTCATGATTTAAATATCATATATATCTAGTATATAAGTATTTATAATAATCCATAATATTTTAAGATAAGAAATGAAATGCACCATTCATGGAGACGGTAGGCCGTATGTACTCATGAACATTACTTTCATTTCTTTTTCTTATTAAAAGAAAAATGATATAAATGTATATTATAAAACTGGTATTATATTAATGTCATATATTTCTCATAGGTTTAATAAAAACATCCTTTATAAATTCCATGTATATTGGGAATGAGTCATATCAATTTAAGGGGGCGGTAGTCCACACTTACTCATAAATTAAAAGTTATAAGTGCCATAATCACACCCAAGTAGATTCCAAAGGAAATTTTTTCATCTTAATAATTTTATTGGTCATAAAAATCTCATCCAATAGGATTAGGACAAGTGTTAGGGTATTTTATATTATTATAATATTTTTTACCCTTATTTATCTGATTTACCCTTTAACTGTGGCTAATAAAAATAATTACTAAAGTTATTATTCCTCATGTAAAAAAATAAAAGGGGAATATTTAAATGATTTTGAACTTAGGATTAAAAATATGGAATCCATTTTTTCAAATTCAAAACATAGAAGTTTCATTAATTAATTTAAAATTAATTCCTTTTATCAAAATGAGAAAACGAGTTTTTAAAAGTAAAAACCATCAAATGATTGACATGTGTTTATATCAAATTTCAATGTAAAATTACCTACAATGACCAAAATTGGATTAATTGATAAAAAATTAATATAATTAAACTTTAAAACCAATTAAAATGACAATATAACTATATTAAAAAATTAGACAAAAATACCATTTTGAATTAAAATGTAGTATTTTTCTATATTAATTTAAAAATAAATTTTATAAGAAAAATACCAAAATTAAAACAAAGTAAATTTTGATGTTCCAATTCCAAATAAGAAGTTTATTTTTTCAAATATAACACATAAAAGTGAAAAAAACAATATTTAAAAAGGGTTCACTATCAAAAGGCGTTAAAACTACCTTTTAAAAATATTAGAGTATTTTATGATTAAAATTGGATTTATTATTATTTTAAGCCTATAAAATTTATTGATGAAAGTAAAAAACTTTAAAAAATATGTGTAAAAATAATATAGTTAGTTTAGTTCATTCCCACCAATACAACAACTAGGCGTTAACTACCATTGGCAAAATAATATTAATAATGTATTGTTTTTCAGTAAAACTCGGTCTTGTTTGCCAATTATGATTTCTGAGAAACCCGTTATTTCATGTCGTGTATGCTATTAGACAAAGAATCCCATTTAATGTAAAATTAATATATTATTCATAAATATTAATAGATACTATAATATCATACTCTATATTTACCTGGGTTATTACAAAGGTGGAGTGACGAATTTTATTGAGATTTATGGTTTGGTCAGAGATAGTGGATCCATGCATCACAACATATCCCCTGAGGATTATATTCAAGGAAAAAATGGTACTTATTAATGGGTAATTTTCTATCATTGGTTAGGTGAGCCTTGACATTTGGGTCAACTGGTATAGATGTAATCATAAAATTCATGATTAATGAAAAGAAAGGCACCTATATAGATTGGGCTATTATATGGGGGGGGGGTTGAAATTATTCATGATTGGGATTAGGAAATAAGATCCATGTGTCATTATGTATCCTATGAAAACTAGAATTAATCCCCACAAAGTTCATTTTAAAAAGGGAATTTTACCTGAATGGGGATCTATATGCTAATGTATTTTTACACTGATATATATCTCATGTATGAGATTTTATCCATATAAATCATTCCACACTGAGTAGTTTAAGGTTTTAAAAGATGGACTAGATGTTGTACTATTTAAATTCATGAGAAAAGGATGAAATGAACTCCCCAATTTCAAACATGATGAATCTCACCTGCACTAATAAAGATAATAAAAAATACCTCTAAGCTCATGCGAGTTATGATTAATATGAGAACAAAATTGATGATTGAACGATTTACCCTATAACAAAATAGAGTATTCTAGGGGTAGGTATTAACATTCTGTTTAAGTTCCAATAATGACGACGGATGGGATCCTTACATGGATCTAGCTCCTGTGTGAATAGAAGCAGGTTTATGTTAATGAGGAATCATGGTTGGGCCTAGAAAAAAAATATAAGGGTAACTAAGTATCTTGTATGAATACGAATCAATTCACACATAGTTCTTATAATATGATGGAATTTTATAAAACACATTTTAAGCTATCATATATGAAAATGGAGTATTTTCTTTGGTATAGGTTATGCACTATGAATTTTGAAATGGGTCAAGATCTCATGGCAGTGGATTATGACATAGAAGATATGATACTATGAGTAGTTAAAATTCATGAATGATGGACCCAATTCCATGAAGTTTAATGTCATGTGTCAAGGAAAATTCTTAGAAAATTTAATGTTATGAATAATAGGTTTGTGGGGGAGGAACGCAATTTAAGGTCATGATGCTTGGACTGATTTTTTCATATAGTTTAGGGTATTATGACTAGGACCATTACTATGTAGTTTAATTTATTATAAACAGGGAAAATTATCGTGCTACTAGAACATTGGACACATAGTTTATCTTCATATAGTCAGGAAATTATAATCTTGATGTGAATTTATGAAAATTATTTAATAAGGAAAATTGAATTGTTGTGGGGGAGGGTGTGATGCAATCTCTATTTATCATGATCAAAGATTAAGTTCCATTGGAGAAAAATCAATATATGTCATAAGGCCCTTCCTATTTTGGTTAAAGTTTAAAAGGATATTTCCCTAGTATCATTAGATTTCTGAGAGCCAAAACTAGTTCTACCTAAAGAAACAAGTGGAGTTGAACCTTCTTATTGAATAATCACATGTTCTAGTTTTTATGGATTTTGAGGTTACTCAACGTGCACAAACTTTTCTCATTAAGTCATTGTAATTTATCTAATAGTATTTGATACTCCTAACCTTTAGATAACTGGTTAAAAATATAAATGAGAAGAAAGGGTAGATGAACCTCAATGGGTATGACTGCTCTTTTCCCGAATACAAGCACATATGGGGTTTCTTCCATAGTGTTGTAGGTTTTGTGGTGATAACCCCATAAGGTATGAATGAGTTTATCTAGATACATCCTCATAACTATGTCTAGTATCTTCTATAGGATGTTTGATAGAGTTTTCTTAAATGCCTCAATCTAACCCTTTATTTGTTGTATGATGGTGGGATTAATGGTTGGATTGGATGTTAATTTACTAATATAGCCTTTTCAACTCATTAAAACAAACATTGGTTCCATTATCTGTAAATATTGTGTGAGGGACACCAAATATGATAATCATGTTTGACTTCAAAAATTTGATGATTGATTTCTTCGTAACTTCTTATAGGGATCTTTCGTTGGTTCACATGGAGAAGAAATCGATAGTAGTAAGGATGTACTTGAACTTCCTAGATATAGTAGGGGGATTTAAACCCATTATATAAATTACATAAATAGAAAATGGCCAAGAGTATTAGGAAGTACGTAGTAATTTTGGGGGATGATGAATGAAGTTTGAATGTGTTTAAAAAGCATGAAACATCATGCTAAATTCTACATAGTCCTGTGTCATCAATGTACAAACTTATCCAAACATTTTGATCAAGTGAGAGAGAGTGATTATTGATTAATGAGAACTATAATTTTCTGAATGGACTACTTGAATTATTGTTATAATATCTCCTCCTTCGATGACTTTAAGGAGTAATCCATCAAAGCCTTGTTTTTAGATGATTTTATGAGAGCTGTGTCCATTATAGAGGTTGAAGTCCACTACCCAGTGATGAACCTACTCTTTCTTATCTCAATATATCAGAAGAATATCATTTTGAGGTAGTCTATTATAGGATCTATACATCTGACATCAAAATAAATAGAAAAAGGTATATTATCATTTTTCTCCAATTAAGTGATGATTTTTCTCATTTCCTTCATATCATTACTAATGAATGGTGAGATCACTCTATAATTTGTGATATAGATGACCATTTCATCTTGATCTATTCCAGCTAAGGTCATGGAAACATTAGTCAATGCATCGACATAAGTATTCTAGGAAGATGAAAGATAATATAATATTGGATCTAAATATAATTCCCCTATTAATACTAACACAAAATTGGTAATGGAGATTAATTCTTCACTAACTATATATTCAACATTTATTTTCTTGATTACCAACCCAAAACCACTCCTGATATTTAGGAGAGCCACTAGTATATACCCGAATAAATCTAATCCTATAAAGAGGGATTGTTATTCTACCATATTATCTCTACAACCTTCTAATAATCAAAATGAATATAGAAAAAATTCTTTATTTAGATTGATAAATATGATCCCTAGACCAACTTGGTTGAGCTTTGTATCTTCCACTCTTCTTCATTTTGGGCTTCTGGGACTACCATCAAAGTAAATTTCCCACATATGAGAATTATTTTGGACAAAGAATAACTCCTTATCCATGAGATATATATTTATTGGAACCCTTTTTAAAGTAGGGTGTTCTTTGAGAAGATCTTACAGTGTCTATACCCACTACGGGAAAAATGGGTATTTGCGACGGGTTATTTGCAACGGGAATAAATCCCGTCGCAAATAGTCCCGTTAGAAACTTATTTGCGACGGGAAAATTCCCCCGTCGCAAATAACTACTTATTTGGGATGGGTTAGCTTACCCCGTCACAAAAGGACTGGCGCGGTTTGCGCGCCAAATCGCGGGAAAGTTATTTGCGACGAGCGGTAACCGCCCGTCGCAAATAACCGGCTGTGGTAAAAGCTATTTGCGACGGGAATATACCCCCGTCGCAAATACCGGCAGCGGTAAAAGCTATTTGCGACGGGAATATACCCCCGTCGCAAATACCAGCGGCGGTAAAAGCTATTTGCGACGAGAATATACCCCCGTCGCAAATAGTATGTTGGCAGGTTATTATTTGCGATGGGACCCGTCGCAAATAACTATTTAACCGTTGACCGTAATAAATGAGGGCTAAGGTATTTGCGACGGGTACCGTCGCAACTAATACTATTTACGACGGGTATCCCGTCGCAAATAGACCCGTCACAAATAATCTAACCTATAAATACCCCCCATCCGTTTTTTTTCATTCATTCTCAAACTCCATCTTTTTCTTCTCTCAAAACTCTATTTTTAGAGTTGAGCATTTCTGATGTTTACTTTTTTTTCCGGAGTTGATATTGAAGTTTTCGACAACGCTCAGAGATCAACCTCAGATCAATTTTGAAGGTATCTATGTTCATTTTAATTTAATATTTATTTTAAATTTTTTATTAGTTTCAATTATTTTTAATTAGTTTTAATTATGTTTACATTGTTTTGTTACATAATAAATTTAAATTATTAGTATTCATTTTTCATAGTTAATGGTAATTAGGAATAATTAGTAATAATTTTCAATACTTAAGAATAAATGCTAATAATTAGTAATAAATACCAATAATTAGGAATAATTAGTAATAATTACTAATAATTACCAATAAATAGTAATAATTAGTAATAATTACGAATAATTTGTAATAATTGTTAATAATTAGTAATAATTGCCAATAATTAGTAATAATTGCCAATAATTAGTAATAATTGCCAATAATTAGTAATAATTGCCAATAATTAGTAATAATTTCCAATAATTACCAATAATTAGTAATAATTTCCAATAATTACCAATAATTAGTAATAATTAGTAATAATTACTAATAATTAGTAATAATTAACAATAATTAGTAATAATTACTAATAATTAACAATAATTGGTAATAATTACTAATAATTAACAATAATTGGTAATAATTTCTAATAATTAGAATTACCAATATTTAGTACTAAATAGTAATATTTAGTACTAAATACCAATAATTAGTAATAATTAGTAATAATTTCCAATAACTACCAATAATTGGTAATAATTACCAATAATTACCAATAATTAGTAATAATTAATAATAATTACCAACAATTAGTAATAATTACCAATAATTAGTAACAATTACAAATAATTATCAATAATTAGTAATAATTACCAATAATTATCCATAATTAGTAATAATTACCGATAATTATCCATAATTAGTAATAATTACCAATAATTAGTAATAATTAGTAATAATTACCAATAATTAGTAATAATTAGTAATAATTACCAATAATTACCAATAATTAGTAATAATTACCAATAATTACCAATAATGAGTAATAATTACCAATAATTAGTAATAATTGTCACTAATTAGTAATAATTGTCACTAATTAGTAATAATTAATAATAATTACCAATAATTAGTAATAATTAATAATAATTACCAATAATTAGTAATAATTAATAATAATTAACAATAATTAGTAATAATTAGTAATAATTAGTAATAATTAGTAATAATTAGTAATAATTACCAATAATTAGTAATAATTAGTAACGATTACCAATAATTAGTAATAATTACCAATAATTACCAATCATTACCAATAATTAGTAATAATTGTTAATAATTATTAATAATTATCACTAATTAGTAATAATTAATAATAATTACCAATAATTAGTAATAGTTAATAATAATTACAAATAATTAGTAATAATTAATAATAATTACCAATAATTAGTAATAATTAGTAATAATTACCAATATTTAGTAATAATTAGTAATAATTACCAATAATTAGTAATAATTACCAATAATTACCAATAATTACCATTAGTTAGAAATAATTACCAATAATTACCATTAGGTAGAAATAATTACCAATAATTATCCATAATTAGTAATAATTACCGATAATTATCCATAATTAGTAATAATTATCCATAATTACCAATAATTAGTAATAATTACCAATAATTACCAATAATTACCAATAATTAGAAATAATTGGTAATAATTAGTAATAATTACCAATAATTACCACTAATTAGTAATAATTAGGAATAATTACCAGTAATTAGGAATAATTACCAGTAATTAGGAATAATTATCAATAATTAGAAATAATTACCAATAATTAGGAATTATTACCAATAATTAGTAATGATTCGTAATGATTACCAATAATTAGTAATAATTATCAATAATTATGAATAATTACCAATAATTAGGAATAATAACATTATTACATTATTAGTATATTTTATTATTAATATTAAAATAATATAACTTTTTATATTATATACAATTCTCTTTTCATCTGTGTGTTTTCTATCTCCACATTTAATATTTGTATGTGGAGACAGAAAACACACAGATGAAAGGAGAATTTTATATAATATAGAAAATTATATTATTTTAATATTAATAATAAAATATACTAATAATGTTATTATTCCTAATTATTGGTAATTATATGAATAATTACCAATAATTAGTAATAATTACCAATAATTAGGAATAATAACATTATTACATTATTATAGTAATAATTAGGAATAATTACCAGTAATTAGGAATAATTATCAATAATTAGAAATAATTACCAACAATTAGTACTAAATAGTAATAATTAGTAATAATTACCAATAATTACCAATAATTACCAATAATTAGTAATAATTAATAATAATTACCAATAATTAGTAATAATTATCTATAATTAGTAATAATTACAAATAATTAGTAATAATTACAAATAATTATCAATAATTAGTAATAATTACCAATAATAAAATATACTAATAATGTAATAATGTTATTATTATATAATTAATATTTATGAAAAAATAATATTAGTACTATGAAAATAATAAAAAATTTATATAATATTAAAATTATCAATATTTGTAACAGGTTTTAATTTATTCTCAACATATTCAATTCTTAAAAGGTCAATTTTTAGGTCTATCTCAATAAAAAGTTTGCGTCAGTCGTGTATGATGTAAACTCTATAATTATCCTTGCTTGAGTGTTTTTTCTAGCAAATTATTCAAAACTAGTAATGCTTTTATATTTTATAGAAAAATATGGAACAATGAGGTCGTCAACAATCATTATTAGGTGACCCCATATGGATAAATCAATGTAGAAATCCAAACGGTTCTGGTTTAAATCCAGTATATGTAGAGGGTGTGGAGACTTTTTTATCATTTGCGACATCAAATCCAGAATTTGTTTCAGAAGGAAAAATAAAATTCCCTTGTAGAAAAAGTACATTGAGAACGTTTGACACGTTTGACAAAGTGGGGGGATATCTCTTGCGTTTTGGTTTTCAACCAGATTATGTTTTTTGGTATCAACACGGTGAACGTAGTTCCAGAGCAGGTGATACCAACTTGATTCCGGATCCATCTCGGTTTCAAGATTTAGTACATGATGTTGCAGGTTCATCTGTTCAACATACAGAAACTCCGACTGATATAGCTTCAAATCCTGAGTTGGCACCATCTGAATTTTATGAGTTGTTGAGGTCTGCTAAGGATGCATTATATCCTGGCTGCAAGATGAGCAAATTAGAAGCAGTTGCAAAATTTATGGCTATCAAATCAGATAACGGAATGTCAAACACCTGTTTTGACCAGATATTTTCTTTGCTTAAAACACTGTTACCCGAAGGAAATGTTTTGCCTACAAATTACTATGAGAGTAAGAGGTTGGTTCGAAATTTGGGACTTACTTGTCAGAAGATTCATGTATGTTCAAATGACAGCATTTTGTATTCTGGGGAAAATGAGTCGTTGGATAGTTGTCCCACATGTGGGCAATTGAGATATAAAGAAGGACAACATGGGAAGTCTGGTTTGATTCTTGTAAAACAGTTAAGATATTTTCCGCTTACATCCAGACTTCAGCGTTTATTCATGTCTAAGAATACAGCGACAATGATGTCATGGCATAAAGAGAATATTTCAACCGATAAAAGCTTGAATCATCCAGCCGATGGTGATTCATGGAAACATTTTGATAGAGTGCATCCATCCTTTTCTTTAGAAGCTAGAAATGTTTGACTGTTCCTTTCCACTGATGGTTTCTGTCCGTTCGGATCTTATGGTAGTCAATATAAATGTTGGCCTGTTTTTTTAACTCCGTACAATTTACCTTCATGGATGTTGATGAAGGAGCCATATATCTTTTTGACTTTACTAATTCCAGGACATCCGAAGAAAAATATTGATGTTTATTTGAAACCATTGATTGATGAATTAAGTTTATTGTGGAGTACTGGTGTCAGTACATATGATGTTGCAACGAAATAGAATTTCATACTGAGAGCAGCATTGATGTGGGCAATTAGTGACTTCCCGACTTATGGGATGTTATCTGAATGGAGTACACATGGTCAGAAATCATGTACTTACTGTATGGGAGAGAACAAATATTTTATGCTCATTCATGGAAAGAAACCTTTTTATTTTGACTGTCATCATAGATTTCTTCCAGCTGATCATCCTTTTTGCAGAAACAGATCTCATTTCAGAAAAGGAACAGTTGAAAGGGATGGACCTCCAAAAATGCTATCAGGTTCGGAGTTAAAATCAGTTGTATTTTCATTACCTCCCATCACTTTTAGTCCCACAATAAACCAACAGAAAATTTATGGTTTTGGGAAAGAACACAATTGGATTAAACGTAGCAGATTTTGGGATTCGCCATATTGGTCTGATTTGTTGGTCCGACACATGTTAGATGTCATGCACATTGAGAAGAACTGTTTTTATAATTTGTTTCATACAGTTTTGGATATGCCAGGAAAGAGAAAAGACAATGTAAATGCACGTTTAGATCTTGCCCAAATTTGCAGGCGTCCAGAACTGAAACTGTTTGAGAATGTCAGAACAGAAAGGTTACTGAAACCAAAAGCAGCTTATACACTGTCTAACGAAAACCGTTTATTATTTTGTCAGTGGATTGCAGATTTGGGACTCCCAGATGGCTGTGCTTCCAATTTGGGTAGATGTGTAAAGAATGGTCATATTGCTGGATTAAAAAGTCATGATTGTCATGTTATAATGGAAAGATTTCTATCCATTAGATTAAGAGGTCTGTTGAATTCTGTGATTTGGGATTCCATAACAGACATGTCTCATTTTTTTCGGGAAATTTGTGCGGCTACAACAGATTATGATGCTTTATGCAAACTTGAAGAAGATGTTGTTGTAATTATATGTAAACTGGAAAAAATATTTCCGCCATCTTTCTTCGACTCAATGGAACATTTGATGTTACATTTTCCATATAAAGCCAAATGTGGTGGTCCAGTACAGTTTCGATGGATGTACCCATTTCAAAGATGCATGAAAAATTTGAAAATAAAAGTACGTAACAAAGCATCTGTTGAAGGATCTATTGCAGAAGCTTATTTGCAAGAGGAAATATCTTTTTTCTGCTCCCATTATTTTGAATTTGAGTATCCTTCAAAACACAACCGAATGGGACAAAACGAGAGGAATATTGATGAAATCGACAATCAATTATCTGTTTTCAATGAGCCAGAGCTTGGTTTTGGTGGAGTTTATGAACGCTGGCTTTCAGATGATGAACATCACAGAGCTCATATGTATGTTCTGCTCAACTATGAAGAGATGACATTAGTTGTACTGTAAGTGTTTATATCACCTATTATATCATTTATGTTACAGTAAATAACTTTGGTTTTTGTAGGTTGTATGATAATCATATCAAGAATCAAATTCCACAAATTACAGCAGCTTCTCTCGAAGAACGCCGACTGAAAAATTTCTCTCAGTAGTTTCAAAAACTGGTAAAACAAATTCTTTATCTTTTAGGAACTCATTCAATGTATAGTTTACTATATTGATAATTATTTCACAACTTTTCAGGTGTCTCGACATGCTGATAAAATTGACAAACGGCTGTGTATATTGAGTAACCCACCTTCCAAACTTGTTAAAAATTATAATGCATATGTGGTGAATGGATTTCGATTTCACACACATGCATATGGGGAATCGAAAAAAACAATGAACAGTGGAGTTAGCTTGAGAGGATCTCATCATCGAGAAAATGATGTTGACTTTCATGGAATACTTGATGAAATCATTGAACTCTGTTATCTTGGACAACATTACATAACCATGTTCAAATGTCGGTGGTTGGATACAGAGAGAGGTGTGCGTGTTCATCCGACTCATGGAATCATCGATATTAAATGTAAAAGTGTTCTCGTAGTAAATGAACCATTATTATTGGCTCAACAGGCACATAAAGTTTATTATGCAAAGTACTGTGCTACATCAAGAGACTTGACTGATTGGTGGAGTGTAATAAAAATCAAAATTCGAGACAATCAGTTTAGTCAAAGTGAATGTGCTTTCACTGATGTGCAAAGAATTGAAGTTTTTCAAGAGAGTCATCAAAATCAATCTTTTTTACAAAGAGACATGAGTATCGATGACGAAAACCCACATTTAAGAGTCGGTGATGACGATGATGTTAATGATGTCACATATGAATTTGAAATGGTAATAGATGAAGCAACTGGAACTCGAATGGATATCGATGATGTTGAGGAGGAATATGAAGATGACATTGACATATATGAAGATGATGATGAAGATGAACACTGATAGAATTACATGGTAGTTATATACAATCATAATATATATATGTATATATAATAGTAATTATCAATTATTTTCTAACAACATTAACATTTTCTGTTTCAGATGGACGACGACACATTTCGTGAGTTGGCGGATGTTGACCTGCCTTTCGATGCAGATGAGTTGCTGGCAGATGACCCTCAGCCTGCAGGAGCTCCAGGGAGTATGCGGAGGGGGCACAGTTTTGCACGATTGATGATTCCTGACCCCGTCCCCGAGCGACATCCACGTCTTGGGTTTGATCCATGCACACGGAGGTGTGATAACCTGTGTGATAATCTGTGGATTTGACTAAGATTTCATTAATATATTCACATAATATATGTTTATTATTTTTACAGTTTTCCGCATATAACAGTCGGACAGGGCAGCGCTATTTTGCACAACTATTTCTCTTAGCCGTGGACCACATGGGAGCAGATTCCCATTGATGTGCGGCAGGCCATGTTTGGCCATTGGTTGATACGTACGTAAATAAATAATTTTTATTTTGAAAATTATTTCATTTCTAACTTGATATTTTGATTTATTTGTAGGGTTTATGGTATCCAATCGAGGATACCATGCGTGACGCCATCCACAAGGCATGGGAGTTGGCCATGCGTGATCGCTTTCGTCAGTTTTTGCACAATTTAAGAAAAGCTGCCACGAAGAAAGTAGGAGTGTCAGATTTTGATGAGTCATGTAGAGCACACCGACCAGAGTACATTTCATCCCATGTATGGGATGGATTATGTGCGCATTGGTTGAGTGGTGCCTTTCAGAGGAGATCATTGGTGGGGAGGCAGAATCAGGGGAGACATGAGTTGACTCATCGAGTTGGGAGTCGTTCTTTCAGTACTCATAGACAGCATCTGGTACATACATTATTTATAAATATTTTATATAACTATAAATATTAACAGTTTATTTTTTATTCTTATAGGCTGTCGAGCACCCCGATATTACGGAGTACGACGTATATCAGAGGATGTATAGTGATTCTCCTACTAGGGAGCTCAGAGGTGATCATAATCATCACATCGTGGTCAGTATTATTTGTTTTCAAGTTTAAAAATTAACTGCATATAATATATTCACAATTTTAATATTAAATTGCAACTATAGGAGTCATATGAGGCCGCAACGTCACAGACCCGACCTGAGAGTCAGGCCGAGTCATCAGATCAGACCATTGGCCATCAGTTTGATGAGGCGGCATGGATGCAGGCCACCCAGTATGCCTTCGAGAAGGGCCAGGTAGTTGGTATTAGCTCTCGGCTGACTCCCGGAGATTATTATGGCAGTGCTGCGATGTCGGCGTCCAGCTCGAGAGGAGATCGTGCATCTTCTTCTGCTACACAGTATGAGGATCAGTTGCGATCTCAGACTGCATTGATAGAGATTCTCCGACAGGAGTATGAGCTGATGCGTCAGAAGCAGCAGCAACATGAGGAGGAGCGTCAACGCCAGCAGCAGTTGTACGAGGAGCAGATGAGTCGGTGGCAGCAGCAGCACCAGGAGCAGATGGAGTACATGCACCGACTCACTCATGCTTTAGGGATAGAGTTTCCTCCACCAGCATCTGCAGATCCCCCCTCCCCCTCCCCCCTCCTTCAGATTAGAGTTTGTTTTTATGTTTTAAAGTTTGTTAAATCAAAATATGAATTTTTTTCTATTCGTAGTTTCTGTCTCATTATAAAATATTAATAATATTATATTTTGAAATAACAATATTAATATGAATAATAATATTATTTATATTTTATAATATTAAATTATATATATATATATTAAAATTTTATAATATTATAATTTAATTATATTTTTTTGTAATATTTGAATTATTTTAATATTTGAATGTAAAATAATTCTATTATTTTTATATTAATTTAAATAACTTATTAATATTTTTTTTATTTATGAATTATAATTCTAATATTATTATATTAATTAAATCATTTATTAATATTCTATTATTTTTTATTTTTGAATTATAATTCTATTATTATTATATAAATTAAAATAATTTATTAATAATTTATTATTTTTATTTGTGAATTATAATTCTATAATTATATTAATTAAAATCATTTATTAATATTTTATTATTTTTTATTTTTGAATTATAATTGGATTATTATTATATTAATTAAAATAATTTATTAATAATTTTTTTTATTTTTTTTTATAGTATTTGCGACGGGATACTTTTCCCATCGCAAATAGTTTTATTATTATATCCATTAAAATAATTTAATAATAGTTTTTTTATAAAATAGCAATTGCGACGGGGCCCGTCGCAATTACTATTTGCGACGGGCCCGTCGCAAATAACTGTTGCGACGGGGCCCGTCACAATTACTTTTTTTAAAAGATTTTACAAATATACGAAGTATTATTTGCGACGGGAAGGATCCCTGTCGCAAATAATAGCTTCAGCGACGACCCCGTCGCAAATAATTGTTGTTACGACGGCGTTTTCCGCAATGAGCGATTTGCGACGGACCTCCGTCGCAAAAGGCCATATGCGACGGGATCCCATCACAAATGACCCATTGCAAATACCCATTTTTCCCGTAGTGACCTTAACATATATCTATGATACAAAATATATTTCAAACTATTAAAGTATATTCACCCAATGCACTAAAGTCCAGCCATCATGGAATGATTGAGGATACATTTTAATGGATCCATATGGGATATCAAATTCAACACATAATGTTGAAGGTAGTGCCACATCTTTTAAAACATAAGGATCAATACACAAAAATTCTTCTCAATGTTGGAATATCAAGTACCGAAATTGATCATTGTGCTACCAATATAATAAATACATTTTTATTTGTTTATGTTGTTTATTCTAGTAAGGAGTTATCCAATAGATCACTATATATATTATATACATAAAATGTGTGTTTTTTCCTCCACTTACTACATAAATACTGGTGGGTGAAAGAGATATCTCTTGAAATTGTCAAAAGATTCTTGGAAATTTTAATCTAACTAGTAAGTGGAAACCCTTTTTATCAACCTTATAAAGTAAAAGCACTAAATCATGAGGTGATTTATAAAAGTACTGATACATGAGATTCATCCCTAAAGACCCCTAAAGTCCTTAATATTCCAAGGAAGGTGAATATCGAGTATTACTTTGTTATTCTTGATATCAAATTTTATTCCACAATTGTGTACCATGAAGCCTTTAAATTTTCCGAACATCCCCTTGAAAGTACACTTTAGGGGGTTTATCTTTAAGTTGTGTTGCTAAAATTTTTCAAAGACCACATCCAAATATGAAGGATAATCACAAATTCAATGGGTTTTAACCACTAGTTCATCTACATAATACTTAACAACATTCCCTAATATGGATTTGAAGATATGATTCATGATAAGTAGGTTTGTTACACCAAAATTATTCAATCCAAATGACATTAATTAATAATAGTATACCCTTAGGATTCTCTAAAGGTGATGGTCTCTTCATATTTATGTTCTATCTAGATCTAGTTATAACCTGAATATATCCCTATAAAGAAAATGTTTTGGAATCTAGTTGTCACATTAGTCAATAATTCAGTGATTTGAATGAGCAATTCATCCTTTAGGTAGTGTTGATTGAGATCTATGGAGTTAATGAAAACTCTAATATGCCCATTATTCTTCCTAAAATAAAGAATTTGGACAAAGATTTTAGTTAATAAACTTCTCTAAAAAATTTGTCTTGATTTTTTATCAACTTCAACAACGACTTTATCTATGTGGTCAAGATGAATTATCCTTTTTTTCAGTTTTTAATAATGAAAATCCTATGGTAGAACCAAATAATGGGTAGAAACCTTGAGATCCATCCTGAGAATCTTGGTATAGGTCCTGGGAAATATATCCAAATTATATTTCAAGAAGTAAATATATCCCTTTTAATCTTTATAGGATATGACAACACTGATCAATGTGGTCTATGGATCATACTCCATATAGAGATTCATCTTTTTGAGTTTATTAACAGTGTTTGGCACTACTTCAATGAAACATAGAGGGGGAATATCTAAGATAATTATTCTCTTCCTCTATCATAATTTAATCAAAACCAAAATATGAAGGGTATTTTTTTTATCTAGAAAACAATATGGGGGGATTTTCATTTCTAGAGGACGATAAGGAGGAATTTTTGGATATAGAGGGTGCTCATATGATGGAATAATTGTTGGGGGAATCCTAAACATGACTTAATCCCTCTAAAATATCATCCAAGATAGTAGAGTTACCAGAATCATGAGATCCAAGAGATAATATGATGATATATCCATTAGAGTCATTATCAAAGGGGTATAAATATATTCCTGATAATCATGAATACATGCTAGTTAGTTTGGATCAGATGATGCAACCAAGACAATTAGAGCATGGGTATCTGAATCCATATCTTATGCCTGTCTCTTTGGATGTTTTTTATTTTTATCTCATGGTACCCACATGTCTTAGTGATTTCTATGATCTATTTTTTTATCCATCTAGTTGATGGACAATATGTAGTCTTCACTGAGATTTATCAATGTAATAAAAGGAGTAACATCAAGGACATTGTTGGTGGGATTATTTGGATAACATCATCCTCTATTAACTACTTTACTTACCTCTTATAGAGACCCATGCATATATATTGAGATTTATGGGAGTCAAAAAGGGTGTTATCACTATATAGTACCTAGACCTATCCATTTAAATAATATTTCAAGAATTGGTGATATGATGAGGGAACTTTCAAAAGTGTGAAAATCCATAAAATCCTGAGAAATAAATTGAAATCTATGTATTGAAACACTACCATTAATTAAAATTCATATTTGAGGTATCTGAATTGATATCTTAGCTTGATCGTTTCAATCATAGATTTATCACTTTTATCATATATTTTAATAGTATAGCTAGATGGGGATAAGTCATCCTCACTATAGATCAAGAATCGAAGCATCCAGACCAAGATGAGATTGATCCCAATGACATTTTCTATCAAAGGTCAATGGATATTGAAGTTTTATTACTTACTAGAAAATTATAGAGGCTTGATGTGTCCATGAAAGGTATCTTTATAATATTTCTCTATGAAATAGATGACCATATGGAATTCCATTGGATGGGTTTCTACATGGTATATTTTGGAAAAGATATCCATGATCTTGAATTCATGAGGACTTGAGAGTGTTTTAATGAGTGTTATTTTGAGTTTAGTTGAGAGATGAAGTATATATATAATTTAAAGTTTTTCTGGGAAAATAGATAATTGTTCAAGAATTTCATACTTCTATACTAAGGGCCTACGCTTATTGACATAAACTTGTAACTTATCTTGATCCTCTAGTGTTGAGGTTGCCTATGTGGAAATCTTCCCCTTTTGATTATTTTTGAGATACATGTTTGTTTCCCACTGGTTTGATGAGTTTTTTCTACCTAAAGGATGATGATGTCCAGATAGCTATAGGTTTTCTAATAGATCCAATAATATGATAGGATCTGAACCAACATTGGAATATTTATGATCAGACTAATTCTCTCATTAGTCCCACTAAATTTCCTACATCAAAGTTTCAATTGAATATATGGATTCAATAGGGACATAGACTGAATATTGATATTTTCTATGATTATTTCTCTCCTACCTGGTTATCCACTATTACATCTCACTCACTATACCCAATTTTAGTTTGAAAGTTTTGGTTCACATGCATGTACTTCATTAGAGAATTGGTCTACCAGGTGGATGAATTTGTCTGATCCATATTGTGACTCTTCATTTAATGAAGGTTTTGTTAAGTGAGATCATTCCCATCCTTGAAATAAATATGTAAATAAGTCTTGAAGGGTCTAGATTGGCATAGAGAGTTTACAAAATTCTCTGTCTAATACCTTATTCTTCTTATGATTATTGTGTCAACTTTTATAGTACTATGATTGGAATGTTTTCTCAGACATTGTAGAGGGATATGGGGTTGAAATTGGTTGTATTATTTTCAACTTAAGGACACAATGACCACATTCGACTAATTTATTACTCATAAAATCATCAAATTTATATATATTCTTCACTAGAACATCCTGAAATTCTCCGTCCTTTTTTAGAGATGTGATAGAGATACATGTTACACATTCTAGAGACTTACCCAATTTTAAATACTCTGAATCAACTATTCTATGAAGGATATCATTGAAGATGAAAAAATATTTAATGTTACACCCCAAAACTTGATGACAAGGGAAATAGTTTGGGTGGTCATTGAGACTAATTTCTCTAGGATTCTAGAATTATAATAGCTTGAGGAGGTCATTCTCTATTGCAGCAATAAAGTATCTTGAAACTTGTTCTTTTTTAAAAGAATAATTTTTACCCTTCCTATCTTTATTGTTTGGGAATTTTTGTTCCTTTACACCGTCTTGATGAGGATGTTTATTATATTGTGAACATTCAGGGGAAGACACCATATGGTACTGTGCTTTTTTTGGTACTGGAGCCGATATTGGCACCAGTTTAAGTGTGACCTCTATAGTCACTACATTTCTATAAATTTTGACCTTGGTGTTAAGAGTGGGATGAGATTTATATTTCTTATAACTGATTAAATAATCAAAGAGTTTTTATGTGACTATAAACTCTTGAAATCTACATGAAAAGTTTAGGGGAATCAACAATGTTTTCAACTCATGTTGAATAATTTCTATACAGATATCAAACAACTACTCTAGGGGAAGATTCATTTTAAGGGAATATGTCAAACCCTTCCACCTGGTGATAAATTCTCAGGACCTCTTATTTTTAAAATTTTTATAGTTCAATAAATTAAGGGTCATTTAATTCATTAACATTGAGATAAATTTATAAGGAAATAATCATTAATGGTATTCCGGATTTGCAACAAACCTAACTAGAAAGTTTTTATACCATATATACATTGTCTATTCCAATATTTTCATAAATAATCTAATTTTAGATGCTTATTTATACTCAAGTGTCCCCAATATGAGGCCACACTAGGATACAAAGTGCGTTAAGTGCTGTTCTAGATCCCCTATACTATTAAGGATTGGGAAGGTTGGATTTATAAATTTGGGAAGTAGAGGAGTATCATCCACCCATTCATTTTAAGGATTCCTTTATATTTTTACTAGTTAGTGTCACCATTCTATTTCTTTTTATTCTAGTTAAAAGTGATTTAATCAAGTCAAACAATTTTGGTGTAATGATTTTATGAGCTAATTCCTTGGTAGGGGGAAAATCAGATCCTAATATGGTTGAATTTCATATGTTTTCCATTAATATTTGGTATAAAATATCTTGGGGAAAATTTCTTGAAATAGAAGAAACTATTTTCCCAATAAAGAAAACTTTTAAAATTCTATAACCCCTGAGGTCAAGTAGACTGGCTGTTTTGACAAGGATCCTATCTGATTAATAGGATATATTCTTATTGATTGAATATTTTTCTCTATTTAGAAAATATATATAGAAGTTAATGAATAATATTTTTTTATAAATGCAATTAGTGGGAATATTAACCCTAATTAACATGGTTTCAATCAATTTTGATTCCTTAATCTCATATTCACTTTATGATAAATTTAATCCCTTGAAGGGGGTTTAACCTCTTTGGGTGATGAGTAATATATATACACCCATTTCCCTTTGTCATTTTATGAATTTTGGTGGGTGATTGGTTATTGATAATTTATATTTTTCACGTTACATGTCTTACTTTGTTGTTGGGTACACATTCCTTACTCACATGTCTAGGTGTAAACTATCTTATAGGAGAACATATCCTCATTATATTCTCCTTCATCAATATTGTGATATTTTTTATCTATGAGTTTACTAATAATGAAATTTACTAATTTATATCATGTATATTGAAACCTATCCTCATCAATTTAATAGAAATAATGGGATTTATCATACTCATAGTACTTTAGATTATGATTCTTCTTAATGCGAGACCTATTTGCTAGCTGTTTTGGATTACAACCCCTATGGGTATTCATCTTCCCTTATTTATACTCTCCTATATTCACTTTATAAAATTTGATATAATCTAAATCCCTGATGATTTTTAGTAAGTGTTTTCCTAATTATATGTTTTAATTATTAATCAACATAAATGATGATGGAATTACTTATAGGGAATCCTCTCTTAACCTGGTGAAAATTGACTTCCTCTAGAGAGGTGGGGGTAATAAGGCCCCTAATGCTATTGTTTGGGGTTGACTTGGTTTAAAAAATATTTCCACTTAATATTTTAAGGGAATTTTTGACCTTAGGGATGATGGTGATTTTAAAAATTCCACCTTGCCTATGGGTTGGTATTTCTCTTATATTACTGTAATAGAGACATCCAGTGAAACCTTTTAAATTTTATATGATTTAGTTTTAGAATGTGCTAGGTGTTGAAAATTCCATGAGTGTGAGTTACTAGTTATGGAGGGTTTCTTAGAAATTATTTGATTTTGAGTCTTTATATTTCAGAATTGGGACACCTACTTGACTTTATTTTCTACCTGGTGCATGCTATTATCAATGGACTGTTCACTATGAGTACATCATTTATGTGCTTTCGAAACATTGGATTTCTATTGGATAGACCAGATGGTATATATATATAACTAGACTAAGACTTGAGCTATGAAAATGGGGGTACATTCTATACTCTCTAATGCATTAGGTTAGCCAATAAAAGGAGAAATAGTAATAATTCACATTCACCCCAACACTTAATGCACACATCAGGTGTGACATCAATAATAATAATTCCTAGATTTTAAACACCCAAGTAAAATTTATTGGATACAATCTTACTGGTTTTTCTCCTTGGGGATTTATGCCACTTAAAAGTCTATGAAATCAATATAATGGAAAAGTATGCCCAATATTGTAGTGTGATAAGCATACTCCCCATAGGATAGATTTTTTTCCTAGAGTTTTAGGGTCACCAAATTTTTGTAGCATAGGATTGGTATGAATCGATCCTTCAACATTTTAGGAATATCATAATGGGAGGTGGTCTGGGTAAGAACATCATCAGTACATTATCCTCGACTAGTTCTTACCACATGGCCATTTAATTTTCCCTGTCATATGGGAAAGAATCCTCTACTTGATCCAACCATAGTGTTTTTTTTGTCTTTTTTCAAATGGGAGGAATTCATCTAGTACTTTCTCAAATGTATAAAAGGGTGAACCCAAAGGAGTGTGGGTGATGTTTGTAACTTTGAATTATCCTCGGGATGATATAGGGAATATCTAGGTATTGATGAAGTGTTCAGTATTGTGGGCTCCAAAATCTCGAGTGCTTCCGGATATTATTACACTCCTAGATTCATTTTAAAAATAGGAGGACCTTTTTATTAGGGTTAAATGTTCTGATTGGGATTCTCATGATTAAATTCAATTACCTGATAAGGAGTATTTTAAAAAAATGATCTCAGGTGATATTCTAGAACTTCCAATGGTGGTTCCACAAGGAGAAAATCCACATACAAGGTTTAATTTTTCTATTGATGAGGAGTTGGTGGATACTTAGGCAACAATTGGATGATATTATAGGGACTTAAGGAATATAACATTAATCAAGTCCCGAATATGTTCTAATTCCCAAGTTGTTACGGGAGTATGCTGATGAGCCTCTTTTGGTTGGGAAAGAATATATGCCTGTTATTTAGCTACCACAAGAGTATGTTGGTGACTTGTCCTATATTGGGGAGGAGTAGGAATATGGGTCTCCTCTTGGATTTCTACCAAATTATACTACAAAATCCTTTCAACTTGTGTGGGGATATGGGACTACCCCTATGTTCTGGATAGAATATGTATATGGTCCATTTGGATAAGAGTGGGAAAGTAGGAACACTATAGAGTGGATGTTAGAATATGTTGATGAATCAATATACTATTAGGGACATTAATGTATACCTATCCATGATGGGTCACTGGAATATGATTATGACCATCCTCTACTATTGTTTTTAGAATATACTGAAAAATTTGTACCGTATGAGTAAGAATACACACTTGATTCTCCATTATCACCATAATATAATGATGTACATTCAATATCGTAATGGGTGTATGAAAGGATTCCTATCATCCTTTTACTACCAAGATATACCAATGAGTTTCATATATAGTTTCATGGATATGGACTTGTAAATTGTGAATATTTAAATATACCGACATACACTTCTTGATGATGTATGGGTGAACTGGTAGGCTTGATGAGTGGGAGAAAGAATATGGTCCTTCCACTTGTTGTATTTAGGGATATTACAAAATGGTTTCTTTGGTGCTACAAGAGTATGTTAGTAGACATGGTGAGCATGAATAAGAATATCGACCTTCTCTTTGACTACTGCTAGAGTATGTTGGTGAAATTATTATACAAAGGAAAAAATATGAGCCCAATATTTATTTTCGATGGTTTGAAACCCTTTGAAATATCTCCTATATTCCCAAGTGTAGGTGGCTAGGGTAGAGACCACAGGGGAAGCATCCTTGGTAGGTTTTATAGGAGTTGATGTTTCTTGGTGCTAGCAGCTATAATTGTTATAAGGAACCTTCTTGGGTGTCACCTGAGTAGTTATGAGTCTATATTTGACCTCATGACCATTCCATAAGATAAGGGAGGTATGAATTACTATATTTTGAGTTGAGGATCCCAAAATGGTTAGAGGTTCTTATAGGTGATACTTATTTCCTCACGAGCCATCATTGAGTTGAGTACCTTTGGGGATTTATATCCTAGAGGGTTTTTCATGTGGCCTCCAAAGTTTGGATAGATCCGTTTAGACAAAACACCCAGACTAACATATTTATAACCTATTGTTATAGATGTTGAGTGGGTGATATCATCATCCTTTAAGTAGTTGGGGCCACAACTTTTGTGGTATTTGTTTCATACATTTAACACTTTGAGTATGCCATAGATTTGTATTAAAGGGGGATTTTGTTATAAAAGTCTGGTAAAGGTCAAAAAGAACAAACAAGAAATCCTGTTAATGCAGCACCATGAGTAATATAATTCATGAAAAATCATTTTCATAGTTAAAGGATTATCACCAGATCAATGATTTTTGTTCTAGATAGAAACTCTAATGACTCCCTTATTGATGATGGTTTAAAGGGAACATCATTATAGACATGGTTTCCAATGGAATGTGGTAGATAATTTTTTACCAGTGATTCTTCAAAATGTGTGTTGGTTGAGAGGATTAATGGTCGGGCTCATCATACCCTTTAGGGAGAATTATTTCCCATTATGGGAATTTCTTATATATTTAAGATTTGTTTCTAAATATTTCCCAAATATTACCATAGGATTTTTCACCCATGTTACAATGATCCGATCAAAACCATTTGTCAACATAAACATCTGTGGGTATTAGTATTTCTTCATACTTCTCTTATTAATCCATGAATCTTTGCTTTAATGCCACATAACTAGGTACTTTGGAGTTTTTCACCATCTATGGAGGTAGTTAGTGTTGTGATGTTGGGATCAAGCCCCAGAATGGGGTTTCCTACATATCCCTGTAAACATAATACAAACCTACATTTTTCAGTTCTGATTAATGGGACATGTTATGCCTTTTAGGGTTGCGTGAAGATGACCCTACATGTAGTTTACCATTGTAAAGAATGGATGAATAGGAAATATGTGCATAGAAATAGATGGCGTGGGACTTATGAATGAGAAACCCTTTTTTATTATACTCAAAGGAGAATATAACCCAATGAGTATGGGTTCATTTTAGTAAGGGATATGTCCATAAAATAATATTCATGGTCTTATGAGGAATATGGATTAATGAAAAAGATCTAGTAATACTTATAGGGAATGGATCCCTATAAGGGGGGATAATTTCATCAAGAATATGACCCAACAAAGGGATGTATTTAGATATTGGTTTTTGGGTGTTGGGTTTAGTCTCATTAAGAATATGGTCTAACAAGAAGGTTTTATAGGGAATATGGAATTATTGAAGAGATGAGAGTTTGTGACTAAGAGGAAATATGGCCTAGTAAGGGTGATATTGCTTCCTTATTAAAAAGGAATATAGCCTTAAAATTGGTATGGTTAGAGATATGGTTGGGTTTGGAAATCAATGAGGTATCCCATGTACCCTTGTTATCTTTAACAAAATCCCATATAGATCGAGTTTCATAGTTTAAGGTTGTGAGATAGAACCATTCCATGCAGTTTAATGTCTTGCAGTATGGTTGTTATCATGATGTTTTATATCATGCAATTAATACATATATGTTTTGAAATAGGTGATAACATATGATTGAGTGGGGATTAAACATTAGGTATTACTTTATGGGGGCATATATCAAGGGTAGTATTACCAGTTAGGGATGATTTATCAGTAGAAACATTTTATCAAAGGAATACATGATCAAAGGGGAACACACTGATGTGCATGCCTAAATCTTGTATGTCTGGTGGATTAAGTAGATGCATTGATAATTGAATACTCAAATCAGAACTCTTTTTAAAGAGATGACATATCATTACAATTAGTGTATTCATAATACCTTAATGTGGGATAAGTGAATGATTCTTCACTCTAGTGGATGGATAGGTGAATTATTCTCCCTAGTGGAAGGTTAGCCAGACACTTCACCCAAGTCGAGGGATAGGTGGAGTGGTTTCCCTTACATAGATCAGGGAGAAGTGGTTTCTCTTATATGGGTGAGGGAAGAGTGATTTCCCTTATATAAAAGAGGGGAAAAAGGTATCCCTTATATGGTTGGGGGTGAATTTGTTAGCCTTATATGGGTAAGGGAGAAGACTTATACCTTATAAGGATTAAGGAAAATTGGTCTCCCTTATTATAGGGTTACCCTAATGTAATTGGTTACATCTCATCTTAATATGGTGTCCACGAAGGTTCCTTCAACATATAGTAGGAATACTAGTGGAAAAATGACATTTTTCATAGAATTTACCTTTATATGTCTCAAATAGACCTTCCTTTGATTAAATCTCATAGGTTTAAGCTCATAGGATACCTAGAGTAGAATGGGGGGCTTGGGAAAAGGGTTCTTTGAGTATCTCTTCATTTTTATTCTATTATAAATAAGGACCCTTGGGGGTCTATTTATAGTCAAAATATATAACTAGGGTAAATAGGATATGACCATGTAATGTAGTGTGCATTGGTTATAATAGGGTGAAAAGATAAGGATCATGCATGCAGGAATTAGTATAATAGGTTTTGAGTGTTAGGGATTGAGATTGATTACTAGGGCACATAGGGGATGAGCATGAGGATCATGGTGCATGGGGAATGAATTACATAGCTTTGGAACCAAGGCTATGGTTCCAAAACCTTTTACTATTCCTATATTTTTGATAATGGATTGACAAAAGTAGAAAAAACAATGTTCATCCTATGGAAATATTTCCCATCCCCCTGAAACATTATTTAGGTTTTAATCATCAAGGCTAACTATTGGACAAATATAATATTATTTTTATACCTTAAAACATTACTAGTTTTATATTATTATCACATCACTTGAGTATATATATCACATGTAATTCTCATATAACCTCAAAACTTTGAGAAAATAGGGAAAACATTTCTTTAAATCATTCACATTGTTAAAACATTTCCCCCTAATGATTATAGAATGTATTACATAGAATGGAAAAGTATTAATGGTAACCTATAAGTCACTAGAACACTCATTCACATTGATTATATGAATGAAGAATAAATTTCCTTTGTTCATATTTCATATAATTCATTTTAAACCTCAAGTTAATCCTTCTATTATTATCTTAATCATATAGATTCACTAGTTGGATAACTTTTATAGTTGGTTACTCAGGAAGGTGTCATTCTAACACGTATAACTTTTCCTCTTGTTTAATAATTATTCTTAATTTTTTTACTAGTATAATAAGTTTCTTATATTAATCTTATATATTTTTGGAAATATTAATATCATAGTTAATTTTTATGACGACGATTCAGTTTTATCACTAAAAAAATATTTTTTCAGATGATTATCATGTTTTATATTCATTTAAGGAGGAATTTTATTAAATGTGACCCACAAAGATGATAAAACAATTTAAATTACATCATATAAATTAGTGGGAATATATATATATTACATGAATATTTGGTCCACTTTATCATTTATCTAATAAAATTTCTATATAGGTAAATTATTAGGTCAACTATATCAAATATGATTCATGGATAGTTAATCTGACCGCTCTTTACCTAGTACATCATTTGGATAAAATTAACTCTATTCCTCTAGTAATATAATCTGATTAGGGTCTCCTAGCCTAGTGTATTAAAAAATAAACACCATGATATGGCACCTAATCATATCAGGGCCACCCATTACTTCCTTATAGAAGATAATCTAGGAGAACTCGACAAAGGCATGACATATCTGGTTGAATGATTGAGGTATTGATAAGTGTTTATTTTAGAAGAAATCAAACACTTAGTATTTTTAAAGGGGATTTAAATCTCACTATCCTATCTCATGTTATTACCTTTATGTATCTATAAATCTAATGACTTCTTTTAGGATCCTATTACCGCCACCAAATCAATATGTTCAAACATATTGATGTTTAACTCTTTACACTACTCATAACTTGTGTTGTTGAACCAAATTAAAAAGACTATTGTATTTATAAACATCCGAATGAATCCCATTAATAAGTCATATAAAACCCTATCATGAAAGATCTTAGAATCAAATGAAATAAAAAACCCACAAGAGTAATCTTAGAGAAAAATATAACCAAACACATATTCTAGACAAGGCATAAACCTCTTGGCTAGTGTGAAGTTTAACAAAAAATCCCTCTACCCAAAGATACTCTACTCAAGAGAGACCTCAATTCCATCATAATTCTAACACTTAATATTTTTAAACTATAATTAAATACTTAATTCAAGTTGACAACATAATTTAAAGTCAAGGAAGGAGAAAACTAAATCAATTATCATACATAGCATGAAACTAATTAAATTAATGCATACCAATTTATATAAGTAGTTAAAATTTAATTCAAACAATACATTCATTTAGTTGTTTTTTTATTACAATTAATGATAGTTTTGAATAAAAATATTCACCCGAAGTCATACTAGTCACACCATGTGTCAGATTGAGGTGAGACCGATTCCTACATGTCAAAAATGATATATGGATCAATTTTCTAATGTACCAAAATAATCTGAATGTATTTTCTCAGTTTTGAGTATGTCAGTTGTTTTTTCACTAAAATTAACGTCAATTTTGAATAAAAAGATGCACTTGGAGTCATACTGGTCACACCATGCATCAGATTAAGGTGTGTATGATTGATACACATCCCGAATGTCTCATGGATCATTTTACTAAAGTATCAAAATAACCAAAATGCATTTTCTCAGTTTTTGAGCATGCCCTTTGTGTTTTTTTACTAAAATGTCATTTTAAACTAGAAACATATACTTTGAGCCATATAGGTGGAATCATGTGTAGGTTTTACATGATAATGATTCATACATGTATCCAATGAATTATGAACCATTTTATCAAATTATCTAGGAAATATTATCATGATTTCTTGGTTTTTAGTGAGTAATACCTTTTTGTATTGAAATGTCAATTTTAATCTGATAATGAACACTTGGAGTCATTATGATCACACCATGAATCCGATTGATGTGTGGATGATTCATAAACATAAAAAATTGATTATAGATAATTATCCTAAATTACCAAAACAATCCTAATTCATTTTCTCAGTTTTGAGTATGTTAGTTATTTTTTTCACTAAAATTATTGTCAATTTGGAATAAAAAGAATAAATTGGAGTCATATAGGTCACACTGTGCTTCAAATTAAGGTTTGGATAGTTCCTACATATAAAAAATGAATCATGGATTATTTTCCTAAATTATAAAAATAATTATAATGTGTTTCCTTAGTTTTGAGTACGCCACTTGTTTTTTTACTAAAATGTCATTTTAAACTGAAAAGACATACTTTGAGCCATGCAGGTGGATTCATGTGTGGGTTTGACCTAATACTTATTTATAAACAAAAAAAATTAATTATGAATCATTTTACCAAATTTTCAAGAGAATCAGAGTGTGTTTTCTCATTTTTTAGTGAGTGACACTTTTTTTTGTATTAAAATGTCAATTTTAAACAGATAACGGACACTTGGAGTTATACCGTTCACACCATGCATCAGATTGAGGTGCGGATGATTCCTAAACATAAAAAATTACATACGGATCATTTTTCGAAATTACTAGAACAATTCAAATGTATTTTCTTGGTTTTGAGAATGTTGATTATTTTTTTCACTGAAATTAATGTCAATTTTGAATAAAAAGATGCACTTGGAGTCATACCAGTCACACCGTGCATCAGATTAAGGTGAGGATGATAGATACACATCAATAATGACTCATGGATATTTTTAATAAATTATAAAAACAATAATAATTTGTTTCCTTGGTTTTGAGTACACCACTTGTGTTTTTTACTAAAATGTCATTTTAAACTGGAAACCCGTACTTTGAGCCACACATATGGAATCGTGTGGGGGTTTAACATGAGACTGATTCATACATATAAAAAAAGAATTTGTAACTATTGTCCCAAATTATCAATATAATCTGAGCATGTTTTCATGGTTTTCAGTGTCTGACATATTTTAGTATTGAAATGACAATTTTAAACTGATAATAGATACCTGGAGTCATACCAGTCACACTGTGCATGAGATTAGGGTGTAGATGATTCCTAAATTCCAAAAAATACTTATGTATCATTTTAATTAAGTATCAAAATAATCAAAATGTTTTTCACAATTTTGAGTATGTAAGTTGTTTTTTTTCACTAAAATTAATATAAAATTTGAATAAAAAGACACACTTGGAGTCATACTGGTCACACTGTGCATTGGATTGAGGTGAAGGTAATTCCTACACATCCCAAATGACTTATGGATTAGTTTACTAAAATATACATACAATCAGAATAAATTTACTCAATTTTGAGCATGACACTTGTGGTTTTTACTAAAATGACATTTTAAACTGGAAACATGCACTTTGAACCATATAGGTGACATCGTGTGTGGGTTTGACATGAGACCGATTCATACACATGAAAAATGAAAAATGAATTGTTGTACCAAATTATCAGGACAATCAGAATGCATTTTCTCAGATAATGGACACTTTGATCCCATCCCTCCTCAATGACCATGATATAACAATGCTAGTTTTCCTCCAATAGTTCTTTCATACACTTTCTGACTTTGGTGGTTGATTAAAAAAATATTTATTAAGAAAATTTAAGTTGGATTATATAAATTTTTGATGATTTAGAGTTATAAAAATGTTGCTTCAATAACACTAGTTCAGAAATTGAAGCTTCAAACACAAAATGATCTTACAGGTGGATTACTACCCTGTATAAAATCACTTAAACAAGTGGAAAAAATATTATTTCAATAAGTCACCTAAAACACTTGAAAAATGGATATTATCTTAAGTGAATCTTTTTGTTCAATTTTAAACAATTTTTCTAAAACATAATAATGGTATGATCCTCATTATATTTCATTTCCCAATAATTTTATTGTTTTCAAGCCAATGATTCTTGTCCTCCTCCACCTCATTCTTTACATCAGTATTCAGCTATAACTCATACTCCACATTAGTCTCTGACTTTGATTCTACCTATGAATCTTCCACCACCACCACCTCCACCTATACCTTCACATCTTCCTCCTCCTCAACCTTCACCTCTAGGATTACCCAACATTTCTTTTGTTTGTTTGTTAGAATTTCTAAACAAATTGATTTCCTATGTTATTATTTTCCTTGAGAAAGAGATAAAAAATAATATATAAGAATTTTAACACTAATTATTCACACCAAAAATATATTTAGAAGTCCATAACTCATAATATATCATAAAAATATTAGGTAATCAGCTAATTTTTTTGTTGGTATACATTCTAACAAAAATTACTCTGCCCACTCATCTCTAAACAAATTGATTTCTTCTTTTGAGTAACTAGGTTGCCAAAAATATTGATAGTGATGAGAAAATATAGAAAAAAATTATTATGGAATATATTTAATGAAATTTTATTTACCTTCATAAATTACCAGTTGGGGGATGCTGGTCTTTTTATGATTTATGATTTATATCATAAATTTGAAAGCATAATATTCACAATCGATGTCATTATCTTATTTCTGACACTGTAGAAACATTGACCAAAATAATTAATTTTTTTTGAAATGTTTTTATAGTTAAATATTTCTTTAAATACCTTAATTTTTTCCATTTTTAGAAATCCACAGGCTTTATCCTTTTTGACACTAACTTCATGCAATGATTTAACATGTATTGATAGATCACCTTATCATTACAAAATTATTGTTAAAGCATAGAATGAACTTATAATTCAAATTTTATCTATAAAATGTTGATTTTAGTGTATTATATACTAACAATACACATCATGTGTGGTTGGTTAGTTTCATATCCATGCATTGGATATAAAAAATAAATATTCTGGGTGTCTATATTGAATGCTATCGGCATCCAGTGCCTCCTAAAAAAAATAATTAATGCCAAATTTAAAAATATATTTTATGTGATTAAATTGTAGAGTTTTAACTATTAATTTTAGGCATAAAAAATATTATATTGTCAGATATGTTTTTATTAAACGCTTTAAGTAACTCATATGTTTTTTTCTTCTTAATTTCTTCCTCATTCAAATTAAGTTCTCATGTAGAAATGATACAAGGATTAATGAATCCAAATCATGCTTCGCACAATATTCCCTTTATATAGTTGTTATATAAACTCCAATACAAAATAATAATATTTATTAACTTTAATAAACATATTATCTCACAATTTGGATAGTCGTATTATCAAAATGTACCTCATGTATGTATTCAGAACTAAGACACCCAACCATTCATACTTAAGAATCTCAGTTATAGTCTCGAGACCAATTATGTATAAAAAGAAATATCCATATATTTTTTCTTCATATTATATATAATACAAAGTTTTATATTTAAATCTAGTCTCTTCATGAAGTTTTAATGATAATAAATGTGTCTTTGGAACTGGTGGGGGGAAGGTACTCTCAAAAGGTTGTTTTTTTTCTTGGTCGATTCACTATATTTTCTTGATTCTACCTTCCATTTCTTCACCTATTTATCCTCATCCAAATATATATTTTCATTATTAATAATAATTCTTTTATAGAGAAAGTGTGAAACCAACAAGTACAACCTAGCCATCAAACACTATTGCACATTACAAAATTATTAAATACCATCTTAAACCCATTAGACTTAATATCCTTAAAAAGTTTCTAGGAGAGAGATGTTACCTCTTTTCCAGGGTCATCTCTGATAATGTCTTCGAAATGAGAGGTCAGATTACCCCATGATCTCAAGAACTCCTCCTCATCTATTTTCTTGTTGTTGAACCCTCTGACTAGGATTATGTGTTGTTTTTCAATCCACTCACTTTGTTCCTTGTTCATGTCAACTTGAATCGATGTTGATCAAATATATTCCATAGCCTCAATAGAAGCACAGATAGATACCACCATCACCCTCCTATGAATGTAATAGAAACTCCCATGGATATTCCCTGATCACAACCTCCCCTTCCGACTCCCCAGGTATCCTCTTCACTCCCACCTTGGTAGGTGAGGCCGATTCACTCACTTGAACCTCCACTTACTCTGCCCCTATCTTATCAATTGGCCCGGTTCCTACCTCACATTGCAGACTCTGGGGAAGCAACATCCTCTACCACTGGTATCACCTCCTCTTTTTTCAAGTGCCTCTCTTCATGCCTATCAGCTTCATGTGAGGATTAATTCTCATGTGACTCGGAGACCATGACTTGCTGGCCATCCACCCTCTCTGCTGATTAGGACTCGAGCTCCATGGATTTCCACTATTTTTTGGCTGACTGTGTCTCCATAGGTCTAGTAAGATAAGAGTATTCTTTTCTCCCCTTCGGTTTTGGCTTCCTAGAAACAATGCATCACCCTGGGTCCCTATTCTATTTGTTCCTTTTCTTCCGTCTTTGGTTGTGCAAGATTTTTCCCACCCCTACCAAGACATTATCATCAAAATATTGTCCATAACCCTCAGAATAAATCTCATATGAACCCTTGGAATATCCCTCAGACTCTCCCTCATTGCTCAAGCTCCCAAAATAGTTGTTGAGGGAAATGCGGGATAGAGCTCCCCTGGAGTTGAAATCCTTTATGGTATTTAGTGGCCTACATTCCCCACGTAAAATATGATCCCACTCATGACCTGAATTCAACTTATTCTTTCTATTAGACACCATTTTAGAGACCATGCTTCTGCCGGCCCTCACCACCATTTCATATGAGTTGGGATTTTGACTTGCCTTAGCCCCAAAAACTGATCTATCTGCTTCAACAGCTCCAACAGCCTCCCCCGAAACCTGAGTGGGAGCAATGAGTGTGTCTCTAGTACCTTCAGCTACTTAACTTTCCTGAGAACCCCCTAACCTAGTCCTATTGTGAGGGGGAGTATCCAAGTCACCTCGGAGCCTTGTGAAGACTTCCTCCACACTTGGATAGGGAGGTAAGACCATGTCTGGTTTACGCACCCTAGCTCCACCCGAGTACTCCACCATCTCTGGATCAACCCCACACACCTCTACTTGATCATCCCTACCGTCAAAAACCTGCACCTTCTAGTTCAAAAGAGATTCAGACAGTACCAAATTCCCCTTAGTTGTACCAATCAACTCTTGTCGAACCCTACACCCGTGGTGACAGACAGAGACCGAGTGCCAAATTTTGTGACATCCTAGACAGAAACCAGACCACGATTCAAAGGCAACCCTTCGTTTCCAACAAAAAACCTCTCCAACTAAAATCCAAAACCACTCCATGGGGGCCTTAGAATCATAAGCCTAGACACACACTCAAGGAGATATCGGATGACATACTGCCGACGTCTGACTATTAGAGCATAGAAATCGGCCTACCATATTGCCTAACATCTTGATAATTATGGGGTTATGGAAAGGAAGAGGTAAATCTGGGAAGCTTACCCAAACTGCAGATGAGGGTGCATCATGATTCATGATGAATTTGATAGAAAAATGAAGAAGAAAAAAGCCGCATCTGTTGATTTCACGAGGGGCTCAGGACCAGGTGGAAATTATATCATCCTCTGAGGAGAAACGAATCATCAGGTGACACTGATTGAAGAGTCCCACCACCACTCGATCCTGAAGATCCCATGAATCAAATACGAACAGATTGAATGCATCGACAGAGGGAAAATGACCTCTGAATCGGGCCAAAATCATAAACTGGTGAAGATCCAAGGCCTCATTGAACTCTTTAGTAGAGAGCGTGAGCTGGGGTGAGCTGTTGTGAAGGTAAGGGACATTAGGGAAAAGAAGAATAAATGGAAAGGGGGGAAGGAAATTCGGGTTCATGAAAGTGGAGAAGGACCAAGCTGACAAGGGGGGAGTAAGACCTTTCCCCCATCCCCCACCAGGGAGGTGGGGGTTAGAGTCACTGACATCTCTGCTATGACATCGTCACTGGGGGTCAAGCTCAACAGAAGGAAACCCTGAACGTGATACCCTTCACCCACCGCTTTATCCATATGTAATATCATACCTCACTTCATACCTTTTACCATCAACCATTTCATGTTTTTCATATGATTTTTTTGTTAAATACATACCTCATGTATTCTTATAACATTAGACATCCATTCTATGAAAGATCCAATAACAGCTTTAACTGTTATAATATCTGGACCATCAAGGGGAACAAACAACTAAATATTTGGATCATAAGATATCTAAGTCCGCACACTCATTTGATTTTTTTAGGTCTTGATTGTGTATATGGTCCCTCCGGATATTATACACTATACCCATCACAACACAATGGTATGTGGGTGTTGATAGATAAAAAATTACATACAACTATACCCTGTAGAGTTTTAGTAATATAAAATTATTGGATGTTGTTTGATTCACATTTATGATAAAGAGTAATGAAAGAATTTATTATCCTAATTAAGGAATAATTTTGGGGGGAATGACTAGCCTCAAACTTAGTGTTATCATTTGGTTCATGTGTGGATCTTTTCTCCACAACTAGTTTGCTTTGATCCTTTCTTATACATTGGTCCACCAAAATGGACCAAAAATAATATCTTTCAGTGAGTCTATTTGTGTATGAAATCATCTCACCATATTATATGTACATTAATGTTGTTTTTCTCAAAATATGTTTAAGGAAAGACTCCAAAACCTAATACTCTAATGTGACCATATTTTTCAGGCCACTTCAAAGCTACTGAAAGTAGATTTTCTTCTGGTATGGCCATTGCTGATACTTGTGTCTAAACTATATAAAAAATTATGAACATAAATAGATAATTTTATGTCATATTGTTATAAATCATAAAAAATTACAATTATGGCATACTTATATATGCTTCCCATACTAATTTTCTATTCCCATCAACTAATTTACCCTCTTTATTTACACGAGCCTCCTTCCATAGAACATGACGTGGGATGAAAGTGGATTCATATTTTGATTCATTAATCTACATATAAACAAAGGAACATATATTATTTCATATCACATAATTAAACTTTTTTTGTTGATTTATAATATATACCAATTTTTTCTCTAATGAAGGATACCCCAATCTTCCTTTGTGATAGGGGTATGTTGGTTTTGATGCCTGCTCTTTATCTTCAACACTCTTTTTTTTGTTTCATAAATTAACAATTTTGAATAAATTTATATAAAATAAACAATGTCAAATAATATATTATTGATTGTAATGAACTTGAAATGATTTCTCATTACAAATATTAGTGAAAGCAGTCCATGTTTCCTAATTTATAATGTGTTCATAACTAAGTGATGGGTGGGAATTTATTTTCCCCTCAGAATCCCTAAAATGTAACTTTTTTAGAAGAGTTTGGAAGCCTATATAGGATTTTACAGTGGCCATTAAGACTAATTTCTTACAGACTTATTCTAAAATAAACAAAGTCACTAAGTAATAATGAAAATTAAATCAATTTTTTAATATATAATTTTTCTGTAAAATAGAGAAATTATATTGTAACATTACCATTATATCTTTCCAAATGATTTCCTTAATTATAGGTTTGATGTGGTTCCACAATTCAATATCAATCAGCACATTCATCCTTTTTTTGACCCCAAGATAAATAATGAATATTGACTTTTTGGGGTCAATAGGTTTTCCACGTTTATTCCAACCCACCTCAAATTTTATACCCTAACATCTTACATTGACAATTTTATTCAAAACTATAATGTTGAATCATTGTTGTTTTCTCATAAACATGTTATTAATCCCCTAAAAAGTACACAATTTCATCATGTAATAGATCAGACCCTTCCTGTCCATTCCTTTTTGAAAATCTAGTTTTTGAGGTGTTTTGGGAAGTCAAAGTGACTCATTTCAAGAGTTTTCCAAAAAATATAGTTCTCCAATAGTAGGTAGGGCATCAGTAGGTTTAGTATTAGTGAGTAGCATCGGTGAGTGGTGTCAGTGACTCTCTTTTGGTGAGTCAGGTGTCAGTAGGTGGCGTCAGTAGGTGGCGTTAGTGAGTGACATCGGTGACTCACGTCGGCGAATCACCATTGGTGGGTCACGTCGGTGACTCACTATTAGTAGGTCACGTTGGTAGGTTGTGCCAGTGGATTGTTATTGGTAGGTCGCATCGATAGGTCATGTCGGTGTGTTAGTGAGTCGTGTCGGTGACACACCCAATGGTGATTCATTTTTCTCTTTTTCCAGTTTTTCCAATTTCACCCCTCTTACATTTTATTTGATGTAAATTGAGTTTAAATCGTTGTTTGACCATTTAGGATATATTTTAAAAGGATATTAATTATATATTTAATATCCTAACACCCAGAAGAATTTGAACCAGCCAAGACGCATGGTCTTGAACATGATTCAAATTTTAAGTACCTTGAAATTATCTCCCTTCCATTGATATAGGATCTGGCCTTTTCTAAAGCCGAGATCCTCTCATCCTTGAACTATTCAGTTTTCTCTTGGCACACCTAAACATTTTCTTCCTTTATGAGTCACATCTATGTTGTAGATGTTAGTTTATTTTTCCCTTAGATTATTCCCTGTTTCTTGTACAACCCCCTATTTTAGCGCAAGGAGAAGTTTTTGATCTTATATTTTTTGAGGTAGGGATCCCTTAGTCTTTATTTTTTTTGTATCATGAGGGGTGGGTAAACTTATGTCCCTTTGTGTTTACAGTCAAATCCCATTATTATGAAGATAATAAAACATTTTATAAAGATAATCTAACCTCTTACAATAATGGGTTTTGTTACATTAGTAATAAATGAGGGGTGGGGAAGATGATGATGATGATCATTTTTTATCTGTTATCTTAGATCCATGTTGTGAATTTTATGCCTTATGAAAATCAGGGTCATTGGTGGTCTTTTCTTGCATACCAGTGATGCTTTACACTTGTTATGGATCCCCTATTAAACTGATGGAATTATGAAATTGATTAACCACATATAATCGATTAAATAAATGGATTCCCCAATAACAAACATGTTTGGTTATAACCAATAATTTATGAAAGTGGAATTATAGAATGATTTTCTTAAATCTAAATACACATTTCCTTATTTGGTGTGGCTGTGTGTTATGTGTCGATCTTTTCTGTTTGTGATTTGAATGGGTTGTGTGGTACTCCTGTTGGGAGAACGGGTGTTGATGGGGTGATATGGGTGGTAAAATGGTATCTCATATTTAGAGATTGATTTATTGTGGAATGGATCAGTAGTAGTTGGGAAGCGGGGCTGTAGATTCAGGTTGTTCTATGTTTATGTTATTTTGTGTGGTGTTTTTATGCAGTAGGGATGCCATGTGTTGCTGTGATGAGGTGTGTTGTGGGGTTTAGCAATAAGTTTGGGGTTTTCTTATTGAGGGAAAATACATGGCAACGGGAATTTTAAGAATGATAATGGAAGTGGTGGTCTTGGGTGCTAAGTAGGGAGGAAGTGTGAAGTGGGGTGTTTTTTCATAGTTTTCTTCCTCTGTTTGGATTGGTTGTGTGGCTGGTTGTGTGTTGTGGTTGTTAGTTGTCTGGGTAGAAATGGAGTAACTGGTAAATTATTAATAACTTAAAAATGATTGGGTGTTAAGCGGCTTAATTTTATTAACTTTGTAAGTGACCTTCATTCTTCCTAATATATGCATTTAGAGGTAGTATCAAAGGTAGAAATGTTATGGGGTGGTTTTTTTATTGAGAACCCATAGGTTGGGATCAGTTTTTTGGTACCTATATATACATACTTTTACTTTATTGTGATTTTATACACACCCCACCCAAGTTGGGAACTATGTTCTGAACACCCCCTCTGTCATGGGAGAGGGAGTCTTTCCCAAAAAACTTGGTGGGAGGATGGATGGATGGCCACCCACTCTCCCCTGCTCCCTCTTCTAGGTGGTGATAGCCCAAGAATCTTTAGGTAGATTGTGGTTTGTGAGGCCCATGTGTGTGCGGAAGAGTTGTGCTTCCCATGTATCTTTGGGATGAGATGTGTTGTGGTTCCCAGGTGTCTTTCATATGTGGTGTGTTTTGTAGCCTAGGTGTTTGCGAGCAGGATGAGATGTGGTATGTGGCCCAGGTGTGTGCGGTCTGGTTGTGACGTGGTTCTTTCAGAAGATGTGGGAGTTCTAGGATGCCTTCCGTTAGGGTTTGAGAGAATCTAATTAGTGGGAAAGTGTTTCGGGGTACCCTATCATTGACGTGCTTACTATATTACTTCACTTGACTTGTGTTATTTGGTTAGTGTGCCTTTGGTGAAGTTGGGGTGGATTGTATACCTTGTTAAGTGCTTTTGATTTCTTATGTTTCTAATGGGGGAATTAGTATTCTTCTCTAATTGTACATGAGAGACTTTAGTTTTCCTTGCTGAGTACACTTGTATGATCACCCTATATATATAAAACTATTTTCAGGTTTCTAGGAGGAATACGGGGACCGTTCTGGGCATTACTAGCTCGGACGTTGGGAACGTTTCTGTGTCGCTACTTAGTTTTGTTATTTTGGTACTTTATTTGGATATTTTCATTATACTTCTTGTATTTTTACTTTAAACATGCATGTGGGTTTGATTTCAGATTCTTATATATATATATTGGAGTTTTTTTGAGTTTGATACATCTTATCTTCTGATCTTGGTTACTATTAAAAGGGTAATGACCCCCATGTTGTGATATTTTTATACCTTTGGTGCTGGTCTCCACCCAGGGGACTACTAGAGGTAGGACTCAGGGGTCATTATCTCTCTTCGTTCATTACCCTCTTTGGAGGGGAATCTTTGGAGGGAGGAGGTCATGATAGAATGTTATTAGAGGTGATGGTTGAGAGATATGATGGAGTTTGGTAGAAAATAAATGATAGGTTACCTTAGTGTGTGACATAGGCCAAGGAAGAACAGCTAGGACATATGATTTTAGGGCCCCTCCATGATCTGATGCAAGGACTGTGAGCTTACTGAACAACCAAGTTAGGCTATACTATTTGTAGGTTAAAGACCCTAGGAGAGGTACATGCATCAAGATGACTTTTTTTTGTTTGAATTGGGTGTTTCATGGAGTTTAAATAAATAAATAGGTAAAATGAATATTAACTAAAATTCCATACTACTCAAGATTATGAGTTCCTTGTTTAAATTTTTCTATGGCACTCAGTTGTTGTCTACGAGTGGTTCAGGCAGTAGAGGATTAGCAGGCCGATCCGACTAATTGACGGAGGGTTGATCCATAGGAGGAATAAAAATAGTGGCAGATAATGTTATGTGCTTTCCAGTAGTAGACCTTGGTAAATTATGAGGGAAGTGTCTCAGAAATGGAGACCAAAAAGATGACTCGAGGAGATTAAGATCACCTTTAGCCTGATCTGGGCTCCGACAGAGTATTGGGTTCTATTAGAGGTTAGTCAGATAAGGGGAGTTGTGCGTTAGTGGTGGATGTTGTACCTAGGGGAGAGAAATTCTGATTTTAGACGGGTCTACTTCGAGAAGGAGTTCTAGGAAGAATTCCTTTATTCAACCATGAAGGCTGAGAAGCGATAGGAGATACTCTCCCTCCAGTAGGGGAGTATGTTGGTATGGGAGTTAGGGATCAAGTTCAATGATCTCATTCGCTGCTCTCTGGATCTATTTTCAGATGAGGAGTCTTGGGAAATACACTTAGGGGAGACTCTTCATCCTTCTCTCTAGTTTGTAGTTACTCAATTCAACTTTCCACCATACCTAGAGGTACAGAAGAAGGAGAAATTGATTGAGAGGATGAACTTGTGGGGAGATCTACTGTGGTAGGGGAGCCAGCTGGGTTCATCGAAGGGAAAGGCTACCAGCGGCAGGTCTTAGGTACAAAGGCCTTTGAGGTTTAGTCTATTGGAGAGTTGACCTCAGTAGTTTCAGTATTTACTTTCTTGTCGTCATGCTTTTCCCATAGGATTGGGATTGAGGGGTTTCACTTATGGATTCCATGGGGACCTTTAGAGTTAGTGCCTAGTTTGAGTTTAGTATGGTGGAGGTGGGAAGGTTCAACACCCGCCTAAACAGTATTTTCCAGCCAAACTATTTTAGAATTAGGGACAATAGGCTCCTGCTCCATAGATGGGAGACAGAGAAGGTGGAGTCTGACCAAAGGGTGTTCCTTAGGGACCTCTACCTAGGTGTGTTTGGGGAGGTAGTCTTCAGTAAAGGGGAAGAGGATCTAGGCATGGTCAGTTGCATGCCGTAGAGGTAGTAGTTCTAGCAGATTTGAAGATCGTTCGAGGTATGATTAGCTTATTCAGTACTCTTGCTTATGCTTTGTTTGATTTGGGTGCTTCACACTTATTCATTTAACCCTCTCTATCCTATTCTCTAGGACTAGACGTAGAGATGATTTCTATTCCCCTTGTGTTGAGTACACTAATCAAAGGCCAGCCCATCTTTTTTGATGTATGATGGGGATGTAGATTGATGACGGGGATGCATCAGTCCCGTGGGGATATTTTCTTGTTAAATATGAAGCTATATGATGTAATCCTTGGAATTAAGTAATTGTAATCTATGCATGCTGTTATCGACTGCTTCTGAAGAAGGTTCATGTTTTTAGACATGGATGGACTACGTGTGTCTTTCATTGGCAAGCAAATTCATCAGATGATAAACTGAAATATAGAGCCTATTCTTTCCTTTTGGTCTGATCTGTCAGTGGAATCATTGGATGATGAGATGAAGGAGGTTCCTAGAGTTGTTGGGGAATTCATGGATGTCTTCCCTAAAGAGGTTGTGACTCTACCCCTTGACGTGATGTTGACTTCAGGTTAGACTTGTAGATCAATGCTTCTATAATTTCGATGCCACCTTATCAGATAGAACCTTCTGAGATATGGGAGATAAGAATTTAGATTGATGATCTAATGAAGAAGGGATTTATTCAGACCAGCGTGTCAATATGGGGTGCTCCGACCTTGTTTTAAAAGAAGGAATATGATGCTTTGAGGCTGTGTATAGACTATTTAAGGTTGAATCAGGTGATGATCAAAAACAGTTACCCTCTCTTGAGGATAGAAGATATTTTTTACCATATGAGGGGAGAATTTTTGTTTTCTAAGATCGATTTGTGGTCTAGGTATCACCAGTTTAGGGTGAAGGAGGATGACATCTCGAAGACTGCTTTCAAGTGTAGGTATGGACACTTTGAGCTCATGAACTCTGTCTTTCATGAGTTATTGTACCAGTTCATCATCATATTCATCGATGATATCTTGATCTACTCAAAGTCATAGGAGGAGTATACCAAGTATATCATGACTGTCTTGGAAGTCCTTTGATGCCACCAAATCTATGGGAAGTTTTCCAAGTGAAATTTCTAGACAAGGGAGGTACACATCCTTGGGCATGTGGTGTCTTATTATTGTGTAGCAGTGGACCCATCAAAGGTTGAAGCATTGTTTTATTGGGAAGCAGCAAATAATGTTGCTGAGGTTCACAGTTTTCTCAGTTTGGAGACATATTACAATATATTTGTACCTTATTTTTCTTGATTAGCAGTTCCATTGATGGCTCTGACCAGAAAATACTCGGCCTTTGTGTGGAGTGGGCATTTTCAGGTAGCTTTTAGCTACTTGAAGGGGAAGTTAGTCAGTGCTCAAGTGCTCCAGTTTCTAGAGGAAGGGGTGACTTTCGAGGTGTTTTTCAATGCTTCCTATCTAGGATCAAGGTGTGTGATGATGAAAAAATAGGTAGTGATATATTATTGGTCTATAAAGTTACATCCCCATAAATGTAACTATTCTACCCATGATCTGGAGATAACATCGGTTATGTTTGTGCTAAAGTTTTGGAAACATTACCTAATTGGGGAGCACTTTATGGTCCTTACAGATCATAAGATTTTGAGGTATATATTTTCCAAGTGATATCTAAACTTAATACAATAGAGGTGGATGTAGTTTCTTAAAGATTACAATTTGGAGATATCTTACACCTTAGGAAAGGGGAATGTTGTGGTTGATTATTTGAGTAACAAGTCGCATAAGGAGGTTGTTTTAGAATTTGCAGACGCTTGGAAGGTGATGGAAGAGTTGGATGCCTTTCACTTATATGTAGGAAGGGATGGAAGCATAGTCTATCTATTTCATATGAAGGTACAATAATATATAAGGTAGTAGGTGGAGGAGTCTTAGTGGGAAGACTCATATGTGGAGGTGATGCGTGAGCACATTGACTAGGGTGATGCTATAGAGGGATGATTGGAGGATGCTTATAATCGTATGGTATTACATGAGAGGTTGTTTTTTCTAGTGGCGATGCATGTGGGACTTCTACATGAGTTTATAGCTCACCCCTAGTGGTACACCAGAGAGTTTCCAAGATGTAACATGGATAGAGGGATCATTTTTGGTGGCCTAGGATGAAGTGGGTATTGGCAGAGTTTGTGGAAAGATACCTAGTATAACATTAGGTGAAAGCTGAGCACCATGTTCCCAGTAATTATTTGTAGACCCTAGATGTAACCAAGTGGAAGTGTGATGCCATATCGATGGATTTCATCACAGGGCTACCCAGGGATCCGAGAGGCTGTGATGCAATATGGGTAGTGGTTGACTGACTAATGATATCAGCTCACTTAATAGCAATTAAGTAGTCAAGCATAATGGATTCCTTGGAGAGAAGGTATGTGATGAGGTGATGTAGCTTCATGGGGTTCTAAGATCCATCATCTTAGATCAGGATGAAAATTTTACATCATGAGTCTAGAGGGGATTATAGCATGCTTTTGGCACTCAGTTTCGCCTTAACACTGCCTTCCACCCTCTGAAATATGGGAAGACATAGTGTATCATATATAAATTGGAGGAAATGTTGCAGGCATGCGTCTTAGACTTTGGTGGATCTTGGGTATGAAACCTACCTTTTTTAGAGTTTGATTACAATAATAAATATGACTCTTCTATTGGTATGGATCCATTCGAAGCCTGGTCTGGAAGATCATGCAATTCACCTTTATGCTGGATAGAGGTTGGGGAGATAACTGTTCTTGGATATGAGGTAGTTTAGAGAACGATATAGAAGGTTCAACTTTTTCATGAGAGGATGAAGGCAACACAGGACTAGTAGAAGTCATATATCGATTGTAGAAGGAGGCCCTTATAGTTCAAGGTTGGGGACCACATGTTCTTAAATGTTTCCCCTCAATGTGGAAAGTGGAGGTTTGGTATAGGGAGGAAGCTTTATTCAAGGTTCATTAGAACCTTTGAGGTGTTGGGGTGAGTTAAGGAGGTGGAATACCAGTTAAAATTTCCAATGTAGTTGGAGAGGATCCACAATGTCATTTAGGTCTCCTAGATTTTTCAGTATCTTCATGATGAATCCCATGTCATTGACTGGGGAGAGTTGGATACTGAGGGGGACACAACATTCATGAAGTGACTAGTGGAGATCTAGGATCAGCGGGAGAAGTTTCTATATGGATGGACCATTCCTTTGGTTTTTGTGTTGTGGAGGTATGTTGGAATGGAGGAGAGTACTTGGGAGCAATAAGTGAAGATGTGTGCTGAGTACCCAAAGTTGTTTTGAGTTTTTGTTTGTGATGTAATTCTTGAACCTTGTTTTCTCTGAGATGATTTGCTTCGTTATTCTGTAATTCATGATGAAGCCCTGACATGTGAAAATCGTAGGACCTTATTCTTAATCAATAAAAATTAATTGAGATGCTATTAAACACATGCAGGCGAGTTAGTGTCACCCAAAGTAGAGAGTACCTCGACATAGAGGGAGGAATTCCCTGATTAATTTGTCTAGACAGTGTGATTTTGGTGATCATGTAGTGTGTATTCTGGTTGATTGGGGGTAGTAGATGTTAGAGGAGGTTCGCTTGGATTTTGAGTTTTCAATCCATCTTTTAAAAAACACAGGGTGTTTTATCCTTGAACTTTGATGAAAGTAGCGGTGTTTCTAGTGTAGCAAGATCCTTGAGAGGTATCTTACGAGGTGGTTATTTGGACCCCTATTTCTTCTAGGTTTTATTTTAAATTATTGAGGGTGAGAATAGTTTGAGATGTATCTGATGTAATGGCCTGGACCCTTCAAGTCCATTCCTTTGTGAAAATCCAATGTTTGAGGCATTTTGGGAAGTCGCGATGACTCATTTCAAGAGTATGCCAAAAATCTAGTTCTCCAACAATATGTAGGGAATCATTAGGTCTAGCATTGGTGAGTGGCATCAGTGACTGGCATCAATGAGTGGAATTGTTGACTCACTGTTGGTGATTCAGGCGTCGGTAGGTGGTGTCGGTGAGTGGCATTGGTGACTCGCGTCGGTGACTCACCATCGGTGGGTCGCGTTAGTGACTCAATGTCGGTAGGTCACATTGGTGACTCAACTTCAGTAGGTCACGTCTATTCATCAATGAATCACTTCAGTGACACACCCAATAGTGATTCATTGCTAGCTTTTTCCAGTTTTTCAATTGTCGCCCCTATTACATTTTATTTGACATAAATCGTTTTTAAAACATTTTTTGACCATTTTTGAAGAAGTTTCAAAGGATATTAATTATATATTTAATATCCTAATTCCCCAAAGACTTTCAAATGGCCATGTCTTTTGGTCTTGACCACTATCCAAATTTTAAGTACCTTGAAATTGTCTCCCTTCCATTGATATAAGATATGGCCTTTTCTAAAGTCGAGATCCTATCTTCCTTGAACCCTTCCATTTCTCTTGGTGCACCAAAAACATTTCTTCCTTGAGGAGTCACATATGATATGTAGACATTGGTCGATTTTTCCCTTGGATTATTTCCTACTGGTTGCACGACCCCTTGTTTTGGCACAAGGAGGAATTGATGATCATTTGTTATTTAAGTTAGGGATCCCTTTGTCTTTAATTATTTTTGTATCATGCGGGGTGAGTAATATAATGTCCTTTTGTGTTTACGATTGAATAATAGTTTTACGAAGATAATAAAACTTGTTATAAAAATAATCAGACTTATTATGATAATGGTTTTTGATACATTAGTAATAATTGAGGTGTGGGGAAGATGATGATGATGAACATTTGTTTTATCTTTTATATTTGATCCAGGTTTTTAATTGTATTACTTATGAAAATCATGGAATTTTGTGGTCTTTTCTTACCTACGGGTGATGATTTACACTTGTTATGGATCCATTGTGGAACTACTAGAATTATCAAATTGATTAACCAAATATACCCAGTTAAATAAATGGATTCCCTAGGATCAAACATGTTTTTTGATGACCGTTGATTTATCAAAGTGGAATTAAATAAGGAGTGTGTTAAGTCTGAATACACTTTTCTTTATTTGGTGTGGCTATGTGATGTGTGTGGATATTTTCAGTATGTGCTTCATATAGGTTGTACGGTTCTATTTTTGGGAGCACGAGTTTTTCTGGAGTGATACGAGTAGTAAAATGGTATCTTAGGTTGGGAGATCAATTCATTATGGAATGGATGGGAAATGGGGATGCAGATTTGGGTTGTTCTATGTTTATGTTTTTGGGTGTGGTGTGGTTATGCAGTGGGGCATCCATGTATAGTTGTGATGAGGTGTGTTGCAGGGTTTAGATATATGTTGGGGGTTTTTTAGTTGATATTAAGGAAAGGGTGACATTAATTTGAAGAATGATAATGGAAATGGTTGTCTTGGGTGATAAGTGGGGAGTTTTTTTGAAGTGGGGTGTTTTACCACAGTTTTGTTCCTTTGTTTGTCTTGGTTGTGAGGCTGGTTGTGTGCCGTGGTTGTTAGTTGCCCGGGTAGGAATGGAATAACTGGTAAATTCTTAATAACATCAAAATTATTGGGTGTTAAGAGGATTTCTTTTATCAACTTTGGAAGTGACTGTCGTTCATCCTAATATGTGCATTTAGAGGTAGAGGAAAAGGTAGAAGTGTTATTGGGTGGTTTTTTTCTTGATAACCCATAGGTTGGGATGAATATTTTGTACCTATATATACATACTTATACTTTCTTGTGATTCTATATGCAAAACGACCTAGTTGAGAACTATGTACCGAACACCACCATTATCATGGGGGAGAGTGTCTTTCCCAAACATCCTGATGGGAGGATGTATTGGTAGAAACCCGATCTTTCATGACCCCTCTTCTATGTGGTGATGGTCCAAGACTCTTCGGGGAGGTTTTGGTTTGTGAGGAAATCGTGTGTGCGGACGAGTTGTGCTTTCCAAGTGTCTTCAGGATGAGATGTATTATGGTTCCCAGGTGTCCTTAGGATGTGGTGTGGTTTCTGACCCAGGTGTGTGTGAGGGGGATGAGATGTGGTATGTGGTGTTGGTGCATATGGGCAGGTTGTGCAGTGGTTATTTTGGAAGATATGGGAGTGCCATGATGTTTTCTGTTATGGTGTGAGAGAATCTAATTAGAGGGAAAGTGGTGCGGGGTACCCTATCATTTATGTACTTACTATATTAATTTACTCGAATTGAATTTTTTCCTAAGAATGCCTTTGGTAAGGTTGGGGTGGCTAGTATACATTGTTATGTGCTTTTGGTTTCAACTGTTTCTCATGGGGGAATTATTATGCTTTTCCACTTGTACACAAGAGACTTTGGTTTTCCCTACTAAGTATACTTTTTTTCTCACCCTACATATATAAAACCATTTTCTGGTTTCCATGAGGACTGCATGGACCCTGATGGTCATTACTTTCTTAGATATTGGAACAATTAATGTGTCACTACTTAGTTTTTTTCTTTTGGTACTTTCTTTGGAGATTTTCATTGTACTTATAGTAGTTTTACTTTAAATATGCATGTGGTATGAATTTTGGATTCTTCTATATATATTTCTTGGAGTTTTATTGGGGTTGATACATCTTATCTCTAAACATTGGTTACTATAAAAAGGGTAATGTCTCACATGTTGTGATATTTATATACCCTTGGTGCTGGTCACCACCCCGGGGCCTACTTAAGGCGGGACTCAGGTGGTTATTATCTCTCTTCCTTCATTTCTAGCTCACGAGGGGCATCTTTGGAGGGAGGGGGTCATGAAACATCATCAACAGTCCGTTCTTCATAAGGTTCGGTAACATCATCATTTTTAGAATACATTGTTTGCATGAGTATTCAAACATTTAATTTGTATTGAATAACCAAAATACCATACACTTCATGCATAAATGTCCACAATTTCATGAATCTTGCCCGAAAATTGTTACGGTCTTGAAAAAAGATATAATACTTCAATACTATAGTACAACTAAACTTTACTACCTTTATTTAATCCATCCTCAGACACTGATTTCCTTCTATATATTGATGATGGATTGAACTCCCCATTTCAAACTAGCCTTCCTCCCATCATTTTGGTTACAAAGTTCATTGATGACATACCTCCCAAACACTTATTATTTAATTATGTTATTTGATATTTATCTCCCATATTTTTTGGACATCCACCTATATTTATTGAACTACTCTAACCAAAAGTCATCCCATACCATGTACTGGTGATCATTTTGGATAACTACTACTCAGATTAGTTTAAATAACAAATACGAGATGGGGGATGAGTCTCAACCAACAAAATGAAATAATAACTATTTTGGAGATGAAAGTATAGTTTCCACTAAGGATCAAAAATAACTAAAATGAAATTTTAATTATGGATTCTAACATATTACATTACCAAAATGAAAGAATGATCATTCAAATCCACATGACTCCCACATGCAGTCATTTACTTCCTCTCACAAACATTTATTTTTTTTCACTTCCTCTAAAATGTTTCTTTTTTGGTAGGTCTTAGAGGAGATAAAAACATGTGGTGGTATTGGTGTGAGTAAGATGAGAGATCTTGATAACTAGACATTTCTCCAAGCTTCCAATAGAAAGTATCCTAAAGATGAAGTTGAAAATAAGTATAGATATTTCTTCTCATTGTGAAAGGAATGCCTTTAAGATTCATATTGTAAACCTTTTAAATTTATCAAGGGTGAAGTGGATGAGAATCAAAAGGTGCTTTTGGCGTGTTTTCTTCACAAAAAAATGTATGACACAGGTATTTTCAGGAGGTCACTCATCGTAGTAGTATTATCATCCATGTATGCTTAACTACATAGTTCTAATAGGATCTAATATGACCACACTCAAAATAAAAGTAATTTTTGATGATGTTTTGTCAAGGGTAACTGAGTGAGTCTTATAAGAAAATGCATATAAATAAATAAAACAAATTCATTCATTATGTTTTGATTAATTTCTCAGTGTCATTTTTTGTGTTCTCAAGAAGTAGTAAATGAAGAGGATGAAAGGATGAAAGAGTTGAAGAATGAGTTGGTATATGTGGTATTCAAATACATAGAAGTGGATTTGATGGAGATTAATAAATATAATCCGAGCGGGAGGTATTTCATCAAGGAACTTTGGAACCAAAATTATGGGAGGAAAGCTAGTTTGAAAGAGGGAGTCCAATCCATCATCAAGAGATGGAAGGAAATCAAGATTTTGAGGATGGTTAAATAAAGGTAATGGAGGTTAGTTGTACTGTAGTATTGAAGTGTTATATTACTATTCAAGATAGTAACAATTTTCAAGCAAGAAGCATGAAATTTTGGACATTTATGCATGGAGTGTGTTGTATTTTATATCAATTATTCCAAAATTAATCCTTATTTATACAACCTTTTTTTTGAAACCCTTGGTCTTTTTTTTATGAAAAGTTATTTATGTCACTTATTAATATTCTTTGTTTTATGATTCTTTCACAATAGCGTATGGAGATGTAGTTTGCAGTGGCCTCGTATGAAAAATAAAATCAAAATATCTCATAATATTGATATAGAAATATTTAAAATTTCTATATATACTCATTATAATATCAAAATTTATAAATCTCCAACATATTACATATATATTATCAAGGTGTATAAATTATCATCAAATTTGTGGAAACTTTCAATTTCAATTCAGGATGATATACCCACTTATGCGTACCACTATTGTATAAAATTGGCACTGATTACTATTTTTATATATGTTTACTTATAGAGAATATTGATGTTAATAATATTATGAATAAGTTATAATACCAAACCCAACTGAAATATAGAAACACATAAATTAGGAATAGGAAGATTCTATGTCCTAATACCATCAACAAGTGTATAATATACTAGGATTGTACCTATCACTATATTTGAACCATTGGAAGTTCCCAAACTAACCACATCAATAGAAATGTTGCACATCAAAGAGGTAATAATGATTAAAGTATCCTAGGAACCTATAAAGATTTAATCACTCAAAAAGTATCATCAATTTAATAGGAATTGGAATACCTCCAATCTAATGGTCTTGAAGAAATGAATCTCACACAACCTACTTTTGACATCACTTCTGTCTACTCAAGGATTACTCACCTTCCAATTTTGGATATTTTTTTAATCCACCATAACATCCATCCAATAACATACAATCCTTTAAAGGGTTAATTTTTCAACTTATGCTCAATATTGATCTAGAATTTTTTTTACTCTTATAAATAAAATGAATCTATTAAATGTGATCCTAAATTTATTATTATGATATATTACCCTAAAATCTTAGAGGAACCATAAATACTATATGTTCCCATCATTGAAAATTATACCACATATATTTATGTAGATCTAAAATTATGTATTATACAAGATGATCAATATAAGTTCTAACATACATTGGATGTTTATTGGATCTTTCACATGGGAATCTATGGGTCAGAGTGGTGAAATATTTTATATTAATATAGATATTTACATAATTTTTCCCTTCCAAAAAATAATAATCTTTTAGAAATAGGAACCAAATAATCTATATTAAATGGGAACCCCTACCCCTCTATCCCACTCATTTACTTTTTAATAAATCTTTTAATACTTTATATATAATTTAAAAGATGTCAAAAGCATTATTTTAAATTAAAATATGAAACAACTAACAAATAGTATTGATAATGTGTATTACTAAATAAAATCAATCAATTGATAAGTTATATAAACCTAATCATCACTAATAAGTAAATAATAATGAACTATTTATTTATTATTCATGTTTCTAATAATATAAATTTATAATTGAATCTAGAAAAAAAATTAAACAGACACATGAGAACATGAATTTTCATATATTCTTACCGATTCCTACCTATCAACTCCTAAATAAGAGGCATAATACTTGAGAAGATAGGTCAAGGAGAAATAAACAAAAAACAATATGGACTTCATATGGTGACTCAAGTATCCAACATAATTATTATATCCAGTCATATTTATTGATTACTTCTTATGTATTTCCAGTTTTTTCTTTTGGATATAATCAATACCAATATCCCTAGTTTCACTTAGATTCCATTTTTTAACATTTTTTACCACTATACCCAAATAGTACCCAATTCAGGTCATCACATCCCCTCATGCACACTTCCCGATCACTACAGTCTTGTGGGAATGCTAAGGGATATAGATAAAATGTTTGAGAAATGGTTGAACCTATTCAATGGTTAAATAAACTCAATTTGATCATGCTACAAAGATAACATTACGTTTGTAGTAGCATATGGTGAATAATCTATTTTATTTATCCATACAGGCCCATACACATATGTTGACTGACCCTACCATATGAAAATATCATTCTCTTTATTTGAAACCATTTTATATAGAGGAAAAAGATGAAATAGAACCACTCATTGTATTTCAGTGGTGAGGATATGAGATGTAGGGTTTTTCATGGTTAATAACATCTAAAAAATGAAAAATGTGGAACCCAAAAAATCAATCAACGATAGAGGAAAAGTAGAAAATAACATACATTGGATTATATCCTTGATTAATAAGAGGGACACAAAGGAGTCATGCCAATAGTAGAGGAGTTTTGTGAGATCTTGAGAATCACAAGTGAGTGAGTCGTAGTTTGGGTTCTTTTAAATAGTCTGAGAACACTTTTAACAGTGCTTTCTAAAAAGTGTTGATAAATATTGCATTTATCAGCACTAAATTGATAAGTGCAGATAAAAGAGATATTTATCAGGGCTAAAAGAGTGCTGAAAAAAGACATATTTATCAACATTAATGTTTTAGCGCTAATAAATATTGATATTTATCAGCGCTAAAAAAATTGCTAAATTTTCCTTTTATCAGTGCTAAAACTTTTGTGATGATAAAGGATTGATTATTATAATTATTTAAATAAATTTATTATATTTCTATAAATATTTATTTATAATAATTATAAATATATAAATTTATAAATATAGTAAATATACATTTATAGAAATATTTATTTATAAATATTTATTTAAAAATATATTTTTAACGTTATTAGTGGATATATAATCTTAAATACTTTCATTTTAAAAATGTGTGAAATTAAATAATTCAAAATTTGTACACTTTAAAAATATTTAAAAAATAGATAAGTTTTATTAATTAAATATAAATTATTAAAAAACTATGGATTTATATATTGAAGTGGATGAATACATATTGAAAATAATAAAAAATAGTAAATAAATAAATACAAATAAATAATAGAAGATGATAAAATTCAAAAATAAAATAAAAAATAAAAAATACTAAAAATGAATACCCTAACTATAATAGTTATAAAAACAAATAAATAAAATTGACTGATTAAAAACATAATATATTAAATGTGTCATGTTATAATGAAATTCTAAAATATACTAAAATTTGAATAAATTACATAAATATTAGGTGTATGTGTTTCTATATATTGCGTAAATATATTTGTGTGTGAGTTTGTTTATACAAATTCATTAATTATATATATATATATATATGTATGTGAAATTAATGAAATACACGATGTTTGATATATGTTAAATAAAAAAATTAAACAAAATTAAAAATGAATACGACATTAATATGTTTTTAATAATCATTTTATTCATTATATATATATATTTATATTTAATAAATATTATTTATTACTATTTATAATTAATATATATATATTATACTTATTCATCTTTATTAATAATTGTTTCATTAATAATTTTTTAAATAATTTTTTAATTTATTCATTTATAATTTTTTAATTATTTATAATATATTCATTTGATATATCTATATTTATTATATACTATTTATTAATATTTATAATATATATATATATATATATTTATATTAAAATTATTCAATTTTATCAATAATTATTTAATTTATAAAAGGTTTAATTTTTTTTTTTAATTTACTCATTTTAAATTTTTATTTGTTTAACTATTTCATTTTATTCATTCTACATATCTATATATTTAATATATACTATTTACCAATTTATATATATATATATATATATATTCAATTTTTTTATTTTTAACAATAATTTTTTTATTAATGAAATTCTTATTTTTTTATTGGTTTAATTATTTCATTTAATTATGGACCTTTGTCGGCACTAAAAATAATTCACTGATAAAGGGTAACCTTTATATGCACTAAAATAAGCTCTAATAAAAGGATCCCTTTATCAGTTATTATTTTAGCACTGATAAAGATGGACTTTATCAACACATTTTTCTAGCACTGATAAGTGTCAGTGCTGTTAAAGGTGTGTTTTGCAGTAGTGAGAGGTTAATGACTGACATTGAGAAGGAACACACACAATATGGGAGGCATTTTTCCACGAACCTATAATAATCTATTACCAATACTCATAATACATGTAGCATATATACATATATCATACTAAGAGTACATGAATGAATATATATATATATATATGTGTAAATATGTATATGTATATATATACATGTCATGGTATCCATTAAGAAGACAACCATACATAAAAAATGTCATAACACATGAGGATTGTAATAAAATAATTTGGATGAAATACAAGTTTAGAAATATAAACCCAACACAATACCCTGATAAAAAAATATGGACTCCTCAATAATGACATCTCTGATTATCTTCAATGAACAACCACTATATACTAAAACCACTGACTTCAAGACTATCATGAACTCCTACAAAATGTTAAATAGCTGAAAACCACATGTTTGTCACTACACAAGTTTCCATTTAGGTGAGAGAACAATGAACTAGTTAGACCTCCCATGTTCTATGAAACTACCAAGTTTAGCTCATGAATTCATGATAATAAATTTATATATAATTATAATATATTTATGCCCTCAAATCTTAATACCACCAAAGGAAATTTTTTTCAACTATCAAATCGAAGAGTATCTCATCCTCAGAATATCATTATATGTCATTGATATATAAAATTTATAATATATAATTTACTTGATATTTAATTAATTATATTCTCTTAATTTTTTTAATAATGATATTTTTTAAATATTTTTATAATTTATATTAATTTATTGTTTTTTGAAATTATTTATTAATTCATTATTTTAATGAAATTAATTGAATTTATTATTTTAGAGATTAAAATAAATAGTTTAATATGTTATTTCAATATAAAATTATTGTCCGGTTACCATAAATAAATTCAATACTATATGTAAATGATCTTAATGAAATCAATTGTCATGCAATATTGAATGGTGGAATAAGAAGTTTGTGTAAGTGAAAGTTGGAATTATAACTATTCATGTATAAATTAATTCCATCCACATAATAATGATATCGCATAAGTGAGATCAAACACTATCTAAATGATAATATAAATTATTAAGGTTATATAAGTGAGGATAAATAAATTCATTTATCATATAATATTGAAGGGTAAAATACAATGGTTGCATGATTATGATCAGAAGATACATAATTGATACTTATAAATTTTAATTTTTTTTACATAAGTGGAAATAAAGAAATAAAATACTTATCTAAGAATTAAGATCAGTTATATATAGAAGATAGGAGTTCATGTAGGATTGAATAATTGTCTCCAAAGTCTGTATAAGAGTAATTAGAAAATATGCCGCTATAAAATAAAAAATGAACTACCCATGTAAGTGAAGATATAGGAGCTGTGTAATAATTAAATTCTAGAATATAGAAAAAATGTTGAGCCATTTTGATTCAATAATAAAGAAAGTGTTAAAATTGATATACATTTCATGTGAGAAATCTTAATATAATGGATGTCTAACTATATCTATAAATTTTCTGATAGTAGTAACATGTGGAATTAGATTTATAAGATAAAGATATATAATATTAAAAATGATCATGGGTAGTAAATATGTGGTAGAGAAATGAGGGGGAAAAATTAAAGTCTATACTTTTCACATGAAACAAAGAGTATTCAAGGACCACTATTTCATATATAGAGGTATCACTAAAACAAGGGGGCTTAGGGAATATCTAGAACATTTATATAAAGGGATAAAAAGATAATTTTATAGGAACATTTTATATAATAGGGGTAATAATATTTTCATACTTTGTAATTTATATTATTTTTTAAAGATATTGGGATAGATTTATGAACCACCAAATAGTTTATTTGAAGATATCTTCCCTTTTAATTCCTGAGTTATTATTTATTTTGAGGTTTCCTCAAATTGTTTTTTATTATAAGGATTACATTGTGTATTAGGTAGATTAAAAATATCTTTCTCTATTTTACATATATACTATTATTCTTCTCTTATTTTTTACTATCTTTGGTTCCCTTAAAAGTGTTTACTCAGTATATATGGTTGATTAGAGTATATTAACTGAGAAATATGAAAGAAGTTTCTATCAATTGACTAAAGTTTTCTTTATTTAGGTAGGAAATGTTGTGTTGTAGTGTGTTTCTCAAGTAGTACATTATTACCCAAAAAATTGAAATAATGATAGGAGATTAATAGAAGGTCATTGGTTCATTAATTTAGTAAAATTTTAAGAGGAGGAATGGTGTGACCCGAGTATAACATACCAAAATATCACTTCATTTTAGATAAATATTAAATATATTTCAGAATAATACACGATTGAGGACCATAAAGGATTAGTGAATTCAAAGACTAGATACATAAAAACCTAATTCATGAAATATATTAAACATATACCACAAATATATTCTCTTATAGTACCCCTTATAAACATATCATAATTAAAACATTTCTTCATAACTTGGGGGAAATGGAAACATAAGAAAGGGAGAGCTCAGATGCTCAGTAAGGGTAAACATGTGAGATAACAATTGATGATCAAAGGAAATAATAATGTGAACATACAATTATTCATGTATTATCATAACTTAAAAATTTCGTTCTCAATCAGTAATACATAATAAATCATGATTCATGGCATAAAAATTTACTATTTCAAAACACATGAGTCATAAGAGTGACGAAACATCATTAATCAATCATGATCCATTAGAGAATATCATAAGCATAAGAATATATCATTGGAATTGTGGAAAAATCATAATAATATAAAATCATTTCATTAGAAAAGGTTTACTTCCTAGATTATTATAGTATAATAATTCCCATATTGGATTGGGTTCACTACCCATTCGGTCATTTCATTTTTTAAGGTTCACTCCAAAGACTATAAATAAGGATAGAGTCCCTTATTGAACATGGTTTACTCCCCATTCTAGTTCATATTATCTCATGATATATCAATTATTTTCTAATACATTATATTGATTTAATATAACCTCCCATAACATAGTCAAAACCATACAGATGTGTTCCAAAATATCCTAAATTCATTCATAAATTTATTATATCATAACCCATGGAAATGAAAGAGTTTTTATAAAGATTTAATCATAACTTAATTTACCTAGGTGAATTTATTGGATTTCATGGAATCATTCTTAATACATCATTATCATAAGACATATTGAGAAATAAATTGTATGATATCATAAAATAATTTTCCTAGTGAAGTATATATCAAAGGATGCTGAAATATATTAAAAATAACTTTAAAATAAGTTTCAAACATTTTCTTGAATTTATAAGAAAAATATATTTTTATTTTGATAATTTTTTAAAATTAAAATTCAAAAATATTGAGAAAAATATTTTCATTGAAAATAACTATATAAACTTTTAATGTATTCTTAAAATTAAATAATGATTATGACATCGATAGAAACCGTTCATATGGTAAACATTAAAACAATGATTCCCTTCATTATTTTAGTAAAATGTAATAGACAACCAATTTGTAAAAAATTGTAAAAATTCATTTTTAATTCTTTTATAATAAATTAAAATATTGTTTATAATGAATTTAAATAAACAATTGATCATATGAAATAACTTTCTTTAAAACATTTTAACGAACATGGACATGGAAGAAAAGGTTCATCAACCAAAGAGGATATAATGTCATATTTTATTAAAATCATTTTCTCAATAATTTTAAGTATCAAGGAGAGGATAATAAAATGAAAACTTGAAAAACCTAGAAATAAACATAGGAGAATAAAATATATGGGGTTTAAGATATAAAACCAAATAATTCTCCAAATTGGATTCAAGTATAAACAATATCAATTAAAACGAGATTGCAACATAAACCATTACCATATGTCATGAATTTCTTTGTAGGTTTTGATGAGTTCCTGTATAATAAATTTATATTTATTATATAGATATACTATAACCATATTCACACTTATATTAAAAAATATTATTCTCTTATAATTTTTAAATTACCCTTTATTAATAATCTTTCAATAAAATCATCCTTCAAGTGAAAACTTGTTTGTTTTTCACATACGTTTTGGTTCGAAAAATTTGGTCGCTAAAACTTTGTCAGGGTTTCATGATTACCAAAATCTTATTAATTTTATATGTATTATATTTATTCATAATATATAATTTTATAACCATTCATAATAGGTGGTTATGAAAATTTAATTTCATTACTTCGTGGGGATGGTAGTCCAAACATATGCATGAGTAATGCATTCATTTTTTGATGATTATAAAGAAAGAAAGATTAATAATAATATATCTTTCCATAATCATAATAATATCATAATTATCACTTATATTTATTAAATTTATAAATATTATCATCTATATAAGGAAAACTTGAAAAATAAATCACATCGCTTCGTGGGTGTGGTTGTCCACATGTATACACAAACGACATTATCATTTCTCATATAATGTAAAATAGGTTAAAAATGGTTGTAAAATTAACAATAAAATATTTTATAATATTACTGATACTTATTTCATTATGTTAATATTGTAATAAAATACTTTTAGGATGTTAAGGAAGAACTAAACTTGAAATAGATTGGTAAATATAATTACCTCTTCTTTGGGAAACCTCCTTTTTTCTACACCTTAATCCTTTATAGGTTGTTATTTTGAGAATAAAAAATATATAGGATATGAGGAATGAGAATAGAAAGATATTTGGGTAGATATTTGGTGAGATAGATGGCACAAAATTTATTAAGTAGTGAGGGGAAGAGGATCTCCTTTTATAATTGAGGTGGGTGACAAACTTGTAAATACATAAAATATTAAAATCTAATAAAGTCATATTCAAGTGAAAGTTACACAAAATGACCACTTTTTTTTAAGATAAGACAAGATAAGGTAAAAATATCTTCTTAAAATTAAATTTAGATAGTTTTAAGTGATATTTTAAACCTTATATTTTAGTTTAACTCCCTCATTAACCCCTTTTGACATTAACTGAAGAAACAATTTTTTAGTATATATACCATTCATTATGGAAAAAATGAAAGTGGCCTCACTAATAAATTTTTAAATTATTATTAAAAATATGGAACCTATTTTTATTAAATTTAATTTCTTTCAGTGAAAGAAATTATTTTTAAAATAAGTGCACAAAATGCAATGATTTTTTTTAAAAAAATTAATTTTTAAGCATAAAAATAAATTTAATTCAATTACTTGAAAAGTAAGAAAAATTAAATGAATGTTAAATTATTTTATTGAATATATTATATTAAAATATAATTAAAATCATTAATAAATAGTGATTAATTTAACTTATTATGATAAACAAACGTTGCATTAATAAAATAATTATTTTTAGAAAAAAATATTTTTTCCCTTCAAATGATTTTATTTTCATTTGTAACCAATTTATAATAAATAAATTAATTTTCTTCTTGTAAAAATTATAATTTTTCATAGATTTAATATTCTGAATTAATTTTCAAAAAATAAATACATGAAAAAAATAATTCACATAAAAAGTACTTCAAATATGTTCTTTAGGATCAATAGTATTTCCTAAATTAGTTATAAATTATTTTCAACAATTATGTTTCATTTAAATAACATATAATGTGATTAATTTTATAATTTATAATAATTATTCACATATTATCATGGTTTCATGTTTCACAATCTATCAAGAATATCATATCTATTAAAGGGAAAAATATATTCTAAACTTTTTGGGTGTTACATTCTTCCTCCTTATAAGAATTTCTCATTCAAAATTCTATTACTATGATACAAGAAACCAAGGATACCTCTACCTCATCAAATCATTAGGTTCCAACATAGATTCCTTAAATTTATAACATCTAAAGAACCTTAACCTGGTGATTATTTTTATTCCGTATCACTTTATCTATATTTTTCAATATTTATATATATTTATCTTCATAAGAAAGACCATGCTATAATGGTATAACCTATGAGTTCAGTACATATAAATGATCTAGTATGAACTTCCTCAAAAGACATATGTAGAAACCATCATGAAATTGGGAGAGATTTTAAGGAAGCTTTAAGTGATGATATATCGTCCTAATAATATCATGAATATAATACGGATCAATATAACTGGGGATTAAGCTCCCTTTTATTACAAATCTCATACCATTATTCTAAAGAGATATTTGAAGGAATACCTTATCACCAAATTAAAACTCTATATCTCACCAATGAATTTATTCATAACAATTCAGTAAACTCTGATCTACCCTGATATGTTGTTTAATGGATCCAATTTCCTCTTCTATTTCCTTAACTATCTCAGGTCCCAATATATTTTTTTCTCCAACTTCATATCATCATATTGAAGTCTTGCACTTATTACATAGAAGGATTCATAGATATCCATCTAAATGATCGTGTTAAAGATATTGTTGTAAGAATATTTGATTAGAGAAAGGTTTTGATCCCAAAATCCATTGAAACACAATAATAAAGCTATCAAAATATCTTCTAGGGTTTTAATTATCCTATCAAACTAACCATCTATCCGAGGATGATATTTAGTGACAAATAAAAACTATTCATTCAAATATTGTTGAATACTTCTCTATAACATGGAGGAAAACATTAGATCTTTGACAAATATGATTCAAAGTATCACTCTATGGAAACTTACCACTTACTTAATGTATAACCTTGAAAGCTGATCAAGAGAGAAATATTCCCTAATACTAATGAAATGTGATGATTTCATAATAAGATTGACTAAAAACCAAATAGAATTACACCGCTTATATTTATTTGGGATTCCCATGATGAAATCTATGGTGATGTTTTCCCACTTGCACTTAGGTATGTGTAAGTGTTATAACATCCCCTTAGACTTATGTCTATAACAATTAAATTACTCACATACCAGACACCAAAATAAATACTCTGAAATATATCTCATTAGGTTATCTAACCATTAATTCTATTTAATATCTCTATATATCATCTTACTTCTAGGATATATAGATAATGAAGAACTATGTGCTCAATTTAACAATTTATTATTCAATTATGGTATTAGCGGGGCACATACTATATTTTTTAACATAATCATTCCATCACTATCATGAATGAATTCTAGAATATTCCTTACCTTATTTTATATCTCTATATCTTTATTATATGCCTCTTTAATCTTTAGATGAATGGATGAATGAAAATTCATCTAAAAAATATATGATATTTATCCATTCCTTATAATTTCATGGTACATTAACTATAAATCAATAAGTCTTAGATCTCATTTAATCCTCATAAGAAAAAAACTAGCATGGCCCTTTCAACACCGAGCATTAGACACCTTGTTTTCCATCTCAAGGTAGTAATTTATTGTGAAGTCGTAATGATTAATCAATTTCAATAATCTCCTCTAATGAATATTAAAATATTTCTCTATGAATATATACTTTAATCTTTTATGGTTGGTATATATGTTACATATTTTACCATAAATATAATTCCTTTATATGCTCAAAGAAAAAATTAATACTGCCACTTCCAAATCACGAGTTGGGTAATTTTTCTCAGGAACAATGAATTGATGTGAAACATAAGATACTATTATATCATTATGAATTATAATACTCTACTATTTATTCTTTGATTCATCACTGTAAACCATAAATCCTTCTCCACTACAGGGTAGTGTGAGTACTGGTGCATTAACCAACCTTATTTTCAGTTTCTAGAAATTTTCTTCACATTCATCAATATAAAGGTACTTGGATCCCTTCCATGTTAACTAGGTTAGTGGATTTAATAACCACGAAAAATTTCTCACAAAGAATCAATAAAATCTATCCACACTAAAAAACTAAAAAATTTTATCACCATTATTGGTTTGGGCCAATTTTCAATAACTATTGTCTTTAGGGGACCCACTGATACAACCTCACTTATAATTAAATGATCCAACAACAATACTTTATTTATACAATATTCACATTTTCTAAATTTTGAATATAGACTCTCATTCCTCAAGGTGTTAAAAACAATCATCAAATGATCTTTATGCTCTTCCTTACTCTAGGAATATATAAGAATGTGATTTGTAATTACTACTAAAAAATGATCAGGGTAATCTCTAAAGACTCTCTTCATTATATCCAAGAATATAGTTCTGGAAATTGTAATTCCAAATGGAATAACGAAAACTTTATAATGAACTTACCTCATATGGAAGACTTTCTTGTATATTTCTTCCTTTATGACCCTCAATCAATCATATCCAGATCAATGGTCAATCTTTGAAAAGTGTCGATCTCCTAAAAATTAATCAAACAAATCATCAATATGGGTTAGATGATATTTTATCTTGATAATAATCTTATTAAGTTCCTAATGATCAATAAAAAGATTCATTTAACCATATTTATTCTATGAAAAAGAATAGGTTCACCCCTTGGATATATAATTTTCTGAATGAATCCCTTATCAAGATTCTCCTTGTGTCTCTTATTCAATTCTTACAACTCAATCAAATCCATTATACAAGGATTATTTTAAATTTTTATAGTACCAGGTATGATTTCTATTGAAAAATAAACTTCATGATTCAGTGTAATTCTAAGTAAATCTTCAATAAATACAACATAATATTCCTAAATAATAGGTATATATTCAATTTTGAGTTTCTCCCCTACAATTTAGGATAGATATACCTTATGAATATGCAATGATACCCATACAATGGAAGTAGTTTCTATTGTAAGTTCATATTCATCCTCAAAAAATAGAAAATCATTGACTGATTTGTAATATCCAATTTGACTTCCCTTCCCTGGTAATTGATATAGACTCTATATAGAGAGATAAAATCCATTCCTAAAATAACATCGAATTCCACTAGATATTGAATCAAAATATTTATAGGAAACACATTCCCACAAAATTCTATCAAAGTGGAGATATAGATTTGAGATGTGATCATCATACCATTATTAGTTTCTATGAATTATTCAACATCTAATAGTTGAGGTGGTGATATGATAATTATAGTAAATTCTTTATCTATAAAAGATTGTGTAGAACCAAAAATCATAATACATTTTCATTTCTAGAGTGGATGATAAGTGTACCTTTCACCACTTTATTATTTTGATTGACTTCAGGAGATGTGATCACATGATTTTGTCTATAAATTTTGGCATAAGAGGTTGTGAAATTAGTTTTCATCATTAACCCTTAGATTTAGGAATTGTTTAGAATAATTCACATACTTCTTTCAATTGTAGAATTGGAGTGTGGGTGGTGCATTTAACTAATATTTATCCCAATTTTTTTCATTAACTTGATGCTTCACACATCTTCAACATTAACTTTCCCAATGTGAATCTTTTAAACACTTGAGACAATTACCAGTCCTATAAATATGATTTCCTCCATGCATATTTCCATTTTTATTTAATAAAGGAAGATAAATTTTATTTCCTCCATGATTTTTATTATTAGATTTTCCCAAAAACTCCATCTTTATTTTCTTATCAAAACCATGATAATTATGGTAATATCCACTATAAATTTATACCCAAATAGAACATTGAATGATTTATTTATAGCTACTAAAGTATCTTTTGGATAACACCTTTCAAAGATTAGTTTTTGGATACTAAAGAACTGATATTTTTTTTTATTTTTGGGTCAATGAAAATATTATAAGTTTACATCTAATGAATTATAAAATTTTCCTTATAGGTACCAATAGATCCACCATCCTTCCTTTTAATCTCAAGGATTTACCTTTTAATTTTCGTGTGAAGAGTTTAGGGGAAGTAAATACAGAAAAATTAAATAGTTAAACTCATCCCATTCCATAAATTAAATCTCTTCCTCTTTCCTCATATTATTAATAAGATTCCACCACTGGTCTGCTTCAACTTCCAAATGATGCACTATTAGTAAAACATTTTTATGATTTGATAATTGGAGAATTAAAGATATCTTTTCAGTGGTAGTTATCCATTACTTGAAAACTAGTGGATTGGAGAACCCACCAAAGGAAGGTGGATATTTCCTCATGAAGGACTGGATGGTGATTTGGTCCTCCTTTCCTCAATTATAATATAAATTTGATTCATGTATTGAAAGAGTTCAATGAGAATAAAAACAATATTTTTCATTCTAGCTCCCATGATCTTTAGTTTCTTAATATGAAAATCATTTCATTATCCACCATATTCATTAGAAATATGATTCCACTTTGTTATAAACATTTAGTAAAACCAAAAAGTATAGTGTAAGTATCAAGATCGAATAATTTTAGTGATAAATAATATAATCATACGAATCATTCTTGATATGTATTAAATTATGAAACTACACCAAATTCACCATTTAATGGATGGTTTTTAAAGGCAGTTTAAGAAACCACAACTAATGAAAAAATGATAAAATTTAACAGTAGTTTTTTTAAAAACAATAGCTAAGTTTTATAAATTTATTATAGAAAAAAAATCCCATATTCTCCCCCTTATCCCCTGATCCCCCTATCCCTCAATCCATCATCATGATGCCACACCCTTTCCCCCTCACCGCCACTCCTCGATTGAGCTCATTGTTGCTCCCCGATCCCCCTTATTTCCTCTCCCAAACAACCCCCACCATCACTCCCACATACCTCATCACCAAACCTCATAAAGACCTCACCTTATCCCTAATATCTCTCTACCTATCCCCTTTATCCTCACTTTTTTCCCTAAATGATCTCGTCGCTGCTCCCTTTACCCCTTGAAGTCACTCCTGATTGAGCCCTCATAAATGATCCCCAAGCCCTCACCATAACTACTCCCTAAACCATTTATGACCCCCAAATTATCCTCCCTAAGATACCCTTACATGATCCCATTGAGCACTCACAGTACCCTCCATGATCCCTTATCACCCTCCTCGATCCCTCACCATTACTCCCCTTTCCATGTACCCCTTTCTGACTTGACATTGATCCCTCATTGTTGAGGCCTTATTACCAAGCCCTTCCTGCCAAGCCACTGATCCTTCAACACCACTCTTGATCATTTATCCTTATCTTCATGGTCTCTCTTTCACCTCTTTCCACCTCTGAATCCTTTGTCCCCTACTAGCGCACCACTTCCTCATCCAACTGCGTATCATTATTGATTTATTTGATAATTTTTTAATGTCATACAGTCACATCCATTTTAAATTTTGAATTCATTAAACATATTTACATTTGAGTAGTAATTTTTTTATGGATTATATAAATTCAAATTAAAATATAAGAAAAATGATGTTTTTCAATAATATCATTAAATTAAAAATCATAATGATTTTTATGTTGTTTATTTTGAATAAATTAGTAATTATTTTTTAAATTGAATAATATTTCATAGGTTTTTTAATTTTCTTTAATAAAGTGTAGGAACTTGTTATATTTGGACAAAAGTTGGTTCACATTACCGAGGAACACACCACAATATATTAAGGTTTTGGAGGAGTTTTTAGATTTTTCAAATTTCTATCGATCCTTTTATGGGACAATAAGATATCCATGCCATAAATATAAATTTAGAAGGTGGTTGAAGAGACAAGAAGTTTATGAAAATTTAATATTTAATCAATTCCCTGCTCAATATTTTTGTTGTAATTGGAATAGAGAATCAAACAATATTAAAAGTTTTTACACTAATTTACATCGACAGAATGAGATCCCAAATTCATCTACAATCGAAAATGAAATAAAAAACCCTAATAAATGGTGCTTTTGACATTGCAAGGAAACAACATCAACATCAAAACATATTAGAACAACCAGTTGAGGGTGATACAAATGATAACTTAAAAAATGATATTTTTGGGACTACAAGAAAACTAGATCAAGATTGTAAAATATTATTGGATCCTCCTATTGATTTTGTGGACACTAATGTAAGAGAGAACTTTACTGAGAATAAAAATGCATTTCACGATTTAGTTTAATGATGGAAATCAAGAGCTGCACAATGGTTGTATGAAATATTCAAATCTTTCTTTTCTAATGATGTGGTACCATATTAAATACCTATACAAAATTACAAATAAGGAGATGTACATGATATTGAAATTTTTTCTTGTAACATTTCTTGAAGTTAATATCCTTGAGTATTTTTATGATATGAAAAAAGTTGTTACCAATATTGGTCTAAATTATACAAAAATATAATCTTGTTCTGATGATTTTATACTTTATTGGGGAGAGGATTCAAGTAGATAGTATTGAATTTTTTCCATATTCTAGATGATAGCCAATGGGTGATATTAGTAATCTGAATCAAAAAATGACTATGAGGAAGAAGAAAAACCACACATATAATTTTTTTTCAAAACTTCCCTTTAAAATTGAATTGAAAATATTATTAATGTCATCGAAAACCATCAGGAACATGAAGTGGCATTCTATAGATAATAACAGTGATGGGTTAGTGAAAAATACAAGAGTTTCTAAATAATGGAAGAAATACGATTCTTTATATCCAAATTTATTATTTGACCCTGGGAATGTGTGATTGGGATTTGTTTTTGATAGATTCAAGCCATTTAGGACTTTTATTACCTATTATAGAATTGGGCCATTTGTTTTGATCCTTTACAATATACCTACTTGTATGTGTATACAAAAACGTCTCTTATCATTTTGATGATTATTAATGATTTTTTGACAATAAATTATATTGATGTATACATATAACCTTTAATTTAATAATTACAGGATTTATGGAGAAATGGTGTTGATAAATATGATGCATCTTCTAGAATAATGTTCAAAATTAATGTTTCCCTAATATGGACCATTAGTGACTTCCCTAGACTTGGGAACTTATCTGGTTGGAACACTTACATATGTTTTGATTGTCATATTTGTAAATTTTATTTTGATTTGGAATGATTTTAATATCGTCATAAACTAAGGCTTCTTATTTCATCACATATTTCTTGATTAATCTCATATATTTTGGTTGAACAAGTCAAAATTCAACAGGTCTATTGATCGCACCTCAAAATTTGTTGTTATGTTCTAAAATATTGGAACAACTATTAAATATTGAAATATAATTTGAGAAGGTGAATCATTTGAATGATAGTGGGAAACGAGTTCAAAGTACATCATCAATTGAAATTAGAACACAATAATGGAATCCAAAATGTATAATATTCAAACTTATCTATTGAGAATTTAATTTTTTGCATCATAATATTGATGTTATGTATACTATGGAGATTTTTATGAAAATTTGATCCTCATATTACTTAATGATCATGGAAAATCAAATTATCATATCAATTCTTTGAAGGAATTACAAATAAGGAATATATAGAATGATTTATGGCCAGATGAGAATGGAAAGTTTGATCTAAAAATTAATTCAATTATAAAAATGAATAAATATACATTACTTATAATTTTAGGACATGTGAAAGTATATTATAGGTATTAAAGTAACATATCATGGTGTTTTGACTTAAAGTATCATAGGTTACATGGATTAAAAATCCATGATTCACATATTTTGTTACAAAAATTACTACCATTGGAATTGCGTACCTTGTTATACGAAAAGTTTACTATAGTTGTACTAAAAATTTTCACATTCCTAAAAAAAATATGTGAGAAAAATATATAACCATATGAGCTTGAAAACCTTTAGGATAGATTTTTACTAACACTTTGCGCAATGAAGATGATCTATCCTCCATCATTTTTTACTATCATGATGCATTTGACTATGCATTTGGTCACAAAAACTAAATTAGGAGGTCCCATAAATTATCAATAGATATATCCAATTGAGAGGTAATTTATTTATATTTTTTCAGCTTAAGTGAAAAATTCTTGTAACTTTATTAAATATATAATTTTTTTTATTTATTTTTTTCATAGATACCTTGTTCATTTGAAATCACACATAAAAATAAACCACAACCTGAAGGATATATTTTGAAATATATTTATTAGAGTAGTGTCTTAAATTTTTTTCTATATATTTGGATGATATTGACATGAGATTCAATCGATTCGAATGGGTTGATGACATATTGAATCAATCTAAACAAAATGGGACATCTAAAACCTTTCTTAATATCTGATGATCGGTTGGTAGGATCCCAAATATTAATTTGTAAAAAAATAGAATTATTACCAGCAGATAGATATGTGCTATTAAATATTGAAATTGCATATAAATTTATTGAAGATATCATGATACAAAAAAGAGATGAATGAGAATTCAAACACTAAATTAGAAAGATATAACAAAATATGTTAATAAAGAGATTTTAGAATGGTTTGAACATCATTTAAATTCGTAAATATTTAAATCAATATATATTATGTTTATTCATATATTTCAAAAATATTATAATGTATATTAATTTTTTTAGATCATGAATACAGATACTCTGACTGATTTTTAGAAGATTTGATGTTTCTATATTGAGGTCCTCTAAAATAGGCTAGAAAGTTTGAAACTTACAAAGTGAATGAATTCAAATTTTTTATATTAAATTGGGAAGAGGGTTTAAAAACAACAATAGTGATATATTTATAGTTTTTAAATTTTTATAGTATGGAATGTTGACTGATATTATCGAATTAAACTACCAAGATCACTTTTTAGTTATTTTATTCAAATGAATGTGGGTTAATATTATGAGGGGTATTAAAATATATTCCTTGCAATTTACTTCTCTGAACTTCTATATCTTGATGGATTTTAGTTACCATGAATTACCTAATATGTATATCTTATCATCAAAAGAAAAATGGTATATTATGTGTTAGATTTCATGGATGAAGGGTGGAGTGTATTTTTTCACATAAAATAAAGAGACTTGTATAATATGGGTGATAAAGTTAATGATTTGACATCCAACATTAAATTCCATCAAAAATAATAAACTAACTTATTTTTCCATCATGTTATTGAAAATATTAGTCATGAAAGGGCGCATGAATTAGATGATGTAATGACGGAGCATGATAAAGATATTATTGTAGAAAAAAATGATTTTATATGCAATAATCCATTAACTTATCAACCACCATTGAAATATGTTATTAATTTATAGTATTATGGATATGTTATCATATTTAAATTCTTTTTTATGTATGTGTTTTTTGAATTCGAAAAATTAAATGTTATATTTTTTTAAATGTGTAGTTATTCATTATCATACCTTTTTATATTATGTTTTTAAGTAATTTAAATATATTCTCATTTATAAATTTATTTTCAAACAATATTGTTTGGAAATATATGTTATTAAGTGGTTTTTACTTTTAAATGATATTAATTCCAAGGAATTAAATTTTCACTAATCCCAGTCGACTCCCAGTTGGCGTTCTCTCAACCACACTGACACTTGAGGATTCATCAGTGTCCCTCAATTTAATATATGTGGCACCCTTTTTCTTCCCCCATTAGTGATTTCCACACCATCCATATCCTTCCCATCAACATCTGGAACACCCTCCTTCTCTATCCAATAAAAATATATCACATTTCCTCTCGATTCATTAGGTTCATCACACAAATAATCTACAATGATGGAATCAGTGGTAACTCCTGTTTCTTCATGAGGATATTGGAGGGTGAAAATTATCGGTATAAATTTTAATGTGAATAAATTTATTGAAGTTTTTTTATACTAATAGATATTTTTCATAAAATATAGAAATAATGTTATTATTGAGACAAATATTAACAATTCATCTATCTATAATCTAAACAAATTTAAGATATTTTTCCCCTTTGATTGTTATGGGTTCCCCACAAATGATGATATGGGATTATTTGGCCAAATTCTAGGATAGTTGGTGACTGAGCTGGTTACCCTTCTAATTACATATTATAATTAGAGGAATATGCCTCAATCTTGAAAGAATAAAGTATTTGATTCTTAGATAAAGTTTTTTTAATACATTATGGGTCAATTGAATACCCATATTTAATTAAATTATAATATTTTAAAAATGAATCTACTTGTATAGATGTTATTACACTTTACCATTGCTGATCTTATCACACAAAAGTGTTCATTGAAAAATTTGGGTAAGAAATGGAAATATTTTAAATATATATTATGGAATTAATTCAATGATATATCGTTGGATAATCAACAATATATAATAAGTTATTTGAATGGTTACCTAGAGAGTACATGAAGGAGTTTATTGATAGACATTTCCAGGAGATGTATATGGTATTGAAAAATATGTTATTATATTAATCTCATTTAATATATATTAATGAATATGATAAGAATATGACATTGTATAAATTTTTATTAAATTACATGTTATTTATTTTAGGGTTTTTTAAGAAAAAATTCCTCAAGTTGATCTAAAAAAATCATCCCTCACACTTCCGGTTCAAATATTTTTTCAAGAAATAGATAGAATATCTTAAAAATTTTATTAGTTTAAATATTTATATGATAAAATTATCTATTTAATATATTAATTTTTTATTTATATTTGACTAATTTAGTAAAATAATTTAGGTCACCAAGTCTCCCGAATAGGACTTTGGTTGAATGTTCAAACGAAATCCAATGGTAGTTATATGAATGATCCTTCCAAAGAAGTCGGGGTATGAATTATTTTTTCATTGTAATAACTTACTATTAGTTGTCAATTTGTTAATATTTATTTATTTAAATATGATTAATATTTTATTTATATGTAAAAATAAAAGAACTATGGGATTCCAATCCCCTGTAGTGCATCTCTTTCTCCCAGGATGATCCAGTTGGTCAAGTCCTTAAGAAGGGGCATCCTGGTATTGTGCATGGGATGGGTTTAGGAACATTATTGTCTAAGGTCTTTGGTAGGTCACTAGATATTATAGAATCGTATAATACTAGTTATAGTAACTATCTACCTCAATATTCTTTGAGTAAAATTACTAAAATGAAAATAATAATTTAGCAATAAGGTAGCACAATCCAACAACAAGGAACCCATATATATATATATATATAAGATGAAAAGGTCATTTATTTATAAAAAGCACTGGTTGAATTATATAAGGATACAACTGAATGTGTCCCATGTAATATTGAATTGATGGATGGTTTTAGTGAGAAGGTAAATCAAAAAATTTATAACAATTTGGTACAATTTTTTTATTGGTTTTAAGTTTTAATTTAAATATATAACAATGTTTAATTTTCAAGAAAATTGTAATATAGGTTCCTATAGTAGGTTGTGGAAATGGATAAATATATAGTGTCTATATTAGTTCATCAGGTATAGATGAAGGTTGAATTTTTATTTGGTGGTGGTGATGTGTAACTAATCTCATGACAGACAAACATAATGATATGGTGATTGAAAAACCATGTTGTGTTTTGAGGTTGAGGATATCTGTATTTCTATTACATTTCATAAAATCTATATTCTTGAGTTTTTATGTTTTATTTTTATGTTTCCCTTATATGTACTATTCATAGGCTCATTTAGGTTATTTATTAATTATTTAATGTAAATTCTTCCATTATATATTGTTGAATTTTTTCCTTTTCTTAAATGTTATATTAGAGTTGGGATGGGTAGCTTATTATTAATATAATGGAATAAGGGATTTTAGTAAGCTCATTTTATAAGGTAGAGTTATGCAGACCCATATAACAAGGAAGTTATAATTAAGTCATGTATGTATGTGTTTTGGGTTTTATCTATTATTTCTTATGTTTTCATTATTATGCTTATTGGCTTGGGGTGTTGTGTGGTTTCCAGAATGAAAGTGGGATTGTTGTACCATTTAGAGATCAATAGAGGATAGGTCAATGTGATTTTGGGGGATTAGTTCATTATTATCTTATTATATGGAATCCTTGGTATTCAAAAGCTTTATTATGGGAAAATTATTCTAGTTTTTGATTTCATGTTATTTTTTGTTTTTTGGTGTTTTAAAAGATGTTCGATTATTTTTTGATAATGATTTATGCGGGTGTGTGGTGGAAATTTAAAAGAGGTGTGAAATTGATATGTAGAGATGGTGATGTTGTGAAATGAAGTGTGGGGTTCTATATATATAGTGGGGTTATGTGATTATATGGCAGTATGAAGTGATGTTGTCATATTATTTTTATTGTAATCATTTTCAATTATGGGTTTTGTAATTATATTATATGAATACTATTTCTTGTTAAATTTTTATGTTATTTTCTTGGTTTTCCTTTGGTATACTTTTTATAGGGGTATAGTTTTTATAGATTTTATTTTTTAGCAGCTATATATAGCATTAGTTTAAACCACCACTATATATGGTAAAAAATATTTATTAGTGGTTTAAACTGCTGATATATATGGTAAACCAATTTAGTATCTATTTTAACCATTGTGAAATCCTCAGTAGTTTTGATAGGAAAAACTACCACTGAAAAATGAAAAAACCATCACTAAAAATCATTCTACAAAACTTCCCAGAAACTACCACTAAATAAGTGAAAATTACATGAGTTGGATACCAACACAAACTTAGCAATAGTTAAAAAAACTATTATGGAACCATTTGGAAACAGTTTAAACTACCAACAATATAAAAAATACCACCACTAGTCCCCTATTTTGTTATAGTGTGACACCTTATCATCAACCTATGATGCGTTTAGGTTCACTATATATAAATTTTATTCCTCCATATTTTTTTAAGTTTTATATTCATATTCTTCATAACCAAATTTTCAAAAATAACCAAACCCTTCTATAATACCAACTGAGTTGACCCAGGCATAATATACATAAATACAACATCATTTTAGAAAAACATTCAATAAATTTCACTTTAATACACATATAAGGACCATAAAGGTTCAGTTTCCTTGAATAATAGATATATAGTAATCTTATTTCATTAATTATATTAAACATATCCCACAATGTTCTTCCCTCATAGTTCCCTTCATTGAAATATCCTATATAAAATATATTTTTTCATAACCTTGGTGAAATGGAAACATAAGAAATGGTGAGGTCAGATTCTCAATAAGGGTAAACATGGGAGATATCAATCGATGATGATATGAAAAAACAAGATAAGAATAAGGGTATGAGAGTATGATCATAACTGGAGAAGTTTATACTCAATTATTCATAGTCTAGAAATCATGATTCATGGAATAAATCTTTATCATTTCAAAAGACATGAGTCATAAGAGTGAGGAATCATCATTAATCAATCACAAGTTATGTGATCATATCATAAACATAATAATATCTCATATGACTTTTTAAATAATCATAATTATATAAAATCATTTTATTTGTCAAGGTTCACTTCGAATACTATAAAATTGGATGAAATACCATAGTGTACTGGGTTCACTCTCTATTCCATTATTTCCTAATTCATGGTTCACTCTTGAGACTATTACTATTGAACGAGTCCCTTACTGAATAGGTTTTACTCCCCATTCGAGCACATATTATTTAATGAGATATAAATAATTAACCAATGCATTATATGGAATTAATGTATCCACCTTTCAAATAATAAAAACCATACATATGTGTGTCAAAATATTATAAAAACATTTATTAATTCACCATAGTATAACCAGTAGAAATGAATTAGGTTTCATAAATATTATTTCATAACGTAATTAACCAGAGGGAATGTAATAGATTTCATGGAATCGTCCTTAAAACATAATCAACATAATCCATCCAGATAACTAAATTGGATGTTATAATAAAATCACATCATTAGTGAAATATACATCAAAGTATGTTGATATAGATGAAAAATACCTCTAAAATAACATTTGAGCCTTTATTTGAGAAAATGAAAACAATATCCTTTTATTTTGATAAAAATTTAAATAATAGTTACATTTTTGAGGAAAATATATTATTTTTAAATAACCTGTGAATCTTTTAAATAAATATAAAAAAAACCACAGCCATGATGGTGGGAAAATCTATTTATGTAGTAAACATTTAAAAAATATTCCTTTTATACTTTTTGTAAAATTTCATAAATAACCTATTTTTAAAACATTGTAAAAATTATATTTTAATACTTTTAAAGGAAGGGAAAATATGGATGAAAATTAATTTTAACAAAATTATCTTAAAAGAGAATATTCTTGAAAATATTTTAAAGAACTTGGATATAGTGGAAAAAGTTTGTAGACCAAAGAGGAAATAAGGTCGACTTTTCTTAATATTATTTTATAAATCATTTTAAGTAGTAAATAAATGATAATAAAAAGATAGATTTAAAACCCTTTAAATTACTATATTAAAATAAAATATAAATTTTTTATGAGATAAATACCATATAATTACCCCCAATGAGATTCAATAAAAAATAATCCAAATTAAAATGAAATTGGAATATAAACCCATACCTATAGTCCTGAATTTCTTCACATGTTCTGTTATGTTCCTATGTAATAAATTTAGTTTTATTATAAATATATACTAAAACCATATTAATATTTATTTTACATAACATCATCCCCTCATAATTTCCAATTACCCACTTATTAACAATTCTTTATTAAAATCAACATTCAGGTGAATACTAGTTTGTCTTGAATGCATGGTTCTGTTTGAAGATTTAATTCCATGAACCTTGGTCATAGTTTCATCACATATAAAATGTTTATCATTTTATAAGTATCAAATTTATTAAATATATACAATTTTATTACCATTCATATAAGTTAGTGATGAAAAATTAATTACATCACTTTGTAGAGATGGTAGTTCATATATACACACGAGTAATGTTTTTTATTTTCCAATGAGTGGAAATAAAGAACGAAAAATAATAATATATCTGAAATGAGTAATATTAATAAAATAAATATCATATATATTAATTAAATCCATCAAAATTACAATCTATTTGTGGATAATATAATAAACAAATCACATTGCTTTGTAGTAGTGACAATCCACATCTACAGACAAATGAAGTTATCATTTATAATAGGTTAGAAAGGAGGTAAAAAATTGATGTACCATTAACATAAAAAATTTAGTTATAGTTATGATACTTATTTAATCATTTTATAATGGTTATAAAATATTTTTAGTATTTTATGGAAGTGAGAAACTCAAAATAGATTAGTAAAGACAATTAAATTTTCTTTGGGAAGCCTCACTTGGCCTAGACCTTAAACATTCAAAGGATGGTTATTCGGGAACAAAATATTATCTAGGATATGGGTAAAAAAGTTATTAAGATATTTTTTGGGGGATTATCTGAGATATATGGGTCAAAATGTGTGAATGATTGAGGGAAATGGGACCTCCTTTTATAAGTGAGGTGGGTGGAAAACATATAAATACTTGAAACATTGAAATATAATAAAGTCATATTCAAGTGAAAGTGGAACTAAATGGACAATTTTTTGAAGATAATATAATATAATGTCTAAATATCTTTAAAAAAAATCAAATATAGACAAGTTTATGTGATATTTTAATCCTTATCTTTTAGTTTTAAAAGTTCATAATCCCTTTTTAACCTTAACTAAGGCAACCTATTTTTTTCCATAAATACTATTCATTATAACTATAAATGAATGTTATAATGACCTGAGCCTGAACTTCTAGACTTAGTTCTTAAAAATTATGTGTAAATTGTTATTTATAAATTAAAATGAACAATTAAAAAACAATATAAACAAACAATAACCTTTTACAGGTCTAGGTTCTGGAGGATTAGACGACACCTTACATTTATCAGAGTTTAACAAAAATAAAACAATTGTCTACTATGCTTCACTTCATGATAACACCAAAAGTTTCAAAGGATGATTAATAATATCTATGATTCGTGTGAAAAACATTTAAAAATAAATGGGTGAGCATTCAATTTCCCAGCAAGTAGTTTTAAAGTTGATTAAAAACGTTTTTGAAAATATTTATTTAAAAATAACTTTGAGAAATTCCTTTGAAGATAACATAAAAATAATTTTCTAACTTTTTTTTTAAAACTTAATTAAAATTACTTAAAATTAAAATAATATACCACTTTTTAAATTACTTATGTTCAAAAAATTTATTTAAAAGTATTCTAATGATTTTTCTAAAAACACTATGTAAGCTTTTGAAAACAAATACTGTGGCTTGTTAAAACTTGAAACATTGATGGATATCTTGATACTACCCACTTGTTGAGTTATTGGGGTCACTTTCCAATTCCCTACCATATTTACAACCTCCATGTTCTAGATTTTCTAAAAAATTTTTAATCTTTCTTTACTTTTATACACGTATCTCACTGGGAGTAACGACCCTAAATTTTATTAATGAAAATTTATCCTGATATAATTAAATGTCTTATTATGTAAAATGGTTTTAGAAAACATATTCAATTACATGGTTTTATGTTTTTAGTTTTTAAAATACTGTTAATAATTGTTACCATTTCTAATATAGCTATTGAATAGTGATCACATGATTAGTATAAATATATGGCTTTAACAAATCAAATTTACTCACACAAAGGAAGCGATGAACACACCCAGTAGAATTGCTATATACGAAGCCCATTTGTTGGAGTTCAGAAAGGTTGTAGTGTCACTGGGATTCTCTCTTGACCAAGCCCAAGCTGAGATTCAACACATTAATCTTGAACGGAATCACCTAGGATAGAAGTTGAAGTTAATAGAGATTACCACCAGAGCGATGTTATCTGAGCCTCCCCAGGAGTGTGTTACCATCACACACATTACCCTAAGGCAGTATGCGAGTGTTATAAGGGGTTATGTAACAAGACCCTATAACTATGATTATTTCCATTATTTTTTTATATAATAAATAATATACATTCATTTTAATATTGTTACTTTGTAAATGGTTTTTAAAGTCCAACTGATATTTTAAGTTAATATTTAAATTAAATTTATAAATATATTTTGATTAATTAATAGATTTTTGAATTAAATAATATTTTAATAAAATATTATTACTAAATTATGTTTTATTAAATTTAAAGGATTGTATAATTTTTATGAATACAATTGTAATTTTTATTAAGGTTTGAAAGCTCTTTTTGTGAAAACCCATGAATTTTAGATAAATGTAGGTTTTTATATTAAATGTAAAAATTCACATATTTGGAAAATTATTTAGATAAAATTAATATCATTTTTGGATTCAAGACAGTGAAATTATCTAATGGTGATTTTTTCATTATTTTTAGAGACAGTCATATTTTTCTGTAAAAATTAAATACTGTTTAAATATATAATGTGTTTTCTAATATTATAATGACCCAATATTGATTTAATAAAAGACTATAAAAATTATATTCAGCCAATATATGTTTTACCTTTAAAACAATGTTATTTTAGTGTGACTCACCTCCACATAAGCAAGCCAAATATTTTAACAAGTTAGGCTATTTGGCTTATAAAATAATATTTTCCACTCTGCTCTAGAAAAAAGCATGGGAAAAAACCATGGGATAGTTTTTGGTTTTGATTAGTTTAATGTGTTGTGTCCAAAACCTAAAAAATAAATAATTCCCTCTCCTTTCCTACATAAACCCACTCAATATCCCATTCCACTTCACTCAAACCATTTGGAGCTCCACCAACCTATTAACTCCTCTCTCTAGAATCCTCTCAAGGCACCCCAATCACCCAATAAGCCTTTCTCCAGCCTCTCCCAAGCCTTTGGGATCACACTTCCAAGTAAGGGATCCCAACTTTCCTTCCTTATTTATGTCCAAGTTTCCTTATATTGTTATTCCCCTTTTGTTTTCAATTAAAAATGTTGGGGTATGATTTATAATATCCCCTATAATGTCCTCCTTATGTTTGAATGATGAAATACCCATTTCTCTCTCATTAATGCCTCCCATGTACACCCGTTACCATGCCAAAATTCCATAAGGTATTTCTCTCTCCTCATTTACATTCATGAAACTGTTTTATATTATGCATCTAAATTCCATTACATATGTTGGGATGTTATGTTCCATAACCCCTTACTGTACATTTCATGTATAAATGATTAGATACCCCTTTATCTCTCATCATACCATTTTATGATTTCTATTTGACGTCATTTTGCTGCCAAAGTTACAAAAAAATTTCCCATTAAAAAATCATCATGTAAGTGAATACCATACCCATATCTCTATCAAGTGTATTCAATTTTATGGACATGTAATTTTGGATTTATGGATTAAATTTATGTTTTCCACATCTCTTATTCATGGAATAAATTATGACGTGTAATGAATCTATGTTGTATGATCTATGTGAAGAACTTATGCCTGAAATGAAATGTTTATAAAGGGTGTGCCCTGATAGCACTGTAATGAATTGGGTAATATTTAGTATCATGATACACTATGTTCAATGAGGGTTTACTCATGATAATTCAAGTTAAATGAGGGTTTAGTGTGCAATGAGGGTTTACTCATGCTCCATGTGCAATGAGCCTTGGAACATGCTAATATCATGTTAAATGTTGTTGCCACATTTCCTTGTTATGATAATAATACTATATCATGCCTTTATGTTCATGTTTCTATTATGCTACATTGATATTATTATTACCTAACATGTACTATATTCTTCATGTTATGCCCTGTTTAATCCCTTACTGGGATTTATAGCTCACCTTTTTTTATACATGTCCTCAGGTTATCCCATGCAATGCTAAGTACGAAGGAATGTTTTGGTCATGTAAAAGAAGTTTTCAATAAAGATGTTGTATTTTATGTTATAAGTTGTTCTTTAATGTTCTTAATTTCCCTAGACACTATATCTATCAATCCTCAAAGTTTTCTTAAGTGGAATATAATGTAATAAATCATGTTTAAGTTTGTATTAAAGAGCAGGGTTTTGATACTGGGTTTTATGTTTTGAAACTCATGGAATTATATATAAGCATTGCTTAATACATATAATTCTAATAAAACATCATTTAACATTCATAAAATATTATTTCATTTCTTAAAATCATGAAAAAATTATATATATATATATTGCAAACACACACACACACACACACATATCTAATCACACATAAAAAAGACATGTTCACTTTTATTTATATAATTATATAAATACTAATATTCATTGGAAATTAAATGATCAATATAACCAAATCTCATGCTACAAAAACTTTTCATAACATGGATGATTAATTATTATTCACATACTTAAAATGTCTTCCTTAATTCCACAAAAATCCATTTATGTAATGTTTATTGAATACTCATGCATATATCTATATACATATATATGTATGAATAAATTCCGTGATAACAAAATCATTGATGTATGTCCATAATCTTGATTTGTGTATAATATACACATGATAAAATTATGAAATTATTAATTTATAAATTCATACTTATATTAATACTTGATTAATCATAATTTATTAAAAATAGTTATATCTAATAGTATTTGATACTTCTCATCTTTAGATAACAGGTAAAAAATAGAAATGAGAAGAAAGGGTAGATTAACCTCAATGGGTAAGACTACTCTTGTCCCAAATACACGAATATATGGGGTTTCTTTCATAGTGGTGTAGGTTGTGTGGTGATAACCCCATAAGGTATGAATGTGTTTATCTAGATACAACCTCATTACTATGTCTAGTATCTTCTATAGGATGTTTGATAGAGTTTTATTAAAGGCCTCAATATAACCCATTATTTGTTGTATGGTGGTGGGATTAATGGTTGTATTGGATGTTATGTTACAAATATAGCCTTTTCAACTGATTAAAGCAAACATTGGTGCCATTATATGTAAATATTGGGTGAGGGACACCAAATATGATAATCATGTTTGACTTCAAAAATTTGATGATCGGTGTCTTCGTAACTTCTTATAGGGATATTTCGTTGGTTCACCAACCAACCAACGTTACTTTTTTATTTTCAAAAACACTTTTAAGGGGATAGTGAGAACCCTCACAACATTAAACACCAAAAGAAACAACAGATTTATTGAAGAACAGTTTGAGCCGATTGGAATCAATTTACCTAAATAATATCCAGGGAATAGAATTTACCTCGGAGTCAGGGTAGTCCTTCAATATGCCTTCATAATGAAGTTCCATGTTATCCCAAGATTTCGTGAATTCCTCCATGTCAATATTTCCCATATTGAATCCTTTGAGCAGAATAAAATCCTGCCTATCAATCCACTCGCCTTGTTCCTTTGTAGTGATCACACGTATCATTCTTCCCATCTTATTCAATGCTTTAATATCCATATCTTCCTCTCCCATTTCTTCATTTGAGTGCAAAAGCAGATCCATGTGTTTCAGCATCAATTATATATATCGCTGAGGGTCTCTGATGGAGCTTGTCTCACGTTTCTATCCAGGATCCCTCGTCTTCATCGAGGGAATGGCAGGGATTCCAGCCTCACCACCATCCGACACCGGGTCGCTAAATGTGTTGACCACTGCATCCGAATTTCTCACAGAAATAGGATCCTTTGGAAGTTGCTTTCCCTTGCTTGCATACCTCGTGATAGGAGGACTAGGTATGTTAGAATACTGCTTCCTATGTTTCCCCCTCTGGTTCTTCGTGATAAATCCATCAAAATCAGTAGTAATGAACTTTCCCTTCCGTGAGGATGATCTTAAATATTCCTCTTCAATGGACACTTCCTTGGGCTCCTCGGGGATGTCCATAACATCATCCATCTCCTCTTGGGACTCACCCACATCTACCAAGTGGTCCTCTTCATGTGAAGCCTCATTCGTGTTTAGATCCCCATTAGTTTGGAAGTCATCATCACCCAACAATGCATACCGATTTTGAAGGTACATCTTTGATCTCCCAGCTATCACTGTCTCCGCATAATAAAGGGTGGCCTGTGTGGCCTGCCTTGGCACCTTGGAGGCTCCTGACTGTTGATAGCCTCTTCCCATATATTGAAATTGAAAGTAGGTGTCTTTTAGGGATAGAAAATGGGAGTTCCCACTAGATTATTGGTCCTCACAAGGTCCCTCAATCACCTCTGTAACATTGGCTACATTAATTGTAACTATCTGGATTACTGAAACTTCTTTTTCCAGGGGTACCACCTCGTTAGCACCCACATATGATGAAGTTCCTTTTCTCAGAATTTCCCCTGGAATGCACACCCAAAGTCTCTCTTTAATATGTCAAAAACCATAGAATCATTCAGGTTTGGAGATGGGGCCATTAGTTTTCTCATATAATCCTGTGCTGAAAGACCAGGACTAAGTCCTGGCGCCTCCATCTCTTGTTGTTTGCCATATTCGGAACCACTGTTGGCGCAAACTGGTCTAAATTCCAAATATTTGCTTCTACATTCACCCATACACAATCCCTTTCCATCGTCGCTTGCATCCGCAGCCTACCTAGGATCCATCCTCCCACGTCCGAAGAATGCCCCAGGATAGCCCAGCTTCTTACAGGAATTACAGAAGTCAAACCAAGTTTCATATACAACAGGTTGTTTGTACCGAAACTCTCCCTCCACTGTAATCCACACAAAATCACATGGAATCTTTGAGACATCTAGTTCCACACATATATGAGGACATACCGGATGGAAGAGTTCCCTAGTTCTTGAATCAACACACATAAATCTACCCACTAGGTTACTTAGCATTCTCAAAATTGCGGGATTTTAAAACAATAGAGGGAGGTTCAGAAAACTAACCCATACCACTGCTGAAGGGGAGTCACGTTGCATATGGAAGTCATAAGACCAACGAAAGAGGTAAAAACAGAGACCATTGTAGCTTCCTGGGGAACTAGACCAGGCTTTAACTAGATCCTCCTCTGTGGTGAATCGAATCCAAATATGCCTGGAATCGAGCAGACCCACTGTTGCTCTATCTTGTAAATCCCATGACCCAAACATATACCTGTCAAATGAATCCACCAAGGGACGCCACTGCCTGAAGCGTGAAATCAGGGAGAGATTCAGTAGACCCGAAGCCTCGTTGAACTCTGAGGTTGAGATCGAAAGATTCAGAAGTCCATTTATCAAATCCGGAACTTTAGGGAAAAGAGAAATATGAGAGAAGGAGGGAAGAAAGTCGGGGTTCGAGAAGGGAGAGAAGGATGGAGCCAGTCCTGTGACGGAAGTCGGAGGTCCCTCCCCTGATGGGGGAGGAGGGACCAGAGTGGGAGCTGTCGCCATCTCCGAAGAGGGTTAAGGCGTCGCGAAAGCACCGCTACAAGCCCTCACCACCCCCTATAAGGTATAAAAAATAAAAATGTTCGACCTATTTATAACTATTCATGTATAAATTAATTCCCTCCACATAATAATGATATCGCATAAGTGAGATAAAACACTATCTAAATGAGAATATAAATTATGAAGGTTACATAAGTGAGGATAAATAAATTCATTTATCATATAATATTGAAGGGTAAAATACAATGGTTGCATGATTATGATCAGAAGATACATAATTTATACTTATAAATTGTAATTTTTTTTACATAAGTGGAAATAAAGAAATAAAATACTTATCTAAGAATTAAGATCAGTTATATATAGAAGATAGGAGTTCATGTAGGATTGAATAATTGTCTCCAAAGTCTGTATAAGAGTAATCAGAAAATATGCCGCTATAAAATAAAAAATGAACTACCCTTGTAAGTGAAGATATATAAGCTGTGTAATAATTAAATTCTAGAATATGGAAAAAATTTTGAGCCATTTTGATTCAATAATAAAGAAAGTGTTAAAATTGATATACATTTCGTGTGAGAAATCTTAATAGAATGGATGTCTAACTATATCTATAAATTTTCTGATAGTAGTAACATGTGGAATTAGATTTATAAGATACAGATATATAATATTAAAAATGATCATGGGTAGTAAATATGTGGTAGAGAAATGAGGGGGAAAAATTAAAGTCTATAATTTTCACATAAAACAAAGAGTATTCAAGGACCACTATTTCATATATAGAGGTATCACTAAAACAAGGGGGCTTAGGGAATATCTAGAACATTTATATAAAGGGATAAAAAGATACTTTTATAGGAACATTTTATATAATAGGGGTAATAATATTTTCATACTTTGTAATTTATATTATTTTTTTAAAGATATTGGGATAGATTTATGAACCACCAAATAGTTTATTTGAAGATATCTTCCCTTTTAATTCTTGAGTTATTATTTATTTTTAGGTTTCCTCAAATTGTTTTTTATTATAAGGATTACATTGTGTATTAGGTAGAGTAAAAATATCTTTCTCTATTTTACATATATACTATTATTCTTCTCTTATTTTTTACTATCTTTAGTTCCCTTCAAAGTGTTTACTCAGTATATATGGTTGATTAGAGTATATTAACTGAGAAAGATGAAAGAAGTTTCTATCAATTGACTAAAGTTTTCTTTATTTAAGTAAGAAAAGTTGTGTTGTAGTGTGTTTCTCAAGTAGTACATTATTACCCAAAAAATTGAAATAATTATAGGAGATTAATAGAAGGTCATTGGTTCATTAATTTAGTAAAATTTTAAGAGGAGGAATGGTGTGACCCGAGCATAACATACCAAAATGTCACTTCATTTTAGATAAATATTAAATATATTTCACAATAATACATGATTGAGGACTATAAAGGATTATTGAATTCAAAGTCTAGATACATAAAAACCTACTTCATGAAATATATTAAACATATACCACAAATATATTCTCTTATAGTACCCCTTATAAACATATCATAATTAAAACATTTCTTCATAACTTGGGGGAAATGGAAACATAAGAAAGGGAGAGATCAGATGCTCAGTAAGGGTAAACATGTGAGATAACAATTGATGATCAAAGGAAATAATAATGTGAACATACAATTATTCATGTATGATCATAACTTAAAAATTTCGTTCTCAATCAGTAATACATAATAAATCATGATTCATGGCATAAAAATTTACTATTTCAAAACACATGAGTCATAAGAGTGATGAAACATCATTAATCAATCGTGATCCATTAGAGAATATCATAAGCATAATAATATATCATTGGAATTGTGGAAAAATCATAATAATATAAAATCATTTCATTAGAAAAGGTTTACTTCCTAGATTATCATAGTATAATAATTCCCATATTGGATTGGGTTCACTACCCATCCCGTCATTTCCTTTTTTAAGGTTCACTCCGAAGACTATAAATAAGGATAGAGTCCCTTATTGAACATGGTTTACTCCCCATTCTAGTTCATATTATCTCATGATATATCAATTATTTTCTAATACATTATATTGATTTAATATAACTTCCCATAACATAGTCAAAACCATACAGATGTGTTCCAAAATATCCTAAATTCATTCATCAATTTATTATATCATAACCCATGGAAATGAAATAGTTTTTATAAATATTTAATCATAACTTAATTTACCTTGGTGAATTTATTGGATTTCATGGAATCATTCTTAATACATCATTATCATAAGACATATTGAGAAAGAAATTGTATGATATCATAAAATAATTTTCCTAGTGAAGTATATATCAAAGGATGTTGAAGTATATTAAAAATAACTTTAAAATAACTTTCAAACATTTTCTTGAATTTATAAGAAAAATATATTTTTATTTTGATAATTTATTAAAATTCAAATTCAAAAACATTGAGAAAAATATTTTCATAGAAAATAACTATATAAACTTTTAATGTATTCTTAAAATTAAATAATGATTATGACATGGATAGAAACCGTTCATATGGTAAACATTAAAACAATGATTCCCTTCATTATTTTAGTAAAATACAATAGACAACCAATTTGTAAAAAATTGTAAAAATTAATTTTTAATTATTTTATAATAAATTAAAATATGGTTTATAATGAATTTAAATAAACAATTGATCATATGAAATAACTTTCTTTAAAACATTTTAACGAACATGGACATGGAAGAAAAGGTTCATCAACCAAAGAGGATATAATGTCATATTTTATTAAAATCATTTTCTAAATAATTTTAAGTATCAAGGAGAGGATAATACAATGAAAACTTGAAAAACCTAGAAATAAACATAGGAGAATAAAATATATGGGGTTTAAGATATAAAACCAAATAATTCTCAAAATTGGATTCAAGTATAAACAATCTCAATTAAAATGATATTGCAACATAAACCATTACCATATGTCATGAATTTCTTTGTAGGTTTTCATGAGTTCCTGTATAATAAATTTATATTTATTATATAGATATACTATAACCATATTCACACTTATATTAAAAAATATTATTCTCTTATAATTTTTAAATTACCCTTTATTAATAATCTTTGTATAAAATCATCCTTCAAGTGAAAACTTGTTTGTTTTTCACATACGTTTTGGTTAGAAAAATTTGGTCACTAAAACTTTGTCAGGGTTTCATGATTACCAAAATATTATTAATTTTATATGTATTATATTTATTCATCATATATAATTTTATAACCATTCATAATAGGTGGTTATGAAAATTTAATTTCATTACTTCGTGGGGATGGTAGTCCAAACATATGCATGAGTAATGCATTCATTTTTTGATGATTATAAAGAAAGAAAGATTAATAATAATATATCTTTCCATAATCATAATAATATCATAATTATAACTTACATTTATTATATTTATAAATATTGTCATCTATATAAGGAAAACTTGAAAAACGAATCACATCTCTTCGTGGGTGTGGTTGTCCACATGTATACACAAACGACATTATCATTTCTCATATAATGTAAAATAGGTTAAAAATGGTTGTAAAATTACCAATAAAATATTTTATAATATTACTGATACTTATTTAATTATGTTAATATGGTAATAAAATACTTTGAGGATGTTAAGGAAGAACTAAACTTGAAATAGATTGGTAAATACAATTACCTCTTCTTTGGGAAACCTCCTTTTTTCTACACCTTAAGCCTTTATAGGTTGTTATTTTGAGAATAAAAAATATATAGGATATGAGGAATGATAATAGAAAGATATTTGGGTAGATATTTGGTGAGATAGATGGCACAAAAGTTATTAAGTAGTGAGGGGAAGAGGATCTCCTTTTATAATTGAGGTGGGTGACAAACTTGTAAATACATAAAATATTAAAATCTAATAAAGTCATATTCAAGTGAAAGTTACACAAAATGACCAATTTTTTTAAGATAAGACAAGATAAGGTAAAAATATGTTCTTAAAATTAAATTTAGATAGTTTTAAGTGATATTTTAAACCTTATATTTTAGTTTAACTCCCTCGTTAACCCCTTTTGACATTAACTGAAGAAACAATTTTTTAGTATATATACCATTCATTATGGAAAAAATGAAAGTGGCCTCACTAATAAATTTTTAAATGATTATTAAAAAAATGGAACCTATTTTTATTAAATTTAATTTCTTTCAGTGAAAGAAATTATTTTTAAAATAAGTGCACAAAATGCAATTAATTTTTTAAAAAAAATTAATTTCTAAGCATAAAAATAAATTTAATCCAATTAATTGAAAAGTAAGAAAAATTAAATGAATGTTAAATTATTTTATTGAATATATTATCTTAAAATATAATTAAAATCATTAATAAATAGTGATTAATTTAACTTATTATGATAAACAAACGTTGCATTAATAAAATAATTATTTTTAGAAAAAAATATTTTTTTCCCTTCGAATGATTTTATTTTCATTTGTAACCAATTTATAATAAATAAATTCATTTTATTCTTGTAAAAATTATAATTTTTCATAGATTTAATATTCTGAATTAATTTTCAAAAAATAAATACATGAAAAAAATAATTCACATAAAAAATACTTCAAATATGTTCTTTAGGATCAATAGTATTTCCTAAATTAGTTATAAATTATTTTCAACAATTCTGTTTCATTTAAATAACATATAATGTGATTAATTTTATAATTTATAATTATTATTCACATATGATCATGGTTTCATGTTTCACAATCTATCAAGCATATCATATCTACTAAAGGGAAAAATATATTCTAAAATTTTTGGGTGTTACATTCTTCCTCCTTATAAGAATTTCTCATTAAAAATTCTATTACTATGATACAAGAAACCAAGGATACCTCTGCCTCATCAAATCATTAGGTTCCAACATAGATTCCTTAAATTTATAACATCTACAGAACCTTAAACTGGTGATTATTTTTATTCCGTATCACTTTATCTATATTTTTCAATATTTATATATATTTATCTTCATAAGAAAGACCATGCTATAATGGTATAACCTATGAGTTCAGTACATATAAATGATCTAGTATGAACTTCCTCAAAAGACATATGTAGAAACCATCATGAAATTGGGAGAGATTTTAAGGAAGCTTTAAGTGATGATATATCGTCCTAATAATATCATGAATATAATACGGATCAATATAACTGGGGATTAACCTCCCTTTAATTACAAATCTCATACCATTATTCTAAAGAGATATTTGAAGGAATACCTTATCACCAAATTTAAACTCTATATCTCACCAATGATTTTATTCATAACAATTCAGTCAACTCTGATCTACCCTGATATGTTGTTTAATGGATCCAATTTCCTCTTCTATTTCCTTAACTATCTCAGGTCCCAATATATTTTTTTCTCCAACTTCATATCATCATATTGAAGTCTTGCACTTATTACATAGAAGGATTCATAGAGATCCATCTAAATGATCGAGTTAAAGATATTGTTGTAAGAATATTTGATTAGAGAAAGGTTTTGATCCCAAAATCCATTGAAACACAAAAATAAATCTATCAAAATATCTTCTAGGGTTTTAATTATCCTATCAAACTAACCATCTATCCGAGGATGATATTTAGTGACAAATAAAAACTATGCATTCAAATATTGTTGAATACTTCTCTAGAACATGGAGGAAAACATTACATCTTTGACAAATATGATTCAAAGTATCACTCTATGGAAACTTACCACTTACTTAATGTATAACCTTGAAAGCTGATCAAGAGAGAAATATTACCTAATACTAATGAAATGTGATGATTTCATAATAAGATTGACTAAAACCCAAATAGAATTACACCGCTTATATTTATTTGGGATTCCCATGATGAAATCTATGGTGATGTTTTCCCACTTGCACTTAGGTATGTGTAAGTGTTATAACATCCCCTTAGACTTATGTCTATAACAATTAAATTACTCACATACCAGACACCAAAATAAATACTCTGAAATATATCTCATTAGGTTATCTAACCATTAATTCTATTTAATATCTCTATACATCATCTTACTTCTAGGATAAATAGATAATGAAGAACTATGTGCTCAATTTAACAATTTATTATTCAATTATGGTATTAGCGGGGCACATACTATATTTTTTTAACATAATCATTCCATCACTATCATGAATGAATTCTAGAATATTCCTTACCTTATTTTATATCTCTATATCTTTATTATATGCCTCTTTAATCTTTAGATGAATGGATGAATGAAAATTCATCTAAAAAATATAAGATATTTATCCATTCCTTATAATTTCATGGTCCATTAACTATAAATCAATAAGTATTAGATCTCATTTAATCCTCATAAGAAAAAAACTAGCATGGCCCTTTCAACACAGAGCATCAGACACCTTGTTTTCCATCTCAAGGTAGTAATGTATTGTGAATTCGTAATGATTAATCAATTTCAATAATCTCCTCTAATGAATATTAAAATATTTCTCTATGAATATATACTTTAATCTTTTATGTTTGGTATATATGTTACATATTTTACCATAAATATAATTCCTTTATATGCTCAAAGAAAAAATTAATACTGCCAGTTCCAAATCACGAGTTGGGTAATTTTTCTCAGGAACAATGAATTGATGTGAAATAGAAGATACTATTATATCATTATGAATTATAATACTCTACTATTTCTTCTTTGATTAATCACTGTAAACCATAAATCCTTCTCCACTACAGGGTAGTGTGAGTACTGGTGCATTAACCAACCTTATTTTCAGTTTCTAGAAATTTTCTTCACATTCATTAATATAAAGGTACTTGGATCCATTCCATGTTAACTTGGTTAGTGGATTTAATAACCACGAAAAATTTCTCACAAAGAATCAATAAAATCTATCCACACTAAAAAACTAAAAAATTCTATCACCATTATTGGTTTGGGCCAATTTTCAATAACTATTGTCTTTAGGGGACCCACTGATACAACCTCACTTATAATTAAATGATCCAACAACAATACTTTATTTATACAAAAATTCACATTTTCTAAATTTTGAATATAGACTCTCATTCCTCAAGGTCTTAAAAACAATCATCAAATGATCTTTATGCTCTTCCTTACTCTAGGAATATATAAGAATGTGATTTGTAATTACTACTAAAAAATGATCAGGGTAATCTCTAAAGACTCTCTTCATTATATCCAAGAATATAGTTGTGAAAATTCTAATTCCAAATAGAATAACGAAAAATTTATAATGAAATTACCTTATATGGAAGACTTTCTTGTATATTTCTTCCTTTATGACCCTCAATCAATCATATCCAGATCAATGGTCAATCTTTGAAAAGTGTCGATCTCCTATAAATTAATCAAACAAATCATCAATATGGGTTAGATGATATTTTATCTTGATAATAATCTTATTAAGTTCCTAATGATCAATAAAAAGATTCATTTAACCATATTTATTCTAAGAAAAAGAATAGTTTCACCCCTTGGAGATATAATTTTCTTAATGAATCCCTTATCAAGATTCTCCTTGTGTCTCTTATTCAATTCTTACAACTCAATCAAATCCATTATACAAGGATTATATTAAATTTTTATAGTACCAGGTATGATTTCTATTGAAAAATAAACTTCATGATTCAGTGTAATTCTAAGTAACTCTTCAATAAATACATCATAATATTCCTAAATAATAGGTATATCTTCAATTTTGAGTTTCTCCCCTACAATTTAGGATAGATATACCTTATGAATATGCAATTATACCCATACAATGGAAGTAGTTTCTATTGTAAGTTCATATTCATCCTCGAAAAAATAGAAAATCATTGACTGATTTGTAATATCCAATATGACTTCCCTTCCCTGGTAATTGATATGGACTCTATATAGAGAGATCCAATCCATTCCTAAAATAACATCGAATTCCACTAGATATTGAATCAAAATATTTATAGGAAACACATTCCCACAAAATTATATCAAAGTGGAGATATAGATTTGAGATGTGATCATCATACCATTATTAGTTTCTATGAATTATTCAACATCTAATAGTTGAGGTGGTGATATGATATTTATAGTAAATTCTTTATCTATAAAAGATTGTGTAGAACCAAAAATCATAATACATTTTCATTTCTAGAGTGGATGATAAGTGTACCTTTCACCACTTTATTATTTTGATTGACTTCAGGAGATGTGATCACATGATTTTTGTCTATAAATCTTGGCATAAGAGGTTGTGAAATTAGTTTTCATCATTAACCCTTAGATTTAGGAATTGTTTAGAATAATTCCCATACTTCTTTCAATTGTAGAATCAGAGTGTGGGTGGTGCATTTAACTAATATTTATCCCAATTTTTTTCATTAACTTGATGCTTCACACATCTTCAACATTAACTTTCCCAATGGGAATCTTTTAAACACTTGAGACAATTACCAGTCCTATAAATATGATTTCCTCAATGCATCTTTCCATATTTATTTAATAAAGGAAGATAAATTTTATTTCCTCCATGATTTTTATTATTAGATTTTCCCAAAAACTCCATCTTTATTTTCTTATCCAAACCATGATAATTATGGGAATATCCACTATAAATTTATACCCAAACAGAACATTGAATGATTTATTTATTGCTACTAAAGTATCTTTTGGATAACACCTTTCCAAGATTGGTTTTTGGATACCAGAGAATTGATATTTTTTTTTATTTTTGGGTCAATGAAAATATTATAAGTTTACATCTAATGAATTATAAAATTTTACTTATAGGTACCAATAGATCCACCATCCTTCCTTTTAATCTCAAGGATTTACCTTTTAATTTTCGTGTGAAGAGTTTAGGGGAAGTAAATACAGAAAAATTAAATAGTTAAACTCATCCCATTCCATAAATTAAATCTCTTCCTCTTTCCTCATATTATTAATAAGATTCCACCACTGATCTGCTTCAACTTCCAAATGATGCACTATTAGTAAAACATTTTTATGATTTGATCATTGGAGAACTGAAGATATCTTTTCAGTGGTAGTTATCCATTACTTGAAAACTAGTGGATTGGAGAACCCACCAAAGGAAGGTGAATATTTCCTCATGAAGGAATGAATGGTTATTTGGTCCTCTTTTCCTCAATTATAATATAAATTTGATTCATGGATTGAAAGAGTTCAATGAGAATAAAAACAATATTTTTCATTCTAGCTCCCATGATCTTTAGTTTATTAATATGAAAATCATTTCATTATCCACCATATTCATTAGAAATATGATTCCACTTTGTTATAAACATTTAGTAAAACCAAAAAGCATAGTGTAAGTATCAAGATAGAATAATTTGAGTGATAAATAATATAATAATACGAATCATTCTTGATATGTATTAAATTATGAAACTACACCAAATTCACCATTTAATAGATGGTTTTTAAAGGCAGTTTAAGAAACCACAACTAATGAAAAAATTATAAAATTTAGCAGTAGTTTTTTTAAAAACAATAGCTAAGTTTTCTAAATTTATTAAATAAAAAAAATCCCATATTCTCCCCCTTATCCCCTGATCCCCCTATCCCTCAATCCATCATCATGATGCCACACCCTTTCCCCCTCACCGCCACTCCTCGATTGAGCTCATTGTTGCTCCCCGATCCCCCTTATTGCCTCTCCCAAACAACCCCCACCATCACTCCCACATACCTCATCACCAAACCTCATAAAGACCTCACCTTATCCCTAATATCTCTCTACCTATCCCCTTTATCCTCACTTTTTTCTCTAAATGAGCTCGTCGCTGCTCCCTTTACCCCTTGAAGTCACTCCTGATTGAGCCCTCATAACTGATCCCCAAGCCCTCACCATAGCTACTCCCTAAACCATTTATGACCCCCAAATGATCCTCCATAAGATAACCTTACATGATCCCGTTGAGCACTCACAGTACCCTCCCTGATCCCTTATCACCCTCCTCGATCCCTCACCATTACTCCCCTTTCCATGTACCCCTTTCTGACTTGACATTGATCCCTCATTGTTGAGGCCTCATTACCATGCCCTTCCTGCCAAGCCACTGATCCTTCAACACCACTCTTGATCATTTATCCTTATCTTCATGGTCTCTCTTTCACCTCTTTCCACCTATGAATCCTTTTTCCCCTACTAGCGCACCACTTCCTCATCCAACTGCGTATCATTATTGATTTATTTGATAATTTTTTAATGTCATACAGTCACGTCCATTTTAAATTTTGAATTCATTAAACATATTTACATTTGAGTAGTAATTTTTATGGATTATATAAATTCAAATTAAAATATAAGAAAAATGATGTTTTTCAATAATATCATTAAATTAAAAATCATAATGATTTTTATGTTGTTTATTTTGAATAAATTAGTAATTATTTTTTAAATGGAATAATATTTCATAGGTTTTTTAATTTTCTTTAATAAAGTGTAGGAACTTGTTATATTTGGACAAAAGTTGGTTCACATTACCGAGGAACACACCACAATATATTAAGGTTTTGGAGGAGTTTTTAGATTTTTCAAATTTCTATAGATCCGTTGATGGGACAATAAGATATCCATGCCATAAATATAAATTTAGAAGGTGGTTGAAGAGACAAGAAGTTTATGAAAATTTAATATTTAATCAATTCCCTGCTCAATATTTGTGTTGTAATTGGAATATAGAATCAAACAATATTAAAAGTTTTTACACTAATTTACATCGACAGAATGAGATCCCAAATTCATCTACAATCGAAAATGAAATGAAAAACCCTATAAATGGTGCTTTTGACATTGCAAGGTAACAACATAAACATCAAAACATATTAGAACAACCAGTTGAGGGTGATACAAATGATAACTTGAAAAATGATATTTTTGGGACTACAAGAAAACTAGATCAAGATTGTAAAATATTATTGGATCCTCCTATTGATTTTTTGGACACTAATGTAAGAGAGAACTTTACTGAGAATAAAAATTCATTTCACGATTTAGTTTAAAGATGGAAATCAAGAGCTGCACAATGGTTGTATGAAATATTCAAATCTTTCTTTTTCTAATGATGTGGTACCATATTAAATACCTATACAAAATTACAAATAAGGAGATGTACATGATATTGAAAGTCTTTCTTGTAACATTTCTTGAAGTTAATATCCTTGAGTATTTTTATGATATGAAAAAAGTTGTTACCAATATTGGTCTAAATTATACAAAAATATGATCTTGTTCTGATGATTTTATACTTTATTGGGGAGAGGATTCAAGTAGATAGTATTGAATTTTTTCCATATTCTAGATGATAGCCAATGGGTGATATTAGTAATCTGAATCAAAAAATGACTATGAGGAAGAAGAAAAACCACACATATAATTGTTTTTCAAAAATTCCCTTTAAAATTGAATTGAAAATATTATTGATGTCATCGAAAACCATCAGGAACATGAAGTGGCATTCTATATATAATAATAGTGATGGGTTAGTGAAAAATACAATAGTTTCTAAATAATGGAAGAAATTTGATTCTTTATATCCAAATATATTATTTGACCCTGGGAATGTGTGATTGGGATTTGTTTTCGATAGATTCAAGCCATTTAGGACTTTTATTACCTATTATAGAATTGGGCCATTTGTTTTGATCCTTTACAATATACCTACTTGTATGTGTATACAAAAAATGTCTCTTATCATTTTGATGATTATTAATGATTTTTTGACAATAAATTATATTGATGTATACATATAACCTTTAATTTAATAATTACAGGATTTATGGAGAAATGGTGTTGATAAATATGATGCATCTTCTAGAATAATGTTCAAAATTAATGTTTCCCTAATATGGACCATTAGTGACTTCCCTAGACTTGGGAACTTATCTAGTTGGAACACTTACATATGTTTTGATTGTCCTATTTGTAAATTTTATTTTGATATGGAATGATTTTAATATCGTCAAAAACTAAGGCTTCTTATTTCATCACATATTTCTTGATTAATCTCATATATTTTGGTTGAACAAGTCAAAATTCAACAGGTCTATTGATCGTACCTCAAAATTTGTTATTATGTTCTAAAATATTGGAACTACTTTTAAATATTGAAATATAATTTGAGAAGGTGAATCATTTGAATGATAGTGGGAAACAAGTTCAAAGTACATCATCAATTTAAATCAGAACACAATAATGGAATAAAAAATGTATATTATTCAAACTTATCTATTGAGAATTTAATTGTTTGCATCATAATATTGATGTTATATATACTATGGAGATTTTTATGAAAATTTTATCCTCATATTACTTAATGATCATGGAAAATCAAATTATCATATCAATTCTTTGAAGGAATTACAAATAAGGAATATATAGAATGATTTATGGCCAGATGAGAATGGAAAGTTTGATCTACAAATTAATTCAATTATAAAAATGAATAAATATACATTACTTATAATTTTAGGACATGTGAAAGTATATTATGGGTATTAAAGTAACATATCATGGTGTTTTGACTTAAAGTATCATAGGTTACATGGATTAAAAAGCCATGATTCACATATTTTGTTACAAAAATTACTACCATTGGAATTGCGTACCTTGTTATACGAAAAGTTTACTATAGTTGTACTAAAAATTTTCACTTTCCTAAAAAAAATATGTGAGAAAAATATATAACCATATGAGCTTGAGAACCTTTAGGATAGATTTTTACTAACACTTTGTGCAATGAAGATGATCTATCCTCCATCATTTTTTACTATCATGATGCATTTGACTATGCATTTGGTCACGAAAACTAAATTAGGAGGTCCCATAAATTATCAATAGATATATCAAATTGAGAGGTAATTTATTTATATTTTTTCATCTTAAGTGAAAAATTCTTGGAACTTTATTAAATATATAATTATTTTTTATTTATTTTATTTCATAGATACCTTGTTCATTTGAAATCACACATAAAAATAAACCACAACCTGAAGGATATATTTTTGAAATATATTTATTAGAGTAGTGTCTTAAATTTTGTTCTATATATTTGGATGATATTGACATAAGATTCAATCGACTCGAATGGGTTGATGACATATTGAATCAATCTAATCAAAATGGGACATCTAAAACCTTTCTTAATATCTGATGATCGATTGGCAGGATCCCAAATATTAATTTGTAAAAAAATGGAATTATTACCAGCAGATAGATATGTGCTATTAAATATTGAAATTGCATATAAATTTATTAAAGATATCATGATACAAAAAAGAGATGAATGAGAATTCAAACACGAAATGAGAAAGATATAACAAAATATGTTAATAAAGAGATTTTAGAATGGTTTGAACATCATTTAAATTCATAAATATTTAAATCAATATATATATTAGGTTTATTCATATATTTCAAAAATATTATAATGTATATTAATTTTTTTAGATCATGAATACAGATACTCTAACTGATTTTTTAGAAGATTTGATGTTTCTATATTGAGGTCCTCTAAAATAGGCTAGAAGGTTTGACACTTACAAAGTGAATGAATTCAAATTTTTTATATTCAATTGGGAAGAGGGTTTAAAAACAACAATAGTGATATATTTATAGTTTTGAAATTGTTATAGTATGGAATGTTGACTGATATTAACGAATTAAACTACCAAGATCACTTTTTAGTTATTTTATTCAAATGAATGTGGGTTAATATTATGAGGGGTATTAAAATATATTCCTTGAAATTTACTTCTCTGAACTTCTATATCTTGATGGATTTTAGTTACCATGAATTACCTAATATGTATATCTTATCATCAAAAGAAAAATGGTATATTATGTGTTAGATTTCATGGATGAAGAGTGGAGTGTAGTTTTTCACATAAAATAAAGAGACTTGTATAATATGGGTGATAAAGTTAATGATTTTACATCCAAAATTAAATTCCATAAAAAATAATAAACTAACTTATTTTTCCATATGTTATTGAAAATATTAGTCTTGAAAGGGCGTATGAATTAGATGATATAATGACGGAGCATGATAAAGATATGATTGTAGAAAAAAAATGATTTTATATGCAATAATCCATTAACTTATCAACCACCATTGAAATATGTTATTAATTTATAGTATTATGGATATTTTATCATATTTAAATTCTTTTTTATGTATGTGTTTTTTGAATTCGAAAAATTAAATGTTATATTTTTTTAAATGTGTAGTTATTCATTATCATACCTTTTTATATTATGTTTTTAAGTACTTTAAATATATTATCATTTATAAATTTATTTTCCAACAATATTGTTTGGACATATATGTTATGAAGTGGTTTTTACTTTTAAATGATATTAATTACAAGGAATAAAATTTTCACTAATCCCAGTCGACTCCCAGTTGGCGTTCTCTCAACCACACTGACACTTGAGGATCCATCAGCGTCCCTCAATTTAATATATGTGGCACCCTTTTTCTTCCCCCATCAGTGATTTCCACACCCTCCATATCCTTCCCATCAAAATCTGGAACACCCTCCTTCTCTATCCAATAAAAATATATCACATTGCCTCTCGATTCATTAGGTTCATCACACAAATAATATACAATGATGGAATCAGTGGTAACTCCTTTTTCTTCATGAGGATATTGGAGGGTGAAAATTATCGGTATAAATTTTAATGTGAATAAATTTATTGAAGTTTTTTTATACTAATAGATATTTTTCATAAAATATAGAAATAATGTTATTATTGAGACAAATATTAACAATTCATCTATCTATAATATAAACAGATTTAAGATAGTTGTCCCCTTTTATTGTTATGGGTTCCCCACAAATGATGATATGAGATTATTTGGCCAAATTCTAGGATAGTTGGTGACTGAGCTGGTTACCCTTCTAATTACATATTATAATTAGAGGAATATTCCTCAATCTTGGAAGAATAAAGTATTTGATTCTTAGATAAAGTTTTTTAATACATTATGGGTCAATTGAATACCCATATTTAATTAAATTATAATATTTTAAAAATGAATCTACTTGTATAGATGTTATTACACTTTACCATTGCTGATCTTATCACACAAAAGTGTTCATTGAAAAATTTGGGTAAGAAATGAAAATATTTTAAATATATATTATGGAATTAATTCAATGATATATCGTTGGCTAATCAACAATATATAATAAGTTATTTGAATGGTTACCTAGAGAGTAGATGAAGGAGTTTATTGATAGACATTTCCAGGAGATGTATATGGTATTGAAAAATATGTTATTATATTAATCTCATTTAATATATATTAATGAATATGATAAGAATATGACATTGTATAAATTTTTATTAAATTACATGTTATTTATTTTAGGGTGTTTTAAGAAAAAATGCCTCAAGTTGATCTAAAACAATCATCCCTCACACTTCCGGTTCAAATATTTTTTCAAGAAATAGATAGAATATCTTAACAATTTCAATAGTTTAAATATTTATATGATAAAATTATCTATTTAATATATTAATTTTTTTATTTATATTTGACTAATTTAGTAAAATAATTTAGGTCACCAAGTCTCTCGAATAGGACTTTGGTTGAATGTTTAAAAGAAATCCAATGGTAGTTATATGAATGATCCTGCCAAAGAAGTTGGGGTATGAATTATTTTTTCATTGTAATAACTTACTATTAGTTGTCAATTTGTTAATATTTATTTATTTAAATATGATTAATATTTTATTTAAATGTAAAAATAAAAGAACTATGGGATGCCAATCCCATGTAGTGCTTCTCATTCTCCCAGGATGATCCAGTTGGTCAGGTCCTTAAGAAGGTGCATCCTGGTATTGTGCATGGGATGGGTTTAGGAACATTATTGTCTAAGATATTTGGTAGGTCACTAGATATTATAGAATCATATAATACTAGTTATAGTTACTATCTACCTGAATATTCTTTGAGTTAAATTACTAAAATGGAAATAACAATTTAGCAATAAGGTAGCACAATCCAACAACAAGGAACCAATATATATATATATAGGATGAAAAGGTCATTTATTTATAAAATAAACTGGTTGAATTATATAAGGATACAACTGGATGTGTCCCATGTAATATTGAATTGATGGATGGTTTTAGTGAGAAGGTAAATCAAAAAATTTATAACAATTTGGTACAATTTTTTTTATTGGTTTTAAGTTTGAATTTAAATATATAACAATGTTTAATTTTCACGAAAATTGTAATATAGGTTCCTATAGTAGGTAGTGGAAATAGATAAATAGATAGTGTCTATATTAGTTCATCAGGTACATATGAGGGTTGAATTTTTATTTGGTGATGGTGATGTGTAACTAATCTCATGACAGACAAACATAATTATATGGTGATTGAAAAACCATGTTGTGTTTTGAGGTTGAGGATATCTGTATTTCTATTACATTTCATAAAATCTATATTCTTGATTTTTTATGTTTTATTTTTATGTTTCCCTTATATGTACTATTCATAGGCTCATTTAGGTTATTTATTAATTATTTCATGTAAATTCTTCCATTATATATTGTTGAATTTTTTCCTTTGCTTAAATGTTATATTAGAGATGGGATGGGTAGCTTATTATTAATATAATGGAATAAGGGATTTTAGTAAGCTCATTTTATAAGGGAGAGTTATGAATACCCATATAACAAAGAAGTTATAATTAAGTCATGTATGTATGTGTTTTGGGTTTTATCTATTATTTCTTATGTTTTCATTATTATGATTGTTGGCTTGGGGTGTTGTGTGGTTTCCAGAATGAAAGTGGGATTGTTGTAGCATTTAGAGATCAAGGGAGGATAGGTCAATGTGATTTTGGGGGATTAGTTCATTATTATCTTATTATATGGAATCCTTGGTATGCAAAAGCTTTATTATGGGAAAATTATTGTAGTTTTTGATTTCATGTTATTTTTTGTTTTTTGGTGTTTTAGAAGATGTTCAATTATTTTTTGATAATGATTTATGCGGGTGTGTGGTGGAAATTTAAAAGAGGTGTGAAATTGATATGTAGAGATGGTGATGTTGTGAAATGAAGTGTGGGGTTCTATATATATAGTGGGGTTATGTGATTATATGGTAGTATGAAGTGATGTTGTCATATTATTTTTATTGTAATCATTTTCAATTATGGGTTTTGTAATTATATTATATGAATACTATTTCTTGTTAAATTTTTATGTTATTTTCTTGGTTTTCCTTTGGTATACTTTTTATAGGGGTATAGTTTCTATAGATTTTATTTTTTAGCAGCTATATATAGCATTAATTTAAAACACCACTATATATGGTAAAAAATATTTATTAGTGGTTTAAACTGCTGATATATATGGTAAACCAATTTAGTATCTATTTTAACCATTGTGAAATCCTCAGTAGTTTTGAGAGGAAAAACTACCACTGAAAAATGAAAAAACCATCACTAAAAATCATTCTAAAAAACTTCCCAGAAACTACCACTAAATAAGTGAAAATTACATGAGTTGAATACCAACACAAACTTTAGCAATAGTTAAAAAAACTATTATGGAACCATTTGGAAACAGTTTAAACTACCAATAATATAAAAAATACCACCACTAGTCCCCTATTTTGTTATAGTGTGACACCTTCTCATCAACCTATGATGCGTTTAGGTTCACTATATATAAATTTTATTCCTCCATATTTTTTTATGTTTTATATTGAGATTCTTCATAACCAAATTTTCAAAAATAACCAAACCCTTCTATAATACCAACTGAGGTGACCCAGGCATAATATACATAAATACAACATCATTTTAGAAAAACATTCAATAAATTTCACTGTAATACACATATAAGGACCATAAAGGTTCAGTTTCCTTGAATAATAGATATATAATAAACTTATTTCATTAATGATATTAAACATATCCCACAATGTTCTTCCCTCATAGTTCCCTTCATAGAAATATCCTACATAAAATATTTTTTTTCATAACCTTGGTGAAATGGAAACATAAGAAATGGTGAGGTCAGATTCTCAATAAGGGTAAACATGGGAGATATCAATCGATGATGATATGAAAAAACAAGATAAGAATAAGGGTATGAGAGTATGATCATAACTGGAGAAGTTCATACTCAATTATTCATAGTCTAGAAATCATGATTCATGGAATAAATCTTTATCATTTCAAAAGACATGAGTCATAAGAGTGAGGAATCATCATTAATCAATCACAAGTTATGTGATCATATCATAAACATAATAATATCTCATATGACTTTTTAAATAATCATAATTATATAAAATCATTTTATTTGTCAAGGTTCACTTCGAATACTATAAAATTGGATGAAATCCCATAGTGTACTGGGTTCACTCTCTATTCCATTATTTCCTAATTCATGGTTCACTCTTGAGACTATTACTATTGAACGAGTCCCTTACTGAATAGGTTTTACTCCCCATTTGAGTACATATTATTTAATGAGATATAAATAATTAACCAATGCATTATATGGAATTAATGTATCCACCTTTCAAATAATTAAAACCATACATATGTGTGTCAAAATATCATAAAAACATTTATTAATTCACCATAGTATAACCAGTAGAGATGAAATAGGTTTCATAAATATTATTTCATAATGTAATTAACCAGAGGGAATGTAATAGATTTCATGGAATCGTCCTTAAAACATAATCAACATAATCCATCCAGATAACTAAATTGGATGTTATAATAAAATCACATCATTAGTGAAATATACATCAAAGTATGTTGATATAGATGAAAAATACCTCTAAAATAACATTTGAGCCTTTATTTGAGAAAATAAAAAAAATATCCTTTTATTTTGATTAAAATTTAAATAATAGTTACATTTTTGAGGAAAATATATTATTTTTAAATAACCTATGAATCTTTTAAATAAATATAAAAAAACCACAGCCATGATGGTGGGAAAATCTATTTATGTAGTAAACATTTAAAAAATATTCCTTTTATACTTTTTGTAAAATTTCATAAATAACCTGTTTTTAAAACATTGTAAAAATTATATTTTAATACTTTTAATGGAAGGGAAAATATGGATGAAAATTAATTTTAACAAAATTATCATAAAAGAGAATATTCTTGAAAATATTTTAAAGAACTTGGATATAGTGGAAAAAGTTTGTAGACCAAAGAGGAAATAAGGTCGACTTTTCTTAATATTATTTTATCAATCATTTTAAGTAGTAAATAAAGGATAATAAAAATAGAGATTTAAAACCCTTTAAATTACTATATTAAAATAAAATATAAATTTTTTATGAGATAAATACCATATAATTACCCCCAATGAGATTCAAGAAAAAATAATCCAAATTAAAATGAAATTGGAATATAAACCCATACCTATAGTCCTGAATTTCTTCGCATGTTCTGTTATGTTCCTATGTAATAAATTTAGTTTTATTATAAATATATACTAAAACCATATTAATATTTATTTTACATAACATCATCCCCTCATAATTTCCAATTACCCACTTATTAACAATTCTTTATTAAAATCAACATTCAGGTGAATACTAGTTTGTCTTGAATGCATGGTTCTGTTTGAAGATTTAATTCCTTGAACCTTGGTCATAGTTTCATCACATATAAAATGTTTATCATTTTATAAGTATCAAATTTATTAAATATATACAATTTTATTACCATTCATATAAGTTAGTGATGAAAAATTAATTACATCACTTTGTAGAGATGGTAGTTCATATATACACACGAGTAATGTTTTTTATTTTCCAATGAGTGGAAATAAAGAACGAAAAATAATAATATATCTGAAATGAGTAATATTAATAAAATAAATATCATATATATTAATTAAATCCATCAAAATTACAATCTATTTGTGGATAATATAATAAACAAATCACATTGCTTTGTAGTAGTGACAATCCACATCTACAGACAAATGAAGTTATCATTTATAATAGGTTAGAAAGGAGGTAAAAAATTGATGTACCATTAACATAAAAAATTTAGTTATAGTTATGATACTTATTTAATCATTTTATAATGGTTATAAAATATTTTTAGTATTTTATGGATGTGAGAAACTCAAAATAGATTAGTAAAGACAATTACCTTTTCTTTGGGAAGCCTCACTTGGCCTAGACCTTAAACATTCAAAGGATGGTTATTCGGGAACAAAATAATATCTAGGATATGGGTAAGGAAGTTATTAAGATATTTTTTGGGGGATTATCTGAGATATATGGGTCAAAATGTGTGAATGATTGAGGGAAAGGGGACCTCCTTTTATAAGTGAGGTGGGTGGAAAACATATAAATACTTGAAACATTGAAATATAATAAATTCATATTCAAGTGAAAGTGGAACTAAATGGACAATTTTTTGAAGATAATATAATATAATGTCTAAATATCTTTAAAAAAAATCAAATCTAGACAAGTTTATGTGATATTTTAATCCTTATCTTTTATTTTTAAAAGTTTATAATCCCTTTTTAAACTTAACTAAGGCAACCTATTTTTTTTTCCATAAATACTATTCATTATAACTATAAATGAATGTTATAATGACCTGAGCCTGAACTTCTAGACTTAGTTCTTTAAAATTATGTGTAAATTGTTTTTTATAAATGAAAATGAACAATTAAACAACATTATAAACAAACAATAACCTTTTACAGGTCCAGGTTCTGGAGGATTAGACGACACCTTACATTTATCAGAGTTTAAGAAAAATAAAACAATTGTCTACTATGATTCTGTTCATGATAACACCAAAAGTTTCAAAGGATGATTAATAATATCTATGATTCATGTGAAAAACATTTAAAAATAAATGGGTGAGCATTAAATTTCCCAGCAAGGATTTTTAATGTTGATTAAAAACGTTTTTGAAAATAGTTATTTAAAAATAACTTTGAGAAATTCCTTTGAAGATAACATAAAAATAATTTTCGAAAAAAACTTTTTAAAACTTAATTAAAATTACTTAAAATTAAAATAATATACCACTTTTTAAATTAATTATATTCAAAAAAATTATTTAAAAGTATTCTAATGATTTTTCTAAAAACACTATGTAAGCTTTTGAAAACAAATACTGTGGCTTGTTAAAACTTGAAACATTGATGGAAATCTTGAGACTACCCACTTGTTGAGTTATTGGGGTCACTTTCCAATTCCCTAACATATTTACAACCTCCATGTTCTAGATTTTCTAAAAAAAAATTTAATCTTGCTTTACTTCTATACACGTATCTCACTGGGAGTAACGACCCTAAATTTTATTAATGAAAATTAATCTTGATATAATTAAATGTCTTATTATGTAAAATGGTTTTAGAAAACATATTCAATTACATGGTTTTATGTTTTTAGTTTTTAAAATACTGTTAATAATTGTTACCATTTCTAATATAGCTATTGAATAGTGATCACATGATTAGTATAAATATATGGCTTTAACAAATCAAATTTACTCACACAAAGGAAGCGATGAACACACCCAGTAGAATTTCTCTATACGAAGCCCATTTGTTGGAGTTCAGAAAGGTGGTAGTGTCACTAGGATTCTCTCTTGACCAAGCCCAAACTGAGATTCAACAAATTAATCTTGAACGGAATCACCTAGGATAGAAGTCGAAGTTAATAGAGATTACCACCAAAGCGATGTTATCTGAGCCTCCCCAGGAGTGTGTTACCATCACACACATTACCCTAAGGTCCTATGCGAGTGTTATAAGGGGTTATGTAACAAGACCCTATAATTATGATTATTTCCATTATTTTTTTATATAATAAAGAATATACATTCATTTTAATATTGTTACTTTGTAAATGGGTTTTAAAGTCCAACTGATATTTTAAGTTAATATTTAAATTAAATTTATAAATATATTTTGATTAATTAATAGATTTTTGAATTAAATAATATTTTAATAAAATATTATTACTAAATTATGTTTTATTAAATTTAAAGGATTGTATAATTTTTATGAATACAATTGTAATTTTTATTAAGGTTTGAAAGCTCTTTTTGTGAGAACCCATGAATTTTAGATAAATGCAAGTTTTTATATTAAAAGTAAAAATTCACATATTTGGAAAATTATTTAGATAAAATTAATATCATTTTTGGATTCAAGACAATGAAATTATCTAATGGTGATTTTTTCATTATTTTTAGAGACAGTCATATTTTTCTGTAAAAATTAAATAATGTTTAAATATATAATGTGTTTTCTAATATTATAATGACCCAATATTGATTTAATAAAATGCTATAAAAATTATATTCAGCCAATATATTCTTTACCTTTAAAACAATGTGATTTTAGTGTGACTCACCTCCACATAAGCAAGCCAAATATTGTAACAAGTTAGGCTATTTGGCTTATAAAATAATATTTTCCACTCTGCTCTAGAAAAAAGCATGGGAAAAAACCATGGTATAGTTTTTGGTTTTGATTAGTTTAATGTGTTGTGTCCAAAACCTAAAAAATAAATAATTCCCTCTCCTTTCCTACATAAACCCACTCAATATCCCATTCCACTTCACTCAAACCATTTGGAGCTCGACCAACCTATTAACTCCTCTCTCTAGAATCCTCTCAAGGCACCTCAATCTCCCAATAAGCCTCTCTCCAGCCTCTCCCAAGCCTTTGGGATCACACTTCCAAGTAAGGGATCCCAACTTTCCTTCCTTATTTATGTCCAAGTTTCCTTATATTGTTATGCCCCTTTTATTTTCAATTAAAAATGTTGGGGTATGATTTATAATATCCCCTATAATGTCCTCCTTATGTTTGAATGATGAGATACCCATTTCTCTGTCATTAATGCCTCCCATGTACACCCGTTACCATGCCAAAATTCCATAAGGTATTTCTCTCTCCTCATTTACATTCATGAAACTGTTTTATATTATGCATCTAAATTCCATTACATATGTTGGGATATTATGTTCCATAACCCCTTACTGTACATTTCATGTATAAATGATTAGATACCCCTTTATCTCTCATCATACCATTTTATGATTTCTATTTGACGTTATTTTGCGACCAAAGTTACAAAAAAATTTCCCATGAAAAAATCATCATGTAAGTGAATACCATACCCATATCTCTATCAAGTGTATTCAACTTTATGGACATGTAATTTTGGATTTATGGATTAAATTTATGTTTTCCACATCTCTTATTCGTGGAATAAATTATGACGTGCAATGAATATATGTTGTATGATCTATGTGGAGAACTTATGCCTAAAATGAAATGTTTATAAAGGGTGTGCCCTGATAGCACTGTAATGAATTGGGTAATATTTAGTATCATGATACACTATGTTCAATGAGGGTTTAATCATGATAATTCAAGTTAAATGAGGGTTTAGTGTGCAATGAGGGTTTACTCATGCTCCATGTGCAATGAGCCTTGGAACATGCTAATATCATGTTAAATGTTGTTGCTACATTTCCTTGTCATGATAATAATACTATATCATGCCTTTATGTTCATGTTTCTATTATGCTCCATTGATATTATTATTACCTAACATGTACTATATTCTTCATGTTATGCCTTGTTTAATCCCTTACTGGGATTTATAGCTCACCCTTTTTTTATACATGTCCTCAGGTTATCCCATGCAATGCTAAGTACGAAGGAATGTTTTGGTCATGTAAAAGAAGTTTTCAATAAAGATGTTGTATTTTATGTTATAAGTTGTTCTTTAATGTTCTTAATTTCCATAGACACTATATCTATCAATCCTCTAAGTTTTCTTAAGTGAAATATAATGTAATAAATCATGTTTAAGTTTGTATTAAAGAGCAGGGTTTTCATACTGGGTTTTATGTTTTGAAACTCATGGAATTATATATAAGCATTGCTTAATAAATATAATTCTAATAAAACATCATTTAACATTCATAAAATATTATTTCAATTCTTAAAATCATGAAACAATTATATATATATATATTGCAAACACACACACACACACACACAAACACATATCTAATCACACATAAAATAGACATGTTCACTTTTATTTATATAATTATATAAATACTAAAATTCATTGGAAATTAAATGCTCTATATGACCAAATATCATGCTACAAAGACTTTTCATAACATGGATGATTAATTATTATTCACATACTTAAAATGTCTTCCTTAATTCCACAAAAATCCATTTATGTAATGTTTATTCAATACTCATGCATATATCTATATACATATATATGTACGAATAAATTCCGTGATAACAAAATCATTGATGTATGTCCATAATCTTAATTTGTGTATAATATACACATGATAAAATTATGAAATTATTAATTTATAAATTCATACTTTTATTAATACTCGATTAATCATAATTTATTAAAAATAGTTATATCTAATAGTATTTGATACTTCTCATCTTTAGATAACAGGTAAAAAATAGAAATGAGAAGAAAGGGTAGATTAACCTCAATGGGTAAGACTACTCTTGTCCCAAATACAAGAATATATGGGGTTTCTTTCATAGTGGTGTAGGTTGTGTGGTGATAACCCCATAAGGTATGAATGTGTTTATCTAGATACAACCTCATTACTATGTCTAGTATATTCTATAGGATGTTTGATAGAGTTTTATTAAAGGACTCAATATAACCCATTATTTGTTGTATGGTGGTGGGATTAATGGTTGTATTGGATGTTATGTTAAAAATATAGCCTTTTCAACTCATTAAAGCAAACATTGGTGCCATTATATGTAAATATTGGGTGAGGGACACCAAATATGATAATCATGTTTGACTTCAAAAATTTGATGATCGGTGTCTTCGTAACTTCTTATAGGGATATTTCGTTGGTTCACCAACCAACCAATGTTACTTTTTTATTTTCAAAAACACTTTTAAGGGGATAGTGAGAACCCTCACAACATTAAACACCAAAAGAAACAACAAATTTATTGAAGAACAGTTTGAGCCGATTGGAATCAATTTACCTAAATAATATCCAGGGAATAGAATTTACCTCGGAGTCAGGGTAGTCCTTCAATATTCCTTCATACTGAAGTTCCATGTTATCCCAAGATTTCGTGAATTCCTCCATGTCAATATTTCCCATATTGAAGCCTTTGAGAAGAATAAAATCCTGCCTATCAACCCACTCTCCTTGTTCCTTTGTAGTGATCACACGTATCATTCTTCCCATCTTATTCAATGCTTTCATATCCATATCTTCCTCTCCCATTTCTTCATCTGAGTGCAAAAGAAGATCCATGTGTTTCAGCATCAATTATATCTATCGCTGAGGGTCTCTGATGGAGCTTGTCTCACGTTTCTATCCAGGATCCCTTGTCTTTATCGAGGGAATGGAAGGGATTCCAGCCTCACCACCATCCGACACCAGGTCGCTAAATGTGTTGACCACTGCATCCGAATTTCTCACAGAAATAGGATCCTTTGGAAGTTGCTTTCCCTTGCTTGCATACCTCGTGATAGGAGGACTAGGTAGGTTAGAATACTGCATCCTATGTTTCCCCCTCCGGTTGTTCATGATAAATCCATCAAAATCAGTAGTAATGAACTTTCCCTTCCGTGAGGATGATCTTAAATATTCCTCTTCAATGACCACTTCCTTGGGGTCCTCGGGGACGTCCAGAACATCATCCATCTCCTCTTGGGACTCACCCACATCTACCAAGTGGTACTCTTCATGTGAAGCCTCATTCGTGTTTAGATCCCCATTAGTTTGGAATTCATCATCACCCAACAATGCATACCGATTTTGAAGGTACATCTTTGATCTCCCAGCTATCACTGTCTCTGCATAAGAAAGGCTCGCCTGTGTGGCCTGCCTTGGCACCTTGGAGGCTCCTGACTGTTGATAGCCTCTTCCCATATATTGAAATTGAAAGTAGGTGTCTTTTAGGGATAGAAAATGGGAGTGCCCACTAGATTCTTGGTCCTCACAAGGTCCCTCAATCACCTCTGTAACATTGGCTACATTAATTGGAACCATCTTGATTACTGAAACTTCTTTTTCCAGGGGTACCACCTCGTGAGCACCCACATATGATGAAGTCCCTTTTCTCAGAATTTCCCCTGGAATGCACACCCAAAGTCTCTCTTTAATCTATCAAAAACCATAGAAACATTCAGGTTTGGAGAGGGGGCCATTAGTATTCTCATATAATCCTGTGCTGAAAGACCAGGACTAAGTCCTGGCGCCTCTTTCTCTTGTTGTTTGCCATATTCAGAACCACTGTTGGTGCACACTGGTCTAAATTCCAAATATTTTCTTCTACATTCACCCATACACAATCCCTTTCCATCGTCGCTTGCATCCGCAGCCTACCTAGGATCCATCCTCCCACGTCCGAAGAATGCCCCAGGATAGCCCATCTTCTTACAGGAATTACAGAAGTCAAACCAAGTTTCATATACAAAAGGTTGTTTCTGCCGAAACTCTCCCTCCATTGTAATCCACACAAAATCACATGGAATCTTTGAGACATCTAGTTCCACACATATACGAGGACATACCGGATGGAATAGTTCCCTAGTTCTTGAATCAGCACACAGAAATCTACCCACTAGGTTACTTAGCATTCTCAAAATTGCGGGATTTTAAAACAGTAGAGGGAGGTTCAGAAAACTAACCCATACCACTGCTGAAGGGGAGTAACGATGCATATGGAAGTAATAAGACCAACAAAATAGGTAAAAACAGAGACCATTGTAGCTTCGCGGGGCACTAGACCAGGCTTTAACCAGATCCTCCTCAGTGGTGAATCGAATCCAAATATGCCTGGAATCGAGCAGACCCACTGTTGCTCTATCTTGTAAATCCCATGACCCAAACATATACCTATCAAATGAATCCACCAAGGGACGCCATTGCCTGAAGCACAAAATCAGGGAGAGATTCAGCAGACCCAAAGCCTAGTTGAACTCTGAGTTTGAGATCGAAAGATTTGGAAGGCCATTTATCAAATCTGGAACTTTAGGGAAAAGAGAAATATGAGGGAAGGAGGGAAGAAAGTCAGGGTTTGAGAAGGGAGAGAAGGATGGAGCCAGTCCTGTGATGGAAGTCCGAGGTCCCTCCCCTGATGGGGGAGGAGGGACCAGAGTGGGAGATGTCACCATTTCCGAAGAGGGTTAAGGCGTCGTGAAAGCGCCGCTGCAAGCCCTCACCACCCCCTATAAGGTATAAAAAATAAAAATGTTCGACCTATTTAAAAACTAAATAGGTTCACATGGATAAGAAATCAATGGTAGTAAGGATGTTATTGAACTTCCTGAATGTAGTAGGGGGATTTAAAAACATTATATAAATTCTATAAATAGAAAATGGATAAGAGTATTAGGAAGTATGTAGTAATTCTGGGGGATGGTGAATAAAGTTTAAAGGCCTTTAAAAACCACAAAAATTCATGCTAAATTATACATAGTCCTGTGTCATCAATGTAAAAACTTATCCAAACATTTTGATCTAGTGATAGAGACTGATTATTAATTAATGAGCACTACAAGTACCTGAATGGATTTCTTGAATGATTTTTAGAATATCTCCACCTTCAATTCATTTAAGGAGTAATCCATAGAAGCCTTGTATTTAGATGACTTTATGAGAGTTGTGCCCGTCATAGAGGATAAAGTCCCCTACCCAGTGATGAAACTACTCGTTCTTAGCTCAATCCATTGGAATAATATCATTTTTGAGGTATCATATTATAGGATCCATATATCCGACATCAAAATCAATAGAAAAAGGTATATGATAATTTTTCTCCAATGAAGTGATGATTTTTCTGATTTCCATTATATAATTACTGATAAATGGTGAGATAACTCTATAATTTGTGATATATATTACCATTTCATCTTGATCTATTCCAGAAAGGGTCATGGATACATTAGTCAATGCATCAACATAAGTATTCTAGGAAGATGAAATATATTATAATATTGGATATAAATAGAATTCTTCTATCAATCCTCACACAAAATCAATAATGGAGATTAATTCTTCACTAACTATATATTCAACTTTTATTTTCTGGATTACCAACAGAAAACCACTCTTGATATTTAAGAGCACCACTAGTATATACCAGGATAAATCTAATCCTATAAATATGGATTGGTATTATACCATATTATATCTGCAACCTTCTAATAATCAAAAGGAATATAGAAAAACTTCTTTAGTTATATTGTTAAATATGTTCCCTAGAACAACTTGGTCGAGATTCGTATCTTACACTCTTCTTCATTTTGGGCTTCTGGGACTACTATAAAAGTAAATTTATCACATATGAGAATTATTTTGGACAAAGAATAACACCTTATCCAGGAGATATATATTTATTGGAACCCTTTTCAAAGTAGGGTGTTATTTGAGGAGATCTTACAGTGTCTATACCTTAATATATTTTTATGATGCAAAATATATTTCAAACTATTAAAGGATAATCACCTAATGCAATAAAGTCCAGTTAGCATGGCATGATTGAGGATACCTTTTAATGGATCCATATGGGATATCAAATTCAACACTTAGTGTTGAAGATAGTGCCACATCTTTTAAAACATAAGTATCAATACAAGAAAATTCTTCCCAATGTTGGAATATCAAGTACCAACATTGAGCATTGTGCTACCAATATAATAAATACATTTTTTATTTGTTTATTTTGTTTATTCTAGTAAGGGGTTTTCCAATAGATCACTATATATATTCTATACATAAAATGAGTGGTTTCCATTAACTTATTACATAAATACTGGTGGGTGAAAGAGATATCTCTTGAAATTGTCAAAAGATTCTTGGAAATTTTAATCAAACTGGTAAGTGGAAACCCTTTTTATCAACCTTATAAAGGACACACACTAAATTATGAGGTTAGTTATAAAATTAATGATACATGAGAGTCATCCCTAAAGACCCCTAAAGTCCTTAATATTCCAAGGAAGGGAAATATCGAGTATTACTTTGGTATTCTTGAAATAAAATTTTATTCCATAATTGTGTACCATGAAGCCTTGAAAATTTCCCAACATCAACTTGAAAGTACACTTTAGGGGGTTTATCTTTAAACTGTGTGGCTGATGTTTTTCAAAGACCACATCCAAATATGAAGCATAATCACAAATTCAATGGGTTTTAAGCACTAGTTTATCTACATAACACTTAACATCATTCTTTAATATAGATTTGAAGATATGATTCATGAAACATAGGTATGTTACACCAAAATTATTCAAACCAAATGACATTACTTAATAATAGTATACCCTTGGGGTTCCCTAAAGGTGATGGTCTCTTCATATTTATGTTCTATCTTGATCTAGATATAACTTGAATATATCCTTATAAAGAAAATGTTTTGGAATCTAGTTGTCACATCAGTCAATAATTCAGTGATTTGAATGAGAAATTCATCCTTTAGGTAGTGTCGATTGAGATATATGGAGTTAATGAAAACTATAATATGCCCATTATTCTTCCAAAAATAATTATTTTGGACAAAAATTTTAGTTAATAGACTTCTCTAAAAAATTGGTTTTGATTTTTTTATCAACATCGAAAATGACTTTTACTATGTGGGTGGGATGAATTATCCTTTCTTCTAGTTTGAAATAATGAAAATCCTATGGTAGGCCCAAATAATGGGTAGAAACCTTGAGATCAATCATAATAATCTTGGTACAATTCCAAGAAAATGTATCCAAATTATATTTCAAGAAGTAAATATACTCCTCTTACTATTTTAAGGATATAAAAACACTGATCAATGTGGTCTATGAATCATACTCCATACAAAGATTCATCTTTTTGAGTTTATTAATAGTGTTCGACACTACTTCAATGAATCATAGAGGGGAATATCTAAGATCCTTCTTCTCTTCCTTTATCATAATTTAATCAGAACTAAAATATGAAGGGTATTTTTTTGATCTAGTAAACAATATGGGGTGATTTTCAATTCAATAGGATGATAAGGATGCATTTTTGGATATTGAGGGTGCTGATATGATGGAATAATTGTCAGGGGAATCCTAAACGTGATTTAATCCCTCTAAAATATCATCCAAGATAGTAGAGTTACCAAAATAATGATATCAAAGAGATAATATGATGATATATCCATTAGATTCATTATAAAAGGGCCATAAATATCTTCCTGATAATCATGACTACCTTCTAGTTAGTTTGTATTAGATGATACAACCAAGATCATGATAGCATGGGTATTTGAAAAAAAATCTTATTCCTATCTCTTTAGATGTTTTTTCTTTTTATCTCATGGCAACCACATGTCTTAGTGATTTATATGATCTATTTTTTATCCATCTAGTTGATAGACAATATGTAGTCTTCACTGAGATTTATCAATGGAATAAAAGGTGAAACATCAAGGACATTGGTGGGGGGATTATTTGGATAACATCATCCTATATTAACTACTTTACTTCCCTCTTATAGAGACCCATGTATATCTATTGATATTCATGGGAGACAAAAAGGGTGTTATCACTATATAGTACATAGACCCATCCATTGAAATAATATTTCAAGAATTGGTGATATGATGAGGGAAATCTCAAAAGTGTGTGAATCCATAAAACCCTGAGTAATAAATTGAAATCTATGTATTGAAAGCCCACAATTAATTAAAATTCATATATGAGGTATCCAAATTGATATCTTAGCTTGATATTTGCAATCATAGTTTTCTCAATTTTATCATATATTTTAATATTATAGCTAGATGGGGACAAGTCATCCTCACTATAGATCAAGAATCGAAGCATCCATACTAGGATGAGATTGATCCCAAAGAAATTTTCTATCAAAGGTAAATGGATATTGAAGTTTTATTACTTGCTAGAAAATTATAGAGTCTTGATGTGTCCATGAAAGGTAGCTTTATATTCTTTCTCTGTGACATATATAACCATATGTAATTCCATTGGATGGGTATCTACATGGTAGATTTTTGCTACGATATCCATGATCTTTAATTCATGAGGACTTGAGAGGGTTTTAATGAGTGTTATTTTGAGTTTATTTGAGAGATGAAGTATATATATAATTTAATGTTTTCCTGGGAAAATAGATAATTGTTCAAGAATTTCATACTTCTATACCAAGGGCCTACGCTTATTGACATAAATTTTTAACTTATCTAGAGACTCCAGTGTTGAGGTTGTATATGTGAAAAACCCCCTTTTTATTAGTTTTGAGATACATTTTTGTTTCCCAGAGGTTTGATTGAGTTTTTCTACCCAAATGATGATGCACTCCAGATAAATATACATTTTCTAATCGATCCAACAATATGATTGGATCTAAACCAACATTGGAATATTTATGATCATACTGATGCTCTCATTAGTCCCACTAAATTTACTACCTCAAAGTTTCAACCTAATATATGGATTCAATAGGTACATAGAATGAATATTGATATTTTATATGATTATTTCTCTCCTACCTAGTAAACCCTATTACATCTCACTCACTATACCCAATTTTGGTATGAAATTTTAGGTTCACATGAATGTTATTCATTAGAGAATTAGTATACCAGGTGGATGAATTTGGATGATCCATATTGTGACTCTTCATTTAATGAAGGTTTTGTTAAGTGGGATCATCTCCATCCTTGAAATAAATAGGGAAATAAGTCTTGAATGGTTTGGACTAGCATAGGGAGTGGACAAAATTCTCTATCTAATACCTTAGTCTTCTTGTGATGATTGTGTCAACTTTTATAGTACTTTGATTGGAATGTTTTATCACACATTGTAGAGGGACATGGGGTTGAAATTGGATGTATTATTTTTAATTTAAGGACATAGTGACCACATTCCACTAATTTATTGGTCATAAAATAATCAAATTCCTATATATTCTTCACTGTAACATCCTGAAATTCTCTGTCTTTTCTTAGAGTTGTGATAGAGATACATGTTACACATTCTAGGGACTTACCCAATTTTAAATACTCTGAATCAACTATTATATGAAGGATATCATTAAAGATGAAACAATATTGAATGTTACACCCCAACACTTGATGATAAAGGAAATAGTTTGGGTGGTCATTGAGACTAATTTCTCTAGGCCTCTTGAATTATAATAGCTTGACGAGGTTGTTCTCTATTGAAATAATAAAGTATCCTAAAACTTTTTTTTAAAATAATAATTTTTATCCTTCCTATATTTATTGTTTGGGAATTTTTGTTCCTTTACACCTTCTTGATGAGGATGTTTCTTATATTGTGACCATTCAGGGGAAGACACCATATGTTATTGTGTTTTTTTGGTAATGGAGCAGATGTTGGCACCAGTTTAAGTGTGACCTCCATAGTCACTATATTTATATAAATTTTTACCTCGGTGTTAAGATTGGGATGTGATTTATATTTATTTTAATAGATGAAATAATCAATGAGTTTTTATGTGACTATAAACTCTTGAAATCTATATTAAAATTTTATGGGAACCAACAATGTTTTCAACTCATGTTGAATAATTTCTATATAGATATCAAATAAATACTCTAGGGGAAGCTTCATTTTAAGGTAATATATCAAACCCTTCCACCTGGTGATAAATTCTCTGGCCCTCTTATTTTTAAAATGTTTATAGTTCAATAAATGAAGGGTCATTTAATTCATTAACATTGAGATAAATTAAAAAGGAAACAACTGTTAATGGTATTCCCAATTTGCAACAGACCTAACTAAATTTTTTTATACCATATATACATTGTATATTCCCATATTTTCATAAATCATCTAAGTTTAGATGCTTATTTATACTCAAGTGTCCCCAATATGGGGCCACACTAGGATACAAAGTGCGTTAAGTGATGTTCTAGATCCCTTATACTATTAAAGGTTTGGAAGGTGGGATTTACAAATTTGGGAAGTAGAGGAGTATCATCCAGCCATTCATTTTAAGGATTACTTTCTATTTTTACTAGTTATTGTCACCCTTCTATTTCTTTTTATTTCTATTGAATGTGATTGAATCGAGTCAAACAATTTTGGTGGAATGATTTTATGAGCTAATTCTTGGGTAGGGAGGAAAATCAGAACCTAATATGGTTGAATTTCATATGTTTTATATTAAAATTTGGTATAAACTATCTTAGGGAAAATTTATTGAAATGGAATAAACTATTTTCCCAATAAAGAAAAATTTTAATAGTCTCTAACCCCTGAGTTTAAATAGACTGGCTGTTTTGACACGAATCCTATTTGATTAATAGGATATGTTCTTATTGATTGAATATTTTTCTCTATTTAGGAAATATATATAGAATCTAATGCATAATATTTTCCCTATAAATGTAATTAGTGGGAATATTAACTTTAATTAACTTGGAGTTGATCCATTTTGATTCCTTAATCTCATATTCACTTTATGATAATTTTTATCCAGTAAAGGGGGTTTAACTTCTTTGGGTGATGAGTAATATATATATACCCATTTCTGTGTTTCTTTTTATGAATTTTGGCGGGTGATTAGTTATTGATAATTTATATTTTTCATGTTATAGGTCTTACTTTATTGTTGGGTATACATTCCTTACTCACTTGTCTAGGTGTAAACTATCTTATAGGAGAACATCTCCTCATTACATTCTCCTTCTTCAATATTGTGATATTTTTTAACTATGAGTTCAACAATAATGAAATTTTATGATTTATATCATGTATATTGAAACCTATACTCATCAATTTAATATAAATAATGGGAATGATCATAATCATGGTTCTTTAGATTATGATTCTTCTCAATGCGAGACCTCTTTTCAAGATATTTTGGATTATAACCCCAATGGGGGTTCATCTCCCATTATTTATACTCTCCTATATTCACTTTATAAAATTTGATCCGATGTGAATCCCTAATTCTTTTTACTAAGTGTTTTCCTAATTATAAGTTTTAATTATTAATTAACATAAATGATGATGGTATTCCTTATAGGGAATCCTCTCTTAACCTGGTGAAAATTGACTTCCTCTGGAGAGGTTGGGGTAATAATGCCCCTAACCCTATTGTTTGGGGTTAACTTTGTTTATAAAATATTTCCACTTCATATTTCAATGGAATTTTATAACCTATGGGTGGAGGTGATTTTAAAAATTCCGCAATCCCTATGGGTTGGGATTTCTCTTGTATTGCTATAATAGAGACATCCATTGCATCCTTTAAAATTTTACATGCTTTAGTTTTAGAATGTACTAGGTGTTGAAAATTTCATGAGTGTGAGTTACTATTTATGGAGGATTTCTTGGAAATTATTTTATTTTGAGGCTTTATATTTCATAATTGGTAGGGCTACTTGAATTTATTTTCTACCTAGTGCATGCTATTATCAATGGACTATTCACTATGAGTTCATCATTTATGTGCTTTGGAAACATTGGATTTCTATTGGATAGAACAGATGGTATATATACACCACTAGTGTTTGAGGGTCACGAAATTTTTTTAGCATTGGATAGGTATGAATTCATCCTTCAAAATTTTTGGAATATCATAATGGGAGGTGGTTTGGGTAAGAACATCGTTAGTACATTATCCTCGACTAGTTCCTACCACATGGCCATTTTTATTTTCCTATTCATATGGGAAATAATCCTCTACTTGATCCAACCATAGTGTTTGTTTGTTTTTTTTTTCATAATGGGAGAAATTCATCTAGTACTTTCTCAAATGCATAAAAGGGTGAACCCCAAGGAGTGTGGGTGATGTTCGTTACTTTGAATTATCCTTAGGATGATATAGGGAATATCTAGGTATTGATGAAGTGTTTAATATTGTTGGCTCCAAAATCTCAAGTGCTTCCTGATATTATTACAATCATAGATTAGTTTTAAAAATAGGAGGACCTTTTTATCAGGGTGAAATGTCCTGATTGGGATTCTCAGGATTAAATTCCATTATGTGATAAGGAGTATTTTAAAAAAATGATCTCAGGTGATATTCTAGAACTTCCAGTGGTGGTTCCACAAGGAGGAAATCCATAGACAGGGTTTAATTTTTCTCTTTATGAGGAGTTAGTGGGTAGTTAGGCAACAATTGGATGATATTAGAGGGAATTAAGGAATATTACATTAATCAAGGCGTGAATATGGTCTTATTCTCAAGTTTCTACTGGAGTATGCTGATGAGCCTCTTTTGGTTGGGGAAGAATATATGCCTACTATTTAGCTACCACTAGAGTATGTTGGTGACTTGTACTATATTGGGGAGTATGAATATGGGTCTCCTCTTGGATTTCTACAAAATTATACTACAAAATCCTTTCAACTTGTGTGGGGATATGGGACTGCCCCTATGTTCTGGATAGAATATGTATATAGTCCATTTGGATAAGAGTGGGAATGTAGGACCAATGAAGAGTGGCTATTAGAATATGTTGATGAATCAATCTACTGTTGGGGACATGAATGTACACCTATCCATGATGGGTCACTGGAATATGATGATGACCATCCTCTACTGTTGTTGTTAGAATATACTAGAAACTTGGTACTGTATGAGTAAGAAAACACACTTGATTCTCCATTATCACCATAATATATTGATGTACATTCACTATTGTAATGGGAGTATGAGAGGATTCCTATCCTCATTTTACTACCAAGATATACCAATGATTTTCATATATAGTTTCGTGGATATGGACTTGTCACTTGTGAATATTTAAATATACCGACATACACTTCTTGATGATGTATGGGTGAAATGGTAGGCTTGATGAGTGGGAGAAAGAATATAGTCCTTAAACTTGTTGTATATAGGGATATTACTAAATGGTTGCTTTGGTGCTACTAAAGTATGTTGGTAGACATGGTGAGAAAGAATAGAAATATCATCCTTCTCTTTGACTACTGCTAGAGTATGCTGGTGAAATTATTATACAGAGGAAAAAATATGATCCCAATATTTATTTTCGATGGTTTGAATCCCTTTGAAAGATCTCCTATATTCCCAAGTTTAGGTGGCCTAGGTAGAGACCACACGGGAAGCATCCTTGGTAGGTTTTAGAGGAGTTGAAGTTTCTTGGTTCTAGCAGCTATAATAGTTGTAAGGAACCCTCTTGGGTGTCACATGAGTAGTTATGAGTCTATAGTTGGCCTCATTACCATTCCAAAAGATAAGGGAGGCATGAATTACTATATTTGGAGTTGAGGCTCCCAAAATGGTTAGAGGCTCTTATAGGTGACACTTGTTTCCTCACGAGCCATCATTGAGTTGAGTAATTTTGGGGATTTATATCCTAGAGGTTTTTTCATGTGGCCTCCAAAGTTTGGATAAATCCATTTAGACAACACACCCAGACTAACTTGTTTATCACTTGTTGTTATAGATGTTGAGTGGGTGATATCATCATCCTTTAAGCAATTGGGGCCAGAACTTCAATGGTATCTGTTTCATAAATTTAACACTTTGAGGATGCCATCGATTTGTATTAAAAGGGGATTTTGTTATAAAAGTCCTGTAAAGTTCAAAAAGAATAAACAAGAAAGCCTGTTAATGCAGCACCATGAGTAATATAATTCATGACCAATCATTTTCATAGTTAATGGATTATCATCTGGTCAACTATTTTTGTTCTTGATAGAAAATCTAATGACTCTTTCATCCATGATGTTTTAAAGGGAAAATCATTATATACATGGTTTCCAATGGAATTTGGTTGGTAATTTTTTACCAATGATTCTTCAAAATGTGTGTTGGTTGAGAGGAAGGAAGGTTGGGCTCATCATACCCATTAGGGGAAATTATTTCCCATTATGGGTATTTCTTATATATTTAAGATTTGTTTCTGAATACTTTCATAATCTTACCATAGGATTGGTTACCCATGTTATAATGATCCGATTGAATCCATGTGTCAACATAAATATCTATGGCTATTAGTAGTTCTTCATACATCTCTTATTAATCCATGACTCTTTGCTTTAATTCCACATAACTAGGTACATAAGAGTTTTTCACCATCTATGGAGGTATTTAGTGTTGTGATGTTGGGATAAAGCCCTAGAATGGGGCTGCCTACATATCCCTATAAACAGAATACAAACCCTTATTTTTCAGTTCTGATTAATGGGACATGTTATACCTTTTAGGGTTGGGTGAAGATGACCCTACAATTAGTTTACCATTGTAAAGAATGGATGAATAGGAAATATGTGCATAAAAATAGATGGCGTGGGACTTATGAATGAGAAACCTTTTTTTATTATAATCAAAGGGGGATATAACCCAATGAGTATAGGTTCATTTTAGTAAGGGATATGTCTCTAAAATAATATTCATGGTCTTATGAGGAATATGTATTGATGAAAAATATATAGTAATACTTAGAGGGAATGAAGACCTACAATGGGGGATAATTTCATCAAGAATATGACCCAATAAATGGATGTATTTAGATAATGGTTTTTGGGTGTTGGGTTTAGTCTCATTAAGAATATGGTCTAATAAGAAGGTTTTTTTGGGAATATGGACTTATTGAAGAGATGAGAGTTTGAGACTAAGATGAAATATGGCCTGGTAAGGGTGATATTGTTTTCGTATTAAAAAGGAATATAACCTTAAAAATGGTATGGTTTGAGATATGGTTGGGTTTGGAAATCTAAGAGGAATCAAATGTACCCTGGTTATCATTAACAAAAGCCCATATAGATCACATTTCAGAGTTTAAGGTTGTGAGATAGAACCATTCCATGCAGTTTAATGTCATGTAGTAAGGTTGTTATCATGAAGTTTTATATCATGCAATTAATACATATATGTTTTGAAAGAGGTGATAACATAGGATTGAGTGGGGATTACACATTAGGGATTCCTTGATGGGGTCATGGATCAAGGTTTGTATTACCAGTTGGGGATGATTTATCAGTAGAAACATTTTATCAAGGGAATACATGATCAAAGGGGCGCACACTGATGTGCATTCCTAAATCTTGTATGTATGGTGGATTCATTAGATGCATTTATAATTGAATACTCATATAGAAAATCTTTTTAAAGAGATGAGATATCATTAAAATTGGTGTATTCATAGTACATTAATGTGGGATAAGTGAAGGATTATTCACTCTAGTGGATGGATAGGTGAATTATTCTCCCTAGTGGATGGTTAGGAAGACACTTCACCCAAGTGGAGGGATAGGTGGAGTGGTTTCCCTTACATAGATCAGGGAGAAGTGGTTTCTCATATAGGTGTGGGAAGAATGATTTCCCTTATATAAAAGAGGGAAAAAGGTATCACTTATATGGTTGGGGGTGAATTTGTTAGCCTTATATGGGTAAGGGAGAAGATTTATCCCTTATATGGATTAAGGAAAATTTTTCACCCTTATTATAGGGTTTCCCTACGAAAATTGGTTTCATCTCATCTTAATATGGTGTGAAAGAAGGTTCCTTCAGCATATAGTTGGAAAACTAGGGGAAAAGTGGCCTTTTTCATATAATTTACCTTCATATGTCTCAAATAGACCTTCCTTTTATTAAATATACTAGGTTTAAGCTCATAGGATACCTAGAGTAGAATGGGGGGCTTGGGAAAAGGGTTCTTTGAGCATCTCTTCATTTTTATTCTATTCTAAATAAGGACCCTTGGGGGTCTATTTACAGTCAGAATATTTAATTAGGGTGAATAGGATATGACCATGTAATGTGGTGTGCATTGGTTATACTAGGGTCCAAATATAAGGATCATGCATGTAGGAATTAGTATAATAAATTTTGAGTGTTAGGGCTTGAGATTGAGTACTAGGGCACATGGGGGATGGGCATGAGGACCATGGTGCATGGGGTATGAATTACATAGCTCTGGAACCAAGGTTATGGTGCCAAAACTTTTTCCCATTGAAATATTTTTGAAAATGGAGTGACAAAAGTAGTAAAAACAATGTTCATCCTATGGAAATATTTTCCATCACCCCCAAAACATTATTTAGATTTCAATCACCAGGGCTAACTATTGGAAAAATCTAATCTTATTTTTATACCTTAGAACTTTACTTGTTTTATATTATTATCACATAACTTGAGCATATATATCACTTGTAATTATCATATAACCTCCACACATTGAGAAAATAGGGGAAAAAATTCTTTAACTCATTCACATTGTAAACAAATTTCCCCTGATGATTACAGAATGTATTACATAGACTGGAAAAGCCTTAATAGAAACCTCTAAGTCACTAGAACACTCATTCACATTGATTATATGAATGAAGAATAATGTTCCTTTGTTCCTATTTCATATAATGCATTTGAAACCTCATGTTAATCATTCTATTCTTATCTTAAGAATATATATCCACTAGTTGCATAACTTTAATAGTTGGTTACTTAGGAAGGTGTCATTCTAACACGTAGAATTGTTCCTCTTGTTTAATAATTATTCTTAAGTATTTTACTAGTATAAGAAGTTTATTATATTAATCTTATATATTTTTTGAATTATTTATATCAAAGTTAATTTTTATGATTATGATTCAATTTTATCAATAACAAAATCATTTTTCAGATGAGTATCACGTTTTTTATTCATTTAATGGGGAATTTTATTAAATGTGACCCTCTAAGATGACACTATAATTTAAATTACATCATATAAATTAGTGGGAAAATATCTATATTACATGAATATTTAGTCCACTTTATCATTTTTCTAATCACATTTATATATAGGTAAACAATTAGGTCATCTATATCAAATATGATTCAGGGATAGTTGAGCTAACCACTCTTTACCTAGTACATCATTTGGATAAATTTAACTCTATTCCTCTAGTAATATATTCTGATTAGGGTCTCCCATCCTAGTTTATTCAAAATTAAACACCAAGATCTGGAACCTAATACTATTTGGGCCACCCATTACTTATTTATAGAAGATAATCTAGGGGAACTCGACATGGGCATGACATATCTGGTTGGACGATTGAGGTATTGATAAGTGTTTATTTTCGATGAAATTTAACACTTAGTATTTTTAAAGGGTATTCAAACCTCACTATCCTATCTCATGTTATTCCTTTTATGTATCCATACATCTAATGACTTATTTCTGGATCCTATTCCCTCCACCAAATCAATATGTTCAACTATATTGATGTTCAACTCTTTACACTACTCATAACTTGTGTTACTGAACCAAATTAAAAAGACTAATGTATTTATAAACATCTGAATGAATCCCATTCATAAGTCATATGAAACCCTATCATGAAAGATATTAGAATCAAATGAAAAAAATACCCACAAGAGTAATCTTAGAGTGAGAGATAACCAAACACATTTTTCTAGACAAAGCCTCTTGGCTAGTGAGAAGTACAACAAAAAATCCTTCTACCAAAGGATACTCTACTCAAGAGAGACCTCAATTCCATCATAATTCTAACACTTAATATTTTTAAACTGTAATTAACTACTTAATTCAAGTTCACAACTTAAGACAAAGTCAAGGAAGGAGAAAACTAAATTAATTTTCATATATAGAATGAAAATCCTTAAATGCATGCATGCCAATTTTTATAAGTAGTTAAAATTTAATCCAAGAAATACATTAATTCATAATATAACCTTTATATTCATGAATAAAGTAGTAAATAAAATAAATAAATAAAAATTCATATATTTAAACATGAGATAATGTATTTATGAATAATTAATAAATACGAAATTATAGACATTTTTATAAATTAGGCATGCATTATGTACATTCCATAATTAAATAAATATAATCACTTTATATTTACTTATAATATGAACACTTCATGTTATAGTTTATATATCATTTAATCTAAATATAGTCTATTTAAGGAAATATAAACATTTTAAATTAGAAGTCTATTATATAAAATATTTACATAATATAAATATCACAAGTTTAATATTATTTAAACCTTGATCATATAAATTATAAATAATTATTTTTTTATGGTTTAAATAATTAATCAATTGAGGTCTTTTAATTTTAATAATTTAAATTAAAAAATTATGAAAAATTCATAATTTTAAATATAAACTAATTTATATTTTATTTGTATATTTTAACCTTTAAACATTTTTATAAATTATCCTTATAATTTACATATAAACATTTTATATTTAAATTATAAGTTATGTCATATAATTTCAAAATGTATTTTTAATATTAACACTTAATATTATGGGATTTTTATTTAATAATATTTCATAAAATTAAATTAAATAATGATAAACAAATTATAAATAATAAATTTATAAACAAAATTATAAATTATATAAATATCCTAAGATTTTTTTTATAATTTATAAAAAAATAAGAAATTGTAATAATCAATTCATAATAGAAATTTATAAAAATAAAAACTTTCTTCCATATCATATTTAACAATATATGCATATTATAATAAATAGTTAATAAGTTATGGAATGTGTAATCGTTTTAGGCACCATAAATCAGAATTTAAGATTGATAACCCTCACATGTATTTTCTATACTTATTTCATACCAATACGTAATATTTACCAGCGATGATATGTGATATCGTAGCTTATGACTGACCTAAATATGAGTATACCAATGCATGGAAACTTGGATGACATTATCCTATGGTGCCTGAAAAGAGTGATTTGTGAGATGTGGCATGTGCAACAATAATATTTTGATTCCAGAGATTTGTATCTTATTATATAACCTATATCATATGGGGGAAATTATTCTTTGTTTTAAATACACGTGGAATCTTTATCATCAACTACAACATGAAATATCATACACTACATTATCACTACAACATGACATATCATACACTGCATTATGACAAAACAGAAGGGTTTTCATTGTGTGTTTACCTAATATATCTTGTATTTTATCGTATGAACCAATCAAAACCTATAATATCACATATCATATATCCAAACATAGAAAAAATTCAATCGTTTCATATGATTGAAAATACAATATTTAATACAACACAAAAATTTATTTATTTTCAATATGATTTCGAGAAAAAAAAAATGTCATAGCTTTGATACCACTAATATGTTTATATAGATCAAACAATACTTGGTCAACATAGTGGAAAACCATAGAAACCTAAAATCCCAAAGTTCACCATACATGAAATAGAAACCATGATACTCAAAATGAAAAAATAATAACTTAAACTGATGATAGCCACTGCCACTATCTAAAATCATAAATTTGAGGAAGATAACTAAGTCGTATCCATAAAAATACCTACTCTATGGTGTATCTCACGTAGTAATTTTTTGAGGATAAGAAAGATTAGATTATTGGATAATCGGTAGGAGAATGAACACACAATCTAACTCAAACTATCTCAATTGAAATAAACCCTTATATATATCCCTTGGTAAATTCCTAGGTGTTCATGCATTAAATTACATGTTGCAAAATTCAGTATTAATGCTTCACCCATTTCATGCATTTTTCATAAGAATGCATCATTGATATTCCCATGAATTTAATCATATGAAAAATTCATAATTATGATAGCCAATGTGAAAGAATACACAAGTGATGATGCTTATCATTTGATTACCATCAATCATAGAGTGTTAGAATGAATCATACAATATTATTATACTCACAATACTACCGTATGATACATCCCAATCACACATTATGATTAGTTAAGGTAGTGACATGATATTTTATATCATGCCTTATGGTATACCCAAAAACAATACATGATATATTCCTCAATATCCCACATATTGTACCACATGACATGTACATATCAAACACTATTAAATAAGGTATTTAAGTACTATATCTATGAGTATACACTAAAGGGATAACATATATTATTTTATGACCATAATTTTATATGCCATATAACATGATCACATGACATGTTTCTATCATTTGGACCGAAAGAGGAATATCATGGGTAGCGATAAAAATATATAAATATTTGTTATATGGTTATATGGTATTTTTTATGAGTATAAGATTATTATAATTGTTGATGATATGCATGTGATGTATTATATCACGTACTACCATCACAAATCTTCCAATTAAGGTTACAAAATAGTTGACTTATTATAAAATAATGATATTTATGAGGCCATAATGAATATTTAAAATATTTAATAATTACACACTACTTTTTATGGGAAAACATAGTTTCCATAACAAAAATATTAATATATAGTCATTATTTAGTTATCCATTCGAGAATTCAACGATTATGTATATAAAGAAGGAAAAATTGAGAGGTGTAACACACAATTCTTATTTGATATTGATATATCTCATCATAAAAATTCTTTTTTATCCTTCTCTAAGGTTACGATAAGAAATGGTGTAGAGGATAAATCTCACCAATAATATTTCTTAATGATTCATACTTACTATATTTACCTATAGAGGAAACACCCCTTTAGCTATTACATAAAAGATCTCTATCACATACATATAAGAAGAATCATATTAATCAAATAGAAAGTTTCATCATCATTATTTTATGAAATTCTTCTAAAAACTATAAACATTAACTAACCACAATAAGACCTCAATTGAGTTAGGGATAGTGCAATGTGTGTCTATCCATAACTACAACTAATTTTCCAGATACTACTACAAAACACACCTTTAACAACGCTATAATTGGCCTTTATCAACAATAGAATAGCGATGACTAAATCAACGTGGTTAAAAGGCCAAGGATTTTATCAGCACCAGAAAAACACTGATAAAGGGTAGCTTTATTAGTGAAAATGAAAGTACTGATAAATCATACTTATATTAGTTATTTTAAAATCACTGATAAAATAAACCATTTATCAGTACCTTTATTTAGATCTAATAAAGAGACTCTTTATCAGTGCTTTTAGAAGCCCTGATAGATATTCCTCTATAATAGCTTTAAAAAGAACTGATAAAAGTTAGCTTTATCAGTGCTCCTACAAAAACTAATAAAGCTACCCTTTATCAACAATTTTTGAAACACTAATAAAGGCACCTTTATCGAAATATTAAAAAGTGCTGATAAAGATACCCTTTATCAATTATTTAAAAAGAACAGATAAAGGGTATCTTTATCAGTTCATTTAGTAGCGCTGATAAAGGTGAAAACTGTAGTGTGATTCTACAACACACAACATCAGCAGAAACAAGTGCAGTGTACTATAACAACACACTACATCACCTTAAAAAACATAAATTAAAAAAAATATAAAAATACTAAATTTAAATGAAATAAAATTTCTAACACAAATACAATAAAAAAACTATTACAGAGTATTTCAATAGTTTTTTTTTACAAAAATTAATACAAATTTTGAATAAAAAGGCTCACTTGGAGTCATACCGCTTACATTGTGATTTGAATTCAGGTGTGACTGATTAATATAAATAAAAAATAACTTATAGATCATTTTAATAAAGTATGAAAAGAATATGAATGAGTTCTCTCAGTTTTGAGCATGTTAGTTGTTTTTTTATTAAAATTAATGATAGTTTTGAATAAAAAGATTCACCTGGAGTCATACCAGTCACAACATGTGTCAGATTGTGGTGAGGTTGAATCCTAAATGTCAAAAATGACATATTGATCATTTTCCTAATGTACCAAAATAATATGAATGTATTTTCTCAATTTTGAGGATGTTAGTTATTTTTTCACTAAAATTAACGCCAATTTTGAATAAAAACATGCACTTGGAGTCATAATGGTCACACCATGCATCAGATTAAGGTGTGTATGATTGATACACATACCAAATGTCTCATGGATCATTTTCCCAAAGTATCAGAATAATACAAATTCGTTTTCTCAGTTTTGAGCATGCCCTTTGTGTTTTTTACTAAAATGTCATTTTAAAATGGAAACACATACTTTGATCCATATAGGTGGAATCATGTGTAGGTTTTACATTATAATGATTCATACATGTATCCAATTAATTATGAATCATTTTTTCAAATTGTCAAGGAAATATTATCATGTTTTCACGTTTTTTAGTGGGTAATACATTTTTGTATTAAAATGTCAATTTTAATCTAATAACGAACACTTGGAGTCATTATGGTCACACCATGAATTAGATTGATGTGGGCTAATTAATATACATAAAAATTAATTATAGATCATTATCATAAATTACCAAAACAATACTAATTCAGTTTCTCAGTTTTGAGTATGTTTGTTATTTTTTTCACTAAAATTATTGTCAATTTTGAATGAAAAGAAGCACTTGGAGTCATACAGGTCACACAGTGCATCAAATTATGTTTTGGATAGTTCCTACATAGAAAAAATGAATCATGGATTATTTTCAAAAATTATAAAATAATTAGAATGTGTTTCCTTAGTTTTGAGTATGCCACTTGTGTTTTTTACTAAAATGTCATTTTAAACTGGAAACACGTACTTTGATCCATGTAGGTGGAATCTTGTTCGGGTTTGACATGATACTTATTTATAAACATAAAAAATTAATTTTGAATCATTTTACCAAATTATCAAGAAAATATGAGTGTGTTTTCTCAGTTTTTAGTGAGTGACACTTTTTTTTATTAAAATGTCAATTTTAAACTGATAACGGACACTTGGAGTTATACCTTTCACACCATGCATCAGATTGAGGTAAGGCTAATTCATAAACATCAAAAATTACATACGAATCATTTTTATAAATTAATAGAACAATTTAAATTAATTTTATTGGTTTTGAGTATGTCGATTATTTTTTCACTAAAATTAATGTCAATTTTGAATAAAAAGATGCACTTGGAGTCGTACCGGTCACACCATGCATCATATTAAGCTACAGATGATTGATACACATTCAAAACGAATCATGTATATTTTTAATAAATTATAATAACAATAATAATGTGTTTTCTTGGTTTTGAGTATACCACTTTTGTTTTTTACTAAAATGTCATTTTCAACTGGAAACACCTACTTTGAGCCACGCAGATGGCATCGTGTGTGGGTTTAACATGAGAATGATTCATACATATAAAAAATGAATTAGGAACTATTGTACCAAAATATTAATATAATATAAGCAAGTTTGCATGATTTTTAGTGTGTGACACATTTTCGTATTAAAACGACAATTTTAAACTGATAACGGACACTTGGAGTCATACCAGTCACACTATACATAAGATTGTGGTGTAGATGATTCCTACATTACAAAAAATAAATATGTATTATTAGAATTCAGTATAAAAACAATACAAATGAGTTTTGTCAATTTTGAGTATATGAGTTTTTTTTTCACTAACATTAATATCAATTTTGAATAAAAAGACACACCTGGAGTCATACCAGTCACACCGTGTGTCAGATTGAGGTGCAACTAATTCCTACACATCCCAAATGACTTATGGATTATTTTACTAAAATATCCATATAGTCAGAATACGTTTCTTCAATTTTGAGCATGGGACTTTATTTTACTAAAATGTTATTTTAAACTGGAAACATGAACTTTGAGACATACATGTGACATCATGTGTGGGTTTGAAATGAGACTTATTCATACACATGTAACATGAATTATGAATTTTTTTAACAAATTTTCAAGACAATCTGAGTGTTTTTTCTTAGATAATGGACACTTTGGTCCCATCCCTCCTCGATGAACATGATATAACAACGCTAGTTTTCCTCCAATAGTTATTTCATACACTTGCTGACTTTGGTGCTTGATTTAAAACATATTTATTAAAAACTTTAAGTTGGATTATATACATGTTTGATGATTTAGAGTTAGAAAAATGTTTCTTCAATAACACTAGTGAAGAAATTGAAGATTCCAACAAAGAATGATCTTATAGGTGGATTACTACCCTGTATAAAATCACTTAAACAAGTGGTGAAAAATATTATTTCAATAAGTCACCTAAAACACTTGAAAAATGGATATTAACTTAGGTGATTTTTTTTTGAACTTTTAATTTTTTTTCTCAAACATAATAATGGTATGATCCTAAGTCTACTTCATTTCCCAATAATTTTATTGTTTGTAAGCCAATGATTCTAGTCCTCATCTACTTCATTCTATACACCGGTATTTACCTCTAACTCCTACTCCACATTAGTGACTGACTTTGATTCTACCTCCAAATATTCCACCACCACCACCTCCTCCTCTACCTTCACCACTTCCTCCTCCTCAACCTCCGCCTCCAGGATTACCCAAAATTTGTTTCGTTTCTAGGATAGAATTTATAAAAAAAATTATTTCCTCCATTATTCTATTCCTTGAGAAAGAGATAAAAAATAATATATAATAATTTTAACACTAATTCTTCACACCCCAAATATATTTAGAAGTCCATAAATCATACTATATGACAAACATATTAGGTAATTAGCTATATTTTTTGTTGGCATAAATTCTGACAGAAATTACGCTGCCCACTCATCTCTAAACAAATTAATTTCTTCTTTTGAGTAATTAGGTTGCAAAAAATATTGATAGTGCTGAGAAAATATAGGAAAAAAATTATTATGAAATATATTTAATGAAATCGTATTTACCTTCCTAAATTACCAGTTGAGGGATGATGGTCTTTTTATGATTTATGATTTCTATCATAAATTTGAAAACATAATATCCACAATCGATGTCATTGTCTTCTTTCAGACACTATAGAAACATTGACCAAAATAATTAAATTGTTTTGAAATATTTTTATAGTTAAATATTTCATTAAATACCTTAATTTTTTTTCCATTTTTAGTAATCCGCAAGCTTTATCACTTTAGACACTGACTTCATGCCATGATTTAACAAGTATTGAGAGATCATTATATCCTTAAAAAATTATTGTTAAAGCACAGAATGAACTTATAATTCAAATTTTATCTATAAAATGTTGATTTTAGTGTATTATATACTCAATACAAATCATGTGTGGTTAGTTAGTTACATATCCATGCATTGGATCCAAAAAATAAATATTCAGGGTGTCTATATTGACCGTTATCGGCATCCAATGCATCCTAAAAAAAATTAATTAAGAATGCCATATGTAAAAATATATTTTATGTGATTTAATTGTTGAGTTTTACCTTTTTATTTTAGGTATAAAAAATATTCTATCATCTGATATGTTTTTATTAAATGCTTAAAGTAACTCATATGTTTTTTTCTTCTTCATTTCTTCCTCATTCAAATTAAGTTCTCATGTAGAAATGATACAAGGATTAATGAATCCAAGTCATTCTTCACACAATATTACCTTTATATAGTTTTTATACAAACACCAATAAAAAATATTAATATTTATTAACTTTAATAAATATATTATCTTACTATTTGGACAGTCATATTATGAAAATGTACCTCATGTATGTATTTAGAATTGAGACACCCAACCATTCATACTTAAAAATATCAGTTAGAGTCTTGAGACCAATTATGTCTGTAAAGAAATATCCATATATTTTTCATCATATTATATATAATACATAGTTTAATATTTAAATTTGGTCTTTATAAGAATTTTTAATGATAATAAATGTTTATTTGGAACTAGTGGGGAGAAGGTACTCTCAGAAGGTTATTTTTTTTCTTGGTTGATTCACTATATCTTCTTGATTCGACTTTCCCTTTCTTCACCACTTTATCCTCCTCCAAATATATATTTCTATTAGTAATAAGAACACTTTTATAGGGAAGGTGAGAAACCAACAAGTACAACCTAGCCGTCAAACACTATAGCACATTACAAAATTATTAAAGACCATCTTAAACCCATTACACTTAATATCATTAAACAATTTCTAGGAGAGAGATGTTACCAATTTTCCATAGTCATCTCTGATAATGTCTTCGAAATGGGAGGCCAGATTACCAAAGACTTTCAAGAACTCATCCTCATCTATTTTCTTATTGTTGAACCCTCTGACTAGAATTATGTGTTGTTTGTCGATCCACTCACTTTGTTCCTTGTTCATGTCAACTTGAATCGATATTTATTGCATCCATTCCATAGCCTCAATAGAAGCACAGATGGATACCACCTTCTATTCCATCGCCACTTATGAATATAATAGAAACTCCCATGGATATTCCTTGATCCCAACCTCCCTTTCCGGCTCCCTAGGAACCCCCTTCACTCCCACCTTGGCAGGTGAGGCTGATTCACTCACTTTCACCTACACTTACTCTGCACCTATCATATCAATTGGCCCGGTTCTGGCCTCACATTGCTGACCCAGGGAAGAAGGATCCTCCACCACTGGTATCACCTCCTCTGTATGCAAGTTCCTCTCTTCATACCTATCTCCTTTTTGTGAGGATTCCTTCTCATGTGACTCAGAGACCAAGACATGCTGGCCATCCACCCTCTCCATTGATTAGGACTCGAGCTCCTTGGATTTCCCCTATTTTTTGGCTGATCATGTCTCCATAGGTCTAGGAAGATAAGATTAGTATTTTCACCCCTTTAGTTTTGGCTTTCTAGAAAAAATGCATCACCCTGGGTCCCTATTCTCTTTGTTCCTTTTCTCCCGTCTTTGGTTGTGAAATCATTTTCCCACCCCTCCCAATCCATTATCATAAAAACATTGTCCATCACCCTTAGGATCAGTCTCATATGAACCCTTGGAATACCCCTCAGACTCTCCCTCATTGCTCAAGATCCCAAAACAGTTGCTGAGGGAAATGCAGGATAGATCTCCCCTCGAGTTGAAATCTATCATGGTATTCAGTGGCCTACGTTCCCCAAGAGAAATATTCTCCCACTCATGGTCTGCCTTCAACTTATTATTTCCATTAGAAACCCTTTCAGAGACCATGATACTGCCATCCCTCACCACCATTGCATAAGAGCTGGGATTTTGACTTGCCTCAACCCCAAAAACTGAACCATCTGCTTCAGCAGCTCCAACAGCCTCCTATGAAACCTGAGTGGGAGAAATGAGTGTGTCCTAAGTACCTTAAGCCACTTCACAGCCCGAAGTTCCCCCTGACCTAGTCCTATGGTGAGGGGGAGTATCCAATTCACCTCTCATAATTGTGAAGACTTCCGCTACACTTGGACTGGGAGGTAAGACCATGTCTGGTTTATGCACCCTAGCTCTACCAGAGTACTCCACCATCTCTGGATCAACCCCAAACACCTCTAATTTCTCATCACTACCATCAAAAACCCTCACCTTCTAGTTCACAATAGTTTCAGCCTGTAACACATTCCCCTTAGTTGCACCGATCACCTCTTGTCGAACCCTACACTCGCACTGATAGACAGAGACTAAGTGCCCTATTTTGTGACATCCCAGATAGAAACCAGGCCACGATTCAAAGACAACCCTTTGTTTCCAATGAAACTCCTCTCTAACTGAAATCCAAAGACACTCCATGGGGTCCTTAGAAACATCATCCAAGAAACATACTCGAGGAGATATCGGATGACATACTACCGAAGTCTGACTATCAGAGCATATAAATCTACCTACCATATTGCCTAACATCTTGATAATTGTAGGGTTCTATAAAGGAAGAGGTAAATCTAGGAAGCTTACCCAAACCATGTATGAGGGTGCATCATAATTCATGATGAGTTCAGTATACCAACGAAGAAGAAAAAAGACACATCTGCAGATTTCACGAGGGGATCAGGACTAAGTGGCAATCAGATCATCCTCTGAGGAGAAACGAATCATCAGGTGACACTGATCGAAGAGTCCCACCACTGCGCCCTCCTAAAGATCCCATGAATCAAATACGAACTAATATAAAGAATCGACAGAGGTATGATGACCTCTGAATCAGGAAAAAAGTGTAAAATGGTGAAGATTTGAGGCCTCATTGAACTCTTTAGTAGAGAGCGTGAGCTGGGGCGAGCCGTTGTGAAGGACAGGGACCTTAGGACCCAACAGAAAAGATGGAAAGGGGGGAAGGAAATTTGGGTTCGTGAAAGGGGATAAGGAACAAGCTGACAAGGGGGGAGGAAGACGTTTCCCCCTCCCCCCCGTCAGGGAGGATGGGGTCAGAGCCGCAGACATCTCTGCTAGGGCATCGCCGCCGGGGGTCGAGCTCCGTAGAAAGAAACCCTGAACGTGATCCTCTTCTCCCACTGATTTATCCATATGTAATATCATACATCACTTCATACCTTTTACCATCAACTGTTTCATGTTTTTCATATAATTTTTTGTTAAAGGCATACCTCATGTATCCTTATAACATTAGGCATCCATGCTTTGAAAGATCCAATAACATCTTTGACCGTTATAATATCCAGACCATCAAGGGGAACAAATAACTCAATAGTCGGCTCATAAGCTATCTCAGTCTGCACTCTCATGTGATTTTTTGGAGGTCTTGATTTCGTATATGATCTCTCAGGATATTACACCCATTGCAAAACAATGGTATGTGGGTGTTGATAGATAAAAATAACATACAACTATATCCTGTAGAATATTAGTAATATAAAATTATTGCAAGTTGTTTGATTCAGATTTATGATAAAGAGTAATGAAAAAATTTATTATCTGGATTAAGGTATACTTTTGGGGGGAATGAATAGTCTCAAACCTAGTGGGATCATTTGGTTCATGTGCGGATCTTTTCTCCACAACTGGTTTGCTTTGATCCTTTCTTATACATTGGTCCACCAAAATGAAAAGAAAATAATATCTTGTGGTGAATCTATTTGTGTATGAAATAGTCTCACCATATTATATGTACATTAATGTTGTTTTATCTTCTCAAAATATGTTCAAGGAGAGACTCCAAAACCTAATACTCAAATGTGACCATATTGTTTAGGCAACTTCAAAGCTACTGAAAGTAGCTTTTCTTCTGGTATGGCCAATGCAGATACTTGTGTCTAAACCATATAAAAAAATATGAACATAAATAGATGTTTTTAGGTAATATTGTTATAAATAATAAAAAATTACAATTATTTCAATATGCTTCCCATACTAATTTTGTTTTCCCATCAACTAATTTACCCTCTTTATTTACACGGGCCTCCTTCCATAGAACATAACATGGGATGGAAGTGGATTTAGATTTTGATTCATTAATATACATATAAACAAAGGAACATATATTGTTTCATATCACATAATTAAACTTTTGTTTTTTATTTAAAATACATACCAATTTCTTCTCTAAAGAAGGATACCCCGATATTCCTTTGTGATAGGGGTACATTGGTTTTGATGTCTGCTCTTTATTTTCAGCACTCTTTTTTTCATAAATTAACAATTTTTAATAAATTTATATAAAATAAACAATGTAAAATAATATATTATTGATTTCAATGAACCTTAAATTATTTCTCATTATGACGATTGGTGAAAGAAATATATGTTTCCTACTTTATAATGTTTTCATAACTAAGTGGTGGGTGAGGATTTATTTTCCCCTCAGAATCCCTAAAATGTAACTTTGTTAGAAGAGCCTGGAAGCCTCTATAGGATTTTATAGTGGCCATTAAGAAAAATTTCTTACAGAAATATTCTAAAATAAACAAAGTCTATAAGTAATAATGAAAATTAAATCAATTTTTTAATATATAATTTTTCTTTAAAATAGAGAAATTATATTGTAACATTACCATTATATCTTTCAAAAGGATTTACTTTATTATAGGTTTGATGTGGCACCAATATTATATATCAATCAGCATATTCATCCTCTTTTTTACCCCAAGATAACTAATGAATGTTGAATTTTTGGGGTCAATAGGTTTGCCGCGTTGATTCCAACCAACCTCAAATTTTATACCCTAACATCTTACATTGTTAATTTTATTCAAAACTATGATGTCTCATCATTGTTGTTTTCTAATAAACATGTTATTAATACCATAAAAATTCCACAGTTTCATCATGTAATGGATCAGACCCTTCCGGTCCATTCCTTTGTGAAAATACAGTCTTTGAGGTGTTCTGGGATGTCACAGTGACTCATTTCCAGAGTTTTCCAAAACTCTAGTTCTCCACTAGCAGGTAGGGAATCAGTAGGTTAAAAATTAGTGAGTAGAATTGGTGAGTGGTGTTGATTAGTGGTGTCAGTGACTCGATTTTGGTGATTTAGGTGTCGGTAGGTGGCATTGGTAGGTTGCGTCGGTTGGTGGCGTCAGTGAGAGACATCGGTGACTCACGTCAGCTACTCACCATTAGTGGGTCATGTCGGTGACTCAATATTGGTATGTAAAGTTGGTAGGTTGCGTGAGTGGATTGCTTTTGGTAGGTCGCATTGGTAGGTCATGTCAGTGTGTCAATGACTCACGTCGGTGATACACCCAATGGTGATTCATTTTTATCTTTTTCTAGTTTTTTCCAATTTCACCCCTCTTATGTTTTATTTGATGTAAATTGAGTTTAAAATCATGTTTGACCATTTATGATGTAGTTTTAAAGGATATTAATGATATATTTAATATCCTAAAACCCTGAATAATTTGAACCAGCCAAGCCACATGGTCTTGACCATGATCCCAATTTTATGTACCTTGAAATTGTCTCCCTTCCATTGATATAGGATCTGGCCTTTTCTAAAGCCGAGATCCTCTCATTATTGAACCCATTAGTTTTCTCTTTGTGCACCTAGAAATTTTCTTCCTTAAGGAGTCACATCAATTCTGTAGATGTCAGTTTATTTTTCCCATGGATTTTCCCTGTTTCTTCTAAGACCCACTATTTTAGCGAAAGGAGGAGTTTTTGATCATCTATTTTTTGAGGTAGGGATCCCTTAGTCTTCCTTTATTTGTGTATCATGAGGGGTGGGTAAACTAACGTCCCTTTGTGTTTACTTCCAAATCCCATTGTTATAAAGATATTAAAACATGTTATAAAGATAATCTGACCTGTTACAATAATGGGTTTTGTTACATTAGTAACCAATGTGGGGTGGGGAAGATCATGATGATGATCGTTTTTTGTCTATTATCTTAGATCCATGTTGTAAATTTTATGACATATGAAAATCATGGTCATTTGTAGTCTTTACTTACATACCGGTGATGCTTTACACTTATTATGGATCCCCTATTGAACGAATGGAATTATGAAATTGATTAACCACATATAACCGATTAAATAAATGGATGCCCCAATATCAAACGTGTTTGGTGATTACCAATAATCTATGAAAGTGGAATTATAGAATGAGTTTTTTAAATCTAAATACGCATTTCCTTATTTGGTGTGGTTGTGTGTTATGTGTGGATCTTTTCTATCTGTGCATTGAATGGGTTGTGTGGTACTACTGTTGGGATAATGAGTGTTGATGGGGTGATACGGGTGGTAAAATTGTATCTCAGGTTGAGAGATTGATTTATTGTTGAATGGATCGGTAGTGGTTGGGAAGCATGGATGAAGATTTGGGTTTTTCTATGTTTATGTTATTGGGTTTGGTGTTTTTATGTAGTATGGATTACATGTTTTGTTGTGATGAGTTGTGTTGCGGGGTTTAGAATAATATTGGGGTTTTCTAATTGAGATAAAGGACTTGGAAACAAGAATTTGAATAATGATAATGGAAGAGGTTGTCTTGGGTGCTAAGTGGGGAGGATGTGTGAAGTAGGGTATTTTTTCATAGTTTTCTTCCTCTGTTTGGATTGGTTGTGAGGCTGGTGGTATGCTGTGGTTGTTAGTTTACATGGTAGGAATGGAGTAACTAGTAAATTATTAATAACTTCAAAATTATTGGGTGTTAAGAGGCTTAATTTTATTAAATTTTCAAGTGACCTTCATTCTTCCTGATATATGCATTTAGAGGAAGAAGCAAAGGTAGCAATGTTATGGGGTGTTTGTTTTCTTGAGAACCCATAGGTTGGGCTGAGTTTTTGGTACCTATATATACATACTTTTACTTTCTTTTGATTCTATACACACCCCACCCTAGTTGAGAGCTATGTTTTGAACACCCCCTTTTTCATGGGGGATGGTGTCTTTCCCAAAAATCATGGTGGGAGGATGGATGGATGGCCACCCACTCTCCCCTGCTCCATCTTCCAGGTGGTGATAGCCCAAGACGCTTTGGGTAGATTTTGGTTTGTGAGGCCCAAGTGTGTGTGGAAGAGCTGTGATTCCCAGGCAACATTGGGATGATATGTGTTGTGGTTCCCAGGTGTCTTCAGTATGTGGTGTGTTTTTTATCCAAGGTGTGTGTGAGCAGGATGAGATGTGGTATGTGGCCCAGGTGTGTGCGGTCTGGTTGTGACGTGGTTCTTTCGAAAGAGGTGGGAATTCCAGGACATATTCCGTTAGGGTGTGAGAGCATCTAATTAGTGGGAAAGTGTTTTAGGGTACCCTATCATTTATGAGCATACTATTTTACTTCATTTGACTTGTGTTATTTGGTTAGTGTTCCTTTAGTGAGGTTGGGATGGCTATTTTACCTTGTTAAGTGTTTTTGATTTCTTATGTTTATAATTGGGGAATTATTATTATTATCCACTTGTACATGAGAGACTTTGGTTTTCCTTGATGAGTATAATTGTTTGGTCACCCTACATATATAAAACTATTTTCAAGTTTCTAGGAGGAATACGGGGTCCATGCTGGGCATTACTAGCTCAGACATCGGGACAGTTTCCGTGTCGCTACTTAGTTTTGTTCTTTTGGTATTTTATTTGGATCTTTTCATTATACTTATTGTATTTTTACTTTAAACATATATGTGGGCTTGATTTCATATTCTTATATATATATATATATTGGAGTTGTTTTGAGGTTGATACATATTATCTTTTGATCTTGGTTACTACTAAAAGGGTAATGACCCCCATGTTGTAATATTTTTATACCCTTGGGGTAACATCCCAGGTAAATAAATAATAATAAATATTTCATATTTATTTTTGTAAATTAAATATTAATTTTACTTTAAAGGGGATTCTATGTTCGATAGCATACCCGATACGCAACAATGGGTTTCTTTGAAATCTTATGTTGCATACTAATAATATAATAATATTATTTTAAATGGTAGTTAACTCCTAGACGTTGTATTGGATGGAATGAAAAAAACTAACTAAAATATGATTATACTTATTTATTAAATGTATTTACATTTATCGAATAAATGTTAGAGGCTTAAAATGTGAATGAATCTAATTTTAAACATAATTTACATTAAAAGGACGATTTACCGCCTTTTAATGGCGAACCCTCTTCAAATATAATTATGACCACTTTAATAATTTCTATTTGACCAAATAAAATCCTTCTTTATAATGGGGACATCAAAATTTACTTTGTGTAAGTTTTTGGAATTTTCCTGATAAAGTTCATTTTCTAATGAATAGTGAAAAATATTGTATTTTAATTTAAAACTGTATTTTAATATAATTTATTTATATGGATAGATTATATTTTTAATTTGTTTTAAAGTGTTATTAGAATATATTTTTACCATTTAATCCAATTTTTGTCATTGGAATTAATTTCACTTTGAAATTGGACATAAACAAGTGTCAATCTTTGGATAGTTATTGTTTCTTAAAAACACGCTATTTGTTTTAACAACGAGAATTAATTTTAAGTTAATTAATGACACTTATATGTTTTGAATTTAGAAAAATGGACCTCATTTTGGAATTTTGAATATCAAATAAATCTTAGCCTGATTTTTTGGTATTTTTCTAAAAAACTTCATTTTTTAATGAATAGTGAAATCACTTAGTAGTAGTTAAAAAAACTGACTTTTTCATTTAAATGAAATTTTACCGCTTCTGTGAATTGAATTTCAAAAATACGACATACATGGTTGTTATCAAGAAGTAAAATGTGGTTCATTAAGATGAAGATAATTTTTGGTGAATAGTAACTTTTGACTTTTATTTACCTCTGTTAAGGGTAAATAGGGTAATTCAAGGTAAAAATAATATTATAATAATTCAAAAATTTCCTTAACACTTGTCCTAACCTTATTGGATGAGTAATGGCCAACCATGTGCATCCTTGGGTCGATTTTGGGACCCCATGGAGCCACTTATGAATGATAATGACACTTTAGATTAATTAATTTAAAGTGAAGGCAAAAATGACATAACCAAGTATCTCTTTGTAAATTAATTTTTATATGGTGTTATATAAGTTATATTTTCAACTATAAATATTAATTTGAAAGATAAATATATTTCCTACATCATGGTATTTTTTTTATAATTTTTAGACATAAAATAAATTAAATTATTTATGACACCATAATGATGCAGTATTTACCTCATTAATAAAATATTTAAATAAATAAGATTATAAATATTAAAATAACATATAAAACCTATCCAATTCCTTTTGGATGATATTATTTCGACTATGAGTCATCTTATCTTCAACGTTAATGATTTTTGGACCTTTAGAAACCGAATATCATTATATAATAAAATAATCTTTTCACACTTTCCTAAAGAGCCCCTCCACTCCCTTATAAAAAGAGACCACTTCTAACAAAATCCTCACACCTCTCAAGCCTTTTGGCTCGTCCATCCTCTACCCAATTATGCTTCCAACATCCCTCTATTCCTCTTAGATGCCTTACCTTAGACAGAAGACACTTCAAGAAGTCCTTTGGTTCAAACCAAAGGGAGTTACCCAAATTAAATGTAACGATTTCTCTTAAATTGTTTTCTTTTATTTTACTTATCCAACCCCTAAACTCTTTTTATTCATTTCTTTTGTAAAAAAACCAGTATCCTAAATAAACTAGGATGTTGTTATGAGAATTATTCGAACAACACTTACACACACCTCTATGTAATGGGTGAAGAACATAATGTTTCTGTGGATGGCAAACTAACGCCTCACGAAACGATGACTGTTCAAATATCTCCAACCGCCTATCATGGTGGCCATTATGATGGTAATTTATTTATATATGATATATATTATTTTTATGTTTTCTTTATTCTTATCTATTTTTCAATTTATAGATATACTTTATGGTTTCCATAGTGGGTAAATATGATAATCTCATTAGAGGAAGTGCGGACTACCGCCCCCTCAAAGTAGCATGACTCGTTAATGCCTTATGTGGGACATATAAAGGATGAAGTTAATAATATTTTATATTATATTATAATTCAATTATAATATAACTATGTATCATTATGTTTTTAATTCCATTAAAATAAGAAATAGAAATGGAAGTAGGGTTCATGCGTGCGTACGGCTTACTGTCTCTATGAACGGTGCATTTCATTTCTTACCTCTAAATGTTATGTGCTATTATAAATACATGTATATATTGGATATATATGATATATATGATATCTAAATCATTAATATCATTCTGAAGATAATTGATATCTTACCACATGAACAACTTGTAATTATAAGGTGTCCATTTTTTGTACTCAAGTACCAAATATCGACAAAACGACCATTATTAACTTAAATGATTACATAATGTTTATAACATGGTAATAAGTAATATAAAAGGAATAATAAACTTTAAAAAGGTTCTTAAGAAAGTATAAATTAACATTATTTTATTATTCAGGAGATTAAAGAATGAACGGGTCAAGTTGGACACAAGGTAAGGGATTTTCTTATCTCACTTTTAATTCCGTAAGATTTCCATTGTTCACCACTTATTCATTTCATGTGGTGTATTTTGTACTAAAATTTGATATATATAATCATTATTCTCATGATATTCACGGTATTATGTGATTCATTTGGTGGATATTTACTTTTGGTCATACGACTAAGTTGATTACAACATGGTAAAGGGTTTCATCTCACATTTTATTCCCGTGAGATTCATGTTATATTTGCCACTATTTACTTTTGGGTGGTGTATGTAATACCGATTATTGTACTCTTTGTGTAATATAATTTAATTTATTAGTATTTACATCTTCATTTTATGATCCTTCTTTCATGTGGTGTATTTTTTGTAAGTTACCAAATCGGTAAGGGAACCTTTGACCCTCCTCTATTTAAAAGACTTATTTTTGTTATGTCTTTTAATTTTCATCTTATTATGTTGGGATATGTTCTTATATATCCTCATTGATTTAAACTTTATGTCGAAGTGATGAGATACCATTTTTATCTCATCAACTCATTTTCTGAATTTTAAAGTGACGTCGTTAGGCTGTCAAATTTTTACAAGGGAACTTCTTAACCCAATTTCAATTCTTTGGGTTCAACTTGAACTTCTTGAATATGTCATCCTATGAATATGTGTGAATTACCTCTGATTGTTTTACACTTAATATCCACTTATATTGGGTGTATTTATATTTTTCACACATAATTATATGATTTATTTATCCTTAATTTAAGGATACCGTCTTTATAAGGGATTTAATCTCAATTTACATCTCCATTGAGACTTCATTAATTCAATATTATATGGTGTATATAATGTCCTTTGAAATATTATATCATTAATCCATTTATTCTCATGATATTATAATGTTTTGATTAAATTTTATTCCTCATTTATTTGTATTCAATCATCTCTCTTTTTGTTAAAAACTCTTTAACTAAAATATCATTTTAAATGTTTTAAAGATTTATTTTTCAAAATATTTCTGATTAATGTATATGTTTTCAAAATGGATTTTTGGATTTATTTATATGGACATTAATGTTTTCAAACGATAATTCATTTAAAATATTCAAATTGGTATGAGACACTTTGATTCAAAAATCTCTTTTTAAATGGTTTTGAAAATGATTTGATAAAACATTGTTTATTTTAATATCTTGATTTCATATATTGGAATGTGGAAATTCTATCTTTCCTTTATACATGTGTTATATGTTATGATTATGTTATGGTTATTGGGAATTGTTTACGTATACAGGTTGTTCCGTGATAAACCTAGGGAGGGTGAGCCCGAGATAGCTCTCCAATGCAATGGGTAACGTGACGATATTAAATGTGATGTTTCTCCTAAGAGATTTAGGGAATATACTGTGATGGGTATTACAATTGTAACTCCTTATATACCTGTGATATCTACAATGTAAGTTTGATATGTATTCCATAAGTAACCTTTATGATTTATGATTTGTGTGTGTTATTCATAAATCTTATGATTTCGTAAGGTGTGTTATGATTGAAAAATATAGTTTCATTGATTTGTATTTATTGATGGGATAATGTTTTCTTTCCTTATTTTATAACCCTTACTGAGCTTTTTATGCTCATACTATGTTTTTGAAATGTTTTCCACTGGACTTAAAGATGAATAGGGTCAAGGATGTGATCAAGGAAAAGGCATGCTGTCTAAAATATAGAACTAGACATGTTTCTTTTTAGGATTTTTATTTTATGAAAAAATGGATACTGAGTAGTAGTGTCTACTTATAATATTCAAGTTGTTATGTAATAGTTATGGCCTAATTCTCTAACACTATAAACCTGAAAAGACCCTCAATAATAATTATTCATTTAATTAAATATTATGTAATGTTATAAGGTCGGGTCCTTATACTTGGTGTTGGTCTCCACCCAAGGGACTACTAGAGGTAGGACACAGGGGTCATTATCTGTCTTCCTTCATTACCTGCTCTGGTGGGGAATATTTGGAGGGAGGGGGTCATGACAGAATGTTATTAGAGGTGATGGTTGAGAGATATGATATAGTTTGGTACGGAAACAATGATAGGTTACCTTAGTGTGTAACATAGGACAAGGAAGACCAGCTATGACATAAAATTTTAGGCCCCCTCCATGATCTGATGCAAGGACTCTGAGCTTACTGAACAACAAATTGAGGCTACACTATTTGTAGGGTAAAGGCCCTAGGAGAGTTACATGCATCATGATGACTTTTTTTGATTGAATTAGGAGTTTCATGGAGTTTAAATAAATAATGAGTTAAAATGAATATTAAATAAAATTACATACTACTCAGGATTATGAGTTCCTTGTTTAACTTTTTTCTATGGCACTCAGTTGTCATCTACGAGTGGCTCAGGCAGTGGAGGCTCATCAGGCCGATCCGACTGATTGACGGAGGGTTGATCTAGAGGAGGAGGAAAACTAGTGGCAGATAATGTTATGTGATTTCCAATAGTAGACATTGGTAAATTTTGAAGGCAGTGTCTCAGAAATGGGGAAAAAAATATGGCTCAAGGAGATTGAGATCACCTTTAGCCTGATCTGGGATCCGACGGAGTACTGGGTTCTATTGGAGGTTAGTCAGATAAGGGGAGATATGCGTTATTGGTGGACGTTGTACCTATGGGAGAGAAATTCTTATTTTTTTGGTTCTATTTCGAGAAGGAGTTCTATGAAGAATTTCTTTCTTCAACCATGAAGGCTGAGAAGCGATAGGAGATAATATCCCTCCAGTAGGGGAGTATGTCGGTACGGGAGTTAGGGATCAAGTTCAATGATCTCATTCACTTCTCTCTGGATTTTTTAGATGAGGAGCCTTGGGAAATACACTTAGAGGAGACACTTCATTCTTCTCTCCGGTTCATAGTTACTCCCTTAAACTTTATGATATAACTAGAGGTACATAAGAAGGTGTAATTTATAGATAGGATGAACTCGTGTGGAGGTCTACTGTGAGAGGGGAGCCAGCTGGGTTCATCGAAGGGAAAGGCTACCAGCATAAGGTCTTAGGTTCCAAGGCCTTTGTGGTTTAATCTGTTGGGGAGTTGACCTTAGTAGTTTCAGTATTTACTTTCTAGTCCTCATGCTTTTCCAATAGGATTGGGATTGAGGGGTTTCACTTTTGGATTCCATAGGGACCTTCAGAGTTAGTTCCTAGTTTGAGTTTAGTATGGTGGAGCTGGGACGGTTCAACACCCGCCTCAACAGTAGTTTCCAGCGAGACTATTTTCGAAGTAGGGATAATAAGCTCCTACTCCATAGAGGGGAGACAGAGCAGGAGGAGGCTGACCACAAGGTGTTCCTTAGGGACCTCTACCCAGGTGTGTTCGGGGAGGTAGTATTCATTAAAGGGTAAGAGGATCTAGGCATGGTTAGTTTCATGTCGTAGAGTAAATAGTCATAGTAGGTTCGAAGATCATTCAAGGTATGATTAGCTTATTCAGTACTCTTGCTTGTTCTTTGTTTGATTTGGGATCTTCAAACTTATTCATTTAACCATCTCTATCATATTCTCAAGGACTAGACATAGAGAGGATTTATATGCCCCTGGTGTTGAGTACGCTAATCAGAGGCTATGCCATCTTTTTTGATGTATGATGGGGATGTAGATTGATGATGGGGATGCATCAGTCCCAAGAGGATATTTTCTTGTTAAATATGAAACTGTATGATGTCATCCTTGGAATTAAGTAGTTGTAATCCTTGCATGCTTTTATCCACTGATTTCGAAGAAGGTTCAAGTTTTTAGATGTGGATGGACAACATTTGGCTTTCATTGGAAAGCGAATTCATCAGATGAGAAACTGAAACATAGAGGCTCTTCTTTCCTTGTTGTCCAATATGTCAGTGGAATTAGTGGATGATGATATGAAGGAGGTTCCTAGAGTTGTTGGGGGAATTCTTGGATTTCTTCCCTAAGGAGGTTGTGACTCTACCCCTCGACATGATGTTAACTTCAGGATAGACTTGTAGCTCAATTCTTCTATTATTTCAATACCGCAATATCATATAAGACCTTTTGAGATATGGGAGATAAGAATTTAGATTGATGATATAATGAAGAAGGGATTTTTTTAGACTAGTGTGTCACCATGGGGTGCTCCATCCTTGTTTTAAAAGAAGGGTGATGATGCTTTGAGGCTGTCCATAGACTACTTAAGGTTGAATCAGGTGATGATCAAGAACAGTTACCCTCTCACGAGGATAGATGATCTTTTAAACTATATGAGGGGAGAAAGTTTGTTTTCTAAGATCTATTTGTGGTCTAGGTATCACCAGTTTAGGGTGAAGGAGTGTGACATCACAAAGATTACTTTCAAGTGTAGGTATGGACCGTTTGGGCTCATGAAATCTGTCTTTCATGAGTTCCTGCACCAGTTAATCATGATATTCATCAATGATATATTGATCTACTCAAAGTCATAGGAGGAGTATACCAATCATATCAGGAATGTCTTGAAAGTCCTTTGATGCCACCAAATCTATAGGATGTTTTCCAAGTGAAAGTTCTAGACAAGCGAGGTACACATCCATGAGCATGCCGTGTCTCAGTATGGTGTAGCAGTGGACCCATCAAAGGTCGAGGCAGTTATTTCTTGGGAAGCACCCAATAATGTTGCTAAGTTTCACAATTTTCTCAGTATGGAGAGATATTACTAGATATTTTTACCTGATTTTTCTTAAGTATCATCTCCATTGAAGTCTCTGAATAGAAAGGACTAAGACATTGCATGGAGTGGGCATTGTCAGGTAGCTTTTAGCTACTTTAAGGGGAATTTAGTTAGTGATCAAGTGCTCCAGTTTCCAGAGGAAGGGGTGATTTTCGAGGTGTTTTGCAATGCTTCCTATCTAGGACCAGGGTGTGTGATGATGCAAAAAAAGGTAGTGATATATTATTGGTCTATAATGTTACGTCCCAATGAATGTAAATATTCCACCCATGATTTAGAGATAACATCAGTCGTGTTTGTGCTAAAGTTGTGGAAACATTACCTCATTGGGGATCACTTTTTGGTCTTTATAGATCATAATATTTTGAGGTATATCTTTTCCAAGTGATATCTGAACTTAATACAATAGAGGTGGATGGAGTTTATTCAAGATTAAATTTTTGAAATTTCTTACACCTCAGTGAAGGGGAATGTTGTGGTTAATGCTTTGAGAAAGAAGTCACAGAAGGAGGTTGTTTTATAATTTTTAGACGCTTGGAAGGTGATGGAAGAGTTGGTTTCCTTTCACTTATATGTAGGAAGGAAAGGAAGCATAACCTTTCTGTTTCATATGAATGTACAATAATCTCTGAGGCAGCAGGTGGAGGAGTCTCATTGGGGAGACTCAGAGGTGGAGGTGATGCGTGAGCACATTGACTGGGATGATGCTATAGAGGTATTATTTGAGGATGGTTATAATCGGATGATATTATATGAGAAGTTGTTTTTTCCAGTGGTGATGCATGAGGGAGTTCTACATGAGTTATTATCTCACCCTAGCAGTACACCAGTGAGTTTCCATGATGTACCATGGATTGCGGGAACATATTTTTGGTGGCCCAGGATGAAGCAAGTATTGGTAGTGTTTGTGGAAAGTTACCTAGTATAACATTTGTTGAAGGTTGAGCACCATGTTTCCAGCGGTTTTTTGTAGCCCCTTGATGTACCCGAGTGGAAGTGGATGCCATCTCAATGGATTTCATCATAGGGATACCAAGGGGTCAGGGAGACTGTGATTCTATCTGGGCAGTGGTTGACTGACTAATGATATACGCTCACTTAATATAAATTAAGGAGTCAAGAATAATGGATTACTTGGTGAGAAGGTTTGTGATGAGGTGATGTAGCTTCATTGGGTTCTGAGATCCATCGTCTTAAATTAGGATGAAAATTTTACATCATGAGTCTAGAGGGGATTGTAGCATGCTTTTGGCACTCAGTTTCTCCTCAACACTGCCTTCCACCCTCGGAGAGATGGGCTGATACATCAGATCATCTAGACATTGGAGGACATGTTCCAGGCATGCGTCTTGGACTTTGGTGGATCTTGGGTACGAAGCCTACCTTTGGTAGAGTTTGATTAAAATAATAGATATCACTCTTCCATTGGTATGGATCCATTCGAAACCATGTATGGGAGATCGTGTAGTTTACCTTTATGATGGACAGAGGTTGGGGAGAAAACTGTTCTTGGCTCTGAGGTAGTGTAGAGCATGATAGAGAAGGTTCAACTTGTTCATGAGAGGATGAAGGAAACACAGGACTGGTAGAAGTCATATTTTGATTGTAGGTGGATGCCCTTATAGTTCAAGGTTGGGGACCACATGTTCTTAAGGTTTTCCCATCAAATGTAGAAAGTGGAGGTTTGGTAGGGGAGGAAGCTTTATTCAAGGTTTATTAGACCCTTTGAGGTGTTGGGGTGAGTTGGGGAGGTGGAATACCAGTTAAAATTTCCAATGTAGTTGGAAAGGAGCAACAATGTCTTTCATGTCTCCCAGATTTTTTGGTATCTTCTGGATGACTCCCATGTCATTGACTAGGGATAGTTGGATACTGAGGGGGACACAACATTCATGGAGTGACTAGTGGAGATCTAGTATTAGCGGGAGAAGGTTCTACATGGATGGACTATTCCTTTGGTTTTTGTGTTGTGGAGGCATGTTGGCATGGAGGAGAGTACTTGGGAGCAATAAGTGAAGATGCGTGCTGAGTAGCCAATGTTTTTTTGAGTTTTTCTTTGTGATGTAATTATTGAACTTTGATTTCTATGATATGATTTGCTTTCTTATTCCATTATTCATGATGAAGTCCCGACATGTGAAAATCAGAGGACCTTATTCCTAATTGAGAAACATTAAATTGAGATGCGATTAAACTCATGAAGGAGAGTTAGTGCCGCTCGAAGAAGAGAGCATCTTGACATAGAGGGAGGAATTCCCTGATTCATTTTTCTGGAAAATGTGATTTTGGTGATCATGTGGTGTGTCTTCTTGTCAGTTGGGGGTAGTAGATATTATATGAGTTTTTCTGGGATGATGAGGTTTCACTCCCTCTTTTGAAAAAAATAGGGTGGTTTATCATTGAACTTTGATGATAGTAGAGGTGTTTCAAGTGTAGCAAGATCCTTGAGAGGTATCTTATGAGGTGGTTGTTCGGACCACTCTTTATTCTAGGTTTGATTTTGAATTATTGAGGGTGAGAATAGTTTGAGATGTATCTGATGTAATGTCCCAAACCCTTCTAGTCCATTACTTTGTGAAAATCCAATGTTGAGGCGTTTTGGGAAGTCAGGATGACTCATTTCAAGAGTTTTCCAAAAATCTTGTTCTCCAACAATATGTAGGGCATTAGTAGGTCTAGCATTAGTGAGTGGCATCAGTGACTAGAATCAATGAGTGAGATTGTTGTCTCACTATTGGTGAGTTAGGCGTCGGTGAGTGGCATTAGTGACTCGCATTGGTGACTCACCATTGGTGGGTTGCGTCAGTGAATCATTGTCGGTAGGTCACATTGGTGACTCAATGTCGGTAGGCCGCATCTTTTCATCAATGAATCACTTCAGTGACACACCCAATAGTGATTCATTTCTATCTTTTCCTGTTTTTCAATTGTTTCCCCTATTACATTTTATTTGATATAAATTGATTTTAAAACCTTTTTTGACCGTCTCTAAAGAAGTTTCAAAGGATATTAATCATATCTTTAATATCATAATTCCCCAAAGAATTTGAAATAGCCAAGTCTTGTGTTCTTTACCACTATCCAAATTTTAAGTACCTTGAAATTATATCCCTTCCATTGATATAAGATCTGGCCTTTTCTAAAGCTGAGATCCGCTCTTCTGTGAACCCTTCCATTTTGTCTTAGTGCACCAAAAACATTTCTTCCTTGAAGAGTCACATCTGTTATGTAGACATTTGTCAAGTTTTCCCTTGGAGTATTTACTACTGGTTGCAGGACCCCCTATTTTGGCATAAGGAGGAATTGATGATCATCAGTTATTTGAGTTAGGGATCCCTTTTCCTTTCAATATTTGTGTATCAAGCGGGGTGGGTAAGATAATGTAACACCCCGAGCTTCCACGATACGCTTCTCATTCAATAATGCAATGGCTTGCATTGTACGCAACTTCGAGTTCTAAAACACCGCGACTAATCAAAGTAGCCGTTATGAATAGTAATAACCACTTTTTAAAATTATAGAAATTTTATATTTCAAAATGGACTTCATTTTTGGATTCGGAATATCGAAATTAGCCTATGTTGAATTTTTGGTATTTTTCTGAGAACTTCTAATTTTTTATGAATAGTGAAAAATACTTAAAAACAACTTTTTTAATAAAAATAATTAATAGTGATAAATTATACTATTTAGTGGTTTTAAAGTATAATTAGAATATATTTTTACTATTTTATCCAATGGTGGTCATTAGAATTAATTTAACATTAAAATTGGACATAAACAATTGTCAATCTTTTGATATAAATTGTTTCTTAAAAACACGCTATTTGTTGTGACAGCGGGAATTAATTATAAAATTAATTAATGAAACTTATATGATTGGAATTTTGTAAAATAGACATCATTTTTGAATTCGGAATATCAATTATAGCTTAGGGTGAAATTTTGGCCTTGTTCTGAAAAACTTCAATTTTTGATGAATAGTGAAACCACTAAGTGGTAGTTAAATAACTGATTTTTCGTTTAAATGAAATATTACCACTTCTGTGATTTGATTTTCAAAAATCCGACATACATGGTTGTCATTAAGAAGTAAAATGTGGTTCAATGAGATCAAACTAATTTTTTGGTGAATAGTAACTTTTAAGTTCTTAATCGCGATTAGAGGTAATTAGTGTAGTTTAAGGTAAAAACAATGTTTTAATAATATGATATGAGCTTGACACTTGTCCTACTCCTATTGGATGAGTCCTGGCCGACCAAGACAACCCATGGGTCAAATTGGGGACCCCATGGAGCCACTTTAGTTGGAAAATGACATTAATATATATTTATTTAATCTTAAAATTAAATTGACACAAACATGAGTTGTTTTACTAAAACAGTTTTTAAGTGGGGTTAAACAAGTCCAAATTTTGATTATAAATATACATTAGAAAGCTAAAACGATTTCCTACATCATAGTATTTTTTTTTATAATTTTTAGATATTAAATAAATTAAATTATTTATGACATCATGATGATGCAGCGATGACCTCATTATTTAACGATTTAAATAAAATGAGAAGATAATGCAAAATCCAAGGCTTACACTTGTCCAAAGCCTATTTGATGAGGATATTTCGAACCCATATCACCTTAGCCTCGAATTATATAAGTGTGGGACCTTTAGAATCCGAAAAGCATTGTGAAATAATGTAACATTTCAATCTTTCCAAAAGTGCCCCTCCTCTCCACTTATAAAAGGCCCCCACCTCTCCCACCTCATTTACACTTTCAAGCCATTTGGCTCGGCCAAACTCTGACCAAATACTCTCCCAACATTAATCCCTTACTCCTAGAAGCCTCACTTTGGGCAGAACTCTTCCCAAGGAAGCCTTTGGCTCAAATCAAAAAGAGTTACCCGATTTTGAGGTAATGTCTTTTCTAATGTTGTTTTGTTTTATTTTTCTTCTCCAACCCCCTAAACTCTTTTTATTCATTTATTTTGTAACAACACCAGTATCCTAAATATACTAGGATTTTTTTATAAGAAGGATTCGATCTACACTTACACACACCTACATCTAATGTTTAAAGGACATACGGTTTCTGTGGATGGCGAATTTCTGCCTCACAAAACGATGATTGTTCAACACTCATATAACACCATCAAAGGTGTCCATTAAGATGTCACTATTTTTATATATGATATATAATATGTTTATGTTTTACTTATGCTTCTGTATTTCTCATTTATGGCATACTTTATGATTTCCATTATGGGTAAAACGCGATAATTTCATTTTAGGAAGTGCGGACTACCGCCCCCTCAAAGTGATTTGAATCGTTAATGCCATATGTGGGATGTATAAAGGATGGAGTAAATGGTATTATACACTATATTATACTGTAATTATATTATAAATTTATATCATTATGATTTCATTCCATTAAATATGAAATAGAAATGAAAGTAGCGTTCATGCGTACGTACGGCTTACCGTCTCCATGAACGGTGCATTTCATTTCTTACCTCTAAATGTTACGTGACATTATGAATGAATGTATATACTGTATATATATGATATATATGACATCTAAATCATGAATATAATTCTGGATATAATGGATATTCTACTACATGAACAACTTGTAATTATAAGAAGTTTATTGTTGACTCAAGTACCAAAGATCGACAAAACGACCGTTATTAACTTAAATAATTACATAATGTTCATAACATTGTAATAAGTGATATAAAAAGGATAATGAAATTGAAAATGGTTCTTAATAAGGTAGATATTAACTCTAGTTTATTATTCAGGAGGTTAAAGAACGGTTGAGTCAAGTCGGACACAAGGTAAGGGAATTTCTTAACCCAACTTCCATTCTTTGGGTTAATCTTTTACTTTCAAATTATGTCATGATAATATTATGTCCTATTTTGTATTTTTACATTCTTTATGTGTACCTATAGTGAATACATATAAAAGATCTATTTTATTTTAAAAATTATCTTTTAAGGACTTCGTCTCAATCCCCTTTCATTGAGGCATATTTGGTTTTATACACAACTTTATTTTATACGGTGTATAAACCCCTTTGACTTTTACATTTATTCAAAAGGAATCTTTTTTATACGAAGCGTTTTGCTAAACGACAAAAGGGAATGTTTTCTTTCCGTACTTATGCGGCGACAACGACTTCTCCGCCGCCGTGACCATTATTTGAGTTTCGGCTTCCTCTACAAGACATCATTTTTAATGAGAAATAAATAAGAAGTTTTAACTTTATTTTATTTTGGTATTGAAAATGGTTTTGAAAGCATTTTTATTATATCAATGTGTTGTATTGATATATTGTGATTGAAATGTGGAAATGTTATGTTTCATTTATGCATGTTTTATGTGATACGATTATGTTATGGTTTATGATATGTTTAAACCTATTCATATGAGGAATGCATTGGACTTAATAAGTGACGGGTGGAGCCCGCTATAGCTCCTCGATGCATCGGCAGGTCTCATGAGACAAACTAGTGTCTTGGCACGAGGCCTTGACAAAATCTTATTTGTGGTCTTGGCACGAGGCCTTGACTACGTGGTTATGATAGTCTGGCATTATGCATTCCATCATTATGAAAGTGGTTATTGATATTGCATGTGATTATTAGACCAGTAGAATATCCATGTGAAGAAGTAAATGGCATTATCTCATTTTACTTTTTCCATATTATGTTGATGTTCATGTTTAAAATGCTTTTGTTCTAGTTATACATTGCCTTAAATGTTTATGTTTATTTATGAAAGCTTCCGCAATATTGTTATCCTTACTGAGCATCTGAGCTCACCCCTTTCAATGTTTTAATATTTTCCAGGATGTGAAGAAGTATTTTATGAATGACCTGCAAGGATAGTCCGAAGAGGATATGAGTGTGGACTATGAAGACTTTGTTATTAGTTTTCCACTTTATGATGTAATGTAACATTTATGAATGTATCTAGTGTTTCCAAGGCTACTAAACTAATCGGTCTTTCGAGACTTGATCTTTTGTGATCATGCCAATGTTACGAAGTAACGCACCGGCTCTGGGTAGCTGGGGTCGGGGCGTTACAGTTGGTATCAGAGGAAGTTTAGTACTAACCTTGGAAGCTAGATTTAGATAAACTCTGATTAGAGCACATAGCCCAAAGATAGACTTTGAGGATTAGTATAGAAGAACTTCCTAGAATTTTGGTATTATAGAGATGTTATGAGTTTTCCGAGCAATACATCCCTGTCTGGATACGAGCAGGTAGAGGCGGCTCTGGCACAGATGTACCTAGGGGTAAAACCTGAAAACACCGCTTTGAGCTAGACTCGAACGGGAACTGGTGCACAACAACGGGCCTTGCTGCACTCTTGGTTACGACACTCCCGGGGGATATGCTTAGGATAATTCTCATTTTATTTACAAACCACTATAAAGGGTTATGAGTATATACTTACTCAAAGAAAATATTTCTTTTTATGATTATGGATTATATCCATAAATAGTTCAATTTATGTTAAGTGTTTTATACGTATGGGATTATGTATTTTGATTCATAAACTGATCTAGTTTATGAAATTGTTTAGAAATGGCGCCTAGTGGAAGAAATGGAAACTGTATCAATGCACGAACTCCGTGTAGGGATTTCCGTCCTGCTCAAGATAATTATTGTGGATCTGGAGATACAACTGGTGCTGATCAACTTAATACCATACTGGGAAAACTCACTCTGGTTATGAATAATAACCTTACTCGTATGGATCACCCTGATCCGCAACGTGGAGGATCAATGTTAGACCGCTTCATGAGGCAACAACCACCAACATTTATGGGGGTAAAAATCCGTTAGTAGCTGAGTAATGGATAAAATCCTTAGAGAAAATATTCCATGCCTTGGGGAGTAGCGAAAGGGAGAAGGTTGTCATGGCAGTTTACCGCCTCACTGGAGATGCCGATCAGTGGTGGTCGCTGATTCAAAACACAAAGGAAGATGATGAAGTATCGAATATGGAATGGAGGGAGTTCAAAGAGCTTTTCTTAGAAAAATACTTTCCTCGTGACCATCGAGCAGATATGGAAAGGCAATTTCTGAGTTTGAGGCAGAAGGAGGATGAGAGTGTCGCAAAGTATGAGGCTAACTTTACAAGGTTAGCGAGGCATGCTGCCGATTATATACGTAACCCAAGGAGTAAGATTGATCGTTTCTTTGATGGGTTAAAACCATTTCTCCGTCGAGATTTAGTATCACAATCCTTCTCATCATACGAAGATATTGTCTCGTGTGCTATCAAGACAGAAAAGGAATTCTCTAAGTCTTATGACAACAAAGTAAATCAAGAGAAGAAGAGAACGGGGGAACAAGAGACAGATAAAGGGAAAAAGGGAAAGAAGGATTTTCCATTATGTGATAATTGTGGGAAGAATCACCCTGGTACTTGCCTAAAAGGAGTGGGAGTTTGTTATAAATGTGGAGAAAAGGGTCACCAGGCTCGTGATTGCAAGGGAAAGAAAGAGGCTGTCAAAGTTGAATGCTACAATTGTAGGGAAACAGGGCATTATGCAAATGAATGTCCTAAGCGTCAGGGAAACTTACCTCAGAAAAGGCCAAGGGATCAAGGCCAATCTTATGCTGTGACTACAGTTGAAGCAGAATAATTAATGTATTGGTGCTTTTGGACTCAAGGATTATATTCTGGTTATAAGAATAATGTGATATATATATATGGATTGTACTGCAGTACTTTTTGATTTCAGTAAGGTTTTAATATGATTAAGGTAATCATATTTTTAGTATGTGACAATAAGAGAAACTTTTCTTTGTTTGGGGAATCTGATGTTACAATTGATTTTGGAATTTAGAGACCTTTTAGAGAAAGTCTGGATGAAGGTATTTTGGATAACTATAAAGGTTGGAGTGGATTAAGTTGAACTTTGGATAGTATTGTTTAAGGTTAAAACATTTATGAAGATTATTTTTGGAATAGTATAGTACTATATTTTTAGGAAAAGGACAACCTGCAGGGTGGGGAATAACCCGTCGCGTCGGACAAAGCTGCAGGAATCGAACCCACAACCATAGTGCGACAAGCCTTTATTTCCTAACACTAGCCTACAGGAAGTCCCTGGTTATTACAAAATCGTTTTACTAATCTAAATGGTATGTGTTAACATTTGGAACCTTATACAATTGGGATAAATAGAATATTTTTGAGTTCCGTTACCATTTGGAGTAAAAGTTGGGTTTGTGGTAAAAATTTATTAACGAATGAAAGTATACATAACAAGTATGTATATTCCCTTACGTTCTTAGTAAATCTCCTAAATAAATTCCTCAACATTATAAAAGGTAACTTAAAACAAAAATGTTGTCGGTTAACTTTTCCAACTGGGGATTCAATGACCGTTTAACCAATCACAAGTTTGTGATTTTCTTGTGGTTAAACTTTCTCCTAATCCTGTTTTCTATAACTCTCCATCAGACCTTGATGGTTTGTTTCTCCTCCATATCCATATTTTCATAGAATCCTATAATGGGCTATATCGGGTGACCTTTGTACTTATCCTGCTTTCTTTTAATGTTATATATTTATTAACCTTATTTCCGATGTGGGTTTTCCACAAAGGTATTTTCTATTTTCAACCTTTTATTATCAAAGAAAAATTTCAAATTGCGAGGACGCAATTTATTGAAGGAGGGGAGAATGTAACACCCCGAGCTTCCACGATACGCTTATCATTCAATAATGCAATGGCTTGCATTGTACGCAACTTCGAGTTCTAAAACACCGCGACTAATCAAAGTAGCCGTTATGAATAGTAATAACCACTTTTTAAAATTTTAGAAATTTAATATTTCAAAATGGACTTCATTTTTGGATTCGGAATATCGAAATTAGCCTATGTTGAATTTTTGGTATTTTTCTGAGAACTTCTAATTTTTTATGAATAGTGAAAAATACTTAAAAACAACTTTTTTAATAAAAATAATTAATAGTGATAAATTATACTATTTAGTGGTTTTAAAGTATAATTAGAATATATTTTTACTATTTTATCCAATGGTGGTCATTAGAATTAATTTAACATTAAAATTGGACATAAACAATTGTCAATCTTTTGATATAAATTGTTTCTTAAAAACACGCTATTTGTTGTGACAGCGGGAATTAATTATAAAATTAATTAATGAAACTTATATGATTGGAATTTTGTAAAATAGACATCATTTTTGAATTCGGAATATCAATTATAGCTTAGGGTGAAATTTTGGCCTTGTTCTGAAAAACTTCAATTTTTGATGAATAGTGAAACCACTAAGTGGTAGTTAAATAACTGATTTTTCGTTTAAATGAAATATTACCACTTCGGTGATTTGATTTTCAAAAATCCGACATACATGGTTGTCATTAAGAAGTAAAATGTGGTTCAATGAGATCAAAATAATTTTTTGGTGAATAGTAACTTTTAAGTTCTTAATCGCGATTAGAGGTAATTAGTGTAGTTTAAGGTAAAAACAATGTTTTAATAATATGATATGAGCTTGACACTTGTCCTACTCCTATTGGATGAGTCATGGCCGACCAAGACAACCCATGGGTCAACTTGGGGACCCCATGGAGCCACTTTAGTTGGAAAATGACATTAATATATATTTATTTAATGTTAAAATTAAATTGACGCAAACATGAGTTGTTTTACTAAAACAGTTTTTAAGTGGGGTTAAACAAATCCAAATTTTGATTATAAATATTCATTAGAAAGCTAAAACGATTTCCTACATCATAGTATTTTTTTTATAATTTTTAGATATTAAATAAATTAAATTATTTATGACATCATGATGATGCTGCGATGACCTCATTATTTAACGATTTAAATAAAATGAGAAGATAATGCAAAATCCAAGGCTTACACTTGTCCAAAGCCAATTTGATGAGGATATTTCGAACCCTTATCACCTTAGAATCGAATTATATAAGTGTGGGACCTTTAGAATCCGAAAAGCATTGTGAAATAATGTAACATTTCAATCTTTCCAAAAGTGCCCCTCCTCTCCACTTATAAAAGGCCCCCACCTCTCCCACCTCATTTACACTTTCAAGCCATTTGGCTCGGCCAACCTCTGCCCAAATACTCTCCCAACATTCCTCCCTTACTCCTAGAAGCCTCACTTTGGGCAGAACGCTTCCCAAGGAAGCCTTTGGCTCAAATCAAAAAGAGTTACCCGATTTTGAGGTAATGTCTTTTCTAATGTTGTTTTGTTTTATTTTTCTTATCCAACCCCCTAAACTATTTTTATTCATTTATTTTGTAACAACAACAGTATCCTCAATATACTAGGATGTTGTTATAAGAAGGATTCGATCTACACTTACACATACCTACATCTAATGGTTAAAGGACATACGGTTTCTGTGGATGGCGAATTTCTGCCTCACGAAACGATGATTGTTCAACACTCATATAACACCTTCAAAGGTGTCCATTAAGATGTCACTATTTTTATATATGATATATAATATGTTTATGTTTTACTTATGCTTCTGTATTTCTCATTTATGGAATACTTTATGATTTCCATTATGGGTAAAACGCGATAATTTCATTTTAGGAAGTGCGGACTACCGCCCCCTCAAAGTGATTTGAATCGTTAATGCCATATGTGGGATGTATAAAGGATGGAGTAAATGGTATTATACACTATATTATACTGTAATTATATTATAAATTTATATCATTATGATTTCATTCCATTAAATACAAAATAGAATTGAAAGTAGCGTTCATGCGTACGTACGACTTACCGTCTCCATGAACGGTGCATTTCATTTCTTACCTCTAAATGTTACGTGACATTATGAATGAATGTATATACTGTATATATATGATATATATGACATCTAAATCATGAATATAATTCTGGATATAATGGATATTCTACTACATGAACAACTTGTAATTATAAGAAGTTTATTGTTGACTCAAGTACCAAAGATCGACAAAACGACCGTTATTAACTTAAATAATTACATAATGTTCATAACATTGTAATAAGTGATATAAAAAGGATAATGAAATTGAAAATGGTTCTTAATAAGGTAGATATTAACTCTAGTTTATTATTCAGGAGGTTAAAGAACGGTTGAGTCAAGTCGGACAGAAGGTAAGGGAATTTCTTAACCCAACTTCCATTCTTTGGGTTAATCTTTTACTTTCAAATTATGTCATGATAATATTATGTGCTATTTTGTATTTTTACATTCTTTATGTGTACCTATAGTGAATACACATAATAGATCTATTTTATTTTAAAAATGATCTTTTAAGGACTTCGTCTCAATCCCCTTTCATTGAGGCATATTTGGTTTTATACACAACTTTATTTTATACGGTGTATAAACCCCTTTGACTTTTACATTTATTCAAAAGGAATCTTTTTTATACGAAGCGTTTTGCTAAACGAAAAAAGGGAATGTTTTATTTCCGTACTTATGCGGCGACAACGACTTCTCCGCCGCCGTGACCATTATTTGAGTTTCGGCTTCCTCTACAAGCCATCATTTTTAATGAAAAATAAATACAAAGTTTTAACTTTCTTTTATTTTGGTATTGAAAATGGTTTTGAAAGCATTTTTATTATATCAATGTGTTGTATTGATATCTTGTGATTGAAATGTGGAAATGTTATGTTTCATTTATGCATGTTTTATGTGATACGATTATGTTATGGTTTATGATATGTTTAAACCTATTCATATGAGGAATGCATTGGACTTAATAAGTGACGGGTGGAGCCCGCTATAGCTCCTCGATGCATCGGCAGGTCTCATGAGACAAACTAGTGTCTTGGCACGAGGCCTTGACAAAATCTTATTTGTGGTCTTGGCACGAGGCCTTGAATACGTGGTTATGATAGTCTGGCATTATGCATTCCATCATTATGAAAGTGGTTATTGATATTGCATGTGATTATTCGACCAGTAGAATATCCATGTGAAGAAGTAAATGGCATTATCTCATTTTACTTTTGCCATATTATGTTGATGTTCATGTTTAAAAGGCTTTTGTTCTAGTTATACATTGCCTTAAATGTTTATGTTTCTTTATGAAAGCTTCCGCAATATTGTTATCCTTACTGAGCATCTGAGCTCACCCCTTTCAATGTTTTAATATTTTCCAGGATGTGAAGAAGTATTTTATGAATGACCTGCAGGGATAGTCAGAAGAGGATATGAGTGTGGACTATGAAGACTTTGTTATTATTTTTCCACTTTATGATGTAATGTAACATTTATGAATGTATCTAGTGTTTCCAAGTCTACTAAACTAATCGGCCTTTCGAGACTTGATCTTTTGTGATCATGCCAATGTTACGAAGTAACGCACCGGCTCTGGGTAGATGGGGTCGGGGCGTTACAGATAATGTCCTTTTATATTTATGATCAAATACCAGTGTTACAAAGATAATCAAACCTGTTATAAAAATAATCATACTTATTATGATAACAGGTTTTGTTACATTAGTAATAAATGAGGGGTGGGGAAGAAGATGATGATGATCATTTGTTTTATCTGTTATCTTTGATCCATGTTTTTAATTGTATTACTTCTGAAAATTAGGGCCCTTTGTGGTATTTTCTTTCCTACAGGTGATGATTTACACTTGTTCTGGATCCCTAGTGGAACTAATATAATTATGAAATTGATTAACCATGTATACCCAGTTAAATAAATGGATTACCTAGGATCAAACATGTTTCGTGATAACCCTTGATTTATCAAAGTGGAATTAAATAAGGAGTGTGTTAAGTCTGAATACACTTTTATTTATTTGGTGTGGTTGTGTGATGTGTGTGGATATTTTCAGCATGTGATTTGAACAGGTTGTATGGTTCTATTTTTGGGAGAACAAGTGTTGCTGGAGTGATACGAGTAGTAAAATGGTATCTCAGGTTGGGAGATTGATTCATTATTGAATGGATGGGCAGTGGGGCTGCAGATTTGCATTGTTATATGTTTATGTTATTGGGTGTGGTGTTGTTATTCAGTGAGACATCCATGAATAGTTATGATGAGGTGTGGTGCAGAGTTTAGATATAAGTTGGGGGATTGTTTGTTGAGAGAAAGGAAAGGGTGAAATTAAATTGAAGATTGATAATGGAAGTGGTTGGCTTGGGTGATAAGTGGGGAGGAATTGTGAAGTGGGGTGTTTTACCATAGTTTTGTTCCTTTGTTTGGCTTGGTTGTAAGGCTGGTTGTGTGCTGTGGTTGTTAGTTTCCTTGGTAGGGATGGAATAACTGGTAAATTCTTAATAACATCAAAATTATTGGGTGTTAATTGGATTTATTTTATCAACTTTGGATGTGACCGTCGTTAATCCTGATATGTGCCTTTAGAGGTAGCAGCAAAGTTAGAAGTGTTATGGGGTGGTTGTTTTCTTGAGAACCCATAGGTTGGAATGAGTATTTTGTACCTATATATACATACTTGACTTTCTTGTGATTCTATATTCACCCCAACCTAGTTGAGAACTAGGTTCCAAACAACACCATTATCATGGGGGAGGGTGTCTTTCCCAAACATCTTGGTGGGAGGATGTATGAAAGGAAACCTAATCTTCCCTGATCCCTCTTCTAGGTGGTGATGGACCAAGACTCTTTGGGAAGGTTGTGCTTTGTGAGGATATGGTGTGTGTGGACGAGTTGTGCTTTTCAAGTGTCTTCAGGATGAGATGTATTGTGGTTCCCAGGTGTCCTCAGGATGTGGTGTGGTTTCTGACCTAGGTGTGTGAGTGGGTGATGAGATGTGGTATGTGGTGTTGGTGTGTATGGGCAGGTTGTGACATGGTTCTTTTGGAAGATATGGGAGTTCCAGGATATATTCTGTTATGATGTGAGTGATGCTAATTAAAGGGAAAGTGGTGCGGGGTACCCTATCGCTGATGTACTTACTATATTACTTTACTTGAATTTCATTTTTTCCCTAATAATTCCTTTGGTAAGTTTTGGGTGGCTAGTATACATTATCACGTGCTTTTGGTTTCTACTATTTCTCATGGGGGAATTAGTATGCTTTTCCACTTTTACACAAGAGACTTTGGTTTTCCCTACTAAGTATACTTTTATGCTCACACTACATATATAAAACCATTTTCTAGTTTCCAGGAGGACTAAATGGACCATGATGGGAATTACTTTCTTAGATGTTGGGACAATTGATGTGTCACTACTTAGTTTTTTTCTTTTTGTACTTTCTTTGGATATTTTCATTGTACTTCTAGCAGTTTTACTTTAAATATGCATATAGGATAAAGTTTGGATTATTTTATGTATATGTCTTGGATTTTTATTGTGGTTGATACATGTTATCTCCAAATATTTGTTACTATAAAAAGGGTAATGCCTCTCATGTTGTGAGATTTATATACCCTTGGTGCTGGTCTCCATCCCAGGGCCTACTGGAGGTGGGAATCAGGGGGTTATTATCTCTCTTCCTTCATTGCTAGCTCAGGAGGGGCATCTTTGGAGGGAGGGGGTCATGACACATCATCAATAGTCTGTTCTTCCTCAGGTTTGGTAACATCATCATTTTTAGAATTCATTTTCTGCATGATTATTCAAACATTTAATTTTTATTGAATAACAAAAATACCATAAACTACATGCATAAATGTCCATAATTGCATGAATCTTTCATGAAAATTGCTACTGTATTGAACAAAGATATAATACATCAATACTACAGTACAACTAAACTTTACTACCTTTATTTAATCCATCCTCAGATGTTGATTTCCTTCTATATATTGATGATGGATTGAACTCCCCCTTTCAAACCATCCTTCCTCCCATCTTTGTGGTTCTAAATTTCATTGATGAAAAAACTCCCAAAAAATTATTATTTAATTATGTTATTTGATATTTATCTCCCATAATTTGGGGACATCCACCTATATTTCTTGAACAACACTAACCAAAAGTCATCCCATACCATGTACTAGTGATCATTTTGGATAACTACTACTCAGATTAGTTTAAACAACATAGAAGAGATGGGGGATGAGTCTCAAGAAACAAAATGAAATAATAACTATTTAGGAGATGAAAGTTTAGTTTTCACTGAGGATAAAAAATAACTTAAATAAAATTTTAATTATGGATTCTAATATATTACATTAAAAAAATGAAGGAATGGTCATTCAAATCCACATGACTTCCACTTGCAGTCATTTACTTCCTATCACAAACATTTATTGTTTTCCCCTTCCTCTAAAATGTTTCTTTTTTGGTAGGTCTTAGAGGAGATAAAAACATGTGGTGGTATTGGTGTGAGTAAGATGAGAGATCCTAATAACTAGAAATTTCTATAAGATTCCAACAAAAAGTATCCTATAGATGAATCAAAAAATAAGGATAGAGATTTATTATCATTGTGAAAGGAATACATTCAAGATTCAGATTGTCACCCTTTTAAATTTATCAAGGGTGAAGTGGATAAGAATAAAAAGGTGTGTTGGGCATGTTTTTTTTCACAAAAAAATGTGCCACATGAGTATTTTCAGGAGGTCACTCATTATAGTAGTATTACCATCCAAGTATGAATAACTGAAGAGTTATAATAAGATCTAATGTGACCACACTCAAAATAAAATTAATTTTTGATGATGTTTTTTCAAGGGTAACTGAGTGACTCTTATAATAAAATGCATCTCAATAAATCAAAAAAATCCATTCATTATGTTTGGATTAATTTTTCAGTGTCATTTTTTGTGTTCTCAAGAAGTATTAAATGAAGAGGATGAAAGGATGAAAGAGTTGAAGAATGAGTTGGTAGATGTGGTATTCAAATACATAGAAGTGGATTTGATGGAGATTAATGAAAACAATCCGAGTGGGAGGTATTTCATCAAGGAACTTTGGAACCAAAATGATGGGAGGAATGCCAGTTTGAAAGAGGGAGTCCAATCCATCATCAAGAGATGGAAAGAAATCAGGATTCTGAGTATGGTTTAAATAAATGTTGTGGAGGTTAGATTTACCGTAGCATTGAAGTGTTATATATCTATTCAAGATAGTAACAATTTTCAATCAAGATGCATGAAATTTTGGACATTTATGCATGGAGTGTGTTGTATTGTATATCAATATTAGCAAAATGAATCCTTATTTACACAACCTTGTTTGTGAAACCCTTGGTCCTTTTTTATTAAAAGTTATTTATGTTACTTATTAATATTCTTTGTTTTATGCTTCTTTCACGATAGTGTATGGAGATACAGTTCGCAGTGGCCTCATATGATAAATAAAATCAAAATATGTCATAATAATGATATAAAAATATTTAAAATGACTATATATAATAATTATAATATATAAATTTATAAATCTAAAACATATTACATCCATCTTATCAATGTGTATAAATTATCATCAACTTTAAGGAAAATTCCACTTTCAATTCTGGATGATATACCCACTTATGAAACCACTACTGTATAAAATTGGCACTGATTACTCTTTTTCCATATGATTACTTATAGATAATATTGATGTTAATAACATTATGAATAAGTTATAATCCCAAACCCAGATGAAATATAGATACACATAAATTAAAAATTGGAATCTTCTATGTCCTAATACCATCAACAAGTGTATAATATACTAGGATTGTACCTATCACTATAATGGAACCATTGGAAGTTCCCCAACTAACCACATCAATAGAAATGTTTTACATCGAAGAGGGAATAAGTATTAAAGTATTCCAGGAACCTATAATGACAGAATCACTCAAAAAGTATAATTAATTGAAGAGAAATTGGAATACCTCCAATATAATGGTCTTGAAGAAATGAATCTCACACAACCTAGTTTCGACATCACTTCTGTCTACTCAAGGATTCCTTGCCTTCCAATTTTGGATATTTTTGTAATCCACCATAAGATCCCTCCAATAACATAAAACCCTTTAAATGGTGAATTTTTTAACTTATTCCCAATGTTGATCTTGAAGTTTTTTACTCTTATAAATGAAATTAATCTGTTTAATGTGATCCTAAATTTATTATTATGATATATCACTATAAAATCTTAGAGGAACCATAGATACTATATGTTACCATCATTGAATATTATACCACATATATCGAAGTAGATCTATAATTATGTCTTGTACCAGAGGATCAATATAAGTTATAACATACATAGGATTTTTATTGGATATTTCACTTGGGGATCTATGGGTCAGAGTGGTGACATATTTTATATTAATGTAGATATTCACATAATTTTTCCGTTCCAAAAAATAATAATATTTCAGAAATAGGAACAAAATAATCTATATTAAATGTGAACCCCCTAACCCTATCTCCTATTCATTTCCTTTTTAATAAGTCTTTTAATACTTTATATATAATTTAAAAGATGTCATAAGCATTATTTTAAATAAAAATATGAAACAACTAACTAATTGTATTGAAAATGTGTATTACTAAATAAAATCAATCAATTGATAAGTTATATAATCCTATTCATCACTAATAAGTAAATAAGAATGAACTATTTATTTATTATTCATGTTTCTTATAATATAAATTTATAATTGAATGAAGAAAAAATGAAACAGACACATAAGAACATGAATTTTCATATATTCTTACCGATTCCTACCAATCAACAACTAAATAAGAGGCATGAGACTCGAGAAGATAGGTTAAGAAAAAATAAACAAAAAACAATCTAGAATTCATATGGTTACTCAAGTATCCAACATAATTATTCTATCCAGATATATTTATGGATTACTTATTATGTATTGAATTTTGTTTTCTTTTGGATGTAATCAATACCAATATCCCTAGATTCACTCTGATTCCATTTTTTTACATTTTTTTACCTAGTATACCCAAATAGTTCCCAATTCTGGTCATGACATCCCCTCATGCACACTTCCCGATCACTATACTCTTGTGTGAATGCTAAGGGATATAGATAAAAGGTTTGAGAAATGGGTTAACCTATTCAATGGTTAAATAAACTCAATTTGATCATTCTACAAAGATAGTATTACGTTTGTAGTAGCATGTGGTGAAAAATCTATTTTATTTATCTATACAGGCCCAAACACATATGTTGATTGATCTTACCATATTAAAACATCCTTCTCTTTATTTGAAACCATTTTCTATGGAGGAAAAAGACGAAATAGAACCATTCATTGTATTTCAGTGGTCAGGATATGAGATGTAGGGTTTTTCATGGTTAATAACATCTAAAAAAAGAAAAATGTGGAACCCAAAAAATCAAAAAATGATAGCGGAAAAGTAGAAAATAACATACATTGGATTATATCCTCGATTAATATGAGGGACATAGAGGAGTCACACCAGTAGTAGAGGAGTTCTGTAAGATCTTGAGAATCACAAGTGAGTGAGACGTAGTTAGGGTTCTTTTAAATAGTTTGAGAACACTTTTAACAGTGCTTTCTAAAAAGTGCTGATAAATATCCCATTTATCAACACTAAATTAATAAGTGTAGATAAAAGAGATATTTATCAGGGATAAAAGAGTGTGGATAAAAGACATATTTATCAACATTAATGTTTTAGCACTGATAAATATTGATATTTATCAGTGCTTAAAAAATACTGATAAATGTTCCTTTTATCAGTTCTAAAACTTTTGTGATGATAAAGGAATTATTATTATAATTATTTAAATAAATTTATTATAATTTTATAAATATTTATTTATAATAATTATAAATATATAAATTTATAAATATAGTAAATATACATTTATAGATATATTTATTTATAAATATTTATTTAAAAATATACTTTTAACATTATTAGTGGATATATAATCTTAAATAAATGAATTTTAAAAATGTGTGAAATTGAAGAATTCAAAATTTTTACACTTTAAAAATATTTTAAAAAAGATAATTTTTATTAATTAAATATAAATTATTAAAAAACTATAGATATATATATTGAAGTTCATGAATACATATTGAAAATAATATAAAATAGTAAATAAAAAAATACAAATAAATAATATAAGATGATAAAATTTAAAAATCAAATAAAAAATAAAAAATATTAAAAATGAATAACCAGCTATAATAGTATTAAAAACAAATAAATAAAATTAACTGATCAAAAACATAATATATTAAATGTATCATGTTATAATGAAATTCTAAAATATACTTAAATTTGAATAAATTACATAAATATTAGGTGTATGTGTTTCTATATATTGCGTAAATATATTTGTGTGTGATTTTGTATATACAAATGCATTAATTATATATATATATATTATATATATGTATGTGAAATCAATGAAATACACGACATTTGATATATGTTAAATAACAAAATTAAACAACATTAAAAATGAATAAGACATTAATTTGTTTTTAATAAACATTTTATTTATTATATATATATTTATATTTAATAAATATTATTTATTACTATTTATAATTAATATATATATATATTATACTTATTCATATTTATTAATATTTGTTTCATTAATAATTTTTTAAATAATTTTTTGTTTTATTCATTTATATTTTTTTAATTATTTACAATCTATTCATTTAATATATCTATATTTAATATATACTATTTCTTAATATTTATAATCTATATATATATATATATATTAAAATTAATCAATTTTATCAATAATTATTTAATTTATAAAATGTTTAATATTTTTCTTAATTTACTCATTTTAAATTTTTATTTTTTTAATTATTTAATTTTATTCATTTTACATATCTATATATTTAATATATAATATTTATTAATGTTTAATATATATATATATATATTCAATTTATTCGTTTTCAACAATAATTATTTTATTAATGAAATTGTAATTTTTTTATTGATTTAATTATTTCATTTAATTATGGACCTTTCTCAGCACTAAAAATAAAGCTCTAATAAAGGGTAACCTTTATATGCACTAAAATAAGCTCTGATAAAGGGAGCCCTTTATCAGTTATTATTTTATCACTAATAAAGATGGACTTTATCAGCACATTTTTCTAGCACTGATAAGTGACAGCGCTGTTAAAGGCGTGTTTGGTAGTAGTGAGAGGTTAATGAATAACATTGAGAAGGAACACACACAACATGGGAGGCATTTTCCAATGAACCTATAATAATCAAGTACCAATACTCATAATACATGTAGCATATATATATATATATCATACTAAGAGTACATGAATGAATATATATATATGTATATGTATATATATATGTCATGGTATCCATTAAGAAGACAACCATGCATAAAAAATGTCATAACACATGAGGATTGTAAAAAAATAATTTGGATGAAATAAAAGTTTATAAATATAAACCCAACACAACACCTTGGTAAAAAAATATGGACTCCTCAATAACGACATCTCCGATTATCTTCAATGAACAACCACTATATACTAAAACCACTCACTTCAAGACTATAATTTACCCCTACAAAATGTTAAATAGATGAAAACCCCATGTTTGTCACTACAAAAGTTTCCATTTAGGTGAGAGTACAATGAACTAGTTAGACATCCCATGTTCTACAAGACTACCAAGTTTAGCTCATGAATTCATGATAATAAATTAATATATAATTATAATATATTTATGGCGTCACATCTTAATACCAAAAAAGGTCAATTTTTTCATCTATCAAATCAAAGATTATCTCATCCTCAGAATATCACCAGATGTCTTTGATATATAAAATTTATTATATATAATTTACTTGATATTTAATTGATTATATTCTCTTATATTTCTTTATAATGATATCTTTTAAATATTTTAAAAATTTGTATTAAATTTGTATTTTTTGAAATTATTTCTTAATTCACCATTTTAATGAAATTAATTGAATTTATTATTTTAGGGATTAAAATAAATATTTTAATATGTTATTTCCATATAAAATTATTTTCATGTGATGATAAATAAATTCAATACTATATGTAAATGATCTTAATGAAATCAATTTTCATGCAATATTGAATGGTGGAATATGATGTTTGTATAAGTGAAAGTTAGAATTCCAACTATTCATGTGTAGATGAATTCCCTCCACATAAGAATATTATCGCAAAAGAGAGATCGAACACTATGTAAATGAGAATATAAATTATGAAGGTTACATAAGTGAGGATAAATAAATTAATTTATCATATAATATTGAAGGGTAAAATACAATGGTTGCATTATTATCATCAGAAGATACATAAGTGATACTTTTAAATTGTAAAAAAATTATTACATAATTGGAAAAAAAGAAATAAACTACTTATGTAAGAATTATGATCAGTTATATATGGAATATGGGAGTTCATGTAGGATTTAATAATTGTCTCTAAAGTCTATATAAGAGTAATCAGAAAATATGTAGCTATAAAATAAAAAATGAACTACCGATGTAAGTGAAGATATAAGAGCTATATAATAATGAAATACTAGAATATTGAAAACCAGGTTGAGCCATTTTGATTCATGAATAAAGAAAGTGTTAAAAGGGATATAAATTTAGTTTGAGAAATCTTCATAGAAAGGATGTCTAACTATATCAATAAATCTTCTGACAATAGTAATATGTGGAATTAGATTTATAAGATAAAGATATAGAATATTACAAATGATCATGGGTAGTAAATATGTGGTAGAGAAATGAGGGGGAAAAAATTAAAGTCTATAATTTTAACATGAAACATGGAGTAATCAAGGACCACTATTTCATATACAGAGGTATAACTAAAATAAGGGGGCTTAGGAATGATCTCGAACATTTATATAAATGGATAAAAAGATACTTTTATAGGAACATTTGATATAATAGGGGTAATACTATTTTAATACTTTGTAATTTATTTTATTTTTTTAAAGATATTGGGATAGATTTATGAACCACCAAATGTTTTATTTGAAGATATCTTCCCTTCTAATTCTTGATTTATTATTTCTTTTGTGGTTTTCTCAAATTGTTTTTTATGATGAGGATTACATTGTGTATTTGGTAGAGTAAAAATATCTTTCTCTATTTTACATATATACTATTATTCTTATCTTATTTTTTACTATATTTAGTTCCCATAAAAGTGTTTACTAAATTTATATGGTTGAATAGAGTATATTAACTGAGAAATATGAAAGCAGTTTCTATCAATTGACTAAATTTTTCTTGATTTATGTAGGAAATCTTGTGTCGTAGTGTGTTTTTCAAGCAGAACATTATTACCCAAAAAATTTAAATAATGATAGGAGATTAATAGGAGGTCATTATTTCATTAATTTAGTAAAGTTTTAATAGGAGGAATGGTTTGATCCGAGCATAACATACCAAAATATTACTTCATTTTAGATAAATATTAAATATATTTCACAATTATACATGATTGAGGTCCATAAAGGATTAGTGAATTCAAAGATTAGATACATAAAAAACCTACTTCATGAAATATATTAAACATATAAAACAAATATATTCTCTTATAGTACCCCTTATAAACATATCGTACTTAAAACATTTCTTCATAACCTGGAGGAAATGGAAACGTAAGAAAGGGTGAGATCAGATGCTCAGTAAGGGTAAACATGTGAGATATTGATTGATGATCAAAGGAAATAATAATATGAACATACAATTATTCATGTATGATCATAACTTAAAAATTTCATTCCCAATCAGTAATACATTATAAATCATGATTTATGGCATAAAAATTAACTATTTCAAAACACATGAGTCATAAGAGTGAGGAAACATTATTAATCATTCACGATCCATTAGAGAATATCATAATCATAATAATATATCATTGGAATTGTGGCACAATCATAATAATAAAAAATCTTTTCATTAGAAAAGGTTTACTTCCAAGATTATCATAGTATAAAAATTCCCATATTGGATTGGATTCACTCCCCATTCCTTCATTTCCTTATTTAAAGTTCAATCCAAAGACTATCAATATGGATAGAGTCCCTTATTGAACATGGTTTACTCCCCATTCTAGTTCATATTATCTCATGAAATTTTAATAATTTTCTAACACATTATAGGGATTTAATATAACCTTTCATCACATAGTCATAACCATAGATATTTCTTCAAAAATATCATAAAATCATTCATCAATTTATTATATCATAACCCATGGAAATGAAATAGGTTTAATAAAAATTTCATCATAACTTAATTTACCTAAGGGAATTTAATTGATTTCATGGAATCATTCTCAATACATCATTATCATAATCCATATAGAGAAATAAAGTGTATGGTATCATAAAATCATTTTCTTAGTGAATTATATATCAAAGGATGTTGAAATATATGAAAAATACCATTAAAATACCATTAATTTTTTTTGAAATCATAAGAAAAATATATTTTTATTTTGATAAATTTTTAAAATTCAAATTAAAAAACATTGAGAAAAATATTTTCTTTGAAAATAACTATATAAACTTTTAATGTATTCATAAAACTAAATAATAATTATGACATTGGTAGAAACCGTTAATATGGTAAACATAAAAACAATGATTCCTTTCATTATTTTTGTAAAATGTAATAAACAACCAATTTGGAAAAAAGTGTAAAAATTAATTTTTAATTATTTTGAAATAAATTAAAATATGGTTTATAATGAATTTAAATAATCAATTTATCATATAAAATAACATTCTTTAAAACATTTTAATGAACATGGACATGGAAGCAAAAGTTCATTAACCAAAGAGAATATATTGTCAAATTTTATTAAAATCATTTTCTCAATCATTTTCAGTATCAAGGAGAGGATAACAAAATGAAAACTTGAAAAACCTAGAAATAAACATAGGATAATAAAATATATGGGGTTTAAGATATAAAAATCAAATAATTCCCCAAATGGGATTCAAACATAAATAATCTCAATTAAAATGAGATTTCAACTAAACCAATACCATATGTCCTGAATTTCTTAGTATGTTTTATTGAGTTCCTGTATAATAAATTTATATTTATTATACACATATAATATAACCATTTTCACACTTATATTAAAAAATATTATTCTCTTATAATTTTTAAATTACCCTTTATTAATAATCCTTCAATTAAATCATCCTTCAAGTGAAAACTAGTTTGTTTTTCACATACGTTTTAGTTCGAAAAATTTGGTCCCTACACCTTGGTAAGGGTTTCATCATCCCCAAAATCTTTTTAATTTTATATGTATCATATTTATTCATCATATATAATTTTATAACCATTCATAATAGGTGGTTATGAAAATTGAATTGCATTACTTCATGGAGATGGTAGTCCAAACATATGCATGAGTAATGCTTTCATTTTTCAATGATTTTAAATAAAGAAAGATTAATAATAAGATATATTTCCATAATCATAATAATGTAATCATTATCACATATATTTATTAAATTTATCAATATTATCGTCCATATATGGAAAACATGAAAAATGAATCACATCACTTCGTCGGTGTGGTTGTCCACACGTATGCACAAACGACATTATCATTTCTTATATAATGGAAAATAGGTTTAAAATGGTTGTAAAAATACCAATAAAATATTTTATAATATTAATTATAATTATTTAATCATGTTAATATTGTTATAAAATACTTGGAGGATGTTAAGGAAGAACTAAACTTGAAATAGATTGGTAAATACAATTACCACTTATTTGGGAAACCTCCTTTTTTCTACACCTTAAGCCTTTATAGGTTGTAATTTTGGGAATAAAAAATATATATGATATGAATAATTATAATAGAAAGATATTTGGTGATATAGATGGCAAAAAAGTTCTGAAGTAGTGAGGGGAAGGGGATCTCCTTTTATAATTGAGCTGGGTGACAAACTTGTAAATATATAAAACATTGAAATCAAATAAATTCATATTCAAGTGAAAGTTACACAAAATGACCAATTGTTTTAATATAAGAAAATATAAGGTTAAAATATCTTCTTAAAATTAAATTTAGATAGTTTTAAATGATATTTTAAACCTTATATTTTATTATAATTCCCCCATTAACCCCTTTTAACCTTAACTGAGGAAAATAGTTTTTAGTATAGATACCATTCATTATGAAAAAATGAATGTGGCCTCACTAATAAATTTTTAAATGATTATTAACAAAATTAAATCTATTTTTTCAAAATATTATTTCTTTAAGTTAAAGAAATCAGTTTTAAAATAAGTGCACAAACTGAAATGAATTTTTAAAAGAAATGAATTTTTAAGAATAAAAATAAATTTAATCCAATTACTTGAATAGTAAGAAACATTAAATGAATGTTAAATTATTTTATTGAATATATTATCTTAAAATATCATTAAAATAATTAATAAATAGTGATTAATTTTACTTATTATGATAGAAAAACACTGCATTAATAAAATAATTGTTTTTAGAAAAACGTATGTTTTTCCCATCAAATGATTTTATTTTCATCCCTAACCAATTGATAATCAATAAATTCATTTTATTCCTGTGAAAGTAATAATTTTTCATAGGTTTAATATTCTGAATTAATTTTCAAATAATCAATATATGAAAAAAATAATTCACATAAAAATACTTCAAATATGTTATTTAGGATCAATAGTATTTCATAAATCAGTTTTAAATTATTTTCAACAATTCTGTTTCATTAAAATAACATATAATCTGATTCTTTTTATAATTTATAACAATTATTCACATATGATCATGGTTTCATGTTTCACAATCTATCAATCATATCATATCTATTAAGGGGGAAAATATATTCTAAAATATTTGGGTGTTACATTCTACCTCCTTATAAGAATTTCTCAATCAAAATTCTATTACTATGATACAAAAAACCAAGGATACCTATGACTCATCAAATTGTTAGGTTTCAGCATAGATTCCTAAAATTTATGATATCTAGATAACCATAAACTAGTTATTATTTTTATTCTGTATCACTTTATCTATATTATTCAATATTTAAATATATTACTCTTCATAAGAAAGACCATGCTCTAATGGTATAACCTACGAGTTTAGTACATATAAAGGATCTAGTATGAACTTAGTCAAAAGGCATATGTAGAAACCATCATGAAATTGGGAGAGATTTTGAGGAAGCTTTTAGTGATGATATATTTTCATGATATTATCATGAATATAATAGGGATCAATATAACTGGGGATTAACCTCCCTTTCATTACAAATATTGTACCATTATTCTAAAGAGATATTTTAAGTAATGCCTTATCACAAAATTTAAACTCTATATCTCACTAATGATTATATTCATAACAATTCAGTCAACTCTAAGCTACCTTGATATGTTATTTAATAGACCCACCTTCCTCTTCTATTTCCTTAACTATCTCAGGTCCCAATAGATTTTGTTCTCCAACTTCATCCCATCATGTTGAAGTCTTGCACTTATTCTATAGAGGGCTTCATAAATATCCATCTAAATGATTGAGTGAAAGCTATTGTTGTAAGAATATTTGATTATAGAAAGATTTTGGTCCCAAAATCCATTTAAATACATAAATAAATCTCTCAAAATATCTTCTAGGGTTTTAATTATCATTTCAAACTAACCATCTATCTGAGGATGATATGTAGTGATAAAGAAAAACGTTGCATTCAAATATTGTTGAATAATTATCTATAACATAGAGGAAAACATTATATCTTTGATAGATATGACACAAAGTACCACTCTATGAAAACTTCCCACTTACTTAATGCTTAACCTAGAAAGATGATCAAGATAGAAATATTCCCTGATACTAATAAAATGTGATGATTTCATAATAAGATTGACTAAAACACAAATATAATTACACCATTTAGATTTATTAGGGATCCCAATGATGAAATACATGGTGATTTTTTCCCACTTTCACTTAGGTATGTGTAAGTGTTATAACATCCCCTTAGACTTATGTCTCGAATAGTTAAATTACTCGCATACCAGACACCAAAATACATACTCTGAAATATCTCTCATTTGGTTATCTGACCATAAATTCTGTTTAATATCTCTATAAATCATCTTACTTATAGGATAAATATAAAATTAATAACTATGTGCTCAATTTAACAATTTATTATTCAATTATTGTATTAACGGGGAAGATACTATATTTTTGAAAATTATCAGTCCATCACTATCATGAATGAATTCTAGAATATTACTTAACTTATTTTATGTCTCTATATCTTTATTATGTGCCTATTTAATCTTTAAATGAATGGTGGAATGAAAATTTATCTAAAAAATATTGGATATTTATCCATTCCTTATAATTTCATGGTCCATTATTTATAAATCAATAAGTATTGGATATCATTCAATCCTCATAAGAGAAAAACTAGCATAGTCCTTACAACTCCGAGCATTAGACACCTTGTTTTCCATCTCAATGTATTAATGTATTGTGAAGTCATAATCATTAATCAATTTCAATCATCCACTCTAATGAATATTCAAATATTTCTCTATGAATATATACTTTAATCTTTTATGGTTGGTATATATGTTACATATTTCACCATAAATATAATTCCTCTATATGTTCGAAGAAAAAACTAATGTTGCCAGTTACAAATCATGAGTTGGGTACTTTTTCTCAAGAACGATGAATTTATGTGAAACATATGATACTATTATATCATTATAAATTATAATACTCCACTATTTCTTCTTTTATTCATCACTATAAACAAAAAATCCTTCTCCAATACAGGGTAGTGTGAGTACTAGTGCATAAACCAACCTTATTTTCAGTTTATAGAAATTTTCTTCACATTTATCAATCTAAAGGGACTTGGATCCCTTCCATGTTAACTTGGTTAGTGGATTTAATAACCATGAAAAATTTCTCACAAAGAATCAATAAAATCTATCCAAACTAAAAAACAAAAAATTTCTATCATCATTTTTGGTCTAGACCAATTTTCAATAAATTTATCTTTAGGGGATCCACTTATATAACCACACTTATAATTAAATGATCGAACAATGATACTTTATTTATCCAAAATTCACATTTTATAAATTTTGAATATAGACTCTCCTTATTCAAGGTCTTAAAAACAATCATTTAATGATCTTAATGCTCTTCCTTACTCTTGGAATATATAAGAATATGTTTTATAATTACTACTAAAAAATGATCAAGGTAATCTCTAAAGACTCTCTTAATTATATCCAAGAAGATAATTGTGAAAATTGTAATTATTAATGGAATAACTAAAAATTTATAATGACCTTACCTCATATGGAAGCCTTTATTGGATATTTCTTCCTTTATGACCCTCAATCAACAATATCCAGATCAATGGTCAATCTTTGAAAAGTGATGATCTCCTAAAAATTAATCAAAAAAACTATTAATATGGGGTAGATGATATTTTATCTTGATAATAATCTTATTAAGTTTTTAATGACCAATAAAAATATTCATTTAACAATATTTATTCTTTAGAAAAAGAATTGGTGCACCCCTTGGAGATATAATTTTCTGAATGAATCCCTTATCAAGATTATCCTTGTGTTTGTTATTAAATTATTACAACTCAATATAATCCATTTTACAAGGATTATTTTAAATTTTTATTGTACCAGGTATGATTTCTATTGAAAAACTGACTTCATGATTCAGTGTAAGTCTAAGAAACTCTTTAATAAATACATTGTAACATCCCAGTTCCGGAAGCCACCCAGAGGCACCCTGTACCCGGTTGGTCACATGGACTTAAGCGCATTTCCCCAAACACGAGAGGCTGCTGACTAGCAGCGAGGGACTTGGGTGTGATAGTGGAAAAACTATATGCTCATTGATAGAGTACACAGCGGAAGAAGAATAAACATGCAATAGTGGAAGCAGTGATAACCAAAAATATAAACAGCGGAAGACTAAATCAACAAACTGGAGCACAAATTTATATATATAAAATGATGCATGATACATGACTAGGAAAGAATCCAAACAAGTCACAATGCTGGAAAACACTATAGTACCAAAATAAGTACAAAAAGAAAAGTAAACAGCTCCTCAGCATCGCAATCCAAAGCTTGGTCCCATGCTCTCCTGCTCCAAGCCATCAAGTTCCAGAAGTCGAAGGGCGATTGACCTTGTCTATACCTGCAACAACATAGTCTGCTTGGGCCCAAAAGCATAGACCAAATAGGGTGTGAGATAAAATCCCAGTAGGCAACCACCCGAAGATCTGTGCCTGACCATCGGTGAGTATATGGCAGGTAAAAGTACAATAAGCAGTAAACCACAACAGCAAGCAGTAGGCAGCAAACAGTAAGCAGTAACACAAGACGATACATAGTAGCAATCAATCCAAAACCAATCAACAACAGTGAAACAAATAGATAACAATCCGGAAACCCTTTGGGAAGTACTCTAAGCCATCCCCTCTGGTCCTATCCAAGAAGTACCACAACCCTTTGGGCAGTGCACTCAGCCTAACCCCTATGGTATGGTCATACCCATTTATGAGACTCTCTGGGGAATCTCACTCGGTCAATTACCCTTATATTCTAGGGTAGTCAGGGACTCCCTTGAGTAAGATCACATGGTCTAACCCTCTTAGCCCCATTGTCTAGAGACTCTCTGAGGAAGCTATCTTGGTCAATTCCTCATATAGCCTTAGGTATACCACAAACTCTCTGAGGAAGCTCACTTAGTCAATTCCCCCTCAAGCCTGGGAAGGTTCTTAAAGAGATTAAAACAAGGTAAGACTCTATGAGGAAGCTCACTCGGTCTACCCTCCTATAGTCTATAAAAACCAAGACTCTCTGGGAGCTCACTCGGTCCATCCCCTCTGTAGTCTGTAATATCTAAGACTCTCTGGGAAGCTTACTTAGTCTATCCCTTATAGTCTGTAGCACCAGGTTCTCTCAGCCTCGTGCCGGTTAGTGCATAATAATGCTATAGGGCTAAAGTAAACCTATAGAGCTACTTGGCTAAACAAAGTACACCTATATAGCTACTTAGATAAACAGTTTACAAGGAAATAAGCATGTCATGAGTTTCACTTCAACCTATAACCGCAAGGCAGGAAAACAGGTATAACAGCCAAAGGAAAATGAGACCCAAGGTCGTAAACAGAACAAATCAAGGGAAAAATACATCCAAGAACAACAAATTATCCTCTAACAAGGTCAATTTACCTCTACACAAGCATACATGCAAGGCAGGAAAACAACAAGGGAAAAAGGGAAACACGCGATACCTCGTTCACGGGTATCAGTGTAAATTCGCACATAAACTCAAATACTTTGAACGGTAAGGCACAAACCACCTAACTCAATCCAAATAGATCGATATACTTTAACCACGACGGATAATTCCCCTTAGAACATTGTAGATATAAGAAAACGCACAAAACGTTCAACCTTAGATAACATGAGGAAGAGAAAGAATTGGAAAACAAGGCTCAGGCAGAAGGAAGAACTCAACGCTGCGATTCCAACAAAATCGACTGCGCTCGAATCGGAGAACGAACGGAGAGGCGGGAGCTCGGTGAAGATTCAGTCGTACAGGTCACTCTCGGATGAATCAGACCTAGAAGAAGAAAAATATCGCGATGAGGCGTAACCCCGGTCCATTTAGTAAAAAAAAGAAATGTACACAGTGTGTATTTTTAAAGTACACGGAATGTAGTTGGTTTTTCCGTACTCTGCCAAAATCGGCCTCCACATCACCCCTACACACCGTGTGTGTGTCCTGGACATGGACAACACATGACTTCAAGCGGGAAAGGAGTACACGGCGTGTACTCAGAAAGTACACAGCGTGTACTTAAAAAATTTCCAGAAACATCATTTTTCTCAAAAACTCCAGAAAAGAAAATAAGTACCTAAAACGAAGATCTAGGTTCTTAAAAACTTCCCCCCTTAAAGAATTTTGTCCCCAAATTTCCCTAGATTGGCGTAGAAGAAGGATTCTCAAACAGTTCCGGCCACTGCGATCGAAGCTCGGCCTCCCTCTCCCAGGTATCGTTCTGTACTCACCCGTGCTGTCATAGCACTCGTACCAGAGGAACAGACCGACCTCGGAGAACCTTTGTACTGCGATCAACAATCCGGATAGTATTCTCTTCAAACGACGCATCGGATTCGAGCTCAACCTCCTCGGGCTGAAAGACATGAGACGGGTCTGAAAAGTAACGTCGGAGCTAAGAGACGTGGAAGATGTCGCGCATAGCCCGGTACCTCTGAGGTAGTTGGAACTGATTGGAAACCAACCCAAATCTCTCCAATACCTCAAACGGACCGACGTACCGTGATGAAAGCTTACCCTGTCTCTGAATACTCTTGTGTCCCAACCTCGGTGCGACATGCAGGAAAACCTGATCTCCGACCTCGAACTCTAGAGGTCCTATTCGCTGGTCATCATAAGACTTTCGTCGAGACTGTTTTGTATCCATTCTTTTCCTAATCAACTCTATCTGTTCCGAAGTCTCCTAAACAAGACAAGGTCCCAGCAAAGCTGCCTCCCCTGACTCCAGCCAGCATAAGGGTGATCGGTATGGCCTACCATACAAAGCCTCATATGGTTCCATCTGAATGGTCGCCGGAAAACTGTTTTTGTAGGAGAACTCCACAAGAGGTATATGCTTCTCCTAAGAACCGCCAAAGTCTAGAATTCAAGCTTGTATCATATCATCAATCACCTGGATCGTGCACTCAGACTGGCCATCAGTCTGGGGATGGTATGCTGTACTCAAAAGCACCTGTCTACCCAAGGCCTTCTGAAGTCCCTGCCAGAACTGAGAAGTAAAGTACGCATCCCTGTATAAGACAATAGAGTGTGGAACTCCATGCAGACAAATGATCTCCCTGATGTAAAGTTATACTAGATCATCAACACTGAATGTTTCCTTGATTGGAAAGAAGTGTGCAACCTTCATAAGCCTGTCGACGACAACCAAAATAGCAGCACTTCCCCAAGGTGACCTCGGTAACCCAGTCAAAAAATCCATCGTGACATTGTTCCACTTCCACTCCAGAACGGGTAACTGCTGCAAAATCCCTGGTGGTCGCTGATGCTCTACCTTTACCTACTGACAAGTAGAACATCTCATGAAAAAACCAGAAACATATCTCTTCATACCTGGCTACCAGTATTGGTGATGAAGATCCTGATACATCTTGGTGATGCAAGGATGAAATGCCCAAACTGAGGAATGAAAATCCTACATCAGCTCCTCGCGTATGTCTGCAGGAACCCATATGAGTCCCTGGAAACGCAAGATCTCATCCTCACCTATTGTCCACCCAAGAAGAGGGTCCCCTCCTAACACACTCTCCCACAGGACTAAGTCCTCTGAATCTGATAGCTGCCTCATTCATACCTGATCAGGAAGTGTGGAGGAAACAGCTACAGGAGAAAGGAAAGTCTGTCCCTACCTGTCGTGCACCTCTAGATGCATCTTATAGAATAGAGCTATAATCTTCCACTCACTTCTGGCCCCCTGAACTGCCTGAATCTGAGTTCTCCTGCTCAAAGCATCAGCCACGTTTTTACCCTTTCCCAGAGTATAGGTGATCTCAAAGTCAAAGGACTGAAGATACTTGACCCACCTGCGCTGTCTCAGATTCAGATCACGTTGAGTGAAGATATACTTGAGACTCTTGTGGCCGGTGAAAACCACAAAGTGCTCTCCCAGAAGATAGTGTCTCCAACAACGTAAGGCATGAACAACTGCTGCCAAATCTAGATCGTGCATCGGGTAGTTCCTCTCGTGTGGCCTCAACTGTCGAGACCCGTATGCAATGACTCCATCTCCCTACATGAGCACAACTCCCAATCCGTTACCTGAAGCATCACAGTAAACAGTGTAGCCCTTGACTGGCTCTGGAAAGACTAGTATTGGTGCTGACATCAACCTCCCTTTCAGCTCATGAAAGGCTGAATCACAAGAATCTAACCATAAAAACTTCGACCCCTTCTTGGTTAGACCTGTCAATGGTGATGCTAGGCACGAGAAGTCCTGAATGAAGCATCTGTAGTATCCGAACAACCCTAGGAAACTCCGCACCTCAAAGACGTTCTTCAGCTGCTCCCAGGAAACTACAACTCTCACTTTCTATGGGTCCACTGACACTCCTTTCTCCGAGATAACATGACCCAGGAAGTGAATCTGATCCATCCAAAAGTGGCACTTCGAGAGTTTAGAATACAACCGATGCTCTCTCAGTGTACTTAGAACGATCTCAATATGTGTGGCATGGTCGTGTCGAGTGTGAGAGTACACCAAGATATCGTCCACGAAGACCACGATAAAAGATTCCAAGTACGGATGGAACACTCAGTTCATCAGTTCCATGAAGACTACTGGCGCGTTCGTAAGACCGAATGGCATGACTGTATACTCGTAAAGACCATACCTATTCCTGAAATCTATCAGAGGTATATCTGATGGTCTAATGCATAACTGATGATAACTGGACCTCAAGTAAATCTTCAAGAACACCCGGGCTCCTCGAAGCTAATCAAAGAGTTCATCGATCCTCGTCAAGGGATATTGGTTCTTGACCGTCAACTGGTTCATCTTCCGATAATCCACACCGAGCCGAAGGGTACAGTATGCCTTCTTCGCAAATAGGACAGGCGAACCCCAAGGAGAAGTACTGGGTCAGATGAAACCCTTTGCCTACAAATCCTCCAATTGCTTCTTAAGATCCTGTAACTCAGGTGTAGACATCCTGTAGGGAGGAGTAGACACTAGTTCCTCTCTTAGAACGAGCTCAATCGAAAAGTCCACCTCACGCTTTTGAGGTAAACCTGAAAAGTCTTCTGGAAAGAAATCCTTGAAATGATCCACTACTAGAGGAAAGTCTAACTGTGAAGTCCCCTGGTCATCTAGATAAAGACTGAAAATCTGGGCTGTAACTTCCCCTAGCCCATGATGCTCTGGTCCAGCTCTACCCGCCTGGACATCCCACTCGCCTCTATGAAGGAAAGATCCGTCCTCTGGTGATATGAAACTCACCCTGCAGTGATAACAATCAATGAATTCATGGAAGGGAACTAACCAGTCTATCCTGAGAATGACGTCAGAGCCCGTCATCTCTAGGACATAGAGGTCCCATAAGAAATGACACCCCGCAACCTCAAGAGGGCACTCTCTGCACTGACGTATGCAAGATGTCCTCATTCCCAACGGTGTGTCAAGAGTCAACAAGTCAGCAGACGAAAAGATACAGATCCCAAGGCTCTCCACAGTCGCAATAGAGGTAAAACTATGTGAAGCACTAGTATCGAAAAGAGATTAAGATAAAACTGAGGCAACTAATATCGTACCTCGAATGTTAGATGGGTCGGGATCCTGCTCCTGATAGGTATGATCCACGGTGAAATACTGGCCTGCGCTGCGGCCCTGTGCCCTTGGATGACCGCTCTGAGATGATCCACTCTGCTGTCGCTGATGACCTGGTGACTGACCACCACGATCGCGACCTCCACCTCAGCCTGAACGGCCGGAAGAACTCCAATTCCCTGACTAGTGTGAAACTGGTGAAGCATCTCCAGAATGCGGGGTCAAAAAGGAACCCCTACCACTAGCTGAAGGTGAGAAGATATGACAGAAACACTGAAGATGGCCCATCTTGCCGCAAGACCGACACTCCATAGGATCCCTCTGGCACTGAGTCCTAGTATTCCCACTCCTACCACACTGGTAGCATACAACCTGGCTTCCAGAAGACGCATCCCTCGAACCTCGATCTCCTCGAGAAGACTCTCTACGACGCTTCCTACTATCCATAGGAGGAACACCAGCTCTGGATATCGAACTTCCCTGACTCACTACTCCAGAATCCCTTAGATTGCACTCAGTGATCAGCTCCTAGTTGACGATGGAGGATATCAAAGTCAACTGGAAGATATTCACCTGGGAACGGATCTCCTACCTGAGACCATCCTCGAACTTCCTAGCAAGGAACAACTCATCACCTGCTGGGATCGGTGTGAAGCACTACAGCTCAGTGAAGCGAGACGAGTACTCCATGACATAGAGAGTACCCTGCTGCAGACTTATAAACTCCCAGGCTCGATCGGCCCTCAGGGTCTCTGGATAGAATTAGTCATAAAAGGTGCGTCCCATGACATGTCCTGCTGATGCCTTGACCGTGAGATAACCTCCCACCACCTCTTGGTGGTGTCCCGAAGAATATAAATATCCAGATTTACCCTTTTCTCTGGAGGTATCTCTAGGTGCTCAAAGATGGTCAGTGTGGCCTCTATCCACGACTCTGCAGCCTGAGGTCCTCCATCCTCTAAAAAAGTAGTAGGATGCTACTGTTGGAAAACCTATGTCAACTCAGCCATCGACGGGGCAGGAGGCGGCACTCCCTGGAAGGTCTGCATCATCCTCATGAAGTCCTCCCTGAAATACGTATCGGTGCCTACGACGGGTATGAAAACCGGTGCCAAGGCTGGCACGACTGGAGGATCGGAAGGAAGTCCCTGATCAGCCATATCTGGCATCTGATCACTGCCTTACGACAGACGTACAACCAGGGGACGTCTTGGAGGCATAGCTCTGAAAGATTAAAAGTACACCTTAGATCAGAAAAAAAGGACATAGAACACAAGATTACAAAACGGGAACAAGGAAAAGAAACTATCAAGTTTTACAAAACCGATTACATGACGTGTACGAAAACTACATGACGTGTCTACTTAAGCCACTGACATGGGCATGTACCCCTGCCCGACAGGTCATGTAACACCCCAACGACACGGCGTGTTGCCCGAACACACGACGTGTACTTGAAGACTATTCCCATGCCCGAGTCTCTTTACACGGCTAACTCACACGGTCAAACAAACCTCAGACTACACGACATGTTCCATAGGGACATGACGTGAACTAGACACTGACTCGGTGGCCCGTGTTGTTAGTTACACGAGCATATACACGGTTGGAATTTACGCGGCGTGTTCTGAAAAAACACGACATGTATAGGTGAAGGTGACACCGTCTCGTGTTGTTTGTGACACGGCCGAGTACCTGGGCAAGACTACACGGAGTGTTCTGAAAGAAACACGGTGTGTCTACTCGAGGTTCCCCGACCCGTGTTGTTGGTGACATGGCCGGGTACACGGCTCTAACTACACGGTGTGTACCTGCCATACAATGTGTGTTCATGAAGTTATTTCTACACCACCGTGTTCCTGCACACACAGTCAGTAACACGGACTGAAAACTACACGACATGTTACCAGAAAGTACATGCCGTGTATTCTGGATTTTTTCTGGGCAGTAGCTCAGAAACCGCACAGAATACCCAGAAACACCGAAAACCAAGAAAAGAGGTGCCAAATTCTGATTCATGGGGGCCCATAATCCCCGTGAATCAAAGCTTGGAATCTAAAACAATCTTGTATAATAGAAAACAGGATCATGATCCACCAACTTCCCATCCAAGAGGGCCCATAACACCTCAAGAATCGAAATTTGGTGTTCATTTGAGCAAAGTGCAATATGACCAATTATCTAACAAAGCATCAGAGATTCTATCAAGCATTTATAACAACAACATGCATAAACTACACAAAGTCTATCACAATAGCATGAAATCGCTAATGCACCCTAGATGGAATGGAAAGAATGCATGAAATGTGATTTCTACAAGTTCCTTAATGATGAATAAGATAGAATACCCTCATATCATCGGGTTGCGATAGAAATAGAACCGTAATATCAAAATAACAACAGTACAAAGCATGTGAATCACTCTAGGTGAAATCGTATCAACCGAAAAATCTAAAAACCAAAAAACTACAATAAACGAGGTAGTATGGATTTTCCTTGTACACGGGTTAGCTACTCCCAGGAACAACTCATTACCAAGTACTGAATCCATCCTATCCCTGGCTAAAGTCTCCAAATAGTAATGTAAGAGAAAATAATTCCTATGATACCACTTTGTAACGTCCCGGTTCCAGAAGCCACCTAGAGGCACCTCGTACCCAGTTGGTCACATGGACTCAAGCACATTTCCCCAAACGCCAAAGGATTCCGACTAGCAGCGAGGGCCTTGGGTGTGATAGTGGGGAAACTATGCCCTCATTGGAAAAGTACACAGAGGAAGAAGAATAAACATGAAATAGCGAAAGCAGTGATAACCAACAATATAAACAACGGAAGACAAAATCAACAAACTGGAGCACAAATGTATATATATGAAATGATGCATGATACATGACTAGGAAAGTAGCCAAACAATTCAAAATACTGGAAAACACTACAGTACCAATACAAGTACAAAAATAAAAGTAAACAGCTCCTCATCATCACAAGCCAAAGCTTGGTCCCATGATCTCCTTCTCTAAGACATCAAGTTCCAGTAGTCGAAGGGTGCTATCCCTTGTCTATACCTACAACAAAATAGTTTTCTTGGGCCCAAAAGCATGGCCCCAACAGGGTGTGAGATAAAATCTCGGTAGGAAACAACCCAAAGATATGTTCCTAACAGTCGGTGAGTATATGGAAGGTAAAAGTACAATAAGCAGTAAACTGCAACACCAAGCAGTAGGCAGTAAACAGTAAGCAGTAAAACATGATGATACATAGTAGCAATCAATCCACAACCAATCAACAGCAGTGAAACAAACAACTAACAAGCCGGAAACCCTCTGGGAAGTACTCACAACCATCCCCTCTCGTCCTATCCAAGAAGTACCACAACCCTTTTGGCAGTGCACTCAGCATAACCCCTCTGGTTTGGTCATACGCATTTATGATACTCTCTGGGGAAGCTCACTCGGTCAATTCCCCTTATAATCTGGGGTAGTCAGGGACTCTCTTGAGGAATATCACGCGGTCTAACCCTCTTAGCCCCAAGGTCTAGAGACTCTCTGAGGAAGCTATCTCGGTCAATTCCTCCTATAGCTTTAGGTATACCACAGAATCTCTGAGGAAGCTCACTCAGTCAATTCCCCCTATAGCTTGGGAAGGTTCCTAAAGAGATTCAAACAAGGTAAGACTCTCTGAGGAAGCTCACTCGGTCTACCCTCCTGTAGTCTATAAAAACCAAGACTCTTTGGGAGCTCACTCGGTCCATCCCCTATGTAGTATGTAATATCTAAGACTCTCTGGGAAGCTCACTCAGTCTATCCCTTATAATCTATAGCACCAGGTTCTCTCATCCCCATGCTGGTTAGTTCATAATAATTATATAGGGATAAAGTAAACCTATAGATATACTTGGATACCAAAGTACACCTATAGAGCTACTTAGCTAAACAGTTTACAAGGCAACAAGCATGTCATGAGTTTCACTTCAACCTATAACCGCAAGGGAGGAAAACAGGTATAACAGCCAAAGGAAAACGAGACCCAAGGTCGTAAACAGAACAAAGCAAGGAAAACATACATCCAAGAACAAAATATTATCCTCTAAGAAGGTCAATTTACCTCTACACAAGCACACAGGCAAGGCAGGAAAACAACAAGGGAAAAAAGGTAAACACATGATAACCCGTTCACGGGTATCGGTGGGAATTCACACATAAACTCAAAGACTTTGAATGGTAAGGCACAAACCACCTACCTTGATCCTAGGAGATTGATATACTTGAACCATGATGGATAATTCCCCCTATAATGTCATAGATCTAAGAAAACACAAAAAACGTTCAACCTTAGATAACTTGAGGAAGAGGAAGAATTGGAAAACAAGGCTCATGCAGAAGGAAGAACTCACCGCTACGTTTCCAATGCAATCAACCATGCTCGAATCAGAGAATGAACGGAGAGGCGGGAGATTAGTGAATATTCAGCTGTACGGGCCACTCTCGGATGAACCAGACCTAGAAGAAGACAAATATCATGATGAGGCGTGACCTCGGTCTATTTAGTAAAAAAAAGAAAAGTACACGACATGTATTTTTAAAGTACATGGCATGTAGTCGTTTTTTCCTTAATCCGCTAAAATCAGCCTCCACGTCACCCCTACACACCATGTGTGTGGCCTGGACATGGCCAGCACACGGGTTCAGGCGGGAAAGGAGTACACAGTGTGTACTCAGAAAGTACACGGCGTGTACTTCTAAAATTTCCAAAAACTTCATTTTTCTCAAAAACTCCAGAAAAGAAAAGACATACCTGAAACGAAGATCCGGGTTCTTACATACATCATCATATTCCAAAATAATAGGTATATCTTCAATTTTGAGTTTCTCCCCTACCATTTAGGATAAATATTCCTTATGAATTTGTAATGATACCCATACAATGGAAGTAGTTTCTATTGTAAGTTCATATTCATCCTTGCAAAAATAGAAAATCATGGGTTGATTTGTAATATCCAACATGACTTCCCTTCCATGGTAATTGATATGGACTCTATATAGAGAGATCCAATCTATTCCCAAAATAACATCGAATTCCACTAGAGATTGAATAAAAATATTTATAGGAAACACATTCCCACAAAATTATATCAGAGTGGAGATATAGAGTTGAAATGTGACTATCATACCATTATAAGTTTCAATGGATTATTGAACATCTAATAGTTTAGGTGGTGATATGATATTTATAGTAAATTCTTTAGCAATAAATGATTGTGTAGAACCAAAATAATAATACATTTTCATTTCTAGAGTGGATGATAAGTGTACCATCCACCACATTATTATTATGATCCACTTCTAGAGCTTTGATCAAATGAGGTTTCTTTATAACTCTTTTCTTAAGAGGTTGTGAAATCAGTTTTTATCATTAACCATTAGATTCAGGAACTATTTAGAATAATTTCGATACTTTTTTTTAATTGTATCATTGGAGAGTGGATGGTGAATTTAACTAATATTTATCCCCATTTTTTTCATTAACTTGACTCTTTACACATCTTCAACATTCACTTTCCCAATGGGAATCCTTTAAACACTTGAAACACTTACCATTCCTATAAATATGATTTCCTCCATGCCTCTTTCCGCACTTATTTAATAAAGGAAGATAAGTTATCTTTCCTCCATGATTTTTATTATTATATTTTCCCTAAAACTATATCTTTATTTTCTTATCAAAACCATGATAATTATGGGAATATACACTATAAATTTATACCCAAATAAAACATTGAATGATTTATTTATTACTACTAAATCCCCTTTTGGATAACACCTTTCAAAGATTGGTTTTTGGAAACTAAAGAACTGATTTTTTTTTTATTTTTGGGTCAATGAAAATATTATAAGTTTACATCAAATGAATTATAAAATTTTCCTTATAGGTACCAATATATCCATCATCCTTACTTTTAATATCAAGGATTTACCTTTTCATTTTTGTGTGAAGAGTTTAGGGGATGAAAATACTGAAAAAATACATAGTTAAACTCATCCTATTCCATAAATTAATTTTCTTCCTCTTTCCTCATATTCTTAATAAGATTCCACCATTGATCTGCTTCACCTTCCAAATGATACACTATTAGGAAATCATTTTTATGATTTGATCACTGGAGAATTGAAGATATATTTTCAGTGGTAATTATCCATTTCTTGAAAACTAGTGGATTGGAGTACCCACCAAAGGAAGGTGGCTGTTTCCTCATAAAGGAATGAATGGTGATTTGGTCCTCCTTTCCTCATTTAGAATATCAATATGATTCATGGATTGATAGCGTTCAGTGAGAATAGAAACAATATTTTTCATTCCATCTCCCATGATGTTTAGTTTCTAAATATGAAAATCATTTCATTGTCTTCCATATTCATTATAAAAATGATTCCTCTTGGTTATAAACATTTAGTAAAACCAAAAAGCATAGTGTAAGAATCAATATCGAATAATTTGAGTGAGAAATCATATAATCATACAGATCATTCTTGATATGTATTAAATTATGAAACTACACCAAATTCACCATTTAATGGAGGGGTTTTAAAGGCGGTTTATGAAACCACAACTAAAGAAAAAATGATAAAATTTAGCAATAGGTTTTTTAAAAACAGTAGATAAATCTATTAAATTTATTAAAGAAACAAAAATCCCCTATTCCCCCTTATCCCTTAATCCCCTCTCCCTCAATCCCTCATCGTGCTTCCACACCCTTTCCCCCTCACTGTCACTCCTCGACTGAGCTCATTGTTGCTCCCTGATCCCCCTTGTTGCCTCTCCCAAAAAATCCCCCACCATCACTCCCACATACCTCATCCCCAACTATCCTCAATACCTCACCTTATCCCTAATATCTCTATACCTATCCCATTTCTCCTCACTTTTTCTCCCTGAATGATCTCGTCGCTACTCCCTTTACCCCTTGAAGTCACTCCTGACTGAGCCCTCATAACTGATCCCCAAGCCCTCACCGAATCTACTCCCTAAGCCATCCCTGACCCCTACTGATCCTCCCTAAGATACCATTAAATGAGCCCATTGAGCACTCACAGTACCCTCCCTAATCCCTTATCACCCCTCCCTGATATCTCACTATTACTCCCCTTTCCATGTACCCCTTTTTACCTTGACATTGATCCCTCGTTGTTGAGGATTCATTACCAAGCCCTTCCTGCCAAGATACCAATACATCACCACCACTCTCAATCCTTTATCCTTATCTTCATGGTCTCCCTTTCTCCCCATTCCACCTCAGCATCTTTTGTTCCCTACCAGCACACCACTTCATCATCCCACTTCATATCATTATTGATTTATTTGATAATATTTTAATGTCATATAGTCACGTCCATTTTAAATTTTGAATTCATTAAACATAATTACATTTTATAAGTAATTTTTATGGATTATATAAATTCAAATTAAAATCTAAGAAAAATGATGTTGTTCAATAAAATCCACAAATTAAAAATCATAATGATTTTTATAATTTTTATTTTGAATAAATTAATATTTATTTTTTAAATGAAATAATATTTCATAGGTTTTTTAATATTCTTTAATAAAGTGTAGGAACTTGTGATATATGGATAAAATTTGGTTCAAATTACTAGGGAACACACCTCAGTATATTCAAGGTTTGAAGGAGTTTTTAGATTTTTCAAATTTCAATCGATCCGTTGAAGGGACAATAAGATATCCTTGCCATAAATATAAATTTAGAAGATTATTTAAGAGACAAGAATTTTATGAAAATTTAATATTTAATCAAATCCCTTCTCAATATTTTTGTTGGATTTGGCATAGAGAATCGAACATTATTGAAAGTTTTAGCACTAATTTATGTCAACAGAATGAGCTCCCAAATTAATCTACAATCAAAAATGAAATGAAAAACCCTATAAATGACCCTTTTGACATTTCAAGGAAACAACATCAAAATAAAAACATATTAGAACAACTAGTTGAGGGTGATACAAATACTAACTTGGAAAATGATGTTTTTGGGACTATAAAAAAATTAGATCACGATTATAAAATATTATTGGATTCTCCTATTGATTTTTTGGACACCAATGTAAGAGAGAAATTTACTAAGAATAAAAATGCATTTCATGATTTAGTTGAAAGATGGGAATCAAGAGATGCACAGTGGACGTATGAAATATTCAAATCTTTCTTTTCTAATGATGTGGTACCATATAAAAAACCTATATGAAATTAAAAATAAGGAGATGTACATGATATTGGAATTTTTGCATGAAAAATTTATTGACGTTAATTTCCTTGAGTATTTTTATGATATGAAAAAAGTTGTTACCAATATTGGTCTAAATTTTACAAAAATATGTGCTTGTTCTGATGATTTTATGATTTATTGCAAAGAGGTTTCAAGTAGATAGGATTTAATTTTTTTTCATATTCTAGATGATAGTCAATGGGTGATATTAGAAGTCTGAATAAATATACGACTATGTGGAAGAAGAAAAAACACACATATAAAAGTTTTTCAAAAATTCCCTTTAAAATTGAATTGAAAATATTATTCATGTCATCGAAAACCATCAGGAACATGAAGTGGCATTCTGTAGATAATAACAGCGATGGTTTAGTGAAAAATACATGAGATTATAAATAATGTAATAAATTTGATTCTTTATACCCAGATTTCTTATTTGACCTTGGGAATGTGTGATTGGGATTGGTTTCCAATAGATTCAAGCCATTAGGTACTTTGAGTACCAATTATAGAATTAGGCAACTTGTTTTGATCCCTTACAGTCTACCTACTTAGATGTGTATACAACAAATGTCTCTTATCATTTTGATGATTATTAATGATTTTTTACTATAAATTATATTGATGTACACTTATAGCATCTAATTGAATAATTACAGGATTTATAGAGAAATGGTGTTGATACAAATGATGCATCTTCAAGAATAATGTTCAAAATGAATGTTTCCCTAATACAGACCATTAGTGACTTCCCTGGACTTGGGAACTTATCTGGTTGGAACACTAACATAGGTTCGGATTATCCTATTTGTATATTTTATTTTGATCTAGAATTATTATCATATAGTAAAAAACTAACTCTTCTTATTTCGTCACATATTTCTTGATTCATCTCATATATTTTTGTTGAACAAGTCAAAATTCAATAGGTCTATTGATCATACCTCCAAATTTTTTGTCATGTTCTAAAATATTAGAACAACTTTTAAATGTTGAAATATAATTTGGGAAGGTGAATAATTTGAATGATATTGAGAAACGAGTTCAAAGTGCATCATCAATTGAAATCAGAACACAATAATGGAATCAAAAAAGTATATTATTCAAACTTATCTATTGGGAATTTAATTTTTTGCATAATAATTTTTATGTTATGTATACTATGGAGATTTTTTATGAAAATTTGATCCTAATATTACTTAATGATAATGGAAAATAAAATTATCAAATCAATTCTTGGAAGGAATTACAAATAAGGAATATATAGCATGATTTATTGCCAGATGATAATGGAAAGTTTGATATAGAAATTAATTCAATTATAAATATGAATAAATATACATTACTTATAATTTTAGAACATGTGAAAGTATATGATGGGTATTAAAGTAACATATCAAGGTGTTTTGACTTAAAATATCATTGGTTACATGTACTAAAAAGCTATGATTCACATATTTTGTTACAACAATTACTACCATTGGCATTGCGTACCTTGTTATACAAAAAGTTTACTATAGTTGTACTAAACCTTTTCACCTTCCTTAAAAAAACTATGTGAGAAAACTCTATAACCAGATGAGATTTAAAACCTTTAAGATAGATTTGTACTAATACTTTGTGCAAATGAGATGATATTTCCTCCATCATTTTTTACTGTTATGATGCATTTGACTATGCATTTGGTCACGGAAACTAAATTAGGAGGTCCCATACATTATCAATGGATATATCCAATTGAGATGTAGTTTATTTATATTTTTTCATCTTAAGTGAACAATTCTTGGAACTTTATTAAATATATAATAATTTTTTATTTATTTTATTTCATAGATACCATGGTCATTTGAAATCACACATAAAATTAAACCTCAACCTGAAGGCTATATTTTTTAAATATATTTAGTAGAGAAGTGTCTTAAATTTTGTTCTAGATATTTGGATGATATTGAGATGACATTCAATCGATTCGAATGAGTTGATGAAATATTGAATCAATATAAACAACATGGGAAATCTAGAACCTTTCTTACTATTTGATGACCGGTTGGTAGGATCCCAAATATTAATTTGTAAAAAAATGGAATTATTACCAGCACATAGATATGTTCTATTAAATAGTGAAATTTAATATCCATTTATTGAAGATATCATGATACAAAAAAGAGATGAATGATAATTCAATCATGAAATGAGAAAGATATAACAAAATATGTTAATAAAGAGCTTTTAAGATGGTTTGAACATCATGTAAATTCATAAATATTTAAATCAATATAGATATTAGGTTTATTCATATATTTCAAAAATCTAATAATGTATATTAATTTTTTTAGATCATGAATACTGATACTCTAACTGATTTTTTAGAAGATTTGTTGTTTCGAGATTGAGGTCCTCTAAAATAGGCTACAAAGTTTGACACTTACAAAGAGAATGCATTAAAATATTTTGTATTCAATTGGTAAGTGAGTTTAAAAAAAATAATAGTGTTATATTTATAGTTTTCAAATTGGTATAGTATGGAAAGTTGAATGATATTATCAAATTAAACCACCAATATCACTTTTTAGTTGTCTTATTCAAATGAATGGGAGTCAATATTATGAGTGGTATTAAAAGAGATTGCTTGAAATTTACTTCTATAAACTTAAATCTCTTGATGGATTTTAGTTACCATGAATTACCTAATATTTATATCTTATCATCAAAAGAAAAATGGTATATTATGTGGTAGATTTCATGGATTAAGGGTGGAGTGTTGTTTTTCACATAAAATATAGATACTTGAATGATATGGGCGATAAAGTTAATTATTTGACATCTAACATTGAATTCCATAAAAAATAATAAAATAACTTATTTTTCCATCATGATTTTGAAAATTTTAGTCTTGAAAGGGTGTATGAAGTAGATGAAGTAATGATGGCGCATGATAATGATATGATTTTAGAAAAAAAAACGATCTTATGTGCAATCATCCATTAACTTATCAACCACCAATGATATATGTTATTAATTTATAGTACTATGGATATGTTATCATATTTAAATTATTTTTTATGTATGTTTTGTTTGAATTTGAAAAATTAAATTTTATATTTATTTAAATGTACAGTTATTAATTATCATTCCTTTTTATATTATGTTTGTCAGTACTTTGAATCTATTATCATTTATAAATTTATTTTCCAACAATCTAGTATGGAAATAAATATTATGAAGTTATTTTTAAATTTAAATGATAGTAATTCCAAGGAATAAATGTTTCACTAATCCAAGTTGACTCTCAGTTGACGTTCTCTCAACCACACTGACACTTGAGGTTCTATCAGTGTCCCTCACTTTAATATATGTGACACCCTTCGTCTTCCACCATTAGTGATTTCCACACCCTCCGTCTCTTTCCCATAAACATCTGGAACACCCTCCTTCTCTATACAATAAACATCTGTCACATTTCCTCTCGATTCAGTAGGTTCAAAATGCGACAACTCTACAATGATAGAACAAGTGGTAACTCTTATATCTTCATGAGGATATTGGAGGGTGAAAATTATCATGAAAATTTTTAATGTGAATAACTTTTTTTCAATTTTTTTATACTAATAGATATTTTTCATAAAATATGGAAATAATGTTATTACTGAGATAAATATTAACATTTCATCTATCTAGAATCTAAACAAATTTAAGATAGTTGTCCCCTTTTATTGTTATGGGGTCCGCACAAATGATGCTATGAGATTATTTGGCCAGATTCTAGGATAGTTGGTGACTGAGCTGGTTACCCTTCTAATTAAATATTATAATTGGAGGAATATGCCAAAATCTTGGAATAATAAAGTATTTTATTCCAAGATAATGTTTTTTAATACATTATGGGTCAATTGAATACCATTATTTAATTAAATTATAATATTTTAAAAATGAATCTACTTGTATAGATGTTATTCAACTTTACCATTGCTGACATTATCACATGAAAGTGTTCTTTGACAAATTTGGGTAAAAATGGAAATATTTTAAATAGACATTATGGAATGAATTCAATGATACATCGTTGGCTACTCAACAATAGTATGATAAGTTATTTGAACGGTTACCTAGAGAGTTGATGAAGGTGTTTATTGATAGCCATAACCATGAGATATATATGGTATTGAAAAATATGTTATTATATTAATCCTATTTAATATATATTAATTAATAAGATATGGATATGACATTGTATACATTTTTATTAAATTAAATGTTATTTATTTTAGGCTGTTTTAAGAAAAAATTCCTCAAGTTGATCTAAAAATATCGTCCCTCACAATACTGGTTCAAATATTTTTTCAAAAAATAGATAGACTATCTTAATAATTTCATTAGTTTAAATATTTATATGATAAAATTATGTATTTAATATATTAAATTTTTGATTTTTATTTTTCTAATGTAGTAAAATATTTTAGGGCACCAAATCTCCCAAACAGAACTTTGGTTGAATGTTCATATGAAATCCAATGGGAGTTATGTGAATAATCCTGCCAAAGATGTTGAGGTATGGATTCTTTTTTCATTGTAATAACATAAAATTAGTTGTCAATTTGTTAATATTTATTTCTTTAAATATGATTAATATTTTATTTATATGTAAAAGTAAAAGAACTATGGGATGCCAATCTCATGAAATCCTTCTCTTTCTCCCTGGATTATCCAGTTGGTCAAGTCCTTAGGAAGGTGCATCCTGGTCATGTGCATGTTATGGGTTCAAAACCATTATTGTATAATGTCTTTGGTAGGTCACTAGATATTATAGAATCATATAATACTAGTTATTGTTACTACCTACCTCAATATTCTTAGAGTTAAATTACTAAAATGAAAATAATAATTTAGCAACAAGAGAGAACAATCCAACAACAAGGATCCCAGATATATATATATATATAGGATGAAAATGTTATTTATTTATAAAAATAATTGGTTGAATTATATCAGAATACAACCGGATGTGTCCCCTGTGATATTGAATTGATGGATGATTTTAGTGATAAGGTAAATAATTTTTTTTTAAAACTTTAGTACAATTTTTTTTGGTTTTAAGTTTGAATTTAAATATATTACATTGTTTAATTTTCAAGAATATTGTTTTACAGGTTCCTATAGTAGGGAGTGGAGATGGATAAACAGATAGTGTCTATATTAGTTCATCAAGTTGTGATGTAGTTTGAATTTTTATTTGGTGATGGTGATGTGTAAATAATATCATGAAAGACAAACATAATGATATAGTGATTGAAAAACCTTGTTGTGGTTTGAGGTTGAGGATATCTGTATTTCTCTTACATTTCATGAAATCTATATTCTTGGTTTTTTATGTTTTATTTTAATGTTTCCCTTATATGTACTTTTAATAGGATCTTTTAGGTAATTTTTTTAATGATTCCTTGTAAAGTCTTCCATTATATAATGATGAATTTTTTCCTTTGGTTAAATGTTATGTTAGAGTTGGGATGGGTAGCGTATTATTAATATGATGAAAGAAGGGATTTTAGTAAGCTCAATTTATAAGGGAGAGTTAGGCTGGACCATATAACAAGGTAGTTATAATTAAGTCATGTATGTATGTGTTTTGGGATTTATCCATTATTTATTATGTTTTCATTGTTATTCATGTTGTATTGGGGTGTTGTGTGGTTTCCAAAAAGAAAGTGGGGTTGTGGTAGCATTTAGAGATCAATGGAGGAAAGGTCAATGAGATTTTGGGGTATTAGTTCATTATTATATTATTATATGGAATCCTTGGTATGTGGAAGCTTTGTTATGGTAGAATTATTGTTGTTTTTGATTTCTTGTTATTTTTTTATTTTTTGTGTTTTGGAAGATGTTTGGTGATTTTGTGACAATGATTTAGTAGGGTGTGTGGTTGAAATTTAAAATAGGTGTGAAATGGATATGTAGAGATGGTTATGTTGTGAAATGAAGTGTTGGGTTCTATATATATAGTGGGGTTATGTGATTATGTGTTAGTATGAAGTGATGTGGTAATATTATGGTTATTTTAATCATTTATAATTATGGGTTTTGTAATTATATTATCTGAATACTATTTATTGATTATTTTTTATGTAATTTTCTTGGTTTTGTTTTGGTATACTTTTTCTAGGGGTGTGGTTTCTGTAGATTTTATTTTTTAGCAGCTATATATAGCATTAGTTTAAAACACCACTATATATGGTAAAAAGAATTTATTATTGGTTTAAACATTTGATATATAGGGTAAAACAATTTAGTATCTATTTTAACCATTGTGAAATCCATAGTAGTTTTGAGAGGAAAAACTGCCACTAAAAAATGTAAAAACCATCGCTAAAAATCATTCTACGAAACATCCCAGAAATCACCACTAAATGAATGAAAATTCCATGAGTTGGATACCGACGAAAACTTTAGAAACAGTTTTAAAAAACTACTATAGAACCATTTGGAAATAGTATAAACTTCCAACAATATAAAAAATACCACCACTAGTCCCCTATTTTGTTGTAGTGTGACACATTCTCATCAACCTATGATGCATTTAGGTTCAATATATATAAATTTTATTCCACAATTTTTTTAAGTTCTATACTCATATTCTTGATAACCTAATTTTCAAAAATAACCAAACCCTCTTCTCATACCAACTGAGGTGACCCAGGCATAATATACATAAATACAAAATCATTTTAGAAAAAAATTCAATAAAATTCTCAATAATACACATATAAGGACCATAAAGGTTTAGTTTCTTTGAATAATAGATATATAATCAACATATTTCATTAATGATATTCAACATATCCCACAATTTTCTTCTCTATTATTTCCTTTCATAGAAATATCCAACTTCAAATATGTTTTCATAACCTGGGTGAAATGGAAACATAAGAAAGGGTGAGTTCAGATTCTCAGTAAGGGTAAACTTGGGAGATATCAATCGATGATGATATGAAAAAACAAGATAAAAATAAGGGTATTAGAGTATGATCATAACAAGAGAAGTTTGTACCTAATTATTCATAGTCTATAAATCATGATGAATGGAAAAAATCTTTATCATTTCAAAAGACATGAGTCATAAGAGTGAGGAATCATCATTAATCAATCACAAGGTATGTGATCATATCATAAGCACAATAATATCTCATATGAATTTTGGAATAATAATAATTATATAAAATCATTTTATTAGTCAAGGTTCACTTCAAATACTATAAAATTGGATAAAATACCTTAGTGGGCTGGGTTCACTCTATATTCCATCATTTCCTAATTCATGGTTCAATCTTGAGACTGTTACTGTTGATCGAGTACCTTACTAAATAGGGTTTACTCCCCATTTGAGTGCATATTATTTAATGAGATATAAATAATTAACTAATGAATTATATGGAATTAATGTATCCACCTTTCAAATAATTAAAACCGTACATATGTTTGTCATAATATCATAAAAAAATTCATTAATTCACTATAGCTTAACCAGTAGAAATGAAACATGTTTCATAAATATTATTTCATAACTTAATTGACTAGAGGGAATGTAATAGATTTCATGGAATCATCCTTAAAAAATCATCAACATAATCCATCCATAGAAATAAATTTGATGTTATAATAAAATCACATCATTAGTGAAATATACATCAAATTATGTTGATATAGATGAAAAATGACTTTAAAATAACATTTGAGCCTTTATTTGAGAAAATGAATAAAAATATCCCTTTATTTTGATAAAAAATTAAATAATAGTTACATTTTTTGAGGAAAATGAATTATTTTTAAATAACCAAGGAAACTTTTAAAGAAATATTAAAAAAACAACAGTCATGATGGTGGGAAAATCCATTTATGTAGTAAACATTTAATAAATATTCCTTTTATATTTTTTGAAAAATTTCATAAATAAACTGTTTTGAAAACATTGTAAAATTTATAAATTAATACTTTTAAATGAAGGTAAAATATGGATGAAAATTAATTTTTAAAAAATTATCACAAAATAGAATATTCTTGAAATTTTTTTAAAGAACATGGATATGGTGGAAAAATTTTGTAGGCCATAGAGGAAATAAGGTCAACTTTTATTAATATCATTTTATCAATCATTTTAAGTAGTAAATAATGGATAATAGAAATAGAGATTTAAAACCATTTAAATTAATATATTAAAATAAAATATATCTTTTTATGAGATAAATACCATATAATTACCCCGAAGGAGATTCAAGAAAAAATAATCCCGATTAAAATGAAATTAGAATATAAACCCATACCTATAGTCCTAAATTTCTTCACATGTTCTATTAAGTTCCTTTGTAGTAAATTTAGTTTTATTATAAATATATACTAAAACCATATTAATATTTATTTTAAATAATATCATCCCCTCATAATTTTCAATTACCCACTTATTAGCAATTCTTCATTAAAATCAACATTCGGGTGAAAAATAGTTGGTCTTGTATGCATGTTTGAGTTTGACAATTTAATTCCTTGAACCTTGGTCATAGTTTCATTATATGGAAATTTTTTATCATTTTTAATTATCAAATTTATTAACTATATACAATTTTATAACCATTCATATAAGTTAGTGAAGAAAAATTAATTACATCACTTTGTAGAGATGGTAGTTCATAGGTACACACGAGAAATGTTTTTATTTTCCAAAGAGTGGAAATAAAGAATAAAAAATAATAATATATCTTAAATGAGTAATATTAATAAAATAAATATCATATATATTAATTAAATCCATTTAAATTACAATCTATTTATGGACAATATAAAAAACAAATGACATTGCTTGGTAGTAGTGGGAATCCACATCCACACCCAAATGAAGTTATCATTTATAATAGGTTAGAAAGGAGGTATAAAATAGATGTACCATTAAGATAAAAAATTTAGTTATAGTTATGATACTTATTTAATCATTTTATAATGGTTATACAATATTTTTAGGATTTAATGGAAGGGAGAAACTCAAAATATATTAGAAAAGACAATTACCTTTTCTTTGGGAAGCCTCACTTGGCCTACACATTAAGCATTCAAAAGATGGTTATTTGGGAACAAAATAATATCTAGGACATGGGTAATGAAGTTATTAAGATATTTTTTGGGGATTATCTGAGATATATGGCTCAAAATGTGTGAATGATTGAGGGGAATGGGACCTCCTTTTATAAGTGAGGTGGGTGGAAAACTTATAAATACTTAAAACATTGAAATATAATAAATTCATATTCATGTGAAAGTGGAACTAAATGGAAAATATTTTGAAGATAATATAACATAATGTCTAAATATAATTTAAAAAAAATAAATCTAGATAAGTTTATGTGATATTTTAATACTTATTTATTAGTTTAACCCGTTCATAATCTCTTTTTAACCGTAACTAAGGTAACATATTTTTTCCAATAATTACTATTCATTATAACTTAAAATGAATGTCATAATTCCCTGAGCCTAGACTTATTTAATTAGTGCTTGAAAATTCTGAGTAAATTGTTTTTTATAAATGAAACTGAACAATTAGACAACACTATAAACAAACGGGGACCTTTTACAAGTCTAGGTTCTGGATGATTAGGAAACACCTTAAATTTATTAGAGTTAAACAAAAATGAAACAATTGTATACTATTCTTCTACACATGCTAACAACAAAATTTTAAAAGGGTGATTTAGAATATCTATGATTCATGTGAAAAAAATTTAAAAATAAATGGGTGAGCATTCAATTTCCTAGTAAGGTGTTTTAATGTTGATTAAATTTTTTTTTCGAAAATATTTATTTAAAAGAAACTTTGATAAATTCCTTTGAGGATAACATACAAATACTTTTATAACACACTTTGTAAAACTTAATTAAAATTACTTATGTTTAAAATAATATACAACTTTTTAAATTACTTACGTACAAAAAAATTCTTTAAATGTTTTCTAATTATTTTTCTAAAAACAATACATAAGCTTTTGAAATAAACCGTGGCTTGGTCAAACTTGAAACATTGAAGGATATCTTGAGACTAGACACTTGTTGAGGGATTGGGTTCACTTTCCAATTCCCTACCATATTTATAACCTCTAGTTCCATATTTTCTAAAAACATATTTAAGCTTGCTTTACTTCTATACACATTTCTCACTAGGTGAAACGACCCAAAATTATATTAATGAAAAATTATCCTGATATAATTAAATGTCTTATTATGTAAAATGGTTTTATAAAATATATTAAATTCCATGGTTTTATGCTTTTTGTTTTTTAAATACTATTAATAATTGTTACCATTGCTAATATAGCTGTTGAATAGTGATCACATGATTAGTATAAATATATGGCTTTAACAAATCAAATTAACTCAGACAGGGGAATCGATGACCACAACCAATAGAATTACATCATAAAAAGCCCATTTTTTGGAGTTTGGAAAGGAGGTACCATCACTGGGCTTCACTTTTGACCAAGCCCAAGACAATATTCAACACATTAATCTTGAACAGAATCACCTAGGATATAAGTGGATGTTAATAGAGATTACCACCCAAGCGATGTTTTCTGAGCCTCCTCAAGAGTCTATTACCATTGCACACCATACCCTTAGGTCATATGATGGTGTTATAAGTGGTTATGTAACAAGACCCTAGAGCTATGATTTTTTTCATTATTTTTGTATATAATAAATAATAAACATTCATTTTATTATTGTTACTTTGTAAAATGTTTTTAAAGCGAAACTAATATTTTTAGATAATATTTAAATTCAATTTATAAATCTATTTTGATTAATTAATGGATTTTTGAATTAAATATTATTTTAATAAAATATTATTACTAAATTAATTTTTATTTAATATAAATGATTTTAAAATTTTTATGAATACAATTGTAATTTTTATTAAGGTTTGAAATAACTTTTTGTCAAAACCCATGAATTTTAGATAAATATAGGTTTTTATTTTAAAAGTAAAAATTCACATATTTAGAAAATTATTTAGATAAAATTAATAACATTTTTGGATTCAATACATTGAAATTATCTAATAGTGATTTTTTCATAATTTTTAGAGACAGTCGTATTTTTGTGTAAAAATTAAATACTATTTAAATATATAATGTGTTTTCTAATATCATAATGACCCAATATTGATTTAATAAAATATTATAAAAATTATTATCCTCTAATATATGTTTTAACTTTAAAATATTGTGATTTTAGATTTTTTTGATTTATTTTATGGTGCCTTAGTGGACCCTCTAAGACTTATCAAATATTTTAACTTTTTAAAATTATTTCTTTGAGAGTGTGAATCACCTCCACATAATCAAGACAAATATTTTAATAAGTTAGGCAATTGGTCTTTTAAAATAATTTTTTCCACTCCACTATAGATAAAACCATGGGAAAAAAACATGGGATAATTTTTGGTTTTGATTAGTTTAATGTGTAGTGTCCAAAACATAAATAATAAAGAATTCCCTCTCCTTTCCTACATAAACCCACTCAATCTCCCATTCCTCTTCACTCAAACCATTTTGAGCTCGACCAACCTCTTACCTCCTCTCTTTATAATCCTCCCAATGCACACCAATCTCCCAATAAGCCTCTCTCTATCCTCTCCCAAGCATTTGGGATCACACTTCCAAGTAAGGGATCCTGACTTTCCTTCCTTATTTATGTCCAAGTTTCTCTATATTGTTATGCCCCTTTTATTATTGATTAATAATGTTGGGGTATGATTTATAACCTCACGTATACATAACTCATTATATTTGAATGATGAGATACCCATTTCTCTCTTATTAATGCCTCCCATGCACACCTGCTTCCATACCAAAATTATGTATGGGATTTCTCTATCCTCAATTACATTCAAGAAATTATTTTATATTATGCATCTAAATTCCATTACATATGTTAAGATATTATGTTCCATAACCCATTAAGATAAATTTCATGTATAAATGATTAGATACCCCTATATAGATCATCATCCCATTTTACGATTTCTATTTCACGTCATTATACTGCCAAAGTCACACAAAACTTTCCCATGAAAATATCATCATGTAAGTGAATACCATACCCATATCTCTATCAAGTGTATCCAAATTTAAGAACATGAACTTTTTGAATTAGGGATTAAATTTATGTATTCCACATCTCTTAATCGTGGAAGAAATTAGGATATTTAATGAATCCATGTTGTATGGTCTATGTGGCGAACTTATACATGAAATGAAGTGTTTATAAAGGGTTCTCCCTGAGAGCACTGAAATGCATTGGGTAATATTTAGTATCATGATAAACTATGTGAAATGAGGGTTTACTCATGATAATTCAAGTGAAATGAGGGTTTAGTCATGCTAATTCAAGTGCAATGATGGTTTACTCATTCTCCATGTGCAATGAGCCTTGGAGCATGCTAATATCATGTTAAATGTTGTTGCCACATTTCCTTATTATGATAATCATACTACATCATGCATTTCTGTTCATGTTTCTCTTGTGATCCATTGATATTCTTATAACCTAACATGTACTATATTCTTCATGTTATTCCTTGTTTAATCCCTTACCGGGCTTTATATCTCACCCTTTTTTATGCATGTCCTTAGGTTATTCCATGAAATGAAAAGTATGAAGGAATGTTGTGGTCATGTAAAAGAAGTTTTCAATAAAGATGTTGAATTTTATGTTATAAGTTGTTATTTAATGTTCATAATTTCCGAAGACGCTAGATCTCTCAATCCTCGAAGTTGCCTTAAGTGTAAGTTTATGTAATAAATCATGTTTAAGTGTGTATTAAAGAGCAGGGTTGTCATACTGTGTTTTATGCTTTTAAACTCATTGAATTATATATAATAATTGCTTAATACATTGAATTATAATAAAATATAATTTATCATTCATAAAAGGTTAGTTCATTTCTTAAACTCTTGAAACCATTATATATATATATATATATATATATATATATATATTGAAAACACACACACACAGACACATATATATAATCAAACATAAAATATACATGTTCACTTTTATTTATATAATTATATAAATACAAATATTCATTGGAAATTGAATGTTTGATATGACCAAATATCATGCTACAAAAACTTTGCATAACATGGATGATTAATTATTATTCACGTACTTAAAATTTCATCCTTAATACCATAAAAATCCATTTATGTAATGTTTATTCAATACTCATGCATATATATATATACATATATATGCATGAATAAATTCCATGATAACACAATCATTGATGTATGTCCATAATCTTTATTTGTGTGTAACATACACATGCAAAAATTCTGAAATTATTAATTTATAAATTCATACTTAGATTAATACTAGGTTAATCATAATTTATTAAAAATAGTTATATACTTGAGAATTATACAAGTATACCTATATATATATAAATATATATATATACACATTCCACATATTAAAAGAATAAATTCATGTTTAAATAAAACTTCTCTAAATGGAAATATCCATTACAAAAAATTTATTTAAGACATAATTTAATGATTACAACCATGAATTAAATCATGAGTTAATATTTAAAAAGAATTCATTTCAATTATAATATTTTTTCCAAATATATTCATTATAGGCTATTCATATAATTAAAGATAGATATATATATAATTTGTAATTCTAACTCAAACTGATAGAATGAATTAAACCCTTATAAAATAAATTTGAAAATAAATCCCTTACAAAATATTAAAATTAAATAAAATTAAAAAATAAATACATAAAAAAATTAAACATTCCTCATAAAAACTAAATAAAATTGAACTGAAAAGATATTATATGAAAATTAATTATCCCTCACATCATATTTCATAACATAAAACATAAATTATTTAAATAAAATAGTCCCTTACAGAATTCATTAAAAATAAATAGCTAAAATCTCGAGACAATTTTACTACACCATTTTGGAATAAAATAAGAAAAAATATTACTAATCTCCCATATCAACTCATAATTCACATACATAGTATTTTTAAATTAATCCCACATGGCAGAGAAATTTTAACACAATTAAAATTCTAAAATAGAAATTATTTGTAATAAAAATTTTCTTTATCAAACGAAAAGAACTTAACATAAAAGATCAATCTAATGTCGATGTTTTGAGAAGAAGATGTTTTAAAGACCTTGAACACACTAAAAAACTAATAAATCTTCCAATCACTTTAAAATTCTCAGAAATGGAAAGAAAGAAAACAAGGGCTATTGCTCTCTCTTTCTCAACCAAGACTCACCCGAAATATTATGAAATTAATGTTGAGGCACTGCTTATATAGATATTTCAAATACTGTTGATAAAATTATAAAAAATACTTATCATCTGATTGAGAATATAATATATTTATTTCTATATTGATGCAATACCAGATATTATAGTTTGATACATCGAATTCGTTGAATATGACACAATACGATGGATATTTTTAGGGAATCTTAAATGGATCGTGGATATGGATTGCAACCTGTACGATGCATAAATCCTCATCCAAACAATAAACAAATTAGAAATCTTGAAAATAAATTCTAATAGCATTAAACCATTACACTGTTTTGAAGAAGATCCAAAACAATGACAATACTGACATGGAATTGAAGAAATCAAAACACATACATGGAACATCAGATGTCTACGGATAATGAAATTGAAAATTCTGTAAGAATTTGAAACAATTTGGGAGATAAGATAAAGATTCAGATAATAAGGAATTTAATTTACAAAAATTGGTTCAATCAGATGAGATTTCATAATGATTCTGAAGATTAAATATAGAAACCAACATTTGAGAACGACATAACCATTGTTGATCTCATTCGACTAGAAAATAACTTCAGACTCTTATCCAGATCCTTGTTGGTAGACATCAAACCCAGAGCATATGACCATGATTGGATCAATGACCTCAACCTATGCAGTGTTCAACCTTCATCTCCAATGCAATCAAAGTAGTCCTTGGCTCAATCGAATTTCCTCTACATCGAACTCTCTCGAAGATGAAGGCTTTATCTGAACTGAAACCCTCACCTGAATATGTAATTCATCCTTTCCCCCTATTTTAGTATTTCATTTCATTTTTTTAATTCCTTTCATTAAAATCATTTATTATTTATCATTTTATTTTTTTAAATAAAAAAATTATATATATATATATCATATCATTTTATATATATATGTAATGATCTATATTCATTTTTTTCAATTATCTTAATCTCAAAACAAAAAATTTCTAGTTTTTTATATAAAAAATATTTGTGATTTTATACGTTAACATAACATTATTATTTATTTTAATCTCAAAAATAATTTATTGTTAACATGAGTATTTATAATAGTTAACAATTCCTTTAAATAAAATTTAACTTCAAATAATAAAATGTCATTTAAAAAAAAATTGTTTCAAAAAACATCGTTAATTTCTTCCAATTTATTTTATTATTAAATACTAAATATTGTATTATTTAATACTTAAAACACAATTAATGTTTTAAATTTCTAAAATTAGAAATAGTACCTCTCAAAACTAAAATAAATCAAATTTATTTAAAAAATATATTTTATTGTTTTAATTATAACATGTATTTATATATATTTATTAATAATAATTTCATATTTAAATGAATAATAACACATTTATTAGAGTATAATTTAATAAAAAAGTAATAATTTAATATTTAGTTACAAATTTGATTTATTTTAAATACTAACATTGATTATTTTATCTAAAACTTGGGCTGTTACAAATGTGACCTTATTGAATATTTTTTACTTTAAGATTCAAAATATGGAAACTATTTTATTACATTCAATTTTTAAAAGAAGATTAAATTAGTTAAAATAAGCATCCAAAACACAAAAAAAAATTATTAAAAAATAAAATTTAAGTATAAAACTTAATTTAATCAAATTTCATGCCTGGTAAAAACTATTAAATGAATGTTAATGTATTTTATTGAATATATTATCTTAAAAAGTTAATTAAATTAATTTATAATTATTTATTAATCTTATTTATTAATATAAAAATACATTTCACACATAAAATCAATTTTCAGAAAAACATCTTTTTTTTTATCTTCAGATGCTTTTATTTTTATTCTTAACCTATTGATAATCAATTAAATAATTTTATTCATTTGTAAACAATAATTTTTTGTAAGAATAATATTATTAATTAATTTTAAAAGAAAATATTTATAAAAGAACAATTATCATAAAAAAAATCAAAATAGTTCCTTAGGATCAATAGTATTTCATAATGATTTAGAAATTATTTTAAAAAATTATATTTCATTTAAATACCATATAATGTTATTAATTTTTTAATTTATAATAATTATTCACATAAGTTCATGTTTTTGTTTTTCATAAGCTATCAAACACCAAAAATTTATTAAAAAAATATATTCTAAAATCTTATGGTGTTACATGGAACAAATCCTTCATGAGATATGGAATAATTAAATGAGGGAGAACCAAATTGTTTTACCCACTTATCATTTATTTTTTCATTACTCTTTAATTATTTTCTTATATTTCGTACAATTACATATCAAATTATCCATTCCTTATTTCATTTAATGTTGAAAAAATAAAAAATATCTACAAATAAGTGAAATATTTTGTGGGTAACCTCCTTGAGAGGAAACCTAAGGTTTCTCTATATAGTATTTTTTTCATCATTTTATATTAATTTTATGATCTATAAAATCTCACATATAATATTTTTCATTATTTTCATGGAGGCTTGATCACTTATATTTTATTAATTTTTTAATTATTTATAGATCATTTGTAGTTCAAATAATTCATTACCTGATCATTCAATAATGGACTATTTGGATTTGATCTAGAATTTGAGAAAACATTGTTGGTTTGAGCTAAAATTTTTGAGTCATTAGAGAAATTAATGACCGATTTTGTTAACATTTTTCCTTTATATTTTTGTCTTAATCTATTGATACATATTATAATTATATTTTTTATAACACAGCTAAAAAATATCCAAACTTTTGATCAAACATTAAAAGAAATTTGTGCACAGAATTTTATTAAAAAAATAAAATTATGTGACATGATTAAATAATTTAATTTTAAATTAAAACCAGACACATTAAAATTGTTAAAAAGTTTCTTATAAATAATAGGGAGGTCCCAAAAAATATCTAAAAGATACAACCATTGTTTTTCTACCTTTTAAACTTTAAAACCACATGGAGTAACTGAAGACCAAAAAAATGGAGAACATTTCTTTATCCCTTGAAGGAGTTACTATAGAATTCTTATATGATCGTAACCTAGAGAAATAAAAATGTTGGGATGAGTTCAAATAATATTATTATAATGATTCCTTCCAAATTAAAATAATACTAATTTAATAAAGGAGATATATGGTATAATATAAGCATAGGTAAACCATGTTTGCGTGTTAGGATATGTTTAAGAATCATTTTACAAGATACCCACACCAAATAGCTAAAGATTATAATTTATTATTCTTATTTTAAAAATGATAAATTTATAGTAAACAAAACTTCATTACCATGTCATCATGTGGAAAACTTACTAATATGTCACCTAATGAGGCTAAAAGTATCATTGAATAAATTACTCAGAATTAAAAAACATTCGACACTAGGAATATGGAAACATGAGAAGTATATGATTTGAAATATTTTGATCCACATTTACTAAACTATTAACTATGTGAAATAAAAAAATTTTCATGGTTGTTAAATATTAAAAAAATTCCAAAAAAACCAATCTTTTTCAGATTTGTACACTTTTCACTTCCCAAAAGTTTTTCACTAGTGGATTTCTATAACTTCAATAATCATTGATCGTTTCTAGAATATGACAAGTAAAAACATACCAAAAACCAATTTACAACCAATGGTTAAATAATTACTCTAATTTTAAGTATGAGTTTAACCTATTTATATTTAAAAAATACTATATTCTAATAATTATTTGAATAAGGCTATCAACTACCAATATTTCTGTAAGTGAGAAAAAATTCTGAACCATCATGCAACTACCAAATATAAGATAAAGTTAACGGTAAATATGATCCTTCCACTTGTTATTTTCATAAATATCATGCATCCAATCAATATAATAAGCTATGGAACTTAGGTAATGAAACTCAAATAATAAATAAAAAAACATTTTTAAAATGTATACAATTCTAAATACACTCATGAATCAAGGGTTTTGTAAACATCTCTTATAGTCTATTAATAATCCTAAAATAGTGTGAGTGATATTACTTTCAGAAGTAAAAATAATACACACTATGAATTTTAAGAAAAAAATCACATCAAAATAAGCTGATAGATAGGAGGAAACCACTTTATAATAGTAGTTGAGAAAACTAGTAAAGTAGCTTCTGTAGCCCAGTTCACCTCCACCATGACTGAAGTAGAGCACAAAATGTTGGCATAGTTAATATGAAAACATGCTCTAGGAGGGTGTAGATGATTATAACTTATAAAATTTTAAATAAATAATTAAAAAGAGATAATAAATAGAGTGAATTATTAGTGCATGAGAAACTAAATAAAACATTCACAACAGAAACAAGGAAACCACAGTGCAATGGGGATCCAAATAAAATATAGTGGATATAAAAGATATGAAGAAAATATTTTTATAGTGGTTTGGATAACCAAAATACTACATATACTATTCATTGGTCTCCTCTTGATAAGATGAATGGAATCCAATAAGAAGCTCACTTTTGAAAGGTGTGGTAAACATTTACATACCCTACCATTTAACTACCAAGAGGCACCAGAAAAAACCATCAGACTTTTTTTGGAAGTCATAAGCCAAAAAATAATACCATTTGGTTAGTTGGTATAAGTAACAAGACCTATATTTTGATTTTATATTTAAACATGGATCATTTTAATAGAAAATCCCAAACTGATTATTATAAGATAAATATAAATAATGAAATGTAACACCTCGAGTTTTTATAATCCTTTTTTTGAAAAAAATTAATTTTGTTGATATAATGTGTTTTATGCTATACCATGGTAAAATTTCATTATACACTAAAAAAATTTAAGTTTTAACTACATTCAACATTGGTTTAGATTGCGTTACACACAATATTGAGTTTCTACAAAACAATATTTAATTATAATTATTATTTAGTTGAGAAAATTATAACCTAGAAATTATGTTTTTAAAATTAAGAGTAACAAGTAATTTTTAAAAATGAGTTATAATGGTTTCGTATAAGTAAAACATATTGGTAATGAAATATATAATTTTTGGTAAAGTCTTTAAATGTTTGAAAAATACTATTTTCTATAAAGAACTGCTTTTTTATGTCATTCTTTGAAAAACAATAAAATTAATTTTATATAATTATATAAATTTAATTTGATAAAATAAAATTCATTTTTTAATTTATAATTTCAATATTATCGTATGGTGATTTTTTTAGATTGTTTTGAAATATTTCATTTTTGGATGTATGTGAAAAATACCAAATTTTAATTGAAAACTACTTTTTCATCTAATTTATTAATATAGTGTAATTTTATGTTAATATTGGTTTAAATTATAATTATTTAAATTTGACATAAATTAATCCAATTTATCTCATTTGAACCAATTTCACATTATAATTGGATATAATAACATTTAAATCTTTTAAGCATTTCACTTTAAAAACTCATCTTCTCATCCCGCCCGTGGGATTAATTTTATATTAATTTCTGCCACTTCTATGTTTAGAATTACAAAAAATTGATTTTTTTATTTTTAATAAAAACAATTTATAATTTATATTAAGTTAAACTTAGTTTTTGACCAAAAATATCATTGAAATTAATTAAAATTAATTACACTAATTAATGAAAAAACGAGCATACATAGTGGTTGAATGTTAATCTTAAAACACTATATGACCTAGAAACTTTTAAAAAATCCCTATAATGGACATATATATACCATATCCCAAATTTCATATAATATGAACTGTTATCGTAGGAATATGATGTAAGGGATACCTCTCAATAGTGTTTCACTTTTTATATTTACAAGAATGCCCCTCCTCCTCTACTAGAAAAGGGAACTCACCCCCATCAATTATCCCAAACTATTAAGGAATTTTTATAAATAAAAAAATAACTGAATATCATAAAAAATTACCTCCCTTAATTCTAGAGGAATCACTTTGGTATGAAATACAACCAAAGAATCCCTTTGGTGCAAACCAAAAAGAGTTACCCAAAGAAAAGGTAACATTCTTCCAAAAAAACTTTGGTTTTATTTCTTCTCCACCACTCTATTCTTCTTATATAAATTTTATATAATAACATAAGTATAATTAATATACTTATGTGTTTTTATGTTAAGGTTTTTATCTACACTCACACACACTTCCATCAAATGGGATACACAATCATCATTCATGTATATAGCGGACTACTACCTCATGAACTGATGTTGTTTGTAATTAAATTACCACCTTTAAAAGTTGATAATAATGATGGAATAACTATTTTTATATTATATATATGATATTTATTATAAATTTATGATTATGGAATTATTATATAACACATATATTTATACTTTCCATTTTTTTGAGAACATGATAACTTCATTTGTTGATGTGTGGACTACCACATCCTCAAAAAGATGCAATTTATTCACTCATTACATGAAATTTATAAATGATTGTTTAAATATAAATATGTTATATATATTAAATAATAATTAGAATTTAATTATAATATATTTATATATATATCATTTACTCTTTTTTCTTTCAAAAATACAATAATAAATTGAAAATAACATTCTTGCGTACGTACGACCTACTATCTCCATGAATGATGTAATTCATTTCCTATTACTATATATTTTAGACTATTATAAATACATATATACAGAATATATATGATATTTTTTTCATTTCTATCATTATTTATATGATTAAATCATTATACAAGTAAGAGGACAAACAATATAACAAATCAAAACACATGCAAAAAAGAAGTTATTACCTGAAATGTAACATTAACATGGAAGTGTTAATAAATAGGTAGTAAAATGTAATAAAAATTCATATATGGTATGATGTAATTGAATATTATTCTGTAATATATTTATTATAATCTTATATTTATTATAGTGGACGTTTCAATGATTACGATGAGAGTCAAGACATAGGGTAAGGGGATTTCTAGTCTAACTTTTATTTCTATGAGAATTATGCCTTATTCACCACTCATTTATTTTGTGTGGTTTATATGATTCCCATGGATGTATTATATGATTATTATCCTTAAATTTATGGGTATTTACATATCCATTTTATTATCTTAATTTCACGGGGTTTATGGTTTAAAAGATACCAAATTGTAAGGTAATGTTTTTTCACAATTTCCCTTATTTGAGACACATGTTATGTTATGCACCTGCATTATTTTTCGAGGTTTATATAATGATTTTTGACATTTTGTATCATAAATATCCTTATTTAATGATATTTTAATCTTAATATAATTTTATTATCTCATGTTTATTGTGAGTAAAATTTACCAAAGTGGAAAAAAGTTATTGCTACAATATCATTTTTTATCAGGATTTATTTACAATTATGCTACCATTGATGAAATATTATGATCTATATCTCAATAAGAATCCTTAATTCTACTATCCTCTATTAATTCATGATATATAAATTTAATGGTATAATTTTTACACTCTTTGTTAATTAATATTAATAAGAAAACATTTTAAAGAAAATCTGACTTTTTTTCTCTCTTTGATTGGAAACCCATTTTCTTCTAAAACCATGTATTCTAAAATTGTTTCCAAAAATAATTTTAAATTATATTTTATGATTATTTTCAAATAAAAAGGATTTAAATGATTTTAAAAACTTCCTTTATAAGTTTTCAAATCTATTTTAAATAAAAGGTTTTCAAAATGTTTTATGTATTAAAAAATGTTTTTCAAAGTGAAAAAAATATTTTCCTCAAATAATGTTTTAAATGATCTATCAAAATTATTTTCCATATAAGATAAAATAATTTGGTGTTAATAATGACTTTATGGGGATAAAATCTAAGGGTACCAATTATATTCTTTCTTTTAAGGGTTTATATTTTGATGTAATGATATTTATGAAACCCGATTCTCTTCCATGGGTTATATGATTTTGGAACCTATTTCTTTTTCATGGGTTATATACTTATGGAACACGTTTCTCCTTCATGGGTTATATGTTCATGGTGTCTATTTCTATTTTAAAGGTTATATTATTTATATAACCCATTTCTCTTTCATGGGTTATATGTTTATGAAACCCCCTTATTTTCCTAGGTTATACTTTTAGTAAAATGATTATAAAACATTTATCTTTTCTAGAGGTTATGATATGATGACATGTTTATGATACCCATTTCATTTCATGGTTTATGATATGATTTTATATAATCTCATGGAACATGTATGTATGATTTCATTATGATATGGTTGGGACTTATATCTCCCTCCAATGCATTGGGTAATGATTTATATCTCCGGAGATAGGCATGGATGGATCAAGGAATGAACTTGGTTCGGTAAGGGAGTTTTTTGATAAGATGGTCTTGGGAGTAACAATTTACTACTAAGATGGTCATGGGAGTAAACCATTACTACTGAGATGGTTTTGGGAGTGAAATCATTCCACTATGATGACCTAGGAATTAATCCTTGACTACTATGAAAAACATTTTTATACGCCTTTGTGTTTGCCACAATTCTATGTATTATTCATATGTTATGATTTCATAGCTTATGATATTGATTCCATTTTTATTCATGTCTTATGTATTGAAAATATTTATTCCATAACTCTTTATTATGATCTTTGATATGAAGGTTATGATCTTCTAATGTCATTTTCATGTTCTCATACCTCTATTCTCATGATTATTCTTATATATATCCCTTGTTAACCCTTAATTTTCATTTTATATCACCCTTTAATATGTTTCCTTTACCTAGGTTTTGAAGATATATATTATGTATGATGTTTCTAAGAAGGGTTCTATTTATGGAGAACCTAGTGGGAGATAATTTAGATCACTCATCTACCAGTGTTTATGTTTCCATATTTCCAATGGCACTTAAATAATATGGTCTTTGGGCATGTGTTTCTGTAATGTTTTAAGTATTATTAAAAAATGATAAAATGTTTTTTCATGAAAATAGAGGGTTTATATAGTTGGTATCATTACAAAGGTTTAGTTAACCATTGGAAAGTTGGATGAGAAAAACTTAGTGATAACCCATAGACATGTGTAAGGATAAGTATTAGGATGAGTAAAAGTATAAGAAAGTGTCCTATAATTTTGGTAAAGGATAGAGTGAGTGGTTTCATATAAAAAAAATTCCTATCTAGATACTAAAAGTGGATATGGCTTTAGAAAAAATGTACATAGGGGTAAAAACTCCAAGGACACAATATTGAGCTATAATCGATCAGGAACTAGTGCATGATAACTAGTGTTACTACACACCTTGTTGGACACTCTTGAGGGATACACTTTGGGAATTCATAAACTCTTCATGAAAAATCAAGTAGGATTAAAATAAAAGTTTCTATGAATAACCTAGGATAAAACATAGGTTTCATAGTTTAAATAAGGTGTTATAATTTAGATATCCTATAAGTGGTTTTTCATGATTATGTGGTTTCCCAAAATGATGATTGTTTCTTACTCTATGATTTTTGTTTTTAATAAATGGATAGAACACCAAGGAACCATGTTAATTTGAGTGTGATGAAAAATAAAATGATTGTTCTCTTGAGCATCCAAATTTTATGGGATATGGAATAAAAAAACTTATTTCTATGATCACACATATTTCTCAAGCTATAAATCATGCAAAACATACAAAATAGAAAAATAAGGAACATGAATATATTGAGTCATTTAGGAGGAAACAACCACCTTATTTTTGTGGGTCATCTGATCCACCAATTTCTGAACAATGGATCAATACCACTTAAAATATATTTTCTATTCACCAATGTTTAGAACATGAGAAATTCATTCTATATGTTTATCGTTTAAAAGGTGAAGTAGACCAATAGTGGACTCTAATCCAGAATATAACAGAAAATATGATATTGAATCCATGTATTGGGATGAGTTCAAGAACTTATTTTTAAACAATTAATTTCCTCATATTATTGATAAAAAGATATAGAAAGAGTTACTTCAGTTACAACAAAGGGATGATAAATCTGTTGGTTCTTATGAGGACAGTTTTACAGACTTGTGAGGTATGTTTATGGAATTATTATTCAACATGAAATTAAGGTTGATTAATTATTCACAGGCCTAAGGATAATTTTCATAAGGGTGTTGTCCATAATAGACTATTTTAGCTATGAAGAGATTGTGAATTGTGAAATCAAGGTTCAAATAGAGGTCGGTGTTATTTATCAATCTCATGGTTTTGAGAAGAAAAGGAAGATGGAGTTCAAAGGAAAATATAAAAACCATGGTGAAAATTAGGTGAGATTTCATTTATGATCTAAGTGTGGGAATAATAATCGAGAAAATTGTATCAATGGGTTTAATAGATGTTTTAAGTGTGGAAGGAAAGGTAATTCAGAATTTTATTATCGGAGTGATGGGAATAAGTTAGCTAATAATGAGAATGGAGAGGAAAATATATAGAATGAACCTCCCCTACTACATCAATACAAGTGTAAATATAATGTGAATTATGCTAACCAATTCCCAAAATATAAGGCTAATGATTATGATCGACGCCAGCAACCTCTTAAACCGATAGATAATGGAAATCTATTGTAATCACTATTTTTTATGAAGGGTGAAATAATGATGTGGTGAATGGTATACTTACCATCCACTATATAACGACTAAGGTCTTATTTTATCATAGATCTACCCACTCATTAATATAAAAATAATTTAATGAGGTTATTAAGATTCCACCCAAATAATTAGATGTGGAATTACTAGTTCAAAACCCTAATGGTATGATTATTTCATCTCAAGTATTTGATTACTCTCTGATTGAAATTTGTGGGAACGTGCTTCTTGTAAATATTTTCATTCTTCCTTTGGTTTAATTTTATGTAATCTTAGTCATGGATTGGCTTTCTATGCATACATACCACATCAATGTTTGATGAAGGGAAGTTACATTTGATATTTCAAACCAACACATGATCATCAATAAATGTGATGATATGTATGAACTTCCTATGGATATTACATCTAATTTGTGGGTCTTAATTTCCATTTAAATGGTTTGTTTATCTCAAATGGTTGGGGAGAAAACTAAAAATTGATGATATTAATATTGGTAAATAATTTATGGATGTATTTTTAGAATATTTTCCTAGCCTTCCACCAAAACATAAAGTTGATTTCTCAAAAGAACTCATACTTGGTTCCATAATAATTTCAAAGACTCTATATTGAATTTCCCTGATTGAATTGTTGGAATTGAAGAAGAAACTCTAGTAAAACCTTGATAAGAGATTAATTCATCAAAGTGTATCACCTTGGGGTACACCTATTCTTTTTTTGAAAAATAGTTATGGATAAATGAAACTCTCTATTAATTATTGGGAGCTGGAATAAGACCACGATCAAGAAAAAGTATCATATTTCCCGTATTGAGGACTTATTTGATCAACTCCATAGAGCCCAATAATTTTACAACATTGATATTTATTTTGGATATCATTAATTGAGGGTCAATAAGGAGGATATACCCAAGAAAAAATTCCATAAAAGGTATCGAAACTATGAATATATAGTTATTTATTTTGGTCTTATTAATTCCCCTTCTATATTCATGGATTTTATGAATATTTTTTTTATAGATTACCATGATTAGATTATGGTAGTCTTTATAAATGATATTGTTATCTATTAAAAGATTAAAGAATATCATGAAGACCACTTGATAATTTTACTAAATCCCCCAAGTAAGGAGAAACTGTATGAAAAATTTAAAAAGTGTGAATTTTTTCTATAAAAGGTTTTATTTTTGGACATATAATCTCAATAGAGGGTATATAAGTAGTTCAATAAAAGAAAGTGTCTATTGAATGTTGGACTGGACCAACCATGATGATTGATATCCATAGTTTTCTTGGTTTATATAGATACTATTGATTGTTTTTTGGATAATTTCTCACAACTATCTAACACTCTGACCAAGTTAACTTAGAAGGGTGAAAAGTTCCTTTGTATGGATGAATTTGAGGAAAATTTCAAGGAACTGAAGATAAGGTTAGTCAGTAAATCTATTATTACATTAACCTATAGTGTATAAGGGTTTTTAATCTTTAGTGATGCATACAAGAATAGATTGGGATGTGTTATTATTCATAATAACATGGTTATACCCTATCCCTCCCAATAATTGAATAATCATGAAAACAATTTCCCAATTCATGATTTGGAGTTAGTTGGGGTAATTTTTTCATTAATGATTTATATACATTATCTTTTTTGAGAAATGTGTGATATACATACAAATAAATATTTTTAAGTATATATTCAAATGGAAGGAGATGAACATGTGCTAGAGAATATGGTTAGAGATACTAAAGAATTATGATTTCTCAATACATTACCACAATGGGAAAGATAAAAAGGTTGGACAATTCTATGAGTTAAAAATATCATGCTAGATTATCCATGATAATGAACAGAAAAGAACAAATATTTCTAGATATGAAAATGATAGACCTAGAAATCCTAAAATAAGGGAAAAATATTATCTTTCTCAACTGAATGTTCAATCCTCTATCCAAGTGGAGATTATAGAGGAATAAAAGGAAGTTTTATTACTTCAAAAGTGGGTTAGAAATGTTCCTGAGTTTAAACATTATCAGGATGGAATTCTATGGTTTATTAACTGTGTATGTGTTTTGTCTATACCTGATTTGGAGTAGGATCTATTATAGGAAGCTCGTAACTTTTCATTCTCTATTAATATTATAATGAAAAATATTTATAGATACTTGAAAGATTACTTTTGGTTGGATGGAAAGATGAGAGATATCGTAGAGTCTGTATCTTGGCATTTGGTATGCCAGGAAGTTAAGGATGAAAGACAAAAGTCTAAGGGATGTTTCATCCATTAACTATGATGGAATGGAAATGGGAGAACATTACTATAAATTTTTCCATTTGAATCCCCAAAAAATCTAAATGGAATAATGATATATGGATGGTATTCAATATTATTAAAAATTTATCACACTTTATCGCCATCAAAGAAGACTTCTCTCTAGACCAGCATTCTAGGATATACATTACGGAAGTGGTATGGTTTCATGAAGTACCACATTCCATTATATCTGATCAGGATCTGAGGTTTATCTCAAAGTTATAGAAAAATATTTAGTTATACCTTGTTATGGAATTGAGTATCAGCACTACTGATCATTCTCATATGGATGTTCAGTCAGAAAGAAAAATTCAAGCTCTAGAGAATATATTGAGATATTTTCCCTGGATATCAAAGGTGGTTGGGATGAACACCTTCCTCTAGTTGAGTTATCTTACAACAATATATTTAACTAAATAATTTAGATAGATCCTTATGAATCCCTTTATGGGAATAAATGTATATATCCAATGCAATGGAATGCTGTTGGAGAAAGAAAGCTATTGGGGAATAAGATTTTTGAAGAAATGGAAGAGAAGGATAAAACCATTAAACAACCTATCAATGAAGCTAAAATTTGGAAAAAATATGCTTATAAACATTGATGTGATCTATAATTTTAATTCTGTGATAAGGTGTTCCTATTAATTTCTCCCTGGAAGATGGTTATGAGATTCAGGAAGAAAGGGCAATTAATCCATTGGTATATCGATCACTTTAAAACTCTTGATCATACCGGGATAATATCCTATCGATTATAACTTCCAAAAAACCTCTATCATGTCCACGACATATTCCATGTAACTCACCTGAGTAATTACATACCTAACACTTCACATGTACCAAACTCAGAGGTCATACCACTAGGGTAGAATCTTTCATATGAGGAATAACCATTTGAAATTATCAATCAAATAGAGAATGTTCTACGAAACCAGACCACTCACCTGGTCAGAGTTTGTAGAGAAATAAAAAGTTAGAGGAAGCTATGTGGGAACTTCAAGATATGATGAGGTAGAAGTATCCTAATTTTTTTTATCATAATGATGACTTTGGAGGACAAAATTCAATTTTAGTGGGGTAGAATGTAATATATTGAGTTTTAATGATCCTTTATTAATAATTTTTTTGATTTATTAGATTATACTCCACACCAAGGGAAACTTTTTTTTTATATTCGACAACAATTTGATCTCGCACAACATGCAACATCGTCTTATCTTGTGTTACATGCAACATTGAGTTTATACGAAACAACATTTTATTATTATTATTATTTAAGCGAGAAAGTTATAACCTAGATATTAAAAATAGTAATATGAATGGTAATAGATTTTTTTTAAAAATTATTTATATTGGTTTAATATATATAAAAAATATTATTAATCAAATATTTAATTTCTGGCAAAGTCTATATATGTTTCAAAAATACCATTTTCTCTAAAGAATTTCTTTTTATGTCCTTCTTTGAACAATAAAAAAAATTAATTTTAGAAACATTGAGAAATTTAATTTGATAAAATAAACTTAATTTTTGAATTCAAAATTTCAAAATTAGCTTATGGTGATTTTGTTTTGGATTTTTATGAAATATTCCATCTTTGGATGAATAGTGGAAAATACTAAATTTTAATTGAAAAATAAATTTTTCTTTAATTTATTAATATAGTTGAATTATATTTTAATTTTCTTTTAAAGTATAATTGGTTCAATTTTATTTCAATTTATCCAATTTAGGTCATTGGCACAGATTTCACATTGATATTGGAAATAAAAACAATTAAATCTTTTGAACTTTTCACTTTAAAAACATGTCATCTCATCCTATCCGTGAGATTAATTTTAAATAAATTTCTACCACTTAAGTGTTTATAATTTGAAAAAATTGATCCCATATTTTGAATCATCATAATTTATAATTTATAGTAAGTTTAAATTAGTTTTTAATAAAAATATTAGTGAAAGTAATAAAAATCAATTACAACGATTATGGAAAAAGCGAGTTAACTTAGTGGTTAAACATTAATATTAAAAGGATAGATGATCTTTAAACTTTTAAATAATCCATTTTATATAAATATATATACCATAAAATCCCTTTTATCTAATATGGATCATTACTATAGCCAGATTATTTAAGGGAAACCTCACAATGGTGTTTACCATTTTAGATTTATAATAATTCCACTCATCCTCCACTATAAATGGTCACTAACCCCACACATATATACATCTCCCAAAAAAAATTTTTTATATAAAACCTGACCATATATCCTTTAAATATACCTCAGTTCATCCTATATTCCTTACATTGGGCATAAATCCCTCCAAATAATTCCTTTGGTGCAAACCAAAAGAAGTTACCCAAAAGAAGAGGTTACATTCTTCAATAAGAAATTTTGTTTTATTTTTTTATACACCCCTATATTATTATTATATTAAGATTATATAATATTACCAGTATTATAAATATAATAATATTTTTTATTTTAACAGTTCTTGATACACTCACACACACTTCCCTCAAATGGGATACACAATCATCATTCGTGTGTACTGTAGACTACCACCTCGCGAACTGATATCGTTCGTTCTTCCATTACCACCTTTAATGGTTGGGAATAATTATAGACTTAATATTTTTATATTATATATATGATATTTTTGATGTATTTATGAATATTTTATTATTATATAATACATAGGATCATTCTTTTTATCTTGTGAGAATACTATAACTTCATTTGTGGACGTGTGGACTACCGCCTCCTCAAAGCGATATTATTCGTTCACACTATAAATGAAATGTATAAGGGAAGGTTTTAATATAAATATGTGATATATATTAAAAAATAATTCTAATTTAATGATAATGTAGGTATATATATCATTTACTCTTCTTTATTTCAAAAATATGATAAGAAAATGAAAACAATGTTCAAGAGTAAGTACGACCTACCGTCTCCATGAATTGTGTAATTCATTTAAATTACCATATTTTGTATATTATTATAAATACATATATAATGAATATATATGATATTTATTTCATTTTTATCATTTTTTAGTATATTAAATCATGATATAAGTAAGATGACAAAAAATACAACAAATCAAAACACATGTAAAAAACAAACCGGTTATTACCCAAAATGTAACTTTAACATGGATGTGTTAATAAATGGGTAATAAAAGGTCATAATAAAATCATATATGGTATGATATAAATGAATATGTTTCTTTAATATATGTATAAATAAATTAAATTTATTATACATGAGGTTTTAATGAGTACAATGAGAGTCAAGACATAAGGTAAGGGGATATCTACTCTCACTTTTATTTATGTGAGAATTATGCATTTTTCACCACTCTTTTATTTTGTGTGGTTTATGTAATAACCCTAAATTTATTTTATTATTATTATCATTAAATTTATGGGTATTAACATATACATTTCCTGATATCAATTTCAGGGGGTTTATGGTTAAAAAGATACCCAATTATAGGGTAATTTTTCTCTATTTTCCTTATTTAAGAAACTTGTTATGTTATGCACCTAAATTATTTTACCAGGTGTATATAATGAAATTTTACATATTTTATATTAAATATACTTATTTAATGATATTTAAATATTCATGTTATTTCATTCTATCATGTTTATTATGATTCTATGTTACGAAATTCTTAACAGTTTTTTGATACAATCTCATCGTTTTTCGGGATTGTTTACAATTATTCTTCAATTGATGAAATATTATGATCCATATCTCAATAACAATCGAGAATTTTATTATCCTATTTTTATTAATTATATCCTCATGTAATGGTACCATTTTCCACTCTTTTTTACATAATATTATTAAAAATGTTTTTAAGAAAATCTAACTTTGTTTCTCTCTTCATTTAGAAATATGTTTACTTACAGAACCATGATTTCTGAAAACGTTTTAAAAAATGTTTTAAATGATATTTTAATATTATTTTCAAAGAAAAGGGTTTTCAATGACTTTAAAAACTTTATTATTTTTAAAAGCTATTTTCATTTTTTTTCAAAATGTTTTATGTATTAAAAAAATGTTTTTGAAAGCGAAAATGATATTTTCATCAAGAAATCACAAAAATATATATATATTTTAAAATCATGGGACCCAAAGTATACAAGAAACATACATACAGCCAACAAAAATGTAAACTAGTGAGGTCTAAAATAGTTAAAACCTAGAGTATCTGTGCAAACAATATCAACACATTCTGATAGTAGACTACCAATATTATATAAAATAATTCTTGGCTCATTGTGATCACCCTTGGAGGCCAAAAAATCAGCCACTTTATTTCCTTTACGCCATGTATTCTATACAACCACACCATTTTCCATGTATCAGATACATCTTTGTATGAAGTAGTTAGTGGACTATGGTGTAGCAACCTTTCCAGTAATTGCATTATATAAAACTTTAGAATCTATTTCAACTAGATAAAGAGGTAAGCTACAATCGTGACAGACCTCAAGCCCCTCCAGTAATTCTTTGGCCTCCACTCTGATTGAGTCTCCTTGAACATAAAAGCTACTGAAAGTAATGAAAACAGATCCATTATTTTCTCTGAACACTCCCACCCCACGCATCTCCCCAATAGTGTATGATCCATCAACATTAAGTTTATAACCTCTAATAAGAGGTTTTTAACATACCCATTTCCCTGCTTCTGAATCTCAAAAGCATCCTGAATAGAATATGATCTCCCAGTAACTATAAAAAACATACTTAGAAGTTTACTCCCAATTCAATTTTTAATCAACGAACCCAACTACACTACCAGACACTTGAAATTGACATGTACAACAAGTAGTGATCTCATACCGCCTTCATGGGATGCGTTATTTCTTATGTTCCACTGAATCCAACAACTTTCCTCCATAAAAATAGATCGAGCCTTGCGTTCATGATCATTCGATCCAACAACCAGTGAAACCTTTAAGGGGAAGTCAAAACCTTCATCATTATGAATATTGATACCAATTATGTTACCCAGACATTTCCACACTACCAAATCCCATTCCCCACTCTTAGAATAAATGATCCACTGTTTCAGAACAAGCAGATCTTTAACACTAGAATTTTGAAACCAGCTAGACTCCCCTCCAAACCATGTCATCTATTGGAACACATTTTTTTATAGATCCTCACATTAGGAAATTATATATAAGAGGAAACTCTTTACGCTACAAGGCATGCATAACATTATTACCAAAATCCATAGTGGGAAAAACCATTTTGTACCTTTTAGTCGAGAAAATACCCATGGCGGATTCTGTAAAAATCAAAAGACCGTGCTTTAATGTGAGGTCGATGCATTTAAAAATCTCTTTTTTTGTTGATTGAGGATATTAGGAATGAATCCCAGAAAACACATTTCTTGGGAAAAAGAAATACCAGGAGTTGGGAAAGTAGAATATCCAATGTTATCCCCAAACCAATTGCTAAACCAAAAATTTATCTCACCACATTCCACAATCCACCTAGCTTGTTGATCGAGAATCTGGATGTGCTCCCTAAGCATTTTCTAAATCCATGAAACAGTTCCCCTTGGAGCATCCAGGTTAGTTCCATATTTCTTAATAAAATTACCCCACATGGTGCAAATTTCAAGGACCTTCCAAACAAACTTTACTTGAAGGTAGTGCATTGATTCTTCCACACTATGGAGATTGACACCCCTATGAGTCACTGGTGGAGCTATTTTTTCCCATGATTCCCAATGGTATCTTCCATCAATATGTGAGTTCCAGATAAAAGATATGAAATTCCTCTCAATATTTCTCAAAACTACCTTAGGAACTTTGAGCACTGAGAGAATGTGAATTGGGATCGAAGAGGGAACATAGTTAACCAGTGTGATACGACCACCAAAGGAGAGAAAATGATTCTTCCAATTGTTGATCCTGCTGGTTATTTTATTAACAAAACCATCACAATATCTCATTCTTATTCTACCTGGCGAGAGGGGAGCTCCAAGATATTCCAGAGAGAACTATCTTCTCATAAATCCCATTATATTTTCCATTTTTTTTATCCTCCTTGCCGAACATGACCGAGGCACATAGAGGCTACTATTCTCAAAATTAATTCTCTCACAACTCCATTTACTGTATTCTTACATCACTTTTTAAGAGCTCCAATAGATCTACATCCTTTGTTGATGAACAAAAATCATATCATCCACATAGAACAAGTGATAAATTCCATTGGTCTGATTTCCTCATTTAAAATTCTGGATGTATGCATTGTTGATCTTGTTTTCCATGATTTTAAGAAGTGGATTTTGAGCCATTATGAAAATACTAAGGGAAAAAGTATAGTCTTGTCTAAGGCATCTAACTGACTTGAAAAAACTAGTTCTTTTACCCATAATAGACTCTGAGAATGAGGGGGAGCTATAAAATTTGAAAAATAAGTCCCGCACCCAGTTAGAAAAACCCATACCAGCCATGACCCTAAGAATATACCCCCATTCCATCATATCATAAGATTTATCCATATCAATCTGAATAGCCACATTCTAACCATGTTCGTTTTTGTTGATATACCAAAGCATTTCATAAGAAATACCAATGGATACCTATGAAGACCTTCCCTTAATAAATCCATGTGGTGCATTGGACACCCATTCTTTAAGGAACCTTGACACTTGCATATTAGGAATACTGGATTGGATTCTATAAGAAACATTACAAAAACTAATCAGATGAAATTTACTAAAAGATGATGGATATTTCACTTTAGGAATCAACATGAGCACTATTGCACATACCACCCATTGAAGAGGCCCACTATTGAAAAAATCTTTGATTTAATTAATCACTTCTTCTTTTATAAGATCCCAAGAAGCAACATAGAAAGATGTAGGAAATACATATGGTCCAGGAGTGCTATTCTGATGGAGTGACTTAATAGTCTCAAATATTTCTTGCTCCCCCAGAATTCCCTTCAAATAATCATTGATCTCATTGGACACCACACAAGGAATACCCTCAAAGAGATCAAATGGTCCTTGAGGATAATCGTCCTGCATATTTGGATTAACATTAGTGAGAAATGATTTAAAATAATTTTCATCCATACCGCCAATTATTACAGGATCACTAGAAAATGATCCATTTTCAAAGTGAATATTTGGAGCGATTACTCGCCTTTTTTCTTTGATACAAGCCTAAAAGAAATCAGTGATTTTATCTCCTTTTCTAAGATAGGTATCCCTTGATTTTTCATGATAAACTCTTTATTGTTCTTGAAGCCTTTCATTAACTTAGACCTTCTTATTGAAAAGGCTCAAAAATAGCTCCTTAACCCACTGAACTTCAAAATCAAATTCAATATGCTCAATTTCATTTATGAGAGTATTCAGGTCCATAAACTGAAAATTCTATTGTTTATAAAACTTTTGAAGATCCACCTTCAGATGTTTGAGCTTATTCTGGAAACAAGTCAAAGATCTCCCATTAATTGGCACACACCATGACTTTTTAACCACTTCATGATGTCTATGATTAGCATCCCAATGTTTGGAATAGAAGAAATTATGTCCTTCTGTCCTTCTTATAACCAGGTGAAGGAGAAAAGGTGAGTGATCTGATATGGATCAAACAAGATGAGTAACTCTAGCATTTGGGAAACCATAAACAACCTGAAGATTTCCCATAATACGATCCAACTAACACTAAGTGTGAAAAATTCATTTAAGATTATTGAACCATTTATATTTATCACCTATATAGCCCAAATCCAAAAGGATAACTTTGGATACAAACGATATAAAGTCCTAACACTAACTCCAAGGACAAGAAACCCCCCATTTCTTCTCTGAAGCATCCATTATGGTGTTAAAATCTCCCCCACATACCATGCCAGACCATATGCATTGAAATATCCCATGTTTAACCATAAAATCTCCCTTTATCTTTGATCACATTTTTCATAGACAAAAGAGAAGAAAAAAATACTTCCCCCTTGGGCTAATTTTAGTCGTTATATGATGCTTCGAGACATCTACTCTATCAAATGTAATTCAGGAGTTCCAAAAGAGCAAAATATGATGATTCATAGGAGCACTGTGTAAGAATGATCTTAAACCTATCATTCGAGAGAAAACCTCTAGTTTGGAAGAATTCTTCTTTGGCTCCAGAATAGCCAATAGAGATATCTTATTTTTCCTGACTTCATTTGAAAGAAAATCAGTCTTAACATGAGTTCCAAGACCATGAGCATTCCATATCATGGTATATATCATTTGTAAACCTGTCGCCTAGTTTTGGCCCCTGGAGAAATAACACTCATAATTATAGGGGAATAAACGGCCAACTTGCCTCTGGATTTTGATCTTGTACATACACCATTTGACATCGGAGATAAAGAAAACTACTGCAAGTATGTATCCTGTTGATCATACAAAAGCACACTGAAGCTATTCAAGGTTGGGACAGAAGAGACTGCAACCCAATATGCTACCCTAGGAGGAGGAAAAATAGAATAAAACTTTGAATCAAACACTATAATGATATTATCCTGAAATTTTTGAGACTCTACAAACCTAGCATTGGCCTTCCCTCAACTCACTGGAAAAAAATCTCTATCAGAATCAACTAACTTTAAAGAGAATATCACATGTCCCCCTTTATGACCTACAGAAGAAACGAAACTTCCATGCACATAAAATGACATATTGTTTGTTGAATCTAATCTTTGGATACAAGAAAGTAAATCAGGAAACCAAAGAACCTGAGGGACCCTGATTTCCATAGGGTATGAGAAATGAGTCGCAGATATCAGGTCCAACGTCACATAGGAAAGAGAAGGAGAAGGCAACCTACCCAACTATGAACTGATAGGGATAGGAGGGGGCACCAGAGAGCTGGCCGCCTGGGAATTACCCTCACAGATCATAAGATCGTGATCTAAAGTCTGATTTAACTCTATCTCCATTGATGAAGATCTCTTATTGGAAGAAAACTCAGGATGAAGATATAAAGAAGGATGTGATCGCTGATTTATGTATTTTAACAATGCGTGCCCGATAAGGTAACAGGTTGAGCAAAAACACAGTAAAAAATGATACATAATGGACTACCTCCACTCCACCACTCCTTCAGCATGCAGGAGAAGATACGATGGAGGAGGAGCTGATAGATCCATGAAAACACAGATCTTAGCCAATGCAGAGTCCTAGAAATGGAGATACCGATCATCCGCATAAATAAACTCCCCATGTAAGACTCCTATCAAATCCTTGAACGAAATGTTATGAAAAGGGAGAGGTAGTCCAAGAAAATGAACCTAGACCACCACAAGAGGAGAGTCCCATCCTTGATGAACTTCCATCTAATATGACATAATTTTGTGTTACTCATTCCTTTATTGGGATATGATCCAATGTAACAATTTATATTCTTTCTCTGAATTGTTTATGTTTTGATGACATGATGTTTATGAAAGCCATTTCTCATCCACAAGTTATATGATTTTGGAACCCATTTCTCTTTAATGGGTTATATTCTTATGGGTATCATTTTTATTTCATGGGTTATATGTTTACGGGGCCTATTTTTATTTCACAAGTTATATTATTTATGGAAAAAATTTCTCTTTTATAGGTTATATTCTTATGAAACCCACTTTTTTTCATGAGTAATGATTTTGATGAAATGATAATGAATCATATCTTCTTTAGAAAGGTTGGGATATGATGACATGTTTATCATACCCATTCCATTTCATGGGTTATGATATTATTTTTATGATCTTTTAGAACATGTATGTATGAATTCATTATGAGATGGGTGGGACCTGTAACTCCCTCAAATGAATTGGGTAACGATTTATATCTCATGATATATACATGGATGGAAAAGGGAGTAAACTTGGATCAGTAGAGGAATTTGTACACTAATATTGTCTTGTGAGTGAACCTTGACTAATAAGATGGTCATTGGAGTGAACCATGACTACAAAGATGGTCATTGGAGTGAACCATGACTACAAAAGATGGGTTTCTTAGTGAATCCATTCAAATTATATGGCCTTAGTATGAATCCTTGACTACTATAGAAATCATTTTTATACGTTTAGGTGTTTTCTACAATTCCATGTCTTATTCCTATTTTGTGGTTTCATAGATTATGATCTTAATTCCCTTTTGATTCATGTCTTATGAAATGATAATATTTATGTCATTAATCTTGATTATGATATTTTATATATATGGTATGATCTTATAATGTTATGATGATGTTCTCTTAACCATATGTTCATTTTTATTCTTACATATCTCCCTTGTTTACCCTTATTGAGCTTTTGAGATCACAATTTCTTATGTTTATTTTACCTAGGTTTCAAAGATTTTTATTGTGTATGATGTGTATTATAAGGGTTATAGTCATGGAGAACCTAGTGGGAGATAATGTAGCTCACTTATGCACCAGTGTTTATGTTTTTATGTTTCTAAAGGAACTAAAATAATACTGTCTTTGGGAATGTGTTTGTATAATGTATTAAGTATTTCGAAAAGATGATGTAATTTTTATGTATGAAAAGAGAGGGTCACTACATGAAAAGAGAGAGTGAAGAAAAACCAAATTGAAACTATGAAGTATAAAAGGTACATAAAGATAAAAATATTGATGAAACACTTTGATTGATATTATATAATAATTAAATATGAACTTCCATCATTATCGGAAAACACTGAACATTAGTCTTAGTAGTAAAGCTTCAAATAATTTTTTTCTCTAAATGGTATTCTCTCTCATGGATAATATGGAATTATATCTTGTAAGTTCATTGTAAATTGAACACCATATATCCAAATTCTTGCTAAATATTACATGATGAAATCAATAGTAAGATTCTATTCATTAAAATTGATCACATGTGTGTTCTTGATAGAAAATCATAGTGATCCATAAATTATAAACAATAAAAAATATTATCATTACCCATGTTAAGATTTTATTAAAACATATTACATACTTATTACTTTTTGAAGTAATTCAAAAAAACTTTTAGAAACATTATTACCAATTATATGAATTTTAAAAAATAATAGAATAGTTAAAACAACATAGTATAATTTGAAGTAAATAAAACTATTTATTCAATAGTAAAATAGTGGATTAAAAACATGTGAAAATTTAAATGTAAATTTTATATGACTTTAAGAAACTTTATATGTATTTTATATCCTAATACTTCAAATATTGTAAGTCTTTTAAATATTTTATGGCTTTAAAACAATAATCACATGACATTGGTTTTTTCAGAAGACATAAAAAATATTTTTATGACTTTAAAAAATATTGTATGGCTTAAAACAATCATATTAATTTATAATAAATAAAATAATTTTAATTTTTCAAAATAATACTTGATAAATTATGTGGAATATGATCTCATAGTATGAATTATAACCACAGTGTTGAGGATATAACCTATGATATAAAAATAGGTAGAGATAAATACCACATCATAGAAGTAGATAGACTCTTTGATTTTTTGTGTTCTTGGTGTAGAGATAAAAAACAATTTTTAGTATAATTTAATTTCATCCAAGAATATATTGTAATTTTATTCTCCAATTTCTATGTTTCAAACTTAAAAACAGCATTTCAATACTGTAATAGAGAAACCAAAAAACAATTCCATGAAAATGGATCAAAATATATATATAAAACATATGTATAATAGTTATTTTAAGAATCATACCAAAAATTAACTATAAATATACATATGTTACATAAAGTAAATTCACTATTTTTAGATGTTGTGTAAATCTAACACCAAAAATCAAAAGCTACGTAAGGGTAATGATAAATCTAAGTAAATGTATAAAACAGACTGCATAAAAATAAAACCATTATTTAATTTTTCATAATGGTAAGTAGATATCTCCATAAATGTAAGAAATATTTTTAACAAGATAGGTAAAGGAAAATAATTAAACTTAGAATTTATATAAAGGTAAAATTTCAAATTTTATAGTAATGTAAAGGAAAACAAAAAATTCCTATAGTTACATCAAGGTAAAAAAATTTCCTAAGTTGCGTAAAGGAAACATATAACTTTGACATATTGTGCAAATGTAAATAGAAAAATATATCAAGGTTAGATAAATGAGATGTATATATGTAAGTTTTTTTATTCACTTCATGTGAAGGTTATCATTAAAACAAATGGCAGGCATAAAAATAAATAAATAATTGTAAAGGTAAGAAAATACCTATATAAGCACAAACTATATTTTAAAAAAACTAAAAAATAAAAGATTAATATATTTAAAATAAAAACATTATAAACCAATGATGAACTAAGATTAACAAAGGATTAAATGTTGAATATTATAATTAAAAAGCATAAACAATTAATAAATTAAAAAATTGGCAAATTTCAACAATCTCCCCAAGTTCAAACAATAATAATCTCCCACTTTTTCAAATAAAAAACCAATAATTTAGAGATATTTAAATATATTTTAAACATTTATAAATTCTCACAAAATTACCTTTCTAATATTTTTTCCCCTTTATGAAATTTAACAAAAAATTAACATTTTATTTGTATAAAATTAATTTTTTTAAGAACAATCCCTAGTTTGATGAAAACCAATTTAACATGCTAAAATATTTTAAAACATTTAAGAACCACATTTATACATAAATAGTTATGGAAAAAAGCATTTAAGCTCCCCCTAAACTAATGAATATAATAATTTAAATTTTAGAAATGAAAATATAAAATATTATTTAATCTATAGAATATGTTTCTATAAAAAATAACATTAAAAATGAAGATTAATAAATAAACAATTAAAATAGTAATTAGTATTTAAAAAACTTATAATTCAAGCTAAATATTTATCATTCATTGTTCAAACATTATTTTTTCAAACTTATTACAATCTAATGGTTTAGTAAAAACATCAATAAGTTGATTTTATTTTAAAAGAAATTATAAAAAAATATATCCTTCCTTAACATGACCTCTTAGAAAGTGAAATATAACATCAATATTTTTTTTCCTATAACACTATAATATATTTTTTAGATATCAATATTTTAGATTTATTGTCACTATTATTGGGAAAAAATATCTCAAGGTGCCTTCTCAAGGTTTTTGGGGTGATTATGTTTGTTGAAAAATCCAGATGACCATGTTTCAATATGGTTGGTCTTTAAAAAGAACATTTTCAATGTGGTATAATTTTCTACTATTTGAAGAACTTATGGGCCTCAAAACCAGGAGTTTTTTTATGGAAAAGGAAGGTTTTCCACAAAGGAGGTATGTGAATCAGGAAGGGCGCTACATGAGCCACATAGGGAAATCAGTTCAGGGGATGCTCGACATTCATGTGAGTCTTATCATTAACAATAGGATCATCATTTTTAGAATTGAGGTGGTGATTTAAGGAACTATACAGGTTTTTTCATTTGCAGATAACATCAGTAACTAAAAAGGTTAAATGCACTATGCGAACCATATAACATGTTCGTGGTGATGGATACACCACAATGGAGTTTTGGGTTTTTGTGATTAGTTGTTTTTGAATGATTTATTTTCCTATATAAAGTACCCTAATAAAATAATTATAAATAGTGAATTTCATTATTGAATATCATCACTACTGGAAGAATTGGTGTAAGTCCAAATTAGTTTGTATGGAAGATTTTGTAAAAGATAATAGTTTCATGAGGAATAAAGTCTATGAAGGTGGATGTTCAGGAATAATGTTCATGAAAGGGGTTTACAGAGTTTTGTATCTTACAAAGGAAAAGGGAGCATGAAGAAAAGGCAGTCCATGATGCATCAGAGGTTCGTGAGGCATCAGCTGTCCGTGAAGAAGTGGCAGTTCAAGAATAAAAGGTTGTCCATGAAGAACTCACACTACATGGTGCAAGGTAATTCACTGAGTATCCAAGATATCTTATGGTGAGTGTAAGGATGTTCTCAAAGGTACTAAAACAGTCCACGAAAGAAATTTACAGAAACTTGTAGTATGCATAAAAATGTATTTCATCTACTGGGTGAAAATAAGAAATCAACAGAGAATCTACCTATAGTTGAGGATGAATCCATTGTTGATAATAAATGGACCTACATGTCCATAAACTGTATGGGGATCCTTTTTAGAGTAGTAAGAGAAGGAAGAGTAAGAAGGTGATCCTTTCAACTAGTAGTGATCCATCGAAAGAGAGTTAGGGAGTGAATCTTAGGAAAGTAGTGAGCTAACCCTAAAAATAGTAAAGGTAGTGAGCAAGGGAATAGAAGTGATCTTGCCTGAACCTTGATTTGGAATTGAGCCTTCGTAATTTTGGTACATTGGTACATTTCCATTGTATACTCCTTGGACATAACCCAATGAGTGTGAACAAAGTAAAATTATTCTTTCTCGTTCATGATTTCATTTCTCTTTATAAATTACTATGGGAAAGAGTGGTAATAATGTATTTTTAACAGTAAGATAAGATCCAAAATGGGTAGTTGTGTTTATATATAATACCCTCATTCACCTCCCCCCTCTCATGTTATTTAACCATGTGGGTCTAACAATTGGTATCAAATGTAATGGTTTATAGTCAGTGGTTCTCTCTCTATTGATGAAATGGAAGCTATTAATTCCAAATGGATTCCGATCTATGATGGGAAAAAATTTCATCTATGGAAGAATTTAATGAAACAATTCTTTTAACCATTGGTTATGGATGAATTTATAGATAAAATTCATGATATTTCTACCAGTATGGATAATATTATTTAATCAGAAGTAGAACATAGAGAATTGTATACTGATACCAAACGAATCTACACTTTAGGGTAGCCTAATCCAATAAAATATATACAAAGGTGACATCATGTTAGTCACCACATGATATGTGGGAAAGTTTACAAATATTTATGAGGGAAATTTGAAAGTGAGAGAATAAAAAATGTAGGTTCTATGGAACAAGTATAAGGATCTAAGAATGAACCCTAATGAATATGTTGATTAATTCTTTGGAATGGGGAATTTAGTGTGGAAGACATGCATGGTATCAAATAAATTATTGAATATATAGTGATTGTTAAGTATATATTGAGAAAACTAACACCTCAGTTTAATCTAAATGTTTCTTTATTAGAAGATAAATATCCAAAGGAGTTGACATTGGATATCTTTCTTAGTAATCTTTAAAAAATACGAGATGAGAAATGATGATAATGATGATGTGGACAAGGAGAATTTCAAACAAGTGGGATTCAAGGCCATGAAGAAGTTCACTATTGAAGATAGTAAGGAGGAAGATGATATAGATGATATCATGTCATTTTGCTCCATAAATTTGAAAAGGGAAGAGGAAAGTTCTAAGGGAAACACCCACTAATATGCTTTCAGTGTTGAAATATTGGACATATTGCAACAAAGTGTCATAAGAAGTTTCAAAATGATGATTAAAACAATGATGAAATTATAAGGATGAAGTATTCAGCCAATGTGAAAGGTGGGATGAGTACCAAGAGAAATTTCTTAAAAAATAAGAATCCTCTTTCAAAAGAAGATGAAAGTTTAGAAGAGAATACGAGGTGGAAGAATTACAGGACTACAAGGATCATGAAGTAGATGTTATGGTGGTAGTTGTCAAAAATTACAAAACAAGGTAATACAGTGACAATAATGAAGTATAATTATAATGAAGAGTTTACCTTCATATCGGATTAGATTCTGTGGTTGAAGAGACAGACATTTGGAGAGTCAAAACAATGAAATCCAACAGGGTGGTTAATGATTCCAAACTCTATATGAAATAGAAGTAAGAAGAATAGTCTAATATAGAGGCTGAAATTGAATGTCATAAATCCTCAATTCCAAAAAACATAGAAAAGTTTGTTGAGTACAAACTCAAAATCAACGAACATAAAAGTTATATTTATAGTTTGAGTAATACTAGAAAAGATCAAATAAAATGTATTGAAGAACTTGAAGAGAATTTTGTAAGTATGTGAAGGAAAGTGAAGGACTAAGAGAAAAAATTTATTATAGAAAAGTAGGATATGAATCCAATAGAAAAAGTAAAATTATAATTTATAGTTCTAGTGAAATAGACAAAATAGTGTTTGGAAATGAAAATGATTGATCAGAATGATATAGATGGTATGGGTCTTGATTGGAAATAGAAAGCAATAATGGTTGAAGTTAGTCCACAAGATCCCACCTTAAAGTTTAATATTGATTTCTGAATGAATCAGAACTAGAAGATTCAAAGAACCCAATAGAAAACTAGTGATGTGGTAATGATCTACAGGAATGCACCCCACATTAGCTATTATTATTGTTTAAAGGTGGGATACTCACAAAATGTATGTCCCATAGACAATACATACAAAAGGGAACAATACCAAAAAATGAAACCGTACAAAGATCAATTATACAGGATATCATTCGATGGTTATAATTTTTTTGTGGAGGATTCAGACACATGGAATGACATTCCTCATCATCAATGAAAAAAAATGTGATAAAGTAGAATTTATGTGGTCATAACCAACAAATAAAATTTATCATCAAATTAGATGAAAATAAATTTTTTTTGTATTATTACAAGATGAAAGTGTTCCATTATGCTCCGAGCATCATCAAGAATGTCAGTCAGAGACATGGATCAGAAATAAAAGAGATGAATAGGTAGTAGTTATAGATATTTATTTCAAAGAATAGATTTAAATTTAATATGGATCAATGATAGTAGATACACCTCTCATATGACCATAAATAAGGAACTGGTGACATTGATCAGATATTACAAAGAAGTAATTATAATATTTGGTAATGATGAAGGCCTAAGAATTATTGGCTTAGGAAAATCCAAGAATGATGGAAAATACACAAGACATGCAGATAACTTAGTTGTTGAAGGTATTAGTCACAACCTGTTAACAATAATTCAAATATGCGAATCAGGAAATTCTATAATATTTTCAAAGAAATTATGTATCATTAAGGAAAAATATGGTGAAGTTATTTTTTAGGGAAATCGTATGATGGGGATCCTATACCTTGTAAGTGGAGAAGAAGATATGTGATTTGTGTCCAAGGAAGAATAAAAAAGGATATGGAATAAAATCCTTGTCCATTTGATCCAAATATCATTGGATGACCTGATGAAATGTGAGGCTAATCAAGACAACCCTAGGTTTTCATGTGATCATACCGAGATGTGAAATGCTTGTCAATAAGGTAAGATCATTTGAAATACATATAAAGGAAAATAGAAGAGGTAAAAAAAGAACTTGAGTTAGCACATATTGATGTGTGAGGACCTATTCACAAAGAGATATTGATGGGAGAAGATATTATGTTCTCTTCATTGTAGAATGGAATGGGTTTCAGTCATCACTCATAAGTCTGAGGTGTTTAGTTTCATAACCACTTATTAAAGGGAAGATGATGAGAAAAAAGATCAAAAAATCTTGAATATCCAAACAGATAATGGAAAAATGTTTCTGAATAGACTAGTGGTAGATTATCTAGAGAAACATGGGATAAGGTACCAAGTTTTAGTAGTAATAATTCCATAGAAAAATTTAATAGTAAAAAGAAGAAATAAAATTATCAACAACAGGGATAGAACAATGCTTATTGAGAAAGAACTTCCAGAGATGTTTTGGAAAGAGAAGTGACGACAATAGTTTACAAATCAAATAAAGATTTATTATGTCTGAAAGAAGATAAGTCTCTATATGAGCTATGGTATGGAAGGAATCCAATGTTGAAGTACGTTCGAGTCTTCGTAAGTAAGAATTTAATTATTAGTAAGGAGAAATATAAGAAGTTTAAATCATATGGGGATGAAGGGATATTTATTGGATACTCAAGAAAATTAAAATCATATAAATGTTCCAATAAGATTTTGGGAACAATAGTTAAAATAAATGATGTAAATATTTCATAGAATAAGAGTAATCTTCATAAAATACATGATCATTCTCATGAGGACAATTATGAAGAGATAAACAGCTCAGAAGAAGTTTTAGTTATAGAGGTTAATTTAGAGGAATATCCAGATAATGAAAAGGATGAAAATATACTGGTAGCTAAATGAAAACCAAAGATTCAAGCTGATATTGACAGAAAAAAAATCATTAGTGATCAGAAAGTGCCATTTCAGACACAAAGAATGAAGAAATACATTAGAAATCCTTCTTATCTTCAGTATAGCCAAAATTTTTTGATGAAGCAGTTGTATATGGGAACTTAGTTCAGCCTATTAATGAATAGATTTATAAAATTGAGAAGAATTATACATGGGAGATTGTTTCAAGGCTAATAGATAAGAATACCATTGGGACTAAATGGGTCTTTCTTAATAAGATGAATAAAGACGGTGCAATAATTCAAAATAAAGCACAACTAGTGTGAAAAGGGTACACCCAGATAAAGGGTATTGATGTTGATGAAACATTTCCATTTATTTCAATACTAGAGAAAATCATATTATTCTTGGAAATAACTGTGAATATAAGGTTCAAAGTTTCATAGATGGACATAAAGTTAGTATTTCAGACTGAGGTACTGGAAGAAGAAGTTTAAATTGAGAAACCAAATGATTTTATCATTCATGAATTTGAGAACATAGTTTTTTGGCTAAAGAAGGCTCTATATGGGTTTAATTAAGCACCAAAATCATGGTTTTCAAGACTAGATCAATTTTTAAAAAGTTTGGTTTTCATCATAGTGGAGTTGATTACAATCTATATGTCAAAAATGAATTTAATAAAAGGATGATGGTGTGGGTATATGTCGATGACATAATATTTGCTGGATTAGACGAAGCACAATGCAATCAGTTTGTGAAATTTATGAAAAGTGAATTTGAAATGATAATGATTGGTGAACTAAATTTTTTATGTAGTTTACAGGTGACAAAAGGAATGAATTACACATTCATTTCTCAATATAAATATGAAAATGATGTTTTGAGAAGTTTTGGAATGGATAATTCCAAAGAGATGAAGACTCTAGTGGCTACCCGGATGAAACTATCATGGGATAAGAAAGGTAATGCAGTTAATGTCACAAAATATAGAAAAATCATTGGTAGTCTATTATACTTGACAGTGAAAAGTCCTGATATTGTTTTTTACATGCTAAGTAGCATGATATAGAATAAATCCTAAGGAAACCCACTTATACTCAATGAAAAGAATAATTTAGTAAATCAACTATATTGTGGATTTATATTTTCTATATAATGAAAAAAATCATAAAGTTTTATCGGTCCATAAAAACGTAGGTTGGGATTATTCAATAGATAATAGAAAATAAACGTTAGGTGGTGCATTCTATCATGGTGGATTTTTTATTTCTTGGATAAGAAAGAAACAAGATTTCTTTTCTTTGAGAACCTCATGAGATGAATATGTTACAACCACTCAGGATTACATGCATTTATTTTGGATGGAGAAACAACTTGATGAAATGGGATGTCACGACCCGTCCACTAGGGCCCGTGTCGTGACTACCCCAAGCCCGATTTCCATAGGCCAGGGGCTGGTGACTAGCACAAAAGGAATAAATCCCTAAAACTGGGAAGGCATTGTCTTAAAAAAAACTGAAAACACACACACAATAGAGTACAAGATGAAAGTAAATGCTGAGTAAAGCTGTATAAAAAGGAGTTCTGAAAAGTAAATGGGGCCGGAAATACAAGCCCAACTGGAAAGTGCAAGTTCAACTGAAAAACAAGTACAACTGAAAAAGGAAAGAAGCTATTAGGTCGTCCTCCGGGGTTCCTTTCTGAAGGGTAGTTACAGATGGCCTCCTCAGCCCTCCACGTCCATCAGTCTCCACCGTGTACCAACTCGTTGTACGGTCCACCTCTGGGTACCATCCTGTCCTACTACTCAGCCTCAGTCAGTGATGTTCATCGTCGGCATCCAATAAAAATGAGGTACAGGCATAGCCCGTGCAGGGGTGAGAATAACGACACTCAGTAGGGACCCAGAGACCCTCAAGGTCTCACAAAATCCAACAAGGATAAACCATAGATTATGAAATCAACAGATAGACATTACAGAGGTATATGCCCATACATATACCTAAGTTATCAAGTAACCCATCTCAATCATGAGGAAAACACATGACTTACTGACCCAGCTCATACAGGTTTACAAATTATGTAGAGAGATAGAGATAATAAGATATAGCCATTGAATCCTCAGAGATATCAAACCAACACATGATCCAAGACCAGCAATTTAGTCGGACTAACACATGATCCAGGAACAGAAGTCAGAACTGTCAGACAACACATTATCCAGGAATAGTCGTCAGAGCTGTTGGACCAACACATGATCCAGGAGCAACAATTCTGTCAGACCAACACATGATCCAGGAACAGAAGTCAGAACTGTTGGACCAACACATGATCCAGGAACAATCATCAGATCTATCAGACCAACACATGATCTAGGACCATCTATTCTGTCAGACCAACACATGATCCAGGAATAGAATTCAGAACTGTCAGACTAACACATGATCCAGGAATAGTCGTCAGTGCACATCCATCCACATGGTTTCCTCAAAGCACGCTTGATTCTGGGAGGGTCCGCTCCTCAAGACAACTATCAACATGCCATATTCCACCAAGTCCCATGAATAAGTATCTCAAAGTTCTATCTGGTCATAGGGGTCTCAACACAATAGACAACACATCAATCAGATGCCCGATCTGTGAGTTATTAGCATTTCTGTTCTGAGGGAACAGTTGGATTTTTGTTCAATCCAACCATACCATTCTCCAAATATGTCCGAACCTCAAGTGGGTTATTCCAAAAGAACCTTCTTTCTCCAAGCTTTCCATCACCACAGACGGTTCGTCAATCAAACACCCATAGCCCAAGTTATGGGTGAAAAGGTGAAATCGGGTCAACGAGTCCAGGATGGGTCCGGCCCGATCGGTCCGACCCGGCCCGATCCGGGTCCGGACAGGGGTCCGACCTGGTCCTCGGGGGTAGCCCGGCCTGCACGGCAGCCCTACCCATGTGGCCTGGCTTGCATCCCTCATTTCTTACGCTGGCGGCCCATGTGTCCTGGGTGGCCAGCGGCTGGTGGCGCCCTGTGGGGCCTGCCCGAGCCGCGTGGGGGTGGGGGGGGGGGGTGCCGTGCCCCCCGTCTCCCAAACGGAATCGATGGATGGCACTGGTTCGATATCCCATGGGACCCAGGAGAGTCCCACCTCGTCCGGCTGGCCGAGCGGCCAACCGGTCTACTCCTCCGGCGGTTGGCCCATCCAGCCACTTCAGCTCCACCGCTGCAGCCAGGGGGCCACAGCTTCTTCCACGGCATGGAGCGATGGAACCATGCCCCTCTGGAAGCTAGGTGACTGCCCATGTGCACCACCGCGGCCAGGGGCCTCAGCCCTCCTTCGGTCTACTGCGTGGTGCCACGCCTTCTCCGGCGTCCCCACAGCTTCCTTCATGGTCATCCTTGCGCCAGCCGCTGCTCCACCACCGTGGTCCATCAGCCGCAACCTTCTCCTCTGGCGGTGCGGTTGCGCTGCCACAGTCCTTGCGGTGATGATCTTTTCACGAACTGTCAGCAAACTTTTCGTGGGTCACCGGACGAGTTCCGGTTGCCCGATTCTCACTCCGAAAGAAGCCGCACATTCCTCAGGAAATCTCCTTCGATCCGTAACCATTGTTTACGGGTAATGATCAACTCGGACTCATGCCGTGTTGCGCATCAAAAACCACAAAGAAGGCGGAGGGATCAGGCTGTGTTTGTTTGGACCGCGCCCTCCGCGTTATGGTGATATCAAGCGGATTCAAATTCTAAACCACGATGAAAGACGAAGAACACACAACACTTAGAAAGCTTGAATCCATACCTTGGGATCATTGTTCATTGACGATGTTGTATAATGGAAGATGTCGATTCATTGACGTCGGGAAAGAAGATGAAGAAGTCGAGGACATCGTCGTCAGTGTTCTTCAAGGACGACACTTCCCCCTTGCCCCGGTTGAAGATCGTTCTTTGTTGGCGGAAGATTTATTCTTCATTGGAGAGTTCTTTTCCACCCAAGCTCCACCAAAAAGACAAATTCCAACCAAAAAAATTGATTATGACATCTTATTAAATTGTTGGAATAGAATTCAAAAGGTTTAAATTAATTAATTGAATGTGTTTAATTAATTAATTGAGAGGGTTGGCACAATAAGTGGGGAGATCAAGGGGGTATCTCTCCCCTTAATAGGGGTCCAAGAGGTTATACCTTAGGTGGTCCCTACCATATTAATTAAGAAGAGGTGTTTAGACCTTAGGTGGGCCCCACCACCATAACCTCTCATGGGAGGTTAAGGTGTGGTTGACCCCACCTATAACCTCCTCTTGGAGGTTTTAACCAACTAAAAATAAATTAAGACAATCACTTAATTTATTTTATTATTCCCACATAAAACCCAAAAACTAACTTTCATTTCCGACCATATGCCATAGAGGTGAAAGCCTTTTAAGCGAATACCAGCGCTGTGAGTCCAACAGTACCCTCAGATTTCAATTCTGAGGATCGGTTCAATAGTTATAAAACCCCATTTGTATTTTTATTGAACGTACCTGAAAAAACTTCAGAAATTGATTTCGGGCACATCGGGCCTCAGAATCACGTGCATTCAATTTTTGCAGTCTCTTAAAATTCCCATGATTTTAAGAAAAAAAATTTCCACAGAATTTCTATGTCTATACATTCTCCCCAAATCAGGGATTTACGTCCCCGTAAGCTAGAACTCAAACTAAAGAAAAAAATTGGGGTACTGAGCATGCATCTGAGCCTCCCTCTCCCATGTGCTCTCCTAGAGGTTCCCGTGCTGCCAGCGAATGTGCACTAGAGGTATCGATTGTCCACGTAGGACCCGCTCCTATCGATCCTCAGTCTCCGATGGAACCTCTGTAAAAGTCACCCCATCATCGACATCCATCTCCCCATGGTCGATGATGTGTAAAGGGTCATGGACATATCTCCTCAATTGAGATACATGGAAGACATCTTGCACCCGGTGCAACTAAGGTGGAAGAGCTAAGCGGTAAGACACCTTACTAACTATACTGAGGACCTAAAAAGGTCCGATGAATCTCAGTGATAAATTTGTTCCTATAAGGCCCCAACCTTAAAATTACTTAATCTTGAGTTATTACAAGATTACACCTTGAGGATATTTTCAGGTTTAGTGTTTTAGAGAATTAGATCATAAAACATGCATTACATTCCACATTTAAACAAAGTGGTTACATAAAAGATAGTATTCATTTTTCCCATCAATGGAAAAATATTTAAAATAAAACATGGATTGTTTCTTGACAATTCCTTGACACTATCATCATATCATGTACCTTTCCCTTGACCTGTGAAAAACATTTCAAAAACATGGGATGAGCATAAAAATATCAGTAAGGGATATAAAAATATAGAAAGGAAACATGGGTACATATATACATAAGAATGAAATCATACTTTACCCATAAAACATAAGCACTTTAACACACCTCATCAAATCACGAATAAATCATAGAAATAATAAGACATAAATGTAACTTGAGGCATTCATAACATTCTTACGTAGGGAGTAACCCTCTTGGTTACTTTTGGAATACCAATCACAGTATATTCCCTAAATCTCTTCAGAGAAACCTTAACGTTTCACTCCTTCGTGTTACCCATTGAATTAGAGAGCTATATCGGGCTCACCCACCCTTAGTGTATCACAGAACCACCCGTCTTCATAATAATGCCCAAGAACCATAACATAATCGTATCACATAAAACATACATAAAGGAAACATAACATTTCCACATTTCAATCACAAGATATCAGTAAAACAAATTGATATAATAAAAATATTATGAAAACCATTTTCAATACCAAAATAAAAGAAAAGTAAAATAGGGTATTTATTTTTCTTGAAAAAAATGGTATGGCTTGTAGATGAAGCCGAAACTCAAATAATGGTCACGACGGTGGAGAAGTCGTTGTCGCCGCATACATACGAAAAAAACATTCCCTTTTGTCATTTAGTAAATGCTTCGTATAAAAAATATTCCTTTTGAATAAATGTAAATGTAAAAGGGGTTTATACACCGTATAAAAGAAGGTTGTGTATAAAACAAAATATGCCTCAATGAAAGGATATTGAGACGAAGTCCCATACCTCGGGTCCGACTTGACTCGATCGTTCTTTAACCTTCTGAATAATAAACATGAGTTAATTTATACTTGCTTAAGAACCTTTTTCAAGTTCATTATTCCCTTTATATCACTTATTACCATGTCATGAACAGTATGTAATTATTTAAGTTATTAACAGTCGTTTTAATGATCATTGGTACTTGAGTCAAAAATAAACTCTTTATAATTACAAGTTGTTCATGTATCCATTATATCCATAGTTATACTCATGATGTATATATCATATATATCATATATATCCAGTATATACATGCATTTATAATATTACATAACGTTTAGAGGTAAGAAATGAAATGCACCGTTCATGGAGACGGTAAGCCGTACGTACGCATGAACGCTACTTTCATTTCTATTTTGTATTTTATGAAATGGAATCATAATTATATAATGGTATATTATAATTCCAGTATAATATCATATATAGAATCATTAATTACATCCTTTATTTTTCCCACATATGCCATTAACGAATCAAATCACTTTGAGGGGGCGGTAGTCCGCACTTCCAAAAATGAAGATATCGCGTTTACCCATAATGGAAACCATAAAGGTATGCCATAAATGAAAAATACAGAAGCTTAATTAAAAAATAAACATATTATATATCATATATAAATATAGTGACATCTTAATGGACACCTTTGAAGGTGTTATATGAGTGTTGAACAATCATCGTTTTGTGAGGCAGAAATTCACCATCCACGAAAACAGTATGTTCTTTAGCCATTAGATGTAGGTGTGTGTAAGTGTAGCTAGAATCTTTATTATAAAAACATCCTAGTATATTGAATACACTATAGTTGTTACAAAAGAAATGAATAAAAATAATTTAGGGGGTTGGAGAAGCAAAATAAAACAAAAGGACTCAAGTGAAGACATTACCTTAAAATCGGGTAACTCCCTTTGGTTTGAGCTCAAAGGCTTCCTTGGGAAGACTTCTGCCCAAAGTGAGGCATAAATGATTTATAGAGGGATGTGGAGAGACAAAATGGGCTGGGGTTGGCCGAGCCAAAGGCTTTTTAAGTGTGGGTAAGGAGGTAGAGGTGGGGGCCTTTTATAAGAGGAGAGGAGGGGCACTCTTGGAAAGTAAAGAAATGTTACTTTATTTTAAAATGATTTTCGGTTTAAAAGGTCCCACATTGATTTAATTCGAGGCTAAGGTGATAAGGGTTCGAAATATACCCAACCAATAGGTTTTTGACAAGTTTAGGTTGTAGATTTTACATTATCTTTTCATTTTATTTAAATCATTAAATAATAAGGTAATCGATGCATCACCATGATGTCATAAATAATTTAATTTATTTAATGTATAAAAATTATAAAAAAATACTATGATGTATGAAATTGTTTTATCTTTCCAATGACTATTTTTTATCAAAATATGACATGTATAACCCCATGTAAAAATTGTTTTAGTAAAATAACTCATGTTTGTGACATTTTTACTTTAACATTGAATTAAAAGATATTAATGTCATTTTCCTTCCAAAGTGGCTCCATGGGGTCCCCAAGTTGACCCATGGATTTTCTTGGTCGGACATGACACATCCAATAAGGGTAGGACATGTGTCAAGCTCATCTCATATTATTAAAACATTATTTTTACCTTAAACTACACTAATTACCTCTAATCGCGATTAAGAACTTAAAAGTTACTATTCATAAAAAAATTATTTTAATCTCATTGAACCACATTTTACTTCTTAATGACTACCATGTATGTTGGATTTTTGAAAATCAAATCACAGAAGTGGCAAAGTTTCATTTAAACGAAAAATTAGTTTCTTTGACTACCACTTAGTGGTTTCACTATTCATCAAAAATTGATGTTTTTCAGAAAAATACCAAAACATCACCCTAATCTATATTTGATATTCTCAATTCAAAAATGATGTCTATTTTACAAAATTAAAATCATATAAGTTACATTAATTAATTTAATAATTAATTCCCGCTGTCATGACAAATAACGTGTTTTTATGAAACAATAAGTATCAAAAGATTGAAACTAGTTTAAGTCCAATTTCAAAGTGAAATTGATTCCAATGACCACAATTGGATTAAATGATAAAAATATATTCTAATTTCACTTTAAAACAAATTCAAAAGATAATCTAATCATATAAATAAATTATATTAAAAAGAGGTTTTGAATTAAAATACAACATTTTTCCTTATTCATTAAAAAATGAACTTTATCGAAAAAATACCAAAAATTCACACAAAGTAAATTTTGATGTACCAATTATAAAGAATAAGTTTATTTTGACAAACATAGCTTATAAAATTGTCAAAAGATAGATTTAAAAATGGTTTTCCATTAAAAGGCAGTAAAAAAATCTTTTAAAAATATTAGTGTATTCCATGCTTAAGATTGGATTTATTTTCATTTTAAGCCTCTAAAACACTATCTAATTCATTAATAGACATAGATAAAAATATCTATTATTCATTGCTTACTTGGGATGTTACACCACCTCATCCAAATCTTCATAGACCTCGTCAAGGTGAAACCCGTAGAAAGACATGATCACCATCCTTGAACTCCAGAGGTCTCTGTCTCCTGTCAGCATACGACTTCTGCCTGGTCTATGCAGTCTTCATCCACTCTTTGATGATGTTCACATTCTCCATGGTAGCTCACACCATCTCTAGTCCCACTAATGCTGACTCCCCAGGGTCTGTCCAGCACATGGGTGATATGCAAGGTCACGCGTACAACACCGCAAAAGGTGCCATACTGATGGTGGAGTGATAGCTAATGTTGTATGAAAACTCCACCAATGGAAAGTGGTCCTCCAAGATGTGACTGAAGTCAAGGACACATTCATGTAGAATGTCCTTGAGGGTCTGAATGGTCCACTCAGTCTGACCATCCGTCTGAGGATGGAAGGCAGTGCTCAGACATAGCTGCGTCCCGAAAGCCTCCTGTAACCCCTTCCATAGCCAGGAAGTAAATCATGCATCATGGTTGAACACAATAGAATAAGGTAATCCATGTAGCCGCACAATCTCCTGCACATAAAGGCATCCTAATCTCCCTAATGAACCCTTCTCTCTGATCGATAGGAAGTGGGACAACTTTTAAAATCGCGTCATGAACCCTAGATGTACATGGAAGACCCATCAAAAAGTCCATGGATATCCCATCCCACTTCCACTATGGGACCTCTAAGGGTTGAACCAAGCCTGCTGGTACCTGATGCTCCGCCTTCGCTTGCTGACAAGTGAGGCATCATGAGACAAACTCTGCTACCACCTTCTTCTTATCTGGACACCAGTGCAATCGTCGAAGGTCCTAGTACATCTTCGCCACTCCAGGATGTACCTCTAGAGGGGATGTGTGTAACTCCCTCAACACTTCCTCCTGAATTGCTAATGATACCATAGTATGTCCTCAAAAGAGGGTGACGTGCTCCCCACCTTTAGAAAATCCATCAGGTGCCTGCCCTGTGGATATATGATCACGTTGTGTCTCACAGTCAGCGTCCCCATGCTGTGCCTCCCTAAATCGCTAAAGAAGTGGGGGAGTGACTGTAAGAGATTGTAGGATAGATGCTCCAACTCTATCCACAAAGGATATCTGTAAAGTAGTCAGCTGCTCTGTCACCTCTCCTAGCAGCTGTATACCAGATATCATGCAGAGTGCATCTACAACAACATTCCCCTTTCTAGGAGTATAGACTATCTCGAAGTTATAGTCCAAGAGGAACTCAAGCCAATGTCGCTATCTCAGGTTTGGGTCCTTCTAAGAGAAGATATACTCGAGACTCTTGTGATCAGAGTATACGTTAAAACATTCTCCTATAACATAGTGTCGCCACATCTTCAAGGCAAATAAAACTACTGCTAACTCCAGGTCTTGGGTATTGTAGTTCTTCTCATGCTGTCATAGCTGACAAGAACCTTAAGAGATCACTGCTCTCTCATGAATCAGGACACACCCAAGTATGATCCCTTATGTGTCGCAGTAGACTACATACCCTACAACTTCCTCTGGAAGCCTCAAAATGGGGGCACTAGTCAGCCTATGCTTCAACTCCTGATAGCTCTGCTAGCATCTCTATGACCACACGAAGGGTTTCCCCTTCTTTGTCAAGGATGATAATGGTGCTGCAACTCTGGAGAAGTTTGGTACGAACATCCGGTAGTAACTAGCCAAACCCAAAAAACATCGTACCTCCGTCACACTCCTAGGTGGCTCCCAGGAAAGTACCACCTTGATCTTTGCTGGATCTACTGTAACTCCAGCCTCCGAGATGACATGACCCATGAAGTGAACCTCTCGAATCCAAAACTGGCACTTCGAGATATTACCATAAAGTTGGTTCTCTCAGAGTGTGTCCAGTACTACCCCCAAATGGTAGGCATGCTCCTACTCAGTAGTCGAGTAGATCAGAATATCATCAATGAATAGTATGACAAAGTGATCGAGGTATGGCTGGAAGATCCTGTTCATGAGTCCCATGAACATTTTTGGAGCATTGGTTACACCGAAAGGCATAACCAAGAACCTGTAGTGGCTATACTAACATCTGAAGGCCCTCTCCTGCGCATCCTCATCTTGAACTCTGAGCTGGTGATAGCCTCATCTGAGGTCTATCTTCGAGAACCACCATGCTCATTTCTTCTAGTCAAAGAGGTCTTCAATCTTTCTGAGTGGGTACTTGTTCTTCATGGTCACCTGATTTAGGTGACGATAGTCTAAAAAAATACTCAAGCTCCCACCAACCATCTTGGAAAACAGAATCGAGGCTGCCCAAGGAGAAACACTGGGATGGATGAATCCCTTCCCCCGAAAGTCCTCTAGCTGTACCTGCAGCTCGCGAAGCTCCGCGGGAGCCATCTGATACGCTGGTGTAGATATTGGTGTTGTACTGTGGTACTGGTCAATGTAGAAGTCCACCTATATTTGAGGAGGTAGTCCTGGAACATCGTCAGGGAAAACATCTGTGTACTAGTCCACCACTACAGGATAGCTTAGACTCTCCACATCTACTGATCCAAGGGTATGGCAAGCCAACTAGTTAGTGATTGGCTATACCCTCCTCCGAGTAAGTCTGTCATGTGCGGAAAAGGATCCCTTCTCACCGGTGAAGGTAAACCTGGTCCCATCTCTGCGGACACACCGCACTTTGCGCCTAATATAGTCAATCTGCGCATGGACTGTAGATAACTAGTCCATACCTAATATGATGTCGTAAGGCCTCGACGCCACTACGAGTAGATCCCTGCAGAAGCTATCGCCTCCTAGAGTAACCTTACACTGTCAGAACCAGTGCATAATCATCTATTCTTCTCCCATAGGAGTCTTTAACCATAAGGATTGAGTCAACGACTCCGTCGGATTCTCTGATCTCCGAACGAGGGCAGTGGCAATGAAAGAGTGACTGGAAACTATATCTATAAGAACTACTGCTAAGGTGGAGTACACAAAGATCGTACCTCGAATCATCTCTGAAGCACCATGATCGTATGCCTCAGCTACCTGGAGCTGAGCTCGCCCCTGTCCACCTACTCCCCGAGGCTTGGGTGGACATCCTAGTGGCGGTGGTGGTAACACCTCGAATAATCATCGACCACCGGTTGCACGTCCAGCTCCTCTACCATGCCTGCCTACTCCTTGTGGTCCACCTCGATCAAATCTATGCCTCTTCCTGTGAGGTCCCTCAATTGCCTTCTGATTTTTAGTGTGGTGGGTCGGACAGTCATGAACCATGTGACCCTGCCCGCCGCAAGAGTAAAATTGCCCGCTCCTTGCATGACTGGATCTATCTCGTGTGCCCTGCAAAACTGAACATGTATCGTGAGGTCATCCATCAAATGGCCTGGTCCACTTGGACCTCTGTGACATCTCTCTACTGCCAGCTGCAGAAGAATCTTTTGAATGTCGACTAGTGATGGGTCTCACTGCTGGTGACTACTCAACAAGGAAACGCTCTACTAGGAGGGCTCACCCTAACACCCCTTCCTGTGTCGGGATGCTGAGGGAGATAATCGAAGCTCTGATCTCTCTCATGAGCCCATACTTGAAGGTCTAAGCCCTGAACAATGGGTCCCACACCATATCTATGGAATAACATGAGAAGTCGGTGAACCTCACTAAGTACTGTGCCACCATCATGCTACCCTACTGTAGATGTAGTTGCTCCTGTATCCACATCGCACGTAGGGTGGAAGGGACAAACTCCACCCAAAATAGGCTCTCAAATTCAGGCCAAAGTAGTGTCGCCTTGTCATGCACCGGGAGAATCAGGCTCCACCATCTGCCTGCTACTACCTGAAGGATACTTGCAGCAAGGATCACCATAAGGCCTGCTGGTGTCCCTTCTAGTCTGAAGACTCTCACCACAGCCTCCAGCCAATCCTCAGCTACCTGCGGGTCTGTCTCACCCCTGAACCTGGGGGGCCTCTGCCACTGGAACTCATGCAACACACTCAGGTGGAATGCACTCTCTTCTACAGGGGCTGGTAGCATCGATGGCCCCACGGGCTATGGTACCATTGGTGGATCTACTGGAAAAGGGCCCTGCATCGAGGCCTCGTCGCTTGATGGGATATACGTACGCACAACTCTCAAAAACCTGGATGGATGTCTGTGTGGAGGCATCCTGAAAAGAAATAGGTTTTCCATGCTCCAAAAGTATACTTAGTGATTTGACTAAAGATATAATAAAAAAAATCTTGATAACACACATGAAATCAGTGTTTTCGTGAACTGATTCAGAAATTAGTAGTCAGGGTCCTGGTGTACGGATATGTCGGCCACCGCACCAACACTGGACTCCCTGGACTGAAAACCACAATCAGTACTCTTAAGACTCTGGCTTTACAAAAAAGAAAATCAGAGTCCTGAGTTCTACGGTAGAACCGACTACTCTGATACCAATTTGTCACGACCCGTCCCCTGGGGCCCATGCCGTGACTACCCCAAGCCCGTCTTCCACAGGCCAGGGGATGACGACTAGAACCAAAGGAGTAAATCCCTAAAACAGGGAAAGGAATTTCCTTAAAAAAACTGAAAACACATATACAACAGAGTACGGGCTGAAAGTAAACGCTAAGTAAAGATGTATACAAAAGATTGCTGAAAAGTAAAGGGGGTAAGAAATACAAGCCCAACTGGAAAGTTCTAGTATAATTAAAAAAAAGTACAACTAAAAAAGGATAGAAGCTACTGGGTCATCCTCTGGGGTTCCTATCTAAAGGGTAGGTACCGATGGCCTCCTCAGTACTCCACGTTCGTCAGTCTCCTCCATGTACCGACTCGTCGTAAGGTCCAACTATGGGGACCGTCCAATCCTGATACTCAGCCTCAGTTAGCACTATCCAACGTCTGCATCCAACATAATGAGGTGTGGGCATAGCCCGTGCACGGGTGAGTATAACGATACTCAGTAGGGACCCCGAGACCCTCAAGGTCTCACAAAATCCAACAAGGATAAACCACAGAGTATGAAATCAATGGATAACCATTAATTAAGTATATGCCCATACATATATCTAAGTTATAAAGTAACCCATTTAAATGATGAGGAAAACATATAAGTTACGAACCTAGCTCACACAGGTATACAACTTATGTTGAGAGATAGAGATGATTATATATAGCCACTGAATGATCAGAGCTGTCGGACCAACACATGATCCAGGAACAACTATTTTGTCAGACCATCACAAGATCGAGGAATAGAAGTCAGAACTGTTGGACAAACACATGAGCCAGGAATAGTCATTAGAGCTATCAGACCAACACATGATCTTGGACCAGCTATTTTGTTGGACCAACACATGATCTAGGAATAGAAGTCAGAACTGTCGGACCAACACATGATCCAGGAACAGTCGTCAAAGCTGTCAGACAAACACATGATCCAGGACCAGCAATTATATCGGACCAACACATTATCTAGGAGTAGAAGTCAGAACTATTAGACGAACACATGATCTAGGGACAATCGTCAGAACTGTCATACCAACACATGATCCTGGAATAGTCGTCAGTGAACAGCCAACCACATAGTTTCCTCAAAGCACGCATGATTCCGGGAGGGTCCATTCTTCAAGACAAGTTTCTACACGTAAACTACCACCAATTACCTCAAATAATTATCTCAAATGTTCGTCTCGTCATAGGGGTCTCAACGCAACAAACAGCGCATCAACCAGACGCCCGGTCTGTGAGTTATTAACATTTCTTTTCTAAGGGACTGGTTGGACTTATGTTCAATCAAACCCGATCATACAACAACTATATCCAAACTGCAAGTGGGTTATTCCAAAAGAACCTTCTCTCTCCAAGCTATCCATCGCCGCAGAAGGTTCATCAATCTAACACCCGTAGCCCATGTTATGGGAGAGAAGGTGAAATTTGGTTAACGGGTCCGGGTCGGGTCCAGCCCAATCGGTTTGGCCCGGCCCGACCTGGGTCCAGACTGGGGTCCGACCCGGTCCATGGGTCGGACCCGGCCTGTAGGTTCAATCCGGCCCACGAGGGCGGCCCGACCCGCAAAGGCGGTCCGTCCCGCGAAGGTGGCCCGACCCGTGGGTATTGTGGCCCACGTGACCTGGACGGCGGCCCGCATGGCCTGCACTGGGGGCCCGTGTGGCTTGGGAGGCCAGCGGCTAGCGGCGCCTAGTGGGGCCCTCCCTAGCCACGTGGGGGGGGGGGGGTGCCCTCCATCTCACGAATGGAACCGGCACCTGGTGCCAGTTCAGTATCCCGTGGGACCGAGGAGGGTCCCGCCTTGTCTGGTTGGCCGAGCGAATAGCCGGTCTGCTCTGCCGGCGGTTCGCCCAGCCGGCCGCTTCTGCTCCACCGGCACGGCTAGGGACCCACAACTTCTTCCTTTGCACGATGTGATTGTGCCACACCCCTCTGGTGGCCTGGCGGCCGCCCTTGTGAACCACCGCGGCCAGGTGCTGAGGCCCTCCTTCGGTCCACCGCGTGACGTCGGTTGTGCTGCACCTTCTCCAGCATCCTGGTGGCTCGGGCCATGGCCTACCTTCATGGCCAGTCTTGCACTAACCACCACTTCACAACTTCATTCTGTTGGCCACGACCTTCTCCTCCAACAGTGAGGTTGGGCCGCCACCGTCCTTGCGGTGACGATCTTCGCATCAACCGTCAGTGAACTTTCCCCGGGTCCTCGGACGAGTTCTGGTGGCCCGATTCTCACTCCAGAAGAAGTCACGCATTACTCGAATCATCTCCTTCGATCCGCAACCATTGTTGATGGGTAACGCTCAACCCAGACTCAAGCTGTGTTGAGCATAAAAATCCAAAAAGAATGTGGAGGGGTCGGGCCGTGTTTGTTTGGCCCACACCCTCCGCATTAGGGTGATATCAAGAGGCTTCGAAATCTAAACCACGATGAAAGACGAAGAACACACAACAATTATCGAGCTTGAACCCCTACCTCGGGTTCATTGTTCATTGAAGATGTTGCAGAATGGCAGACGTTGATTCATTGACGCCGGGAAAGAAGATAAAGAAGTCGAGGACGACATTGTCAGTGTTCTTCAAGGACGATGCTTCCCCCTTGCCTCGGTTGAAGATCATTCTTCGTTGGCAGAAGATGTGTTCTTCGTTGGAGAGTTCTTTTCCTCCCAAGCTCCACCAAAAAGTCAAATGCCAACCAAAACAATAGACTATGACATCTTATTAAATTTTTGGCATAAAATTCAAAAGGATTAAATTAATTAATTGAATGTGTTCAATTAATTAATTGAGAGGGTTGGAAAAATAATTGGGGAGTTCAAGGGGGTTTCTCCCCACTTAATGGGGGGTCCAAGAGGTTATACCTCGGGTGCTCCCCAATAGATTAATTAAGAAGTGTTGTTTAGATCTCGGGTGGGCCCCACCACCATAACCTCTCATGGGAGGTTAAGGTGTGATGGCCCCCACCTCCAACATCCTCTTGTATGTTTATCCAACTAAAAATAAATTAAGACATGCACTTAATTTATTTTATTATTCCCACGTAAAACCAAATAAAACTAACTTTCATTCCCGACCATATTCCGTCGAGGTGAAAGCCTTCTTAAGTGAATATCGGCGCTGCGAGTCCAACAGTGCCCCCAGATTTCAATTCCGAGCATTGGTTCAAAAGTTATAAAAATACACTCGTACGTTTATTGAACGTACGCAAACAAAACTTTAGAAATTGATTTTGGGAAGACTGGGCCTTGGAATCACGCACCATCTGTTTTTTCGGTCTCGTAAAATTCCCATGTATTTAAGGAAAAAAATTTCCAAGGAATTTCTAGGTCTTTACATGGGAGTTCTAGTAAAGTGTCTGATAAGTTTCCATTGTGGCAATTCAAGTTTTAAAAATTTGATCAAAAATCTAGTACGTCACCCAAGGAAAAATCACATTGAAATTAAGTATCATTTTATCAAGGATAAGGTGGAGCATGGGATTATGATGTTGGAGTATGTGCCTACAGAATGACAGGTTGTATAAATTTTGACGAAGGCCTTACACAAAGAAGAATTTAAATCTCATAAATTGGACCTGCCTGTTCATTCGACTCCCTGCACATAAAAAAGTGTTGATGTGGGAACCCATCTCCCCAAGTTATGATGTGTTTTCACTAATGTGATGATCTATGTTATATAACCTCTTATAGACAACAATTAAGTGTCCTTCATGTTTGTTGACAAAGGGGGAGAAATTATGGCTATAAAATGGGAGAAAATGTCTTAATGAAGATAGGGGGAGGGGTTTATAGGGGAAGAAATGAAGTAGTGGGTGTTTTTAATCAGAAAACGAGAAATAGGATTGATCATATGTTATATATCATGACATATAAGATTTTTGATGCCATCAGTTGAGTGGTTTTTTAATGAAGTGATTCATTGATAAACTTTCATGTTACTCTTGTCTCTCATGCTGAGTATGGATCATGCGGGCTTACAGTGTGTGATGAGTAAATATTTGACCACCATCTGAATCATAAGAAGAAAATTTTGGTAGAATTTGGAATTATATTTAACTATGTATCAAATTGTGATGAGTTTTCAATAAACCCAATGGGGGTTATTTTTAGGCAAAAATCCCTCATGGCATAATCTTAGTGTTTTTGAGGTGATTTTGTTTGTTTAAAAATCCAGACGACTATGTTTCAATATGGTTGGGGTTTCTAAAGCATATGTTCAAGGTGGAATAATTTCCCAGTGTTTTCCAAATTTTTTGGCCCTTAAAATTAAGAGTTTTTATTAGGGAAAAGAATGATTTTTCGCAAAGGAGGTATACAAACCATGAAGCACACTACATGAGTCGTGTAATAAAATCAGTTTGTAGGAGGCTCATAATTCATAGGAGGATCATCTTTCATGGGAGGCTCCTCATTTGTGGAATTTAGGGGTTGATTTAAGGAGAAAAAAGGGTTTTTAATTTGTAGATGACATCAACCACTGTAAAGGTTAAATGTGCTATGCAAACCACATAACAAGTTTGAAGTGAAGGTTGTACCACAATATAGTTTTCGGTATTTGTGATTATATGGTTTTATAGGATTTATTTTCCAATATAAATGACCACAATAACATTATTATAAAGAGTGAATTTCATTAGATAATATCATCACTTCTAGAAGAATTTAGGTAAGTCTGAAGTAGTCCATAGAGGAGGATTCCATGAAGAATAAGAGATTCACAAGGAAGAAATTCCGTGAAGGTGGAAGTTCATGAAGATATTTCATGAAAGGGTCTTGGGGAGCTTGGTATATCACCAAGGAAAATGGACCACAAATAAAATATGGTCTGCAAAGAATTAGTGGTTCATGAGACATCAACCGTCCATGATGTAGAGGAGGTCCACCAAGAAAAGGATTCCCATGAAGCGCTTATTCCATGCAACGAACTGAAATTTATAGAGGATGAAATAATGTTCGCGGTGAGTGTAAAGAAGTTCTAAAATGGAATAAAACATTTTGTGAAAGAAATTTCCACAACTTACAGTACATTAAATAATGGATTTCATATACCAGGTGAAACTATAACTTCAATAGAGCATCTACCTACAATTGAGGATGCATTAAATATTGAAATGATGGGACCTACATATCCATAAATAGTGTATGGATCCTTTCCAGATTAAAGTGAAAAAGAAGAGGAATAATGTGATCCTTCCATGAAAGTGAGACATACCCAATGTTATTTTACTATCAATTCTTCAATGCCTAAAATTAGAACCAGAATAAGATGACAAATCAAATTAGTTCTAATTAGAGTAAAATAAACTAGTATTAATAGTTCCTTTAACATATTTAATTATTATTTTAATATAATTTAACTGGGTTTATTAAATAAAAGACAAAAATCTAGCACATAAAAAAACTAAGTACATGATATTGAATCTATATGCATTCTGATAAAGAAAAATAAATATCATGCCTCTATACATTTTAAAATAAATACATTTTATAGATTCATCAATATCAAATTTTGATTTAGTTCAAATTGGTGTTTTAATTTTTTTATATAAATCTAAACAAAAACCTTTAACAAGTTCTTTAGTATATTTATATTGGTTTAGAAATATACAATATTTTCTTTGAAGAATGTGAAGACATAAAAATAATTTTATTCCTCCCATTAAAATTATATAAAATTCATTTTTCATCAAATTAGGAAATTCATTATTGCGAAAATAATTTATAGAACCAAATATTATTTCATCAACATATTTTTTAACTATTAAAATACCATTTCAAAATCTCTTTATAGTCAAGTTCAGATCAAAATTTCCTTTATGAAAATAATTTTACAACAGAAATAAAGTTAGTCTATCATACCAAGATCTCAAATATTTCTTAAGACCATATAAATCTTTCAATTATTTTAAAACATTATTTGGAATTTTTTAATTTTAAAAACCATGCGGTTGATTAACAGACACCTCTTTATAAATTCCCCATTTAAAAATTCAATTTTCATATCCATTTGAAATATCATAAAATTTTGAAATCATGAAAAAGTTAAATGAATCTAAATGTATTATATTATTGGAATTAATATAAGTGAATCCTAAAAATCAACACCTTCTACATGTGATTATTCTTGGGGAATTAGCATATATATATTTTTAATTATATTATCTGATTCATCTAGTTATGTTTTAAAAAACAATTTAGTTCATATTGTCTATTTATCATTAGGTTGTTCAACAAAGTTTCAAACATTATTTCATTCAAATTAATTAATTTCATAAATAATAATAACAAACCAACATGAATCATTTAAAGATTCGTGAACATTGGTAGGAAAAAAATCAACAAAAAATGTAGAATTATCACGAAAATTTAAAAAAATAAGATTAAAAGATTTAAAATACCAACATTATAAATATATAAAGAACAAAGATTAAAAATGTATTTGATGTTTGATATTATAATTATCAAAAAAAATAATAATTAATAGACTAATAAATTGGCCATGTTTTGTAATATACCCATGTTTAAACATTAACGCCACATAACTCAAGTGAACCTTCCCATGATCTAATGGATTTCAACCAATGATAAGGGTATGAGGATATAATGGGGAGACAATACCCTCTAGTATAGATAATGTAACAACCTTAGATCATAATATATGATTATCTAAGTCATTGTTTTCTATAAATTAGGTCACACACTACACCCAACATAAAAAATACACAATATATTAAAAAGAAATTATTAATAAGGATATAATAAATACAAAGATGGTAAAACTTTAATAATTATTACCATTATAAGGTAAATAATTAATACGACTTAATATTGAAAAAAATATTATTTTCAATAAAATTTGTTTTTTTATATTATATATTTTCTTTTAAAATAGATAAATTTATAAATTTTATAATTTAAATTTTATAAATAAAAATTCAATCCTTAATTCATCGAAACAAAAATTAGTTTATGATATATTTTTGAGATTTTCATTAAAATAATTGATTTTTGGATTAATGGTAAAAAATAAATTTTTCCTAATATCATCAATTTTATATGACTTTGATGTTTTTGAAATATTTTTGATATAAAAATAAATATTTTATTAATTAAAATAACTAATTATAAAAAACTATGACAATTCATAAAACCCATGAATATCATTTTATAAAATCATATAATATTTTATGGAAACTATTTTTCTTTGGTTTCATTAATTAAATTTACATATGGGAAAATTAGGTTTTTTATTTTTTTAATGTCACATGACCCTTATTTAAACAATTATAATATTTTGAATATCATGAAATTCAATAACATTGATAATTTTGTTCTATACATAAACTTTGTCCTCAAAAATAAACTTTTTTAAAAAGAATGTTTTTATTCATTACATGTGATAATTTTAAGACTAATTTCAATTGGAATAGGATGTTAATTTGGTAAAATTATTTTTATAATTGAGATTATAAGGTTCATATTATTTTGTATGGGAAATTTCATTTCTGGGTATAAAATTTACATTGTTAGGATTAATGGTTTTAAAATCCCATGTAATGTTGATGTAAAGTTTTTTCATATATTCATTAGTTAGATTTTATTTAGTTTTATTCATTATAAAAGTATTTGACAATATTTAGATCTATAGGAAAAAAGATTTATTTCAGATAAAATTGGGGTTTTTATATTATATTATATTATTTCTAATACTGAATTCCAAATTATAAAATATTAATTTGAAAAAGTGAACTTTATTTTTTAATTCATTATTTCAAAATTATATTTGGATGAATTTTTGAGAATTTTATAAAAAGATTAATTTTTCAATGAATAATGAAAAATAATGATTTTAGTTAAAATTTCATTTTCCTTTCAATTATTTACAAAGTAAAAAAATATTTTGGATTAGTTTTAAAATTTAATTAGTCTATTTATATTAATAATCATCAAAAAATATTAAATATAATGAATTTTATACTTGATTTTGGTATCAAAAACATTTTTTATATCAAAATGGAATTTTCAAAAAAATTATTTTTCCCCATGTTTTTTTAGTTTAATTTTAAATTAAAAATTAAAAATTATATACTTTGAATATTTAAAAATGGATTCCATATTTTTAATTATAGGTTTCTATTTTGGTAAATTTGTTGCATTTAGTTTTGGACATTTTGAATAGTAACATTTTTAATTTTTATTACCACATTAAAGGGTAAATCAGGTAATCAATGTTAAAAATAAAATGACCAGGAAAAGGAAATAACCGTAACACTTTCCATAATTTTATTTTATATGTAAATTAAATCCATAATCATCCAATTTTTGGTTATATTACCCTTTGGTTCCATTTTAATGTGATAATGACCTTCATAATTTTTAATGCAATGAAAAGTCAAAAATTTAACACTCTTGTTTTTAATAACAATAATATTTCTAATATCAGGATGAAAAAAAGAATATGTTCAATTATAAATATTAATTTATGATCCAAATTAAATTTTTATAATAATAATTATTTTTTTGAATAAATAATTACCATAAAAGAGTACACAACACAAATGTAGTAATTATTCAATTAATAGAAAAAATAAATGTTTTTCTAATGTTAGAATTAATAAGATTCGAATGTATCATTGTGTTATAATATTTTTTTTAGATAAACATGACATATATAGTCACATATTAATTTTATTTTAATTCCTTTTTTTGTAATGTTATTATTTTCAAAGTAAATGGATAGTACTAAAATTGATATTAATGATATTTTATAGTAAATAATATTTTATTAAATGATTTGAAATTAATAAAAATATTATATTTTTATAGATTAATGGGATAAGTTTAATTAAATCAAACATGGTCCATTTATGGGTATTTTTTTCATTTAATAGTATCATTATTAATAGATAATTTGTGGAAAACTTTAATATTATAGTAATTGTCAAAAGGGTTAATAAAGGGTTAAAATAAAACTATAAGTGTAAAAATATGATCCAAAATTATAAAATTTTTTTTAGATGACATTATTAAAATATATATTCATATTATATTAGGATATTATAAGTTTTGTGTCATTTGGAAATCAAAATTAATTTATATTAATTTAATATTTTATAAAATTCGAAGAATTCTCATCTCCTATATTTTAAAAGGGAAACTATTATCCTCATTTAATCACACATAAAAATCCATTTGGTTTGGTAAATCCATTCCTATAATACCCTCCATAATTATATAGGCCTTGGTTTAGGTATAATAACAATCTTAGAGGTCCTAAGGTTTTATGAAAAAGATTTTTTCCAAAGAAGAGGTATAGTTTTTAACCGTATGTTTTAATTTTATGTCTTATACCACGTACTTAAAATAGTATTCAACCATGATCAAATAAAAAACTAGTATCCAAAATTTATTTATTTTTTATTATGTTAATGTAATAACTCATATCCATCTCCTTGTCTATTAAATGAAAACAAGCCATCATTCATGTGTACGACAAACTATTGCCTCACGAACCGATGTAATTCTATTTCCTTCACCACCTCTAAAATATTGTTATAATGATGGATTTAATGTGTGTATACGATATTCATGACATATTTATCATTATTAAATGATAAAATATCATACAAATTCTTACCAATTTATTTATTGAAAAAGGATAATGTTGTTTGTGCATACGTGTGGACTACCACCTCCATGAAGTGATGCGATTCATTTTTCAAATCCACATAAAATAGATGATATTTATAATTATAATTAAAGAAATAATATGATATTTTCTATATTACTATAATTATATAAAGATAAAATTATATGGATCTTTTTTTACATAATTATCATTGTAAAATAGAAACGTTACCCATATATACATACGACTTACCATCTCTATGACTGTAACATAGTTCATTTTTCACAATGATCATTCATGATGGGTTATTAAAGTATAATTAATTTATTAAAATTATAATTATTTAATCATTTTTATTATTATATAGATGATGGAATAAATACCTATTTAATCATAGTCAACTTACTAAACCATTTTTGACTTACAAAATGAATATCGTCAAAAAATCCGACAAGAATTTAATTCATTAATTAATTAAATATAGCATGGTAAGAGATAAAAAGGATTAGAAAACATGAAATAGGATCTTAATAAATTAAATAATTATCCTATGTTTATTATTCATGATGATAAATAATGCATGTGATGAGTCAGACTTAAGGTAAGGGACATTATTTTAAAAATCATATTTTAATGTTTTATTTTAAAATTTATTTTTCTTCCACGTCCATATTATCAAAATTGTTTTATGTATGAATTTATATATATATAAAATAATTATAAATTAAATTTTATATCTTTTTTTACTTTATTTCAATGTTTTTAAAAATAAATCATTTTATGGAATATTCCGAATTTATTTACAAAAAGATAATGAGAATTATCTATTTTAACATATGTGGTGACAATGAATTTTCCCACCACCATAACCATTTTTTGTAGAGGCCATGACCCCAGTAGCCTAGATCTAGTGTATGATTTATTAAATTGGTATAAGATAAAAGCAATACAATCTTGAAGGACTTAATAGTTAAGTAGTCTTGGTATAATAGATACATAGTTCAGTATTATATTACATTTGAATATAAAAATTAAAACATAATTTTTTTAGACAAATATTATTAACTATATAATATCCTTTCATATGAATAATATTAAACTTCATGTAATCCCAGGGAAAGTAAAAAAAACAAGGGTGATCTCAAATGATCAGTAAGGGTTAAGTATAGTGGATGCTATCATGAATTAATAAGCATCATCAATATGGAAATGTAAATAATTGAACACACACGCAATGTAATCAATAAAATAATATGGAATTATATCCAGAAATAATATAAATGTGAAAATATAATGGATAATAATCAATATATAAAGGTAAAAATAGAAAATACATTCCATTTAATTAATAATATGACTTTCATAACTGGAAAAGGCATAATTAATATGGCAAGGTAAAAAACTAAAAAAACATGCCATTTAACCAATAATAGGGAATGAAATGACTAAAGATATAATATCATTGTGAAAATATTATGGATAATAATAACATAATTTTGAATGAAGTAAATTCTTAATTATTTGATGTCATGAACTTAGGATCATGATACCTCTACCGTCAAGACCTTTTACAAGAATGTTTAAAACTATTGTGTAAAAAATCATCGGGTTTGGTCAACTAATTTTATTCTAACTTAATAATTCACATAATGATTCTATATATGCATTAAGGGGATATCTATAAATGGACCTTACCCATGTATTCATGTCCAAACAATTCATCATATATCGAATAATTGATTTAATTCATGAACAATTTTCCTTATCATAAAATATCAATATTGAGTAAGTAATACATATTTATCAATACATTCCTAGAAAAAAAATTTCAATGTAGAAAATAATATTTAAAAATTATATGTGGTTTAGGAAACAAACATATACCTGATAAATAATATTGATACTTAGAGTAAATTTAATTTTCATAGGAAAGTGAATAATTCCAGGAAAAGTTAATAACTACAAAAAATGAATCAAGGAAGTGAATATAAATATTTTACTTAGTCAAAATGATCATAAAACATTCAAACTAAGAATAAGGAAGGTATTAATACAATATATACCCATTGGAGTAATAATAAGGTTTTTTTCATAGATGAATTGAATATAATAAAATGATATTTAAAACATAGTCTTGAGGAAACTCTCCATTTCATTTTGAAAATCACCTTTTAATACTAGAATTTTGAAATTTTTTTAAAATATTTTTCTTTTAAAATAATCTTTGAAAAATATAAAATAATATTTTAAACATTTTAGTGGTCACAATTGGTGGAAATTCCATAAATGCTGAGTAAATTAAAGCAATGATTCCATTTACATTTTTAGAAAGTGCCAAATGATCCTTTTTTAAAAATAACATGAATATTCATTTCAAATTATTTTATAAAAATTAAGAATGGATAAATTTTATTTAATAATATTTTTTAAATGTTAAAAACATTTTTTAAAACATTTCTTAAAACCCGATTTTGGAAGAAAATGGATTTACGACTGAAAAGATAAATGAAGTCATATTTTATTAAAACAATTATCAATTATTTTATGAATCAAATAGTGAAAAAATGGTATTACTACTTTAAAATATCATGAATAACCATATTATGAGAAAATTATATGGGATTATTAGACAATTATCAAATAATTTCCTTCAATATAAATTCAAGAATAAAAAATCTCGATGAAAATGAGATTATGAAATAAACCCTCACAATAATCATAATGTTGAAGTGAGAATGAGTCAATGAATAGACTATATTTATCAACTATAAATCCACATAAAATAATTTTAAATACAATATAAGATAATTAAAAGTCATTACACACAAAATCGTAGAATATTAAAGATGAATATGAAGTTATATATCCCAATGAAAAGAAATTGTATTATAAAATTCTTTACCTATTGGTATATCTTAAGTAAAATACCTTTGGATGAAATAATTCATATTGAAACTTTAAGTACCATTAATTATTAAATAATAATGATATTACATATCAAAGGGAACTATATTCACCATATAAAAGAAATTATGTGCAAAAAATTAAAATATGCCTCAATGAAGAGAAATTGAAATGAATTCCATAACAAGGATCATATCATTGAATTGAGGATTAATAAATGAATTGATTATGTGTATAAAATGTAAACACACATAAGATAATTTTAAATAACACATAAAATAGTCAACTTTCATTACACAGATAATTTTAGCATGACATAATCATTGAAGTAGAAGTTTAACCCAATGAATTAAAATTGAGTTAAGAAATCCCTTAACACACACTTATTTTTGGTAGAAAATGATTTAACATCTTGTATAATAGTTTTAGGCATGTTATTATTTCATACTAGAATGATATTAATATTTATAATATCATATAGGATCATTTTGTAACATATTATCACCAGTTCAATAATGACATTTCATTATTTTTATTGTTTTTGGGAGTTAATTGCCTTGTTTTACCATTCATGACTTGTCATGAATATTTAGGTTATTATGAATATTTTATAGTAAAATAATATACATAATTTTCATAATTAAATAATTATAATATTTATGATTCAATTATACTTTTAATACCACTTATTAAATATGTTTTTGAGAAATGAAGTATGTTATGATCATGGAGATGGGTGTTCATACGAACATATGAGCAACATTTCCATTTTTCAATGATCATTATGGAAAGGAGGTAAGAAATATTTTAACTTTATATAATTATCATAGTATCATATAATATACTTAAATATACTTATATATATATCATACATTTTTTGTGGTGTTGAAAAGAGAGTCACATTGCTTCATGAAGGCGATAGTCCACACATACACGGACGATGTTATCATCATTAAGTGAATGAATAAATAAATAAAATGATATATTATCTTTTCAGAATGATACATATGTCATGAATATAAAAATTATTTCATTTATATCATGTATATTTTTTAACATTGTTATTATTACATTCCATGTAAAGTGTTAGAGAAAGATGAATCATATCACTTCGTGAGGCGGTAGTCCTTCGTACACACGAGCGATATTATCATATCCCAAATATAATAGAAGTTAATATATATATATATGATATAATCACTACATATATATAATTATGTTGTAAATATCATATAAATACTTTATATCCATCATAATACCCAACCGTGAAGGGTGGTAATGGAAAAAACGAATGACATCAATTCACGCTGTGGTAGTCCACAGTAGACATTAATGATGATTTCATAATTCATTTGATGGAAGTGGGGATGGTTATAGGTCATAAGCTTAAAATAAGAAAATCTTATTATATTTAATATACTGAGGATTTTATATCATCATGTTTTAATAATAATTTTGGGAGGTGGAGGAATAAGTAAAATATAAATGCTCGTTGAATAGCATCACCTCTTCTTCTTTTATCCTCCTTAGGTTTGCTCAAAAAAACCTTCATAGGTTGGATTTTTTTAAAAAAAATAAGAATTATAGGATAATTTTAGGGAAGATAATAGTTTTTTCTAGGTATTTTACTAACCAAATTGGGTTATTATGTGAAAAGGGAGGAGATTGGGTGACCTTTTATAAGGGAGGAGATTGGGTGACCTTTTATTTCAATATACTTTTCCTAGATTTTATATGTTTTTTTAATCTCGAAGAATATAAGGAAATATAATTACTTGATACATTTCTATATGATTAGAACACTTTCATCCTTTGGTTGTGCTTCAAAATTTTTCCAATTAATCCCTTAATGAAGGAAATAAATACCCAAAAATGAATTTTTATATGCCTAAAGCACTAAAATTAACTTTGAATAGATCATAAGATTAATTAAAGACTGAAAATTATTTCCTTATATCTTTAAATATTTTCTAAAACTAATATGGTTAGAAAAAGTTCTCCAATATAATATATTAATCTATAAACCTAAACAACAACACCATTGGTTCATTATTAATATTTATTTTTCAAATAGTTTAATGAAAAAATGACATATGGTGTGTACAACCTGAGGAATTGGAATTACACTAAAATAGAAAGGTAAATAGTAAAGAAAAACTCAAAATGGATTTTGTGTATATCATTCAATAGAACAGAAGAAAACCCCCCTTATATGTACAACCTCAAACTAAGAGGGATTCCCTTATATTTATATAAATTTATACTACACGGTATTTAATCAAAAGTAAACACTGTGTACTTGGGTGAGCTAACTTTTGGTTCATTTTCCACACCAGTAAGTGAGATACTGTACCACCTATTGAATTTGAAGCATTGACAGTCTATTGGTGAGGTATAAAACATGTTGCACCACCTCACATGGTGTGTACAACCTGATTTATCCACCAAATTCATCTAGAAATACATACACAACATGTTAACAAGAAGAAAATAATCTGTGGTGTCTAAACGGCTACATGGGTGTGTACTTAGGCTGACAAAACCATTTCAAGGAAAGGTTACACAATATGTGTTTATAATGTACATGCTATTTATATTTTATCTTTTATTCAGATCACTCTTATTTTTTGACTTTGGATGTAATCTCTTGAAAGATAAACAAGAACAGTGAAATAAATCATTTTATTTGAAAGAAATGTGTATCTAGTGAAAACCTGTTTTTATAATCCATATTATGTATGAAATGGTATACAAAAGTGTGTTGCATCAAACTCCACCACACTTAGTAATTTTATTTCCCTCAAGAAAAAACATAAAATATAATTAATAGAATCTAAACATCAAAAAATAACCATTAAAATAATTATAGTTATAAAAACTATAGCCATATTATATTATTTTTAATTAAAAAACAACATATTTCTAATTCTAATATATTCTAATTAGGCCTCATTTAAAATTAAATTAATGATTTTCATCCTATTTTATTTACATTTTTCAAATTTTAATAAATACACATGCCACTTGATGATATACCTCACCAAAAAATTTCACACTCTTCACTCAAGATCATTTAATTAGAGTTATTATCAATCTCAAGTATATGGAATCTATCCATAAGCATGCAAATTTTATTATTCTCCACATTATAATTTAAATCAAAAAAATAATGAGGTATTTAGATAAGGTTCAAATGATTATGAGTCAAAAGGTAGGTATGTAATAATGTGAAAAATGATCTCAAAGGCTTGAAAAAGGAGGTTGAATTCTTAAATAAAAAAGCATGATATTCAGTAACAGATTTTAAAGAAGATGCATCCTCATCTATATCTTTAAAATTTCACCATCACCGTGATATTCCCTTGATAATATGTGTTTGTAATCCAGAAATAAGTGTTATGAATGAATATGACCCTTATTTTTATTTTTTCAACATTTTTTTTAATTTTTAATTATTTATAGAGGGACTAATTGGAATACAATGAATAGTGTTTTTGGAACCCTTTAGCCCAAATGAAAAAGTAGAACACTCCCCCACAATTAATTACATAGTCACTCACCCAAATTTACCATGAATAGAAAAAATCCCTCTTTAAATATCAAAAGAATAATTATACAATATTATCAAAGAATTAAGTTGTGGAGAACAAATAGCCTTGAAATATGGATTCCTATCAAGTAAGTTCATGGTTCCCCTAATTCTCGCTAAAGTGTTACTTTCGATATTCCAAATTAAATTACCCAATCTCACAACTAGTATAGTGTTAGTATGGGTTTGGTCCACAAAGATATTTAAAGTGTTCCTACCTTAAGTCGTGATTAATTAACTAAATGTTTTCTGAATTTAGAGTCCATATTTGAGGGTTATGAGATTTGTTTTAGATGATTGAGTGATTCAATCTCCAAATTATTTTAAGGTTTACTAAAAATAAGAATATGATGAAACTATTTTTAACAAAAAATAAAATAAATGAATTAGGGGTATGGGTGGTTATGAAGATCATCAAAAATTTATTATCTTAATGCGTTGTGTTGTTCATAATAACTCAAATCTATAGGATTCATGTGTAATGGAACTCCCTTGGTCTGGTGATTTCAGACCAAGTTAATAGAAACAAACTTCTTGGTCTGAGAATTGGTTTTAGAAAACTCTTCATAAACAGATCCCTTTTGAGACAACAAGTGCTCCCAATGTCCATGAGATTACTCATCATAATTACCTTAGATATCCTTTAATGCTCCATTATTTATTTTATTTGGAGTATCTATGAGGGATAAAATGAACTAACACAAACACACTGGGTGGATTCAATTACTGAAGAATCCTCATTACACACAACCCCAACACACAAGAGGAATTAGATACTCATTGAATAAATGATGAACTAAAATCTATTGAGACCTCTTGTGTTCATTACATTTGGGAAGAATTTCTAAGAACAATCCACCATAACTGAATAATTTTTAAAAACATGCATAGAATGTGTTTCAATCCCTTATATTTCCAAGATGAATTACCTCCTGAATGATCCTCCTCCTCCAAAATTGTCTAGCTAGTGTTAATTGGTGACCCCCAGTGTCAAGGGGTGATTAGGGGTCCAAATACCAGGTCAAATGGTGGTTGAGAAGGGTAGATATAAATTAGGTTCCCTTATATTGACTTCCAAATGGTCTAAGAGAATTATTAGTTTAACAATGCACCAAACGTTTTTAAGGTTATATCCAGGGGATCTGAGGCACACAATTTTTTGGCCTGGTCCACATGGTTTGGTTAACAATGAAGAGATCGTGAGAGAAGCCACTCCCACCTTACCAGTACACCCCACTTAGTTTCCTAGAGGATACACATGTTTTGGAAAACTATGCAGAGAGAATGCAACTAGTTTTGTCTCGATGCACCTGGATGCACACAGTTATTTGGGTTGGGGTGTATGGTTCATATGACTTAGTAGTAATCGTGAATCATGGTAAAAGGATCCAAAAGCCTTCAATTAACATTCAAATTTCCTGGTAATGAAAAAAAATCTTGGAAAATCCATTTATGAATAAATTCAACTGATAAAGACATGTTTACATTGTAAAAACAAGAAAAGTGATCCAAACAACCCTATTCAATGTGCTTAAAATAATGGAAATTCCATATGCACATAACTGTATAAAACTCCCCCACACTTGATTAGTTGTTTATCCTCTAACAAATTCTGAGATAATCATCTCTAAGGGGTCACCAAAGCAATCAGTATAAATTTCATAGATTAGATCAACTAAATGAATGTGAATTTTGGATGAATAATTACTGAAAATCCAATAAGCATAATTCATGACTCGCCAATATTTGGAGTTAGTCAACAAAATAATATCAACTAAAAACTTCCAAATATTCATTCCTAAATCATTGTTATTTAAAAAAAGTGTTCATATTCATTTAAAGAAATATCCAACCTCCACTTCCATCTCATCACACATTTAGGTAGGTTAATCAAATATTTCTTCGACACCAAATGGCGGGCTATAATTTTTATAGGTCACACAAACTCATTGACATGATGCTTTGAACAATGATAAAAGGTCATCAAAATTTTTGGGATGTTTTTTCATATCATGAATTATTTTCATTGAGGTGAGATACTCGAATTTAAATTTGGGGACCAATACTTCTATGTTTAATCTTGATGAATTGATAGATCAAGAAAAGATCTCATGAAATTAAGATCGTCTAATAACCATTAGTGAAACATCAAAAATTTACATAAATCACTTCCCTTAATACATAAGTTGACTTCTATTTAATGGGTTACTTAGTTTAAGCTACTCCATCACAATATTCATTTAAAAAGCATGTTTTATAAATGAATATCTAAAGGTTTCTTCTCAACTGTAACAATGATTATTCACATCAAAAATAGGTTTACCAATCCAGATATATGTGGAATTTCAAAAATAAGTCTCCAAAATCCATTTTTATCTAGTTGATATATTTATGTGAAACCTACTACATCCATTTATATGCCCTATGAGAAAAAAATTTCATCTTAGTTAATGTCAAGGAAATGAGAAAATGGGGTTCCAAAAGTTGGAGCCCTTTCCCACACTTAAAACCGTGCACGTTCTCCCATGAAATTGATAAGGTGGATAAGGGTGTGAAAACAAGTTACATGTAAGGGGAGGGAGAAACAATGACCTGAATAAAATTGAATTTAGAATAGAAACCCCCCTATAAAATGGTCAAAGAAAATTAATTAATTGGTGTTCGAGTTCCTGCCAAGAGGAAGAGTGTATTCATGCCAAAAATATCGATCCACTTGATGTCTTAACAATGAAACTAGAATAGGTTAATCAATAATAACACAATAGAAGAATGTGGAATGAAAAATAAGAACATAATCACACCACAAAATAAAAAATATATAGGATAATTCATGTTAAAAAACAACCACAAAGAAGATAAATTGGTAAAAGTAGCAAAAGATGAAATAAAATTAGTGCCAACCCATGGAGAGATCAACACCAAGTGTAAGAAGATACTTAAGTACACACCATGTGTATACAGAACCCAGAGTATGAGATAACATGTTCATCTCACCCATATACACCCTTGACATAACTAAGTCTATGAGAAATGGGTACACGCCGTGTTCCTAATACACACCATGTGTGTCACATGGGAAGTCTGGCCATGTAGTGGTCAAAACATGGGTTGTTCCCCAAACTGAGGTAGTGTCACTGTACACGGTGTGTACCGATCCTATATTCCCTGTATAACTCAAATTAGAAATAGTGCGCGTGTGACTATGTACATAAAATACATGGCATGTAGTCTTCTTTTCAACATGTGTACAGTGGGTTTTGGGAAAACACCTACCTAATTCAAAAATCACCCAAAAATGAATGTAAATCACTGAAATAATTGGAAAAAATGACACACCTATGTCATGTATCAAAATAAGGAAGCGAAATCCGCATGAATCACACCTAAATTGGAGATTGGACTAGGGGAGGTGAAGAGGCATACAAGAGAAGGTTCGAGAGGGGGGGGGGGGGTTCGCTCGACATGGTGTGTGCCTGGTTAGAGATCCCGACTTTTATAGATAGAGCACATGGTGTGTGTCTCCCCGTGCATGTCTTGAAAGTAATTTTTTTAGAATTATTAATTAAAATAGGGTTATTTTAATTAAATATATAAATTAATTATTATTAATAATAAAAATTAAAAATAAATAATAAATAAATATACATATATATATATATATAAATGAAAAATAAAGCTCCACATGTATTGTACAAGAAAAATAAATGTCATGTTTTCTAAAATTTGAAAATGAGAACTACAAACATCAGTCTAGTACTCGAGGGCATGATTTTTACTGGAAACTGGAAGATATGAATGCAAACCCTCAACCACTAAAGAAAAGGTTATAGTAGTACACATTTTATTAAGTTTTAATATTTATAGTATAGTTGAAGTACTATATAAGGAGAATACAAATGCATATTGTGTGGTTTTAATTATTGAAATATTGGGATGATATGGGAAGATTATCCAAATTCAAACCCGAGTCTTTGAACCCTAGGCTACAACTCTTCCAATCATCCCACATCACCCCTAGTGATTACTTATATTTGAAAAAATTTAAATTATTATGAAAAATCGACACACATGATGTTTATCGAGATACATGATACGTGGTTTTATTTAATTGAACAAGTATGGAACTGAACTAGCTAGTGGGAGTCGAACCCAATTCTTTTGGATAGTAAGGCTATGACCCTACAACCAATTTATCCCTACCATCGATTTTTATTTTATTTATAATTGTTTTTATTTACTTTTGAAAATATCACACACAATGTTTACTAGAATCAAGGGATTAAAAATAATCAATCCTATACCAAATTCAGGTGAAAAGTGATTTTAACTAGCAATGGCTCAAATATACTCCCATGAACTTTCCATCAGAACAAGATTAATTAATATTTATTAACTTAATTAATATTTAATTATATAAAATTTTATATTAAAATCTACACTAAAAATAACATTACACTCCATTTAAGTATGTATAAAAGCGTGTAACATCATTTATTCACACTTCAACTGTAGATGATGAAAAGGGTGACACACGACATATGTAGTAGAAGTATATGCCCTGTGTTTATTAAAATAGAAAAGAAATGGAGGGAAGATTAACTTGTTTACATCACAAAAATTTCCTTCGTTTTAGGTATTTAGGTCGACCTGAGTTAGGGTACTTACCCGTAATCTGAAGTTGGATGTGGTTTTAGCAGTGTGAACTACAACATATGTCTAGCGCCCTCATCATTTATCTAGGTTTCTTGACCTTCAAGTGGTTTGGGAATTATCTTGTAGTACCCATGCTTTATGTCTAATAGATGTCGAAGGTGGTCTTTTTCCTTTTCTTGATCTCGTATTTTCTCCACCTCTTAAGGTTCCTTCTTTGATACGCTAAATACCTAAAAATAATAGAAAGCATCCTCTGAAGTAGGTAAATGATCAACTAAGGTTTTTGAAATTAATGTTTGATAAAATTATGTATTAACATGATATGACGTGGTCCCATATTCAATATTTGAATTTTGAAAATTATGTTCAGATATTTGTAGTGTATAATATGTGGGGCCCACATCATAACTGGCTTCCTCAGTTGAACTAGGGTTAGAACACCAAGTCTCAAACTCAAACAAATTATCTATATGAATTATTATCTTTGAAATTTACTCAACTAGAGTACCAAGTCATCCGAACCTTTCGGTTTGTTTCAACTGGCATGTGGTAAAGTCTTCCATCATAGATATTAATATTTAGGTGTTATCCAAGGATGGTTCTAGAAGAGTTGGTGGGATGGGTGGGGTCAAGAATGTATATGGGTATTCCTTATATTGATACTAATCATCCATGTATGGATAATAATATTATAGATACAGATACAAAAATGCTAGATCATGTGGATAAAAATCCTCTCTAGGTGGATTGTACCTGTTTCCAATTGAATAAAAAATCTATAGAATATGGGGTCAAGGGTTCCAATAAAATGAATAAAAAAAGAAAAAAAATGAAAAATCTAGGTAAAACAACCTTAAATAAGACTCACACTATTTATTTCCATTTTCCATGATAGTGGTTCCATAATTTGGCTTCTACCATCATGAGGTATGGAAAATTGAATTCCACAATCACACAACTAGTATAGTGTATGTATGGGATTGGTCCACAGGGTGATTAAAAGTGTTTTGTACCATGATCAATCATTAATTAAGAGTTCTTTCTTAATTTAGAGTCAATATTTGTGTGTTATGAGATTTATTCTAGTTGGTTTAGTGATTCACTTTCCGAATTATTTTAAAGTTTACTAAAAACAATAATACATTGAAACTAATTTTATCAATCAATAGAGGAAAAGAATCGGGGCTTTGGGTGGTTATGAAGATCATAAAAAATTTATTATATTAACTTAGTGTTCTTTTAATAATAACTCACATCTCTGAGATTAAAATGTAATAGGACTTCCTTTTTCTGATGAGTTCAGAATAAGTTAATAGAAATTAACTTCTAGGTCGGAGAATTGGTTTTCAAAAACATTCCAAAAATAGATCCCTTTTGAGACAACAAGTGTAACAAATGTTCATGGGACTAATAATCATAATTCCCATGGAGATCCACAAAATCTCCATTCTTAATCTGACACAGTGTTTTGAACAATAGAAATTGGGGATACATTTGAGAATTATGAGAGATAAAACAAACAATCACAAACATAATATGTGGATTCAATTACCGAAGAATATTCATTACCCATAGCCCCAACACACAAGAGGAACTAGATACTCATTGAATGAATAATGAAAAAAATATCTTGATACCTCGGGTGTTCATTAATAATGAGAATAATTGACAAAAAAAAGACACCACAAGTGAATAATCTTTAAAAAATGAATAGAATGATTTTCAATCTCCTTCGTTTCCAAGATGAATTTCCTCCCAGATGATCCTCCACCTCCAAAATAGTTCATATAGAGTTAATTTCTTATACCCCAGTGTCAAAGGGAGGTTATAGGTCCAAATACTAGGTCAAATGGTGGTTAGGAAGGGTAGATAGAAATTAGGTGGCCTTCTGTTGACTACTACACCATTTAGGCACACATTTAGTTTAACCATGCACTATGCATACTGAAGGTTCTGTCCAGGGGATCTTAGTTGAATATTTTCCTAGGACGGACTACATAGTTTGGTTAACTATATAAAGACCATTCAAGAAGTCAATTCCTCTTTAACAGCACACCCCACATGGTTTCTTGGAAGATCTACAATGTTTGGGAAACCGTGCGGAGTGTGTGTAGCTGGTCTTGTCTCAATGCTCAATAATGCACACGATTATCTAGGTTGGGATACATGGTTTGAGTGACTCAGTAGTAACCATGAATCATTAAAAAAAGGTTCCAAAAGCCTGCAATTTACATCCAGATTTCCCGGTTCATGCCAACTCTTCTTGGCCCTTTAATAAATAAATCCCCCACATAAAGACAGGTTTAGGTTGTAAAAAAATGATAATTGATCCAAACATACCTTTTAAATATTCTAAAAAATATATAAATTCTACATTCACATAATTCCATCAATCAACTAGGATATCTATAGGCCAATAGTAGGTGCTAAACACTTATCATCCTTCGATCATGTGTTTATACCCATGGCCTTATCAGAGATGATGGGTTGTCACCCAAAATATGGGTGGTCATTTTTCCAAAACTATATTAATACTATTCTTAAAAAATTCACATATAAAAGGATGAAAATCCTTGAAATAAAATTAAACAATAAAAAACCTTTTCACTTTGGTTTTCAATATAACAATTTTGTTATTTTTTCCCACAAATTATAATAATATTATTTTATTATCATTAAAATATCATTAATGTTCATGTCAACCCTAAAGGTTATTAATTCCTTTAAAACTATTTCTATATAATGTAAAGGCATTATTATTCAAATAAATTTTCCAATAAAACATATGCTTACCCTAATATTCTCCCCAAATATCCTTAATATAGGTATCCTCTCATCACATAAAACCCAAAAAATAGCTATTTATGAATTTTAACTTATTATCAATATTAAAATCATTATCAAAAGATAATATCCATAACTCTTACATTAATTAAGACATATATTCTTTTAAAATTTAATATAATCCTTAAATATTTCATGATTCTTATACTAAAACACTATTGGTAAAAATACATATATAATAAAATTCATAAATCCTAATAAATACTTTAACCATTTTATTTCAACAAAGGTCCTTCATTAGTCCAAGTGTAATCCTTTAGATGAGGGAATTGACTCAGATAATGCCCTGGTTCTCCACATTTAATACAATGAACTATAACTAGATCCCTAATATGAGATTTATTTCCTTCTATCATACTCTTCATTTTTCCTTTGAAATTATTTTTTTATTCCCTTCTTTTCCAATCATAAATCATTTTCGCATTCCATTGAGACACTTTCCTAGCTGTCTCCTTCCAAATTTTTGAAATGAATAATGTTTATCCTTCTTTCCTCCATAGCCTCCATCACTCAAGCTCTTATAGAACTCCTTCATTGCCTTCTTTTGTGGTTCTGAGAGTTATTTAAGGTATATGATGTTAACCATATATTGAGATAATTTATTAGGAATAATCATAATATCTTTCACTCTGATCACCATCCCATTTAGTTACTCATATTCACCACATTTTCCTTATTTCTAAATGTTAACACGATTCCTCCAGTTTCCATACAATGACTAAAACCAAAAAGCATAGTGTGAACAACAATAACTATAGTGGTAAAACCATATAATCTTTTATAGGATGTCTAAATCATGAAACATTATTTTTAATATAAGGAAGCATATGTTTAACCATGGTTATTCATTGTCATCATATCTTTAAATCCTTCATAATGGTTTATAATGAAAATGTGAATTATCCTAAGAAAATCCCCTAAGAGTTTCAAACCAGGTATGTTGTAAGACACATTTTTATGCACGAGGTGATGACCAGGTCGAATACAATGCACCCTTTTTGAAGTTATTAGCCTTAGGTACATATTCTCTAGAACCATTTCCACTTGTAGTATCTATATAGGGATGCATTTATAGGAAAAACCAAATAATATTTACCTTGATAAAATTTTAGGATATTTTTCTATGCTTATCCTCAAACTATATCATAGGTTTATAATCCCCAATATATATTTTCCCTAAATATAGTTACAAAGGTTTCAACTAAAATTCCTATGATAATAATGATAAGGACACCGAACCTAGTAGCCTGAAGCTGGTGTCTTCTTTATTACATTGGTATAATATAAAAGGAATGAAATATTAAAGGACCAAATAGTTTTGTAGACTTGGTAAACTAGATACATACTTGTGTCTTACATTACATTTGAATACAACAACTATAACATAATTTCTTTTCGAGAATAAAATTATTCCTTATAGAATATACTTGAATATAAATCATAGTATACTTCTTGGAATCCTAGTGAACTGAAACAAAATAAGGGTGATCTCAAATGATTAGTAATGGTTAAGTACAATAGAACCTATCATGAATCAATAAGCATAATCAATATGAAAACTTAAATAAATAAACACACATGCCATGTAATAAATACACTAAGAAGTAAGTTCATCTAGATATAAAATCAATGTTAAAATATCATGGGTAATAATGAATATAGAAATGTAAATAACTAAAAACACATTTCATTTAATCAATAACATGACTATCATAACAATATTAGGCATAAAAAAATGGAAATGTAAATAACTGAAAACACATTCCATTTAATCAATAACTAAGAATAAAATGCATCCATAGATAATATCATTGAAAAAATATCACAAATAATAATAATCAATGTCTAAATTAAGGCAATGCTTAATTATTGGACGTCATAGAATTATAATCATGATACCTCTACTATCAATACCTTTCAAAAGATAGTTTAAAACAACTAGGTACAAACTCCTCTATTTTGAACAACTAATTTTATGCTAGCTTATCAATTCACCTCATGAGAATACCGATGCATCAAGGGGATATCTATAACAGAACCCCACCCAAGTTTTCATATCAAAATCATTTCTCATATTACAAATAATCGTTTTAATTCTTGAACAATGTTCCATATCATCAAATATCCATATTGAGTAATGAATACAAATATATCAATATTACACGTGATAAAAAAATAACATTCAATGTAGAACACTATAAATACAAATGATATATGGATTAAGAACTAAACATATCCATGATAAATAATATTGATATTATGGGAATGTTTAATGTTCAGATGGAATCAAATAATTCAATTGAATGTTAATAAATACAAAAAATGAATAAAGGAAGTGAATGTAAATAATTTATTTGGTAAACATGATCATAAAAAATACATAAAAATAATAAGGATAGTATAAATATATCATATACCCATTGTATTAATAATAAATTGTTGTTATCATTGATTAATATAAATTCTATAAAAATACATTAAAAGAAATTCTAGTGTAAAATATCCTTTTCTTTTTTAAAATTATCTTCTAAAAATAAAATTTAACAAAATGTTTGGAAAATATTGTTCTTTTAAATGTAATGTTTGAATTTATAAAATATTATTTAAAACATTTGAGTGGTCATGATTGATAGAAATTCTATACATTCTGCGAATGTTAAAACAATGATTCCTTTCACATTTTCAGTAAGTGCCAAACATCTCTTGTTTTGAAAATGACTTGAGGATTCCTTTTTTATTTGTAAAAAGTAAAAATGGTTAAAAATGTATTTAATAAATCATTTTTAAAATGTTAAAAACATTTTTGAAAGCATTTTTAAGACATGGTTTTGGAAGGAAATAGTTTTATGACTGAAGAGAGAAATGAAGTAATATTTTCTTAAATACATTTTCTCAAAAAGTTAAGTACGAAAGAGTAAAAAAATGGTAATATTTCTTGAAAATATCATGAAACAAATATGAATTGAATATTATTTTGGTTTATTATAAAATTTTCAAATAATTTAATTCAACTTAAATTCAATAATAAACAATCTTGATGAGAATGGTATTGTGAAATAAACCCATTCAATGATCATAACATTCAAGTGATAATTAATTAATGAATCAATTATTCATATCAAATGTAGATCTACATTAAAAATTTGGGAATAAAATGAAATATAAATAAAATTAATTAAACACATAATCTTAGAATATAAAATATTATAATGAAGCAATATAACCCAACGAAAAGAAATTGACTTATGGAATTCTTCACCACTTGGAAAATTTTAAATAAAATCCCATTGGATGAAATAATTAAATTTGAAACTTAAAATACCATGAATTATTAATTAATCATGATATTATATGTAAAAGTGTAATTATATACACCATATAAATGAATTTAGGTTCATAACATTACAATATACCTAAATGAAGAGAAATTGAAATGAACTCCATTAAAAAGATCATATCATTGAAGTGGGGACTAATCATTGAATTTATTATGTGTATAAAATTTAAATCCACATAAAAAATTTAAAATACCACATAAAATAATCAAACTTCATTACAAGCATTATATTATCATCACATAAACAATGATGCAGAAGTTTGACCTAATGAATTAAAATTGAGTAAAGAATTACCTTAAATCACGCTTCCTTTTGGTTGAATGTGATTTAAACTCATGTATAATGTTTTTAATAATGTGATTATTTTGTAATAGAATCATATTAATATTTATAATATTATATTTTATCCTTTGATAACATCTTATCACCCATTCATTAATAACATTTCATTTTTAATGTTTCTGGGGTTAATTGCCTTGTTTTCTCATTCATGATTTATCATGAATGTTATGGTTCTTGTGAATATTATATATATACATCATATTAATAATATTAATAATGAAATAATTATAATATTTATGTTTCAATTATAATTTTAATATCATTAATGAAATGTTGTTTTTATAAATGTTGTAATACAATCATAGTGACGACATGTCATACGTACGCATGAGTAACATTTACATTTTTCAATTATCATTATGTAAGGGAGGCAGGAAATGTTTTATATTTTAATAATGATAATATATCATATTATTTCTATAAATATACTTATAAAAATATTTTTCATGTGGTTTTTTGATGAAAATAGATTCGCTTCACTTTGTGAAGACGTTAGTCCACATGTACATGAATGATGTTATTATATTTAAGTGAGTGAAAATGTAATAAAAAGTGGTATATTTTATTTTAAGAATGATAAATATATCATTAATATCATAATTATTTCATTTATACCACATATATTTATTAAATTTATCATTATCAAATTCCATGTAATGTATTAGTGAATGACGACTCATAACACTTTGAAAGGTGGTAGCCCGCCGTACACATGAGCGACATTATCATCTCCCATATGGAATTGAGATAAAAAAAATATATAAAGTATAATGAATCCATAGGTATAATCATGTTACAAATATATCCATTTATTTTTTTAAAGGTAAGGGGTTAACCAATTAGGTTTTTCCTAAGAGATTATGGGAATATACTCTGATGGTCATTTCAATTGTAACCATTATGGTTATTTTATGTGTAACCATGAAGATTATTTTATTTAAAACCATTATCATTATTCTCTGTGTAATAATTAATGTTATTATATTGGTAATGGTGATATGAAAATGATACACCAAGTTACCCACATGATTGATCTATTCTTACTATAGAATTTTATAGAAATATAATGATTTCACAAGGGAGAGAAAAGTATATGCTACTTCATAAGATTGAAAAGAATAACTTTGTGAAAAAATTATTATGAGTTTTTCAGTATTTAATAGACAACTTTATAATTTTTATTTATTATTTCAATATTTATTATGAAATGTTTTCAGAAAATCTGTGGGAAGAGAAGTTGATTTATTGGGAAAGAAAATGTGTATTTGAATCCCAAATTTTATGGAAAAGTTTTATCATTTTGCATAGACTAATGGTTTATTTCTTTATTTTTATGTCCCTTAATAAGAATTTTGTGCTCATAAAATTTTTTAAATTTTTTTTAATGGTATTATGGATGAGTAGGTATAAAGATGATTTCAGTATAAAATTTTTGGAGATATTTTATAAAAATAAAACTTGTTATAAATTAAAAGTTTTTTATGGGAAAAATGGTTACTAAGTAGAATTGTATTATTTTAAATTTATGGGGCTTTTTTATAATATTTAGGACTAAATTATCTAAAATTAAAAAATTAAAATATATTTGGGAATGTAAGAAATTGAATTCTAGTTTAAAGTCAATAGAGTACATAATGTATAAGTATGGTTCCTTATAATTGTTATTAGATAAATGTTTAAATAAATTTAGGGGTTAAGTTAATGTTAATAGAATACACTTAAAATATTTTAGTTTCTGTTTTAGTTTAAATTATATAAAATTGGAATATTACCCTGTTGCTTAATCTAAAATATGTCTTTTCAGAATGGTTTTCCATATAGTAAACATGGAAGCTAAAGTAGAAAGTCACCAAGGGGACAATGCAGTTCTGAATCAATATGCTAGATTGGTTGGAATTGGAACTGAGAATTTTGTCACTATGATCGATTAGTTGATGTAGGATATAAATGGTATTTGAATTCCTGATAGATAATAACCATATCTAATATATAAGAATATGTTAATAGTGTACCATTTTATGAGACAACACCCTCCAACATTCATTGGATCCTTTGACCTAGTTTTAGCTGAAGGATGGATTAAAGAACTATAAATTATATTTGATTTCATGTTATTTTAGTATCATTAAAATTAAAGTCATTAAATTTACAATTTTTATGGTAAATCAAATTATTGGGGGTCAATGGTCAAGAATATTAGGGAAAATGGGAGATTGATTCTTTGGAATGAGATGAATTTAAGAATATTTTACTTGAAAAATATTTTTTGAAATCTGTCAGATTTTTAATATAAAATAAATTATTATAATTGAAATAAAATGAGAAAGATTTAATGGATGCATATGATGAAAATTTTAATTCATTGGATATGTATACACCACATTTTATCTGGGATCTTGATAGAAAAAAAACTTGTTTTATTTTGGATTGAAGCTAAGATATCAATTGGAATTGGGATCCCTTAAATATAAATGCCATGATAAACCTTTGTGATGTGATTAGAAGGTTGAGATGTTTTTTTTGAGATTATGTGTAATTTAAAAACCAAGATAAAAAGATATATAGGTTTTAGGAAAAGTGGAGGAATAAATCAATGAAATCTGATTGTGGTAAAATTAAGTTTTCAGTTTGCAAGGGTTGTGGTAAAAATCACATTGAGGAATACCTTATAAAGTATGGTAAGTGAATACAATTTTTTAATTTTGGAAGTATTTATAATAATTAAAATTTAAAAAATATTTGTAGTGGTAATACCAATTCAGATAAATAGTTAGTAAAGTGTTTTAATGTTAACAAGATGGGTCATTGTACACATGTGTGTCTGAATAAGAACTTAAATGATGGGAAACAATAATAATTTATGAATAATGGTGTGGTGAAATAATTTTTATCCACTTAAGGAGATTTTGGGTCATAAAATGAAGTGGTAACTTGTACATTTGTTGTTTATTCATATTTTTCTAATGTCTTTTTTGATTTGGGGCCTGCAAATTCTTTCAATTATAAGAAATTTTTTGGTAAATTTGAAACTCTGCATTAAGAAATGAAGCCTGAACTTATGGTAAAAAACTAAGTGGAAGTATTAAAGGAAAAATAAATTATAAGAATCATCATGTCATTATCCTTAGAAAGTATTTATCTATAAACCTTATTTTCATTTACCTTGTAATTTTAATGTTATTTTGGATATAGATTGGCTCCCCATTTACCATTCAAAGATGGAATGTAGAGTTAAAGAAGTTATTTTTAAGAAATTTTTTCAGTTTGTATATAAGAATGAACCCATACCATTAATAACATATAAAAAATACAACAAAATTTTAAAAGATGAAAATGAATGTTTTCTTTCACATATTATATAAAATAATGTAATTGTTCGGATTAATGACTCTCTAGTAGTAGAATAATAATTGGATTTTTTCCTAATGAGTTTCTTAGTGTTATACCTAATCAGGAAGTTTAATTCACAATTTAATTATTATGTATTGCTAAGATAATTTCAAAACCTCCTTATCAAATGAATTATATTGAACTTACTGAATTGAAAAATTAGTTATAGGTATTTATTGATAAAGGTTTCATTCATGCCATTAATTCATCATGGGGTGTTCCTATTATGTTTATTAAAAATAAATATGGTTCCATGAGGCTTTTCATTGATTATTGAGCTTTGAATATGATTAATATTAAGAATAAGTGTTAATTTCCTTATAAAGATGATTTCTTATCATCTTCAGGGAGATCATTATTTTTAAATGGTTGCTCTAAGTTCCATGTACTATCAGCTCAAGGTGAAGGATGATTTAATTCAAAAAATAAAATTTTAGACTAGATAGGGGTATCATGATTATGTGGTTGTTCCCCTTGGGTTTAAAAGTTCCATATCTCTACTTATGGATATTATTAATAGAGTTTTCCATGATTTTTTGGATAAGTGTGATGTAATATGTTTTGATGATATTTTGTTTTATTATAGAAGTTATGAATACTATAAAGAACATCTATGAATTGTTCTACAGACCCAGAATGTAAAGTAGTTATATGGAAAATTTAAAAAATGTGATTTTTGGTCAAAATAAATTTCATTCATTGGATAAATCATAAATAAATATTTCATAATATTTGATCCAACTAAAACTAAAATGGTTGATGAATGGACATGACCAAAAAATGTTACTAAGATTCATAGTTTTCTTGGATTAGAAGTATATTACGGATAGTTTATTGAATGTTTTTGATGATTTTCTAGACTACTTAATATGTTAACTGAAAAATGTAATATATTCATATAGACAAAAAAGTGTGATGGATATTTATAATAATGGAAAATAAGATGAGTGAATTCTCCATTTTTGAATCTACCCTCTATAAATGATGACTTCATCATCTATAATTATTCTTATTTAAATGGAATTAGTTGTTTACTTATGAGAATTATATGGTAATTGATTGTACTTCACAGAAACTAAATCCTCATGAGTTAAATTATTATACATAGAACCTTGAACTAAAATCTATAGTTTATTCATTAAAAATTTATCGAAATTATTTATATGGATCCAAGTGTGAAATATTTATTGATCATAAAATTTTGAAGTATATATTCACTCAGAAAGATTTAAACATGAGCCGGAATAGTTGGTCGGAACTGATTAAAGATTATTACTACATAATTAATTATCTATTTGGAAATGAAAAAAATTATCTGATACTTTGAGTTAGAAAAATAATGCATAATTAATTATGTTACATTTGGAACATGACCATTTAATTAATGATTTAATGAATTTTGGATTAGAATTTGTGCATATAGGATCATCCTATGTTTTGTTTTAACTTTCAATACAATCATCTCTATTAGAAATAATTAAATTAGCTTAGAAGGAAGATTGTGAGTTACATGTAATGGAATAATTGGTTAAGAAGGGAAAGTTTCCTAAATTTATTGTTGATAAATATTATGTTTTTGATATTTTTAATGAAATTATGAGTACCATGTGACTCCATGTTAAAGAGATATTTTTTTAGTAAATATTATAGATCTTTAATTTTCATTTATCTTAGAAGAACTAAGATGTAGAAAGACCTATAAAATTATTTCTATTGGGTTGAAATGAAAAGAGATATTGCTGACTTTACCATGAAATATTTTACTTGTAAATTTGTTAAAGTATACCATTTTTACCAAAGGGGATCCTTCAACATTTTATGGTTCAAAAATGGAAATGAAAGAATATAACCATGAATTTTATTATCAGATTTCCAAAGACATATTGAGGTAAAAAGTTTATTAGGGTAATTAATGATTGATTAACTAAATTTGGGAATTTCCACCCCAACGAGATACTATATCTTTTGATCAACTTTATTGACTTTAAATTCAGAATATAGTCAAGTTACATAGAGTTATACACTACAATATATCTGACATAGATCTTAGGTTCAGTTCAAATTTTTGGAAAGGACTTTAGATGTCATTAGGAACTAAATTAAATTTCAGTACAACTTTTCATCCAGAATGTGGCAGATAGTCTGAGAAAATAATTCATACCATGGAAGACATGATTCATGCTTGTTCAATTGATTTCCAAGGAAGTTGGGATACAAAATATTATTTTTTTTGAGTTTTATTATAATAAAATCTTTTATTACAGTATAAAGATGACACCTTTTGAGGAATTATATAGATAATGGTGTCAGAATTTATCTTTATGAGATGATGTAAGTAAAACAAGATGATGGGACCAAAATTGGTAGAGAAATGGTTTAGAAGGTAAATCTAATTTATAGTCATACAAATTTATAGTCATACAGGGAAGGTTCAGAAAAATTATATAAGATATGAGGATAATCAGAGGAAATACTATTCTTTTGAGGTAGGTGATCATGTTTTCCTTAAAGCATCTCCATGGAAAATTTTATGGGTTTTGGTAAAAAGGGGTTGTTAAGTCCACGATTCACTAGAATGTATGAAATAATAGAGAAAGATGGATTATTTACAAAAATAGTGGATTTCAATTTGATTTTATCTTTGGTATATGATGTTTTTCATGTTTCAATGTTAATAAATTATGTTCCAGATTCATCTCTTGTTTTGAGCACTAAGGTAGTTCAACTGGAAGATTACATTTATTTTGAGGAAAATCCTTTTTAGATTCTTAACCATATAAAGAAAATATTACAGAATATGGTAACTCAACTAGTTAAAGCTGTAACACCCCACCCCACTATATTGGCTTCAGAAGTGATGAGTGTGCCACTACGAATTAGGCCACAACCCCAAGACACCAAAGTCTAGAAATAAATTCGAAGGGATTCATAAGAAATTGGGTAATGATTTTCCATTTGAAAATAAAATAACCCAACTAGAATAACCATAAACAAACAAACTGTATATGATGCATGAGTACAAAGTAAAACACAAATAAAATCAATCCAAAATAGACTATATCAGAGTGAAATGTAAAAATAAAGACAAAAAAAACTCAAATACATGCAATACATGAAATACGAATCTCCCAACCAGCTCTAAGCTCCCACACAATAAGCCATACCCAAGGTATCATGATACATCACTAAAGAGTTGGGATACCTTTCCATTACCTGTGTCCGAATAGATAATATCTATAAATACAACAATTTTTCCAAGCATGGGGTGATAATAAAACATATAAGGTTTTCACCACTGACTTCCCAACTCATTACACTAGGATAGAACATGTTAGTACAATTATATAAAATAGTTAAAAAATTTAAAGTTGTTTATGTAAAATCATAAAAAAAATTTCCATGCCAACATACTTTTTCAAGGAAAGAAACCAAACAAATCTTTAAAATATTTCACAGTTCAATTTTTCATACCCAATAAAAAATTACACACATACACACATTCATGAATTGGTGACAGCTCCATACTCATGAGTTGTCTCGCATCGATCTACCAAATCACAATAAAGGAAACCAATACCAAGTTCCATAATAGAACATTCCCTATACATAGAGTCACATCAATGAAAATTAACACACTATAACCATCTATGAAAAAACCAATTCCAATCTATTTTAATGAAACATTTATTATATTAAAAAAATTATAGTAACATTTTCCATGATACAAAACCAAAAAATAATTTTAAATCCATCATTTTAAAATCATGATCCGAATTCACCTTCCAACAAACAACTAATTTCCACAATTTTAGAAAAAAATCACTAAATATGTTTTCTATGAAGAATCGAAAAACCAATTTCACAATTCATTTCAATATATTCATTAAATTTGAAATCAAGACATTAATTTCTAAACAAGAGGATTCAAGAGTGAAGCCACATACCACTCAAACCGAGGAGAAATAAAGAAGACACAAAGTCTTCAATAACCGTCCATGAAACTCTCTAAAAAATCCTTAGATCTTGTTTCCTTAAATAAAAAAACCATATCTATTAATGATTAAGAACAAATTGTTTGAATATATCCCCAATGTATTAGATCCATTATTCAAAGAGAGGTAGGAAGAAGAGAACTAAGTTAAATGATGAAGAACAATCACTTACCAACAAATTCAGCCTCTAATGCACCTAGATTCTCCTAGGAATCACTCCCAGATCAAAAGGAATGATTTCCATAGTCTTAAGAGGTAGATGAATTACTGAAATTACCTATTTAGGAAAAATATTCTTAGGGTGTAAATCTTATTATATCTATAAAATTCGGATCAATTTTTTAATTGTGCATGGTTAGGGAACACGTTTAAGAAAACCATGCACTAATCATACACTAGCCACTGCCTCAAAACCCACCTCACACGGTTGGCTCACATGGTTTGAAAAAAAATAAAACAACTTGGATAAAACCCACTATCATTCCTTTCATTATTTCTCTTGGGAAGATGAATTTTTTTTCTAAACCAGGCACCTAACTATGCACCTACCTTATGCCCACTATTTTAGTTGCACAGTTTCCTAGGATGTGCTGCAGAGTTTCTATGAACCCTGATCAAACCATAAATCTATAGAAAAATTGGAATACATGAAAAAACTCTTATGAACCTCCCTAAACAAAACTTAAATACTTTATATAAAGAAAAGACATAATAAAGTTTCAAGTAATAGAAATTAGGGGTACTAAATTCTCCCCATCATTGGTCTTTTCGACCAAAGAAAGATGAAAACTACCATTGGACAAAAATATTTCAGGAAATTTCTCAAACATTTCCTTATCATGATCCCATGTTTCTTTCAGAATCTATCCTTGTTTCCCTAAAACCCTCACAAGAACGTTTATTTTACCATGAAATATTTTATCTTTCTTATCTATAATCAATAATAGCACATGAACCAATATAGAATCTGGCTCCAAGTCAATGTGATCCCATTAACTCACATGGCTAGGATTAGGTTGATACTTATTAAATTGAGATACATGAAAAAAATTATGAATCAAACAAAACCTTGGTGTAAAATTCAGCTGATATGACACCTCACCAACCTGTTCAAGTATCTAAAAAGGGTCATGTTATCAAGGAGATAACTTACCCTGCTTCCCAAAATGAGGATGCCTAATCCTTAGAGAGATTCTCATGAACACATGATCACTATACTCAAATGTTAATGACCATCAATGAAGATATGTATATGATTTATTATGACTCTAATCCATCTCAATTTTATTCTTGGTCAACTAAATATTCTCTATTGTCTCTTAGAAAAGTCCTGGTCCAATTAGTGATGTCTCACCCTTTTCCACCAAACAAAGTGGAGAAGGATAAGGACACCCATATAATGCTTCAGAAGATTCATATTTATAGAGTCCTAATAAATTTTTTATACAAGAACTCCACTAATTGTATTTGGTCCTCCCATGATCCACCAAAATCCATTACATAATCTCTAATCATATCTTTTAACATTTGTATCATCCTTTTAGATTGTCCATCCATTTCAGGATGATGCACCATACTCATAGTCAATTGATTCCCATGTGACTTTTATAATGATTTCCAAACACAAGATATAAACCTTGATTCTTGATATGATACCATCGAAAATGGTATCACATGAATTTTTACCACTTCTTAGATATAGATTTTTGGAAAGTCTTCCACCACATTGTATTCAAGAATAGGGATGAACTGTGACGAATGTAACACCCTGAACCTAGTTACTTGGAGCCAGTGAATTATTTTATTACATTGTCATGATTATAATGAATAAAATCCCAAAGGAAAAATCAATTTTTCAATCTTTAATGAACATATTACATTCATGATACCCATAATTCCTTAGTAAAACAAAATAAAACATGATACACAATAAAATAAAATAAACTGCATCTTTGAAATCTTAGTTGATGTTTTCTTATTCATAACAATGGGAAATGAATCAAAATAAAGGGGTGAGCTCATATTCTTAGTAAGCGAGGGTAATACAATTTACGAATAAATAATAAGGCATGATGAATAACAAAATAACACATTCCATTAAAAGTAAACTTTGACATAATATGGCAGGAATAAAAGATGAATAAATAATTCCATAATAAAATATACCCAAGGATATTATATTAGTCAAATAATCACATACTATTAATTAATAGTTTCAAAATGATAGAATGCATAATGCAGGATATCATAACCATAATATCAAGACCTTATGCCACTTCCATACATAAATGGATAAAAACCCAAACTAGTTTGTATCATGAGACCTAATGATGCACTGAAGGGATATAACACGACCCACCTAAAACTTACAAAGTACAATGTATTCCTAATTTGAAAGGGGTGAAACATAATAGACATATAAAATCATATTCAAACTAACATATGAAATGTAAATAACTTTCCCCAATTAGTAAATATAATCAATAACCATTTAGAGTAATATGCTGAATAGTATTAGGACAACACATATATAGTCAAAATGAACATAAAACATTTAACAAAAAATAGTATATGGTATTTTAAGATATAAATATCAATTATTTACAAGATTAAACAATATAAGTTGACATAGATAGAGATACTGTAGGATATTAATCTTTAAACATTCCAAAGTGTACCATACCACTTTGAAGAATTCAAATCATAATACCTTAGAATTTAATGAGAATAAGGAGACTCGTGATATGATATATAAAAGGGAAGTACATATTCCACACACACCCAAGGAAAAAGAGGTGTATTAGGAATATATATCACAAAATTAAAAGTGAGATGAGAAAAACCATTTTTTACTTCGAAAAGAAGAGTTTTGTTTGGGAAAATAATTTGTATTTTTCATAAAATCAGATTGTAAACATGTATATCCTAGAAAAAAAATGTAAGGACATTGAAACTATATTTTAAAAATAAATGGTCTCCCACTTAATTAAAATCATGTAAAAATATTTTTTATGAATCTTTATAAATAAAACATTTTGGGGGGTTTTAAAGAAAAATATTAACGAGATTTTAAAGTGGAAAGGCATGTTTGTTTTCATAAAACTAGAATTGAACCAAGATATTTTTTATGATAAAATTTTTAATTATACAAAAAAAAATTATATCTTAAAAAATATTTTATAGTGCACTTTAAAATGGGTAGGATTCGAGAAGTTCCCTTGAATCAGGCTTATTTATCAGGAAGAATTGAGAAGGAAACCATTTTAAATCATGTATATCTCCAACAAAGAAGGGTGATGTGATCTAGATAATTGATTTTTGAATATATAAATGGAATTTATACGAAATATAAATAAATAAATAACCATTAAATTTGATTAAAAGTAGTGAAAGAGTAACCCAAATGAAAAAACAGGGGTTCGGGTAGAATCCCTTACCAGTCTGTAGTCAAACGAATCATATGCCCCAAAATTAATAATCATCATACGATAAAACGAATAACATGAAAATAAATATATTGAGGATATGATACATAAATGGGTATCATGAATACACCATAAATAATAAATAGTGGTGAATAAGGAATATCTCACAAAAATAGAAGGGAGATGAGAAAACCCTTACCTTATGTCCGAATGAGTTCTGCACTTGACCTTAATTTTCTAGATAATAAAATTATGCCCATTAATTAATTATTTAATAAAATTTTCTATATGTTTTTGTTTCATTATAGTTTTTTCATGTTCATTTATGTACTTATTAATGATTTATAGAGTTTAATTTCATCATTCGAGAGCATTCATTTTCTTGGTTTTAATGGTCAATTTACATTTATATGAGTAATGACGTTTATGTGAAATGGGTATAATTATATAGAATTAGAATTAAATTTTATTAATGGGAATCCATAAGTTTAAATGGTTATAAATATAATTTTTATATGGTATGAGGATTAATCAATAGATAAGACATTTAGTGATTATCGTTTAGATTATTATAGCGATTATTGATCATAACAAACTCATTTTGTTTTATCGTTTGGAATTATGTAAATATGTTACATATAGAACATAAAAAAAGTTATAATATAAAATTTTTAATATGTTTCAACCATTAAAATGTTTTCATGAACAAACTAAAAGGATAAATTGAAGATGAAAATCCTTTGTCTACGAAGGATGTAAATCGACACCTCAAAGATGATGATTTTATTTTAAAAATAAAAGAGAGAGAGAAAAAGAAATTTGATGAAGGATATTCCATTAACATGATATTATTATAGTATATATATGATACTATATTTATCATTCTCGTTTATATAGAGTATTTGAGGAGAGGATAAGAAAGGAAAAAATAAATTGAAAGGAAACTAAAAGAAAAAGAAAGAGAACTTACCTCTTGAATTCTTCTATTTGAGAACCTCGTTAAGGCAACTTGGTTTGATATTTTGTTGTGACCAGAACCACTTTGAAGTAGGGGAGAGAATTGGGAAGATTATTTAGGTATAATTTGGAAAATACTAAATTCTGAGAGGTGTGATGATAAGTGGTGGTGAGGGGTGAAATTTGTAGTGGAGGAGTGGGGTGTTTTTGTGAATATTTTATTCATTATTTTATTATTTGGGATAAAGACTACAAATAGTGATGATTATTGAGAATAAAAAAAATAATTGGTACATTGAGTTCAAACCAATTTTTATTACATCATCCAAAACTCAATTAATAGTGTATTTAACTTATATTGTAAATATACCATAAATTACTGTATTTTACTATTTACCAAAAATTCAATTATTTCAGAAAAATCCCAAAAATTCACCCTTACCATTTTGAAATTCATAGAAACTAAAAATGAACTCCATTTTATAAAGTTAATTTTATAAATATGAAAACTTTAATTTTTAATTAAAACCATCATTTACTAGAGAAATACAGATTTTAAAGTTATAAATCATTTTATAACACTCTGAAAAAATAAATACAGACTCAAAAGATTATCCTAAAATCATAAGACAAAACATTATTAATTTATAAATAAATTCTAAAAAAATAAAATTTCTTTTAAATCGTTTTATTAATTATGAAATTGCAATTAAATATTCATGACTTACAAAAATACCAACAGTTAAATATATTTTTTTAAAAAATATTTATTTACTTATACTATGATATAATTTTGTAATAATTTTATTTATCAAATGAATAAATTTTATTTATACATTAATGGGTGATGTTACTGTTCATTTGGTCAGTTTTGTATTTATAAAGTCCATATTACTATTCCTAAAGGTAACATTACAATTCTAAAGGGATAAGTTATGATTAACAAAAAAAATTAAGTTGATCTCATAAGACTCTAAATATACCACTTATCACAACAATGTATGTCTATTTTTTAAAATTTAACTTTCACAAGTGAAAGAATTACATTTAATTTTAATCCCGCAGGTGTGGTGAGAAGCCGGGTAAAAAGAACATTTAAAAGTTCAATAAGTTTTATATCAAATTTCAATATAAAAATGATTCCAATAATATAAATTGTATTAATATATGTATAATTAATGTATTTTGACATTGAGAATCAATATAAATTATAATAATTATTTAAACTAAAAACAAAAGTTTTGACTATGATGCAATATTTTTCACTACTAATCAAAAAATGAAACTTCATAGAAAAATACTAAAAAAATCAGCCTAAATTAATTTCAACCATCCAAATTAAAAAATTATGTTTATTTTAATATAAATTATACGTTTAAATATATATATGTTTCATTTATGTGAAACTATTATAAATAAAATATAATTGTAGTTATTAATATTTTTATTTCCTTGTTTAACATCTTGGTTATAACTATATCATTTAAAAAATTATAATAACAAAGTGTTGTTTCATAGATAATAAGTGTTTCATTAATTATAGGATTTTTAAAATTTATTTTTAAAATCATTGGGTGTTACATTCTCCATTACTTTAATGAATTGTGTCCTCACAATTTGAAATTGCACTTCGAGAAAAAAAGTTTGCTACTAGAAAATTCCTTTATGGAAATCCCACAGCAAAGAAAAAGGGTTTATAAAACATCCTATTAAAATAAGGTAAATATAAATATTATGGTCACCATAAAACTAATATTCCAAAATAGAATAATATTCTTGAAAAAATGGACATGGAAGAGAAACCTAACTATGAAGCTTTGATTGATAGTGATAAAGAACATGGTTTGAAAGAAGTTCACATTCACACTGCCATAAATCCATGATGATATATGGGACTATTTGATTCATCAGAAAAAAAGTTACTATGATAACATTTTTTTGTTTCAAGATCCTTTCCCTAATTTTGGGAAATTCTTTCACCCAATAATAATTTAAGGAAAAATAAGTACTTGATATATTTCTATAAACACAATCTTATCCTTCAGTTTTGACTTTCACTATTCCTACTCCATTTCATGGAAAAAGTTGTATCAAAGGGTAAAATAATCTCTAAAACCTTGTCCAAAGATCAAATTGGACCATTTAATAAATTCTTAAGTTTTCCAAAATATTATGGTCCAACACTTATAAAGAAGGTAAGTGAATTTCCATAATGAACTTATTAAAAATCATGAAGTGTCTCTTAATCATCACATAAAAACATGTGAGTACATTCTCCTTGTATTCTCTTGAAGAATTATAAAAACTTGAATTATAATAATAATTTATTGAACATGTTCATGATTCCTTATTCCTCATGTAAAACATAGGAATTTAAATATATTCCTTAAGTCCAAAAGTTTGTACACTCTACCAATTTGTAGACAGTCCATTATTTAGATCCAAGATAGTATGTGATACCCAATTTACATGATCAAAATAAATAATCTCTTTATTACAAATTTGATAACTTAGTATCAGTAACATATTAATGGTTTTCTTTATCTCAACCATATATTTTCCAAAAAGATTAAATTGCAACGACTTCAAATCATTAATAAAATAGTATTGTAGTAAAATCCTTATATGTTCAATAATTATTATAACCAGAACATCTTTGATAAAATATTAAAAATACATAATTCTTGAATATAAACATAAGTATATTAATAATTCCACTTATTTCATGGTAGTAGAATAATATTGACCATGATCCATTATCTTCTTTTGGGGTATTTTTCTATGACGCATTGTTCAATGATTTTCATTGTCTCCAATCTACTTGTAGTTGAAACATTGCACATTGGAAACATTTTTAATAAAATTTCAATAAGAATCATGGTGTACTTTCTCTCTACACTTATAGAAAACTCCAATTACTTTTAAGAATACACCTAGGTGTTTCCTTCTATAATTATCACATGTGGGAAAATACTTATTATCCTTCTTCCCTTTATCTATATTTTCCCCAATTTTCCTATTCTTATCTTAAATTCTTCCGAATAAATAATACATAGAAAAAAATTTATACTTCTTGTTAGAACTAGATATTATCTCTTCATATTATGAGAATGTTTTAGAGACTAGTTACCTTTGAAATACTAGCTTAAACCCATCGAAGAAATGACCATTCTTACTCTTTGGATTATGTTCCTTCTTGTAGTTACCATTACTTCTGCTATGTACCATTTATAAACAGTGGAATAAACTACATTAGATCATAAAATTATGAAACACAAGTAATAATCCCAATACTAGTGAAATAGTTAACATAAATTGGAAAATTAATGTGTAGCTATTCTCATAATAATAAACATGGTTTCTTTGGGGACATATTTACTATTAAATATTTCATAATGGGTTATAAAGAACATGATAATATCCTAAGAATATCCACCCTAGAGTGTCAAACTAGCTGTATAGTAAGGCCCATTGTAATATACCAGGTTACCCCAAGTCAGGCCCAAGACACCTTGTCGAAGTTGTTACCCATATGTATAACTCTGCCCGAACTGCATCCACTTGTAGTATCGAGAAAGATATGTATTTCTAGAAAGACCCTAATAATATTTACTTTACCAAAATTATAGGATGTTCTACTATGACTATCTTCATTTTCTATCTTAGTGTTCTGTTCCCCTATCTATGTTTTCTAAATCCAGTTTCCACAGTTTCTGCTAAACTTCCATGGATACCAACTGTAACACCCTAGCCCTAGTTTCTTGGAGCCGGTGTAGTATTTTAATAAACATGAATGACTACAGGAAATAAAATCATGAAGGAATGACCAGTTTATAAGTTTTGGAAGACCAGATTATATTCATGATGCCCATAGTAAATTGGGAAAATAAAATAAAACATGATACAAAATAAAATTAAAAAACTACATCCTTAAATATTATTCAATGTTTTATTCTTCATAAAATAGAGAAAGGATGCATAAGAAATGGGTGAGATCAGAGGCTTTGTAAGGGTATGTAATACAATTCAAGCCTAAATAATAAGGCATTGTGAATTATTAAATAACACATGACATTAAAAGTAAACATTATCAAAATATAGAAGGTATAAAAGATGAATAAATATTTCCATAATAAGACCTAACCATGGATATTATAATAGATAAATAATCACATGGAATATCAATTACTAGTTTCAAAATGGGGGAATTCATAATGCAGAATATCATAACTATACTATCAAGGCCTCATGCTAAGACCATACATAAACAGGTAAAACCCAATGTAGTTTGTCTCTTTAGACCTACTGATGCACCTAGGGGCTATAGAGGGCCCCACATGAAACATAAAAAGTACAATGAATTAATAATATGAAAGGTGTGAACCATAATAAATATATACATTCATATTCAAATTGACATATGAAATTCAAATAACTTTCCCTAATGAGAAAAACAATCACTAACCGTTAAGAGTAATATGGTTAATGATATTAGGATAGAACATATACAATAAAATTGAACACAAACCCTTCAAAAAAAATGGTAGATGGTATTATAAGAGATAAAACTTAATGATGTAAAATATTCAACAAAGGAAGTCGAAATAGATGGAGATACTAGAGGAAATTTATCTTTATACATTCCAAAGTGTCTGGAACCACTTTGAAACATTCAAATCCTAATACCTTAGAATATAATGAGAATAAGGAGACTCATGATATGATATAAAAATGGGAATTATGTAAATCATACCCATAACAAATAATTGATTTATGAGGTATATATATAACTAAAGTAAAAGAGATATGAGAAAATCCATTTTTTTTACTTTGGAAAGAAGACTTATTTTTGAAAATCATTTGTATTGTTCATAATATCATATTATAAAATTTATATCCCCGAAAAGAAAATTAAAGGATTTAAAAATTACATTTAAGGCTTAAATTATCTCCCAATTAAGTGAAATCATGTAAAAAGATTTTTTAAGAAACTCTAGAAATAAAACATTTTGGTGCGGTTTAAGGAAAGATATTAAAGAGATTTTAAAGTGGAAAGGCATGTTTGTTTTCAAAAAATAGGAAATGAACCAAGATATCTTTTCATGATAAAATTTGTGATATTATTAAAAAATAATGATGGCTTGAAATAGGTAATATAGTGCACTTGAAAATGGGTAAGAGTTCAAGAAGTTCCCTTGAACTGAGCTTGTTTATTGGGATTAATTGAGAAGGGAACCATTTTAAAACATGTATAAACCTGTTAGAGAAGGATGATATCATATAGATAGTTGAGTTTGGAAAAATTAATTAGAATTTAAAATAAATATTAAAAAATAAAAAAATAATTACATTTGAGTAAAGGTTGTGAAAGAGTAACCCAAAGTGAAAACGGGGGTTCTAGTAGAATCCCTTACCAATTTGTAATCAATCAAATCATATTCCTCAAAATTAATAATCATAAAATGATACAATGAGTACCATGAAAATAAATTGATTCATGATATGATTCATCAATGGTCAGTATAAATACACCTTAAATAATAAATATAAGTGAATAAGCAATATCTCACAAAAATGGAAGTGAGATGGGAAAACCCTTACCTTTCGTCTGAAGGAGTTATGCAGTTTCCCTTAATGCTATGGATAATAAAATTAAATCCATTAATTAATTAACTCAGAACATTTTATATATTTATTTTTTCATTATATATTTATTAAGTTCATTTATTTCCTTATTAATGAGTTATAGAGTTTAATTTCATCGTTCATGTGCATTTGTTTTTTTGGTTTTCATGATCGGTTTACTTGTATATGAGTAATGGTGTTCATGTGAAATGGGAATAATTCTCCATAATATGAATTATATGTTATTAATGATCTTAAATTATTCTAAATTTTTATACATATCATTTTTTATATGTTATTAGTATGAATCATTTGACAAGACATTTAGTGATAATCATTTAGATTATTATAGCAGTTATTGATCATAATGAACTCATTTTGTTTTATCATTTGAAATTATGTAAATATGTTAAATATATAACATAAAAAGACTCATAATATAAATTTTAAAATATGTTTCAACCATTCAAATGGTTTCATGAATATCCTTTGAGGATTAATTGAAGAACGAAAATCCGTCGTCCATGAAGGTCGTAAATTGGCACCTCACGGACGATGATTTCGTTTTTAAAATAAAATACAGTGAGAAAGGATATTGATGAAGGATATTCCATTAAAAATATATAATTATAGAATGTAGATGATACTGGAGGTATCATTCTCATTTTGACAGTGTAGTTGAGGAGAGGATAAGAAATGAAAAAGAAAATTTGACAGGAAATTAAAAGAAAAAGAAAGAGGACTTACCTCTTGAATTCTCATCACTGAGAAACTCTTTGAGAAACATTGGTTTGGTATTTTGTTATAACCAGAACCTCCTATAATTATGGGAGATAATTTGAAAAAGGATTTGGGTATAATTTTTATTTTCTTCAATTCTAAGAGTATAATGAGAAGTAGTAGTGATGTGTGGTATTTATAGTGAAGGAGTGATGCATTTTGTGAATTTTTTATTCATTATTTTATTATTTTGGATCAAGAAAATAAATAGTGATGATTATTGGGAATAAAAAAAGTAAATGGTAAATGGGATTTGTAACCAATTTTCTTATATTATCCATGATTCAGTTAATATTGTATTTAACTTATAATGTATATATACTGTAAATTATCATATTTTACTATTCACCAAAAAATTCATGTACTTCAGAAAAATATAAAAAATTCACCTAAACAATTATTCAACATGTATAATCCCAAAAATGAACTTAATTTTATGTAAATATTTATATAATATGATAAATTTAATTTTTAATTAAAATCATCATTTACTCAAAAAATATAGATTATAAATTTAAAAATCATTTTATAACACTTTGAAAAATTAACTAAGGTCTCAGAAAATTATCTAAAAATAATAAAACACAAAATATTAATTTATTAATACATTTTATGAAAATAAATTTTATTTTAAATCATTTTATTAATTAAATAATTATAATTAAATATTTATGACTTTCAAAAATACAAACACTTAAGTAATAATGTTTTTAAAATATTTATTTACTTATACATTGATATAATTATATCATTATTTTATTTATAAATTGACTAAATATTATTTATACTTTCATGGGTGAGGTTTCTATTCATTTAGCCAGTTTACTATTCATAAGGGATATATTACTATTCATAAGAGTAATATTACTATTCCAAATGGTCAAGTTACTATTCACTAAAAACATAAGTTGATCCTATCAGACTCTAAATATCTATTTTATAATAATAGTGTATATGTATTTTTCAAAATCCAATTTACATAAGAAAAAAAAATTATGTTTAATTCTAATCCTGTAGGTGCAACAAAAAGGTAGGTAAAAAGAATGTTCAGATGTTCAATTAGTTTTTATATCTAATTTCAACATAAAAATGATTCTAATGATTCACATTGTATTCATATATTCATAATTTATATATTGTGACATTAAGAGTTAATATAAATTATAATAATCATTTAAACTAAAAGGACAGTTTTTCACTATAATGTAGTATTTTCAATATTTAGTAAAAAATGAAACTTCTCAGAAAAACTCAAAATTTACCCTAAAAGTGAGGTTTCATAAAGTCCTAGGGTTGTGTGAATTATAAGCTATATTAAATTTATTTTTAAAATATTGGGGTGTTACATTCTCCTATCCTTCAATAAATTATGTCCTCGCAATTTTAAATTGCACTTCCATAAAAAATGGTTGATACTAGAAAATTCCTTTGTGGAAATCCCACATAGTAAAAAAATGGTTTATAAAACATCCTATTAAAAAATGTAAAGAAAAATGATAAATTCACCAAAAAACTAAGATTTTGAAATTAAAGTATATTCATGAACATATTGAAATGGAATAGAAACATAACTATAAAATTCATATGGATAGTGATAGAGAACATGGTCAGGAGGAAATTAACAATCAAAAATCCATAAATCCATGATGATATAAGTGAAAATTTAATTCATCAGAAATGAAGGTACTAGGATAACATATATTTTTTTGTTTCAAGATCCTTTCCCTAATTTTGGGAAACTCTTTCACTCAATAATATTGTAAGGAAATATAAGTACTTGATAGATTTATCTAAATAAAATCTTATCCTTCAATTGTGCCCTTAACTATTACTACTTCAGTTCAGGGAACAAGTTGTATCATAGGGTAAAATAATCTCTAAAACCTTGTCCAAATATCAAATTGAACCATTTCAAAAATGGTTAACTTTTCCAATATATTATGATCCAATACTTATAAATAATTTCACTGAATTTCCATAATTAACTTATCAAACAACATTAAGTGTCTCTTAATCGTGACATACAAACATGTGAGTAAATTCTCATTGTATTCTATTTAAGAATTTTAATAACTTTAATTACCATAAAAACTTATTTAATACATTTATTATTCCTTATTCATTCTGTAAAACATAGGTATTTGGATATATTCCTTAAGTCCAAAATGTTGTGGACTCCACTACATTTTTGACAGTCCTTTATTTAGATCCAAGAAAGTATGTGCGACAAAATTTATGTTATCCAAATAAATCATCTATTTATTCCAAAATTGATACCTCAGTATCACAAATATATTTAGGGTTTTCTTTCCCTAAACCATATATTTTACCAAAAGTTTAAATTACTACAAACTAAAATTATTAATGAAATAGTACTACGATACAGTCCTTATATATTAAATAATTCTTATAACCAGTACATTATTGATAAAATACTTAAAATACATAATTATTGAATCGAAAAATATGAACATTAATCATTCCTCTTCATCCATGGTAGTAGCGTAATGTTGACCATGATCCATTATCTTCTTTTGGGTTATATTCCTTTGACTCATGGGACATTGATTTCCATTGTGTCCAATATCCTTGTAGTTGAAACATTGCACATTGGAAACCTTTTTCTTAAAATTTAAATCAAAATAATGGTGGAATTTATCTACAAACTTGTAGAAAACACCCATTCATTTTAAGAGTATACCAATGTGTTTCCTTCCATAATTATCACATGTGGGAAAAAATTGTTTTCCTTCTTTCCTTTTTCTATATTTTTTCCAGTTTTAGTCATCTTCTCTTGATTTCTTCCAAATAAATAATAAATAGAAAACTATTTATCATTATTATTAGAACATGATATTATCTAATAATATATTGAGAATGTTTTAGAGATAATTAAACTAAAAATACCGGATTAAACCCATCAATGAAATGATCCATCAATATCTTTGAATTATGTTCCTTAATGAGATTCACATTCCTACCGCTAGGCCTAATTTATAAACAATAACATAAACTAGATTAGATCATAACATTATAAAACATAATTTATAATCCAAATAATAGTAAAATACTAAACATAAATTGTAAAATTTATGTGTATTTAATCTCATAATAATAAACATGGATTTTTGGGGACAAATTTAATTTTAAATACTTCATAATGATTTGTAAAGAATATGTGAATATCCTTAAAATAACCCCTGGTAGTTTCAAACTAGGTGTTTAGTAAGGCCCATTGTCACGTACCAGATTTCCCGGAGTCTGGACTGGGACACCTTTTCAGAGTTGTTACTCTTATGTACATATGTTCCAGAACCACGTCCAATTGTAATATCCATAAAGGAATGTATTTCTAGGTAGACCCACATAATCTCTACCATACCAAAATTATAGGATGTTCTTATATTATTATACTCAAATTCTATCTTTGGGTTGTGTCCCCCAATCAATGTTTTCTAAATATACCTTCCAAGGTTTATGCTAAATTTCATTTGTTACCAATTATAACACCCTGAACCGAGTTACTTGGAGCCAGTGCAATAATTTCATTCCATTGGAATGATTACCAGGAATAAAATATGAAATGACCGATCAGTTTAGCAGCCTTGGAAGACCAGATTATATTCATGATATGCATAATACATTTGGAAAATAAAATAAAACATGATAAATAATAAAATGAAATAAAATCCTCCCTTGAAATCTTATTCAATGTTTTCTTCTTCATAACCTGGGGAAAGGCCACACATGATATGGGTGAGATCGGATGCTAAGTAAGGGTATGTAATATAGTATAAGCATAAATAATAAGGCATGGTGAATAACTATGGAACACATTCCATTAAAAGTAAACTTGAGAATAATATGATAGGAATAAAAGTTGAATAAATAATTCCATAATAAAACATTACCATGGATATTATACTAGTTGAATAATCATATGTACTATCAATTACTAGTTTTAGAAAGAGGGAATGCATAATACAGGACATAATAACTATACTATCAACGCCTAATACTATGACCATACATAAAAAAGTAAAATAGAAAGCTAGTCTGCCTCATGGGACCTATCGACACACTGAGGGGCTATAGTGAGACCCACCAGACACTTACTAAGTCCAATGAATTCCTCATATGAAAGGGGTGAAACATAATAAATATATACATTCATATTGAAACAAATATTTGAAATGTAAAGAAATTTCCTGAATTAGTAAAAAAAAACCAATAACATATGAAAGGGGTGAAACATATGATAGATGGTATCACAAGAGATAAACCTCAATGATGTACAATATTCAATAAAGAATGTTTTCATAGATGTAGATATGAGAGGAAATTAATCTTTAAACATTCCAAAGTGTCCCAAACCACTTTGAAACATTAAAATCATAATACATTATAAAATCATGAGAATAAATAGAATCATGATATTATATATTAAAGATAATTACATACACCACACACATAAGGAATAAGTTTTTGATGATTCATATATCTCATAGAAGTAAAAAATGAGACAAGAAAAAACCCTTTTTTTACTTTGTAAAGAAGAGTTCTTTTTATAAATCATTGGTATTTGTCATAATATCAAATTATAAGCATGTATATCCCATAAAATAAAATATAAGGAAATTGGAATTATAATTTAGGCATAAATAATGTCCCACAAAAGTGAAATAATGTAAAATGAGGTTTTAAGTGACAAAAGAGATAAAACATTTTGGTGTAGTTGAAGGAAAAATATTAAAGAGCTTTTAATGTAGAAAGGAATGTTTGTTTTCATAAAACCAAAAATGAACCAAGATATATTTTTATGAAAAAAATTTTGGTTTTAGAAAAAAATAATAATGTAATAAAACATATTATATAGTGTACTAGAAAATGGTTAAGAATTCGAGAAGTTCCCTTGAATTGGTTTGTTTATCAGGAAGAATTGAGAAGGGAACCATTTTAAAACAGGTATATCCCCATAAAAGAAGGGTGATATGATCTAGATAATTGTGTTTTTGAAAATATAAATAGTTTCTAGAAGAAATATTGAAAAAACAAAGAATCATTACATTTGAGTAAATGTAGTGAAAGAGTAACCTGAAAAAATGGGGGTTCGGGTAGAATCCATTACCAGGTTATATTCAATCGAATCATATGACCTAAAATTAATAATCATAAAATGATACATTTAATAAACTGAAAATAAATATATTTATTATATGATACATCAATTGAATTTATACATACTCATACACAAGAAATTTTGGTGAATAAGGAATAGTTCACAAAAATGGAAGTGAGATGAGAAAACCCTTACCTTATGTCCAAATGAATCTGAACATGACCTTAATGTCCTGGATAATAAAATTAAATCCATTAATTAATTAATTAAGAACCTTTTATATATGTATTTTTTTCATTAATGTTTTATTATTTTCATTTTTTTCCTTATTAATGAGTTATATAGATTAATTTCATCATTCAAGAGCATTTGTTTTCTTGGTTTTCAGGATCGGTTTCCTTGTATATGAGTAATGATGTTCACATGAAATTTGTATAATTATATATAATTGGAATTAATTTTTATTAATGATCATCCAGAATTTTAAATGTTTATACATATGACTTGGTTATATGGTAGAATTTTGATTCATTAGATAAGACATTTAGTGATAATCGTTTAGATTATTATAGCAGTTATTGATCATAAAGAACTCATTTTGTTTTATCATTTAGAATTATGTAAATATGTTACATAAAAAAATTAAAAGGGTTATAATATAAATTTTAAAATATGTTAAATCTATTAAAATGGTTTCATGAACATCCTTGAAGGATAAATTAATGAACACAAATCTGTTATCCTTGAAGGTTGTAAATCAACACCTCACATATGATGATTTCATTTTTAAAATAAAAGAGAGAGAGAGAGAATGGAGTTTGATGATGTATATTCCATTAAAATTATATCATATCAATTTATATATGATAATAGATTTAAAATTCTAATTTTTATAGAGGAGGTGAGTATATGATAAGAAATGAAAATGGAAATTGAAAGGAAATTAAAAGAAAAAGAAAGGGGAGTTACCTCATGAATTATACTCTTTGAGAACATCCTTAAGGAACCTTAGTTTGGTCTTTTTTTGTGTGACCAGAACCTCCTAGAAGTGGGGGATAGACTTGGGAAGAGGATTTCGGTAGAATTTTTACAAGATTCATGGTTTAGAGGTGTAATGAGAAGTGGTGCTGAGGGGTGGTATTTATAGCGGAAGAGTGAGGGGTTTTGTGAATATTTTATTCCTTATTTTATTATTTTGGCTCAAGAAAAGAAATTATGAGGATTTCTATGAATAGAAAACATTAATTGGTATATGTGAGGTCTAAAGCATGTTTTTTACATCACCAGTGACTCAATTAATAGTGTATTTAACTTATGATGTATATATACCATAAATTACAGTATTTTATTATTCATCAAAAATTCTATTATTTTAGAAAAATAACAAAAATTCAACCTAACTATTTTCAATGTGTAAAATCAATAAAAAATCCATTTTATAAAAATAATTTTATAAATATGAGAAATTTAATTTTTAATTAAAATCATCATTTACTCGAAAAATACATATTTTAAATTTATAAATCATTTTTTAACGCTATGAAAAATTAAATAAGGTCCCGAAAAATTGTCCTAAAAGTATAAGAAAAGAAATTTTATTTATGAATAAATTTTAAGGAAATAATTTTTCTGTTAAATAATTTTATTAATTATATAATTGTAATTAAATAATTATTACTTGGAAAAATTCCAGCACTTAAATAATATTTTTTTAAATTATTTCTTTACTTATACTATGATATAATTATGTCATAATTTTATTTATGAAATGAATAAATTTTATTTATACTTTCATGGTTGAGGGTACTATCCATTAGGAATGTTTACTATTCATAAGGGTCATATTACTATTCATAAGCGTAACATTACTATTCAAAAAGATTAAGTTACTATTAACCAAAAAATATTAAGTTTATCCTATATAACTCTAAATATCTCACTAGTCACAACTTTTTATGACCATTTTTTAAAATTCAATTTACATAATTTTCAAAATTACGTTTAATGTTAATCCCACACGTGTGGTGAGAAGACGAGTAAAAAGAGCGTTCAAAAGATCAATAATTTTTTATATCTAATTTCAATATAAAAATGATTTCAATGATCTGAATTGTATTAATATATGTATAATTGATATATTTTGACATTAAGAATACATATAAATTATAATAATTATTTAAACTGAAAACATAGTTTTAACTACAATGCAGTATTTCTCATTATTCTTCAAAAAATGAAACTTCTTAGAAAAATACTAAAAATTCAACCTAAATTAATTTTGGCATAAAAAAAATTAGAAATTATGTTTATTTTACCCAAAATTATACCTTTCACTATAAATATGTTTCATTTATTTGAAACCATTATAAATAAAATTTAATTGTAGTTATTATAATTCATATTTCCATGTTTAATGTCTAAGTTGTAACTATCTCGTTTAAAAAATTATAATAACAAAGTATTATTCTATAGAGACTCATTATTGCATGCATTAAAGGATGTATTAAATTTATTTTAAAATTTTGGTGTCGTAAAATGACTTGATGATATGGTCCACTATCACCCATATGAAATCGTGTTTCCAACACATCTTTGGTAGAACTATTACAAAATCCATAGATATATACTCTTATTTCAATACGCGTATCGGTAAAGATTGTAACATACCTACTAGCTATGGATTATATGCCATAACCTGCTAATAGGTGAGGTATCCCAAAACAAACTCAGTCACTTTACTTTTTATTCCAGCCTACTTTTTTTCATTTTGGTGCCTTATACATATTTTTTTATTCTAGGATTAACAAGCCATCTCAAATGGTGATAATCATGAGTAAGGTATTTTTGAAAATCCATAGGTATTACCACATGATCTAAAAAACAAAACTAATCTTCTATCATGATTCTATCACTCAATGTTCTCCACAAAATTGAGTTTTAACCTCATAGAAACACATTAATAATCATATTTCTATGACTCTTTAACATTATCAACCAAATTAGGAACACAAGAAACACCATAAGTTTCCCCCCAAATATGTAATGATTCAATGTATTCAAAGAATATACTAAAAAAGCTAATTCCAAATCCTGTGCTGGGTAATTCTTCTCATGAATTTGTATCTTCTGTGATCCATAAGAAACAACATGATATCCTTTCATGAGAACACACCCCAACCTAGATCCTAAAGAATCACAATGCACCACATATCCTTATCATGATTCTATAAGTATAAAGATAATTTTTGATTTAATAGAAATGTATTCTCTTAAAAATTCTTTAGAGATTCCTCATTATGTTATAATGGAATAGTTTTCATTGTCAAATATGTCATTAGTAAAGTTAGTTGTGAAACGTCATGAAAAAAAATCGATACTATCCATAAAGGCCAAGGAAACTACAAATATTGAATAATTTTTTTGGAGGATTCAAAGAGATCAAAGCCTCTATATTTTTTGGATCCATAGAAACACCTTTTTAAGAGATTTCATGGACAAGAAAACATACCTATTATATCCAAAAATCACACTTTTAAATTTTAATATACAAATAATTATCGTGCAAGATACCCAACAATATAATCAAGTGTTTCTCATGCTCTACGATTATCCTAGAATACAAAGTATTTCATCCACAAAGGCCACCAAAAATATATAGATACCTCTGAAATATCTTATTTATCAATTCCATAAATACAGATGGTTCATTTATAATACCGAAAGGCATAACTATATACTCATAATTCCCATGTCTACTCTAAAAAGATATCTATAGAATTTCTTCCTTCTAAACCCAAAGTTGGTGATATCATGAATGAATGTAAACTTTATAGAACCATTTGGGTACCCTCAATTGATCAAAAATATCATCAATTCATAGAAGAGGATACCTATTAATTATCATAACTTGATTAATCTTACAATAATCCACACAAATCCCAAGAGTTTCATTTTTATTATTTTCGCAAAAAGAACTCATGCTCCCCACATAGACGTACTAGTCCAAATGAACCTATTTCTTTCTAATTCTTCCAATTGTTATTTCAATTCAATTAATTATGTTAGTTACATATAAAAATATTTAAGTGATATTAGACTATTCCCTTATTAGATATCAATCATGAACTCCACTTCTCTTGTAGGTATAAACCTTGAGAAATTATTTGTAAATACATCAAGAAACCAATCAACCATTGTTGGAAAACTACTTTAACATTTTGATCTCCCCTAAAGAGATTCTCAATGGAATAATCAGTTTTAAAACTAGCCTTTTGGGTATAACAGTCGATGTGATATTTAAAATTATCCACCAATCCATAACAATAATTAAGTCATTGAAATCAATTTCATGTATATAAAAATCCCAAATCAATTTACCCCCATCTATATTTATATAACATTATTTTCACATAAAGGCTCAAAATTATCTTTGGTCAAGAGAAATTTAAAGTTTCAAAATAAAATGAATCATCTCAAAACGAAAACCTAGAAGATAAAAAATATGAGAAGAAATAAAAAACTGGTATTCACCTATATTAAAAAAATGTTACATAGGTGTATAATTCAAAAGAGTCATACCTATAACATCCTGTCTTTTTATTACATAAAAATTTCATTACATAATATGAAACATATGATTTTTTAAATTTTAGTTTCATGGAAATAAGATATATAATACATGAAAATAATGAAAATTATTCTAAAAAACTTTAAATACCTCTTAGTTGGTTCATATTATGTTAAATTACCACATCTCATAATCTGGGGACATACATCAAAGGAAAGTGTGAGCATAAGGCCCCGTAAGGGAAAATAAGTGAAATATTTTACTTGTGATCCTGAGGAATATTTGTAAGAACATGAAAAAATACATAAAGGAATGATAAAGAGGTATATAATAAAATTAATAAAATTAATAACAACTTTAAATTTTTTCTACAACATTTAATTGAGTTATTCATAAGCATATCACTAAGTTTTATCACTGAGGTTCCATAAAAATACCAAGGTTATTAACCAAGGTATCGTAAAACATGTCATATCTAGAGATTAAATTATTTAAAAAATGAATTGGAGAACTATTAGGGAACAAAATTCATATTTTTTAATTAAGGTTATCTATATAGATCATAATAAATCATTTCATAAATAAATTTTGGATTATAAAAGAAATAGGTTTCCTATCAAAGTCATGACATTTTAAAAAAAGTGCTTAAATACAAGATCATTATGTCATTATTAACAAATGAATAAGGAAGGTGAGTTTAATGTATGTTAATCCAAAAATAGAATAGATATTTTTTACACACAGGTGAATAAACATAGAAATAAAGTAGGTTTGGGTATTCACAAAATAAAATAAGATAATTTCATGAAAAAAGAGAGAAATTTTGAGAAGCTAATTCAGTTGCATAATGAGAATGAAACATGTTTTTAGAAAACATTAAAAAGAGATGATAAAAGGGTCTAAAATTAATAAAATAAAATTACTAATTTAAATAGAGAGAATAAAATTAACATAAGAACATGTCTTTTATATTGGAAATACATACCACATAAAAAGTGAACTTGAAAGGAAATGAGATGTTGAGATTTCCCTTACCTTAAATAGTAACTCCTAAAACTAGAATATTGGGACCTTGGGGGATTGAGGACACCGTGGGAGGACTCCTTGTGAGGCTTAAATATAAAATATTCATAGAGGATTAATTAGGAATTAAATATAATGTAAACATGATAGGTTATTTATAGAAAAAGTAGAGGATGTTTTTCTTAATTTCCTTGGATGCCTAGGTATTGGTAAATTCAAAACCATGGGATTGGCCATGGTATTTGCCCATAGTATTGGACAATTAGGACATATATTATGTTATTATATTCCAAAATAATCTATATTAATTTTATGTTACATAATACAACATTATTATTTCATTAAACATACCAAAAACTCAAAACTCTAATTTTACTATTCACAAAAAAAAATATTTTAGAAAATTATCATAAATTCACCCTAACCTAATTTAAAAATGATGATTTAAAAAATATGTTTTATTTTATCATAATAATTCAATATGTATGATAAATTTATCTTTTAAATACAAAAATACTTATTTATTCGAAATAATAGCGGATAGAAAATGTATAGTAAAATCTAGAGTAAAATTTTCTGACAATTGAAAAAAATAAAACTATTATATTATTTAAATGTATATAAGTGTTTTTTGATCATAATATTTCATTAAAATGAAAATTATTATTAATACCCTGGTTTATTGTAATAATTATATCTTATCTAATAAGTGCAATTTCTATATAAAAAATCTATTTATCAAATTCGTCATATTTTTAGGAAAAAATAAACTCAAAATAGAATTGAGGGAAATCTGATTTTATTTATAAAAAAAGATTATAAATTAAGTAACTAATTCCTTGAAACATAACCCCTTATATCTCCGGAATACGACCTAAGGGTAAGTTGTGTGATGATGATAGATTCATGGGACAACTCGACTAACATCGCCCGAGTGGTAATTTCCACTAACTTGAACTTCTCTTGTAGGCGATTTCGTTCAAGATTGACTTGTTAAATCTCATATTGGTCTTGGTCAATAGAGAATAATAGTGATGAAACCTCCCCCATGTTCTAATAAATGGGATTCATACGACATGACTCTACTAGATTAGGTTATCCACTCTTCCTCCTATATTTATTTTACTTTCTTATTTATACTTATAAACAATAGTCATTAAGAGTATAGATTCCAATAGTTATTTTGACCTATGGTTTTAATAGACCAATGGTCATATAATAATCAAAAACTGATGGTCACATTTTAATATATAATCACTTCATTATTAGAGAGATATAGTTATGTTATATTATATAACATTACACACATTTTAGGGAACAATTATCATTCAAAAAGTTCAGTTTGTCATATTATTACCCCCTTATGAAATTTTGTCCCTGAAATTTCATCTCATTCCCTCAATTGAGTAGAGGTGTGGGTACTTTTACCTCATTGTATCCTCTAGTTCCCCATGGATTATTCATATTTTTGGTTCCTCCACAGCACATTAATGAGGCTGGTAGTCTAGTTTCATATAACCTCGTCTCTATGGTCCATGATCTCTACCAGCTTCTCCTCAAAAGAGTGATCATGTTCTAGTTGTACCACTTTAGGATTTGGTAGATGTTAAGGGTTAGCTATGTACCTCATCTAGAGAGATACGTGGAATAAATCATGTCCTTAAGCTAGATTTATTGGAAGTGAAAGATGATAAGCCACTGATCCTATGCGATCAAGGATTTCTTAGGGTTCAATGTGCTTGGGGCTAAGCATCCCTATCACTCCAAACCACATGAATCTATTTCAAGATGAAATTTGAAGGAAGGATTTTTCTCCAACATCAAACTCCAAATCCCATCAGTGATTGTCCACATAGATATTCTATTGGATCCGAGCAGCCTTTATGTGTTTTCAGATGGAATGAAGATTTTCTATCATCTCTTGCACAAGATTAGGCCCAAGAAGCTTTCTCTCACCAGCTTCATCCCAAAAAATTAGGAGTTATACATCACATTACATATTGATCTTCATAGGGTTCAATTTGATTACTCAAATGAAAGCTATTTCTATATAAGAACTCAACTAATGGGAGATATTGATTCCATCCACCTTTAAATTTCATTGGGAATGTTCTCAATATGTCCTTCAGCATTTGAATAGTCATTTTAGATTTTCTATCGGTTTGGGGGTGATATGATATTCTTGAAATTCAATTTGGTACTCAAATCATATTGAAGAATTCTCCAGAACATTTATGTGAACCTTGGATCACGAATATAAATGAGAGAAAATGGAACTCCATGAAACTTCACCACTTTCTTTACATAAATCTTGGAAATTTGATCAAAATATTAGTCTTCCCAAATAGAGATAAAATGGGAAGTATTAGTGAGATGGTCCACTATAACCCATATCAAATTGTTTCCATTGGATGTTTTCAGGAGTCCAGTGAAAAAGTACATACTGATATTTTCCCACTTTCATGATGGTATGGGTAGTGGTTGTAATACCCCTTTAGGGATTTTCCACTATACATTCACTTGTTGACATGTTGGGCACCTTGTAGTGTAGTTGGAAATATCCCTTTTCATGTTATCCCACCAATAATGATCACGAAGTTCCCTATACATTTTTTGTCCTTCCCAGATGTATAGTGAAAGTAGAGCTATGAGTTTCATCAATCAAATAATTCTTTATTTATAGAATAGATGGTACACATAGTTTTCTACAAAATTTCAGTACTCCTTGATCAATATTGAACTCACGAAACATCCCATTCTTCATATCCTCTATCTTCTTATGTAATAAAGGATCTTCTCTTTGAGTCTTCATGATATTCTCTAGTAATTATGGTTTATAAATCATTTGGAATAAGGTTTATGATTTCCCTTACCCAAGGATTCCCATTTTTATTTTTACTAGGTTTTTGGTCAAAGGATCTCCTTGAATCCTCATCATTTCCAACAAAATATTGTCTTTCCAACTTAATGAATCAGCGACTTTGTTTCCGCTTATAGGGTGATAATGAATTGAAAAATCATAGTCTTTAAGAACTTCCAACCATCTCCTCTGTCTTATGTTAAAATCCTTTTCTGTGAAAATATAACTAAAACTTTTATGGTCTGTGTATATATCAATTTTCTCCTTATAAAGATAGTGACTTCATATCTTTAAATCAATAACAGCTGCATCCAGCTCGAGATCATTAATCATATTGTACTACTCATGAGGCTTCAAATATCAAGATACACAAGTAACCACATTTTCATTTTTAATGAGGATGCACTGAAACCATTTAAAAGATGCATTGCTAAAAATAATGAACCCTTCTAATATAGAGGGTTGGATTAACATGGGTGCAATAGCCAATCTCTTCTTCCGCTCATGGAAACTTTAATCCCATTCTTTAGTCTAGATGAACTTAGCCCCTTTTCTTGTAAACTTGGTTAGTGGATTAGAAATTCATGAATAGTTTTTTTTACAAAACTCCTTTAATATCCCACTAATCCAAGGAAACTATGAATCTAATTCAATTTTTTAGTATGAGGCCACTCCACAACAACCTTTTTATTAGTAGGATCAAATGAGATTCTTTCATTGGTAACAATGTGTCCCTAGAAATAAACTTATTGTAACCAAAATTCACATTTTACAAACTTTCCAAATATAATATCCTTATAGTTTCAAATATAACCCTAAGATAATCCTCATGATCCTTGTGACTTTAGGAATATGTCTAAATACCATCAATGAAAACTTCCAAAAATTCATTAAGGTAGTTCTTAAAATCTCTTTTCCTCAAATCTATAAAAATAATATGAACATTAGTCAAGACGAAGGGAATAAAAAAACTCATAATTCATATATCTTTTTCAGAAGACATTGTTTAGAATATCTTCTTTCATCAACTTTAATTAATGATAACCAAATAGATGATTAATGTTGTAGAAGAATTGATCCCCATTAAGCTCATAAAAAAAATTACAAATTCGTGGAAGAGGGCACTCACTTGTCACTGTGATACCATTAAGTTCTCTATAATCAATGCATAACCACATTGATCCAGCCTTCTTCTTAATAAAGATAACTATTACTCCCCACAAAGACACAGTTTGTTAGATTAATCCCTTATCCAAATGAACTTATATGTGTTTCTTCAATTCCTCCAGATCTACATTTTCCATTCTATACGGGGTCTTTGAAGTCATCCTGGAACCACGCATGAGATCAATAGAGAAATATACCACTCTTTCTAGGGGATGTAAAGGTAACTCCTCATGAAATACTTCAATGTATTCTTGAATTATGGGGACAATGTTTATTAGTAAACTTCCATTTCCTTCTTCATCTTCACCGATAATCTCCATCAATAAGCCTATGTGTGGTAATTTTAGATGAAGATTAGGTAAAGATATCTCTCCTTTGAAAAAACTTAGGTTGTCTATTCAGGACTACTGATATTTCCTTTCTTCTATAGTTGATCTTAGCATCATAATTTTAGAGACAATCCATCCCTAATATAACGTTGAATTCCAACATTGGAATGACTTCTAGATTTTAAATGATATTATGCTTCCCAAGTGAATACTAGAGTTTCTATATACTGTTGATGCTAGGACAATCCCTCCAGGAGTATTGAATAGTAGTTCTACTTTTATTAGTTTAGGGATTGATTCTATATTCATTGTAAACATAGAGGAAATATGGGAATTCATAAAACTAGAATCAAGAAAAGTACTTGTTAACTATGAGAGAACAATGAGAGTACCTTCCACCACATCATTTAGAGCTTCAAATTCAGCCATCATGATAGAAAATGTATAATATTTATCCATGTCTTATACTAAAGTTGATAGTGATTCCCATCCATTAACATTGGATTTGGATAGTGATTGGAAATGTTCCCAAGCTATCCACACTTGAAGCATTTGTAAAGACCCATAAATTTCAAGGAATATTTTTTTTCTTAATTTTCTTTGTAATTTTACAAGAACGCAGTTTCTGACGGCACCTGATTCCGTGGCCCGGTGTGCCCGGAATCATGTTCCGAAGTTTCGCTCGGGTACGTTCAGTGAACAGACGAGCGGGTTTTTCTAACTTTTGAACCGGTGCTCGGAATCGAATTCTGAGGGCACTGATGGAATCGCAACACCGGTAATTGCTTAGAAATTCCTCTTCCGGAGTTGCGTTTGCTCGGGTGTGGTTTTTAATTTTTGGGCTTAAAGTTAAGAAATAAAATAAATTGTACGGCAAACATTATTTTAATTCACTTAAGCCGCTTGGAAGCCACTTGAAGCCACTTAAAGAAGCTTAAGCTGGGTTGATGCAGATAGGGTGCTATCCAGAAATATCCTACCCTCTTAGTAGGATATTTGTGAGGTGGGGCCCGCACGAGCCCCACCGTTTCTTTCCGCTAAGTAACGCAACCACAAAAACCTGTCATTATGAAAGTCAACTGACGCGTTTTCTTAATTTCTTAACGCACCAATTAATTGGGCAGTTTTATTCATTGATTTAATTGGGCGGTTTTATTCATTGAATTAATTGGGCAGTTTTATTTGTTGAACAAATTCGATGAATTAATTTAATCATTTCTTAACCTGTTTTCAATCCGTTGGCGTAATAATAAAATAAGACCAACGCACAACTTCTGAAAAAATGCTCGTTGGGAGGTTTTGACAACATTGTTCCTTCATCCTCCTTCACGAAGAATGTGAAGAACATGAAGAACGTGAAGAACGCGAAGAACGCCGTCACCCTCGGAGAATGACGACGCTTCTTTTGAGACGTTCTTCCCCGCAATGATCTCCGATCACCAACTTCTTGAGGTAGGAGATTTCGGGTTTCTTTTAAATCTTCTTTGTGGTTTATAACAACACATGGATTTAATCGATATAATTAAATCTTCATGTTCTTGAACCTCGGAGTTCGTCGACGCATCACCGTATTCCGCGATTACCCGACGCCCTTCTGCGACGACGCGATGCCTTTCCGCGACAACACGACGCCCTTCCGTGATGACGCGACGCCTTTCCGCGACGACGCGATGCCCTTCCGTGACGCGACGATCGCCTCCTTCCGTGGCGATCAAATCCGCGAAGAATGCGCGTGCGACGACTTGACGTGGTAGGGGTTATTGTGAAATAATTTATATTCCCATGATCATTTCTTTTAAAATGAAGAACCCGGTTCATAAGAACAATTTTAATTCATTAAAATTGTTTTTGGTTATGTCATCTATGTGTGGATTAATCCTCCAGATCGATACCGCCTAACGCGGAGGGTGCAGGCCAAACAAACACGGCCCGAAAACACTCCGCAGTTCTTCGTTATTGTACGGATTTGGCGGGCGATGATAAAACGTGACGCAAGGGCGATTTGATGTTTCTACAATGAAAACGGGACCCGGGAGGAGCAGTGGCGCAGACGGGAAGGAAAACCGACCACCAGAGCAACTCCGGTGGCCCGCGGAAGCCTCCGGCGGGGCCCTGGCGGCGGTGGCCAGCGGATCTACGGCCGCGCGGGTCCGGCTCACACACACTGGACACGCCCTTTGCCACGCCCGTTGACTCCAGCGCGGCCCCTCGAGGGCCGCGACTTCTTCATCCCGCGGGGGCAGCGCCCCGCGGCTCCCTCGGTCGGCCGCTCGGACGAGCCGAGCCAGGCCGGTCCGACCGGCTGGGTCGCGCCCTGGCCGGACCGGGCCGTGCCGAACCGGGTCCGACCCGGACCCGGGTCGGGTCGACCATGTTCGGGCCGACCCAGGGGGGTTGGGCCGGGTCGGTCCGGGCCCAGACCCCCCGTCTTCGGACCGTTTTCGGTCTTTTGCCTGTAACTTGAGCTACGGGCTTCCAAACGAAACGCCGTCAGTGACGATGCGATCCTTGGATCGAGATGGTCGTTTCAGTGTATCGCACTCAAGGTTTCGAGAAACTTTGGGTTCGCCGGGTTGGTTCGTTCACGAAACCAACTGGGTCCTCAGAGCGGAAACGCTCATATCTTGAGCTACGGACGTCCGATTGACGTGCCGTCGACTTCATTGAATTCCTCTAAGTGAGAAGGATCTTTTGGATCACTCCGCCCAAGGTTTGGATGTAGGTGGACTACGTTCGGGTTGGTTTTGACTTAAAAACCAACCCGGCCCTCGGACGAAAAAGCCAATAACTCTCAGACCGGGCGTCTGATTGACGCGTCGTTTGTGACGTGAAGTTCCTGTTGACGATACAGAACTTTTGGGATACATAAAATTCATACTTTGGGTCAGTTGATGTATCAGACTCTCGGCTCGTGGAGCAGACCCTCCCGAACGAGCTTGTTGTGTGCGGGAACCCTAGAGCTGGCTGCGACTGCTACTGCGACGACGACTGTGCAGAGATCCTCAGTGGACTGCGAAGACGACTATGCAGAGATCCTCAGTGGACTGCGATGACTACCGCACTCAATGATCCTTTGTGGGTCAGTGCTATAGGTCCTGTGTGGGCCCGATCCTGTGTGGGTCCGATCCTGTGTGGGTCAGTGCTCAGCGGTTCTGTGTGAGCCAGCGCCTACAGGTCCTGTGTGGGCCCAATCCTGTGTGGGTCTTTGCGGGGGTTAGTTACCTATCGATCCTTTGTGGGTCAAATATTTTGTGGGTCATTTAGGAGGTTAGTACCTATCGATCCTTCGTGGGTCCGACGACTTATATGGATCAGTGATCATCTCTATTGTCATTTGAAGAAGTATACCTATGTGAGCTGAAACTCTGTTTTACCTTCCTTTGTGGATTGTGTTGATCTATCCTGTGTGGATTTACGTTTTACTTTCCTTTGTGGATTGTGTTGAGCTATCCTATGTGGATTTTACGTTTGGATTTCCTGTGTGGACTGGGTTCTACTTGAGCTCATATGTTGGAGCCGAGCGAGTATTGATGACTTAGGTATATGTATGGGCATATACCTAACTCGTGTCGGATGTTACTTCGTGATTGTATCTTTCCTTTGTGGATTATACTTTGTGGATTTCGGGAGACCTTTGGGGGTCTCGGGGTCCCTACTGAGTAGCTTATACTCACCCCTACACGGGCTATGCCCACACTTCGTTGTGTTGGATGCAGATGACGGACAACTCTGATCATGGTGGAGGCTTGCGGAGCAGGATGATACCTGGAGGTGGACCACTGGGTGGGATGCACTCGGAGCGGTCGGCTGGACCCGAGGAGCTGTCGAGGATTTCTGTACCCACCCTTCAGGTGGGACTTCCAGAGGACGGTTCGACGTTGCGGCTTTACTTTTCAGTTGCTGTTTTTCCCCTTTCAGTTGTACTTTACAGTTGGGCTTGTATTTCCAGCCCCCTTTACTTTTCCGCACTTACTGTTGTGCCAGATTTTACTTAGTGTTTACCTTTCCGCTTGCTTACTCTGTAGTTCTTGTTTACTTTTCAAAGGCAATGCCTTCCCTTTTACTGGGATTTTATGCCTTGGTGCTAGTCTCCAGCCCCTGGCCTATGGAAGGTGGGCTTGGGGTAGTCACGGCACGGGTCCCGAGGACGGGTCGTGACAAATTGGTATCAGAGGAGTTCGGTTCTACCGTAGACTCTGGTCTTTCTTCTATGTGAAGAAATAGTGTTAAGCGTATTGAGTGTGGTTATCAGTCCAGGGAGCCCAGTGTTGGTGCGGTGGCCAACATATCCGTACACCAGGACCCTGACTTCTGATTTCCGACTTAATGCACGAAAACATTGATTGCATGTGTTTTTCAAGTTTTCTTTGTGATTACTTCATATCAGCTCAGCAGGTATATTGTTCTGACCGTGGCGCACCTGTTTCCCTTTCAGGATGGCCCCACGATGGTAGCCATCTAGGGTTCCGAGAGTGGTACGTGACGACAGCCCGCCGAGCGACGAGGCCTCGGTACAAGGCCCTTTGATGGCGGAGGCACCGGTGGTACCTCTACCCGCCGAGCCACCGATGCTTCCAGCACCAGCCGCTGATGATGCACGTCACCTCAGTGCACGACATGAGTTCTAGCGCCAGCGACCGCCCAGGTTCCGCGTGGAGACAGACCCCCAGGTAGCCGAGGACTGGCTGGAGGCAGTCGTACGAGTTTTAAGACTAGTGAGGACACCAGCAGACCTCATGGTGATCCTCACAGCGAGTCTACTGCATGCAGCAGCAGGACGATGGTGGAGCTTGATGCTCCAGGTGCACGATGAGGCCTCTCTCATCTGGACAGACTTTGAGGGCCTCTTCCGCTCAGAGTTCATCCCGACTACCCTCCGTGAAGTGCGCATCTAGGAGCTTCTTCAACTGCGGCAGGGCAGCTTGAAGGTCGCCCAGTACTCGGCGAGATTCACCGATCTCTCGTGATACTCGAATGACATGGTACGGGACCCGTTCTTCCGGGCCCAAATCTTTGAGCAGGGATTGAGACACGAGATCAGGGCATCGCTGATCTCTCTCAGTATCCTGGCCCAGGGAGGAGTACTGGAGTGAGCCCTTTTGATCGAGAGCTTCCTTGCTGGGACTTCTCCAGCGGCGAGACTTACCGCGGGGGGGGGGGGGGGGGGGGGGGGGGGGGAGGGGGGGGGGCACATAGCAGAGTCTTCCGCAGCGGGCAACCGACGGATGACTTAGGGGTCCCGGCAGACCAGACCCTCACGCAAACGACCTCAGGACACTGACTTAGCAGTGCGAGGCACACAGTGCAGAGCCAATCTTTCGAGAGGCTGGCAGTGATACACTTGCGGCGGGCAGGGTCACATGGCTCGTGACTGCCCGACCCACCGTGCCGAGGAGCAGCAGACAGTTGAGGGGCCACCCAGGCAGAGGAAAAGGGTCGACCGTGGCGGTCCGTAGGGAGGAGGCGGACGAGGCAGAGGAGCTAGCCGAGCAGCAGGTGGTGGGCAGCACTTTGAGGCTCTACCACCACCACCACTAGGAGGTCCGCCTCGACCACAAGGAGCTGGCGGGTAGAGACAGGCACAGCTCCAGGCAGTGGAGGCCTACGACCACGGAACGCCCGAGATGATTCGAGGTACGATCTGTGTCTATTCCACCCTTGCTGCAGTTCTTATAGACACAGGAGCGAGCCACTCTTTCATAGCCACTGCCCTTGTTCGGAGCTCGGAGATTCTGACAGAGCTGTTGGCTCGATCCTTACGGCTAGAGACTCCTACGGGAGCCGACTCGAAGATTACGCACTGGTTCCGGAAGTGTGATATTACTCTAGGAGGCGAGAGCTTCGGCTGGGATCTTCTTGTAGCAACGTCTAGGCCTTACGACGTCATCTTGGGAATGGATTGGTTATCTACAGTCCATGCACAGATAGACTGTATTAGGCACAAGGTACGATGTGTACGCACCAACCAGAGCAGGTTCACCTTTACCGGCGAGAAGGGAGCCTTCGTAGCACAGGATGGACTTCCGCAGAGGAGAGGACAACCCATCAGTCATCAGTTGGCTAGCCTCATCCTAGGATCTGTTGATGTGCGGAGTCCTAGTTTTCTTGTAGTGGTGGATCAGTATGCAGATGTCTTTCCCAACGACGTTCCAGGACTACCTCCTCACAGAGAGGTAGACTTCCATATTGACTTGTACCCTGGGACAACCCCGATATCGACTCCAGCGTATCGGATAGCCCTCGCTGAGCTTTGAGAGCTACGAGTAAAGTTGGAGGACTTGCAGGGAAAGGGTTTCATCCGACCCAGTGTTTCACCCTGGGCTTCTCCGATATTGTTCGCCAAGAAGGCGGACGGGAGCTTGCGACTTTGTGTCGATTATTGTTGCCTGAACCAGGTGACAGTGAGGAACAAGTATCCGATGCTGAGGATTGATGACCTCTTCGATCAGCTCAAGGGAGCACGGTGGTTCTTGAAGATATACCTTAGGTAAGGCTATCATCAACTCAGAGTTCGAGATGAGGACGTGCAGAAGACGGCCTTCAGATGTCGGTATGGCCACTATGAGTTCTTGGTTATCCCATTCAGCGTAACCAATTCTCCAGCGGTGTTCATGGGCCTCATGAACAGGATCTTTCAGCCATACCTCGACCGATTTGTCATGGTCTTCATTGACGACATTCTGATTTACTCGATGACTAAGGAGGAGCACGCCTACCACTTACATGTTCTACTAGACACACTCCAAGAGAACAAACTTTATGGAAAGCTCTCGAAGTGTCAGTTCTGGATACGTGAGGTCCACTTCTTGGGGCACGTCATTTCTAAGGCGGGAGTTGCAGTGGATCCTGCGAAGATTGAGGCGGTGCTAGCTTGGGAGCCACCCAGGAGCGTGACAGAGGTGCGGAGTTTCTTGGGACTAGCTGGATACTATCGGAGGTTCGTTCCAGACTTCTCCAGAGTTGCGGAACCACTCTCCGCTTTGAAGAAGAAAGGGAAACCCTTTGTGTGGTCAGACAGATGTCAACAGAGCTTCCGGGAGCTGAGACAGAGATTGACCAGCGCACCTATCTTGAGGTTGCCTGAGGAGGGAGTTGGATACATAGTCTATTGCGATGCATCAGGGACCAGACTAGGATGTGTCCTGATGCAGGAGTGGGCAGTGATCGCCTATGGATCACGTTAGTTGAGGCCGCATGATCAGAACTACGCTACCCAAGACCTGGAGTTAGCAGCAGTGGTCTTCGTTCTGAAGACATGGCGACACTATCTGATGGGCGAGCGCTTTACAGTCTTTTCTGACCACCAGAGTCTCAGGTACATCTTCTCACAGAAGGACCTGAACCTGAGACAACGGTGATGGCTCGAGTTCCTCCAGGACTATGACTTTGTGTTAGTCTATACTCCTGGGAAGGGGAACATGGTAGCCGATGCCCTCAGCAGGAGAACGGGCATTCAACTACTTGAGGAGGCGACAAAGCAGCTATCTGCTTTTCAGATATCCTTCGTGGATAGAGATGGAGCAGCCTTCCTTCAGTCTCTCACAGTCACTCCTCCACTACTGCAGTGGGTCAGAGAGGCACAACGTGGGGATGCCGACTGTGAGACGCGGTGTGCACAGTTATCCTCAGGATAGGCACCTGATGGATTCTCCTTTGGAGCAGAGTACGATATCCTTTTCAGAGGACGTACCTTGGTACCAGTCACTTTACGAGAGGAGGTGCTGAGAGAGTTTCACAGTTCTCCTTTGGCGGTACATCCTGGGGTGGCGAAGATGTACCAAGACCTCAGACGACAGCACTGGTGGCCAGGCATGAAGAAGGATGTGGCAGAGTTCGTTTCTCGATGCCTCACCTGCCAGCAGGTGAAGGCAGAGCATCAAGTACCAGCAGGCTTGGTACAGACCTTAGTGGTCCCGGAGTGGAAGTGAGATGGGATATCTATGGACTTCGTGACTGGACTTCCACGCACTTCCAGAGGTCATGACTCCATCTGGGTGATTGTCGACCGGCTCACCACGTCGTCTCACTTCTTACCCATCAGAGAGCAGGGCTCAATGGAGAGCTTGGGGCGTCTCTACGTTCCGGAGATTGTACGGCTTCACGGTGTGCCATCATATATCATCTCTGATCGAGATTATCACTTTACTTACCGGCTTTGGAAGGGATTGCAGGAGGCATTCGGGACGCAGCTACGTCTGAGCACAACCTTTCACCCTCAGACGGATGGTCAGACGGAGAGGACCATTCAGACTCTCGAGGGCATGTTCCATGCATGCGTCCTCGACTTTGGTCGCAACTGGGAGGACCACCTACCCTTGGTGGAGTTTGCGTACAACAACAGCTACCACTTCACCATCGGGATGGCACGGTACGAGGCATTGTACGACCGACCTTGCATATCTCTTTTGTGCTGGACAGAACCTGGGGAGTCAGCACTTGTGGGACCGGAGATGGACCAGGCCACGAAAGAAAAGGTCTAGGTCATCCAGGAGCGGATGAGGACAACTCAAAGATAGCAGAAGTCTTATGCTGACAGGAGGCGGAGGCTACTAGAGTTCGAGGATGGTGACCACGTCTTCTTGCGTGTCTCACCGTGACGTGGATTACGGAGATTTGGCCGAGGTGGCAAGTTGTCTCCATGCTTTATAGGACCATTCCAGGTCCTCAGCAGAATTGGCGAGGTGGCTTATCGCCTGGATCTACCACCTCAGATGCACCGGGTGCACGACGTCTTCCACGTATCTCAGCTGAGGAGATATGTGCACGACCCGACGCACATCATTGACCATGGGGAGCTAGACGTGGATGATGGGGCGACTTTTGCGGAGGTTCCAGTGGAGATAGAGGATCGACAGGAGTGGGTCATACATGGATGATCGATTCCTCTTGTGCGCATCATATGGCAGCACGGGAACCTCCAGGAGAGCACTTGGGAGCGTGAGGCTCAGATGCGTGCTCAGTACCCACATTTGTTTCCCTAGTTTATGATGTATCTTTATGGGGACGTAAAGCCCTGAGGTGGGCGTGATGTAAAGAACTGTAAATATCAAGGGAATTTTTTTTCTTAATTTTCTTTGGAATTTTACAAGAACGCTGTTTCTGACGGCACCTGATTCCAAGGCCCGGTGTGCCCAGAATCATGTTCCAAAGTTTGGCTCGGGTACGTTCAATGAACAGACTAGTGGGTTTTTTCTAACTTTTGAACCGGTGCTCGGAATCGAATTATGAGGGCAATGATGGAATCACAGCGCCGGTAATTTCTTAGAAACGCCTCTTTCGGAGTTGCTTTTTCTCGGGTGTGGTTTTTAATTTTTGGGCTTAAAGTTAAGAAATAAAATAAATTGTACGACAAACTTTATTTTATTTCACTTAAGCCGCTTGGAAGCCACTTGAAGCCACTTAAAGCAGCTTAAGCTGAGTTGATGTGGATAGGGTTCTATCCAGAAATATTCTACCCTCTTGGTAGGATATTTGTGAGGTGGGGCCCGCATGAGCCCCACCGTTTCTTTCCGCTAAGTAACGCACCCGCGAAAACCCGTCATTATGAAAGTCAACTGACGCGTTTTCTTAATTTCTTAACGCACCAATTAATTGGGCGGTTTTATTTGTTGAATTAATTGGGCAGTTTTATTCGTTGAATTAATTGGGTGGTTTTATTCGTTGAATAAATTCGATGAATTAATTTAATCGTTTCTTAACATGTTTTCAATCTGTTGGCGTAATAATAAAATAAGACCAACACACGACTTCTGGAAAAATGCTCGTTGAGAGGTTTTGAAAACTTTTTGGCTTCATCCTCCATCGTGAAGAATGCGAAGAACGCGAAGAACGCGAAGAACGCGAAGAACGCCGTCACCCTCGGAGATTGACGACGCTTCTTCTGAGACATTGTTCCCCGCAACGATCTCCGATCACCAACTGCTTGAGGTAGGAGATTTCGGATTTCTTTTAAATCTTCTTTGTGGTTTATAACAACACATGGATTTAATCGATATAATTAAATCGTTATGTTCTTGAACCTCAGAGTTCGTCGACGCGTCACCGTATTCCACGAAGACGCAACGCCCTTCCGCGATGACACGACGCCTTTCTGCGACGACGCGACGCCCTTCCGCGACGACGCGATGCCTTTCCGTGACGACGCGATGCCCTTCCACGACGCTACGATCGCCTCCTTCCACGATGATCAAATCCGCAAAGAACGCGCGTGCGACAACTTGACGAGGTAGGGGTTGTTGTGAAATAATTTATATTCCCATGATCGTTTCTTTTAAAATGAAGAACCCGGTTCATATGAACAATTTTAATTCATTAAAATTGTTTTTGGTTATGTTTTATATGTGTTGATTAATCCTCCCGATTGATACCACCTAACGTGGAGGGTGCGGGCCAAACCAACACGGCACGACAACCCTCCGCAGTTCTTCATTATTGTGCAGATTTGGCGGGCGATGAAAAAACGTGACGCAAGGGCAATTTGATGTTTCCGTAGTGAAGAACAGGACCCGGGAAGAGCATCGGCACAGACGGGAAGGAAAACAGACCATCGGAGCAACTCCGGTGGCCCGCGGAAGCCTCCGGCGGTGACGGATAGGGCCGCCGCGGCTGAAGCCGCGGCGGCGGTGGCCAGCGGATCCGCGGCCGTGCGGGTCCGGCTCAAATGCACGAGACGCGGCCTTTGCTGCATCCGTTGACCCCAGCGCGGCCCCTCGAGGGCCGAAGCTTCTTCATCCCGCGGGGGCAGCACCCCGAGACTCCCTCGGTCGGCCGCTCGGCTGGACCTGGCCGCGCCGAACCGGGTCCGACCCGGACCCAGGTCGGGTCGACCCAGTTCGGGCCGACCTAGGGGGGTTGGGCCGGGTCGGTCCGGGCCCAGACCCCCCGTCTCCGGACCATTTTGGGTCTTTTGCCTATAACATGAGCTACGGGCCTCCGAACGACGCGCCGTCAATGGCGATGCAATCCTTGAATCGAGACGGTCGTTTCGGTATATCGCACTCAAGGTTTCGGGAAACTTTGGGTTCGGCCAGGTTGGTTCATTCACGAAACCAACCGGACCCTCAGAGCGGAAACGATCATATCTTGAGCTACGGACGTCCGATTGAAGTGCCGTCAAATTCATTGAATTCCTCTAAGTGAGACGGATTTTTTGGCTTACTCTGCCCGAGGTTTGGACATAGGTGGAGTACGGTCGGGTTGGTTTTGCCTTAAAAACCAACCGGGCCCCTGGGACGAAAAAGCCAATAACTCTCAGACTGGGCGTCCGATTGACGCGCCATATGCGACGTGAAGTTCCTGTTGACGATACAGAACTTTTTGGATACATCAAATTCGGACTTTGGGTCAGTTGATGTATCAGCCTCTCGGCTCGTGGAGAGGACCCTCCCGAACGAGCTTGCTGTGTGCGGGAACCCTAGAGCTGGCTGCGACTGCTACTGCGACGACAACTATGCAGAGATCCTCAGTGGACTGCGACGACAAATGTGCATAGATCCTCAGTGGACTGCGATGACTACAGAACTCAGCGATCCTTTGTGGGTCAGTGCTACAGGTCCTGTGTGGGCCCGATCCTGTGTGGGTCCGATCCTATGTGGGTCAGCGCTCAGCGGTTCTATGTGAGCCAGCGCCTACATGTCCTGTGTGGGTCCGATCCTGTGTGGGTCTTTGCAGGGGTTAGTTACCTATCGATCCTTTGTGGGTCCGATCCTTTGTGGGTCATTTCGGGGGTTAGTACCTATCGATCCTTCGTGGGTCCGACGACTTAGATGGATCAGTGATCATCTCTATCATCATTTGAAGAAGTATAACTGTGTGAGCTGAAACTCTGTTTTACCTTCCTTTGTGGATTGTGTTGAGCTATCCTGTGTGGATTTACGTTTTACTTTCCTTTGTGGATTGTGTTGAGCTATCCTATGTGGATTTTACGTCTGGATTTCCTATGTGGACTGGGTTGTACTTGAGCTCGGATGTTGGAGCTGAGCGAGTATTGATGACTTAGGTATATGTATGGGAATATACCAAAGCCGTGTCGGATGTTAATTCGTGATTGTATCTTTCCTTTGTAGTTTATCCTATGTGGATTTCGGGAGACCTTCGGGGGTCTCGGGGTCCCTACTGAGTATCTTATACTCACCCCTGCACGGGCTATGCCCGCACTTCGTTGTGTTGGATGCAGACGACAGACAGCGCTGATCGTGGTGGAGGCTTGCAGAGTAGGACGGTACCTGGAGGGGGACCACTAGGAGGGACACACTCGGAGCGGTCGGCTGGACCCGAGGAGCAGTGGAGGATTTCTGTACCCACCCTTCATATGGGAATTCCAGAGGAAGGCTCGACGTTGCGACTTCACTTTTCAGTTGCGGTTTTTCCCCTTTCAGTTGTAATTTACACTTGGGCTTGTATTTCCATCCCCCTTTACTTTTCCGCACTTACTGTTGTACTAGCTTTTACTTAGTGTTTACCTTTCCGCTTTCTTAATCTGTAGTTCTTGTTTACTTTTCAAATGCAATGCCTTCCCTTTAACCGGGATTTTACGCCTTGGTGTTAGTCGCCAGCCCCTGGCCTATGGAAGGCGGGCTTGGGGTAGTCACGGAACGGGTCCCGAGGACGGGTCGTGACAGCATTGGAATTTCGGTAGGGCATGTACAATATTACCTTTGTTGTTAGTGTTTAGAAGTTGAGGCTTCAACTCACTAATATAGTTCCATGAAATATGAAATTATCTTCTACACTTGTAACATTTACCGCTCCCATGAAATCCGTACCTTGAATGCTTCTTCCCACATTTTTTGGATGTCGAAATTTTCACTTTCTTTCCTCTACTTTCTTAATCAATGATCCTCCCCAAGTTGGGCTCTAAAGATATATTCTTTTCATTGAATTTATGGGACCAATGAATCTCTCCAAACTTGAGTTCAACTTTCACCATGACCTCTTAATAGTTTTCATAGTCTCTTTTGGGTAGATTCATTTTTAGATGAGGTCTTAGTCCATCGATGAATCTTTAAACCTTCCCATTGGGATCTAGGATAAAGATAGAGGTTTAGTTGGAATGCCTTTTGAAGATCATATCATAGCATCCCACAAATTCATTTTCCTTCTACTTTAGGTCAAGAAAATCCTTCTATATTTTTATTCACATCAAACAGGGGAAATATATTTTGAAAAAGTTCCCCTATACTCTTTTCACTCTATAGCTTCAATCTCCCCTATTGGATTCATGTTTTTAACCAGTATCCACTACTGATAGGATTATCCCTATAAGAAGTACATAGATAGGGCGACTTTATCTTATTTTGAAAAACATAGTACATAAAAATATCTTTTTGATAATTATTATCCATTATTTAGCAATCAATGGGTTGGTAGATACACTGAATGAATGTGGTCATTAACGCATAAAGGACTCATTGGAAAGTTGTTCCCCTTGAAGTGAATTTGGTCTCTCGGACTGATTCAATTTATTGTTCATAACTCAGGTTAGTTAATTCATCATTCTCATAAATTTTACAATTTTGGATTCCATTTGAAGACCATCAATGCCTGATCTATTATTCCCTCCATTTACACAGTTTCTCCTATTTTCTTATATTTTTCAAATGAAGAAAAACATAGTGAGAAACATGTTTCATTTAATAATATTTTTATTCTAAAGTAATTGAATGTCTTAAAACATCATGATTAAAAATTTTATTCTTTAATTACAATCATATTTTCTATGAATCCTTCATAATGGTTAATAAAAATCTTGTGAATAAATAAACACATACACCATTAGTGTCAAACCAAGAGTGCATCAAGGTCTGTTATCATGTACCAGGTTACGATGCGTTAGGCCTGACACACCTTGTCTGAGTTGTTACCCCTAGGTACATCTGTGCTAGAGCCACTTCCAATTTTTCATATCTAGAAATATATTTTTTTCTCATAAACCACTTAATTAATATTTCACCAAAATACCAGGACAATTTTCCTATATTTGAACGTTTTTATATGATTATTCATATAATTTTAAAATCCTACTTTCTGAAAATAACTAAACCTTAATTTGATATTACCTATGGCATCCCAAATTGTTATTACACAATCTTTTAATTACATTGTGTGAAATAGGGGATCTTTTAAATTATAGTTTATGGGAAATAAGTTACAAAATACATGAAAAATGAAAATACTCTTCTAAAAAACATTAACGGACTCTTAATTGGATCATATTCTATAAAATCATTGAATCTCATAACCTGGGGGTATACATCAAAGTAAACGGTATGCATAATTCCCAGTAAGCGAAAATAAGTGAAACAATTTACTTGTGATATTAAGGAATATCAATAAGAACATGGGAAAATACATAGAGGCATGACAAAGAGGCATATCATAATAATAATAATATTAATAATAACTAGTAAATTTGGATAGAACATTTAATTGATTCATTTATAAGCACATCACCAAGGTTTATCACTGATGTGTCATAAAAATCAACAGGGTTATTCACCAATGTATCGTAAAACATGTCATCTCTAGATATTAAATTCTATAACCCATCATTAGAGTGAAATCAAGGAACACCATTAATATTTATTAATTAATGTGATCCAAATATATCATAATAAATCATTTAAAAAATAACCAATGGAGAATAAAAGAAATGGGTTTCATATCAATATCATGACGTTTTTTTTAAAAAGTGCTTAAATATAGGATCTTTATGTCATTATAAACTCATGAAAAAGGAATGTGGGATTAATTTATGTTAATACTATAATAAAATAGATCATTTGGAAACTTGGGAGAATAACCCTAGAAAAAATATTTGTCTGGGTATTCACAAAAGAAAATAAGATAATTTATTGAGAAAAAGAGAGAAATGTTGAGAAGAAAATTCGACTGCATAATAAGTATGAAACATAGTTTTAGAAAACATTAAAAAGAGAGGGAGAAAGGGTATCAAATTAATAAAACAATCTTAATATATTAAATTTATACAATAAAATGTATAGAGGAATATATATTGGAAATTCTAGAGACACACCACATAAAAATGGAACTTGAACGGAAATGAGAAGTTGAGATTTCCCTTACCATGAATTGTAACTCCTAACACTCAAAGATTGGGACCTCGGGGTCTTGAAGAAACATTTGGAAGATTTTTTGGATGGTAAAAATATCATAGATTCATGGATTATTAATTGGTAATGAATGATAATGTATAAATGGTTGGGTATTTATAGAAAAATTGGAGGATTTGTTTATTAATTTTCTTGGAAACCTAGGTAGTGGTAAATTCAAAACAATGGGATTTACCATGGTATTTTCCCATGATATTTTCCACTTGGGACACCAATTATGTTATAATAATCCACAAGAGTCGACCATTATTTTTTATTAAAAAATAAATAATTATGTCATTAAACAAACTGAAAACTGAAAACTGTAATTTTACTATTCAAGAAAAAACAAAATATTTTAGAAAATTCTCATAAATTCACCCTAACCTAATTTAGATGTGATGATTTCATAAATGATTTTTATTTTAACATAAAATTTATAAATTCATGAGAAATTTAATTTTTTAATATAAAAATCCTTATTTATTAAAAATAACATTGGATAGAAAATGAATAGTAAAATGCATAATAAAATTTCTGACACTTGAAATAAAATAAAATTATTTTATCATTTAAATATAAAGTATATTTTTAATAATAATATTTATTTAAAATAAAAATTAATAATAATAATTTTGTTTACTATAATAATTATATTTATTTTCTCTAAAAAGTACAATTTCTGTCGGAAAAATCAATTTATCAAATTCGTCACATTTTTAGGAAAAACCATACTCAAAATGGAATTCACGGAACACCAATTTTATTTATACAAAATAATTATACATTAATTAAATAAATATTTGAAACATAACACTGTATAACACCTACATATCACCTAAGGTTAAGGTGTGTGATATTGATAGATTCATAGGGCAGCTCAGTTAATATTGCCCGATTGGTAATTTCCACAAACTTGAACTTCTCCTGTCAATGATTTCATTCAATAATAACATATTGAATATCATCTTGTGATTGGTCAATAGATAGGGCCAGTGACGCTACGTCCCTCCCATGTTCTGAAAATTGGGCTTCGTAAGGTATGAATCTACTAGATGAGGCCATCAACTTTTCTTTCTTCATTAATTTTCCTTTTTCATTTCTACTTATAAATAATAATTACTAAGAGTATAATTTCCAAAGGTCATATTGGACAATAGTCTTAATTGACCAATGATAATATAACGGTAAAAATCCCATGGTCACATTTCAAAATATAATCACTTAATTATTAGATAGTTATATTTTTGTCCTGTAATATAATATAAGACACATTTTCATGGAATAATTATCAATCAAAATGTTTGGGTTGTTACAATAACACTCAATATCAAAGGCCCCAATTGATCATCCATGATAAATTTTTCTACACCATATAATTTCTTACTCACCATACTTTTCTCTTTATTAACATGCTAAGATTTATCTGTTCGGGGAGTTATGGTATTCCTAGAATCTCCATGGATTGCTCAGTTATGATGATGATATCTATTCTTCTGCACCTTTTCTATCGAAGTGTGTGACGTCTGTGAAATATGAGACATGTTTCTAGGAACCAAAAATGGAGGTTTATAAAAATAACACTGATGTTGTCCCATCCAGTCTCAATTATGTCATTCTCTAGGTGATGATGTATAATATCACTTCATGTGATCAAAAAACCACTTTGAAAACATCCCATCTTAATCTTCGTTCTTGGAGGAAGGTTCACTAATCCTGTAGTCTGGTTCTGATATATACCACACCCTTGAGAACATGTGTCCCTATTCCTTTTGTTTATATCATATAAGTTTCTACTAGTTCTCATAGAAATAAACATGCTCCCTCCCACTGTATTTCTTGAGATATCTATTTCTACCACTATCGCTCTATTGACCATTTTTGTATAATCTGTAATACAGAGGACATCAATATTTGAGTGAATTTATAGTTTCATACTTGACTAAAAAATTTGAACCTTAAAGGATTCACTCACTAATATTTCTAGTGTAAAGCATACTAAATTCATAAATTTAGCCGCAAACTCTATTATAGTGATATTTTCTTACTTCAGGATGAAAATTCGATTTGTTGTAGAAATTTTCAATGTGTGAGGATACAATTGTTTATTGATAAATTATTGAAAATAATTCCATGAAATTCCTTGTTATAATTTATTCTAAAATTATAAACCCCACCACTAGAATTCTAGGTCCTCCAAAATATACATTTCAAACTTCACCTTCATCTCATCTAGTGTACCAAGGAAGTCAAAGAATTTTTTCATCTTATTTATCCACACTTATTCCCTTTTCAGTTCCTAATCACCGCTAAATATGGGTGGATTATAGTTTATGATTTGAACAGAATGATCCAATTTCCACGGTTCATCCCTTTTATTCCCCTGATCCATGTCCAAGAAAGCCTAGAAAATACTCTAAACTGGTTATTGGTCTACCTATGTCTTATTTGTAATAAAATTTTCAATAGAATCTTTCAATTGGTTTCTATGGAACCAACCTAATTTCATTCTCTATAACCAAAAGAAAACTACAATCAGTCTCACTCACTATAAAATGAAGTCATAGAAATTTCAAATTTACCACATCATACATAACAGAACAATGATTTTCAAAATTTAACTATATCCTTTTTCAAACCAATATTTTTTTAAAACTCCACCATAATTTTGAAAATCAAACCATTTTCAACTATTTTCAAACAAACAAACATTTGAACCAAATCACAAATCATCACTCAAAATGATTTATGAAATCATAGTGGGAAGTCATTTCTATCAATGCATTGCATTATTTTCTCACTGATAGGACCATGATGATGAAGTTATATCTCATAGAAGTGTCTGAAGACACTCATATTCCCAAAATACATAGTAACATAAATTTCAACAAAAATAGGTTATCTATGCGTATTTATGCTATACATTTCATGTTCTGATGATCTTACACCTTACTACCATCCCCAATATACGAACTGAAACCATTCCCATATCATGGACCAAACAAGATAATACAATTTTTAACATCACACCCCTCTTCATTGGCTTGATAAGTGAAAGGTGTGTCACTAGGCCTTAGGGGACATCCCCAAGACACCAAAGACTGGAAATAAATTCAAAGTGCTTTATAAGAAATTGGGGGATTATTTTACCTTTGAAAATAAAACAACCAAACCAAAATAACCATAACCAAATAACCTCTATATTATTCATGAGTACAAAGTATTACTGAGAGAAAATCAAACCAAATTGTTCTATATCAGAGTAAAATATGAAAACCAAGATAAAACAACAAAAATATAAAAGATAAACCAACTCAGTAACTCCTAACTAGTTCCAATCTCCAATACATCAAGCCATTACCAATGTGTCACATTGCAACACTAAAGAGTTGGGAAACCTTTCTTATCCTATATCGTGATAGATAATATCTTCAAATTCAGTAAATCTCCCAAGAAGTGGGTGATTATAAAAATAAGTTGGTTTTCCCTATATATTTCCCAAATCATTCCACTATGATAGAACATGTTATAAAATTTATATAAAACAATTTAAAACAATTTAAAGTAGTTTATTTCAAATCATAAAATACTATTATAATCCAAACGGGTTTTGAAGGAATGTAACCAAGAATGTCTTTAAAACATTTCACAATTCAATTTGGAATACCAAATACCCAATTCCACATATTCACACATACCTTCCTAGGTGAAAATTACATACTCATTAGTGTCCTCTCATCGATCTACCAATACATCACATGGTAACCTATGTCAAGTTCCCCAATGGAATTCACCCCTTATATAAGGTCATGTCAATGTAAATGAACACACACAACAACCATGTTTTACAATACCCATGCTAATCCATTTAAATAAAAAAATTATTTTATTGAAAAACAATCTAATAAAATATTTCTAGGCACCAAGACCAAAAAATATTTTTAAAATCATGAACAAAATTCACTTTCCAGAAAATAAAAAATTTCCATAATTTCACAAAACCATCACTATATAAGTTTTCTATGAAGAATAATACAGCATTTTCATAATTCAGTTTTAGGTATTAAATAAATTTAAAGTAAATTCTTAAAATTATTAAAAATTGGAGTCCAGAGTGAATCCACTTAAATCTCAAACATAGGATAACTGAAAAACAACTCAACTTCATTAAAAAACCACCTTGTAACTCTTTAAATTGTCCTTAGATCTTATTACCTTCAATAAAAAATCCATATATAAAAATGATTGAAAACAAATGGCATGAATCTATCCACAAAATATTTTATCCATGGTTCCAAGAGAGGGAAGAAGTAGAAAAATTAGGAAAATTATGATGAACAACCACTTACTAAAAAATCCATCCTCTAACACACTAATATTTTCCTAGGAATCACTCCCAGATCAAAAGTAATGGACTCCACATCTTTTGGAGGGAGAGGAATTTGTGAAATGACATGTTTAGTACATAAAGGCTTTGGGAGGAAAAAGGATTAGATCTATAAATTTTATATATAATTTTTAATAGTGAATGGTTAGAGTGTATGATTAGTAAAATTGGGTGCTAACCTTACACTAGACACTGTCTCCAAACCCACCTCGCTTGGTTTTCTCACATGATTTGAAAAACCATTCACCAAATATGCTAAAACCCACTAACATTACATTCACAGTTTCTCTAGGGTTCTTCTAGGTAGCCACAATTTTTTTCTAAACCATGTTCCTAACCATTCACCTACTGATTGAAAATTATTTTAGTTTCACTATTTCTTGGGAGTAGTTGAACTGTTTGTACTAACTGTGCTCAAACCATGTACCTCCAAAAAATATTTATAACATGATAAAAATACTATGAACCTACAAAAAATTAACCCAAAAACTTTATATACTTAAAATACCAAAATATCGGGTCAAGTACCTAAATCCACTGGCAATACAAAGGTTTTGTGGAGAAATCACATGGTTGAATAAGTAATAAGGGAATATGGAAATTCTAAGAGGGGAATATATCCACACTTGTTTAATAAGTAATTAAAATCGAGAGGATGAAGTTTCAAGGGGGGGGGGGGGGTGTATGTAAAAACCTAATTAATGTTGATATAAAACATTTTCATATATACATTAGTTATATTTATAGAGTTATATTCATTATAAAAATACTAGAAAATTTTTTGTTCGAAAAGGAAAAGATTTATTTGTAACCAAATTGTGATTTATACATTATATAGTTATATATATAATCCTTATTTCCAAATTATAATATTTTAATTTAAAAAAATAAACCTAAGTTTTTAATTCATCATTTAAAAATTATCTTAGGATGAATTTTTGAATTTTTTTTAAAAATATTAAATTTTCAATGAGTAGTGAAAAATGATGGTTTTATGGAAAAGTTCATTTTATTTTTAATTATTTACAAATTGAATTATATTTTGGATTATTTTTAAAATTTCATTAGTTTATTATGATTAACAATAATCATATTATGGTATTTGTAATGAATTTTATACTTTAATTTGGTATAAAGACATTTTTATACGACAATGCTATTTTCTGAAAAACTATTTTTCATCGCATTTTTTAAGTTTAATTTTAAATAAAATTATAAAACTTATATGATTTGAATGTTTAAAAATGGATTCAATATATGGAATCAGGGGGGTCTAAATTTGGTAAATAGGTCCCTTTTATTTTTGTATATTATGAATAGTAACCTTAGTAATTTTTATTTGCATGATAAATTGTCACAAACTAGCCCGAGTCGACCCTGAACCGGTCACCCAGGCCAGCCTGAGACAAGTCCCGAGAGACATTCCCAATCCTCTCGGGATATTTAGAAGCACTGAGGTCATAAATAGAGTACACAAGGGAACTATTTCTCCCAAATATAAAAAATCAAACAAACGACAGAAAGAAATGAACAACCCAAAATACATTTATATAAAAAAATTAAACTGTACATTATTTGTACAAGAAACAGAAAGTAAAACTAAACCAACAACTCATCTGACCAAACTTCACAAACAACAAACTCCATGTTGCCCTTCTGGTCATTCTCTAACACAATGATCACACATCGCCCAAGGTGATTGAACTCAAGCTGAAACCTATATAAGGGATAAAAAAAGAAGAAGTCTCTAGGCGAGAGTATTAAAACTCAATAGGTTAGCCTGATATTCTATTCCAAATGAAATTCTTTTAGAATATTAGAATCATCAATTCCAATATTTCAATACAAGATATAAAAGTATGTACTTAAAATGAGGTTCCATGGTATAATAATTTTCAGACAAAAACTTGATGTTTTATAAAAAAGAATACTAGTAACAATTTTTTAAAGAGGTAAAACATCAAAATGAAAATTGTTTTCAAGAGGGGTGATTTAAAGAAGGTTAAATTTTAAATAAAAAACACATGATGATGAATTTACCAACTAAGAACACCATATGCTGATAGTGAGTACAAAATAGCCAATGAGCACAAGTCTTTGGAACACCCCGAGGCACTAGTTTGTTGTGGGACCTAGGTACCTCATATCTCGGTGTAAAAGTGACCATAATGAATATCCATTCTCATGAACATGAGCCACTAGTAGGAGAATAATCCATAACCCAGTGGTACCCATCAACATCATCATCGTAGTTTAGTTAGTGTGGTCATCATCAAACTTTATAGGTGAAATCGGTACAAAACAACACTGAATCACTAGAATACTAGTACATGTACACCAACCTAGATACTCAGGTTTTTCCCTCTTTGTTCTCAAAAAAGTTACACATCTATAATTAACCATTTTCCAATGAATATTCCATTTAAAAATCATAAAAACTATCACGAACCATCCCCTGAGGCCCATTCCGTGACTACCCCAAGCCCTCCTTAGATAAGAAAGGGGTTGGAGACTAACACCAGAAATGCATATCCCTAAAATGAGAAGTAATTGCCTTTAAAAATGTAAAATCACATAGTCCAAGAACACAAGATGATGCAACCACAATGTAAAACTACAGTAGTAAAAGTGTGTATTAAAAGTGAAGGACAGGAATACAAGCCCAATTGAAATGATACAACTACAATAGAAAATAGAAAAAAATCTCCAAAGATCGTCCACCAAGGATCCTACCTAAAGGGTAGGTACAACCCATCTCTATAGCTCTCCACATCAACCATCACCACCATACACCATCAGTTTCTATCTCCTTGAGTCTCAATCAAGGCTTCCTTTCATCTACACAAGACAGAATAAGGTGAGGGCGAAGCCCGTGCAGGGGTCAGTATAACAATACGCAGTAGGGAACTCGAGACCCCCGCATGAATTTCAGAATTCCACAATGGAAAACCATAAAGGATGATCTCAATCACCAAGCACAAAGAAAAAGACTCAACTCAAACTAGTTATAACTTAAGTACATAAGTATAGATGATTAGTTATAAAGATAGATCATCTTATTCTTTCAAGAGTCTCTACTGCTGACCCACATAGTGTTGGTAGGTAGTAACCCCAACTAAGCCACACAGGATTAATAAGTACTAACCCCTGCTGACCCACACAGGATCAGACCCTCCAAGGATCGATAGGTACTAACCTCCGCTAACCCACATAGGATCTGACCTACAATGGATCGATATGCACTAACCCACACATGATTGCTGATTGCTGACCCACACAGGATCTTAACCACACAAGATCAGTTTGTGTTGACTAACATAAGATCTCTCGGTGATGATCCACACAAGATCGCTATTCATTCCTCATTTATGAGCCTCCCACTATATTCCCTTTCATAGTAAGCTTGATTCTAGGAGGATCTAATCCTCAAGCCATCAGTCATAATTCAACAAGAACAAAGTCCCACAAAGAAGTAACCCAATGATTCATATTGTCATAAGGATTCCAATGCATCATATGAAACGTCAATCAGATGCCCGATCTGCAAGTTATAGGCATTTTAGTACCAAGGGACCAGTTGGATTCAAGGTTGATCCAAACCAATTGTACTCCAAATTTCTCCAAAACTCGGGTAGAGTATCTCAAAAGGACTGTCTTGTCCAAGGATTCTTGCACCACAAACAGTTCGTCCAACACACATCTGGTTTGCGATATATGACTTTGGAGCATTTCTAGGCCAAATTAGGTCTGTGTCTGGGCCGAACCAGTCATACCAACCAGACCCAACCAAACCCGGGCTGGCCCGACCCGGTCTGGGTCTGACCCGGGTCCCACTTGGCCCAACCAGAACCGATTGGGCCATCCCGTCGGGCGGCCCAGTTCTAAGGCTGGTGCGGTCCGCTAGCCAGGCGACCTGCACAGAGGGGTTTGATCCCCCCTTCCTGAATAACATAAAAGCAGTTCGGGTTTTATGTAACCAACAGTGCCACATGGAGCCGCCTCAGCTTGTAGTGGTACCCATAGGGCGCGGGTCCCCTTCATAGTGGATTTGAAGCTACGACCACCTCCCGTGGCATGAGGTGGCACACCGCTCTTCACTAACGTGGCCGACAGAGGGCTGACCACCCATCTGGCCCACCACGGCACCGCCTCCTATTGCAGCTGGCAAGCACTGGCTACCTCCTTTGCCTGCTAGTGCCGCACAGTTTCCTCTTCCATGGGGCTCTGACGATGCTCTTGAGCTCTATTTTCACTCGGATCTGCACCTACAGGCCTCTCAGAATGCTGGCATCACTATCCACCTTGTTCAGGGTTTCATCATGTTGAAAAAAACGCCTCTGAATAACGCAACAAAATACTCAAGTGGCGGAGGGTCGAGGCCTTTTTCATTTTTCCCACACCCTTCGTGTTAGAATTACAACAGGCATGAGTATTTGATTCACCATAGATAAACTATTTTACTTATATGTTTCAAAATTCCTTTAATGAATGAGGGAAAGAAACTATTCACATGAATTAAACAAAAACCCTACCTCAAGAATCCATTGGGTGATACTGTGGTTGTGGTGGAAGAATAGTCCTTGTTCGTCAAAGTTTCCATTGTTCATCGATCTCGAACCATTTACATCCATGTTTATGTCCTCCACTAGTGGAAGATGCCGTTATACTTTTCTAAAGGATTTTCTCTTGATGAAGTCGTGTAGAAAACCCCAACCCAAGTTCCATTTAAAAAGAGGGGGAGGGTTAGTAACGCATCGACAAAATTAATGAGGTTCATTAATTAATAAACCTATTAATTTTAAATGGTGTGGTTATGAAACTGAATAGTCTATCCATTAAATGGCTTGAAAACCCATCAGTCCCACCACCGTCACTCAACAGGTGGTAGGAAAAATAAAATAACAATTTTGTTATTTTATTAATTTTTTAAAAGTTACAAAAACTAAATTTTTTACCCGACCTACTAAGGTCGATGTAAAGAATCTCTTAGAATAATCCCAATGTTAAGGATTTAACGTTGCCCTTGGATTTTTAATTCGAGATCTTGTTCTAATGATAGAAAATGCCACCTACATGTTTACTGAATGTACATTTAAAAAAGTTCAAAATTCTGTTTCGGGCACACCGGGTCTCAGAATCAAGAACCACCAATTTTAAAAGAATCCTAATAATCTCAAATAATTTAAAAAAAATAATTTTTAATTTCTAGGTCTTTACATAGTCATCAAACACGACACACACATGTATCACATTTCTTTCCCGAATTAATAAACCACTTCAATTTTCCTAAAACAATTTCAAGAAGTATAATGAGGCCTTGCACATAAAATCTATTAAAAATGCTCTTTATGGAAAAAACCCATCAATATCATATAAAACCAAATTTGGAAGCCCTAAAACCAAATAATAAATCAATTTCATGGTCCATAAAATGGACCAAAATATATAACTTTAAATACACATGGAAAACATTATTACCAAAAAAAATGCCAGAAAAAATGACAAACGGGGCCTTGCACTCTGGTTATATATTCAAAACACAACCATTTTCATAAGGATGTGAAAAGAGCCACTTTCCGACAACTCGGGCCAAAACATGTTGTAAACCAAAACTCATCTATTTTTAAAACCAAATGAACATTGGAAATCCATATAAGGACCCAAAAATACCATTTTTCATGCCTACAAAGCATTTATAAATCCAAAAAAATAATTTTTAAATCACACTTAACACATAAAAACCAACCGGACAATTTACCGAACACATGACATGGACTTTTAAACAAAAAATATATATATTAAGCACGCGAAAAGGAATAAAACACCAATTTCATGCCATATTTTTTTAAATCTACTGAAAAATGTTCAAGATACCATAAACCAGGTTCTAAACCTCACAAGATAGATGCGATAGATAACGGGACATTTAAACAAACACTTGGTGTGCACTTTTATGAAAAAACAACAATATATTTTACAAAACAAGGCTTAAACAACCATTTTTCAAACCAATAAAATTATCCTAAGGGTGAAAATAATAATAATAATAAATGTAAGTTTATAAAACTAAGAAAATGATGAAACTTAAATGATAAATCCAGGTTCAGGGGATATCATACCTCAAATCCTGGGTGTAAGGGAAATACACACCCAATATCACCATCCGAGGGTTTATAAACCATAAACCTATCAAGACCAGCCCCAAAAGAACAAAAAAACCATAAAATATCACGGGATAACATAAAATTAGGTCTATAATTACTAGATGTGAATAGAAAACCAAGAAATATTTAAAGGAGGAGGAAGAGGGAGGAGGAATGAGAAGGAATCTAACATTAAAAACTATAAAACTCTTTGTATTCGCTTATATCTGCACCCTTAGAGGATAGGTAATGGATTGAAACTCTTTTTAGAGACTCCTAAGTTCTAGAATAAGTCGAAAAAGAAGATTTGTTTCAAAAAAGTTTGAATTAATTAATTTATGAATGAGACAAATTACCTTTGAAAAAATGGACGATTTGAGAAACATTGAGAAGGTTTTCGTAATTCATGTCTAAGATGAGCTCCAATGAAGGAAAATGGAACATGCGGGTCCATATAGGGATCTTGGATTCGGGTGGGAGGGTGAACCACCAAAAAATATAAATCGCTGAATAAGATAAAAGAGAATAAAATAATTTGTTTAAAACTGGAAATGGGCCCTTGGGATGACCCAATACCTGAATAAATAACCCAAATTCACCATTCTTATAAATTTCTAAGGGGTCCAAAGGGATATGGTGGTTTTAATATGTCAGTGTAGGAAAAGTGGGAAGTAGAATGAGTGATTTTTTTTTGAAAAATTAAGGAGTTATAAAAAAAAATTTGGTTTTTAAATCTAGAAATGGGCTCACGATTGGCCCAAATCATGAAGTAGCCACCATTTTCTCTAAAACTCCCAAAAAAGATATAGGGAACCCATGGTAGGATGATTTGACATATATGGAAGTTAAAAACCAAAATTTAACTCACCCAAAACCCATGAAAAGGATCATGATTTCCAATGAACCGGATCAAAACTAAGACAAGAAAAGAAAAAAAGGGGTGTGACAATTCTCCCCACCATTAAAGCTTTCCACCTCCATAAATCCATTACACTTTACAACTAAAAAAACTAAGGATTTATTATCAACATGATCCAACATATCAAGAAAATTAAATATCATTTACCATCAATGGAACTTAATCCTCTTCCTAGAAAAAAACACCAACTCACAACCACTTCCGGAGAATCAATGGAAAGATAAAGCCACCACCACCACAACCAAGTCAAGAACCAGATTGTTGGGACTTCTCCCAATGAACCCAATGATCACCCAAACCAATTTTTACTCACAAAATACAATTACATGTGCATGGGAGTCTATAACGGGCTCCCCATCATTAAATCAAAGCTACCATATGCCAAATCCTTAAAAGAAATATCTTCGAGACCTGCAGTTGGTCTCCCCACCAATAAAGAAAAACTAGAAATAAAAAAAAAGAATTCAACATGAACTAGAATTTGGTGTCACCCTCACAGGACCACCAAAAATCTCCCACAAAAAACTACATACCCATGTTAAGTGGGTTACAATAGGTACATCTAAACCACCCACTTCAGAATGGAGGGGAGAAGAACTGGGCTAACACTTTCTGCATAGTTATAGACCTCCAAAACTCAGGGAGGGGAGGGAAGGGGACCCAATAATTAGGCCACTGAAACCAAAAAAGAAACAAAGGAACTAGTCAACACACTCCACCTATGAATAGGTAAAACCAATACCTCACCCGATTTACATAGGTGGTCCAAACATGGACATTGATTAGAAACTCACATCAATAAAGGCCTAACCATAGACACTGTGTGAGGGGTAAGTCCACCACACTGGTTGCGACCAGAGGAAATTCAAAATGATTATGAACCACAATAGAGGAGAAACTAACTTACCAAAATGATGGATGAAAGATCCTAATCAATCAATCCACACCTCTAGCAATATTTTGACTATGTGAAAAGCTTCACTCAGAGGCCTATGGCTGGAGCCCCAATTCTTGAAGCATCTGCTGCACTACAGTTAGGTGATAAGTATCACACCACTCAAAAAAAACTAAATTTATAAAAAAACCTTCATCTAAATAGGAATTCATAGATACATATAAAAATTCTCTCTCACTCTGAATGAGGAGTAGAATGAATAAGGAATACAGTGAAACACATCAACATCACCAAACACAACTACCATGTCCAAAAGAATTATCATGACCTCAAATCACTTTAAATCAATCCCAAACATCTCTCTATTCCAAAAAATGGGCTGATGCATCATCCGAAGAGGTGGATTTAACATTTTAAATGAATCCTTAGGTTGATCAATAGGAAGGTCTTCTAACAAAAAAAATCCATGGCCACATCACAACATCCAAAACATCTTTAAAAACCCACTGAACATTACTCCAAAATCGAGACACCAACAAGATCCCATATCACAACACAAAAAGAGTATGAATTCTAGATAACAATGAGTCATACTAAATAAAAAACTCTTCTAAGACATTGAAAACACTATCCACATAACCATCAGTTTATAAACAAATGTCACAATGTTTCAGTTCAATTTATTTTTGAAAAAACAATATAACTTAGTGGATTTCCTCATTTACCAATGGTGTTTCATAAAGTATCACTAAAATTCAAATTTCCATGCCACCCAGCCACCCAAACACAATTCCATATAGTGCATCCTTCCAGATATCAATATAACCATGCATGTGAGCACCCATGAATACTCCAAAATCTATAACAAAATAACACTATTCCAAAAACCATGTACCTTCCATAGGATCACTAACCACCAAGTCAAAACCCTTTTCTGACTTTACAAAACAAAACACACTTCATCAAGTACCATTTTCTTAAAAACCGACCCATTTTATTTTTAAAACTTTCAAAACAACTAAGTTACTTTAAAAAACCATATTCTGTTTTCTAAAATTCAGTATGGTATCTTTTTATAATCTAATGGCTATTGAGACCAATACCCTTTCTAAAAAAACACCAACTGCTCAAAACTGATTTGCCAAACCAATTCATCAGATTGAAACACTTTTCAACATCACAAAACACCCAAATTAAAACAAATATTCAGAATCACCATAAAGTGTTTCACACTTCCAAAAAAATTTATTCCAATAAACTACACTTTTATATTAAGTATAATCCAATCCTATTAAATCATTTACACTATCTTCTGAAAGAAATTTGTTTTATAGAAAAAAAACCTTCCAAACCATTATTATAATTAATTTTTGAAACCCCATTTTCCACTTTTCAAAATCCAATCCTTCCTTTAAAATCCATTTCCACAATTCACATAATAGGATTTTGAAAACAAAAACTCAGAATTTAAGAAAGGTCCAAGAGACCTAAAAAAGGGAACTAGTATTGGTGGGTGACTTGACTATATGGTTGGTGCCCATATATCAAACAAAAAACCAATATGAAGGGACTTATTAGGACCATTCTCCAACTCCATATTTCTTTCTAGGACCTATGAGCCCACGAAGGCCATTAGTCAGACTCCCCTGGTTATATCCTAACACCACACAATCAATAAGAACAAATGATAGTAATAAAATAGGACTTCCCATGGAAACCTGGGGGTCATAACAAGTAAAATTTCATGACGCTATTCCCATACTTACCCCTAAAGTCACAACAATACTAATCCATATACCTTCACATCCTCCAAATAACAATAGTTCTCTAAAAATAATGGTCTGCTAAGAGACGACCTCATTTGAAACCATTTTATCATGAACCTGCCCGAGTTGACCCCGAACCGGTCACCCAATCCAGACCAAGACAAGTCCGGAGAGGCATTCCTGATCCTCCCGGGATGGAGAAAATAACTGATTTCATCAATAGAGTACACAAGGGAACTATCTATCCCAAATATAAACAATCAAACAAACTGCTAAAAGAAACAAATGACCCAAAATACATTTACCTACAAAATTGAACTGCACATTATTTTTACAAGAAACAAAAAGTACAACTAGAAAAAAAAAACTAAACTAACCAAACCTAACAACCAACTAAATCCATGTGACCCAAATAGTAATGATCCAACACAATGATCAAATGTCTCCCAAGGAGATCGAACTCAAGATGAAACCTGCACAAGCGATCAAAAAAAAAAGAAGACTATAGGCGTGAGTATTAAAACTCAGTAGGTTAGCGCGATATTATATTCCCAAAGAACACTCATTAAAATAAAATAATCATTAATTTAATGTTTTAAATAAAATATATAAAAGTATGTTTTTCAAATGGGGTTCCATTATATAATATTTATTAGACAAAAACTAGCATGTTTTATAAAGAAGAATGCTAGTAAATTTTTTTCCAAGAGGTGAAACATCAAAATGAAAATAGTTTTCAAGAGGGATGATATAAAATGGTTAAATTTTAAATAAAACACACAAGATTATGAATTTACCAACTAAGAAAACTGTATCTGAACAGCGAGTACAAAATATCCAATGAGCACAAGTCACAGGAACACCCATAGGCTGTAGTTCATTGTGGGCCCCAAGTAGCTCATATCTCAGTGTAAAAGTAACCATAATGAATATCCATTCTTCTGCTCATGATCCACTATTATGGGAATAATCCATAACCTATTTTTCACCAACAAAATCATCATCATATTTTAGTTAGTGTTGTCATCGTCAAACATGCTACATGTATCAGGGAAAAAACCCCTTAGGATCACTGGCATTCTAGTATATGTCTGCCAACCTAGATACATGGGTTTTACCTTATGGTGCTCAAACAAGTTACACACCTATAAAATACCATTTTATAATGAAAATTACATTTAAAAATCATAGAAATATCAAACAGGACACACACTTGTCTCAAATTTCTTTCACAAATCAATAAACAACCAAAATTTTCAAAAAACAATTTCAAGAAGTATAACAAGAACTTGAACATAAAATCCATTAAAAAATGATCTTTTAATCAAAAAAACACATAAATACAATATCAAAACAGATTTTTCATCCCCAAAACTAATTAATAAATCAATTTCATGGAACATAAAATGGATCCAAAAGATAGAACACGAAATACACATGGAAACCATTTTTACAAGAAAAAAAATACCAAACTAGTCTTTAAGAGTTGATCAAAATTCACATTTGAAAAAGGTATGATTTTAAATTTTATTAAGGAGGTGTATAAACAAAATTTATACCTTAAAAACACTTTCTTAAATCCCTTAAAACACTCAGGTTACTTATTCAAAACACGACCATTTTCATAAGGATGTGAAACAATCCATTTTCCAGCAACTCGGGCCAAAACATGTTATAAACCAAAACCAATTTTTTGTAAAACCAAATACACATTTGAAATCCATAGAAGGATACAAATATACCATTTTTAATGCTGAAAATTAATTTATAAATCCAAACAAATAATTTTTAAATCACACATAATACATAAAATCCAACTAGGCAATTTACCGAACACATGACATGCACTTTTATACAAAACAATTTATTTTAAGAACATGAAAAAGAATAAAAAAATGCATGAAATATTTTATTCAAGATACTATAAAATGTACAAAATACCATAAAACAGGTTCTAAACCTCACAAATCAAGAGAAAAAGATAACATAATATTTAAACAAACACTTGGTGTGCACTTTTATGACAAAACAACACTACCTTTCAAAAAACAATGCATAAACAACGGTTTTGCACATGAAGAAAATTATCCAAAGGCCAAAAAACAGTAAAAATTATATTTATCAGTTTATTAAAATAATAAATGATGAATCATAAATTATAAAGTCATCTATAAAGGATATCCTACCTCAAATCCTTGGCATAATGGAGACGCATACCCGATATCACCATCCAAGGGTTTATAAACCCTAAACCTATGAAGACTAGCCCCAAAAGAACACAAAACCGATAATAAATCAGGGGATAATAGAAACCTAGGTCAATAACGACTAAAAGAGAATAGAAAACAAAGAAATAATGAATGGAGGAGGATGAGGGAGGAGGAATGGGAAGGAATATCACTTTGGAAACTATAAAACTGTTCACATTCCATTAGATCTGCATTATTATAGGATATGTAATGGATTGAAACTCCTTGTAGAGACTTATAATATCTGTAAGAACTAGGGAAAAAATATTTGTGGTAAAAAGAGTACTAATTAATTTATTTATGAATGAGACAAATTACATTTGGAAAATCTGGACGATTTGAGAAACATTGAGAAGTTTTTCCCTAATCCGTAAAAAATATGTGCTCCAAAGAAGAAAAATTGAACATGGGGGTCTGAATAGGGTTCTTGGATTCTGGTGGGAGGTGTAATAACCGAAAATTATAAAACAATGAATAAGATTTAACAATTTTTTTTTAAAAAAAACTAGAAATGGACCCATGGGTTAGCTCAATACTTGAATTGATTACCCCGATTAACCATGATTATGAATTTCTAAGGGGGACCAAAGGATATGGTGGTTTTAATATTTTAGTGGAGGCTAAGTGGGAAGTTTAATGAGTAAAAAATGTTGAAAAACGAATAAGTTATAAAAGAAACAATTTTTTTTAAATATGGAAATGAGCTCACGGTTGGTCCAAATCATGAAGTAACCACACTTTTCTCCATAACATCCAAACAAGATTTATGGAACCCATAGTAGGATGATTAGTAATATATGGTAGTTCAAAACTAAAAATTAATATCACCCAAAACCCAAGAAAAGGATCGGGATTTCTAGTGAACGAGATCAAAACCGAAACACAAAATGAAAAAAACGGGTGTGACATAAATGGTAAATATGATAATTAAAGTCAATAAATAAAGTAATAAGGACTGGAAAATAACCCTGAAACTTGAATTAATTTTATTTGATGAGTGTATTTCATCCATAATAATCAAATATTTGGTTATATGACCTTTTTTCTATAGGTCCGGGCATAGCTGAAGCCTAGTTGGGCGTACACCCAACATTAATTTTTAACATGATCAATGATTATTCTAGGATCAATGTGATGATGAACACCACACTAGTACAAAAAAGTGTTTTACGTTGGTTTTTAAGCTTTTTAACATCTATTTTGTGGAAACGTTATTGCGAGTGACATAAAAAATATGGTTTTTTATGTCTGTTATTTAATAAATGACGTTAAAAATGATTTTTTATAGTTTTTAATGTTTTTTTTTAAAAAACTTATGTGAAAGAACTTTTGGAAATTCCCTTAAAAAGCCATTTTTTATGTCGGTTTTAAAAAAAGGACGTCAAATATGACTTTTATCCTGGGTTTTTAAATAACTGATGTAAAACATATTTACCATCTTGTAGATAATTATGTAAGCTTTGATTTGATAGGTCGTAGAGCTCGAATTGAGTTACAGATCAAAAGTTATGATAATCAAATGTTTGATATATTTTTTCGAGGAAAGATCAAATGAGCCAACCTTAACTTTGTATTAGAATAAATTTAAGAATAGAAAGGAATATTTGTAGTTTTACCATGATATAAAGAATTAAACATCATTATAATAAAATAATAATCCTTAAATGGTATATCAATTAAGAAAACTACTCAAAAAAAATATAAATCATGAAAAAATAAATATGAATAACTTGATGAGATCGTGGAAGGGTAAAATAATGGATTCACTTGGAAGATCATACATGTTGATTTGGCGGAATGATGATGGCTGGAAGAATTGATTGTCAAATGGTATATCAATTAAGAAAAAAAATCATAAAAACCATAAATCATGGATAAAAAATTAAAATTACCTTGACGAGACCACGAAAAGAAGAAATAATTGATTCATGTTGAATATCAAACAAGTCTAGTTGCATGAATAATGATTGTTGAAATAAATTATTGTTAAATTAGGATATGTGTGTAATTAAAACATATAATTGATATGATAAATGAAAACACGGTATTAAAAATTTTAGGCGGCAATTGGAAATGTCGATGCTGCGATGTAAAAATATTGAAATTTTGCATTGGCGGGATATGAAAATTATCTTTCACATTGGTTTTATGATAACCATCATTAAAAGATATTAAAATTTTCACTGATTTTAAATGTCGGTTATTTAATAAACGACTTGAGAAATAAATTTTTATCTCTTTTTCAAGTCGGTTATTAAATAACCGACGGGAAAAATAAATTTTCATGGATTTTTCACATTTATTATTTAATAACCGATGTGAAAAATGTTAACAAAATTGTAGTTCATTTCCAAATTTTCGATTTGATAGGTGAAAGAGCTCAGACAGAGTTACGGATTAAAAGTTATGGCCATTGAAAATTCTCCTTCCCTAAGACTTTGTTTAGAGATGGTCAACTTACAATGCCCATAACATTTGATCCGTAACTCAGTTTGAGCTCTGTGACCTATCAAATCGAATCTTGAAAAATGAAATACATGTTTGTAAACCTTTTTCACATCGGTTTTAAAATAACTTACATGAAAAAGTCATGTATATTATTTTTTCACATCGGTTATTTAGAACTGACGTGACAATGTTTGGAAAATAGATTTTTCACGTCGGTTATATAATAACCGATGTGAAAAATGAACAAAAATGAAATTTTCATATCGGTTCATATATAAATGACGTGAAAAATAAAATAGAATGGATTTTCACATTGGTTATATAATAACTGACGTGATAAATCAATTTTCAGATATATTCATGTCGTTTCATATATAAATGACGTGAATAATGGTGACATTAAAAATAGTTTTTGTAGTAGTTCCAGTCTACATGGAATAGAATCAAGGATTTAGTTAAATTAGAAAGGTTCCCAAAAGATTTATAAGGGATCTTTCAAATCATGTTTATAATTAATTTAATTAATTTCATAATGAAAAGATCACCTAAATCTTTGGTACTTTCTTCATTGATAATATTGATGGTGTGGAATGACCCTTCTAGATTGTCTCATCGTAGTTGTGAGGATCCAAACCAGAACACATCTAGTGGTGATCCACATGTGCTCCTATGGCCTCTGATCGACACCACCAATTCTCTGTGTGCTAGCACATCGATGCAAGTGTCTTGTGTTGGTAGTTCTTGATCACCTGTTATTTGGTCTTGAAGATAGTGTCTCGTTCTTGAGAGGGTCGAGAAGGGGATTCAAGAGAGAAATCATTTAGCTCAACAATTATCAATTCCCCTGGCGTGCAGTTTGGTACTTATCATAATATACATAAGTGTATATTTACCATCATAGGTCTTAAGTTACAATATTTAATTGCATAATAGAAATTAAATACATTCATAACCTTAGGGAAAACCCATGGTTTTAAAAATAATAACACATCATTATTTATGGTGCGCCAACTTGCACAAAATGGAATTATAAATAAAATTATGTTCCATAAAATAATAGCAGCATTATTATTATTTTAACTTATAAAAACTTGTAAAATAATTTTTTACCATCTTGTAAATTATTATTTTATTACGAGACCAGATTCAATCTTCTCTAGCTCCACTTCCATTTATTGAATACCCACATAAATAAAAATTAATTTATTTTATTAAATAAATATTTTATTAAATAAATATTTTATTTAAAACTAGTAAATAAATATTTTTTAAATGTTCAATAAAATAAATAATTAAATTTTACCCATAGTCTAGTGAATAAATAATTATTTAATTTATACAATCATTTTAAATTAAATAAAATTATTCCACTTTCTTGAGAATAATATTTATTCCACTAATTAAATTCATATAGAATTTAAATGAGACCACCATAAACACTTAGTGTGTGACCCTCTTTGATTATTTCTCATTGACATTAGGAGAGCTTGCCTAAATTGCAAGATTACTATATAGAAATGGACCAAGGAATCCGATAGAAAGAACTTAATGCCACAACAATTAAATCCCCATATAAATGCTCACTATGTAATATAATAACTTTGTCTCAATATCTCATCAAGTAGGTTTCATGATAGTGTCATCAAACTTTGTTCTTGATATATCATTCTTTGAAAACCTGAAATAAACTCATCATTACACCATAGACATGGAATTTCAGGATATTGTTCTGTTTCAATCACAGACTTGAGATATCAACTTCCATAAATGGAAGGGACAAATCCTTCCTCGACTTATCCATTAATAACATGCCACTCTTGAATCACCCAATGTACCTTACTTCTGGACAACATATGGCATGACCGTTTTCATCATCAAATCAAAGTGCATGATTCATGACACATATTAATGATAATATTAAATTCTAAGGAATATTATACATGCTCACATATAGGAATATCTGATGACACCAAAACAAGAGGAATTCCCTCTGGCGGGTCTGTTATCATAATACCCCATTTGGAGATTACCAAGTACGAACTTCATGAGATAAAGACTCATTTGTTTGCGATTAATCACTCTTGATGGTCTGTATACTATGTGTTCCATCATAGTATTTCATCCAACCACAGAACCATATTTAAGAATATTATTATAGCTTTTTAAGGTTCTTATCATAGCGGGGAACTACCATGACCTTATCAAGGAAACCGATACTATAGGTCATTATTACTTCATAGTCATGAAGAACAATGAAAAATATGTAATAAAATGTTTAATAATTAAATACATTAAATATCTATATAATCAAAGTACAAATAGTTGGTTCTAGGACACCAAATCCTACCAACTCCATCTTGGACAAGAGTCAACTGCCTAAAACTTTCAGTCCAATAGACCTCACGTAATGATCATGTTTCTCATCCGTCAAGGATTATGTCATGTATTCATCCATGTTGTATTCTGTGGAAATAATACTCACAACAACTTCACCTCTCTAAGAAAAATCCCTCAAGATATGATACTTCCTAAGTATGTACTTCATCTGTTGATGTGGCCTTGGCTCTTTTGCAAGAGCCACCGTTGTAGTATTATCCTAGTACAATGTGATGAGATCTATACTCTAGGTATCACATCCTGCTCTTGGATGAAGCTTCACATCCAAAATGCTTCTTTAGTTACCACAAAAGCTGCGATATACTCATAATATACTTTAGAATCTTTGACCATACACATCTTTAAGCTCTTTCAGCTCACTTCACCTCCATTCAATGTGAAGATGTATCTCGTTTTCAAATTCATGTCATCTTGATCAGTCTAGAAACTAACACCTGCCTATCCTCTGATGACTAGTTCCTCATCTCCTCCATAAACCAGGAACATATCCTTAGTAATCCTTGGATACTTTAAGATAGTCTTGACTTCCATCCAATGGAGGTCACCTTGGTCAGCTTGATATCTGCCCACCACACTCAATGCGTAGGTGACATCTGACCTAGTACATAGCATGAAATACATGATTGACCCAATCTCTGATGTGTATGGAGTCCTTTAAATTATCTTTCATTCTTCATGTGTTTTAGGACACATATTCTTAGAAAAATTAATTTCATGTGATGCTAGAAACAATATCCTCTTGGATTGTTCTATACTGAATCTATTCAGTATCATATCAATGTATGCACTTTGAATTAGTCCCATAAATCTATTAGATATATAATGATGGATCATGATCCCAAGAAAATGTGCTGCCACTACAAATTCCTTCATGTAGTAGTATTGATTAAACCATGCCTTAACATACTATAAAACTGGTATCTCATTTCTAGTAAGTAATATGTCATCAACACATACTATTAGGAAGATGACTGCACTCCCACTTAACCATTTATAGACACAAGGCTCACATTAATTCTCGATAAAACCTAATCTAGTTATGGCTTCATCAAAACGAATGTTCCCTGACCTGCATGATTTCCTTGATCCAAAAATGTATTTCTACTAAATTCATACATTGATATCCTCCTTTGGAGTCATAAATCCTATAGGTTGTGTCATGTTGAACTCTTCTTGAAGGATCCTGTTAGGAAATGCTATTTTGACATCCATTTTCCAAATCTCATAGTCATGGCAAGAAGCACTGGCCAATATAATTCTGATGGATTTCAGTATTGAAACTAGTGAAAAGGTTTCGTAGTAGATAATAATTTGACACAACTTTAACCCTATTTCAACCAGTCGTGCCTTATTGGTACTGAATTGTCCTTCCATGTCCAGTTTCTTATTGAATACCCATTTTTGAAGAATAAGATTGAAATCAACTACAGGATCAACTAAAATCCAAACTTGGTTTTGGTACATGCAATCCATTTCAGAATTCATGGATTCTTTCCACATGGAAATATCTGTTCCACTTACTTTATCCTTGTAGGATAGAGGATCATTATTATCAACTTAATAATGAGTCACCATCCTCAGTAACATTAAAACCATTATGTTCTGGTTTTCTAACATCTCTTGTACTCCTATGTAGTTTTTTTCTCTGGAACAATTATTTCATCCATGGGGCTTTGTGGAATCTTTTCATATACCAACTCTTGTGTACCTTGAGCCCCAACTTCCTCAAAGTCTATCTCACTCCAACTATCCCTTTTGGAGATGTGCTCCAACTTAAGGAAAATGGTGTGTCTTTCCACTATAACCTTTTTTTATGAGGGGTTTTATAGGTAATATCCCCTTTTTCCTTGGGGTATCCTATAAAGTTACATTTTTTCATCAGGGTGAAACTTTGTTACCTGAAGAGGCCTTAACAAATGCATCGCTTCCCCACACATGTAAATTAGATAACATGGATTTCTTTACACTTCAGAACTTGTATGTCATTCCATTTATATATTTAGTAAGTACATGGTTTAGTATGTGTGCTGGGGTTTGTAATGCATATCACCAAAAGGATAATGGAAGACTCGCACGACTCATCATTGATTTCACCATGCCCAACAAGGTGCGGTTCCGCCTTTTCTTCACACCATTCCATTAGGGAATGTAAAGAGGAGTGAGTTGGGATAGGATCCCAAACTCCCATAAGTAATTAATAAATTCTTGATTAATATATTATCCACCTCAGTCTGAGCGGAGTTTCCTAATCTTCTTACCAAGATGGTTATCAACTTCATTATTTTATTCTTTGAACTTATCAAAAGAATTTGACTTATACCTCATTAAGTAGATATAACTATATCTATTAAAATCATCAGTAAAAGTTATGATGTATGAGTACCCTCCCCTTGATTTTACTAGAAATGGTCCACACACATTGGTATGAACCAATTCAAGAAGCTCTTTAGCCCTTTCATTTTTTCCACTAAATGAGGCTTTGGTCATTTTGCCTTGTAAACATGCATGACATATGCCAAGTGGTTTTAGTTCAAAATAATCTAAATATCCATCTTGATGAAACTTTCTCAAGAATTTCTCATTTACATGATCTAGTCAGTGATTCCAAAGTTGGGTGTGGTATGTGTCATGTGAAGTATCTTTGTTATCGACTGCCATTACTTGGTTTGTGTAATCCAACATGTAAAGGCCATTGTAGAAATGTACCCAGAAAAACAAATTCTATCGTTGTAAAAGATGAAAAATTCATTTCTAAACATAAAAAAATCCATTTTTATATATTATTGATACCAGAATAACGTTTTTAGTAACAGATGACAAACAATAACAACCCTTTAACACCAAGTTTATCCCATTTGGCAATGTGAGGTGGTAGTCCCTGATACCTACAATAGCAAGTCTGGCTCCATTGGATGCTCGTAGATCAACCTCCCCTTGGACAATCTTCTGAATCTACTTGGTTCCTATATTTGGATACATTTGTAAGCACCACAAGCTGTATTTAATACCCAATTTAAAGAAAAAGATATATTTCATTCATTTACAAATGAACCTGAATCTTACCCTTGCTTCTTAGGATGGGTGAAGTTTTTCTCTAAGTGACCCTTCTTGCCACATGAAAAATAAACAACCTCCTATTCCAATGCCTCCCATTTGATCTTATTTTTCTTGGAAGGGCGTGAAAATTCTTGGGGATTTAATATATTTCCCATCCCTTTCCTCTTATTCACCATAAGGAAAAATCGCTTCTCATGATTCATATATTTTTCCACTTGGAGAATGAGGATAAGAAGATCAGATAGAGACTTCTCAATGATGTTTGTATTAAAATTAACAAAAAATATAGATAATATTAGAGGGAGTGATGTGATAATGATATCAGTGCCCGGTTCTTTAGGTAGATTAGACCCTATAACCTCAAGGTTCTCAATGTATCCAATGAGCTTGAATATACGAGGTCTTGCTAGGGAACCCTATCCAAGATTACTCTAAAAGAGAGCACTGGAGATATCAAACCTTTCATATCATTCTCTCTTTTGGTAAAGACCACAGAGGTTCTCATGAATGATATAAGCATCCATGTTTTGGTTGGACTTTATGAGTTCACTAGAAATTGATGATAAAATCAAAAATTTAATTTTGAAAACGTCATTGATATGTTTCTCATAGACTAGGAAGTCCTCATCACCCACCTCTTTGGCAGGCAGATCATGTAATACTATCTCCCACATGTAAGAATTTCATTCATGGAGTAGGATAACCCGAAGGCTTCTAAACTATTCCTAGAAGCTACTACGAGTGAGGATGTTTTCCTTATATATAATTGATCTCAAGGATAGTGTGGTTGACAAGTTTTTCATTTTTATTCTACAATTAAAATAGAAGATCATTAGTAAGTTCTTTGTTACACTTTATGAGAGATAATAAAATAATTTAATTAAGTCTCCCACTATTTTATCAATTCATTATGGCCCTCACCATTGAAATAAGAATGTTCAGTTTCCATGACATTATAGTGGAAAGGATCTATATTCCCCTTTGCATAACCCCAAAAAGTGTTGGTCAAGAAACTTGAATGTATTTAGGTAGGAAGGTTTTTGCTAACTATGGGCTTTTAGCTCTTTGATCTATTGAGTGGACTCCCCAATCCTGAAATCCTGACTTTTGATTTCCTCAACTCTTGCCTCCAATATTACACCAAGTCTATCAAGGGATACTCCTCTTTATGTAATATGGTTAAGTCAACCCTAAACCTTTAATAAGGGAATCCTAAATAAAAGTAAGTGTCCCAACAAGGGTTAGTAAAATACATAGTTTTATTGAGTTTTTCCCTTAATCAAGTAACTAAAGGCTTGCTCTGACGTAATATTTAATTTGAGGGATTTTTATCTTTTATGCATTAATTTATTATTTTAATTATCACATTGTTGTTAATATTAAGTGAAACTTCACTAAGTGATTAGCTGTGTCTTGATAATATTTACACATAAACTGAGTTTGTTTAAGTTCCATCTTGAATTATTGTTTAATTCATTAATTAAGGGATTGCGATAACACATCCATAATGAAAACCACGAAACTAAAAAAAAATAAAGCAAAGGACACGATCATGATCTTTTATAATCATTATTTTATCTATTGGATGATAAACTAACCCTGACCTAGGGGAGGAACACCTTGAACCTTTTGGGTTCATGTTTATATCTTTCCACCTTTCCACCAATGTATATCCAAGAATTGGTTTCGTCTCGACTCTAACTTGAACCACCTCCACCAGCCTGGGAGGTCCATCCATTATATATGTTTTTTTAACTCACATGTAGGTGAGGGATAAAAAGGGGGGTTTTACATAAAAGAAACCACGTGCACGCAGACCCTACATATTAATGAAGAGAGATGGATCACATGCTAAAAATTAATTTAATAAATAAATTAAAAGGAAACCAATCACATACAGAGGTCTTGGTCTAGTTCATGATTACCCACAAACATCCAACCATTTATAAATTTTATGAAATTAATATTCAATTATTTAATTGTTATTATTAAGAAAAATTTTGCTTGAATTGATTAAATATTATCTTTAATTAATCAATCCTTTTATCTCAATCTTTTTCTAAATTTCCTTGAGATTCTCATCATTGTACATAAATGCACCTTGGAGGTAAGCTGGTGAATACTCATTCAAATATATCCATCATGTATTATATTTGTATACTATTTTACTCTTCTGACATATGGAATACATAATGCTTCAATGCATAGAGTAACAAACTCTAGTATGATTTATGCATGATAAGAAGTTCTGAACATTACACAAAAAATAAATTTCTAACTTTGTATAATTTGGTAAAGTACATGGCGTGTAGTTCCGACTACATGGCGTGCACTACCTTCACTGTCATTCCTGAAGTACACACCTGGGGACTCTATGTGAGAGGCACACTTCAGAAATTACGGAGTAAAGATTGTGTACAGTGGGTTACACACCGTGTTGTCTCCACGTTGCTTGGTTATCAGTCAGCTTATCCATGTATGAGATACATGGTTTGGCCCCTGACCCAAAGAGACTACACACCATGTCTAGTGGGACACATGGATTGTAATCTAGTATTAGTGTGCCTATTTTTCCTGGTCAACCCGTGGTGTAAAATTAACTTCACCACATGTAATAAATACTCATAGCTTGTATAATTGATGAATTACTCCCGATGCATTGTACAAAACTACACGACATGCAGTACTGATTAAATAATGTGTATATTAGAGAACACAATGTATAAGTCTGAACACATAGCCTGTAATTTCGTGTAACCTGGGAAGAATAGTTGGTTCCTGCTGTTGAGTTTTTCATTTTAATTTTAATTAAAAAACAATTTGTTTCAGTGAAATATACAAGAAACGAAAAGAGGGAGAATCGATCTCGAAATCCATATTAAAATAATGATTAACCTTGAGTTGAAAAACTAAATTATTAAACTGTAAATCATCTATGAATTATTTAAATAAGTATAAACTATAATGTAACCACTATGATACCACTTTTAGGTTCGGGGTGTAGTAGAAGCGCGGTTGGGAAGGTGCCCGACTTTAATTTTTAAGATGATCAATGATTATTCTGGGATCAATACGATGATGAATTCCAGTCTCCAAAGAATAGAATCAAATAATTAGATAAATAAGGAAGAGGCCCAAAACATTTTTAGAGTTTCATGCACATTAGGTTTATAATTAATTTAATTAATTTCAGAAATAAAAAATACCTAGATCTTCACTACTTTCTTTGTTAATGATGTTGATCATCCGGAATGACCCTTCAATATTTTCTCATTACTCTTGAAAGGATCCAAACTAGAATCTCTCTAGTGGTGATCCACACGTGCTCTGATGTCCTCTGATCAACACCACTCATTCTTTGGGTGCTAGTACGGTGAAGAAAGTGTATTGGTTTAGTCATTCTTGATCACTTGTTCTTTAGTTTTTAAGAACGTCTCTCGTTCTTCAGAGGGGTGGGAAGAGGATTCAAGAGAAAAATCGTTTAGCTGAACAATTCTCAATTCACTGGGCATGCGGTTCGGTACTTGGAATAATAGACGTATGTGTCTATTTATCAACATGAGGATTCAGTTACAATATTTAATTGCATAACAAAAAATAAATACATTCTTAACCTTAGATAAAATCCATGATGTTTTTATAATGCCATGTCATTATTTATGGTTCACCAACTTAAGCAAAACTGAATTATAAATAATATTCCACATCAAAAAATAATAGTTGCGTTATTATTATTTCAACTTGTTCCAATATGTTAAATAATTATTTACCATCTTGAAAATAATTATTTTACTACCAGACTGACCTTGGTCCACTCAAAATCCACTTCCATTTATTGAACACCTGAATAAATAATTAAAGAATTTATTCTCGTAAATAAATATTATATTTACAAACATGTAAATAAATATTTATTAAATGTTCAATAAAATAAACAAATATATTTTTCCCCCAATATGGGGAATAAATATTAATTTAATTTATGTAGTCATTTTAACATGAAATAAATTATTCCACTGTCTTTAGAATAATATTTATTCCATTAAATAAATTCAAATAGAATTTAACTGAGACCACTATAAACACTTAGTTTGTGACCCTTTATAATTCTTTTTTGTTGGAATTAGGTGGGATTCCCTAAAGTCAAATAGTATTGTCTAGTAATGGTCCAAGGCTCCCAAGAGAAATAACTTAACGTCGCAACAATGACATCCACATATGAATGCTCACTGTGTGATATAATCCATTTGTCTCAATATCCCATCAAGTAGAAATCACGATAGTGTCATCAAACTTTGTTCTTGATACATCATTCTTTGACAACCTGAAATAAACTTGTCTCCACACACTGACTATGGAATTTCATGTGATGGTTCTATTTCAATAAAATACTTGGGATATCAACTTCCATTAATGGAAGGGAAAAATCCTTCATTGAATAATCTGTTAATAGCATTCCACTAATGACTCACCCAACATACCTTACTTCCCGCCAACATATGTCATGGAGATTTTCATTAGTAAATAAAAGTGCACGAGTCGTGACACATATTAATGATAATCATAAAGTCTAAGGACAATTACACAAGCTCATAGATAGGAATATCTGACGACACCATAACATGCCTAATTCTTACTGGAGGTTCTATTATCATAATCTCCCGTCTTGGAGATTACCAAGTATGAACATGAAGAGAGTAAGTCTCATCTTCTTATGAGTACTCGCAAATGATAGTTTTTATACTATGTGTCCCATCATAGTATGTCATCCAACTACATAACAATATTTAATAATATTGTTATAGCATTTAATGGTTCTCATCATAGTAGGGAGCTTTAATGACCTTATCGATTCAACAAATACTCTAGGACATTATTACATCATATTCCTGTAGACTAATGAAAAATATGTAAAAAGGTGTTTAATATTTAAATATTTTAAATATCCATGTAATCAAAGTACAAATAGTTGGTTCTAGGAAACCAACTCTTACATTTTCCGTATTAATTTGATTATGACCTTAGTAATATTTTATGTAATGTAAATTCAAAAATTTCACACAGTTATTTTTTATGACAATAATATTTTTAACATAGGAATGAAGAGAGTATGTATTTGGTGATAAAAAATAATTTGAAATTTAAATTATTTTTAATCATATTAATTTCTTTAATTTCTAGTGAATAAATAATTACCTTACAAGCTTACATAACACTAATGTATTAATTATTCAAATAATGGAAAAAAATAAAAGATTTTAAATTTTATAAAAACAATATTATTTGAAGGAATATTTATGTTCCATCATTTTTAGGTAAAAATAACATATTATTGAAGTTTTTATCCATTGGATAAAAATTAATTTTATGTCATGATGTTATTAAAGTCAAATTAAATGAATAGTTAAAAAATTGACATTAAAGATATTTTATAATAAATAATATTTTATTAAATGATTTAAATTTAATAAAAAATTTGATTCAAAAATATTATTGATATATTTTTCATTAAATCAACCATAATACATTTATATTAATTTTTTTAATTTTATAATATCATCATTACCCCTTAAAAGGTAGCAAACTTTAAAATTATGATAACTGTCGAAAGGATTAATGATGGGTTAAAAAATTATAAGGGTAAAAATGTGATCAAAAATTATAAAATTTTAATTGGAGGGAATTTTGACTCATATTAATATTATATTCTAATATTATAAATTTTGAGTAATTTGGAAAATATAATTAACTTTTATTAATTAAATATTTTAAGGAATCACATGAGTTCTGCTCCCCTCTCTTATAAAAGGGCACCTCTTGTTCTAATTTATTCACACTAAAAAATCTTTTTTTTGGAAAATACATACCAAAATTATTTCTTATAATCCCTTACCTCATTTAATAGGTCTTTTTTTGGATTAATACCAATTTTATGTATTAAGGTGTTCTTAAGTGATGATTTTTCAAAGATGGGGTATAGTTTTTAACAACATATTTAACTTTTATTTGTTATTCCACCTTCTTCAAATATTATTCAACCATGATAAAATAATAAAAAATTGTCTTAAATATATTGAAAGTCTATTGTGTTAATTTAATAATTCACATGTATGTCCTATTCCATCAAATGGTAAATTAAACCATTATTCGTGTGTACGACAGACTACCGCTTTGTGAACCGATGTAATTCGTTTTCTATCACCTAGTCTCACATTTGATTATAATTATGTATTTTTTTATGTATATATGATATTTATGACATATTTATCATTATTAAAAGATAAAATATCCTATAATTTCTTACCACTCTATTCATTGAAAAATGATAACGTTGTTCATGTGTTTCTGTGGGCAGCCGCCTCCACGAAGCGATGTTATCCGTTTTTCATAACCAAATAAAATGGAATATATATATAAGTATAATTAAATAAATAATATTATATTTATGAAATTGTTAAAAAATTTTAAAAATAAAATGATACTTTCTTTCTATAATTAACATTGAAAAATGGAAACATTAATCTTCTGTAAGTATGACCTACCATCCCCACGATTATAACATGGTTCATTTTTCATCACCACACATCATGATTGATTTTAAAAGTATAATTGATGTATAAAAATGAAAATTATGTCATTATTATTATTATATAGATCCTGAAATAATAATCTACTTGACCATATTCAACTTAACAAAGAGATTTTTGAGTTATGAAATGAATATCATCAAAAACATCTGATTTGAATTTAACTGATTAAATAATTAAATATAGAATGACAAGAGATAAATAAAAGAAAAAATAAAATTGAGAAAATTTATTAATAAAGAAAATAATTAACCTTATTTTATTATTCATAAAGATAAAGAATGTTTGTGATGAGTCATACTCACTGTAAGTGTCTTTCTTTTAAAAATACTATTTTAAAGTTTATTTTAAACTCTATTTTTATTCCATGTCAATTTTTTAAAACTATTTGATATATTTATCTATATTGACACAATAGAATTATAATGAAAATTTTACACTTTTCAATTTTTTTCAAATGTTTTCAAATGAATCATTTTATAGAATGTTTTGACTTTCTTTACAAAAAAACAATAAGAATGTTCTATTTTAACTTATATAAACACAATGAATTTTCATTCCATGATTTTTTTATTCCATTATAGTATTTAATGTTTATAAAAATAAAAAACCTCTTTCCCTTGTGTTCTGGGAAATTATTTTTGGGAAATGGGTTTTAAATGAAATGGATATATCAATATTTGAAAATGTTGTCTTATGGGTTCAAAGAATATTTTTATGATTTTAATGATTAAAATTAAATCTTTAATATATAATGATTATGTTATGGTTAATTGGAAATTTTTATATGGATGGGTGGTTCTCTTATAAACTGAGAACCAACGAGATCATTATTTGTCTCCAATGCATTGGGTAAAGGGACCAAATTAACTGATCAGGTTTTTTCTAAGAGATTATCACAATATACTAGGATGGTTATTCCAATTGTAACCATGATAGTTATTTTATGTGTTACCATGAAATTAAATTTATATGCAACCATTATGGTTATTTTATGTGTAACCATGAAGTTTATTCTATTTGTAAGGGTGATATGAAAATGATGTCCCTAGTTAACTACATGATTTATCTATGTTTTCTATTTGTTTTTATTAATGTCTTATGGCTTCACATGGGAAAGGAAAGTATATGCTAGTTTATAAGGTTGAAAATTAAAAATTTTTGAAAATGGTATTATGAGTTTTTCATAATTTCAAATAAAAATTTATTATTTTTATTTTTTAGTTTAATATTTTTTATGAATTGTTTTATGCAAAAATCCTTTGGTAATGAATTTTAATTATTGGGTAAGAAAATGTTTATTTTGATCCCAAAGTTCATTTTATAAATGATTTTTTTATAAGTATTCCTGGAATAATATTTTATTTCATTTTTTATGTCTATATCTAGTAATAGGTTTTAAGGTTGATAATAGTGAAGTATGTGTTCAATATCTAATTTTTGAAGACATTCCCTAAAAATAAAACTTTTTATATCTTAGGAGTTCCGTTTTATGGTAAAAAATGGATACTAATTAGAAGTGTCCACTTTGTAATTTATTGATTTTTATGTAATAGTTATGATGTTATTATCTAAAACTATAAACCCAAAATATTTTTGTTAATGTAATAATGTGAATTATAGTTCAATATTACTTTAATATTTTATTTATAAGTTTGGGTCCTTATAATGCTATTTACTAGTATAACGGTGAGAAAGTTATTTTAAAATTTCAATTTTATTAACATCAATGATTTTATACCAAATAAATTAACTTTAAATCATTTAAATAATGATTATAATATTATTTATAAATATATAGATAAATATATTAACACCCATTTAATTTTCAATCAATACTAAATAATATTAAGAATCCATAATGGTCAAAATGTCATTTTTTATAATATAAAATTTTTTCTACACATTATATGGTTTAAATTAAATGTTAATTATATAATATTTTTAATTTTTATTGGTTTAGATATAGATAAAAAAATTCATAACACCCAAATTGTTTTATATGTGTTTTGTTATTTTTTAATAAAACATAGAATCATCTATTTAAAAACTAGTTACCTAGTTTAAATGTAAAAGGGTGAAATGTAAAAACATAATGGTAAAAACCCTCTAATTTTTTTAAAAAACTTGTGTAAAGAATTAGTTGAGCCTTTCTAAACCCACATAAAACCTAAAATACCTTATTACAAAACATTAGATCCATTGACCTTGAAATAGTTTAATGAAACTATTAAAATATTAAGGTTGTTTCCCAAAGTTCTATTTCCCTCTATTATAAAAGAGTTTCATATAAACCCTTCCCAACACACACCTCATATTCTAATTTTACTTGAAACTATTACCAAATATAATATAATGGGAGTCCCTCACACTTTACTAAGCTCCTAGTAACACTAAGTTATCCTTTTCCCTACAATTCCAAGGAATGTTCAAGTCTCTACTGTAGGTATTATCTACTAATTAAGTTTTTCTAATTAATATTCATCTTACAAATATATTATATACATAAAAATATAATTAATCTAGTATCTTAATTATAATAATATGTTATTAAAATAATGGAATAAACATTTTTATTCCTCTTTGTTTTCTAGGAAAAACCATAGCATCGTTAGTGCATTGCGCGGACTACCGCCTCCACAAAGCGAAATCTTTTATTTTTTTCAATAATGAAATTAATGTTTGATCAAATAGATTTAAAGGAAAAATAAATATTATTTATATAACATAAATATGATTATGAAATTTCAAATTATCATTTACCCTCTTTCCCTTTCATTGGTTGAGAAATGAAAATATTAATCATACGTACCTGTGAACTGTAACCTCCATAAGCAATTCATTTCATTCTTCATCACCACTCCTCATGGATGGATTTTAAAAAATATATTTAATATATAAAAATTATTTCCATAACACTATTAAGATTATTTATATTATTAAACTTTTTTATGATGCATTCCTCCATGGTCAATAGACATTTGGAGGCACAAAAAATTGACTGAGTAACCGAAAGTAACTGACATATACAAGAAAACTATATAATAAAAAATATGATATGAAAATAAATTATAAATATTAAATAAAATATATAATAATAATATTAATAAAAAGGTATATAATAAACATTTATTGATTATTAAGTAATTTAAGAACGTTTTTATGATGAATATGGAAGAAGGTAAGGGTGATCATATTAATTTCCCATTATTGAGACAAGTATAGAATTCATGTAAAAATTTTACTTTAAAATGAGTGAATACTAATAATTTGATATATTATATCATGAATCCATTATATTTATTGGCATATAAATATATATTTTACATTTTAACTCCCAACAGTTTCTGATTGAAATGTGACTGTATTAGTATGGTTTTTAGTCTCAAAATCATCGCTTCGAGACACACTTAGAATAAGGAAAAAAATTTCATTTTTGTTGTGTATATACTAACCATTTGAGATATCATATATTGAATTTTGTTTTAATCATGGTATTTTATTTTCAATTTCAATACTTCTCTTCCAAGGGGTTCTTATTCAAAATTTTATAATGTTATGAGGTTTTCTTGGTCCCAATTCTATTTCATTGAGGAATAATACATTTCGTGCATGATGTTTTATTTTTATGGTGTATTCATTAAACATGGATAAATATTTATCATAATCGTTATATTTCATGAGATTTACTCAACAAATCATGTTTCTATAATCAATTTTATCTCCATTTAGTTATTTCCCCAGAAGTAATTATTTTTGGTAGATCAACTTTCATTCATGGACTTATGGTCCATATAGTGATATAATTTCATATAAGTTGGATAAATCCTACTCTTTGATAGTATTATGTGTTATTAACTCATTTTTTTAGGGATATACATTCCTACCATATAAAATATTTGAAAAATTATTCTCACTTGTTGGGATATGTTCTTTTGAAGCCTTCCACTTCCTTCCTCTAGATAACTAATGATAATGTTATTACAGAATTGAAATAACTGTATACTCATTGTTCTATTCCATTAGAAAATAACATTTTTTAAATAATTATTATTGGATAATGTTCACCTTAAAAGTATTATATTCTATTTACATGGGTAAAAGTATTTGGTTATAATGCGTTGTTATTCAAATATAGATGACATTGGAATGTTTATTATGTATTTTTTGACCATCCACCTACTTTATCTAGATGTGTAATGATCATGTTATCCCTTTTATTGAAATGGGGAGTAGTATTTGTGTATCTTATATTTTTATGTTAATACAATAGAGTTATGATATTGTAATCGCTTTTATTGAAATGGGGGGAATCGTTGAAATGCCATATATTTTTATTTCAATAAATATGACTGTTGGAAGGATGAATAAATATTTTTTATCTATCCACCTTCTTACTCTAGATGGGGTTTGATCATGTTTTCCATTTTATTAACATGGGGAAAATTATTGAAATTCTTGATGATTATTGACTGCTAATTCTATTTTATTATGTATTTGACTTATATATTTCTCATTATATGTATATCCATGTTTTATTTAGTAAGAGGTTACTTATGGAATGATATGAAAGTTGTTATTGAATGTTATGGTGAATGAATTGGAATTAATCAAGAGACAATTGGGTCTTGAAATTATATATACCCTCAATGCACAGAGAGGTCTCATTTGACAATATAGGTTATGGTATTTGGTGTATGCCAACCCATTTTAGAAATATTACTCGAATTTAGTCTCAATGAAAATTAAACGGTCTTGGAAGAAGGCATTTACGTAAATTTTTCATGTATGACCTTATTTATTACATCAATTTAATATCTTTATTATTGAAATCTATGTTTTTATTTATTTTCATGGATATATATTTCTTTTAGTTTTAGGTTGATTATAGATTCATGTTGTTTATCAAATCTTTTCATAATATTTATTCAATTTTAATTTCATGATTTATTCAGTTATATGTTTCCCTCATTTAGTGTTTGAGATCATCCCTTCTTATGTTTCCATTTCCCAAAGTTATGATGAAAAGTAGAACATGTGGAATTTTCATAAGGACAAAACAGGTAAAATAATTTATAGAATATGTTGAATACTCTCCTTGAATTAAATAGTTCTAAAAATAAAGGGAAATTTTCACATTTGATAGAAAAAACACATGATTTATCAATTTATGTTTTTAATGTTCTATAAATATCTAAACCTAAAAAATATCATTCAAATTTAATAGATATAATAATAATTTTTATTTTTTAATTAGTGTAGGTTATATCTAGAATTCTAGAGTTGGTATCAACCCAAGTAATGTAAAGATTATGTTTATGAGAACCAAATATAAGAGTGTAGGTCCAGGGTGTCACATTTGGTATGAATGAAAATATTTATATAATATTGGAGGTTAGGATTTTTATTGATATTAATTTAAGGGTTGATATGTTTTTGTTTATCATAATATCAAAGGTATGATAAACTATTGTAATAGTATATAATTTAATTTTAAGGTAATAATGCACACTTTTTTGGGGTTTTGGATAATAAAATTTCATGAAAAACTATAGAAATAAGTATTATTATAGGATAACATCCTAGTGTTTTGGTAAAGTATAGACTATGTTGTTTTTCCTAGAAATACATCCCTATCTAGAAACTGACAAGTGGATGTAGCTATATCTATATGTAACTAGGGGTGATCAACCTGATACGGGTTGGATAGCCATGGACTTAATTATCAATTTAATTCATCATGAGTGGGCATAAGACTACACACTAGGTGAGACACTCTTAGGAAATATGCTATAGTTTATTCAAACTTTCTCTAATAAACCCTTATGATGGGTTTGAGTATGTTATTAACTAATTTGGTTTGTAAACATAATATGAAAATGGCCATTTATAATAAAGAATTGAATAATTAGAGTCATAGATTAGTATAAAAATATCACATTATAAAAAATGTTGTAATAAGGGAAGAAATATTAAGATTTATGCTTTCATATTTATATTTAGGATATTATCATAACCTTTTTTATTTTATTATTTATTTGAAATAATATCAAGAAAATAATTTTGATAAATGTATGAATCTATAAACCACTAAGTCATATAACAGAATAATGGAGCATACTTAAATGGTTCAGAATTTGAGTAAAATCTTATTTTTATGGAAAAAAGTGAGTTTCCTAGTCTTACCTCTAGTAGTGATGATATTTTAGTAGAAATTAAATCTTTAAACTGTTATCTATCATTATTTGTGAGTGATATTTATTGATGATATTCTATTATATTATAAAGGTTAATAGAATTATGGGAAACATATAAGGATTTTCTTTAGTAGTTGTTCTTTAAAGATTAGAAATCATATATTATATGGTATCAATAATCTTGAAAAGAATTTTTATTAAAAGGTTATACATTTTGGGATAACTATTGAGGAACACATGATGTGGTATAGATAACACTTAGGTTTAAAATAAGCTTAATGTAATGGTAATAAGGGGGTTTTGTTTTTATTTATATAAAAGTGAGTTAGATCTTATTAATTTCCTTGGAATTGATTATTGATTAGTGATCCATGATATTTTTTGTGATATTTATCTACATTTTAGTATTATGATATATATTGACTATTTAATGACATAATGAACTAGCGATTAAAACCATCTAAGGGTTAGAGATAATGTTAATTTTTAGAGGAATATATAATATCATTATTATTTAATGTATTATATATTCACATGGGTTTTTTGATAGGTAGTCCATTGAGATTAAATTATTAGGGTATACACATACTTGTTTATATGGTTATTGTAATGATTAATGTAATTTTAATAAGGATAAGTTTTATTTTGAGAGCATAGATTTAAAATATTATTGGGTTTTGAAAATTTTAATATTGTTCATGCTAATTTGGGATCTAAATTTTAAGGATTAGGTTAATAGGTATGAGAGAAACCAAATCAAAGTAACTAGTTTTAAAACAAGTGTTATATAAGATAAAATAAGATTGATGTAGCTTAAAATAAAGGACTTTACGTTAATGTGATGATAATGGTAAAAAACATTAAGGCTAAATCAATTTTAATTAATTGTTTATAACAATACCCTCATATTGTTAATGTTTTATCCATCTTGTAAAACCTTTTGTTTTTAGTAATGGATATAAATAGAATGAAACATGGCTGAGAGGGATAATACAGATATTACCTCAATGAACAACCCATCAGAATGGGGGATGGGGTGAGGAAACTTGTGATTATTCCAAACTAGATATCACAAAATATGATTAACAATATGGATTTAGCTGAAATCAACAATGCACCAAATAAGGTAAATATGGTTTCTCATTAAATATCAAGTGAAAATTATGATGAAGGTCACCATAATCACAAGTGTAATAGAAAGAGAGAATCTAGAAAAATATTTTATCTTTAATTACAAGAGAGTTGGTGGCACACTCCTCGTGAGATCTTATAAATCAATTCCCTTAAACAACTTACTTGGTAGCAGGTGTATGTTGATTTTAATCCTATAGGTAACTTAATGATAAGAAATTATAGAAATATGATTAAGAGCAACAAACAATTATCCATACAATTGAATTTATTATAAGGGAATGAATTGAAAAAAATTATCAAAAAATTAAAATATAAAAGGGACAACAAAATAAGAAACAAATGTGTTTATGTTTCAATCTGATTTGGGTTAATTCCAAAATTCATTCCTTATTTATTAAAATAATTAATTAAAATGGTTTACCATTGGGTTTCAATTATATTATTGTTTCTCAGTCTGATAAAAAAATTGTGTATTCTAAAAATCAATTCCATGGCTTGATGATTGATAATTAAAAACATATTTAAAATTAATACCCTTGAAAAGAATGTTGAAGTGGAATTACCCAATGGTCATGAGATTACCCACTATAACTAATTTAGTTTTTTCCAATTTTTCCACACTTATTCTGATATGACATAATTGGTGCATTTGAAAAAGTGGTCATTAAAGGTTTTGTAACACAAATATCATAATAAAAGAAAACATAAAACAATTACAATTACAATAAACCCAAAACCTTATTACGAGAACAAAATTATGATATCACATTCTTATGAACATGGTCATAGTGTGAGGGTTGAGTAGAAACTTTACCACTACCATATATATGAGTGGAGAATGTAAAAAGTGTTTAATTATACAAAAATAGGAAGGAAACTAAAGAAAATCCAACTGCTTTTGGTGGAGGATCATGTAAGCAGAGCGACGTCACCAACCCCTCTAATACGCAACAACAAATTCAATGTCCTGTGATCATATTTATAGAAAATATAACAACACAGTCTGTAAATAAATGTACATGTCATATACCTATGTTAACAGATTATTTCTCAGTTTTCTCCATTGGTAGGTGGCCAATCGTGTGCCTATTGAATTCTGTCCGTCGATGGTCAATTGGTGGGAGTACATAACATGTGTCTACAAAATACATGGCATGTATCCTTTATTTTTAGTCTCAAATTGCTTCAAGAATGGGGTTACATGGTGAGTGTCTTTATGTACATGGTTTGTAGGTTCTGGTCCATGATGTGGGCATATATTTTAGTGGGATGGGTCATGTCTCTTACAGAAGTACATGGTATGTGTTTATAAATTACATGCCATGTAATTTAAATTTTTTCTCAGAAAATTCCTTGATATGTTTATTTTGATGTAAACTGTATAAAACATCTATAAATAACAAAATAAATCATTTGATATTAAAAAAACAAATATCTTGTGAAAATCGGTTTTAAACTCATTAAAATATATGAATAAGTTTTCATATATCAAACATATGAAATTACCCCACACTTTGTCATTTTATTTCCCTTAATAAAAATATTAACATTATGTTAAAAATAATCCATACTTTTAAAATGGAGGCCATTAATCAATTACACTTATAAATATTACAGTCATAGTAGAGGTTTTTTAAAGGAAAAACATACTTTAATTTCAAATATATTCTAATCATGCCTCATATATAATTTAATTAAATATTTTCATCCCCTTTTATTTACATTTTTCATTTTCTCATAAATATTCATGCCACTTGATGATTTACCTCACTAGGAAAATTATGCACTCATCACACAAGATCATGTAATCAGAGTTACTCTCAATCTCAAGTATATGCACACTATTAATAAGATGTAATGTGATCTAAATCTCCACTTATAAATTAAAAAAATAATTATCTATTTCAATAAGGTTCTAATGATTATGAGGCTAATGGAAGGTAGGTGATGATGTTAAAATAACCCCAATGGGTGAAAAAGGAGGATGAATTCTTTTAGAATAAAGCATAATACGCACTGAAGAAGATAAAAAACTTCAAATACTCCCAATCCTCTCAAAAATCAATATAACGATTCTCTTCCCTTTCCAATATATATTTGAAACCATATATGTGTAAAACTATTGTATCTTGTCATCTTTTTCATTTTTTAATTTTTATTCTTTTTTTAGGACAAATTAAAATCAAAATGAAAATTTGTTTTTGAACCCTTTTACCCAGATGAAAAGAGAAACCCTCCCCCAAAATTGATTTAATGATGGATAAAAAAATATAAATTGAATAAATAAATTCCCACTTTAAATATCAAATGAATAATCTTGAAATATAATCAAGAGTTAGGGTAGGAAGGATAAGTAGGATTATAATGTAGATTCCAATCAAGGAAATACATGATTTTAATGGGTTTCATAAATACAAATACTAAGATGGGATTAAAAGTTAGATGGGTACACAAATCAATCTAATGACTCATTAATTTTAATGTGATTCAAAATATTCATTTTTTGGAAAGAAAAGCATGAATGTTCTATTAGTAATTCATATACCAAGAATCCTTCTAGAAAGAGGGTATGAGAAAGAATATGAAAAATGGTTTAGAATGAATCTTAGGAATGAGGATGAAAATGGTTAAAATAGGTCATTACATGAATATAAATAATCAATATAATAAATTCAAATTTCTATGAATTAATATCAGGAATCAAACTACATCAGAAATATCTTAAAATAATTTAAAATTAAAATAACCACGTAACTTTTAAAATTTACACCTATTTCATTATTATTTATATTTATAATTAATAAAAAAATTCCTCAATTTAAAATATATCATCTAGTTAATGATGTATCCAAGATTAGTCAAATGGAAAAAAATTTAGTGAGAGACTCTCCCCCACACTGAATATCTCATGGGTTCCTCCAAGTTTAACACCAATTAGAAGAAGAGGATGTGAAAGGATAAAAGACCTAAATAGACCAAGGGAGTAATAAAATAAGTAAAAGGAAGAAATAAAATGAAATTATTTGAAAAAATAATACTCCTATAAAAGTGAGATCCAAAATATTGATGTTGTCGAATATTGAGTGCCCATACCACTCTAGAACACATGTGACTGTCAACAGAATGGAAAAAGGATTCCACATTCATGGAAATTATCTCATAAAAAAACCAACACGAACAGATATATAATGAATAAATGGATATTGAACAATCACTGAGTGGCCATAGGATAAGCTATGTAGGAGTCTATGGGATCCTATAGGGAGGGTATAACTTCAATAGGTGTCAATGAATTCTGACCCGTGCTTGTGTCAGTAGTAGTGGTGGATGATATGATTTATTGAGATATTATAGTAGTGCTCACATCATCAAAAGAAATAAAAACATAATCTATAGATGGATCATATAAATGAGGGTATGCCCTAGGAGCAGGTGTTTATGTAAATTTAAGACCAATATGCTACAAAAGGATATTATACATTCCATCCATCCAATAAATGTTGATGTCTATGGCCTCAAGGTGGGAAATAACAGAAGGATAAAATATGTTTTTTGGTGGAGTTTGGGCTATGGGTGCCTTAGTGGATGTAATGGTGGAAGAGGATAGATCAACAAAAAAAGTGGGGAGAAAGAGGAAGGATCAACTAGTGGAGGAGTTGGTGGTGGTATTAGGGAAATAACACTGTCAGGGCCTGGTGGATCCTCTCTCACTACTGGAGGTTCTAGGCAGTCTAACATGAGCATGTAGGCACTCTCACACTTACGGAACATTCCCTTATGAATAATAATAATAAATTCAATTTACTGAGGAGAACCTAAATGATCATATGGGTGAGATTTCTAAAACACCACTATGTACTCTTCCAACTGAGAGGCTTACAAACCACCATTCAGGAAGCCCTAATGGCTGGTAAACATGGAAAATAAGTAGGAGGTAGTGAATTATGGAAGGTCCAGTTAGTATTGTCAGATGATTTAGGTCAATATATCCATATCTCATAAAGAAACTGCACCCACAATCTCGTGGTAGGAAAAATAATCTATTTGAAACATATATTGATGACACAAAGTGGTGTGGATATGATCAATATACTATTATGTGATGTGGGAGCATACTAGAAATTGGGTTCAACAAGATCCTTCCACTAAGAGACAATCTCTAAGTGTTCAGGTCATGTAAGTGCAGTAATACTGGGTGGGGTGGCTGGATGTGGGTAGAAACCACACCCTTGGATGAACTCTTCCATGGTCAAGTAGAATAATCTCCTACCTAAGGGAAATTTCACTAGTGTAACCAAGTCACTCAAAATCTCTTGGTATATGGGCCTATCAAACTCAAAAGTCTCAATGAACTATAAAAAAATCTCAATAAGTAGGATTACTGATCAAGAGAATATAAATCAGATGTGTGTATGTGAGTAGTGCCTCGATCTCCTCAAAAAGGAATATCCTCACTAGGGTTCCTAAGTCAAGGAATCAACTAATCAACAAGATCATGTGACTAGAAATACATAGAATCCAGTCATTGTATGGATCCCTATCATAAAAAATATGGCAGGAGTGGAGTTGGTGTTAGAACCCCACGGGTGATGGATCTAGAAGTGTGACAACCGTTGTAGTGAATGGACATACTAAAGTGGCCCCTGGTGCTAGTGGGGGCTCTATAGCCATATAATGGGGATCTATGGTATAAGATGGTGGGGTGCTAAATTCGGATCCTATACCTCCAAATATAAAGGCTGTGAAACTGGAAAATCCATCACCGAAGGTCCACCTATTATCTCCACATGAACACAATGTAGAGGGGCCTCTTTTCATATTGAAAATTATGTTCTCTAGAATACACGACTGATTTTCCATTTTTACAGACATCATATAGTACATGGTGTATCTTTAACACACACGTCCTATTCTTGTGAATGGAGAGTCAATCCATGTATGTTCTCTGACATGAAGTCCTCTGAAACAAAACTGTACTCAACATGTCCCCTAGTGAACACGTCCTATGTTAATAATTGGGTAATATTCCATTTGTGTTCTATGAAATTGCTCAATATTAGGTAGGTTGGGGGAACTTATATATGATATGTGTCAAATAAACTTGTAATGTTTTTTCAAAATTTATTAACATAACATGAGTAGTCGTGTACAGGTTGTACACGATGTGTGTTCCTCATGTATGTATGTTTAACTTTAAGGTTTTGGCCAAATTCCACCCAAATCCAAAAAGTTCCTAAAATAGCTTGAATAAAATTGAAACTATGGGAATATATCCACATACAAGGATCTAGTAATGAAATGGAAAACACATTTGGTCATGAAACTCCCTGTAATAGAGGATTCTGAACGTGTTCAAGAGGTTTCTACCACACGACACGAGAAGTGGGGGGGGGGGGGGGGCTCGACACATGTGTTATCTATGTTAGGACACCTGAAATTAAAATAATAAGTAATTGGTTTGTACTTGTTAGCAAATTAAATTTATTTATTTATTTAGGATTTTTATTTTTATTATATTTATAAAAAGTGATTATAATTTTAAACTATTTATTTATTATTATTTTGGATTATAAATGTATAAATATATAAAAAAATAAACTTTTACATGTATTTTATTGGAAAAAATAAAAATCATATTTTCAAAAAAGGTAAAATATAATTAAAAACATTATTATAGTGCTTTGGGTGAGATTCAAACTGGTGAAAAGTACGATCTAGGTAAGCGCCCTCAACCACTGGAGTGAATTTTGTAGTACAAAAAGTTTTATTATATTTTTTGAAATTTTATTATTCAATCAAACACTAACATGGAGAAAGAATGAATTCATGGTGGATGGTTTTATTTTTTTGAAATTGGGATGATGAGGAGAGATTAACAGAATTCAAACCTCAGTCCTTTGGAACCTGGGTCATGACCCTACCAATCAACCCACATCATCTTCAGATCGATTCTTACTCTTAATATATATTTAAGTTACTTATAAGAATTAAATATATAGAAAAAACACCCTCTATAGAAAAAGAGAATGCATGGTTTTATTTTTTTGAAAAATCATTGAATTGAGTCGGCTATAAAGAATTGAACCAAAGACTTTTGGAACCTAGACTACGACCCTACTAGATGATTCAGTCCCACCATCAGTTTTATTTTATTTTGAAATGGTTTTATAATGTTGGAAAACATAACACAAACCATTCAATGGAAAAAACGAACAAAAAGAATAAATCATATAGCAAAGGAGGGCATGAAGGGGCTGAAATCAGTTTCAACTCAGATATACTCCAGAAATCATTCCATATAAACATTCTTTATTCATTTTTATTGAATTAATTATAATTTATTTATTCTAAATATATTATTATAATATACAAAAAACAAAACGTTTCTTTCTATATATATTTATAAACACACAATGTAGCCTATTTTTATTCACATTTCAACAATAGTTTTAAGGAAAGTAGAAAATAATGTTACACAATGTGTAAAAGAGAAGTACAAATTGTGTATTTATTGGATACTAGAGAGAGAGATAAAAGGAGAGTGTCGAGATAGCCTCTGAGAAATATCCATTGGTTTATTTCTTTGGCATGATCAGAGCAATGATACCTACCTATAATCAAAGCGAGGATGTGGATTCAACTGTGAAAATCACCACATGTGTCTGGTTCCCTCATCATGTAAAAAATTTCCTTCAACCTTAGGTGGATTGGGTAGCAACTTATAGTAAAATTGCTCTATGGACATTAGACTCCAAAGGTGGACCTGTTACTTGGATAAATATTTTATGTCCTCTACCTCCATGGAATCATTCTCAAAAAATTCTGAAAACCTCAAATGAACTACAATAGTCCTCCGAAGCAGGTGAGAAATCAACTTTGGGTAAAAAATAAAATAATTGATCAAATTAAGTATTATCATGATAGGAAGTGTTCCCATGTTCAAATTAAATGTTCAAAAAATCATTTTGGTAATTTCCTGACCCGGATGCCTCTAAACAGTGCCCTGAGGTAGGGGATCACATGGCCTCAAGTGCATCTCTCCTAGTACCAGAGGCTTCTGACTTTCAATGGGGGACTGGGGTGTGTATGTGGGGAGAGTATAACCTCATATCAGAGTGTTGAAAATCCAAATAATAATAACTATAAATATATAAAGTAGATAAATCAACCAGAAATAAATAGATAGACAATTCTAGTAGTAATATCTTATACAAAATGATATATCATATCATGTCTCTATAAATATGAAAAATGTGTACAAGAATCTAGTACAATACATGTATCAAATACCCAAAAAATTAAAAAGGAAGTATCCCAGCTAGAATCAGGATCTGAGATCAGTCTCGTGCTCTCCTGATCCCATTTATAGCACAAATCAATGATTTCATCATTGGGGATTTCCCTGGTCCCTACCAAAATCCTTGAAATTTGTTGGAGTACCCATCTACGACCTGAAGAGGGTGTGAGATAACACTTAGTAGGACAACAACAATAGTGTGTATAAAAAATACAGGCTATGAAAATATAAGCTAAATCAGTGTGTAATTTATATCACATGTATAAGAGAAATGAAAAAAATGCCCAGGGCATAATTGATACAAGTAAAGTGAAACATTCAAGTCAAACAAGGTTCCCTGCAAAACAACAGTCATGCTCCCTTATCAAGGGAATCAATGAAATATAAATAATAAAGTCACACTCTCTAGCCAATCCACTACAATATGGAACCCATATCGGGGCTATTTGTAACATATCATAATATCCACCAAGACCAAGTCATATAACCAAGTGTATATCATCCATAATGGACACACCACATAATCAATAATAACCATTAATCAAGTCTTCACCATATAATAAATCATAACCATTCATCATGGACTCACTGTATCATCTAGTTTTAGACCACGAAGGTTTAGATCCAAGGTATAAAAGACCAAGTCATCCATGTCAAGTCCCAAGAGTATCTCAATGGAAATTCTGTAAATACTTTGGTGGAGTCCATGGATAATTTCCAAAACACGTTTCTAATGTGAGTCTAAGAAAATCAGATCCAATGGTTAGAAATGCCTAAGTAGTCCTACAAAATTAAGTCCCAAGGAGGAAAAATTCCAAGGCATCCACTACTATAATCAAGATCTATGAGAGAAATGTTCATAGTATTTATGAAATAAGATCCAAGGTATAGAAGACCGGGGCATCCACTACCATAATCAAATCATAATTTCATTCATCATTTCATAATTATAAAAATTTTATGAGATCATCAACCCATTTACCATTATCATCTGAACCATTGAATTCAATTCACATCATGTCATCACATGGAAAAGGAGGAAAAATATTATCATAACATCTTAATTCAATTATTATTCAGTTTAAAAGGGATTAAAATAACCTGGAAAGATCACACGCACCCCACATATGGTATAAAATAAGGGAATATACAAAGGTACACTCCATGGGTGACCTAGGTTGGGGGGAAAACCTTGAACAATCTCAATGGAACTAGTGGGAATCCCTAACATGTTCCAATTAATCCAATTCAACTGTTTACTTATTTAAATGGGCACCAACAGAAATCTAAATGTGTTTCACAATATCTATTATTATAATACACTAAACCCTAATGGAAAGTTATAGAAAACATATGGTAGGTCTATAGTAGAACACTCATTTATTATAGATCTTTAATTTGGTCCAGATCAAGATAAAAATGAGGAACAATCGAAGAAATTGAAAATAGGTCATATTATCTTTCACGTAAATAACTATGTTGATATGAATTAAAGAAAACTAATAGCATAAGATGATATACGTACTTACTAACATGGATCCAATGAGACTGACACAATTCGAGTTTGATTCTGGACAGATGACCAGGAGAAAAATCTATTAACTGAGATTCAATGGAGCTCTCCCATGCTCAAAGCTAACCACTAAACGAAAAACATTGAAATAGGTTTAAGTTATAATGATTTTTAAAGGAGAAATTGTAATATCACAAAAAATTACTAGGCCACACATTTTGGTCACACAGTTTGACAAAACATGCACTAACTGTGTGCCCTTTACTTTATTTAGGTGAAACTCAAATGGTTTCATGTACACAGTTTGAAAAATTGTGTGCAAACCATTTCTCAGACACTTTTAAAATTATAGAGCCCCACTAATAGAAATGAAACCTCTTCCACATGGTTTCCTTAAACCATATGCCCCTTAAAAGAGGTCTGGACCACCTCACATGGTTGTAAGTAACCATGTGCCCTGTACCATATGGTTTCTTCTAACAATGTGGCCTACCTTGTTTTTTCCAGAATACTGGGCTCTGAGCTCTGAAATATCCTCAAACACCCATGATCACATTGGGTACTAATATTAGGCTATAAAAATTAATTAAAACTAAATAAAAGTATTAATACTTATAGGAAAACATGGGATCTTAAAATATTTCCCCCATAGGGAAATTCAACCTTGAAGTTTCCTCCCAAGGCAGGTCAAGAATCATTATAGAGTAACTCTAGCCACTAACCACATACATCATCCTACCACTCCAATGTCTCATCCTATAAAATTTTGTGCTTCCATAATAAATTTACTATAAGAACTAAATAGACTTATATAACCTTTATTATCCATTCAAAAACAAGTATTGGATGCTCCTCCAAGGTTGCATCAATTTGTAACTCCACCTCATTTCACTGCAGAGTGTGACATGAGTACAATTGATAACGTTGAAACTGAAATACAATGAAGATTCCATACATGAAATAGTACCTCTGAGTCAACTAAAACCTATATGATATTGACCTAACTCTCTCCATAATCTCTAACAACCTAACATATCTCTGTGAAAGCTTATCCTTTCTCTTAATACATCTGTATCATAGGATCAGTGATATTTTAAAAAACCCAATTCTAGACCTCAAACTCTGTAGGTCTTAGATGATGATCGGTGTAATATTTCATCCAAGAATATGTATTATCCATCCAATTCATAATCAACTAGACCTACTCAGAAGACTCTTGCATGAGAAATATTCTATTAAAGATACCTCACCTACCTCTAACTAGTATAGGGGTGATCAGAATGACCAACCGTACAAAGCCTCATAAGGTTCCATCTGTATAGTCACTTAATAAAATTTTCTATATGAAAACTAAACTATGGGAATATGCCTCTCCCACGTGCCCCAAAAATCAAGGATTCAATCTTAAAGCTTGTCCTCAGGCACTTGAATCATGCTCTCTAACTACACATTAGTATGAGGGTGGTATGATCTGCTCATAAGCACCTATTTACCAAAACCCTCATCAAACTCTTCTATAAACAAGAGAAAAACTTGGAACCCCTATATGAAATGATTGTATTAGGGACCCTTTGATGTTATACTATCTCATGGACACACAACTTCCTAATATCATCAGCTGATAAGTTCTCCCTAGTCGGATGGAAATGAGCAACCATTGTAAGCCTATCCACAACAACCCACAAAACATCACTACCTCGAGGTGACCTCAATAAACTTGTAACAAAATATATTGTGAAATAATACCATTTACACTTAAGAATGGGTAGGTGCTCTAAAATATTGTCTAGTAGTTGTTGTTCCACCTTTTCCTCATGACAAGTGGAGCACCTCAGTACAAAACCAGCTACCTCATGTTACATACTAGACCACTAGTACTAACGGTGTAAGTCAGGATATATCTTGGTAATTCTATGGTGAACTTCCCAAACTAAAAAAATGGAACTCTTACATGATCTCCTCACATATTTACACTGGGGCCCATACTTGACCTTGGATATGAATAATTTCATCCTTACCTACAGTCCAACTAAGAAGCAGGTCCTCACCTTCCACGCTCTCTCATAGGACTAGGCCATCGGAACCTGATTGTTACCTCATCCACAATCTATCGAAAAGTTTAGAGGTCATAAATATAGATACAAGATAAGTATTCCATCGACCATACCGAACCTCCAAGTACATCTCTTTAAAAAAATCCATAAGATTCTACTTGTTACTGTCCTCATAAAATTCCTATATCTATGTCCTCCTACTTAGTCAATTGGCAACAACATTTACCTTTATAGGTGTATAGGTAAGCTCAAAGTCAATGTACTACAGGTACTCAACCCACATTCACTTCCTCAAATTTATATCATGATGTGTAAATATATACTTGATTATTTTGTGGTCGATGTACACCAAAAACTGCTCTCCTTGTAATTAATTTCTCAAATAATACAAAGCATGACCAACTACTACCAACTCAAGATAACGCGTCAGGTAATTACACTCATGAGGCCTTAGTTGATGAGACCCATTCACACTGACTCTATCCCCATATATCATAACTTCTCCTAGACCAATACCTAATTCATCATAATAAAAAGTGTAGCTCCTTCTCGTCTCTAGCACAATCAGGACTGTTACTACAAATATGGAAATTATCAGTGCCAAAAAAGACGATTAACAGCACTAAAAAAAGCACTGTTAATCGAGGCGAAGATAAAGGGGTGTCCCTTTTATCAGCGCTTTTAAAATGCGCTGATAAAAGTTAAAAAAATATATTTCAATTCTGGGGGGCTTCAACAGCGCTTGAAGCCCCCCTTTAACAGCACCCACCGCCCATGGTATCCCACGCATGCCCCAGGACACCTGTGCGTCAGACCTGCCTCCCCTACGATTCGAACTCAAGACCTCTTGCCTACGTGCCTAAGCCTTTACCACTCCACCATATTTCTTTACTCTTCATTTGTTAATATATATATTTATATTTATATTTACTCATATATTAATATATATGTATATTTAAATAAATATATATATATATTCATATATTAATATATATTTATATGTATTCACACATATATATATATACATATTTAGTTATAATTTTTTATCCATATATTTATTTGTACATTAATATATATTAATATATATTTAAAAGATCAATTTTAAATACATTTATAAAATATGTTTCCTTATGTGTGTTTTTATAAATAAATAAACAAATACATACATACATACACACATATATACAACACACACACACAGACATATTATATATATATATGTAGGTATAATTATACATAATTATATATATTTACAAATATTATATATTAATATGTATATACAAAAGTGCTAGAAATGGTGTCTTGAAAAACCTAACAAATCACAGACTCACTGAAAAATGCATAACTTCCACTCTGGGTATTTTTTTCAGCTCCATGAATAGTCAATCCAAAGATCATGGAATGAACTATGATAAAATAGGTGTCGGAGGCTGAACATACACACAAATCAGATGTTATGATTGTTTTAAGAAAAATTTGACAGGGGTCCAGATACAGAAATGAAGTTTGGGAGGAATTCTGGTTTTTTTGAGATTTTAAAGTCCAATAATTTACTGGAAATATGTTCCAATTAGTTAGTTGTGTATATCTATTCACTTCCTTCGATTTGATATGTGGTAGAGCCTAAACAGACACCCGGAGCGAATGTTATGGCTGCTTAAAGTTGGACTTTTTTTGGAGTTCTATAACTGATATATCATTAGTTCCTATGAATTTCTAATTGTTTCAACTAGAATTTGTCATCACTTGTTTCACGAGCTTTGATTTGATTGGTCGCGACGCTCAAATGGACAACCGGATCAGAAGTTATGCCCATTTTAGTGAGTTGCTAGTTTCTTAGGTTTTTAGAAGATACGAGAGTTGCAAAATATCAAACGACAATAACTTCTGCTCCAAGTATCCGTTTTGGATCTAAAATATATCAATTCGAATATTGAGAAATTTTACAATCTCCGGTGATCACTGAAACCCCTTCTCATGTTCTTTGAGGTTAAAAAAATACAAAAAACCCTCTGAATGGTCATAAGTTTTGCTTCGAGGGTCCGTTTTGCTATAACTTCTGCTTCGGGTGTCTGTTTTTCCTCAACCACATATCAAATCGAATATTACAACCATAACTACACTACGATGACAATTGTAACACATTCTCATATTAATCATGGTATGAAAAGGTCCTTATTCCCTACAAACAGCCATGATTTCTGCTCTAAGGTGTCTATTTTGGGTCTATGACAGATCAAATAGATATAAAACATATTTTAGAAAATATTTATTATATTTATATCAATATAAATATAATTATATATCAATATATTATTTTTTAGGATTTTTTTTGAAATACACACATTTATCAGCGCTAGAAAAATGTGCGCTGATAAAACCCCCCTTCATCAGCGCTTTTTTTAGTGCTAATAAAGGGTGGTGCTGCGGAAACCCAGTTTTGTGGTAGTGGGTGATGAAGTCAATCTCCCTTTTAGCTCTTTAAAGCATGTATCAATGGTATCTTCCCATAAAAACTTCACATACTTATTATTCAAGCGCATAAGAGGTTATTCTAGGACTGTAAATTCTTATATGATATTCCTAAAATATCCATATATCCCTAAAAACAAAATAAATCAATGACGTTATTGGGATGTTCTTCGAAAAATTCAGCACTCACATTATCTGGGTCAATAAATACTCATATATCTGAGATAATATGACCCATTAAGTGAATCTTATCTATCCATAAATGGAAATTTGTGAGTTTATAAAATAACTGATGCTCTATCTGTGTATCCAATACAATATCAAGATGTTTTTAATGGTCAGACGATTGTGATAATACAAAAAGATATTCTCCAGGAAAACCACTACAAATGAATCCAGATAAGATGGAAAACTCAGTTCATAAGTACCATAAAAATTATTGAAATATTTTTGGGACCTAATGACAAAATCAGATACTCATATAGACCAAAAAAGATATGTAAAGCTTTGAAAGGTATATTTTTAGGTCAAACATGTTCCTAATGATATCTGTATCTCAAATAAATTTTTGAGAACACCCGAGCTCATGGTTCCTATAAAACCATTTTCCTCCATGTCCTTTAGCTGACTCTAGAGCTCCTAAAACATTATAGTAGCCATCATATAAAGATAATTGAATGCCATTTTAGATCAAGGAACATTCTTGATAGATAAATCCACATCTCTCTTAGGAGGTAAACTTGAAAACTCCTCCAGGAAAACACATCAGAAATGATCTACCACTTAAAGAAATTCCTCCTGATGCGATCCCTGATCATGAAAATATAAACTTATAATCTAGACAATCATCCCACCCATCCCATGATGCTCTGGTCCATATCAAATATCACATACATCCCATTCACCCTGGTGAATAAAAACTCTTCCCTATGGTGATGTGAAAGTTACCCTTCTGTGATAACAATTGACATGGTCTCTACAAGAAAATACGCATTCCATCATGAGTATGATGTCAATCCCGATCACCTCAAGGAAAAAAAGATCCCAAATAAAGTGACACCCCCAAATCTCAATTTGGAACTCCCTACACTGGCATACACTCTATTTTATAATCCCCAATGGAATATTAAGTTTCAAAACACCATCTGAAAACAGAACAATGAGCCCAAGTCTTTCTAAAATAGGTACATATATAAAACTATATCATGAACCTATATAAACTAGATTTGAAGAAAGCATAGTATCTAATATGATCATAGGTATCACCATAGATGATTTGTATCTCGACTAATTAGGTGTGGATTGTACAGAATATATCTTGCTTGAAACACAAACTTGGGTAACAATATCACTGCCTGGATTAGGCCTAGTCGACTGTCTAGGTAAAAATGTGGCCTAGCTTCCATGGCCACAAACACCGTCTCATCCTGACTAAACAATACTGATATACCACCCATATTGAATAAGAGATATGAAACCTTCTCCAGAACCTGTATTTAGAGAATATCCCCCTTCCACTGACCACTGGAGGGAAGGTTATATAAAAATGATTCATGTGGCCCATCCTGCTTTAATATCCACACTTGTATGGGTCTCTATAAATATGATTCCTTATATCCCCCCACCTTCCACACTGATGAAAGAAAACCACACCACTATCACTAATGTCCAAGTTGATACTCATATAATGGTTAGCCTCAAAACATTTCTTCCTACAACTGAAAACTGAACATTTGGGTCGAGAGGATAAACTACCATGCTATGAACCCCCAGATTTGTATTAGTTCTGATATGTAATTAGTGCATTATTCACTAACTCTATAATAATTTTAAACCTGAACACATTGACCTAAGATCAAAAGTCATGTTTGAGAGCTTCCTTAAAGCATGTAACCCTCAATATCTCACCAACAACATAAATCAATACAAAATTATACAAGTATATAAAGCATTACAAATATTCCATAATTTTCATCGCTCACTGCTCCAGAAACATGAACTCACTGGCCCACTCCACTCTCAAATTATCAGGGAATTTTTTTCAAAAAACATATATTGTAAATCCATGAAAACAATATCTCTAAAAATATCATCCCGGTTCAAAACATCCCACCGGAATTTAGCTTCTCCCCAAATCCTATAAGTTGAGAGATTTACTCTCCTCTCAGGAGGTGTCTCTTGTTGCTTGAAAATTGAAAAACTACTCTCAATCTATAGATCAATAGTCTGTGGACCTCCATCTTCCATATTATTTTGGAGGATATAGCTTCTGGAACACATGCGTTATCTTCACCATAGATGAGGTAAGCGGTGATACTATTTAAAAAGACTTCATATATTATAAAAACCCCTCACAGAACATTGCTTCAAAAGGTGTGTCTGATAAAACCAATGGTACTTCAGTTGGCACTATAGGAGGATTTACTAGTAACCCATGGCCCACTAAATCTAGAGTATGGTCATCACCACCCTCCTAGCATACAACTAGTGGTCGTCATAGTGGCATGTCTCTACAATTCCAACCACACACCTAAAAAAATATCTATAAATAAAGTTCACATCTAAAAGTGTGGTATAGTTCAAAACCTATTGGGACCAAGTTAGATGGAGAAGGAAGTTTGAAGATTTTACTTTTGTAGAGTGTTGTCTTTTGTTTTCAAAGAGGATAAATCAATTCACTTTGTAAAAACATGGAAAACTATGATGATGCTTTACTGATTTGTTTTTCACAACGATCATATGTTTGGAGAACTTGTGATGAAAGCCTTATGAAGGATAGGGGAGAAAAGAAGTTCTTTTTGGAAAAGAAGAGAAAGTGGTGCGCAAGTATATGTGGTGTGCATGTATAAGTGGTACGCAAGTGTATGTTGCATGCAAGTCATATTTCAAGATCATCACATCAATATATGACAAAGGAAATAAAGTGGCACACAAGTCAAAAAGCGGTGCGCAAGGGTGGCATGCAAGTATAAATGGAACACAAGTGAATGTTGTGTTCTAGTCATATTTCAACATCAGCTTATCAAAATATGACAAAGGAATGAAAGTGGCGCACTAGTGATATAGCATCACGCAAGTGATGGAGCGACAGACATGTGATGGAGAAGCACACAAGTGATGGAGCGGCATGCAAATAGGAATGGCGCGTAAGTGTATGTAGTGGAAAAGTCACCAAAATGCCTATAAATAGAAGGCTACCCTTCTGATTTTTCTATTCTCAACACTTAAGAGAAATTTTGAGCTCTGAGCGTGCAAGTAGTAGAATGTGCCATGCAAGCTGAAGTGCTGGGAAAGTTTAGAGTTCTTTATAAGGCACATAAGTAGGGAGACACACAAGAAGCATTTCACCCAAGGAGATTGGTGAACAAGCATAAGTGGTGCGCAAGTTCTAAGAGTCACACAAGTAGGTAGTTTTGTTCAAGAAGTGTGTTGTGTATAATCCAAAGGTGGCAAACATGTTGTGAGCTGTGAAAAATATTGCTGCACAAGTAGTTAGTTTTGCACAGGAAGGTATGAACATAATATGAGTGGCGCACAAGCAAGTGGTACGCAAGCAGGGAGGCACGCAAGCAGGGAGTGGCACACAAGCTGTTTGCACTAGGAGGTTCTTACCAGCTTCTGGGTAGGAAATTGAATAATTCTTTTGAAATATTTGATTTGTGAAAATTCATCAAGAATCACAGAAAGAATGTTTTACCCTATTTTTTCTAGGAGGTAGAAAACACAATATTGGATTGTGTTTAATGTGGTACACGAGTGTAAGTACATATCCTACACATTGTATTCCATATCAAAGGATTGTTTTCTAGTGGATTGTGTGGCACTATATTGTTTCTATACCATTCCAAGGACGTAGCTACTCTTGTTGAGTAGTAGAACTTGTAAATATTGTTTTCTTATGGTTGTGTTCGTTCAGCAGGGAAGAAACTATTTAACAGGAGACGAAGGTTCTTTCAAAAGTAAGAATACATAAAAAGAAAATAGATATAACTAATTCACCCCCTCCCCCTGTCTGTGATACTTGGATCCTGACTGGGTAGTTCAATCGGTATCAAAGGGAGGTTCCCCTCATTTGTTCTTTGCTGAAGTTTTGAAGAGAAGTTTTGATAGCAAATATGAATTGCATGAACAGTAAGGGGATTCCGATATTTGATAGAAAGAATTATCATATCTGGAAAGATAGAATGATTCCTTATCTTATGTCTCTTGGTAATTAAGTTATTGAAACTACAACTTATGGATTTCCTCCTATTTATGACAAGGTTCCTCTTACACCAACTAATAAGAAGAATCTTGAGAGTTATGTAAGAGATAAAAATGCATTACTCTCATCTATTTCTGAGAGTGAGTTTTTAAGAGTGAAAGGTTTCACTATAACTAAACGCATCTAGGATAGGTTGAAGAATATCTTTGTAGGAAATACAAAAGTGAAGATGGAAAAACTAAAAATCTAGAGGCTGAAGTATCAATACTTGAAAATGGGAGAATATGAATCAGTAAGGGACTTCTTTACTAGGATAAATGACATTGTCAGTACAGTCATAAGTCTTGGTGAAACATTGGAGGATTTTATAGTTGTGTAAAAGACCTTGAGAATTATACTCAACAATTTTGGTGCTAAAGTGTCTTCATTAAAAGATAGAGACCATGAAAGATTATCTCTGGATGATTTGCATAGCACTCTAACTACTTATGAAATGAGAAGGGAGAAGGCTATGAAGAGAAAAACAAAAGCTGATAGCAAAATGCCACTCAAGGATGCAAAGAGAGAGAAGTCAAAGAAGACTCTTATTGAATATGTTGCTGGTGAATCCAATTCTAAAGATGAGGTATGTAAAAATTTTGATGGAATTTTATCCTTGTTTTATAAGAATGTGAAAAGAGGTGCATGGAAATAAAAGGGTAAAATTCCCTTGAAATGTTATAAGTGTTGAGCTGTTGGTCACTTTGCAGCTAGCTATCCTTAAAAGAATAATGAAGAAGACAGTTATGATGATGACTGAAGGAAAAGAAATAGTTTATCTAAAGATGAAGATGAAGAAGATAGTGAAGATGAATCTGAGAAATCATTTTATGAAAATACTAGAGATAATACCTATATTGAAGAAGTGAATAATGAAGATTACGCGAGCCAAAATTCTGAAGAAGAAGAAACTCAACTTGAATGTCATATAAAAGAAGAGTTGAAAGAATGTTTGAGAAATATTAAAAGGCTTGAGAAGGAAAACAAGAAGTTGATAAATGAAATTCCACATTATACAATCAAGAAGTTTTTCCTGATGAGAAAATCAAGATGGAAAATGAGATTGATAATATGAAGGATTCTCTTCAGAATGAAAAGAATCGTAATGATCATATTGAATTAAAGCTGAAGCAAAAGAAGAAGAGTTAGAAATTTTCCAAAATAAACTTTCTAAAGATAAAGAAATAAATATCAGTTTCAAACAACCTATCTCGTAAGTTGTTGAATGTTCTAGTAAAAATGAACCAAAGAAGGATCCACAAAATTTACCTTCAAAGGTTGAGAGAAAAAATAGAACCGGTTCTAATAAGAACAAATATGGAAAGACTATGTATGTGGATAAAGTCAGAAATGATGAAAAATTAAAAGTACATAAAAATCCTGAGTTCCAAAAGATTTATAATAATTATGGTACTGATAATTATGAATAGAAATATGAGCTGACGAAGAATGTTATGATTGAAAACAGGAAGGTTGATGGTCAACAGAGTTCTATTAAGAAGGTTGTTGAGAAGAATGTTCACAACTCTAGTCAGTATATAAGTTTTAGAGGGTAATATTCATTCTACGGTTATTACTCATATTGTGGTGGATTCTGAGACACTTAAAACATGTGTTGGTTCAATCAATAACATTACTACTATTACAAAATTTATGGAAGATACGGTTTGTGGGGGATTCAATCCTCTCAAAAAGGGATGTTTGAGAAAGAAGTTTAGAAGAAATCTAATAAGGCTAGTGTGAAGGTTGAAAATAGGTTAAAACCATTGGAATCTATTTGTGAACGATGTGAATATCCGGGGCAGTTTTCTAAGGGATGTCTTGTTTTGTTTCCATCACAACAAAAGGTTCTTAAAAAATCTGAGAAGGTGGAGGTGAAGAATGACAAGGGAGAACAAAAAGATCTTATTGTTGAAACCGCCTTGAAATCAACAAAAGGATAACGTCCATGGATTCTTGATAGTGGGTGTTCTTATCATATGAAAAGAGACGTACAATTGCTGAATAAAGTGAAAGACTTAAAAAAAGGAACATTTACATTAGGAAATGATGAATCATTGAGAATCAAAGGTGTTGGATTAGCCATCATCAGGAAAGAAAAAATGAACCCTAGGAAAACATTATATGTTGATGGGTTAAAACATAATCTGCTGAGTGTTTCAAAACTCTATGATGAGGGAAACAAAGTTATCTTTAGAAAAGATGTGTTTGTTGTGAAAAGTAAAAATGATGTAATGATAGTTACAAGATGCCCACATAGAAAAGGGAACTTGTTTCAAGTTGGTGAAGTACATAACTCTTTTTACATGGGCATGGTGGATGAAAATCAGTTATGGAATCAAAGGCTGGGACATATTTGTTAGAAAAACATGTGAAAGTTATCAACGTGAGACAGTGTCTGAGATATGCCTAATTTATCAAGAAGAAGAGATCGTTGTTCCACTCTTTGTGAAAATGCGTAGATTACAAATTCTATGTTTGAGAGAGTTTACATTCATTAAAAACACCCATGGAACTTTTACATACTGATATCTATGGAACAATGAGCAATAAATCAACAAATGGAGATAAGTACATCATTACTTTCATTGATTACATTACTCTCATTATGTGAGTTATGTACATGAGACATATGTCAGATGCTCTGAAAATATTTAAGAATTTCATGAGGAAAGCAGAGAAGTAAAGTAAGTATTTAGTGAAGAAGTTTAGAACTAATAATGGTGGAGAGTATAATAAGGAAAAGTTTGAGAGTTACCATAAGAAGCATGGAATTTGGCCTCAGTTCATTTCACCATTCACACCTCAACAAAATGGGGTTGCTGAAATGAAGAATAGAAGTCTGGTTGAAATGGGGATAACTATGTTACATGAACATGGTCTCTATCATTATTATTGGAGGCAATACATGAGTTCTGAAGTGTATATTCAAAACTGATGTTTTTATAGTCTACATTAAAATATTACTCCATATGAAATGTTTTATGAAAAAACCCCATGTTTAAAACACTTAATAGTTTTTGGGAGTCCATGCACATTAATGAAAAAGGGTGTAAACCATGGAAAGTTTGAACAAAGAGGATATTATTGAACTTTTCTTGGCTATGCTCTAGAAGGAAGAGGATATAGATGTTTCCATAAATAAATAGGATGAATTTTCGATTCTACTGATGTGAAAGTTTGTGAAAATATTGAAAAAGAAAAGAAGGCTTTTGCTGATATAGAAGTTGACCAAGATAAGAAAAGTCTTGTTAATGATTCTAATAATTCTACCAATAGTGGTATTCTTACTCAAGAAGAAGAATCAGACTCAGAAATTTCAAATGATGAGGATGAAATTCCCAGCTCATCCTAGGCTGAGGAAGCAAGTGGAGGCAGAAAACATTATTAGTGATCAATAATAGAGGATTCAAACAAGAAGAACAAAAAATGTTGATACCCATACTTATTTGTATTAAAAAGTGGACCCAAATGATGTAAATAATTCCTTTGAATGAAGGGATTTATCATATAGAAAATAATGATACTTGGGAACTTGTACCCAAGCTGGATGACAAAATGTTATTGGTACAAAATGGATTTTCTGGAAGAAGCTGAATGAAAAAGGTGAAGTGACAATGAATAAGGTGTGATTAGTGTGCAAAGGTTACTCAAAAATTTAAGGTGATGATTTTGATGAGACTTTTTCTCTAGTTGCTAGATTGTAAACAATCAGAATATTTCTTGCTATTGCAACACAATGAAGTTGTAAAAGTTTTCAAATGGATGTGAAGTCCACATTTCTAAATGGAAAACTTGAGGGAAAATATTACATTGAAAAACCTTGTGGATTTGTTATTGGGAAAGATGAATGTTATGTGTGTAAGTTGAAGAAAGCCTTTTATGGGATAAAACAAGCTCCAAGGGAATGGTATTCCAAAAGGATACTAGATTAAGGAATATGAGTTTCACGAAAAGAAGAGTTGACAATAATCTTTACATCGAGGAATGTCAGGAGTCTTACCTCATTATAATTTTTTTATGTTGATGACATTATCTTTGCTAGAAATGATGAAAGATCTTGTGAAAGATTTGATAAAGAGATGAAGAAGTTGTTTGAGAAGTCCATGCTGGGAGAAATGAAATACTTTCTTGGATTACAAATCTTAAAAAAGAGGAACCACATTTTTCTTTCTCAAGAGAAGTGTGATAAGGAACTTCTGAAGAAGTTTTGAATGGAAAAATTCAAAAGCAATTTACACACCAATTTCAGTGGTAACCAAGTTTTCTAATGTTGGAAAAGTCTTGGAAGTAGATCTGAAAGATTTTCAAAACTTGGTTCGAAGTTTATTATATTTGAATTCCTCAAGACCAAATTTTTTTTATACTATTACCATATGCACAAGGTTTCAGAGTGCTCCTAAAGAATCACATTTAATTTCTAGAAAGAGGGTTCTCATATATATCAAAGGCACAAAAGTTTTTGGAATCACGTATGATGGCATAGAAAATATTGATTTTTTTGGGTATTTAGATGTTTATTGGGTAGGAAATGTTGATGATATAAGATCCACATATGGTGGAGTTTTCTTTTTGGGGAAAACTTTTGTTAGTTAGAAAACAAAGAAATAAAATTTAGTAACTATTATCATGACCAAAGCTAAGTATGATGTTGCCTCTCAAGATGCTTCCCAACTTATGTGGATGAAGACCCAATTGGAAGATCTACTTATTGAAGTGAAGCCACCCTTACTCTTGGGATGTGATAATCAATGTGCAATCAATATTACAAGGAACCCAATATAAAATTCTCATTCAAAACACATTGAAATAAAGTACCAGTTCATCAAAGAGCAAGTGGAGAATAATGAATTGAATCTGGTGTACATTCCTACATCGTAACAAGTTGCTGACATATTTACAAAACCATTACCGCAGAATCCATTTGCTAAATTGTTGATTAATATGGGTGTCCAACCTCATTATCATCAAGGTTGAGGTACATGTGTTTTCCCCCACTCTCATATTAAATTTGGATAGTGTTATCAAGGGGGAGAACTATTTCATAAATCTATCCTTATGGAATCATGCATAAAGGGGGAGTTGTGGGTTAGATGTGAATCTAGCATGTATGTGTGTGAACTATTCTAACTGTTTGTTGGAGTGGTTGTGGGAAATAATGTTTTTGTATTCCAAGAAAATTGTAGAAGTGATGAATGCAGAGTTAGATGCTTGGAAGATGTTCTGAAGAATACTGAGGAGATATTATTATGAAATTTCGTAGTCACTGCTTTTAGACAGCATGGTTTTTGTTTTCAAGAATTATTATTTCCTACAATTAGATAGCTCACGTGGTCTTAGAATTGTTGATAAGTAATCCATTTATTGAATTTACAAAGTTATAATTGTTGATAATTAATATATTTATGAGGTTACAAAGTTTAGTGATTTTTGAATATTGGTAGAAAAAAATCCAAAGGTGGAGATTGTTGGGACCAAGTTGTATGGAGATGGAAGTTTGAAGAGTTTTCATTTGTAGTGTGTTGTCTTTTGTTTTCAAAGAGGATAAATCAATTCACTTTGAAAAAACTTCTAAAACTTTGATTGTGTTTTTCTAATTTGTATTTAAAAAATATCATAAGTTTGGAGAACTTGTGATGCAAGCCTTATGAAGGATAGGGGGAGAAAAGAAGTGTTTTTTCAGAAAAGGAGAGAAAGTGGAACGCAAGTATATGTGGAGAAGAATTATAAGTGACACACATGTGTATGTTGTGCGCAATTCATATTTCAAGAACATCGCATCAAAATATGAAAAAGGAAATAAAGTGTAGTAGAAGTCAAAAAGAGGCGCGCAAGTATGGTGCACAAGTATGAATGATGCGTAGGTGTTTGTTGCATGCAGGTCATATTTCAAAATCATCTTATCAAAATATGAAAAAGGAAAGAAAGTTGTGCGCTAGTGAAGGAGTGGCATTGAAGTGATGGAGTGGCTCACAAGTGATGAAGTGGCACGCAAGTGATGGAGCGTCACACAAGTAGGAATGACACGCAAGTGTGTGTGGCATGCAAGTCACCAAAATACCTATAAATAGACTAATAACCTACTCAATTTTTTATGCTCAACACTTAAGAGAAAATTTGATCTTTGAGTGAAAAAGTAGTAGAAAGTGGCACGCAAGATGAAGTGTTGTGCACGTTAAGAGTTATTTATAAGGAGCACAAGTAGTGAGGCATACAAGCAGCGTGGCACGCAAGAAGAGTGGCACACAAGATGAAGTGGTGTGCAAGTTCTAAGAGGTGTGCAAGTAGGGAGTTGTGTTCAAGAAGTGTGATGTGTATAAGCCAAAGCTGGCACACAAGTTAGGATATGTTCACAATAGTGGAACACAAGTATTTAGTAGTGAGCAAGCAGGTAGGCGTGCAAGCTGAGAAGCACGCAAGAAGGAGGCCCGCAGTGTAACAGCCCGAGATTTTATGAAAAATATTCTTTTTATTTCACTAATGTCTTGTGTTGTACGCTACACCAAAAGGAGCTTGCACAACACGCATCCTTGACTTGCCTTGCATTACACGCAATCGCGACCTTCCTCGATAGCGTGTGTAATACGCAATACCGAGTTTCACTAAACAACGATATGTTATTAAAATATTATTAAAACTAGCCGTTAGGAATAGTAATAACCAATTTTTGAAATTCTGTAAATCTTATTTTTCAAAATGAACTTCATTTTTGGATTCGGAGCATCGAATTTAGACTAAGGTGAAATTTTGGTACTTTTCGGATAACTTTTATTTTATGATGAATAGTGAAAATTACTAAATTATAATTAGAAACAACTTTTTAATCAAAATAATTAATAGTGATAAATCATTAATTTGAGTGGTTTTAAAGTATATTTAGAATATATTTTTACAATTTAATACAATGTTGGTCATTGGATGTAATTTCACATTTAAACCAGACATAATCAAGTGTCAATCTTTTGATAGATATTGTTTCTTAAAAACACGCTATATGTTTTAACAGCGGGATTTAATTATAAAATTAATTAATGCAACATCTATGTTATGAATATGGTAAAATAGACTTCATTTTTGAATTCGGAATATGAAATATAGCTTAGGATGAAATTTTGGCATTGTTCTGAAAAACATCAATTTTTGATGAATAGTGAAACTACTAAGTGGTAGGTTAAAAACTGAATTTTGCATAAAACTTAATTTTACCACTTCTGTGAATGGAATTTAGAAAATCTGACAGACACGGTTAATATCAAGGACTAAAATGTGGTTCAATGAGATGAAAATAATTTTTGGTGAATAGTAACTTTTTACTTTTTTTTACCACGGTAAATAGTAAATAGGGTAACTAAGGGTAAATATGATATTACTATTACCCTAACACATGTCCTAATTCTATTGGATAAGTGTAATTCGGCCAAAAACAACCTTATGAATATAATATGACCATTTAGGCCCACTTGGATTAGATTAGGACATTTATTATTAATTTATTTAAAGAAGGGTTAAAATAGTTAAAATCAAAGTTTAATAAGTAAATCATTTTTAATATGTGGTTATACATAAGATAAATTCGATTGTAAATATTCATTAGAAAGCTAAAAAGATTTCCTACATGATGGTATTTTATTTGTAATTTTTATACATCAAATAATTTAATTAATTTATGACACAAAGATGATGCAGTAATTATCTTATTAATGAAATATTGACATAATTGATGTTATAAACACCAAAATAAATGTAATTTGAGACTTTTTATGAATTAAACTAATTTTCTAGGTTACTATGATGTATTAGTGTTGATTTAATAAACTTGGCTTGAACAGATAATTCTGTTATGACTTTCAAAAAAATAATATATCAAATAGTGTCAAAATTGACACAAAATAGATTATAAATCAAATATTATATTATTAATTGTTATTTTATTCCTAAAAATCTAAGGTTCGGCCAAATGACTTAGATAAGGATATATTTATTAATAATATACAATTTTGGGTTCGTTTGGCATGTTATAGTAAGTGTATTAACCATATAGTGAAAGAAAACAAAAAGACACGGTAAAAGTTAAATTATTTAACTTAGAGTTAAATCTAATTGATAAGGTTAAAATAATAACCTAAACTTGTCTAAATCCTATTGGTTGATAGGATTTCTACCCATCCCCACTTTAGCTTCGAAATAAGACCATTTGGAACCATTATAATCCGATTTTGACATTAATATAAAATAATATTTTGAGGTATTCCTAAGGTGCCCTTCTCCTCCCTTATAAAAGGACACCTCCTCCCCCTCCTCCTCACACCAATTTGATCACTCAAGCTCGGACAACCCCTGCCAAAATCTCTTCTCCACTTCCCTAGAAACATCCTAGAGGTTCTGGTCTTCCTCAAAGACCAATTTTAGTTCCCTAAGAGGAGGTCTCAAAGAGGCGCTTCAAAGAAGAGGTAATTACCGTTACCAATTCTTTCATCTTTATTTCTTCTTCCACTTCTTCTTCTTAGGTTGTTTCATTATGAAGTAATAACATCAGTATCACTCATATACTGATATGTTATTATAAGTATGAAACAACCCTATTTCACTATCTATCCATCCTACGGAAAAAGAAATCACCGCGCGTGCGTACGTACGGAATACCGTCTCCACGCTGTGGTGTAATCTATTTTCCACCACCACATTACATGGATGGGTATAATGGTGTAAAGAATAACTATACATAGTTATTAAAACATCATATTGATTCTGATATATTGTATAATCCACTTCAATTCAGTTCAATATTTATGGAAATGATATCATCGCGCGTGCGTACGTACGGACTACCGTCTCCACGATGCGATGAGATTCATTCTCCATGTTAACCATTTAAGAATGATTATAAAGTATATATAAGAAATAATAATGAAATATATGACATTATAAAGCTACTGGATTTATGTATATATATATATATGTATGTCATCTACTTACTTCCATTTCAAGACAATAAGGAAAGTAAAACAGCGTTCATGCGTACGTACGGACTACCATCTCCATGAACGGTGTTTTTCATTTTATTCATCTATCTATTATATATATATATACTGAATATATATGATATATAAATCATATTTTATATTCTGGAAGTAAGTAAATCATGATATAAGTAATAATGATGTCAAGAACAACAAGTCAAAACACCTACGATAAATGAAACGATTTTACCCAAAATGCTTCTTTAACATGGAATTTACAAAAGAACGGGTAATATAATGTCATAAGTGAACCATATATGATATCATAACAATGAATATGATTCTGGAATAAGTCAATAACATGGTTTAAATCATTATACAGGAGGTTCGGACACTTACAAAGCAAGTCGGACATAAGGTAAGGGAAATATCACAATCTCATTTTTATCCGAGATTGTTTATTCGTAAGTATTTACTGGGGTGTATTTTATCATCCACATCCATGTTTCATAAATATGTAATATTATTTCCATCCAACTACAATTGTTTAAATCCAATTTTACCCTTCGGTGAGTTTTTAGTAAAGGAAATGAAAGGAATCTTTTGTCGTTTTCCGTACGAGGTACTTTTTTGACTTTTCCGACAAAAGTACGAAGAATGTTTTTTTTAACTTAAAGGGCACGAACGGATTTTTACGGTTTTATAAAGCCTTATTTTTATGAAGCTTCCTCCAAAAGATTTCACGAATATTTTTCATAAAATCTCTTTCTTTTAAAATTCCATGATGTTTTGTGAAATGAAATTGATTTTGAAGAAGAAAGGATATTTTCCTCAAGAATTATTTTCAAGTGTTTTATCAAAATTATTTTCCATCTAAGATAATAAAGGGTTCTGTTTCTATCCATATTTTTTACATTGATTTGACTATTTTGTGATGGAATTATGTTTATGAATTCCTTTATCTTATATGAATGGTTTTATGATGTCATGTTGTTTAAGAATCCCATTTTTGTTACATGGGTTATGAAATGATGTATGATTTATGATTTTGTGGCACACATAAGAATGGTATCATTATGAGATGGGTGGGACCTATATCTCCCTCCAATGCATTGGGTAAAGATTTTATATCTCATGAGATAGACATGGCTGGAATGGTAGGTTATACCGGTTCAGTGAAACAGGACTGAAACGAGGGTTACTCGATTCAGAAAGGGACTTTGTCCACTAAGATAGTCTTGGAAATGAGTCTTGACTAACAAGAAATGATTCTCTATGATTATGTGTGAATGCCACAAAGTTTCATGTTTTAAGTTATGATTATTGTGATTACATTTCACTGCCATGATTTACCCCATGTTATGAAATTATGATCTCTTTTGCAGGTTAAGATTTCCAAAAGTTATGTGCTTATGTATATGATGTGATTGATATTTATTTTGTTTACCCTTACTGAGCATTTGAGCTCACCCTTTTATGTTTTCTTTTCCCCAGGATATAAAGAAAGGTTTTAGGTAAAAAAAAGGAAGATCTTTATGGGAGATTTTGAAGATCTTTCACCACGATTAGAAGATTATATTCCGAGTTTCCAAAGACACTAAACTATTACGATCCTTGTGTGTGTGTTTTTGTTATGTACTAAGTATTCCACAAAAGTAATGTAATGTCCATGTACGATAAGCTTCGGGTCTCTACAGTTGGTATCATAGGAAAGGTTTAGTCAACCTTTGGAAACTAGGACGCGAAAACATTAGTGAGATCCCTAGAGATATTTCTAAGGTATGTCTAGGGATGTCCCTAAGGTTAAGTATACGTATAGGTTATAGTACTAGAATTACGCTAACGATCATAGAATTTAACCTAAGATGTTAGATATTAAGGGTACTCCCCCTTTACTATGTTGTTTTCCTTAGCATTATTTTGCCTCTCACACTATTCTTTTTGGGTTTTAGAATATGGCTGGAAACAAGATGATTCACGATAATGGAGGATATGATGGACAATGGAATGATATTATTTATGAGGAACCAAATGAAATGGGATTTGGAAGTCCAAAAATCATTATTATGCCGAATCAGCAATCTCATAATATGATCAATAAAGTAAAATTTGGTAAGTTTCCTGACTCGACTAATAAGAGAAAGATGGAGTTTCATGATGATCATAGAGGAAAGAAAGTTCAATTTCCCCTATGTAAATCATGTGGGAAAAGGCATCAAGGAGAATGTTTCAAGGGAACTGGAAGATGCTTTGGGTGTGGAGAAGAAGGACACAAAGCAAGTAAGTGCAAAGGAAAAGGTTCAGTTAACACCATGGATGAGGATAATGGTATTGCTACGACATCAAAAATGGTTAAGTGTTTTAAATGTGGAATGTATGGGCATTATGCAAACCAATGCCCTAAGGGAAAGACTCATGAAGAGAATCAGTATGGTCGTATGGGAAGTATTTATGTGGATGATGATGAAGAGACTACAAATGATATGTGAGATGAAAGAATTTTTGAAGCTCGGTCAATGGATTAAGAATGTAGTGGAATGATTACATGTTTATCATGTGTAATGTTGTATAAGTAATCTCATGGTACTATGGATTAAAGAGAAATGTAAGGATTGTTACACTGTTGTCTGATTAATGTTACCAGTATCCATGAAAGGTTATTCAGATATTTTTGGAATGTAGATGATATGCGCATAATGAAGGAATAATAAGATAATGAGGTATTTGATTGTATTCATGAGCTCATGACTGATATAAGGAGAAGGTTATATCATGGTTTGAGTATATAGAATTTTTGGATTTTGGTATGTGGAAAGAGGTAACTTTTAACCGCATTCATGTTTTCACTAAGGTTCAATGGGTATTCAAGAGAATACGTGATTAAGGCCTTTGAATGTTTGGAATGTGACCAACAAGACATATCTTATGATATATGGGGATCAATGACAGTATTAAATCTCTGGTAATCATTTTCACTATATTATGAGAGTGGACTGCAGTATTATGGACAAGCCTAAAGATTAAAATGGATTATGTTGGACATAAGTTAGTATTGTTTAAGGATAGAAGATTTTCGATATTATTGATGGGATGTTATAGTAATGTAGTTTTAGAAAAAGGACAACCTGCAGGACGGGTGACAGCCCATCACTTCGGACAAGGCTGTGGGAATCGAACCCACAACCGAAGTGCGACTGGCCTTTATCGCCTACCACTGGCCTACAGGAAGTCCCTGTTTAGTAGAAACTAGTTTTATTATATTAAGCAGTATGATATATGAAGTATAAGTCCATTTTAGGAACCATATATGATTAATCTCACTATAGATCGACTTATGCATATAATTTTTGCTAACCTTTTGTTTGAGACAGATGGAATGACCCGTCGTTCTATCACATAATCTGCTAACACTTCACGAATAACAAATTCAACTTCATTTATTTAAGAGATGAATTGGAAATTGTTCAAGACACGAACAACGGTGAGATTGTACCAAAATAAATTAAGTATTTATTCTAATTCCAATTTTCAACTTTAGGGAAATGATCTTGAAAACCAAAAATGTTGTCCTAGTGATCTTACACTTGATGAATCAGATGGTACCTTATATCATCACAAATCTATGGATTTGCGATTACTGGCTTTTCCATAGCCATGTTCTCTACCACTCTCCATCAGAACATGATGGTTCGATTTCTCTTCCATATCCATATTTTTTTACCTATGTGGAAACCCAACGATTAGTTTATTTGGGTAATCGTTACATTTCATACTTTAGTTTTTAAAGCCAAGTTTTGGTATTCCTTTTTACGATGTGGGATTGTATTAAAGAAACTTTAGAATAGTAAACCATTTATAACCCCGACGAATTTCGAGGGCGAAATTCATTTTAAGGGGGGTAGAATGTAACAGCCCGAGATTTTATGAAAAATATTTTTTGTATTTCACTAATGTCTTGTGTTGTACGCTACACCAAAAGGAGCTTGCACAACACGCATCCTTGACTTGCCTTGCATTACATGCTATCGCGACCTTCCTCGATAGCGTGTGTAATACGCAATACCGAGTTTCACTAAACAACGATATGTTATTAAAATATTATTAAAACTAGCCGTTATGAATAGTAATAACCAATTTTTCAAATTCTGTAAATCTTATTTTTCAAAATGAACTTCATTTTTGGATTCGGAGCATCGAATTTAGCCTAAGGTGAAATTTTGGTACTTTTCGGATAACTTTTATTTTATGATGAATAGTGAAAATTACTAAATTATAATTAAAAACAACTTTTTAATAAAAATAATTAATAGTGATAAATCATTAATTTGAGTGGTTTTAAAGTATATTTAGAATATATTTTTACAATTTAATACAATGTTGGTCATTGGATGTAATTTCACATTTAAACCAGACATAATCAAGTGTCAATCTTTTGATAGATATTGTTTCTTAAAAACACGCTATATGTTTTAACAGCGGGATTTAATTATAAAATTAATTAATGCAACATCTATGTTATGAATATGGTAAAATAGACTTCATTTTTGAATTCGGAATATGAAATATAGCTTAGGATGAAATTTTGGCATTGTTCTGAAAAACATCAATTTTTGATGAATAGTGAAACTACTAAGTGGTAGGTTAAAAACTGAATTTTGCATAAAACTTAATTTTACCACTGCTGTGAATGGAATTTCGAAAATCTGACAGACACGGTTAATATCAAGGACTAAAATGTGGTTCAATGAGATGAAAATAATTTTTGGTGAATAGTAACTTTTTACTTTTTTTTACCACGGTAAATAGTAAATAGGGTAACTAAGGGTAAATATGATATTAATATTACCCTAACACATGTCCTAATTCTATTGGATAAGTGTAATTCGGCCAAAAACAACCTTATGAATATAATATGACCATTTAGGCCCACTTGGATTAGATTAGGACATTTATTATTAATTTATTTAAAGAAGGGTTAAAATAGTTAAAATCAAAGTTTAATAAGTAAATCATTTTTAATATGGGGTTATACATAAGATAAATTCTATTTTAAATATTCATTAGAAAGCTAAGAAGCTTTCCTACATGATGGTATTTTATTTGTAATTTTTAGACATCAAATAATTTAATTTATTTATGACACAAATATGATGCAGTAATTATCTTATTAATGAAATATTGACATAATTGATGTTATAAACACCAAAATAAATGTAATTTGAGACTTTTTATGAATTAAACTAATTTTCTAGGTTACTATGATGTATTAGTGTTGATTTAATAAACTTGGTTCGAACATATAATTCTGTTATGACTTTCAAAAAAATCATATATCAAATAGTGTCAAAATTGACACAAAATAGATTTTAAATCAAATATTATATTATTAATTGTTATTTTATTCCTAAAAATCTAAGGTTCGGCCAAATGACTTAGATAAGTATATATTTATTAATAATATACAATTTTGGGTTCGTTTAGCATGTTATAGTAAGTGTATTAACCATATAGTGAAAGAAAACAAAAAGACACGGTAAAAGTTAAATTATTTAACTTAGAGTTAAATCTAATTGATAAGGTTAAAATAATAACCTAAACTTGTATAAATCCTATTGGTTGATATTATTTCGACCCATCCCCACTTTAGCTTAGAAATAAGACCATTTGAAACCATTATAAACCGATTTTGACATTAATATAAAATAATATTTTGAGGTATTCCTAAGGTGCCCTTCTCCTCCCTTATAAAAGGACACCTCCTCCCCCTCCTCCTCACACCAATTTGAGCACTCAAGCTCGGCCAAACCCTGACAAAATCTCTTCTCCACTTCCCTAGAAACATCCTATAGGTTCTGGTCTTCCTCAAAGACCAATTTTAGTGCCCTAAGAGGAGGTCTCAAAGAGGCGCTTCAAAGAAGAGGTAATTACCGTTACCAATTCTTTCATCTTTATTTCTTCTTCCACTTCTTCTTCTTAGGTTGTTTCATTATGAAGTAATAACATCAGTATCACTCATATAATGATATGTTATTATAAGTATGAAACAACCCTATTTCACTATCTATCCATCCTACGGAAAAATAAATCACCGCGCGTGCGTACGTACGGAATACCGTCTCCACACCGTGGTGTAATCTATTTTCCACCACCACCTTACATGGATGGGTATAATGGTGTAAAGAATAACTATACATAGTTATTAAAACATCATATTGATTCTGATATATTGTATAATCCACTTCAATTCAGTTCAATATTTATGGAAATGATATCATCGCTCGTGCGTACGTACGGACTACCGTCTCCACGATGCGATGAGATTCATTCTCCATGTTAACCATTTAAGAATGATTATAAAGTATATATAAGAAATAATAATGAAATATATGACATTATAAAGCTACTGGATTTATGTATATATATATATATGTATGTCATCTACTTACTTCCATTTCAAGACAATAAGGAAAGTAAAACAGCGTTCATGCGTACGTACGGACTACCATCTCCATGAATGGTGTTTTTCATTTTATTCATCTATCTATTATATATATATATATACTGAATATATATGATATATAAATCATATTTTATATTCTGGAAGTAAGTAAATCATGATATAAGTAATAATGATGTCAAGAACAACAAGTCAAAACACCTACGATAAATGAAACGATTTTACCCAAAATGCTTCTTTAACATGGAATTTACAAAAGAACGGGTAATATAATGTCATAAGTGAACCATATATGATATCATAACAATGAATATGATTATGGAATAAGTAAATAACATGATTTAAATCATTATACAGGAGGTTCGGACACTTACAAAGCAAGTCGGACATAAGGTAAGGGAAATATCACAATCTCATTTTTATCCGAGATTGTTTATTCGTAAGTATTTACTGGGGTGTATTTTATCATCCACATCCATGTTTCATAAATATGTAATATTATTTCCATCCAACTACAATTGTTTAAATCCAATTTTACCCTTCGGTGAGTTTTTAGTAAAGGAAATGAAAGGAATCTTTTGTCGTTTTCCGTACGAGGTACTTTTTTGACTTTTCCGACAAAAGTACGAAGAATGTTTTTTTTAACTTAAACGGCACGAACGGATTTTTACGGTTTTATAAAGCCTTATTTTTATGAAGATTCCTCCAAAAGATTTCATGACTATTTTTAATAAAATCTCTTTCTTTTAAAATTCCATGATGTTTTGTGAAAAGAAATTGATTTTGAAGAAGAAAGGATATTTTCCTCAAGAATTCTTTTCAAGTGTTTTATCAAAATTATTTTCCATCTAAGATAATAAAGGGTTCTGTTTCTATCCATATTTTTACATTGATTTTACTATTTTGTGATGGAATTATGTTTATGAATTCCTTTATCTTATATGAATGGTTTTATGATGTCATGTTGTTTAAGAATCCCATTTTTGTTACATGGGTTATGAAATGATGTATGATTTATGATTTTGTGGCACACATAAGAATGGTATCATTATGAGATGGGTGGGACCTATATCTCCCTCCAATGCATTGGGTAAAGATTTTATGGCTCATGAGATAGACATGGCTGGAATGGTAGGTTATACCGGTTCAGTGAAACAGGACTGAAACGAGGGTTACTCGATTCAGAAAGGGACTTTGTCCACTAAGATAGTCTTGGCAATGAGTCTTGACTAACAAGAAATGATTCTATATGATTATGTGTGAATGCCACAAAGTTTCATGTTTTAAGTTATGATTATTGTGATTACATTTCACTGCCATGATTTACCCCATGTTATGAAATTATGATCTCTTTTGCAGGTTAAGATTTCCAAAAGTTATGTGCTTATGTATATGATGTGATTGATATTTATTTTGTTTACCCTTACTGAGCATTTGAGCTCATCCTTTTATGTTTTCTTTTCCCCAGGATATAAAGAAAGGTTTTAAGTAAAAAAAAGGAAGATCTTTATGGGAGATTTTGAAGATCTTTCACCACGATTAGAAGATTATATTCCGAGTTTCCAAAGACACTAAACTATTACGATCCTTGTGTGTGTGTTTTTGTTATGTACTAAGTATTCCACAAAAGTAATGTAATGTCCATGTACGATAAGCTTCGGGTCTCTACACGCAGGCAGGTGGCGCGCAAGCAGGGAAGCATGTAGGCAGGGTGTGGCGCCCAAGTTTTTTGCACCAGGAGGTTCTTACCAGCTTCTAGGTAGGAAAGTGTAGAATTTTTTAACAGATTTTATTTGTGTAAATTCATCAAGAAGCGTAGTAACATTTTTTACCCTATTTGTGGTAAGAGGGAGCACACACACTATTATATTGTCTTCAAAGTGCTACATGAGTGTAAGGGCACATAATAATCATTGTATTCTACATCAAAGGATTGTTTTCTAGTGGATTGTGTGGTATTGGATTGTTTTTTTACCATACCAAGGATGTAGCTACTCTTTTTGAGTAGTGAACAATGTAAATCATGTGTTCCTGTGGTTGCGTGTGTTCATTAGGGAAGAAAATATTTAATATGAGGTGATGGTTATTTCAAAAGGAAGGAAAAATAAAAATAAAAAGACATCACTGATTCACCCCTCCCCCTCTCAGTGATACATGGATCCTGACTGGGAACTTAAAAAAATTTGTATAACCAAACCACACACCACTGCCTTCCCCTAAATATAGGACTGGGTAAAAAGAAATAGTTTTTAATATCAATAGATACACAACCTACTTCCCACTCTAAATCTTGGTGATGTTCAAGTTAACTATTTCACCATTTCAATTTACATTTGAACTCAAATTCACTTCTCATTTCTCTTTAAATGTTTGATCCAAATGCATCACCACTTCTATTCCATAAGAACCCATACACCCCATGAACTTTAATAAGGAATCGACTTGATCCATACCATAAAAGATTCCAGTCCATGCAACCAATACCATTGACTCAATTTTCAATAGTTAATTGATTAGGGTTTATTTTGTAGCCTTATCAGGAAAACAATGTTTACGATACAGAAATCACTCTAGTTACTAACTATCTTTCCCAATTTACTATATAAGTAATTTATCAAGAAATAGGGATATCACACAATGAACATATCACAAATTCATTTTGTCAAGCATTGCATCCTATATGGAATGGAATGATGAATGACATGTGAACCCATTAGAGTGCCTAAAATGAAGCATGGAATTCATACCATAATATCATTGAGAAATAATAAAATATATCTTCAATCATATCAATGATAACATCACAAATAATGTGCATGACCTAAAGGTGGAATCAATTTTTCTATAATATCACAAATCTAAAAAAACATGACATATTCAATGAAAATTGGCTTTTCCTATACATGATTTAGCTACTTCTAGGCACAATTCCTTACAAATTTTCAATTCCTTATTAATCCCTATCTATTTTCTCAAAGTTGTAAAGTAACTAAAAAAGAAAAATCATTTGATTACACTTTGTAATGTCCTGACCTGGATGCCCGTAAATGGCGCCTCATGTGGGTGAATCACATGGCCTCAAGGGAATCTCCCCCAACACCGGAGGCTTCCGACTAGCAATGCGGGCCTGAGGTGTGGATGGGGGAGAATATTAACTCTTTTTAGGGTGTAAAATTGTGTAATAATAAAAACTGTCAATTTTGGATTCAAATAAATCTACTAGGCAAGAATAAATAAATAATTCCAGTAGTAATATGAGATACAAAATGAAATGTCACGCCATGTGTCTATAAAAATATAAAATAGGTGTACAATCATCCAATAAAATAAATATATCAAATTAAAAAAAGGAAATATTCTGGCTAGTATCTTGATCTTAGATCAGTCATGTCCTCTCTTTCTCCAAAGCATAATAAAAATCAAGCATCTTACTAGGGGTTCTTGCCTCGGTCCGTACCTGTATCTAGGAATTATATCTGAGTACCCAAAAGTGGACCAAATAGAGTGTGAGATAACAATTTTTTTGGGAAAACCAATGGTGTATATAAAAAATATAGGTTCTGAAAATACAATCAAATGTAATTTGGATTGTAAGTCATAGGTATAATAGAAATGAACACAAACTCCCAAGGAATATGTGATATGTGTAATGTGAAACTATCTAGCCAAATAAGGCTCCCTGCAAAACAACTGTTAGTGTCCCTTATCAAGGGATGTGGTAAAATATAAATAGGCAAGTCACACATTCCAATCAATCAACTAAAATATGATACCCATACCAAGGATATCTATAACAAATCAAAATATCCTCCCCAAACACACCATATAACCAAGTGTATATAATCCACCATGACCATGTTGTATAATAAAGCATAACCATTCATCATAGACTCACCGTATAATTAATAAAACATTAATCATGGAATCACCATATAGTGAAGTGTCAGGTCGTGAAGGGACGATTCCATGGTATAAAAGACCAAGGCCTTCACATTGAGTCCAAGAAGAATGTTTATGGAAACTTGGTAAATAACTGAGTGGAGTTCAAGGATCTTGTCAATAGCATATGTCCAACGTGAGTTCAAAAAATTTGGATCCATGGGGTAGCAAGGCCAATGAATGCTAAAAAATGAAGACCTAAGGAGAAAATAGGTCCAAGGAATCCACTACCATAATCAATATCCATGGGAGAAACATCCATGGAATCTATAGAATCTGGATCCAAGGTATTGAAGAACATGGAATCCTCTACCATAATCAAATCATCTTCTCATTCATCATTTCACAATTGTAAACATTCTAGGAGTTCATTAACCCATTCAATAATTTTTATATAAACCATTTAATTCAATTCACATCATGTCATCCCACAGAAAATGAGTAAAACCATCTCCTATTTTCTCAATTCAATTCTCATTCAGTTTGAAAGGGATTCCTATAACTAGGAATGCTCACATTCATCCTATAGTTTCTATAAATTAGTTAATATACAAAGGCACACCCCATGGGTAACCTAAATTAGGGAAAAACCTCTACCAATCTCAAAGGAAGTAGTGGGAATCCCTAATAGGAAATAATTAATCCAAATCAACTGTTTAATTATTTAAAGGGGAACTTCCAGAAATTCAGGCATGTGGATTAACAATAAAAATGTTTATAAAACACTAAAATTCAAGGGATAGATATATACCACATAATATAGGTCTTTAGTAGAGAACTCATCCCGTATTGTTCTCTAATTCGGTCCAGATCAAGAGAAAAAATGAAGAATGTTCAAAGAACATGGAAATAGGGATATTATATTTCATGTAAATAACTATATTGATAGAAATTAAAATTAATAATAACACAATATGATTTATGAACTTACTAGATTGAATCCAATGAGACTGATGAAATTTTGAATATGAGTTCGGATAAATGACCATTAGAAAAATATATGAATTGAGCTTCAAAGGAGCTCTCCCATTCTAAAGGATTTCCTCTGATAGAAAAAATAGAAATAGGGTTATGTTATAATATTTTTTAAGGGAGAAATTTTAATTTCCCTAAAAATTACATGGATGCATGATTTGGACAGATGGTTAGCCAAACCATGCGTCAATCATGTGCCCTTCACTATGTTCAGGGTAACCTTGTATGATTTTCTAAACTATATGAAAATCGTGTCCTAGTCAATATCAAAATTGCATATCACCTCACATAGATGTACACCCCTTTCGCATAGTTTCTTTAAATCGTTCCTCTCCAATTAGTGGCATATACAACCTTTCATGGTTACAAGTAAACATATGGCATGTCCTGCATGATTTATTCTAACAGTGTGGCTTGAATTGTTTTTCCAATAAAGTGGGTCTCCAGGCTCCGAACAAGGCCCAAAAACCCCCAATAAACCTATGATCACATTGTATGCTCATATTAGGCCATAAAAATAATTCAGATCATAAAAAATAGATCGATAACAAATTGGTAAACCAGAAATCTTACAATTTTCAAAATTTTTAAATCCAAAACAATTAGGGTCTACATCATTTCATACTTTCTCAGACAATACAGAACAAGAACAAAAAATTTTATAGTCAACAAGATTACCCATATTAGTAATTATCACCCAAATTTTCTCCATTGAATTTCAAGGTCTTGATAACCTTTTTTGGCATAAATGGTATGTGGTAATGGTGTCCATCATAAATAATAGATTTTTGGGGTTACCCCCTAATGGTTAAGGAGAAGAATAAATGGTTAGGGGGAATGCTATACTTGGGTAGCCCTCATAATATAACACATCATCCATGTATGGATTGCATTAATCTAAAAAAGTGTACAACATCACCAAATAATACAAATATAAATCCTATCTAGGAAAAGTATACCAACCTCAGGTTGAATAATTATCCATACAGATGTGGGGTTGAGGTTCCCAAGAAAATAATGGAGAATATGAAATAAAAATATGATCTAACCAACCTTAAATCAAAAGTCACACTAATTCTTTCTATTTCATCCTCGATAATGACACCATAATCTAGAATTCCCAACACGAGACACACCAAATTAGTTCCTTAAACTATCTAACAAAGTATTTAGTGTAATTTGGGTCAATCCCCCAATGAGAAAAGGAGATAAAATTGTAGGAGTGAATCCACGAGAATTAGTTTATTATTAATAAATATGATTGATTATAAAGAAACGATTAGAGTGAAAAGATTTTGGAAAAAAATGGAAGCATTTAGGGAAGAATAATGCCAAGAAATAAAACTGTTTCGGGGATCAAATATTATTAGGATTCATTAAAAAAGTAATTAATTAGTATTTAAAATAATTTATGAAATATATTATGGTGGGGATTCAATAAAATTATTTTTTCTTTGTTCAACTCCAAAAAATTGGGTATTAAAAATTTCAATCCCTTTCCCCTATTATATATTTCTCAAAAACATTTTTCTAAATCATTACCCCAAAGTTAGTAGCAACTGAATCACCCAATGGTCATGTGTTCTCCTATAGTAATTTCTTTAATTTTCACCATAGGTTTCATTCTTGTTTTTATATGACTCCATCCGTGAAGTCAAAATTTATTCATTAAAGTATTTATAAAAAAATATCACAATAAAATAAAATAGATTATAATAAAAAATAAAACACACCCAAAACCTTATTATAACTCCAATACATAAAAACTATCCTCTTATGACCTTGTTCACAATGTGAGGATTGAGTTGAAACTCAACCACTACCATGGATATGAGAGGAAGAGGGGAGGAGAGACGAATTATAATAAAATTAAATGAAAATGAAGGGAAATTCTTAATGGATTTTGGAAGATATCAAGTTGGAAGAGCAAAATCACCTCCCTATGGAATAACCAACCCTGAATTCAGAGTAATGCATCTTTATTAATTGAAATTAAACTACATGGAATGTACAATGTGTACTCTTAGTCAACCAGAAAAATCATGCTTTTCCCTTTCTGTAGGTGGCCAACCATGTTTCCCATTGAATTATACACATCATTGATTAGTTGGTGGAAGTACATGATGTGTGATGCTGACATACATGGCATGTATCCTCTATTTTATCTTCCAACCACTTTTTTTAAGGGTATACACGAATCCTGTTATTAATTACACTATGTGTGGGGTCTTGTCCTCAATATAGGCATGTACCGAGTCATATCCCTCGTAAAAGTACAAGGCGTGTGTTTATAAATTAAACACCATGTATTTACAATCATTGATCAGATATGGCCCCAATGTGTTCTTTCTACCATGAAATTCATAAAATAATCATAAAAATTGATATATATTATTTGATCTATAAAATAACAAGTATCCATTAAAAAATGGGTTTTATCATCAATAAAATGTATAAATTAGTATAGAAAAACCAGTCACATTAATTGGAAATTATAAAACTCTATATCCTAATCCAATATCCAACAGTGGAGATAGTCACCAACCACTATAAGAATAAGAAAAAACCTATTAAACTACTAATAATTAATAGATAGTGTGTTTTCACTATAGATTTTATAGTTTACTATTTCATGAATGTTTTCTCTAGCTACAAGATATTGAGTTATATATAAAAAACTATAGTGGTAGGATTATCTTATAAATCATTTTTATGGTTTGTGGGAAGTTATTCCTTATGAATCTATATCTACATCACTTTGTATAAATGATGTGAAATTTTTGTTGGGTTATTTATCTTTATAAATTACATATAATAAATTTTCATATAGATATATCTGATTCCCCATCATAAAAAACCCATGATCATTTGTGGTGTACGGTTAATTTTTATTTCCCTATAGATATTTTGATGGCCCAAATTTTGAGGACATAATTTATTTAGGGGGGATGTAACACCTCAAGATATTAATATATGATTTCCAAAGTGAATGCATTATATAAATTTTGTCACATGCTATAACCAATGTAAAAAACCACACAATATTAATAAGACATTAACAAGTATATAATAAACACGAATATTGTAAAACATTATAATTTATTACCATTAGAAAGTAAATAATTTATATGATTTAATATTGAAAAGGGTTATGTTCAATAAAAGAATTTTTATATATATTATATGTTTTATTTAAAAAAATTTAAATATTTTGGAATTTAAACTTGATAAATATATATTCATCATTGAATTCCTCAGAAAAAAATTATCTTAGGATATTTTTTTCCATATTTTAATAAAATAATCAATTTTTTGTGAATAGTAAAAAATGTCCATCTTGCTAATATCATCACTTTATACGAAATATAAGATTTTCAAACCATTTTTATTTAAAAAATATATATTTTATAAAGTAAAATAATTAAATTTGAAATAATATTTCAATTTATGAAACCCATGAATACATTTTAGAATATCAAGTAATATTTTATGGAAATTATTTTTCATTTCTTACTTTAATTGAATTTATGCCTGGGGAAATAAGGTTTTGGATTTATTTTATTGTCACATAGATATTGTTTAAATAATTATAATAATCTTTATATCATTATAATAAAAAAATTGTGAATTTTTTTTCTATACATAAACTTTATCCTTAAAAATACACTTTTCTAAAAAATGGGGTTTTATTCATAATATCTGCTAAAATTAAGAATAATTTCCATATAAATAGAAAGTTAATATGATAAAATGATTTTTATATTTTATAAAACAATTTTAATATTATTTAATAGGTCTAATATCATTTTTTGGGTATAAAATTTAGATTATTAGGATTAATGAAAATTACCACGGTAATGGTGAAATAATTTTCTTAAAATTTTTGTTTTATTAATATCATGTAATTTATATTGAACAAATTAATTTTAAATAATTTAAATAGTTAATATAAAATTATTTATAAAAAATTAAATTATATATTAACATTAATTTAATTGTAAATCAATTCTAAATAATATTAGGAATCCATAATGATCGAAATGTCATTTTTTCTATTAAAATATTTTTTCTACTCAAAATCTATTTTAATTTTTATCTTATTTTTGATAATATTTATAAATGTAATTATTTTAAATTGATGTAAAATTATATTTTAGAAAAAAAATTAGTTTTATGGGTAATTATATATATATATATATATTTTATAAAATATAAAATCACTTAGTTAAAAACCAATTACCTAGTTTAAAAGTAAAAGATTAAAATCTAAAATATTAATGGTAAAAACCATGTAACATGTTTAAAAAATGTGTTAAATGAATTTTTTGAGGATTTATATACAAAAATATACCCCAAAATCCATTATTTAGAAACATTAAATCCATCTACCATTGAATAATTTCATTGTATTACTATAATACAAACTGTGTTTTGAAAAGTTTCCTTTTCATCTCTTATAAAAAGGGGTCACCAACACCTTTTAAAACAAAAAAATAATATTCAAATTTTCCTTCAAACTCTAAAAAATATCCCCCAAGGATTAACTCACACTTTATTAATCCCCTATTAACACGGAGTTATCATATTCCCATCAATTCTAAATAGTTTTCCATGGAAAGATCAAGTCTCCAATATAAGTGTTATCTTTTTCTTATGTTTTCATACATAATATTCCCATATCAAATATCTTATGTCCATAAAAAGATAATTAAATAAGAATCATAATTTTATTGATATGTTATTATATATATGGAATAAACATTATTTATTTTTCTCCATCAAGTTTGAAAAACAAAAGCTTTGTAGGTGTGTTGTGAAAACTACCACATCCACAAAGTCACATCTTCCATTTTTTTTCAACCCCATAATTAATGGATGAAAAAAGGATATAATTTCTTAATAAATTTTATTCAGAAATTTTATATTATCATTTAATATCTTTCCCTCTCATTCATTGAGAAATTGAATAATTAATCATGCATACGTAGAAACAATCGCCTTCAGAAATAATGAATTTCAATTGTCATCACCATCTATTTTGGTTGGATATAAAAAATAAATATTAAATAAAAAAATTATTTATATATTAATATTAATATTTTTGATATTATGAAACTATTTTAAGATGCTTTTTATCATGGTCAACATACATGAGGAGTTATGAAAACTGACCAAATAAACTCAAGTAATTGACATTAGAAAGAAAACTATATAATAAATTGATAGAATATTATAATAAAATATCCATATTAAATTAAATATAGAATAAAAAGTTTTTAAATACATTATCTCACAAAATTAACTTTATTATTCAGGAGGTTATGCATGCACACAAAATGAATCTGGAAGAAGGTAAGAGTTACCATCTAAATTTCCTTTCATTGAGACAACTATTGTATTTATGCACCTATTTTAATTTTAATGGTGTATATATTTCCAATTTGATATATTTTATCATTAATACATTTTATTTCATTTTAAATAAATATAAATTTAATTTTTTTTAACACTCACATTTTTTTGATAAAAAATTTACCGAAGCAGTAGGGATTTTTATATAAAATTACTCTCTTTGAGACATTTTTAGTATTATGAACCAAATTTCAATTATGTGGTTTATATAGTGAAAATTTAAAATATCATATCATGAATTATATTTTCGTCTTTGTATTTTATGTTCAATTTCAAGATATCTATTTCAAGGGGTTTTTATTCGAAAGTATCTGAAGCCATAAGTGTTTTCTTGGTCTCAATTATGTTTTCTTGAGAAATAATATATTTTTTGAAATATGTTTTATTTATATGTTTTTTACAATAATAATGAATATATTTATATCATACTATTTTTATTTCATGGGATTTTATAGCCATGTTTTTTTCCCTTACTAAAGTTACTATTGATTTTGGTATTTCCCCAGTAGTAATGTTTTTTTGTAACTCAACTTTGATTCATTGAGTTACGATCATTACATTGATCGTATTTCATCTAAGATGTGTATATATAACCCTTCAATTATATTGTGTGGTATTATCTAATTGTTTTTTGAGGATATACATTCCTACCACATAAAACCTTTGAAAAAATATCTCTCACTTATTGGGATATATTCTTTTTAAACCATCCACTTTATTTCTCAGGATTACTAATGATCATCTTATTCTCATATTAACAAATAAAAATACTCATTGTTCTATATAATGTGAAAATAATTTTTTTACATAATTTTGATTAGATTATGTTCACATAGATATAATGTTACTCTATAAAATGTAAGAAAATATTTGGGTATGATATATATTTATTCTGATATATATGATACATGGAAATATAATTTTGTATTGTTTGACTATACACCTTATTTATATGGATTATTTTTGATCAAGTTATCCCTTTTATTAACTTGGGGAAAAGTACTGTTGTACCTCATATTTTTATTCCAATATAGAGGATTATTTTAAAGTTTATTAAGTATTTTTTCCCATCAATATTTTTTCTATGGATGGGTTATTATCATGTTATTTCTTTTATTAACATTTAGAAAATTATTTATACTCATTATGTTGTTATTACAATATGGATGATAATTGGAAAGCTGACTATGTATTGTTTATCCATTATCCTTCTTCCTTTGTATGATTTATGATCATGTTATCCCTTTTATTGATATAGGGGAAAGTATTGTAATTATTTATGATTATTGAATTTTAATGTAGGTTGATTATGTATTTGTTTTTTATTTATATTTATAATGATAGATATTTTTTATTTAGAAATATTTTCCTTATGGAATTACATTAATGGTCTTATTTACTCTTATGGTGAATACATTGGACTTAATCTGGTGATGAGTGAGTATTGGAATTATATATACCCTTGATGCATTGAAATGTCTCATGAGAAAAATAGGTTTTGGTTTTTCATGTATGCCTAAATATCTCAACAATATGTCTTTATTTCAGTCTCAATGACAAGTAAAGTATATTGAAAAAAGTCCTTGACAACCTATTTTGATGTCTTCAATTTTTTATTCCATTAGTATGAGGTCAATATTATTGATATCCAAGTTTTAATTTATTTTCATGGATATAGAATAATTTTAGATTAATGTTGAAAATGGATTCATGTTTTTTTACCAAATACTATCATAATGTCTATGAAATGTTAATACCTTGATTTTTTAGTTATATACTTCCCTTACTAAGAATTTGAGGTCAAAACTTTTTATGATTCCACTTCCTCAAGAAATGAAGATAAGTAGTACAAGTTACATGTTTAGAAAGATGATATGTGTGAAATAATTTATGTGAGATATTAAAGACTCGTCATGAATTAAGTATATTCACATATATTATGAAAATTAGGCATTTGATACAAAGAACATGAGATTTATCAGTTTATTATTATCCTAATTCTCTAAATCTATAAGACCGAATAAAATTTCATATATAAGAGATGAAATAATCATTTTGAATTTGTAATTAAGGTTGGTTATATCTAGAATTTTGAAGCCATTATCAAACAATTTAATGTAAATTATGTGTTTATGAACACTAGATATGCGATTTTGGGTCATAAGTGTCATATATAACCATAAATATTAGTAGAAGAGATAATAATAAACATTCAAAATAATATAATAATAATAGATAGATATTAATACTACCTATGATAACTAAATTTCATGTAACATTCTTTAGAAATAATTTAATTTTAAATAATTATTTATTACCTAATTTTTAGTGTTTTAATGGTTTAATACTATAAATAATATATTATTGAAATTTTAATTTTTTTAGGAAATGTGTTAGTAATTATCATAGGGGGATGGATATGTAAGAATATTTTGTATGAAGTGGAGGTACATAGTACTAACCAACTTCAGTTCCCAACTATATATTAGTAATTCGAGTATATAAGAAAGGTGTATTTATATATACGAGATGCCCTGGGGTTTCAGGGCTACGTTTAAGTAAAATTAGGTTGTGTTCGAGTAACATGATTGGTGTATATGATGCATAAGAATAAACACTACCATAGACATAGTATAGAAAGGCCAGTGTGTGATATTAAATAATAATTATTGAAGGCTACATAAGACCAACATAGAACAACAAATATTTTCCTAAAATTAAAAGGGAACTATTTAAGAGCAACTAAACTACATGGATTAAAATTATGGCTAGTCTATAACATTGGACACCATGAAATAATTACATTATGTATAAGATCTTTTGAAAGGATGATAATCCCATGCATTTTGACATATAACCATGTGCCTTGGAGACTTACATGACTGTGAAGTGACACCATTTAAATGAGGCGGTTGTGCCATGTCATTAATGCTACACCATTAAAGTGGTTAGATAGTGGAATAATTAAAACTCATAGGAAGGCACTATTCCTTGAAATAAGGGTTTTTGTGATGTGGAAGTGTGCATGTACCATGGTTTGAATTTGAAGAAGATATGATATGATGACTTGTAATCACCATAGATGAATGGTTATAGAATGTAGGATGCACCTATACTCTGAGAATATGGTAACTAGTGGGTAAGATATATGATATATTATTTATTAATTCATGAAAAAATCCCTATACCATTAGGATTTTTATCAAAAATATAAAGGGATCTTGTTATGTTTTTTAGTTGGGAAGTGTTTGAAATGTATTTTAGAAGGAAGATATAGGAGGGAAATAACATTATATTATTTATGTGGTTTGAGTTGGAGATAAATAAATATAGATACATAATGAAACAAGAAAATATTTACTTAGAGATTTATGCCTATAAACAGAGGCCACTAATGCACCCCTAATATTCATTCATTCAATGGTTGGAGCATCAAATATCTGGAGTTACAACATTTTTGATTTCTCAGGATGGGACTTTGGTTAGATTTATGTTCTCTGACATGATTTACATGAGGGGATAGTTGTATTCTTTCGAATTTATGTATTGAACAATGATTGATTTATGGACACTTTTTTTCTAATAATAGTCCATGTTTAGTTTTTCAATCACATGTTCATTAATATCTCTTCTTTATTCTTCATGCCTGATATGTTTGTGTTGGTGATGAATTATTGTTTAATGTATTAGACAATTACTTTGATTTATGAATTGCCATTTTATTCGTCAAACTGATTATGATTGAACATGATTTTGGACTACCTGATTTATAAATTAACTGAAGAACTTAATTATAATAACAAGTATTTTTAATAATTTTGGAAGAATTCAAACACTAAGTATTCACTTAAACCTAATTTCGAAAATTAAATGGCTATTTATTCAATCTATTCACTTCACTACTTCAAGATCCATGATATACTATGATTTTTACCCCATTATCAATTAAATTTAAATTTAAAAGTAGTTTTTTTCTTATCAATCATTATTATTTTACATCTTACTTTTTGAACTAGTGTTTTTTTAAGTTGGGGATATTTGTCTATATGGGTTTGAACTTAGACTTTCCACTTTCTAAACCTTGGTAGTTATTATTTAGAAATAGATAATTTAAATTTTAAACATGGAACCTCATAGGAGTTAATAATAACTTATGGTGCATCGACATTCTCACCACAAAGAGATATCATAAAACATGTTATAAAAAATGATTTACAATAATGTCACATGAGTAATACGATAATAAAAAATATCATTAATGGGAAAATTATATACAAAATTTTGAAAAAAACAAAAAAGTTTCAAAGGTAAGAAAATAGACCTGTGATCATTCTTGGTCCAACCCCTAACTTTAATTGGGAATCTATATCTCGTCCCTCCATAGTAGTATGGCACTTTCCATTACCTGGGTCACAAACCATGAAGTCTTCTCTGATACCCAGGTGTATAAGAATGGTGAGATCACAACTCAGTAGGACTCCACCAATGGTATCCCTAATCATATATAATGAATAATGTGAATGAACTATGTGTTATTCACTTTAAAAATAATTAAAAAAATGAAACTATAACAACCAACTTGTCCATAGGTACTACACAAGTCATTTAGGACTGACCATATCCAATTCATCTAATTATAGGGGTTCCTAAATATATCACATATAATAACAATTAATAATTAAATCCAAAGTCATAACTAGTGGTAATATCATTTCATTATAACAAAACATATATTACATGGGTAGTATGTATTGTTAATAAAGACATTTCGATGGGAATAGCATCCCTATGATAATAATCCTTAAGTGTACATCGTATCCCAAAAAAACAATACACCATTGAGAAGATCATCAATACCCATGAACATGATCACATGAAGAAAAGGTGACTCTATCCCTGAGCCATAGTACATGAGTAGGCATCATATCCATATCACAAGTAACCATGTTCATATGAGAATTTCACCCCCTTCCATGGTAATGTAACATAATGGGTAGTGTATCCCTATTTCATGAGTAATAAATAGTCATAATTACTCTAATTAAATATAACATTTGGTTAAATGGCATTTACATCCCTTACCATATTAATAAACATATCAATAATTCCATCCTATAAAATAAGACACACCAATATAAAAGGTAATGTCGTCCCACTCCATATAAAATATTTTATTGAATGGAAAATTAATCCAAAACTCAAAGAAAATGACATGAAGATATGTAATTTCATTCAAACTCATAGAATTAATAACAAAATTTTGGAATGGAGTACCAAAAAAAACTCACAACATATTATTTTATGATAATATTGACAATAAACACAATACATGTAATCAATAAAAAGGTTGTCATTTCATCTAACTCACATATGATATGGGTCATTCCTCACATTTCCAACCAATGTATGTATCCAAAAAAGGTATAACCTACAAAGATATATAGAATCCATATGTGGAGTAAGCCTTACCCCATACACTCATCAAACTATTATAAAGACTATAAAGAAAATCCAAATTTCTATATGGGTTAAGCATAAAGATGAAAACTTTTAATCATTTACATCACCTTTATTGAAAAAGATCAAGGGAACTTATTCAAAGTTCTTAAGGACATGATATAATAAAGGACACCAATATTGGTTCCCACTTTAATTTGTTCTACTCATTTAGTTTGGGAGTATGATATTCTCTTTTCAATTGGAAATATAACCCACGGAGGATCATACTCGACCCTAATAAATCTAAACCACCCTTAAATAGTGAAGGAAACAATTAAGATTATATTAGGGTTAAGGACTCATGGTTTTTAGGAATTGTATATCACATTAAACATGGAAACATGCATACTCTATTAAGAAATATTAGGGACCACCAACCTTGAAATCATAATATATTTCATGGATAATTTCATTAGAAGAATTGAACTCTCATGGATGAAATAATAAAGACTATAATGAAAAACTAAATTAGATCATTAGTGGTGTATAATTTAGAAAAAACAAGAGGAATCTAGAATGGTTGAGAGAGATGTGTTATCCACACATTAGGAGATCTATTGTGATAGATAGTTTGTGATTACAACATTGAATATAGGATATTCCAAATTATAGGTGGATAAAACAAAAAGTAGGGAGAGGTGAAGGGATGTGTGGTGCTCCATGGGGTAACTGATGAGATTATTATTAAAACACCATTTAATAAAATTAAATAAAAAAATTTGAAATATAAAATTACCCATACTCCCACCTAGTACCTGGTGTCCCTCAAAGAGAACTCCCTTTCTACCTAGGTCCATTGAGTACCTAGTACCAAACCATTGGGAGACCGGTACTATCTACTATTAAATATAATCCCTTTTATATAGGTATTACTTTATTAAATCAAACTCCATGACCCCAAAAAATCTTCTATTATACCAAAACAATTGAATCTTATGTGTTTTGAAAAAAAGTAAATTTATTCCACAGGATAGGTGATTTGATTCAACATCCTCACTATATTATTTATCCTCCTCGAGATACATCATCGAGTTTCAACAATAATAAACTCATGTATCCAAATTTTCATATTATCCTCCAACTTCTAAGTACCCTCTTAGACATATCCCTATCACTAATATATGAATACCAAAGGTTTTATCATCCAACATTGGTAATTTTCACTCTAGTACACTATAAAAATTGGTCATTCCTCAAAATATTAATTAGACTCTATATCGAATCCATTGAATTTTATCACATGAGAAGGTTCATGGTGGTATATCCTGAGCTAAGATAAAAGGAATAAATAATTTATAAAAAATAATCTATAAAGAATTGATTATAAGTAACCCATTGTACAATTCCTCTTGATAACCTTGACCTTCCCCATGTACCTAGGAGCTAACTTCCCCTAACTCTGAATATGAAGGTGTCCCAATCGCAGTGACATGCTCAATAAAACCCAATAGGTTTGTTTTTCCAGGATTTATATGAATGTTGTCTACTCTGTGTCGTTTTTAACCTCTTCAGAATTAACTAGATATGTTATACCTTCGCCCACATGAGACTAGGTCTAGTAGTATAAGACTATCTATACTCTATCTATTATAGAGGTGATTAGAATATCCAATTCTATAGGGACTCTAAAAGGTACCATCAGAATAGATTCCTTATAATAAATTTTGTTAGAGAACTCAATTGTGGAAGGAAGAATCTCCCAAAAAACCATAGAAATCCATGAAAAAAACATTTAACATGTCTTACAGAATCTATATAGAATCTTATAACTACCAATTGGACTAAGGATAATATACTGTGCTCAAATAATCTAAAGTACGAAGTGTATTATATAATGTATTCTAGTTTAAGGACGTAAATCATACATCCCAATCAGAAATTATAGTCCCCAAAAAAAATGTAACCACAATATTGCTTGAGTATGCAATATTCCCAACTCATCAATGAACTAGGTCTCTATTATTGATAGGAAATATGTATGATTTATTAGTTGATAGATTATAAACTACTCATTATCACTAGATCAAGGTGATCTTAGAAACCTCATCACATAATCCATCATCACTTTTTCTCATTACCACTCAGAAATTTTTAAATTTTGAAGAAATATTTTAGTTATATGATTAGCATCATTGACCCACTGATGGGTGGAACACAATGTGTCAAATCCACAATATCCTTATTTATCTTACGCCAATAATACTTAATCTAGATGTAATCATATATCTTGGTAATATTTGGGTGAATGTTGTAACGACCTAATGTTTTATCAATGAAATTACCATATTATAATTATGTCTTATAGTATAATCATATAATATTACATAGGGAACACAATACGAACTGTATAAATTAAGAACGAGTGAGAAACAGGTATCTCTAGAAGTTAAAGAATGTATACCGATGAAATAGTAGCTTGACCTTAGGAATAGTAATATGACCCTTATGAATAGTAAACTAGCCAATTGAATCGTAAACTCGCTAATGAAAGTATAAAAAATATTTATCCATCTTATAAGTGACAATATGATATAATTATATCATAGTATAAGTAAGTAAATATTTTAAAAATTATTAATTAAGTGTTGGTATTTCTCTAAGTCATGTATATTTAATTAAATTTTTTTGTCTAATTTAATAATTTAGAAGAAATTATTTTTTCATAAAATATATTCATAAATAATTATTATGATTACTTATTATTATAATATAATTTTAAGTGAACTTAATTTATTTTTCAAATTGTTAGAAAACCAGTTTTAATTTTAAAATTTGTTTCTTTCATGTAAATTATTATTTTAATTAGAAATTAAATTTATAATATTTATAAAATTATTTTCATAAAATATAATTCATTTTTGAATTCTACACATCTAAAAATGGTGAGGGTATTTTTTTTGGATTTATCTAAAATACATGAATTTTTGGGCAATAGTTAAATATGGTAATTTATGATAAATGCTAAATAAATGAATTTATAAAACATGATTGTGTCATAGATGATGAAAATACACATTGGTTATAAATCACATGCTCTATTTAATATTTTTTTCATAATAATAAATACTATTCATAGTCTCATAAAAATATTAAACTAATGAATAAAATAATGGGAAACCCCTCCTCTCCTCCACTATCATGCCACCCCTCTTTACCTCCTCTCCTCGACACATATCAAGCCTTGTTCCTAGTCCAAAATATACTAAACTCTATCCCTAAGAATCTTTCCCATGGCCATCATATCTTTTTCTCTTCAAAATACCAAATCCTCTCCCCTAAATAAGTTCTCAAAGAAGATATATTCAAGAGATAAATTCCTATTTTCATTTCATTTATTTTCCTTCAAGTTCTATTCTTTATTTTTTATTTTATAACCTCATTTCATCCAAATGTTATGATAAATCCATTATCATACATGTACTATATTTTTTAGGATAATGGAATAATTCATCATCATATCTCCTTTCCACACATATTATACTAGAAATGAAAAAACAATACGAGATGTGTTAATATATCACATTCAAGGATGACGGGGATTCAATTTCTATTACCATATTCAATTATGGTCAGGAAACCATTTTTATGATTGAAACAGTCTATAATACATGTATTATTTCTATTTAGGGTTATTTAATCCTTCTTACACATGAGATTATTTTATAAAGAAAAATGTGATTGATGTGATAAAAAACTGCAAATTAACCAAAACAGTTAGCATTAAAGTTTTATATAATGATTCATCCTCATTAAAAATAAAAAAATGAATTTTATGACAATGTAATCATATGGATGTTCAATAATAAAATACAAATTCAATTATAGGCAACTATTCTCATCTTACATGATTATCCTTACATGTATATAAGTAAACCAATCATGAAAACCAAGGAACCAAATGCTCCCAAACAATGAAATTGAACCTCTTAACTCATAAAAACATTCATGAATGAAATTAATAAGGTTATAAAATATCAATTAAAATAATAAAATTTTATGAAAATAATAATTAATGAATTTAATTTGGTTATCCGGTACATTAGGATCATGGGAACGACACCACCGGACTTAAGGTAAGGGATTCTACCTGAACCTCTATTATTCCTTAGGGTAACTCTATCATTCTTTCTACCCAAAAATGTTATCTTTTATTTTTAATTAAAAATTGTTAAGGATTTTTATATGATCAAAACTAATGTATCAAGGTCCATTAATCATTCTCTTTCAGGTATATACATGTTTTAAGTGGTTCCCTCCTCAATAATTCCCAATAAGAAAACAGGTTTAAGGGAACTTCATAAAAACTTACCCAATATCAAGTTCACTATATAATATATTTTTAGAAACAATAGTTTTTATAAAAACACTATTTTTATTATTAAAACATTCTTGGTTCACTTATGGTTTTATATAAAATATTATTCCCTTTTATTTTTTATGTGATCATTGATATTTTCATTAAACCACATTGAAATGTTTTAATATTAACGTTTCTTAAATTCTCTTTTTGCATGTAATGAATTAAAATTGATTTAACCTATCATTCTATAAGACTATTATAACTTATTAATGTCTATTCATGATCTAATTCTTTCCCATCAGGGAATCTTTTATGATACTCCCATTTGTTATGCTTTATGGCATGAATATGATTCCCAATTCATTGCACAAGTAACACTTATGTTTATTTACGATTGATTATGTATGATTATGTATGTGTAAAGCATATTAATTGACATGTTATGATGGGTGCATCCAAATTACACTCCAATTAATTGGGTAAATTTTAGACTCATGAGATTTTATGTGTAATGGTATTAGAAGTTAGACTTGACTCGTGCTACCATGTACTATGGTCTTGGTAGTTATCCTTAACTTGTGCTCTTCTATGGGAAACATGAATTGAATTGTGATAAATTCATGTGTTATGTTTCTTACACATTACTATGAATCCATGTTTATATGATCCCATGTTTATATTTCATGATTAAATATGTTCCATGCCTTGTTACATCATTATGTCATGTTTTTTAACTCATGTGCTAAAGTTTTATTCTTATATTTATTCCCTTACTGGACTTTTTAGATCATCCCTTTATTTATTTTATCACCAGTTTATCCAATGAAGATGTTTGATAACAATGTAATTTAGGAGAACATAATGAATAATAAATAAATAAATGATTTATTTAGTCCCATGTTTTTAGTTTTATGTTTTTAGTCTTCCAAGATACTATACTTTACGATCATTGGCTTGAAATATGATGTTTCATTATGTTTAAAATTATGAAATGATTTGTGTAAAAGTATAGTGTTTTTATAAATGACCCATATTGGTGATTATGAACCCCATATAAAATCCTTATACATATTTATTGACCAATTTGTGGTGGATCCCCACCATATATATGTTTCCCCTCAAAAAATGGAAATAAGTGTTGGATAACTAACTATCCATTAAACTCCCAACACATGAATAGGTAATGGTTAATGATATAATGGTCACTAAAACTCATGGAAGTTGATTTGTATCCTAGTAATGAGGCTCATTATCTTTAACTCACTACTAGCCTCAGGGACAAGCTAAGCATGATTTTTTCTACTCATTGTCCAAACCCCGAAATTTTCCTTCCTAGTGGTATATATAAAATCCTTAACCAAAAACAACCCAAAATTACATGATTTATAAAAATAATTACACTTTCCTAAATTTAAAAGAAATTTTTTTGTTTATAGTTTTAGAGAATTATAAAAAACTATTACACATCGAACCCTAATATCACAAAGTGGACTCTTCCACTCAATGTCCATTTATTCCACAAAAATAGGTTCTTATGTTTACACTATGGTCTCATTCCAGGTTATTTTTATTCCTTCATGATCCATCTCCATTGAACTTGGTATAATCCCAACCTATAAACTTTATTCCCTCTAAAAACATTATAAATTATGGGATGAGAAAACCAAAACTCAGTAAGGTATTTGAAAATAGTATAAACTCATTAATCCATTTGAAATTAATTTAAACTCATAAGGATGTTTTTTTTATATAATAAACTTTTAAGGTAAAAATAATCATTTACCTACTCTTGAATTTTTTTTATTTTCAATAAAAAATGAAAAATCACAATTCATGAAATATCTACTAAACCTTTCACCTTTAGAGGATCTTAAACCTCCCTTTAAAAAAGAAACTCATTATTTACATTTTTAAATCAAAACATTTCTATAATTTTTTTTAAAAGAATATTAAATTCATGTAGGTTACTTGAAAATTTATCCCTAAATTAAATCTTATATAAAACTTGGAAGGGAATATACTAATTAGATAATTTCCATATATATTTTGAGTAACCTATCACTAGTAAACTACAAAACTGTTACCAATACATTGGAGATCTATATTGAGATCACCCATTATTAGATCTATAAAAGGCTCAACCATAATTTATATAAAATTTACAAAAACCCAATAAGGAATAAAATACATATATATTTCAAATAAACACTAAAAATAATTTTAATTGGAATTAAATCCTATAATCAAGAACACATTTTAATATCTCATATAAATGAGAAGATATTTTTATTTCCTTAGATAAAACTTTTTAAAGATAAAAATTCCCCTTAGATTGAGAATATAATATTAATTGAAAAAAATGTTAATTTGTAGAGGAATAATGATAATGTATAATTAATATGATTGAAGGAATGGTTATTCAAGATGTATATATTAAAAACAATTTTTTGTACTTTTAATAAAAGTAAAAAATAACCAATACAAAAAAATGATGAAAATATTTTTTTTTAATAATTTACAGAGAAATTGAAAAATATTAAAAAAATTATCTTTATAAAAACATAAATAATAAATAATTATATCATTTAAAATTTTAAAAAACCAATACCAAAAAGAGAAATAGTTGGAATGGAAACATTATAATAATTTTTTTAAAATAATGTCCCATACCTCGAGTTTAAATGCCACAAACAATATTTAAATCCTATATATTAAACATTTTATAATTATTTACTTTATTAATAACCCTTTTGATGTATATTACCTTATCATAATCCCTTTTATATCATTTATTTCCATTTATTATATAGTTTTCAAATCAATAATGTTCTTGTCAAACTGTTTGATGATGTTAAGTTCATAATCCCAAAACAACTTTAGTAGGCAGACCATAGTCCCAGGGGTCATGGTTCTATAATATAAAGAAAACTAACAATGAAATAATTATCCTTTTTAAACATTAACATATAAATTATAATCTGTCATTAAAGGTGAAAATAAAAATGAATCACATTGCTTCCTAGAGGTGGTAGTCTACACATACGTAGAAGCAACATTATCCTTTTACAATGGATGTAAGGGTAATAGCGTAAATAATATATTATATTTAAAACCCATAATTAGTTTATAAATATCATATTTTGTAATTAAATCCATCATTATAACCATCCATGTGAGGTAGTAAATAAAAATGAAACACATCACTTGGTGGAGGTGGTAGTCCACACATATTCATGAGTAGAGTGTTCATTTTCCATTTGATGAAAAAATTGATTGAAAATAGATTTTAAACCCACATAATAATATTCAATTAATTTATGGATATTTATTTTGTTGTATTATAGTGGTTATGATAGTTATGAAGGATTTAGAAGAAGTAATAAGTTTGAAAACACTTGGTTATGTGTTATACCTCTTATTTGGAAAACCTCATTTGGCTTACACCTTAATCCTTACAGGTTGGTGTTTTAGTGATTATATAACCTCTGGGACATGGTGAGGAATTTTGGGAAGGTATTTGGAAAGATATTGGTCTAGAAGAATGGCTCAATAGGTGCCATTAAGAGAGGATATGGGGCACCATTCATAAGTGAGGTGGATGGAAATATTGTGAACACAGGAAATATAAATATATAACATGTGTCTAAATAATGTAAAATCGATCAAAAATTGAAATATATTTAATTATAATAAGTATATTATAAAAATAAATTTTATAAAATAAAATTTAGGCAATTTTTTGTTTCATTTTAAAACTTATCCACTAATTTAACCCCGATAGCTCTCCATTTTGACATACGTCATGATAAAAAAAATTCACTTTCTGAGGGTCATGAAAGTAATTTAAAAACTTTAAGTGAAATTTAAATGAAACATTAATGATATATTATAAATTTTACCATTAAATTTAGTTATTATATGATTTTTTTGATTTTTAATTATTTTAAAATATTTTTTATAAATTATAAATAATTTAAATCCATTTTCGGGACTATACACCAAAGTTAAATTTAAATAAATAAATACAAAAATATAATTAAAATATAAAAACATAACAAAATTACTATTTAAAAATATATATAAATTCATTAGAAATCATAATTAATTCAAATATTATTACTTTTAATTATTTTTAAATAATTTACTAGATCTTTTTATTTCTTACACAAGTGTTGCGTCAGCGTTGTATAAATGTTTTTGGTTATTATTACATCAATAAAAATAAAAAATATAAAAATATAATTTAAATAAATTCTTATTTATAAAATTTAGAAGCAAAATTAATTTATATAACATTTTTATCTATATCCATACCATGAAAACATAATACATAAGAGAGTGAAATTTGGTAATTACTCATAACATAAAATAACAAAAATATTGTAGTCAAAGGCATATGGAATCAAAATACTATATATATATTTTAACATATTATGATTATATTAGAAATAAAATAATATTATTAATTATATTAAATTATATTATAGATTTTTGAGACCTTATCAAACAGTTTCAACCAGGATTAACCCACTTTACCCATTATTGTGTTGATAAAATTTTTATATGGTTACTATTCATTATGAATTCAAATGAAATGGAACTAATTACATAATTTTAATTCTATTATTAAAAATATAGAATAAATTTTCCAAGACTCAATTTTCAGAAGTGGTAAGAATAAATTTTAATTTATTTTCATGAAACGAAATGAAAAACAATTTTTAGAAAAATACCCATTTGAGCATAAAAATGATATTTACTAAAATCATGTATAATGGTGATTACCATGTAATTAATGTTATTAGATTTAATAAAATAAAAAATATTTGGATTTTTAACAAATAAAAAACTAAATGTATCATTGAAATTACTTTTACTAAATGAAAATAAATGATAGTTTTTTTTACAAAATCGATAATTTTTCACAATTCAATGAAAAATATATATTTTCTCATTAATAACAAATAATTTTTTTAAAAATAATTTAACATTATTATTTGAAAAATTATTTCCATTTTATAAAATATAATTTATAAATGTTTCATAAATTAATAACAATATTCACGCAAAAAATCCAATAAAAACTATTTTTTGAAGAAAATATATTTTAAAAGTATAAAATTAATTTATAATCATTACTTATATAGTACCCACAATTATATGAATGATAGTTTATTTTATTAAATATTTTATATATAAATTTAATTAATATCAATAATCTATAATAATTAACTTAAATTATTTTGATTAAAATACATTGCACATATAAATCAGTTTTCTAAAAAAATATCTCTATTAAAATTATAGAATATTATTTAAAATAAAATTATTATTTCGTAGGAATTAATAATTAATTTTTTATTAATGATAAATTATTTTTATATATTTCATAATATTATCACTCTTGTCCATACCCAACAATCAAATAAGTAGTTTATTATGATCAAATTTAAATTATATTATTTTAACAGTTTATTATAGCACTTTTTAAGATCAGTATTTCATTTAGTAAACTCAATCGAATACAGTATTATTTTGTAAATAAAAAATCAGGGTGTTTATTCCCCATCATAAATAAATTTCAAGCACAAAATTTTAATTTGATTCTCTCAAAATGAATTTATTATAACATAATTATAAAATCATATTTAGATTTTATTATGAAATTTAATTTCAAGTTCAAGTTCAAGAAAATATAAATGGATTCACCTATATAAAACTCATACTTGGTTATGAGTTTCAAAAGGTGTACCTTTATAGAATAGTGTTACATTCCCCATAAGACCCATTATATTTGATAATTTTGTTTTCAATTTGGAATGTGAATTTTATAGAAATACACATACTTGATTTCTTTCCACTTATTAAGTGTAATTTAATATATATTTTTTTTCTTCAATAATTTTCCACTTATATGTCACATATTAATCGATGTAATGAATATTCAAAATTAATTTTTTCGAACTAAATAACTAAAAATAAATTTTAATGGATCAGAAGATCCATAAAAGGATTACTTTTTATTCCTCCTATCTGTAGAAATTATCCAAAACTAAAATGTCTAGCACAAGTAAAGATAATATAAAATATGAATAAATACCACTTGAATCTATAAATACCCAATAAATAACACCCAAATTTCAAATCAAACCATTTTAAAAAAATTCAAAATATTCCAGGATAAAATTGAATACTAATGACTAGGAATATTTGATCACATATTCTTACAATATCAACATAAAATTTATCTTTAAACAATATCAACCATACATAAAGTCTCATACCAAATATATATTTTCATTAATCATATAATCTAAAAAATATGATACTATTTACCATAAAATTGATTAATGAGCATAAATACATAATAAAATAATATTTTCTTTAAAAAGATAATCCAACTGTTATTCCTTAAATAAAATTAATATTTTTAATTAACGTAATCATAAAATGTTCCCAAAATAGTGAAATTCATAAAAATAACTTTATTCATCTATTCATCGATTAAAATTTCCATCCCATGGTTACCTATATTGTAAAACATATGTTCTAAAAATATAATAATCATGTCATCCCTATATAAATAAACATTAAAGGATATATTAACTCTAAATAGTATAAATCACCTTTTAAATTATGCTCACATAATATATTGGAATTATTTCTCAAATAAACTTTTCACACGTTAATCTTAAGGGTTATATATACATCATTAATCTATTAAAACTCAATAAATGTACCCATGGTACTCCCATATAATAAAACATCAAAATTGTATTAACAAATTTAAAATTTTGATCAACAATAGACCCATTAACCCATAGTGGTGCCTAAAAATCATTAAATACCCTCATTCGAGTAATCGTAACCCCTAACGTAATCAAAACATTTTCTTTGATACTAACTATAATTGACTTAAACTTAAATTACCCATAATTAAATTATTTATAATAAGGGTTTTGAATTATCACATTTTTAGTATCTTTTTAGTTTAGAGTTTTAGAGAAATATGAAAAACTCTTACATATCAAACCCTTACAATAAAAAGTGCACACTTTCATATAATGTAAATTCTCTAACAAAAAATTGTTCTTATGTTTATTGTATTATTTCATTTTTGAAACTTTTTATTTTTCCAAGTTGTTCTACCAATTAAATTTCTATAATCCCACTATCAAAACCTCAAGACCTATAAAATACATCTAGAAATGTGGGTTGAGTAAAATAATTCTCAATAAAGGACATATAAATAAATGAATGTCATCAATTTACTTGAAATTCATGAAAACCCTTAATTTTTTTTCCTTTTTTACATAATAAAATTATAATATCAAAATAATCATTTACTTCCTCATGAAAAAAAATCAAAGACCAATGATTTTATAATTTTTTTAAATAATAATAAACTAAAAATAATAATTCATGAAAGCATAAGAAATCCTTTTATCATTAACAGATCATAAACATTACCATAAATCATAAACTATTTGTTTACCTTTTGAGAAAAAATGATTTCCCTAAAAACATGTTTTAAAGCATATAAGAGTTATGTACTTTCCTTGGTACATTATAATTATATGAACCCTTACAATAAATCATGTAATGGAATTACGTGACTAGATTATTCCCATATCACTTAGGAGTAACCTATCACTTGTAAACTCTGTCACTTTACCTAATGAATTGGAGAGTTATATCAGGATAAAACATAATTAATATAAAATTTACATGGAAAATATCATGAATAAAAGACATATAAAACTAAATTTTACCCTAAAAATAATTTTAATTTAAATTAAATCCCATAAAAAATAACAATTTTAGACATATAAATTAAATGAGAAGAAATTTCCATTTTATTAAAAAAACATTTTAAAACTAAAAATTCATAGAAGACAGGGAATAAAATATAATTTGAATAAAAAATTTAACTAGTAGACTAATAACGACAAATAATAATTTCAGTGATGATTGCAAAGGCATTTCATGTCATATTTGTTAAAAAATCATTTTTTTATACTTTTGGGAAAATAAAAAAAATACCCCATATGGAAAATTTTAAACCGATTAATTTTTAATAATTTATAAAAATATTTGAAATTAAAATAAAATTAAATTTAAAATATTTTTATAATAAATAATAATTTTTTTGAATCATTTAAGAAAACTCTATAAAAAAGAGTTTGATGGGAATCTTAAAAACAATATTTTTAAGTGAAATCCCCTTACCTCAAGTATGAATTGCCACACCCACTATTTAACTCTTATGTAAACTAAATATATTAATTATTTAAATGATTTAAAATAATTTTATGGTTAATTCCATTATTATGATCCCTTTTTATTTATTTATTACCACATCTTATTTAGTTACTAAATCGATTAAGTTCAGGTTGGACAATTTGAGGATGTTTGGTTCATAATCCCAAAATAACTTTGGTAGGTTGAACATGGTCAAAGGGGTCATTTTTCAATAATATAAAAAATATAAATCATGAAATAATTATCATTTTTATACATTAAATACATTTTTAAACCATCTATGAAATGTGAAAATGAAAAATTAATCGCATCGCTTCATGGAGGTGTTAGTTCAAACGTACACATAAGTGATATTATAATTTTCCAAATGATATAAGGTTAAGAGGTTAAATAATATATTATCTTTAAATAATTATAATTATTTCATGAATATAATATATTTTAAATAAATCCATCATTAGAATAATTTATTTGAGGTGGTGATGAAAAATGAAACACATTGCTTCATGGATGACGTAGTTTACACGTACACACAAGGGATTGTGTTCATTGTGAGTTGGATAGAAATAGTGACGTAAAAGGGGTTTTCTATAAAAATAATGACATTTAAATATATTTTATGTACATATTTTATTATATCATAATGGTTCTTATTAGTTTGAAAGAGGTAGAAGAAAAAACAAACATGAAAACACATGGTTAAAAGTTATACCTATTATTTGGAAAACCTCCTTTGGATTATACCTTAAGCCTCATACGATGGGTTTTTGTTAGAAAAGTTCCTATAGAACAAGGCGAGGAAATATGGGAAGGGATTTATGAATACATTGGTTAATCTAAATGCACAATTATGTGTGAGTAAGAGAGTATAGAGTGTTCCCTTTAATAAGCGAAGGGAGTTCTAATTTTATAAATACACGAAATATTAATATATAATATGTGTCTAACTAATTTAAAATGGATAAAAATTTACATATATTTTTAGATAATGAGGATAATATCTAAATAAATTCATAAAATAAAATTTATACAAGTTTAATTGAAAATTTTAACCTTATCTCCTTGTTAAACCACCTTCGTTAGCCCAATTAACCCTAAATGTGATAGCACATTTTCAATCTATAAGGTTATGAATGTAATTATAAAAATGAAAACTGGAACATAATTGGTATATTAATTATATAATTAAAATTTAAAATTTAATTTATTTATGAAATGTTTTTTTTATGATTTCATAATAATTTAAAATAATTTTTAAACATTAAATACTATTTAGGGTTAAATTTTGGATTATTCAAAATATTTGGATTTAAAGACACAAAGATAATAATATAATTATAATATTGAATACTTTACCAAAAATAAATATTTATCATTATCAGTAAAACTCCTTTGACAACATATTTCATAAAAATCGTATTAATTTTAATGTTTTTAAAATAATTTATCTGGTTTGTCTACAACTTGCACAAGTGTTGTGTTGATGTTATGTAAATGTTCTAGGTAATTATAGAATCACTAAAAATTAAAAATAAAGTATTATCATTAATATAACTTATAACTAATATTATTTATCATCTATATTTGTTCATATATCATTTACATATCCATATCTTGAAAAAATTACTAGTGAGAGAGAGTGACATTTTGTAATTACTCTTAACTTCAAATAAGATAGAGGTTGTAATAAAAGGAAAGTGGAAGAAATGATATATTTTTTAATATAATATGTTTAAGGAAGAATTAAACACATAAAATGAAATAAAATAACGTTTTTAGAGATTTTTATAGCTTATCTCCTAGTTTAAACCTCGATCAACCCATTTCACCCTTTTCCACGATGATAAACTTTTAAGATGGTTACGATTCATTATGGCTAAAAATGAAATGAATATTATTATATAAATTTAATATTATGATTATAAATATGGAATCCATTTTCTATGATTTAATTTTTATAATTGGTAAAAATTTATTTTAATATAAGTTCACAAAATATGATGAAAAATTATTTTAAAAAAGTACCTATTTTAAGCATTAAAATGTTTTTTACCAAAATCATGTAGGATATTTATTACCATGGAATTAGTTAGATTATGTTTAATAAAATTTAATTTATCTAAATTTTAAACACATCCAAAACCAAATATAATATTTAAATTTATTTTATTAATATAAAATAAATGATTTTTTTTTTCAAAATCAGTATTTCTCACTATTCACCCAAAAATAAACCATTTCATAAAATACCAAATATTTACCTTAAAGTTATTTTTTCATGGTGATTTAAAATGTTATTTCTATTTTATCAAATAACATTTTTAAAATTGGAATAAATTATTCAAAATATCCCCACACAAAATTCAATAGAAACCATTTTTGAAGAAAATTTATTTCAAAGTATAGAATCAATTTATAATCATTACTTATCTAGAAAAAACCATTAGATGAATGATAAATTATTTTATTAAATATTTAATCTATATTTCATTAAAATCATTCACCTATTATGATTAACTTAATTTATTTTGAAAAACTATTTTAAACATATAAATTTATTTTTTTATTCTTCATTAATATTTTAAAATCTTATTTAAAATCGAGTTCTTATTTCCTAGGAATTAATCTATAAATTTTTATTAAAAAAAAATTCTCTATATATATATTTCATAATTCATTTATTTCTATTCATACCCTATAATCCTATGACTAGGTAATAGCAATCATATTTAAATAATAATGTTTTTATAGTACATTTTATTTCATTTTAAGCTCAGTATTGTGTTTTTACTTGAAATCAAGAATAAAATCATTTGTAAACTAAAATATCACTCTGTTATAGAATATTGTATTTTGAAGATGAAAGACAAATGATAATGGACCCACCTAATTAAGTGAAGGATCAAGTCATGATATGAAAATATATACTTCAGGTTCTTAAGGTCAGCATGTACCATAATGATATCACCAAACAAATAATGACACCAACATCTTACAACATAAACTAATGTTGTTAGTAATAATTCATTTTTTGCATAATTGCACTCATTTATCCTCAATTTCATGGATCCATAGGTGACTAATTTCATATCCCACATCAACATAACCCAAATACCAAAACCCCTATACATCGTAATACAAGGTGTACACATTAACTGGCTCTAGTATAGTTAAAATACATGTAGAAGTCAACAATACCTTCATCTCAAGAATGGATATGTCATAAGGATCATGAAACTTTAACCTTATGCCTTTCTTCATTAGGTTTGTCATCAGTTCCACCCATTGAGTGAAATCTTGAATAAATCTCTTATAGTAACCTAGAAAACCCGTGAATATATAGATATAAAAAAATGTTCTTAGGACACTCCCAAGAGACCACTATCTCATCAATCCTATGGTTTATTTTTGTATAAAACTCTGATATCAAATCCCCAAATAAGAAAACCTAACTGATATATAAATGACACTTTGAAAGCATAATGTACAACTGATGATCTCTCACTATTCCCAAAACAATCTCTATATTTTTAGTATACTCCTCCATAAATTGGGAGTATTCCAAGATATCTTGAGAAATATTACCATACACAATTCTAGATAAGTACAAAAATAATATTTATCAAGACAATAATCATTATTTTCATGTTCATAAAGATAAATGAAATAAAAATATACACATATATTCCATACGTGCTCATAAAACCAATGTGAAGAATATCATATAACCTCACATGTACCTTATGTCATCTTGATCCCAATTAAATCAAAATAAAACCACATGGATCCCCTTATCCTGTCAAAAAAATGTCCGATTAGTGTAATAGAATAATGGTTCTTAAGAATGAAATTGTAAAATATTTGTTAATACACATATAAATGTTACAAAACATCACCCTTAATGGTGAATAAATTATGTCCACTGAAAGGGGATGTACTCAGATGAATAAATCCCTTCACCTTCAGGTCTAATAGACAAAAGTTCATCACTCTAGGGTCAGAATGAGGAATAATATATGGTATAATGGATACATCCTCCCTAATTGGAATAATTTTGATTAAAAACATCACCTATAAATTATTTGGAAACCATGAGAAGTTCTTAAGAAAGATTTCTTAAATCTGGTCAATAATAGGAGGAGAGACCAACTATAATGTATTTTCATGTCACAGAATAATATTATAGAAATGATTTGAGAACACCCCCATCTTATGATGTTCATGTTCTATATAGACCCCTAGTAAATTCCACTCTCTAACATAGGTATAACATTCACTCTCAGAAGATGTGAAAGTTATCCATCTGTGATAACAATTGAGGTGAACTCAATACCAATTATTCTAATCCATACCAATGATCACATAAAAAATATTCATATCTAATATGAATAAATACAGAATCATGTAATACCCACTTATTCTAATAAATTAATCTATACATCTAATGATACCCTTAGATCACACCGTTAAAGGAATATCAATAGACATCAACTCATATATATTCTCTATAATGAGCCCCTAACTACCATAAAACTGAGAAAATATGAATGAATGTGATTCAACCATATCATAAATCATTTGTTCTTTTGGGAGTGTTGTTAAATTATGAGACATAAATGGTGGGTTAGATTCATGTGTTGAAATCTGAAACCTCCCCTTTATTTATATACTTCTAATGTGGAGGGCACATACCGACACGAACCTGGCCCAAGTCCCGCTGCCTTGTGCGTTCTTATGCGTTCTTCATGGATGAAATTACAAAATTTGTGGAAAGGAGAGTCTGAGGCTGTCACAGTGAATGTGGCATCCCTACAGACGTATAGGTGCAGATAGTTTGAGAAACATACCACTAGAAGAACTCTATGGCATGCAGAAGCAATCACGGGCAGCAGCGTGGGTGGAGGGAGGCGGCGCGCCCTTCAGCATGCTGCGATGAAAGAGATCCGCGACCAACAAGATACAATGGCGTGAAGTGTGGCACCGACCATCACCACAAGGAGGTGCGACCTACTACTCAGGTGTGCTTGATGCACGCGGTCCGTCGACTACGTGCAGATGGAACAATCGACCACCTGATGACCTTGATGGACGAAATGGTGGTGGTAAAGCTGCTTTTAGATGAAATGAGCCAGACCACTATGCGGACCGGACACAGGGAACATCGACACCAGCTAGAGCCACCCGACAATGAACTGGATGCGGTAGAGCCGCATCTAGGATGGAGAAGTCGACCCGCCCCAGTGGGATAGGCTGCTATGAGTGGGCAGGATCCTTCCAGGTGGGCTGGGGGGACCTGTGGCCCAATGGTCCTGTGGCCCAATCGACTAGACCTAGGTCAGGTTGGGTTGGGTCAGGTTGTTCTAACCAGGTTAGACTAGACTCGGGCCCAACTGACCCATTTTAGAAAAACAATGATACCTCTCAGGTCGGGCGTCCGATTGATGCACCATCAATGGAACGATGACCCATGTGATGAGAAAGTCCTTTTGAGATACTCTATATGAGTTTTATTGGATATTGGCATATGAATGGGTTGGATTAGACTCAAATCCAAAAGGGACTTTTTTACAAAAATGCTCATATCTTATAGACCGGGCGTCCGTTCGGCACGTCGTCTATTATGTTGGGACCATTACAACAAGATGGTTCTTTGAGTTACTCTATGTGTGACTTCATGGTGGTTTAGGTATGTCCTATGGATTTAGGGTAAGATCCTCCAGAAATCAAGTGTGCTATGTGCAGGAATCTTATGGATGGCTATAGCATGACGAATGAAGAGTGACCCTTTGTGGATTAGCATAAGAGTGACCCTTCATGGATCAACATAAGAGATAAACTTCATTGATCAAAATTAGAGTGATCCTTTGTGGATCAACATAATATATACCTTTTGTGGATCAATAGTATCATGACCCATCGTGGATCAGCTGCAGAGCGACCCATCCTAGATCACCAGCAGAGCGACCCTTCGTGGATTAGTAGCAGTGCGACCCTTAATGGATGAGCTGTAGAGTGTCCCTTCGTGGATCAGTAGTGGAGCCTCTTAACATAGTAATATGATATAGATTTATTACTAATCATCTTTACTTTTATACATATGATAAACCTGGTGTGATTTGTGTCTTTATCTTTGTGCTTTACATTGAGATCTTATTTTGTGGTATTTTACTTCGTGTATTTCTGTGAGACTCGAGTTTTTTTGGGGGACCCTACTGAGTATTGTTATACTCACCCTAGCACATGATTCACCCACACCTGTTGTGTCTTGTGATGACTATGGACAACTTTGACTAGGACTTTGGGGAGCCAGGGCTAGACGATGCTAAGAGGTGGATTGATAGAATTTTTGTGCTGCAGTGACATCTGACCGTGAGTTATTCCTACCATTTAGGTCGGATCCTTGGAAGATGACCTTCAGAGCCTATAATTATTTTTCTGTAATTTCCATTCAGTTGGTCTTGTATTCTAACCCCTTTAATTTCAGTTTACACCTTTTACTCTCTATGGTGGTTCTTTGTGGTGGTTTTATTACTTTTTTTCCATTGTGGTTTTCTTTGTGAAGTATTTCCCAATCCACATGTGTATAGGTTTAAAGGCAATGCCTTGCCTTTTTGGTATATTCCTTTCCAGTTCTAGTCACCAGCCCCTGGCCTATGGAAGGTGGGGTTGGGGTAGCCACAACACGAGTCTCAGGTGACAGGTCCTGTGTGTAACCCCGAGATTTTATGAAAAAAATATTCATTTTAATTTCATTAATGTCTTGTGTTGTACGATACACCAAAAGGAGTTTGCACAACACACATCCTTGACTTTCCTTGTATTACACGCAATCGCGACCTTCCTCGATAGCGTGTGTAGTACGCAATAACGAGTTTCACTAAACAACAATATGCTAGCCGTTATGAATACTAATAACCACTTTTTGAAATTTTGTAAATTTTATTTTTCAAAATGGACTTCATTTTTGGATTCAAAATATCGAAATTAGCTTTGGGTGAAATTTTGGTAATTTTTGGATAACTTTCATATTTTGATGAATAGTGAAAATTACTAAATTTTAATTAAAAACAACTTTTTCAATCGAAATAATTAATAGTGATAAATTATTAATTTGAGTGGTTTTAAAGTATATTTAGAATATATTTTTACAATTTAATAGAATTTTATTCATTGGATGTAATTTCACATTTAAACCAGACATAAACAAGTGTCAATCTTATGATAGTTATTATCTCTTAAGAACACACTATTTGTTTTGACGATGGGGATTAATTTTTAAATTAATTAATGCAACTGATATGTTTTGAATTTGGTAAAATAGACCTCATTTTTGAGTTCATAATATCAAATATAGCTTAGGCCTAATTTTTGGTATTTTTCTGGAAACTTTCATTTTTGGATGAATAGTGAAACCACTAAGTGGTAGTTAAAAAAAACTGAATCTTTCATAAAACATAATTTTACCGCTTCTGTGAGTGGAATTTCAAAAATCCGAGAGACACGGTTGATGTCAGTAAGTAAAATGTGGTTTAATGAGATGAAAATAATTTTTGGTGAATAGTATCTGTTTACTTTTTTTTACCACGGTTAAAAGTAAATAGGGTAATTAAGGGTAAAAATGATATTATTATTACCCTAACACATGTCCTAATTCTATTGGATAAGTGTAATTCGACCAAAAACAACCTTAGGAATAAAATATGACCATTTAGTCCCACTTGGATTAGATTAGGACATTTATTATTAATTTATTTAAAGAAGGGTTCAAATAGTTAAAATCAAAGTTCAATAAGTAAACCATTTTTAATATGGGGTTATACAGAAGATAAATTCGACTATAAATATTCATTAGAAATCTATAAAGATTTCAAACATAATGATATTTTATTTATAATTTTTAGACATTAAGTAATTTAATTTATTTATGACACAATGATGATGCAGTAATTATCATATTAATGAAATATTGACATAATTGATGTTATAAATACCCAAATAAATGTAATTTGAGACTTTTTATGAATTAAAATAATTTTATATGTTAATAGGACATGTTAGTTTTGATTTAAGTAACTTGGTTCGAACTAATCATTCTGTTATGAGTTTCACAAAAATCAATTACTAAATAGTGTCAAAATTGACATAAAATAGTTTTTAAAACAAATATTATATTACTAATGGTTATTTTATTCCTAAAAATATAAGTTTCGGCAAAATGAATTAGAAACGGTTATATATATTAATAATAAACAACATGGGGTTAGTTTGGCTTGATATGGTAAGTTTATTAACCTTATAGTGTAAGAAAACAAGAAGACACGATAAAAGTTAAATTATCTAACTTAAAGTTAAATCTAAATGATAAGGTTAAAATAGATACCTAAACTTGTCTAAATTCTATTGGATGAGACTATTTAGACCCATCCCCACCTTATCTTTTAAATAACTCAATTTGGAGCTATTTAAAACCGAATTTGGCTTTATAATAAAAAAATATTTTTAGTTATTCCAAAGGTGCCCCTCTCATCCCTTATAAAAGGGCACCTCCTACCTCTCTTCCTCACACCACATTGAGCCTTCAAGCTCGGCCAACCCCTAAACAATTCTCTTCTACACTTCCTTAGCAACATCCTAGAGGTTATTTTCTTCTTCAAAGACCAATTTTAGTGTCCTAAAAGGAGATCTCAAAGAGGCGCTTCAAAGAAGAGGTAATGTCTGTTACCGATTCTTTCATCTTTATTTCTTCTTCCACTTCATCTTCTTTAGTTGTTTCATTATGAAGTAATAACATCAGTATTACTCATATACTGATATGTTATTATAAGTATGAAACAACCCTATTTCACCATCTATCCTTCCTACGGAAAAAATAAATCACCCCGCGTGCGTACGTACAGAATACCGTCTCCACGCCGTGGTGTAATCTATTTTCCACCACCACCTTACTTGGACGGGTATAATGGTGTAAATAATAACTATATATGATTATTTTAAAGTGATATTGATTATGAAATATTATACATACACTCCAATACAGTCCCACGATCATGAGAACGATATCATCGCTCGTGCGTACGTACGGACTACCGTCTCCACGACGCGATGAGATTCATTCTCCACTTTAACCATTCATGAATGATTATAAAGTATATATAATAAGTAATCATGAAATATATGACATAATAATGATACTGTATTTATGTGTATATATATGTATGTCATCTACTTAATTCCATTCAACTCAATAAGGAAATGAAAACAGCGTTCATGCGTACGTACGACCTACCGTCTCCATGAACGGTGTATTTCTTTCCATTTACTGATTTATTATATATATGTATATTCTGAATATATATTATATATAAATAATGTTTTATATTCTGGAATTAAGTAATCATGATCTAAGTAATCACATGAATAATTACAAGTCAAAACACGGATGACAAATAAAACAATTTTACCCAAAATGCTCTTTAACATGGAATTTACAAAAGAACGGGTAATATAAAGTCATAAGTGAACCATAAATGATATCGTAAAAATGAGTATGATTCTAGAATAAGTCAATGACATTATTTAAATCATTATACAGGAGTTTCAGACACATACGAAGAAAATCGGACCTATGGTAAGGGAAAATATCGCAATCTCAATTTTTATCCAAGATTGTTTATACTTCAGAATTTACTGGGGAATATTTATCATCCACATCCATGTTTCCTCAATATGTAATATTTATATCCTTCTACAATAGTTTATATCAAATTTTACCCTTCGGTGAGTTTTTAGTAAATGATATGAAAGGAATCTTTTGTCGTTTTTCGTACAAGGTACTTTTTGAATTTTCCGACAAAAGTACAAGAAGAATGTTTTTTTAACTTATACGACATGAATGGATTTTTAAAACATTATTTCAAAGAAGATTCCCTTACAAGTTTTCAAGTTTATTTTAAATCAACTTCTATTAGTTTAGAATTGAATGACATGTTAAGAAAGGAAAAATGTTTTTGAAGTAGAAAGGATATTTTCCTCAAGAATGGAGTTCAAGTGTTTTATCAAAATTATTTTCCATCTAAGATAATAAAGGGTTCTGTTTCTATCCCTATTATTACATTGATTTGATTATGTTGTGATGGAATTATTTTTATGAATTCCTTTATCTTATATGAATTGTTTTATGATGTCATGATGTTTAAGAATCCCATTTTTATTAGATGGTTTATTCTATGATGTATGGTTTATGATTTTGTGGCACACATAAGAATGGTATCATTATGAGATGGGTGGGACCTATATCTCCCTCCAATGCATTGGGTAAAGATTTTATATCTGATGAGATAGACATGGATGGAATGTTAGGTTATACCAGTTCAGTGAAACAGGACTGAAATGAGGGTGACTCGGTTCAGAAATGGACTTTGTCCACTAAGATAGTCTTGGAAATGAGTCTTGACTAATAAGATATGATTCTATATGATTATGTGTGTACGCCACAAAGTTTCATGTTTTATGTCATGATTATTGTGATTTCATTTCACTACTATGATTTATCCCATGTTATGAAATTATGCTCTCTTTTGCAAGTTATGATTTCCAAAAATGTTATGTTCTTATGAATATGATGTGATTGATATTTATTTTGTTTACCCTTACTGAGCATTTAAGCTCACCCTTTTATGTTTTCGTTTCCCCAGGATATAAAGAAAGGTTTTAGGTAAAAAAAGGGAAAATCTTTATGGGAGATGTTGAAGATCTTTCACCACGATTAGAAGATTATATTCCGAGTTTCCAAAGACACTAAACTATTATGATCCTTGTGTGTGTGTTTTTGTTATGTACTAAGTATTCCGCAAAAGTAATGTAATGTCCATGTACGTCACGCTTTGGGTCTCTACATCCTGGAAATGTGGTATCAGAGGGTGTTCGGTTATACCAAAAGAACTAAGGGTCTATATTTCAAAGGTGGAAATTATGTTAAGTGTCTTGAGTTCACATTTTAGTCTGGGGAGTCCAGTGTTGGTGTGGAAGATGATGTATCCATACACCAGGACCCCAAATTATGTTTTTCGACTCAATACACGAAAAAACTAGTTTCATGTGGTTTGGAAATATTTTTCTCTTGATCGTTTTGTGGTAGCTCACCAGTTATAACTTATGGAACAAGTAACATATGTTTCCTTAAAGGATGCCTTCACAAAGGTATCCATCTACAATTCAAGTGAGGGATCATGACAATGGCCCACTAAGCGATGAGGTGTTTGTGTAGGGACCACATACAGTGATAACACTTTTGGGAGGTGTACCAGCAGCACCACCACCCATAGAGCAACAGTTGCTACCAACCCCACCTGCGGACAGTGCACTCTGACTGAGCATGTTGCACAAGTTCCCGAGACAGAGGCCTCTGTGGATTCGAGGAGAGACAGATCCTGAGGTTGATGGGGATTGGTTGGAGGCAGTTACATGGGTTTTTTTCACCTAGTAGAGAAACCTACAGACTAGATGGTGATCCTAGCCTTTAGACTTTTTTAGGTAACAGTAGGGAGATGGTGGAGGTTGATGCACTAGACACACGAGGAGGTTACCCTTGCCTGGTTGGACTTCAAGAGAAACTTTAGATAAGGGTGCGTACCAGCGACACTACTCTTAGTGCATATTTAGGAACTACTACACCTACAGTAGGGCAGCGTAACTATGGACTAGTACTCAGCGTAGTTTACCGATCTCGTCCCTCTACTCCACAGACATTGTACAAGACCCTTTTCTCTTTGCCCTGGCATTTGAGTAGGGACTCTAATGGAGATGAGGGTGAAAATGATTTTTCTCAGCATCCCGATGCAGGATGGAGTGATAGAGAAAGCTCTACTATTGGAGATCTTCCTATCCAAGAAGGAACCGACAGTGTGATCCACCACCATACAATAGGTGGTCGAGTAATCTATAGTAGGAAGTAGGCAGATGAAACAGAGGACCTAATGGGCTAGACCTTCTAGAGGAAGACCCCAGGACGTAGGGACGGATGTGCGAAGCTCACGAGGTAGAGGATGTCAGTTGAAGTCTTTAGTTTGTTACTCCTTTGGAGGGTAGGGGCACACGAGTCGTGATTTCCCAACCCACTGCACAAACAATCAAAAGATGGTCGAGGGACCTCCATGGTGGTGGATGTTCAAGAGAGGAGGTAAATAGGGTGGAAGACGTGTTAGTGGAGCATACAGAGCAGCAAGAGGTGGATGAAGGTTTGAGGTACTACCTCCACCACCCCCATGTGGTCCACCATGGGATTAGGGGGTCGGCAGACCGGGGCGGGATCAACTTCAAGCAGTGGAGGCCAACAAACACGATGCTCAAGAGATTATTAGAGGTATGATCTATGTATTCTCCACCTTAGCTATAGTATTATGGAAATAGGTACAATCACTCTTTCTTTACCACAGACGTTGTTCAAGGATCATAGATTCTAGTGGAATTGTTGGCTTGATCCTTAATATTAGAGGCTCCTATGGGAGGGGATTCACAAGGATGGGACCATGTTTTCGTTTACCAGGGAGAAGGGAACCTTTTCAGTATAAGATGGACTCTCTCATAGGAGGGTTCAGTCAATCAATAACCCATTGGAATGCCTCACCCTCGGTGGGGTGGATGAGAGGAGTCTGAGCTTTCCTGTAGAGGTTAATAAACTTGAGTATGTATTTCCTGAGGATGTTCTAGGGCTAAATTCTCACAGGAAGGTAGAATTATGCATCGATATGTACCCAAGGATGACACCAATTTCCACACCTGCATATCGAATTGCTCCCATGGAGCTCTAGGAGCTGAGAGTACACTTGGAGGACTTTCATAGGAATGGATTCATAAGACCTAGTGTTTTTTCCATTGGATTCCCCAGTGCTATTTTCCAAGAGGGAAGATAGTATTTTGAGGCTATGTGTGGACTTCCAGCACCTGAATCAAGTGACTATGAATAAAAAGTATCCACTGGTGAGGACTAATGACCTCTTAAATCAGCTGAAGGGAGCGAGATGTTTCTCGAAGATAGACCTCAGATCAGGCTATCATCAACATTGGGTATGGGATGAGGATGTATCAAAGACAGTCCTCAAATTCCATTATGGCCACTATGAGTTCATGGTGATTCCCTTCGGCATGACCAATGCTCCAGTAGTGTTCATTGGACTCATGAACATGATCTTCATGCCTTACTATGATCATTTTTTGGTGGTCATCATTGATGAAATCTTGGTGTACTTGGTGTCAGAGGAGGAGCATGGGCTACACACCTACGGAAAGTCCTAGAAACACTATGAGAGAACGATATTTATGATAATATCTCAAAGTTCCAGTTTTGGATTTAGGAGGTGCACTTTTTGGGACATGTCATCTTAGAGGCTAGAGTTGTTGTGGATCCGATAGAGATAGAGTATTACTTACTTGAGAGCCACCTAGGAGCATGATTGAGGGGTAGAGATTCTTGGAGTTGACTAGATACTAACAGAGGTTTGTGGATAACATTTACAGACTAGAAAAACCTATGAAAACTTTGATGAATAAGGGAAAACACTTCTTATGGATAGAAAAATTCTAGTAGAGATTCCAGCTACTAAGACAGAGCTGGACTAGTGCTTCCATATTGAGGTTTCTATAGGAGTGAATTGACTACGTGGTATACTATGATGCATCAGGGACCATACTAGGTTGTGTCTTCATGAAGGAGTAAGTAGTGACCACCTATGGCTCATGGCAGTTGAGGAAGCATAAGGAGAACTATATGACCCATGAATTGAAGTTAGAAATAGTGATCTTTTCCATGATGATGTGGTGCCAGTACTTGATGGGTGAATGATTTACCATTTACTCCGACCACAAGAGTCTCAGGTATATATTCTCACAAAAGGAACTAAACATGAGACAACAGAGATGGATGGAGTTCCTCCAGGACTATGACTTTGAGATATTATATACTCCAAGGAAGGGGAACTTGGTGGTAGACACACCCAGTAGGCAGTCTAGTTTACATCGGTTGAGTGAGGCGTTGGAGAAGCTATCCGTGATGCAGATATCCTTCTGGGATGCTGGTGGATAAACTTACATCTAGTCTATGACAATCACTCCCCCACTCCTTCAACAAGTTTGGGGGCACAACTTCTTGATATTGACTATAAGGCCTGACTTGCTAAGAAATTCTCAGGACATGCTTCTGATGGATTCTTGATAGGTGGGGATCACACTAATATTTTCATAGGACACACCATTGTACAAGTTACATTATGAGATGAGATATTTAGGGAGTTACAAAAATCCCATTTGGCGGTACATCTAGGTGTGGAGAAGATGTATGAGGACCTCCGATGTCAGTATTGGTGGCCTGAGATGAAGAAAGCGGTGGTAGAGTTCATTTCAGGATGCCTCACTTTTAAGTTTGTGAAGGCCGAGCATTAGGTCCCAGCATGATTGAAACAACCAATTAAGGTACCAGAGTGGAAGTGGGATGGTATCTCCATGGAATTCATGAATGGGTTAACATGAACCTCATCGGGGCCACAAATCAATGTGGTTGGTCATTGACCGACTCACCAAGTCCGACCACTTCCTACCTATCCAGGAGAAGGGATCATAAGAGGGATTAGGATGCCTCTATGTCTAGGAGATAATATGGATTCACAAGGTACCTTTGATGATTATATTAGACCATGATGCACACTTTAAATCCTGATTGTGGGAGGGGTTTTATGAGTCATTTTTGACTCAGCTCTGCTTGAGAACCGCCTTTCACCCTTAGACAGATGGTCAGACGGAGTGGAGCATATAAACCTTATAGAACATGCTTCATGCTTGAGTCCTAGATTTTTGTGGTACTTGGGAGGACCACCTACCACTGGTTGAGTTTGCGTACAACAATATCTATTACTCTACTATTGACATGGAACCATTTAAGGACATGTACATGTTGACATGCATATCACCTCTATACCAGACAGACCTAGGGGAGTCAACAGTCATGGTTACAGTATTGGTACGGGCTACCACTAAGAAGGTGAAGATCATATAGGAGTGGATGAGGACTACACATAGAAGATATAAGTTTTATGCCGACAAGATATGGTGTCCATTGGAGTTTGTGGAAGGAGACCATGTGTTCATTCAGGTCTCACCCTGACAGGGATTGCAGATATTTGGCCGGGGTGGCAATTTTTCTCTAAGGTTCATCGAACCTTTCCAGATTCTCAGTAGAGTTGTAGAGGTGGAGTACCACCTAGATCTTCCCTCATAGATGCATTAGGTTCATGATGTTTCTCATGTGTTGTAGTTGAGGAGGTACATGAATGATCCATGACACATCCAATATTTGGGTGAGCTAGACATTAATGATGGGGTGATGTTTGCGGAGTTCCCAATGCAGAAAGAGGATACATAGGAGAAATTCCTTCATGGAAGGTTGATTCATCTAGTACGTGTTCATTAGATGCACAAGAATCTCTTAGAAAGAACATGGGAGCAGGAGGCTCAGATTCATGTTCAATAACCCCATTTGTTTGTTTAGCCTTTTTTAGTTCTTAGGGACATAAATACCAAGGAGAGGAGAATGTAATTTCCCAGATTTCTCTATGTAATTTTTTTCTAAATTATATAGAATTATTTCAAGAACAAACACTTTGAAGACATGTTATTTTTAGACCCATTGTATCCGGAATGTAATTTTGAACTTATTTTAATGTATGTTCAGTAATTTTGCGAGTGGGTTTTTTATAACTTTTGAACTGGTGTTCGGATCTAAAATTCGATGGCACCATTGAACATGGAAAACTGGGATTCACATACAAAGGACTTAAATTTTATTGGAATGGTTCATATGGAAAATTTAATTTTTGGACTTTCCGGAAAATAATAAATTAACTTAGAAAAGGTTGTTTTACTTTCTTTCTCACCATTGAGCGGAAGACATGGGCACTATAGTGTGGCGATGAGGCGACGATGAGGCCCATTAAATGTGGAATGTTAATGGATCATTAGGAAAACAAATCCGCTATGCTATTTCATAAATGAAATAGCATAACAATGCAACATATCAGCGTAATTGAAATACTACGACATGTTTCTTTTTATTATACTAATGCGTTGGAGAATTGAGAATTAAACCATGGGCATTATCTATTGAAGCTATGATGGAATTATTCTCCAATGAAGAACAAAGAACACGGTGAAAAATTACAACATTTAATAGATCAAATAAGATGATGCGGATTTCATCCATCGTCAGTAATGTATCCAACAATATTGGTTGGGGTAATTATTTATTTATGATTTTTGATCTTTCCCCATTCTTCATTCTAAAACAATGAACGTGGATCAACCCACAAATAGGTTGATCTGTGGATCATGTGTTCTTGTGGGAGAGTTTTTAAATTCAGGGACTTGAATGGTATGATAGATTCATTTTTTGAAATACCAATCCTCCCCTTTGTTTATACAACATTAACTTGGAGGGTGCCGGCGAACACAAAAAGGCCCGATTCCCTCCACCTACTGTGTTCTTGTGGGTTCTTCATGGGGGAAATTTTCAAAATGGTTGCAATTCATGTTAGAGGCCATCACAGTGAAGGTGGATACCCTATAGACCTATTTTCATACATGGTTTGAGAAATGGACCCCCAGAGAAACTCTGGTGGCCAACAGAAGCAACCACTGGCATGCCAGCACAAGCGGCAGACCGCGGAGGCCCGTGGTGGCGGCCACAGGTGGAGGGAGACAGCACACCACAAAGGCGTGAAGTGAGGTGACAACCAACACTGTGTGGAGGTATGACCCACATTTGGGATTCTCAGGTGTGTTGGAGGCACGTGGTACATCGACCACATGTGGGTGGAACATGAAGTCACCTATCTATCGTGCTGGATGAAACAGACGCGGTAGAGCCCCATCCAGTTAGACCGATCTGGTTCTCTATGCCTATCATTCACATAGAGAGGTGGTGCTAGCTGGTGTTTTTGAGTAATGAACCTCAAGTGGCTGAGCCACATTCGGGTTGGGGAAGTGGGCCCAACTCTGCAGTCCGGGTTGGTGTGAGCGGGCCGGACCCGTCCAACATGCTCGATCGACCCTAATGGCCCGGACCCGCCCCCGCAGGCTGGACCCGCCCCTTAAGTCTGGACTTGTTGACCAACGGGCCCGTGAACCAACAAACCGGACCCAGGTTGGGCCGAGTCTGGGTTGGGTCGACGATCCCGGGTCGGGTCAGTGGACCCTGGGTCGGGTCGGGTTGGGTCAGACTGGAATCAGACCCAACTGTCCCCTTTTTGAAAAACAACAATATCTCTCAGACTGGGTGTATGATTGACGTGTCGTCTATGGAATGAGGACCCTTGAGACGAGTCAGTCCTTCTGAGATACTCTATGTGAGTTTTGTTATAGATTGACATTCGATTGGGATAGATCAGACTCAAATCCAATCATGCCCTTTTTACAGAAATGCCCATATCTTTTAGACCGAACGCCTGTTCAACATGCCATCTGTTGCGTTGGGACCCTTACGACAAGGTAGTCCATTGGTTTACTATATGTTGGACATAATGGTGGTTGAGTTATGTCATATGGACAGAGGGGAAGATTCCCTAGAAATTAAGCATTCTAATTGCGGGAATCCAGTGGCTGGATGTGACATGAAGAATGAAGAGAAACCCTTCATGAATCAACATAATAGGGACCCTTCGTGGATTAGAATAAGAGAGATCCTTCTTGGATTAGCATAAGAGTGACCCCTCTTGAATCATCATAAGAGAGATCCTTCATGGATCAAAATTATCATGACCTGTTGTGGATCAAATGCAAAGCGACCCATCGTGGATCAGTAGCAGAGTGATCTTTCGTGGATTAGAAGGAGAGATACCCATTATGGATCTTAAATAGACAGAACCTTCATGGATCAATAAAAAATCCTCTTAATAGAATAATATGATCTAGCTTTATGACTTATCATCTTTACTTCTATACATAAGTTATACCTGGTGTGAGGTGTGTATTTTTCATTGTGCTTTACATTGAGATCTTTACATGTGGTATTTTCCATTGTGTATTTATGTGAGATCTGAGTTGGTATTGGGGTCCATACTGAGTATTATTATACTCACCCCTGAACGAGCATCGCCCGTACTTATTGTGTCTTGTGCTGATGATAGTCCACTTTGACAGGGACTTTGGGGATCTCGGGATAGATTGTTCTCGAAGGTGGATCAATAGACATGGTGTGCTATAGTGACATCCAGTCGTGATTTTTACCAACCCTTCAAGTAGGATCTTTGGAAAATTACATCCGGAGCCTGTACTTTTTCTTCATACTTTCCTTTCAGTTGTTCTTGTATTTTTGCCCCTTTACTTTCTGTTTACACCTTTTACTCTCTATGTTGCCACTTTGTGGGGGTTGTATAATTTTCTTTAATTCTTGTTTTTCTTTGGGTAGTATTTACCTATCTGTGTGTGTATAGGTTAAAAGTAAATTCCTTCCCTTCTGGGACATAAAATTCTGGTGCTAGTCACTAACCCCTAGCCTATATAATGATGGATTGGGGGAGTCACGTCACAGGCCCCGATGGTCGAGTCGTGATATTGTGGTATCAGAGGGTAGTCAGTTCAACCAGAAGAACTAAGTGTTTGTATTTTCAATGGGGACAATAGTGTTAAGTGTCTTGAATTCAGATTTCATTCTAGGGAGTCCAGTATTGGTGTGGCAGCCGACGTATCCATACACTAGGGCCATGAATTCTTTTTTTTCAACTCCTTACATGAAAACACTGGTTGCATGTGTTTTGGAAATGTTTTTCTCTTGATCTCTTTGAGTTAGCTAAACAGGTATAAATTATTAACTGTGGCACATTTGTTTCCTTACAGGATGCCACCATAAAGATAGCCAACCAGGATTCCAGTGAGGGATCATGATGATGTCCCTCCGATCATTGAGGCATTGTAGTAGGGACCACTTACATCGATATCACCTTGGAGTGGTGTACTAGAAGCACTACAACCAGTAGAGCAGCAGTTGCTACTTGCCCCACGAGCGAATAATGCATGATGAATGATTGCATTTCATGAGTTACTAAGATATATTCCTTTGAGTTTTCTAGGTGAGAAAGATCCTCAGGAAGCTGAGGATCATTTTGAGGCAATTACATAGGGTTTTCTTCTAGTGGAGACACCTATAGACCAAATGGTTGTCTTAGCTGATCTCTTTTTTTCAGAGTAGGTTAGGGAGATGGTAGATCTTGACACTCCAGACACACAAGGAGGTTACCCCTTCCTAGTTTAACTTTTAGATCCTCTTCAGGGAAGAGTTTTTACTAGCGATACGATGATCAATGTGTATTCAGAAGCTACTACACCTACAAAAGGGAATCCTGACTGTGGTTGAGTACTCGACAAGGTTTACCGACCACTCCCACTACTCCAAAAACATGGTACGAGGCCTTTTATTTAGGTACCAGACCATTGATAAAGGACTCCAATAGGATATCAGGGCATCAATGGTTTCACTCATCATCCTTACGTAGGCTGGTGTGCTTCAGCGAGCTCTATTAGTGGAGAGCTTCCTAGCTAAGTAGGCACCGAGGATAAGGTCCACTAACATACGACAGGTGGATGATTCATCTACAGTAGGAAGTAGGTAGATGCCTCAGAGTCCCAAATGGGCCATAAATTCTGTATGACGACCCCATGATGCTGGGTCAGAGGTTAAGACCTCACGAGGCATAAGAGGTCAATAGAGGGAAAGAGTTTGTTACTCTTGTGGCGGGTAGGGACACATGAATTTTGGCTACTTGACCTACTGTACAGACGAACAGTAGATAGTTGAGGGTCTACCAATGTAGAGGTAGAGGTTTGAGTGAGGAGTTATATAGGGCGAAAGACGTTGTAGGGGAGCTGGCTGAGTGATAGGCTGTGGAAAATGGTTTGAGGTAGTACATCCCCCACCCACAGGTTGTCCACCATGAGATCTGGGATCCGGAGAATAAGGGAAATCTCAACTTTAGTTAGTGGTGGCTTATGACCATGATGCTCTAGATTTTATTAGAGGTATGATCTATGTCTTCTCTACCTTATCTGCATTTCTTATAAACACTATTTCCAGTCACTCTTCCCTTTCCACAGAACTTATTAGAGGATTGTAGATTCCGGTGGAGCCGTTGGCTCAATCCTTATGATTAGAGACACCTATTGGAGGGGATTAAATGATTACAAAAATTTGAAGATAGTGTGATAGTACTCTAGGTGGTGATATATTCCACAGGGATCTCCATGTAACAGCATCGAGGCCTTACAAAGTCATCTTGGGTATGGACTGATTATCTACAATCCATGATTAGATCGACTGTTTTAGGAGCAATGTGCGGTGTTTCTATGAGAATGGTACCATGTTTTCCTTCATTGGTGAAAGGGGAACCATTGAATCATAGGATGGACTTTCTCGAAGGAGGGTGAAACTGATCACTCACCATTTGGATATCCTCACCCTCAGTGCACTAGATGAGAGGAGTCCGAGATTTCTTGTAGTGGTGGAAAAATATGAGGATATCTTTCCTGAGGATTTTCTGGGACTACCTATTCATTGGGAGGTAGACTTATGCATTGATCGGTACCCTAGGATGGAACTGATATCCATACATGCATATCGTATGGCTATCATGGAGTTACAGGAGATGAGAGTATTGTTGGAGGACTTGCAGAAGAAGGGGTTCGTAAGACCCAGTGTTTCTCTATGGTTATCTCTAGTGTAGTTTTACAAGAATGAAGATGAGAGATTGAGGAAATGTGTTGACTTATGTTTCCTGAACCAGGTGACTATGAAGAAAAAGTATCAACTGTTGATGATTGATGACCTCTTCGATCAAGAGAAGAGAGCATGTTGCTTCTCGAAGATAGGCCTCAGATTAGGCTATCATCAGTTTTGGGTATGGGATGGGGACATATCAAAGAAAAAATTCAGATGCTGGTATGTCCATTATGAGTTCTTGGTGAATCCCTTCAGTGTGGCCAATTCCCCAGTAGTGTTCATGGGACTCAAGAATAAGATATTCTAGCCTTACCTTGGTCATTTCGTGGTGGTCTTCATTGATTACATCTTGATGTACTCGACGTTGGAGGAGGAGCACGCTACACACCTGTGGATAGTCCTAGATACACTTTGAGAGAATTGACTTTATGTTATGCTCTGAAATTGCCAGTTTTGGATTTGAGAGGTCCACTTTATGGGACACATCATATTGGAGGCTAGAGTTGCAGTGGATCCAGTGAAGATAGATGCAGTTCTTGTTTTGGAGCCACGGAGAAGTGTGACTGAGGTGGAGAGTTTCTTGTGGTTGTTAGGATACTCCTAGAGGTTCGTTCCCAACTTATCTAGAGTGGAATCACCTATAAAAGTTTTATAAAGAGGAAAAAACCCTTCGTATGGACATTAAAATTCCAGCAGAGCTTCCAGCAGCTGAGACAGAGCCTGACTAGAGATATAAACATGAGGTTTCTAGAGGATGGAATTGACTACATGGTGTACTGTGAAGCATTGGGGACGAGAATAAGTTGTTTTCTGATGTAGAAAAAGTAGTGATCACTTATAACTCATGGCAGTTGAGGCAGAATGAACAGAACTATGCGACCCATGACCTGGAGTTAGTAGTAGTAGTATTTTCCATTAATATGTGGAAACACTACTTGATGGGTGAACTATTTATCATCTACTATGACCATAAGAGTATCAGGTATATCTTCTCATAGAATAACATGAACATGATATAGTGGCGATGGATGGAGTTCCTCCAAGACTCTGAATTTGAGATAGTCTATACTCCTGGGAAGGGAACATTATGGTTGATGCACTCAGTAAGAGGTGTCGTTTACATCTATTGAGTGAGGTGATGGAGAAGATAACCATGATGCAGATATCCTTCATGGATGATTGTGGAACAACATACCTCTAATCTAGGACTATCACTCCACCACTCTTTCTATGAGTTAGGGATGCATAACTTTTGGATGTTGACTATGAGGCCCGATGTTTGGAAATATCCTCAGGATAGGCTCCTGATGGATTTTCAATAGATGGGGAGCATGTCACCCTTTTCATAGGACACACCATAGTTCCAGTGATGTTACAATAGGTGGTATTGATGGAGTTCCATATATCTCCTTTGATGGTACATCCTGGTGTTGTGGAGATGTACTAAGACTTCCAAAATCAGTACTAGTAGAATGGGATGAAAAAGAGGTGGAAGTTTTTGTTTCATGATGCCTCACTTTTCAATAAGTGAAGGCAGAGCATCGGGTCCTAGAAGGCTTGGCACAACCACTTAAGGTATCATAATTGAAGTGGGATGGTATCTCCAAGGACTTCGTGATATGGTTACCATGCACGTCTAGGGGTCATGACTTTATCTAGGAGATTATTGACTGAATCACCAATTTGGCCCACTTCCTACCCATCTGGGAGAAGGGATCAGTAGAGGGATTGTGATACCTATATGTCCAAGAGATAGTGTGTCTTCATGGGGTGACTTCGACAATCGTCTCACACTGTGATTCACACTTTACATCCTGGTTGTGGAATGGTTTGTTGGAGGTGTTCACGACAAAGCTATTCTTGAGAATCACCTTTCAACCTCAGACAGATGGTTAGAAGGAGTGGACCATACATACCCAAGAGGACATGATTTATGCTTGTGTCCTGAATTTTGGTCGTATTTGGAAGGACCACCTTCCACTACTGGAGTTTTCGTACAATAATAGATATCACTCCACTATTGGCATGGCACCATTTGAGGCATTGTACTGGTAGCCAAGCAGATCACCTCTATGCTGTACTGACCCAAGGGATTTAGCACTCTTGGGTCCTGAGCAGGTACGGGATTCCACTGAGAAGATGATAATTATCTAGGAGTGGATGAGGACTGCAAAGAGCAGATAGAAGTCTTATGCTGACAAGAGACAAATACCCTTGTATTTCAAGTAGGGAGGCCATGTTTTCTATTGAGTCTCACCATGAAGGGGATTTCATAGATTTTTCTAGGGTGGAATGTTATCTCCGAGGTTCATCGGAATTTTCTAGATTCTCAATAGTGTTGGAAAGGTGGCGTACCTCCTAGATCTTCCACCATATATTCACCAGTTTCATGATGTTTTTCATGTGTCACAACTGAGGCGGTAAGTGCATGATCTATCGCTCGTCATAGACTAGGGTGAGCGGACATTGACGATGGGAGACCTTTACGGAGTTCTCAGTGTAGATAGAGGATTGACATGAGAAGGTCCTTCGTGGTTATTTGATTACTATAGTTAATGTTTTGGGGTAGCACGATAATCCCTAGGAGAGCACATGGGAGAGGGAGGATCTGATTCATGCTCAGTACCCCCATTTGTTTGTTTAACCTTTGTATTGTCTTTTAGGGATGTAAATCCCGAGGGGGGGATGTAATGTCCTAGATTTTTTCCTTGTATATTTTTAAATCATATGGAATTATATAGATACCACACGTTTTAATGGATCATGATTCCGAGGCTCGGGGTCCTCAGAATGTAATTTTGAACATATTTTAAAGTATGTTCAGTAAACATGCGAGTAGGTTTTTCTAACTTTTGAACTGGTGCTCAGATCGAAAATAAGAGGTCACCATTTTACTTGGAATGCTTGGATTCACCTATAATGGAGTTAACTTCAACCATCAAGGGTCAAAACGAAAAGTTAATTTTTGGACTTCTCGGAAAATAATAAAATAACTTATAAAAATTTATTTTATTTTCTTTCGCACCATTGAGCAGTGGACGAAGGCACTGTGGTGTGGAGACAAGGTGAATTTATATCGTTAATGGATCATTGTGAAAGCATAACCAAAAAGTTGTTTCATAAATGAAACAGCATAATGACGCAATGTCACAACATAACAAAAACACTATGGCATTTTTCTTTTTGTTAAACTATCACGTTAGATAATTGATTATTAAACCCTGGGGATTATGTGAATAACCTATAGTGGAATTTTCCTGCAACAAATAATGAAGTACGTAGAGATGAAATAGAACTATTCACAGATCAATGATGATAACACAGATCACATCCATCATCAGTAGAGGATCCAACACTCTCTGTATGGGTTATGATTTCTCTGTGATTGCGGTTCTTTCCCCAATATTCGTTATAAAACAATGAACGTAGATAAAACCAAAAACTGGTTGGTCCATGGATCACGTGTTCTTGCAAGAGGGTTTTCAAATTCAGGGACTTGAACGGTGTGGAGGATTCATGTGTTAAAATCTCAAAGCCCCAATTTGTTTTTACACCAACAATGCAGAGGGTGCAGGTTGACATAAACAATGCCGGAGTCCCTCCACTATGCAAGTTATTGTGACTTCTTCATTGAAGAAATTATAAAAATGGTGGTAAGCTGAGTTTTAGGACATCACAGTAAACTTGGAAGCCCTAAAGACTTGTAGGTATATACGGTTTGAGAAACAGACCTCTAGAGAAACTCCGGTGGCTCGCAGAAGCAAGAACCAGTGCACTGGTGCTGGGCTGTGGGTAGAGGGAGGCAGTGCGCCATGGTGGCAGAGATCTGTGAGCAACTAGCCATGACGACATGATGTGTGGAACCGAATGAAACCTCGTGGATTGGAATCCCATGTCCTGGCCTCTCAGGTGCACTGGAGGCACACAGTTTGTCGATCGTGTGCGGGTGGAATGGTCGGCCCCCTTTTGGTCGTGCTGGATTAAATGGACATGATAGAGCCGGGTTCAGCTTGAACGAGCCATTTTTCTATGTGGACCTACTACAGGGATAAAAGGTGCCTCTAGTATCACCGGTCGATGAATTGGACGTGGCTGAGCCATGTCCGGGCTGGAGAAGCTGTCCTGCCTCAGCGGGCCGGTTTGCTGCGAGCTGGCTGGACCCGCCCCGTCGAGCCGAACCCATGACCCAATGGGCCCTCGACTCAAGAGACCAGACCCTGGGTGGTCCGAGTCTAGGTCAGGTCAGAGGACCCCGGATGGGTTGGTCCGACCGGGTCAGACCAGAGCTGGGCCCAAACAACCCCTTTTGAAAAAATGACGATATCTCTTAGACCAGACATTCTATTGATTCACCTTCTGTGGAAAAAGGGCCCTTGTGATAATGAGATCCCTTTGAGATAATTTAAATTATTTTTATAGTATATTGGCATTTGGATGAATTGGATCAGACTAAAATCCAATAAGTCCCTTTATACAAAAATGCAAATATCTTACAGACCAGGTCTCTGTTCGACAAGCCATCTGTTGCATTGGGACCCTTACAATGACATGATCGTATGGGTTACTCTATGTGGGACTTAGTGGGGGTTGAGGTATGGAAAATGGTATGAGGGGAATATATTATAGAAATCAAGCGTGTTAAGTGCTGGAATCCAGTGGCTAGCTGTGACCTGAAGAATAAATAGAGACCCTTCGGGGATCCGAATAAAAAGAACCCATCTTAGATCTGCATAGGAGAGACCCTAAATGGATTAGCATAATAGATACCCTTCTTGGATTAACATAAGAGAGTCACTTCTTGGATTAGCAGTAGTGAAACATGTTACAGATCCGCCTTAAAGAAACCCGTCATGGATCAGCAGTAGAGTGACCCTTTATGGATCAGCAATAGAGTGAACTTTTTTTGGATTAATAGTAGAGTGACCCTTCATGGATCAACAAAAATCCTCTCAATAGAATAATATGATATAGATTTATGACTAATCATCTTCACTTCTGTATTTATTTTATACCTACTGTGTGTTGTGTATTTTTCTTTGTGCTTTACATTGAGATCTTGATTTGTGGTATTTTATTTTGTGGATTTCTGTGATCCCTGAGTTAGTCTCTGGGTCCCTACTGAGTATTATTATACTCACCCATACATGAGATTCACTTTCACCTATTGTGTCTAGTGAAGATGAAAAACAACTTTGATTGGGACTTTGGGGATCCAAGACTAGACGGTTCTCTAAGGTGTATCGATAGATGTGGTGTACTGTAGTGACATACAACCGTGAGATGTACCTACCCTTCAGGTAGGATCCTTGGGGGATGACCTCCAGAGCCTGTATTTATTTGGCAGTAATTTCCTTTCAGTTGGGCTTATATTTTGGCCCCTTCACTTTCAGTTTATACCTTTAACTCTCTGTGGTGGTACTTTGTGGTGGTTGTATTAATTTCTTTCTTTTGTGGTTTTCTTTTTGCAATATTTCCCTATGTGTGTGTGTGTATAGGTTTAAAGGATATGCCTTATTTTTTTTGGATATTCCTTTCTAGTGCTTGTCACCATCCCCTTGCCTATAGAAGGCATACTTGGGGTAGTAATAGCACGTGCCCTGAGGTACGGGTCATGGAAAGGTGTCTATTGGTACTATGGTTGGGTATTCCCTTATATTCCACACTAATTATATAACATAGGATTAATACCATAATATAAAAAATATGACCCATGATCTTAAATGACATGACTATCCCCATCCAAAAATTATACCCAAAATACTGTTTCCAATTTCTTGATGACATGATCTCAAATTTAGTATAAGAACAAGATTAACCATAAGGTGAACGCTTAGATTATTTTTTATTTGTAATGTGTGATTAAATCATATCATTTAGAAAGTAAGTAAGCTAAAAATTGTTCAGTTATGAACAAATATTGTTTTATCCAATCCTCAAAATTCTGAACACTGGAAGTCTCAAACAAATTAAAAAATCCTTTAAAATAGATTCTCAAATAAAATCAATAAAATGGGATACCTAGTCCATCACTAACATGATCCCTTGAAACAAACTCAATAAATCAATTTCCTTATCTTCGCAAAAATCCTTTAAAATATATTCTCAAATAAAAGATCCTAAAATTAATTCAAGGATAACACAACATAATGATCCACATAAACTAGCAAATCCCACTAGCAATTTTTTGGTCCTCAAAGTATATACAAAGTAGGTTTTAGTACCCATAATGTGGTGTTAAAAGATGGATGATCATTGTACGTATAGACTTAACCTAGATTATTGTATCTTAAGGTTCATCCTATCTAAAAAATAGTGGTTGATGATGCAAATGAAATCCCATAGTCAGATCTGACAGAAAAGGAACCGTTAATAGTACTACCGGTACCATAGACAGAATAACATGTCCTACCCCTATATGTGTGTTTTCTACTCTTATGCATAAGGTACATTTTATGTTTGAAAGATATCCTACCTCCATCTAAAATTCCCAAATAGTAAAACAAAAAAATAAACCAGGATGTGATAAAAAAATTTAATGTCACCAACCCATTTCAACTCCATCATGATTAAACTAGAGCACAATATACATCCAATGAAAATCCACATAAATACTGGCTCTTTACCAATAGAGATGGTATAAGGATATCATAGAGATACTATACCTTTTTATATATGGAATCTAAAATAACTATAGAAACATTAATAATAAAAAATAATCACAATATAACAATATTTTATGAAAATTAATTTTATATACCAACCATAAATAGATAAAATATCACATTCTATTTCAAAATGATTTACCATAATATGAAACGAGTCACAATGGAATAACAAATATCACATATGGGATGATCATATATAGTATGTTCTAAAAATTAACAAAATATTAGAGGCAATAAGAAAAATGTACTAGATTCCATGCCTGATCATACCCATATATCTAATACCACATCCCCAAATCATCTATACAAAAAGTTTGGGATATTTCATTTACATGGGTCAAAAAATATAAAATATTCATAGAAATTGGAGTTCCCAAGTAGGGTATGAGTAAAATTTAGTAGGCCACCCCTAATGTTGTACCTAATCATATTTAATGATTATATTGTATAAAATATATGATATGATCATATGTAATCAATAAAAAAGAAGAAATAAAAAACACCACATAAATAGGTTCAAATCAATTCATTTTTTAGTTACCATATCTTAACTTTCCAGTGTTGTAGGTGCTTGAACATATCACAGATAATAGAAAATGGGCATCATCTCCCAAATAATAACAAGTGGTCATATCATTATATCATAAAATGATATCTTTTACTTACAAAGTACATCTAGATAACAATGTCATAGTAGTGGGTATGACATCATGGTGATAATATTCCATAATTAGGCATAGATACCTAAATAAATAACTCCATCAGGAATAATATTCATAGCCACATACATAATCAAAAATATGGAAAAGAATCCTTATCCTTAGGAACCAATAATGGAGTAGGCATTACATTATATATCATTAGTAACCATACATATATGGGCATCTATTCCATGAACATTTCAAATAATGGGATTTTCCCCCTTCCATAGGAAAAAAAGACATAACAACCCTCAGCAAACATGAAATAGGGTAAATGGGAACTACATCCTATACCAAATCTATCCATAAATACAGAATTCCATCCCATGTCATAGGAATCATAAATATAAATGGACTTATAATCCCATTCCATAGGATAAATATGAGTTAATGTACAAGTTATACCACACATGAAGTTAAACTCATAAATTAATGGAGCTTTAATACACCTCTTAACATTAACAACATAATTTGGGCATGTAAGCCCAAAAACATGACCATAATATATAATGATTTAATTATAATCTTAATCAACTTAATAAAATAAATTAATATTATAGTTAACTTATCATCCAAATCACATTTAAATCAGATATGGGCCATTCCTCATAAGACATGACAATATAAATACCTAAAATGAGGTATAACCAACCTGTATACAGACAATAAAGAGGATAAAAAATACTCACCCCATACTATAGTCAAAGTATCCCAATGTTTATAAAGAAATTCCAAACTTCTATATGGGTTTAACCTTAAGCTAACCTCTCTTAATTATACTCATCCACTTTCTTGATGGTGGCATATAACTTCTCATTTTGTTTTATAAGGCCACTACATAATCAAGGGCACCACTTTAGGCTCTATATTTAAATTTTACATCTTACACAGTTTAGGTGCATGGCCATCAGTGTCCATGGAATTGGAAATACTACCCAAGGGGACCCTCTAATCCCTAATAAACCCAAACTTACCTCAAATAATTAATGGAAAAAAATTATATTAACTTAGGATAAAGAACTCATATTGGGTTTAACCTCCATAGCACAAAAATCCTAGAAATATTCATAAAATATTAGGAAATATTAGGGACCATCGACCTTGTGGCTATAAAATAATTTCGAGTGATTCATTCAAACAAATCATCATCTGAAAGAATAAATTAAAGAACTGCTAATAAACCAATAAATTTGGCAATAACCGATGGAGTATGTTGAGACAGGGAGAGGAGATAAGAATAATTGAGAGTGGAATGTTATCATTTCCTTTGGTGATTTACTAGGATAGATGCTTCCTGATTATAATAATGAATAGACTATATTCATCCATGTAATATAAGAAAACTAGGGAATATAAGTGTTGTGTGTTGATTCATGGATGAATTAGGGGATCCTCCTTAAAAGATAATTTAATAAAATTAGTTAATTTAATTCAAAATTTTTAAAAGTCTTCATAGACACCCATCGAGTACTCATTCACCCTCCCATGGGAACCCAATAACCCTCCATGACCACCCCTATTCTTCCTGAGCCCACCAGATACCTAGTATCAAACCATCATTTATCGAGTTCTCTCTATTATAAATTTATATCCCCCCACACATTCTAGAATTATGAAAAACGCACTATGAATCCACAAACCCCTATAATATCACAAAATAATGAATTACTCATGGTTCAAAGAAAATTGAAGTAAATTTATTCCTCTTGGTAGATAGGGAGTTATGGTTAGATCCTCCAACAAATTATGAATAAGGTAAAATTTGATGGAGGATATACATTTACCATCACTACAATTTCCATTAAGGATAATTCACCATAAAAAATAAGTTGAAGGGTGTTTGAAAAAATATTTTCTTGATAAATTAAAAAAATTTGAAATCAAAAATCAACATCTAAAGTCTATTAAAAAGATAACAATGTAAAAATAATGTATTAAATTATTATTTACTAAAATGATAATGTTTCATAAGTTTAAAAATGTATGTTTGAAAAAGACTCTGTGTGTTTATGTCACACTAAAACATCCTATGAAATAAAAATATGTAGGAACCTATAAAATACCATTTATTTTATGAATGTTTAATTTTATTAATTCTTTATGCGATTATAGTGTTTTTATAAGTTTAATGCCTTACATTATATGCTCTTGCTCATTGATTAGGGAAGTAAAAATAATAATATTAAGAGTTTATTTTTCTAATTTATTGAAATTGTATACAACATGAATTTTATAGGTTATATTGGTATGGGTATAATTCTTTATTTTCCAAGTAAAATTTTATCACTTTAATATGGATGGATAGAGAGGTAATTATTATACACTAGTAATTATTAAAAAAAATTCTAAAAACAAAAAAAATATATTATCAATGTGAATGAAGAATGTTTTCAATGGAATTTGGAAATGATATAAGTTTATTTAATGTTTTTGATTAAATAAAATACCACTGAGTAATACTTTTTCTATGAAATTTCTCTTTTTGAAAAAAAAATTAAACCGAAAAATGCTTCATATTGATCCCACCCTGATGGTTGCTATTATAATTTTTTATAATGGATATATAGTGTTAATATAATTTCAATGAATTAGGGGAGAATTTATTTGAATATATTTAGATTTCCTAATTATATTATCGATATTGAAAAGAATATTTGAGATTCCATGACATGTGTGTGATGTTTTATAAGAATACTAGGAAGGTTTGACATGTCACCACTATTTATTAGAAAAATAATGGAATAAAGAATATTATACTATTGGATTTTATATTTCTTATCCAATCACATGGAAAGAATATTTAAAGAAAAGGTTACATTGATTTTTTATATTTACAGATTCTTTATCTTTTTGAAGATGTTGATGATGCATGAAATGGTAAAATATGTTGTAGGGAGATGTGGATAATTTATAAATTCTATAATGTGAGTTATTGGAATACCTGAACTATGAATTCTATTTATAGATTAATTTATGGGAATTTAAGAAAATAGATTTGGTTTTCTTATTAATTTATAATGATAGTTCATATAGATTATGGGCTGGTATATAATAAATTTTTTATTAATTGAATGAATATGAGGAGTGTTTTCTATGAAATTTTATGAAATATACTAGTACATTGAAAAAAGAGAATAACCGACTATTATCTAACTCAACTAGACTAGACTCTTGGCCACCATTAGAATCTAACCATGATTAAATCTAGGATCTAGTGAAAAATGACATAGAGGGTGCATAGCTTCTATATGAGATGGAACATGTGTGATAAAGGTGACGTATTATTAACCTCTACTATGAGATTTGGCATAGAGGACCACTATAGATCACCAACACTAGTGGATTTCATTGATGCATTGATGAAACATGATCACTAATAAAGGAGTTCTATCTCAAAGTTTCTTTAAATGTGGGTTAGTGAAAATGAATTCATTATTCATCTATTTAAAAAAATATGGAAGCACATGAAATTATATGAGAAGATGATGTTTATTATCATCTTCTTCCTCACACTGTTCTAAGGATAATTCCATAGACTTCATGCTCATTTCTGTGAGAGATGTGTTTTAACCAAAGATATTATAATAATTCCCATTAAAGGTTATGATAAATATGACTACAAATATTCCTATGTGTGTGAAGAAAATAGAAGAAACAAAACATATAGTAGAAATTTCCTCAGAAAGAGATTATTGAAAGCACTGGAAAAATAGCATGGGTTTACCAAAAACATAATACTTCAGATAGTGAGAAGAGTAAAAGAAGATAGATAAAATCCATCAAAAGATAGATGAAACATATATAAATTTTTAAGAAGATGCACTTATAATTAATATTTTTTAATATATAATGGTGATTTTGATTGAATGATCATATTTGAGACAAATCTGGTGAACTCAGGAAGATGAGTTTCATTTAAAAAAGTGAAAATACAAAAAAAATTGTAGAAAATATCATACACAAAATAATTTTATGGTAATAAATCATTTTTATAGGAAATTTTTCACTTTTATATCATTAGGTGAATATATGATTTTGCATTGGACATTTTTCACTCGAAAAAAAAATTATTCTAATATGATTTGGAATAATAAAGAAATATTATTCATAAAAAATTTCTCATGGATGATATTTTCAACATAAATGATTTCTCATATGATATATTGATATTTCTAAGATGCAATTTCAATATTTTTGGAATTTTATAATGGTAAGTATATATATATATTTTAAAATGAATTATCACAATTATATAAATTTTTTATTCTAGAATATAGAGAAAGAGGAAAATGATCCCTAATAAGATTTACAATATAAAATGAGAATAATTATTTAAATAAAGACTGAAGACTTTGAGATTTTTAAATGAGTGAGATTCCAAGAAGTCTGAAGACTGAAGAAAGAGTAAAATTATGGAAATTTATTTTTGAGCCACTGGGATTGAAAAGAAGAAACTGATGTGAAAGTGGAATATCAAATATATTAAGGTGAGATTTATAGAATACTCAAAGTGAGATATTTAAGGGGGATTAAATTCCTGGACTTTAGGAATGATTAAAATAAAACAAATGTGATGTAGATAAAGAAATATCGTTATATTTTTGAAACAATAAGATTTATGTAACTTTTATTGTAAAATAATTATAGTGAAGAAGTTTAAACTTCATTATATATGGATATGTAAACCATAGTTCTAAGAGTATAATGGTAAAGTGTAACCAATTTTTTTTATAAAAGTAAAAGTATGTCAGTTTGATGCTACAAAAAAATTGATATCAAAGAAGGTTGAACAAAATTTAATACATACCTGTGGGTGAGAAATCCAATACTAATATAGTTTCATAATTTATTTTTTAAAGAAATTGAGAGATAAAACAATTTCTATGATATTATAAGTTTCTATTTACACTGGTGGAGTGGAAGTAGAAGAGGAATAACTCTCGTTATTATCCACTACTAAAAATATTAATTCAAATATGAAGAGGGAGTCAACCTACACCATATTTTTTCAATGTCTAATGATTAACTGTGGTACCCAATTTTGATTCATGTAGTTGATGAAGTAGATTAACTACATTGTCTACGAGGATTACAAAGTCTCATTGTTATTCTAATTTAAGGAGTTATAATCCACATATTATATTTATGTTTCTGAAACTATTTTTTCCAATTTTTATGGGTCTAAGGTCATAAGAATTACCATGGTTCCTGTTATAAAAAATAGGATTCTTTTTGTGTGGGATACTTACCAGAAAACACTGGGAATGTAGTTATTCAAAAAGGAGGCAACCCTTATTAACTATATTTGGTGTCTTATTGTGTTGTTCCTATTGTATCATTTAATTATGGAAACAAAATAATAAATTAGGTGATTAAATAAGTGATATCACTTCAATGAATAATTAAATAGGTAAAAGGAATATTGATTTAAAATTAAGAAATAAATTAAAAACATTGGTTCAATCACCCTTTTAGTATTGAATAGATCCTTTTTTAATCCAAAAATAGGTATCAGAGCCATAGTCACAGATCTATTTTTTATTCTACACTATTTTAAAACATTATTTTTTTTATCTTCTTTAGGCTACATTGAGTACAAAAACAATTTGTTCAACTCAATTGGTGAAAAAAATTATCATCTATACTAAAGTTAAAGAAAACATAAGGAAGAAGTTGCTCATAAAGAAAAATCATATTTCCCACTTGACCAAAGAGGTATAAAATCCAACATCAATATAATAAAATCATTATGATATCTAAAAAACATTAATATAAAATAATTGGACTAGAATAAAAAATTAAATAAGATGTATGTTCCTTATAATTTAAGTGCTTCGGATTTGTCCCACAGATATGAGTTATTAATAAATTGTTTTCATGGTATTTCCAATAAAGAATCACGTACATGTTTTTGTGAATATATTTATAAATAACCATTTGATAATTCACATTTTTATTTTATAGAGATAATATTTTCTTCATTTTCCAAATTTATTTCAAGTATTTAAACCCTCCCAATTTATAAATGAGAGTTTATTTGAATTATTTTTCGTTTTTTGGTATGTTTAGGGCTAAATTTTGAAAATTTATTAATTATGGAATTTAAATTGATTTTTAACACTTTGGAATTTCATTCATAAATTTTACAATATTAATAAAATTATATTAGTTCATTTTTTATGATTCCTTTATTTGTGGTATTAAACTTCTTATACTAGACCCAAAGCGAAGTCGAACATTCACATGCACAAAAAAATCAATCATGTTGTAAAATTTTTCTGGCTAATAGAGTGGATTGGAATCTGATTAAATGAGTAATATCTCAGGATAAAGTCTCAAATTGAGATGATTCAAAATGTATATGAAATAGAAATTGATTCCCCAGTCGTCCATTGAAATTTATGGAGATATTCTCTCACTAATGCATTCATTGGATGCCCCAAGGTGGAAGAGTATTTAAAGAATCATCAGCTATAAAACATTTAACACATTAAATATGTAATAAATTATTTTATTCTCATAAAATGAGTTTGAATTTTTTTGGGCTAATAGGAAATTAAACTTCAAACACCTTATAATAAGGACCCTTGAAGTTATTAGGATTGATATTTGACATAACTATTGAAAAAATTGGAGGAAAACATTTGAAGGGGATGTTGCAGTACCCATTTATTTTCTAATTTTATTTTTATTTTTAATAATTTTAATGTTTTTGATATTAAATTTAAATATAATTTTGTTTATTATAAATAAAATCTAATTCAATCGTGTTTTTTTATTTTTGTGTCTTCTTCCACACACCCTTGTTATTCATCTCCGTCTTTTTCTCCTAATTTTCTTCTCTTTTTATTTTGTGATTTCATGTGTGTGTGTTTATTATTATTATTTTATAATCCAAATTATTTTGTTCTATTTTATTTTACTCTTCTATTAATTATAATATTACCAGCATGAACTGTGACCCTAAAAAATTAGGTTATAACATGAGGCTTGGATGGAGGAAGGTAAGTGGTGTTTTCATTTATTTTTTGATTAATTTTTTATATTTTATTTAGTTTGTGAGGAGAAAGAGTGATTCACACTGTTGTGGATATCATACACCACGACCATGATCTATAACTAATTTCTACTCTTTTATTTATAATTTTTTCTCCCTTCTACTGGATACAAGCTCTTTATATGATTGAATTGATCCATTCAATGGATGAAATGACATACGATGGAGCTAGGTCTTGAAAGATGTCAAAAACTTGATTGAGGTGTGAAATCAACCTTGACTATAGGAGGAGGTGGAATTTAGGTTTCTAAAGGAATTAAATATTTCACACCACTAAATAAAATAATAATAATTCATGCATGATATCTCACAATTGAATTATCATACTTAATCTCAACACAAACAAGGAGAATGATGGAACCCATGAACCAAACCCCAAAGGCCATTCTTCCTAACTTAATTTTTCTAGTATTTCATGTTAGTATACATTTATAACTTTTTATATTTCATGTCTTTTAAATTCGACTATTTGAATGAAACATAATATATATATATATTATTTTTGGTGAGATAGAATGAGTAGGTGAACAACTAAGAGGGATCCTCAAGTGATATGACTATGGTCAGCCTCTATACTATATTAAAAAAAATAAATTTTCTTTTCCCATTATCTACTATAGGTTGGCCTCAAAACTGGAACCATTTCTAAGGGCCAATCGGTTTTTCATAATATTTTTGTATTTTCAAATTATAGATAGATTATTATTTTCTAAATGATAAAAATTTATTTTCCCATGATGTGATCAAATTTAGATTATTATACATGGGTAGATTACTCACAAGTGCAAAAAAACAATAAGTTTATTACAATGATCTGGATTATTGGGTGAAAAGTATGAGTGATTTACTAAATGATATAAAATCAAAAAATGGATTGGATAACTGAGAAATTAAATATATCCATCTAGAAATCCGAACTAAAGGGTGATCCACTGATATTTCATGACTTTTCTAATGATATCCAAGAAGTTGTGGCCAATATTGAGGAATATCCATCACCCAACCATCTGAAGGATTAGATCCAAGATAACCATGATAAGCTAGAGTGTATTAATGATGAGTAAGACTTGTTTGCTAAGCTACATGTGGGATAGCAATAAGATCTGGATGAATTATGGAATGAATATTATGTATAACATGATATACCTGATCCCTAAAAAGTATAAGATCCAATACTAATGAATGTCATTTTATCTATAGAAGAGGATCAAACCACCTATATGGTGAAATTTGAATAAAGTATGGAAGATACCAACTACCTACATCCATCCACTATGAATTACTTTCAAGAGGCACTTATCACTGAATAAGTGATTGAACTAGAACCAAATTAAGGAGATAATACTTTCTTAAACTATATATTTTATGATTTAATTAAATATTATTTTGGTATCACCCATTATGGTTTTGAATTTTCATATTTGTTTTATTCTTTCTTTACTTTAGAAGAAGAGGAAGAAAAATAACATGCATCATTGGAGGAACACATGGAGTTCCTTGATCTTAATGAACCTAAATTTGTGGATGACCATGAAAAAATCCATGTATTTGAGCTTGATGAAACAAAGATAATGGTTTATAACACTAAAATGGTGGATTATGATTTACATTTTTTCATGTTTAAATCCTATCAAATTGAAAATACATTCTAATACTGTTTTTGAAATTATAGTTCATGTATACCATGTTTAGAGAGCACTAGAAGATAAAGAGAAGGTTCTAAAAGTAGAAACCAAAGAATATGATTATTTATACTTCATTCTACCATAGTCACAAATGATATAATTAATTTTTAAGGGGATGGATCGGGTGTAATATTTCCATGGATCATTCCTCACTAAAAAATAATATGAGAAATCTAGAAAAAACCACATGTTGTGGTTCATGTTAAATAAGCTCCATACACGATCGGAATTTTGATATCATCCAGTACATCCTTATAAAGGTATTAAATATTATAGGGCCTCTTGGGACATTATACAAATTAATTCCCCTTTAAATTTTTTCTAGGCATTTAAATTTCAATCTTTTTGTTTGTTTATCTTGTATCCCACTCCCTATTATCTTGTTTGATCTTAAATGATAGGATACCTTTACATCATTGGTTAATTTTATTTTATAGGTTCATGGTGGTAGAAGGAAGCCCTAAATAGACAAGGAGGAAATATGACTAAGATTAATGGGAAAGGGAGTTCAATTTTATTATTAATCTTTTAAACTCTCTACATTTTTTTGTCCAAAAACATGTTTAGAGATTTAAACTTGAAATTTAATGCCCATGCTTGAATTATACTTTACTTGAATTATCATGGATACATTAGTTTCTTAAGGTTAATATGATACCAAGTCTTATATTTAAATTTTAATGAGATTGAATGAGTAAAATGGAGAATTGAATAATTAATTTGAAACATGGATATTAAAATGGGGACTCATGATTTTACGGAACTAATTGATTCATGTAAATGAAATTTAATTATCATTTTTAGTGCCTTAAATTTTTGATATTCATGTGAAATGAGTTTCTATTATTAATAATGACTTGAGTGATTATAAAATATCATATTCCCCTTCTTATGTGGACTTTTAGACCTTGTAATTAATATTTATTCCTAAGCATATTTCTTGAGTGTTCTTGTGAAATGTCACCAACCATAACTTTTAGTTGAACATATCAAAGTTATTACTGTGAAAAAACACATTTTAAATGATTGAGGCATATTTTTAAATGACCTTATGCTAAAAATTACACCTTTATATCAATTCTTTTTTATACCATAGAGATCATGAATGATCTTGTTAGTGATGATTCATGTTTCAAGCCATTTTTATCCATTTATAACCTCCTTTTATTATTTTCATGATATTTTTAAGTTGTTGTTTGGGGGTAAAATGTGTCGTGGTGAAAGAGATTATATAAATTGTATGGAATAATATTGGGGGCCCTGCATATGGTAATTGGGAAATGTTTATATTCATTTTAATATTTATTATCTCCCCCTATAGAATAAAAATTAGGAAATGAGAATAGAACAAAAAAAATGAAGAATGGGTTTCAATTTGGGAAAACCAAAAATCAACATTACTAGACCTATGATTTTTATTATATGTGGTTTGGTGGTGGATGTGAGGTTTATTCTAAGAATAACATTCTAAAATGAAAAAAATGATTTTTTTTAAAAAGTATATAAAATTATAAAAAATTCAAGAGGGTGAACAAATAATTCATTATACTTTATTAGATCATAACCTTTACATCATGTTTTTTTTAGAAATTGGAGTTTCTAATTTAAAGGGGAGAATTTCATAAAACTTTAATTTTTGATATCATGAACTATACTTAAGAGATATGCCTCATCTTCGATCATTAATTTTTAAACATCAATTCTGACCAACCTTAAGCCTCAAATTCATTTGAACCTTTAATGAACACTGTCATGACTTAATTTTCCATTTGGATTTACAAAGAAGAGAAAGTAGTTAATTTACAATCCTATAGATAAGGATAATTTATTCATGATAAGAGAATAAATAAATCCAATTGTGTTGAATCAAAAAGTATTTGAGTGAGGAATCTATTATATGTTATAAAATTGAATTTTAGGGATATAGTCTCTCGTTAATGTATCCATTGGATGATCCAAAGTGGAGGACGATTTTTGGAATCCTCATCCAAAACAATTATAACTCATTAAATATGTCATGAATTATTATATCTGGGTGAAACGAATTTGAAATTTAGAGGGATGAAAAAAAAACTATATTTAAAACAACTTATAAGATTTACCCTAGGAGTGATTCAACCGTATTATTGGAGTAACAAGATCCAACTTTTAGAGGACAAATTCTGGAGTGAATGCTGTTGGGCCCATTTCTTTTCATCATTTATTTTTTTATACTTATTTACATTGTTTTATTTTAAATGTAATTTTAATTTATTTTATTCTCAATAAAATATAATTCATTAATGTTTTTTATTTTTTTTCTTCCTCACACCCTTCTTATTATTCTCTATCTTCTTCTCATTCTTTGCATCTATTTTTATTTTGTGATTTCATCTGTATGTCATTATTTTTATTATTTTTCTGATACTCATGGTTTTTATTAATTTATTTTATTCTTCTATTATTTCTAATATTACCACAATTACATATTACCCTGAAAAATGAGGGGCTAAACTGAGGATTGGATAGGGGAGGTAAGTGGTGTTTTCATTTATTTTGTTCTTAAATTAATATATTTTATTATGACCAAGATTGAGGTGCACTAGTGTGGTGATCATACACCATGACACTAAACTGAAACTAATTTATATCATTTTAGTAATTCATTTATAACCCTTATTTTAGATACAATCTCATAATATGATGGAGTTGATCCATTTAGTAGATGAAATGATATACGATGGATCCAGGTCTTGGAAGATGTCACACTCTCGATTGAGGTGTTCCATTAACCTTGATTATAGGTAGAGATGAAATTTTTATTGATAAATTATTTAAATATTTCAAATCACTAAATAAAATAACACTAATTCATGTATGAGATATAATAATTGAATTATGAAACTTAATCTAAACACCAATAAGGATAATGATGGAACCCTTGAAGAGACCTACAAAGGGTACGTACATTATTGCTAATTTCATTCTATTAGCATTGAAGGTTAGTATAAGTTTAGAATTTTTCATATTCTATATCTTTAAAATTATATTATTTTTATAAAACATAAACAAAAAACAATAATTAGTTTTTGTTGGATAGAATATGTAGGTGAAAAACAAAGAAAGCTCTTCAAGTGAAATGGCCATGGTCATCTTCTATGCTACATTAGTAAAATAAATTTTATTTTACCACACCCAATAATATGTATCCATCATTATTCGAATAATTATTTTTAATATTTCATGCGAATGTTTCCCAAATATGTTTCATATTTTATTTTTAGAACCCATAAGTTATTTAAGGAAGAATTAAAATAACATTAAAATAAATCATAGATGAATTTTTAGTCCTTAACCAAAAACTGAGCTTGAGTAAAAAAATATTTCTAATCTAATAGAGGATAAATGAATAAAGGAATTTGGAGCATGGAATTTTTTTTCCAAACATGAGATGGATTTTTATAAATTAATGTTAGAAATATAAGAATCCTTGAAAAGGATATAAAATAGGACCAATACAAAAGATTAAGTAACTACGATCCAGAATTCATTATTGAGGATCAAAGAATACAATATTTAAGATGATAATAGTAAAATTAAAATAACAATCCAAATAAATGAAAAAAAATTAAAGAGATGAGAAATGATTATGAAAACAAATTGGGATCAATGAAGGAGTAGAGACATAATTTCAATATGAAATGATTATATCTTAAATATAAATTAAATAATTTGGAAACTGTTCAATCAATGTCTTTTAGACAATTTAAATATTTTTATACTCTGACATTGAATTACAAGGATGATTCTTTTATAATAAATAACTCTAGATGGTATTAAAAATATCAATATACCATATAATGATCCAATTTTAGTAGCCCAATAAGAGAATGTACCATCCACCTCTATAAATCATGAGTTTACTAAATCAATTTTCATTCCTAAATTAGGATCCAAATACAAATATTCACACATATGGATGAGAAAAAACATACGGAGACAAAAAAATATCAAAAGTGTTTAGAAGAAAGTGTATGACATGATTTTTACCAAAAAACACCAACTAGTGGATGAAAAGGTGAAAAACATCATAGATTTAAATTTGGGAATCTCATTGATCGAATAAGAACAAGGTTTATGGGATACTATTTACTGTATAATAGGTTCAAAAATAAATATTTGAATTACCAATATAATAAGACATCCAATATAATAATTTTGAGCCCATCATTGAGGGGAATCAAATATGATAAGAGGAAATAATGAAAGTTGAAAATGAATAATATTTATAATATAAATAGAATTGAGAATCATGTAAATCTATATAGTGTTTTCCATAAATATGGTCATTGTAATTGTGAATGATTATTAAAAAATGTGAGAATGCACCAAGTAATATAAAATAAATAATACCATTAATGATTAATAAATGAAGTAATATTGTCTTGGGGACGTGTCAATAGAAGAAAGATGGAATTAAAATTTAAAAGATTGCATTTGATAAGGAAGATGAGATATCCTTTGGAAACAAATTCAAGATTTTTAAAAGGTATGATACATCTAAATAAATGCATTCAGAGAAAATCACTCTCAAGAGGTCATATGGAAACTTTCAGAAGACTCTCCATGTACCCAAATATTGATTAGTAATATGTCCAGTCGATTTGGAGAAAGAAATAAGAATAGAATAAGAATGAAAAAATACCAGATCTAAATAAAAATATAGGAAGCTACATGAGGAATCCAAATTTTATGAATGTTTTTCAATAAATTACAAAAACAATATTTTAGAATATCTATTTTGGAGGTCTGAATAAGTTTTACAAAGTTCAAAGGATATATAATAATAAAACTACATCAAGAATAACTTCTAAAGAATATGAAGATTTCACTAGTTAACGAATGTTCTTTGACATAACATGTTAAAAAAACATTAGAAATAATAAATTGATTCATAAAAATATGATTTCCATGATTCTAAATTCATCATTGAAACAAGAAAGATAAAAAATGATGTTTTCTCCTCAAATTGAAGTGCAAAGGTCAAGAGCGTCACGGTTGAGATTGAGATTCTCAGCCTAGTTTCTCACAATAAATGCAAAAAGATGTCCCCCTTACTCCTATATTATTTGTGTTTTATTTGTTTTCACTCATTACATGTAATTAAAAGTGATTATAGTTCTCTAATGGAGTACAAATGAAGAGAAGTTATTTTTAATAAATATCCTCGATATAAAGAAGTTTTAATCTTTTCATGATTTATAAAATGGTGTTAAAAATTATATATGGATAAAATAGACACCTTGATGAAGTGAATGGAGAGATCATCACTTGAGGGGGGATTTATTTAGAAGCTACTGTAATTAATATTTGATACAAATATGAATTATGAAAGGTTATTGTTAATCTAACATCTAATATTTTTGACTTGATACTCCATTGTCTTTAAATTATCAATAATTAGTACTAATATTTAGGGGGATAAATTATTTCATCAATGATATAAATGAAAAAAATTGATAGAGATATTGGGATTTTTGGTGTCTATATCTTACTAGCTAGGTTTTGAATGTTTCTAATTTATTTTTTTAGATAAGTGTATGTATATCATGTTATTATTCATAAAAAAAGATATATCTTTCTATTAGTTTTAATTCTATTCAAGATGATAAATTTTTTAATATCCTCTAAATAAAGAGATTGAAAATATTATGAGTTGGTATCATATTCTTTATGTTACATATGGATTTTAATCTTATTCAGAACCTCATGTTTTATACACCAAACACAACTCACATAATCTTTGAGTAGGATTAATATTGATAAATTTATTAAAAATTAATTGAAACCATTATTTTTCATGTACATTGAAATTTTTATAAATAAGGGGCGGATGAGATAATAAAATAAACAAAAGATAAAATAGTATAGAAATAAAGATAATTAATGATGGATTTAATAAATGGATATTAATTTGTCATAAATTTTTCAATTATGGATACGGAAAAAAATCAAAGGGGGATATTATTGATCATAAATTTGTGGCTTGAGTTTTATTTGTTTTCAATGGACATTAAGTGTTCAAATAATGTCAATGTGTTAGAAAATTAGTTATTGAAAGATAATTGGAGTGCTAAAGCCTATTATTGATCTTGAAAAGAGGACTTGTGTTCCCAAGACATGCGTGTGAAAGATTTCATGAATATCATGAATCTGAAATGTATTGTTAAATTTTTATAAGTAAATTAATGGAATAAACAGGATGAAGTTATTGGATTTTATATTTGAGATCAATTACCATGGATGGAAAATTTGAGAAAATGTTCTATGGAGTATTGATATTGGAGATCTTTTATCTCTATGAAGAAATTGATGATGTATAAAAGAGTAAAATAATTTTCAAGGAGAAGAGGATGATGTAGAACTTATACTATGTGAGTTCCTGAAAGACTAATAATATGAATTATTTTTAGATATAAAATTATATAAATTTAAGAAAAGGGATTTAGCATATATATTATTTTATATAGATAGTTCATATGAATTTTGAATTTATTTTTGTAGGAAATTCATATGACATGAATGATGTCAATGTGTTTTTATAATGAAATTTGGAAAAGGAATAATAGTATTTAATTAAAAAAGAACAACCAACCATTATGTAGCTTAGTAATCCAATTAGCCTTCCAACCTTTAGTAGCCAGTCAAGATAAAACCCAGGTGATAGAAAATAATGCATAAATGGTGCATAACACCTTCATAGGTCAAAATAGGGGTAATGAAGGTGAAAATTTCTTAATCTCAACCATGTGGGTCAATGCATTGAAAAACTAAAGAGCAATGAAACTTGTATATTTCATAAGTGTGCTAATGGAGCATGATCTCTAATAAAGTATAGATATCTCAAAGTTTATCTTGATTTGAGATAAGAAATGAATGATAACTTTTCATCCATTTAAAATATATAGACATAGGTAAATGAAATGAAAATATAATTTTTCCTTTACTTCCTCTCTCCATTTGAAATATCATACCACTGGCTTCATGCACATTTTTATGTGAGATGAGTTTGAACCTCCAAACATAAAATAATTTCAATAAAATATAATGATGAATCTTATGAAATGAATTCTTATGTTTCTATAGAAAATAAATGATATGATACATGTATTAGTGATTTTATCATAATATATTATCAAAATTAGTGTAAAAGAATCAAAATTTTACCAAAAAGTAGAAAACTCATGATTTTTATAAGATCAGAAGGAGATATAGAAAATATATCACAAGATAGAATGAAATTAGGAAATAATTAGGATAATTCACTAATTTTCATTAATTATTGATATATCATGGTGATTTAGACTCCATATCTCAGCTATTTTTGAGATGATAAACTTGGGAAGATGCATTTTACATAAAAAATTGAAATAAAACACATTGTATATTTTGGAAAAATATAATACGAGTAATAAATTTTGAAACATAGATTATTTAGAATGGGATATTTTGGCTCATAAGTTATTTAGAGAATAAATTATTTAGTGTTGTACATCTTTCCCTTATAATAAAATTCAACATAGATGGATTGTTTAATGAAAATTGATTTACATGTAATAAATTTCTCATGAATGATATTTTTGAAGTATATGATTTATCATATGATATATGTATATATATAATATTTGTTTTTGACATTCATATAGTTTTAATATAATGAGTTTTAAGAGATTTAAATATGAAATATCACAATTATGTTAAGATGATATTATAGATTAAGGATAAAGAATAATAGGATATATAATGAGCTTCAAGTTATAAAATTTAGAGAAATGATGAAATGAATATTGATGACTCTGAGAATGTTTGAAGGGGTGAGATTCTTGGAATCTTGAATAATTAAGAAAAAAATGACTTTTAGAAATTTAGTTCTTAGTATTCGGGAATGAAAAGAAGAAATATCCATGAAAATGGAATACTAAAGATATTGAGCTGAGATTTTAAGATGTTGAAATTTAAACTCTCTTGGAATTATTAATGTGTGGGACCCAGGAACACCCTCAAAGGGTATGTGTGAATCAAGGTGTCATAATTTTCTTTTAAAGTGACATATCTTGTTCCCATGTTGGTAGGAACTTATTAAACCTATATTATGGATTCATGTAGTAATAAAACAATCACATGAAGAAAGAAAACACAACACTTTTACATGGTTCACCACTAAGGGCTATGTACAAGGAACATATGCTGAAAGTGTGTCTGTTGTAGCTAAATCCACTAATCTTCCGTGGTTGTGAAATAAAGGAGTTTTGACGTAATCACTCCATTATAAGGACACTAACATTAAAACATTTTAGGGATAACAAACAACATACCTCAGATCACATCTATTGAATCCCCCTTTCTCACTTCATTGAGATAAGTCTAACTCAGTTTATCAACTTGAATGTCACTTTAATAGATTGGGATTAAAGTCATTATATATATCCATCATAAGACACTATAGGATTCAATGTCATGAATTAATGAACTTGAATTAAATTTTCACTTAAATCCAAATGTTCGAAACTAACTTTTTCAAATCTCCTTCGTGAATCTCCCTTCGCGAAGCACCTCTACCTTTATAGAACACACTTCCTTCATGAAGCACCTATACCCTTGTGGAATGACCATCCTTTTTGAATCTTCCTATCATTCATGGAACAAACTTTCTTCACGAATATCAATGAGACAACATGGAATAAACCATCATCATGAGACACCCTTTAATAAAAATCATGGTAATCATTCAAGACTTTTCAGCTCATTTCAAGATTCTCAAGCTCAAAAATAATGTCTGTTTCATGGAGCTCACATATCATTGAGAAATCATAGTGATTCAAGATTATATATGGGGATATTTATAAAAAGCAAAGAGTTTTGGCCTCTTATTTATTGTATTGACCATTTGAAAAGCTCCACCAATGTTAACACTCTTCCCAGATCCATAAAATACATCTTCACGGCACACCTCCATTATCAAAAGATCAATGGTAATTATCTATTCTAAATTCTCATCATAACCATTTATATTTCCATCAAAACCCTTTTAGGTGCTTTTTGAAGTCATAAAGGCTTCCTTCACTAACCACAAAGCTCCAATTCTTAAAGCTATAGAGAAAATCGTCTCTGACCGCGATGCTTGTCCTAATCGTGGAGAAAACCTTCCAAATTATATGTTATTTGATTGAACAGTAAGTTTTATTTACTTTCCCTCTACCAAATAATCCATTGTATTATTGAACACACACAAAAACCACACACTATTTCCAGTAAAGAACATCCCTTGTTCCAACATGAGGGAAACATGTGTGAAACAAAAGACTGAATATAATTATATTTCTCATTGTCTGAAATTTGAAGAAGTTTGATTGAGAAAAAATAGAGAATAATTCAACACTATATTATATATATGAGGACTGTATGTAAGAAAAGATTACAATAGTGTGTTAACTGATTCATGACTAATTTTTCGACCTTATGTATTGAAGGAAAGGAATGTGAGTATGAAAATTCAATAAAAATAGATATACTAATAGGTAAAAGGAAATTAAAGAGAGACTAGAAGGAAGGAATGGAGATACTTTTCTAGTTGTAGAAATGAGTTATCAAATAAAGAGAGAGACATGACCAGTGCTTTGATAATATAAGTTACCAAATTTCACTAAAGTAGGTGGAATAGATGAGAACAAATTCTCACATTTCTATACTCTTGAATATATTTTGTATGGGATGATAAGAGACATATACTACAACATATGGTATATATGTCAGAATAGGAATGTATTTAAAATGTTTTTATTACTATAGTTAAGAAGATATATTGATCACATTGTCCAGGAGGGACACCAAGTCTCATTGCTGGTATACATCATAAAGTTAAAAACCACACATTATATTCAATTTTTTTTTAACTTTTTGGAGCTAGATTGTATGGTTACAACTCTATACCATTTCTTATGTTTCTATTGATTATAAAAATAAATCTATATGTGTTGGATAATAATCACGAAACACTAGGGACTTAGTGATCCTATAAAGGAGGTGAACCTCTTTAATAAAATCCAATGTTTAGTTATGTTATTCCTTTCATATAATTCATGCATGACAAATGAAGAAGGATTATGGAGAGGAAATAAGTGAAATCCAGTCACCGATTAAGTAAAGGGGTAATAAAGGATATATGTTTAAAATGTAAAAATAATGTGATAACAATGATCCACACAACTTATTAGTGTTGATTATATCATTTTATGATCAAATCATTTTTTATCATAAATTTTGAAATTGGGATCCAAAATAATGTCTTCACAAAATATTTGTTGTGAAAAGAAACTACTTTGGAGAATACCTAGGAAATAAACTTATTTAATATAGAGATGAATTGATTGTGGATATTTATGATGGACCCAATTGTTTGTGAAAATTTTATGACAAAAATAAATATACTCATTTTATTATGTTGGTTGAAAAATGAAAAAACCATTTTTTTCCATATTTGATAAAACATACTAAATTACTATGGCAAAAATATCCATCAAAATCAAAATATGTTTATCTAGTGTATGGTAACTAGTTTCCTATTATCATAGAAATAATGTAATTCAAAATAACGAACAATGACTACTGAACATTTTGAAAAAAATATTAAATCAATAGGTTATATATTTGGTGACATTCTTGGCCTAAGTCTCATACATTTCATGTAGAACATTTTATATAAACATGAATATTAACTAGTAAGGAAACATAAAATGTTGTTTAATCCCACACTACTACAAGTTGTTATAAAAGAAGTTGATAATTTAATGTAGTTTTCAATAATACACCCCCTTTATGATATGTAATGGGTTTGTCCAATAAAAATCATTCCAAATAAATCTATTCTCACACTTACATGAAATATAAAAAACAAAATTTTACAATTAAGGATTAATAATAATAAAAATTTATTAATTGATTGTGGGAAACTAAACCTTTATATATAAAAATATTATCTAGTTATCCCCTTAATTGATTAAATACTAGATCAATTATTAATTAATACCCATTAATTTTTCATAGAGAGTATTTCTTGATATTTTTAGGTGACCATTAAATTAGAGGTCCATGAGAATATGAGTTTCACCTATCCATTTGGTATGTTTTTATATAAAAAATATTATTTTGTTATGGTGATACTCTATGAAATTTAAAATATATATGGTATGTATATTATTGGATTTGATAAATAACTTCTATAAGGTATTTCTTTAGAACTCCACTATTTTAGGAAGATCGTTTTATCATAGTATTTCAAATTTTAAAAATGTTTTGAAAATGTAAATTGAAACAAAAGTAGAACTTAACTTTGATAAATTACATTTTATGGTTTATAAAGGAATTGATATGGGTTATGATGTTTAGAAGAAATAAATTGAATTTGAAAATTCTAAAATTGACATATATACATCCTTGGAATATCCTACCTATATTCAATATGTATAATAATTATATTCCACATTGATGTTTAATGTATATTTAAATAGAATTTTAGTAGGATTTCATTTCTAATATTTAAAATCCAATATAGTTAAACTAAACTAATTTTTGATGATAAATGTATGTTGTAATTTTATGATGTAAAGAGAATACTTTCCGAAACCATCATTTTTAGTCACAAAAACTAGGAAAGAGTGTTTGATTTGTTATATTACACCACAAATAAATTTTTTGGTCTATTTTTCTATAAAATATGGAAAGAAGGACACAAATAATAATTATTTTTTACTTCAAGGAAGTTAGATTCAACCCATGTGAATTATGCCAAAATGGGGAAGGAGTTTCTTTCAGATTTTTATTCTTTTGATATGATTTGATCCTATATATTGAGAGTTAATGTCACTTTTTATTATAATAATGCAACAATATCATATCAAAAGAAGAAAATATATGATAAACTTATGATTTAAGAGAATTATATGAAAATAAATGATAAAAGGGACATGATAACTTTGTTTCTAACCTGATGACGACACTTCAATATAAGGTTGAGGAGGACATACTCGATGAGGTGCCACTACATGACACAATTCAAGGTGAGAAATTTTTTATATTCTCAATTGAGACTCCTTGGTATGTGACACTTTGTTTTTTTGTAAATTATAAGTTTACTTCCAACACTAATAAATATAATGTTTTAAAACTAAAAGGAAAATATTAAAAAATAATTATGAGGAATCATATATTTGGAAGATTTTTAGTTAATAGGTAAATAGAAGATGTATAATAGATAGGACCACTAGGTTATGAATTGAGACCCAAGTCATGTACCATCATGAACCCAACCCATTACCTTGGGTAGTACACAAATTTTACTAATATTTAGTGCTCCCATAGACACTAAAGAATACTAATAAAGTCTAAGGTCATACAGTATCATTGAGATATGATTTACACTTATGAAAATCACCACAAAAAATAATTAATTATATGATAATATATAATTATAATGCATGATTAAAAAAATAATAATCTATCATAAATAACAACAATAATAAATAATCTTAGTTTAAAAAGATTGACACATGTCCAATATGACTAAAAGGACAAAGAATCAAGGGAGAACCATGTGACAATATAGCACACCACATACTCCATATAATAATTACATTAGCTATAACATCCTAGGTAAATAAAGGATATGATATTTTCAAATTTATTAATATTTTTTAATTAAATATAAATCTTAATTTAAATGTTATTCTTTGTTCGATGGAGTACCCAACATGCAACAATGGGTTTTTCCTAAGTCTTATGTTGCAAACAATACTGAGTCATATTGAAAAATAATAATATAATATCATTTTAAATGGTACTTCAACCCTTTCCATTGTATTAGAGGGAATGAATAGAAATAACTAAAATATTATTATACTTGTTTGTTAAATGTATTTAACTTTATCCAACAAAAATTATAGGCTTAAAATGTGAATGAATCCAATTTTAAGCATAAATATTCTAATATTCTTTAAAAGGTTGAATTATAGCCTTTTGATGGAGATCACTTTACAAATCTATTTTTTTCACTTTAATATGTTATATTTGATAAAATAAAATTCTTATTTAGAATTGGGACAACAAATTTTACTTTGGATGAAATTTTGGTATTTTTTTGATAATGATCATTTTTAATGAATAATGAAAAGTACTACATTTTAATTCAAAACTGCTTTTTAATCTGATTTATTTATATAGATATTTTACCTTTTTAATAGGTTTTAAATTGTAATTAGATTATATTTTTACAATTTAATCCAATTTTTGTGATTGTAAGTAATTTCACTTGGAAACTGGACATAATCAAATGTCAATCTTTTGATAGTTACTATTTCTTAAAAACATGATTGTTTGTTTTGACAATAGGAATTGATTTTAAATTAATTTTTTCAAATTCTCTATTTTGAATTTAGAAAAATGGAATCCATATTTGCAATCAGGAGGTCAAAATTATGAAAATAGGCAACATTTATTTTTAGACATTATGAATAGTAACCTTAGAAAATATATATTTTACAATTGTTAAAGGGAAATATTGTAAAGAAGGGTAAACAAATAATATTATAATACTATTAAATTACCCTAACAAATGTCCTAATCCTATTGGATGACACATGTCCAACAATGGTCATCCTTGGGTCGATTTTGGGACCCCATGGAGCCACTTGTAAGTGAAGATGACACTTCATAAAAATTAATTTAATGTTAAGGAAAATGTAACATAAATATATATCTCTTAGTAAATAAATTTTTATAATGGGTTAAATAAGTGAAATTTTCGACTATAAATTGTCATTATAAATATATAATGATATCCTACATCATGGTAATTTATTTATAATTTTTACAAATCAGATAAGTAAATTTATTTATGACATAAAGATGATGTAAGGATTACCAAATTAATGAATGTTTTAAATAAATGAGATTATAAATATTAATATATATTTATTTTGAAACTTTTTATGAAATATAATAATTTTATGGACGAGTATAAATTATTATATTTTTATTAATGTAGTTTTCTCTAAATAATGAAGTTGTTATAGGTTTTTAAATATCTTGATATGAATAGTTTATAAATTGACATTAATGAGTTTTTAAAATGAATACTACTTTATCAAGTGATAAAATAGTCCTAAAAATATATTATTATTCCAAATGATATATATAATGTTACACATGTTATTAAGGATCCATTTTGGGTCACTTGGCATTTTATTGTAAATATATTAACCATATAGTATGAATATACATGAGGACATGGTAAAAGTTAAATTAGTTAACTAAAGGATAATGCTAAAATACAAGGTTAATTTTAGGCCATAAACTTGTCTAAACCCCATTGAATGAGATTATTTCAAACAATAATCACCTTATATTCGAATTAAATGTGTACGGGACCTTTTGAAATCAAAATTTGGTATATAATAAAATAATATTTTCAAAGATGTCTGAAGAGACCCTCCCCCCCTTATAAAAAGCCGTCATCTCTAACCATTACTCACACATATAAATCCCCCCTGGCTTGTAAAACCACTACCAAAATAATCTCCCATCATTCTAATATTTCACCTAGAAGCCTTAACTAAAGAATAAGTCCCTTCAATAAAGCCTTTTGGTTCAAACCAAAGGGAGTTACCCGACTTAAAGGTAATATCTTCACTCAAGTTCTCTTCTTTTATTTTACTTTTTCACTCCCAATACTATTATTATTATTTTTTCACAAAAAATAGTATCCTCTATATACTAGGTTTTTGTTATGATAATTTTTAGAAATAAACTTCCACACACCTCCATCTAATGGATACAAACAAACTATTTATGTGGACGGAGAACTACTGCCACATGAAACGATGATTGTTCAATTATCTCCTAATGCCTCTAATGGTGGACATTAATATTGAAATATATTTATATGTGATATATATTATATTTATATTGTTGATATTTGATTATTTATTTTTAATTTAAATCATACCTTTATGGTTTCCATAATGGGTAAATACCATAATTTCATTTGAGGAAGTGCGGACTACAACCCCCTCAAAGTGATATGATTCGTTCATACCATACATGGAACATATAAAGGATGGTGTTAATGAACTTATGTAATGTTTATAAAATATGATATTATACTAGAATAACAATATGACTATGTATATTTTGGTTTTCATTCCTTTAAAATGGAAAAAATGAAATGAAAGCAGCGTTCATGCGTACGCATGACTTACCGTCTCCATGAACGATGCATATCATTTTCATGTATCCAAATGATATGGAATATTTTTAAAAACATATATACTAGATATATATGATATATATATCTGGAATTTCATTCTAGAGATAATGTAATTTTGACCACATGGACAATTTGTAATTATAACAAGTGAATTTTTGACTCAAGTTCCAAACATCGAAAAAATGTACAATACGAACTCAATTAATTAACTAATTATTATATCAAGGTATTAAGTAACAAAAAATGAATAATAAAATTGAAAAAGGTTATTAATCTAGTATAAATTAACTTATGTTTATTATTCATGAAATTAAAGAATGAATGAGTCAAGTTGGACACGAGATAAGAGAATTTGCCACAATATCCTTTCATTGAGGAATGTTTTGATAATATACAACTTATTCTTTTATAAATTGTATAATAAAACCCAGTGACTTTTTTTAATTCAAAAGGAATATTTTTTCATTGAAGTATTTTACTGAATGACAAAAGGAATGTTTTTTAACATATGCGGCAACAATGACCTCTCCACTACATTAATCATTATTTGAATTCGTCTATAAGCCTTCATGTTTTCAAAATGAAAAATAAACCCCTTATTTAGTAAATGGGTGTTTTGGTATTGATAATGGTTTTTGAAATGGATTGATTATTTAAATATCTTGAAATGATATCTTGTCATTTCAAATTAAATGTTATTACTACAATGTTGATATTTGTAATATTTTATGTGTTAGGATTATGTAATGGTACTTGGAAATTTGATGGGTGGTTACGTTATAATCCAAATGACGCGTGGTTCCATGATAAAATTAGGATGGGTGGTAACATTATAACCTCCAATGCATTGGGTATGGAATTCGGTCATATGGCTATTCCATTTAGTGATATGTGTGGAAGTCAACCATATCGTTATTACATTTAAGTATGTTTGTTTCTGAAGTTACATTTATATGTTATGTTTTCTTTCTATGGGTTTTATGGTAATATTATGGTTAATAAAGGGTAAGAAATGAGATTTTATTCAGTGAAGAATATTACTACTTCATAAAGGTGAAAAGTATTACTTATGATAAAGTTTTCATGGTTTATTTTTAGTTTTAAAAAAATAACAGTTTTCCTATTTTCTGTATCACTTACTGATCTTTTTATTCTTATCCCATGTTTTTGAAATGTCTATCACAGGAAATAAAGTGGAACAGGGACAAGGATGGGATCACAGAAAATACATGATGATTAAAACATGGAACTAAACATGTTTCTTTTATTTTAATAGTTTTTATTTTATGAAAAAATGGATACTGACTAGAAGTGTCTACATGTAGTATTCAATTTTTTATGCATATGTTATGACATAATTCTCTAAATCTATAAAACATAAAAGATCCTCAATGTTAATTGTTAACTTAATTCAAGACTATGTAGTGTTTAAGGCTGGGGCCCTGTAGTTGGTATCAGAGGTCAGTTTATACACATTTAGGAGTTATGGTATTTTTAAATTAATATCAATAAATTAATTTATGGTAATATTGAAATGATATAGCATTTACAGATTACCATTTTTCTTCTCCTAAGATATTTCTATGTTTAAAATGGGTTTTCACAAAGGAAGAAGGTAAATAGTGCAAGGAATGCATACAAAAAAGAATAACTTTCGGAATCAGTATCCTGAGATGGTTGGAAACAGAACTGAATAGTTTGTTACAGTAACAGAGAAGTTGACTCTGTCAATAAATAGTGGTGGTATACATGCACTAGACCAAACAGATGAACCCCATATGAACATGTCTATATTGGATCATTTCCTGCAGCAACGCCCCCTATCATTCAGAGGATCATCTTACCCTATTCAAGCTGAAGGGCATATCAAAGCATTGGAAAAGATTTTCAATGTAATGGGTTATACAGACAATCAAAAGGTTAATATTTCTATATATTGTTTTGAAAGAGATAAAGATCAGTGGTGGTCGATGGTTAACAATATCTGGGATAGTGAGTATATTGATGATCTTGGTTAAGAAAAATTCAAAGGTATGTTTCTTTAGAAATACTTTCCCAAGGTGGTTTGACTTAGGATGGAAAAACATTCTTGAAATTGAGGTAGGAGGATGAATCAATGGCTGTTTACGAATACAATTTCACTCAAATGGCAAGGTATGAACCAAATTTCATATGAGATATTGATAGTAATATAAATCGATTTAACTTATGATGGAAGTTGTGATATCAATAAGCATTAGTCTCTTGTGAATTCAAAAGATATGAGAAACTTGTTAGATGTACCAAGAAGGTAGAAATGGAGTTTTCTGATGATCAGGTGTTCCAAGATAGTAAGAAACAGAATAGATACAATTTGTAGGAAAGGGAAAGAATTAATAAAAGAAGCATGGAGGTAAGAAAATTAAATATCTATCTTGTGAGAATTGTGGTAAAAATAATCCTCGAGAATGTTTATCAAAGTATGGAAAGTTCTTTCTGTGTGGTAAGACTGTTCATATTGATTGTAACTATATAGAAGATGATCAAAAAGGAAATGAAAATCCAAAATTAAGATGTTTTAGTTGCAATGAGTTTGGGCAGTATGCCAATGCCTATTTACAGTTGATTACCTAGGGTGGAAACCTGACAGATCAAAATCATAATGGTGGGGGAAATTTTATTCTTACTACTATGGTTGATTTTGTACCATCAAATGATGTGGTATCAGGTACTTTGTTTTTTAGATTATTCTAATGTGTTGTTTGATTCTGGATCTACACATTCTTTCATTTCTGAGAAATTTTCTAGCAAATCAGGAATTATATCTCTAGATATGAATCCTAAATTATTGTATAAACACCAGGAGGAAATGTGGACACAAAAATAAATTACAAGAACCTTTTTGTCCTTTTGTGAAGGAAGAATCTACCTAAAAAGATTATTTTTTTTCCTCTAGTAGAGTTTGACCTTATTTTGGGTACGGATTGGAATTCTGTTTATCATGCTAAGATTGAATGTAAAGATAAAGTGTTTTCTTTTCAGAATGAATTTTAGATTGTGTAAAAGTTAGAACCCTAACTTTTGATAACATATCAGGATACCGGGAAACTAGTAAAATATTAAAATTAATGTTAAATTGAACATATTGTTGAAAACAAAGGAACTATTCAAATTAATGATGTGCTAATGGTAAATGAGTATCTGAATGTATTTCCTAATGAGTTTGCTGGTATAATACCTTATCGGGAAGATGAATTTATTGTTGACTTATTTCCTGATGCTAAGGCAATCTCAAAACCCCCTTATCGAATAACTCAAATTGAACTTTTAGAGTTAAATAAGAAATTGAATGAGTTGTTAGATAAAGGTTTCATTCGACCTATCACATCACCACGAGGTGCTCATGTCTTGTTTTTTAAAAGGAATGATGGTTCAATGCGACTTTTCATTAATTTAAGAGCATTGAATAACATCACTACTAAGAACATGTATCATTTTCCTCATATTGATGATTTGTTGGACCAGCTCCAGGGAGCTCAGTATTTTTTGAAGACTGACTTGAGTTCGGGGGATCATTAGTTTAATGTAAAGGAAGAAGATGTTCTGAAGACTGTGTTTTGTACCAGATATGGCCATTATGAATTTTTAGTTGTGCCTTTTGGTTTACCCAATACAACTATTTTATTGATTGATATTATGAATAGAATTTCCCATGAGTTCATGGATGAGTTAGTGGTTGTGTTTATTGATGATATTTTGGTTTATTCTAAATTTAAATAGGAGAATGAAAGTCATTTGACGGATTTCTTGAAAACCATAAAATAAAATAAATTGTACGGTAAATTCTCCATATCTATGTTTTGGATTCAACAAATTTCATTCCTTGGTCACAATATTTAAAAAAATGGCCTAACTGTTGATCATGCTAAAACAAAAGATATTAATGAATGGATAATGCCTACAAATATAACCAAAATTCTTATTATTGTTGGTATGGAAATATATTATAGAATGTTTGTTAATTTTTTATAGTTATCTATCCCACTAACTAATTTAACTCAAAAAGTTGTTAAATTTATCTAGACAAAAGAATGTGATGATTTTTTTCAGGAATTGAAAAAATGATTGTTGAATTCTTCTGTTTTGGCACTGTCTTCGAGAAATGGTGAGTTTATTATCTACCGTGATGCTTTGTTGAAAGGACATGGTTGTGTCCTTATGTATAATGATCCGGTAATTTCTTATGCTTCACATCAATTGACACCTCATGAGTTAAATTAACTTATACATGATTTCAAATTAGTTGTTAATGTTTTTTATTTAAAAATTTGGAGGCATCATCTATATGGAGTAAAATGTGAAATATATGTTGACCACAAAACATTGAAGTATATATTCACTCAAAAAGAATGGAACATGAGATAGAGAATATGGATAAAATTAATCAAGGATTATGATTACATGATTCATTACCATCCAGGAAAGGAAAATAAAGTGGAAGATGCTTTGAGTTGGAAAAGTAATTCTACATTAACCATGTTATGTATGGAATAAGAACATTTGTTTAAAAAATTTATAAACTTTGGTATATAAGTTAGTGCAAAAAATTTCTATATTTTGTTTCAGGTGGTATTGAAATCATATCTATCATAGAGAATTAAGGAAGTACAGAAGAAAGAGAGTGGGAGGCAAAAAAAGGTTGAATTGGTTCAGAAGGGTATGTTACTTGATTTTAATATTGATAGAGATTGTGTTTTGAGGTTTGGAAGGAGATTATCTGTGACTTTTGATTCATAGTTGAAGAAAGAGTTGTTATGTGAAGCTTATAGTCCTCCATTTTATTATCATCCTAGAAGTACTAAGATGTACAGAGATCATCAGTAGAATTAATAGTGGGATGAAAAGAAAAGATATATTTCCAACATTACTATGAAGAGTTTAACGTGTCAACAAGTTAAAGAAGAGAGGTAGTTACTGAAAGGAATGGTTCAGCCTTTATTGGTGCCAGAGTGGAAATGGGAAAATGTGTCCACGGATCTCATCATGGGATTACCAAAGACTTCATGAGGTAATAATGTAATCTAGGTTATTACTAATCGATTGACTAAATCTACTGATTTCTTTCCTATTCGAGATACTTTGTCCCAATATAAACTTACTCGGTTATATTTTAAAGAGATAGTCAGGTTTTATGGAGTTCCCCTCTCCATTGTATCTGATCCTCATACCTACTTTACTTCTAACAATTAGAAAGGCCTTCATAAGTTTTTGGGTACTGAATTAAAGTTTAGTATAGTTTTTCATCCACAATCATATGGGAAGTCAAAATGAAAAATTAATAAATTGGAAGATATGTTACATGCTTTCTCAATGGATTAGAAGGGATGTTGGGACCAACATATTGTTTCAGTCAATTTTTCTTATAATAATAGTTTTTATTCTAGTATACAGATGGAACTGTTTGAGTCACTATATATAATGCGGTGTCAAACTCCAAATTTCTGGGATGAATTAGGTGAAAGGAATTTTATGGGACCAGAATGTGTAGAAGATATGGAAGAAAAAGTTCAATTGATTTAGAAGCACATTAGAATATCTTAGATTATGTAGAAATGTTATGCAGATAACCATAGGAAGGATCTTTCTTTTGAGGTAGGTGATCATGTGTTTCTCAATATTTCTCCCTGGAAAAGTGTAATGTGTTTTGGTAAGAAGGTAAAGCTATGTCCGATATTCGTTGGACCCTATGAAATTCTGGAAAAAGTTTGATTAGTCACCTACAGGGTAGATTTACCTCCAATTTTATCCCAGGTACACAATGTTTTTCATGTTTCAATATGCCGGATCCATCTCATGTTTTGAGTCCAGAGGTAGTTCAGTTGGAAGAGAATCTCTCTTATGAGGAACAACGAGTCTAGATTCTTGGATAAAGAGAGAATGTGTTGTAGAATAAGGTAATTCATCAATTAATGGTTCTGTGGAAAAACCAGATGGTGGATTAGGAAACATGTGAATCTGATAATTCTATGAGGGATAAATATCCACATTTATTTGATAAGTGAATAAAATTGTGAGGACACAATTTCAAAAAGATGGGAAGGATGTAACAACCCTAATAAATAGAGGATATGATATTTTAAAATTTATTAATATTTTTGAATTAAATATTAAATTTAATTTAAAGGGGACACTATGTTTGATGGCGTAACCAACATGCAACAATGGGTTTGTCCGAAGTCTTTTGTTGCACACAATTCTTAGTCATACTGAAAAACAATAATATAATATTATTTTAAATGGTAATTTACAACTAGTCGTTTTATTGGAAGGAATGAATAGAACTAACTAAAATATGCTTTTAAATTTATGTTAAATGTCCTTACCATTATCAAAAAAAAATTAGAGGCTTAAAATGATAATGAATCAAATTTTAAGTATAAATATTTTAATACTCATTAAAAGGTCGATTTGCTTTCTTTTGATGTATAAAGCTTTTTAAATATAGTTTTTGTCACTTTTATATGTTCTATTTGACAAAATTAAATTCTTCTTTAGAATTGGGATAACAATATTTAGTTTGGATAAAATTTGAGAATTTTTCGGATAATGTTCATTTTTGTATGAATTGTTGAAAATACTGTATTTTATTTGAAAACTATCTTTTAATATAATTTATTTATATTATTTGATTATCTTATTAATTGGGTTTAAAGTTTAATTAGATTTATTTTTACCATTTAATCCAACTTTGTTCATTAGATGTAATTTTACATTGAAATTGGACATAAAGAAATGTCAATCTTTTGATAGTTATTATTTATTAAAAACACGCCTTTTGGTTTTGACAATGAGAATAAATTTTAAATTATTTTCTGAAACTTATGTGTTTTTAATTTTTAAAAATGGATTCTATATTTAGAATTAGGAGGTCTAAATTTTGTAAATATGATCTTTTTTTGACCTTAAGAATACTAACTTTAGTAAATATTTTATTTACCATTGTTAAAGGGTAAATCTAGTAAATAAGGGTAAAAAATAATTTTATAATAATATTAAATTACCCTAACACAAGTAATAATCCTATTGGATATTAAATTTCTGACCATGGGCATCCTTGGGTCGATTTTGGAACCCCTTGGAGCCTCTTGTAAGTGAAAATGACACTTTATAAAAATTATTAAAATATTAAAGAAAATGCAACATAAACATTTATCTCTTAGTAATTTTTTTATAATGGGTTATATAGGTGATATGTTGGACTATATAAATTCATTATAAAGCTAAAAATATTTCCTACACTGTGGTATTTTATTTATTATTTTTAGATATAAAATAAATAATTTTATTTAGGACATAATGATGATGTAATTATTACCTCATTAATGAATGTTTTAAATAAATGAGATTATAAATATTAAAATAAAATTTTCATCCAAGAATTTTATGGATGATTATAACTTTTTATATTTTCATTAATGTAGGGTTTCCAAATAATCATGTTTTAAATGGTTTTTTAATGTCTTGATATGAATTTTTTATAAATTTACAAAAATGAGTTTTTAAAATGAATACTATTTTACGAAATGATAAAATAGTCCTAAAAATATAATATTAGAAAAAATGACATATATAATGATAAAAATGTCATTAATGATCCATTTTTTGTCCCTTTTAATTTTATTGTAAATATATTTACCATATAGTATGAATATACAAGAGGATATGGAAAAAGTTAAATTAGTTAACTAAAGGTTAAAGGTAAAAGATAAGGTTACTTTTATGTTCTAAACATGTCTAAAACCCATTGTATGAGATTATTTATAACAATACATACCTTATCTTCGAATTAATTGAGTTGGGGACCTTTTGAAATCAAAATTCAGTTTATAGTAAAATAATAATTTCAAACATTCATAAAGAGCCCCTCCCCCTTACAAAAATCCATCACCTCAATCCATAACTCGCACCTCTCATTCCACCTTGGATCTTCCAGCCTCTGCTTAAATAATCTCCAAAAATCTCTATCATCCACCTAGAAGCCTTAAATTAAGAATAAGTCACATCAAGAAGGCCTTTTGCTTCAAATCTAAGGGAGTTACCCGACCTAAAGGTAACGTCTTCCCTCAAGTTCTCTTCTTTTATTTTGCTTCTTCACTTCCTATGCTATTCTTATAATTTGTTTATATAACAACCCCAGTATCCTCAATATAATATGTTATTGTTATGAGAAGTATTATAACTACACTTCCACACACCCCCATCTAATGGATACAAACATACTGTTTCTGTGGACGGCGAACTACTGCCTCACGAAACAATGATTATTCAATTATCTCCTTCCGCCTCTTATGGTGATCATTAAGATGGAACTATATTTGAATGTCATATATATTATATTTATATTGTCTATATTATTATGTATTTTTCATTTATATTATACCTTTATGGTTTCCATAAGGGGTAAATATGATAATTTAATTTGAGAAAGTGTGGACTACCACCCCCTCAAAGTTATATGATTCGTTCATACGATACATGGAACATATAAAGGATGGTGTTAATGAAAATATGTATTGTATATAAAATATAATATTAAACTATAAAATAATATAACTATGTATCATTTTGTTTTCATTTTTTTAAATGAATCAAATGAAATGAAAGTAGCGTTCATGCATACGTACGACTTACCGTCTCCATGAACAATGAATTTCATTTTCATATATCCGAATGACATGGACCATTATTAATACAAATATAATGGATATATATTATATATATTATATCTAAATCATTAATATCATTCTGGAGAGAATGTAATTTGGGCCACATCGATTGTAATTATAAGAAGTTTATTTTAGACTCAAGTTCTGAAGATTGACAAAATGTCCAATATGAACTCCAATAATTAACTAGTTGTTATAGCATGGTAATAAGTGACATAAAATGAATAATAAACTTTAAAAAATTTCATAATCAAGTAGAAATTAACTTATTTTCATTATTCATGAACTTAATGAATGAATGAGTCTTGTCAGACACGAGGTAAGAGACTTTGTCTCAATATCCTTTCATTGAGGCATGTTTTGATAATATAAAACTCATTCTTTTATACAATGTATAATAAAACCATTTGACTTTTATTTTAATTCAAAGGGATTCTTTTTTCTAAAAATCATTTTAATAAATGACAAATGTAACGTTTTTTAATGTATGCTATGATAATGACCTCTCCATGGCTATAATTGTTATTTGGCTTCCACTATAAGCTTTAATGTTTTTAAAATGAAAAAGAAACCCCCTATTCCGTTTTTCGGTGTTTTGGTATTGAAAATGGGTTTTCAAATGGATTGAGTATTTCAATATCATTAAATGATATCTTGCGATTGAAAATTAAATGTTATTACTGAATTGATGATATTTGAAATATTTTATGTGTTATGATTACGTAATGGTACATGGACATTTGATAGCTGGTTACATGATAAACAAAATAACGTGTGTTTCTGTGATAAACCATGGACCAGTGGTTATGTTATAACCTCCGATTCATTGGTTATGGAAGTCATCCATATGGATATTCCATTTAGTGAATGTGTGGAAGTCGACCATATGGTTATTCCATTTAAGTATGTTTATGTCCCAAGTTACCTTTATATGTTATGTGTGCTTTCTATGGGTTTTATGGTAATATTCTAGATACAAAAGGGAACACATTGTGCTTTTATTTAGTGAAGAGTATTTACTACTTCATAAAGGTGAAAGTTATCACTTATGATAAAGTATTCATGGTTAATTTGTTTTTTTAAAAAAACTAACAGTTTTCATACTTTGTGTTTCCCTTACTAATCTTTTTATACTCATCTAATGTTTTTGAAATATTTATCATAGGACTTAAAGTGGAATAGGGTCATGGATGGGATTAAGGAAAAGTCATGATGATTAAATCATGGAACTAAATATATTTATTTTCTTTTAAGAGTTTTTATTTCATGAAAAAATGGATACTGAGTAGAAGTATCTACATGTAATATTCAAATTGTTATGTATATGTTATGAACAAATTATTTAAATCTATAAACCTGAAAATATCCTCAATTTGAATTATTAAATTAATTCAAAATTAAGTAATGTTTATAGATGTGGCCTTATATATTTTCTTCTAAATCCATCACCCAGGACTACCACATCAATACACTATGATTGAAAAGTAATAGGTTACCCCATAACTACATCATGCCAAACAATGTGTACATATACACCGAGGTTCATATTTAAGGGATAGATAACATTATCATGGTAGGAAAGACCCTTAAAAATTTCTACGCACACCACTTAAACAAGAAGAAGTTATTTAAAATCTACATAAAATAGGAGAGAGGCATAATATAAATAAAAAATGGAAAATTATATCTTGTAAATAAATAAAAAAACAAACATTTTTTTAAACCATTATTTTCAAGAATATAACAACTCTGGATTTTCCCAGTAAGCCTTTGGAATATTTGTTGGAATATTTCTCTAGCTAGGCGCTGATTCGATGTGGGATTCTAAGGCCCAAAGAGCCTCGGTGTGGTGATACTAAAAAGGATTAATATATTTTATCACACACAGTTTTGTTTATTTATATGTGGAATGAATCCTAATTAGAGATTCTTATTCAAAATCTAATATTGTGGTTGAGTTCTTAATGTGTATTTTACCCCAGGTGTGTTATAATGTTTTTCTTTACTGGGTTCTCAGTTGAGGGAGTGTTGTAGGGGTTTTGATTAGTGTTTTATTAATTTAATAAATTTAAGTAATAAATCTCACCCATCCCCATTTAGAACCCCAATTTGGAATTGGAGAGGGGTGGTGTTCCCATTGTGTGATGGGTGAACCGAGTAAGAACCAAGGAGTGAAGGCACCACCAATCTTTGATCCAAATGGTTATCGCTCCTAGATCATGGTGGAACAACTTTAGATTGGGGATATTCACTTGAAACTTCATTAATATTCCATGATGTAAGAGGATTTATGAGTTTTATATCCCCATACCCTTCAATGGGTTTTTTATGGTTTTAAATCACTTTTATGACTTCTAGTGATCCCCTGGGGCAAGATTTGTGGGTTTCAGTGGAAACCAATGAGTTTTGGGTGGAACGTAGGGAATTACTCTTTAGAATTTATGATCACACACTGTGTAGTGAAAGATCACATTCCTTGTGTTCTTCCCATTATGGGATGTTGGAATTTTGGGTACTACACAATATGTACTAAATTTACAATTCTTGTAGTGATCCGAGGTCATGTGGATGAGGGACATGGCTAAGGATTCCATGATATGGGACATAGCCTTGTGAATGTTTATTGATAGATTACACTGGAATGAGGTTTTAGACATGGGAATGGATTGAGGGCATGGAAACGTATATAGATAACTAATACATGCCTTGTAATACTAGTACACACCATGTGGATGACATGGAAATCTGACCTTGTATAGGAAAGGAAACTCCCAGGAGATTCGATGAGGTCACACATTGTGTGACACAGGTACATGTTGTGTATATGCCAAATTAAATTTCAAGTACCAAAGAGGAGACTTAGACATAGATCGGTTTGTAGAGACATGTCATGTACTATCGGAAAAAACACCATATGCTCCCCTTGGACCCCTCTCCCTCATGACTATCCTTTTTTATGACATGGATGAAGGCCCTTGATTAGCCTATACTAAGTAATTTTCCATGTGTTCTATGATGGTGGCTATGGTTTTGGCATGCAAGATGCATCGTGAGGTGAGGTTAGAAGGTTTCTTTCTAGCGACATAAAACTAGTATCAGTTTAATGGATTACCTTGGTCTATCTCAATGAGGGTATAATGTGGCATTATGTCCTCAACACATTATTATAATCACTTATATAAGAATAGCTTGGATAGAGTTTTTTTATCCCTCTAGGGGGCCAGGGTGGGATACTCTATCTAATCGACATCCCTAGGTGGGGTTCATGGTATCATCATAACCTATGTATTTAGGTTGGTGATGCCCCATCTAGTAGGATACCACAATAGGGTTTGTGTCATCATTGTGTATATAATCCCCTATTTAGCGGGAAGTTTTAGTAGGGTTTTCAGCATTATAGTATATATGATCCCCTACTTAGAGAGTGTTCTCAGAAGGGTTTGTGGCATTTTTGTACATACAATCCCCTACATAGTGATTTGATCAAGATTGTGGTTCACAGTATCTCCTAGTGGTCCTAGGCATGATTCTGTATGTATGTATCATGGATTTGAGACTCAGTAGGGTTTGTGGTTCGCACAAGTGGTCATGTGTATGATACCATATATTGCATATATGATTCTTGGATTTCCATATTGGGCTCGTGGTGTCCCCCATCGGTTTTGGGTGTGATCCCCTATATGTGAGATGATATCTTTAGTGTTTCCAATAGGGTTCATGATGTCTCCCATTTAAGATGGGTGTGATCCCCTATATAAGTATCCAAACTCACAGGGATCTAGTTTGACTTTATTAATGTTGATACCTGAAAAACATGCTTCACTCAGGTGTTTTCTACTTAGGAAGATATTAAAATTCCATTGGCTTAGCGATACTAGATGGAGTGTGTTCTCTAAGATGAGTTCCATATAGGATGAAAAGTATTGTGGATTATGATAAGCTATATTATCATTAGGATTATAATAATTTATTAATAAATTTTTATTTACTCCCTTTTGTTATTTTCAATGAAAAGGTCATAATTGGTGTGAAATAATCATGGCATAATTATAAATATAATTTTTGATCATTATTTTTATTAATCCATATTCAAGTTAGTTTTTAATTTTTACTATAAATATTACTATATATATCAAAATTGTGTTATTATTGTTTTTTCAGGTTACTAATTAAATTTACTCTAAATCACTCTACTATGTATTAAGAAAATTAGGCCATTTTAAGGGCCATATGTACCAGATAATAAGTCCCAATGAACATGTCAAAGAAACTGGACCATCCATGAAGATAGAATTTATGGGCTCAATCTAAAAGCCCAAAATTAATTAAAGCCCAACATATGTTCTTGAATTTTGAAAAATAAAATTATGAAAAAATTATGTCCGAAATACAAAAAATAAGGGCCCAATTGATCCATGAAATTTGAGCCCACCATATTGTTTAGGAAATAAAAATAGCCCCCATTTCACGACTTTTATCCCAATACAATTGACTAATTGATTAGTAATTTTGTGGTGTGAAAGGAAAGATTTATTATATTAACATTTTAGAATAAATGGTTCTGATTTGAGTTAATCTTCCTTTCAAAAAACACATTCACATTGTGTTCCTTATAGAAGTATGGATAAAAATGGACAACAAAAAATTTTATAGTAAAATAACCATAACTTTTGACCCAAAAGTCCAATATAATCCAAATTGGGAGGGTGTACTTTAAATATCCACATATAAAACATTTAATAATAGTATTAGTCCTTATTTGTCTGTATAAATTTCCAAATTGGAGAGCCATGTAGATGGGATTGTTTGGAATTCAAACAGTCCACCACCCTAGCCTATAAATACCCCTACTTCTCTCTGAAAAGGGTTGTCATATCAACATTAAAGCTGTATATTTTCAATGAATAGGGAATTAGAAATGTCATAGGAAGAATTTCATTATTCTTGTTTCAATAATATAGATCTCTCCTCCACTTTTATTTTAATGTTTATTTACACGTGTTTTAAATTTTAATCATGTAATTTTGTTTTGTTTCGATTAAATATTAATGCATGATTATTCGTAGACTTTTATAATTATCATCCAAATTTTATTTTTAAATATTAATGGTCATAAATTATTTTAAATCACATTTAAAACCCTTCCCTTTTATCAATTTATCATTTTATAAAAATCCTTTTTTTACCTCTCTTCACATTTCATGTGAGTGATCGGCACAACGATCTTTTATTATATCGTTCTTTTTCATATATTTTTAACTCACAACGTTAAAAATTATAACCATATTATTAAAAAATCAAATGTATGAGTAAATATATTAATAGGGTGAGGCATAATTTGGGTATTTTATGTTATGAGAATCTTTCAGTTGTTTAACATTCCTGGAATTAATATTGTTCATGTCAAATAAAATATGTTATAGATTAATGAAACATTAGTGACATGTGGATTCAAGGGATTTTTGGAACAAAAAATAAACATGGGTTAATGAAATACTAAACCTTACTCCAGTGAGATTTGATAATGACTGGAAACCTAGTTAAGGCCTATATTAAATAAAAAACAATTGGGAGTTCCAATCGAAATCACCACATGAAGTGGATATCAATTTAATGAAATGTTTTGAAAAGATCTAGGATATCACAAGTTTAACTTCCAATTAATAATCTCACCATAATATTTATAATCATTATTAAATCAAACAACATGAATAAATCAATTTGATTAAGAACTGCAAACAAAACCCATAGTAAAAACAACATGAAAAATAAAATATTTAAAAAGTATCATCACTAATGATTCGACCATAGTGTGGATATACACATTAGAAGAGAAACAACCCTTTGGAAAGTTTATAGGTGATAATAAGACGTGATGAAAATGTAAATTTTACTAAGGATCGTTTAATTAATAGTCGATAGTTTTTTATTTTTTTAAATAGAATAAAAAAATTAGAAAAAAACACGTATAAAAACTAATCTTCCTCATCCTTTCCAATCAGCCCTGAATGCCCAACATCCTTCTAAAAAGTCCATAATATTTTTTTGACCCTGAAATTGAGATAAATATTATATAAATTATGAGAAACATTAGGGATAATCAAATCACCCAAGACCCATTCATTTTCCATCCAATTGAACTAGATAAGGCCAATCCTAGGTAAAAAACCCTAGAAGGCCTAGTTTCGCCTAATATGAAAAAACAAATCCTTGGTATTCAATATCATAATATTGATACTGATTTGGAACTCATATCAGGTTTGATTCATCTTCTACCGCATTTATATATGTTATCTAGTGAGGATCCACATCTTCATCTCAATGAGTTTCAAGTGGACTGCTCATCCATGAAGTCACAAGGGGTTTCTGAAGAACAAATCAAACTTCATGAATTACAATCCTCCATTGATGACACTTACAAGTCAGGGATATAATTATTCCATCATGATTTAATAACCACATGGAATGACATCAACAAACTCCTCATAGATAAATTCATCCCTACTTTTCAAACAACATCCATATGAAATAAAATAAGTCGTATCTGTCATTTTCCTAATGAATAACTCCATGAGTACTATGAGAGGTTCAAAAAGCATGTGGAAATATAATCACACCCCCAAAATACTTGAAAAACCCCTGATCCAATACTTCTATGAGGGTTCATTGGAAATGGAGAGAACACTCAATGTTTCTGTAAGTGGAGGTACTCTTATTGAGAAAACTCACATAGCTACATGAGTTATCATAAGAAATATGGATGAAAACTAGTATCAATTCCATACTCAAGAACATTCTCAAGTAAATAAATTATAAGAAAATAAATCCATATATCTAATAAATATGACTGAGTGGATGAGTAATCATAAAAGTCATGTGAGAAAACTATAGGTGGTTGCCAAATCCCCTAACTCATCTTCTCAACAATTTCTTTTCCTTGGACCTATAAAAAACTATGGAATCTACTGCCCACCAGCTCATCCAACAAACACATGTACACAACTTCCAGAATATCCATAAGATTCTTCAAGTCTAATTATGCTCAATGAAAGATATCTTCAACAAAGTACCATCCCTCAAAAACCTGGTCAATTTATTATAAACTCTAACTAAACCAAATCTAATCCATTCTCTTCTACCTATAACCCATGCTTGAGGTATGGTAATACCATTTCTCATCCCCCGTAGTTACATCCTAAAAATAAAAACCAATTCCAATATGGTCTAGGTGTTCTTAACATCCAACAACCTCATCATTTTGTTCCTCAACCGCAAAAGGGAAATCCTCCCCTTTATCATCCAAGATTCCACTATCCTAAGGAGTAGTCCCAATTCCAAAACTAATAAAAGAACTTTCCAAAGAACTCAAATCAAGGTAATTCCCAATTTAGGACATGCATCTTCTTATATGTATCCATGGTAAAGTAATTTAGAATACCTTTCCACCTTCATCGGTTCTAGACTAAAAAGCATTGAAACCCAAAAAAGAAAACTTTTGTCCCACCACATCCAGCAGCAACAATCCAGTTATTCCTAACTCCTAGTTCAACTATTTCCCAACCTTAAGAGTAATATAAGTGAAATTTTTCATAGATTAGGAATTAATTTTACCATACCTCATGAGGAATCCTATAAATCTCCCATAAATTCCATGTTAGAAAATGAATATAACAAAATTATTTTAAAGGAACTTGAACACACTCCCTCACCTCCTTCCATCCCTCTTGAAAACCCAATTCCTTTTCTTTATGTATTATCTAATCTAAATAATACCTGATTCAAAAAATTATCGGCACATTTAGATGTGTTGAAGTAAAAATTACTCGCTTAGATGACATTAAACAAATTCCAAAGTACAAAAAGTTTCTTCAGTAAAATTTTCACCCATAAGAGACAACTGAGGACCATTGAAAATGTTTCAACTCAATATTACATAACCATAAAGTGAATATATCCATGTAACTTTATAGTTATATGCTATATAGGGAGTTACAACATTGATGATACACTCATAGACCTATGATACTCGATAAATGTCATGCCTAGATCCATCTTCTCCAAAATTGGTCTGGGTATCTTACACCCAATGGTTGTTCTATTCTAGTTAGAAAATTGTAGAACTACCATTCCTGAGGGAAATAATTGAGGATTATGTTTTCTTTTTCAATGATATTATCTTCCCAGTTGACTTCTATGTCCTTGACTTGAAAGGTGTGAAAAATTCTTACCAGTATCCTATAATCATGGGAAGACATTTCCTCATGAAATCTAGAACCAAAATTGATGTCCATGCTAGTATCTTATCCCTGTAATATGTTTAACAATTACTCAAGTTCAATATTTTTCAAGCGACGTGATACCCATCAAAGAATCACGATGTATTCTATATCCATGATTATGAAAGTATCTATGAGAGTGTTTTGAAACCTGATTGATTATTTTCTTCCTATTACAACAAAAGAGATATCTATGAATATTACATCATCATTCATCAAGTTATAAATGGAGAAGTTGACGATTATCATTCACATGTAAACTCCATCGATCTAATGGAAGTTTAAATATCTTTGGAATATCATCTAACCTATGATCTCCAATACTTTTAATTGGATAATATCGAGGGAAATAAACAATCATGCTCAACTATTGATTCAAATTAGATTGTCAAGAATTCATTATTTTATGTCAATGATAATAAAAAACCTCATATAAGTCATGTGAACCCAGAACCAATGTTCTTATCTTGCACCAATCGAAGTGAACTTTGTGATATTTTTTCCCCATTAATAAAGTGATCACCAGTGAGGTTCAAATTACCCATTTTTTGAAAAAAACATTGATATAGAGGATATTGAAAAATATATTGCATCTCATGTCCCATTTGATCCTCATTACCCAGCATTGGAAAGTAATTAAATAAAATTGTTTAAAAAAATGGGATCTTATATTATGATTTCATATTGTCTGAACCAAACATAAATACACCATCAGAATCAAAGCATCTTCCTGAAAATCCAAGAATTAGAAAACAACCCTTGATAGACTACATCAATCCTCATGTTTAATACCAAAGGAAGGATGAATGATTTCTCTTTCCACCCCCATTGAATTGAAAGAAAAAAAAGGATGGGAAGAAATTATCAAATTAAAAATTGGGCCTCCCAAAGGAGATGTTGTTTTGGAAACACAATGGAACTAAGAAAATACAATTTCCACAATCGTAATATGGGTATTCCACCACCATTTTATAGTTATTGAGAAAATAAATCCATATCTTCTTTGGAGGTAACCCAATTTTCTGTATCTTTTATGAAATTTTCATTTTTTAGTGATTTATTAAATGAATAATTAATTTTTTCTCTTATAGGTAATGGAAATTTTCCCCAATATAACCAGAACAGAAGTATTCATCACAAACAACATTTAATTCCACCAACACACCCTTGTATGGAGACAAAATCCCAAAAAATACATACTTGGGGGAACCTCTTTCCCTTTAACTCCAAATTTCTCTCTTCTTACCCCTTCTCTCTCTCTCTCTCAATATTTATCCTTCTTCCTCTATATTTAATTTTTTTTACCACTTTATTCATCACATAATTTTTTATAATTCTCCTTTTAGTGAGTATGTATTAAAAAAAACTAAAAAACATAAAAGTTAAAAAAACAAAAAAAAATCTAAATTACTCTCCATTATATTATAAATTATTGCCCAAACAATTTTGGGAGTCCCATGACTTGTTTTTAACTCAAATTTTTTTAGTCCTAAATTTGCATAATGAATTTGGTGTCAAGAATAATAAATTCTTAATACTGAATTCTTTATTTGGAACATTATTCTTCCCCAAATGTGAGTAACATGATTAACTTTCCTGTAAAGGCCACCTAAGACCATGTTTTCATTTTGTGTGTTTTGAACCCCTATTGTGAGTCCTGAGTTTCTGAACTTCAAGATGAATTTCCTAATTTATCATACATTAATATGATAGAAAAATGTTCTTGACCATATGAGAATCACAATAGGAAAATATCCTTCCATTACCCATAAATTTATCCTCCCTTTGAAATCCCCTTCTCTCCCACGAATGTATTTTTGTTTTTGATATCCAAATTACAGTCCAAAAAATCATGTCCCACCCAACATCTACATAGATTTTTATTTCATGGTTTATTGAAATTTATGTGTGTGGGGGGTGGATTGTTTTAATTTTGGGTATAAATTTTTTGATTTTTGGCATGTTATCACATATTTTAGGTAAAAATATATTTAATTATGGGGGAGAGGTTGTAATGAAGGGTGTTTTTGGAATGGATTAATGTTACTGTAATTTTGTATATGTTATTGAAAAGTTTTTTAAAAAATAAAAAAGGTTGTGTCTTGGGAAGGTCAAAATAACTCTTCCTCAATCATTGATCTTGTTATAACTATTACAATTAGGGTCGTGAGGAGATCAGAAATGGGTTGGGAGATGAGTGCGAGATTATTTTCAGTATGACTTTTGAAAAAGGAAAAAATAAAACTAATGTCAATAGGATAATTTTTGTGTTTTAAACATATTTTTTATTTTAACCCCTTCCAATTTTCATTATTTTTTGTGTCTTCACAAAATCATGACCTTGAAAATATGTGCTTCCATTTCCTTCCAAGTTTCATTTTTAAAAAATCATTGTTTTTTTTCATTTTGGGGTTTAAACCCTCTTTTCCACTATTTTGGACATTATATTCCTACATTCCCATAGCCATTGAAAACCCTTAAAAATACATGTTGATAATTTTTCACATTATACAAGGGAATGGAAGACATGATCTCTTACAAGCTCTAATATTTTCATTTTTTCGTAGGGTAATGAGTGAGCCTCTATAAAAAGTTCTTATCCTATTGAGTGGAGTATGTTCTAAAAACCAATTTTTTTTATTTCTATTTTTGAGGATGAAAAATGAATTATTTTTAGAAAATTATTTCTATAATAATTTTTGGTCTAATTATTTATGGATTAGTAAACTAGTCTACACACCCTTATTGGTGAAAATATAACATTTTTTTGTGAGTGAAAATGATTTAGTTATATTTTTATATTTTCTATTCATGTGGACATGAAGAAGTAAAAGTGTGAGGTATTTGATGGTAATAATTTATTCATAAATTTTTATTTACTCCCTGTACTTATTTCTAATGAAAATTATATTATTAGTGTGAAATAATCATGGTTTAATATAAAATATAATTTTTTATCATTATTTTTATTAATCTAGATTCAATTTAGTTAACTATTTTAATTATTACTATACACCTAATTTTTAAAATTGTGTTATTTTGGTTATTTATGGTTACTAATTCAATTTCTTATAAATAATTGAATATTATCATGGGACAATTTAATCATTTGAATCTTCATATGGACCAAACAAAAAAGGCCCACTAAATTTGGCAAGGAAACATGACCATCCATGAATGTAGTAATTATGGGATCAATAAAGGATCATAAATTTTCTAAAAGTCCATAATATGTTCTTTCATATTAAAATACATCATGGATAATATGTTTACAACCCAAATCTAGAAAATGGTCCCAATTGATCTATGAATGTTCATCCAACCATTATTTCCATGAATTAAAAAAAACCCATGTTTCTTGACTTTTCTACCTATAAAATAGATCAACTGAGATGTAATTTTGTCGTGTGTAAAGTGTGATTTAGGAGATAATCTTTTTATAAGAAATGTTTTGTATTTGTGGGTGTCTTCCAGTTCAAAAACCCATTCAACTTGTGTCCTTAGAAAAAGTATGGATAAAATGAACAACACAACATTGTTTAGTAATATAGGCATAAATATTGATCCAAAATTCCAATGAACACAAAATATGGTGGTTTTCCAGTACACATACATATATACTATTTTGAAGAATAATATTTTTCCTTATTGGGATGTTTAAATTGTAGAATTGGTGAGTGAAGTGGAGGGGATGATTTGGAATTCAAACTGTCCACCACCTTGGGCTATAAATACATCCCACTATTCACCTTGTAATGGGTTGGAATTTCATCACTTAAGGTGGAGACTTTGAATCACTATATCCTTTCCAAGGTCCTAGTAGGACTTACCTTAGTATTTTTTCAACAATATGTACCTCTCCTCAACTTTTCATTTCTTGTTTTTATGCTTGTTTTCAATTGTAATCATGTAATTTTGTTTTATATTCGATTGAATATTAATTCATAATTAATATTCACATTATAAAATTATAATCAATATTCTATTATGAAATATTAATGGTATTAAATTAGTTTAAATTATTTTGAAAACCCTTCCATTTTCTCACTTTTTCGTTCAATAAACACTGTTTTTACCTGTTTTCACATTCCATGTGCATGTTTGGTGCATCTCTCTTTTCTTGTCTCAGTATTTTTCATATATTTTTAACTTATCACATTAAACATTCCAACAAAATTATTAACCACCAAATTTTATGGGTAAATTTATCATTATCATGAGTCATACTTTCGGTATGTTAAGTGATTGATAGATTTCTCTCATTTAACATTATTTGAATTAATTTTGTGTATGTCAAGTAAAATATGTTATAGATTAATGAAATATTTATGAAATTTGGATTCCATGTATTATTATAATCACATGTATAGATGGGTTCATGAAATACTGAACCTTCCATCAATGAGATATTATAATGATTTTAACCCCAGTTATGACTTGGATTAAATTCAAAACAATTGGGAGATTGGATCGAAATCACCTCATTAATTGGATTTTAATTTAATGAAAAGTTTTGTTAAGATCGAGGATATAGAAATATTAACTCCATAATAATAAACTCACCCCAATATTTATAAATAAAATTAATTCAGTCTTTATCAATCAATCAATTTAATTGTTATCTTTAAACAAAACCCCTTTGTCAAAACATAGTCACAAGAGTAGTCAAATATTAAAAAGTATGATTACTGAGGATTCAAATCAAATTTCCCAATAAAAATTATCATAGTTCCTAACCATTGAATGGTCTATAGGTGATAATCATCTGTGTTTCACGTTAACTTTAAGTATCAAATAACATTGTTTGGTGGGAAGTGACTTCGATATCTCACGATACATAGAGTCTAAGAGAAGTATAACTTGGTTATTATAGGATTCTGTGTAGTGATGTTACATATTTTGATTGATTCACCATGTGGATATGATCTGAATAGTCATGTATATCCAATGAGTGGTTACGATGGATTTTCTTATTCTCTCTCATATTAGTTTTCTCCACCGGTATGGGGTCGAGTGGACAGTTTCCTTTCAGTTCCTCTTGTTTATCATGTGTTTTTGGGGACCCTCCTATATATTGTAATACTCTTCCATACATGGGATATTCCTACACATGTTGTGTCTTATGTAGATTTTATGAGATTTGGAAGAGTCCTAGGTGGACCCTTAGTTGGAGGAGCATGGATAATTTGATAGACCAAGGTGTTTACGGGTTCTTGACCGAGGTGTGTACAAGTGGTTTTATTTGATAGTTTTTTCCTCCTTCTGAGTATGTTGGAATATTTTTCAGTTTTTGGTGGGATGGTATTTTTCCCTTTTACAATTTTCAGTGATTTTTATTCACTCTAATTATTCGATAGATGTATTCATGCATTTTTTTGTATAAAATTTATTATCATTTCACTATTGTAAGGAGATGTACATGTGTGTGCGCATACGTGCATCAAACGATAATGCCTCTTAGGGGTATGATATTACAACTCGATGATGGTCACCAACCACTGGGATATTGAAGGTAGTTTTGGGGTAGTTTCAACTCTATTATGGCGAGTCGAGTCATGACAGAGTGGTATTAGATGAGTGGTTCTGCCTTAAGACCAGAGATGGTGAGATTGGTTTGGGATTTATGGAGATAGTGTTAATGTTTCTCAAGTTTGATTTCATTATAGAGAATATAGTGTTGGTATGTAGGTCAATGTATCCATTCACTAGGACTCTGATAACTCATTTGTCGACTCATTACCTTTAGGAACTCATTGTAGGGAAAACTTTGGTACATGCGTCATTTAGGACTGGGTTGCGTTTTCCATGTCCTTGTTGAGTTAGCTCCATAGATACTTGTTTAACATGATGTATCTTGATTATATTTTATGATACCACCATGATTACCACCATGTACGGTTATATGGTAGGATTAGGATGAAAATATACCCAATGATCAGGCTTTAGTGCATTGAAATACATAAGATGTGGTACCTCCAAGTTGTTTGACACTCGAGCCACCACCCATTAAGAAGTATGTTGTTCCCTAATTTTATGTTGATGATTCACATGGGATAAGTATTATTCATATATTCTGGAGTAAAAACCCTTTTATGCGTCAGGGTAAAGTATACCTTAAGGCAAATAATGAATTTCTTGAGGTAGTCAAGCGTATTTTTTGATTTGTGATTACCCATTATGATCAGATGCAGGTCCTAGTAGCGAGTCTTTTATAGGTATTGGCCACGAAATGGGGGATTATGGTGATTTAGAACCATTATGATTCAATTATTACCTTTAATGAGTTTGATATATGATTCCAGTAAGAGTTCAATCCAGCCACATTGGGAACAATGCATATCTAGGTGCTTCTATAGCTTCTCCAGAATAACATGACTGTGGAAAACTATGTTTTGTGGTTCAAAAACTTTTGAAATAATTTTTGGATATGGGTTGAGATACATTTTTTCAATAATTATCCTTTAATTAGGGCTTACACTTGGATACCAAGTCTTCAGTAATATCACTGTGCATTCCCACATACACTGGAATGATGGAGTGGGCCTTGGTGGGGGAGATATTTGTCAATGAGAAGACTTTGACTATTAGTTCTTGGAACATAGGAACTAAGACCTCAGTAGATGGTAGAAAACAATAGGAATATGTTTTTAGGAGCGTGATATTATTTAGGAGATGATCCAAGGATGGAGGTATTGTGTTTTAGGGCTCCCAGGATGGATCTAGTGAGCCACAAGAGAGGTTGTGTTTTTCTTGTGACAGAAGGGTACATCTCATGGGAGATTTTCCAACTTGTCGTGCTTTAGAGAGGGACACAGTCAATGTACCACCCTAAAAAATACAATTAATTGATCATGGATATCATCATTATGGATTTTGTGGTGTATAAATGGGGAGATAAACGTGATGTAGTTGGTGGTTCGATCTATTACCACCACCACCACCTGGTGGTTCATCTTGGCTTAGGGATCTAGAGGATGGCGGTGAGGGAAGCTAAAGGACCTGAAGGCCTATGACCTAGAGGAAATGAGAATGGTTAAAGGTATGATCTATGTCTATTCTACCTTTTCAGTAATATTTTTAGACACTTTTGTGAGGTACATTACTATTAACCGTTCTTGTTTGGTGACTATCCTGGGTGATGCGAAGAATTAGTAGAGCCCTATGATAGTGATTTTTATGTAACTTCTGACTCATGAGAAATAGGTACACTTCTTCCGCCAAGATGTTTTCCTGTGATGTGATAAAAATTCATGTGGGTGAGTCAGTTCCACCCAAAGAGGATTGTATCGACCTGTGGAAAAAAAGTTCCTTTTACTTTTGTGTTCATGGATATTGGTGTGTTGGTGTTAGAGAAGGACCCGAACATACCAATGGAACCAATTTTCTAAAACCTTATGCTTAGAGTCCCTAGTGTATGTATATCCTAACAAATAAAAATTCTATAGAGGTAGAGAGAGGACCTATGATGTTTCTTTAGGTTGGATTGGTTACATAATATCCATGCTCATATGGTTTTTTTGAGGGGGTGTGATAGTGTTTCTAGATTTTGGGATGGTGTTCCTCCTTTGTGTTAGAGGGATCCCATGAAAAGAAGGATTAACTTGTTCATGGGTGGATACAACCTAATATTATTATATGGATACCATGACCCTTCTAGTATTGGTTTTATGATCTTTCAGTTTCCTACAATTGTGGTGGAGTTGAGGGAGTATTCCCAAGGATATTTTGGGATTAACTCCCCACTATGAGTTTTCTTCTTCATATACTAGATCCTAGGGACTATCTTAATATTTGAATTATCATATTGGTGGACTCTTGTAGATATTTTTGAGCCATGGTTCATTTTTATGTTTATAGGAGGGAAGATAAGAACTAGTGTGATTACTTAGGAAATCCAGTGTTGTTTGGTGATACCCTTATATACATATAATTACAAAGGATGGAATGGTGTAGTTCATCCAAGGGAGGATGATACAAATCAGGTGAGATAAATATCTACATTGAGTTGTCAATGTGTTGTATTCTAGACCCCATAAATTTAGATGGATTGAGTGGTCGGTGTTCTCCACATGTTATAGCTGGGGAGACACATGAATTATTCCATTGATAATGTCTAACTACTTTATAATAGACTTTGGGAAAGGTTTGGATTTTATGTTTTCCCCTGAGTACAAGTTTTTATATAGCATGTGAACCCTCAAATGAGACCACTAGTGTGGGACATCCAATTGAGAGATCAATTTTCTCCCTTGTGCGTATGATTTAGGTTTTCATGATGAAAAGAATACATGTGTGGAGTGTTCAATGACTCTAGTTTTAACCTGTAATAATTCAGAATATTTCTCAAAAAATTTCTAAATCTAGGAGCTGAGTTAGTATGGGATTACAGGGCCTGGAGAACCACAATTTGGTGGTTTTAAAAATATTAAATATATTTTTTCACAAGAACATAGATTCTCAATAGATGTGTAATGACTCCTGATTAGAGTCTCAGATCTGAATTATAAGATTTTAGTTGGGTTCATAATGGGGTTTTTACCATAGGAATAAAATAATGTTTGTCTCTGTGGGGTTCTCGGTTAAGGGTCATTTAGAGGGGTTTGGAGTGGTGGTTTATTAATTAAATATATTTTATTTATCAAACATACCCCTCCCACATTGGTACCCACATTTGAAAGAGGACAAGGGAGGTATTCCCCTTTGCATGATAGAAAATATGAGAGGGGGCCAAGAAGAGGAGGCATCACCAATCATAAATAATGGTGACAATTTCTCCTGAATCGTGGTGCAAAGGCTTTGGAGCATGGATCTGCACATAATGTGTCTATGTTTCTCCATGAGGTAGTAATATTAATTATTTTTACTTCTTGATCTCTTTTAATGCCTTGTTTTAGGATTTTATATCCCCTTTACAACTATTAGTGATCCCCTGTGGGTAAATATTTGGATTTCAATTGAAACTAATGAGTTTCAAGGGCCTCATAGTGAATTACCATTCAAAATCTCTGATCACATGGAGTATAGTGAAAGATAACATTTCATGTGTTCTTCCTATTTTGGGAAGATGAACTTTTGGGGAATATACCCCATGTATTCTGGGTTCATGTTGTGTAGTGATCCTAGGTCGTTTGGATAAAGGAAATGTATAGGGAAGTCATTTTAATGGACTTGGACCTATGAATGTACACAACTAGAGTACATATACATGGGGTGTCAGACACAAGAATAGGATGAGGACATGGATAAGTGGTCAAATATACAAGACACACTGTGTAATATGGGTACCTACCTTGTGGATTACATAGACATCCAACCATGTATGGGTGAGGAAATCCCTAGGAGATATGATGAGGTCACACATGGTGTGGAAGGGGTACATGACAAGTATATTCAAAAATAAAAACTAGGTACTAAAGAGGGGATGAAAATAATTGTTAGTTTATAGAGACATGTTGTCTACTATGGATCCATATAATCCCCTTGGACACTTCTCCATCACTCATCTCCATCTTCAAAACGCGAATGGAGGTCCACAAGGTGCCTATCATGAGTGGTTTTCTGTATGGTATGTGATGGAAGCCTTGTTTTGGGTGTTCAATATGGAACACAAGGTGATTTTAGAGGGTCTATTTCTAGTGATGTATAGACTAGTATTAGTTTAGTGGATTCCCTCAGTCTATTATGGTGAGGGTATAGTGTGGAATTACAATATTAGCATATGATTATGATCTCCTCAAAATGATGAACTCAGATAAAGTTGGTGAATCCCCCTGTGAGGCCAGGGAGAGATCCTTAATAATATCAACTTCTAGTTGTAGGGTAAATGGTATCATTGCAGCCTTAGTATTCATGGTGGTGATACCCCATATAAAAGGTTGTCTCAGTAGGGTTTTTGTCATCGTTGGGTATATGATCCTCTACTTCATGGGAAGATTTAGTAGAGTTTGTTTAATTTTTGGATATAAAATCCTCTAATTAGAGAGTTATCTCAGCAGAGTTTATGGAAATATAAAATATACGACCCCCTACATGGATATTGGATCTATATTTGGGTTTTTGGTTTCTCACATTGTTCCTATGCATGATCCCATATCTCTGTATTTTGTATTTCAGACTCGATAAAGTTCATGGTGTCTCCCAACAGTCCTGGTTGTGATCCCTTATCTAAGAGATATGATCTATGGGGTTTCATATTGGGTTTTAGGGTCCCCAATTTTTTTGGGTGTGATTCCCTATCTATGAGATGATATCTTTGATATTTACAGTAGTGTTTTTGGAGTCTCACACCTAGGACGGTTGTGATCCTATATCTATTTATCAAGATTTTATAGGGTTCCAAAATGAATTTATTTGTGGTGAGTCCCAAAGAGAATGATTCTCTCAGGAGTATGTCACTTAGGAAGGTAGTGATGTTCCATTATATTAGAAATAATAAATGGAGTGTTATCTCTCGTACGAGTTCCATTTGGGATGGTACATATCATGTAGTATGATCTCATAGATGATAGTTACCATTGAGCCATGAGTAGAATCATGTGGCTGGTAGTGAGGTTGGGACCTCATGAGACATGGAGTATGAGATGAATATATCTAGTTTATTCTATGATTCCTTGAGTTGATGTAACATATCAATATTGAAACACCATGTGGAGAAGATATTACTTGTCTTGTAGAGCTAAAGAGGGGCTGAGATGGTGTTTCTTGTTTTCTCTCACTTGGATTTCCTCCTATTTCTTTGGGTCGAAAAGAATATTTCTTTTAAGTTGATTACTTTTATTTTGGGGTTTGGGATTCCTACTATGTATTTTTATAATCACCCTCATATGAGATCTTCTCACACATTTCATGTCTTGTTTAAACGACATGCCTTTTTGTGGATACCAAGGAGGACGCAAAGTACGCGGATCACGGTGATCTAGACAGAATTAGGTGTTTACTGATTCTTTTCTTATGTTTGTACCGATGATTTCATTTAATAGTATTCCCCTCCTTCTGATTAGGTTGGACTCTTTTACAGTTTTTTTGGGCTTGTACGTTTCCCTTTTATGATTTTAGTACATTTTTTGTACTCTAATTATGGGATAGATTTATGCATTCATTTTCAGGATTAGATTCATTATCTCTGTAATATTTCCTAGAGATGGATGTATGTATATGAATACATGTTCCATTGGTTAATGCCTATCAAGTGTGTTATATGCCTACATGATGTTGGTCGCCAGCCGTTGGCCTATTGGAAGTGGGATTGGGGTAGTTATGACTCGATTTTTAGTGGGTCCAATCATGAAAATGAAGCAACACACTCTATAACTCACACACCTGTATCATGTACATACACACCCATGAAATTCACATCTCAATGAATACCCAATAAAAGATGCTTTAGATGAAGAGATGAAATCATGAGGAAATACCCATCCTACCAGATCTGTTTCAAAAATTGGTGGTGCAAACAAATGTTCCCCTATTTTGGCATGTAATCCAAGTCTAAATCAATAAGGCCCCTTCTATATACATCATGAACATACACCAAAATCACACCAATACCATATTTCAATTTTTCAAAAACTATGTTCACAAAACATCATTGGAGGCTATGTCCATCCCAATAATGTCTCATAAAAATGAAACTTGAAAACATGACAAATCAAATGAGTACCATAACCAATTCATGATTATCATAAGGAGATATTATACTTTTTTAAAATAAATCACCGAATACACATTTTATCAAACATATTATAGGAGTCACCCAAAACATTTTTAAAAACCATTTTTCACAGGGAGAATGTTTAGTTGAGGTTTTTATAAATCATTTATCAAATTTGAAGAAAAGTATTTAACATTCAAAGAAACAAACTTTTTTGTTATTAACAAAAATAGAATAACAAAGTGGCCACCTACCTCAATTGTTCTCATCTAGAAGAATTGTACCACAATCTCATAGATCTAGGATCTCAATACTTTAGTATAATAGATCTCAAGGAGATCCCCATGAAACACACACAAAATAAAATATCTAGGCATGGAATCCTTGATATATGGTTCCTAGTAAGAGAATATGAGAAGATAATTGTGGAGAAGGGGAGGCAAAATCATGAAAATTGATTCTTAGGAATTACAATCCAAGAATTCAATAGATTGTGTTTATAATAGAATATAATCGATAAAAATTCCCAAAAGTACCCTTGTGGTTTGGTATCCCTAGCTACAGGTGAAAAAATGAGTGATCTAAAGGGTAATTTTTCTTTTAAATATAGTTTTCATAACCCATTATTAATGCACATAGTTTATGCACATGGTTTGGAAAACTGCGATCCAACCCTAAAAATAGACACAACCCAAAAATTTCTTGAGGATTCAGAGATACTTTACAGTTTTCTCAAAAAATAAACAATCGTTCACTATCCCATACACCACCACTGACTCCCAACGGTTACTGAGGAGTTCTGAAAGATTTATTCTAACCATGTTTCATCCATGCACCATTTCAAAATCATCCGAAACATGTAAAAACCGTCCAACAAAATTCATGATCAACAGAAAACATTCCATAAATTAAATATACATTAAAATTTAATGAAATACCTTAAAAGGGGGGTGTTATATTCTACAAAAAATTTACTTTCTATCATTGTAAAGACGGTGGATGATAGTTCTTAGTAAAATCTTAGGCCCTAGATTCAGTATAGAATTATTTCACTCCAAGTCTCTACACCACCAAGGTCCTATTTTCATTTCATAAATATAGTAGGTATATATCTGTATTGAATGTTGTTGTCTTTCCTGATCCAAAACACAAAACAAGGTAAAAACCCAAAGGAGCATCTATGTTGGGAGAAATGTGATCCCAAAAAATTACATGAATCAATTTAGATTCACACCCATACACTTAGATAAGTGAAGAAGGATAACATGTTATATTATGAATTGGAGAGGTAACACTTACCCTTACGAAATATCAGTGATATGATCAACAATAAAAAATTTCCCCACACACTAAGGCCTTAACTACCTGTTCACACCTAAAAGGATTCTCTATAAACAACTATATACCCACCAAAATCCGTGATTTCCCACCACTAATAATAATGGAAAACTATGAAGGGATGAATATGATGTCTAATATCTCAAAGAGATAGACTTTCCATCTCATATCAGTAAATCAAGATTGTACTATCTTGTACCATATTTAGTCCATGAAAATTACTTTTCCCAAAATTCACCCAGAAAAGTAAATATTTAAAGGAATTTTCATACAATATTCTAAATAGGACCATATAAAGAATCTCTAAAATAACTTGATGGTATACTAGAGTATTTATTATAAAAAATTGAAATTAGCACACCAAGAAATAACAAAAATAACTAAACCAAAAACCATTCCAATGGTTTTATAGAATTCATCTCATGAATTGGAATGAATTAGAGAAACTAAATGAGTTGGTCAACGATCATTAAATTGAAAACTGGATTCTAAGGTATATGATGTAAGATTGTGGTAAGGTCCAGGCCAGTTTTCTCACAACACCCTATAGGTATCAGAAATTGTTACAACATTCCCACAAGTCATTGGTGTTAAATATTCATTACCATATAACCCTCTCCTATACCTGGATGGTTCAACCATAGGGTTAGTGATGTGTTTAGATTAATTTTATAGTACAAGAGGTACCAGAAATAAATACGTAAAATACTAGATAATACCTTTAAATTTCAACCATACATCAACAGGTACCCACCATGGAGGATTAACCTAATAGTATGTATATAATAGGTTTACCACTTAATTTCCTTAGTCTTGGTCATACTAGTCAAAACTGGGAGTAACCTAAAAAATATTTCATCATATTGGTCTATAAGACCCATATTTATGTTAGTGATTTATCCCATGCATCATCCTTAGATTATAATTTCATGAATCCTCCATCCTTAGTCATGCAATTTATGAAATTCATCACCCAATAGATCCTAAAGAATAAGACTTATATAAAGAATTCATCAATGACACTAGAGATGAGAAATCATGAACAATTCTCTGAAAAATCCATAATCACACAATGTAATTTTCCATGAGGTATCTATAAATGATAGTAATCATAAATTCCCTGATAAATTATCTCACATTACTAAGGTCAAAGGACAAAACCATTTAGTCATCCATTATTTGATAATTCTTATTAAGAGTTCACATCTCCAAGTACCACTATATACCACAAACACACATCTATGGATTTCAAACCAGAAAGTTTCACAAAAAGGTTGGAGAACCCAGTTTTCCAATTCCCACAACCAAACCCCTAGTTCAAATAGTTCGGTTGGTGACTGATAATAGATAGTTCCCAACACATCTCATATATTCCATAATCTCTAAAATTTTTGTCCGAACACAATCAAAAATATAAACAAATCCATTAGAATATGCGAGAGTGGAATGAAGGGGGTAACAATTGATATGATAATAAATTCTAACAACAAATCGATTACCATGATTTTTTTCCTACATTTATAAGAAAGTGAATTCAAACCCAAAATATACCATATCAATGGTAATTGATAATGATGGATAATTTAAATCCCAATGATATCTTATTATACATGAGGTTTCTTGATTCTCATCATATAGAACTTCTTTTCCATAAGAAACCACTATTTTTATTTCCTGATTTCATGTGTACCCCAAAAAAAACACACTTCACAAAAAAAAATAGGTGTCACACCAATCACAATAAGGATAAAAATCCCAACAATCAAAACCAATTACAAAAATATATAATGAAAATATCCAACATCATCTTTCCCTAGTACAATAAATTAGTATGACCAGTGATAACAAGCTACCATAAGGTTTCCACCCAAAAATTCATGACTTTATAATATTCCATGAAAATTATATTCAATGTTAAAATTTTCCAAAATAATTATATGTTTTAATTAACCATTTTCATTACCAAAAATTCAATTAAATAAACCCTTTGAATCTTTTATAAAATTTAAATAAAAGTAAAATCATTCACAAAATCCTTTTTCATAAAACCTTTTTGAAACCCAATGTGAAATAAAAAAACTTTTATAATAAAAAACATTCTATCAAAAGTTTTTAATTTGAAAATTACTTTATCATCAAAACATTTACATATTATCCTGATCACATAAACACCATTTAACAAAACTAAACACACTAATAAACAAAAAATTTAATGATCATCACAGATCAATTCATGTATATAAAATGATTAGAAAATTCATTATTATATCATGATCAATAAAATATTTTAATAAAATATCAAATAAATAATATTCAAAAAAACATAAATAATAATAATTTAGCTTTATCTATGATGATTATTTTTATAATAAATAATTTATTCTCATATTTCATGTCATAATTCTCTAGATAAATTTTTTACCATAATTGTTTTATTACCAATCAACCGGGATCAATTTATATCTAATTTAAAAACCTATGGTTAATATTGCGTAAATTTTATCATGATATCATCACTAGTAACCTATCAATTATAATAATCGCCAAACAGATTAATCATTATAGTATGATATCACATTTAACAATATAAATTTTACATGCAATGGAATACATTATTCTAGACATGATTAACTAATTTAATACAGAACATGATATAAAAAATTTTATTCATTATTATATCATTAAATTAATGTGAAAAAATTCAAACTTCTTGTATGTTTTTTTCTAATTTGATCCATCATGCAATTTTTTTAAAAAATTTTAGAAATTGAAATCAACCCATGACATGTCATGATAATTTGAAAGAATAAGAATAAATAAATTAACTCTATCATGTTGAAATGCCTTCAAATATATTATAATTTCATGATAATTAAGTATGAATGGTAGTAAAAATGTAATAATGACATTAAGTACTCATTTTGAAAATGTTAGAATTTTATAGAGTAATAAAGAATCAAGTATAATTTAATCAATTATTCAAATCCTACTCATTACCTATTTTAGTTGAAATTAAACAATAATTTCTTATCCCTTTAAAAAATTAAAAAAAATGAATACATTAACAAAAATAATTTATAACGATAATCAATAGATGACATAGAGCCAAAGAATATTTTAAAATCTTCTTAAACCATTTCTTAGTGACTCCCAATTTTTTCTATTTAAAAAAATTATGAATTTGAATAAAAAAAGTTATCATCTAAATATTAAAATAAACATAACAAATCAAATGTAAAATGAATGATCTAATCCTATTAGTAAGTATCTTTAATGATGTGTGATATGAAATCTTCATTGAAAAAACACACAAAAATGAGGTTAAAAAAGTCCCAGAAGTGTTTAACTACACTTTTGATAACCGAAAAAGCATGTTAATAGAAATTTAAGTATAACGAGGTCATCTATGTCCTTTTAGACATTAAATTTAAGTCGTAACACATCATATCTTTATACCTACCATCCAAAATAATGGGCCGTATCAAATTGATACCATTTATAACATATTTCCCCAACCCATGGGTTTGGGAAGGACCCAAATTACCCTAATGTTAAGTGTATCTCATGGAAACTAAAGGATATTAATTAATCAAATGGTTGTACAATATCATTGGATATTGATTTACTCATTAATACAATACCACATATAAATATGAATTATTAGACAATATGTAATTATGATGCATTATTAATACATGATCAATCCCAAATATATAACGTCAATAATCAATAATTAGATCCACACTAGAGAAATATATATATCCAATAAGACTAAAAGAACAAAGTATCAAATGAGATTGAAGTGAGAACATCTCCCACTCCAATGCTCGAAATGACGGCTACATTCCTACTTGCAGCACCATCCCCCAATACCACCACATCAATATGCTCCGATAGAAAGGTAAGATGTCTCCCATTACATATATCATGTTGAAGAATGTATACAAACACGTAGAGGTCCAAATGCATGGGACTGAGTATATAAACCCATTCAGAAATCCACCTAAGACTTCCCACACATGAAACTTAAACAATAACATGTTGTTTCACATTTATATAAAACAATATATAATCATTATATAAATGTAAAAATTTATACTAAACCATGTAAATAACTCACATAAGAACCCACAATTATTTTAATTCATTATTCTATGAAGAAACACAAATCAAAACTCACACATCCGTATCATGTACACACACACACAACTATGACTCAAGTCATAACATGGAATAACCAACCATTATGGCCCTATCATAAAAATAATACCAAGTATGAATCAATAAGTCCCCTTCCATATTCATCATAAATTCACACCAAACACACACCAATTTAATGCTACCATATTCCAAAAACTATATTCCCCTAAATAGAAATGGTGGTCAATTCCATTCCAGTAAGTCCCCGTATAAGTGAAACATGAAAATATGTAAAATTTAACCAATACCATGACCAATAAAAGTTTATTAAATTCAAATATCATAATTTTTAAAATTAATCACAATGTTGAAGATTTTTAAAACATGTTGTGGGTATTTACTAAAACATTTTTATAAACCATTTTTCCCCAAGAGAATATTCAATTTAGGTTTTTTCAAATAATTTATCAATGGTAAATAAATTCATTTAAAATTTAACAAAAAAATAATCAAGGTTCTTAATAAAAGATTAGTTAGAATAAATAAACTTATCTCTAATGTTTTCATCCAAAAGAATAAAACCATGATCTCATAGATTCAATATCTCACAACTTTACTATAATAAATCTCAATGGAATTCCAATAAATAAACCCAAAATCAAATATCTAGGTGTGGAATCCCATGTTAAGGGATCCTCCCTAGATAAAATGTTGAGGGAAGTGTGTATAAGGAATATAAAAAACCATGACATTGATTGTTATGTAAACCCCTCCTATATTTTAAGAGATTTATTTCTATAGGGACATAATTCATAAAAATCAGGAAAATGACCCCTATGGTTTGAGATACTTAGCTAAAATAGGGAACATGGGCTTTATGAGGGAGAAATCATGTTGAAAATATAATTTTGTTGAAACCTTTAATGATGTTCTTGGTAGGGGCATGTGATTTAGAAAATAATGTGATGGACTTGTGAATCTTAATTACTGAAAAAAATCCCATGTCAATATGGTAACCAAATGGGGGTTTAAACCATTAATTAATTGAAAACCTACCTAAATACCCATTTTCAATCACACACAATTACCTTGGATTTATATATAGTTTCCCCTAACTTTTCCCCAATCGTTCACCCACTAAAAATCCTTTAAAAATTCCAAAACACACTGTATCTTCTTGAAACCAACATATACCATTTCATAAGATAAAAACACTCTATAAAAATGAAATATATCAAAACCCTGGGTGTAACAAGGAACCTTATAGAGGTGGAGAAGGTCAATTAGGGTAACTAAAATTTTATATTTTTTATCCCCCACCCATAATCAGTTCTTGTTTCCATGTTAGAAAAATAACAATTTCAATATATCAAAAAATCAATGCATCTATACCAAGTATATAATGTGTATAAAACTTAGTAAATAATGTAAGAATTCAATGATTTTCTTGGTTCACAAACAATAGTCTATGACCAAGACATATACACATAATTATGTGATAGTATACAAACAATATACTAAACTCATTTACCTTATTGATAAACTACATAAGTTACAGTGACACCAGGCCAAGGCCCACTTCTTATATAAGATAATTTAGGTATGAATCACCCCCTCCAAAGGAACACTTCAACTTACTTTTTCACTATTGACTACTTTAAAGTGTGTCTTAAATATTTTATAGGCATTGAGGACTTTTAAATGTACGTATAAGAAACTGATAACATTTCATCAAAAAATCCTGGATATGATGCACTATTATTACCAACATCCTACCACCTTATTCTATAGGTCATATGTGAACAAATACTTATTAAATGATTTTTTGGATATCCATGAAATCAATCATCATAGTAGAAAACACTTCCTCTAAAATGGGATAGATAAGAATAAATATTTTTTAGTGGATTTTATCTTAAGTATATTCCATATTCATCTCTAGTACAATAGATATGATCAATAAATATCTATGGATATTCATAATAATTCCTTGAAAACTAGATATGTTAATAAGATATATGTCAATATACTATCTTCCTCTATCAATTAATTATCTTATCACCTACCACCTTCCTTCCATTTTTATACGATAGCTTACATACATATTTAAAAACAATAATACATACATAAATATATCCACATAGACATGGAACCTTACTTAAAAACATACCAACACACACACACACACATATCAATATCTAAGATCATCAATCAATGGATATGATATATTTCCATAATCATAATCCTCTTTAATAATAGAATGTGTCACACCCCTTAAATACTGGTCAAATATATCCATACAGGTTTGAAAATATAATTATTAATCCATATGCTTCCATATTTTAAGAATATTAGAATCTTAAAAATGAATATATATACATTAAATTATGGAATAATTAACTGTATTTATTTATAATGTACTTAAAGTAATCGATCATTCCCAAATCCTAACATAAAAATTCCATATATTCATTAATTATTTCTTTTCAATCTTGGGAAATTCTATAAATGAAACACTAATGGTTTAATATTAAATTGAATGGAATAATTCTTCGTTCGATAAAAGCTATAGCTTATAATAAAATTATAAACATCTTCATAAAAACACACATCCCTGCTTACCTGTTTTGGAAAAAAACTTATTCTTTACATATCAAGTCATAACATGATAACATAGTCTTAAAAGAATCAATCCATGGTTTGTAATTACAACATAATCCATAGTGTGTAATAGATTTATCAATCACATTCCTCATTATAACTTAATATTATACTCCAAATACTTAATTAATATCCTCTACTTTAACTTTTAAACATACATGATAAAATAATGAAATAGTATTTCCAAATATAAATAAATATTTATCTTATTAGCGGACAAAATACTACAAAAATTCCTCAAATATTCCATGATATATCATAAATTATTATAGAATGAATTTTTATTACATTCTCAAATTACCTTCTGAACACCTCAATACATCTCCAACTCTTTTATGACTTTACCAATATCTTAAATATGCCATAATTATTACTTTCTACCATTTAACATAGATATAAAATATATATTGTGAATATATATTCTTTAATCCATATATATATTCTTCTATAAATTTCAATGTAATTATAATGACCATTATGTATCAATACCTCAAAACATTATCTAAAAAATATTTATATATCATATTTATTTATATCATTTCCCACTTTATTTCAAAGACCTTTCAGGATCATATATTTTCTCTATATCCATAATATCAATTTTTCATTACATATTTAGTTACTTTCACAAACTTTATTATAATTATGATGAATTCCATGTATTAGTTTCATAATACATTATCTCTAAATCCATTATATACTATTAATAATCTCCCAATTTTGATGTTTTAGTTAAATAAACATAATTATCTGATTTTTACAACATTATTTTCCTGGTATCAATAAATAATCACATTAAATAATGTTTTTATTCTTAATAATTTGATGGAACCCGGAATTGTGTTAGTTCACTAGGTGGGGGGAGGTGAATCGGTGAAAAGTATTCTAGCTTACCTTTTTGATTGATTATGAAATCAACCTCTATCACTTTTTAGAGTGAAATATTTCACTACTGAAATATCACACACAGAGGAAAGAAAAAACTAAAGAAGATATGATTCATAAGGTTCACCACTCAAAATGAGAAGATTCTCCATAGAATGATCCTTTAAAACCCGTGATCGCATTATCCATTATAATAACTATTATATATAAAATTAGTAGGTTATATCTAGGAATCCTTACATTAGAAGTTAAATAACTATTTATTTCATTAAGTCTCCCAATATGTTTTAGTAATGTATTATACTTTGATGAGGTAGGAATTTTCCATCCTTCTCTAATTAGGTAATCTCTAGAATATTATATAGTGCCCCTGAACTTCTTTATGTTGTTGAATAAGTGTTAATTTTTTCACACTTATTTGACACAGAAACATGTGTGATGATCACACACCAAAACCATGTGTGCACTATTATTCTTCTTCTACTACTACTTATACAATACTAAGTACTCTTTCCTCATTTTCTCTTTAGCCTCTCTTCCTGTTCACACTTCTCTACACAAGATCTTTCTCTATATCCTCTCCCACTATATCTCTATCTCCATGTATATAATTCATGTATGTACCCTATTCCATTTTATATTACATAGTATAAAAACTATTCCCTTCTTTAAATTTTAATTTCTAACTCGATGTTCAAAGAAGTTACTAACATTAATTATATTCAAATTCTTTTTTACATCTCCCACTTATTATTTTGTATTTCTCATCTATCACAAACGTCTGAAATTATGGAAAAATTTCATAAATAGAATTATTAATAAATATATATTTTAGTGTAATCAACCCATTACTATAACTAACATTAATTTTTTCCATCTACAGTGTAAAAATATTATTCTTGGTGTAATACTTATATTATTTTCTCCAACTCTGCATGATCATGTTGTGTTAACATAAATTTTGGTACAATCTATATAAAAATATTAAAATAGTATTGATCTTATTATTTATGGATTTACATCGTGGTTCGACTATATAATATCACAATCGATTCATTTTCTTACTAGGACGTGGCCCTCTCAACATGATTTCACTATATTTCAAATCACAGTGGTAGTTTCAGGCCATCATTCATAAATGTATTGTATTGTGGCGTGATTATCATTTTAACAGTGAAACCCTTATTCTACAAGTATCACTTAATTTTTTTGGAAATTTAAAAATCCTTACATATCATAGAGAAAACTTAGGTATCATATAATAAAATTTTATAAACGTGAAATATCATGTATGAAAGACCTTACATGTGAAACCATTTATTTTAGGACTATAAATTTTCTAATAAAAATAAAAACCTTATATAACACAATATAAAATATATTAAATTTTGAGGACAATGTGAATTTTATAACCAGAGTGAAAGCCTTATGTATCATAGTAAAAAAACCTTACATTATAAGGGCTTCTCCAATTTTCCAACCATATAGAAAAATATCACATATCATAATTCCTTATATATTGAAAAATAAAAACCTTACATATGGAAAACAATATGTTCTATGTTCTTCACTATTTTTTATAGATTTAAAATCATGAATAATTTGACTTTATTAAATAGTGAAAATAAAAATCTTAATTATAGAAGACCTTATATTATGAAGACATTACAATTATTCATTCTTGTCTACTCAGAGTAAACATTATGCATAAAATATCAAAATCTTATATTTTAGGAAATTTCTAAAATTCATCGCCAATATGGTCAGAATCAAAACTTTATTGTACTTTATCCAAACACCTCAAAACGTCTTCAGTTTTATTTAAATAAATTCAAAACCTTGCAATTAAGGTCACCTAAAATTAAACTCCATGAAACAATTGCCCGAATGGCCTGAAGGCCTTCATTTTTTTGATTTTTAATAACCCCCGTTTCATGGGATGAGATGGAACCCTTACAAGGCCCGTAGTCTCAGAGATTACATGGCATGTAGTATTATGAGATTACATAACCTGATGGTCTTAGGGAATTCAACTAGACTATCTTTAAGGTACAACCCCTCTCTAGCATCTGCATCATTATAGTAGCTCTCCACCTTCGAATGGCCATCTGGCTAAGCTTCCCGTGAAAGCACAGATTAGTCCCTATGGAATTGCTATACCCTCTCATTTGGAAAAATCCAATTGGCTCAGCTCTAGTTAGTGCACCTACTCTAAATCCTCTTCTAGGGCTGCTTCTTTTTTGTAGAGTTTGTCTAGGGAAATTGCATGTTTCCCGATGGCCTTGAGGTGGCCCGAAGGCCTTAAAGGTGGCCCGAAAGCCCTACTGACCCGAATGCCTAGGTGGACCGAAAGCCTTAAGGACTCCAAACCCAAACTGGTGGCCCAAGGTGAATAGTTCAAGAAGAAATAGTACTGAACGATACCTAGTACAATGACTGCTATAATTCCTACTATAGTACCGCACTGTGCATAGTTCTGCTATAGTACCTGTATAGTGCATAGTTCTACTACAGTACCGCACAATGTACAGTTCTTCTACAGTACTGCTACAGTGCCCGCTACAATGCCTGCTACAGTACTGCTACATCCCCCCATAAATATGTCTCTACCTAGTTTTGAACCTGGGTCTCGTGGATACACTAAAGTATAGCTCAATAAATGGGATGATGATCATGTGCAACTCCATGAAATAATTGAGTTTGAACATGATTTATGTGTTGATAACAAGACAAAACAAAACACAATAACCAAATCTATTTTTTTCTTCATATGTTTTTTCCATATACAAACATCACTGTGATATGGAATTCTTCTTTAATTATCGATTTTTGAAAACTGTCTTTAGTACTCAAAAAAATATCCATGGTCACAATAACTCTTGATCACACATTCTTCTCCATTTGGGGTCTCAAAAATTTCCCCTATACATATTTCTTGAAACCATTGAACATAAATCACTCTTTAAGCTCAACACACATAGTATTGTACAATCAATCAATTACTATAATCCCACATGAGAAAAATTCAGGAAAGAAAAATGTAAAATGGATTATAATTCCATGCTTTCCATTAATGTTATCTGTATAATATTATTCATTGAAATTGAAACTTGCTAACATTTTCTCCTTTCCACTTCAAAAAACTATTCATTAAACTTTTTTATTATATGTTCTAACACACATACTCACCTAATGTCATATAATAGTTCACAATGAATAAAACCTTGCATATTTAAAATCATAACACATTTAAAAACCCATTTATAAATATGTCATCCCCATATATAAAAGATCCTCCCCATTCAGTTTAATAAATTTCTTTGGATTCTCCCCAATATTTTTTCTCCCTCATTTAAATATATTAAGGAATAAACATAAATGTATTTATGTTGTATTTATCCCCCTTTAAAAATATATATAAAGAACAAGTGAGAGAGGTAATTATATCATTATTCCATAGCCTATGAAAAGTGATGGTTAAGATTCCTTATTAAACATCTATATCAAGGTATTAAACTCCTTATTTTATTAGAAACCACTTTGGTCATCTGAATTCTTTAACTCTCATTTTAGATTGAGAGAATTCAAAATCATTTTTACTTCACTAACATTACATAAAAAAACATCTACAATTTTTCTTACATTTTACATTATCATTTTATTAAATTTGAAACCACTTTCCTGAAATATATGAACCTTCTCGATCTATAATGTTAGGATCACTTATACTTGAGATAACACATTCAACATTCCTTTTGAGTATATATGTTTTCACATCCATTTTGGAGTAAAACATTTCCAATAATTTATCCTCAACACCATTTTTTATTATTTTGAGGATGTTGAGTATTATAATTCATATTCATTTAATAAGGTAAAATGGAGAGATAATCAGTATAAAAGTGACCCAGACAGTCACATATTTGACAAACCACATCCAATGGTTGGACAAATTTCTCAACCTTTAATTAAGTTTTTATTTATTTATTCTGTAATTTTCTTCTTTAATTAGTTTAACTACCCATAAATATTTTTCTAAAAACTCCTCTAGGATCATAGAAATATTGGTAATTTATCTAAAATATCTTTTCTAAGTTACCAATGATTCGAAGATTCCAGTAGTTTCCATAAAATGTATACTTTGCTTTGAAAATTTCTTTCTATATTGATGTTGATATCTTATTTTCTTCTATATTATGAAAATAAATCTTCAAATCTCACCAAAAACCATTATTTTGATAGTCTCCTAGAATATTACTATTTAATATAGTATTATTGTTTAAATTGTATTTCAACATTTGTAACAATGCTTATTTTCAATTCTCAAATCATAGAATTCCCAAAATTTTGAGAATAATCTTGTTTTTCTATAAATTAAATTTTATTCCCCTGTGATTTTAAATCAACGTTTTCACTAACACTTAAAATAACTTTTAAAATTTTTAATATGATCGTTTTTGGGATAAATGAATTTACATAGTCTTTTTAAATTCCAATCTTTCCAAAATATTCTCCTTTAATATTTATCTTACATCCAATATTTAATTTTTGAAGTTGAATTTGAATTTTTTTCAATTCCATTTAATCCTAAAATATTTTTTATAATACATGTTCATGTTCTTTCTCATTTTCTTAAAACTTATAATCTATTTAAAATATAAATATATTCTACTTAGGGAATAACTTATTTATTTTTTCAATATAATTTTTCATCATTGACTCCTTTTTAGCCTGCAAGTTATCATTATTGATAGATATTTGGAAATATCTACTTCCTCATCATTACCCTCACTTCTATCACAAAATTTAAACTTTAATAAGAAATTTATCTTGTTGAAATAAGAGAAATTACTCACTTTAACATTTAAAATATATTCTTATTCATTATTTATTGAGAATCTTCTTGTATTATCATATTCATTCTCACAAAAAACTTATTATTTCAATATTATAAAGCTGGATAAACAATTTCCAAAAACATTAATCTCAAATAATTTAAGTGGAATATTCTTTCAAAACATTTCTTTCCCTCTTCTCATAACTCTTGAAAATAATGGCATGATTATTTCAAATTTCATTTCAAAATCATCATGTTCATCATAATATTATTCATCATCATTAGAATCATCTGCAGCTTCATAAATTTCACTTCATATCTTCTCATTATATAATTTTTTTCAAGATAATTTGGTATCAAAATTTCTATTATTCTTGAATAGGCTTCCCGTATATAATTCATAATTAATAATAGTTTCTTGTATATCATCCAATATAAGTGTACCTAGATTACGTTATTCTATTATTGAAACACTTGATTTATATTTTACTATAAAAATTTTTTTTATCTTCTCAACAACCATATAATATTATATATTTTCACTAAAACCACTAAAGGTACTATAAACTTCATTAACTCTAGTGATTAAGTCATTGAGTTTTTCAAAATCAATAATCGTAAGGCCATAATAATTCATTTTAAAAACATATATATTAACTTTATTAACCTTTTTATTTAATTCATAAATATTTCCCAACATAAAAAAATTTTCTTTGGATGTCTTGATCCATTTAAAATTAAGAAAATATTTTTTTAATGAAGTGACATGAATACATTTCAATAATGAACACTATTACTCAAATATATTTTTATCTCTGAAATCATTATATTATCTTTAGTATGTGGAACAAAATGATCAGTTGAATCCTAAAATACATTAATATTAATTTATTAATGATATAAAATATTCTAATCTGTCAAAATAATATAATTCATCCCATAATAAGAAAGAATCCAATTTATATTCACTGAATTAATATATTCTATGTTCACAATATAAATTCAATGAAAATATATTCAAGAATTTTGGAACACTTTATAGATTTTAAAACATAAGGAAACTCAAATACCAACTATATTCAAAAACCTTTATAAAAAACCCCTAAATTATTAATCTTTATAAGAAACTTGAATTATTAGAATACTTCTTATGATGGACTCATGCATGATGTTTGATCACTAAGAGGAATGTGAGGGCGGAATTAGTGAACAATATTCCATTTCCATATTTATGATTTCTTAAAAACCAATAACTTCCTCAAGTTATAGTGAATGAAATCAATTTTGAATTCTCACAGACCAAGGGAAAAACATAGAACACTAGGTGTGCATGGTTTAATACTCAAAAGGAATAGATACTCCTTAGAATGGTCTGATAAAAATCATGATCACATTATCCACTATAGTGACCATGGTGGATACAATGATAATGGTATATACTTGAATCATAATAGAAGAATGTCAAAAATGATATATCATAGAAATTATTCTAAAAAATTGAACTATTTTATTATAATTTATTTAGGTATGAATTATAATTCTTCCTATGATTATGTTGTCCCAAAAAAAATTATATATGTCCCCCACACTTCTAAAAACTTATGAATAGGCGTTATTTTTTTAAAATTATTTTACAAACACATTAGTGTGATCGTAAAACATAAAAACTCAGTATGTACTCTTATTTTATTTCTTTTTATACTTACAAAACCACATGTAATTTATAAAAACCATGAATCCATCACCCTGAATGTAGTGGTTATTTTATTACATTGGTACATCACAAAATAAGGGAACCAACCATTTGATAGACTTAGAAAACCAGACACATAAATGAGTTTTCATTACGTTGAAACTAAAAATAGATCATCTGAATACATGGAGAACATTATTAATCTCATTTACGAATATTTTTTATATATTTTACAACTATTGGTTTCATAGGGAAATTGAATAATAAATAAAGGGGTGAGCTCAGACACTTAGTTAGGGAATAGTGTACAAGATGTTTTTTATGGCCTGAATAAATAAAATGACATGTTGAATTACTTATGCGATTGAGGGAATAAATAAATTCATGGCCAATATAGGAAAACATAGATTCTAGGATAGCAATAAATGTTCATAATGTTAAAAGGAGACATGAATGGGTAAGTTGAGTTATACCATATCATAAGAAACAAACTCAAAAATTAAATCCAATACCAACTTAAAAATGAATGAATTCCAAGATGATAGTAACAGATCATTGTAAAAAAATAGAGAATAATTAAATCTACGGATAATATAATGAAAACTAAATTTTAGGATAATAATAACTAATCATTTTGTGTTGGGAATTTACAATGTTATATGGCTTAAAAATATCATCAAGGCCTTTTTCCAATACATCTTAAATAAAGGGTAAGGAATCTCTTTTTACCCTATCTTAATTGCCCCATGAGATCTACTTATGAATTCTATAGATGTATAATTCTTGGCCCCACTCATCATTACATGTAAAATGAATTCCATTACATAGAAAATAATTACACAGTATAATTTTCAAGGGATGAACAATATAAATACTTACCACAATTTTTCAATGTGGTACATGTTGAAATATTTTCCCATATAGAAGAAATAATTATATAGAAAAAGATTATTTTTCCCCCAGAAATGAATTAATAAGAAGTATCTAGGAATTTTTATTATGTATATTTAACTTGGTAGGAGATCAAATAAATGAAAAATGAATCCTTCAAATTGATTTTGTAAAGAGTATTTAAATTAACCATAGCATATCCCCCAAGAGTGTTAGACTATGAACATAGAAAGGGACCAGTAACCACACACCAGAATGATTACTGAGATATACCCAACCAACTAATTTCATGGTTTTATTACCTAGATTCATTTGATCCCAAAATCAAATCCTATTTCAGTATCTAGATAGGGATTTCACTTATTAGGAAAACCCCACAAAATTTTCTTTGTAATATTATTGGATGGATTTATGGTTATGTGAATTTCCAAGTATTACAAAAACATGAAAACCATATAAATAGAGTGAATAAATAAAAATTAATTTAAAACATATAAAAATTAATCAAATACCATGGAATAACATAAATTGAATTATATGAAAAAATAATTTTGAAATACATTATAACAAAAATATTGTACTTGAAAATGGAAGATAAAGATTTATAACCATTACTCCCATATAGTAATGACTTAGGAAAATGATATAATGAGAGGGAATAAATAGAATATCAATTAAAAAATATAAAATGGAATATAATACCATAGAATAACAATAATAGAAGTATATAAAAATGAAATTTAAAAATACAATAAAACAATTCTAATGAACTTGAAAAAGAAATAAGGGGATTGTGTACCCTTTCAATTGAGCAATGGTTCTTAAAGCTAGAGAGGGGCTCATTATTACCTTATAACCACATTGACGAGAATATTTAGAGAATAATTGAGAGAGAAATCATGCTAAAATTATTTAATGTGGAAAGTGAGGAGGGAATGGGGGGTATTTATACTTGACTTGGGGTGGTTTTAAGAGTATATATATACATTATTTTATTATATAATCCAACAACTTTAGTGTTTAATAAATTTGAAAAACTCTATATTATTAAGGTTTTAGTTATTTTTTTGTGATGTAATGGAATTACAAAATAGAAACATACCTCACAACCATCCTAATTAGTGCACACCAAATGAATATAACTTTTACCAAAAAACTCAAATTTTTGAATAAAAAAATTAATGTGCATATTTATATTTTAAAATTAATGTTTTTAAATGTATTTTTATAATTATTTAATGTGATTTTGTTTGAATAATGGTTTTCATAAATTTTTATTCATTCTTACATACTAATGATTTCATAAAATCACAACTCTTTTTAAATCAACAATTTTAACTTTTCCCCCAAAAAATGATCTTCATCGTAAAATTCCAATAAAATTAATCCAATAAATGTTTTTTGTGATAAGTCAAAAAATGAAATTTATTTTATCAAAATAACTCTATAAATATATGAATTTTTACTTTTAAATAAATATAATTATTTATTAAAATTTCTCAATATTATAGAAAAATAAACATTCTTACAATTATGAAATTTAAGAAGCACTTCATTAAAAATATATTATCATTTAAAATGTTCTTTATAAGATTATTTCATGAAAATAAATTTTATTTTTAACTTATAAATTTATCTAAAAAATATTTTTATTGAAATATATTTTTATTATATGATAAAAAATTTTAATTATAGCATTAAAATAATAAATTGGTCACTTAATTTTATCTACATTACAAATAATAATAATGACCAACATTATTATTGACTAATGCTCATATTAATAATCAACCACATTATCTGAAAATTATAATGAAAAATTAATATATTTCCTTATAAATACACCTTCATTTTCACTTTTTCACTCTTTACATAACTTATAACGGTTCTTAAGCATTCAATGATAATATCTATTGTTTTCCTAATTCTTATTTTCTTTTATATGTACATTATGGTAGGATCAATACTCTTAGTGGATTTTAAACTAAGAGAGATTGTTTTATCAAATGTACTATATTTTAATGTGTATATTAATTTATTACTCCAAATTATATTAGTCCATATTTATGCGTAATGTGTAATGTTGTTATGAAATGTAAATGTATTTCTCTATGTATACTTATAGTCTTAGTGGATATTTTACTAGATATGATCATATAATAAATTTATTAACATAAATTAATTAAATAAATTTTTATTGGATTTTTATTATGATATGCATTACCTATCCTTTTTAAAGGATTAAATTTAAATAATAAATTATATAAAAAGTATGAGATAAAGTTATAAACATTTAGATAAACTATAATGAAAATGGAAAATGTGTCATAATTTAAAATTAATAGTTAACCGTATATAAAATGACATATGATAGTACATGATTTTTTTATAATCAAAACATGCATCCTTATTTGTTAAATATTAAATTAAAATAACATAATTTTTGTGTTGATTTAAAAAAACAATTAGTAAAAGTAATGTAGTTATCCTGTAAAACTATATATTTAAAAAGAATCACATATATAAGAAAATATTTTTATATTTATAAAATGGATAAATGATGAAATTAGAAAATTATGTAGTATTATGGAAGGTGATGTACCATTTTCACCCTTCTATACGGAGTTAGACCCCACGACTATGATGGACATAATGAGTTGTTGCTCGGCCTATGAGTCGCTCTTTTTAAAAAACCATTTCAGTAAATATATTTTTATTTTCCATGAAAATAATCTAAATGTGTAATATAGGTTAAAAATATTTGAATAAATAGATAGTTATTTGAATAAGTGAAATTTATTTAGCATATATATTTATATTTTAGAATTAAAATCCCTAAAAAAGTTATTGGAAATTTTAGGATGACACATAATCTTCTCCCTTTCTGTGAACACTACTCTTTAAACACTACTTTATTTGGCTCCACCTCTTCTCTCCATATCTCTATTTCCCTCTCTCTATCTATATATATATTTAATCAAAGAACACTCATTTTTTCTAACATAGTTATAACATTTTCTCCCTAAAAACATTAATTTAAAATTTAATGTTCCAAAAAGTAATTACCTTTAACTATTTTCTTCTCAAATTACCCTAATTATTATTTTATTTTGTTTACCATATCCAGTAATTTATGAACTAAAGATTCTACAATAAATTATATCCTAACAGCATACATTACAACATCATCAATGAGTTCTTATAACTACATCAAAAACTAATTTTCTCTTCACATTATGAGATATTTATTTATAGTGAAATTATTCTCTTATTTCTCTAGGTATAAATGATTATAGTGTGGAACTATAAATTGAGATGTGATCCCTCTAACCAAATCAAAACAGTACTAATCTAAATTTTCAAAGATTTGAATCATGACGTGACTCTATCTTGTGCATCACATTATTCATTATAATGGCATAGTCTTCTAAATATGATGTGACTATATATTAAAACATAGAGGCTTCTAAAAGTATTAATTTATTTGTGGATCTCATTGTGGTGTGATTATCATCTTCATTTGGAAACCCTTATTACAAAAGTCACACTTAAATATTTATTAAAGAAAAAATCCTAAAATATCATAGAAAAACCTTATTTATCATAGATAAACCTCTTATATATATACATACTATCTCATATATAAAAAACCATACATTTTACCCTTTACATTCAAGGACATCCAATTCTCCAATCAGAGGGAAAAAATTATGTATCACTGTATGTAAAACATTAAATTCTGAGGAAATTTCTAATTTCATAACCAAAGATAAAGCGTTACATATTACCATATATATAACCTTAAATTTTATGGACTTATAATCTTCCACCTAGTGATAAAAAAATCAGAAATCAGAATTCCCTGAAAATTAAAAAAAATTCCATGGAAAACCATTTATTTTGATGAATTTACATATTTTTATAGATTAAAAAACCTAATGTATCAAAATTCATTTCAATTTGAATATAAAAACCATTTGTTTCTAAAATATTACATTATTAGAAAATTATTAGTTTCTATAAAGTCTTCCCAGAATAATTCTTATGTACTATAGATAAAAATATTATATATTAAGAACCTTTCAAAATTTTGTACCCAATATATTCATTACCAAAACATTTCTCAATATTTTTTAAACATCTCTAGTTATCTTCCTTGTTCCATAAACCAATCCAAAATCATATAATAAAATTTTACTTAAATGAAACACCGTGTAACACATGACTTTTAACATGATTTATCTGTTGGAAAAAAATATCACACATGATCCATATCCACTTATTCTATACACAAGTATTCTTCCCTAGTCAAATATCATAATTCTTGGGAATTATTCCTCAACTCATTATTTGAAACAAATATCCTTGGATCTCAAAAAACTCATTAAGGTCACAAAAAATATTAATGTCAGCATCTTATTTAATACTAGTATCAAAAACTGAATTATGATTTCCTTCTTTATCGTAACATTAGTGTATCAATAAATCAGTCACACACTAATACATGGTTTCATTTTAAATATATTGAACACAAATTTAACACAAAACCTCTAGTTTCAAAGATCTCTCCCTTTGTATTTTTTTTAAAATCTATAAAATATTTATTTACATAAATTTGATGGTTCTTGTAGTTTATTCTTTCCACCTATTATGGATTTATGACACATTTTTTATCTAATATTGATAATACAATTTAGTGAATGTGGTCACAAAGTTTGTACCTCATATGTATTTGAAATCCTCAAAATATAAAGTAATTAAAATCATCATTTGATTATACGAAGGTATACTTTATCATCTTTTGAAAATAATTATATAGAAAATAAAATAATTTTTCATCACATAAAAATATATAGAATGAAATTTTTACACCATAATAATCAAATTCATCACACCTTCAATTTTATATTATCACTGTTTAAAAAGGAAAATTATTTCTCATGTAAATTTCCTCTTTATCTTTAATATAAACCATATATGGAAATAATTACCTAGTATATTTTCATTCAGTCCATCATATTCATTCTTCAAATCCATTTATACTCCCCCTCAAAAGTATATTTCTCCCCCTTTATATATGGGTAAATGTTTTTTACCACCACTTCATAGAGACTTCTTTGACATTCTTTTTTTCTAAAATTTCTTCATTTCTCTTATCATATAAATCAAATTTTTAAATATTGATTTTTTATGTATAGAATGACTCTTACATCTATATGTAATAATCATAATTTTTTAGTGAATTAAATTACCTCTTTTTAAAAAGATATCAATAAATCCCCTTAGACTAATTTATTCAAAGTTAAATATAAGAAACAATAGAATAAGTAAACTACAACAATGAAGTCAATTCCACTCACTTATATACGTAACTAATGACATGAAACCCATGAATTTTAATCTATGACAAGTCTCCATATGATATCAATAACACTTTTAAAAAAAATTAATATATAAACATAAAACCAATATTTATGATCCATACCACTCATGGAAATACATTTCCTCTATTAATAGGGTATTTTTACTAATCTAAATTAGAATAATAGCCTTTAAAATTTTCTCATATGTAACCCTCCCCTCAATTATTTCTTATTTAATACTCAACAACATATTTTTGAAATATAATCATCACTCTTTCCTAGAATATCTTCAAATATCGATAAAAGAACTTATAAGTTATAGAAATACAAGTAATAAATTTATCCTTGAATGTTGTTATGTCTATATTATATTTAATGTATCATTATCAAATTTACCAATATTATAACACTACCATGAACTACCATTTGATACCACTTATTTGGAATATTTGGATGCACTTTAAAACATTTAATTCCCCTTATTGGAATAATATTATCTTTTATATTATTTTAGGTACATTGATTATTATTTTTATATTAATATATTTCATTCATCATCAATTCAATAAGAATTTAAATATTAATCATTCCTTGTATAATATAAAAAAATGTATTTTATTCCTCATTAATATTAATTGATCTAATAACATATATTGAAATTAAATACATTATAGAGAGAGATACTCCCCAAAAATCCTAAAGTTGATGTTCATGGTTTGTTTTTACGAATAACACCTTTTATTAAAACTTTACATCATGTTTTATTTATGGTTATACTTTGAGTGATATTAATCATAAAAAATATTTTGGGATATTTGAATTTGTTTCCAATTTATTAATTTAATTAAAATAAAATTAAAATATGGGGTTAATCCCACTGGTGCATGTTTTATCTTTTGATGTATTATTACACCATTATTAATGCTCTTTGAGATATTCATAGCTCATGTTTTCCAATTTCCCCTTATAGTGGTATTAATACATCTATTATAATATGCTTCATACTTTTCTTTTTTGTAATCCTTTGAAAATAACTCAGGTTGTTTTATAATTTTTGAGTCTTTTTTTACCACCATTCATCCTTTTATACAATAATGGATAGTTTCTATTTTATTTTAAAAATTTTAGATTCTTATTCCATTATAGTTATTATATGTAATCAAATGTTGGCTAATATTTTAATTTTATCATTTATTTATTCTAAGTTCATGAATTTATTTTTCAATGAAATATATATTTCTCCCATTTTCACCTAACATCTATTTGAATAAGGGATGATATATTCTTCACATCAAATATTCATCACCTCTGATAAAAAAATACATTTAAATATGTATAATTTTATAAAAATGGAAAAATATCTAAAATACAAATGAAAAACATTCTTCTTTATTGTTTGAGATGTTTCAAAAACATTTCGTCATTTTCTCATCTATATGGACTCCATAAAAACATCCATGGTGTTTCTAACACCTCCATAATTTTAAAAAATATCCATTGAGTGTTGTTATACACTAATTTATAAAGAATAATTAATTTATAAACTAATTAAAAATCCTTTACTTTTCAATCTATATTTTATGAGTCCATCCTATGGGTGATTTTCAATTTCTTCTTCTACTATTAGTAATTAAACTTCCATTCAAGATTAATTATTTTCATGTTTTTTATCTTCATTTGGATAGTCATATACTTTATTTAATAACACTCCCATTTTTTATATTTTAATAACTTTTGAATATATTTCATTAGAGTGATAATATGATATATTTGTTCCTTTTCCTAAGTCATTTTTCTTACACTTTATGTGAAAAATCTTATGATAAATCACCTTGATAATTAATCTTAGAATTTATACATTAAATTAATCCTTTTATGATCATTTATTTATTAATTATCCTTTAAATATCTTTTGATAATTCATTTATCAATAAATAATTTTATTCTCTTTTTAATTTCAAGATATAAAACATCATTTCTCAATGATTATTACTCCTAATTTCAACAGGAACATTCTCTAGATTTACAATATTATGTTATTATCATAAATTATTCATAAAAGTTATCATCTCATTAAATAAATAACGTAACATATTAAATTTAATATTTTATGGATACATTCAAGAAGGTGTTATTATTAGAAATATCAATACAATAATAAATGATTGTATCTATGGGATACCATTTTCTTTGAAATACTTCTCATTTTTCTTCTTCTTTTTTTTTCTATTTTTATTTTGATATGGGGAACTTTAATTTAGTATTATATATGAGTAACTAAATGCTACTATATTTTCCTTCCACACTTATTGTGGGAGTTATAAAATATTCAATTGACATGGTTTCTCAATTTATATTATGTAATATGTCCCAATCTTAATATCTCTAGAATAATGAAGAGTTTTTATAAAAACCTCGTATATCAATGTTGAAAATAAGATCTTATATTCTTTTCTATCAAAAACCATTTCCATTGGATTTCAATAATTACCATGATAAATAATATATTATTGAATATAATTTCCACCGACCTATTAAAAATTAAGAATATACATCTCTTAGATTCCCAAGATAGATCTATAAAAAAATAGTATCCTCTATAAATGAGTATATATGTATAAAAAATATAAAATTTTGATTTAATATATTGAAATCTAATTTAGAATTTATAAGATTTGATACAAATTATTAAAAACACATGGAAGTGATGTGTGACCAAAGTCACCTTTAGGGGGGGTGGATTTGGGTACCCATAATTTTTATCCTTCTTCGATTAATCCTCTCCCATTATCAAACATTATTCCCATGTTATCATGAATAAAAATTCAATCTATTTAACACTTAATGAATCCAAAAAATGTAAAACGTTTACATATAGTTAAATATACATGTGAATAAAAAATTAACTTTGTTTATCCACACTAGGTTATGTATTTAGTGTATAAACATGATAACGTGTGAGTGTGCCAAAAATCCACTAAACTAACTATCCTTTCTGATGAACTAATTTGGATACAGTATAACGCCAAGTATCATAATCAACCCAAAATTATATCATATATGACAGGGGTTTCACATTCTTACATTCTCATGATATTTTAGGTTTATAGTTTTAAATAATTAGTAAAAAATCTTATATATCCACAAAATACAATGTGGACACTTCCAATAAATTTCCATCTTTCACAAAAAGAGTATCCTTAAATTTAGATTGTTCTTTCATTAAAATCCTATTTTTTTTAATTTACAATGAATTCATATATTAGAAATATAGATATTTATATACTTCCGACTCAAAATTAAACCCTGTGAAAAACATTTGAAAACATTGGCTGATAAAAAAATCTCTGTGAGGGATATAAAAATAAAGGAAATCCATTAGTCATTTTGAAAATTCCAGAAAACCTATAAAAACGTTTTCCCATTTCATAATAAAAATTAAACTCAAATAATAACTTACTTTGTAACACCCGAGACTTTTATGTGAAATATTTTGTTTTTATGTTATATAAATCATCAAAGGAATATTTCACTACACACAACACTAGCTTGGCTTGCTTTACATGCAACCGCAGCCTTCCTCGATAGCTTGCGTCATACGCAATACCGAGTTTCACTAAATAATGATATGCTATTAAAATATTATTAAAACTAGCTGTTTTGAATAGTAATAACCAATTTTTGAAATTTTATAAATTTTATTTTTCAAAATTCACTTCATTTTTGAACTCAGAATATCGAAATTAGCCTAGGGTGAAATTTTGGTATTTTTCTGAAAACATTCAATTTTTGATGAATAGTGAAACTACTAAGTGGCTGTTAAAAAAAACTGAATTTTTCATAAAACATAATTTTACCGCTTCTGTGAGTGGAATTTCAAAAATCCGAGAGACACAGTTGATTTTAGTAAGTAAAATGTGGTTCAATGAGATGAAAATAATTTTTTGGTGAATAGTAACTTTTTACTTTTTTTTACCACGGTTAAAAGTAAATAGGGTAATTAAGGGTAAAAATGATATTATTATTACCCTAACACATGTCCTAATTCTATTGGACAAGGGTAATTCAACCAAAAACAAACTTAGGAATAAAATATGACCATTTAGGCCCACTTGGATTAGATTAGGACATTTATTATTAATTTATTTAAAGAAGGGTTAAAATAGTTAAAATCAAAGTTTAATAAGTAAAGAATTTTTAATATGGGGTTATAAATACGATAAATTCGATTATAAATATTCATTAGAAAGATAAAACGATTTCCTACATAATGGTATTTTATTTGTAATTTTTAGACCTTAAATAATATAATTTATTTATGACACAACGATGATGCAGAAATTATCTTATTAGTGAAATATTGACATAATTGATGTTATAAATACCCAAATAAATATAATTTGAGACTTTTTATGAATTCCACTAATTTTCTAGGTTACTATGACATGTTATAATTGATTTAATTAACTTGGTTTGAACTAATAAATCAGTTATGATTTTCACAAAAATCAATTACTAAATAGTGACAAAATTGACATAAAATAGTTTTTAAAACAAATATTATATTATTAATTGTTATTTTATTCCTAAAAATCTAAGGTTCATACAAATGACTTAGATAAGGTTATATATATTAATACTAAACAACTTGGGGTTCGTTTGGCTGCTTATAGTAAGTTTATTAACCTTATAGTATAAGAACACAAGAAGACATGGTAAAAGTAAACTTATTTAACTTAATGTTAAATCTAACTGATAAGGTTAAAATAGGAACCTAAACTTGTCTAAATTCTATCGGATGAATGGATTTGGACCCATACCCACCTTAGCCTCGAAATAAATCAATTTGGAGCTATTTAAAACTGAACTTGACTTTATAATAAAATAATATTTTTTGTTATTCCAAAGGTGCCCCTCTTCTCCCTTATAAAAGGGCACCTCCTCCCTCTCTTCCTCACACCACTTTGAGCCTTCAAGCTCAGCCAAACCCGGCCAATTTCTTCTCTCCACTTCCCTAGAAACATCCTATAGGTTCTAGTCTTCTTTAAAGACCCATTTTAGTGCCCTAAAAGGAGGTCTCAAAGAAGCACTTCAAAGAAGAGGTAATGTCCGTTACCAATTCTTTCATCTTTATTTCTTCTTCCACTTCTTCTCCTTTAGTTGTTTAACTATGAAGTAATAACATCAGTATAAATCATATACTGATATGTTATTATAAGTATGAAACAACCCTATTTCACCATCTATCAATCCTACGGAAAAAGAAATCACCGCGCGTGCGTACGTACGGAATACCGTCTCCACGCCGGGGTGTATTCTATTTTCCACCACCACCTTACTTGGATGGGTATAATGGTGTAAATAATTTCTATATATTACTATTATAAAGTGATACTAATTCTAAAATAGTATACATACACTCCAATACAATTCCACAATCATAGGAATGATATCATCTCTCGTGCGTACGTATGGAATACCGTCTCCACGATGTGATGCGACTCGTTCTACATGATATTCATTTCATAATGATTATATAAATGATTTGAATGAATGAATATGATATATATTACACTAATACCATTCTGGAAATTAGATATCTATAACCTAAAGAGAAGAATAATAATTTATTCAACAAAACACGCATAAGAACAAAAAGTTATAAACACCCGAATAACAAGTAGCAATGAAATATTACTACTAAGAAGCTAAGAATATGACCAAATATGATATCATAAAAATATGTATGATTCTGGAATAAATCAATAACATTATTTAAAATCAGTATTTAGGAGGTTCAGACACGTACAAACCATATCAGACCTAAGGTAAGAGAAAATATCACAATCTCATTTTTATCCGAGATTGTTTATACTTTGGTATTTACTGGGGTGTATTTTATCATCCACATCCATGTTTCCTCAATATGTAACATTCATATCCTTATACAATAGTTTATATCCAATTTTAACCTTCAGTGAGTTTTTAGTAAAAGATATGAAATGAATCTTTTGTCGTTTTTCATACAAGGTACTTCTTGACTTTTCCGACAAAATCACGAAGAATGTTTTTTTAACTTATACAGCATGAATGGATTTTTAAAACATTATTTCCCAGAAGCTTCCTTTACAAGTTTTCAAGTTTATTTTTAATCAACTTCTTTCAGTTTAAAATTGTAAGACATGTTACGAAAGGAAAATGTTTTTGAAGTAGAAATTATATTTTCCTCAAGAATGGAGTTCAAGTGTTTTATCAAAATTATTTTCCATCTAAGATAATAAAGGGTTCTGTTTCTATCCCTATTATTACATGGATTTGATTATGTTGTGATGGAAATATTTTTATGAATTCATTTATCTTATATGAATTTTTTTATGATGTCATGTTGTTTAAGAATCCCATTTTTATTAAATAGGTTATGCTATGATGTATGGTTTATGATTTGGTGTCACACATAAGAATGGTATCATTATGAGATGGGTGGGACCTATATCTCCCTCCAATGCATTGGGTAAAGGTTTTATATCTCATGAGATAGACATGGCTGGAATGGTAGGTTATACCGGTTCTGTGAAACAGGACTGAAACGAGGGTGACACGGTTCAGAAATGGACTTTGTCCACTAAGATAGTCTTTGCAATGAGTCTTAACTAATAAGAAATGATTCTCTATGATTATGTGTGTATGACACAAAGTTTCATGTTTTAGGTTATGATTATTGGGATTACATTTCACTTCTAGGATTTATCCCATGTTATGATATTATGATCTCTTTTTCAGGATAAGATTTCCAAAAGTTATGTTCTTATGTATATGATGTGATTGATATTTATTTTGTATACCCTTACGGAGCATTTGAGCTCACCCTTTTGTATGTTTTATTTCCCCAAGTCAGAAAGAAGGTTATTAAGTAGAATATACCAAAAAGGGACTCTAGATATGATGAAATAAATGGGAGGCAAAGTAGATGCTTTATGAACCAGTTGTTTATGTTTCCCGGTTTCTAAAGAGACTATACCTATACAGTCCTTTCTTGGTTTTGTTATATGTTTTAATAAGTGTGATTCAATTCTGAAGTAATGTATTTAAATTATGGGTCGTTATAGTTGGTATCAGAGGAAAGGTATAGTCAACCTTTGGAAACTAGGATGTAAAATCCTTAGTAAGAACCCTAAGGATAAGTCTAAGCATAAAACACAATCTTAGTGTTTTAGAAATGGCCATGAATAACCTAGGATAATACCTTAAGTGTGAAATTTTATTCTTGATTATGTGGTTTTCCTATTATAATTAGTGTTGGTCACACTATTCTTCTTGGTTTTAGTCAATGGCTAGAACCCGAAAGAACCGTGTTAATGCGGAATGCGACGGGAAATGCAATGATTGTCCCCCTGACCAACCAAACATTATGGGAGCTGGAATGAAAAATCTTGTATCCATGCTCACACAACATTCTCAAGCTATGAATCATGTAGGACTTCCAAACGAGCAAAGGAAGGAGCAAAATTTTGTTGAATCCTTCATGAGACAGCGTCCACCTTAATTCAGCGGGTCTACTGATCCATTAGTTGCTGAACAATGGATTAGTACTACTGAAAAGATATTTTCAGTTCTTCAAAGTTCTGAAGAAGATAAAGTCATCCTAGCAGTGTATCGTTTGGAAGGAGATGCTGATCAATGGTGGAATCTTATTAAGAATACGAGGTAAATGGATTAAATTGAGTCCATGGAATGGGACGAGTTCAAGAACTTATTTTTCAATAAGTACTTCCCTCGTATTCTCTGAACAAAGATGGAGAAAGAGTTTCTTGAACTGAAGCAAAAGGATGATGAATCTGTTGGTACCTATGAATCAAATTTTACAAGACTTTCAAGGTACGCTTCTGGTATTATTATCCAACCCGAGAGTAAGATCGATCGATTCTTTAGTGGCTTAAAACCAAGTCTTCGAAGGGCCTTAGCCATAAGGGACTTCAATAGCTACGAGGAAATCGTTCGTTGTGCTCTCAAAGTTGAGATGGAGATTGGAGTAACCCATCTGTCATATGGGTTTGATAAGAAGAGGAAAATGGAGTTCAAAGGAAAATCTAAAGAGCACACTGAAAAGAAGATGAGCTTTCCCTTATGCTGAATGTGTGGAAAGAAACATGGAGGGAGTTTTCTTAAAGGTACAAGTAAATGTTTCAAGTGTGGAAAGGAAGGTAATTGGGCATTTGAATGCCGCGACGATGGGATGAAGATGTCTAATGATGCAAACAAAGTAAGGGATACACAGAATGAACCTACTACACATCAATGTTTCAAGTGCAAGGAGATGGTACATTATGCCAATAAATGCCCTAATACAAGGGTTGATGATGATGGTCGACGTCAAAAAACTCTTAAGGCTAAAGACAATGGAAAGTCACATGCAATTTCTATCAGCGATGTGGAGTATGATAACGATGTGGTGAAAGGTACACTTACCATCCACTCTAAAGTAGCAATTGTTTTATTTGATTCTGGATCCACCAACTCCTCTATTTATGAAGAATATTTTAAGGGTATCACCGTATTACCTCAACAATTAGATGTTGAGTTAGCTATGACAACACCTAATGGCACAACAGTCGCATCAAAAGTATATAATTCATCTCCGATTGAAGTTTGTGGGAATGTGCTTCCAGCAAATCTTGTGATCCTTCCTATAGTGGAATTTGATGTGATTCTTGGCATGGATTGACTTTCTCTACATGGAGCTCATATCAATTGACAAAGAAGGGAAGTCACATTTCATATCCTAGATCAATCTATGATCGTCTATCGATGCAAGGATGAACATAACCTTCCAGTGGAAATTTCTTCCATTTTATGGGTATTGATTCCACTAAATGAAGGTTATTTATCTCAAATGGTTGGTGAGAAACTCACGATTAAGAATATGCCCATTCTACGAGAGTTTGATGATGTCTTTCCGGATGAATTACCGGGTCTTCCACCAAATCGTGAAGTTGAGTTTTCAATAGAACTCGTACCGGGTGCTTTGCCTATTTCAAAGACACCTTATAGAATGGCCCCAATTGAGTTGCAGGAATTGAAGAAGCAACTCCAGGAGAATCTTTATAAGGGATTCATACGCCCTAGTGCGTCACCTTAGGGAGCACCTGTTCTGTTTGTTAAGAAGAAATATGGATCAATGAGACTCTGCATTGATTATCTATAACTTAATAAGATCACTATCAAGAACAAATATCCTCTCCCGCGCATTGATGACCTATTTGACCAACTATGCGGATCTCAATACTTTTCCAAGATTGATCTTCATTCAGGATATCATCAATTAAGGGTCAAAAGAGAGGATATACCAAAGACGGCTTTCCGTACAAGGTATGGACACTATGAATTTATAGTGATTCCATTTGGTCTTACTAATGCCCCTGCTATCTTCATGGATCTAATGAATAGAGTCTTTAAAGACTATATTGATCAGTTTGTGGTAGTCTTTATAGACGATATTCTTGTCTATTCAAAGAGAAAGGAAGAACATGAAGATCACTTGAGAATTATATTGAAGACCCTAAGAAAGGAGAAGATTTATGCCAAATTTACCAAGTGTGAATTTTGGATTCAAAAAGTTGCATTTTTGGGTCACATAATCTAAAAAGAGGGGATATCTATGGATCCAGAAAAAAACAGAGGTTATCAAAAGATGGTCGAGACCAACAACAGTAAGTGAGATCCGAAGATTTCTTGGTTTGGCTGGATATTATCGACGTTTTTTGAATGATTTTTCACGATTATCTATTCCACTCACCAAGTTGACTCGGAAAGGAGTTAAGTTTGTATGGATGGAGGAATGTGAAGAGAATTTCAAGGAGTTGAAAAGAAGATTATCCAGTGCACCTGTGCTCACACTACCTTGTAGTGGAGAAAGGTTTGTGATCTACAGTGATGCATCCAAGAAGGTATTGGTGTGTGTTCTTATGGTAAATGATATGGTTATAGCTTATGCCTCATGATAGTTGAAAATACATGATCAAAATTACCCAACTCATGATTAGGAGTTAGCTGCGGTAATCTTTGCATTAAAGATTTGGAGGCATTACCTTTATGGTGAAAGGTGTGATATTTATACTGATCATAAAAGTTTAAAGTATATTTTCACACAAAAGGAGCTGAATATGTGCCAAAGAAGATGGTTGGAGCTGATTATGGATTATGACTGCTCAATCCATTACCACCCTAGGAAAGCAAACAAGGTGGCAGATGCATTAAGTCTACAAGACCATGTTAGTTTATCCATGATGAGGATAAAAAAAGATCCAATATATATGGATTTACAAAGGATGGATCTTGGAATTATAATTGAAGGGGAAAAATCTTATCTTTCTCAAATGAATGTTCAACCATCTATACATGTGAAGATTAAAGAGGTACAGAAAGAAGATGCCGAGTTACAAAAGAAGGTGAGAAATGTTCCTTAATTCAACCTTGATTGTGATGGGATAATAAAGTTCAGGAATCGGGTTTGTGTTCCTCCCATCCCGGAATTAAAGAAGGAGCTGCTGGATGTAGCTCATAGTTCTTTATTCTCTATTCATCCTGGATGCACAAAGATGTATAGGGACCTGAAAGAGTACTTCTGGTGGGATGACATGAAAAGAGATGTTGGTGAATATGTTTCTCGATGCTTGGGTTGTTAGCATGTTAAAGCTGAGAGACAGAAGTCTAAGGGGATGTTACAACCATTACCCATACACAAATGGAAATGGGAAAACATCACTATGGACATTGTCACATGACTTCCTAAAACATCCAAAGGCAATAATGCTATCTGGGTCATAGTTGATCGTCTTACAAAGTATGCACACTTCATTGCTATTAGAGAGGATTTCTATCTGGATCAACTTGATAGGATATATGTAATGGAAGTGGTAAGATTGCATGGAGTACCACTTTCTATTATAGCTGATCGGGATCCAAGATTTACCTCGAAGTTCTGGTGAAGTCTTTAGCATACTCTGGATACATAGTTGAGTTTCAGCACTGCTTATCATCCTCAGAAAGACGGTCATTCTGAGAGAACAATTCAAACTATAGAAGATATGTTGAGAGCTTTCTCTATGGATTTCAAAGGTGGTTGGGATCAACACCTACCTTTGGTGGAATTTTCTTATAATAATATCTTTCACTTCAGTATTCAGATGGCTCGTTATGAAGTTCTCTGTGGAAAGAAATGCAGGACTCTAACTTGTTGGGAAGAAGTTGGGGAAAGAAAGTTATTAGGACCTGATCTCGTTGATGAAATGGTAGAAAAGGTCAGATCTATTCAACAACACATAAGAGCAGCTCAGAGTCGACAGAAAAGTTATGCCGACAACCGAAGAAAAGACCTAGAGTTTGAAGTGGGTGATAAAGTGTTCTTACGAATATCTCCCTGGAAGAGAGTCATGAGATTTGGAAAGAAGGGGAAGTTGAGCCCTAGATATATAGGTCCTTTCTAAATACTGGATCGTGTTGGGAAGGCAGCTTACCGATTGGCGCTTCCACCGAATCTCTCTCAAGTTCACGATGTGTTCCATGTATCTCTCCTAAGAAAGTACATACATGATCTTTCACATGTACTTAGCTCAGAAGTTGTACCGCTGGAGCAAGATCTTTCTTATGAAGAACAACCGATAGAGATTCTGGATCGTAGCGAAAAAGTCCTACGAAACAAGACCACTCGATTGGTAAAAGTTTTATGGAGGAACCACCAATTAGAAGAAGCTACATGGGAGCTTGAGGATATGATGAGAGAGAGGTATCCTCATCTGTTTGTTACAAAGTGACGAATTTCAAGGGCGAAATTCATTTTAAGGGGGGTAGAATGTAACACCCGAGACTTTTATGTGAAATATTTTGTTTTTATGTTATATAAATCATCAAAGGAATCTTTCACTACACACAAAACTAGCTTGTCTTGCTTTACACGCAACCGCGACCTTCCTCGATAGCTTGCGTCGTACGCAATACCGAGTTTCACTAAACAATGATATGCTATTAAAATATTATTAAAACTAGCCGTTATGAATAGTAATAACCAATTTTTGAAATTTTATAAATTTTAGTTTTCAAAATGGACATCATTTTTGAACGCAGAATATCGAAATTAGCCTAGGGTGAAATTTTGGTATTTTTCTGAAAACTTTCAATTTTTGATGAATAGTGAAAATACTAAGTGGCTGTTAAAAAAACTGAATTTTTCATAAAACTTAATTTTACCGCTTCTGTGAGTGGAATTTCAAAAATCCGAGAGACACGGTTGATGTCAGTAAGTAAAATGTGGTTCAATGAGATGACAATAATTTTTTGGTGAATAGTAACTTTTTACTTTTTTTACCACGTTTAAAAGTAAATAGGGTAATTAAGGGTAAAAATGATATTATTATTACCCTAACACATGTCGTAATTATATTGGACAAGTGTAATTCGACCAAAAACAAACTTAGGAATAAAATATGACCATTTTGTCCCACTTGAATTAGATTAGGACATTTATTATTAATTTATTTAACGAAGGGTTAAAATAGTTAAAATCAATGTTTAATAAGTAAATAATTTTTAATATGGGGTTATACATAAGATAAATTCGATTAAAAATATTCATTAGAAAGATAAAAATATTTCCTACATAATGGTATTTTATTTTTAATTTTTAGACATTATATAATTTAATTTATTTATGACAGAACGATGATGCAGAAATTATCTTATTAATGAAATATTGACATAATTCATGTTCTAAATACCCAAATAAATATAATTTTTGACTTTTTATGAATTCCCCTGATTTTCTAGGTTAATATGACATGTTTTTATTGATTTAATTATCTTGGTTCGAACTAATAATTCTGTTATGATTTTCACAAAAATCAATTACTAAATAGTGTCAAAATTGACATAAAATAGTTTTTAAAACAAATATTATATTAGTAATTGTTATTTTATTCCTAAAAATCTATGGTTCGGCCAAATGACTTAGATAAGGTTATTTATATTAATAATAAACAACTTGGGGTTCGTTTGGCCGATTATAGTATGTTTATTAACCTTATAGTATAAGAACACAAGAAGACACGGTAAAAGTAAACTTATTTAACTTAATGTTAAATCTAAATGATAAGGTTAAAATAGGAACCTAAACTTGTCTAAATTCTATTGGATGATAGGATTTAGACCCCTCCCCACCATAGCCTATAAATAAATAAATTTGGAGCTATTTAAAACCGAACTTGAGTTTATAATAAAATAATATTTTTAGTTATTCCAAAGGTGCCCCTCTCCTCCCTTATAAAAGGGCACCTCCTCCCTCTCTTACTCACACCACATTGAGCCTTCAACCTCGGACAACCCCTGACAATTTCTTCTCTCCACTTACCTAGAAACATACTAGAGGTTCTGGTATTCTTCAAAGACCCATTTTAGTGCCCTAAATGGAGGTCTCAAAGAAGCACTTCAAAGAAGAGGTAATGTCTGTTACCGATTCTTTCATCATTATTTCTTCTTCCACTTCTTCTCCTTTAGTTGTTTCATTATGAAGTAATAACATCAGTATCACTCATATACGGATATGTTATTATAAGTATGAAACAACCCTATTTCACCATCTATCCATCCTACGGAAAAATAAATCACCGCGCGTGCATACGTACGGAATACCGTCTCCACGCCGTGGTGTAATCTATTTTCCACCACCACCTTACTTGGATGGGTATAATGGTGTGAATAATGACTATATATGACTATAATAAAGTGATACTAATTCTAAAATAGTATACATACACTCCAATACAATTCCACGATCATAGGAACGATATCATCACTCGTGCGTACGTACGGAATACCGTCTCCACGATGTGATGCGACTCTTTCTACATGATATTCATTTCATAATGATTATATAAATGAATTGAATGAATGAATATGATATAAATTACACTAATAACATTCTAGAAATTAGGTATCTATAACCTAAAGAGAAGAATAAGAAATTATTCGACAAAACACGCATAAGAACAAAAAGTTATAAACACACGAATAACAAGTAGCAATGAAATATTACTACTAAGAGGCTAAGAATATGACCAAATATGATATCATAAAAATATTTATGATTCTGTAATAATTCAATAACATTATTTAAATCATTATACAGGAGGTTCGGACACGTACAAAGCATATCGGACCTAAGATAAGGGAAAATATCACAATCTCATTTTTATCCGAGATTGCTTATACATTGGTATTTACTGGGGTGTATTTTATCATCCACATCCATGTTTCCTCATTATGTAATATTTATATCCTTATAAAATAGTTTATATACAATTTTACCATTCGGTGAGTTTTTATTAAAAGATATTAAAGGAATATTTTGTCGTTTTTTGTACGAGGTACTATTTGACTTTTCCGACAAAAGTACGAAGAATGTTTTTTTAACTTATACCGCATGAATGGATTTTTAAAACATTATTTCCAAGAAGCTTCCTATACAAGATTTCAAGTTTATTTTTAATAAAATTCTTTTACTTTAAAATTGTATGACATGTTAAGAAAGTAAAATGTTTTTGATGTAGAAAGGATATTTTCCTCAAGAATGGAGTTCAAGTGTTTTATCAAAATAATTTTCCATATAAGATAATAAAGGGTTCTGTTTCTATCCATATTATTACATGGATTTGATTATTTTGTGATGGAAATATTTTTATGAATTCCTTTATCTTATATGAATTGTTTTATGATGTCATGTTGTTTAAGAATCCCATTTTTATTACATGGGTTATGCTATGATGTATGGTTTATGATTTGGTGGCACACATAAGAATGGTATCATTATGAGATGGGTGGGACCTATATCTCCTTCCAATGCATTGGGTAAAGATTTTATATCTCATGAGATAGAAATAGCTGGAATGGTAGGTTATACCGGTTCAGTGAAATAGGACTGAAACGAGGGTGACTCAGTTCAGAAATGGACCTTGTCCACTAAGATAGTCTTGGCAATGAGTCTTGACTAATAAGAAATGATTCTCTATGATTATGTGTGTATGCCACAAAGTTTCAGGTTTTAAGTTATGATAATTGGGATTACATTTCACTTCTATGATTTATCCCATGTTATGATATTATGATCTCTTTTGCAGGATAAGATTTCCAAAAGTTATGTTCTTATATATATGATGTGATTGATATTTCTTTTGTTTACCCTTACTGAGAATTTGAGCTCACCCTTTTGTATATTTTATTTCCCCAGGTTAGGAAGAAGGTTATTAAGTAGAATATGCCAAAAAGGGACTCTAGATGTGATGAAATAAATGCGAGGCAAAGTAGATGCTTTATGAACCAGTTGTTTATGTTTCCCAGTTTCTAAAGACACTATACCTATACGGTCCTTTCTTGGTTTTGATATATGTTGTAATAAGTGTGCTTCAATTCTGAAGTAATGTATGTAAAGTATGGGTCTTTATATACTTTTCCAGGAAATAATATTTTGTTAAAAAAAATTAATAATAATATATAATAATCAATCATTATCTAAAAATCACAATTATTAGGGTTTTACATAAAATATGAGTATTCATGAATATATAATCTTGAAAAACATAATCCTTCCCCCCTAAGAAGAAACATAAAATTTTCTTTAAACCAAATCTCACTATCTTACATTATGAAATAAAAATTCTTCCACAAAACACTTATTTAAAATTATAGAAAAATAATTTAGGTACCTAGTGACTTAATTTTTATATCACCCTTATAATCAATCTTACAAGTACTCATACAAATCGAACAGACCACATAGTTAATACAAAATAAATTTCTTGAAGAAAAAATAATTACCCAATGCATTATACAAATAAAATATTGAATTTACATCATAATATATGATAAATTATTTTTTTTAACAAAGATACATAAGCACATTTTTTATTCAAAAAAAATATTAAAAATCTTATTTCCAATGAAAAATATTAAAAAAGAAAAATTAATGGAAGATGAAGGAATAATATTTTATTTGAAAAAATCGTGATACCTTATAGAGGAGTATTATTAAATACTTTTTTTTATTGTGGGAAATTCCACTCTTTCAATATACATTAAAGGGAAAAATTCTTTTTCACTTTGGTAAAAAGAGTTAAAAGTGACCCGTACAAAAATTTTTAAAACACTCATTTTTTAAAAACATTAATGAAAGTGCTAATTAGTTAAAAATAAAATTTAATAATCTTTGAGTTATAAATAATTAACTTATTGAAATATTTAAATGAATGAGGATATAGATTAGAAATAGTTTAAAACATTTAAATTAATATTTTAAAGGAAAATCGATTACCTCATGTCCGACCTCATTACGTACGTAATATATTACATATATAATAAAACTGTATTAATATTAGAATTAATTAAAAAGATATTTTATTTTTATTTTATATTAATTTTCCATTATATTTCATTTGTTTATATATTTTATTTAGTTACTTCATAAGTTATGTTTAAGTCAGATTTTTTGGTGACGTTCAGTTCAGAATCAGAAAACTACTTCACTAGGTTGACCGTGTTGAAATGGGTCTTTATTTTATCATCTATATAATATCAATAATGAAGTAATTATTATATTAATACATTAAATAAACTTTTAAACCATCCATGTAAGGTGTTGATAAAAAATGAGTCACCTCGCTTCATGTAGGTGGTAATCCACATATAGAGACAATCAATGTTATCATTTTTCAATGGATAGAAATTTAAGAAAATAGATAATATATTATCATTGAAAAATGATTATTATGTTATTAATATAATATATACGTAATGAATACATAATTATATCAATTCAAGAGAGTAACTGATGGGAAAAGAAACAAATCACTTCATGGACGTGGTAGTCCACATATATGCATGAATGATGTTTTCATTGCCAATATGATGTAAATATAGATGAATAAGGATTATGAAATAAATAAAATAAAATTTCAGTATATTTAAGTTATTTCTGTTATTTTATCATCATTTTTTATAAAAAAATTTATTTTTTTCGAAGAACAAATAAAATTAAATCTTTCGGTTTGGAGTTACACCAGTTCTTTGGAAACCCACATTTTTCTTACAACATAATCCTTATAGGATGGCCTTTAGATAATACCAGAACCACTATGACATTGGGAAGTAATTTTTATAAGTAATTTTGGTAAATATTGGTTGAGCTATGTGGCTTAAAATGCATGATTAGTATAGGAGAAGTGGTGTCCTTTTATAAGTGAGGGGAGTGACAACTTAAAAATTGTTCAATTTTTTAAATTAAAATAAGGTTTTAATCATGGTCAAGTGGATACTAGGAAAAATAATCATATATAAGATGTTATAAGGTGAAAATAAATCCATAAAATAACATTTAGATAATTTTTATATATATTTTAATCCTTATCTCTTAGTTAAACCCCCTCAAAACCAAATTTAATCTTAATCATGGTAACATTACTTTTTACCTTGACAACTTAATTATATGCACAAAAATAAAGGATCATTATAGTTATTTTTAGAAATTATTATTCCAAATTTGGAATCCATTTTATCATATTCAAAATCTATATGTTCCATGAATTATATTTAATATACGAACATAGAACACATGGAAAATATTTTTTTGGTAAATACCCATTTAAAGCATAAAAAACATCACCTTGAAATCAAGTAAGAAGTTGATTTATATAATTTTTTGGGTTAAATACTAAAAAATAAATTTTTTAGATTTTATTAATCATTAAAAAACCTACTGGAACATTTGAACCAAACCATTAAATGCAATGAACAAAAAAATATTTTTAATTTAAATAAAATATAATTTATATTTATAAAAGTCAAGAATGGGATATCAAATTAAAAAAATAATGTTATAAAATATTGTATTTAACAAATTTAACATAATTATTTTATAAAATGGTTTAAAAAATTAATAATTCTGGCTTATATAATAATATCATAAATGTGGAAATATTTTAAAAATTAGTATTTTCACTTTTCACACAAAAATCAACCATTTCATAAAAAAATAAAAAATTCATCATAATACTATTAAACACGATGATTCAAAAAAATATATAAATTTTTCAAAATATAATTTAGAACATTTTATGAAATTAATTTTCATATATGCACCCAAAATGCTATTAAAACTATTTTTTATGAAAATATATATTTGAAAGTATAAAATGGATTTATTCACATTACTTGTATAATAACCAGAAATGAATGTTAATTAATTAAATTAGCTATATAACATATGTATTAAATTAATTGGTCAATAATGACTAATTTAATCTGTTATGGTCAAAATACATCGCACACATAAAAAAGTTTTATGAAAAATATCTATTTTACATTTTAAAAAAATTATTATCCTTTATAACCAATTAATAATTAATGTTTGATTTATTACTCATTTTATTAAATAAAAAAATTTAAAATATATTTTATAACATGGATATTCCTATTCATAGTAGTTGGGGTTTGGATTAGTGGTAAGCACCCCATAATCCTACATGAAAAATGGGGGTTCAAAACCCATTGGTCACAGGTACTGCAGCAATACTATAACGGTACTATAGCAGCGGTGATACTATAGATCGGCGGGTACTGTAGTGGTGGTAGTGCATTGTTGCAATGGTGGTACAGTGCGGTACTGTAGCAAGCGGGTTACTATTCACAGAATGGGCATTGGGCCAAACATTTGGGCCTACGGGCTATGTAATGGGCTATAATCCCACAGGTTGTTCGAGCAATGTAATGGGTCTCCCTCTACCCAGTTTAAAGAGGTCATTGATTTTTTTTGATAATAAAATGAGGCTTCATCCCCAACCGTTTAAAAAAATTCCTATTCATACATTCAAATCTTATAGCTTGGTCAAAATTTTCTTATTTAAAAATAGTATATTGTGGTTTTTTTATGAAAGGTATTTTGTATACCATACACTATCAAATATATTTCATAAAGAAATAAATTCCAGAATCATAAGGTCATTCGTTCTACTAGATTAATGAAATTTCATCATTAGAAATTTATCTCATTCATAATAAAATGGGTTTAAAGCATTTTTCTAAAAATCAATTCAATTAATGGGATGATAAAACATACGATCATGAATTGGATTTTTTTAATATTTACAAATAATTTTTTTTAGAATAGAAAATGAAAAAATCGATAATGAAATATATTTTTGAAAATAAGAAAATGGAAATTTAATGTTTCTCTAGAATAACACATAATCATGTTTTTAGATAAGGAGTTCATTGGTAGGAATAAAAATTATGGGCATTTAGGAGAAAAATAACATCCAAAGAATAATAAATATAGAAAGAACAGGATCTTGACAGAGTTAATGAATAGAAAACCATAAAAACGTTTGAAATAAATGAGACCATAAATTCCTCAAAAATAAATGTAGAAGAACCTAATTTTTTATTTCAATTTACTTTAACTAGTTTTGAGGGATTCCTTTACTATCAATATTGGAAGCATTAGAAAATATACATACATTTTTTATTTCGATTTAATAAGCTCAATTTCATCATTTGGTTTGGATTCAATAAATTTCCACATATATACCATTTCATTCTCAAAGAAATAAATATTCAATATGAATTATTTTCATTCCTAAAACACTAAAATTAACATTTAATGGAATAAAAAATCCAAAAAATGTTAACACATTATTCCTCCTACATTTATATATTAAGAAAAACCAAAATTCGTAGAACATGATAAGATAATATTTAATATGAATAAAACATTATATATAAATATTCAAAATCTTGATAATAACTCCCAATTATAAAATTACATAATTCCATAAATAACTAATCTTGAAACATTTCAAAATATTCATACCAAAATTTAAACCCAAAGATTTTAATGATTTAAGAACATATTTTTCAAAGATCACATAAAATTTATTCCCAAACAACAATACTCACTAATAGAGTAACATAATAAAAATTTATATACCCTTGTCTTATAATCTCCATGATATGTTAATATTATTCATAAATAACCTGAATCACCATAAATCCTACATAAAACAATATATGATTCCAAAAGATAATTCAATGTTTATTCATCAAATAATATTGACCATAAAATTCCATAGTAGATAAAAATATTCCATTCAATTTAATCATACAATGTTTTAAAAACTGTAATTAAAATATTTGAAAATAAATTTATCCTCTTAATAACCAAATCTATTTTAAATACTTGGGTTACCAATATGATAAAACACATGTTCCCAAAATTTAATAACATTTATTTAACAATTAAACATAATTAATTCAATAGGAAATTATATTATGACTATAGGTTATCAACACATTTCAACTTATGTCCCTAAAAATTAAAAATAATCTTTCTAAAATAACCTTTTGAATAAAAACATACTAATCCAAAGGACTTTATTCCAATAAATGCCTCCCAAAATATCATTAATCTTTTGAAAATCCCATTACATAAAAACTTAAAATGTTGTATCAATTCTTTGAACATATGATCCAATTTTGACATATCAACCCATGAAAAATATTAAACATTGTAATTCATCCAAACCTATAAATTTATCAAAACCCTTGATTTTATACAAACTATAATGCCTCATATCATAATCAACCCATAATTACATGATTTTTAAGAAGGGATTCACTTTTTTAACTTTACATGCTTTTTTCAGTTGGGAGTTTTTGAGAAATAAAAAAAATATTATATATATAATCCTCACATAACAAATTCGTCACTTCCACTCAATTTCCATTTTTCAAAAAAATAAGATTCATAAATTTAAATTCTTATTTCATTTAAAAAATATTTTTTTATTTGTTGTTAAATCCCCATAGTAGAATGATCGATCTTTCTGTAGTTCCTAAATACCCATAATCCTTATAAAAATATTTTAAAACATCATTTTTGTAAAAAAATCTTATTATGGGATATAAAAATAAAGGAAACTAATTTCAAATTCATGAAAACCCAATAAATGGGTTTTCATTTTGCAATGGACTTTGAACTGAAAAAATATATTACATACCCAATAAATTAGCTTCACAGTTCAAAGATTTAATAAATCATACCATAATAAATCCTAAAGGAAAAAATAGAATCATGATGTTTTCTAATAAAATATGAGCACTCCTGAAAACATTTTCCTGAAAAACATATTTTTTACTCTTAAAATGTGTAGAAACCTTCCATTAAACAAAATATTATTAGATTACATTATGATATAAAGTGACATTAGTGAAAATATTATTTAAAGGTATATAAATATCATGTATTTACCTTGGGACATAAAATTCATGTCACTCTTAATGTATCTCTTTTAAATGGAATAACCCACATTGTTAATTTAACGTATATTCACCATATAAAAAAAACCCTTACCCAATGCATTGGAGATCTATATCATGACCACCCATTTTGAATAACAATAAAAAAAGACAATAACATACATAAAACAAATTAAATATTGAATTTTAATCATAAAATCTCTATAATGTTTCGTTTAACACATATTTAGAAGAAAATTTGGGCTTCAAATAACAATTAAGACAAATAACTTTTCCATTTGAAAACTATTTAAAAATAAAAATTCACAGAAGATAATGGTATGATATTTTATTTTGAAAAACCATTGTACATTATAGAGTAATATTCATAATAATAATAGTCATTATGGTGTGAAATTATTCTCAATATGTATATTTTAAAATTAAGAATTCCTTTCCACTTTATTAAAATGATTCAAAAGTGACTCATACAAGAAAAAATAATACAAACTACTTTTTAAAAATTTGTAATGAATGTAAAAAATATTTTAAAATCACCATTAAAATTATTTTAGTTATAAATAAGAAAATTCATTAAGCCTTTTAATGAACTTTTATATGTTGTAGAAAGAGTTTAAAACATTTAAAACAATGATAAAATGGAATATCCCATACATTGAGTCCTTACTCATTTTGTACATAAATTATTCAATGTATAATAAATTTATAATAAATTTATAATTTTTTAAGAAACATTTTCGATTAAATTTCAATATAATTTTACCTTTTATGTCATTTATTACCATTTCTTGTTTAGTTACCTAATTTTTTAGTTTATATTAGTCATTTTTAGGACGTTCAGTTCATAATCCCAATATAAATCTAGTAGGTTGACCGTGGTCAAACGGACATTATTTAATTATATCTATAATATTAATCATGAAATAATTAATATTTTTATATATTAAATACATCTTTGAATTCATTTATATATGTATGTAAGGAAAAATGATTCACATCACTTTGTGAAGTTGGTAATGACAACTTACACACGAATGATGTTACCATTTTTCAATGGATAAAAATGTTAGAAAATAGATGGAAATTTAACTTTAAATAATTATAATTATGTTTTGAGAATATTAAATATATACATTAAATCCATCATTATAATCATCCATGAGAGGTGGTGTTGGAAAACGAAACAATTGACTTTGTTGAGTTTGTATTCCACACATATGCTCAAATGAAGGTATTATTCCCCATAGGATGGAAAATGAGATGAATAAGTGTTTACCATAAAAATAAGAAAATTTAATTATAGTTGATATTTATGTTTTTATATCATCCTAGTTTAAGAATATTCCAAGGATGTAGAAAAATAAATAAAATTAATTTTCTCAGTTAAGAGTAATATGTCCTCTTTAAAAAACACCTTTCCCTTACATAGTAATCCTTATAGGTAAAAATTTAGATGAGACCAGAGGCCCTAGTTGTTAGGGAGGAAGGTTGGAATCGTATTTGGGTAGGTATTGGTCAACATATATGGCTTAAGAGGTGTGATCAATAGTGGAGTAGTGGTTCTATTTTATAAGCGGGGGGAGTGAAACTCTTGTAATAACTAAAATATTTTAATTAATATAAGGGTTTATTCCTGTTAAAGAGGGACCATAGAATAAAAAATTCATATATAATATTTTATAGGATTGAAATAAATTCAAACAATCAAATTTATACATTTTTTGGAAAAATTATACACCTCATCTCTTAGTTAAAACCCCTTTAAACCGAATTTAATCCTAATCGTAATAACTTAATTTTTTTATGTTGATAACGTAATTACATTAACAAAGATAAAATGTTCCTTATAACCAAATTTTTACACAATTATTCTAAATCATTGATCAATATTTCCATATTATAAATTTATCGGTGCCCAAATATTGCATTTAATATATGTATGAAAAATGCATGAAAAATAATTTTTAAGAAAATACCTAATTTTAGAAATAAAATAATTTCACCTAGAAATAAAATAACAAGTTGATATTAATTTTTTTTGTTAAATAATCTAAAAATTAAGGCTTTATAATTTTTCATCAATCCAAAACTTGATATAACTTTCTAAGCATACCATAAAATTAAAAAACCAAATAATTATTTTTAATATGAATAAAGTATAATTTATTTTAAAAAGTATATAATGAGATAAAAAATAAAAAACTTCATTTAAAATAAATTATTTAACTTCTATAACATATATTGTTTTGAGAAAAAAAATTAAAAAAGTTATTAAGTCATGTTTATATCATAATAATTTGTTAAAAGGGACAACATTTAAAAAGTTTGTATTTTCAAAATTTACCAAAAAATAAACTATTTCTGGAAAATATAAAAAAGTAGCCCTATGAAAAAAATGAAATTATGTTTTCAATTTTTTTTCCATTTTCTCAAATTGAATTTATAATAGTGTAAAATATTAATTACAATATAAGTGCAAAAAATGCAATAAAAATAATTTCTAAAGATAATGTATTTTTAAATCCTAAAATGGATTTATTCTCATTACATATATAATAACCCTAATAGAGTGTTAATTCCTTAAATTTTACATATAAACTACTAATTAGAATCATTTAATAGTAATGATTAAATTAATATATTAATTTAAAAATACATTAAACAAATAAAAATAGTTTTATGAAAAATTTCACTTTTATAATTTAATGATTTTATCTTCATTTCTATAAAATTAATAAAAAATATCTAATTAATTATTCATTTTTAAGGAAACAATTTCAATATATATATTTTAAAATATCATTATTGACATTCAAACCCACCAAAAAAATTTCTAGGTCAAAATTTTTGTATTTAAATAGTAGTATATTACGGCTTGTTAATGATTGGTGTTACATATGTAACACACTATCATATATATTTCTTAATGAAAATTAATTAAAAAATCATTGGTTGTTACATACTATCAATCCATTCTAATGATCACTACTTTTAAAATTTTATTTAATGATTATTTACTGCCTCGTAAATAAATTTTCCACTTTCTCATTATCTATTCTGTGTGCATTCGATTTTTTATAGGCTTGAAGGCCTCTTAAGTATTATTATAAGAAAATGTAAATACTTTCATCAATAAATTTTTAATGCGATGCATCCTTATTTCCATGGATTACTTTTTTTCTATACTAGATACTAAAAATTCATTGTTAAGATAATCATTTCAATTTACTCTAAATTGATCTTTATAGTAGGTTACACTTCCTTCAAATATAGCTACATAATTATAGCTAATTTTTAAAGGAATCAATCATTTACATACCTAGTATTATTATATAATATACCATATATGATAAATAAACCTCTATGGATAATGTGCCATTTTAGGGATTTCTAATGATTGATTAATGATTACTCAGCATAGAAGAAATAATTATAAATAAATCTTCTCAATATCAACCATGATTAATTACTGAATCAATGCATATTTAATATAATGAAGAAGTTATATACCTTATACTAGTGATTTTATCTATTTCATATTTATTCACAAATCATGATGAAGATTAATAGAGGAAGCTATAATACACCATACTTCTTGGTGTATATGTGGGTTGATGTGAACAACCCATTACATGAACAATACTCTCTTTCAATATATGAAATCTAGTACATCTCATGGAACTGATGGATGAATCATAGATTTATGGGGAGAAGGATAATCAAAAGTGTCTTAGGAAAGAATAAACCAAGCCATCTTGAAGATTTCTATATCCTTATAAATCTATTAAGACACTCCCATTCATTACCTCATACATTTATAATTTATGAGTTAATTATATGGCCAAACATGAAATCATCACATGAATGAATCACCCTTATTAAGTGTTTCATTTTATGAAACTTCCAATCTAAAGATAGAAAATGGGGGAAAATAATATGAATATTAACAAAATAATATTGGTCTAGAATAATCCAGATATAAGAATAAATATACTTCAAGATACACCCTTAATAAGGCATAAAATATGAATTTTATTATTTATATTTATCCATAAGATATATCCAGGAATGCATCAAATCTGTGTGAATTTAAGGAATATCTCCACTAAAAGAATACTTAAACTAAAACCACATATACATTGTTCCATTCACATTATATCATATATTATGGAACACCTTGTGAAAAAATATCCAAAATTATTATTTTTTGTTATATTCCAAAATAATTTTGGAAATCTATAGTTAACATTACCATGTACCACATCCTATAAAATACCTTTTGAATATCTATATGAAAATAAATTTTTAAAAACTCTAAAAACGTTTAGATAAGATCTCTATGTTAAACTCAATCCCCATTCAGTACACCACGAAGTGTGACCCCATATTCATTTTTCGAGCTCACACTAAATATGAATTCTAGGTTCTATAAATGTAAGAAAATATCTACCACCATCCAAGAATCAATTCCACTCAAGATATAAAGCGGCACAACAAGATATCTATAATAAACATGTATCTAAAAATCTATTCCCAGTAACTGCATCATAATAAAGCATGATTTTTCATATGATCCCTTTTTCATAGACATCGAGGGACCATGGGACATTAATTCTATCAATGTATTATAGCCAACTAACACATTATTATTTATTTATGTGTAGAATAACCAAGTAAACAAATACATTACATGTTATCCCCTTTATTGATGCTCATATCTTATACCCCTCAGACAAATAGGTAAGCACATCATATTTTTTTATAGGTATGGTCATACACTTGATCAATCTATCTCAATCAAGTCCCCATAATTCATACTCATCATAATAGGGGGAAATTACTGTATCGATTATGATCTAACCAATGACATGATTAAAATCCATCAAATATCCTTAATTTCATATTCTTAAAAACTTTTATAAGAAAGGCATCGAAGTATAATGGTATCATGCTTGGTATATCTATAACCACATGTATGGGGAAATCGAAATATAAATAATTCATCATTATTATTCTAATAACATAGCGTATGAAACTCCACATGGTATATACTTGGCGAGGCATCCAACGTAAAATCTCCATTTTGGGCCACATGAACATACTTCATATCTCAATAAAAGAATCTTAGTCATGATAATAATAAAATTTTCTCACAAACAATAATAATCCTTGAAAATAATCAGTTAGGGATAACTCGAAGTCATACCTTGAGAGGATAATTACCATTTCACATCTATATATATTTATAAATATTTATATACATATAGGTAATTTATAATAATTATAAAGTAGATATTTAGTTTTATATATCATTTTTCATTTTATATACTAAAAATTTGATGATAATAATTTATAAAACCACACATAATAACCCATTTATAATATAACATATAATAGACTTCCATACAAGCCTTATATTTTCTATACTTTTATCAGTTTTGTTAAACACATTACATCACCATGTAATTCCTTCCACATAATTATGTGAACACATGATAAATCCATCCAACTAAACTATTTTTTTGAGTAACATATATGAATAAAGAAGTGTTGAATTACAATGGCATGTGGGAATCATAATCCTAATATTTAACTCCTTTATTATTCTCAAACTCCATGAATTCACAACATCAAATGCTACAATGTTAATAACATATGTTGTCTTCTTATAACTTCTTTATTATTTTATCGCCATCATTCATAGAACTTTTTCAATAAATAGTTGACTTCAAAGTGGTATTCAATTTATACTCGGGCCATTTTAATCCTATATCTCTTAACTTTTATCTTCTCAATGTTCAAACATATTCTAACTATCCTCTTAGATATTATATTGTATTCAGAATATCTTTTTAAGATACATAAACTCTTTTTTATTAGAAAATAATATATAATTCCTTAGGTGGAAATATTTTACAAACTATTACTACCAAATAATATATGTAATTTTTTTCGTTTAGATAATTTATTTGAAAATAATATTAATCTATAAAATACTCTATTGAAGGGTGGTGGGTTCACATACCACATTTTATAGTAAAATTATTTAATAAACTATTTTGTCTGGAAATTCTATTTATACTTTTTCTTTTCTCAAAATGTATTACAGAATCTAATGAATCATAAACGTTTTGTATTGAAGCAATCATATCATATTGAACATAAAAGCTCTTTGTTAATAAAAATAATTCCATTAACATATAAGATAAATAATATTAAAACATATAACCTTAATTTAGATCCATATGATCTTGATAATATTCTTTTACATTCAAATCCTAGATCCAGTTATACTTTTCTTATTCCTTTGAATTAAAATTATTATATAAATTAATTATTTTATTTATTTTATCTCATTTAAATTATCGAAATTTATAAAATATTTATTTTGTGTCATATAGCAATAAATATAATTGAACTGATTTCAATAACATAAATACATGAAATAAAATTCCATGATGTTTCAAAACTATATCAGATATTATAGAAAATTACATCATATGGAGAAATTGACATCGTTCCTAACATTTTGTTAAGGTTTTAATGACCTTTTATGGCTAGTTGAATAAAAATTATTGGAATTTCTAACGATATTTTCTTCTTCTGGATTGATGTTTTACCCACTTATACTATCATAAGAGAACCATAACCTAGAAATGACATTAACTAGTTTATCTATCCTTAAAAAATTGAGAATATAAAGTAAAATTTTCTTCAACACATTAACATTTTAAAGGAATTTCCATTAATGATTTGAGAAATAATTCCTCAACCAAAATAAATAATATAGGAAACCTTCCCCCCACCAAAATCATTAATATATATAATAAAATTAAATAAATGATTGGAGACTATATTCCTTAAGTCATATTTTATCTAATAAATTTGAAACATTGAGAGAATCATTCTATGATTCTCCTAAGAATTTAGATTCAAGAGTTGAAAAACATCAGTAGTCAATTAATCAAGATGGGTTTCTCTAACACGTAGAATTAATTTTTTCTTTATAAAAATTATTATGTTTAGTACAAGTCTTAAAAGATGTTTAATTTATTCCTTTTCTTTCTATAGATATATCTAATGTTGAAGTCTTATTAAATTTATTCTAACATATCTGTAACAAAATATTTTATCAGATGAGTATCTTGTTTTATATAAATTTCATAAATAATTTAAAAAAATTTGACCCCACTAAAATTTTAACACCTTTTAAACATTTCATACAATTTAGTTAGAATAGATCCATATTTCACTATACAATGTCTCTTCCTTGGATTTCCTCTCAACACATAGTCATTTATATAGGGAATCATCACAATCATATCATATATGGAACCCATGGATAGTTTAGTGAACCAATCCTCATCCACTACATAATATAGATTAACTTAACACCATTCCTCTTGTAACCTTATCCTATTATGTTCTCCATGTTAAGTGTGACCCAAAAAAATCAAAAATAATGTGAACCTAATAATATTAGGTTTAACCATTAATTTATTTCCTTAGAAAAAATAATCCAGGTTCATCCATATTTTATAGGACCTACCCAATTGGATAATCAAGATCTTGACAAGTGTCCACTCATTACGGAATCTAACAAATAACATTTTAAGGGTGTTGATCCTAAGAAAAGTGAATACCTTGAGGGAGGGGTGAGATATTAGGGTATATTGATTTAATTAATTTACCCTTTACAATAATCTTATTTAGTTTTTAGTAGTAACAACTCTCCCCTTCATAATATATATAAAGTGATAATGATAATAAAGAGGGATAAAAGAAATTTTTCCTGTTTTACCCAAACTTTTATTATCCAGGGATCATAAAATAATTATGCGATGATATACCAAAATCATAAAGTGAAATCCATTATTCTTAACATTAATAGTGAACTCACTGATCCACTTGGATTATATCCCACACCAAGCAGAAAACTCACTTATCTAAATAACTTATAAAGCTCACAACTTCTCTAAGTAAAACCTTCTCTATCACCATAATCTTGTAATAAGATTACACCATTAGTGGTGTATCAATCAGCTCTACTTGAATCAATTTGAATAACTATAAGGATATCAAATGGGAAGGACTCCAAGACCCACCTTCTTTTTTTATCCAATTTTTCAACACTAATATGTAAATAATTTTATGACAAAGATATATCTATCTATATTTATTAAACTCATATATTTTTCAAATAACAATATTATAAATTTCAATTTAGTGTTCTTTTCTGTCTTCATATATATTCAAAAAATGATGTGAATATTATTTCCCTAATATTTTTCACCATGATTTATTTTCCATAAAAATTTCTCAACCAAATCTTGTGAATCTATACCCCATGATCTAAGACTCCTTTGATTCTCAATAACTCCAAAATACATATCAACCACTCATTACTTATGATCTACCTGAATTATTTTTTCATTATCCTTACTCCAATCATGGAGTAATAATATTACATGTAATAGAAACATCTAAATAGGTAGAGTAATTGAAATCCATATACTCAACCTCATGGTGTATCCTTTCTTTCAACGTGGTTAAAACATTTACACTAAGAAACATTTTCAATATTATTTTAAAATTGATAATATATATCATAATGTCTGACTTGATGATGAGGTGATCTTAACATATAAACATTTTTTTACAGAGGTTTCCCTTATGTATTGTATACTTCTCTAATTTTTTTTGCTGAGTGTACCCTTACATATTTGACATTTTTTCAAATTTAGTCACAGATGTGACCCTTATATATTGGTTAGATTTATTAATTATACTAATATTTAATATATACTATTATGTATCAAGTATTATAACTCTTACACAATTCTAAACACTTTCTATAATGAAGCATAGTTATCATTAAATATAATCCTTGTTAATTTTACACATCACTTGGTTTCTATTATGCATCCTTAAAAATATTTTGTAATTTTTCACATTTTATCACTATATATTATTGTATCAAATAAATTTCATCATGAATTAATTTTATGTATTCAAATTTACCATTTTTCTAATCAAATATAATCTTTACAAATCATGTTAATTAAATTTATGTATAAAAACAAGTGTTTTCCCTTTCCTACATTTTCTCTTCTTTTAAAGCTACTTTTATATATAAAATGATGTTTTCCCCCTTTTTCATTTTTCTATAAACTCCAGTCATAGTGTGGTCCTTATTCTCATGATATGGTTTTTCATGAAACTTACATAATATTTCCCAATCTTCCAAAATTAATTAAGGAATTCCAATTTACGGCAAGAGCATCCCCTTACAAAACAAATTTTGGAATGCTTATTTCATAATTATATCACCAATTATTTCAGAATAACATCCAATTAATCTTCATTATCTATTTGGAAATAAATTTTTATCCATCATCAGTTCCCCATAAAAAATAACATCTATAAAAAATCAATTGATCATCTATAATAACATCCAAACTAGAATTTTCAACAAACACAACAGAAAAATACTATAAGTGGGTTTTTTTAATAATCTCTCCATTTAGGTTTGTTTAAAAATTATACAAAATAGATTCATTACATATTCATTTGAAAACATCAGACCTAATAACAATATAGTAAAAACCAAATTTTTATTTCCAGTAGTGCATCAATGATTTATTATTCACTGACTCTAATCACACATGAATAAAGCTCATTTTGGGAAATAAGACATAAAATATTAATAAATCATGAAAAAAAATCATTGATAATAATTATGATAAACACTTATAAACTATGATAATCACACTGAATAAAAACTCATGTACTCTTCCCTATCCACATTAATCTATTATCTTAAACAATTTATCTCCATTTTGTAATAAAGCCACTGATTAATTCTATTAATGTTCACAAGATAGGGTTACAAAACCAAACCATATATTTCAATAGAAATATAATATCTTACCATATATAATGAATTTCATATTGGGGTAGAATAACCTTCTCTAAACTATCTAATTGCGAGGATAGGTATGGAATCAAAGAGCCAACTGATTCCTCTCAAAATAAAAATTCTATAGTGAATTTGTAATGATGTATGCAACCAAATATTATATTGACACATACTCTAAATTCACTATACCTTTGTTAGTCTTCTAATTCATGAAATAATACATTATATTGATATACCTTTTCATTGAGATATTAACACGTTTTTTGATGTTCTGGATAGAACATTAGTTATCACTCCCCATTTTAATACAATATTTCATATAAACACCACCCTATTTGAATTAAAGGTTTATCTAGTATTGATAGAACATATAATACCATGCTATTGGTTCATATTTTATCCCATAAAATTATTCTCAAATTTCGATACATTCTTCTAGACATCATCTAGAAAAATACCATTTAGTATCTTCACATACACTTCCCCCTCTAGGTCTCTGTTATGGAATGCTGATTTAACATCCATTCTGTACACCATGATATTTAATTTTAGTGAAATATCTATAAATATTGAATAATTTCCAAACAGTGTAAGAAGGAAAGTGTTTTATCAACATTAATACCTGAAATATTTTAATATACCTTTCATGCCATAAATTATTTGTTTTATGTTATCTTTATATATTCATTGATTTTTTTATAGAAAACCATATTGGGTTCGATGAAACATTTATCGTTTAGCTGCAGGAAAACCTCCCCTATCATTTTATTCTCATCTTTTTCAATCTATTTATTAATCCATTCCATCTAATTTTTATATTTTTCAACATAATAAATGAAAATAGGGTCTATATTAGTCAATATATAATTTGTTTTGGAGGATTTACCCTGTTTGTCTTCACCATAGTTCACCATTCATGAAAAATACTTTATTTATTGATGTCATCTCTTATTCTTAAATTTCTTATAGATTCAGAACCTACTTTTATTTCATTATCATAATTTTATTATTCTAAATAGTCTTCACCAAAATATGTTCCCTATAGGGTGCTCAATTCAACATCACATTCCACATAAATGTTATCACTTTTTTATGCATAACATGATCATTTTATTAAGAATTTTCCTCATTTAAGACAAGAGTGACATATTTAATTTTAATGAATTTTTATAATAATTTTTTTAAAATTTATTTTCCATGATTTTAAATGGGAATATGAGGAAAACAGTGTTCACCAAATGTATCAAACTTTTTTGTTCTTATTATTTTTGAGAATAAAGAGCTTCTCATAATTCAAAAGAATTTCATTATTGTCTTCTTTAAATAAAATATATTACAGGGTTTATTATTCTCATTTGGATACAATAATGATATATATATATATATATATTCTTATATATACATGACTTCATTCCATTACATCACTAAAATATTTTTCTTAATGATAATTATTTGAACATATTTTTAGTTATCTAGTTTCACCTCTCAACAGTATTGTTTTATTGAGGATTTATCACTTTCGATGCATGGTTCCCAATAATATGATTCTAAAGATATTATATAAATTAAAATTTAGTAAATTAAATGCAATTATTACTCATGAATTACTGAATATTCTTCCCGAACATATTTTTTTGAATATCTTGTAATGTGTTAAAGATGTAAAGACCATTGATTTGTGAGTTATCACCATTATCCATGGTATCATATTATTATCATAAATTTTTTTTACCTATTTATATCAATGGATTTTTTTTGATGTTTGAACAATGAAATAAAATGTACACAAACTCATGAAATCTCATAAATTTATTTTCCATTACCTTATATTTATTATGAATTATTTACAATTTTTTAAAAATTATTACTTGTATGAGTTTGGTCACATGAGAGTTTAGAGATATCATGATCTCCTTCATTACATTTCTAATCTTCCAAGGTGTTTTGGTTTATGTGCCTAATACATTTTTCTAAATATTGTTTTATTCATACTAGGTTATATTACATAAGTTTTCTTCTTTAAAAATGAGATAGATATTCTCCTTTATGAACTTCATTTTCATAACAATCATATCATCTCTTCCTTTGATGATATAATCCTTATTCATGAAATTTATTGCATTCCCCATGTCACAAAATGGGAATATTTATATAAAATTTGGAAAAATTATTTTATCTTCTATTAAATTCTTGCGCCTCTTATGTTTCACTCTTATTTTTGGTTTTTCTAGAGCTAATGATTTATCAACCTTAATTATTTATAAAGTAAACGACAATTTCCTACTCATGCTTGATCCTTGGGAAAATATATGTTTCCCATCATATGTGAAGCACAACCATTTCCTAATATCAAAATTAAATTCAAATGAATTTATTATAAAGTAATTATCATGAAGTTCACCTTCTCTTTTAACCCTATTCTATAAAATCTGGTATAAATCATGTTTTTTTCTTTAGAATAATGGGTCACTCATTGTTCTACAGAAGTTACTTCTAGTAGTGGAACCATATACTATGATAGAGATCATGTTTTATGTCATAGAGTTCGTGTATGTATTGTGGTTTGGGAACTATATTGTGGTGGTTGGATTCTATGACTTGGGTCAGTGTTTGTAAGAATGTGACATAAAACATCATCTATGGAATGGAGGATAGAAGGTAGAGTCCATGTAGTTTTTCCAATATCAGGGTCACCAAACCATAGATAAATAGTCATGAAATAGTATTCCAATTAGGGTTTGGAGGATATTATTTAGTGATAACCATTTTACCTAGTCATGTCCTCTATTTTATAGGATCTCACGATTGACCATGGTGTGGATTCTGGATATGCTTTTAACCAGGAACCATTGTGGTGTGTCAATTTTCCAGCACTCAACTCCTTTCTATTTTTGGAATCATTGTAGTGTAACCTTACACACTACCCCATGATTCCTATTTTTTTAGAATATATAAAAATATATGACCCCCTAGATCATAATTTGGTTTTTAAATTTAGTGGCTCCTTGGTGGAAATTTTGGCTCTCTCCCTCTTCCCATTAGATGTTCTTCATTCAAGTTGGATGCTTGGATATCCATTGGGATTAATATAGTATGTGTAATCCTTTCTAATATGCTTTATTATATTATTATCCAAGAGTTTTCTGCCTTATGAGACTAGATTTATGGATTTACAAAGAACATAGAGCATTTATTTTGTTTCTATTAGAAATATGTTCTTGAAAATATAATATATTCCTCCATCACTAGTCTATAAGGAAACATTATTTTCATTGACCTCAACATAGTTGTCTATATCCTATGGTCTATCCCTTGTCATGCCTTATGTTATTTTGATTTTCTGAGGTTTTGAAATATGAAATTGAGGATTTTAAATCCATGAGAGGTGAAAATAAAACTTTTTTGGACAGATAATTGTTTTCAAAAAGGATTTTCTATAAAAAACCAATTTATGATCAAATAGGGATTTGATTGAATGAATCAAAGATGAATTTTAATTGAAAAGTTTCTTCAAACCTTAATTTAGTGTATATAAATATAGAAAATATTTTATGAAAAAGGTCATGGAAATGGAAGATTATTTAACTTTTATTTTTTATGAAAGATGAATCCCTTTTTTTAACGTAATGGTCATTTGATAGGTTATTGGGAAGGACATGGGGCATAATAGAATGATATACATATGCAAGCACTGGTGGAGTCAATAATTACTAGTGGAGGTTCCCATGATGAATTTGATGCTAGTGGGAAGCCTTTATAGTGAACCATGGTTCCATGACTTTAGAGTTCACACATTCTAGAGAGTGTTTTAGATCTGTCTTAGTTGTGTACACCCTTTTCTTCAGATTTTACCTTTGATACTTTAGTGATAAATTATGTGAAAGTATACTGATATAATTATTCATACATTTGATATGGACATTGATTTTTAAAACCCATTTTATAAACTTCGTTATGCATCATGAATAAATTTGTATCGTATTTATTTGTTCATTGAATATGGAAGGTTTTTAAAATGAGAACAAAAGGATGATTTTATATTGAAAAATGATTTCTTATTGGAAAGATATAGATTTTTCTTACAAATTAACTAACATATTCATATAGATAGACAATATATATAGTTTTAGTGGTATCCAAATGAGATTTAGTATTCACATCCTACTTTTCCCATTGGGAATTCGTAGACATGGTTTTAAAGGATACATGTTAAGGGAAGAGAATCATGTAAAGGATGACTCTCCTAGTTTGATTTTCCATCATGGTGGGTTGGGATGGTTGTATCATATGATCACCTGGAGATTGACCCATGGGATACATTGGGTTTTGTATTGATGTCATTAAATTTTTTATTTTAGACCACATTATTAAGTTATTAGATGTTACCTTTATGGTTTGATTATTATTAAAATTTCATATTTTATGATATACACTACGATAATCTACTTGTGTCTATATTTTCACATGTATTTTAGAGGGTTAATTAATTTTCATGTTTCTCTATATGATGTTATGGTGAATGTCACTAGTTCATGGTGAATAAGTATTCACTTCGGGTCTTATGGCTAGCTAATTCGAGTAACATTATGGGTTGGCACAAGAAGATTTGTTATAAAATGATATCAATGGGGATATGTTATTATATATTCCTATATTTAATCTTGTGTATCAACCTATTTCATTTAGGGTATTTTGATATAAATGAGATAGGTATTTATGAACTTGAGATGAAGTGTGGGTGTTTTCTAGGAAATCTCACTTTCATGATAATCCTTGAGTTACTATTGGAAGTCTGTGGTTTTATAGTACCATTATTTATAGTTGTATACATTTGGGATTTTTTTTTCTAAATTTTTTTATGATAAATAAATAAACATTATTTATATATATTTTAAGTTATTTTATTTTAAATTCGTTGGATCCTTTAAGAAGAACATATTAGAATGTTAAGGTAAAAGCAATAGAGAAATGACCATAAGAGAATCCTCCAGTTGACTCATTTTTTGTGGAAACTATAATCCAAATGATATAGTCCCCAGAAAAAGTCTCCAGTTGTGAACCAAAATAAGGGTTATAACATGCTTTTAAATTCATTATGAATCACACTACACTCTAAATTATACCAATGTACCCTAGGAACTAGAATAATGGATTGAGGGGATTGATATGATTTTCCAATTTTTAAACACTATAGAAAACACCAAGTTTGTTTTCTCAACATATATTCTTAAGGTGTTGGGAATTATGTTTTGGGAATATATTGTGCAATCCAAGTTACATAAAGATATCCCCCATATAACATTCAAGAAAGTGTTCAATCAAATGTTATATCCTAAGAAACTGATAGTAGTGAAGGATTTAGAGTTTATTTATTTGGTGTAAGGATATTGTTCTATTAGAGAGTATGATACTTAGTTTACTCAGTTATTTCACTTACCTCTAGGTATTATTTACAATGAATATATTAAGGTGTGGAGGTTTCATATGGGTTTGATGAATAATATTTGATCAATCCAAATTCATATATTCCAACCCATCTTTACAGAGTTTTTGGACAAGGAATATATAGCTATTTAGAATATAGTTGGAAATTAATTTCTCATTAGAGTCTCAATATTCGAAGGAGGTATAAAAATTTTATTTTTTGTATAGAAGATAATGTGGGGTGATTCTAACTTATGTAGTGAAGGATGTAGTGGAAGAATGGTACTTTCTCAGCTTGTTTGATGAGATGTATTTGGATGAATAGAGAGTTGAAATATAGGTATTCTAAATTTTTTCCTAGATTAGATCATCTATATAAGATCATATTTGAATTTTTAACACTGAGGATGTGGATTTTTTAATTATTTATAAAAAATAATTATTTTGGGGAGAGCTCAGCTGAGTGGTCTCATTCTACTGATGGAGTGTTGTGCATCTGAGTTTTGGTTGTTATTCCAACATACCTAATAAAAGAATTTGTAGAGGATAGACTATGATCCAGTTGGTATATGTACCATGTATATACTACTATGTTTCATTAATTTAGACAACATTATTGGTTTTTGGGAATGAGGTGGTGGATTGTGTGTTTTTTTTCATAGTGCCTTACTTGTTAGATAATTAAGGTGTAACATCATATTCCTTCAATTTTTTTTACCTTTACCTAGTATAGTGTGTAAATAGGACGATATAATCATCATAATTTTGATTTTTTTACCTCATAATATAATTATAAAGGATTTTGTTCGGGTTATTATTGATTAACTCAAAAAATTAGTGCATTTCCTACACATGAATGTGTCTATAAAGGCAAAATATTATTGACACCTGTATATTTAGGCGGTTTTCACTATTCATGGTGTTCCATTGTCTATCATTTTGTATTATGACCCATGATTTACTTATCATATTTGGAGTGTTTTTTAGATAGCAATGGGTTCACATTTACATTTGAACACGACTTATATTCCCCATCCTGATGGCCAATATTAGTGAGAAATATAGATTCTTGATTACATTATTTAGGCATGTATGATTTTCATTCGCACATATTATGATAAAAATATTCCCATAGTGTAATTTTTATAAAAGAATATATTTCATGCATCTACCAGGATGGGTCCATTTGGGTCATTGTATGGGAGGATTTTGAGATCATCGCTTAATAGGGTAAAGGATTGATAAAATACCTTGTAAGGACTGAGTATCATCCATGAAATGATGGATCTTGTACCATTGATTATGAAAAGATTAGATATAGACCAGAGTCATCATAAATTGTATATTAATAGGAATCCTTTTCTATTGGATTGTGTAGTGGGTGATTTTGTTTTTCTCATAGTTGTGCCTTGGTCGGGACATATATTCTTGGGGAAGTAGGGTAAGTTAGACGATTTTGTTTTTGGTCGATTTTCTACTGAGGAGTGACACATGAATTTGGGTTTCTGATTATAATTGCATAATAATTTTAATTCTTTTTATGATATGTTACTTGTTTCCAAACTAAATAAGTATAGACCATATCCCTTCCACATGATTGAGAGGGTGAATCTTGAAATTAAACATGAATCCTTAGTGATTAAAAAGAATATTCAAATAGTGGACCGATATGATAAAAAGATGTGTGGTAAGACAATCCCATTGGTTCATGTAAAATGGGATTTTGTTAAGGAAACAATGATACATGGGAGTATGAGGTCTCAATGATACAATAATGGAATTATCAATATGTTTGGTTCATGATCCTAATCCTTTATATGGATAGAGATATTTTACAGTTTGGAAAATTTTCATACTATAGTATATAGAATCTATTATATTCCCTCTATTTTTTTTGAATTATACTCCTGTCATAGGTTGAGAGATGTGAATTATGATAGGGAAACTTTATACTATGGCACATATCCTTTTTGCATCATAGAGGTTGCAGCTATAGTGTAATTTGGGAAATAACACATAATAGTAAATTTCAATGGTACTGGTTATATTGGAATAACTACAACATGGGGTTTTCACTATGTCATGAATTCTAGAAGATGGAGTTGAGTTAGTTCTCTTAATATTGGGGTCCCACATCAAGGAGTGTTGGTTGCAGCATAGTTTCCATGTTAGGGCTTATAGGCTGTGATGTAGTGATGTCCCTTGTATCTTAGTTCTTTTGTAGGGTTAATAGGATATTCTTGTTAACCAGATGTGTATTTTGGTTTCAATTTTGATAAAGAACCACTGTGGGATAAGATAATTTATTGCATTGTATTCCTTGACGTTTCGAGACACATTGTAGAATATCTTTATACACTATAATGTGACACCTTTTTTCTGGGTTATTTATAAATATATGACCCTCTAACCATGATTCAGATTTCATTGACCTAGAATATCCTTTATGGAAATTTTGTCTCTATCCCTCTTCCAGTTGGTGGTTCTTCATGTCAGTTGGAATGTTTGATCTCTCTTGTGGGTAATCTAATATGTGGAATCCTCTTAAATATATTTTTTCTCTTATTCACAATGTGTTTTATTCTGTATGAGACTATATCACTAGATATTGTCTGATCATAGATAATTGTTTTTGTTTCCATCTAATATATGATCTTATGAATTTGATCTCTCCCTCTCCCATCACTGGTCTAGAATAAAAAAATGTTTTTATAGAACTTAAGGTAGATGTATCCATCTTATAGTCTATCATCTGTAATTCCTTGTATTATATTGAATTAATTTATTTTTGAAATATGAAATTTAATATTTTAAATCCATTATAGGTGAAAATAAATATTATTTTGATAGGTTATTATCTTCAAAAGGTATTTTCTTTAAAAAAATATTTTATGTTTAAATATGGATTTAATTGAAGGCCTTAAAGACAAATTGATATGAAAAGGGTTTTTTAAGCAATTAATAGCTGTGTATTACTATATTTTTTTTATAAACATGGTATTAGAAATGAAATGTCATTTTCCTTGGAAATATTTTAATAATACACAATTTCTTTTCTTAAACAAAAAGGTGATGTAATATTAGATGAGGAGGACCCTATGATATTGGAAAAAACTGAACATATATAAGCGCTAGTGGAGTTTTCTATCACTAGGGGAGGTGAACATGATTCCATAGAATCTAATAGGTACCCTTTATAGGGAACCAAGGTTCTCATACTTTAGATTTCAATTTTTATGGACTGTGTTTCATGTTTTTATTCAGTGTGTACACCCTTGTGTTGGAGTGTGTCATGACCCGTTCCCTGGGGCCCATGCCATGAATACCCGAAGCCCACCTTCCATAGGCCAGGGGTTGGTGACTAGCATCGAAAGGTGTATTCCCTGAAACAAGAAAGCATTGCCTTTAAACCTGCACAAACACATGGTTCGAGAACACAACAAGAAGAAACTTTGAAGTAAACTGCTATAGTAAAAGAGTGCTAAAAGAAAAGGGAGCCAGAATATAAGCCCCACTGAAAATGTACAATTAAAAATAAAAGGTAAAAATACAACTAAAAAGTACATAATAGATCTAGGATCGTCCAATGAGGATCTTACCTAAAGGGTATGTATAGATCATCTCCTCAACACTCCACGCCCACCTATCTCCTACGCGTACCGCCTAGTCCTAGCTCCCTCAGACCACATCCTAACTACTCGATGTCTGTAAAAGACACAAAAAGGTATGGGCATAGCCCGTGCAGTGGTGAGTATAACGATACTCAGTAGGGACCCTGAGAACCCTAATGGTCTCTCAGAATTCCACAAGGAAAACCACAAAGAATGATCTCTATCACCAAGAACAATGTAATATATACAGCTCAACTAGATCTTAGCTCAAACAAGGTATATAACATAGAGAAATAGGATTAAAATTATGACCCACACAGGATCACTGTGAATATTGATATCCATCCACAGTATTATTTGGGGTAGTAACAAGTATCATTCCTAGTCACAAAGTCGAACACCTCCGCTACGGGAGAACTCCTCCTCTAAAAATTAAAGTGGGCCAGCCGCATCACACAGAGGTGCTTTCCACTAATATTAGACTACTAGGGAACTCCTCATGTCGATTTCCATGGGTCTACTGTGTCACACAAAGGTGCTTCCCACCATGGGTCTTTCACATCACACATAGATGCTCCGCCTTGTGGCCTACTAAGTTACTCATCCTATCGGGTTCCATGGGTCTACCACATCAAAAGAGGTGATCCCCACCATGGATCTACTGCATCAAACAGAGGCACTCCCCACTGGGACTTTTCAGTCACTCTGAGTAAAAACAGTTAGCATTCGTCAAGTCTCAGCCAGTCGCAGGGTTCTGTACGTAGCGCGCTTGGGAGAACTGCTCCCCAATCAATAGATCATATTTCAACCAGAATGAAGTCTCAAAAACAAGTAACATGATGATATGTCATGTCATAAGGGTTACAATGCAATATATGGTGAGTCAACCAGACACCCGGTCTGTGTGTGATTGGCATTTCATTGCCGAGGGCTTGGTTAGATTCAGGTGTGATTCAACCCGGCCATACTCCAAGATTCTCCTAAAATCTCATGGAGTATTTCAAAAATACATTCTCACTCCAAATATCCTGATTCTATATACGGTTCATCAAACAGACGTCTGGTTTAGAGGCTATGGCCCATTTGTGTAACTGGTTGGTACTGGGTCTGAGTTAGGTCTGCTTCCGTCGGACCAGCCCAACCGGATTCAACATGGGCCAACCTGAATCAACCTGGGTCTACCCGGTGCAACCCAAGTCCAACCCGACCTGGGTCAACCAGGCTCATCGGGCCCTGCCCGATATTGCTAGGCTGCGGGTCATGCCACTGGGACACAGATTGGCCTGATGAGCGGCAAGTCTGTCCGCTAGGCCGACTCGGTGGTGCAACCCGCCTGGCGGTGCAGGCCACCAAGGGTACCCAGATGTGGTGCATCTGGGTAGTGCTGACATGGTTCTTAGCCATGTTAAAGGGTCAACCTCTAGGGGTTGACCCCACACGGCACCACGTGGAACCACGACTTTACCTCCTTGCGCGCTGCTGGTGCGCACCCCGTCCACCAGCCTCCATTGGAACCAGATGTCCCCTATTCTAGTAGTGTCCGTCGTAGGCCATGGCCTTGCTACCGTGTCGGTACGCCACTAGGGGCACAACCCACCTTCGATCTGCTTGTTCCATCATGGCCGGCTGACATGCTAGTCGACCTCTCCAACGGAACGCGATGGTACATCGCACCATTATGTGCAGCCGTCCAGTGTGCCATCCACCATCCTCCGATCACTATGGATGACAATCCGAAACCTTCTTTGTTCATTAGTGATGCGTGATGGCATGCTGCACCTCCTCCATGATGGGTAGATGTTGTTTGATCTGATGACCACCACAGCTTTGTTCCACAACTTCTTCTTGTAGTGTGCATCGACGCGCTATCCCCAATATAGTGGTCGATATCTCTGTGCCGTTGGTGTTCCATGGAGGGGAAAATTATAAATGCATTGGAGGGTTTGTTCCAGGTTCATTAGGATCACACCCTCCTAGTTAGCTCGAAAACATGATGGTTTTAAGGGTTTAACAAACTCTTGGAATTTAAATCAAGATAAACCCCACAAAGATACCCAGCAATAACCTCCTGCAAAAACGAATGAATTGTGGGTCAACATAGTAGTCAGTTGACCCATGTTCTTCATATTATTCAACAATGGGGAAGATGAAAATTATTTAAAATGAATAAATGAATAACACCTACCTGAAAACCACATTGGAGAGAATCTGCGCATGAAGGTGGGTCGTTTTCTTCATTCCTGCAACAGGTTCCCAACGACGCTACTTGTATGTCGCCCTTCAGTTCGTTTTTCAGTGTCACATGTCACCTCCTACTAGGATTTTCTTTGTCCACTAAGGTTCTTGTGTCGCAGGTCTCCTTTAGCATTTCGTTGCTTGGTGAAGCGGTGTCGATACCCCTCCCCAAACTCCATATATATAGGAGAGAGGAATGGTAAGTAACGACATTGGAGTTCCATGGGGCTCATTAATTAGGAAGCTTCCTAATTCCCCAACAATTTCATTACTTATGGTTGGAAGGTAAATACATATATTTTATTGACACATCACTATACCCACCCATTTTCTTATCCATTGGAGGATATGAAATAAAATAATAAAATTATTTAATTTCATTTCTTTTTAAATGTAGAAAAACTAATATTTTTCTTTCGAACTTCTGCAGTTAAAGTAAGGACTTCTCTTAAGTGAATCCCAACTCTGTGGATTCAACGGTGCCCTCGGATTTTCAATATAGGCACATATTCAAAAGTTAGAAAATTCCTCTCATGTGTTTAGTAAACGTACTTTAAAAAAAGTTTAATAAATAAATTACATTAACCCTCGACCTGCACCAGTTGAGGTTAGGCTCCTCCTAAAGAGAACACGCCTCAACGAACTCAACAATACCCTCATATTTTCAATCTAAGATACTGTTTAGAAGATATGGATTTTATAATAAAATAATTGTCACTTAATTAATTTATTTATGTCCAAAAACTAAATTTCACTGGTGGCCTGCGCCAGCCAATGTTAGTATCTTCTTAAAGAAAGAATTACCTCATGAGCTAAGTGGTGGTCTCAATTTTTTAATTTATGTTAACATTCGTGAGTTACAAGTATTTGAAAAATAAAATAACTTTATTTAATTTTTTTATTTATGTTTATGCCATTTCTGGGTTTTCTCATAGGAGGCCCGTGCCGACTATGATTAAGTGTCGCCTAGGATAAACCCTCCATTATGAATGCAATGGTGCCCTCAGATTCCAGATCTGGGAAACCATTTAAGATTTCTTCCAATTTTTTAGAAAAACATCTTCTGCGCTAAATAATGCTTAAAAATCTTTGACAGATCATTTTGGGAACTCTAGGCCTTGAAATCACATGCCATCAAATTTTTAGGTCTTGAAATAATTCCATATAATTAAAAAAATTATACAAAAATTTTTGGACATTACATTCTCTCCACCGTAGGGATTTATGTCCTCTAAAGACAAAAAAAATGCAAACAAAAAAAAAGAGGGTACTGAGAAAAAATATGTGCCTCTCTCTCCTATGTTTTCTCCTGGAGGTCCCTATGCTGCCACAAAACTCACACCATAGGGATCGACCATCCACAAATGACTAGTTCCTATCGATCCTCTATCTCCACTAGGAACTTCTTAAAAGTCACCCGATCGTCAATGTTCAACTCTCCCTAGTCAATAATGTGCAATGTATCATGCACACATATCCTAACCTATGATACATGGAAAAAATTATGCACTCGGTGCATCTAGGGGGATAGAGATAGACAGTACGCCACCTATCCCACTATGCTGAGAACCTATAAAGGTCCGATGAAACTCAGAGATAACATTTCATCCCTGAAAAATCTCCAACATCCTCATCGAGATAAGACCCATAAGAAGACATGGTCTCCCTCCTCCTATCGACATAAGACTTCTGCCGGCTCTAAGAAGTTTTAACTTTCGAACAAGTGAGGCATTGTGATAAAAACTCCGCCACTGGTTCCCTCATCAATGGCCACTATTATTGACACTGGAGGTCCTGGTACCTCTCCGACACTCCAGGATGTACTGTTAAAGGGGTTTTATGGATCCCCCTAAACACCTCCTCCTGAATTTTTACTGGTACCATGGTGTGTCCTCTAAAGAGGAAGATGTGCTCCCACCTTCAAAAAATCCTTTAGGAGACCGTTTTGGGGATATATGAGCACTTCAGGCTTCATAGTCAATGTCCCACGATGTGCCACCAAAATTCGCTGAGGAATTGGGGGAGTGATAGTCATAGACTGGAGGTAAGCTGCTCCATCTTTATCAATGAAGGATATCAGAAGCGCAACTAGATACTCTGATGCCTCACTCAGCAGCTATAGACCAAACCTCCTGATGAGTGCATCTTCTACCATGTTACCTTTCCCAGGAGTATAGACTATCTCAAAGTCATAGTCATTGAGGAACTATATCCATCCTCACCATCCTAAGTTCAAGACCTTCTGAGATAATATATACCTATGAATATTTTGATCAGATTAGACTGTAAAATGTTTACTCATCGAGTTGTGTTGCAACATCTTCAACACAAAGACCACTGCTGCTAACTCCGGGTCATGGGTAGTGTAGTTATGATAACCAGTCTCTACCTCCGATCTTAAAAGCTCTACTGATAGTTCTCTGTACATATGAAAGTCCCCCTTCTTTGTCAAAGATGAAAAGGGAACTGCTACCCTGGAGAAGTCTGGTACAAATATCTAGGAGTACCCAGCCATAGCAGAAGTCCCTCTCCCATCGGGGAGGTAATCCTGGAAACATCTTTTGAAAATATGTCCCCACACTCCGCCACTCCTATTGGGAAATGAAAACCCAAAACTCCCACTAACACGAGTGTACAGCTGGCCGACTAAAGAGTGATCAGTTTCACCCTCCTATGAAGAGCTGATCCTGTGCTTCCTGGGTTTCCTTTTTTTGACGACCAAGGAAAACCCCCTTCCAACATTATAGGTAAACCACTACATTTTTTCCTAATATAGTCAATCTGAATATGAACTGCAGATTTCCATTCCAGACCCAAAATAACTTCGTAAGTCCTCAAAACATCCACCAGGAGATTCCAACTGAAACTCTTGCCTCAATGGTCAGATCACACCGTCAGAAAGTGAGATTTTTGGGTCTCCTCCTAGGGTTTCTCCAGACGTAAGGGTCAAGTAAATGGTTTAACCAGAAACTCTAGGTCTTAAATAATATTAATGGAAATAAGGAATGATTAGTTCTTATGTATATTAAAATGACAACTAGTAGTAGACACTGTCTATACCTTTAATCATTCCTGGAGCCCTTGGGTGACTCTCCTTGACAGCATGTAGCTGCTCCCTTCCCTTGTCCTCCGGATCTCTAATCCTGGTGGGGACCTCATTAGGGTGGTAGTTGTATCATTTCAAAATGTATACCACCTCATACTACTCTCCTAACTCCACTTCCATGTATGTCGCCCTGCAGATTCATCAGTACCTAACACTTCCTATCCCTGAAACATTTTACACGCCCAAGTCTCCAAGACTAGCGTCATTTTCCAGATTTCATACTACTAGCATTCACTGGCTGTATTCGCTCAGCCAAAGAACTTTCATCCTCAAAGGTTCTCTCTAGAACCCTAATGAAATAATTAACACATATAGAAATAGTGCAAGCTTAGATGTCCCTAAACACACCTCGCTTAGAGGTCTAATCCCTAAAGCACTAACTGTATTGTATTCATCGAGTACCTCAGATAGTCAGTACACCTCGATGAATACTCAGCTACTGACATGTCATCCTGCTGAAGCTTTCTAGGATCTAAGGAACTATTATCCCTTAGATCTTTATGGAATAATACCCCCTTCTCTGAGGATGGTTCTCAATATTTTCTGTAAAAAAGTCACCTCTTTGCAAGATTAGGGTAATCTAAACCCTATCATCGTCCTATTGAGGCACGTAGAAGGCTCTCTACCAGGACCACCATCGGATCAAATGGTTCCCTACCTAGATGAAAAATCGGCCACCTCCTCAAGCTAGTCCTTAGATGACTATAAGTCAGGATCACCTCGAAACCAGATGGGTATTTGATGTTGTAACACGTGTAAGGCACTAAGCCTATAGGTGTTCTCTATAGGTATCGTCAGTTGTAATTGTTGACCAATGGGCAGCGTTATAGCTGTAACACTACCTAAAGGTACTATCTCGAGAAGCTATCCATGTACCGAAGGCTCATCACCATGCAGATCATCATTATGGTCACAAACCGATGAATACTAGCATCTAGGATCACCATCTGCTCTGCTGGTGTCCCAATTAGGTGGAAAAATCCAGCCACAGCCCCCAACTAGTCATCAACTTCCTGGGGATCTGTATCATCTCCGAACTCCAAATCTCTATATATCTGAAACTCATGCAACACGCTCAGTAGGAGTGTAGTGTCTACTAGTTGTGTTGGTGGCATCTTCTACCCTACAGGTGGTGGTTCTACTGGTGCACCACCCAAAGGTGCTAACACCATTAGAGGGCCCTGCACCGAGACCTCGTCGCTCGGTGGGCCGTCATTGTGTACTATCTCAGGAATCCATGCTGGCTGTCTATGTAGGGGAATCCTAATGAAGAAAAGTTGTGCCATTATCATTATGTTATACCTGGTAAGATGAATCCAATTAAATTAAAAGAAAAACTTTTCAAAAACACACACAATCAGTGTTTTCGTGCGCTAAGTTAGAAATCAGAACTCAAGGTCTGGGTGTATGGATATGTTGGTTATCGCACCCACACTGGATTCCCCAAACTGAAAGCCAAACTCATAACACTTAACACTATTGCCACATAGAAAATATTAGAGTTCTAGTTCTTCAGTAGAACCGACTCCTATGATACCACTTTGTCACGACCCATCCCCTGGGGCCCGTTTCATGAATTCACCGAGCATTCCTTCTATAGGCCATGGGATGGTGACTAGAATCGAAAGGCATATTCCCTAAAACAAGAAGGAATTGACTATAAAATTGTACAAACACAGGGTCCGAGAACACAACAAGAAGAAACTGTGAAGTAAAATGTTATAGTAAAAGTGTGTAGAAAAAAAAGGGGGTCGGAATAGAAGACCAACTAGAAAAGTAAATGTTCAAATGAAAGGTACAAACACAACTATAATGTACTAAATAACTCTTGGATAATCCATCAAGGGTCATACCTGAAGGGTAGGTACAGATCGTCTCCTCAGTACTCTATGCCCACCTATCTCCTCCGCATACTACCTAGTCATGGATCCTTCAAACCTCATCCCAGCTTCTCTTCATATTCACAAGACACAAAAAATGTGAAGTCATATCCCATGCATAGGTGAGTATAATGATACTCAGTAGGGACCACGAGACCCTCGAAGGTCTCTCAGAATTTCACAAGGAAAACCACAAAGCATGATCTCAATCAGAAAGAACAAAGAAATAGACACGACTCAATTAGAGTCTCAACTAAAACTAGGTATACAACTCAGATAAACAAGATTAATATGTTAACCCACACAGGATCGCTATTAATGCTAATATCTAGCCACAGTATTCTTTGGGGTAGTAACAAGTATCATTCCTAGTCACAACGTCGAACACTTCGACTGCTGGAGAACTCTTCCTCTAAAGTGTACATTTGGAATTTCACATCATACATAGTCACTTCCCACTAACCTTGGACTACTGAGGTACTCCTCATATCGAGTACTATGGGTCTGCCGTATCACACAGAGGCAATCCCCCTCATGGCCTGATGAGTTACTCCTCATATCGAGTACTATGGGTTTGTCGTGTCACATAGAGGGTCTATCCAAAATGGGTCTACCGTGCCACACAGAGGTGCTCTCCAATGGGCCTCTTGAGTCACTTTGAGTTGAAATAGTCAGCCGTCATCATGTCTCATCCAGCCACATGGTTCTATACGTAGAGCTCTTGAAGAACTGATCCCCAGGCCATCGATTGTATTTCAACTAGCATGAAGTCTCACAAAGAAGTAACCTGCTGCTCCATCGTGTCATAAGGGGTCCAACACAATAAATAGCGTGTCAACTAGATGCCCGGTCTATGCATTATTAGCATTTTAGTGTCAAGGGATCGGTTGGATTCGGGTGAGATCCCACCCGGTCGTACTCCGAGTTTCTCCAAAACTCTCATGGAGTAAGTCAAAAGGATCGTCTCACTCCAAGGATCCCGACACCGTAGATAGTTCGTCAAATAAAGGTGCAGTTTAGAAGCTATGTCATGTTTTATGTAACTGGTCAGTACGAGGTCCGGGTCCGGTCTGCCTCAGTGAGACCGGCCCAACTCGGTTTGGAATGGGCCTACTTGGATCAACCTGGGTCCACCTGACCCGACTCTGGTCCATCCCAACCCGGGTAAAATCGTCCCGCTAGGCCTGGCCCGACTCGACCGGCTACAGGTCAGGCCGATGGGCCATAGGTTGGCCTGCTAAGCGTTGGGTTGGTCTACAAGGCCGGCCTGGCGGTGCCACCTACATGGTGGCACCAGACGCCAGAGATACCCAAATGCAGCACATCCATGTAGGGCTGATGTGGTGTGGAGCCATGTCAACATGTCAACCTGTGGGATTTACCCAACGCAGTGCCACAAGACGTTGTGGTTCTTAAGTACTGCAGATGACGGGCTGCATCTTTTCTACTAGGTGCGCCACTAGAGCTCACCCCATCCACATGTTGTCGGTCGAGCAAACAACCCCCTGCTCCTGTCGCGACCATCACCGGCTGCAGACTTGCTACCGCGTGGGCGCGCCACCGGGGGAGCGCCACACCATCGCTTTACTAGTTCCGTCACGGATGGCTAACATGCGAGCCGACCTCTCCAGTGGTGTGTGACGTTATGCTGCACCATTTCCCGTAGCTGGCTGGTGTTTCGGTCGCCTTCCTCCATTTTCCGCTGCTGATGAGTCGCAAGATCCTTTGTTCATCAGCGATGCAAGACGTCGCGCTGTGCCTCCTCCACGGCCGGCCGATTCCATCCACTCTGATAGCCACCACAAGTTTGTGACACAACCTCTTCTTGAGGTGTGCATCAGCGTGCTATCCCCAATGTAGCCGATCGGTATTTCTACGCTGTCAGTGTTCCATGCAGGTGAAAAATTTGTAAAGTAGCAGAGGGTTCGGGTCGGGTTCGTTAGGCATGTTCCCTCCACATTATCTCTAAAAAATGAGTGGGTTTAATTGTTTTAAAAACTCTTGGAATTTAAATCAAAATAAACACACAAAGATACCCCACAATATCTCTTACAATAATGGATGAATCGTGGGTCAACCCGTTAGTCGGTCGATCAACGTTCTTTGTATTATTAAAAAATAGGGCAGAGGAAAATAATTTAAAATGAGTTATTTAATAACCCCTACCTCGAAAACCCATTGGAGAGAATCCACGCTTGAAGGTGGGTCATGATCTTTGTTCCCACAATAGGTTCCTAATGACATCTCTCGTACGTCGCCCTTCGGTTCGTGGTTTAATGTCACTCGTCACCTCCCGCTGGGATGTGCTCCATTCACTATGGGTCCGGCATCGCAGTGCTACTTCAACACTTCATTGCTTGGAGAAAATGTGCTGATACCCCTTCCCAAGCACCATATATATAGGATAGGGGGAGGGTAAGTAATGAAGTTGGAGTTCAATGGGGCTTATTAATTAGTAAGCTTCTTAATTACCCAACTACGTCGTTACTTAGGGTTGGTAGGTCAAGCCTTTTATTGTCTTGACATATCACCAGTCCCACCCCTTTTCTTGTCCATTGGAGGATATTAAATAAAATAATAAAATAATTTTATTTCAATTCTATTAAAAAGATGAAAAAGATAACTTTTTCTCCAGACCACCTTTGGTCAAAGTAAATCCTCCATGAAGCGAATCCCAGTGATGCGGATTCAATGGTGCCCTCTGATTTTTAACCCGAGCACCAGTTCAAAAGTTAGAAAACTCGGCTCATGCATTTACTGAACGAACCTTAAAAAAATTAAATAAATTAAATTACGTTCACCCTCGACCCACGTCGGTCAAGGTTAGGCTATACCTAAGGGGATCAAGCACCAACGAAATCAACGATACCCTCAGATTTTCAATCCGAGTAACTGTTTAGAAGTTATGAATTTTACAGTAAAATAATTGTCAAAAAATTATTTTATATATGGCCCAAAAATTAATTTCAATGGTGGCCCGTGCCTGTAATGCCTCGAACCTAGTTACCCAGAGTTGGTGCATTATTACATAACATTGGCTTGATACCAAGAATCATTTCCCGAAAAACTGATCAGTTTAGTATCCTTGGAAGTTCTAGATACACTCATAAGTTTTACATTACATCATGAAATAAAAACATCAACAAAATTTTGTCCCCATTGACCACACTTATATCCTTTTCCTATCTCTAGAGGTAAACCATAAAATAGTTCTTCACATACTGGGAAAAATAAAACATATAAATGGTTGAGCTCAGATTCTCAGCAAGGATAACAATATAGTGGAAACATGCATAAATAAGCATGAAAATTTAAGGCAATATATAAGTCTAAAACAAAAGACTTTTAAACTTAAACTTCACCATAATATGTAATATATTAATCAAATAATTCCATTTACTTATTCACATGGATATTCTACTAGTCGAATAATCACATGAAATATCAATAACCTCTTTCATGATGATGAAATGCATATTGCCAGACTTCATAACAACAAAGTCAAGGACTTATGCCAAGACTACAAATTATTTTTTTTCAAGGCCTTGGGAAAAAACACTAGTTTGTCTCATGAGACCTACTGATGCATCAAGGAGCTATAGCGGGCTCCACCCATCACTTACTAATTCCAGTGCATTTCTCATATGAAAAGGTTTAAAAATAACATAAACATTCGTATTAAAACTAGCATATGAAATGTCAATAAATTATCTATAAACCATGAATGGAATAAAAATAACACATTCACAATCAAACATATCACAAAACCTTCAACACAACATGAAATATTTGTATCATAAAAAATCAACCTTGATCAAGAATAATATCCTGTAAGGGATATTGACATAGTTAAAAATGATCATTAAATATCTTTGAGATAAATATCCTTTTTTCATAAAATCATTTAAAATTCATATAAAGGTAGTAATTTAAAATATAGTTTTGAATCAAAGTGTCCCATACCACTTTGAAACATTAGAATGGAATTAACATTTTAATAACATTCGAGTCCATATAATTAAAGCCTTAAAATCATTTTGAAAACATGGACATTAATGAGAAAGGATTATAATAATAAATATTTAAAACTTTTAAAATTATTTTTTAGTAAAAATTCCCTTAAAAAATATCTTTGAAAACTATTATATGAAACATGGACATGGATAATAAATATGTCATGGTAGATACTTACATAAAAACATCCCTAGATAATAAAGAGATTGTGAAATGAACCCTTACCTTGTACATTTCCTTAGTCGATGGTATGTTAACCTCCTTTATAATAGTTAAAAAATTTTATTATATTATAAAAGAGTGATATACATAAATATGATATCATATATTATCTTATAATATTTCTTTGTTAATAATATTTAAGTAGTATCATCGTTTCAGGTGTTAAATGATTCGTTTTCCTTAATATGATTGGTTACAAAATTCATGTTTGATATGGATATGATGTATTTTATTCATATAAATAATGATATTATGTTTGTAATAATTATTTTTAATCATAAAATAAAAATTATTCTTGAATGATTATGATGGGGAATGAATCTCATCGCGTTCGTGGAGACGGTAATCTGTATGTACGCACGAGCGAGAATATCATTATATTGATGGTGAAATAATATGAAATTGGATGGTATATCATATATTCAGAATAATTAACATGGTATATTTATTATTTAAATTAGTTATACTCATTATTATACCCATCCAAATATTTAAGTGTTTGAATAAAAAACTAGACCATGACGTGGAGACAGTAAGACATACGTACACATGTATGGTGAATTTGTAATTCATATGATGAATAGAATAATGAATATGGTTGTACCATTTTTATAATAACATCACAGTATATATAACCTACTGGAATTATTATTTTAGAATGGAAAAAACAAATAAATAGGAAGTGGAAGAAGAAAAGAACTTGAAAGTGGTGATTAAATATTTACCTCTTCTTCCGGTTCTTCCTTTTGATTTGATCAAAAGGGATATTTAGGTTGGACTTCTGACTAAAGTAAGGCATATAGGCTGAAGTTAAGAATATTGGGAGGATATTTGGGCAGGTTTTGGATGATCCAAATGGATTTGGAGGTGTAAAATTAAGATAAGGGGAAGTACCTTTTTATAAGAGAGGTGAGGGTCACTTTAGGAAAACCTTGAAATATTATTTTATAATAAAATAATTTTTGGTTTCTAATGGATCCAAAATGATTTATTTCGATGATATGGTTGGTATGGGATGAAACCCTTTCAACCCATAGGTTTTGGACTAGTTTAGGTCACCATACTAACCTTATCTTTTAGATTTAACTCTTAGTTATATAGTTTGACATTTACCATGTCTCTTGTTATTTTTATGTTATATGGTTAATAAAATTATTATAACAAGCCTGGAAAACCCCATGAGGTTCATTATTAATATATTTAACCTTATCTATGTCCTTTGGCTGATCCTTATATTTTTAGGAATATTATCTCAATTAATAATATAGTATTTGTTCTAAAAACTCACTTATGTCAATTTTGAGAATATTTAGTATTTATTTTTTTTGAAAGCCTTAAAAAACATCATTAGTTCGAATAAAATTTATTTAATCAACCCTAACACGTAATATTTACATATAAAATTAGTATAATTCATCATAAGTCTCAATGTACATTTATTAGGATATTTATAATATCAATTAGTTTAGTATTTCTTTATTAAGGTGCTTACTGCATCATCATTATGTCATAAATAAATAAATAAATTTAATTTCTAAAAATTATAAATAAAATATCATTATTTAGGAAATATTTTTATATTTTAAATGAATATTTATAGACGAATTTATATTATGTGTAACCCTATATTAAAAATGTTTTTGTTAATAAACTTTTAATATAAGTCTTTTAACTCTTCATTAAAAAATAATAATAAATTTCCTAATCTAATCCAAGGGGACCAAAAGAATCATATTTTATTACAATGGTTTTTTTGGTCTAATTTCACTTATCAAATATAATTAGGACATGTGTTAGAGTAATTATAATATCATTTTTACCCTTAATTACCTAATTTACTTTTAACCGTGGTAAATAAAAGTCAAAAGTTACTATTCACCAAATATTATTTTCATATTATTGAACCACATTTTACTTACTGATATTAGCCGTGTCTCTCAGATTTTTTAAAATTCAACTCACAGAAGCGGTAAAATTAATTTTTAAGCAAATTTGTAAATTTTCCTAGAAGGTGGGTAAAAGACAGTAAAAAGTTCAACAAAATTTATATATCTAAACTTATTATAAAATGACTACAATAAATTAAATTGAACATAAATATGTATTATGTATCTATTTTGACCTAAAATAAATCAAAATAATTTAACTAATTAATTAAAAAAATTTGGTTTTAAACAACAACACAATGTTTTTCACTATTCATCAAAAATTGAATGTTTTTAGAAAAATACCAAAAATTTACCCTCAGATAATTTCAACATTACGAATTCAAAAATGAAGTCCATTTTGAAAAATTAATTTTATAAAATTTCAAAAAGTGGGTATTAATATTCATAATGGCTAGTTTGATTGGTCATGGTGTGTTAAAACTCCATGTTGCGTACAATGCAAGCTACTACATTATTCGAAGGGAAACGTATCATGTAAGATTGGGGTGTTAGATTCTCCCCTCCTTAAAATAATTTTGTCCTCGAAATTTCTAAAATATCACTGTATAAAAATATTTGAGTGGTTCATCATCATATGTTCCTCAGGTTCCCACATTGCCTTTTCCATCTTAAGGTTCCTCTATAAAACATTTACCAGATGAGTCGTCTGGTTTCTTAGCACTTGTTCTCTAGTATCAAGAATCTTGATTGGCTCTTCACAATAAGACAGATTAGGTTCCAGTTCAATTTCTTCATAGGTGAGTACATGCGTTGGGTCATGCATGTATTTTCTCAACAGTGATACGTGGAACACATCATGAGATTTGGAGTGAATTGGAGGCATTTCCATCTGGTAAGCTATAACACAAATTCGTTCTAGAATTTCGAAAGGTCCGATGTACCTAGGACTCAATTTAACCTTTTTACTGAATCGTATATCACCCTTCCATGGAGATACCTTCATGAAAACATGATCTCCTACTTGAAATTCCAAATCCTTCCTTCGATTATCGGCATACCTCTCTTTCCTACTTTGAGCTGCTTTGATGTGTGTTTGGATTACCTTCACATTTTCCATTTTTTAATCAACATGTTCCGGGCCTACGAGTTTTCCATTTCTCCAACATCATCCCAACAAGATGGTGAGTGACACCTCTTTTCATATAACTCTTCATATGGTGCCATTTGAATACTTGAATGGAAGATATTGTTATAGGAAAATTCTACCAAAAGTAAATATTGATGCCACATACCTTGAATTTCATGTGATCAAGATCTCAACATGTCTTCTAAGTTTTTAATAGTCCGTTCTGATTGTCCATCTGTTTGAGGGTGGTAGACAGTGCTCAAATGAAGTTCAGTATCCAAGGAATTCTGAAGACTTTTCCAAAATCTTGATGTAAAAAGGGGATCGCGACCAGAAACAATAGATAGGGGTACCCCATGGAGTCTTAGAACTTTATTAATATATTTTCTTGTTAGACGTTCAAGTGTTAAATCTTCTCTTATAGTTAGAAAATGTGCTGACATGGTAAGACGATTAACAATGAACCATATTGCATCATTCCTTCTATTAGTCTTTGGTATCCCTATGACAATGTCTATTGTAATATTATCCCATTTCCACTCAGGTATGGGAAGAGGTTTCATGACTCCTCCATGTTACTGCCTTCCAGATTTCACTTGTTGACAAACCATGCATCTTAACACAAAATCAGTAATCTCCCTCTTCATGTTGTCCCACCAAAAATGTTCCTTCAAATCTCTATACATCTTGGTACTCCCAGGGTGTATAGAGAAATTGGATCTATGAGCATCATCCAACTATTCACATTTTAGATCAATTATTTTAAGAAAACAAAGTCTCTTCCCAAATTTCAAAAATTCCATCTTCATATATGAAGTCACTCAATCTACCATCATTCACAAATTTAATCATCTTTTGAAACTCCTCATCATCAGTCTGAGATCTCTTTTTCTTTTCTAGTAAAGATGGTTTGGAAACCATTTGAAAAAGTATTTATGTTACAGATTCCATGGTTATTCCCATAACCATCGTTATTAGATCTATGATAATAGAATCCCATTCAACTCTCATCTTGTTCAAAACTCCCTGATCCTTCAACTCAAATCACCTTACACCTTATTTTACATCCCTAAATGGTAGTGTATAGTGAAATCATAATCCTTGAGTAGTTTAATCCATAAACATTCCCTCATGGTGAGTTCTTTCTTTTATAAAATATACTTCAAACTCTTGTGATCAGTATGAATCTCACATTTTGCACCATAGAGATAGTGTCTCCATATCTTCAGAGCAAAGATTATAGCTGCTAACTCAAGATCCTAAGTGGTATAGTTTTTCTCATGAATTATTAGTTTCCATGATGCATAGGAAATAACTCTATCATTATGCATAAGTATACAACCAAGTCCTTTCATTGAAGAGTTACTATAATTAACAAACCCATCATTCCCTGATGGTAGAGTAAAGATAGGATAATTGACTAAACTTCCCTTCAATTCTTCAAAATATTCTTCACACTCTTTTGTCCAAAAAATTTAACCCCTTTATGTGTGATCTTGGTTAATGGGTTATCCAACTGGGAAAAATTCTGGTTGAAACATCGATAATAACCTGCTAAACCAATAAAACTACATACCTCAGTTATATTCATCAGTGTTGTCCATTATTATATTGCCTTGGTATTTGAATGATCAATAGAGAATACATCCTTAGAGAAAATATAGCCAAGAAAATAAATCTCTTGATGCTAGAATTCACACGTCCAATCCATCCCATATAATTCATTCCATATGAGGGTTTTCAGAATAGTGCGTAAGTGATTTTCCGGATCATTGATGCTTTTTGATTATACCAAGATATCATCAATATATACCACTATAAATCCATAATGATCTTCCTTGAAAACTCTATTTATTAGATCTATGAAGACAGTGGGTGCATTAGTCAATCCAAAAGGCATTACTGTAAACTCGTAATGCCCGTACCAGGTTTGAAATACTATTTTTGGAATGTATTCCTTAATCACACACAACTAATGAAATCCAGATCGAATGTCAATCTTGGAAAAATATTGAGCTCCATGAATTTTGTCGAATAAATCATCACTGCAAGGTAAGGGATACTTGTTCTTTATTGTTATATCATTGATCTCCTTATAGTCAATGCCCAACCTCATAGATCTATATTTCTTCTTAACAATAAGGATAGGGGCTCCCCATGGATAAACATTAGGGAGAATAAATATATTATTACTCAATTCCTCGAGTTGTTTCATGAGTTCCACAAATTATAGAGTGTCCATTCTATAAGGGGTCTTCGATATGGGCCTTGAACCAAGAATTAAATCAATGGAAAACTCAATTTCTCATTCTAGAGGATGTCCAGATAAATCCTTTGGAAACACATCAACATATTCTTGCACAATAGGTTCATCCTCTATTAGAACATTCTTTTACTCACCCATAATTATATCATTCCCTTGACCAAAATAATTGAATTTAGTATAGCTACTGGGTGTTGATCTAGATAAGAATCATGTGGTGAAATTTCTACTCTAAAGAAAAGGTACTCCTTATCATCATCGAAAATTGTAACCTCATCTATGTTAAAATAAATTTTCGCATCCTGGTACAAAGTCCAATCCATTACGAGGAATATATCAAATTCAATCATGGGTATGACGATGAGATCATTAGATAAAAAACATTTATATGCCCTAATGGGAACTGATTCACAAAACATTGTTGCGATGATACTTTCCTTACTAGTTTTGACTAAAAACAACCTTGTTATGTAAAATTGAAAATATCTAATTTTCTTAGCAAACTGGGAAGATATGAAATAATGTGAGGATCCATAACCAAATAAAGCATTGGATAAACTAGCGTAAACCATTAAATTACCTGCCATCATGTCTTTTGGAGCTTCAACATTAGCAGTAGTGATCGCATAAGCATTGCCTTTCTCCCTTGGCCTTTCTGAGGTAAGTTCCCTTGGTGATTAGTAAATTCATTTCCATAGGGTCCCTTTTCTCAACAATTGTAGAATTCAACACTGACAACCTCTTTCTGTACCTTTTAATCATGAGCTTGGTTTCTTTTTCCACCACACTTGTAATGGAATCCCATTCCTTTAGGCAAGTACTAGTGTGTTTCATCCCATATTTACCAAAAGATAGATATTTAACTTTTCCCTTCTTCCCCTTATTTCCATTTCAAGAGTGATCTGTAGATCTATTCTTCTCTTTCTTTGTTTTGAAGTCATAAGACTTAGAGAATAACTTTTATGTCTTGATAGCGCATGAGACAATATCTTTGTATGATGAGAAGGATTGTGAGACAAATTCTTAATAGAGAAATAGCTTTAACCCATCAAAGAATCAACAAATCTTACTCCATGGGTTACATATATAATATGATGCCTGGCTTGATAACCTTGTAATTTTTGCCTCATACTTTGTTACATTCTCATCCACCTTTTTCCTCAGACTCAAAAATTGAATTTTTATATCCACTCGGTAGTCCTGAGGAAAGTATCTTTCTAAGAAAATATCTTTAAAATCCCTCCATTCCATGTTCTATACTTCTTTATATTTCTTTTTGTTTTGGATTAATGACCACCATTGATTTGTATCTCCTGTGAGGAGATAAACTGCCATGAAAAAGTTTTACCTTTCGTTACTCCCCAAAGCTTGAAATATTTTCTCTAAAGAATTTATCAATTGCTCATATACTAATGGATTTGAACTCCCATTGAATATTGTTGGTTTTTTCCTCATGAAGCGTTCTAACTTTTATCCCCGGCATTGTGGATCAGGGTTCTCCATACGGGTAAGGTTATTATTCAAAACCTAAGTGAGTTGTCCCAGTATGGTGATAAGCTGATCAGCACTAGTTGCATCACCACCTCCACTATAATTATCTAGTGTATGAGAGAAATCCCTACAAGGATTACTTGTGTTGATATGTTTTCCATTACTTTTACTAGGCACCATTTCTAAAAAATGTCATAGACTAGATTTGTTTAGGAATTTCAATACATAATTCCAAAATTGTAAACACTTAACATAAATTGATCAATTTATGGATATTATCCATAAGCATAAAAAATGTTTTCTTTGATGAGGTATAAACTCAAAAATCCTTCATAATGGTTTTTAATGAAAATGTGAATTATCCTAAGCATATCCCCCAAGAGTGTCGTAACCAAGAGTGCAGCAAGGCCCGTTATCAAGTCCCAGGATACCCCATGTCAAGCCTAAAACTCCTTGTCAGAGTTTTCACTCCTAGGTATATCTATGTCAGAGCCACCTCTACTTGCTCATATCCAAAAAAGGATTTATTACTTGAAAAATACACAAAATCTCTACATTACAAGGATTATAGAAAGCTCTTTTATAGCAATCCTCAAATTCTATCTTAGGGTAATGTGCTCAAATCAGATTTTATCTAAATCTAGTTTCCAAGGATTGTAATAAACTTCCTATGATACCAACTGTAACGCCCTGACCCCAGTTATCCAATGTCAGTGAATTATTACATAACACTGTCATGATACATGGAATTATGTTATGAATGACTGATCAGTTTAGTATCCTTGGAAGTACTAGATACATTCATAATTTTTACATTACATCATGAAATAGCATCAACAACATTTTGTCCCCATTGAACACACTTATTGCCTTAGCCTATCCCTACAAGTCAACCATAAAATATTTCTTCACATCCAGGAAAAAATAAAACATAGAAAGAGGTGAGATCAGATGCTCAACAAAGATAAAAATATAACAGAAACATTCATAAATAAACATAAACATTTAAGGAAATGTATAAGACTAAAATAAATTCCTTTAAAACATAAACTTCTACATAATATGGAAAAGATAAAATCAAATAATGTCATTTACTTATTCACATGGATATTCTACTAGTCAAATAATAACATGCAATATCAATAGCCACATTCATAATGATGGAATGCATAATTCCAGACATCATAACCACATAGTCAATCCCTTGTTCCAAGACTACAAATAAAATTTTGTCAAGGCCTTTTTCCGAGACAGTAAATTGTCTCATGAGACCTACCGATGCATCGAGGAGATATAGCAGGCTCCACTTGTCACATACTAAATCCAATGCATTCCTAATTAGAAAAGGATTAAATATAGCATAAACATTCGTATTAAAACTAGAATATGAAATCCAATACATTATCCATAAACCATGAATGTTATAAATATAACACATACACCATCAAACATATCACAAAACCTTCAATACAATATTGAAGATTGGTATCATAATAAATCGACCTTGATCAATAATAATATCCTGTAAAGGATGTTGACATAGTTGAAAATGTTCAGTAAACATATTGGAGAGAAATATCACTTTTTTCATGAGATCATTTAAATTTCATATAAATTAAGTCATTTAAAAGATATTTTTGATTCAATGTTTCCCTAACACTTTGAAACTTCTAAAATTAATTAACATTTTGAAACATTCATCTCCATATAAATAAATCCTTAAAATCATTTTGAAAACATGGTAATTATTGAGAATGGTTTAGAAAAATAAATCTTGAAAATATTGAAATTATGTTTTAGTAAAATTTCACTTAATAAAAATCCCTTTTAAAACTCTTTTATGAAAAATGGACATGGATAATAAATATGTCCCAGTAGATACTTATGTAAAAACAACTCAGATAATAAAGATATTGTGAAATTAACCCTTACCTTTTACTTTTCCTTAGTAGATGGTATGTTAACCTCTTGTATAATTGTTAACAAATTGTAATTAAATTATACAAGAATCATATAAATAAATATTATATCATATATTATCTTAAAATATTTCTTTGTCAATAATATTTTAGTAGTATCATGGTTTTGGGTGTTAACTGATTCATTTTTATTTTTATGGTTGGTAACATAAGTCATGTTTGATATGGATAGGATGTAATTGATTCATATACATAATTTTATTATGTTCATAAACATTATTTTTAATCATAAAATGAAAATTATTCTTGAATGATTACGATGGGGAATGAATCTTATCGTGTTCGTGGAGACGGTAATCCGTACATACGCACGAGCAAGAATATCGTTATATTGATGGTGAAATCATATGTAATTGGATAGTATAACATATACAAATAATAATTAAAAGGTTATATTTATTATTCACATTAGTTTTACTCACTATTATACTCATCCAAATAATGAAGTGTTTGAATAACAAACTACATCATGACGTGGAGATGGTAAGATGTACGTAAGGGCGTATGGTGACTTTGTCATTCATATGATGGATAGAATAATGAATATGGTTTTAACTTTTTTATAATAACATCACAGTATATATAAGATACTATAGTTATTATTTTTTAAGGGAAACAACAATGAAAGCGGAAGTGGAAAAAGAAAAGAACTTGAAAGGGGTGATGAAATATTTACCTCTTCTTCAGGTTCTTCATTTTGATTTGATAAAAAGGGATCATTCGGTAGGCTTTCTGACCAAAGGAAGGCCTTTAGTATGAAGGGTGGAAAGATGGAATGATATTTGGGCAGGGTTTGGCCAAGAAAAATGGCCTTGGAGGTTTGAAATTAAGAGAAGGGGAAGTACCCTTTTATAAGAGGGGTGAGGGTCACTTTAGGAAAATCTTGAAATATTATTTTATAAAAAAATATTATCGGTTTAAAATGGCCCAAAAATGATTTATTTCATGGATAAGGTGGGTATGGGTCTCCAAACTATCAAACAATATGTTTTGGATAGGTGTTTGTCACCATATTAACCTTATTCTTTAGATTTAACTCTTAGTTAGCAGTTTGACATTTACCATGTCTCTTGGTATTTTTATATTATATGGTTAATAAAATTACTATAACAAGGGAAAAAACCCCACGTGGTTAAGTATTAATATATATAACCTTATATATGTCTTTTCTCTGAAAAATATATTTTTAGGAAGATTATATTAATTAATAATATAGTATTTGTTTTAAAAACTCAATTTTGTCTATTTTGATGCTATTTAGTATTTTATTTTTTTGAAATCCTTATAAATAGTATCACTTCGAATAAAATTTATTTAATCAATCCTAACATATCATAGTATCTTATAAAATTAGTGTAATTAATCAGAAGCATCAATGTACATTTATTTGGATATTTATAAAATCAATTATTGTAATATTTGATTACTAAGGTAATTAATGTGTCATCATTGTGTCATAAATAAATTAATATATGTAATGTATAAAAATTATAAATAAAATATCATTATTTTTTAAATATTTTTATCTTTCTAATGAATATTTATAGTCGAATTTATATTTTGTGTAACCCTATATTAAAAATGGTTTAGTTATTAAACATCAAATTTAACACTTTTAACTCATCTTAAAATAGAATAATAATAAATTTCCTAATCTAATCCAAGTGGACCAAAAGGATCATATTTTATTCCTAAGGTTATTTTTTGTCGAATTACAATTATCCAATATAATTAGGACATGTGTTAGGGTAATTAAAATATAATTTTTACCCTTAATTACCCAATCGACTTTTAACAGTGGTAAATAAAATTCAAAAGTTTCTATTCACAAAATATTATTTTCATCTTATCGAACCACATTTTACTTACTGATGTGAACTGTGTCTCTCAGATTTGTGAAATTCAACTCAAAGAGGCGGTAAAATTATGGTTTATTTAAATTTCTAAATGCTCATAGAAGGTGGGTAAAAGACGGTAATAAGTTCATTAAAATTTTATATATCTAAAATTATTAAAAAATGAATCCAATGAATTACATTGAACATATATAGGTATTATGTTTCTATTTTGACCAAAAAAATTAAAATAATATAACTAGTTATTTAAATAAAAAGTCAGTTTTAAACAATAACAAAGTTTGTTTCACTATTCATAAAAAATCAAATGTTTTAAGAAAAATACCAACAATTCACTCTAAGATAATTTTGATATTGTGAATTCATAAATGAAGTCCATTTTGATAAATAAAATTTATAAAATTTCAAAAAGTGGGTATTACAATTCACAACGACTAGTTTTATTTATCGTCATGTTTGAAAACTCAAAGTTGCGTACAATACAAGCTACTGCATTATTTAAAGGAAAACGTAATGTGGATGCTTGTGGTGTTATAGCGCTATCCAATGTTAGTATTTTCCTAAAAAATCATACCCTCATGAGCTCAGTGGGGGTCTCAAATTTTTAATCCAAGTTACCATTTGTGAGTTACAAGCATTTGAAAAATAAAATATCATTATTTAATTATTTTATTTAAAATTATGGTATTTTTGGGTTTTCTCACTGGAAGCCCGCATCAACTAAAATTAAGTCACACTTAGGGTAAAATTGACATCCTGAATGCAATGGTGCCCTCAGATTTTGGATCTGAGCAATTGTTTAAGATTTATTTTACTTTTTCATAAAAACTACTTACCTGCGCTAATTAAAGCATAACAAAACATAGACGGATCATTTCGGGCACTCTGAGCCTCAAAATCATGCACAGTCAGATTTCAGGGGCTTGAAATAATTCTATATAATTAAAAAAAATAAAAATTAAATTCTGGGTCATTACAGGGTGGCCACTATATATATTTTTTGGTACATTACATGCGTGAAGATTAATATGATTATTCACCAACTTTATATGGATATTAGTGTTAGAAACCAATTTTATATACTTTATTATTCCACATGGATAAATATTATGTCATATTAATTTATTTATTGAATAATAATTGTTTTTAAAAATAAAAACAAATAATGATTTTATATATAAAATTATTTTATATGGAAATATTATAGAAATTTATTTATAAAATAACTAACGAATTCATGTGGATGGAAATTTTAAAATTTCTTGGTGGTATACCTTTAATATTTAATACTCACATATTAGTTTTTTAATTAGATGTTTATATCCAAGGTTTTTCAGGATATAGGTAAAGGGAATTATATCATATAGAGGATGGATCCCTTAGTTCATGTTTCCTTTCTGGTGGTTTCCGATGGTTCAAACATATAATCGCGTGGGGATGGATCCATGCATTTCATTAGGTTCCATATTGTTGGTTTTCAGTTATTTGTTTATGTCTTGTTATCTAGATATTTGATGTTACCTTTTTAGAGTGGTTATGCTTGATATGTTATGTTTTATGATATCCCATGTGATACTTTATTTGTTTCTAAAATGTGAAATATTTCTATGGTGGTGAAGTCATTCCATATTTTTTTTATAATTCCCCACTTCTTGTATCTATCCCATGGAGATCAATAACACACAACAGTTCCTATGGTGGGATAATTTAGGTGACATTATCATTTGACCTAGGATGATCTATTACATTCTTAATCTTTTTTTAACCTTTTTTGATGATCCACTTCTTTTACCAATGAATGATATTGTTCCGCCGAATGATCTGCTGAATCAAACTCATATTGTAGGGATGATAAATAATTATGATATTTCATCTCTATTGATGATGCTTTGAAATATTTAGATCTAATTTTCAAGATTTCCTTTGGCACATCACCTTGTTCGATTGATTATATATTCATAGCATTATGTCCATAACCTTGAAAATAAATAAATAGATGTTAAAATAATATAAATTGTTTATATTTAACCACATCTATTTTCATTTATATTATGTTTTTAAATCTATTTTTTTATAAAAACACAAATACTGGGGATTCCCCATGTTTCAAAAATAATAAAACAAAATTTACATTGTATTATCACATGTTTCTAAAGATCCACATAGAGACTTTTTGGTTATTTGGGAATTATGAAATAAATTCTATTTATGGTTGTGGGTGCTCATCTATTTTCTTCAACTAACAATATTTTTTGATAATAACAAATACACCCAATATATTTTTTGTTATCATTAAAATTCTCCCACTTTATAAAATTTCCTAACTTTTCTATTGACTCATTGTGATCCTCCTTAGCTTTATTGGAATTCTGTACCATATTACTTCTTAATATCATACCAATAGTTAGAAGTATCTTTTTATCAAAAATTATTTATCTAATATCCCTGAATTTGGTTTTTAGATCCCTGTTAATTTTGAGATATTATATCATTGAATTAGTAAATTGATTAATAATCTAGACATGAACTTCAATTTTGATCATGATCAAAAATTCATTCTCTATGTTTATAGGATTATAAGAGTTGGTCCATTCAATTTATGTCTTCACATCTTATTTTCCCTCTTCTTTATCATTCATATATATTTCTTAATCTCATACCACACCCTTATATTTTTTTTCATTTTATACCTTTCTTTAATTGAATCCACTAGATTATCCTTGAGATATTATATTCCCCAAACATCAATGATTTCATCATTACTACTATCTGATTGTGGTTTGTTTATGAATACACAATGAAATCCTCACTGAGGCCCTTATAGTTCTCAATTTTTTTAACTTCCTTTTCATCAGAGATAACATCTACTTGTGAAATAATTCCCTTTATTTTGATGAATTTATACTATCCATTATTATTTCATTTTAGACACTTATATTAATTCTTCACGACTTTCATATATTTCTCCTTATCTCAAAAAACATTTATATTCAAATAAATGAGATTCCAAACTTTTCCACACCAAAAGAAAGCAAGTGTAGACTTTCCATTGCCTTTTACTTTTACCCTTTTAAAATTTTTAGAGAGAAATGATATCAAATTAGAAAATTATTTATTTTTTGGATCATCTTCTAATATTAGTATCTTAATTTACATGATTTACACATCCTGAGAAATATCCTTATCCATGGAATCAATGGAATTGTACCTCATCTAATATGCAATGAGGGTGCTATGAAGACTTTCCAATTTCACCATCTTTAGATAAGTTTCTTTGATCATTGAGAACATCTTGTTGAAAAACATTGTTAATCATATTAGAATACTATTCATGGATTTAACACCATCAATTATTTCTATGGGTCCATTCATTTTATCCATAATAGTGTTAACATGATCAAATAATTCATCAACAACACTATGCAGGAGCATCCTCACATCCTCATTCTGGTTCCATATAATAAATAATTTATCTTCACTTATAATGGAATAACCTTAATATATGTTGATAAGTTCTGACAATATGGTGTGTATAGTTTTACACACCATCACCTTTATAAATATTTTGTTGGAAAAATAAAAACTTATAACATTTAATCCATTGAAATAAATATAAGTTACCTTTAACCTTTCACCATAATTTATTCATTCTCCATGTTGAAAAAATCTGATGTATTGAAGCTATTTAGGTATCTATTCCAAAAATAAAAAATATAATTGCATTTAATTCATAAAAAATTAAAAAATGTTTCCATAAAAGATCATAATTCAGTTATGTTTAATTATCTTTACCAATACATTAATGAGATAATTTTCCATTGATAACCTTCAACTATGATCCTTGTTTTTGGTCTCAATAATGGAAAATAAATTGATAGTTGGGGGAGGGGTGAATTAGGTTATATCAGTCTATTTAAATTAAAAACACCGACAATTTTGGTCCAATATTAGTTGGAACACCTCTCTATATCATAATAGATATATGTTGAGAATGAAAATTAAGATTGGAATATATATTTTTACTTGGTTCAACCAAATTAGGATAATATAAGATCACACAACAATGAAGTGTTGATGTACCAAAATTAATATACATGATATTTGATTCTTAAAATTAAATGTAGCCACACAAACCCACCAGGATTAGAAAACAAAAAAAACAAAGAACTCAATACCCTTAATATAGTGATTGTATTCTTTCATACATTGACATTCTCTAACTTTTGAAGAATACATAAAACATTATAAAAATAGACACCCAAAGACTATACTAGTCTAGTGCCATTGGAGACATAGAAACATAAAAACTAGTACATAAATGAGATACATCATCTCCCACTAAGTTCTTCTTGACTAGCACCCATCATAGATACATCAATCATAATACGTGTCCTCATAACCTGGGGGAAGGAAATAAAAAAGGGGTGAGATCAGATGCCGAATATGGGTGAAAAAGGGTGATAATTAAGCATAATCATGTACATAAGGACATGATAACATGAGAAAAAAATATAAGATCATACCCTTAATATCAATGATCATAAACATGAATCATGACATAAATCATAGCAATTTATAAATAATGAATCATAAGGAAATAACAAACATAATCCATGAATGAATAAATAGGAATAAAATAATGAGTTATTGAAGTCACATAAGAATATATAATTATTTCCATTGTAGTCAAGGAATTGCTTACAAGGCCATCCAAGTGGACAAAGTCTTCTACTGAAATGGGTTTAAACACTATTATAGACATGTAATACTGAACCGAGTTCACACCTCATTCCATATCAATATTAAAGAACTAAGTATATTTCCCATTCCCTCCCTATAATTTTAATCTTAGTTTATTTTCCATTCCAGATATGTCTATATCATGAGATATAAATCATTACCCAATTCATTGGAGGGAGATATAGGTCACACCAATCTCATAGTGAAATATTACATAAATGTTCTACAAAATCATTAAAAATAATATCATAACCCATGAATTGAAATGGGTATCATAAACACGTAATCATATCATAAACTATGGAAAATATAAATTTTTCATAATCAATTCTTCGTAATAATACATTGTGAAAAGAAGCGGGTTTCCAAAACATATAACGCATAAAGGAGAAACTAGTTTCATATTCATTAATCCATAAAACAATAATACATTCAGAGAATGAATGTGAATTGAAACATTTTATAATTTCCCCAGAAAGGAATGATTAACCCCAACAGATGTTATCTTATATTGGAAATAAATTGGAAATATCTTTTAAAATCATTTCTTAAGAAATATATCCTTTCCCCTTTGAAAATTATTTTAAAAACATAAAACCATTTGATTGGAAATTTTCATTGAAAATATATTTAAAAATTTATAAAGGAATCATTGAAAATAATAATACATTTTTAAAATACCATTTACATGAAAATGATACTAAAGGATTATTATTAAACATTTTTTAAAACATGGTTTTTAAAATAAAATAATTTTCTGGCCAAAGAGAGAAATACAGTCAAATTTTCTTAAAAATATTTTATTAATTATATAAAGTAAAAAATAGTGTAAAATGTAACTATAACATGATGATATTATGAATAAAAGTAGGATAATAAATTTTATGAGTGTTCTTGAGATATGGATCGAAATATTTAATCCGAGGATGAAAAAACAAAAACAATCTCAAAAGGCGATGAGACTGATTCTATAAACTCTTATAACCTGTTAACTTGAGATCATACTCTCACAGTAAGAAAATGAAATTACATGAATATTAAAAATTCATTAAAATAATGATATTCATTATTTAAAATGTAAAATGGAAGTATATACACCTTGAAAAATAATGTTGGTGCATAATAAATCATGTGTCTCAATGAATTAAAATTGAGACAAAACCATCTTATTGATTTGGTATCTTTGGAAACACTAACCCCATAAAATAAATATCATATAATGGATTTATAAATACCCATAAATTTATTTAAAATATTAAATTATTACATCCATGGTCATTATATATGCCACATAAAAGGAATTGATGGTGAATAAACAGGTATCTCATAGAAATAAAAAGTGAGACTAAATCACCTTATATTTTGTCCGAAATATCATCTTACTCATTCAAGTCACCTGGATAATAAATATAAATTTATTATAAATCTTTTAATGAACCGTATTATTATATATAATACATTATATGGATTTATTTTGGCATTATATTACCTAATTTTCAACAATTCAAGGTTAATGTTCCACTTCCGGTATTATAAGATTTGTTCATTGCATGTGTCTTAATTTGTTATATCATTGGTCCTTATACATATATAATGATTTCCAGAATTTAAATTTTTTTATAAATATCATATATATTCTTTATATGTGTATTATAATAATCTATATAATATATAATTATGAAATGGAATACATCATTCATTGAGACGGTAAGTTGTACGTGCGTATGAATGTTATTTCCATTTTTATTGTTGTATTGAAAGAAATAAATAAAACTAAAAATTTAAATTTTTAATTATTGTATAATTATTACGTCATATATATCATTTAATTTCACTAAACTCATCCTTATTACAATCCACGTAGCGTGTGAACGAATCATATCGCTTTGAGGGGGTGATAGTCCACAATACCTCAAATGAAATTATCATATTTACACCAAAGGGAAAGTATAAAGATAATCATAGTAAAATTATTAAAGAATCTTAAATACATAGTAAATATAATATATATCATATATAAACAAAGTTTCCATCATAATTTCCACCATGAGAGTTAGTAAGGGAAAAAGAACAATCATCATTTTGTCAGGCGATAAATTTCCGTACACATAAACAATATGTTCATTATCCATTAGATGGAGGTGTGTGTATGTGTAAGTAGAACCATTATAATATAAACATAAGAGTATATTTAAGATATTGTTTTGAAAAAATAAGGTAATACAATGATTTTAGGTTATGGGGAATGAAAATAAAAAATGATCTTGAGAGAAGTCGTAACCACTTAATCGAGTAACTCATTTTTGTTTGTGTCAAAAGACTTCCTTGGATTTTTTTGACCAATTGGAGGATTCTAGAAGTAAGGTTGGGATGTATGATATTATATTGGGAATATATATCCAAACCGATGTGGGTTTATTGGTGAGAATAAGAGGTATATGTGGTGGCCTTTTATAGGGAAGGGAAATGACACACTTGGAATTTTAGAAAACAATATAGGTGTACCAACGTGTTACCTAAACAGGTAATATAAAGAAAAAAACTCAAAAATTTAAGGTTAATGGTAGAATAATTTTCATAAAATGTGTGTTGAAAAAGTGTATAGGTTTTTTTAGGTCTTACATTTATGGATTAGTACATTGTTAAGCTATTTTTTCTCTTAATTGTTGTAATTAATTATAATAACATTAATTAATCTATTAATTCAAAAACTAAGTTGACCTTATAAGAAATTATAAATTATTATTATTACAAATATTGAATCCATTTTTGCAAATATGGAATCCATTTTTACCTAAATCTAATTTTGACATTCTAAATTAAAAAATTTGTTTATTTTATATAATAAAATTTCTAGATGTGTCTAAAATTAATTTTATTATTATTCGTAGAAGGACATTAAAAGAATTTCATTCGATAAAATAGTAATATTAAACATATAATAACATTACCAAAAACTAGATCATTAATTATCAATATATTTTATTTATATAAAAAATTAAAAAAAAAATTGAAAATTTGTTATTACAATTAATATAACTAAGTTTAATAGATAGGATATAATTATCTTATTTAAATAATTATAATTATAAAATTATTTTTTTATAGAAATATTGGTGTTTCATGTAAAGTACTCCAAGTGAATGTTCCGTGTAATGTACTCTAATTCAGCTCAATGTGAAAGGAATATTTTAAGTAGTTCATTACTAGAAATAAATGAAAATTTAGTTTATTTGAGGAAAAAAGGTCCATAAAAACACAATGTGTTACATTATACCACCCTTAAAATTAATTCCATCATATAAATTCATCACCCAGGTAAAAAAATGAGGATTATTATACTTTTTCATATCCTCAAGTTCACATGTAGATACCTCTAACTGGTGATTTCTCCACAAAACATTGACCAGGTGAGTGGTCATGTTTATTAAAACTTTCTCTGATCGATCCCAAATTTCAACTAGTTGTTCCTCATAAGAAAGAACATGCTGACCTCTAAGATAAGTACATTTGAAGGGTCCATTATGTACTACCATGGGATAGATACATTGAGAAAATCATGGACTTGAAGAATATTTGGAGGAAGTTCCAAGTGATAGGCTAGCATCGAAATATGATTAAGAATTTCAAAGGGACCGATATACCTAGGTAATAGTTTCCCTTTATTCCAAAATCTTATAAATTTCTTTTAGGGTGGGATTCAAAGAAAAAACTTTTCACCAACGTCAAAATCTAGATCATGCCATTTATTATTTTCATAATGTTTCTTCTAACTTTGAGATGACTTGATATGCTGGTGAATGGTTATAACCTTATCGACCATTTCTTTAGTGATCTCATATTCCAATAGCTTTACTTATCCAACCTCATCCAAACATGTTGAATCTCGTTATTTATTCATATATAGGTATTCATAAGTCACTAAAGAAATTATTTAGTGAACCCTGTTGTTGTTAGAATACTCAACTAGAGTAATGTTTTGATCCCAACCACGTTTGAAATCTAGAGAACAAGATCTCAATATATACTCTAGGGTATGAATTATTCTATCAGAATGAGCATCTATATGAGGATGATAAGAAGTGATAAAACTAAATTGTTTAACTAGTGCTTTCAAAAGACTTAACCAAAAAATTTAGGTGAATCTTAGATACTTATATGTTATAATAGAATGTTGTACTTGATGAAACCATACCACTTCCTTAATGTATATCCTGGATATTTAATATAGAAAGATGTTTTATCTAATAGTGATGAAGGGTACTGAATTAGTATGGCTATTGACTACCACCCATATAGAATTAATCCCTTTAGAGGTTTTGGGTAGTCCAATAAAAATATCCATAGTCATGTTCTCTGATTTCCATTATAGTATGGGTAATGGATGAAACCTCCACTTTGAATTTTTTCATTCATCCATAAATTATTGGAATACCAAGCAGCGAGATACAAAATCTGGGAAATCTCACTTCATGCCATCCCACCCAATGTATTCTTTCATGTCCCTATACATATTTATACATCTATGAAGTATAGATAATGAAGAAATATGAGCATCCACTAATAGATATTTCGTCAAATCTAGTTTGGAACGAACACATACACAGTTTCTGAACCGAATCATTCCATCCTATTCAAGGTTAAACACAGGAAAATTTCTAACATTCATTTGTAGCTCTACATATTTCTTCTATCCCTCCTTAATCATCACTTGGATATAGGGTTGAAAATTCATTTTAGAAACATATGATTTCCCCATTCCTTCAGGATTTCAAGACCCATCCTTTTCAAATCCAAAAATACTAGATCTTTTGTGACCCCTATAATGGATAAGCATGCAGGATCCATCTGACTCAAAGCATCGACGACCATTTTTTATTTCATAGGGTTGTAATCTATTGAGAATTTATAATCCTTTATCAACTCTAACCGTATTCAATGGAGCATGTTAAAATCCTTCTATGTGATTATATATTTCAGAATTTCTGGATCGGTAAATATATCACACTTTTCTCTATAAATATAATACATCAGTATATTTAATTTAAGAATTACCACAACTAACTCCAAAAAATGAGTTGGATAAATTTTCTTATGAATCTTCCACTTCCATGAGGCATAATAGATAACCAAGTTATTCTGCATACGAACACATCCCAATCCCTTCTTGGATGCATCACTATAGAATACAAACGCTTCTCTACTATTGGGTAATGTAAGAATAGGTAAACTAACTAACCTTATCTTAAGTTCCATGAAATTTTCCCCACATTCATCTATCCAGAGGAACTTGACACCCTTACTAGTTAACATGGTTAGAGGATTAGATAGTCTTGATAAATTCTCTTCAAACCACTGATAAAGTTTACCTAAACCAAGAAATATGTGGATCTTAGTCATTGTGGTTGGTATATGCAATCATTAAATAGCCTCCATCTTTTATGTATCTACTAATATACCATCTATTGAGATTTGTGACCAAAAAAGGAAACCTTTTGTAGCTAAAACGATAGCCTTGTAAACATCACATACAGATTCTCCTTCATTATAGTCATTAGTACAATTATTAAGTGATCTTCATTCTTTTCCATTATCTTTTAATAGATAAGAAAACTATCTATAAAGATACCAAATACATAGAGAAGTCATCTATAAATACACTATTAATTAAATCTATGAATATAGTAGGGGAATTAGTAAGATCAAAATGCATCATTATATATTCATAGCTTCCATACCTTGTATAGAATTACGTCTTGGGTATATCCTATATCTTGAACCTCAAATGATGAAATCCATAATAAAGGTCAATCTTGGAAAAGTATTGATCTCTTCCCAATTGATCAAACAAGTAATTTACATGGGGAAGATGATACTTATTATTGATGGTGACATTGTTCAACTATCAATAATAAACATAGAGTTTAATTGATCTATATTTATTTTTCAAAAAAAATAATAGGTTCACCCAAAGGTGACACACTTGGCTCAATTAATCCCATATTAAATCTTGTGTAGAGTTAATTCTAAAATTTCTATAACTCAATTAGGGATATTTTATAGGGATTCCTTGAAATTGTTGTGAAACCATGTATGAGTTCTATTGAGAACTCCACTTCACATTTTTTTGGTTGGCTAGGAAACTCTTCCATAAAGACATCCAAAAATTCTCTAAAAATAGTTATACCATCATTTTCGATTTTATCCCCAGCCATTTGAGATAAAAAACCATTTTGAATGGAAATTAATGCCCATACAATGGTTTTAATCTCCTTAGGAAGTTCATGCTTATCATTACATTGACAGATGGTCATAAGAGGTTTTGAAATATGAAATGTAACTTCCCTTCCTAGAAAAATGATGTGGGATTTTTTAGAGAAAGTTAATCAATGAATAAGAGGTAATCAAATTCAACCAATGGAAGAATGACAGGATTTTATAGAAGAACATTCCCACAAACATCAACGGGAGTGGAATCATATACATGGGATTAAATCACCATACCATTAGGGGGATTCACTACTAATTCTACATATAATTGTTTTGGTGGAATCTTAACACCCATATAAAATTATTTTGATATGAAATATTGGGTATGTCTAGAATCAAATATGAAATTAATAGTTCTAGATTGGTTGGTAGGTATACCTTTCATCATGTTATTATCATACCCCTCATCAGAAATAGTAATTTCATGAGATTTTCCCTTTTCCATCAACTTAATAGGTTTCTGGCATGGATTATCATCTCTAGACCATGGGTTTGGATAATTGTTAACATATTTACCATTATCCTTATACCTATTTCACTAAATCATTGGAGGTTAATTTTGTGATGCTTTCTCTCCATTATCATTTTTAGCTAACTTCTTCCCATAATTTTGATAATAAATTTACCAGTAACCTTCACTCCAACACAAAAAACATTTACTAGACCCCTTAAGACAAATTCCTCTATTCTTCTTCCCATATTTATAGAATAAAGGAAACCCCCTCTTCTTTTCTCCATGGTTTTTAGAAATTCCTTAGAACTCCATGCTTATTTTCTTTTCAAAACCATGAGGTTGATACATGCCTCCAACCTCTATTACAACCTTGATTTCACAATTCAAAATATCTTCATAGCTACTAATGTCTCATATGGACAGTTCCCTTCTAAGAATTGGATTTAAGTCACTGAAAAATATATAATCAATAATTTTAGGTTGGATGATAATTCCTGAAGCATACCTTGAATGTCTCGTAAAATTTTCCTTGTAGGTACCAAAAAATTCATCCTCCATTTACATCAACTCAATGAACTATTTTCCCATATTAGTATAATGAATCCAAGGAAAGTAATTTTTAAAAAATATGTTCATTAATTCATCCAAGTACATGGAATCAATCTCAACTTTCTACCTAATATTCTTAATTGGATTCCACCACTAGTCCACTTCTCCATATAACTAATAAATAGTTAGAAGAACATTATCATGCTTCTAACTTTGGAGAATGAATAATATCATTTCAGTAGTGTTGATCTATTGTTATCAACAAGTGTATTAGAATAACCTCATAAAGATGGTTGATGTTGCCTCATGAAAGACTCAACAAAATGTTGTTCCCTCCATTTTATCATTATAAAATCCACCAAGATTCATATCTTGTGGGATTTAGGTGAGAATATCAATGCTATTTTTTATTCCTGATCCCATATCCTTTGGTTGCTGGGAATAAAATAGTTTCATTTTCAATTTTAATCACGATCAACATGGTTCCATTAATTTCCAACCACTAACTAAAACCAAAAGCATATGCTAAGAAACAGTTATCATAATGAGGAACCAAATAATCATGAAAATTCAATTATAGGATGTCGAAATTATGACACATTACATAATCTTTCATACCTTAGGTTTTTTCTAGGTTATTCATAGGAAACATATATATATATAAATTATTCATAATGGTTCTTGAAGAGTTTTTGAATTTCCAATGCATATTCCCCGAGACTATCAAACTATGTGTGATGTAGGGCCCATTGTTGAGTAACAAATTACCCCATGTCTGGCCCATAACATTTTTTCAGTTGTTTTACTCCTAAGTAAATATATTTTAGATCCATATCCACTTTTAGTATCTAGAAATGGATGTATTTCATGGAAACAATTAACTTTATCCTTCAAAAATATTCTATGAAATTTCATATACTTTTCCTTATCCTTAAACTTATATTTAGACATTTCCATAGGGTTCTCACTAATGTTTTCTCATCCAAGATCCAAAATGATAACTAAACATTTTCTTTGATTCCAATTATAAAATCCTATTCTTTTCATACATTTACATTACATAACTTTTGTAGAATACTTAAAACAATATAAAAATAGACACCCGAAGACTATACTAGTCTAGTGGCTTTGGAAAGATAAAAACATAAAAAGGTTATATAAATAAGCTACATCATCGCCCACTTGGTTCTTATTGACTAGAAGACTTCTTAGATAAATCAAACAAAATACATATCCTCATATGTTTCGGAATGTTAACATAAAAAATGGTGAGATCAGATGATCAATTATGGTAAACAAGGGAGATGCGTAAGAATAATCATGAGAATAGAGCTATGAGAACATGATCATGAAAATAAAGGATCATATGCTATATATTATTGTTCATAAAAATGAATCATGGAATAAATATTGGCAATTCATAAGGCATGAATCATATGGAAATGAAGAACATACGCCATAAAAGAATAACATAGAAATAAAATATATAACTTTGGAAGACTAATAATAATATATAATCATTTCTATAGAAGTCAAGGCATTGGTACCAAGTCCATCCCAGTCGAAAAAGTCATTTACTAAACCTGGTTGACACCCAATTCTATCCTTTTATTACTGAACGGATTTCACTCCTCATTCAATCCTTGTATTACTGAACCGAGTTCATTTATCATTCCATCTCTGTAATACTAAACCAATTTCATTTCTCATTATTGACATTTATATCTCAGGAGATATAAATCCTTATCCAATTCATTAAAGGGATATATAGGTCCCACCCATCTCAAGTGAAATCTTATATACATGTTCCAAAATATTATTAAATAACATTTTATAACCCATGAAATGAAATGGGTGTCCTAAACCTATAATTTTATCATAACACATGTAAAACTAAACATATTTCACATTAATTTATTAATAATAATAACCTATGAAAATATGTGGGTGTCCAAAGCATATAACTTATAAAAGAGAAACAGGTTTCATAAACATCATTACATCAAAACATAATCCATTAAGAGAAAGAATGTGAATATAAAAACTGAATAATTTCCCCAAAAAGGAATGAGTTACCTCAATGGATGTTATCTTAGAAGTGAAATAATTTTGAAATATCTTTTAAAAACATATATTAAGGAAAATATCCTCTCCTCTTTGAAAAATATTATTTAAAACATAAATAATTTGGAAAAACATTTTTCTTTGAAAACAGATTTGAAAACTTATAAAGTATGATTTGAAAAAAATACATTATTTCTAAAATCCCATTTCCTAGAAAATTATCCCCATGTATTATTTGAAAACATTTTTTAAACATGTTTTTTGAAATAAAATATATTTCTAACCGAATTGAAAAATAAAGTCATATTTTCTTAAAAATATTTTCTTAGATACATGATGTACTAAAGAGTGTAAGAATGGAAGTAAAATGATAATATATCATGAATAAATACAAGATAAGAAAACTAATGTGTTTTATTTATATATTGATCATAATATTTCATCAGAGTAATCATAAACATAAATAATATCAAAAAGTAGTGAGATTATTTCAATAAACTATTATAACATGGTAACTTCATATCATACTATCCATGTAAGAAAATTAAATTACATGAAGCTAAAAATATATTTAAAAGAATTATATTAATTATATAACATGTATAATGGAAGTATATAGACCTTGAGAAATAATGTAGGTTCATTATAAAACATGTGCCTCAAAGAAGGAAAATTAAGACAAAACGTTCTTTTCGATGTGGTAGTTTTCGAATAATTAACCCAATTGAATAAAGATAATAGAATGTATACATAAATACCCATAATTATAATTATAATAATAATCTAATACATCCTTGGTATTTATAAACACCTCACAAATGTAATGGGTGGTGAATAAAGCAAGTATCTCATGAACATAAAAAGTGAGATGAAATCCTCATAAATTTTTTCTTGATTTGCATCATACTAGTTCAAAACACTTGTATAATAAATATAAATTTATTATAAATAAATTACATAACCATATTTTTATATATAATAACTTTTATAGTTTTATTATGACTTTATATTACCCTCTTGTTAACAATTCAATGTTAAGGTTTCACTTCGAGTAATACCTTCTTTGTTCTTCACTTGTATCTTAATTTATTTTATATTTTGTCCTTATAATTATATATTAATTTAAATAATGTAAAAAATTATATAAATATCATTTATATTCATTAGATGTTTATTGTTATATTCTATATAATATATAATTATGAAATAAAATTTGTCGTTCTTAGAGACGGTAAGTTGTATGTACGCATGAACTTTGTTTCCATTTTTTTTGTCTTATTGAAAGAAAGGAAGAAACAAATTGACATAAATGTATATATTTATATATAATTTAATTCTAGTAAAATTATTATTTCACATATATAAAATAATTTCACTAAATTCATCCTTAATAAATTCAATGTAGTGTGTGAATTAATCACATCACTTTGAGGGTGAAGTAGTCCACACTTCCTCAAAAAAATTATCTTATTTACCCAAAGGAAAACTATAAATATATATGTTTTAAAAGGATTAAATATGATTAAATAATTTATAAATATAATACATAACATATATAATAATATTTCTAAACATAATTTCCATTTTGAGAGGTGATAAGGAAAAATGAACCATCATCGTCTTGTGTGGCGATAGTTCACTGTACACATAAACTATATATTCGTTACCCATTGGATAGAGGTTTGTGTAAGTGAAGGTAAAGATATTTGCAGAAAAATAATATTATATTCAATATATTGGTGTTTTTATACAATCATGGAACAAAGATTTGACAGGGGGTGGAGAAATAAAATAAAAGAAAATAACTTGAGATAATTTTTTACCTCTTAATCAGGAACTCTTTTTGTTTATGACAAAAGTCTTCCTTGTATTGATTTCTTCCCAAGTGGAGGATTCAAAGAGTAAGGTATAGATTATGAGAATTTTATTGAGTAGATAATGGCATAATATAAGTTTTTTTAGGGGATAGAATTAGTGGAATATGTGGTGTTCTTTTACAGGGAAGGGAAATGGCACACTTGGCATTTTTGAAAAACATTTGATGACCCATGTTTTTACATAACAAAAGCAATAACAAAAAACTCAATATTGGAAGGTTAATTTTTGAATTTTGGATATAAAATGGGTTTTGGACATGTTTATAGGTCATTTTGGGTCTTAAATTTAAGGATTAGTAATTTGTTAACCTAATTTTACTCATAATCATTGAAATTAATATTGATCACTTTCAATAAAATTTTTGGTCAAAAAAGTAGAAATTATTAGAAATTAGAAATTATGATTATTAAAAATATTTGTTCTATCATTAAAAATTACAATCAAACAATTGAAAGAAATTAATTTGAAAATAATCCTGCTGATGGGATTACAATACAAGTTTTTAATGGAAAAACATCCAAAAGTTTGGTATGTTTTTAAACCTAATTTTAAAGTGAAATTTATTCCAAAGAAAAAATGGATTAATTTATAAAAATATGATATAATTAATCATTTAAATAATATTAAAAAATAATTTTACCTTATAAATAAATTATATGAAAAGGAAATTTTAAATTAAAATCACTAAGAAATAACTCTAAGCTAATTTTAAACATATAAATTAAAAAATGAATTTTATTTTATAAAATTATATTTCTAAATTTTTTAAAAATTATTTTCATTATATTTCACAGAAGGACATTAAATGAAGTTTATTTCAGAAAAAAAATATTTTTATACATATAAGTACTTTGAAAAAAATTATATATTTCAAATAAATATATTTTATTTATATAAAAATTATAGAAAATATTTTAAAAGTAGTTATTACTATTTATATAATTATGTTTAACAAAATGGATATAATTATCTTAATTAAATAATTATAATAATAATATGATGTTTCATATAATCATCGGTGTTATCGTACATCAAGTCAATGTTCCTTGTAATGTATGTCAAGACGGTGTCGTATGAAAGGAATGTTTTACATATTCCATTGAAATACATAAATAAAAATTTAATTTATTAAAGAAAAAAATGATCCAAAAAAACTCAGGGTGTTACACTCAATCACTCAGAAAGATTAATGCTTCTCCGAGAAACAACTTCTTTACCATTATGATCTATTATTAATATTTTGCCCCCATTTCTATATAAATCAATTTCACTTTTATCAATATGAATAACTCTCTGAAGCTCTAAGGAGAAGACCTCCCATGTCTCCATTTATTTATTCATCATGTTTCTAGTACTATCTAGAATTCCTTAGAAGATAACTATGCATATATTTATCATTATTCAACTCATATATATTTTTGATAGTGACAACATTAATTTCACTTATGTTTTCTTCTTCTTCTTCTTCTTCTTCTTCTCATAATATATATTCACAAAATCACGTGAATATTATTACCATAATAATTATAACCATTATTTTATCTATATTTACTTCTCAACTAAATCATGTAAAACTATCCCCCGTGATTTACGGCACCATAAATTTCCAATATCTCCCTATAAATCTCTACCTTTCCTCACTCACAATATTCTTGAATTATAACTATATAGACCTTATACTTTCTACGCTTTAAACCTCTTCCAAGAAATATATATATCCAAATTTGTAGAGAAATTTAAATATATTTACCCCACTTTACAGTGTGGTATTTATTTCTACATATTGAATAAAATCATGGATGGATGCATTATAAATATTGTTTTACGATTGGTAATGTATATATTAATCTATGAATGACTGATGAGGCGATCCTTACATATCATATTTTTTTCATAGAGGTCACACATACATATTAGAGACATTGACAAATTGTTTTTCAGAGGTAACACTTATATATTATATACATTTCAAAAATTATTCAGTGAGCTGACCCTTACATATTTAAGGATTTAAAAAAATTCACTTCTTCCAAATCCACTCATAAATATCAAATAGAGTTACTTTTACACAATGGTTTTTCAATTTTTTTAGAGTGAGGCCCCATTACTTTTAAGTATCAACCAAGAAAAATTTAAATATTTATTGGTTACCATTAGGTATACTTGTGATTCTTTAAGGATTTATTTATAATAAAGGGGATGTAATCACACCGTCTTATATCATGAATTATCATTACATGAATGAATGTTTCTAATGATTTATTTTGGATTCTTATTCGTACCAAAAAATAAATATGTTCAAAATTATATTTAGGTGTAACACTTTATAAAACTTATAGCTTATGTTATTGACCCGAATTAATTCCCACCTACATTTATACATATCCAAATTCATCCCAGGCATAAGGTACATGGTATAATTTATTTAAAAGGATTATATTATTATCAAATAAACAATCCCCAAAAGAGTAAACTTGGAGAAATATATTCCCAATGCCCAATTTTTTTATACAAGGCATGATCCTCCCTTCTAATGAATAGTTGTACCTAAAGTACCTCTTACCATGGATACTTTTACCATAAGAGATCCCAATTCCATCATAATTGTAGCATCCAATATTTATAAAATAAAAATAACCTTTAAATTTAATCTCATGACTTAATACAATCCAATGTCACAGTGTAATAAATCTAAATCAATTATCATACCTCATATGTAAATCCTTATATACATGTATGATTATATTGAACCAGATTAACTCTTTAAACTAATGTATACATCACAATTGATAATATAATTGTTGTAATCAATAATAAATAATAAAATAAATAAATGAACCATTAATAAATTTAAACATGAGATAATCAATTGATGAATTAATCATAAAGAAATAAATTATCAACAATTTGGAATTTATTTCAAATATAAAATTCTATATGTTATCAATTAAATTGATTTTAATTTAAATATATGATATTATTTAAAATTGGAACATTTCATATTCCAATTATAATAATTAAACAATTTACATAATCTCAATATCACATATTTATATTATTTAAACATTGATCATATCAATATTGAAAACTCATTATGAAATCGTTTTAATATTTTTTCAAAAAAGGAATCCACTTTTGAAAAACTAATAGTATTTAATTATTAATCCTTTCCAATTTTAAATATAAACCCTTTTATACTTTTTCCTTATTAGGTAATTTATAAACAATATATAAATTACTCATATAATTCCATTAAATTTTTTTATTTCTAAATAAAAATTCATGCCATATAATTTAGAATATATATTAATATTTAGTATTATTAATATTTATTTAATAAATGTTTCATAAACATTTACTTAACAAATTAAAACATATTAATGATTAATTAATTTATAAAAATCATTATAAATTAATTAATATACACCACTCCTTTATTAATGATTTAAAAATATTTTATAAATAATTTAATTCAATTAAAAATTGAAATATAGAAAAAATATAATTTTTACTTATATATATGATTTTTAATGATTCAACTTTAATCATATCCTATAATTGATAGTTTATATTTTTCAAATTTGGTTTATGTGCTCACAATCTCATTTAATGCTTCATAACAAGGCTGTAAAGAGAATAGAACAACTTTACATAAGGTAAAACAAGTGTTTACCTCATATAATAATAACCTATATTATAATGTTGTAAATCGGATAAATCTGATTCCCACATCTATCCAAACATAAAAAAGGACTTTCATAAGAATAAAATAGAGAGGTGGATCACGTATGAGTAATATCAAACCTTGTCTATCATAACATGTGATAATTGGAACGGAGAATATCAAAAAACATGAAAGTTCCTATGTTTGATTAATACCATGAACCATGATATAGAGACCCCAGATTTTCATAGATAAATATAACAACTTTTTAAAATAATATTCATTACATTACACAAATACAAGCCTAGTGGTCATAAATTTTCATTTTATTTGGGACTAAATGCACAATCTTATTATTTCATGAAATATCATTAACATATACTATAATCATATTCCTACATAGTACTATTCTTATAAATACCCTATTTAAAATAATTCTTCAAAAAAATGGAAATGAAAAAAATGAAACGTTGAGCTTAGAAACTCAATTTGGGTAAACAAGGGAGAAATCAACATAAATGATTATAAGGGTATGAGATCATGAACATAAATTTTAAAAATCACAAAGAAAAAAAAGAACATGATCTATGAGATAATAACATTATCATAAGACATGGAATTGTTTCATACATATAATCATTGAAAATAATTTTCTTAGTATTTAATGCTCACATCAATGATTATCATAGTGGATTAGGTTCACTCGTAAAAACCTCATATTAGTCAAGGATCACTCCAAATAATATCATAGTAGAAAAACCCTTATTGAACAGGGTTCATTCCCTATTCAATTATTATTTATATCAAGTGCTATATATAATTTCTCAATGTGTTGTAGAGATATATAATCTAGGGCCCACCCCTATTAGTTTATAACATTACCACAAGTCCTTGGTTATTAAATAACCACCAACCTTGGTTATAACATAACCACCATCCAAGTATTATAACATAAACACACTTCACATAATGAAAACAATACATATGTGGGCTAAAATATTATAAAACATTCATCATATCTTCACATCATAACATGTGCAAGAGAAATGAGTTTCATAATCATTTACTAAATCCACTTTGAAAAACCCATGGAATGTAAATGGGATTCCCAAAATTATCATCATTATAATCATAAACCATCAAGATAAATAATATTTGTTTGACCATTGGATCATATCCCTAGTAGAAAATAAGCAATAATAAATTTTACTGTCATTTATGGATAAAAATTCCCTAAAAATATCATTAAAATAGTCTTGATGAAAATATCCTTTCCATTTGGAATAAACTATTTAAAATAACTTTTTTACAAATATCTAAGAAAATTTTTTCATTGAGAATATCTAAGGAAACCATAAAGGTAATATTTAAATAAATTAGTGGTGTTAGTAACTAGAAATATTGTTCATAACGTACATGTTAAAATAAATATTTCTTTCACATTTTTGGTAAAAAATTTAAAAGTACCTCCTTTTGTAAATAGAAAATATGATTAGTTTTTAACCATTTCTTATAATTAAAACAAGGTTAAAAATTAGTTTAAGAAATCATATAATAAAATTAAAGACAACCATTAAAAAATCTATAGAAAACATGGTGATGGAAAAAAATTGATTTTCGACCGAAGAGAGAAATAAAGCCGATTTCCCTTAAAAACATTCATTTTGTGTATTCAGATCTCAAGAAACAAGAAAATTAGAAGAAAAGTGTATTATATATAAATAACTATATTATAAGAAAATTAATGACATTATGGAGAGGTATTTAATAATATTGCATTATCAAAATTATAATCATAAACAATCTCAATAAACATTGAGATTATAATATAAATCCATTACTACTTTAGTACGTTGTGATTAATAATCCACAAGAAAAAATGAAACATATATATATATATATATATTTAATTACCCATAATATTTATAGTGATAATTATAATATATATACATGGGTAGTATATACACTACATAAAAGAAACAAGTGGTGAATATGACATGGGTCTCACATAAATAAAAGTGAGATGAACATACTTTACCTGAAGTCTTGACTTCCATCATTCACATTAGAAAGTAATGTATAATAAATATAGGTTTATTAGAAATATTATATATATATATATCAAAACATATATTATTTATTCATATTCTTTTATCACTTGTTTATTAAGAATTGATTATTAAAATTATTATTCCAAGTGATAACTTCTTTGTTTTTAATATATTTTTTGGTTCAGTAGTTTTCACCCATTTACATTGATCAATGTTACATAATATATAGTGTGATAATGATGATATAAATATCATAAATATTCACTATATATGTATTTATAATATTCTATAAAAGTTAAGGACATAAAAATTACTTAGAGTGTTCATGATGATGGTAGGTTGTATCTATGCCTAAACAGTGTATCCATTTTTAGATAGATGGAAGGAAAGAATATTAAATAATAACTAACCATTAAATAATCATTATTATATATTTTATATGATATATTATCAATACATCTATCCTTATTAACATCCAATTGAAATATAAATGAAAAACATCTCATATTCGTTCATGAGGCGGTAGTCTGCTGTACACATGAGCTACATTAATATTTTCTAAAAGGTTGGAAGATAATAAGTTATATGTGATATTATAATAACAAAATTATTTTTAGGTCATAAATATAAAATAATTTTTTTTAAATATATCTGTAATGACCCGAAATTTTGAATAAATCTTGTTTCCTAATTTTGTGCGTTATTTAATTTTTTTTATACTCAACAAAACTGTTTCATTGGATAACATGAGTATAATTAAAATGAGATTGTTGGGTTTTGACTGTTATATGACCATTGGTCAATATGACCACTGGAAACTAAACATTTCGATATTTGTCTCTATATACAAGTGATCTTGGTTAATTAATATAGAAATAAGATTTGATGGCCTCACCTAGTAGTCTTGGACCGATCGAAGCCCATCTAACAGAACTTGGGACGGAGGTAGCACCACTGGGCTTTGCTCTGGACCAAACCCATGTCGATCATCATTGTGTGATGATAGAATGGAATCGCCTTCGTGAGAAGTTCAAAATGATAGAAATTACTACTCATGTGATGTTAGTTGAGCCTCCCTCAGATTCTCTCACCTTAGCACACCTTACACTTAGGTCATATGCTGGTGTGATAAGGGGCTATATAAGGAGACCGTAACTGACTTGTGTAATCCTTTGTTTTAAATAAAAATTCTTATTTCATCTTATGAGGAAGTTTATGAATATTCAAATGTCTGGATAAATATAGTATGCATATTTTTGATGAATTTTAGAAAAAGTATATTTTAAAAATGTTTATGTAAACCTTATATAATTAAAAATGTGTAATGATTTTCCAAAAATGGTTTTCTACAATTATGTTCAGTATGAAATTTAGAGTCTAATAATATCAACTTAATTTTTGATGAATAGTAAATTATGAATAGTGATTTTATGCTTAGGATTAGTTATGTGACCAAATAGATTAGTAATCTGACTTAAATAAAGCATTAATATAATCTAGGCACCTTGATTAAGTAATGTTATTCAATAAAATGGTTAAATAACGGTTTCATAAATTATTAGTCAAGTATTAGTTTTTTCGGTTGAATAGTGTTTTTTTAATTAAAAATATTTAGAAAATAATTTTCATAAAATGGATTTCATTTTTGAACTCAGAGCATTGATATTATGTTAAGGTAATTTTGGGGGATTTTTCTGAAAAAATGAATTTTTGGTGAATAGTGTACTTATATGAAAATTAAATTATAAATATTTAGAAAATTGTTTTTATAAAATGGATTGCATTTTTGAAATCAGAGCTTCTATATTTGGTTAATGTAAAATTTTGGGTTTTTTCTGAGAAAGTTGAATTTTCGATGAATAGTGAAAATACAGTTTTTAAGTTATAGGAGTTTAATGACATCATTAAATGATGCATTAAGTATGTAATCAATATGGTCGACTTATGAATAGTAAGATAAGGCGTGAGGTGTCCCAAGTGGCAAATACCATGGGAAAATAACATGGGCAAGCCCATGTTTTTTCCAAAACCACCAATAAGGGTCCCTTTGCCATTAATGCCTTGTCCCCTCATTTTCCCTATAAATACCAAGCCATCCCCTCATCCATTCGACTCCCAACTCTCCCCCAATGAAGATCTGGTCTGATTACCTCCCTATGAGTCCTCCCAAGGTGCCCACATTCCCTCAACATCCCATCCTTTGAGTTTTAAGAGATACGTTTTAAGGTAAGGGATCCAAACTCTCTCTTTCTTTTCAAATGCTCTCTTTTATGTCATTTCATTTATGATCCATGTTCTTATGTTCGAGGATGTTCATTTATATTCCTCTTACTTACCTTTTCATGTTAATATAATATAGATCCCCTCTTACTCTCATTATTTATTTTTATGAATGTTTAAGTGGTGTCGTTAGGCTGCTGAAATTTTTGTAACGGATTCTTTCTCCCTTCTCTTTTTTCAAGATCTATTTTCATGTAAAGTCTTTAAAGTTACTTTTTATTATGTTGGGGTATGATCTCTATATCTATAATACTTATATTTTATGATCATATTATTATAGACCCATTTGACCTCTTCAATTCAGTATTTTGAAGTTTTAAGTGGCGCTATTAGGCTGCCGAATTTTTAAGTGATTCTTTCACCTTTCTCATTTTGAAGTTCTACTTTCATGTCAAGTCTTTGAAGTTCTTTTTTATTATGTTGGGGTATGATATCTATATCTATCATACTGATATTTTGTTATCAAATTATGAGAGACCCTATTTTAACTCTTCAATTCAGTATTTTGATGTTTTAAGTGGCGTCGTTAGGCTGTCGAATTTTTAAGTGGTTCTTTCACCATTCTCATTTTCAAGTTCTACTTTCATGTAAAGTCTTTCATGTTCCTTTTTATTATGTTGGGGTATTATCTATATATCTATAATAAAGATCTTTTATGATAATATTATTAGAGATCCCATTTTATCTCTTCAATTCAATATTTTGATGTTTTAAGTGGCGCCATTAGGCTGCCGAATTTTTAAGTGGTTCTTTCACCCTTCTCGTTTTCAAGTTCTACTTTCATGTCAAGTATTTAAAGTTCATTTTTATTATGTTGGGGTATGATATCTATATCTATCATACTAATATTTTACTTTCATATGTTGAGAGACACTATTTGATCTTGTCAATTCATTTTTTTGAAGTTTATGTGACGCCGTTAGGCTTCTGAATTTTTAAGGGATTCTTTCACCTTTCTTCTTTTTCAAAGTTCTAATTTCATGTAAAGTATTTAAAATTACTTTTTATTATTTTATGGTATGATCTCTATATCTATCATACTGATATTTTATGAAAATATGACGAGAGACCCTATTTAATCTCATCAATTCATTTTTGTTGATGTTTAAGTGACACTGTTAGGCTGCCGAATTTTCATAAAAGAAATCTTATTTTTGTCTTCCTTTCATATTCTTCATTTCATATGTTAAATTTCTCAAATTTCATTACCATGTTCTTAAATCCCTTATATTACGTCTCTATACTGTTTTATGGGTCATTTATGAATGTTTGACCCATGTACCCTCTCTTTTCATTGTTTTCTAAAACCCCAAAACTTAGCCGTTATGCTGCAGAATTTCCGTCTCAAAATGTATCTCTCTTTTTCTAAAGTTCTTTTATTTTATTAAATGAACACTCAAATATCTCTCTTCTATATGGGTATTCACATATATACCAAAATGTTCTATTTTATATTCTGGGATTTACATACATGAGACCCACCTTCCTTTTCTGTGGGTTTAAAAGTGACACAAAGATCATGTGTTTAAAGCAGTTTTTAAAACGTTATGATTATGAAATGAAACCCATTCCTTTTATGCTATATGGGTTGATTATGAAATTATTGATGATGATATATGTGGATCGCATGATAATAAAGACATTTCAAGGGTGCACCCTGATAGCGATCTAATGCATTGGGAAAAGACTTAATCTCTAGAGATGACTATTTTTTTAATGACGCTTTGGTGAATAACGTTGGTAATTTTTAATGACACCTTGGGGATGGACCTTAGTCAAACAGAAATGGTTGTCAATATTAAAATTTTTAGCCACATCTTCATGTCATTAAACACATTATTTTTATTATTATATGCCTCATGATCACTTTCTCATGCCTTAAAGTTATTTTTCATGTCTTTTGATGTGTCTCAAGTTCTAATGTAAAATGTTTCCCTTGTTTCCCTTACTGAGCCTTCTGCTCACCCTTTCCTTTGATGTATGCTCCCAAGTTATGAGATGTTGTAATGAACATAGGATAAAAAAATGAAGAAGCCTTTCAAGTGTTAAGAAGAATGTTTTTTTGTCTCAAGTAATAAGTTCCTGGTTTCTAAGACAGTGAACCTTAAGGATTTCCAGTTTTTTGTATGATTTAATGAAAGTTTATGTGATAAAAAGGCAGGATGCTATAATATCATTATATCAATCTATTAAATGTGGTAATGGAAAATGAACTACATCAGTTCGTGAGATGGTAGTCCTCCGTACACATGACCCATAGTTTCATTTCCCATTTGATGAAAGAGTACATGGATATATGTTAAGATATTAAAATAAAAAAATATAATTATATGAGGGTAATTTTTTTATTTTATTTTCATATTTTAACAATATTTTATTGAGATAGATGAATAAAAAAATTTAAAACGCATAATTAATGACAACACCTCTTCTTTAAAGAACCTCTATTTGTTTACACCTAAATAATTCTAAGGAGTTTTTACTAATAAAAATAAGGATTCTAGGACGTGGCTAAGTAATTAAGGAAGTTATTATGGATTTTATTGGGTGGAAAAAAAGGTTTAGGAAGTGCAAATAAGGGAGAAGAGGGGGTTAACATTTTTAAGCGGTGGGATAGGACACACTTTGTATTTGTAGAAAAATGTGTACCCACACTTCTTAACACATTCTAAAAGGATAAAAAATGCCTCATTATTTAACATAAGATGAGATAAATCAGAAATATTTCCATAAAATAGGAATTTTAAAAGTTATTTTGTGATTTTAGACCTTATCATTTTATTTTAACTCATGGTAAACATGTTTTAACGTTAACCACAATAATTAATTTTAACTATTCATTATGAAAAAAATAATTTGAAAATATTATATATTATTAATATTTACTATTACAAAGATGGGATAAAAGTTTATAAATTCCAATCATATATGTGGTAGAACTTAATTGAAAATAAATCCCTCAAAAGCGATGAATAAACGATTTTCAAGACAACAAACATTCAAAAATATATAATGTTTTTTATATTAAAATTCAACATAATATTTATTATAATAAAATAAATTGGATTAATAATAAGACTATTGAACTAATATTACTTCTAAACCATTTTAAAAAAATATTTTAATTTTTTAAAAATTTAAATAAAAAGGGTGTTTTAAAAAAATCATTATTCTTCATTATTTATAAAAAATAGCCTTTTTAGAAAATTATCAAAAATTAACAATAATATAATTTTGAAATTTTCATTCCAAAAATGATGTTTATATTTTCATATAAATTTTATAAAAGTTAATATATAAATTTTATTATTTGTTCATAAGAAGAATGAAGAGAAATGTTTTTAGAAGAAATGTATTTTTGACGTATACAAAGACTTTACGAAAAAAATAAGAATTTATTTTTCAATATATTTTATTTATATAAATCCATTATACATAATTTTAAAATTTTGTTTATTCCTATTCATTCCACCAATTTCAATGTCTAAGTTATAATGGTAATGTTTAAATAATATAATAATAATATATTGTAGTTTATTAAGGCATATTGTTGCACGTAATGTAAGATATCAAATAAATAAAATATATTTGAAATTTTTTTATAAAATCTTGATGTATTACATTCTACTACCCTTAAAATTAATTATACCCTCTAAATTTATCACTTTAAGAAAATGATGATACTTCTGCCTCATCAAATCCTGAGGTTTTAAAGTAACTTCTTCAAATTTATGATTCTTCTAAAGATCGTTCACAAGATGAGAATTTTTCTTCTATATCACATTATCTATATATTTTGAGAAAAGTGATGACAGGAATCGGTCAACCAATTCATTCCCCCAAATAAATTTATTAAAAAACAAATGATATATTACATTTCCAAGGTGTAAAGAGCTTACACTAGAATGAGATTGAAGGGGTGGGGGGGGGGGGGGTCCAGATAAGGATTCTAAGATTAGAAGACCCAAATCCTATGTTTCATACAAAAAAACCTTACCAAAATTGAAAAATCATTATAATGATAATTAGTGGAGAAAAAAACCAAGACTTAGAGGAAATAGAATAGTAGTGTAAGAATTCTGACAGTTTAATACCCACCAACGATGATACTATATTTATACTAGTTATTATTTATATAGAATATCATACTCCAGTGATACAGAATAATCATTCATTATATGTAAATGCTCAGGTATGCATTTCCTCCAGATAGATACATGGAACATGTCATGAACTTGAAATAGTTTCAATGGGTGTGATAATTAATAAGTAAATATCCCTACTCAATTAAAAATAATTAAAGGAAAAAATATATTTTGGGGTCAACATTATTTTCTTCTCGAATATAATAACCTTATTCCATGGTTAAATTCACAGGAACACCTTATCATAAACATCAACCACCATATCGCACTAACAATTGTAATCATTACTTTACTATCGACTCTAATATAACATGATATATTGTTTAATGGATATAAATTTCTCTAGAATTTCTTTATCTCTCTCAGGACCCAATAGATCTCTTTCTCTAACTTCGTCCCAAAACAATGGAGTTATAAAATTATCTTCATAGAGGAATTCAAACTGAGAAAACTGAATTCTTGAGTAAAAGATATTGTTGTATAAAAAGTCAATGAGAATATGGTGTTTATCCCAAACACCCTTGGAATCCATAGAACAATATATCTGTATATACTCTAGGGTTTTAATAGTTTTCTCAGACTGAACAGATGTTTGAGGATGATACGCAATGTAGAAACTCAACTCTATATCCAAAATGGATTGGGGGATACCCTATCATTAATATTAACCTTAGATACGAACAAGATACAACAGAATGTTTTACTCCATGAAACCTAACTACATAATTAATCTATATTATGATAAGATGATGTAGAGACTGGTATTCTCTAATTTAAATTTAGAGTTAATTTTTAGGAAATTTACTACCACCCAGATAAAATTTATCCCTTTAGATGTTTTCGGAAGTCTAATGAAAAAATATTTTGCAATGTTTTCCCATTTACAATATAGTATGGGTAATGGTTGTTTCAACCCCTTAATTTTTTATATCTCATCCTTAACTTTCTGTCATACAAAGAACCTATATATAAACTCTACAATATGTCTACTCTTATCACTGCACCACTAACACTTTTTCAAATATCTGTAAAACATTATATATAGAAAGAACTGAGAAATATGAACTATTAGCTTCCTCTAAGAGATCCTTCTTCCAATATGGTATGTATGGAACACATACAATGTTTATAAATGGTAATATTCCATCACAATTAATGTTAAAAACTGTAATATTTCTCATGTTATTCATTAGGTCCACATCCTCCTTCCAGGAATTTTAAACAATCACTTATATAAATGGTTGAACACTCATTTTTAAGATAATATTTTTCCCATTCCTTCAATATTTCCATATCCATCCTTTATAAATCCATAAATATTGGATCTTTTCTGATCCTTATAATATTTAATATATAAATATACTTTCGAATCAAAACATAAACCACCTTGATTGCTTTCTCTATGTGGTAATGAATGTACTAATCAAAACCATTAATCATCTCCAACCATCTTCTATAAAACATATTTCACTCTTTCTATGTGAATATATTCTTTCAAATTATATAATCAATATATATATCATAACATTATCAATAATAATAAGTCCTCTATATCATTAATGAGAAAATTTCAAAAGCTAACACCCAATCAGGATTTGGTTAATTTTTCCCATGAACCTTCAATTTTAATGAGGCATAAGCTATAACCATATCATTATTCATAATAATGCATAAAATTCCTTTTATTTATGCATAACAATAGATTATAAACCCTTTTCTACTATAGGGTGATTTAATTATAGATCCACTGACTAATTTTCTCTTTAGTTCCTTGAAATTTTATTCACATTCATCTGTTGAAAGGAAATTGGATCCCTTTTAAGTTAACGTAGTGAGTGTATTAGATAGGCATGATAAATTATCCATAAAACATCAATAATGTCTATCCAACCCATTAAATGTATAGATCTTAGTAAATTTTTTTGGTCTGGGCAATGTTCAATTAATTTAGTCTTTGACAGAACCATATATATACTATATCATCAGATTATATGACCCAAAAATGAAACAATATTCACAAAAATTCCCATGTGTTATATTTTTATACAAATTATCCTTCCTCAGGGTCATTAATACAATAATAAAGTGATATTAATGATCTTCCTTTATCTTTAGATAGATAAGAAAATTATCTATAAAGAATATCAGAAACTGATTAAGTAAATATCTAAAGACTCTATTACATAATTAATGATGATAGTGGGGATTCGTAAGAACAAATGGAATCACAATATATTCATAGTGTCCATACCTTTTAGGAAATTATATCTAGGGTATATCCTCAATATTTTTAATTAATTGATGATATCCTGAATTATGGTTGATCTTGGAATATATTAAGCTCTGTGAAGTTGATTAAACAAATCATAAATACTGGGTAAAGGATATTTTTCTTGATTGTGAACTTGTTCAGTTCATGATAATCAATTTAGAGTTTCATCGATCCATCTTTCTTCATTACAAAAATAATTGGTTCAACCCAATGTGACACACTTGGATGAATGAATCCCCTATCAATATTTTCTTAGAGTTTATCTTTGAAATGTGACAACTTAATCAGAAATATTTTATAGGGATTCATTAAAATAGGTTTAGATCCATGTATGAGTTCTTTTGAGAAATAAACTTCATGATTTAGTGGAATACTAGGATACTCTTATATAAATGAATCAACAAACTCACACGCAATAGGAATATCATTTATGATGAGTTTCTCTCCTAATATCTGAGATAATCACCCCTTTTCAATAGTAATCAAGACCCATATAATAGATGTGATTTACATCATTAGTTCATATTTACCATCGCAAAGATAGATGATAATTTTTGGGTTTGTAATATAAAATTTTACACTCCTCCCTCAGAAATTGATGTTGAATATATGTAGAGAAATCCAATCCATGGTTGTGATAACATCAAAATCAACTAGAGGGAGAATAAAGAGATTTTAAAAAAGAAAATTCCCACAATATTAAACTGATTAAGATTCATAAACATAATATTCCACTATCATGCCATTAAGAGCGTTCTTACAACTAATTCAAAATCTCAACCTTGAGTTTCTATGGATGTTGTTTCATTATGAATATCTTCTAATCACATTTTGATTACACAAGATGAAGATTTTTGTTGCTAGAAGCATTTTTTCTATGAATTGTGGATTTAATTTTCTTCCTTTTATAACTGAATGGGTCATTCTACAACGACATGTAGGAATGGGTATAGAAATTATGATAATCCAAAGGGTGTGGGTATATGAGGTAGTGGAAAGGAACTGGGACTAGCATTGTGGATTATTCTTCTGGAAATGGGATAGTATGTGCAGATACTAATATTAATTCGGAAAAAGTTGTGTCGTGTAGATCATGAGAAGGTAATCCATTGGTGAAAGACATATTTAGTCATTTGAGAAAGGATCTGGGTGATCCTTATACATATATGAAAGACCCTTTGGGGAAAATAAGTTCTAATTTGTGGAAGGATGTTGTTGTTTTGGATTCTCTAAACTCTCTTAAGGGTCCTCAAGGTGGAGATGTAAAATCTGGTAGCAGTTATAACTACAATGTGGAATATCAAATGGAGGATGAGGGAGGCCAAAAGACTTCCAAAGTCTCTTAATATGCAGAGGTTGTACAGTAAGGGAATAATATCAGTGATATAGGTCAGGAAAAGGTCTATAAGGAACAAAGAGAGGGTAACTCTCTAGGATGCAAAGATCTGGACTGATTTTTAGGGTGTGCGGTCTTGATCAAGATAAGTACTAGAATGGAGGTGGCATATATTTTAGTGGAAAAATATTTTGAAGGATCTAAAATGTTGATACTATGTAGGAGCTTGAAAATTATCTCTTTAGGCATTCCATGAAAGAAAAGAAGGTCCTTAAGAATGATTTTAGTGATGAGTATTCTAGCCATTTTTTGTTGATACAAAAGGTGATGTTCTGGGTAGTAGGATTCCAAGCCCGAGGAGAAGTTAGTGCCGAATGGGTAATCACAATGAGATAAAGGACTAATAATATATTCCACTAATAATGAAGATAATATCCATGAAGTAGTGAAAATAAATGTTTATGGATAGTGATCATCACCTTTCACCTAAGGCTACTTATCAACAACAAGAGTCTAGTGTTCTGCTTGAAAAATCATTGGAATTTCTAATACACATGAAAGAAGAAATAGATGAATATATTCTGATAATTATTTCCATTATTGAGAAATCCAAAATAATGATGATAATGTTATTAAAGGTAAATACCAATTAATAGAAGTGTATATGGATAAAAATTAAATATCTAATATTTATAATGGGATTCAATGTTGGAATGTTCAATCTAAAGGAGTACCTCTAGTCCTGGGACAAGATGGCATTCTAGTTTGAAGTTATTTTAAATGAATAACTAGATACATAGGTAAAATATATAACATATAAATTATTTAAGGCAATTAATTCCATTAGACTTAAATTGTCTTTTAATGGTTCTGTTATTTCTTTTAGTGGTTTATCTTATAGTTACTCACTTTTAGCTTAAGTGTTTGTTAATAAAAAAGTTAATTTTCACTCAGTTATTCAATACAACAAAAAATCATTTGGGATATGAATTAATATTCAAAAATACATTTCATGATATTAGGGAAATTATATTACAAATATAAAACAATTGAATTCAATATTTTCTCATACCTATCACAAACCCTAATTAATTATTCTATCTTTGATCCCTTAGTAAAACTAAAATAGTTAGAATGATCATCAGACATCTTTTATCCGAGTGATCAATCATTCATCCTATGTTTAAATCATGAAACCTACTTATAAATATTTAAAACCCAAGGTTTAAACTAGATAATTCATGGTTATCATTTCTTCTAATCATTTATGTTTGGTTATAAATTCTTTATAAACTTCCAAAACATATCCCTAAGGAGTTTAAAACTAGGTGTGCAATAAGACCCATTATTCGGCACTAGGTGGATATCGATTCAAAAACCAAAACTCCTTTTTCAGAGTTATTACTCATATGTACAATTGTTCTAGATCCAAATCAACTTGTAGTATTTATATGGGGATGTAATTTATTGGAAACCCCAACTCTATCCATTAGCAAAATTCTTGGATATTTTCCAAAACATAGAGTTATCCTTATGGTTCTCACTAAAGATTTTTAATCCAAGTTTCCAAAGGATAATTTACCTTTATTTATTACCAACTATAGTGACCCATGATTTTCAATAAAAAATATTACATATTTTTATAGGAATATTTTTTACATTATAAAAATACACACATGATGATCATAAAGGCTTAGTGTATTTGGAGACAAGATACACAATATATTTATTTCATTAAAGATATTAAATATCTCCCATTATTATATTTCCACATAGTAAACTTCATAGGAATACTATATAAAAAATCTTTCTTCATAATCTGGGGAAAGGAAATATAAGAAATTGTCAGCTTAGATACTAAGTAAGGGAAAACAAGGGAGATATCAAAATAACATGAGTATAAGGGTGTGATAACTTGAGATTAACAATAGAATACCCGTACCATACATATCATATATCATAATCATGAATCTTGGCATAAAGCATAGAAGTTCATAAGAATGAATAAAAAATAATAAAAATAATATAAGCCATGATAACTTAATATTGAAATAAGTCATTGAATTATAGAATACATATAATTATATAAAACCATTTCCTTAGTAGTCAATGATTACATCCATGATTATTATAGTCGATTTGGTTCACTCCCCAAAACCTCATATTATTCATGGATCATTCTCAATGCTATTATTTTATTAAAAGTACCTTACTAAACCAAGCCCATTTCCAATTCTAGCCCTATTTATCTCATGAGATATAAATCATTAAAAATTTTGTTAGAGGGATATATATTTTTAGTTCAAGCCATCTTAATTTACAATGTTGATACCCATATTTGGTTATAACATAACAACCATAAATGGTTATAATGTAACCAATATCATTAGTTAAAATGTAACCACAATACTTGGTTTATAATAGGTCCACCACTGAAATAATGAAAAGCATATACACTACAACAAAAATAGAGGAACAATGGTGGTCTAAAGAACTACTAAATTTTTATATGCTAGTTTTTAAAAAATGAAGCTAAATTGCTGTCGACGTAAAACCTACACCAGTTTCATCGATTTAGAGGTGGTTTCTGGTATGTTTTACAAATTTTATTTAGTGGTAGTAATTTTTATTTTTGTGGTATTTTTCTTCTAAAAAACTATTGAGGAGTAAGTGGTGGTTTACACCACTGTAATGTTTTTTATAATATTTCAGTGATAGTTAAATGACAACAATATAGTGCTGTTAAAAAATATTCATAAATTGCAGCCACCGAAATTCAATAAAACAGAACACAAAAAAATCATCCATCTAACATTCCAACATAAAATAAATAAAAAGGAAAATAATATATCCAAACCATAATTTCATAATATAGAGATGCTAAATTGGAAAATACATACATGGTATAAGATAAAAGAGAAATACAAGAATTCTAAACTAGAAACCTCCATGTGAACTAGTGGAACCATCCAAAACCATCACCAAAAGTATTTATACCAAAAGTAAAATACAATTAAACAAAACCTTAAAAAACATAAGGTTGAAAATAAAATATAAGGAAAAATATTAAAGGAAAATAACAAAGAATAATAATCAATTATAATATCAATTAATTCACATAAATATTATATAATCATGGGAAACGTCCATGGTCCCAGTGAGTGGTCCTAGTTGTACTATAGTGGAACATCTTCTATCTTATTAGTGATGTTCCTAGATAATATCTTATTAGATTACTCAAACAAAACTAACTAGATATCAATACTCATAGCCAGAAAAAAAAATATAAAAGAGGAACTTAGTTAGAGTCTCATAATCAATATCATATAAACCATATCTCAATCTCACACAATGATGTATAGGGTTACCATAATATTAGATATTGATGGTGGGTAAAAATGTTTCATATAAAAGTCACACATCAATAACATTCCTTAAGGAAAATCATATAAATCTCTTAACTCATCCCACCTTCATACACCAATATTATAAATTAACCATATATAGTTCCCATAACAACAAAATATAATCACAATTATCTTGTTGGATCGAAACACATATATAAAACATTGTTATATTAGGTAAGAAACCATATTTGCAACAAATTTAATGAAAATAAAATTGTACAATGGTTCAAACATGTCTTTGGTTTTAAGGTAATAACTATACATATAAAACCTTCCTCAAAACACACTTTATAGAACAACTATTATTTAGATACATTATTCAAGTGTATTTTTGAAACCACTAAATAAATAAATGGGAAATATCCCTTTAAGACCACTAAATGAAATATATCATATAAAAATACAAACAAATCCTCGATAAAAAAACATAGAAAAACTAATAATATGAATCCACAAATAAAAAATATATGACCTTATCAAAGAAAATGTGGGACCCCATTTATTTTTTGGAATGTAAATGGTTTTATTGATAAGTGAATTTATAGAAAATATTTGTTTTCTAGAATTATGGATTTGTGTAAAGGGTTTATTCTTATGGAAAATGGCTACATGAGAAAATCAGGTATATGAAAAAACATATGATCCCAAGAATTATGAGTATAAGGTTAATTTTAGATGAAAATATATAAAATCAAACAAGAAAATAGATTTCACATAATTTAATGGAAATACTAATTTCACCTACCTCAAAACAAAACATGGTTTCTCAATCACCATATCAATGCTTTTATTTCATGATTCTAGTTACATATCACCACCAATGAATCCAATATAAACATTAATAACTATACAAAAAACTAAGTTCAATATCATCTCTATATCTGCCTCTACTACCTACTATTTGCACATATATAAAAATTTTCTTCAAATTTAAATAGTGCTATATATTTGAATTTAATCTTAAAAAAAATAAAATTTTGTGTAATAAATGATCATGAATTTTTGTGATTTTCCTTCTCACTTAAACTAACCATCAGTGAAATATAAATGAGGATACATGCAGTCATCTTCTTATATAATTCTACCAATGATTTATATAGATCAATGGTAATGCGGAATAAAATATATACATGGATATTAGTTTTTGAAATATTAGAATTTAATTTCATAATGGAATTCATTTCATCTATAATGTATTAAAATCACCATTATATGGGAATTAAATACTTTATTCTTCCAATATTGATGCGAATTCATCCAAATAAAATATGTAATACAAAGGGTAACCATATTTACCACCAACAGGCCTAGAATATGGACAAATAATCCCACAAAATCATCTATGGGTACCCCTTAACAATCATAGTTGACAACTATCTTTAATTCATTCAGATTCCATATATATGAACTATTCATATTTTTCCCTACAGTAACATTATTTGAATATTTTATGTTAAAATAGTTATTTTTATAAAAAGTATTAATAAGTTCATTCACATTATAATTTGTACCTATAACCATAATGCTTTAATATCTTCATTAAAAAATTGGAGTTATGACTTTTTCCCTCTTGGTAAAGTCACTACTTGTTAAATGGGGTTGAAATATTCGAGATGCTGATGGGATGGAGAAAGAGGGTGTTCCAAATGCTGATGGATGTGAGAAGAGGGTGTTATAGTAACAAATTTGGTGTAGAAAAAGGGTTCCCCATATACTATAGAGTGTTATCCAAATGTATCATCAAGATCATGTGTCCTTGAGTTAATGTTAACTAGGAGTCGATTGGGTGTAGTGAAATATATTCTCCTTGGAATTTCTCTAACTTAAACAAGTAAAATTAACTTCATAACATATATTTCAATAAATTAATTTATAAAAATAAATTTAGAAATGCTAACTCAGGAACAATACTGATGATCATAATATACAGAGGCATGATAATAAATGACTACACATACAAACAAATATAACATTTATGTTTTAAAAATCAATAAATTCTTTCATAAAAATCAATTTCAACATGATAACATATCCATAGTAATGTAAATGAAAAAAATATAATATATGATTTTGATAAGTATGTAGATTAATTCACATATTATCATTTTTTCATTCAATCATGTCATTAGCCTACTCTGTCACTACTTAATCAACTTCATCCACCCTTGGATGACTAATATTTTAAATATCATAATGGAAAAATATTTTTGTTTATTACTATTGATGGGATTCAAAGTAAGAGGTAAAACTATCCAATTTATCACACATATCAAACAAGTATCATTGTTTTATGTGGACAACTACAGTCCACCCTTTATCAACGAAATATTACATAAAATATACCATTTTCTCTTATGATGAAATGATATCTGGATCATATAATTCAAAGTCACCGGCTTCTATCAAGAAAGAGAAGTTCAATGAAGTAAATTGAAATGAATATATTTTAATAACCCTAGTATTATTTACCCCATTAAATTTGACTAAAACATCTAAGAAATGACCATGATAGTTTAATTCATTAACATTAGTTAAATTTTTATAGTATCCCATTTTGGTAACTATAAATATTCAACAATTTGTGTTTTTAAACCGTCTTCTAGATTGACTATATGAATGTTAAATCCATTTAAATTATATGAGTCAGACTTTCTAAAATGTTTTATAATACCTCAAGCTATATTATTAAAATCTTTAAAAAAATATGAGTGTCGGTATTCATGATCTATACAATGGATTACACATTACCAGATTTAAAAAATATATGTGTCAACATAATATCACTATTGATTGAAATATTTATGACATACATGATTTGAAAAACTTTTTACAAGATCTTTATTAATAGCTTTTGTTATATCCTTTTCATTTTGTGTTGACTTATAATTTATTAATTTATTTGTATCTGGAGATATTCAATAAATTGATATAAAATTTCACTATTCAGTAGCATATATTTATGTGCCACCAATAATTCCATTTATATTAGTGTAATATTTGAGATCATCCCAAATTATCAGTCAATAGCCGAAAACATTTTTTATTTATCATGTAGTTGAGATTGATTTGATGTGGCATCAACACATCCAAATTGATTTAATATTGTCTCAATATCATCAAATTATATAAAAAATTGTAATAAAATTCATTGATAAATTATCTTAAAAAATAAAGCCTTTAGGTTTAGATATGTTTATCACATATGATTTGAAATGACCAAGGAATATATGAAATAAAATAAATAAAACATAATTATGTATTTAATGAAGTGATAATAATTTTTTACTAAATATGGGAAGAATATAAATAAACTTTCAGTTAGATACATCCATTAATAATGCTTGGGACCTCCTATTATAGTTTCCTCAACCAAATGCATAGTTAAATGAATCATGATAGTATTAAAATGATGGTGGATAGATCATCTCCATTGCAGAAAGTGTGAGTACAAATCTATCCTAAAGGGATTCAAGCTCAGTTAGTTATATAGTTTTCTCACATTGGTTTTTAAAGAATGTGTAAAATTTGAGTATAAAAATAGTAATGTTTTCATGTTATAGTGTATGCAATGCCAATGATCGCAACTTATATAAAAAATATGTGAATAATGAATTTCAAATAAATGTAAACTAAAATTATTTAAGTTGACACACCTTGATATGTTACTTAAATACCCATCAGATACCTTCACATGTTTTGAAATTCAAATGAATATATATTTATCCATCTTTTTCATTTCAAAAATTTCCTGATAATAATTTTCATTCTCATATTGCCATAGATAACACTTTATATTCATTATTTTTATGTACTTATGACCATTGATATGGTTCTTTCATATTACTTGATCATTAAGTAATTTAAAGATCAAATTTCCACAAATGTATTCTTAATATCAATAGAATTAACACTAAGATTAAAAAAATTAAACTCCCAATAAGGATTTTTAAAAAATATACATTTTTTCCTTCATTGTTGGATTGTAATTTCAATTAATGATGCATTTAGAACATGTTTCCCACTATCATTCAAATGATGAGCCTTCCCAAAATTTTTATCAATATTTACAAGTTGTTCCAATAATTCAGATTCTATCACTAACTTTTGGAGTGGTCAACGATCATTAGAACCATTAAATTTTTACTTATTCAACCAAAGTTTGTAAGATGAATTGAGAAATTTGGGATGACACAAGAAGTGTCATTTTTAATGTAAATAATCCATTCAGGCTCCAAATCAATGTTACAAAGAGGACAATCTAGTCACATGTAGGTGTTCAAACTAGAGAAGTTCCCTAGTCTTGGGAAGTCACTAATGGTGAACATTAGATCAGCATGTATTTTGAACATTGACTACAAGATACATTAGGAGACCCAACACTGTTTCTCCATAAATACTATTATTCATCAATTAAAGGCTAAAATTACACATAAATATAATTTATATGAAATTTGTTTCAAGGAATAATCATCCCAATGATAAAATAAGTTTTTCCAAAACACATCCACAATGGTATATTGTAAGGGATCATAACAACCATCTAAATTCTATAATTAGTATTCAAAGTCCCAAATGGGTTTAATCTATAAGAATATAATCCCAATCAAGAATTCATAGAATTAGATGTGAAATATGGATGTAATAATTCAAATGAATTCCATGATTTTGAATCTCTTGGATGATTTATTAACCCAAAATTGTTATTATATATAGAATTATACTTCATGTTCTTGGAGGTTTTCAAAGACATGAATAATCTTTTCAGTCCATGTCTTAAAGGGAAGTGACAAAAAAACCATTGTAGTTGTGTTATTATTCTTATTATTCATAGTAGTATGTTGATTTTTACTTCCAACATCACCCATTTTCTTCCATCTGTAAGAAATACAATTTTTCGTAATCTTATATACTTGAATACTCCCCCAAATAAAACATACAATCAATGGACAAGAATGTATGTTTTTTATAATTTATTGCAACATTGGTAACAACTTTTTTAATATCATAAAAATACTTATATATATTAGATTCATGAATGGTGTCATGCAACAACTCCAATGTCATAAACATCTCCTTATTTTCAATTAATCATAGGTTTTTGATATAGTATAAGATCTGCTTAAAATAATATTTTAAGTATTTATGACATCCACCATATAGCTATTTTTTCCATCGTAAACTAAATCATCAAATGATTTTTTATTCTTTGAGTGTTCATATATTAAATTAGTCTCCACAAAATTAAGTGTAAGATCCAATTATATGTTATGATCTTGATCTGGTTGTCTTATAGTCTCAAAAAAATAAATTTTCAAGTTACTATTTTTATCACCATTAAAAGGTTGTTCTAATACATTATTACAATGAATTTGTTGACTTTAAATGATGAAATCAGAATTTATAAGGTTTTTCAATTCATTTTCTACTATTAATGAAGTTGGGAGCTCATTTTGTTTTCTAACATCAGTGCTCAAACATTATATAATGTTCGATTCCCTATTCTAAATCCATCATAAATATTAAATAGAGAATTGCTTTAATATCAAGTGTTCCTAGAATTCATTTTTATTCAAAAATATTAAATTTTTTTATTTAGGTCATGGACATCTTATTTTCTGATCAATAGATCTATTGGAAATTGAAAAATCTAAAAACTCATCCAAACCCTTAGCATACTGAGGTGTGTTCCTCGGTAATATGGTCCAGATTTTATCTATACATCACAATGTTTCTACACTACCTTAATGAAAATTAAAACACATAAAAAATATTATGCCATTGTAAAAAATGAATAATTTATTGAAAATCAAAAAATATAAAAACTTATTTATGATTTTTAATTTTATTATGCATTTGAACAACATTATTTTTTTAGATTTTAATTTAAATGTAAATAATCCATCACACATTGCAAGAATAGGTGATCTAAACTTTATCCTTTGTTATAGAGTAAAATAAACCATGAATGAGAAACCCCAAAATTAAAACCAAAAAATATTATTAGAAACTTAAATCAATGAGGCACAACAATAATAAATACTTACACATTCAACATAAAAAATGAAAAATCAATAAAAAATATAGAAACAACTTGAAACACATACATAATTCCATATAAAAATAAATTTTAAAGAACCTAGATTTTAACAAAAAAAATCCCTTAAAAAATATAACAAATTAATTAATATTAAATATATAATTTACAAAACAACTAGTATAAAAAATAATTAAAATATATTTTTAACAAACTTAAAAATATGGTAAATCCTATAAATTGAAGTGGATATCAACTGAAACTTGATTTCCATTAAATAATACAATAAAAATATATACTATAATAATTTTTTATCTAAATTCGGGACAAAAATTAAGTCAATCTATGTTCTAGAATTTAAAGACCTTAAATAAGGGAACATACTTGAAATTCGTTTCCCTTGAAAATGATGGTAAAATTCCACCTCAAAAGGGAAAATGAAACCCTAGAAAATTAATAAGAAACTCAAAATCACAAAATATATAATTTTATTTGATCCATAATGTAAGAAAAAGAAAAAAATATATAAACCTAAGCATAACACATATGAATATTTCAACATTTTAGTTGAATATTTAGCACAATGTAAAATTATATCCTTGAGGACCGTAATAGTTTGTTTCTTGGGAATCATGGAAATATAAAATTATAATATGGTGAAATATATTCAACATATAACTTAAAGATATTCCCCTTTGTTACTGTAACTTAAAACCATTCTTTATAACCTGTGGAAATGAATCATAAGAAAGTGGTGATATCAGATGCTCAGTAAGTGTAGACAAAGAAGATACGTAAGCACAACATAAGCATAAGGGTATGAAAATATGTGCATAAAATTGAAAAAATAATACCCTACATATCAAAGAACATAATCATGAATCATTTAATAAATATTCAAAATTCATAAGATAGGAATCATAGAAGAATAAAGAGAATTATCGATGTGAGAATAACATAAGAATAAGACATAAAATTTGTGGTAAACACATAATCATATAACCATACATTCCAAGGTAGTCAACACATAATGAAAAGGCCATATTAGTGGAATGGGTTCACTCCCCAGACCATCTTTGCAGTCATGGTTTACTCCCAAGACCATCTTAGTGGATGACGTCCATTACTAAATTGGGTTCACCCCACGTTCAATCCCTATAGTACTGAACTAGGTTTGCATTCCATTCCATCCCTATATTACTGAATAATGGTAAATCATTTTTCTATTTATGTATTACTGAATTAGGTTCACCTTTCATTCCATCCCCATACTACTGAACTGAGTTCACACCTCATTTCATTCTTTTATTAATAAACTGGGATCACTTATCATTATATCCTTGTATTACTAAACTGAGTTCACTCCTTATTTCCGCCATGTATTATTGAACCAAGTTCACATCACATTCCAACCCAGTATTACTGAATTGAGTTTACTCCTCATTCCATCCATGAATTACTGAACCAGGTTCACTTCTCATTCCAGAACTGTATTACTGAACCATGTTCACTCCCTATTCCATCTATTTCTATCTAATGAGAAATAAATACTTACCCAATGTATTGGAAGAAGATATAGGCCTCACCCATCTCATAATGAAATTATTCAAACATATTCCATAAAAATTCATCTTATCATGACCTATAAAAATATATGTTTTTCATAAAAATCATATCATAACCCATGAAATGAAATAGTTATAATAAACATTTAATAATATCATAATCTATGGAAAATAGTTAGGTTTCATTATCATTTCTCCCAGAGTAACCCATGAAAGGAAGTGTATTTCATAATAATTTATCATGGTATAACCCATTCAAGATATATGGGTTTCAATAATATCAAGACATCAAAACATAGACTATTCAGAGAAATAATATGAATTGTTTAATTGAATATTATCCCTAGAAAATCATAAACTATAACAAATGATTTCATATTTGAAGGAGAATTATTTTTAAAGAACACATGGAAAATAACATCTTAAAAATACATTTATTCATAACCACTTTGAAAACATATAAAGGAATCATGAAAAATATTTTATAACATTTTATGAGGAAAATATATTTTTATCTTTGATAAAATATCTTCAAAACATAAATCATTTTGAAAACATTTATCTTGGAATTTTTTTTATAACTTATAAATAAATCCTGGAAAAAATTTAAAACATTTTTCAAACATGAAATATTTTTGAAAACCTTTTTAGAAAAGAGGGTTTTTATAAGACACGTATTTATGAATAGAGAGAGAAATAATGTGTGATTTTCGAAAAAAAATTATTAATTATCTTTAGTATGAAATATTGAAAATGGTACCAATATATGAAGATATCATGAATAATAAAAGAATAAAATTAATGAGATTTGTTGAGTAAGGTATGATAATATTTCCTTAATGGAATAATAATAATAAACAATTCTGATAAATAACTACATTCTAGAACAAAATCCTACCACTTTAGTAACTTTAAATCACGATCCCTTTAGGATATTGAAACTACCTGAAGCCTATAATATCATGAAAAGAATAAAATTCCTTATATAACATGTCAAAGTCATAATATCAAAATTATATAAAAATATCGTTTTATTACATTATATGTATCCAAAGGATGTAAAATTGAGGGAAAACTAATTTATTGATTTGGTAACTTTTGAAACCTAAACCTCATGAAAGAGATATCATCAAATGGATATGTAGATAACAATAAATTTAAATATAACTATCATATTATAAATTAATGGAATGAGTATAAACTACCCATAATAAACAACTGTTAAAAATGTCATGTATCTCTTGGATAATAAAAAGTGAGATGAGAAAACCCTTCCCTTATGTCTTGAATTTCTTCGTACACATTGAAACCTCCACTTCTTTGGGTAACTCCTCTTGGTTTTCTCAAAAGGGATTCCTTGATTTGATTTCTCCCAAAGGTTGAATTCTAGGATAATGGGAGTGATTTTTTGAACTTATTTGAGATTATTCTGGGTGAGCCAAATGGTTTGAGAGGTGTTAAAACATGGGAGGAGTGAGTACCATTTTATAGTGGAGGAGTGGAATTCTTGTGAATTTATGAAAATGGAAATACACCGATGTTTTTACCATGTCATGTTACTCTAATAATGGTCTTAATTCGAGTAAAGGGAGGATGTGGTTGAAATATGAATAAAAAAATTATTTTAGACAAGTCTTTAGGAAATTCATTCCCATAATATTAAGGCTTAGTCCTTTGTAAAAATAATTTTTCTCTGAATCATTGTAATTAATTATAATCAATTTCAAAAATAATTTTGGAAAAAAATATTGATCTTATTAGAAATTAAAAATTATTATTATTCAATATATATAATCAATTTATCAAAATTAAAGTCACATTAGTGGATGAAATTAATTTAAAACTAACCTCATATACTAGATGACTATGAGGGATTTTAAAGCATAAAGGTCCAAAACTTTGAAATGTCTTTAAATCCAATTTCATTGTGAAATTGATTCCAATGACCTAAATTGGATTAAATGGTACATAATTGATCTAATTATACATTGAAAACAAAATAAAACATAATTTTACAATATAAATAATTAATATTAAAAAGTAGTTCTGAATTAAAATTCAGTGTTTTTCAGTATTCATAAAAAAAGAAACTTCTCAGAATAATACAAAAAATCCCCCCAAAGAAAATTTTGATATTAAAATTCCAAAAAAATATTTATAATTTTTCAAATAAAAATTATAAAAGTATCAAAAATTATATTAAAAAAGGGTTCTCAATTAAAATGAGGTAAACCTACATTTTAGAAAAATCCATCATTTTATTCCTAAATTTTGATTTATTCATATTTTCTACCAATTCAAAAAATTGGATGAGTATACAAAATATTTATTAAATATATAATATATAATATCTTATTTAAATAATTAACCAAAAGTGGTTTATTTAATTTATTAAGAAGAAATTGTGTTTTTACATAGAAAAATAGTTTTCTAAGAAAAATTATTTTTTTTATTTTTAAATAGTTATATAATTCACTTATTCTAATTGATCACAAAATTACTAATTTTATATATGTGTGTAAATAATATTTTAAAAATTTATTTAATCTTATTCGGGACTTCCATTCTAATGGATAGGTGGTAGCTATAATAACACATATTAGTATATTGTAGTTCGGTAAAAACTCAGCATTATGTGTAACACAATCTACTGAAGGAACTCAATATTGTGTGTAATACTAGAAGAAAACAATATTCAGTGTTACGTGAAATAAAAATTATATAAAATTTTAAATTAATTATAAAAATATGTATTTCACAAAATCATGCGATGTTACATTCTACCCCCTAAAAAATTAATTTCATCCTTGAATTTGTTTTGTGTTATTAAATTATTACTACTTGAAAGATCCATTCATAAAAACCCACATCGTAAAAATGAATACAAAAACATCCTTCAAAAATGGAATGTTGGAAACATGATGGTCACCCAAAGTAACACATGAATATGTTTCCACATTAGAGAATAAATGTTGAATGTGAATACATGGATGTAGAAGAGAAATATTGATATTAAGTTCAAATGAAGAGTGATATAGAACATGGATAGGATAATGATATCAATCACAAAATCATAAACAAGAGAGGCTCGAAAAAGGTCATTAATATCATAAAAAATAATTATAACAGGAGAAATTTTAATTTCAAGACTGTTTTCCTAATGTTTAACAAATCTCAAAAACGATATACTAACATGATTTGAGGACAACCATTCCATTTTTGTACCTTGGTCAACATCCATTTTATATCTTATTCTAAGAAATAATGGTGAATTTTTTATTCTTGTAGAATTAAAAGATCATGAGATACCTGAATAGAATGATAAGTCAGTCCTTATGTATTTATACAACCACTAAAAAAAGATAAAACATGTTATCCAATTTGTATAAATCATCATATGGAGATATAATGCTTTAATCTCTAAGACCTCATCTGATGCATAACTTAAACCATTCCATAACTGGTTAACCTCATTACCCATTAAAAAGTTGTAAGTAAAAAACTTTATAAATAAGTTTACAAAATTTTCCAAGAATAACTTATCATTTATCTCCCATATATGTTAATCTCTCTCTTATTTGTCACATACCTAACATGTGAATAAATTCATCATGTATTCTTTTGAAATTATGTAATAACCTAAATTATAACAAATCCTTATTGTAAATATGCATGTTTCCTTATACCAAAGTTTATTGGATGTATTCTTTAACTCCAAAAATATTATAAAATTCATCAATGATATCATGAACCACTTTTCATCAAATCCTTAATTTGTTCCAAGGTAATCGGTACCATCTAACTTACTTATTCATATCCAACAAATCTTTATCCAAACATCATGGCATTAACATAAGGAATGTATTAAGGTTTTCCATTCCCATAATCATGTGTTTACCATGAATTTTACATTTCCATTAAATCACTTTTCTAGTCCATCTGAACCATTCAACATATTCTTGTAAATACGTACAGAAAAACACTAACTAAACAATACTTATATATTTCAAAATTAATATAACATAATTCATGAATAATAATACATAAAAATATATATTATTACACTTCATCCAAAATAAATAAAAAATGATACCTCATTATATTACTTAATACCGCTTTGCTTTTATATTTCTCCAGAAGTCTCGTCATCATCAACAATATAACCATTACTCAAACCAGCATGATGATTATTTTCAGGGGATTTCCACTAGGGAAATCAATATTCATAATGATCATTCATTCCAAATTTAAAAAATTTAACATTTGATGATTTCTTAGAAAGGACAATGTTCTAATCTATTGTGTTAATAGAAATATTCATTTTTCCATTGAAGATAAATTATTTAGGTCCATATTTTACTCTTTAAAAACATCTTCATGTTCATTTAAGACATTTACTTAGGTGATTCGTTCTACATTATTTACACAAAGGCAACTAAATATTCTTTCCTCCATAGTCTCCAATACCCCATCTCTCAGAAAACTCATTTATTTACTTATTTTTTGATTCTATGATTCAGTGAATGTACACGTTTTTAATCATGTTTTGTGAAAATTGATAAGCCATGATCACAACATCCTTCACTCCAGTGACCATCCCATTTTACATATCAACAAAAAAATTCCTTCACATTTAGATTTAACCCAGTATTTTAGGGTTCCCACCATTGAATAAAACTATAAATAATATTGTGAACATCAAGATTCATAGCAATAAACCATATAATCATGAAAAATAACTTCTAGGATATCAAATTTATGAATCCTTCCTATGAAACAATAGGTTTCACCCTAGAGACATCCCTAGACATATTTTTAGAAATATATCTAGGGATATCACTAAGGTTTTATTATACTACTTTCCAAAGGTTGACTAAAACATTCCTTTGATACTAACTATAGAAACCTATGATTAACATAGATGGATATTACATCAATTTAGATGAATATTCATCAAATTAAAAAAATACATGCATGAGAACCATAATAGTTTAGTGTCTTTGGAAACATGAAATCATAACATTCTAACTTGGTGAAAGATCTTCAATATATCACATAACGATATTCCCCTTTAGTACACCTACTTATATTCTTTCTTCATAACATGTGGAATGGAAACATAACAAATGGGATAGATCATATTCTCAATAAGGGTAATGAAAAAAGGTATATAAGAAAAACATTGGTGTAGTGGTATGAGAACATGTGCATGTCAATGAAAAAATCATACTCAGCATGTGAAATAATATAATCATGAATCATGGCATAAAGGTTGGAAGTTCATAATATATGAATCATAAGGGAATAAAGAGAATTATCTATTAATGAAAAACATAAGAATATGACATAGAATATTTTATAGACCCATAAGTATATAAAAATGATTTACAAGGTATTCATGGAAAAATACTAAGGCCATCTTAGTGGAATCAGTTCAGTCTCAGAACTATCTTATTATTTAAGCATCACGCCGAATTCCATCATTGCGGACAAGGTCATTTACTAAACAATGTTCAATCCCCATTCTATCCATGTATTAATGAAACATCTTCAATTACCTATCTAGACCAATATTACTAAACCAAATTCACTCCTTATTCTATCCATATATTACTAAATCTGGTTCACTTCATTTTTTAGCCCTGTATTACTGAACTGGGTTTACTCCTTGTTCCATCCATGTATTAATGAACCCGGTTGACTTCCTTTTATAGACATGTATTATTGAACTCAGTTTATTCCTCATTCGAAACATGTATTAGTGAATTGGGTTCACTTCTGGTTCTAGCCCGGTATTACTAAACTGAGTTCACTCCACATTGCATTAATGTCTTACTGAATCGGTTTCACTTCCCATTCCATTACTATATTACTGAACCAATTTCACTCAACATTCTATCCATTTTATCTCATTAGATATGAATCTTTACCCCAAAAATTAAAGGGGGGATATATGTCCCACCCATATCATAATGAAATAATATATATGTTCTCCATAAAACATTCATCTTCCAAGGACCCATAAAAAGATATGGGTTTCACAAACCTCATATCATTACCCATGAAATGAAATGGGTATCATAAATATTTAATGAAGCCATAACCTATGTAAAAAATATTGGATTCATAATCATTTAATCCTTGAACAACCTGTTAAAAGAATCATGTTTCATATGAATTTATCATGGTATAACCTACTAAAGATAAATGGGTTTCATAAATATCAATCCATCAAAACATAAACCATTCAGAGAAATAATATGAATGTTTAACTTGTCTCATATTCCTAGTTAATAAAAATCTATAACCAAGTATGTCATATTAGATGGAGAAGTATTTTTAATGATCACCTGGAACATCACTTTTTAAGACATATAAAATTTTTAAAATCCATTTTCCTTAACCACATTGAAAACATATAAACGAATCATCATTTTTTTTTTCAAACATTTCATGAGGGAAATAACTTTATCTCTTTAAATAACGCTCTTAAAAAAATAAATCATTTTGAAAAAAAATTTATTTAAAAATTATTTGAAAACGTATAAATAAATATTGAAAAAAATAAAACACATAAAAATAATAATTTTTTTATAGAAAACGTTTTTAGAAAACTTCATTTTGAAAGAACACATATTTATGTACAATGAGAGATATAAAGTTATATTTTCAAAAAAAAAACTTTTATTACTTATATTATGTACCAAATAATGGAAAATGGTACCAATAAATGTAGATATAATGAATAAATATAGAAAAAAAATCATGATTCTTCTTTAGAGATGGATCATAAGATTTTATCAATTGAAGCATAATCATAAAAAAATAACAATAAACAATGATATTTTAGTAACAAACTGTTACCACTTTGGTAAAATTAAATCATGATCCCAATATAAGAATAACATTTCATGAAGATTATATGTTGGTTGGAGTAAGTATCTCAATAGGGGAGAATTGTGTACCCAATAAAAATTTATTTGAAAATAACGATTAAAAAAAATCTCCCAATTAATTAAAAAACCCAATTAACCAAAACATCTGATCAATATAAATCTTAACATTTATAAATAATTATAAAATATTTTGTAGCTATCAGTTAAGACAATATGTAATATTACTGTATCATTTTAAATCAATTTACCCAATTAAAATATTATATAAACACTAATTAAGGTTGTAGAAATTTTTCTTATAGTTTAAAACATATAAATTTTTAAAGCATAGAAAAAATGTAAAAAAAACAAAAACCACATAGTGGAAAATGAATAAAAGAGGTTTAATATCAAGCTGAGACATAGTTCTCTCAACCTAGAAATCACCTTCTTCCAAGTTGTTTATTTAAAAATAAACTTTCATCCACAACCTAGATCAGTTTTACAATATTATGACAATTGTCCAGGCCAGCTAGGGACCTCTTCCATAGTAATCATGGGAGTACATATAAAAACAGGCCACACAAGGACCTTTACCATAACATGTGGAAAAATAATTAAAAGAATGCATGGGATATTATCTAGTATATTCTAGTTTAAAGTAGGTGAAAAAGTGTTTGTTAAAATATAAAGTATATACACACTGCTCGTAATGTAAAGATAAAAAAACAGAGATAGCCATGATGTAGAGAGATTATTGTTTCCCTATCTAATAAGTTCTTCATCTTTTGACTTTAGAATTTATTTTGAATAGAAACTCTAGTTTGTTTTCTGAGATTTTCACATGAAAATTGTGTTGTAAAATCCTTACGATCTGATTGTAGGATATAGTCTAGACATTCAATGTTATTAACTTAGACTATAGTTTATCACTGTTATAAATTCTTCATGTATGAAAAAATTCCCAAAAACCAAGATATATTCAAGTGTATGTGTATTTTTTTCTTTTAGATATGTTACCATTCATACATATGAGGGAGTCTGCTTTCTCTTTTATCAATAGAAAGCAAATAGATTCAGTTGGCTTCTCTACTCCTCATACTGCAATTCTGACGTAAAATTTAATTATGTTCTTTAATAGATAATTCATAGTCATTTAAAATATATTTCATTATTAATTTTGATAACTTAACTATTAAATTTTTTAAATTCAAAATAATTATCATAATAATTGTGGTAGTGGGTATTTAAAATGGTGACACTTTTTTCTGGTGAGTCAGGCTTTGGTGGTGCCTCATTATGATGGTGATTCATGCTAATATGGACTCATCGTGGTGATAGATCAATCTAATACTTAATTTTTTTATTTCTTGTGGTGATACATTGGTGATGGAGATTCATAGTATACTTATAGTGTTTCCAACACTTAGCCAAAACTCTACAATAGCAGTGACTCATCTTTGATGATTTCATCCTTGGTGGTGATATATTATTTGAGGTGAATCATCCTTAATGGCGATTATTTCCCAGACTTAACCATATTGTTTAAAATCTATATGGTATTTTAAAATTCTATCATAAAACATAAATCTCATTAATATCACAATAAACAAAATTTTATGATCATAAAAACAGGGGTGCCAACAATCTCCCCTCTTTTGATGATCACAAATAAGGGAATTTTATATACATGGAATGAAAGATAAATAATGGAATCAATGTTAAGGAAGATACATAGGGTATTGATGATATTAATTATATATTATCAAATATAAAGAGAGGACACATGGTATTAAAGTAGATAAAATAGAAAAATATCAATATAAAATTAAACATAGATGGTATCAACTAAAACTTAGTAAAATTTCAGAATGGTACCAAAAAATAGAAATATATTCCATATTATATTTCTCCCCAATTTGAGATTATCAAAAGTGCATAATAAAATAGGAAATGTAAGGGAAAAATATATGAATAAGTGAATTTTCATTAAGAAACTAATAGTTGTTCAACAAAAAATGTTACACACAAAAATTATGAAAAAACACATAAAAATATTGTCAAAGATAACAAGTATAAAAATCAATAGTCTTTGGTCTTAGATGAAGGGTCAATAAGTGCTTTTACTTTTTCCTTTCTTGAGGAATAAGGATCAGTAATAGATATTGGGGGAATGGTATGAACAACTGTAGGAATACTAATTAGAGTAGGAGTCTCTGGGAAGATAATGGGCCAGAGGTGCTTCAATAACTGTCTATGAGATAGAGAAAATGATTCTAAATGATTTGGTAGGGTTCCACAAGGATTCCAGCTCCTTTGGGCCTTAAGTAATATTGATTTATTGCTATTGGAGTCAAGTGAGTTCTAATAAGAATTGATTCCTGATCCACTACTGCAGTTCCATACACATGTAGTGTTAGAAGGTTGAAATTGAAAAACTATTGGTGAATCAGGGACCTGAATAATATGGATAACAATGGAGTTTCTATTATACCTATGTAAGGAGACTCATCATGATTCAGTGGGTCATGCAAGAGTAATATCCCCATATAAATATTAGGTAATTGGTAATAATGAGGCCCTCCATTTAATCCCCCCTTCACGATGAGAACAGGGTTGCAAGGATAACCCACATAGTAATAGTTAAAGTTACTTTCCAACCACTACCACTATGAAATTTTTTATAATAAATCATTTAGATGATGGAATAATGTAGTACAGTGACATGTTCATGCTCAAGAGACCCCACCATAAGGGAAGGTATAAATCAGGTGGATCTTCTGATAAGTTACCGCACTCATCAGTGGAGACCAACATTGGATCTCATGAGTCCCACCACTTAGGCGATACCATTTACTCATTGAAATATCAACATAGGAAAATGATTTTATGAGATTTTCATCTAATCTAAGGCTACGCCGAAAATTACGCATTAATATAGACTAGACACTTTACTACATAATCTTAAGGGTTAAAATAGGATCATCACTGAATTCCTTACTAAAAAACACACATTGAGATAATTTTTTTGAGGTGACCCACACCATCCCCCAGTATAATATTTGGTCCTGATTGACCAGATTCCAAAGGTCTAGATGTAAGATACCACCCACCCAGTTGAGGTAGAGGCTGGGGACTCCATCGAACAACTGATATATGACCTTCATAGGCCACCAAGTAGCATGCCTTTCCACCTTTGGACTACGATCTCTTCCTCTCTCGAACCAGTGGGCCAATCAAAGAATTAGTGACAATAAACCATCCCAAAGATGAGGCAATATCCTCCATCACTACCAATATTGAGGATTTCAAGGTGAATTGGGCTTTAATTCCACCTAAATAGAATTTATATCCATTATGGGTGGACCATGTCTTCCCACCCCCAAAATTTGATAAAATGATATTTACCCCATTTAATGGGACAAACAATCCACTATAGCATATGACCATCTTCACCTCCTGATGCAACCTGATGTTGGGAACCCAAAAATGGTTGGAAACTGGTGGGATTTAGTGTTTCATCCAAAACCTATAGGTAATAGATTTCATTTGTTATAGTTTGTTAGACCTCATATCTATTACTAGATAGGATGATATATATTGGTACTTCCTCTTCAAGTTTAACTCTACCTTGTGTATGAAATGTATCACTAAACTCTCCAAATTAAAGCATAGGATTTATGAGAGAGTTGATAACCTCATTGATTGATGGAAGATGATAAGAAACTCCCTCAATGTGTATCATTCCCAGTAACAACTATTGGGGATGTGCATGGATAATTTCTAAGATGTGCTAGTCCATACCCTCATCTCTCTGAGATATCCTGGAGAATTTCAAAAATTCTTCAAAAGACCTCACCATCAAAAAGAATCCTTATTGTGGTACATGAAGTGGTAATACCCATTACCCCTTCTATATCATGTACGTAACACTTTAAAGGTGTAAACTATAGATTCCATATAGACTCATTCCCCACAAGTAGTCTGCCTTTAGGAACCTCCATCAAATAAGAATCCCCAAGCATAACCTCACAATGAGAATTCCACCCCATCCCCCGATCATGCCCTGGCACTAAGGGTTCCCTTAAAATAGTGAAATAACTAGATCTACTCCATTAAATTTATGTGGGTCCTAAGGTACATCTTTTTTCCCCTATAAAATTACATCCTGATGTTTTCAGAATCTTGGATACCCCAAGTGGTTATATTGACTAACCTAGCTAACTACTTCCCATACAAAGGATATTCAAACACAATATCCAAGAGAGATCCATCTTAGAATATTATCTTACAGACTAGGTAGAACAAGACTTGGTTAAGTTGGTTGAGGTCTCAACATAAGTGGAATATTACTTTTACACCCTTGATAATGATGAAGATCACTATAGTGAATGGTAACAAGTCCCTAGATTAGGAATGTAGAAGTATAATAGATGGATGTATCATAAGATGATGAATCATATCCATATAATCATCCATGTCTTGTTTAGAAGACATGAACCTACCATGGCTATTACATCCTTGTAAACCACTACATCAACATCACAATATCACTATTCTTAAAAAAATATGCATAAATATTTATAGGGAATCTAGAATCCCCAACTAGTTTCAAAACCATCTTACATTATGGATATCTACTTCCCCCCCACCCGATTGGTAGAAGCCTAAAAAATCTATCCCATCCATGAATATTCCAATGAAAAAGAATATGAGTATGCCTATATCAATTCCATTAGGCTATTGGATAGTTTTATGGTTACCAGTGATGTGGAACACCATATAGTCCATGCGGTCACCTCAGATTGATGAAATTAATGGGAGGTATGTAAATATGTTAATGGAAAATATCTTCAACTCCATAGATCATATGTGACTATTCACACCATTGAAACCAGATATCGGGCCATACATAGGTCTCAACATGTAGATTCCTCTCTGGTCGCTCTATCTGGTACACCTCTACAACTGACCATATTATTTCATTATGTGACCAACCACAAGAGCATAATGATCATCCATAGTGGATAAAATAATTATATCATCCATATAACTCTCATATTACGTCTTCCAATCAATAGAGACAAATTGAGAGCACCGTCCAGGCTCTGGTGCCTTTTCCATCTACACCCACTATGCTCCAAATTACTGATTTAACCTTGGTGGGTATAATTATACATATTTATCAATTATATGATGTGTTTATTCACCTATACAATATAACAGTGAGACTCTTAATAATTGATGCACTCCACCTGTCATATTAGTTGTGTGAGGATCTCATTGAGGCCCTGAAGTGTCCTCTCTAGTTTGAGAATGTGGTAGCTTCTACTAAGGCCTATCATGTATATGAATCCAAGGAATGGGAATGGATAAACAAAATTTCATTATATTAAGAACATGATGGTGAAACTATATATGTTATTATACACCCATTGTATGTCACATAACAATTTAAAATTGTGTAAATCCACTGCTTCCTAGTGGACACTGACTCTTAGATCAATATCATCCCAACTGAGATGATCCAAAATATGTGGTTCACATAATCTCACATAAACCCCTCCAACCTGAAATTTATTGTTTCAAAAAGAGTGATCATAATACATAAAACAAGATTTAGGTCTAAACTGAGTTCGTTGACTTGGTAGAAAATACAATGTTCATGGGTGTATCATTGGACACCATCTACAACACATTTTTGGGGAAACCCTATGTTCATCTTCACAGAGTGGACCACTATTTAAACTACATATGATTAAAATACTCACTAAATGCTCGAGAAGGGGTACACCATAGTGATTCTTATCCCTTTAAATCCAATGAATCCTACTACCTGGATATCATGAATGCCAAAAGATAGGGGAAAATATATAAATTGATAGGGAAAATCAAATTAATACCCCAGTGAACTGACATCCACCCCAATAAGTCATTGGATAGATCTAAAAATAATCTTCATCAGACCAATCCACCAATCAGTACTAAAGTCCAAAGATATTGGGAGCTATTTTACAGTCCCCAAGAAGGATAAATTATTATATATCTCCTCATATTCCTACATAGGGTAGGAATGGTTGAATAAAAAATGCACTACTCTTTTTGAGTACTGAGAGATCCATCCCTTCTTTACTGACTTGTGAAAACACCATACATTCTTGAGAGTGGGGATGACTCAATGGTGGTTAACCCCTCATTACTATTGTAAAATCGATGGTGGATATTACCATCACAATCTATACTATATTGTCTCATCACAATTTGTTTGATGGTCTCAATAGAGTAGTAATTACTTTTCAAGGATCCCACCCCGATGGAAGTAGATGATAGTACCATTATACGACAGTCAACTATATGGGAATTTTCTTTCCTCTGATCCTCACAATTTTTAAGACAAGGATTATTTTTATGAAACCCCTCATGAATTTGAGAGAGTATATCCACCATTGTAAATGAGTTAACCTAGGTTAATCATGATACATATGAAGATCTAAGTCTAACACTATTCTGTGCAGTCATGTCACTAGGGGAGTGATATTGATATATGTCTCTCATAAAAAATCTATGAAATATCTTTTCCAAAGTATAAAATTAAATTATAGGGCTAAATACATAGGATCATTTCACCACCTCATCATCCAAATGGGTCACCAAGGGTCTAATCAATTTACCAGGTATATTCACCCTTCACATGGTGTCGTGATTGAAGATGAAGTTGGAAAGCTCATAAAGTCCAACATTTTCATGGAATTCCAGTACCACAAGTGGTGAGCCAAAATTATCTTAGTCAAGAAGAAGAATTTGAATATAAGAGTCCAAATTTAATTCCCAAACCTTAATTACTATTTTCTAATGGATTATTTCCCCATCATAGTGACAAACCTGATATTCAATGAATCTGTAGGCTTTTTCTCCCTTCCCATCATGGATATGTACTCTGAGTACAATAAAATCTAGATGGAACTCATGGATAAAGATTCCACAACCGTCAAGGCATCTCATTGATCCTTTTTAACAATTAATTTCAATATTCTTTAAGAATTATTGATCTACCACCAGTGTTCCATTAAAAAAATTCTTATTCAATCTTTGTGACATTTGTGGTGTGATATGTGAATGAGTTGGTGGTCAATTCACACCAATATCAAGACCATATCAATGATCTTGAGAAATTGTAGGACTTAATACAATCCTATAATTTAAACATGAATACTCTAATGTTTGAGTATGAGGTAACCTCATTCAAGTTCTTAAAATTCACAATTAGATATTGAGACATTGAAATACATTCTAAGGAAATTATGGATATCATCCAGTTCCTCTTCTACCCTACCTACAGAAATTTCCAGCCCTCTAGAGCCACCTTTCATATATCCAGTGATTAACAAAAAATCTACAAAGAATGTGTAAAATTTTCCGAAGGATCATGAAGAAAGTAACCACTTATCAATGGGATGAATATTTCCATAGTCCATTCAATGTCATCAAGTAGTATCTACTACATCCTCCAATTTGAATTCCACTTGTCCCAGGAAATCCTTCGGCACATTTCATGACTTCCCTAGAATGGACCATTGGTTCCATATTGGATTAAAAGCAAATTAAGGGAATTTATAATAACATATACTACCACATTCATATGTTTCTCGTCACAAATACTAGATATTATTCTATCGAGAAGAGCCGGATCACATTGGTCTTTATGATTTAGAAATTGTGGTACTACCTACAACATCAAAAGATATAGCTGGTATCTCATGTAAATCCATTCAAGTATATTCATAACCCCATTGGGATGACTAGAATATTAGGGAATCAGGTTTTATTTCTATAACAATTCGATATATGATATTTTCTATATAAATATGTCATGGTCCTAGCATTGACAGATTTATAAGACACTCATCTGACCCATAAAGAACCACCCTTAGATTTTGATATCCTAGATGTGTCAATCCTCAGTGTTGAACAAACCATAGCATGTTGGAAGATGCCCTTTGATGCTTCTTCCTAAATATCAACATGTATAAGGATTAACAAACCGAAACTCAACATGGAGGGTCATGGGATTGTCTTCATTACTTCTATATGGGTTGTTCAACCAAACTCATTCCTATTGTGGAATGGTTTTACCAAAAATGAGGCAAAGTATTAGGCCCTTATATTTTGTATCTATATTTCTCTTGAAAATAAAGTCCCCAAACGGCTTGTGAAGGGAGACTCCAAGCTAGACATCATGCAGATCCTTGGTGATTATTTTACCATAATGAACGAACCCATCCCCTTACTGGAGAGGACTTGGGATATGATTTTACATTTCCCATCCCAACTATAGGTAATTCATGTTCTCCGATCACAAAATAACCAAGATTATACCTTGGAACACCTAGCCACATCCACTTTAGATCTCAACCAAGATGAATTATTACATTGGAGGTTCATTTTCCCCATCACTACTAATGAAGTGGATAGATAAGTGAACCAGCTTGCTACTGATACTTCCACATAACGGCCCTTAAACAATATAATTGTAGAATAATCACTCGATTTCATAACCCCTCATCATGTATCTCTAACACATGACACTCCCACCTAACTAAGTTTATTATGTGAAAATCCATTTGTATGTAGTGATGTTTACCCTCTATTATGACCCCAACCTAGATAAATCCATCGATAAGAAGGGATTTCAAGGAATGATTATCAGTTTCATCAATGGTAATGAGATTCCTCTTTTTATGGAATAGATAAATACTGATCCATGCATGGACCATAGAGAGGGACTGATCCTCTCCCTCTAGATCATGAGATTGGGTTATTTTATGGACCTAATTGGTTCATGATTATGTTGAGTTCACCAAGAAGTGTTATCCATCATAGATCAATTCCATCATTGTGCATCAACTGGTAGATATTCTATACACCACCAAGTACTCTTATCTCTTTTTTGTTTGTGGAATTTATGTTGTAGGCCCTTACCTATTAGAAATAACATGATAGTGCATGTTCATTCTTGAGGAAATTAATTTTTCTTTGAGTTAGTGGAATTCATTCCCCTCAAGGAAGTAAATACCTAGATAGTGATCGAAATTGTGAAATCCCACATCATCCATCAATTCAAAATTCCTCACAACATTATCACATATAACGATGCTGACTTTAGAACTTCTGAGATGAAGAAGTTGTATTCCAAGTAGAACATTAGGTCCAACTACACCGCATGATATCATGGACAAGAAAATTGGTAGATCAAGGCATTTAACAAAATCATCTATAACATCCTATATAATATGGAGGGTAAAAAAATTAGCTCGATAAGATCTAAAATACTCTATATTCTTAGTAGATGATGAACCAAAATTCTTCAAAGGTGATCCTGTACTCCATGGTGTATAAAAAAATGTATTTTCCCTATTAATGTTTGTCTACCATCAATCCATGTTCCTATTTATGATCAATAAATTTAGAACAAGAGAGATAATTTTTTATATCCATGTTGGAATCCATCAAAGAAAAATTACTCCAAGTATTACATATCCTTGAAATCAATTAGAATTGGTTGGTACATGAATTCAATAAAAAGGATCACATCTGCTCCTTTCATTAGGAAGATATATTATTATCTCCAAGGAAAACAATGATATTCAAGAAGAAGAAGACAAAAATAGAACCCAAATGGGAGGGGGCTTAGATCATTCATAAGGTATAATCTATTTTTTCATAATAATTGGTCACCATAGATGGGGATCACATCAAACATCCCACAAATTCTAGGTTCCTCAAGATGTAATTTTCTCAACTCCATGATGCTCATCCTAGAAACCTGATGTTAAATAGAATGTCACCTTGGTCAATACTATATGAACATATTTTATAGTAACCATTTGTCCAGGTTTCATGATGTGAAACTTCACAACAATGTCCTAGTCATATGAACTTAAACTGTAGGAAAACATACTTTCACAAGATGTTAAACTATATGACACAGCATCCTCACCATATGACATTAAACATTGTATTTGGAATCCTCTTAAAAAGTTTTTAAATCCCATGTTCCATGTCCCCATCACATGTTCTAAAACTATGTGATACATTGAACCCTCACTAGTGATGGTGTCCCCTACTAGTACTATTCTCCAACCACACCACCTTCCTAAAATTTTTAAGGCTTGATTCCCATTTATAATGGGATACATAGGGATTCTCGGGTCTCATATATTTGGACTATCCCAACCAATGACCTATTTTAGGGCTATTATCCATGAGAACATGTTCAATTTTTTGTCACTGATACACCCATTCAGTATGATTGAGCGCATGGTGGAACAACTTCTAGATTATTTAACTCTCTCCCAAACATCCTTACACATTCCCTTAAAATATTCATCCCTTCCTCGGTTTTGATCCTCATCATCCTTCCATATTAAAAAATAGCCTTAAAGACTATGGGGAATTGACGAACTATCTCACTCTATATCTAGTGTACATTCCTCAATGGTCATATTGTGAAAATGGTATCTCTCATGGTTCAAACATGGTCAACAATTGATCAAACAATTACTCACCCCATAAACAACCATATTGGATGTGTTACCAGTATTTAAAATATGTTAAATAGTTGTTCCAAATCATTAATCCTCCCACCTTTTGCAGTTCATATCTCAGAAGTCAAAATTTATATTCTTCCAACCTGCCTTTATACATGTGATTTTTAACACCATTGGTGTTATCTCTCTATGCATATATGTACATTAATTAAGAAAGATGGAATCATTTGAACCTTACCAAGATGTCTTATTTTACCCCTATCATGAACTACCATGTAATAGGGTGAACTCATCACTGATACTTCTTTCTCACACCGAGAATGACTGACATGGTCTTTGTAGTATTGGTGGAACCATTAATATTATGGTTGAGACAGAAAACCATTCTAAAGAATAACATCACCCCTTATGGTCTAAGAATAACAACCATAATTCATTTTCAACATATCTCAAAGGTGTTTTTTGTACAATTCCTTCTCAACCCTCTTTTCCATCAATTTACCTCTCTTTTACACTTCATAAATATCCTTGGAATACACAACTTTTCTGTTCTGAGAATCATAAAAAGAAACTATATGAAAAACATTGTTCAAAGAAATATGACCTTAAATAGTAGCAATCAATTTTATTGTCATAATACAAAAAACAATGTGATGGTTTTTCCTAGATGCATGAACTTAAATGAAGTATCTAGAATCGCTATTTATGATGTCATAAACCATTGAAAAATCTCTGTATCTTCACCTGAGAGGATACCCCCCCCACACACACATTCTGTGTTGGACTCCTACAATGATTCCTTCTAGAACTATGTGTAGCATGATTCATTTTTTAGTCGGATATGTAGCGACACCTAGATCACTTATCTCAAGGCCATCCACAAATCCTTTCATCGCTCATCCCCAGTTTCAACACCCCTTGTCCCCCTTAGGATATTAGTTCCTTTTTTAAGGAAAAGAATTTTGATGCTTAGATAATGGTTTTACAAGCATCATAACCCTAACTATGTGAAAACGTGTGCCATAATGGCCTCGTAAGTGTATGTACTAGGGGTTTCAATGGATTTTGGTGGGCTAGAGATTTAAAAAAGTTCATCACCAGAGTGATAATGTGATTTCTTCTTTAGAAATTTGTACCCTAGTAAGGTCATTGGATCTCACATGGATATTTCAAAGAACAAGATAAAACAAATGAGTACCTCGTTCATATTGAAGATTCATTCATCTATCGCATGACGTTGGTGAGTGTTACGTGAATGATCCGAGATTGAACCACTCTAGATCATCCAAACATGATTCAATAATCCACATGGGAAATGATTTTTGAATTATGGGTGCTAGCGCAGAGCTCTGATGATTCCCTACACATCACGATGATCACCAAGATCCCATCCCTTCAATCTGTGATGTGGATCAAAGATCAAAAGCTAGGACATGAGATTTATCTCTCTTGGATGTGGGAAGAGAAGACTGGATATATCAATCCATTGGATGGAATTTTTATTGGAAAATAGATTCTCCTCTACTTATATTGTGGGAAATATAATACCCAGAAAGGATTCCTCATGCCCTGCATATCCAATAACCACTAAAAATATGTAAACAACATGTTATTAAAAACTAACTACATCATAATTTCATTTATATTTTATCACATACTATTAATGTATATTAAATATCTTACTTGATAATACTGATACATTAACATGACTCGTAATTCTGGGAATTTTAAACAAACCTTTAATATTAAAATAGTATTTGTTCATATAATTTATTTCATTTATTTAATTAAACTCCTATCAATAATTTAAATAAATAATTTTGACCCAGTTATTCTATAAATTAATAATAATGAATTTATTTATTCATTTATGATCGTTAATACTTGGAAAACCTTTTTTTCTCCATAGTGGGTTCCAACATGTCCTATACACATATTCACCTAACCAATCAGAACCTTGATTATGCTATTGTGTTTTACCCTCTAGGCCCTTATCTCAATAACATTGAATACCACTCATGGACCAAGAGTTGATTTTAACAACTCATCAAGTCCCCTAAAGATATGAGGAAAAATAATGACAACAAAAATCATCCTACCAAAAATAACTATGTAATATAGTCTCTTTTCCTCATGATATCTGATAAAGCATGACTCAAAAAAAATGATTCATGATCTATTATTTCATTATTTTTTGTTAATCTAACTGGATAGACTTAACTTCAATTACCATGACAATGGACTTAATGTAAGTACTACCATCCAAATCCAATTGGCCCGAGATGTCATTTACTCAACTCGAAATCGATAAATTATATCATGTCCATTCAACCTATTCTAAACCACCAAAGACGCACAAAACACTAGATACCTCTCCATGACTTCAATTTCATTCTATCCTTGAATCAAAGTACATGATAAAATGTAACTCATTGATAAAAATATAAATTCCAGAGACCAAAACACATGTTGGTAGATTGTAAAAACCAATGAAACCAGAAAATAGGTGTTTTTACTATTGGTGGATCTATCCTCATGATCTCACCAACCAGAGATCACTAAGATTGAATGTTTTGAAAACAAGTCTCAATGATTATGATCCCGAACACCTGATAGTATAAGATCCGTTGTGTACTTTAGGTATGATGTATCTAGACCATAAGGAATAACTTGATGATTATTATCATGGTATATCTAGGTTCTCATTATTGCTTTGGAACTACAATAACATTTTGATACAACATGAAATCTAAGGACATTTCCATAAATATAGTGGACACAAAATTATCAATACTGTTCTGGTAAGATATAAACATTTATATATCAAAATGTGTACATGTAATAGTAATAAATTTATATACATATGATTGGTCGAGGGAACCTAATTTAAAAACATAAAAAATTTTCATGGTGCGTTTATATTACATTCTATGTCAGACAACCTTTTCCAAATGGTCCATGCATCATGACCCTAATGTATGAGTAACTCTCCCTAGATATGTTTGTTTGTTGTAGGTCCTCCTTTTGTCTCTCTTCACATCTGGTTAAACTCAATGGTTACACAAAGACCTATCTAGAAGATCTTGCCTATTTGTTCATAGCTTCATGACCTTAAAATAATTATCCCACATCCTGACCACATGATTCTAAACTCTAGGACAATTTCCTAGTCACATGATGCAAAACTGCATGAAAAAATCCTTATCAAGAGAAGTTAAAATGGAATAATTCTCATCCTAACCACATGATGTAAAACTATACAGTTCCATTATCAAATATTTATGACCTTAAATTTAATCCACCATACATCATGTTTTCACAATATAAAACTAGACGGTGTGTGTCCCTAATCTAATGATGTTAAACTATGTGATGATTTGATCCTCGATTGAGAGGACCTCTTTTGTGATGGTATTCCACCAAATTGTGTGATAGAACTATGAAATTCTTGATTTCTAGTTCCATCGGATATATAAAGTCACTTAGATCCCATACCTTTGGTCCATCCTAGTCACTAAACTACAACAGGACATCCATCCTCAAGAAGGTGTTTGACTCTCAATCATTGATGTGCTCTTTGGTTTTATAAAATGGATAGTTAAGTAGAACATATATTGTTAGATTCCACAGAATCATTCCCCTAATCCATCTATATAATTTGATTCCTCTTTAATTTACATACCCATCACCATCCAAATCTAAATTAGGTCCTCTAATGGAAATGGTTCCGGGAAAATCTAACTCACCTCCTTTCCTAGGTATATTACTTGAGGAACTTCTTACAAAAAATGATGTCTCATATGTTTTGAACATGTAAAATGGTTGATCCCACATTTTCTAATCATTTTCTTGGTCATGTTCATTGTTGATCCCATGTTTCAAACATGTTAAATACTTTTTTCCTTCCCATAAATTCACCTCCCTTTGTTGTACAAATTATGAAAGTCATGATTTACTTCCCTTCCACCTCACTATTTTTCTAGAGAAATTATAACACCATTTTTTACACTGATTCATTCAAGCGTGTTGACCAAGAATGTAGTAATTATTGGGTCTCTCTTCGATTGAATTATTTTTCCCTTGTTTTCACTCCCATGTGATAGGAATGTCCCCTTAGCACTCCTTGTTTCTTACACCAAGCATGACTCGCATGGGATTATGAGTCACTGTAGGGTTTGTGAAGGGATAGTTGTGTTTCACAAAAAAACATTTCAGTCTAAGAATAATGGCCATAAACTTTGTGAAACTTGCCTTAAAGATGTATTTTGGTGAAAGGACTCCTTAGACCTTTGATCACATCAGGTTGATGTTCCCTCCAATACCACAAGAACCATGCCAGTATGGCACTTCTATGGTCCTATCTATACAACCATAAACTAGTATCCTTATGGTATAAACACAATGACCATAAACCATGTGCATTTTCCCCCTATAGACCTCAATCCACATCTGTTTTGAACTATCTGTGGTGTTTTGTAGATTAATTCACCTCTTTTGTTGATTCTTTACTCAAATGACTACCCACTTTTGGTGAATATTTCTTACCAAAACATATCCAATATCTATGTGTGGGTTGATTCCAAATTTAGTGGTATATATAGTGATACCTGGCTCTTATGTCTTAAAATAAGATGAAAAATACTCTCATCATTCATGACATGATTCAAACCCCTCATCCAAGTTTACATCATAGTGACTTTTTTAGTACCAAGGAATTTTGATACTCAGATAGTGATGGTCCAAGTATTATGACCATAAAAATATTTTTGAGCTTGTGTGATACAGGGCTTCCTCGACCCTTTCATTATGATATATTCTATAATACCTTTTCAATTACACAACATTTTCTAAATGGTCTATGTTCTAGGACCTTAAATCACAATCCTTGGTCTAGGTATCATGTACATAAATTGTTTAAAATCATCCACACATAAAAGCATGAATATGAACCTATATAGTCTGACTAGAATAACCCTATACTACCCACATAAATTGGTATAAATTCATATCTTGTGGAAAACACATAAAAATTTAGCTTAGAAAAAGTTATAATATCCCCCACCATGTCACCAATATGCCTTGGAAAAAATTGTGTTCACAAATTAAAAATGTATCAAGCATATCGGACTCCCCACTAGGCCTGAACAATAAATTTTCTATGCTCATTGGACACACTAGTTCTAAAAATGTTAGATACAATCCTTCAACCAATTTTTCATTCACTCCCTTCACGAGGTCATCCATAAGGTACCACCATTTATATTCCCATTTCATTCATACCAATACATTAATAGGTTGTATTTTATTCATGATGGATGTTTCAGCATAGCCCCCCCCCCCCCCCCAACAGGGGTGGGATCTTCAAATTCCAATAGGAGGGAAGTAGATCTTTTCTATCCATGCTCAAATCCCAATTTCCTTCCCCCTATTCCAGAAGTTTCTATATGCCCTAAAGTGTTGGATATCATCGATGGACTCCCCAATATCCATATTCCAAATGCAGAGTTCTCAGAATTCTCCTCACTTTTTAAGCTCACTATAGTTGCTCGGTTTAGCCTGAGGAGACCCTCATTTGATTCCTTCGACAGGTTCATCTTCAGTTCATGGGAGATTCATGAGTGGGCAATTTTGGGCTTGATCGACATCCAAAATATCATTATATATTTTTTTTTTCAGAGGAGTACCTCATCCAAGCCTTTTCGAGTTCCCCCGTAGATTTAATAGGTTTCATTTCTTCCTGCTGCACTGGTCCTTTGAGATTCATATGTAATATGATACTCCAGCTATGGTGGTTTGGGTATGATTCCTTAACTTACCCTTTCTATTTCAAAATACATCTATGATTATAATTATTGGTAATCACATCATTAAATTCTTATGCATGGATAGTCGCACAGAGTGGGTTTGTCATCTGGCCAATCTGTGGGTTTGTGTGGAACTTGATGTATCGAGGAATCCATTTGATTTTATTTGGATCACTATTAGACAGGAGTAAATATGCAAGCAATGGTTGATTTAAGAAAATTGGATTGATTTCTTCTCTACCTGCAAGCGGATGGGCCATACTTCATAGGTTTGTAGATGTGTATCTTCAACGCTGTTGGGTAGCGGTTTTGGCAAGGATGTTTCTTCATTAACCAGTAAATTGGGTAACTCGGAGGAGGTTTGTTTTTGTGGTGCCCTAGTATCACCTAGGAGGGAATACAATGGTAGGGTAAAGGTTCTTATTTATTTTTTAGAGGCCGGATCAGATTAAATGGAATCAAATGTGGATGGTAGGGGTCGGGGACCTCAGGTTTTGCGGTCAGTGGAAGAGGATTGTTCTGACCGTGTCTCAGTGTGCTGAAGCGTGATGAGTTGGTACAACATGGGGCTAGTCAAGTGGAGAACCAGAGGAATGAGAGTAAAGAGGATATGGACTAGTTAGTGGGAAGTGAGATAGCTATTTCAGCTACCTCATTAACTAAGGTGTTATGTTTTGTCAGTGGTGACATGTGTAAGGGATTGCAGGGGTTTGATATGGACACAACTATTTCAATTAGAGGCGGGATAAGGCTTACTCCTCATTAAAATCTCCCTTAGAGACTCGATCATCAAAGAAGATGAACTGAAAGAAGACAACCAAGAAGACTTCGAGACATTAGGGACCAGAGGACTGGGGTGACTAATCCTTGGTTTTTATATTAAGTTTCCAAGAAGAAGTGATAGAGCAGGTCTTGTTTCTTAATTTAACTAAGGAGGAGGAAACTAAAATTATGGGGTGGTCTCTAAGAGTGTCTCTCAAGGAGGAGCAATACTCATGTATTTATAAGAAAGATATAATTCTAGTAGGGGGATTCAACAAAGGGATGATCAATATTGAAGAGTACATACAATCCTAGGACCAACTCGGTTCTGATTTTGAGAAACTGGTGATGGAGTTATCAAGAATTCATGTCTCATCATTATCCTAGAAGTTTTTTAGGGAGTCAAAATTTGGTAATATCAAAATAATATGTAGTGAAAATTCAAGATGGAGGTTTTGGTTGATTGGTATGAGAGGAATGCTAGTACACTTTTTTACTTCTTTTGGACCATCTTTTATTTGATTCTATTATGGCGTTTGATATTACGTAACCAAAATTATACTTGGATCTACTTCAGAAGGGGATCAGACATGAGGTCTTCATTGGTATAGGTATTTTGGATATGGATGATAAATAGTGTAAGGCTTCACATTAGTTCCGTGATCATGTACTTCTGCATGAGACTGCATGTCGAAGGATCTTACTCTGGTGAAGGTTTGACGTCATGTTGTAGCTACTGGAAAGAGGCAGATCATGTAGTTTGTTTGGGGTTCTTTTCTATGAGGGTTGTTATATGGTTGTTTTTTCAGATTTCGTGATTTCTCACTTTTCCCTTAAAATGGTTTTGATAATAAAAAAAGTAACTTTCAATCTCTATCCTTTCCATTCAATTTTAATATTTTTATTCAATGTCCTCATGAAAATATGTTGAACAATATGATTCTAATCATTATTTTAGGAAACAAACTCTGAAATATTTTTTACCTCCTTTGAGAGGGACTTTTATCCTCTATGGTGCTAGTCATCTACCATACCATTCATGTTCCCAAACCATCTCTTAATAATCAAGATGGGGATCCCCTTGATAGGTATTTTTCACCCTCATTCGGGATGACACAACCCCTTAACTTGCTCTGATGCATGGTGGGGTAATTGCAAGAGCATTGAAGTCCACTCTATAATTTCTTCATTTCACCCCTACACTTCGTGTCATCCTTGATTTCTATTCTCACCACCTTCCATGCCTGATTGGGCTCCCCTAATGTTGATAGTACCTATCCAAACTAGCCTACCTTCCATCCTAGGAACACCCCTTGACGAAATTTTGATAATAATTTGATAGGATCTATTTTTTGAATATGGTCAATGGTTGACCCTTATTTATATATTCCCACTCCTGGTAGTTTGATTGTGGAAGATTCATTTTCTACATGTTTAGAAATCATCCTCATTCATCCTATAATTTCTCTTTTTATTCTAGGTCTTAGACATATCAATTACTGTTCTTCATTTCCCATTTCATTGTTTAGTTTGAATCCAACACCCTTGAAATTACCCCAATTGTTCACTCACATACATAAAAAAAGAAAGTTTTCTATATATATTCCATATCCCCAACTAACATCCATCACATAGGGATACTCAAAATGGTCAATGAATCATTCATCTATAACTATGAATCTCTTATCTCACACTCTCATACAAAAAGTGGTCTTCTATTGTTCCCTTATTTCCCATATTGAGCATAACTCATGTGGGATTATAGATTTATGGTTTATTTTCTAGTTAGTATGATGGAGGCATAATAAAATAAATCTTGTGGATTCATGAAATAATAAAAATTTTATTATCTCCAAACTATGATTAATGAGAAGGGCATTCCACAAGTTTGAATAAATCATATATGAAAAACAAAAAGAAAGTTATTGAAAATACACCAATGTTTCAGATTGAGAAAGAGACAACTCTAGCTCATCAATATTTTTACTCATGGCCTCTAGATCCTACTATCCCCTAGCTAGCTCCACAATCTCCTCATCATCTAGAGGGTGAACCTAATTGTTTTAGATTTTCATCTGACCCTATTCATCGATGTACTCAACCACCAAGGATTCCACTCCTATTGTCTCAACCATGGATTCTACCAAATATTCCCTCAGCTAGTTGATGATCTCTTCCTGAGTCATGATAAGTACCTCATACATATTTTACTCTCCCTCTAAAATTCTTTATGATCATTGAACCCCTGATAATGGGGAAATAATCAGTGTTATTAAAAAAAACATTATGAAAAATAAACCCTTTAACTAGTTTGAGTTACTTTGCATATGAAATTTTATAATAATAACAAAAGATTGGAAATATGATAAATTAAAAAAGGAATATAAGATATACAAGGTTGTTTCCTCGTGTGAGAACCTACATCCTTACCATGGCCACTCCAATGGGTCCATAGAAATTTATTATTAGAATGAAGTCAATAAAACATTTTAGAAAACTTCTATTACACTCCGTTTATCACCTTATGTGTATGATTATACTAAATCCTTTCATTTTATAATATTTTTCTTACAAAATCAATCTAAGAAAAAAATGTGAAACTTTATGAAATTCTCTCACAAAAGTTTGTAATTTATCTCTGTACGGTTGTTTTCAGTCAGTGATATTTTCCTACATCCAAAGATAATTTTTTTTTGTGTAAATCACATAAACTATAACTTTTTCCAATAGGTGTTCAATAAAATTAACAAAATCCCTACTCATTGCTATTTTTTGGAATATCTATCTGATTTATCTAACTGGTTTCTCTGAATAGAATGTTCTATTTGAAGATATGATCAAAACTTTGTATAATAACTCTTATTCAACCAAAAAGTGGAATTCAGTTAGAATATCAGTCAATAATAAATTCTTTATAGTGTCAGGTTTTTGTATGCATGAACAATTTTAAGTACAATTTACTTTTCAAAACATTATATAAGGGATACCATGTTAACAATGTTCAGAAACCAAAATTTTCCCCCACTCATTGGAATTCAAAAATAAATCACTTCATCTTAGATGAAATTACTTCGACGCTTATCAACACATTTAATATATTCATAAACATTCATCAATCCAATAGTGTTTTGAACCTACTTCATACGTCCTTAACCATTGATGTTAAGTAACATCTCAAAATTCTTTCATTTCTTCTTGATAAGAAAGAAATTGAAAAAATATGACAACATTATCATTACAGTGTTTTAGAATTTAAAAATTACCATAAGTCAACTCAAAAATATCTATATAGAAAATGTTTCTCAGAAAATATTTTAAGAATTTTTCATCAGATTTAAATTTTGGAGTTGGTGGCCTAGAAAAAACTACATTGTACTTTATTCATTAATAAATACCTTTTCATATCTTGATTGTTATTCTGCATGACAATGCATGTGATGATGTCCTAAGGACAGCTGTTGCATTAAAGGGTCATAGAAGATCCCTGCTATGATGAGAATCCGGAAGTGCCATAACACTATTCAAGAATATATGTTCTATGGCTAGATGATGTTATTTGAGGGACACAAATAATACAGGCCATTAGGGTTGAGGACACATAAAACATTGAGGGGCCTTCTCATTGTGTGCACCCTTGGTAATATCCAGGAGGATATTATCAGAACGAGACAATCCAGTAGGAAATCCACATTTCATAGTGTCATTAGATGTTCCTATCTGCAGATGTGTGTATTGGTCCTTAGACTTTAAGATTATTATTAATGGGTATTACAACTCGTGCACTTAGTTGTATTGAAGAAAATTGTGACGACACACTGTTCGCAGCGAAGTAGGATACGTTGGGTGTGTCACAACTAATACTATATTAAAAGATAATGCGAGAAAGGATTTTTCCTTTCTATTCCATAACAGAAGTTGATATCTTAGGACTTTTGATGGAATTGATTTATCCTAAATAAATCCATTGCCAGTGTAAGGTGTGGGCAAGTTCAATTCCGAAAAGTCAAATAAAGAATAATCGAGCACATGGGTTGATGGCACTAGCATGCAACCCGCATGATTCGAGATATCATGAGAAAGGGATTATATTACACGGTAAATGTTCTTAGGATGTGACACGTCATTGTGGCGTTAACTTCTTTCTCTATGGGTGTCTTGGCATGTTGCTAGACAATAACCTCAGTCTTTAGGCAGGCTCCACCTAATGCCACTGAGAAAGGGGCCTAGAGGGTCACACACTAAGTGTGTACATGTATCTCAGTTAAATATTAATTTAATAAGTTAAATAAATAATATTCCGGACTTTGGTTTAATAATTATTTAAGAATGCCTTATTGCATTTATTTCGACACTAGATATTCGAGAGAATATATTTTGGTTGAAATAATATATATTTATTAGTGAGTAATGCAGTTACATTTATTTAACTAATGAATTTCCATTACTCAAGGACTAATAAATGTGGTGGAGGAAATAAAGAAAAATGGAAAATAAAAGTACACGCCGTGTATATTAAATATACATGCCATGTAGTTTTATGGAAAATGAGTACACGCTGTGTATTAATGATTACACACTTTTTAGTTTTTCCAATCTAGATTTTGAGGATGTAATATTGTTTTATTAAATGATATCTACTGTAATCAGCCTGGGCGCATGTCAAGGAATTAATAATTCTACATGGGGGTTTTCAATAAGAGTTAATGAAATAAATAAAATGCGTAATGCGTTTATTTATTATCATAACTCTATAACATCAAACCCGATTATAAATATCCTCACAACCCCAACACTTTTCCCAAATCGTTGTGCACAACAATTATAAAGAATTATTTCAAGGCCGAAAGAACTACTTCCTCCTAGAATTCTCTCAAGACCGAGAGAGATCCTCCACCATCAGATCAAAGAAATCAAAGGTGGACATCACAAGTGAAGGTTCTTCTATTCTAGAACCCAGAGATCCCTTTGGAAAAATCTAGAGATATGTGGAGCACGTGTGGATCACCGCTAGAGGAATCCTACACTTGGATTCTACGACGCAACGACAGATCACAAGATCATGACCAGAGACGTCAATGAATAAAGAATTCCAACAAGGTAAATCATGTGAATTAGTTAAATTAATTATAATCAAGATATTATGATACTGTCTCTATGGTTCCGAGACTCTCTCTTTTGTTTTTCATTCTTCGTTCTATTCCGAAGATCCGACATTTTATATCATGACAGATCTCGTTTTAAACATTGTTTAACGCTAAAATAAAATTTGGGCAATCCCACAAACATGCTTCCACTGTGCCTGGAACCTAAAAGGGGTATCAGAGTGGTGATATCATTGATTATAATTATTTAGTTTTCCATTGGTGATTTGCACATTTAATAATTTAGTTGTTTCAATTCAAGTTAATCGTTTTTTAAATATGAATCTCAAGATCAGTTCATCCTCTATAATTTCCCATTCACCATACAGAAGCAACCTTTTATTTTTATTTTTGATTAAAATAAAATATAGGATCTCATCCGGAGGAGCGAAATGTTCCTGGGTGTACAACACGAGAATTCATGATGTGTATTCAGAAGTACACGTCGTGTAGTCTTGGTTCATGCATCGGACTGGTCTGCCAAATCAGGTCGTGTATTGATCCTATCTAAGTCATTTAGGACACCGTATATTGACCAGGAAGAGGTGGCACATGGTTTTTGTATTACACGTCGTGTGGTCCAACAGAACACGGCGTGTAGTCCCTTCGGGTTAGGGTTGGACCATGTACCCCGTACACGACTTGCCCGGCGGGAAACCATGTAACGCAGAAACTACACAGTGTGTATCCCACTGAACACGCTGTGTACTCCAAGAATTTCAGAAGTACATTAACATGTCATGTCCCCGAGCATGTACTTCAGATGGGAAGTGAAGAAAAGTATACACTGTGTAGTCAGAACTACAAGCCGTGTTCTCAACCAAATTATGCAGATTTATTAAAATTTATTATTATATCATACAAACCCTTGAGACGTGTACCATGGTGAAGTCATAAAGATGAGGCACAACACGTGATAGGTGTTTTATATATATGTGTTTGATTTAACATTTGTGTAATGAAAGATAATTCACTGTGTTTCCTCCAAGGTACAAGTTATGTACAATGATAATTTTAAATAAATTTATTTGTTTAAAATTATGATCGATGAGAATCTCAAGGAAATTCAGAAAAGGGTTTAAGATAAAAGGATTGATTAATTTAAGATAATTAATTGATTCAAGCGTGATTTATCTTAAAAAATAACTATTAAATAATTGAATGATATTTTTTTTATGCGTAAATATCGTTGAATGTATGGATGATCATGAGCTAGACCAAGACCTTTTTATGTGAATGGTTTTCATTAATTTGTTTATTTAAATTAAATTTGTTGGCTTGTGAGCCTTCTCCTCATTAATATGTAGGGCATGCATGCACAAAGGATTCATTTATGTAAAAACCCCTTTTTACCCCTCACATGCATGTGAGATAAATGCATATGTAATGTATGGAGATCCCAAGCTAGTGGAGGCGGCTCAAGTTAGGTGCCAAGGCAAAACCAATCCAAGGAGATACAATGGTGGACAGGTGGAAAGCTGTAAACACGAACCCAAAAGGTTCAAGCTGTTTCTCCCCTTGGTCTTGGGTTAGTTTATAAACTGATAGATAAACTAACCAATAGAACAAAACTCATGATCATGACATTTATTTTATTTCTGTCAGTTTCATGGTTTATTTATTGTGTGTGTGTTGTCAAGATCACACAATTAATTAATTAAACAAGTATGCAAGATGAAACTAAAATAAAACTGTATTATACATAAATATTATCTTAGACATGGTTAATACCTTAAATATATCCCACATAATATTAACAGGCCTATAATAAAAGGCAATAAATTGGAAATTTACATATAAGGATAAAATCCCTCAAAGAAATATTAAATCTGTATGGCTTTCCATAATCTCGGTTAGAATTGAACCACAGTTCAAAGTGCTTGACCAACCCTAGTTGGGGTGCTTTCAATTATCGAGGAATTGTAATTCAAGGTTTTGGGTTGACTTGACTTGGTTCACATCAAGGGTTTACTGCCACAACAAGACTTGGTGTGACCAAGAGGCAAAGGTTGAGGAAATCCAAAATAAAAGGATTTCAGGATTGGGGAGTCCACTCAGCAGATCAAAGAGATGTGAGTTAATGCAGATGGCATTTGGAATTCCTACATAAACCCTTCAAGTTGCTTTACCAACCCTAGTTGGGGTAATGAGAAGGGCAATATGGATCTTTTACACTAGAATATCCAGGCAACATAATATTCCGAATTCCCTTGTGGGGGATATTGGATTTCAATAAAATAGTGGTAGACTAATAAGTATTAATTTTTTTTATTTGTCTCAATTTTATAATAAAGTAATAAACCTTTTCTCATCTTAATTTGTATAAAAAACAAGAAAATTACTTCAAACATATCATTGCGAACCATATTTGAGAAGAAAAACCTTCTCACCGACACCAATTTCCAAGAGTGGTAGAGGCGTTTACGCGTCATCCTTTACCACGATAGGAAATTGTATGTGCTGGAAGAGTCTATAACTGTTGCTCCTAGAAAAGAGTATAGTGATGAGGAACTTTCTCTTTATATGAAACATATGGATGATGCCACAAATTTCCAATGTTTCATGCTATCGGCCATGTCTAATGAGCTCTTGAAGCAACATGAAAACATGGACGCGTATAGCATGATGTCTCACCTTAAGGATCTCTACTAAGAGAAGGAGAGACAAGAGAGATATGAGATCTCCAATGATTTGTTTACAACTAATATTGGAGATTCTGCGCCATCTAGGCCTCATGTAGTCAAGATTATTGGCTACATCGAACACCTGGACATCTTAGGGATTAAATTCCCAGATGAGTTGCATACAGATCTCATCTTATCATCACTACCCAAGACCTTCGGAAGCTTTATATTCAACTACAACATGAGAAATAATGAGAAGAGTCTATTGGAACTTCTGTCCTTGATTCTCTAAGTAGATAAAGATATGGGGTGTGTCAAACCCTCAGTCCCTATGGGGAATAAGAAAAGGACGGGCAAGGAAATGGAGCCAATGACTTATAAACGGTTTGATGCCCCCGAGAGTCATCCTTCCAAGAAGGGGAAGATCCACAGGCAGGGCATGTAATATGAGGTGGTGGGTTTTTCATGTTGAAATCAAGGCCACTGAAAGAGGAACTGCACCTAGAAGCGTGGGGAGGCTAATGTTTCATTCATGATCCAGTGTAATTTTTTTACATCTACTCATTAGGTATTAGATAAAGCTTGTGGGGATCAAATCTGTATTCAAATGCAGGAACCAAGTAGATTTAGAAATATTACCAGAGGATAGGTGGATCTTCGAGATGCCAATAGTGCAAGGCTGGCAGCATTGGCTACTGGTGATTACCAACTCTCATTACTGACTGGGAAGATTTTGGTTTTACATAACTATTATTATGTTCCTAGTGTTACCAAGAACATAATTTATGTATCATGTTTGGATATAGATGGATTTATTTTCATGTTTGGAAATAAGGGTTGTCTCTTTTATAAGAACAACGTATGTTATGGTATGGATCATTTAAATAATGGTTTGTATGTATTAAATTTTGAAAACCAAGTGTTTTCAATCGATAACGAAACAAACTCACATGACGCATTCGTCACCCAATTGTGGCATCATCGTCCTGGTCATGTAAACGAGAAGTGCATGACAAAGTTATACCAAGATGGCTATTTAGACTCTATAGGGCTAAAAACACTTGATAGATTTCACCCTTGTTTACAAGGTAAAATTACCAAGATACCTTTTGGTGGACTGGGTTAAAGGGCGACAAAGATTCTAGGATTGGTGCACAAGGATGTATGTGGACCATTTCCAGAAGAAGCTAGAGGTGGATATTCTTAATTCATTACTTTTTATGATGATTTAATTAGATATGGCTATGTCTACTTAATGGGGTATAAGTTTGATTACTTAGAGAAATTTAAGGAATTCAAGAATGAAATAGAGAATCAACTAGGTAAGAAGATAAAGAAACTTCAATCAGATCTAGGTGGAGAATATCTGAACCAAGAGTTCATCAATATTTTACAAGAGTTTGGGATTATATCTCAACTCACTCCTCCTTATACACCACATTGGATTGGTGTTAGTTAAAGGAGGAACCACACCTTATTGGACATGGTGAGGTCGATGATGAGTCCTGAAGATCTTCCATTATCCTTTCGGGATATGTATTACAAACTGTATCATACACATTAAACCGAGTACCAACTAAGGCGGAAAATGGAATTACATATGAGTTATGGAATGAAAGGAAACCCATTCTGTCTCACACATGTGTATGGGTTTGCGAGGAATTTGTTAAGGCCTTCTTTGGCAACAAACTAGCACCTCGAGGCATGAAGTGTATCTCTATAGAATATCCCAAGGAAATGAAAGGATATTACTTATATAACCCTTCAGGCAAGAAAGTGACTGTCACTAGACAATCCATCTTTCTCGAGAGGGAGCACATCCTCAAAAAGGATATTGGGAGAAAGATTGACTTCGACGAAGTTAATGCTCAAGATACACAAGAGTTGGTATAGGAACAAGTTCCATAGGTCCTCGTGGAAGAGGTTCCAGAAACACATGTACTGCATAGAAGATCAAGAGAGGTAAGGGAACCAGAGAGATTTGATTTCCTAGTCACTGAGGATGGTGAATCATTATTGTTGGACAATGATGAACCTATATCCTAAAAGGAAGTAGTAGAACACTCAGAAGCAGCAATATGTATAGAAGATATGAATTCTAAGATGGATTCTATGTATCAGATCCAAGTCTGGGATCTGGTCGATGAGCCGGTTGATGTAAAACCTATTGGATGAAAAAGGGTATTCAAGAGAAAACTGGACATGGATGGTCATGTTAGCACCTATAAATCAATTCTAGTGGCTAAAGGATTCAGAAAGAGTCAAGGAATTGACTATGATGAAACATTCTCGCTAGTTTCCATGTTTAAATCCATAATAATCATATTTGACATTGTAGCATACCATGTCAACCGGATGTCAAAACAACATTCCTTAACGGAAACCTTCAGGAAGATGTCTATATGACACAATCAGATGGTTTTGCGACACCAGGTGAAGCCAAATAGGTTTTCAAGTTATAGAAATCCATTTATGGATTAAATCCAGCATCCAGGTCATGGAACATTCGATTTGATGAAGCCATAAAGGAATTTTTGTTCATTATGAACGAATGTGAGCCATGTGTTTTTAATCAGTTTAATGGGAATGCGATCATTATCCTAGTAGTATATGTTGACGACATATTGCTTATTGGAAATGATGTACCAGTCTTACAGTCAGTAAAGGACTAGTTGACCAAGTGTTTCTCCCTGAAGGGCTTGGGTTAAGCAGCCTACATTCTAGAGATCAAGATCATTCGTGATAGATCCAAAAGGATTCTTGGACTATGTGAGGGTACATACATTGACCAAATACTAAAGAGAATTAATATGGAACAATCCAAGAGGGGATTAGTTCCAGTGTCACGTGGACTACATATTTCTATGAAAATGTGTCCAAACAAACTACAATAGACAGAATGAATGAGTAAGATCCCATACGCTTCAGCTACATGATCCATCAGAAATGTCATGTTATGTACTAGCCTTGATGTTGCCTATACACTGAGCTTGGTAGGAAGATATCAAGAAGATCTAGGAGAACATCATTGGACTGCCGTTAAGAATATCCTTAAGAATCTAAGAAGAACTTAGGATATGTTCCTGGTGTATGGCGGAGATGAGGAGCTTGTCATCAGAGGGGATGCGGATGCTGGTTTTCAGACAGACCAGAACGATCTGAAGTCATAATCTGGATATGTTTTCGGTCTCAATGGAGGAGCTATGAGCTAGAAGAATTCAAAAAAGCCAGTTGTCGCCGATTCTATAGCAGAGTCTAAATATATAGCAGCTTCTGATGCAGCCAACAAAGCCATCTAGATTTGGAACTTTTTCCATGATCATGATGTGGTGCCAAGCAGTAAATACACTATCACATTTTATTATGATAATACTGCAGTGGTGTCCCTTGAAAAAGAACCAAGGTGACATCAACAGACAAAGAAAATACTCCAGAAGTATCACCTCTTGAGGGATTTCTATCAGAGGGGTGAAGTTGCAGTTAGCAGAGTGTCCATGGAAGAGAACGTGGTGGACCCCATGACTAAAGTCCTATCTCAGCAGAAGCTTGAATATAATGAGAGAGCTAGTTTGTTAAAGGTTGTTAGCAGTTGGATCTAGTCTAATTAGGAGTCTATTGGAGTTAGTGGCCTAAAACAAAATAATTATTTACTTTATTCATTAATAGATACCTTATCACATCTTGATTGTTCTTCTGCATGACAATGCATGTGATAATGTCCTAAGGATAGCTGTTTCATTAAGAGGGTCATAGTGGATCCCTAATATGATGAGAACCTGGAAGTTCCATAACACTGTTCGTGAATATATGTTCTATGGACGGATAATGTTATTTGAGGGACACAAATAATAAAGGCCAATAGGGGTGAGTACTCATAAACTTTGAGGAACCTTCTCATGGTGTGCGCCCTTGGTAATATCCAGGATGATATTATGAGAATGAGACCCGCTAGTAGGAAATCCACATTTCATAGTGTCATTGGATGTTCGTATCTGTGGATGTGTGTATTGGTACTTATACTTTAAGATTATTATTAATGGGTATTAAAACTCATGCACTTAGATGTATTGACAAAAACTATGACGACACACTGTTCGCAGTGAGGTGGGATAGGTTGGGGGCGTCACGAGTAATATTGCATTAATAGATAATGCGAGAAAGTATTTGTCCCTACTTTTCCATATCAGAAGTAGATATCTCTGGACCATTGATTGAATTGATATAGCCTAAATAAATCCATGGCCATGGTAAGGTGTGGGCGAGTTCAATTTCGAAAAGTCAAAGAAAGAATAATTGAGCACATGGGTAGATGGCACTAGCATGCAACCTTCTTGATTCTAAATATCCGGAAAAAGGGATTATATTACATAGTAAACGTTCATAGGAGGTGACATGTCATTGCAGCGTTAACTTCTTTCTCTATGGGTGCCTTGGCATGTTTCTAGATGCTAACCTTGGAATTTAGGTTGGCTCTACCTAATGCCACTGATAAAGGGGCCTAGAGGGTCACACACTAAGTGTGTCCATCTATCTCAGTTAAATATTAATTTAACAAGTTAAATAAATATTATTCCCGAATATGGTTTAATAATTATTTAAGTATTCCTGATTTGATTTATATCGACACTAGTTATTCGAGAGAATATATTGTGGGCGAAATAATATATATTTATTATCGAGTAATGCAGTTACATTTATTTAACAAATGAATAGCCCTTACTCAAGGAATAATAAATGTGGTAGAGGAAATAAAGAAAATGGGAAATAAAATTACATTCCATGTATATTAAATATACACGCTATGTAGTTTTATGGAAAACGAGTACACGCCGTGTATTAATGATTACACGTAGTGTAGTTTTCCAGTCGGAATTTTGAGGATTTAATATTGTTTTATTAAATAATATCTATTATAATCAGCGTGGGCGCATGTCATGGAATTAATAATTCGAAATTGGGGTTTTCAAAAAGATTTAATGAAATAAATAAAAAACATAATGCGTTTAATTATTGTTATAACTCTCTAACCTCAAACCCGATTATAAATAACCTCACAACCCCAGTACTTTTCCCCAATCATTGTGCACATCAATTCTGGAGAATTCTTTAAATGCCGAAAGAACTACTTCCTCCAAGAATGCTCTGAAGACCGAGAGAGATCCTCATCCATCGGATCAAAGCGATCAAAGGCGGACATCATAAGAGAAGGTTCTTCCATGCTAGCACCAGGAGATCAATTCAGCGAAAACCAGAGATATGTGGAGCATGTGTGGATCTCCACTTGAGGAATCCTACTCTTGGATTCTACGATGGAAATATAGATGACAAGATCATGACCAAATACATCATCAAAGAAAGAATTCCACCAAGGTAATTCTTGTGAATTAATTAAATTAATTATAACCAACATATGATGATCCTATCTCTATGGTTCTAGGACACCCTCTTTTGTTTTTTGTTCATCGTTCTATTCTAAAGATCTGATGTTTTATAACATGAAAGACCTCTGTTTGAACGTTTTTTAACACTAAAATAAAAGTTGTGGAATCCCACCAATGCACTTCCACTATCCCCGGAACCTGCATAAAAAATTCTACTTCTCCACATTACATGGTCCAGATGAATTGTTTTTCTTGGGAATTTATATGAAAAACTTCATCCAACATTACTTTTTCCAATTTCTCAACAACATTGTTTCTTAATTTGTTTCTTTTTGTTTGATGGAAATAAAAAATTCCTTTCATATAGATCGATGCTTCTCCATACAATATATTATCCCATATCAAACTATACACCACTTGGTTCATTCCTTTCAAAAAAAATTCATCTAATGACATTGATATTTTTTTCGGCTACTCACCCATTCAATCGATGTTATTCTGATGGAATTTCCTTCATCATTACACTTCCTAGCTATATAAATTTATTCTTCACTCAGCTTTCAATAAAACAATACTCTTCAATCTTTATAAAAACTATTTTTTATAGAATATCATCAACAAATTTCCTTTTACCTACACCCACTAGAGATGGTTGACAACATGATTTTAGCTTCTAAGGACTTCTGTCACATGTAACATTCTCTATTTGGAGTACTTTTTGTATTTCATATTTCTTTTCTTTATTTAAATGTTCATAGATATTGAAATTATAATTCTTATGAAACTTTTTATTTTTTCTATTTTAAAAAACTATGAAAAAACAACAACCTTATTTTATATAATTTTTTATTTAATATTTGTAAAAACATCCCATTGAATAAACTCAATGTATTTTAACACCATAAATTCTCATAAAAACTTCATCCATAATTTTTTTCTAGAAAATATTGTCTACTTTAAAAAGTATCCACTTTAGTAACTTCTTTTGGGAATATACTACAACATTTTTATTTGGTGACAGTTCTTCAATATTCTCACAAATCATTGTTTGGAATCTTTGTATGGTGAAAAAGTAATTATTAATCCATTAGCTCAAACTCCATCATCATAGAAAAATTTTAATTCACACATTTAAAAAAACATTCACTACTACAATATTGGGCTTTGAAGCCCCCTGAAACAGGCGTCCGCCTATGGCGGGCGCTGAGCTTTTCCAAAAAAGGGGGCTTCGCCCCCCACCCCTCGAGAGCCCTCCTCCCTCACCCTCGACCTCGCCGCGCACCCTCCCCTCTCGCCACCCTCCGCCCTCTTACCTCCCCCATTGTCGCGCGCCCTCGTCGCCCTCCACCGCTTGTCGCCCTCGTTGCTGTCCACCCTCTGCCCCCGTTGTCCTCCGCCCTCTGCCCACCCTCCGCCCTTTGCCCTCCAGCTCTGCCTGCCCTCCGGCCTCCCTCCACCCTCTAGACATCCTTTACCATATGCTCCATCCCCTCCTGTGTCCCTCCACCCCCTAGCCTTAGCCCTCCGGCCTCCGGCCTCCACCCCCTCCGGTCTCTGACCCCTCTTCCCTCCAGCCTCCAGCCTCCGCCCTCTTCCCTTCACCCCCTCGACCCTCCCCCCCCCCCCCGCCCACCCCGGAATTCCCCCCACCCCAGACAGCCCTCCGCACCCCGGACAGCCCCCCTCACCCCGGACAGCCCCCCGCACCGTGGACATCCCCCCCCCCCCTCGCTGCATGACCCCCGTCCCCTCACCACCTTCCGCTCCGGCTCCCCGCCAGCCCCCATCCCCTCCCTCTTCACCTCTACCTCACTGCACCATATCCGCCAGTCCCCTCCCTCACTATCCCCTCCCTTGTCACACCGCCGCCGCCTGGTCCCCCCCCCCCCCTGCATGGTCGGTACTCTTCCCCTCACCGCTATCGCTCGTCCACTCTGGCTCCCTGCTGACCTTGGTCCCCTACCCCATCGTCTGACCCTCGCTGCACCGTCACCACCTCACCACCTCCTCTCCTCCGGCTCCCTGCCACCATTGCCGCCCATCCCCTCCATCATCGTACCACCTCTAGCTCCGGATCCCCTTCACTGCCTCTCCTCTCCCTTGCAGCGCCGCCTTTGGCTCCCCTCCCTTCCAGGTTTGTAGCACAATCTGGTATGACATGGGCGTTCACTAACATTATTATTTTATCAACGGTTCACAAAAAATTTATTAGTATTTATTTTAAATATATTTTATTTGAAAAATGAAAATTTAATAAGTATTGTGTAAATGTTTTTTATATAGATATTATTATGGATAAGAGTTGCATTGATCTTCCAAATCGAACGTCTAGAGAATATTTCAATGGAATTATGCAGTTTATTGACTTCACCAGAGGATTTGAAGGTGACTATATTAGTTGTCACTGTATAAAATTTGCTAATAGATATCAATTTACATGAGATACTGTGAGGGAGAACCTATTCTTTAATGGATTTATGAAAAATTATAAGAGTTGGACTCGTCATGGAGAATAATATGTTCATTGTCAAAATACGGATGCAGTTCAGATGGATGTTGATGCAAGGATGAATGATCTAATGCATGAAATGCTTACTAAAATGATATGTGGGTCAGATACTGAAGGCATTTACATCCCGAATCTTGAGACCGGTGATATAAATCTTCGCTCCGGTGCAGATCGTGATTCAAGGAGGTTTTATGAACCACTTGATGATGCAAAAACATAATTTTATCTGAGATGTACTTCTTACAATAAACTTTCGTTTATCATGGAGTGGTTGTATTTTAAGAATTTGAATCATTGGTTATACACATAATTCAACATGCTTTTGGTGTTATTGAAAAAGGTTCTTCCTATTGACGCTACGATTCCTGAGTCGTATTACTATTCTTGTAAGTTGACAGAGAACATATGTTTTACATATGAGACCATAGATGCATGTGAAAAAAACTGTATGTTGTTTAGAAACAAAACTACCCATTTGGACATTTTTATGTTTTGTGGTGCTTCTATGTGGAAGGAGAACAAGGTAAATTAGACTCATCAAAGTCAGCTTGCGATACAGTGAAAACTGATTGTCTTATAGAAAATGCGTTACTTTCCCCTTAAACCGAGGATACAATGATTTTTTATATCATCTAAAGTTTCTAATTTAATGAGATGGAATGCATAAAGAGTTCATGAAAGTGATATGTTAACCCACCCCGCAGACTATCATGCAAGGAAGGATTTTGATAAGAGACATCCTGAATTTTCAAAAGATGTTCGTAATGTCCGATTGGGATTGGCAGCAGATAGTTTCAATCCATTCAAGTCTATGGTTGGTGCAACTCATAGCACATGGCCCGTGGTGTTGGTTCTATATAATCTTCCTCCATGGATTTGTATAAAGCAACAATTTATATTACTTTCACTCTTATTGATGGACCTAAAAGTCATGGGGATAAGATTGATGTTTACCTTCAGCCATTGATTGATGAGTTGAATGAATTTTGGGGAGATGGTGTGATGAGTTTTGAGTGTGAAACGAAAGAAATGATCAAACTGCAGGCTTCTTTATTGTGGACAATCAATGACATCCCATCTTATGAAAATTTATTAGGCTGGAGTACGAAAGGGGAATTTTCTTGGCCTTTTTTCAATAAATGTAAAAAATATGTATGGCTTAAACATTCCAAAAAATGGGCATACATGGGTCACATATGTTTTCTCCCCCCTCAGTACATGTTCATAAAGGATAGAGTGGCATTTGATGGTTCTAGAGAGTTCAACCCAGCCCCAAAGATCATGGCAGGAGTTGAATTTTTATCGCATATTGAGGAAGAAAACATCCGCACAGTATATGAAAATTCTGGATTTGGTGGCTCCTCTAGTAAGTAATATTCGTGCTGCAGGTAGAAAGCGCAATCACAATTGGAAAAAGAAAAGTATTTTTTATAGTCTTCCATATTGGAAAACTAACATGCTAAGCCATAATTTGGATGTCATGAAAATTGAAAAAAAAATGTTTGTGACAACATATTGTGGATCATTTTAGGTGTCAGTGGAAAATCAAAGGACCATGTTAATGCATGCCATGATTTGGAATAAATGTGTTTAAGGAAATAGTTCCATTTATAGTTAGCTGTGTGAAACAGGGCATATATGCATGCTACACAATATACGATGACTAAAAAGGAGAAAGAGACATTTCTTTCCATTTTGAAGATGCTCAAGGCGCCTGATGGTTAAAATTCTAATATTTCAAGGTGTGTGAATCTGACGAGAAAGACATTGCAAGGGTTGAAAAGTCATGTCAATCACATACTACTTCAGTAATTGATTCCAATAACAATATGTGGTTTTTTATCCCCCAATGTTGTTCGGGCCGTTGATTGAGATGAGTAATTTTTTAGACAACTTTGTTTAAGATATCAACGAATGAGTGATTTAAAAATTTTGTAGGACCGAATTGTACCTATGACATTTCACTTTGAGAAACTATTCCCCCCCCCCCCAATTTTTGATGTTATGGTCCACTTGACAGTGCAGCTAACTGATGATGTAATGGCCACTGGTCCAGTGAAATTCAGGTGGATGTATCATATTGAGCGGTTTTTGAGTACATTGAAACGATTTGTATGCAACCGAGCTCATCCATAGGCATCAATAACCAATGGTTATTTGATGGATGAGTGTACTAATTTTTGTGCAGAATATTCTTAAGGATGTTGAATCAAAATTATATAATCCCTCTTGGATTCATGATGGTCCGGTTGGAGAAGGAACCACATTTGATATGGACAACATCGAGTGGATAGAATCACATCGATATATCTTGTTCAATACTCCATCAGTTGCACCATTAATGTAGTAAGTATCTTATCACTTTTATTGTTTAACTTTTTTATGTTTTTTTTTCATAAGTTGATCATTTAAAAATCGTGTTATCATTTTTAGGAAACACATTAATGAGATAAAAGAAGAGATTTATCATGCGACTGGATTGAAAATTCTACAATCTCATTATGCGTCATTTCATGATTGGTTCAAGGATTATGTATGTATAAATTAATTTTCATTATGAGTGAAGTATTATACTAATTTCATTCTGCATGTATCAGTAATGGATTTTTTGAATTATGTAGGTTCATAAGCTGAGGGAGTTAGGGGACCCCATGCTAACTAAAGAATTTATCCAACTGGATGTGGATCCATCTATAACGACTCGTCGTTATAAAGCTATATATGCTAATGGTTTTCGATTTCTCATTAAAGATGTTGACAAAAAATGAGCAACATAAAATTGTTGCAACGGTTGTCCATTTGTCGATTCTGGTTATTGATATGGTCAATTGATAGACATCATTGAAGTTGTATACACACACGAGTTGAAGTACATATTGTAAATGTGTAATTGGGTTGATCCAGTGTGTGGATGTAATGTCAATCAAAATCAGTTTTCATTGGTGAATTATAACTATATGTTATATAGAAATGAACAAGTTGAGAATGAACCTTTAATTTTGATATCACAAGTGGAAAAAGTATTCTTCGTTACTTTGCCTTCGAATCCAAGTTGGAAAGTTGTTGTCAAAATGTCTCGACGAGGACTATTTTTATTTGAAGAAGATGAACCTGAGACTATTCTGTTTGTTTCCCAATAGCTTGATCAACATACCGTAGATCAATAGGAAGAAGATATTTGTTGGGTGAGAGAGGCTGTTGAAGGATAAATGGTTGATTTTCATGCTTAATGAAGGGTATAATTGTTTTCCCGCTATTCAGTATTGAATGTCCTAGGATATCCTAAATTATCTATCAATTTTATAAATCCTAGTATGGTTTAATCCTTACTTTGGGAAGTTTATTCAGTTGTAAATATTTAGGGTGATTTAACTCTTGGTATATTGATGTTATTGTCGGTGTATCTTCACATTGAAGTATTCTTCATCTGGTTCATGTGCTGCGTGATTTTTTTAATTCAATCTGAAATTGGTTTATGCATTGATCGGTTTTGTACATAATTTGTATATCTGTTTTGTTAACTTTATGATTTTTTTAAATTCATTCACAACTAATTATTCAATCCCTTTTTGTTTGATTAACAACTTTACAAGTTTGATTTTTTAAAGAACAATCCAATTTATCTTTGGGACACTTTGGATAGTCCCCTTACTAATGTTTTCTATGACTGCAGGCATGTCAGGGGAAGAGGCAACAGATCCACATCATTCATCTAAGGCATATACGTCTCAGGGTGGAGGTATGTTTTAATGTCATTGTCTCTATTTTTTATATAATTGATAAACATATATATATATATATATATATATATTTATATATATATATATATAACATCTGTAAAATTATATATAAAATTGTTTTCAACAGGATCAGACTCGATTTCTTCTTCCACTCGCAATAGTGGCCCTGGTCATGGAATTTTATCATGGAATTCTAACATGACATTTGATGTTTCATTTGATGAGGTATTTCATGTTGTTGGACTGAATTTCCCTGAATTTATTCATCAGTTGGGTCATATCATACATGACCCACATCGATTTCCATTGACCACGTGTGACTATGCTTCTATCCCTCAGGACACATTAGATCATCTTTGGAGGGAGGTTCATGTAAGAAGACCATTTTACATTATTCCCTATATATAAAAATACTAATATGTGTGATTTTTTCTTTAATAGAAAAACATGAAAGTATTCCAATATGAGTTTTGGCCTGTGTGTATGAGAAAATTTCATAAGATATGCAAATACTATAATGTAAAATTGAAGTGGGACCACTGGGTACCAAATGTGGGTGCCCAAAACATTCTGGAAAAGGTCCTGAGAGGTGTCCTCCCGGCTCAGTGGCATTACTTAGTTGCATATTAGTCAACTGGGGGTGTTGCAGTTTGTATATTCATTTTGGTATATATATTATCAAGATTGTGTGATTTGTTTGAAATTTGATTTAATTGAATGTAGGAGGTGTCAGCACGCCATTCTGAGAATCGAGCATTGCAAGGACCACCTCACAGGCTCGAGACTCATCACATGTCTCAGATCTAACATGAGGTATTTATTATTCATTTTTTAATTTATTAATTAATATTGTTTTGTGTTTATATTCTATTCATATACAGTTGCAGGAGAAAGGTGCACCGACTGATAAAATGTCGGTGTGGATGAGGACTCGTGATTGCAATGATCCAAAGGCTGCAGCATTGAAAGTAAGTGCATGTACATACCAATGCTAACATAAATCTATATATTAACATATAAATGTATATATGTTTAAATATTTTACTAGCTGAATTTAAAGCTGAGTTATAACATCTTCCAGAGGTCCAACAATAGATTCCCATGGAAAGGGATGAGATCTCTCATCACATTATTGGTCGGGACAAGAATGGATATATTTCGACCTATGGAACAGGGATTCCTCATTCTGTAGCATCACACACAGCTGTTTTTGGTCCTGCTGTTTCTCAGATGACACAGCAGTTTCCAGATTTCGAGGCATGGCTACGTGCTTCTGAGGAGGTAAATGCACAATTGATCGCTGAGGTTAGACCACTGCGGGAATATGTGCATCCATGTGATGGTGCATGGGATCATACAATGAAGGTTTATTCTGTATTTATTTATTTAATTTATATTATTTTTGTTATGAAAATATTCATAATGTTTATTTGTTATAGGCCCCTGGCCCACAGGATGGAGGTAGCAGTCATGACCATGCATGACGCATCATATTCGTGAGATGTGTTTCTGTTTTTACTGGTGGGGTTGTTATTGATGTTTAGGTTTGGTTTCTAGTGATATTTTTTTTGTGATTTTGGGGGTATCATGTGTGTTTTGGCCTCATTCAATGTTTATGTGCATGAATTGAGAGGTAACCATGAAACTGATTAATGATTTGGATATTTTTTGTTCATTTAATTCATTAATGTTTTAAATTGCATGTTTTGTAATAGTTTTTAAAAAACCATGTGATTCCTAATATAATACATGAACCATGTTTTTGATTACTGAGCTGAGGTTCACTATTTGTAGTACGCGGATGCCCCCCCCCCCCCAGCAGCAGGACAACCCCCCCCCCCCCCCCCCAGACAGCCCCCCTCCCCCACCCCGCACCCCCGGACAGGCCCCCCCGCCCCCCGGACAGCCCCCCACCCCCAGAAAGCACCCCCACCCCAGACAGCCCCCACCCTAGATTGCACCCCCCCGGACTTCCCGCCACCCCGGACAGCCCCCCACACCCCCGGACAACCCCCCCCCCCCCCCAATTGGGAAACTATACAATATACCAATTTTTCGTTAGGCTGTTAGGCCATTAGGAAAATTGTCCAGTTGGCCAATTGTTCAACTGGTTGTTAGAGAAAATGTCCATTCGGCCATTATGCCATTATTACAATTGTACTACTACACAATAGGCCAGTTGTCCGTTAGGCCAATTATTCATTATTACATTAGCCCCTTCAGAGAAAATGTTCTCCAAATTACCTGAAACCACACGAATACAATAGGAATATTATTCTTGAAAAGTAGGAGGAGATGGAACGTCCATCGGACATGCGGTACACACGGTATGACCGAATGTGCCGTTTTCAGCAGTTCAGCGCGCTCTAAAAGGGCACATTGGGTGGTGAAAACCACCCAAATGACCTCATAATTCCATGAAATCATACAACAACAACCGTGGTGTGAATTGTGAAATGGTTGGGTAGACTTCACGTCAATCGGATTTTCCGTTTGACAGCGGTGATCGGAAATGCGTTTCTGGAGTCATAGAAGACCAAAATGACGTGTGACGGTCGAATTCAAAGAAAACATGCTATTAATGACTTGAAACCACATGAAAAAATAGAAATATTATTCGTGACTTGTAGGAGTAGATGACACATCCATCAGACGTGAGGAGCGCACAGTACGACCAAATGTGCCGTTTTCAGCAGTTCGGCGTGCTCTAAAAGGGCGTGTTGGGTGGTCAAAGCCATGTGAACGACCTCTGAATTACATTAAATCATAAGACAACAACCATGGTGTGAATTTTAAAATGTTCAGGCAGACGACACATCAATCGGATTTGTCGTTTGACTACGGTGACGAGAAACGTGTTTCTGGAGTTATAAAAGACCAAAACGGAGTGTCACGGTCAAATTTAGAGCAAATGTGCCCCAAATGACTAGAAAACACACGAAAAAATAGTAATATTATTCTTGACATGTAACAGGAGGCGGCACTTCCATTGGATATGCGGTGCATGCAGTACGACCGAATGTGTCATTTTCAGCAGTTCGATGCACTCTAAACGGGCGCGTTGCGTGGTCAAAACCTCATGAATGACCTCAAAATGACATGAAATCATAGGACAACAACTATGGTGTTAATTGTGAAATGTTTGGGTAGAAATAATTTCTATCAGAGATATCGTTTGACCACGGTGACTGGAAATGCGTTTCCAGAGTCATGAAAGGCCAAAACGGCGTGTCACGGTCGAATTCAGAGAAAACGTGCTCCGAATGACCTGAAACAACACAAAAACAATAGGAATATTATTCTTGACATGTAGGAGGATATGAAACGTCAATTAGATGTGTGGTGTGTGTGGAAATAATTCATTTTTTGACAACAAAACACTTTCAAAATCTAATGCAAAGACTCCAAAATAAGAAAAAAAATCCTAAAATGTTAACATTTCTTAAATTGGGGGTTTAAAATTATTATAGCACCCATGAGATTCTAGATTAAATTTTATTATATGTATATAATAACTAAATAAATATGTCAAATTTACGTTTTTATTTTTTAGTTGTTTTCTTTGTTTCTTATTGTAGGAATCTAAAGTAGATGGTTATGGATCATTGAAGCACGTCTATCATTTATTGTTTATAATTATCTTGATGTTTTATGGTGTTTGGATTTGTATTCCATATTTTATGATTTATATGCTATTTTATTATTCTGTACCATGTAATTTTTAAAAAAAAAATATTTGCAGTTCAACAACCGCCGAAGGCGGTCGCTATAGGTTGCCTACTAACATCAACAGCGACCGCTAGTGGCGGTTGCTGTAGGCTGGCATTTCGGCATGCTTCAGAGACCGCCAATGGCGGTCGTAGTAAGCCAACATTTCAGCCAGCATCAGGGACCTACAATGGAGGTCTCTATAGGCCTACAGCGTCGGGCCAAAAGTGACCACCATTGGCGGTCGTTGGGTGGTCTCTAGAGGCCTATAGAAATCGCCATTGTCAGTCGCTAGAGGCCGAATTTTTAGTACTGATTACTAGTAAAAAATTAAAGGAAAAAATCCATTTGGTGGATCTTTGTATGGTGACACAATGTAGATCTACCCCTTTTTATAAATGCTTGAATCATGGGATTTTCATGATATATGGAACTTTTATATCAACTTATCATTGTTTGAATTTATATGGAATGTTTATTTCTAAATTTAAGTAATCTTCATAACTTCCTCACTTCATCCATAATATTCATAACAAAAATCTCTTAATAAATTTTCTTAACAAACATCCAGCTTCTTCTAGTAACTTCATAACAAAACATTCTTATCCAAAATTCAATATATTTCATTCATCAGTGAAAAAAACATTCTTAAAAAATAATGTCAAAAAAGAAAAAAACATTTGTTAGTAAAACCTCAAAAAAGATATTTAATCTCCCCATTTAGATTTTTGACATCATTTGTTAATTTTTTTATAACTCATCATCTTTTATCTAACAAATTTTTTCATATCTGTTTTTTGTAACAAACTTAATTTTCTCAAATTTCACTAGAACATTGAATTTTTCAAATAGAGGGTCATAACACAACACTACTAGATAATGTAATGTTTTTAAATGTATTTAACCTCTTATTGTAAATAATTATTTTGTGTTAAGATAATAACCCTCACTTTTCTTTTCTCAGTTTTTCTATTTCACTAATTTATGATAACAAAATCATCTGATTAATTTTCAATAGAATTGTACATACTCTCTCCGTTTTGAGGAAAAGTTTTAATATCACTCTTTTATTAAAAGGTTATATATATTCTCCCCCAGGTCAACATAATCCAAAGTATGGTGGGGGACTTCCTTAAGAACATTAGGCAGACTTTGGAGGATGTTAGACATTAAATTGTATCCACAATTCCATAAATCTCTCTTTTGGAATAACATTGGTGAAAACATCATCAATTTGGTTATTTGTTATAATATATTCATTCATAATATCTCCACCATAATATATATATATTTTTCAAATTATACTTCATATTAATGAGTGGCGATCTATAATTTTATACCTCGTTTGTTAAAAAATCAATAAAACTTTGATTATCCCAAAGAATCATTAATTGTTTACAAACATTAGATCTAAATTATTCTAGCTAAAAATTCATCCAAATAATCTACATAAAAGCATGGGAAGAACACAGATATTCCAGTTTCACTGTACTCAAATTCAGTGGAAATGGTTTTATACTACCCGTTGTCATAAAAAAAATATGCAAGAAAAACATTCCTCCTTATATTGATTTTCCATCATTATAATCTCCTGACCAATCAACGTTATTATAACAAAGAAAATTGATATCAAATTTTTTTTATGAAATAAACCATAAGAATATATTCCTTTAAAATATTTGAGAATTCTTTTTTATACCAACATGTGAGATTCTTTTGGGTCACTCTAATATCTCGTATTCAAAGTGATATTATAAACATTGTATGGCCTTGGATCTATAAGATAGATAAACTTTTCAATCAACTTCAAAAAATACTTCTGATTCAATCTTTTCCCTTAATCATCTTTACTCATCTTCATGATAATGAAAATATGAGTAGAAAATTACATGGAATCTTCTATTTTAGTCTTTTGTAACAATTCTCTGGCATACTTTTTATGAGATAAGAAAATATATCCCTAATTCTATTATAGAAGTAGACATATAAATAAGTTTAATTCTATGAGCATTTACATTTCAATGTGTTTTTTATTTCTTTTAAAAATTATTTACATGAAATTTACCTATCCCCCATAAAAACCATGTCATTAAAATAAACAATAACAATGAGGGTACTTGAGTGCATCTACTTCACATATATGTTGCTCTAAAATTTAACATTAGTAGAATTCCAATCCTTCAATAAATTATCATGTTTTGAGTACTAGGAACGTGGAGCTTCCTTCAATCCATAAAATTATTTATTCAAATTAAACACCTCGGTTTCACCTTTATCAAGTTAAAACCCACATGGTTTCTCTATGTAAAATTCTTCTTCTATTTCTCTATTTAAAAAAGGTGATGTTACATCATTCCAAAACAATTTATAAAAATGATGTGTATCCACTAAAAATAACAATATGATATTTTTTGATCCCATAATTGGGGTAAAATATTATTCAAAATGCATACCATCTATTGGTGAATAACCTTTAAAATAAGTCATGCTTTATCACTTGAAACATCCCCATGTTCATTCATCTAGTCTCTGAACACACATTGTGTCCCAATAATATTTTTTCCCACTGGATGTGGAACAAGTTCCTAGGATTATTTTTCTCTATCGTATCCAAAACAGCATTAATAGAATCAACACATTATCTATGTTAAATTAATTATGAAACTTATTCTAGTTCAACTTGTATGATAAGTGATGTTGGGTTTTAAAATATCATCTTTCTTCTATTATTTACTTGATTTTTATGATTTATAATAACATTCACATATTAAACCTATTTCAATAGGGTATAAAACTTCTCTATTTTTCCCCTATTTTACTTTCCTTATTACATGAATATTATATGTCTTCATGTACTTGTTTTGGATTATATTCATCTTTACTTTTTTTATTATCTTTGGAAGTATTCAATTTATCTTCCACAACATTTTCAATAATATCTATTAAAGAATATGGATTTTCAATTTCATTAACATCATTATAATCCACCACATTTTTTAAATATTTATTCCAACTTTTATAACTTCTTAAATTGGGTGAAAATCATATGAAAATACCATCCATAGATATTTCATGAAATTTTCCAAGATCCAATTTTTTTATCATTATTAAGAAGATAATCCCAAAAACATCGAAGTATTTTATTAGTTTTTTTGTTATAAAATATTTCATAGGAAGGAATATTGGATTCATGCCTTATCAACAATCTATTTTCTACATTACTATGGTACTAAGGGATTATCTCTTTAAAACATAGAAATTTTATACTCATCCATCATACTTATTCCCTTTTACTATAAACATGTATTTTACCTGTCTAAAACTGCATTTCATTGAGGGATATAAGGTGCACATTATTAAGGTTTAAATCCATTTATCATAAAATACGATTCAAAATCATTAAATGTGCACTAATTGAAGTTATATGTTATCCATTTCTATATATAAACACCCAAATAACTTTCTAAATCACTTTAAAATAATTTATACAGTCCCAAAACCTCTGATTAATGCTTTATTAACATAATTTTGGTCATCTGAGTGAAATAATAAATAAAATTAATAAATTAGAAATAAAATTTCTTTTATTAATGTCTAATTGCACAAAAAATATCAAAATGAATAAGATTAAGAGGTCTTGTGAATTTTTTTACAACTATTTTTTGTTTCGCACTAACCATATTCCCTTTCTGGCATGTTTTAAAACAAAAAAATATTTCTACATCAGTGGTGGAGAGATTCTAAAAACAGTAAATTTATAATCTTTAATCATACTCTTCTGGACAAGGTTCTGAAGTATTATATTCCCCCACTTATTTTCATCCTTGAATATTAAATTGATGGAGTTGCAATGTTCTCCAATATAAAAGAAATTTTTGTTAGTTCTTTCTCCCCTGGTATCAAAATTACTAGAATACACACTTATGATGATACATAAATCATTCATGAATATCACTTCATTACCAAAATAAAAAAACCCACACTATGTAAGCATTTCTTGATCCCATCAACATATTAAAATTCTATATATTTTTAATTTTCGATATTTGATCTCAACTATTAGAATTCATCTTATTTTTAAAGAACTATACATTCCCAAAGTAACTACTCCTCATTCATGATTTTCAAAATATTTCATTTTAATTAAAACACCTTTTGTTTTTTATTAACAACCACTATCATGAATAAATTTATTTTCATTATTTATTTACTTCAATTATGTATCAACATCCAAGGATCTTTCTATAATTTTCTTCATCCCTTATTCATTTTCTTTTCTTGTATAAGAACTTTTCCCTAGACGATTTTCTAAATAATCTTCAACAATGTTTCATGGTTTCTCCCATATTTTTATAACTTCATCCATGAATCCAAACTAGTATTTTATTTTATACTTTTTAAAAACATGATATTTCACTTTTCCAAATTTTTATGCCATAGAAATGTCAATTAACTTTCTTCCATAATTAACCCACTAATTTCATACAATATTTTAAAAAGAGACATGTTGTTCCAACAATTATGCACTATATGGAGTAGTATACGGTATCTCCAATAATACCCACATTATCTCAATATTCTATAAAAATATAATCTATCCTTAAAATAATTTTGGTAGTTTTCATAATAACATTCTATTTTTGTTTCCTCAAAAAATGGGGAAAATTTATTATGGGGGTAGTTTCCAAATTTTGTTAAAATTATATATTTATTACATACTTTCTCGAACAAATATTTCCTATAATATTACTTAACACTTTCATGGTTAGTAAAATTAGATGAACTTTTACAGTTTGTGGGTGAAGATTTCATCTGATTCTTGAATAGATATTTCACAGCAGTTGGAGACAATTCATCTTTTTTTTCTAAATCCATTTTTAATTTTTTATTCATATATCTTACATAACTTTTAATCTCATGAAGTTTTATTAAGTTTTTTAAACTAAATCATCTTTGGATACATGGTTCTTACCTAATATTTGACCATTATTCCTTGTTTAGATACACTCAGTTTGAGTATTATAATGTCATGAATATAATCATTTTCTTATCAAAGAACACCTTTCCTTATTTAATTATTATTTGCACATTCTTTATTCATAATTTTGGTATCATTATTATGATTTTTTTTGCAGTACATGATGCAAGTAATAATCTTACACTATATTCACAGTAATATTATCCAACTCCTCTTTATTCATCATTGTTTGACAAACTTTCCTTTTTCTCAACATTTCAAAATAAGGGTTTTAATTTTTTTCACATTAATATTTTTTAATAATTATTTTAATTAGATTCATATTCCACATTCTGGAAAAATATATTAATTTTGTTTCTATTGAGTTTCTTGATAACACTAGTGTACTTCTTTCCTTACATAGATGTTTTATTCAATTTATTCCACTATTTTTCCAAAAATAATGATCATAATATTCACTAACTTTCTTCTTAGGGAAATTCATATAAAAGTTCCCAATTTCACTAAACTTATTATAATTGAGTGGATGTTTTCCACTATACTTTCCTCTACCTCCCTGATAATTTTGTGTGATAAGAGACATAATCTTTTCATTTACTTCATAATATTTGTTTTCATTTTAATCACTGAGATCAAAAATCCTTATAAATTTTATTTCCATATTTCTTATGGATTGAAATTATATTTTATTATTGATATTATTTTTTTAAAGGTTAATCATTCCTTATTTCATAAGCAATAATAAATTTTTGTAATTTATCTGTGATAAATCATCATTTTCTTAAAAGGATGATATTTTTTAATCAAACCTTTTAGAAATGTTTCTTATAATTTTCTTGAAAATCATTTAATCATTTAAGGAATCTCTAAATACTATGATGTCGTAATCACATTCATTAGCATTTGTGAATTACTCATTTATTGTATCTTCATATCTTATTAAAATGTCTTGAAACAAGATTCTACATATTTATTACTTTTATTATTTCAATTTGTTGTATCCCTCAATGATAATTTTGATTTTTTCCAAAGTATCTTTAGTTACTTGGAGACCCATCACATTTATAAAATGATTTTTTTTTAAAATATATTAGAATAAAATTTCTACATTTTCCATCTACCTCAATGTTTCTATTGTCAACAACATTCATTGTAGAAATTATATCAATGGGTAGAAACCGAATAGTTGATGCATATTTAACCTATAGGATAAGTGATATAAGATATAGTAGCATTATATTTTTTCATACAATAAAATTTTTACCAGAAAATGTAGGGATAAATTTTATATTGAATGAATTTATATTTTCCATGATAAGGACACAACAGGGTAACCATTGATCTGATACCATTTGATGTTTATTAGGATCATTGAAACACTGAAAATGGTTTGGAGGTTGAATTAGTGGTTTTATTTTTACCAATTTCAATATTTTTTAAATTTAAACCTTGAAAATTATTAACGTTACATTCCTTCCAAACATTTATAAAAAAATCACAATCATGAAAAAAGATAAAGCAAACAAGGCATGAAATATTTAAAATGTTTAAAATTAGTGTGAGAAACCCACATCCATACCGTGGACACATACAAGGGTCCATAAAAATACACTATGAAAAATAAGTGAATAAAAATTTGAACCAAATCTCATTTTAATCATTCTATCTTTTGATAGGTTTTATTATACTTAAACCCATAAGTTTCCACATTTTCCAATAGAAAAATGATCCTACACAAAAGATATGATGCTTTATGAATTATTATCTAAAATGTATGTTAGGAAAGTTCATCCATTTCTTCCATATAATAGTTTCCATCACGTTATATTTTCCTCTATCCAACGATATTTCATTTGGTGCACCTCAATGGAATTTTGACTTTCCCTAATGTATGCTTTTTTTGATTAATAATATCACTATTCATTTTTTTTTTATGGAAACTCTATCCAATTTATCTATCATGTGTGTAGCGACTCAGATTTTGGCCCTGTTAGACTTTGGATCATTTCAATGAATAATTTCAGAGCTAGGCGTGAGGACGGCGTGCGATTCCGAGTCCCGGTGTACCGGAAATTAATTTTATAAAAATATTAAGTGTTTTTATACTATGCACGTGGAGGGGGTGTGATATCTCCCAAACGGTAGCTCATAACAGGATTCTGAAGACCCGGTTGCATTCAGAACGGTGCATTTACCCTAGGGGTGACCTTACTTGTGTTCGCATCGGGTGTTGGGTCTGAGGCAGGTTTGGCGCCGGCGGGCGGCTGATATAAATATCACCCCCCCTTTATCGTTCCTCTCGACGTTCTTCGCCGTTCTTCGTCGCGTCTCCGCCGAATCGAGCAAACGAAGCGACCATGAGCTCGGATTTCGACGACGGACATTTGAGGATCATGAAGTGGAAGCTTTGGAGCACGGATCGTCGTCGTTTCGCCCGCGAGGTAGGCATTTTCGTTTTGAAAATCCAAGATCCCGTTTTTGTGTTGTTTTTCTTCAAATTTTTATAAGGGTTGTATAGTTCGGGTCCCGAGGTTCCGAAACATGTTTCAGATCTGAATTTGGAGCATTGGGGTGCTCACGGTGGCTCCCGGAAGTTTTCCGGTGAAAACCCGGTTTTTCGGCGATACCCGCGGTGACCATGGCGGAATCCGGCGAGTTACGCGGCAGCACGGCGGTGGCGCGGTGGTTTCCGGTGACCTTGCGGTGGTCCGGCCAGATTGTTCCGGGGGTTCTTTAAACCCCGGTAACTCGCAAACCATAACTCCGATTCGTGATCCGTTTGCGGCGACGTGTTCCATGCGTCGAGACAAAACTTTTGACCTCACTTTGAGAATTTTGAGAGTTGGGATTTTGTCCCGGGGCTTGAAACGTCGAATAAAATAATAATATTTTATTATTTTACGACTTCAGGCTGTTGTAACTTCTACCTAGAGCGTTCGAATGACGTATCGTTAGTGGAGTTGAGACCCTGAGGGTATGAAGAACCTTTTAAAATGGTTTCTGGGTGTTGGGACTGAGAACGGGGTGCGGGCCCCGTGAGGCCAGGTTTTGGCGTTTGCGGAGAAACGCAACATTCACACCAGGACTCCGATTGTGGCGGATGAATAGTCGATCCTGTGTGATTTTCTGAGAGGATCGCAATGGTGCGATCTGTTCGATGAGTTTCGTGATGGAGGTGTGGTCCCCACCCAGGCTGGCTTCGGTGAATAGTACCTTTTTCACCAGGTGTCCGTTTCGGACGAACGAGTAGTCGATTCCTCTTGTTTTTTCGAGGGCATCATCGTGGTATGATCTGCTCGATCGGTTTCGGGATCGTTGTGTGGGCCCCACACGAGCAAGATACGGTGAATAGGTTCTTTTTCACCGGTGTTCCGTTTCGGGTGAGTAAGCCGCCTATCCGGCGTGTTTTTCCGCGTAGATCATGATGGTGGCCTCGGTATTGGCCTTGGAGGTGCGCAGTGTGGCGTTGTTGTGGGTTTCTCGGGTTAACGACGTTTTGGACCAGTAGTGGTTGAGGGTACTCCCTTGGTTTGTTCCTACGAGGGTTTACACGGCATCACAACCCTAGTATAGGCTTGGGATCTTCTCGATGGGATATTTTATACGTTAGTGTTGTGGCATCCCTCCGGTGGGCCCAGAGCGGGATCCTCTAGCATCATTACCCTAGATCAGGTTCTTGGTATCGCTGTGACTGTTTGTCCACGGGCGGCGATCCCCTATCTAACAAGTTAACCCCATAGGGTTTTTGGTATTATCGAAAATATGATCCCCTACACAGTGAGCCGTGATCAGTAGGGTTGTGGCATCATTGGGTATACGATCCCTTGCTTAGCATCATGTTTATAGTAGGGTTGTGGTATCATTGGTTATACGATCCCCTACTCAGCGCGTGGTTTTGGTAGGGTTGCAGCATCCTCAGTTTGATCCCATAAAACGCGAGATGTATCAGATAGGGTTCCAGTATCGCCGTGACCACCTTTACGCGGGCGAAGATCCTCTATCTAAGTGTTGTGCTTCTATCGAGTGCCAGATCGGGTTGTGGTATCCCCCAGCGGATCCTGAGTGTGATCCCTTATCTATGAGAACAACGTATGCCAGATCGGGTCGTGATATCCCCCATCGGACCCTGAGAGTGATCCCCTATCTATGAGTTCGTATATCGGAGAGGGTTCTGGTATCCCCTAGAGGGCCCTAGGAGCGATCCCCTATCTGAGGAGTTTGGTTGTTATGTTGTTTCAGCGATGTTTCCTCAATGATGTTATCTGACGAGCGTGGTCTCTTGGGTGAGCGTCTGAGATGTTTTCTTGCGACCCGATGGAGTGTATCTCTCGGGCATGTGTCATATGGGATGACAATGATCGTGGAGTGTGCTATCCTGGTTGTTAACCGTTTCTGGTGACGAGGTCGGTACCTCAAGTGGCTTGTTGTGTGAGCTGGATATATCTAGATTGTTCAAGGTGTATGAATGGGCATACACCTGAGTTGAGCTGACTAGTTGTGTATAGCCGAGGATGGTCACGAGATGGAGTTTCTATCTCGTCTGGGTTCCCTCTGGCTGGGATGAGCAGATTGTTGCCTTTCAGTTTCTCTCTTTTGTTTTGGGTTTTTGAAGTGTGCCTACGGAGTATGTTTATACTCACCCCTGCACGGGCTTTGCCCGCACATGTTTGTGTCTTGTGCAGACCACAATCCTTTTGACGGATTCCCCGGAGGACCTGGAGTAGGCGGAGCTCAGTGAGGGAGACTGACCAGGGTGTAGCTGGTGCGGTACCGAGGGAGCTTTCGGGCGGTGTTTGTGGCAGCGTTCCCCTTCTTCAGAGCAGGTTGGACGCGCTTTTGTTGTTTTCTTTTGGTGGTCCATGTTTTTCCCTTTTGTACTTCTGTTGTACTCTGGTTTGGGGTAGATGTATGCATGCATTTTCTTTTCAGTTTTATATATCTATGCACTATTGCATGGAGGTGTTTGTGGGTGCGTGTGTACAGCTACCTTAGGCTAATGCCTCCCATGTGTGTGATAGCCTACTCGGCGCTAGTCGCCAGCCCCTGGCCTATTAGAGGCAGTCTTGGGGAGTCACGTCTTGAGCCCTATTGGGTCGGGTCGTGACAGAGTGGTATCAGAGGAGGTTCCACCTTTGGGATCTCAGAGCGTAGCTGGTCTAGCTGTGTGTTTGGTTCGGGTTGCATAGCGGTAGTGTTAGGATGTTTCGAGTTCGGTTTTCAGGCCAGGGACTCCAGTGTTAGTGCGGCGGCTGACGTATCCATACACCAGGACTCTGATAACCTGCCTTTCGACTTGGGCCATTCATACACTAGTCGTAGGGACATAATGGTACATGCATCGTACAGGACTGGGTTTTGGGTTTTTCCTTGTCCTTGAGTATGCTCTCAAGATATACACTTTGACTGTGGTGCATCTTGAATATATTTTAGGATGCCTCCATGATGACAGTCAGTGAGGGTTCCACATCATGATTGTGCTGACGACCTGCCCCGTGTAGAGGCTGTGGAGCAGGGTGCAGGGTATGAGGTTGCACCTCCAGGTGGTCTGCCAGTTGAGTCACCACCTGTCGAGCAGCTGGTTGTACCAGCAGTGCAGGATGAGGCTGCGCGCTGGCGGAGTGCGCTGCACGAGTTCTAGACGTAGAGACCTTTGAGGTTCCGGGGAGACCCAGAACCCCAGGTACCTTATGACTGGCTTGAAGCAGTCACCCGAGTTTTCCGCCTAGTGAGGACACTTCCAAATCAGATGGTGGTCCTAGTGGCGAGCCTTCTGCATGGTTCGGCCGGGCGATGGTGCATCCTTGTGATGAAGTCCCATGACGAGGAGATGCTCACGTGGGCAGAGTTTGAGTAGCTCTTCAGGGAAGAGTTCTATCCCGTGACGCTGAGGTTAGTGCGGATTCAGGAGCTTCTACAGCTTCGGCAAGAGAGCCTGACTGTGTTGGAGTACTCAGCGAGGTTTACAGACCTGTCGCGCTACTCCCTGGATATGGTCCGAGTCTCGTTCTTTAGGGCTCAGATCTTCGAGCAGGGTTTACGCAGGGACACCCGAGTAGGTGTGGTTTCCTTGTGTCTGCCCACCTATGCTGGAGTGCTGGAGCGAGCGTTAGTGGTGGAGAGCTTTTTGGATGAGAAGTTTCCCCCTTTTAGTGTTGGGCACGTGAGAGCTAAGACGTCGGCATCTGGTAGCCGACGACAGACTCAGGGGTATGGATGTGGTCGATGTTTCAGGAGGCAACCCCAGGATGGAGGATCTGAGGCTCAGGGCTCGCAGGCCAGTTTTGGTCAGCCGCAGGAGAGGCGGTGTTATGCTTGCGATGGTCAGGGAAATCTTGATAGATATTGTCCGACCAGTCGTGCAGCTGAGAGGGAGCCGGACGATGGACCACCTCGGCAGAGGCTGCGTCTCAAGCAAGGAGGTCCGCAGGGTGGTGGACGTGGCGGCAGAGCGGGTGTAGCGGGAGGAGGTGGTAGGCAGTACCAGTTGCCACCACCCCCACCCCCAGGTGGTCCACGCCAAGCTCAGGGAGCTGGTGGCCGAGGGCGAGGACAGCTGCATGCCCTGAAGGCTGTTGACCCAGAGACTCCACGGATGGATATAGGTACGTCTTGTGTCTTTTCTACTTTCTGCAGTAGGTTGTTAGACACTGTTTAGAGGTACTCTTTCCGTTCCGTTGCTTGATTGAGTTTGGTGCAGGGCGTTGGTAAGACCCTGGGTTGGTGTTGTTTGGCGTGCTTCGAATGCATAAGGAATATGGATCCTTACCCCACCGAGACACATTTTTGTGACGTGATTAAAACTGTGCGGGCGAGTCAGTGCCGTCCAAAGCGGATAGTGTTGAGCTGCGGTGGATGATTCCCTCTGACTTATGTGTTCGGGCATGGGTGTCGGTTGGCGAACTCGCTGGCGTGGGAGACCCAGTTGAGAGTCCAGTCGCTTGCCTTGAGCATTGGGCTTTTCGGGGAAGAAAAGTTCTAAGGGGGGGGGGGATTTAGCAACTCATATTTTGGCCCTGTCAAACTTTGGATTATTTCTATGAATAATTCCAGATCTCGGCGCGAGGATGGTGTGCGATTCCGAGGCCCGATATGCACGTAATTAATTTTCTAAAAATATTAAGTTTTTTTATACTATGAATGTGAAGGGGGTGTGATATCTCCCAAACGGTAGCTCAGAACAGGATTCTGAGGGCACGGTTGCGTTCAGAACGACATGTTTACCCTAGGGGTGACCTTACTTGTGTTCGCATCGGGCGTCGGGTCCGAGGTAGGTTTGGCCCCGGCGGGCGGCTGATATAAATATCAGCGCCCCCCTATCATTCCTCTCGAAATTCTTTGCCGTTCTTCGTCGCGTCTCCACCGAATCGAGCAAACGAATCGCCCACAATCTCGGATTTCGATGGCGGACGTTCCAGGATCGTGCAGCGGAAGCTTTGGAGCGCGGATCGTCGGCGTTTCGCCCGTGAGGTACGCGTTTTACATTTTGAAAATCCCATATCCCATTTTTGTGTTGTTTTTATTCAAATTGTTATAAGGGTTGTATAGTTCGGGTCTCGAGGTTTCTGAAACATGTTTCGGATCTGAATTTGGAGCATCGGGGTGCTCCCGGTGGCTCCCGGATGTTTTCTGGCGAAAACATGGTTTTCCTGCAAGACCCGCGGTGGCCACGACAGAATCCTGCAAGTTCTGCGGCGGCACGGTGATGGTGCGGTGGTTTTCGGCTCCGGCACGGCGGAGTCCGGCGGCGGCGCGATGGTTTCCGGCGACCCTGCGGTGGTCCGGCCAGATTGTTCCGGGGGTTTTTTAAACCCCCGTAACTCGAAAACCGTAACTCCGATTTGCGAGCCGTTTGTGGCGATGTGTTCCTTGCGTCGAGACTGACCTTTTTAACTCACTTTGACAATTTTGAAAGTTGTGATTTTGGCCCGGGGGCTTGAAACGTCGAATAAAATAATAATAATTTATTATTTTATGACTTCGGGATGTTGTAACTTCTACCTGGAGCGTCCGAATGACGTACCGTTAGTGGTGTTGAGACCCTGAGGGTACGAAGAACTTTTTGAAATGGTTTCCGGGTGTTGGGACTGAGAACTGGGTGCGGGCCCCATGAGGCCGAGTTTTGGCGTTTGCGGAGAAACGCAGCTTTCACATCCGGACTCCGATTGTGGTAGATGAATAGTCGATCCTGTGTGATTTTCCAAGAGGATCGCAATGGTGTGATCCATTCTATGAGTTTCAAGATCGAGGTGTGGGCCCCACCCGGGCTGGCTTCAGTGAATAGTACCTTTTTCACCGGGTGTCCGTTTCGGACGAACGAGTAGTCGATTCCGATTGTTTTTCTGAGGGGATCGTCGTGGTATGATCCGGTCGATCGGTTTTGGGATTATTGTGTGGGCCCCACACTAGCTAGCTATGGTGAATAGTGCCTTTTTCACCAGTGCTCCGTTTCAGGTGAGAAAGCAGCCTATCCTGCGTGTTTTTCCACGTAGATCACGATGGTGACCTTAGTATTGGTCTTGGAGATGCACAGTGTGGCGTTTTGTGGGTCGCTCGGGTTAGCGACGTTTTGGACCAGCAGTGGTTGAGGGTACTCCCTTGGTTCATTCCTACGAGGGTTTACGCGACATCACAACCCTAGTATAGGCTTGTCATCCTCTCGATGTGATGTTTTATCTGTTAGAGTTGTGACATCCCTATGGTGGGCCCGGAGCGGGATCCTCTAGCATCGTTACCCTAGATCAGGTTCATAGTATCACTGTGACTGTTTATCCATGGGCGGTGATCCCCTATCTAGCAGGTTAACCCCGTAGGGTTTTTGGTATCATCAAAAATATGATCCCCTACACAGTGAGCCGTGGTCAGTAGGGTTGTGGCATCGTTGGGTATACGATCCCTTTCTTAGCATCATGTTTATAGTAGGGTTGCGGTATCATTGGTTATACGATCCACTACTTATCGCGTGGTTTCGGTAGGGTTGAGGCATCGTCAGTTCGATCCCCTACAATGCAAGATGTATCAGATAGGGTTCTGGTATGATTGTGACCACCGTTACATGGGCGACGATCCTCTCTCGGAGTGATGTGCTTCTGTTGAGCGCCAGATCGGTTTGTGGTTTCCCCCTGCGGATCCTGGGTGTGATCCCCTATCTATGAGAACTACGTATGCCAGATCGGGTCGTGGTATCCCCCAGCGGAGCCTGGGAGTGATCTCTAATCTATGAGTTTGTATACTGGAAAGGGTTCTGGTATCCCCTTGCGGGCCCTAGGAGCGATCACCTATCCGAGGAGTTTGGTGGTTATGTTGCTTCAGCGATGTTTCCTCAGTGATGTTATCCGACGATCGTGGTCTCTTGGGTGAGCATATGAGATTTTTTCTTGGGACCCGATGGAGTGTATCTCTCGGGCAAGTTTCATCTGGGATGACAGTGATCGTGGAGTGTGCTCTCCTGGTTGTGAACCATTGATGGTGACGAGGTCGGTACCTCCGGTGGCTTTTTGCGTGAGCTGGATATATCTTGATTGTTCAAGGTGTATGTATGGACATAAAACTGAGCTGAGCTGACTAGTTGTGTTTAGTCGAGGATGGTCACGAGATGGAGTTTCTCTCTCGTCTGGGTTCCCTCTGGCTGGGATGAGCGGATTTTTGCCTTTCAATTTCTCTCTTTTGTTTTGGGTTTTTGGGGTGCCTACTGAGTATGTTTATACTCACCCTTTCACATGCTTTTCCCGCACATGTTTGTGTCTTGTGAAGACCACAGGCCTTTCGACGGAGTCCCAGGAGGACCCGGAGCAGGCGGAGCAGAGTGAGCACGACTGACCGGGGTGTTTCAGGTGCGGTGCTGAGGGAGATTTCTGGAGGTGTTTTTGGTAGCGTTCCCCTTCTTTAGAGCAGGTTGGACGCGCTTTTGTAGTTTTCTTTTGGTGGGCCATGTTTTTCCCTTTTGTACTTCTACTGTACTCTGGTTTGGGATAGATGTATTAATGCATTTTCTTTCCAGTTTAATATATCTCTGCACTATTGTATGGAGGTGTTTGTGGGTGCATGTGTACAGGTACCTTAGACTAATGCCTCCCATGTGTGTGATAGCCTACTCGGTGCTAGTCGCCAGCCCCTGGCCTATTGGAGGTAGGCTTGGGGAGTCGCGGCTCGAGCCCCGTTGGGTCGGGTCGTGATAATGTGTCTCTAAATAGAATGTTATGTCTAATGATATGATCAAAATTCCACATGATTACTATTACGTAACCTAAAATTAGATTTTAGTTGGAAGCTTATTCTATCAAAAGTTATTTTGATTGTTAGGTTTTTATACCTATGAATGTGTTATGTAAAATGTATTTTTCACTCCTTTATATAGGTTCTCCCAACATATAAAAGGTGTGAAACCAAAATAATTTTCACACTCATTAAAATTACGAAATATATCATTACCTTTTAAATAAAATTCATTTGGATACTTTAAAACTAATATAGAATATTCATAAACAATCTTGAAATCTCCATCATATGAAAATTACTTCAAACATACGTAACCTTTGATGTTAAGGAACTTATAAAAATTACCTTATTCCAGATTGATAAGAAATAATCTATAAAACCACCATGAAATTTTTATTTTAATGTTTGGGACATTACAAAGTTATATAAATCATCTAAAAAACCTATATCTAGAAAATGTTTTTTGGAAACTTTTTATATATATTTGAACCGATCATAAAACTCCACTTCTCAACTTTTTTGTATCAAGCTGAAATTTTTATCCAAGGGATTCATAAGAAAATAACTATTTGGGTTCTTTTTCGTACTTCTCTCTCAAAAATTTTCCTTTTAAGGTTGTTTTTTTCTCTGATGTACATAATTTTTTTTTTCTATTGGATAGGAATTTCTACATATGATCAATTTAATTCAAATCAAATTAGAAACCACTTGTTACAATATTCTTATAAATGTTCATCCAGTGAGAATGAAATTTTCTTCTGATACTCTTCTATTTGTTTTTGTTTTTTGTAATGTATTTTCCTTCATCAACACTCCTTCAAACATTACAACGTCAAACATCACTAAGCTTATAATAAAAATCTTCTCATCAAATGTGATAAAAACTATATGTTTGGATACTCATCTTCCACTATTTGATTCTTTGGATCCATTAAAGATGGTTCAATATACTATTAGAATACCTAAATACTTTACTCACATAAAACATCTTCTATCTAAATCAATATAAATATTTCTTATTTTTTTCTACAATTTAATTTTCAAATATATTTAAATATGAATTATTGTTCCACATTTTATTTTTTCTCATTTTATGAATCATCACAAACGAAATAAGTTTTGTTATCCATAATATTTTTCATGTGAAATCTTCAGAAAATTACAATTGAAAAAACTCTATAATATGTAATTATAACCATTATTATAAGAACATCATGTAGAAGTGTTTTCGAGAAAATCATTTCAATTATACAAAGTCTCCACATTATTAATTCTTGTTTTTAAATTTATATATCATTTATTTTAATGGAACTTCTTCAATGACCACATAAATATTTTTTCATAATGTATTTTCATTGATAAGTTGATTGTTCTTCTGTTGGATTAGACAACATCTTCTTAAAAAATTTTACTTCAAACATTTTTTACAAAATGTCAGTAGTGATAAATTCAAGGGAAACTCCATCCATTTGATATTTTTCTAGTGAATCAAATTCGATCTCCCCCATTTTAAAAATGATTGAATCCTATTATTTTCTATATTTTAAAAAATTATAGATCAGTTCAGAATCTTTATACTTTTTAATGATATTATCTTAGCAAAGTTATAGAAAATTATAAACCTCCTCACTTCCTCCAATCATCATAACAAAAATTTCTTCCCAAAATTTCTTATCAATGTTTCTTAAAAAACATATCGCTCTTTTCTAGAGAATTCATAAAAAAATTTATTAAAAAAGATTCAGATGAATTCTTTAACCTATTAAGAGAAAAATTATTAGAAAAATATTGTTTCTAAAAAATAAAAAACATTTTTAGGAAAACATCATAAATTAAATTCACCCTCCACTCGAGCAGGGTCATGTTCTTTCACAAAAAGTTCCTTAGATCATTTTATTGTTTTCTTGTACATGGTGGTGTTTAATTACCACAATTTTTTTATACACTATCAGCTATGAAGTTCCATGCTATCACATAAATGGTGTGTTAATCCTCACCCCAATCCCCAGGTTCATTATCCAGTGGTGGAGGGACCCCATTTAGAAAATCTAGTCATCCAATTAAGTGTAGGTGATGAAGTTATAAATTCTCTTCGATAGCCTATGATGTATAACCTCATTCTCCTCTGTTTCATGGGACCTAGAGTATTCACGATTATTGGGTGGTGTAAGCTGGCTGTTTTGAATTCTAGAAGAAAATCAGTAGAATGATCCTTTTTTGAAACCCTTTTAGATGGTTTACACTCCATATCCATAGAGAGATCATATTTTCTTGACCAAGCACTAATAGTGACTGAATCATCGGCCGGAGGATCTAATGGATCCCCTATCGCATCTTCCAGTAAGGTGGGTGACTCTTCCTATACGAGGCCTTGTTCTATATTAATGAATGTCCCCTTAGAGCTTATTCTGCCCACAAAGATGAATCCCAATCATCTGGGACCATCAAGCATGCCTAGCTATTAGTTGGAACCATCAAGGACAATTACAGAAAAAAGTTAAGTAGTTGGATTAATCTACAATAATGGGATGGATTCATGTAAAACATATGATTTGGAACTTACTACAAACAATATCATGTATGAAATCCATTTCTATCACCCACACAACCATCATGTCATAATTAGATTTCACCCGAACCAACATTTCTAGGCCTGGGGTCTCAAAAGTGATTTCATCCACTATAGACCTCTCTACACCGGTATGAACCTCTTAATCTATCCTAAAATCCTACATCATAGCACACCTAAGGGGTAAAAAATTAGATAGATAATTCTTCTTGGAAAATTTACATAACCATTATAAGTAGAAAAATAAATATCTAAATAGAATTTGAGATTCACCAAGGGAATATAATGGGATGTTGGTGGTAAAACATCCTAGTATTCTTGCCCTCATATCTGGAGGGAATTTACCAGAATTCCAAGATGAGGCCCACTATAGATGTCTGAGAAGTGGGGAAGAACTCGAGCCTCCCCCTAGTTTCCTCCATGGAGACCTATTTTTTCAAAGCTTTAGCATTAGACTCCTATATATAATCCCATGTAGCAATTAAGGTTGTCTCCCCACCACGTTAGAGATAACTCTATGGAATATAAACTCTAATGAAAATATCAAACCACTGATCCTGAATCTTAACTCATCAATAGGATCTTAGTTAGATCATAGTAATCAGGGGTAACTTCCCTAGTCTCTTTAATACTCTATAAGTCAGTACAAGAACCCCAGGACTCCCCAATACTAGAGTCTCAGGAGACTCTGTCATGAGACAATTCCTCTAGGGGAGATAATTCAACAGTATTAGGATCATCAAGATCTCCACTAAGCATAACATATAATTGGGAAGTGAAAGGATCACCCTATACACACAACCATATTATAGATTCCTTACCTTCTAGATATCTCAACATCTCTAAGAAATCCAATGGAGTAGTGATCTATAAAATATTTGTCTTCAGTAGCTCGATCCCATCATGGGTAAGCCTCTTACATAACTTCTTTAGTGTATAGGATAGCTGCAACATCTCCTCGGCCTCCTAAAGCTGATGATTAATTGAATCATCAGCTGCCTCCACCAGGTACCATGACTACATTCCCAAAAACTCATGAGACCTACTCACAACATCCTTGTATCATTAGTCTCACTTCTAGGGATTCTTATAAGAGAGACCCACACCACTAAATATTCTCTCTCTAGGTGCCCCTCCAAAATATGGAGGTCCATGGTCCCCAAAACTCTTACTACTGCAAACAATTCAGTTTGGACTCTCCTAGTCGCATGAAAATCAACCTAGACAATAGCTCGGCTTCCTCCCTATTTCTATTTGGACTCATATTATAGAGCCAACATTCTATCCTATTTCCATAAGACCATTATCAGGAACAACACCACTGAATAGTTTTCGTGTTTTTTGGGAGAGCAGGCATTTGTGTTAGTGGGAGAAAACATGATCATCATCCCAAATACTTCATCAATAAATATTCTCAATAACCGGAAGATGAAAAAGGAGTTCTTTCAAAGTTCAATAACCTATACACTTTATTGGAAGCTATTGGATGTAGACAAACTAATAATAAAATCCATAAAGGGCGTGTCGATCATAATACGTGTTTTCATCAACTAGGGAGACCCAAAAACCACATCAAAATGCTTACAAATACTACATATAATCTAAAAACCCTTGTATATTGTCGATCGCCTCTATATAAGGGGTTGGGAAGTGATGGGACTTGAAAATATCAATGTTTTTGTTGTTGGAAACAACACTGAATTCACTAAGGGTCACTATTTGAACCCCAAAAATATTAGGGATGTTTGGATAAAGAAAAGTATTTAGCGGGAGGATGGGTAACAACATTGTTAAATTCACACCCCCTCCACAAATTCCCCACAATAAATCCTTGCATTAATTGGAATTGTGTAAACATTCACCTAAGAATGTATTCCCTCGGGAAATTCCCCATCTAGATGTACAACTAGACTAACAGTGGGATTCCAAAGTAGACCTATTTTTTGGATTTGATGATATCCATCATTATTAGGGTCCCCAATTGTAGACCCATGTGTACTCCCATAACTAGAAACAACCACACACATAGAAAGGATGATAGTAATGTCACATACCCAACCTCTATGTTCTAGTACACCACATTTTATCTCCATTCCTTGCATCGGTTCCCTACCCATGTCAACAAATATAACCCTGAAATCCTCTAATGTTGTGCTAAAAGTAATTACATTAGCTACCTCCAAATATTATCTACTAGAATGTTCAACAATATCCATATCCATGTATTAAAGTTGATGTCGTGGTGGAAGGGTGGTTTATGCTTTGACACTAATGATTTCTTTTCAAATAGGATTTTACTGCTACCTGTGTCTGGTTTGGAACCTCCCATGAAATAGAAACGGGGAGGAAATAATCATACTAAAAACCCATTAGGGGAATCCATCTAATGTGGTGTCAGTCCCAAATACTAATTCCCACCTCCTCATGACGGATGTAGACGGTTTTCATGTCTGGGGACCTTGATCTGAAGATCTCTTGAAACAACTCATTTTTGTTATAGGCCTGGAATTGGGATGTCCACACTACCCTTAAAATCATTATATGGAACAACTATGTCCCACACTCTTCACAAAAATGTATTACCCAATATTATTATGACCACTCATCAATGAAGTTCCCCGAAACCAAAGGTCCCAGTCTTCAAACCACCCATATGGTCATTTAAGATATAGGTCAAGATTATGCTTTCATAGATTGTGGGAAAGTCTTCTTTTATGGGATTTCTCTACTGAATTTCCCTATCCTATCATTGAAATTTAGAAGACACCATCCTCATACTCCATTAAAGAGTTTATAGTAGTGGAAATATTCCATCATTGAAGATAATCATGGTGTGAGAACCAGAATCATTCTATATTGGTCTCTATATCCAGAATGTCAACATTTTCAAGTAGCCTAATATTGTATAGGGGTATACTATTTCCAAAAAAATATCCCCTCTTCTCTTATGTTAGTGGATTGAGAATGTACTTTTTCTCTAACATAGCCCTCCGAGATAGAGGGTTTTGGGGGGTTTCTAACAATTCCTCCTCTCCTATATGTATTGACAACAACGTTAGCATTTTGGCGGGATATTATTGAGTGGTTTTGAGAGTTTGTAAAAAATATTTCTGAAAAAATAGTGTTGCCTCATAAGAGAGACTATTTGTTTCACAATAGTTCCCTAGTTAAGAAAAAATAATGAAAAAAAGAATCCTCATGGATGGTAAAGTTCATCAAGTAAGAGGATGTTTGATTGAAAATCATGATGGTTATGTCTTGAGTGTTTACAAAAGATGATTGAGTTCAGCACATAAGATAAGGTTTATCACATGTAAAATTAATGTGACTGTACATGACCACCTATTGATTTATTTATATGAATGGAACCCTTAGGTTCTATGCTCTCAAAACTGAGTTGTGCTACTTGAAACCAAACCTGTATTCTATGTCATAAAATTTACAAAACCATGGTGCTTTCCTTAGAATTATGCACTCTAGTTCTATAATAACTGCAATTCCTAGGGGTGTATTTATTAAAACTAATTTTTTTCAACCCCCACAATAAATGTTTTTTCTTAATCAATGTAATAAAACAACCTAGCAGACCATTCTAGAGAAAAAATGGATGATTTCTTGAAACCTCGAGAATTTGAATGCAACTCTAAAATTTGGCATGCTAATCACTAGAGTGATAATGGTGACCTAAAATGTACTATGTTATGTGGATTCTATTAAATAACTTTAAAATAAAGGGGCATGGTTGTCTGTATCTTTGTGCACTTCTACTCAATCCTGATGCGGGTGCATAGTTCACTTTCATGAGAAAGATGATGTTAAATCAAATCCTTATGTGATATTCCTCCAACAGTAAATCCATTAGAGTCATGTAACCCAGTATTGAGTGAAACAACCACAAGTGGCATGAAATGGAAGATTTTACATGACCAATTAATTATAAATCCAATATTTTTGTAACAATTGCATCAACACCATTTTTCATGGATGAAGATCTAGAAGTAGAAGCATGAAACTCTTATCCATGAAACCATTTTCTAATGAACTCATGAAATTTTAACCTCCCATGGATCAATATAGGTACATAAAATATGTGAAAACCCTTACATAGGACCCAAAATAAATTGTCTTATCTTATATTTGTCCTCACAAAATATTCGTCTACCCATACAAACTAGATTCATCCATGAAAATAATAGTTGAAAAGTCATTATCGACAATCATCGTATCAAGACACCCCACTATAAGCATGAGCGGGATGGCCCTGCTTCATTCTTCTCCTAATATGAGGAACCCAAACCCCATAACCCCTAATTAGTTCCTAAAATTGGTTGTGTTTATTTCTTGTAACACCCAAAATCACATACACAATGAATACGTAAGCCAAAATGGTGTAATTATCTAGTGAAATAGATTTCTTTCGAATTTTGTGAGGGTATGTGGGATTCCCAGATTCTCTTTTCATACTACCTTTATTTGTATTGGGGTTCCCAATGCGTAATACCTAAAGATGTTTGAACAATAAAAAATTAAATTTCATAGCACCCACATCTTTATCAGATGATGTAAAACTACATGACAACATCATAGTCACCAGAAATAAATATATATGATAACATCCTAGAAAAACGGTGTAAAAATACATGAAAACAACCATAAAACATGATGTTAAAATGAACAACCATGTCCTCAACACGTGATGTTAAAATATATCCTTACCCTTTGTGATAGGAGTGTGATTATTTATGTGATAAGAAAGGGATGAACCCCAATATTCTTGGAAACTTCTATGCTTAATCCCCACCCCATCCCTTGTTGTATCACCTTTAACAAAATATGAATCCTTATCAATTGATGTTTAAATCCATGGGAAAGTCCTACCACACAAATTTAAATTGTGCAATTGAACACTTAGGGATTTGATCCATATATTCTAATAGGGTATGTAGGATTCCTCCCTGAGGATCAATTACAACCGTATCAGAAAACCTTATTTATTCCCCTCGGGAGGTGAAAACCTTGAACTGTGATCATTTTCACCCAGGAAAACACTTAACCCATTACCACGCAAACATGAGATCCGCACTATAATCCAACACTACACTATTACACTGACTTATATTTGATAGGTTATGTGATTAACATATACATGAAACATCCCTGCAATAATTTAAACCTATAATTACATTCCCATAATACTTTTAAAGCTATGATCACATCCCTATAAAACATTAAACCAAATATTACATCCCTAAATGACTTTAAATCTCTAATAACATCCCCACAATAAATTAAACCTATGATTTTTTCCATGTATGTCATTAAACCAGTGACCCCTCCTTATGCATTAGAATCTGTACATCATGTGATGAGAATGATATTCCCAAGGTGGTGAGCCAAGGATGCCTTATTTGATAAGCATAAGTTTCTCATCATGACGAGTGATCGATTCCACATGTAATATAGAATAAACACATGTCACCCTATTTGGAAAGTATAGTATAGCCATAGAAAATAGTATTGGATTCCTTATTCCCCTCACATAAGTTACCTTTGAATAGAAATGAGATTCCTTAATTTTTATTCCTAAGATGCCTCATACATGAGATGCCATCTAATTTGAATGAGGGGTATTTTTATGGATTCCCAACACGATCAACGTTCACATATGCTTTGAAATTCCGAACTACATAATTATCTTCTCTAACCCTAGGTAGCTGCCATATCATTATGTCAAGTAGCATAATTAACTAGTGTCTACATCAGGATGGTGTTAGGAATGAGATTCATGAACATCTCTCAAATCATTGAGAGAGACATGAATTAGGCAATGGACTCCAAGGATGGATCCATTAATTGGGAAAATAAAAACCCAGCACCGCATTAAAAAAATGGATCCAACATCGTCAAAACTAATGGTAGATCCAACTTTCCTTTAGAAATTTTGAATGTAGAGTAACTAAACTAGAGGGGGCATGACCACTCCAAGGTCATGACCACTCTATATAGGATAAACCACCCCTGAGGCATACCCCGATGGAATAATGAGTAAAATAAATAATAAATTTAAAATAAATATATAATGAAATGTAGTAAATTTATAAATCCCAAGAGGTATCCCTTTTTAGCACATGACAGATCGAATGGAGTTTTTATGTACCAATATGCTTAATCACCCTGATCAAATAGGTGTAGGTAGGTTGTGGGTGCCACATGTGTAACATGCATTATGATGCACTCAATAAACTTATTTCCATCCTATGAGATTTATTTTATGCAGAACCACTATCTATTATGGTTTAATAGGAATATGTTTAATTTGTATAATCCTTCATAATACCTAGTATCATTAGATTGACTCAACGATATAGAAGTGACCGAGTGACATAACTACTATATGATCAACAATCATAGTAGTGTTTTAAGGTGGTCTGATGAAAATAATGACTAAAAATATGGGATATATTCAATTTTTATAACATTGATAATGATTACATAAAAAATACCAATAATATATGCTACTTTTCCTTTTAGTATAAAAAATCACATTAATGAAAACTATTTTTTTCATTACATCTTCTGGCTTGATGCTATCAAATATATCTTATAAGCTATCAACATGGTTCCTCATTGTTTGGGAATATCATTAATCTGAACTCCAAAAATGAAATAAACTAATATATGCTTAGTTAATGAATAAAAATAAATTATAAAAAATTTAAAAAATCTAAATGATATAAACATTACAACTTATATAAGGATAATCCTATAATATATATTGATAATGTGAAATTAAAAATTGAGGAACAATGTAAGAAAAACGATCTAATTACCAAATATATAGAATCATAATACAACCTATAATCTAGATGTGATCTCAGTGGCATACTATGCAGAGTCATTTTTAATTTTATTCCAATAATATTGGAATTGTGCACTAAAGTAGCCATCACAATATGGTCATTTAGAGAACACCAGGGTCTGCCTTAGGTTACACCATGACATGGTGAGTGTCACCACACTGTTGTGTACTTTCTTATGATTATCATGATATGAAACATCATTTTTATTCCCTATTTTATTATTCTAAATGATATAATAATTTTTTATTCATCATGTGATTATGATATTGAGGAGTTATAACATTATGCATTTATGATTACACATTAACAATTCATCATGGGTACTAAATCTAATGATTCAAGGGAGTTGAAATGTTGGAATATTTAGTGAAATTTTTAATTAATATTTGGATGATTTTTATGTTATTGGAGGCCTATATAAATCTTTTAAATAATTATTTAATGTTGGTTTTAATCATTATAACTCCACAAGATGATTTTATAATTATATATATTATATATCACAATTAATTAAGGTTCTCAAAGGTCGCGGGGTTGAGAGAGCTCCCAACTGAGTTTTGGGTGATTCCCACAATCTATGGAAACCTCTAGTGGAAGGAGGCTTTCAACTGATTCTCATTTATCTCGATCAAATGCTTGTGAAAAATTTTAGTAGAATGAATCAACTGGTGTAAGGTATTCCATTATTAATCTTCATATAAATTCAACCAAATTTATAGTTATATTATTAGTTTCGTTAGGTTTTTATGTGTTCCTCCATTGTGTTTAAATTCAATAAATCACTCAAAAACCTATGGGTGTAATCAGATATGATTTATCAACACTTTTTTAATCTTTTTATTGGAAAATATTCTAAAAAACAAGTTTTCTAAGTGACACAACAAATTAAAAACCAAAATTCCCATTTTGTTCTTGATAATTCAATACCATGACATAAATGAAGCCAAAACCCCTATTTTGGCTCCTCAATTTCACAATACCATGATATAGTGTATGAAAAATGAGCATTGTGGGATATAATGACAAATAAAATATTATATAGAATTGAACGATGACTCCTTATTCCATGTTTGGACATGAATTGTTGTATAACGACATCCACTATAGGGGCCACCATTCCATGGTTATAAATGAAAATAAATTATGAAATTAATAATTCCATCCTGAAATGGATTCACTAAAAATGATCACAAAGCTCGAAACAATATTCTCAAATGCACATATTCATTGTAATTACTTCTAATATGGTTGTGGATCAGGGAGCTTTTAAAGGGAAAAATGCGTTCACCATGCCATGGTGAAAGCTGATTTGGTTTTTTTAAATATAAATGTTCCTTTTTTTAAATTATAAAAAAATCACTAATATGTTCCTAGAGGTCCCACATGTAACACCCCAAGCGTCCACATTACGTTTCTCTTTGAATAATGCAATAGCTTGCGTTGTACGCAACTTCAAGATTATAACACATCACAACTAATCAAACTAGCATTTGTGAATAGTAATACCAAATTTTTGAAAATTTTTCAATCTTATCCTTCAAATGGACTTCATTTTTGGGTTTGGAATATCGAAATTATCTTAGAGTGAAATTATGGTATTTTTCTGAAAACTTTCAATTTTTGATGAATAGTGAAAATACAAAATTTTAATTAAAAACAACATTTTAAATCAAAATATTTTATAGGGAAAAATTATATTATTGAGTGGTTTATAAGTATTATTATATTATATTTTTACTATTTAATCCATTGTTGGTCATTTGACATAATTTCATAGTTAAACTGGACATAAGTAATTGTTAATATTTTGATAGTTATTATTTCTTAAAAACACACTTCTGGTTTTGACAAAGAGAATTAAATTTAAATTAATTTATGCCACTTTTGTGTTTTGAATTTATAAAAAAGGATTCCATATTTAGAATCAATAGGTACAAAATCTATAAATAGTTAAATTTTATTTTTATACATTTTGAAAAATTACTTCGGTAAATATTTTATTTATCATAGTTAAAGGGAAAATCCGGTAAATAAGGTTAACACAAATGAAATTATAATAATATTAAATTACCCTAACACGTGTTCTAACCCTATTGGATGATACATTTCCGACCATGGGAATCCTTGGGTCGATTTTGGGACCCCATGGAGCCACTTTTAAGTGATAATGACACTTTATATTAGTTAAGTTAACTTAAATACAAAAATGACATAAGAATATATCTTATAGTAAAACAATTTTTAAATATGGATATATATGTTATATCTTCAACTATAAATATTCATTAGAAAGCTAAAACTATTTACTATATAACTGTATTTTATTTATAATATTTCTACATTTAATAATTAATTTTTTTGACACAATGATGATGCAGTATTTTCCTTGTTAATTAAAGAATAAAATAAATGGTATTATAGATGTTAAAATAAATATAATTTGAAAGTTTTTATGCCATACAATAATTATCAAGGTTAATGTGACATGATATAATTTATTAAATAAATTTTTTTTGTAATTAATAATGTTGTTAGGAATTTAACAAAAACAAAATAGCAAATAGTTTCAAAATTGATATAAAATAGTTTTTAAAACAAATATTATATTATTAATTTATATTATATTCCTAAGAATCTAAGGTTCTACCAAAATACTTATAAAATGATATTTTTATCATTAATGAACCACTTGTGGTTCTTTTGGAAGTTTATAGTGAGTTTATTAGCCATATAATATAAAAATACATAGAGACATGGAAAATGTCAAACTAATTAACTAAGAGTTAAATCTAAATGATAAGGTTTATATAGTGACCCAACCCTGTCTAAATTTTTTTTAAGTATTTTTATACCCATACCCACCTTAGAATTGAAATAAATCATTTTAGAGCCATTATAAACCGAAAATGAATTTATTATAAAATAAAATTTAAATCATTTCCTAAGGTTCCCCTCACCCCTCTTATAAAAGGGAACTTATCCTTCTCTAAAATTAACACATTCAAAGACATTTTGATCGGACAATCCCGGACCAAATATCCTTTAAACTATCATCCCATCATCCTATAGGCCTTCATTTAGCCATAAATCCAACCTATGGAGCCATTTTTATCAAATCAAAAGAAAGAACCCGAAGAAGAGGTAAATATTTCATCACTTATTTCTAGTTCTATTCTTCTTCCACTTCCACATTCTTTGTTGTTTCCATTATAAAATAATTACTCCAATATCTTCTATATAATGTGATTTTATTATAAATATGGTAAAACCATATTCATTTTTCTATCCATCCTTTGAATGACATGTCACCATACTAGCGTACGTACGATATACCATCTCCATGTCATAGTGTAGTTGTTATTCAATACATTATTACTTGGATGGATATAATAATGACGAATAAATGATGTAAATAATAAATATAACATGATAATGATTCTTTATACCATCTAATTATATATTATTATAATTTCAAAGGAATGATATTGTCGCTCGTGCGTATATACGGATTACCGTCTCCACGAACGTGATGAGATTCATTCTCCATTGTATCAATTCAAGAATAATTTTCATTTGATGGGTTAAAATAATGATTAAAGACTTAATATCATTATGAATATGAATAAGATACATCATATCCACAAAAAACCTTACTTACGTAACAAATCATATAATGGAAAACAAATCAGTTAACACATGAAACGATGATACAACTGAAATATCATTAACAATTCAATATTAGAAGATATTATATGATATCATATTAATTTATATGGTTCTTTGAGAATTTAATAACAATTATTTAACCATTATAAAGTAGGTTAACCTTCCCTCTACCAAGGAAATAGACAAGGTAAGGATTAATTCTACAATCTCTTTATTATTCATGGTTGTTTATATGTAATTATCTACCAGGACCTCTTTATAATCCACCTACGTGTTTTCCTAAAAATGTATTCTAAAACATTTTTACTACAAACTAGACTATGGGTTAAATTCATTTATACCCTTATTTGACCTTATAAATTTTGAAATGAATCTTTCCATCGCTTTCCAAACAAGTTACATTATGACCTCTTTGTCAAAATTAAGGTAAGAATGTTTTTTTAACTTATATGATGGGTGTGTATATATTCCACCATTATAACAACGTTGAGCCTTACCTTACATGATTATAAAAATATTTTCAAAATAAATGGTTTATTTTATAATTATGTAACTTTAAATTATTTCAAAAGAAATAATGCGATATTTCTCTCAAACAGTCTTGATTTCATCTATGTAAACTTAATTTAATGGATTTTAATTTTGTTTGAAGTTGATTTATTATGATACAAATCATCCATTCAACATTGAAGGTTTGGTGATATGTTTGAATATGGATGTGTTATTTTTCTACCATTCATGGTTTATGGATAAAGTATTGACATTTAGCTTGCTAGTTTTAATAATAATGATTATGTTATATTTAAAACTTTTCATACGAGGAATGCATTGGACTCAGTAAGTGATAGGTGGGGCCCGCTAGAGCTCCTCGATGCGTCAGTAGGTCTCATGAGAAAAACTAGTGTCTTGTAATAAGGCATTGAAAAAATATTATTTGTAGTCTTGTAACAAGGCCTTGACTATGTGGTTATGAAGTCTTGAATTATGCATTCCATCATTATGAAATTGGTTATTGATATTGCATTTGATTATTCAACTAGTAGAATATCCATGTGAATAAGTAAATGGAACTATTATATTTTATCTTTTTCATATTATGTTGAAGTTCAAGTTTAAAGGTCTTTATTTTTATTCTTATACATTGCTTTAAATGTTTTTTTTCAAATTTATGAATGTTTCTGCTATATTGTTGTCCTTAGTGAGTATCTGAGCTTACCCATTTCTATGTTTTATTTTTTATAGGATGTGAAAAGTATTTTATGACTGACCTGTAGGTATAGTCTATGGGATCTGAGTGTTTTCTATGGAAACAATGTTGTTCTTGTTTTCCATTTTAGGACATAATGTAAACCTTATGAATGTATCTAGTATTTCAAAGGCTACTAAACTAATCGGTCTTTTGAGACTTGATCTTTTGTGATCATGCCAATGGTATGTAATAATGCATCGACTATGGGATTCTGGGGTCGGGGTGCTAAAGTTGGTATCATAGTATGTTTATTAAAAACCTTGGAAACTAGATTGAGAATAACTCAAATTAGATAACATTACCCTAATATAGTCTTTGAGGATTAGTATAGAATAATTTCCTAGAATTTTTGTAATGTAGAGATTTTGTGTATTTTTGGAGCAATATATCCCTGTCCGGATACAGGTAGGTAGTGGCGTCTCTAGCAAAGATGTACCTAGTTGTGAAAACTCCAGAAAGGAGTTTCGGGCTTGACCTGGGGTATCCTGGTGCATGAAAACGGGCCATGCTGCAATCTTGGTTATGACACTCCTGGGTGATATGCTTTGGATAATTTATATGTTCATTACAAACCATTATAAAGGATTTATGAGTATATACCTCCTCAAAGAAAACAATTTTTTATGATTATGGATTATATCCATAAAGTGTTCAATTTATGTTAAGTATGCTATAAGTTTGGAATTATGTATTGCGATTCATAAACTATTCTAGTGTATGCCATTGTTTAGAAATGGCACCTAGTAGAAGGAATGGAAACTATATCAATGAATGCACTCCTTGTAGGGATTTCCCTCCTGCTCAATATAATTACAGTTGAGCTAGTGACACAACTTGAGCTGATCAGCTTATCACTATACTGGGACAACTCACTCAAGTTATGAATAATAACCTTACTCATATGGAGAACCCTGATCCAAAATGCGGAGGATAAATGATAGATCACTTCATGAGGCAACAACTACCAACATTCTATGGGAGTAAAAATCCTTTAGTGGATGAGTAATCGATAAATTCCTTAGGGAAAATATTTCACACTTTGGGGAGTATCGAAAGGGAAAAAATTATCATGGCATTTTATCACCTCACTGGAGATGCTCATCAATGGTGTTCATTGATTTAAAACACAGTGGAATATGATGAAATGTCCAGTATATAATGGAGGGAATATAATGAACTTTTCATAGAAAAATATTTTACTCATGACCATCAAGTGGATATGGAAAGATAATTGCTGAGTCTGAGGCTAAACGAGGATGAGAATGTCACAAAATATGAGGCTAACTTTACATGGATAGCGAGGCGTGCTTCAGATTATATACATACCCTAAGAAGTATGATTGATCTTTTCATTGATGGGTTAAATCCATTTCACCATCAAGCATTAGTCTCATAATACTTCTCGTCATACAAAGATATTTTCTCATGTGCTATCAAGACAGAAAAAGAATTCTCTATGTCTTACAACTTTAAAGTAAAGCAAGAGAATAATAGATCTTATGAACACTATGGAAATGGAAATAGGGGGAAGAAGGGAAAAGTTGAATATCCATCCTGTAGTAAATGCAGGAAGAAATACCCTGGTACCTGTCTGAAGGGAGTGGGAGTCTATTACTAGTGTGGTGAAAAAGGCCACCAAGCTCGTGAATGCAAGGAGAAGAAAGAGGCTATTAATGTTGAAATCTACAATTGTAGAGAAAGGGTAAATTATGAAAATGAATGTCCTAAGAGCCAAGGAAACATACCTTAGAAAAGGAAACGAGATCAAGTCCAAGCTTATGTAATCACTACTATTGAGGTTGAATCTCCGATAGACGTGGTGGCAAGTATTTTAATGCTTTCCTGATGTTTATAAAATGATTTATTTGATTCTGGATCATCGCATTGTTTCATATCTTCCCAGTTTGCTAAGAAAATTAGATATTTCCAATTTTATTTATCAAGGGAGTTTTCAGTAAAAACTCTTATGGGAATTATCATCGTAACATAGTTTTTAAAATTAGTTCCCATTAGAGCATATAAATGTTCTTTATCTTCTGATCTCATCGTCATAGCCATGATTGAATTTGATATAATCCTCGGTATGGATTGGCTTTCGGGCCATGATGCAAAAATTTATTGTAAGAAGAACATGGTTACTATTTTTGATGCTGATGATAAAGAATACCTTATCTTTAGAGTAGAAGCATCACCACCTGATTCTTATCTAGATCCACCCCCAGTAGCTCAACTAAATTTAATTATTGGGGAGGAAGAGAATGAAATAACTATGGGTGAGGAAAATAATGTTCTAATAGAGGATGTACCTATTGTGCAAGAGTATGTTGTTTCATTTCCAGAGGATTTACCTGGACATCCTCCAGAATGAGAAATTTAGTTTTCCATTGATTTAACTGCTAGTTCAAGGCCCATATCGAAGACCACTTATTGAATGGCCACTGTGGAATTAGTGGAACTAAAGAAACAACTAGAGGAACTGAGTAACAATGGATTTATTCCCCATAGTGTTTCTCTATGGGGAGACCGTATTCTTTTTGTAAAGATGAAAGATGGATCTATGAGGTTGTGCATTGACTACAGCGGGATCAATGCTATAAAAATAAAGAATAAGTATCCCCTACCTCACATTGATGATTTATTCAACCGACTTCATAGAGCTCAATACTTTTCAAAGATGGACCTTCGATCTGGATACCATCAGTTGTGAGTGAAGAAGGAATACATTCCAAAGAAAGAATTTTGAACTAGGTACGGGCATTACGAGTTTACAGTAATTCCCTTTGGATTGACTAATGCACCCTATATCTTCATGGACCTAAAGAATAGAGTTTTCAAGGAATATCTTGATTACTTTCTGGTAGTATTTATTGATGAAATCTTGGTATACTCCATGAATTAGGAAGATCATGAAAATCACTTAAGCATTATCTTAAAGACGCTTAGAAGAAATGAATTATATGGGATGTCTAGCATATGTGACTTTTGGATTCCAGAGATTTCTTTTCATGGACATATTGTCTCTAAGGATGGAATCTCTCTTGATCCTTCAAAGACTAGAGCAATCCAAGAATTTCCAGCACCGTTGAGTATAACCGAGATACACAGTTTTATTGTTTTAGGAGGCTATTATCGACGCTTCGTCCAAAATTTTTCCCGATTGGATAACCCATTAAAAAAGCTCACACGTGAAGGGGTTATATTTTTTGGGACAAAAGAGTGTGAAGAATGTTTTGAAAAACTAAAGATAAGATTATTCAATGATCCTATATTGACTCTACCATCAGAATTATAGAGTTATTGCCTATGCATCATGATAGCTAAAAATTCATGAGAAAAACTATCCTACTCATGATCTTGAGTTATTAGATATAATCTTTTCTCTTAAGATATGGAGACATTATCTCCATGGTGAAATGTTTGATATATATACCGATCACAAGAGTTTAATGTATATTTTCTCCTAGAAATAACTCAAAAATGAGGCAAAGGAGATGGCTTGAAATACTCTAGGATTATGATTTCACTATACACAACCACCCAGGGAAGGAAAATAAGGTTGCAGGTGCTTGGAGTAGTAAGGATCATGGAGTTCTGAACAAGATGAGAGTTGAAAATGATCAAATATAGAAGTATCTAGTAAAGTTGGACATGGGGATTACCATGGAAGGTGAAACATCAAAACTTTTTCAAATGGTTTCCAAACCATCTTTACTAGAAAGGATAGAGAGTTCTCAGACCAATGATGAAGAGTTTCAAAAGAAGATTAAATTTTTGAATGATGGGAGATTGAGTGACTTTGTATATGATGTAGGAATTTTGAAATTTGGGAAGAGACATTGTGTTCCCGATATACCTGATCTGAAAAGGGAATTGTTAGATGATGCTCATAGCTCCAATTTATCTATACACCCTGGTAGCACTAAGATGTATAGAGATTTGAAGAACCATTTTTGGTGGGACAATATGAAGAAGGAGATTGCTGATTTTGTGTCAAGATGTATGGTTTGTCAACAAGTGAAAGCTGGAAGGAAATATCCTTGAGGAGTCATGCAACCTCTTCCCATACTTGAGTGGAAATGGGATAATATTACAATGGAATTTGTCATGGGGCTACCAAGCAATCCTAGAAGGAATGATGAAATATGGCTCATTGTTCATCATCTTACCAAGTCCGCACATTTTATTACTATAAGATAAGATTTACCTCTTGAACATTTATAATGATTATATATTAATGAACATGTGAGACATCATGGAGTTCCACTATCTATTTTTTTATAATCGTGATCCATGTTTTACATCAATATTTTGGAAAAGTCTTCAGAAATCCTTGGATACTGAACTTCATTTGAGTACTAACTTCCACCCCCAAACTGATGGAAAATAAGAATGGACCATTCAAACCCTTAAAGACATGTTGAGATGTTACTCACATGACATTCAAGGTATGTGGGATCAATATTTACCTCTGGTAGAATTTTCATATAACACTAGCTTCCATTCAAGTATTCAGATGGCACCATAGGAAGCGTTATATGGAAAGAGATGTCACACACCAACCTGTTGGGATGATATTGGTGAATGAAAACACATAGGCCAAAAACTCATGGAGGAAACGATGGAAAATGTGAAGGTAATCCAAACCCACGTCAAAGCAGCTTAACATAGGCAGAAGAGATATGTTGATAACTGAAGGAACGATTTGGAATTTCAAGTAAGTGATCATGTTTTCTTGAAGTTATCTCTATAAAAGGGAATTATAAGATTCGTTGAGAAGGGTAAATTGAGTCCTAAGTACATCATACTTTTCGAAATTCTAGAATGAATTGGGGTTGTAGCTTACTGTTTAGAAATGCCACCAACTCTCTCCAAAGTTCATGACGCGTTCAATGTAACACTGTTGAGAAAATACATGCCTGACCCAATGCATGTACTTACCTATGAGGAATTAGAACAGGAACCTAATGTGTCTTATTGTGAAGAGCCTAACAAGGTTTTGGATACAGGAGAACAAATGCGGAGAAACCGGAAGACTCGTCTGGTAGAAGTTCTATGGGGACACCATAAGATGGAAGGGGAAACATGGGAACCTGAGGATCTTATGATGAAGAACCACCCAAATCATATTATGAAGTAATATTCTAGAAATTTCTAGGATGAAATTATTTGAAGGAGGTGAGAATGTGACACCCCAAGCTTCCACAGCACGTTTCCCTTTGAATAATGAAATAGCTTGCATTGTACGCAACTTCGAGATTCTAACACATCGTGACCAATAAAATTTCTATTATGAATAGTAATAAAAAATGGAATTCATTTTTGGGTTTGGAATATCGCAATTATCTTAGGGTGAATTCTTGGTATTTTTTTCAAAACATTCAGTTTTTGATGAATAGTGAAAAATAATAAATTTTTATTAAAAAAAACTTTTTAAATAAAAGTAATTTATAAGAATAAATTATACTATTGATTTATTTATAAGTAAAATTAGATTATATTTTTACAATTTAATCCAATATTGGTCATTAGACATAATCTCACATTTAAACTGGATATAAGCATGTGTCAATCTTTTTATAGTTATTATATCTTAAAAACACACTTTTTGTTTTGACAACTGGAATTAATTTTAAATTAAAATTTTCTAATTAAATGTTTTGAATTTAGAATAATTTATTTAATATTTAGAATTAGGAGGTCCAAATTGTGTAAATAGGTAACGTTTATTTTTATTCATTTTGAATAATTAATTCGGTAAATATTTTATTTACCATGCTTAAAGGGTAAATCCGGTAAATAAGGGTAAAAATGATATTATAATAATATTAAATTACACTAAAACGTGTTCTAACCCTATTGGACGATACTTTTACTACCATGTAAATATGTGGATAAATTTTGGGACCACTTGGAGCCACTTGTAAGTGATAATGACACTTTATATTAATTAAGTTAAAGTAAATACAAATATGACATATGCATATATCTTTTTGTAAAACAATTTTTACATAGGGTTATATATGTTATCTATTCGACAATAAATATTCATTAGAAATCTAAAAATATTTCCTAAATAATGTTTGTTTGTTTATAATTTTTAGACATTGAATAATTAAATTTAATTGTGACACAATGATGATGCATAATTTTTCTTAATAATGAAAAAATCAACTAAATGGTATTATAGATGTTAAAATAAATATAATATGAACGTTTTGATGACATAAAATAATTTTATAGGTTAATGTGACATTCTAGGATTGATTAAATGAGTTTTTTTCTATTTAATACAGCTTTTAGGAATTTAACAAAAACAAAATAGAAAATAGTGTCAAAATTGATATACAAGAGTTTTTAAAACAAATATTATATTATTAATTTATAATATATTCCTAAAAATATAATATTTGGAAAAAAAACTTATATAATGATATTTGTATCATTAATTTACCACTTGGGGTTCTCTTGGAAGTTTATAGTATGTTTATTTACCAGATAATATAAAAATACAAAGAGACAAGGTAAATGTCAAACTAATTAACTAAGAGTTAAATCTATAAGATAAGTTTAATATAGTGACCCAAACCTGTCTAAAACTTATTAGTTGAGTATTTTTTGACCCATCCCCTCATTATAATCTAAATAATTCCTTTTTTATCCCTTATAAACCCAAAATGATTTTATTATAATATAATATTTCAATCTTTTCCTTAGGTTCCCTCTCACCCATCTTATAAAAGATAACTTCTCCTTCTCTCAAATTCACACCATCAGAGCCATATGGATCGGCCAAAACCTACCCAAATATCCTATAAAATATCCTCCCTTCATCCTAGAGGCCTTCCTTTAGACATAAATCCACCATAACAAGCCCTTTTTATCAAATCCAATGGAAGAACCCGAAGAAGAGGTAAATATTCCATCACCTCTTTCAAGTTTTTTTCTTCTTCCACTTCCTCTTTATTTGTTGTTTACATTATAAAATAATACTCCAGTATCTGATATATAATGTGATATTATTATAAATATGGTAAAACCATATTCATTATTCTATACATCCTTTTAATTTCATGTCACCATACATGCGTACGTACGACTTACTACCTCCACGTCGTGGTGTAGTTGTTATTCAATACATTATTATTTGGATTGGTGTAAAAATGATGTATAATTGATTTAAATAATAAATATAACATTATAAATATTCTTTATACCATCCAATTATATATTATTTCAATATAAAAAATGATATCGTCGCTCGTGCGTATGTACGGATTACCGTCTCTATGAACATGATGAGATTCATTCCTCATCGTATCCATTCAAGACTAATTTTAATTTGTGGATTAAAAATAATATTTAAATACTTAATATCATTATGAATATGAATAAGATACATCCTATCCACTACAAAAAAGACTTATGTAACAAATCATATAAAGGAAAACGAATCCATTTACACCTAAAATGATGATACTACTAAAATATCATTAACAAAGAAATATTTGAAGATCATATAAGATATCATATTAATTTATATAGTTCATGTATTATTTAATAACAATTATTTCACCATTATTCAGGAGGTTAACCTACCCTCGACCAAGGAATATAACAAGTTAAGGGTTAATTCTACAACCTCTTCATTATTCAAGGTTGATTATTGGTAATTATCTACTGGGACCTCTATTTCAACCACATTCGTGTTTTCCTAAAAATGTATTCCAAAATATTTTTACTCCTTACTACAATATGGTTTATATTCATTTATACCCTTATTTTAACTTATAGGTTTTGAAAGGAATCTTTATGTTTTTTTCCAAACAAGTTAATTTATGACCTTTTCGACAAAAATAAGGTAAGAATGTTTTTTTAACTTATACAGCGGGTGTGGGTATATTTATCCGTTATAATATAATCAAAGCATCCCTTAAAATATTATAAGAATATTTTCAAAATAAATGTTTTCTTTTATAATTATATAACATTAAATGATTTCAAAAAAATGAGATATTTCTATCAAATAGTTTTGATTTCATCTATGTCAACATCCTTTAAAGGATTTTAATCTTGTTTGAAGTTGATTTATTATGATACATATCTTCTAATTTGTATTGAATGTTTTGTGATATGTTTGAATGTGGATGTGTTATTTTTCTAACATTCATGGTTTATGGATAAATTATTGAAATTTCATATTCTAGTTTTAATATTCATGATTATGTTATGTTTAAAAATTTTCATATGTGGAATGCATTGGACTTAGTAAGTGATGGGTGGAGCCCGCTATGGCTCGTCGATGCATAGGTAGGTATCATGAGACAAACTTTTGTCTTGGAACAAGGTCTTGACAAAATCGTATTGGTAGTCTTGGCGTAAGGCATTTTCTATGTGGTTATGAAGTCTGGCATTTTGCATTCCATCATTATGAAAGTGGCTATTGATTTTTCATGTGATTATTTGACTAGTAGAATATCCATGTGAATAAGTAAATGGAATTATTTGATTTTATCTTTCCATATTGTTCTAAACTTCAAGTTTAAAAGTCTTTTGTTTTAGTCTTATACATTTCCTTAAATGTTTATGATTATTTATGAAATTTTCTGCTATATTGTTATCCTTACTAAACATCTGAGCTCACCCCTTTCTATGTTTAATTTTACCAAGATGTGAAGAATTATTTTATGACTGACCTCCATGGATAGTGTATGGGATCTCAGTGTTGTCTATGGAAACAATGTTGTTGTAGTTTTCTATTTTATGATGTAATGTAAACCTTATGTATGTATGCAGTATTTCCAAGGCTACTAAACTAATAGGCCTTTTTGGACATGATATTTTGTGATCATGCCAATGGTATGTAATAATGCACCGACTATGGACATCTGGGGTCAGGATGTTACAACACATCCAATTCCATGGGTGGGGGGATTTATCCCCTACCAAAACTGTTTGAGTATATTTGATCATTTTTTAAAATTGATTTATATAGTGAAGGATTTATAAAGTTTTTATAAATTAATATAAGGTGAAATATTAAAGTGCTTATATATTTTTTTGTAAAATTAAAAAATAGGGATAATTTTTTTATCAAATCATTATTTAAAAATTTATTTATTCCCTTCCAAAAGACATTTTGGATATTGACGTCCAAAATGGTTTAAATAAATCTTAACATGAGATATTAATTTTATTAAATTTTTTTACATAAAATATGAATTTTTTTATTATTAAATAATAAAATTGTTAATTACATATCTCAAAATTCGAATATAAAGGACTCTTTATTAAAAACATTTAAATGATAATATGGAATTTTCATATAAGATAAAATTGAATTGATTAAGTTTATTTGTCCTTTGATAAATTTTTGTTTATAATTTATTCATGAATTGTTCATAAATAGTTTATCTATTGTTTAAATATATTAATTAATCATTAATATATTTGTTACCATTTTTATTCATGCATATAAAGTGTTAAATTATTACTTATGATGTATTTAATATCTTAAATTGAACTACTTTTAAATAATCATACATGAATTTATATAGTTACATGCTCGGTATAACAAATGATTTAACTTTCTTCTACCTTGACATTGTATTTTTATTAGGTTATGGAACTAAATATAGATTATGGTTATAGATTTTTCAATATTGGGTGTTAAAATTATGGTGAAATATAAATCTATCTTGATTAAAGTATCCCTTAGTAGAGGGATTTTTTTCCAGACTACCTAGTGTCATAGAAGGTTATACATCATTTGGAAAGTGGGGTTGGATACCTGACACTATATGAATACTATAGTAAGTATTTTCAGTTTAATATGATTTTAAAACATTTAATGAACAAGTTTAATGTAAATTAGGAATGAGATTAATATATATATATATATATATAGTTCTTAATTTGTATTATTAGAAACGACTTTGATTTTTCTAAACAGTTAGACATCAATATTGTTTGAACATATTGATTTAAAGGAATAGGATCCAAACCTAAATAATTTGATTCGTGTGTACAAAAATGGAATAAAATGATATAATATGGTGAGATAAAATCCCCTTTAAATTACTAAGTTTTAGATTCCTTCCAATGTGATCACATTTCAAGACCTTGATTAGTTAATCAGGCATGTTTTTCCAATATAGAATGCCCATAGATTATATTGTGTAAGGAATATTAATGTCTATCCTAAAGAGTTAGGTAAGAAAATAAATATGTTATATTTGAGATGCACTTATTTTGGAATCCCTATGATTTAGGATGCTAGATTAATGGTGTTCAGTTTAACAATATGATGGATTGGAAAAAGAGTTTTCCACTCAACCATCCTTGATTCATATATGATATGAAAGACATAGTTTCATACGTAAATAAATATGTGATGGTCGGAATATCAAATTGGATTAATTTATTATTTAATTATATATCTTTTCATCCATATTCATATAATTCAAAATTCAATATCGTTTCATCATTTTTTGGGTGCGTATTTAATAAAAATAATTGTTAAATAAATGTAAAACATGTCACTCATCTATTAAAATCTCATGTTGTTGATATAATTGCATCCTCATCAAAATTAATTTAGAGATTAATCATAGATAAAGAAAATATGAATATATAAAAACTTCTTAGATTTGTATAATGCTTAATAATTTTTCATAATGAGAAAAAACTATGTGTGAAAAAAATATATTCATGAGTAATATACTATTGAAAATGTTCAAAAACAGATTCGATATTCTCATAAAAAGCATAAAAGGATTCAATTATGGTTTCAAAATAATCATATACATGATGTGAAAAGTAAAATTACCCACCACTCATCTACTCAATTTGGTTGAATATTGAAAATGACTTCGTGAAAATTAATATTAGTATTATGTCATGTCATGGCTATGAAATTCATTCATATTGAAGTGTTTTCCGAAGGAGAATAGTTGACTAACACTACTAGAAATATGACCTTTCCCAACGCTTCTATACCAACAGTTTGCAAAAACCGTTGGTATAGGTCGACATTCCCAACGGTTTGGCCAAACCGTTGGGAAAGTCCACTTTGAGGCCACCTTTCCAAATGGTTTTCCAAAACTGTTGGGAAAGGGTATGGATTTCCCAAAGGTTTGGCCAAATAATTGGGAAAAGTCCACTTTGTGGCCAGCATTCCCAATGGTTTGTCCAAACCATTGGGATAGGTATACCCTTTCCCAACGGTTTGGCCAAACCATTGGGAAAAGTCCACTTTGTGGATGAGAAAGGGTATACCTATCCCAATAGTTTGGCCAAACCGTTGTGAAAGGTCCCCATATATCAACCTTCCACTCAGAATTGCAACCGGAATTAAAGGACTATACAAACGGTTGTCAAAACCGTCGGTATAGGTCTATACTAACAGTTTTGACAACCGTTGGTAAAGATCCTTTGATTTTTTACAAGATCTTCTTACCGAGAACATTATATAAATCAAAATCTAAAATAATTATGAGAATACATATATATATATTTATTTAATTATGTTCACAAAGGTCATTTTAGGTTTGTGGTTAAGTCGTTCAATGATAAACTAGGGGTCCTGGGATCAAATCCCAGTGATTGTTTTTTTGAAATACATATACCAACAGTTCCATAACCGTTGGTATACATTTTCATATTAATTATACCAACGGTTTCCAAAACCGTTGGTATAGGTCTATACCAATGGTTATTCCAATACTGTTGGTATAGACCTACCCTAATGACTTACTTGGAAATGGTTCTCCAAACCATTGGTAGAGGCTATACCAAGGGTTTGGAGGCCTATACCAACGGTTCCAAACCGTTGGTATAGGTTAGTTTTACAGTAGTGTAAGAAACCATTAAAGAAGTAGGTTCATCTGGGCCCAACGATTGATTGTGGGCTACTTGATTTGTTTCACAATCATTATTTTTTGGTAAACGTTGTCATTATTAATGGAAACCCCCAACAATACGCTCATCTATAACTGAGTTTAGACCTACTTTCGAAATACAGGTGGCAAATTGGTTTTTTAGACCCAACGGATCTTAGGGACCCATATTGTTTGAGAGGAGGGGAGGTCGGGCTCATCACACCCTTTTTAGGGGAATTGTTTTCTACTTTGGTACTCTATTATAGAACTAAGATATTTTTCTTTGAATCCCTTCTAAATCCCAATATTGGATTGGTTACCGTAAAAAAACAATTATAGGTTAACCTCATGTATACACAAAAGAAAAATGGATCCCATTGATGAATAGGGGAAATGGTATCTCATTAGTGAATCTATATGTATGTATCAATGGTTCTTCATACATTTCCAAATAATGGATATATGCTTTATATGATGAATCTGTATAACTAGGTACTTCAGAATTTTCTTCCCCACAGGGAAGAAGTTAATATTCTAAAGAGTGGATTGATCAATTATGAGGATTCCTACATACCCTGGTTATTTCAAGAATCAAAACCCACAAAGTTAATCAAACATGATCAATTTAATGTCATGAGGAGATTAAAAATTTGTGGGCACTAAGGAATTGGATTTTTGAACTCAGGCCTCGAGGATACATCCTACATATCCTAGTTATTGTAGGAATTAGAGTTATTATAGTTCATTCATGCCCTTGGGACTGGCCCTAAGGTAGATTTTCCAATATGGAGGAGTTTTGTATCATGCCACTCATTGGGTCTTACATATATTGATTTTATTTGTTGGTATATATTCATGATTCTAATTAGGTGTTTCTTGTGGCTCCCTAAGCCCACATGAGCTTTTCTTGGTGTGAAAAATTAGGGATATCAAGTGATCAACCTCATTGTATATGAATGTGGTAGTTGTGGAATAAAAAAACCCTTGGACTTTAAATAGGGATCATGGGTCTCAAAGAGACATCCTACATATCCTGATTGTAGTAGGAATCAGAGTCATCACAGTTCAATTGAATTCTCAGTCTGTTAAGCGATGAGGCAGAGTGATTAACCCATGGGAAAGATTTTGTCCTGATGGATGAAATGATAGGGACATGGTGGATTCCTACCTATGGTGGATGCCCATTTGAGCTTAGGATTGAGAATTTGGAATGTGTCCAACATATCTTATATTGGAAATTAATCAAAGTCATTGTAGTTTAGTTGATAGGGGCCCACACACTAACGCCACCCTTATCCTTATAGGGGTTTATAGTGTAGATGGTATGATTATCACAACCCACCTAAGACCGTTTGATCCATGATATTCAAAGGAAAAGTGGATGGAAAGTAATCAATGAAATTTCTTGGGGATGTGGGACATATGTGTTTGGGTACCCATATAGGATTAACATGGATCTCTATAATTAGTGAGGATCCCCACATATCTTGGTTATGGATGCAGTAAGAGTTATTTATGTTCCCTATATTGGGGATCACACTCTATGGTTTCCCTTTTATTCAGGACATATTATATTCTGTTGTTGATTGGGGATTGCACTATGAGGATTCCCTTGTAATCCGGGATTACACACTGAGGATATTAAAGGTCATCCAACCCTATTATTCCCTATGGTTTGGACTGATTGACTGCCTAACATGCATTGATTGTCCAATTTTCATGCCTTGGTTGTATACTTGACATGAAAGACAGTTTCTTCCTAGAATTTTCATAGAAAATTATTTGGTCTAATTGACATTTTTGGAGGAATTCTCAATAATATGGATGGAATGTATAATGTTTTTGGCATGATTATGGCTAACTTGTCCTGTAGACATCGTAAGACCTAAATGGTTAACACTAGAAGTCATTTTATGAAATGTTTGACTTGTTTAGAGGGTGTCATATGATCCAAATTACTTACCAATGTGTCATCATGGGAGAAAAATTTCATACATAGAGTATGTTGGGAGAGTTAATGGGATATATCTCAGAGGTCATCAAATTTCACATATGACATGTCTGGAGGATATACTGAATCAAGGAAGGCATTCATGAGGGAAATCATGAGTGTCGAATAACATAATGAGGTTCTACTTTGAGACTCAATTAATATGTGTCTGTGCCATTATAATAATCAAGTGACAGATCCATAGGAAATTGCGATAATTTAATGGTGTGCCTGATGGGTTTTAAGAAACATGGGTGACATGCCAAAGGGGCACCACATAACTTTCTCTAACTTTTTTGGAGGACTTCACATGAAAAAAATAGTATACCGAATGAGCATTGCGGGATTTGGGTGACATGTACTTACGTTTTCATGATTTGTAGATGGTTCACTTGAAGCATAAGAGGGTTATCATATATGTTCTTTTCATAATCCCCCTGCACTCCGTCTTTTTTATCATCCTTTATATTGAGAATTCCTTAAATTTGTTTAGGGTTAACTTATTTTAAGTCTCGAAAAACCTAGAAGATGTGATGGATGTACTTCTTGTGTCTTTCCATAATTAATTCACGTAATATAAGAGTTATCATATGAAGTGAATACACAAACATCATAGTTGATCTTACTATTCACTAGTATCTTACCTAATGGAACGCTTTTCTGTCATGATATCCACAGCTCCAAGAATCCAGCTCAAGAAGTTAGATGCAAAAGGGTTAAATTATCACCCAGAGAATCATCCTCTATGTCACGGTAGGTATTAGTGATATTTTCATAGAGGTGTGGTGGATTTATAGGCCTTTCAATCCTGGGTGTACTCCACTTTTCATGGTATATATCACGCAATTCCAAACTATATTTAGTTAAGGCTTCGGTGTCATGAGTCTTCGAAAGACTCTTCCGTGGATCACTATGAGGGAATCACTTGATTTTTTGTGACAGAATGTCCCTCCCATCAATGCCTCCTTTATAGGACTATTTCCAATTAATGGGTTCTTTTTCAATAATATAGTCATTCTAAAGTACTTCTATATTGTCAAAGTGACATGTTCAAAGGATTTTGCGTGATCAGGGTACCTATAGAAAGGCCCTCCTTTGATCTTTAGTGACTTGTCTGGGACTTTTTATGAGAAATGGATGGTTTGAAATGGGGCTATCGCGGGATCGAGATGACTTTTCTAGGAGTCTTGTGAGACTGTACTATGGATGTTATTAGCAAGTATCATGGTTTTTACAACTGTGAGATGCTATCACCTCCTCTTATTTTTATTTCCATTGTTTTATTTTACAAACATTTGTAGTCATTAGATATTGTATGAGTAATGTAAATGAAAAATACTAAACCACTTGGTGATGAGTTACATGGCCAATAAGGGTTCTATGTAGATACATGAGCATTTCATGGATAGTTCTATTTGTTTAATCTTATGGAGTCAAATGGGGAGTGTGAAGTCACCCAGACATACCTGAGGCTCCTTATGTGATGAGGATGACATGTCTAAAAAAATTCTAGAGATGAAGTGGAAAAGTCGTTGGGGGGTATTGATGAGTCTCGTGGATCTCCATTTGGTATGTCATGTGATGTTTAAGACCATGATTGCATCCTTCCTCCTCTCTTTTTATTTCCATTTTTTTATTTTACAAAGGCTTGAAGGTCATATGAGTTTACTTCAATATTTTAATGGACATACATTCTCCCCATCAGGGATCCAACATGTTAGTTTTATGAACGTAAGAGGCCTCCACATTTTGGTTACTTTCCTCCTATTTTCAAAGTATTTTTTCATGGTTTGTGAGTCCCTCATTGGTTGACTAATTACTTTACCTAGGGGAGATCCTTGGGCTAAAACCGCGTGATTACCAGTTGTCTAACACGCCTTCATTAGAGAAGAAGGACTTGTCGATGAGACATCATGGGATCCTCTACAGGCTATGCACTGCACATTGTTCTTTCGTGCGAAATTATGAGGGTCATGCTTTCACATGTCTCTTAGATTTATGTCCAATCATTGAGTATCTTCCTCTTTCTGTTGCTTTTGTGGGGAAAATAATACCCATATCCAGGTTTTTCTTCCTTTGTCAATTTATCGATTCCTATTTGGCGAGCATCAACCAATGTCTGCACTGCTTTAAATTTATTTATTTAGAATGGGGCATTTCAATGGAACCCTATCTCCAATGGTCATTTGTGACGGGGTCCCATAAAAAATGCCCCATTATAGAAAATGGCATCGCTAATAGTTTCTTTGAGTTTTAAAAAAACCATGTTACGATGGGCCCATCGCAAATTCTATTTCCGATGGGCTCGTAGTAAAATAATTTAAAAAATATTAATTGAATATTAATAATTTATCATATAATGTAAATACATCACTTGGGGGTGGGGTCTTTTAGAGAAGTTGGAGGAGATGATAGAGGGAACTCCATCCTTAAACCTTGAGTTAGACGTCACATGTACATCATCGTCTCCTCGTGATGTTCCTAGTGCCATCAATGAATCTCCTTCTTCTGTTGTTGTTGTTGTCGATGAAGATCTTCCTGTTCCCTATGCATACTCTCTATAAGATCACCCGTAGCTCACATATACGCCTGATACAATGCCGCATATGATGATGACTCTTCACAAGCTCCTCTTGAACTGCACACTGATAAAAAGTTGTCCCACAATAACTCACAAATGTCAATCAAGAGCCGATACTAAAAACTCATCCTTTGTCAACGTAATACTATTTCACATGCATCCATGATGCCTAAAAAAATCTTATTGCACTAGTCTGATCCTTAGTCTTAGACTAACTCTCAGTCTGTGTATGAGATGTCACAACCTCATATGACTCATTTAATAGTAATTTAAAATTTAAAAAGTTAAAATATTTTCTTTTGTTAATTTTAAATCTCAAAAAAAATTATACTGGCCACAATATGACGTCAGTGATCACCTCTAATATCTCAAGTGATAGGATCATTGTACATCATTCAATAAACATAGAACTCCATAATATCAGGTTGTCCAACTACCTATATGAATATAATATAGTCAATTTACATTTAATGTTATATAAATTAATTTAAAAAGATACATACCATATGTTCCATATGTGTACTGAATGTACGACTACTTGCACGATGTGTCACCTCTAGTCTCCCCCGATTTTGTCAACTTACTGATAATATCCTCTAAAAACGACCAACAGGAAAATGTTAATATAATCCATACCAATTATGACGTGAAATGTAATTAGGTTTTTGGGTTCATGAATACTCATCAAACTCTATGACTCAAACATTCCTAATTGTTTTCCATCTCAAAATTTTCAAAAACTGATGGCAACAATCGAGCATACTACCCTAACAGGTCTTCCAGATAGAGTCACACATGATCTGATCAATGAGATACCGTAAAACCTAAAAAAAATTAATAATAGCATGTTATTCATTTAATAATATCAAAATAAATAATATTTATTTACATACCACTAAATGATCGAACATGTGGGGTTGAACATCTATGGGAATCTAATCCCATGTAACCCATGATCCTGATTTTTTTACCATATTGTACTCCCCTGTCTAATAACTATATATGAAAATCATTGAAAAAAAGAACAATTAATCAAACAAAAAGTATATAAATAAATTAATGAAAATTAATGAAAACTAAAAAGAATACACAAGTAAACATACCTATCCATGCATGGATCGAATCCAAGACATGGATTTCGCTCAAGGATAGGGTCATGAATCATCAATATCAGAAGTCCCAGAACCCAAAAAGTCCTCGCAACACCACCAGTAGTATGAGGGTCAGATTATCCAACATCATTCTCATCACTAGGAAGATCAACAACCACCAACTAACAAAATAGTTATGAGTCTTTCTGAAACATGAAATAACTATTTTTATCCAATAGTTTAAAACAAAAATTATATCTAGATATATATTATATATGATTATATCAGGAATATATCTATAAAAATCATCTTCTCCATCCTCAAATTCGAATATGATAGTGTCAATATCTTCATATTCCTCATCAGTATCATCAATTTCCTTAGGATTTTCATTTTCATTACCACATGTCATTTCAAATTCATTTATTACATCAATAAAATCTTTGTCACCATCGATCCTTATGTGTGGGGTGTCATCATTGATATTTTTTTCTCTTCATGGAAGTGATGGATTTGGCATAGTCTCTTGAAAATTATCCTTTCCTTGCACTTAAGCAGTTCCACATTCACTTTGAATAAACTAATTTTCTAGAACTTTCATTTTTATTATGCTCCACCAATTACCCAAATCTCTTGAATTAGTATAGTAATTTCATACGAAATATGATGTTCCTCATGAGTTAATAAAAATGAACCATTTTTTCAAGAAGGATTTTATATTTAATATCAAAAATAACATTTCTCAGATGAAAATACAATCCTCACTCAGTATCCAACAACTGAAATTGGATAGTGGGTTTCTCACTACAAAAAATCGATTATCAATTTTATCATCATGTTGAGATACCTGAAAATTTGTAAGAAAATTTTCTATATAACAAGTAATAAATTGGTTTTATATGATAAAATATAAATAATTTATTTGACTTGTTTTTTAAACGAGTAAGAAAATTATTTTACTGACCGTCTTTAAGATCATCGACTCTAATTTGTGGAATTTTTTTCATAATATGATAATCATATAACCAAAAAATAAAATAATATAAATTTATTGTAACAAAAATTATTGAATAAGTTATAGGAGCACTCACAGTACAAATAGTGTCATTTTATCACAATTGAGCATAACATATGTATAAGCATTGTAATGTTTATCATCTAAAATCCATATTTCATGAACTCCATTGAATCCAAGTTATCAACATGCATGACATCCAACTTGTGATGAAACAACAAATCAAACTCATAAGGCAGATCCCAAAAAATGCTTCGTTTTATCCAATTGTATTTTTTCCCAAAGAACATAATTTTCTATTTGTTTAAAGTTGGTCAAAATGTAATGTGTGGTAATGAAGAGATAAATGATTTTAACCCTGTACTTTAGATCATTTTTGGAGGTATGTCTAGTCCAATTGTTTATTTTATAAAATGAGATCTTTCTCTCTAAAAAGGGTGATCAGTTGAAATAAATATGCGATGATAGTAGAAAAAATGGTTTTTTCTTCCATTTTCAAGCATAAATTCTTTTCTGTGTCTCATATTGTACAAAAATGACTTTGGACCATGTTCACTCTGGCCAGATTACATTCCATGTGTAGGAAAGTCGAGAAAATTTTCACATCAATGCTGATTTTAGAAAGAAATTTTGTTTCTCAACAACATCATATATACTGACACCATTACCCCCTAATAAATTTTACTTATCAATCAATAGACTCAAATAAACATCAATATTATATTTTTGATGTCCTTGGATTAATAAGGTAAAAAATATATTTGGCTCCTTCATCAACATACAATGAGGTAATATTTATGGAGTTATAAGACATGCCAACAAGAATATTGATTACTGTAAGAACCAAATGGATAGAAACTATCAATAGAAAGAACCAAAAACATGTTTCAGGCTTTGTATGGAAAATATAGATTTACATGGTCCAAATGGTTCCATGAATTACCATTGGATGGATTATTTAATCTTTTACCAGTTAAAATATTGGTTTTGTATCATGACCTCAATGAGGATGTGTTCTGAGAAATAAATAAATATAGTGATCCAGGTGTATGTGGGATATACCTAAACTATTTTATAATAATAAATATAGATGTCCCTAGTTGAGCCTCCTATACCTCAATTTTTCACATGTATTACAACTATCCAAGGACTCATTTTCATCATAATTTAAAATGAAATCATTGGAACATGAATGAATCTTCTGATAACCATGACCCAGATTATGAACCAACCTCTTACTCTTATAGAAACTTATAGAAAACAAATTTCATTTAGATTATAATGTTTTATCAAAATAGAATATCTTACCAAAACAATTTTTTTACAATCTATTATATGATATAACAACAATAAATTTTGGAACAGGTTCATATTTTCTAATCTTGCAATCCTGATATAAGGAATCCTCAATAGACCTCAACATCTTATAAAATTGAGATGGTTCAAACATAGGAGTTAAATAAATATCATCATGAGTTTCAATTTGTTGAAAAGATGAACCTGCCACATCATGTAATAAATTTTGAAACTATGATGGATATAGAACCAAATTATTAGTCTCTTCTCTGGAACTATGTTCACTATATTAATACCCAAAAACAAAATCTGTTTGAAAACCAGAACACAATAGATGACCCCAAATATTGTCAAATGTGTCAAACATCCTCAACCCAAATTTTTTACATGGACACGTAATTTTCCCTTCTGAAAAAAATTCTATTTTTGATGATGAAAATTATAAGAAAGCTTCAATATCCTCAATATATACATCATTTATATAAGAACTAGTTGGATTCTTGTACTGATTTATCCAAACAAGATCATCTAATAATGACGTTTTTCAACTTCTGGGTTTCATATATCACTAAAAAATAAAAAATAAATATTTTTTATGAATAATTTTATATACGAAAAACATATCCCAGAAAAAGAAACAAAATTTGTTAATTATTCCAAATCATTCCTAAGTATTATTAATTATTCCTAAATATTGCAAATTGTTCCTAAATATTTCTAATTATTGTTTATTATTGCTAATTATTGCAAATTACCAATATTTATTACTATTTATTCAAATTTGTTCCTATTTATTACTAATTATTACTAATTATTACTATTTATTAAAATTTATTACTTATTATTATTAACTATTCCTATTTGTTACTAATTATTACTATATATTTATATTTCATTCTAATTATTCCTATTTATTACTAATTATTACTAATTATTACTATATAATATTAATTATTTGTAATTATTTCTATTTTATACTAGCTATTACTAATTATTATTATTTATTCCAATATTATTACCTTTTATTAATATTTATTCCTAACTATTACTATTTATTTCTATTTATTTCTAATTAATACTAATTATTATTAATTATTAAAAATTATTACAAATTATTGAAAATTATTGAAAATTATTCCTTATTATTCATAACTATTCCTAATTATTCCTAATTAATCCTAATTAATCCAATTTATTACTATTTATTACTATGTAATCATATTTATTAATAATTAAAAAATTTATAAATAATTATTACCAATTATTTCCAATTGTTACTATTTATTCATATTTATTACTATTAATTAATATTTATTATTAATTATTCCAAATTATAACTATTTAATAGTAATTATTCCTAATTATTATGAATTATTCCGAATTCTTACTAATTATTCATAATTATCTCTAATTAATACCAATTATTCCTAATTATTACTATTTATTTCTATTTATTAATATTTAGTACTATTAATTACTATTAAATACTATTTATTACTATTTATTCCAATTTACTTCTATTTATTCATATTTATTAATATTTATTACTAATTGTTACTAGTTATTACTATTTATCCATATTTATTACTATTTAATACAATTTATTACTATTTGTTACTATTTATTTCTCATTATTAATAATTATTCCTAATTATTCCTAACTATTCATAATTTTTCCAAATTATTCCGAATTATTAATAATTATTAATAATTATAACTATCTATTACAATTTATTACTATTTTTCCTATTTATTATTACATATTCCTATTTTTTCTTATTTATTACTATTTATTTCTATCTAAAACAACTTATTCTTGTTTGTTCTAATTTATTCTTATTTATTAATAATTACTACTATTTATTAGTAATTATTTATAATGATCCATAATTTTTTAATAATTATTACTATTTATGGCTAATTATTACTAATCATTCATATTTATTACTAATTGTTACTAATTATTACTCATTATTTCTAATTATTCATAATTATTACTAACTAGTAATAATTATTAGTAATTAATACTATTTATAACTATAATTTACTATTTATTATTAATTATTCCTAATTATTACTAATTATTACTAATTATTACTAATTATTCCATGTTATTACTAATTATTACTATTTATTCCAGTTTATTAGTATATATTCCTATTTATTAATAATTATTACTAATTAATCTTATTTATTCGTATTTATTACTAATTATACTTATTTATTACTTACTATTTCTATTTATTACTATTTATTACTAATTATTATATTTATTAATATTTAGTCCTATTTATTACTATTTATTCCTAGTTGCAGCTAATTATTACAAATTATCGCTAATTATCACAATTCATATCTAATTATGCCTAATTATTACTAATTACCACTATTTATTATCAATTACCGCTGTTTATTACTAATTACTGCTAATTATTACTAATTATTACTAATTATTCCTAATTATTAGTATTTATTAATATTTATTACTATTTATTACTAGTTACAGCTATATTTTACTAATTGCTGCAAATTATTATCAGTTATTATTAATTACAACTAATTATTACTAATTACTACTACTTATTAATAATTAGTGCTAATTATTATTAATTACCACTAATTATTAATAATTACAGCTAATAATTACCATTTGTTAGTATTTATTAGCAATGAAACAACATATTTGTGACGGTACCAATCCCAAATACTAAAACCCATTGAAGAGTATTTGCACTGGGTGGAACCACCCATTGCAGATACCTTTCCCGTTGTTTGGCATGCAACAAAAGCCAAACCTTTTGTGACAGGATACTGATCCCCATCACAAAAAATTAGTTATTAGTGACGAGAATAGAGTCTCATCACAAATAGTCCCTCCCGACAGTCTTTTGCGACATGACCCTTCCCCATCACAATTACCCATTTTTCCCATAGTACACGCTCCACAGGGATATTTGTAGGGACAAGGTCTCTGTTTTGAGGAATGTAAATTCCTTCCTATGTCATTGACATTGTCATTAATCAGTGTCTTGGGTGACACTTGGTCTACCGGGTGATTCTTGGAATCTCATGAGATTCCATATAAATAGAAGGGGTGGAGAACCATTAATTTACAAGCTTCCTATTTCTCTAGATTTTTCTTGTTTGGCTTCTATTCTGTGCCTTTGTAGCATGATGGTTTTGTAAGACCCAATCGTGTGACCCCACTACTTGCCTACTTTTATGAGGACTAATCCAGATGACCACTTTTTCTTAGGTGCTCATTAAAACCAATTGTGAACTATATTTTGGTAGCATTTTGAACTTCGGCTCTGTGGATTGTGATTTTCTTGAGGATTTCACGAGGTATGTAGACTTGATCACATGATCAGTTTACTATCATGTGACACATGTGACCATATCCAGGTTGTGGGATCATGGGTGTCCATGGGGTCATGTGATTGCACGATTTCCAATGGGGTTATGCAAACCCTGATACCCTTGGCCAATTCACAAATCCCTTATGTGATACATGAATTCCTTGCTGATACATGTGATGCACATAATGCATCAGGTTTATTATGAAGTTTCTTTCACAAGAGTTTTATTCTATTTTTCAGACATATTCCACATTCTTCTATTCATATGCCTTCCTATTCTCTCCGATCATCCCAAAATCCTTCAAAGAAGGCGGCAGAAGCTGTAATAGCCTGTCACTATTCTACAGTGGTGAGTTTGGATCCCACTTCACATTCTAACATTGGGCCACATTAACTAAGCTTGATAATGTTGATGGGATTAATTTTTTATAACTATGCCCTTTCAAACTTCTTACCCCTTTACGGGTTACGTCATACTAATGATGCTCCAATTCCTCTGTCGAAGTCATCATTCATACTCTCCACCTAGATTCGGAAGACCCATAACACCTTTTAAGAAAACATCTCTCATGGGGGCAATTTTTTCTCCCATGGTGACCGTGAAGACGAACATATACTCACATTGATGCCCACATACAACGATGCAACTAATCGTGCACCTGATGAGGATGTTCATATGTATTACTCAATAGTGTAAAAGTCTACCTCCAATCAGAAGATCAAGTTGGTTTCCAACCATCACTTCCAATTTGGAGGCAGTTATTCCATCGATTGGGGATGGACCATTTGGTTACAATACATTTCTTCCAAATTAGCTGAGTAATTGAAGAAAATTGGAATGTAAGAGGCATTTTGGATATTGTAGATTTCTGCCTACTACAATAAGGATATGATGATAGCGATGTTCAATCGTTGTATCCTTGACACAAAAAACTGCCACATTATGCATGGTGAGGTGGGCATCATACTTTGGGATGTTGATCAGATCTCTGGAACACCTATATTAGGTGGGATGTATGATGTGTTTTCACCGACGGTCCATCTAGGATAATGTTACTAGGACTCCCCCTCTAACCCAGGATCTAATTAAGCTAGTTGAAAAGTCCCTCCCAAATGATCCATTTCCTGAGGAAAATATTCCATTCATGACATGGGTGGAATGCTTCATCAAGAAAACCTGCTCTAATCCAGAATCTAAGAAGACAAGATGCTGGAATGCGAAGGTCTCCCATAGTGCAATGTTCACTTACTAGCCCTTAGTAGAGGAAAGGAAATTTAGAGAATGAGGATGGGAAGTTGTCCCTGGTATTGAAAAGTTTTTCCAACTAGACAGTTTCCTTAGCATGTACTTCAGTGGGTACTTACTTCACATAAAGGAAAAAGGTGGAGTTAGATTTTCCACTTTCACGATGGCCGCCTCCATTGTATGGGGAGCACATGGGTATAGTCATCCATATGCATTTCAAACATTATCTCTTTCTACACCATGTTTATTGGGGAAAACCCTCATACAAGATCGTTGGATCCATTCAAGTATTATGTAATTGGATATGAGATCACCTAAGAGGTTATGAATATCTGAACTTCCAGGGAATCCCCAATTTCCACTTCATACCATACCTATAATTTATGAATGTGGAAAAACTCATTCCACTAGAAGACCAGGATGTCAGGGCTTATGTGAACCACTATTATCAATTTTACTTCAAGTTGTACATGCTAGTTCCAATAGGTAACATTGTTGATAATGAAGAGTCTAATCTTAACTCATGGGATTATGTTATGTCAATTCAAAAAGGAGTTCTTTCCACCAATATCAATTGGGAACTTATATGCAAATGGTGTTAATGATGCCATTTCATCCACTGATACCTATGTGTATGGTCAAGATTACCGCACTATGTTGATGTTATATATGAGGAGAATCCTATGATCGCTCTCTTATTTTGGATGATTTTTACCAAGGAAGACATTGGTACTAAGATAAAACTTACTCACTATAACACAATAATAGTTTTAACACACGGTTATTTTATGGTTTGGATTTTCTTAAATCCAAGTGGGGAATTATCCCATATGGTGAGAAAGATCTGCCACCCCGCGGCTATGAAGCACAATTCCAAGATCAGAAAGAAATTGGATTCCCACGGGTGAGTAGTCCCAGAAAAACTAAAAAGGATGTAAATTTTTTTCCATTGTTGGTAGAGGAACCCATTGACACAGCTAAGAAAAATATTCTTCCAATGGGAAAGATTGTGCCGATGTTATTAGTTCATGTCACATCTCCTCAATAGGAAGCATGAAAGATTTATAACTCAGAGGTTGATCATTGGGGTATATTGTACCAAGCCGAGGTACTTTTCGGAGGCTTCTTCTATAAAACTTCCTCTCCAGGTATCATTTTCCATGATGACCCTATAGAGTCTAAATCCTTTCTTCATGACCTTTGATGCAACTTTGGTGACCATCAAGGGTCAGATTTTTTAATCTCCACTTGTCAACTTAATGGTCATCTAAAGAATTCTTCAAATTGTTATGGATGAATAGGGTAATCTCTTCACCAAATAAGTGGTATTCTTTGGCCTACTAATAATTTTTTTAAAAGTTCATAGTGCCATTAAAACAATATTAACATCGTTTATATGTTGACATAGTGGAAAGGTTATAAATATCACCCGATTATACTATGGCTTGTATATTCTCTCCGTTGTACAATTGTGGGAGATGAATTTAGTACTGAATGTGGAAACGATGATGAAGGGTGCCATGGTCGATTGGCATAGATGAGGTTGGTGATCACAAATTCTCTAGTAAGTGTGGCATTTAACTCTACTCTTTACATGAATCATTCAGGAAACACATTATGATTCATAAAAAAATGTGTAGGTCCACACTAAGCTCTATCGGAAGAACATTTAACTGATTTCAAGGATGTGAGAAATCATTTGTTTTCTATAGAAAACACTTTTTCATTGGGGCTGACAAGTTAAGAAGTGGATATGGCTATGGTACCAATTCAATTGTGTTTGTTGCATGTTTCTGATGTTTCGATGATTGTACCATTTAATCCAATAAGGGTGGAAACACTTTTGGAGGATGATGGCATGCATATCTATCCTTATACCTCTTTATCCCTGTTGTAAGTGAGTTTTGGAGAAGAATAACAGTTTTTCAAGACTGGACACTTTTTTCAATTCTATTATATCTCTTGATACTATCCAATTCCTCTTTCATTCCTCAAGAGTGTACAACGAAGCATGTATTTAGGAAAATCATAGGAGGTGACTCGATGTTGCTGAATATATGATTTAATTTCCTCCTCATCCAAGGATGGGAGGTAGTGGATGTCACTTGTGAAAAGACTGAAAAATGTATGTTACTAACATCAATCATGTCTATAAATTACCTTGTGATTCCGTATTTTTTACACAATGACTGGAAAACCACTATATCCATTGTGGTAGTGTCTTCACCCAATAGTTTGGAGGTAGTAGTCCATACAACTATGGGGTTTTCTCCCACTAGATCTATTAATGCAGAGGCTAGATCTATCTCCTCATCATCAATGAATTTGAGTACAAATAGTTCCCTAATCAACCTGCTCCCAGAATATGTTCCTATTCCCCAAATTGTTATGGGTGATGTCTTGGGATCTATGTCACACTAATAGTCGATGAGGTGAATCATATGGAAAAAATTATGGGCCATAGTTTTGAAGAAACCTTTAGAGGATTGGAAGGATCAATTGGTCCACCTTCTGTTTTTACTACCATTGGTTATGAGGGAATCGACTATTCCACCTTTAATGTCCGAGTGAAGGATGTTGTCTCTCAATGAGAGAAGAAGAGGGACCTTTAATTGGGGTTTTTATATATTGAGGCTTCCTCTTCAGGGAATCATAACTAGGATGAGGCTATGAAGGAAGCTTCCCATAGTACAATAGATGTGGCCACTCAACAGGACATGGTCGATGTTGGGAAGGATGAAATTTTCTATTTTCATTCTAAAATTTTCCATCTTCAGTCTGAGATCAGCCACCTTCATGCATAGTTACCCAATTACAACATTCAATCTAGATATTCGATAAGGATGTGCTGGAGAAATATGGACTTCTTGTTGTGGTAGAAGAGGTGTGGCTTGAAGCCATTACTAGGGAAGAGAGTATTCAACAGGTCGGGAAGGTAAAAGTTGAATCATCTAAACAACTATGCCAATTTGTGATCTTCATAGAGAAAAGACTTATAGAACAGAAGGACTCATCCAAGAATATTTTTTAATGAAATTATTATTTTTCAATATTTATTTGGACCATATATTCACATTAGAGACTCAATTATGTGTATATTGTTCATCATTCAATATTCTTTCAATGGATATATATATTGAACATTATATGCATTGTCTATTTTTTCTTTCAATCATGATGTGCATGTCATTTTTCTAGTTTGATATTAAATGAGTTTCCAACCATAATCATACTTTTCATAATATCAAGTAAACATGAATTCATGGAATGAAATAATAAAATTACAACAGATTCCTCTTGATAAATTCTCATGAATACACACAAACATTATATTATTTTTAGATAATCTATAAAAACTATACTGAGACTACCTAATTTTCATATGTATTTATTTGGTAGAATAAATTTTTTAGAGGTAGTGGCCTCTTTTATTTTATGAATATGATAGTCTTAGGGAGAATTGATTGATTTTTCTAAGGCCATATGTTGGGTTTTAGAAGCTCTCGCATGCTAAATTTCTTTTGTGATGTAGTTTAGGGACTTTTAGTTTGGACCCTGTATTCCGTTAGTCTGGGATTTTAGATCATGCCTTCTATCACTGTGGTTTAGGGTCTTTTAGCTCAGACCTTCTATCGCTTAATTTATGGTCTTTTAGCCCAGACATTCTATTGATGTATTTTAGGGTCTTTTAGCTTAGACCATATATTTATTTAGTTTGGGGCCTTTAACTCTAACTTTGTATCACATTTGTATATAGAATTTTATATCGAACCTGATATTGCTTTAGTTTTTGTCCTTTCAGCTCATAACTTAAATTGGTTTGGTTTAGGGTCTTTTAGCTCATACCTTCTATTAATTTATTTATGGTATTTTAGATCTAAACTTCTATCTCTTTAGTTTGGGGTCTTTTATGTCAGAACTTCTATTTCTTTAGTTTAGGTTCTTTCATCTCAGACCATCTATTTATTTAGTTTATGATCTTTTAGATCGAACACGATCACTGATCATGGAATATGGTGCATACATTATAGGAATGACCTAAATCAAACCGAGGTGTTGGGTTCTACCATGGCGTCGTGAGGGATCACAAGGATCAGAAATCCCATATGTATAGTGACACATTTGGTTGATGATCATAGGAACATATACATGTTCCATAGGAATAAATCCATAGTTAGTCTAAGGGTCCAAGATAATGGTTTTCTTTTCTAGTATTTATGGATGATTTATGGAGTTAATATCTATTTTGGGGCGAAATACTATGGAAGCTTGGTCTTCCTAAATAGTTTTAATACGAGTTATGTAATTAATAACTGAAATATTTGAGTTCGTGAATATAAGATGGTAGGACATGTTTGGTATGTCACATGAAATTCTATGATTCTAGGTTTTGACATGGTGTTGAAAGGGATCACAAGGATAGGAGATCATTTCTAGAAATGACAATATACAATTAGTTGGTGGGTCCATGATCTTATGAATTGGTTCATGGTCAATAAAAAAAGATATCTCCACTCCTCTATGAGGTCCATGAATTATTTTTGAAGACTCAAACATCCATATGATGAGGTTGGGTATGAGAGGAAGGCTATCCAATAAGGGGGTTTTCTCTCTAGGGTAGTTCAACTCATGAATATGGAGCTTTACCCCTACTCCCTATGGTTTTGAATCATGAGTTATGATCCATCAAAGGTTTGGTAATGGAGTGTCACATTATGTCCATGAGATAGGGTACAAAACATGGTGATGTAACATTGAGGTTGTCAAATCTTTTCAAATTGTTTTGTATGGAGACTGTAAGTCATGTTCCAAAGTGCTTGGGTCAGGAGGATGATATGGGATAGCCATACCAAGAGTAGTTCAGATAACACTGAGGTGTTGAGTTCGATTGTAGTGATTTCAAGGCACATAAGGATTAAAAATCCCTTTTTAGAGTGTCAAATTTTTATTAAGACTATATGAACATATATTATAGACATAAGAATACATGAATGGTCAAGAATAGGGTCCGTTGAAGCCAGGTATCCTCCCCAAGGGAAATGGAATATTTATGGAGATATGAGGAACCCAAAATTAGAAAGGTTTATTTTTAGAAAGTGTAATATCCAAGAAGTGTTCAAGCAACATAAAAGTGGTGTCACCACCTAGAAAACATATCCTCATAGGGATGATATGTGACTAATCATTACACTAAATTTTTCCCAAGCCAAGGGGTCCAACGAGCATATATTTTATTTTTCTTGGGAAACAAGGTTGAACCTTTTTGATTTATTCCACATTAATTTTCACCCAATTTTTATTAATCTATGAAGGTGAATATTTTAGCTATCTATGACTTGAAATTATCTCAGGTCTCCCTTTGTAGGTTTCTGACCAAACAAGTATTGTGTCTATTTCACTATAAGTTTATGATCTTTCTGTTTGGAACATTATGGGCTAGATTTTATGGTCATACAAGTTTGACCCAGGTGTAGTTAATTTTAGGTCATGACACAAATAGACCAAATATAAAGGATAATGCACAAGATCCTAAATAAGATACCTAGGGTTAAAAGTTCCCCAACATCATTCTGAGTAGTATATGAAAATTTAGTCAACCATGGATCGAGGTTCCTGGGTCATGAGTAAGGACATGGGAAATTCTTACTAAGAGTAGTTCAGATCACACTTAGGAGTTTAGTTTTTCCATGGTGATGTCAAGGATCACAAGGATTAAAAATTCCATTTTACAATGTGATTAATTTGTTTAAAGTCAATAGGAACAAATAAAGGAGCCATAAGAATACATGAATAGTCATGAAAATGGTCTCCTATAGCCAGGTATCCTTTCTAAAGGCCATGGAAGTTTTTGGTAACCCAAAGATCTTGAGATACAATGTGGGGTCTAAGGATTGAGGTTCTTTCAAAAGACGGTGGAAGAACCATGTACTCTTGCTGACCAAGGTAACGATCTTATGGTCCCTTGTTAGGGGATGAAAATTGGTTGATAGTATGAATAATATATCATCATGTAGTGGTTTTATTTTCAATATAGTTTATCTTCATGCGATAAGGATATACGTCGTGCAGTTTATTGTCATGCTATGCAGATTTTCTGATTTTACAATTTTAATGTTATGCGACCAAGATGTTTTCAATGTTGTTTATCATCATGTGGTGTGGAAATTATCAATTTATAGTTTTAATGTCATGTTACCAGGTCATTTTCCTTCCAGTTTAACCTCATGTGGTAAGGATGGGTGACTGACATGAAACATTTTTGTGCAATATATTATGTAAACATGCAATATGTATTTAGATCTAGGTCTTACATAGGAAAAATGAGATTTAGTAACTCAACTTCAATGTAGTTTTGGTGAATGTCTAATCAGTTGCATTTGGAACCAATATTGGAGATATGGGTGTCATTACGTATCTTATGATGATAGGAATCCCTCCATAAGAAGTTCTTGAAAGAGAAACACTCTATAGGAATTGACCTTGCATAGATGTTGGAATTATTTCCACTGATTATTGTTGATGGGAAGAATAATGTTTTTTTGGATGTCACTACCTACCATGTAGTTACAAGAATCTATCCACACTTATTTCTTGAGGAATAATGCAGTTTTACCTTATATGGAGAAAACATGGGATTCTCTACATGAAATGGGAAAATGTGGCCATATCCAAGGTGAAAAATATGGGCATCACTACATATCCTATGGTAATGTTAATCAATAAAATTTATTTTCTTAAAATCCCATGTGGTTCAATGTCATGTGTTCATTATGTAGATGAACTAACATGAATTCTTTCTGTTGGGACGAAGGATTGAATTTTGCGCATCGCAATGTTTCTCATGAGAATAAGAATCAAGCCATACATAGTTCTTGGATGTGGGTGTGGTAAGAGACATGCACCAACAAATATGGTCCTCTTAGGAATGATCTTTATGTATGTATAGTTTTATATCATGAAAGGGACATTAACCATGAAGTTTAATATCTTGTAGTGAGGACTCATGGTATTACTTTTTTATGGTCATACATTCATGACCGAGATGACCCTATGGTATGATTATATTCACTGATTCTATAGGGGAACCCCTACCGAAGTTCTTATTCTCATGTGATCTATGCTCGGTGTGAAAAACAAGGATGGAAAAGGGTTCCTCTCACTAGGTATAGGAAATTAAGGATAGAAAATGTGTATTTTTTCTTCATATGGTGGCCATATCGGGATATTGGATCGATTCTTCCCTGCATATCTCATTGAAAAATGAGAATCAAGTCATACGTAGTTCAAGAAAACATGTGTAGTTTAATTTCATACGGAAAGGACATGATCTGTGTTGATTAAAAGTTTTAGGTAAGGATATGGACCACCCAATGTGAAGGAAAAGGAACATTGTGGATCCATATAGTTTTATATCACGTGTTAAGGAAATAATTCATGTAGTTTAACATCATGCAGTAAGGAAATATTTTTATAGTTAAGCATAATGTGACCAAGATGAAATTAATAAAGGTTAACATCATGTAACCAGGATTCCATTTGTTTATTTTAATTCCATGTAACTGGGATTAATGGTAGGACTGACACAAATTTGGATTCCCATCTGATGACCACTATATAATGTATTTATTGAGAAACCTTACACTGGTGAGAGGTGTAACATCCTCCCCACCTATTGTGGCCAATGAGTAAGCTTTATTACGATAGACATTATGTATAATATAAGGACCTTCACATTTGGGTCTCATCTTCATAGAATTATTTTCAGTTATCATTAGGGTTCTGAGTGCCAACACCAGTTCTCATTGGAGGAATGAATGAAGGTGAAACTACGTATTAAAGGCTCATGTGATCCAATTCTGATGGACCTCCATGTTGTGTAATGTTTTCAACCATATCCCATTATGTTTCTCTAATTCATACATCCCCTTTTGTGATTTATCATCATCAGAGAGCTATCCAAAAAAGGCTATTCTGAGTGAAGGAATTTGGACCTCCATGGGAAACACATCCTCAGTCCTATACACCAATTAGTATAGAGTTTATTGTGTTGCAGTACATGAGGTGGTATGATAGGCCCATAAAGCATGAAGGAAATTGTCCGACCCTAAATTTTTATCCTTGTTTAGCAGATTATGGATTATTTTTCATGGAGTATTATTGATGGCATCTATATGTCCATTTTTAACTTCATAATAGCTAGATGAGTGATTGGACTCAATATTGTACTCCCGGTATAGTTTCTTCAACCTCATAGAATAGAAGATGGTGTCATTTTTCTCTATATTGTGTGAGGAACCTCAAACCTAGTGATGATATGGAACTTCATTATGTTTATAATGTTCTTCATGTTGACTTCATTGAGGGGTATTACCTCTTCTCATTTGGAGAATACGTTTTTAGCAGTAATGATGTACTTGAACTACTTAACAGTGGTAGGGAGATATGACCCCACAACATCCATTCTTCAAAAAATAGACAATTAGGAATATTTAATATAATGTAGAAATTCTAGGGATTTATGGATGATGTTTTCATTCATATAGAACACATGAATTTTTTGGGGGTATTACATGTAGTCTTATATCATGGATTTCTAGTAATATACCAACATCCTGATTTTATGGGAGAGCTTGGTCCCATATTTATGGGTACAATAAGAGCTTACATGGACATCCTCCTTGATTAAGGGAATCACTCCTTCTATAATGAATATGAGGTGGATTATGTCGAAGCCTCGTTTTTTGTGGGTATTTTTTTAATTTGGACCACGTTGTAGGGTGAAGTGTGTTTCATGACACCGAATCTATTCTCTTATGGATCGGTTTTTCAAGAGAGTCTGGTTTTAGAGATAACCAATTATGGGCTCCATCCATATAGGGGTGTCCATTGGTTCACCATGCTCTATGGTGGTGTTGACGTCATTGGTTTCATCCATGTCACGTACGATGATCGATGATACAATTATTTGATGTGTGATATGGAATATTTATTCCTTTTGATCAGGGTTGGTCAAAATGGTAGCTACATTAGTCAATGAATTAGTGAGAAAATTCTATGATTGGGGAATATTATGCAATGTGGCATCAAAAGAGAAATCTACAATCAGTCCCTTGACATAGACAGTGAGGGGGTCATGTTCATCTTTTTTTATGTCATATTCACCAATGATATTCATCATCACTAGTTTTGAATCCTATTTGATATTCAGGTAGGATATGTGTAGATGTCGGGCTAGTTCCAACCCTATGATGAGGGCTTGGTATTTTAGAACACTATTAGTGCAGACTTCATATAGTGAGAAGGAATACAGAGGAACAGATTTGTATGGGGAAAAAACACAATCCCTAGACCAACCCGATTAAGATTAGAGTCTTCTGTCATTTTTATAAAAAGAAATCATGAGGAACCATCAAATTACATCTCCCATATCATGGGAGTGTCATGAGAATAGAATACCTCCTCATCTTGAAACTCAGTGTCCACCAACATATTATATAGGGCAAGATGTGATATGAGGGAATCTACTATAGATTTCCCTTTCACTAACATATTTGGCACAAACTGAATGTCGTACTGCTACAGAATGACCTCACATCAGGCCAAGCAACCAATCAACATATAGATACCAATGATGTAATTGAGGAGGTTGACAGGAAAGACCATATAGAATTAGTGGTGATGTAAGTAATGAATCATATTTTTTTCACTTTGAATATGAGTTCAATGTAATTATTCTTTACATCGGGGTATCTAGTCTCAATACCTAACACTGTCTTACTGAGGTAGTAGAGATCATTTTCAATCTATAATCATTTTTCGTTGCGATGAGGGAACATAGTGAGTATTACATAGTGGCCACATATAAAATTAGTGGCCCCCCTTCCACCAGTGGTATCAAAATTGGTGGGTGTAGTAAACTCTTCTTGAGAACATCGTAGGCTTCTTGGAAATCATTATACCATCGATAGACAATTCTCTTATTCCTTATCCTGGTGACGGGGAGTGATTTAATGACCAGGTTGGCTAGGAATCACCAAATATTGGTGAGTTTCCCTTGGATCCCCATTAGTTTATTGAGTTTCATAATGTTGAAATTTATAAAATAGAACTGGTCATTTCTACATTAACCTTGATAATGAAGTGGCATTCCATAAGGAAAAAGAACTTCTCTAATGTTTCCTTGAAAAAAATTCATCGGATTCATCATTAGATTCTGTTTTTTGCATCTTATTGAAGATTGTTTGGGGGTACATGAATTGATCAAACCACTATAAGGATTTGAAAAGTATGTCATTAACATAACATTTGGATATCCTTTATAGGAACGACTTGAAGATATGACACATTTCACACTAATATGTAGCACTAGTATTCTATAACCCAAAGGACATGACCTAATATAAGAAGATCTCATGATGTTATCTAAAGGTAGAGAAGTCCTCATCTTCAAGGGAAATTTTTATTTGGTTGTACCCCAAATACCCATCCATTAAAAATGTTCTCGTTATCAATTCGTTTCATTGATCAAGATTTCTATAATCAACAATAAAAAATTGTCCTTCAGGTAGTACCGATTAAGGTCTGTGATATTGATTAATAACCTAATATTCCCATACAATTTCTTGATATATACGATGCTGTAAATCCATATTGGGTATTCCACTTATTGGGAAAAATTATCCTTGATCATTTTTTCAACTTTCATATCTACATTGGTGGAATTAGAGGGTTTTATCCTCCTAAATACCTTCTTTAACCAAATATTGTTTTAGGTAAGTTGATATGGTGTGTATCCACATCTGGATTCAATCCTGTAGTTTTTATATGGTTCCAAGTGAACACATATTACTTCTTCCTAATAAATTTGATATACATATCTTTACCTTCAAGGGGTATGGAAGTACTAATTAGAGTTGGCTGTGAGTCTTCTTTAATTCCTAGATTTATCTACTTGAGCTCATTAATGGTGGTGGAGACACATACCTCGAATATGGGAGGGTCGTTCCAGAGGACATCATCACCTTTTTAAAAATACGATTCATTAGAGACATTTTCAGATGAATATGTAAATATATGGTCTTCTACATCACTATCAGGGTGTGGGAGTCCTTGATAATAGCCATTATCATCCCCTACCATCTTATTCATTATAGAATGATGTCATAGCTGATTTCATTTCACATTAATTCTAGGTACATGAGTATTTGGATCTCTATGACCTGGTCTATGACCTCAACTTACTTTATGGGGAGCACATAGTCTCTATCGATCATACTCTAGGGGTTTTAGGGGATTTCCATGATCCATTGGAGGTGAAACATGTGTATCATCATCCATAATTGGTTGTTTTATTCCCTTTTTATATAATCTCTCTTTATTATATGTTGCCTCGCAGGTCTCAAAGGGTGAACTATATCCATTTAGTATGCCTAATTCTTTTATTGATTGTGTATTTCAAAAATTTAATGAATTTTGAAAGTACTTACATGTGGATATAGAGACATAGCCTTCTGACCATGGATTTGTATGCTGTGTATTTCGAGATAACCATATACCCAACTACAAATGTGAGCTCCCTGAACTAGGTTTTGAGTTTGATCTTCTTGAGAGGTATTTTCACATACATATCATACCCTTGAATGGTTATCTTTATGGGAGAAAAATCATGTTTTCTATATGCCAAACATTGAGGGGTCAAATCAGGATGATATTGATCCCAATGCCATTGTAAATCAAGTCCCATATGATGTTGAATTTATAGAGTCTTCCTGAAACATATAGGGCTATGATATTTTCTAGATGGACTCTTCATGAACGTACTCTATGAATGAAATGGTGACATGTAATTCTTATTACATGGTTTCCATAAGATAGACATCAGTTGCAGCAACTTCTATCTAAAATTCATGTGGGATTTAGAGGGCTTTAATGAGTGACGATCTGCGTTCCTTTGAAAAATTAAGTACATCACGTATTGAGAGATTGGATTGAAAAACTATAATCTGAATCATAATTTTTGTACTTTTGTTCCATAAGTTGGTACTTATAAATATGGGGTTTCTCAAAGACATGTAGCTCCAGAACTGGGGAACCAGAGGTAGACAATCCTTCTGATTTTACAGAGGTCATGGGAGTATCAACTTCCAATTTTATGGGCCACTCATTCCTTAACAATTATCTGGGTTAATTAGATAACCAAACCCCACTCTATATTAATCCAAGTCAACTAGGTGTAGAGGACTGAAGGAGAGTACTGGAACACCTCCATGTTTTTTATGTTCTCACTCGAGTTCCTTACCCTGTGTCTCAGCTACATATATGTCCTCTATGGGGATGAAACCATAATTTTGAATCTCAACATGTCCGTGTTATCACATGTATCCTTGGTTCCTACACATGTGGCCTCCTGTTCCCTAATTATATATAGAGAAATCATATTATGATGGATATTCATCAATTAAGAAAGGGGTTTCCAAGTGTATCACACTTTTCACGACTAAAGATGTGCTATTCATCTGACGAGGATTCCATTTGGTGGGGCGGTTACAATGTTGTGGATATTATAGGGAAGAAGTCTACAAGAATGAGGGTGTACATTGGGTTGGAGTGTGACACTTCCCCTTATATTTATTCCTACTTCTGGTGGTTACACCCACTTTGAAGAGGCATATCAGATGTGACCTCCCAAGTAGGTGGAGATATCATGGTTCTATGTAGCATGTCTCTCAGGGTGGAATGGACTCGATCATATATTTTCCGTGTAACTCCCCGACCCTAGCTACCTGGAGTCGGTGCATTACTTCGTAACATTGGCATGATAAAAAAAGATCAAGTCTCGAACGACCGATTAGTTTAGTTGCCTTGGAAGTACTAGATACATTCATAAATGTTATATTACATCATAAAGTGAAAATCTACAATAAAAAAGTCTCCATAGTCCACACTCATATCCTCTTCTGACTATCCCCGCAGGTCATTCAGAAAATACTTCTTCACATCCTGTAAAATATTAAAACATTGAAAGGGGTGAGCTTAGATGCTCAGTAAGGATAATAATATTGCGGAAGCCTTCATAAATAAACATTAAAATTTATAGCAGTGTATAACTAAAAGAAAAGCCTTTTTAAACTTGAACTTCACCATAATATGGAAAAAATAAAATTAAATCATGCCATTTACTTACTCACGTAGATATTCTACTAGTCGAATAATCACATGCAATATCAATAACCACTTTCATAATGATGGAATGCATAATGCCAGACTATCATAACCACGTAGCCAAGGCCTCGTGCCAAGACTACAAATAAGATTTTGTCAAGGCCTAGTTCCAAGACACTAGTTTGTCTCATGAGACCAACCGATGCATCGAGGAGCTATAGTGGGCTCCATCCGTCACTTATTAAGTCCAATGCATTCCTCATACGAATAGGTTTAAACATATCATAAACCATAACATAATCGTATCACATAAAACATGCATAAAAGAAACAAAACATTTCCACATTTCAATCACAAGATATCAATACAACACATTGATGTAATAAAAACACTTTCAAAACCATTTTCAATACCAAAATTAAAGAAAATTAAAACTTTGTATTTTTCATTTTAAAAAGTTGTGGCTTGTAGAGGAATCCGAAACTCAAATAATGGTCACGACGACGGAGAAGTCGTTGTCGCCACATACGTACGGCAAAAACATTCCATTTTTTCGTTTAGTAAAACGCTTCGTATAAAAAATATTCCTTTTGGATAAACATAAAATTCAAAGGGGTTTATACACAGTATAAAAGAAATTTGTGTATAAATCAAAAAATGCCACAATGAAAGGAGATTGAGACGAAGTCACTTACAAAGATCATTTTTTTAGAATAAAATAAATCTATTATGTGTATACACTATAAAAACACATAAAGAAAGTACAAATACAATATAGGACATAATAATATCATGACATAATTTGAATGTAGGAGATTAACCCAAAGAATGGAAATTGGGTTAAGAAGTTCCCTTACCTTGTGTCCGACTTCATTCGACCGTTCTTTAACCTCCTGAATAATAAACTAGAGTTAATATATACTTTATTAAGAACCATTTTCAATTTCATTAAACTTTTTATATCACTTATTACAATGTTATGAACATTATGTAATTATTTAAGTTAATAACTGTCGTTTTGTCGATCTTTGGTACTTGAGTCAACAATAAACTTCTTATAATTACAAGTTGTTTATGTGGTAGAATATCCATTATCTCCAGAATTATATTCATGATTTAGATGTCATATATATCATATATATCCAGTATATACATTCATTCATAATATTATGTAACATTTAGAGGTAAGAAATGAAATGCACCGTTCATGGAGACGGTAAGCCGTACGTACGCTTGAACGCTACTTTCATTTATATTTCGTATTTAATGGAATGAAATTATAATGATATAAAGGTATAATATAGTTCCAGTATAATATCATATATAATATCATTTACTCCATCCTTTAAACATTCCACATATGACATTAACGATTCACATCACTTTGAGGGGGCGGTAGTCCGCACTTCCTAAAATGAAATTATCGCGTTTACCCATAATGGAAATCATAAAGTATGCCATAAATGAGACATACATAAGCATAAGGAAAACAGAAACATATTATATATCATATATAAATATAGTGACATCTTAATGGCCACCTTTGAAGGTGTTATATGAGTGTTGAACAATCATCGTTTCGTGAGGCAGAAATTCACCATCCACAGAAACAGTATGTTCTTTAACCATTAGATGTAGGTGTGTGTAAATGTAGCTCGAATACTTATTATAACAACATCCTAGTATATTTAGGATACTGGTTTTATTACAAAATAAATGAATAAATATAGTTTATGGGGTTGGAGAAGCAAAATAAAACAAAATAACATAAGAGAAGACATTACCTTAAAATCATGTAACTCTTTTTTGATTTGAGACAAAGGATTCCTTGGGAAGAATTATACCGAAAGTGATGATTCTAGGAGTAATATAGGGAAGTTGGGAGAGTATTTTGGCAGATGTTGGACGAGCCAAAAGGCTTCTAAAGTGTGAGTAAGGTGGTAGTGGTGGGGGCCTTTTATAAGTGGAGAGGAGGGGCACTCTTGGAAAGTAATGAAATGTTACTTTATTATACAATGATTTTCGGATTTTAAAGGTCCCACACTAATATAATTCGAGGATAAGGTGATAAGGGTTAGAAATATACTCATCCAATAGGCTTTGGACAAGTGTAATGCTTATATTTTACATTATCCTACCATTTTATTAAAATCGTTAATTAATGAGGTAATCGCTCCATCATCATGATGTCATACATAATTTAATTTAATTAATGTCTAAAAATTATTAAAAAACTACTATGATATAGGAAATCTTTTTATCTTTCCAATGACTATTTATAGTCAAAAATATTACTTGTATAACCAAATGTAAAAATTGTTTTAGTAAAACATTTCATGTTTGTGTCATTTGTTTACTATAACATTAAATAAAAGGTATTTATGTCATTTTCCAACTAAAGTGGCTCCATGGGGTCCCCAAGTTGACCCATGGATTTTCTTGGTTGACCATGGCACATCCAATGAGGGTAGGACATGTGTCGAGCTCATCTCATATTATTAAAACATTATTTTTACCTTAAACTACACTAATTACCTCTAATCGCGATTAAGAACTTAAAAGTTACTATTCACCAAAAAATTATTTTAATCTCATTGAACTACATTTTATTTTTTAATGACAACCATGTATGTAGGATTTTTGAAAATCAAATCACAGAAGTGGTAATATTTCATTTAAACGAAAAATCAGTTTTTTAACTACCACTTAGTGGTTTCACTATTCATCAAAAATTGATGTTTTTCAGAACAATGCCAAAATTTCACCCTAAGCTATAATTGATATTCCGAATTCAAAAATGATGTATATTTTATGAAATTACAAAAATATAAGTGGCATTAATTAATTTTATAATTAATTCCCACTGTCACAACAAATAGCGTGTTTTTAAGAAACAATATATATCAAAAGATTGACAATTGTTTATGTCCAATTTCAAAGTGAAATTAATTCTAATGAACACCATTGGATAAAATGGTAAAAATATATTCTATGTATAATTTAAAACCACTCAATAGTATAACTTATCACTATAAATTATTTTGATTAAAAAAGTTATTTTAAGTATTTTCACTATTCATAAAAATTTGGATGTTCTCAGAAAATTACAAAAAATTCAACATAGGCTAATTTCAATATTAGGAATACAATAATGAATTCCATTTTGAAATATAAAATTTCTATAATTTTAAAAAGTGGGTATTACTATTCATAACGGCTACTTTGATTAGTCGCAGTGTGTTAGAACTCGAGGTTGCGTACAACATACGCTGCTCTATTATTCAAAGAGGAGCGTACCATGGAAGCTTGGGGTGTTACATTCTCCCCTCCTTCAATAAATTGTGTCCTCGCAATTTGAAATTTTTCTTTGAAAATAAAAGGTTGAAAACTGAAAATACCTTTGTGGAAAACCCACATCGAAAATAAGGTTAATAAAATTTAGCCTTAATAAGGGGGAAGGAGAAATGAAAAAGTCACCACCAAATTATGATCTCAATTAGGAGAACATTGGTGGCAATTAGAGACATATAATTGGAGGAAAAAACGTAAATATTTGTAGGTATTGATTGAGGTCATCAATCACAAACTAGTATAAAATTGAGGACCACAAAGCCATCAATCTATGATGAAAATATCATCAGTTCAACAAAACATTAGGTATTATGATAACACATTTTTGTTTTGATATCCCTTCCCTGAAGTTTAAGAATTAATTTCTTCATAAGAATAAGATATATATATATATATATATACATGACAAGTATAATTTCAACATTCAACTAATTTCTACCCCATACTTGTCGTTCACCCAAAAAGATAATAGAACTCAAAAATATTCTATTTATCCTATTTGTACAAGGTTACAAATATTCACACATACCATTTAGATTATTAAAACTATTTTGTAATAACCAGGGACTTCATGTAGGCTAGTGGTAGGTAATATAGGCCTGTCGCACTATGGTTGTGGGTTCGATTCCTGCAACTTTGTCCGACGCAACGGGTTATGCCCCACCCTGCAGGTTGCCCTTTTCCTAAAACTATAGTATTATAATATTTCAAAAATAATCTTCATAAATGTTTTATCCTTAAAAAATACTAACCAAAGATCAAATTAATCCATTCCCACATTTATAGTTATCCAAAATACTTCTTCCCAACTCACAGTCCAAATTTTATAAGGAAGGTAAACATAATGAAGATCCTTTTTTCCACGTAACAACATGTGAACACCTTCATCATGTATTCTTTTAAAACACTACAACATACTGAATTACCATAAATCTTTATTGATTACATTCATGATCCCTTATTCCTTATATAATACTAGATATACTCCTTCCATCCAAAAATTCATACGAATCATCAATCAGTTTCAAGGAAGTTAAGAATATCCAATATAATTTATCCAAATAAATCATGTCAAATTCCAAAATCACTATCTCGGTATTAGATCCATATTATGGTATATCTTTATCTCAACCATATATTTTCCAAAAATTTAACCTACTGTGGAGTAACTTTTCTTGGTTCCACACAATCTCAAGTCCTTGATGAAATAGTACTGCAGTACAATCCTTATATACTCCATAATTATTATAACCAGTACATCATTGATACAACACTCAAATTACAAAATTGTTTAATAAAAACATAAGAACTCTAATCATTACTCCTCATCTGTGGTAGTATCATAACTTGATTATTATCCAATAACATCATTTGGGGCATACTCTAATGATTTGGACATTGGTTTGCATAGTGTCCCCAATCCTTGCGGAAGAAGCATTGTACATTTGAAACCATTTTCTTACCCTTGCAGTCACGCACTTTGTGTCCTTCTTCTTTACACTTATAACAAACTCCCATTCCCTTTACGGAAGTTCCATGATGTTTCTTCCCACAATTACCACATATTGGAAAATTCTTCTTTCCCCTCATCCCTTTATCCATCATTCTCTCTTCCATCCCTTTCGTCTCTTGCTTCGCTTCAAATCCATAAGACTCAGAGAATTCTTTACTTATCTTATTAAAACATGATACTATTTCTTCATATGTTGAGAACACATGCGAGACTATTTGCCTTCGAAATGTTGTCTTAATACCATGAAAGATACAATCCTTCGTACTCTTTGGATCATACGTATTGCTGGAGTTCACATTCCATCCACTGGGAACCATTTCTATACATTGGCATAAACTAGGTTAGTTTATGAATTGCAATGCATAATTCCAAAATTGTAAAATACTTAATGTAAATTTAATGGTTTATGGATATAATCCATAATCATAAAAATGTTTTCTTTGAGGAATTATATTCTCATAACCCTTCATAGTGGTTTGTAAAGAAAACGATAATTATCCGAAGCATATCCCCCGAGAGTGTCGTAACCAAGAGTGTAGCAAGGCCGGTTGTCGTGCACCAGTTCCCGTTCGAGACTAGCTCAAAGCGGTGTTTTCGGGTTTTGACCCTTAGGTACATCTGTGCTAGAGCCGCCTCTACCTGCTCGTATCCAGACAGGGATGTATTGCTCAGAATACTCACAAAAACTGTATAATAAAAAAATTCTAGGAAGTTTTTCTATATTAATCCTCAAAGTCTATCTTTGGGATATGTGATATAATCAGAGTTTATCTAAATATAGCTTCCAAGGTTAGTACTAAACTTCCTCTGATACTAACTGTAACGCCCCGACCCCAGCTACCCGGAGTCGGTGCCTTACTTCGTAACATTGGCATGATCACAAAAGATCAAGTCTCGAAAGACCGATTAGTTTAGTAGCTTTGGAAACACTAGATACATTCTTAAATGTTAGGTTACATCATAAAGTGAAAATCTACAATAAAAAAGTCTTCATAGTCCACACTCATATCCTCTTCTGACTATCCCTGCAGGTCATTCATAAAATACTTCTTCACATCCTGGAAAATATTAAAACATTGAAAGGGGTGAGCTCAAATGCCCAGTAAGGATACAAATATTTCAGAAGCTTTCATAAATAAACATTAACATTTAAGGAAGTGTATAACTAAAACAAAAGCCTTTTTAAACTTGAACTTCAACATAATATGGAAAAAATAAAATTAAATAATTTCATTTACTTACTCACATAGATATTCTACTAGTCGAATAATCACATGCAATATCAATAACCACTTTCATAATGATGGAATGCATAATCCCAGACTATCATAACCACGTAGCCAAGGCCTCGTGCCAAGACTAAATATAAGAGTTTGTCAAGGCTTAGTTCCAAGACACTAGTTTGTTTCATGAGACCTACCGATGCATCGAGGAGCAATAGCGGGCTCCACCCGTCACTTATTAAGTCCCATGCATTCCTCATATTAATAGGTTTAAACATATCATAAACCATAACATAATCGTATCACATAAAACATGCATAAAGGAAACATAAAATTTCCACATTTCAATCAAAAGATATCAAAACAACACATTGATGTAATAAAAACACTTTCAAAACCAATTTCAATACCAAAATTAAAGAAAATTAAAACTTTGTATTTTTTATTTTAAAAAGTTATGGCTTGTAGAGGAAGCCGAAACTCAAATAATGGTCACGACGGTGGAGAAGTCATTGTCGCCACATACGTACGAAAAAAACATTCCCTTTTGTCGTTTAGTAAAATGCTTCATATAAAAAATATTCCTTTTGGGTAAACGTAAAAGTCAAAGGGGTTTATACACCGTATAAATGAAATTTGTGTATAAAACAAAATATGTAACAATGAAAGGAGATTGAGACGAAGTCCCTTACAAAGATCATTTTTTTGAAATAAAATAAATCTATTATGTGTATTCACTATAAAAAAACATAAATAAAGTACAAATATAATATAGGACATAATAATTTCATGACATAATTTGAATGTAGGAGATTAACCCAAAGAATGGAAATTGGGTTAAGAAGTTCCCTTACCTTGTGTCCGACTTGATTCGACCATTCTTTAACCTCCTGAATAATAAACTAGAGTTAATATCTACTTTATTAAGAACCATTTTCAATTTCATTATCCTTTTTATATCACTTATTACAATGTTATGAACATTATTTAATTATTTAAGTTAATAACGGTCATTTTGTCGATCTTTGGTACTTGAGTCAACAATAAACTTCTTATAATTACAAGATGTTTATGTGGTAGAGTATCCAGTATCTCCAAAATTATATTAATGATCTATATGTCATATATATCATATATATCCAGTACATACATTCATTCATAATATTACGCAACATTTAGAGGTAAGAAATGAAATGCACCGTTCATGGAGACGGTAAGCCGTACGTACGCATGAACGCTACTTTCATTTCTATTTCGTATTTAATGGAATGAAATTATAATTATATAAAAGTATAATATAGTTCCAGTATAATATCATATATAATATCATTTACTCCATACTTTAAACATTCCACATATGGCATTAACGATTCAGATCACTTTGAGGGGGCGGTAGTCCGCACTTCCTAAAATGAAATTATCGCGTTTACCCATAATGGAAATCATAAAGTATGCCATAAATGTGAAATACAGAAGCATAAGGAAAAACTTAACATATTATATATCATATATAAATATAGTTACATCTTAATGGACACCTTTGAAGGTGTTATATGAGTGTTAAACAATCATCGTTTCGTGAGGCAGAAATTTTCCATCCACAGAAAAAGTATATTCTTTAACCATTAGATGTATGTGTGTGTAAATGTAGCTCAAATACTTCTTATAACAAAATCCTATTATATTTAAGATACTGGTTTTGTTACAAAATAAATTAATAAATAGAGTTTATGGGGTTAGAGAAGCAAAATAAAACAAAATAACATAAGAGAAGACATTACCTTAAAAATAGGTAACCCTTTTTTGATTTGAGCCAAAGGATTCCTTGGGAATAATTATGCCCAAAGTGAGGCTTCTAGGAGTACGAGAGGGAAGTTGGGAGAGTATTTGGGAAGAGGTTGGCTGAGACAAAAGTCTTTGAAAGTGTGAGTAAGGTGGTAGTGGTGGGGGCCTTTTATAAGTGGAGAGGAGGGGCACTCTTGGAAAGTAATGAAATGTTACTTTATTACACAATGCTTTTCGAATTCTAAAGGTCCCACACTTATATAATTCGAGGATAAGGTGATAACTGTTCGAAATATACTCATCCAATAGGCTTTGGACAAGTGTAATGCTTAGATTTTACATTATCCTTCCATTTTATTAAAATTGTTAATTAATGAGGTAATCGCTGCATCATCATGATGTCATAAATAATTTAATTTATTTAATGTATAAAAATTATAAAAAAATAATATAATGTAGGAAATATTCTAATCTTTCCAATGACTTTTTATAGTCAAAAATATGACTTGTATAACCCCATGTAAAAATTGTTTTAGTAAAACATTTCATGTTTGTGTCATTTTTTTACTTTAACATTAAATAATAGGTATTTATGTCATTTTCCAACTAAAGTGGCTCCATGGGGTCCCCACGTTGACCCATGGATTTTCTTGGTCGGCCATGGCACATCCAATGAGGGTAGGACATGTGTCCAGCTGATCTCATATTATTGAAACATTATTTTTACCATAAACTACACTAATTACCTCTAATCGCGATTAAGAACTTAAAAGTTACAATTCACCAAAAAATTATTTTAATCTCATTGAACCACATTTTATTTTTTAATGACAACCATGTATATCGGATTTTTGAAAATCAAATCACATAAGTGGTAATATTTCATTTAAACGAGAAATCAGTTTTTTAACTACCAGTTAGTGGTTTCACTATTCATCAAAAATTGATGTTTTTCAGAACAATGCCAAAATTTCACCCTAAGCTATAATTGATATTCCAAATTAAAAAATGATGTCTATTTTATGAAATTCCAAACATATAAGTTTCATTAATTAATTTTATAATTAATTCCCGCTGTCACAACAAATAGCGTGTTTTTAAGAAACAATATATATCAAAAGGTTGACAATTGTTTATGTCCAATTTCAAAGTGAAATTAATTCTAATGGACACCATTGGATAGAATGGTAAAAATATATTCTAATTATACATTAAAACCACTCAATAGTATAACTTATCACTATAAATTATTTTAATTAAAAAAGTTGTTTCAAGTATTTTTCACTATTCATAAAAATTTGGAAGTTCTCAGAAAATTACAAAAATTTCAACATAGGCTAATTTCATTATAAGGAATACAAAAATGAATTCCATTTTGAAATATAAAATTTATATAATTTTAAAAAGTGGGTATTAATATTCATAACGACTACTTTGATTAGTCCCGGCGTGTTAGAACTCGAGGTTGCGTACAACACACGCTGCTCTATTATTCAAAGAGGAGCATACCATGGAATCTTGGGGTGTTACATTACGAGCCATCCAATTGATGAACATACATACACACATAGCTGGGACATTCTACCAACCATCCATTTATTTTAAATGGGAATCAGTTATGTGGGCCACATGCTCCAAAAAGTTATATAACACCACCTATCTAGAATCAACCATGACTTGATGGATGTATTTGAAGATAAAGCAATCCGAGATATTATGTCTCAACCATATATATAAGGGGAGGTATTCATGATGGTTATTGAGATTGATCTCATTGATTTTCCTAGTATATGGAATCACGAGAATGTTATTATCCAAGGATGCTGAAAAATAGTTGGGAGCTTGTTCATTTCAGAAGGAGTATGATTTATTCATTCATTTCTCAAATCCTGGGTAACCTGGATTTTTCAATGCTTCTGGAAGAGTGTGATTATGTAGTTTTATCCACTCGACAGGAGGTTTTGGGAGGTTTTGGGCCTGCCTAGGTGATTCGATTGGAACCAATGCTAGTTGTAGATGAATAATTGAAGCTTATGATTTTCTTAGACGTTTCCCTATGTACTAAGGGAATGGCATGAGATTTGGATCATGTTATATAAATGGGATCTTAGAGACATCAAGTAGTTTTTTGTAAAATTATAAAAACCTCATTGATATTTAATTAGGATTAGAGGCTTTTACAACTCATCCTAGGGATTTCCACCATAGATCTGCATCAATTTTTCCAGTGATAGAGGGATTCTGAGAAAATTGGTTACACATATAAACATTTATATGAAACCGAACACACTCTTTTTCTCATTTATTGTATTTATTATGGTCAAAAATCATTATTTTAATTATTTTTAGCTAAATTGAAAAAGGAACTGATGAAAGAGGTCTTCCCATCTGATAAGGGATCTTGTTGGAGGCTGCTATACTAAAAAAGGTTAGCCCTAATAGAGTCTGTACAAAACACCTCATCCATTTCATCACATGTTCATCTTGAGGTCCCATCGTCATCCCTCATTGGGATATAATGTGTGTGAGATTTTGTTAAGGATCACTAGAAACATGAAAGGTATAGAAGGTAGTATTGAAAAAATTGGGTCGAGTCAAAGTGGAATCCACCAATTCAGGATATGTCTCATTTTTAGAGTGCCAAAGTGAGTGTCATCTTTCTATGGATTCCATCTGAGTATCCCGAGACCTGATGATGTTAAGAAGCTCTAGGGGTACCACTATTTGAGCTACCTCCCATCTACATGGAGTGGGTGGGGGGGAAATGAGGTGGCCCCAAATTAATCTCCCACTAATTGTAAATTCATCATAAGACTCTATGATTTCCCTGGAGAGGGATAGGTTATAATCACCATGTAGCGAATTTGTGGTCATTTTCAACATCCACATAAATGTAGACCGGATGCTAAGATTTAGAGCTGACCCGATCCTTAGGTGACACTTTTTTTTGTGGATTGAATCTTATGGGAGGAGGGATATACACCTCAGCCTAAAGACAAAGCCTAGTGAGGATATTTCCACTGAGTAGCTCCCCATTGAGTTGCTCGAGATTTTGTATATCACTCTCATATTGTGACCACTTCTCCTACATGGGATTAACCTCAACTCTTTTAGGTGGTAATTAGGAGGTGGTCACACCTTTCCATTTGTATTTGGAAGTGTTCTACTAATTAGGTGGAAACTCATTATATAGAGGTTCTCTTATTTCATGTGCGTGAAACCCTGGTTGGTACATCCAGATCACTCTCATCTTGGGGTATGTTTTTCATGTTGGGGAACTATGAATTTGAACCTTAGTCATCAATATCTTCCATATTTATAGTTGAAAAATTCGTAGAAGCATATCATGAAATGGTTTTTTTCCATTACTTTTGATGGAACAATATTATTCTACACTGCCATTATCAGGGTGGTTATCTGAAACCTTGTCAATTTTCTGCCATTTTGGCTTTCCAAAAAGGTAGGGTCTGATCACCTTCATCATACCCTCCTTCTATATCATCTTGTGAGTAATGAACTTGAGAGTTTTTTCAGTCATGGTTGTCGAATGATCCCAAAAAAATTACAGGATTGTCTTATAGCAAGAGGAACAGGTGGGACACAGACTATTGATCTTTTCCACCCAACCTAGAAAAGAATTATTTCATTTATTTTTTTGATGATGGAGGAAATGACCCTTTCCCAATAGATTGGGGTTGTTTGGGGACACAATTGGAATTAATTGGTCATATCGTTGAGGATCCAATGATTCCAATTATTGATTTGATGATTCTCTAAATGGACATTGAGTTATAAATCCTCTATCCCAGAGGGATGGGGGTGATATGTAATCACCATTAATGTTCCCAAGACCCTCTTAGGGGATGATTAACCAGGATATTATTGTATACCACCTTTTTATTACATAACTTTACACAAGAATTGTACAAATAAAGGATGTTTTACGGTTTGGTGTATTGAAAAAATTGTACATAAAAGATAAAAACATAAAAAATTATTCGATAAGACTTGAAAGGATTCTTCAAGATTCATCTTAATTATATTTATTTCATATTATAACCAGGGTACATACATCATAGAAAAGGACGAGCTTAAGGCCTAGTAAGGGATAACATGGGAAGTCATTTACTTGCGACCTTGAGGAATATCAATAATAACTTGAAAAATATCATAATATCATGGTAAGGAGCCATATAATAAATAAAATAACATGCATAATAACTTTTAAATGTGGATATAATATTTAATTTACACTTTTATAAGCATATCACCAAGGTCCACGGCCAAGCTATGATAAAAATTACCTGGTCATTCACTAAGGTATCATAAAACTTGTCCTCACTAGAGATTAAATTCATTACCCAATGCATTGTATCACAATCAGAGAACAAAATTAATATGTATTAATTAATTTGAGCTACATACATCATAATAAAACATCTCATAAATAACCCATGGTTAATAAAAGAGATGGATTTCATATAAAAATAATGATGTTTTAAAACGTGCTTCAAAATATAATACTTTTGTCATTTTAAACCCACTGAAAAGGAAGGTGGGTTTCATGAATGTTAATAACAAAATTAAAATAGAAAATTTTCAAATATATGTGAATAACCCTAGAGAAGACAATGTTTTGGGTACTCATAAAATAAAATAAAATTGTTTCTTGATAAAAAGAGATAAATTTTGAGACGAAAATCAGGCAGCATAATGAGCATGAAACATGGTTTTAGAAAACATTAAAAAGGGATAAGACACATGTATAACAATAATAAATGACCATTAATATAGTAAAGGTGTATACTAATGTTGAAATATGTACTTGATATGGATATTTGATAGATATACCATAGAAAAAGTGAACTTGAAAGGAAAAGAGAACCTGTGATTTCCCTTACAGATTTTCGGCATCCTAACAACTTCACTTTAAAATTCCTAAAATTTTTTGAAGAGAAAAAGGGGTATGTAATCATTTTTTAATAATATTAAAAGTAAGGGGGATATTTAATTACATATACAAACATAATAAAATATAAATTAAAAAGGTATAACATAAAATGAGTTCTTGAAAAGAGAAGGGTGGTAGATTCCCCTACCTTAAATAGTGACTTATTAAACATGAAGATTGGGACATTAGGGGCTTGAGGAAACATTGTAAGGACTACATGGGAGGTAATAATATCATGTATTCGTGGATAGTGAATTGTTAATGATATACAGTGGAGTAATGGGTGCATATTTATATAATAATTAATTTATTTTTTTATTAATATTCGAGGACACCTTAGTAGTGGTATTCACAAAACCATGGCATTTCGCATGTTATATACCCATGGTATTGTCCAATTGGTACACCTCATATGATATATTAATGAAAAATATTTTAAAAGAATTTTAAATAACATATTATTTCATTATGACGCTATTAAACAAATGAAAACACAAAACTGTATTTTTACTATTCACCGGAAAACACAATATTTTATAAAAATCCCATAAATTCACTATAACCTCATATCGACAATATGAATTCAAAAATGACATTTATTTTATCATAATAATTCTATAAATATTATAAATTTATCTTCTAACAGTAAATATACTTAATTTTTAAAAATAATAATGGACACAAAATGCATAGTAAACTACACAGTAATTTTTTTGACACTTGAAAAAAATAAAATTATATTATAATTTTTAATAAAAAGTAATGTTTTTATAAAAATATTTAACCGTAAAAAATATTATTAATAAAACATTAGTTTTATTTAATAATTTAGACCTATCTAAAAAGTAAAAATTTTACACAAAAATCAATTTATCAAGTTTCATCTCAATTTTTAAGAAAAACTAACCTTTAGACATAAATTTTTTTTAAACAATGGGACCAAATTTTAAATAATTAGGGACCTGAAACATTACCCCTTAAAACACCTAAAAAATACCTAAGGGCAATTTTTGAGATGGTGATGGACTCTTTGGGTAGATCAAATAACGTCTCCCGAGTGGTAATATCCACTAACTCAGACATATCCCATAGAAGACTTCGTTCAAGATTAACATTTTGATGCTTTGCTTGGGATTGGTATCGAGTGAATCCTAGTGAGATACGTTAATGAGATACCATTTGGAATTTCAAAGGGATATGATCCTAAAATGTGTCAACCTACCTTTTGTAATTGTTTAGGGATTTGATCCTATTGTATGATAGATTTCCAAAAATCCATATAATTGTCAACTATTGTGCAGATATGATCGTTCTACTAAGACGATACTGAGATATGCTAATGAGATGTCTCTTTATTGATTGGAATATGAGCTTGTCCCAAGTCTTGTTCTATTATAACATGGTGAGGCTTGGTCAACACGAGTGTATGATCCCAATCCTAATCCATTGAGTTATACCATTGGCCTTTCTTGGAAAGGATATGAGTCTACCCTAAGGAATCTTCCTCTCTCACCCAGTTATCCCCAATTGGAATAGTAATATGAGACTAGTCTGAATATGAATTCCCCAAATGAACAGTCCAACAATGTCACACCCATGACCTTTTTTTAAATTCATTATTCATTTAATTTCATTTCCTTATTTTTTGGGGGTTTACCACTCATATTGGTGAAAATGGTGGGTTTCTAAAATTTGGGTCAAACCGTGAGCCCAATTCCAGATTTAAAAACAAATATCGTTTCTTCTATAACTCCTTAAATTTTTACTATTTTATACCCATTCCACTTCCCAATTGGGATACCCTGATATATTAAAATCACCATATCCCTTTGGACCACATAGAAATCCATAATCATGATGGACTTGGGTTTTTTATTAAGGTGATGGGCCTGCCCGTAAGCCCATTTCCTACTTTAAATTAATTTTTTAAAGTTTTAATATCTCATTCATTTGTTACTTTTTCCCCGTTATTACACCTCCCTCTCAAATACAATATCCCGAGGAGCACCCCCACTATCGGTATCGCAATTTTGGAGCTCAGGTGAACCGAGAATTAGGGCGATCTTTCATACTATTTCTCAAATCGACCAGATTTGATGAGGTAAAATTAATCTTTCATAAATCCTTCAATTCTCATCCTTTTCCCCCCATTTCTATCCCCACATGACCTAATATGACTCCCTCAAACCTAAATACCAGTTTTGGGTACTTGTAGATTCATATTTTGGTTTATTTAGGGCGAGCGTTTCAATATTTTTGCAATTAAGTGTTTCTTTATTTTTTTCTCCTCTTTTCTTAGGGTTTCATCCCACTTTCTTGACGTTACAAAATTTTCAGAACCTAGGGTTTAACCATGAGTCTTTTTGGTGAAAATTTGTGGTCTAGGGCTAGATTTATCATCCTTGTGGTGCCGGGTTGGTGTGGTTGATGTTTCTCACCATGTTTTGAGGGATTTGAGAATTTCTATAGGTGATTCTCTGGGTAACGGTTTAATGATGAGTTAGTTTTCTTGATTAAATAATTTTTCATGTTCCTTATATGATGTTAATTATGCGAAAACCATTTTTTGTAGCAATAGTAAAGCATTTTGTATTAAAGTTACATTTTTGTTTGAAGTGTGTATTTTTCAAATGTATTAAATGTGTTATCTCTTGTGGTAGTTTTGTAAAATGTGGAATTGATTTATTAGTTGTTGAAAGGGGCTGCCAATTTTGGTTGGGTAATGATATAGTGTCATTTGGGAATAAAAAGGGGGGTCTTTGAATGGGTTTTATGTGTATAACCTTGTTATACTCCTTGAAAGTGTTTTATGGATTTGTGTGTTCTCATGCGTATATTTTGTGATATTGTTCAAGTTGATTATATAACATTTGAAAGTAGATTATTACATGTTGATTTGGCTGAAAATTCTGTTTTGGTAGGGTATTGGTGTGCTTCTGGCTTAAAAAAAGGTTTTTGAAATGGGTTTTATGTGAAAATCTTGGGAATAATCCTTATAATTGTTTTATGAAAGTTTTGAATGGTTTATAGAGTTGTGTATGTGGTGAAACTATATCAGCAAACTGTTTTGGTAGGAATATATTTTTAAAAGGTCCATTTAATTTTTAAAAGGATTTTATGTCATATGTATCATCTTGTAAATATTTTATTAAATTATTTGATGGAGATATTGAGGTTTTAAAGTGATATGAATGCGATGTGGACTGTTTTGTGTGAGTCTGATGTGAAAAATTGAAATTTTTATTATGACAGGATTGTTATGTCCCATGTGTGTGGGATGTTATATGAGTTGAAATATATTATAGTTCTTTTCTAAAATTGTTTAATGATTTTGTGGAAGTGTTGAAGAAATGTGAAGTGTGCTGTGGGTTATTTTGGTGTGAGTCTGATTTAAAAATCATCGTGAATGAAAAATGGACTTTTATGAATTTTGTGGAATACAAATGTGCTGTTGGATGAATTTGTGATGTGGAAATGATATTTTCATGTTCAATTTATATTTATTGACTTGTTGAACTTGTTCGATCACAAGGGGAAAATCTGGGTATCTAGGTGGGTGGACGTGTACTAGTATGCTAGTGAATCTGTGGGGTTTGGCCTCAGTTTCACTTAGAAAGATTGATTCGTAAAACTATAAGTAAACTATGATTATGATGATTGGGGACCACTAGGTTATGGGTATGTTCCCTACTAGTGGCTTGTGAATGGTAATGGAAATTTTTGATGGTTACTCTCACCAAGATACGAGGTATCTGGGACCCACATCTAGCTAGTGCCTAGGGGTTATTTAATATTTCTTGTGATCATTAGTTACATTATACTTACCGTCGACATACGGTACATTTGGAAATAAAATTCAGTAGATTTGGTGTTTATTTTAAAAGTGTTAATCCTTTAAAATAGACCACTTGAAAACTGTTCTTATTCAAAGTTGCATCTTTTAGAAATTTTAACTAGCCTTTCATGTTTTTGAAAACATGCATGCTTTTCGTCTTTAAATGTTTGTAATATGGAATTTCTTAGTGGGGGTATCCTACTGGGATTTTTCTCACAACCTACTTACACAATGGGGTGTAAGTAGACTTTATTATTTTGTGTCACAGGTTTGGGTACAAGTTTTATGCCATTGGTTCGGGGTTTTAGCAGTCCATCGTGATGCCGTGTCGTGGAGATGGCTTGAGGGTGGTTCCTCTTTTCATGTGGAGGTTCTTGGGATTTCATGTCATGAGTTTTTACCTTTTTAATGGTCTTTAAACATTGTTTAAAATTGTGTAATTCAGTTCTGAATTTTAGTAAAAGATGTTTTGGTTTGAAAAATCCAGATTTGATTACTTGGATTCATTTGTTGTTTTAAGTATAAAAAATCAGGTAAATCATTCCCAATTTTCAGTTTTTGATACCCAGACACTTGTTCCATCCCATAAGGATCGGGAAATCCCTTCGGGACTTTCCACGGGATGGGTCTGGTGCCGATTTTGGTGGTGACCAGATTCAGTTTGTGACAATATGATATCAGAGGAAGTTTTGCTCTATTTGAGTCATGTTATTTGTGTAATAGTCAGGATAGTCTGGAGTTTAGATTTTCGGGACATGAAATTCCAGTTATGGGTAGTGTTCTTGATCAGTACACCTCATGTCAGGATTCAAGTCACCCGGGGAATTCTGGATTTATCTATGTCTTTTGGTTTTCTTGGTCTGATGATGATTCAGGGAAATGAAATGAGAGTTGGGTTAATGGTCTCACTGAGCTCTCAGGGTCTGGCAAGCCATGTGGAGCTAGGGATATTCCCTAGAACACTCTCAGTGATGGTGATGTGATTAGAATATGGATTCCAACCATATGTCCATGTCACCCACTGAAACTAGTTTCCTCTCAGATTGTTTTGTCCTTTAGTTTAGAAATCATGGATCTTTGGTTTTAAAGTGACTTTGTTTTACGAAGCCTAATGTATTTGTGAAATAATTTTCAAATAAAGAGGGAATTTTTTGATTTATGATATTGTGGAACTGAATTATCAAAATTGTTTTGAGATCAAAAATAGTTTTCCTACACCTCTTTTGAAATCAAAAACCATATTGAAGTTGGTTTTCAAATGTGTTTCCAATATAGTTTTCTAAACAATTAAAGGGTGTTTTAATGGGATGAGATGTTTTGGAATTTATGTGAATAACTTGAAAGTGAGTTATTTTCTAAATGTTTGTGTCCTTATGAACATTTTTGTAAGATGTGAATTGGGATTTTGATCACATTGTTAGGAGTTTTGAGAAAAAGGATGGGTTGGTTGACCGTTTTTTTTTTGAAAAGTGGAAATAATTTTAGTTTTATCCTTTGGTATTTCATTGAGAGACCACATGAAATGGGTTATATGGGACTATGGATGGTTGATGGCATGATTGGATGAGTTCCAGGATGAATATGATAGGGTGCTCGGTGTGGCACAAAAACATGCATGTGTGAGGCCCATGGGGTACCATTGGTGGATACGCTAACCGCTGAACCGTTGGTTTTCAGAGAAATGTTTTTAAAGTAAAACATGATGTGTTGATGAATTGTTTGGGATGGTGTATATTTTGTGTTTTTGGAAAATGTTGATGTTGTGGGGTGTTTTGAGTACAAGAACCCCTCTTGTTCAAACTGTGTTTTGGATTTGTGTTTGGTCGCTAAGTTGGGTAGAAGGACCGGTTAGTAGTCTCCTATGAGATATGTTTCCAGACACCTTTATGGTGGTTCCATTAATATGTTTGGATCTGTTTTGTGGAATGTTTTTACCAATAGACCAGCTTGGTTGGGTCCTTTGGTTCTCCCGTTGGATAGGGTACGCCCCCATTAAGGGTTAGTGCACAACTGAAGTGCAAGCCGGATTGTTTCGCCATTGGAAAATCCTCCAGTTGATCAATGTAAGGAATATTTTCTTGAGATTTGTAGAATGAGTCTACACCATTTACATTCTTGGTTTTTTTCAGATCCTCTTGTTGCAGAAGAGTGCTCGTGGATGGTTGAAAGAGTCCATAGTCTCTTAAGCTACCTGATTGGTCAAAGGTGAAAGTTGTATGGGGTTGTTATTATGGATAGTGACTAAGAGGGCCTCTGAGTCCCTTGTAGGTTCTTCGAATAAGGGGTTTATGTTAGTCCAACCGTGTGGGAAATCTGGCCATGAGAGGCTGTTATGGACACTTTATGGAATTTTGTGGTATTTGGGGATGTTATATAAGGCCCCCTACTTGTATTATTTCGATGAGTTGCTTTGGTCATGTTCGGTGACACGTTGTGATGTCGCGTGATCATTTGATTTTACAAGTGAAATTGTACAATATTTTGTGATTCTTTTTTTTCAGAAGTGTTTCTCCTTTCGGGAGATCTCGAAATCCTCTATTTTAGAGGAAGGTGTTTATATGTGTCCTTTATTTATATTGTTTCTCACCCGAAGAAACAAGGTGTGATGTGAGTCCATCCTCTAAACCCTTATTTCAGTGAAATTCCATGTTAGGGTAAAGTGTGTTCTGGAGTGTGTTTTGTCTTGGTGAACCCATCTGGGGTTTCATGTAGTTGTTTGTATCATAAAAAGAAGAAATTATATGTGGGGGTTTCCAAATACTAACTGCGAGGCCGAAGATGCTTCAATCATTCTAGCTCCAGCCATAGGTCCTGGAGAGAAGCTGGCACGTAGTCCGAGGAAATCCCAGGTTAGGTTATATCCTTATAAGAAGGACTGTTATTATTATGAGAGATGGGAATAGTTTAAACATTTGGTGTTTTCATATTGCTTCTTTTGTTCCCATTTGGGGGGAAAGAGGGGGAGGGCCTCATCCCCAGGTTATCTCCCAATGACTTTCTTTTCCCCTTGGGTTTACATTGGGTTTGAGGGAAAGGTTTTTGATTTTTCCAAACATGTTATGTGAACATTTAGTAGTAACCATTCCCCAGAAAACCATGTAGGTATAAGGATCCACATGGTTAGCGCACAGTTTCCCAAACTGTGCGGGCTAACCGTGCGGCCGTCCCAACTCTTTTAATTTTGAGGTTTTTCTATGCCGGCCCATATTGGTCAGTTAAGATGGTTGGTTCTTATGGTGGGGAGACCACTATGAGTCTCATGTATATTATTTTTAAAATGCCTAATGGGATTCTACCCCTTGTACCAGGGAGTTTGTTTGGGGGCACCCCTATTAGTTTCTTGATTCTATCTCGGAAAAAAATTTATGTTGTCTCTTATGGTTGGGGAGCCCATTTGTATATCCTTGTACTAGTAAATCACTTTTTTACTTGGTCTTGGCTTGGATGTGGGTAGTCTTGTTCGGAGATATATAACCACCTACATCTTCCTTGGGTAAACATTGGGATTGCAGAGTTCCCAATGGTTTAGTTATATCAAGGTAAGTGTAACCTTGTTTGATGTTCTTGTTTGTTTGGGAAAATTGATTGAGCCTTGTTCAGATAGTGTTTTAGGAGTTTCCTTTTAGGATAAATCCTGAATGTTCTTAATCATTTCAGTAAAGAGGATTATTTTTGGATGTGAATTATTCCCTCTTTAATAGATCAATTGAGGTGTTTTGGCCTTTGGGGGCGAAGTTTAGCAAAGGAGTCCATTTCTACCTTTTGGTTGGGTTTGGTTTTTTCTATGTCCTTGATGTGGCTTTCTGAGGGCGGAAAGTTTTATGGTGGGGAGAACTGTTATACCCATTAGCTTTTTTTAAAATTCATTATTCATTTAATTTCCATTCCTGATTTGTTTTTGGGGTTTACCACTGATTTTGGTGAAAATGGTGGGTTTTGAAAATTTGGGCCAAACCGTGAGCCCAATTGCAGATTAAAAAAAAAATTGTTTCTTCTATAACTCCTTCAATTCATACTATTTTATACCCATTACACTTCCCCATTGGCATACCATGATATATTAAAATCACCATATCCCTTTGGACCACATAGAAATCCAAAATCATGATGGATTTGGGTTTTTTATTAAGGTAATGGGCCTGCCCGTAAGCCCATTTCCTACTTTAAATTATTTTTTAAATTTTCCATATCTCATTAATTTTTTATGGTTTCCATGTTATTCCACCTCCCTTACAAATCCAATATCCCGAGGATCACCCCCATTATTGGTTCCACAATTTTGGAGCTAAAGTGAACCAAAAATAAGGGCGATCTTTCATTCTCTTTCTCAAATCGACCAGATTTGACGAGGTAAAATGAATCTTTCACAACTCCTTCAATTTTCATCCTTTTCCCCCATTTCCATCCCCACATGACCTAATATGACTCCTTTGAACCTCCATACCAGTTTTTGGTACTTGGAGATTCATATTTTTGTTGATTTAGGGAGATCTCTCCAATATTTTTGAAAGTAAGTATTTCTTTATTTGTTTCATCCTCTTTTCTTAGGGTTTCATCACACTTTCTTGACGTTCCAAAGTTTCCAAAACCTTGGGTTCATACCTAGGGTTTAACCATGAGTCTTATTGGTGAAATTTGTGCTCTAGTTTTGGATTTATCATCCTTGTGGTGCCGGGTTGGTGCGGTTGATGTTTCACACCATGTTTTGAGGGATTCGACAATTTTGTAGGTGATTCCGTGGGTAACAATTTAATGATGAGTTAGTCTGCTTGATTAAATAATTTTTCGTGTTCCTTATATGATTTGAATTATGCAAAAACCATTTTTGGTAGAAATAGTAAATAATTTGGTATTAATGTTTCATTTTTTTGAACTGTGTATTTTTCAAATGTATTTCATGTGTTATCTCTTGTGGTAGTTTTGTAAAATGTGGAAGTGATTTATTAGTTGTTGAAAGGGGCTTCCAATTTCGGTTGGGTAATGATATAGTTTCATGTGAGCCAAAAAGGGGAGGGGGTCTTTGAATGGTTTTTATGTGTATAACCTTGTTGTACTCCTTGAAAGTGTTTTATGGATTTGTGTGTTCTCATGGGTATCTATTGTGATATTGTTCAAGGTGATTATATAAAAGTTGAAAGTAGATTATTACATGTTTATTGGGCTGAAAATTCTGTTTTGGTAGGGGCTTGGTGTGAATTTTTCTTAAAAAGATGTTTTTGAAATGGGTTTTATGTGCAAAGCTTGGGTATACTCATTATAATTGTTTTATTAATGTTTTGAATGGTTTATTGAGTTGTGTAAGTGGTGAATCAATATTAAAAAACTGTTTTGGAATGAGTATATTTTTAAAAGGTTCATTTCATTTTTGAAAAGGCTTTTATATCATATGTATCATCTTGTAAATATTGTATTAAATTGTTTAAAGGAGATATTGAGGTGGTAAAGTGATAAGAATGTGATGTGGACTGTTTTGTGTGAGTGTGATGTGAAAAATTGAATTTTTTTATGAAAGGATTGTTATGTTCCATGTGTGTGGGCTTTTATATGAGTTTCAATATCTTATAATTGTTTTATAAATATTTTTAATGGTTTTGTAGAAGTGTTGAAGAAATGTGAAATGTTTTGTGGGTTATTTTGGTGTGAGTCTGATTTCGAAATCATTTGGAATGAAAAATGGACTTTTGGGACTTGTGTGGTATACATATGGGATGTTGGATAAATTTGTGATGTGGAAATGATATTTTCATTTTAAATGTATATTTCTTGACTTGTTGAACTTGTTTGAGCACAAGGGGAAAACCAGGGTATCTAGGTGGGTGGACCTGTACTAGTATGCTAGTGAATCCGCGGGGTTTGGCCTCAGTTTTACATAGCAAGATTGACACTTACAACTCTATCTAAACTATGATGATGATGATTGGGGACCACTAGGTTATGGGTATGTTCCCAAATAGTGTCTCATGAACGAGAATGGAAATTTTTGATGGTTACTCTCACCGAGATACGAGGTACCTGGGACCCACAGCTAGCTAGTGCCTTGGGGTTATTTCTTATTGCTTGTGCTCATTAGTTACATTATACTTACCATCAGCATATGGTACATTTGGCTGGAAAATTCAGTATCTTTGGTGTTTATTTTAAAAGTGTTAATACTTTAAAATAGTCCACTTGAAAACTGTTCTTATTCAAAGTTTCATCTTTTAGAAATTGTAACTAGCATTTCATGTTTTTGAAAACATGCATGAATTTTGTCATTAAATGTTTATCATATGGAATCTCTTAGTGTTGGTATCCTATTGGTCTTTGGATTACACACTACTTACAAAATTGGGTGTAAGTATACTTTCTTATTTTGTGTCACATGTTTGGGTATAGGTTTTATGCCATTGGTTCATGTTTTTAGCGGTCCATCGTGATGCAGTTTCGTAGAGATGGCTTGAGGGTGGTGCCTCTTTCCAGGTGGAGGTTATTGGGATGTCATTTCATGAGTTTGTACCTTTGTAATGGTCTTCAAACATTGTTTAAAATTTTGTAATACAGTTCTGAATTTTAGTTAAAGATGTTTTGGTTAGAAAAATCCAGATTTGGTTTCTTGGATTCATTTGTTTTTTTAAGTATACAAACTCGGGTAAAGCGTTCCCAATTTTTAGTTTTTGATACCCAGGCACTTGTGCCAGCCCATGGGGATCGGGAACGCCCATTTAGACTTTCCAAGGGTCGGGTCGGGTGCCGGTTTTTGGCGGCGACCAGATTTGGTTCGTGAAAAATGACCCTTTGGAATGGGAGATAGTATATTAGCATCCTCTTGTATTTCTCAAAATGATGTTAGTGAATTATTTCATTTGAAGATATAGGAATATTAACATGGATTTTTTGATCTTTTGGAATATGTAAGACAGATTCACTAAAAGTAATATAATCATGTCTCGAGGCTTTTATTCCATTATAACATTGTTATCCCCATCTTGAATGGGGATATATGCCTGATCATGGGATTTTTGAGTATTCCACTGGACATATTCGATATGAATATGAACTTGTTCCGAGTCTTGTGTCTCCTATCACTTGGTGATCCCTAGCCTGAATGGGTATGAGCCCAATTCTAAGAATATTGAATTTTCCAGGGGACTTTGTTGACATACATGTGCTCCTTTCCTAAGGAATGTGACACTCTCACATGGTGAGCCTCGATGGAAATGGGATTATGAGCCCGATATGATGCCTCATCATTTATAAAATTATACCATATATCCTCCTGAATAAGAGAACGAATGTACGTTTTCTCTAGAGTAACCACTTCTTCATAATGATTAGAGTGTTATGATATCCTGGCTATAGTGATAGGAGTATGTGTATGTCCCTACATCTAAACCAGTTTTGGGATATGCTGGCGAAGTTCTTCAACTATTTCTAAAATATATATTCATTTTATAAAAGTGTGTACAGGGATATAAGACTACTCACTTTTTACTCCATTGTATATTGAATATTTCTTTGATTCAATTAAGGATATATACCCAATTATTTGTTCCATGTTCCATATAAATATGTTGATGTTCTTCATGCATGAGGTTAGGGATATGCACCTTCCCCAAGCCTGCATTGGGAATATGCCCACAAACTTGTTTCGAGTGACCAGGAATATGAGACAACTCACAATTTACTACCAGAATATAGCAATAGAATTTGTGAATGGGAGTGGGGATATAATCCCACTCATGGGTGTCAAGAATCTTCCATGCTCAATGTGTCTTTCTTGTAGCCCGTACATGGGAATCAATGGTGGTCGCATGTTGGGTGGTACCCATAGCCGGCGGATGGTGGGTACCGGTGGGATGGTGCAGGAAACTATTGATGAAAATTTCCCTTGGTGGAACCTGAATAGAAAGGGTTTCTTCTAGGACTCCCCATTACACCTTCATCTGAGACTGGAGGTGGAAGTTTTCACACTTTGTGGATAATCTCTCGAAGTGGTTAGTTTGGGAAATGAGGGCCACTACCTTAAATAAAAATTTCCCATGGCTATGAAAACTCACAAGTATCCAAGATTATAGAACATCATGGTGAGATTATAGGGTCAATATTGTACCACATTGATGGTAATACCAGACCATAGTGTCCTCCACATCACATTGGAGCTTTTGAGTAGGTGATATCATTTTATGACCTTCAAGAGACTTATACAAAGTTGATTTACAAGAGTGATTACTAGATGAGGAAGAAGTTTTCTCAGATTTGGACACAATTAATGAGAGCAGTATTTATAACATGCAGACAAAAGAGAGTAGTTTCCTTGATTAATAAAATATCATAGGCATGATATACTCATTCAGATATGCATGGTTACCTAAATTATTATTTTATCCCTAATCTGACCATTCTGATAGCATGGACTTGTCTACATGAGGATGGACGGATTTCTTGAGAACCCCAACAATAGAGGATCAATTGTAAGATCATGATGGTCTTACTTATTTGTTTTTGTGTGGTATGAAAAAAGAGACATACCGTATGATTAATAGATCATTCTGTTATTTGAGAGTTTCAAGTAGAGTTTTTAATTTTTTTCGTATAGTGTGAAAAAATGTATTGATATATAATATCCTAATAATTTCTTTATTAGATAGATTCACATTGGGTTCACCATTTTTTTGATGGAGAACATATGATTGAGAAACACTTATTGAGATGAGTTTGGCTGGTCTAGGTAGTTGATTTTTGGGGGTTTGCATTCTTGCACAATCATTTGTATTGGATCACCGTTGTTATTATTAATGAAAGCTTCCAATAGTTACCCAATCCATAACATGGTAAAAACCTAACTTCAAATGGAAGGTGTCCAATTGGGGTTTCAACCCAATGATTCTTAGGGACTTGAATTAGTTGAGAGGATGTGTGGTCGGGCTCATCACACCCTTTTGAGGGAAATTTTTTCCGACTCCAGGACTCTCATATAGATCTAAGATATGTTCGTGAATATTTTCATAATCTTAATATGGGATATGTGACCCTAACAAAATGATTATTGGTTAATTTTCTTTATATAAAAATAAAAATGTATCTCATTTATGAAAATAGGAAAGGGGATCTCATAATAGAATCCACATGTATGTATCTATGGTTCTTCATCCATTTTTTAATAATGGATGGAATATTTATTTTCGGAAGCTATATAACAAGTTACTTCAAAATCGTCCTCAATGTAGGGAGGCAGTTAATATTCCATGTAGAGTGTTAAGACATAATGAAGCATCCTACAAATCAAGGTTATTAGTGGAATCAATACCCACATAAGTCATTAAACACATGTTCTTTAATTTCATATGGAGAGGAAATATGTGAAGGCAATGAGCCACTAAATGTTTGAGCTTGGGTATTGAGGAGATTTCCTATGTATCATTTTATGGTAGGAATTGGAGTTCGCATAATTTTTTCACACCCTTATGAATGTCCCTAAGGTAGATTTCCCCATATGGTATATTTTTATATCATTCCACTCCTTAGGGATTGTGTACTAGGATTTCAATAGTTGGGGGAGATTTGTGATGGAAATGGATTTTTTATTGCGGATACCTAATCCCACATGATCTATCCTCAGTGTGAGAAAAAAATGATTTTTAGTGATCAAATACATTGTATATGAACATGGGACTTGTGTACTAAGACAACCCTTGGTCTTTTAATATGGGTCTGAGGCCTCAAATTAGTTTTCTACATATCATGATTTTGGTAGGAATTAGATTAATCATAGTTTAGTTGATTTCTTAGTTAGCTAAGAGATCAGGTAATGTGATTAGCTCATGGGAATGATTGGGTCCCTATGGTTGAAATGTTGATGACATGGTGGGACCCACCCTGAAGTGGTTTCACATTTGAGAACAGGAATTTGGAAGGCATCCAATATATACTAGGTATGGAAGGAATCAAATTCATCATAGATCATTTTATGGGGTTTCACACAATGATGTTTCCCTTATTCTTACAGGGGTTTATTGTGCAAATTATATGATTATTACAACTACCTAAGACCATGTGATCCATGATCATTGTGGGAAACAAGGAATGAAATGTAATAAATGTAATTGTTGTGGATGTGGGAGTTATGTGATGGGGATTACCATAGAATATTAATATAGAAGATAAACCTCAGGGATTTGTCCTACATATCCTAGATATGATAGGAATCAGAGTCATCATTGTTCCTTGTATTGGGGATTACACTCTGAGGTTTCCCTTATATGAAAGTATATTCATAACATACAATTGATCGGGTCATACTCTCAACGGTTTCCCATTTAATAATGTCTCAAAAACTAAATATGGAAAAGGTAATCAAACTATAGGATTCCCTATTATTTTCCATTATTGCCTGCCTGACTTGGGCTGATTGTCCACTCGGAATGCCATGATTATTTTCTCTACATGTCGGAGAGTGCCTACATGACATGTCCAAAGAATATAATGTGGTCTTATTTAAATCTAAGGAGGACTTATCTTAATTGGGAGGTATTTTAAAATGGTTTTTGAAATATCTATTATGACTTTTTTAGATGACATCGCTAGACTAGGATGGTTGACATTAGAAGCCATCCGATGACCTTGATAACTATTCCATGGGGTGTTTCTTGATCTAGGTGACTTTCCAATATGTCATCATGTGAGATGGTTTTCACAAAAAGAGGACATTGTGAGAGTCTATGTGAAATGTATTGGAGGGAATTTAATTTCCTGAGTGACATGTCTAGTGGACATCGTGAAGCCTGAAAGGCTTGCATAATAGACATCCTGAGAGCCAACTAACATGCTCTAGTGCTACCGTGAGACTCAAACAACATATGTTGATGAATTAAATGAGTTATGTGACATATTTTAAGGACATTGGGATACATAAATGGTGAGCCCTGAGGGTTTCATGAGACATGGATGACATGGCTAAGGGTCACAACATAACTTTCTCTGACATATCTAGAGGACTTCACATGGTGAAAATAGTATACCAAAGTAGCATCGTGAGATATGGGTGACTTGTCTGAGTGTAGTTTCATGTCTTAGATGGTTCAAGAATATCCTCTATGGTTTAGTGTATATTTTCTTTATATATTACTCCCACATTAAGACTTTTTATTGGCCTTTATATTGATAATTACAAATATTTTTCCAAATTTAGCTTATTTTAAGACTCACATGACCTAAAAGATATGCGAGATGTCCTTTTTGTGTCATGCCAGAAGTCTTTCTCATGATCTATGAGGGATCATGTGAAGTGTTTATTCATGTTTCATTGTTCCTGTAACTGTTCTCTAGTATCTTACCAAATGGAAAGCTTTTTCAGTCTTGAGATCTGGCACTCTGATAAACCCGTTCTAGAACTTGGATGCAAAGGGGCCAACTTCAAATATGGAGAATCATTACCTTGGTATTGGTTGGTATTGATGATTTTTTTAAAGAGTGGTGGGGTATTTATATTCCTCTCCATCCTAGTTATTCTACACTTTATGTGACATATATCACATATGTTCATGTTGGAGTCTATAAGGGCTTTGCCACAGTGTGTCTTCATGAGTCTCTACTATAGATCGCTTCGAGGGTGTCACCCAATTTTCAGCAATCCTGATTCCCTCCTGTAAAATTCTCCCTTATTGGATTATTTTCAATTAATGAGGAATTTTTGAATCACAAAATCAAGTAAAAGGAATTCCATATTATCATATTGACATGGCTAAAGACTTTTTCAAGATCAAGTTTCTCGTCCAGAGTCCCTCTTGTGATCTCATGAGACCAGTCGGGTTCTTTTCATGAGAAATGGATGGTTTGTATTGAGACTATTAAAGTATTAGGATGAATTCTCTAGGAGTCTTGAGAGACCGTGTTGTGGATGGACTTAGCACATTGGAAGGGTTTTAGGACAACAAGAGGCTCTCACATCTTCTTTTTTATATCATTTCTTTTATTATAAAAATATTTGGAGTAATGTGAGAATGTATAAGGTATTTAAAAGACAAATAATATACCTCTTGGTAATATGTCGCCGGAACCGTAAAGATTATATGGAGATGTAGAGGAAATTCATGGAAAATTTCATCCATTTTTTCTTAGGAATCCAAAGGGGGAGCCCGAGGTCTTCTAGACACACCCGAAGCTCCCCAAGTGATGAGGATGACATGCCGGTGGGCTTTTTTGAGATGAGGAAGACATGCCTCTAGGGTATCATGGTTTCTCATGGATCTTTTGAGGCATGTCACATGACTTTTATGACTATGAGTGTCTCCTTCCTCCCCCCCTTTTATTTGAATTTTTTATTTTATAAAGGATCAATGGTCTCACAAATTATCTTGAATGTTGTCGAGGAAAATGATTTTCCCCATAGATGATCAATCTGTTGAGTTTTATGATCATAAGATTCCTATTCCTTTTGTTAATTTTACTATTCTTTTAGAATGAATTTTGTATGGGTTGTGAGGCCCTCACTAGTTTATAAACCACATGACCTAGGGGAGCTCATCTGACTACCACTGTGTGATCATAGGTTGTTCATTGTACCTTTACAAAAGCATATGGGCTTATCAAAGGGAAATAATAGGATCCTCCGTAGGCTATACACTGCATATGGTTATATTTTTTGACCTTATTATTCTTATAAAATTTCATTTATCTTAGATTCATACAAAATTCATGAGTCTCACCTGCCTTATCCTTATTTTTATTTTGCAGGGAAAATAAATCCCATATCCATTTATTTCTTCCTTTATGAATTCTTGGATTCTCATTTGGTGTTCATCAATAAGCTATTTAAAAATATAAGTGATTTCTAGAAACATTTAACCATTTTTTTGAAATTATTGGGGATATATGGTTATGTAATATGATGTCAAGACTGAAGTGTTTTATTGATAGTAAAAGTGGGTAAATGTTTAAACCTAAAAAAACAAAAGTTAGATTTTATGTCCAGTAATTTTTCTTCAAATAAATAGCTACGGTCATTGAATCATAAAGGAAACAATGTGAATAAAGGTTAATATTTCAATATGACATAATTTCATAGGATACCTAAATAATTTTGAGAAACTTCATTAAGATTCCACATCAGGCGTTAGTGTAATGAAAATAAATTCGTATAAATTAAAGGTTATATGATACCAAACACATACTTTAAAAATTTTGTAAGTATACATGATTAAAAAATATGGGAAATAATCAATGGAACTTTTATTTTTCATTTAAAATATTTTGTTAATGATTTTGAATAATTGATTCAATTCAAGGGAATTTATCATGTTTAGAAGGATCAATTTAATGGATGGGTATTTTATTCTTATTTTTCAAATATGATAAAATAATATATTTGTTAACAACTAGTTGTTACAAACAATATGAGATAACAGATTTAATAAACATGGAAAACAATTCCTCATATTTTATAAAATACTTTAAATGAATATGAATATAAAATTATATTTACCAATGATAGAAGAATATATCTGAGTTATTTGTTAAAATATGAGGAATTGAGATTCCACCAACCATCAGTGTCATATTTTAGAGAATAAAATATTCATTTCTTAGAAATTCTACGAAAAGATAAAATAACATATAAGATATGGTTGTAAATAGTATATTTGTTAAATATTCCTAGTAAATTAAATAATTGTAATTTATTATATATTAAAGAGTTTGTGTAACATATCATGATATTATGGAGAGAATATAGTTTCTATGTGTCTAGTGGAAGTATATTTTTGATATCTTGAAGTTTAAAGGACAAAATAAAAAATTATGAAAGTCATTATTTTAAGTGATTGTTAATTAATATCATAAATTTTCATAAGGTATGATAGTAATGATAAATTTAAATATTTACATTTTATTATCACAAATATCTGAATACCACTTTATATTATAATCTATTTTAGGTTATATTATTAATGATATAATGTAAAGTGTAACATAGGTTACCAAAATGATCTCATAGAAAAACGTTTTAATGGAAATGTTTCAATAATGATGATGATGATTAATGTATAAATAGTGATAAGTAAAAAACATAATTTATCAGGAAAATAACATTTTATGTTGAGAGGAAAAGGGGTTTGAATACCTTTTTAAGGAGTTAAAAATTTGGAATATGATTCCTAAATCTCAGAATTATTAAAAATATATTTATTCCTAGATGTTACTCACTAAAGGATTTCAGTGAGAGTGCCTTTAGGTGGTCACATAATGACATGTCATGAATTATATATATATATATATGGAATTAGTTTGTCAAAACCAAAAAATTGAAGCAAATATAAGCTAATTTGTGATTCTATCATATGTTAGATGAATAGACATGAACTTCTGTATGAATTTGTTATGTAAGTTTAAAATATATTTAGAATATAAAATGCATCATATAATAAAAAGGTAGACTTCATTGTAACGACTCGCATCATTATGAGTTATAAAATTTAGAGGGAATTTGAATTTATGATGTGGTGAGGGTTTTGTTTTGAGAACTGGGACTCTAAATTGTATTTCACAAGTTTAAAAATATCTAGAATATGTTTTTTAGTTATGGTTAAAGGCATAGTAAGAGTCTTGAGTATTTTAGAGGATGTTGGGGTAGGTTTGGAGGGGTTGGGCTGCTAAAAACAAAACCTTCAGGTCATTGATGATATTAACATAGGCTCATATCATGAAATCAATGGGGATTGCCTCATTCCCATAAATGTTTTCTTGTTGTGAACCTATATTCCAATCATGAATTGGCATTGCTTTTTCCCCTTGTTATAAAATCTTTGATGTAATTTGGAAAGGATATATTTTTGGGAACCCACATAGAATACATCATTACGGGTCTCTTTAATAGAAATAAGATAACCCATTTGGATATCATATCCCCAACTCTTAGATCTCCTTTAACTAGATGGATTATTAGAAGTTCATCACACAAATTTTAGGTGGTATATCCTCCTCCATCTCCCATGTTCTTCCTCCATTATTCTTAATTTTTGATTATTACATATAGAGTTTATTTGAGGAATATTTCATTGAAGCATGAATAAAATGTTACGTTTTATGGGGCTTTCATATGTGTCTCATAGGAGATATACCATAAGGAATAAATCAAGTCGATATTCATCATTTTCCATATGGTATTTGACTGTTGAGTTTTCTTTATATTTCCACTAATTCGTGGTGAAATTAGAAATTGATTCATCATTTTAATTAGGGTCTTTATTTTATGTTCAGGTGTTCACTGGAATAGGACTATACCTTTTTTTTCATGGTTTCTATGTTGTAGAGAGACTTGGTGAGTTTTGAGTGGGTAATACAAGGTTTATTTTTTATAACTAATTTATTAAATAATTAATTAATTAAATGATATTTTTTGATGGAATAGGAGCTCATGGACTAAATGGATGTCATTATGGGATTCAGATGGATTTTTAGATCATCGATTGAGGTAGGGGGCCTTGTATTTATTAATTTATCTTGTTAAACTGGTGATTTTATTCTAATGTGCCATCTTTATTGTTATCTATCTATATATTTACTATTTTTTAGTTTTCCTAGATGACTGGAATAAGATCACATTGTCCTAATAATCAATGTAATATATATAGATTGTTAAATGACTCGATGGTGGAAACATGGTTAAAATAAAACTAGTGTTCCTTATTATATAATTTTTAGAGGCATGGATTTAGTTTTGGAATAAAATATAAATCCTTTTTAATATATGATCCTAAAAAATGGTTTTGGGTAAAATTTAAATTTAAGGGGAAAGATGTGATTTGTGTACAAGTTCTGAAATATAATATAAATGAAAATGAACAAATTTATAAAGAATGTTTGATTTTCTATGATTTATGGGATTGGTGTGAGTAAATCCGCATATTATGATTTTTCAAATGGATTAAAAATAGGATTTTTAACTTTTTTATGAATGAGTAAGTGAATTGGATTGATATCATTTGGGGTTGTTTGAACTCATGAAATAGATATACTTTTTTCAAAATCATGTGTGCTTCATGCTATGAAACACCTTCAGTGATAATTTCGTTTCAATAATAGGAACCTTTCCATGAGTGATATGGCATGGTTAACCACACCTTGAGTGAGAAGATGTTGGATTATTGGAAAATGTTGGTTCTGTCATGAGTGAGATAACTATAGCGGGATACATAATTGAATTTTGGACCACCATGAGTAAGATGAGTTCTGATTTTTATTGGTCAATAGGATCTTATGGATTATCCTACGGTTCATAAGACAGTAGTGGTCAGTTAATGATGCTTCCTCCCTTGGGGAGATGGGATGTTCCGATCCTCATGTCTGGTTATACTATACTAGAAGCCTTACCCAAAATCAATGGGTGTGGGATGTGTTTTAGTATGTGATGGTAGGATTACGACATGGTGCTAATGTAGATATTTTAATGGTAATGGTATAAGCTGAATACTGTCCTGAAATAGACAGTATTGTATGGGTTATGGTATGTGGCAGATCTCGTTATATTGACAAAGAAGGTATTATTTTATGTGAATGATGTGTTATATTTTTGGATGGGTGTATTTTATAAGAATAACCACACATATTTAATAATATTTCATTCACATCCACTTGATTTCCAAAACTATTAGTTCTATTGAGGCATTGGGGATTACTACTTGATAGTTGGACATACCCCTCCCCATATAAATGTCATGGGTTTCAATGTACATTGTTACACTTTTCTATTCTCTCTTAGGACATTGGTATTTCATAGAGTTATAAACATGGTTCCGTCAGTAGGTCTTGGAGACTGGGAATTCAGTAGGATAATTATGTGAGTCAGTCCAGAGGTCGGGTATTTTATTTCACGATTATTAATCATATTATACTATGTGTGAAATTTATTGTATTTTATTATATTTATTAGATGTTTATCGATTTCCACCCTATTTTTATGGATTATTTAGATATATTTAATGATTTCCATTATGGACTACATGGAATTTTTTGTGCTCTATGTTCTAAGTCAACATGTTTTTTTGGATTTCAAATATATGAATGGGTTTTGAAATTTTTTTAATTGAATTTAGGAATATCCCAATGTATTATTTATATGTAATATTAAACCCATGACTATATTTGGGCCATGATACTAGTCGGTATCCTTTTCCATATGCAAAAGTGCACCAGAGGTTATGTGGTAATCCTGCTTAGGTGTTGATTGTGAAATACAAGATGTTGAATTACAGAATGGTATAAGATCATATCTTGGGATGATATAGTGTTAGTTAGAGAGAGATTAAAGATATTTGGACTCTTTTTGTAGACTTAGACCAGGCTTCGAAATATGAAATCGATTCAAACCTAAGTTTCCATGGGATTCCCATCTCTAGAACTATGAATTATAAGATCAATGTAGTGTTTTATTAAAGTAAATATCCCAACTTGGTATGGATGAGACTTGGGATGAGAGTTAAGGGTTAACTGGTAGGTTGTTAGTGTTTTATGCATCATGATAATGTCATGCTAAGGGTGTGATACACACGCCAATGGGAAGTGTTTTTTTACATGATCACCCCATCAAAATCCATTATTAACTAAAGAAACATATAAAAAAATTGAAATTTATTTAAATATATTATTATTAGTCATTAGATTATATAGGTAAGAGGGGATTTTTTGGTTGATTTTTATGTGATTATTTGTCCTACAAATTGTTTTTAGGATGGTTTTATGTAGAGAAAAACCCTGTTATAAGAAGAAAAATCCTATTTTGAAAAGAAAACCTATGTGATGGAACAAATGAATATGTGAAATGTTTCTAATGTTGATATTTCATTAAGTAGATTTTGGTGATGGTGACATGAAATAATTTTAATTTTTATGTTTTGAGAAAATGTATGGAAAATGGATTTTGATGTTTTATTTCAAAATGGTTTGGAAAATGTGATTATTTTTTTGGAAAATTGAAAAACTAGGCTAGGAATTTTGGGTATTTTTTTATTTTTATGAAAACCCTTGTATTCCATATGGTGTTTACAAAACTCATATGACTTTTTTTTAAGTAAAACTATTTGAACATGTTTTTTAAAATGAGTGTATGGTACCTACAAAAAAAGGTTTTCTTGTATTTTTTTTGGTCGGAAGTGAAGAAGATGCTTGAAATGTGTTCTTATCTTATAGTAAATATTTTTTGGGACTTCCATGTATTATTAGAATGTGTGTAATATTTTGGTCATTTGTGGGGAAAAACTAGTTCTTGTGTAGGTCAAGTATACTGGGTTTTTAGTGTTGGACTAGGATGACCTTGAGTGTTTGGCTTCTAAACTATGGTTTTATTTCATGGTTGTTGAGAGAGATTATTATAGTGGGATCTTTTATTTTGAAGTCTGATCAAGTATACAAATGTAGTTTTCGTGGGGTTGGGGATGAAACCCCTAGATGTATATTTTTGTGGTTTTGTAGGTTGGACTGTTTGATGTTTGTTAGTGATTTTTTTGGCATGTACCACTTTTTGTGTGATTCTAAAAGGAAATTATGATGATGAGGAGAACCATTAGTTTGAATTTTCATTCAGTAGTGGAGTCTTATTGTAAAGACCTAAAAAATGAACTTCTTTTATTTATGTATCTATTTCCACATCATAAATTTTTATTAGGATTTACAATAGAAGAACATCGAATTGCTTCAGACCGAAATTTTAAATTTCAAAAAATGGTAGTATTATTATAACAAATTATGTGATATGTAATAATGGTTATTTTAACAAAATAGTATGATTTAAACTCCCCTTTTTAAATGAAAATTATAAAATAATTTTATTTTTTCTATGTTTCATAAATTTAACAATGCAATATCACTGTTTGTTTTCTATTCGTTATTACTTTCTATAACTAATGATTTTTATATTTAAAAGTAAACTTTTTAATACATAGAGAATTTTAATGGTCAAATAAACATCATTTTTGAATTTAAAATGTTAAAATTAATCTTGGGTGAAGTTTCAGTAGTTTTCTAAGATGTTTCAATTTTTCGATGAATAGTTTTTATGAATAGTGTTATATGAATAGTGTTTTCTTGGTGAATTGTATTTGGAGAAGTGTTATTTTGATGAATATTTAAAAATTATTTTATCATTAAATAACTTTTTACAGTGAAATGATTTTAAAAAATCCACCTTATATGGTTGTAATCAAGGTGAAAAATGTTGTTAAATAAGATCAAAATATTTTTTAGTGAATAGTAACATACCCTTATGAATAGTAATGAAAATATATGAATAGTAAATCTGCCAAAAAAATAGAAACATCACCCATGAATGTATAAATACAATTTAGACATCTTAAAAGTGAAAAAATTGATCATAGTATAAGTTATGGTATTTTTGTATGTCATAGATATTTTATTTACTATTTTATAATTAATTTAATAATTTAAAATGAAAGTGTATTTTCATAAAATTAAATTATAATTTTTTAATTTATTGTCTTATGGTTATTATCCAATTTTATGGGACCTTGATTACTTTTTCATGGTGTTACAAAATATGTTATAGTTTTAGAGTTGTTTTTTATGAATAAATAATGAATCTATTTAAAAATTAAACTAAAAATATTTATAAAAATACTTTCATAAAATGGAGTTCATTTTTTAATTCAGTGCATCGATATTAGTTTAGGGTAAATTTTTGGGTTTTTTCTAAAATAGATGAATTTTCATTGAATAGTAAAAGTACAGTTTAGAGTTTCGGGTGTTCAATGACATCAATAATGATTTAATCATTATGGTCATCTTTTTAATAGTAATATTTTCTATGAGGTGTCTCAAGTGGCCAATACCATGTGAAAATACCCCATGGTTTTGGAAATACCACCAATGAGATGTCCCATGGAAAATAATTAAATATTTTCTATCTTTTCCTATAAATACCAAGCCATTCCCTTGTTAACATCATTACAAAATCCCTATCAACAATTTTCTAGTCTTTTTACCTCCCAATGAGTCCTCCCAAGGTGTCCTCATGCACCCCAAGCTCCCAGCTTTCTAGATTATAATGCTACTTTTCAAGGTAAGGGATCCTTTCACCTTCTTCTTGTAAGTCATGACTTTCATTATGTTATGTCTTCTAGTTTCCATCTTAATATGTTGGGATATGTTATTATATATATTGATTACTATAAATTTAATCTCCAATTGATGAGAGATCCTTTACACTCTCTTCAATCGATTTCTAAATTTTTAGTTTACGCCGTTAGGCTATCGATTTTCTTAAAAGAAATCACATCTTCTATTTTCTTTCGAGTTTCATTATCATATGGAATTTCCTTAAAATATCCCTACCATGATCATATTACTTTTTATTCTGTACTGATACTGTATTATGTGTTTTTTATGAGTGGGTGACTCTTGTCCCCTCTCTTTTCAACATTTTCTAAATCCATGTTATATAGCAGTTATGCTGCAGAATTTTGGTCTCAAAACCTCTCTCTCTTTTTCTAAAAAATTTCTTATATTATTATTGTGAATACCCAAACATATTTAATTTGTAGGGGTATTAATCAAGACATAATATTGATCTATTTGATTCTATAATTGACATACATATAACCCTCTCTCCCTTTCTATGGGTTATAAATGACCTAATGCTATTATTTTTAAGTACTTTTAAAACATCACGATTTTGAAGTGAAATCTATTCCTTTTACTCTCTATGGGTTATTTATGAAATATAAGATTATGATCTATGTGGATCACATGAAAATAAAGACATATTAAGGGTGCACCTTGATAGTGCAACAATGCATTGGGTAAGAAATTTAATCTCTAGAGATGACAAGTTTCTCAATACCATGTGGAATAACCTTGGTAATTTTTATGACACCTTGGGGATGAACCTTGGTGATATGTTCATGAATATATAAATTAAATGTTTTAGCCACATATTAATGTTATGGTTCAAGTTATTTTCATTTTTAAATGCCTCTACATCCATTTCTCATGTCTTCATGTTTTTCGTCAAGTTGTTCTTGATATCATAAGTAAACTGATTCCCTTGTTTTCCTTACTGGGCTTTATGCTCACCCCTTCCTTTGTTGTATGTCTATAGGTTATGAGATGCTGTATTTGTACATAGGATGAAATTTTCAAGAGGCTATTCATGGATATTTAAAAGAGAGTTTTAGGTTTTCATGTATTTTTTTCCGGATTTCTAAGACATTAGACTTTAAAGGTCCTTTGTTTGTAAAATATAATCAAAATTTATGTAATAAAAAGGTAGGATACCATAGTTGCTTTCATAGGATTGTTTAGTTAATTAGGGAAAATTGGATATGAAAAATTTAGGAATAACCATATAGAAAAGGTTCTATATAGGAAAACATCCTCGTATTGTGGTGAAATATTAATAAAGTGGTTTCTGAAAAAATAAATCCTTTTCTAGATATGAACAAGTGAATGTGGATCATGCACAGATGTACCTAGGAGTGAAAAATCTGACAAGGATTTTCGGTCATAACTTGAGGTATCCTGGTACATGACAACGAGCCTTGATGTACTCTTGGTTACAACACTCCCGAGGGATATTTTTGGTCAATCACAAGCCTTTTATGAATCATTATGAAGGATTTATAGAAAATGTAATTATTGTTAAAGAATAATATTTTTTAAGAAATGAAATTACATTATAATGATATGTTTTCAAATAATAATAAATTTCTAATAAGAGAAAATTGTGAGGTCACCGTTTTTTAATGGTGGAAGAATGTAACGAACCAAAAAAATGAGCTTCTTTTATTTATGGATCTCTTTCCTCATAATAACTTTTTATTATGTTTTACAATAGAAGCACATCTAATTACTTCATACCCAAATTTTAATTTTAAAAAATGATATAATTATTATAAAAAATTAATTTATAGGAAATAATGGTTATTTTAATTAAATAGTATGATTCAAACACCCCTTTTTAATTGAAAATGATAAAATAATTTTATTTTTTTAAATTTCAGAAACTTCACTATGCAATTTCACTTTTACCTTTCTATTCACAATTATTTTTAATAACTAAGGATTTTTATATTTAAAAGTTAAATTTATAATTCTTAAAGAATTTTTATAGTTAAATAAACATCATTTTTGAATTCCAAATGTCAAAATTAATCTTGGGTGGATTTTTAGTAGTTTTCTAAGAAGTTTCAATTTTTGATGAATAGTATTTTTTTGAATAGTATTTGATGAATAGTGTTTTCTTGAAAAATATTATTTGAGAAATAGTTTTATTTGGATGAATAGTAAATGGTATTTTATTATTAAATAACTTTTTTGTGAAATGATTTTCAAAAATACATCATTCATGGTTTTAATCAAGGTGAATAATGTTTTTAAATAAGATCAAAATAATTTTTTGGTGAATGGTAACATACCCTTATGAATAGTAATGAATATTAAATCATCCAAAAAAATAGAAACGTTTCCCATGAATGTATAAATTCTATTTAGACATCTTAAAAGTGAAAAAATGATCAAAGTATAAGTTTTGGTATTTGCATATGTCATAAATATTTTATTTAAAATTTTATAATTAATTTAATAATTTAAATTGAAAATTTATTTTAATAAAATTTAATCATAAATCATTACTTTATTGTCTTATGATTATAATATAATTTTATGGGACTTTCAATACCTTTTCAAGGTGTTACAATATAAGTTATAATTTTAGAGTTGTTGTTTTTTGAATAAATAATGATATTATTTAAAAATTAAATTAAAAATAATTAGAAAATTATTTTCATAAAATTGAGTTTGTTTTTGAATTCAGTGCATCGATATTAGGTTGGGGTAAATTTTTTTTGTATTTTTCGGAAACATTTAAACTTTTTGTGAATAGTAAAAATACAGTTTTGAGTTTCGGGTGTTTAATGACATCAATAATAATGTAATAATGATGTAATCATTATGTTCTACTTTTGAATAGTATGTTATTCTATGAGGTGTTTCAAGTGGTCAATACCGTGGGAAAATACCATTGGCAAGCCCATGGTTTTGGAAATACCACAGATGAGGCATATCTTGGAAATTAATTAAATATTTTCTCACTTTTCCTTTAAATACCAAGTAATTACCTCATTCATTTCATTACAAAATCCCTCTCAATGATTTTCTTGTCATTTTTCTTCCCATGGAGTCCTCCCAAGGTGTCCTCATTCCCCCCAAGGTCCCAACCATAAAACATTCAAAGTTACTATTCAAGGTAAGGGAACCTTTCACCCTCTTCTTTTAAGTCATGACTTATTTTATGTTATGACTTTTAGTTTCCATATTATTATGTGGGGGTATGTTATTATATACCATTATTACTTTCCATTTCAAGTATAATTTATGAGAGACCATTTCCGCTCTCATCAACTAATTTTCTAAATTATTAATTGACGTCGTTAGGTTGCAGAATTTTGGTAAATGAAATCACATCTTCTCTTTTCTTTCAAGTTTCATTTTCATATGGTATTTCATTCAAATATCCATACCATGATATTATTTATTTTTATTATATAACCATATTGTATTATATTTTTCTATAGATTGTGACTCTTTCCCCCTCTCTTTTCAACATTTTCAAAAACCATGTTATATAGACGTTCTGCTGCAGTATTTTTGTCTCAAAACCTCTCTATATTTTTCTCAATAAAAATTTATTTTATTTTTGTGAATACCCATACCTATTTCTTTTCTAGGGGTATTTATCTAGACATAATATTTTCCTATTTGACTCTGGAATTTACATATATATAACCCCCTCTCTATTTCCATGGGTTATAAATAACATAATGATCTTATTTTTAAGTACATTTAAAACATCATGATTTTGAAGTGAAACCCATTTCTTTTATTCTCTATGAGTAATTTATGAAATTTAATATTGTGATCTGTGTGGCTCACATGAAAATAAAAACATTTTATGGTTTCACCCTGATAGCGCTCTAATGCATTGGGTAAAGATTTTAATCTCTTGAGATGACAAGTTTCACAACACCTTGGTGAATAACCTTGGTAATTTTTATGACACCTTTGGGATGAAACTTGGTGATATGTTCATGAATGTCTAAATAAATTTTTTTGGCCACATAATCATTTTTGGTACATGTTATTTTCATTATGATATTCTTCTACTTCCATTGCTCATGTCTTTATTTTTTCATCAAGTTCTTATTGATATCCCTAGTAAACTGATTCCATTGATTTCCTTACTGGGATTTCTTCTCACCCTTTCGTTTGATGTATGACTCAAGGTTATGAGATGCAGTATTTGTACATAGGATGAACTTTTCAAGAGGCTTTTCAAGGGGATTTAAAATAGTGTATTGTGTTTTCATGTATTGTTTCCTATTTTCCTAGACACTATACTATAAAGGTCTTATGTTTGTAAAATATAATGAAAAGTTCTATAACAAAAAGGCGATATTCCATAATTATAGTGGGTATCACCATAAGATTAGGTGAATAAGTTGTTGATATATTAGATTATTTGGAATTGACGATTTTGATTGGGTACCATCTGAGTGTTTGGTGACTAGTGTTTTGTTTTAGGTGTTTAGGTGATGAGTTGGATGCATTGGAGTTAGTTTCAAATATGTAGGAAAGTTACAATTAATGGATTGATTACAAGGATACACTAATGAGAGGAAGAGTCAAATAGGTCAAGGGTATATTTTCCATATATTATAAGGGATTTAGTCATAGTAAAAAAAATAATTGGATTGTTGAGGTGGTAAAAAATGATTGTGAGTGTGTAGACCTAATTTATAAATTTGGGAATTGTACTCTTTAGAGTCCATGTAACGACATTGGACTTGGGGATGGTGTTGGAATGACTATATAGTGATTTATATCAAATAGTCATCAATTCTTGGGGTGGAGTATGATGTTGGATGTGTTTTTATGAGATAATGATCATGTCATTATACTGAGTGTCAGTTTGGGACCATAGATTGGGTTGTTATATGATGTGGTAGTGCCTTTTGGAGTGAGGTGTCATGTTTAGGTGAGGTGCCAGTGCGTTGATAGGTGAGGTCTAGTGGTTGTGAGAGAAGTCTTCTAGAGGAGGAGCAATAAGAATTGATACATGGTGGAAAATGTTATGAGTTTGAATCTTTATTGGGAGTGTTGATTAGGATGTGGTATATTTCATTGGATGATCAAACCGGTAGTATTGGAGGAAATCCTTTATATCTAGGTTTGGTGTTTGGATTTTCAAAATAGAAGCACATTTTGTGTTTAGAGATGGAATACAATGAGTTAGTTATGAATTGGTGATCATGGTAGGTTGACGTTAGTGTTTTTAGATTTCTGGAAACTTATCAAGGAAAAGAATACTAATGGTGTGGATTTTCAAATGAACTACATCGTTATGGGTTGTAAACCATAGAGGAAATTTAAATTTATGATCTGTTGAGGGATTTGTTTTGAGAACCAAGACACAAAATCATATTTTTAAAGTTTGAATGTATCGAAAATATGTTTCTTGAAGTGCTTTGAGGCCGATTATGTGCATAGAGTGTTCATGAGGATGACAAGGAAGGTTTATAATGGATAAGATACTAAAAAAATAGATTTAGGCTATTCAAAATATGAAAATTGGTCCACTTACTGAAATAATTATGGAAATGTGACTTTCCCTCCTAGCAAGAGAAGGTATCATGGTGTGAACCCCTATTCACACCCTGAAGTAGTGTTGAGAAGCCCCTTTTATTAGGGGTTGTCATGTAATTCAGCTTGGGTCTATTTTTAGAAATCCACTCATGTCCCCTTATTCTTGTTTTTCTTAAATAAAAGGGGTAGATAACCTTTGGCTCTTCTCTTCAACTCTTTTGGTTATCCTTCTACCATGTAGGTTCTTGGTTGTTTCTCACTTTAATTCAACGTTGGATCCCCTCCTTATTCTACCTTTTTATTCCTCCTATATGGTGTTTCTTTTGGATTTTTCCATATAGGGGTTTGAGAGGATAATTTGGATACAGCATGCTGAAATCAACACTATTGATGGAGATTTCAAATGAGGATCATAGAGTATATCTGAATAGGATGAAATGAATATGAACCTAATCATTTTCCATAAATTATGATTCCATGCGAGTCTCCTCAGGTTTTAAGGTAATTTTAGGTGGAATTGGACATCTATTTGTGATTTTAATTTCTGGATTTTTCTTGGATCAGGTTTATATTCACATCATAAGGGTACCAAACATTGTTTCTCATGGTTCTAGTTTCATTGGGCTACTTCTTGAGTTTTTCATTATTTATTCTGAGTTGGTATGTTATTATTAATTTATTTGTTAATTAATTAAATTATTTTTACTAATGAGATAGGTGATCATGAATGTAGTGGAGGTTGGTATGAAATTGGGATGAATTTGTAAATAATATATTTAGGTATAAGGCCTTGATTTATTTGACAATCTTGATCAACTGGGGATTTTATGTTCATGTTCCTTCATTAGAATTATCTATATATGTAATGTTTTTGTTTTCTAGTAATTTTATCCAACATGTTTGTGATATAATAACTTCGTCATAATAGTCCACATGGATAATATGACCTTCTAAATAGTTCAATTGTGTAAAATTGGTCAAATAGATGCTGATGGACCTCTCAATAGATTATTTGGATGTGTGCGTTCTGTTTTAAAAAAATTAATTCGCTTTTCAAAATATTATTTCAAAATGGCCTTTATAACAATTGTATGTTCAAATGGAAAAAGGTAATTTGATAATGGTTTTTGAAATGTTATTTCAAAACATATAATGGGTTTTCTAAAGGAGTTTTTGATATTTGGGAAAAGTTATTAGTGTTACTTAAGGAGCATGTGATGACCTTTAAAATGGTTTTATAAGGATATTTTAACTTGGTGTTTTGATAAATTACTATGGGGCTTATCTTGACATAATTTTGGTCCATTTGACCTCATGAGAGTGATACCCTATTTTTGAAAGCGTATGTTCTTTTTTATAGGCCATATCATATGTGATAAGTTAGCGGTTTTGGATGGAACATTTCCATGAGAATGTTTTCATGGAAGACCATGCCTTGAGTGAGAAGATGTGGATTTATAGGTGGAATTTGGGTTATTCATGAGTGAGATAATTATACCAGGATGGGAAATTAGATGTGGGTCCACTGTTAGTGTGATGGTGTTTGAGTTTCGATGGGTTGTGATATATTATGGATTTCCCCACTATTAGTGAGATGGTAGTGGTCGGTTGATGATGTATCCTCCCTTAGTGAGAAGGGTTGGTAAGAAGATCATGTGATGTCGAACGTCACTAGAAACCCTATTGTAAATATCTTGGTATGGGTTGGGTTGAAGTATATGACTATATAATTATAGAATGGAATAAAATCATGTATTGTATGGGTTATGGTATTAAGTTAATTCCAACATGGAGTTAAAGTTGGAATTGTATAGTTTATAAAGAGAGGTGGATCATAATATGGCACCGAAGCAGGAATGATTATATATGAACGTGTATTATTCTTTTAGGTGGGTTTTTTTCATGGGAATGACCCCACCTATTTATAAATATTTCATGATAATCTACTTGATAATAATAAAAATAATAATTTGTGAACCATTGGGGATTTCTAATGGATCATTGGACTCACCCCTACCCATGAACATGACAGGGTTTTCTATGTACATGGTACAAATTTCCAGTTTTCTCTTAGGACACATATATCTCTGGGAGTTGTATACATGGTTAAACTAGTATGTATTATAGGTCAAGGATTTGATAGGGTGACTATCTTAGTTGGTTCGGAGACAATGTATTTTATTTCTATTTTGGTTCAACATGTACTATTAGACTTTTTTGATGCATCATAAAAATATATTTACTGCTTTTGAATCTAGAGTATGAGGGCCCAAGGGGATCCTTGTAATATGTCAACAAGTATTTTTGGGGTTTTAAATATATGGATGGGTGAAGCCAATTTTTTGATAGAACATGTGTATGAAACTTGATCTATTTAGATGGAATGCTATCCCCATGATTATTTTAGTCCCTCACCACTAGTCAGAAGCCTTTCACATGTGGGGAGGCATGCCTGAGGTCATGTGGATACCCTTCTCATGAATCGTTCGATTGCATATCATATAATAAGTTTAATTATAATTAACCTATAAAAATAAGAGTTATACCTAACTTATGTTCAGTATAGAGTATCATTGATTGTGATGAATTATTAAGGTTAACATGAGTTGGATTCTGTAACAGGATACAACATGTACTAATGAGACCCAAAATGAGTTCTTTATGCTATATGACCCCCTAGTAAATACCACATGGGGTTAATAAACTATATACTTGGTTTTATATGAGTTTATTTATCATATTTGGATTTACCTATACCTATGGTTGGTGAGATACTTGTCATGATAACATTCATACATTGATACTTTCTTATGAAAACCTTGAGACTTTTCTAATCAGGTGTTGTTTGGGAATGTTTCTGATCATGTAATCTGTTATAGTTTTCCCAAAATGGTATTTTTCCTCTCGTATGACATGTATGAAATATGGTGCATAAATTGAGATAAATGGGAAGTGTAAGACCATACCTACATAGTAAAAATGATGTAATTATCTATTTCATTGATGAACATGATATGTGTTCATCAACTAAGATGAATAAAATGGGATGCATTCATCGACCTAATAAAATTATTTCTTATAAAAAGGATAATATGAAAATACATAATTAAACATGTTGTAACTAGTGGAAATAGTTGTAGAGATACATGTTTTTGATTGTGATCATTTAAAATCCTTTTGTATCCTGATTATAATTGTTTATTTTCTAGGGGATACTCTTTTCCAATATTTATGAGTTTGGGAATTCATATTTATTTTCAATTCTACAAATACCCATGGGGTCAAAAACTATGAATGTGTGGATGAGGTTCATGTTTATCAGACTTTTAGAGAAATTCCAAAAGTTTTTTGGGGTATATTCGAAATAACTTCTTGATAGATTTTCAAAATTTGTTAAATATGATGTAACATGTAGTTTAAAAAATGATTTCATTTTGATTTTTTTAGAAATATCCAAAATGGATTTTGGATATAGTTTCTTCAGTTATTTCCTTTTTTGTGGAAAATAGTGAATGTGTGCTAATTATATGAGGATTTAGTGAAAGTGATATTTTTGAAATTGTACACAAAAGGAAAGACCACCACATGGAATATTAGACAATGTCATGGTCTGTTATTGATTTCACCCCATTATGGTGAGTGTTACCACACCATATTGTATTGCATGGGATTATCATGATATGAGATATCATTCCGGATTCCTTATTCTATTTTTCAGAATGTTTTAATGTTCAGTAATTCATCATGTAATGATGATATTAAGGAGTTATAATGTTCATTATGGGTTATAACCTAAATATTTTAAGGGTTTTGTATTTCTATACCATTTGGTGAAACATATGATTCTTACATGTCCAAACATTTCATTCTTAGAGGTTTATATAAATTAGTTCAATTCTCTTTCAAAGTATTTGCGATCATTATAAAACCTAATATTATTATATTATATTTATAATTTTATCTCACTTTTCACTACGGTTCTATAATACCATGATATTGAGAGAGGTCAGATCAGAGCAACATGTGATTCCCAGGATCCATGGATGTATCCATTCTAAAAAATAATTCTAGTATATTCTTAGTGATCTCAATCAAATTTTTTTGGGAGACTTAGTCATGGAAGATCAACTCATGTAAGGTACATCATTATTTTCAATAATTTATATTCATTCAAATATGTTGATAGATTTAGGGTTTAATATGGTTTGGAGTGTTTTTATACTATGTTTAGAGGTCATACATCCTTCAAAAACATAAATAATATATCCAATCCCCAAATGTATAGTGTTTTTCAATCTATTTCCTCCATAAATGGTATGTATAACATGTATACTAAATTTTTAGAGTTTTCCAAACACAACTTGACTCTAATTATTCACCTAATATATTAATATTTGTATCTAATAATGGTGTTCTCATCAAAATCATCAAATATAACATCAAAGTGCTCATACATAAAAACCATATGTAGTCTTATGTGTATTATGATTCAGGAATCCTTGATAATATAAATCCCGTGTAGATAAAAAGTGATTTGTTACTACTCTTCTAATGATGGACTAGTAACTACATTCCCATTAATGGAAAGTCCCAACATGACTGACAAAACCTCTAAAATTATGGTTATCTCACCCTCTCGCATATAGATGGTTTGTGTGTCTTTCCTCAATTACTAAACCAATTCTACAATAAAATCATGATCAGTCATTTTAATGTCACACATGGATAAATTGTACATTTTTTCATGTTTTAAATAAATAATTAAGGAAACCAAAGGTGAATCATAATGAAAATGTAGGGATCGATGGATCAATATTCTTCAAATAGTGTGACTCTATTACAAGTCAAATCAAATAAGTTTCTCTGGGGTAGATAAATTAACCTTCTCTATACCTATGTATGAAATTTATATAAATGTTTGGATGAAATATTATAGTATATTAGATTAAAATTAAACAAATTTAGATCAATGTTTAAAAAATTTATAAGGAATTATGTGTTAATATGGTTTACAATTTTATAGTATACTCATTAAAAATTAATTTTTTTATTCATAAAAAATTTAAGAAAATATTTTTTAAAGTATAAATTAAATTTTATTTAAAAAATGAAATGTTATAATAAATCAACCACATGAACTATTAAAATAATGTGATAATATATTTGGATAATGCTTATGGTTATCACCATTCTGAACACATATCCAATATAACAAAGTTGTACCCCAATTAAAATGATAGTTTATCTCATTTTTATGTAATTATGCTTTATCTTAACTAAGGGACATGGCCTATTCCAAATTAATTGTATATATAGTTAATTAAATTATTATTAGAATTAAAAATATTCCTCAATAGGTATCCATGGACAAAAATAGTAGTAACTAATATTTTGAAAGTGTTCTATTGTATCATATAACTAATCCCAATAAAAGTGAACATATGATGTTTTTTTGATCACATGTGTACATGGATATTTAGTACATGAATGTTACCACAATCATAGTAACACATCTCGAGTAAAACCACATGCTCGTAAAAACTACCAACCATAAGAGGATCATGGAACTAATTGACATAAAATATTATTCATGTATGTTGAAATGATCATATATAAAATGATTTATCATTTTAGATAATATTTTCCATGATTTGTTAAATATATTTCCTATACTACAACCTACAATAAAGAATCACATCAACATACCTTCATCTTTATAAAATGTTCTTACCAATGTGATAAATTTTTTCCTACAATAATAAAATATAGAAAACATTCAAACTACCTTTAAGTATCCATTAATTCATCCCATAATATTAATCATTATCTGTTCATATCTCATTCTATCATCAAATTTTATAAAACATTTATCATTCAAAATTTGTATCACATATTTATATAACTCTTGGCTTTCATTATGAAGGATTTAATGTCACACCTCTATATTTTTCAATCTAGGTTTTTATTGTATTAATAAATAGAATTAGACAAGTGAAAATAAAATTTAATGAATATTAAAATTATAAATTTTATAAGAACATATAAGTACAAGGATTAAGGATCTCTATTTTTATCATGGCCTCATCCTTGAACATATATTTCATGTTAATTGAAATATGTTTACCATGGTATTGATGATATGAATTGAGTGGTATACATGTATGTAATAAATTTATTTTTTTCCTTTTAACACATTGGAATATTTTAAGGAATGTTTTTAGTGTCAGGCACAGAGTCAATCTGGGATTATGGGACTCGTAGAGCTCCGATGAGGATATAATAATGTTATTAGATATATTATATCATGAATGTGTTTTTTAAAAAGAAATGTAATATCTCTTGAATGGTGTTTCATATGGGAAACTCAAGACTTCAATTAAATATGGAATACATGATTTACCTGAGGTGAAATAAAAATTTATGGGCACATCAGGTGTTTTTTAAGAGTAGTCAAGAGTGATATCATAAATAAATAAATTAATTATTTGGTTATTAATTGGACCAAACCTAATATCTCTCATATTTAAAAATTACTAGGTTAAAATATTTGGGTTATCCACCTAACCCTTACGATATAAGATCTACGGGGGTGATCCTTGGTAAATTTCATTGGGATCATGGATCGAAGATAAATTTATATGGAGTTTTATTTATCAATTAATTTATTAGATCTCAACAATGATAATTACATTGAAATTGTTCTTCATCAGTGATTGATACAATATTTGGGTAGAAAGTTTTATTTTTTAGATTGATCCCCGTTTTTGGATTCTCTCAATTGAACAAAAATTTATTCCTTTAGAAAATCATTTCATGGATAGATTTTTTATTTATAATTAATTATTTGAATTTTTAAAATTAAAAATATTTAGTGGCTTTTTAATCCTTGGTTGTTTATTCTATGACCATTATTTGTTTAATGGATTTAGAATAACCTAAAAAGTTTCTAATGCTCATTTAATCACCTTTTTTGTTTTATTATTTTCTACCCTCATTCTTATAACAATCATTATTTGTATTTCATTTGACTGACAGTTCCACTACTCCCATAAAATAATTTTAGAACAATCAATATTTGTAACAACAGATAATTTTTGTGGGTTGGGATTTTGGAATTAAGGAATTATTGAGGTATGATGATGATGAAATATGATCCGGAGTTGGATCAATATTTTTTTGGATGTGGTCTATTGTTGAGGTAATGTAGTGAGATTAGAGGCCTTCCTAAATAGATGGGGGGATAGAATCTATCCATAATTGATATCATAGGTGTGGTAACCACTAGATCCTATATCTTTGGTAGATTACATGGTTCAATTAGTGGAGGTGGTGGTATGGGTCAAGACACATGATATATTCCAACATTCTAGGAAAAACCAACATACACGGAATATAGTTCGAAAGAACAGTCACCATACACTGACCCTTAAAAGGAAACTATTATTTACATACATAATTAAATATTAAACACTGTGCGAATTTTCAAACACTGTATGACCCTTGATTAGAGACCTATTGTGTCCCCCGGAGGTACATGAACATAAACATGGATAGGTAACAAGAACCCGACCAGTGTATACGGGAACGAATAGTGTACATGGTAATAATAAAAGCATACAAGAATGTTTCATAGGAAACAGTCATGAACACAAACCCGAGCATGTCTGGTCTAGAGGGGAAAGTTTTTATATTCTATATACAAGTCATTTACTCCTTTACGGGAATTTTGAATCCACTATTCTCTTTATTACAAACAAGTACATGTTGGGTACATTCCTTTTGTCCATCCATATGAGGGTATATTGAGGCATCCTATCATTAAAATTGGATGAGTGATTTCCCATATGGGAAAATTTTGGATTGATTCATGTATCCATCTATTTTCATTGGGGTGTGATCATCTCTCATTCATCACTAGGTTAGGCCAAGTATCCCATTATAGAATTTCAGGGCATTAGATCTCTATCCTAGTGAGTTACACCAGGAAGGGATAGGTCTACATTAGAGGGCCTAGATATGATCCCATATAAACATATAAACATCCTCTACGTTCTATTTTCACCTATACAAGGAATGTAACGTTTTGTACAACCCATAGAATGAGTTCCATCCATGTTACTAAGACCTGAGGAGTGAGTTCTCTCAGACTAGTATTACATTGATGATTCGAGTGGAATATTAGGATGGCAGAGTGGTTGAGACATTATATAGATACTTGGTGTCTATATTTATTATATATATGTTGTTATCATCATTTCATATGAACTGTCTCTATTTATTCTTTATGTTTTGTGATTTTGGGATGTTCTACTAGGCATGTTTATACTCACACTAACATGAAATCTACCTGCATTTTTCATGTCTTATGTAGATGAAATGCCTTTTGATAGATTCATCAGAGGACCAACATCATATTGATCATAGTTTTAATAGAAGCACCATATACTGTTCTAGGAGTATTATATTTACAGGAATCCATTTTTTCTAGCATGCTGGACTCTTTTTCTAGTATCAGTGGGCTTGTATTTGCCCCATTTTTTTCTTTTAATTTTTTCATACTCGAATGTGAGATTATATTTATGTACACATACTTGGTATTAGTTTTTTCTTTTAATTAACCTTTATTTTAGTGTTTGGAGATGTGTTTTTGTGTATAATAACCTTATTGTAATTCCTTCCATGTGTTTGATATACCTACTCGGTTCTAGTGTCTATCCCATGACCTATTAGAGGTGGTATTTTGGTTTCATATTCAGATTACCATAACCTGTTTGGGCCCAAGTGGGTTGGATCATGAAATATTGGTATTAGAATGATTCATCTTATAACTAGAGTTTATGGATAATCTAGCTGTGAGATCAGGTTTTGGAACTAGGGAAATTTTTTAAAGTGTATCAAGTTCGGTTATCATGCTAGGTAACCATTGGTGGTGTGATAATTGATGAATCCATTCAATAAGACTCTAACAACCAGCTTGTTGAATCAGTGCATAAAAGCACTGGTTGAAGGTAAAACATTTGTACATGCATCATATATGAATGGGTTTTTGTTTCCATGCCCTTATTAAGTCACATTCTCAAAAATGATCTTTGATCATGGTGATCTTGAACATTACAGGATGCCTCAAAAATGACATAAAACATGGACTCAACAATTAGATTGTGATAATGGTCCACTTATATATGATGCTTCATTTCTTGGGTCTTTACAGGAGGTGGTACCTCAGAGTAGTTTTCTAGTCTCACATACACCTATTGAGTATCCTATTTCCCTAAAAATATAGACAGATGACGTTCATAGTATAAGAAAACTCCACGAGTTCCATAGGGAGATACACATCATGTTTTAGGGTGGGTTAGATCCCCAATATTTATAGGACAAATGATGTTGTTTTTATGAGTTTTTCTCCATGTGAGGAACCCTCAAAACTAGATGATGGTTCCACAAATAGGAATTATCTATGGATCCATAAGGTGATGTGGGATTTTTCCAACATAAATTCATTATAAAGAAAACTTCACTGAGATAGAATTCATGAATATCTTTCAAGAGTATTTTTACCCAGAAACATTGAGGTTAATACATATTCAGAACTTCTATAGCTCCAGAAAGGAAAATGTTTGTAGCAGAGTATGCATTGAGGTTCACTAACATATCATGATACTCTATAGACAAGTATTATATTAAAAAAATCCAATACATGACCTTTTAATGTGCCCTTAATAAATATTTGTGAGATAGTCTTGTATCTATTTACATTCCTTCTTAAGAAGGGGTGTTAGAACGTGTCATAGTTGTGGAGATATTTCTAGATGAGAAGCCCCTAATAGTTGGTTTTGTAAGTTGGAACACTAGAATTTATAATTTAGAAGTTGTTAGTCGACGATAAACTTAGGGATCCTAGTCTGTGAGAATTTTCTAGAGATATTCTCTTAACTAAGGTTCTACCATACAAGGTTCCTAAGATGGTTCCAATCAGTTGAGGGAGAGGCCCTGCTACTCTTGTGATGGGAGAGGATATTTTGTGTGGGATTTTCCAACCCTCCATGTAACTGATTGGGAGATTATTGATGGACCACCCAAATAGAGCTAGTAACTAGATCATGGAGTTCTATAAGGAATAAGATATGGTATACGAGCTTGGATATTTTGGGGAGTTGGTTGATGTTTTGATTTTTTTTTCAACCACCACCACCAAGTGGTCCTTAATTAGCTTAGGAAGCCGGTATTCAAGGATGTGTTATGTTGCTGGAAGAAGAGGTTTATAAGACAGAGGATCCATGGATTAAATGGGGTATGGTATGTTTCTTCTATACTTTATCTGAATAATTTATAGACATAGTCACAAGACACACTTTCCTTTCCACTCCCACTATTTTAGATCTAGATATTCTAGTGGAGCATTTGGGTCGAATCTTCCATTTGGATACTCTAACAATGGAAGATTCATCGACCACATACTTCTTCTAACGACATGACATGACCCTTAGGGCATAAAGATTCATCTGAGATCTTTTCATAGACATGTTGAGGCTTTAAAAATCATTATAGGTATGGAATTACTCTCTTTATTTCATTCATAAATTGATTATTCTTCGTGGATAATGTGGTGCATACAAGTTTATGGGACATTGTTTTCCTTTATTTGTGTGAAGGATGTCTAGGAAGATCTAGATAGACTCATACCTAGTACAATTTATGTTATTACTCATAATTTGGATAGTATTACCCTATGAGTAGTAGATATTATAACCATTCAATTTCCTATATTATTGGTTGAGCATGTGTTTTTGTCATTTATTATGATGTGATGGTCTTAAAATACCATTGATATATCGACTTCTTCATAAACTTTCACCTAGAGAATTCCCATATTTCTATTCTTACATATTGAATGGCCCCCAGAAATCTTTAAAAACTGATGGATTAGTTAGAAGATTTGTAGTGAAAGGGATTTTTCAGACCTAGTGTGTCCTCCTAGGTAGTCCATATTTTGTTCACCAATAAGGGGGAGAGAAGATTGAGGTTATGTGTGGATTAAAGTCAACAAAATCTGGTGACCACTAAGAAAATTTATCCACATAAAAAAATCAACTTCCTCTTCAACTAGTTGAAATGGGTGATGTGGTACTTTAATTTTGACTACTATTTCTGCTATTACCATCTCTAAGTTTCTGTGGTGGGTGTAATTATAATGGAATTATCTTGTCTTTATAGTCACTACTTGTTTTTTATTATGAACATAAACTTAATGAATTCCCCAATAGTTTTCATTGGAAATATAAACAAGATCTTTTATCCCTTCTTCAAGTGGTTCCTGGTAATATTCATTTAAAACATCCTTGTTAACAATGACTTTGAGGAGGAACACATTATACATTTGAGGATAGTTATAGACATACTCTGAGAGAACCACATTTATGGAAATATCTCAAAATTTCATTTCTAGATTTGAGATGTCTAATTCCTGGAACATGTTATCTGATAAGTGGTTGTAACAGTGTAGCTAAAACTTTTTGTGGTAGTTATAGCTTGAGAACTACCCAGGAGTTTGACTGATGTGTATAGATTCCTCGGGTTGATAGACTATTATGGGAGATTGGTTTCTGGTTTCTATAAGATTTTAGAACCCTTTACTACCTTGAATTTAAAGGGTTATCATTTTATGTGGATAGAGAATTTTGAATAGAATTTTTATTATCTTTGGTAGATATTGATTAATTCCCCCATCCCAAGACTTCTAGAGGAGGGTTTTGAGAATGTGTGGTTCTAAAATTACTCCATAACTGGACTTTTATGTGTTCTAATGTAGTGGTGGGTAATTTTTTCCTAAGGGTATTGGCATATAATACCCCATGATCATATTTTTGTGACTAATGATCTAGATCTAGCAGTATTGTTCTTCATCCTAAAGATATCAACAATACCTTATGAGAGAGAGATTTATCATATATTCTAACTGAAAGAGTCTCAGATATATATTTTTGTGGAAATACCATATCTTGAGGTAGAGGTGATGAATATATATCCTAGATGATTATAAATTTCAGATATTTTATACTCCTTTTAATTGGAAAATGTGTGAATATTCTCTTTGAAAAAGATCATGTTCATAGTTGCTGAGCAATGATTCAAAAAAATTGGCATTATTACAGTTTTCCTTAGGGGATGTGAATGGTTTATGTTAGATCTATAAAATTGTTGTTACCCCTATATTTATTCATCTTATTAGGGATTCTCAACTTGGAGATATTTATTATGAGACCATTCGTGGACAAAAATCCACTAAACATGCTCTTGTTGGTTTTTTTGATGGTGGGGAGCACATAATCCTTTATTTAGGATGGGTGATGGTACCAATGACCCTATGAGAGGATTTATTATGGGATTTTTATACAAACCTCTTAGCAGTACATCTATTAGTGGAAAATTTGTACTAATAACTTCCACTACTATAATTTGTGGTTATACCCACTTCTCTATACCAACAGTTTTCATAAACCATTGGTATAAATTCATATCCACCAGTCCATTCCAATGATTTGTAAAAACTATTTGTATATAGTAGCAAATACCAATAGTTTTTAAAAAAAATTTCTATAGGGTTTAGAATTGAGAGTCTTGTCTTCACCTCCCACCCTCCCCCCTCTTCCCCACCCATGATCCTTAATCCTACTTACACTGACGCACGACCTCCCCTCTCTTATCCCCAAATATTTCCTCTAATTCATTGATTTTTATTTCATTGTTCTTAAACATTAAATTGGTGAGTTCCAAATTCATCCTCTAATCTACTAAGCATCATTTTAATGTTTTTCTACATATCAAAATATAATTGAGATCTTTCCAGGTAATGATTCATCCCAATTAATTGATGAATTTTTTTTTGACTATTTTATATATAGTATTGAAAGATAAAAATTATTTTAGTAGATATATATATATATATATTAATATTGTTATTTTAAAATATTACATAAATCCAATATAATGTTTTTGTGTAATATATAATAACCGATTATGTAATTAATTATTATAGTAATTTTCTTGATTTGTTAATGTATTAGGGGTTATAAAAGTATTCATTAATTATTTTTTTAATAATTTATTTATCAATATTTATGTATAATTAGTTTCTATATAATATTATGAATCATTTGTTTCATATTCCATGACCTATAAATTTTTTGGTTCTTTACTAGAATGCATTGATTATAGAAAATGCCACCCCTTATTCTTTTTCTTGTTACCTACTACTATGGTTTGATGACTTTCATATTAAAATTATTTTATTATTATTCAATCGGAATTTATTTTCATACAATTTATTCTAAATCATTTATTGAATATTTTCTTAATGTTTTCAATATAAAAACATAACTATAAAAGAAAATAGTTATAATGTTGGGTGAGACATTTTTTTATTCTTTAGTAAATTATTTCAATGATAAAGACATATTTATTTAATTGTGTTAATTTAATATTCAATATAAAGAAGTTATTATAAATAAAAATTTCTTCATAAAGACATATTTATTTAATTGTATTATGTAATTTTTGTTTCCCATTACATGTATTATACTTTTTTTGGTTCATTACGTGTAAGCATCACTTATAACATATGTAATTTCTCTTATTCTTTGTTTGGCTAGATATTTTTATGCTTTGATGAATATCATATTAAAATTGTTATTTAGATTATATTATTGAAAATGTTATGTCGACATGTATTTGTAAATCATGTATATGTGTTATTATGAATGATTCCCTAATAAAATCAATTGTATCAAATATGATTTTTCATGTTGTGCATGACATTATTTTATGATTACATAAGTTAGGAGAAAACAAAAAGGTTTGAAAAGTGGTTAGAAACTATTCTGGTCTTAAACTCCCTAGGATTTAATATAATGCTATAATTTTGTGCCATATTAATTACTTAATTATTTAATTAATTATTATATTATTATTTTCTATTTTCTAATTATATTAAGGGGTTATGAAATTATTCATTTCAATGATTTATGTTAATATTTGAATGATCATAATTTAAATATAATTAATTCTAATGTAATATCATGTGAAATATTTGAACATTCATTTTGCTGGTGAATAAAAGTTTGTTTAATAGTGACTCCCAACCTCTACCTTATCCAATAATATTAACTAGTTCATTCTTATTCCATGTATTAAAAATAATATTGATTGAAATGAATTTTGTAATTATTTCATATGATGTGGATATTAAGATGTTTTTTCTTACAAAATAATCAATAGAAGTTTCATGTATCATAATGATCGTATCTCAACTGATTTTCGAAATAATTTTAATTTTTTTAGATTTTTCATTTAACAATGATTCAGTTGGAGGTCATACACATATTCTATGTCATAATTATTTTATAAGACCTTAGTTATGTTAGGAATATGTTATCTACCACATAAAAAAATTAATTTCAAACTAACTATAATTTTGGGTATAACAATGGATAGATGAGTCAATATTCCTTTATTTATAAAGGAAATGAAAGGAGTGGTTTGGAGAATTTAATATTTGATAGGTTTCCACTTGTGATTCATAATGATAAAGATAATATTATAATATAAGAAGACAGTGAAATCCATAAAAATGATGAATATAAGGAAAATGATGATGTTGAGATGGTGAAAAAATTAATAGATGATGTTAGGACTATATTATTTCAATAATATACTTAAATGAAAAAATTTGAATTTTTAATGCAATTATATCATAGAAAAACTATGAATGGAATTTATATCACTGAAATAGACTATATTCATACATTTTTAGGGAATATAATCTTGATAATGCAGATATTCCCTCAACTATTTATATGGCATGGATGTTAAGTAACCAGTGTTGATTTCCTATAAATAAAATCCATGCTTCCACAAAAGATTTTATCTTATTATAGGTCGAAAAGATAGGCCTAAATGACTATATAAAATTTGGTATATCGCAATGGAATCCAATTAAAGATGGAACATCATATTCGTGTGCCAAAAAAGTCATATGGAACTTTCCATTCATTCCCAGGAGTCAAAATCTATTCATGTCTACAAAAATCTCAACAAATATATTATGTAATGATGTTGATAGAATTAAAGATAATGATGAGTTGGTTTATCCTACTGATATATTGGCATGGTATACATTTTATGCATGAATTCCTTATTTTTCAGATGAGGTGCATAATTTTATGTTGGGTCTTCCCTATGATTGTTATAAACTATTTGGTCTGATGTTTACTTCCCACATCACATAGATAGTTTTTGTTCATGTTTAAAATATTATTCCATGGATTTTAATGAATAAATCATTCAATTTCCTGATTATTAAAATATATTCACCTTTTAATCCAAGTAGTGTTATAGATGAATATTTGGTACCTTTAATGAAAGAGTTGATCAGCTTTTTGATGTGTATGTGAGCACATTCGACACTTCTTTAAAAAATATACTTTTGATGTGTGTTTTGATTATTTGGACTATAAATGATATCCCCCTTTATTAAATTATTTCTTGATAGTGCATGATGGAAAAAAATTTACTTTCATATTTACATGAATAATAAATAGCTTAAAAGTCTTAAATATCCGCATAGTTTCAGTATCATGGGGCATTAAAAATTATTACAAATGAGTCATCCATATAGGAAGATTCATTGGGGGTTTGATAATACCATTGACACTAAAAATTCACCTTAATATATGCTAGGAATTTATGTACTTAATGATTTCAATTATTTATGTTTTTCATTAAGGAAATATCAAATTAAATCTAAGAAGAGGAATAATATTGGAACTTAATCCCCTTATAATTGGAAAAAAGAAAATTGTATTTTTTTCATTGATACATTAGTCAAAAAATAATTTATTACATTGTTTTGATGTGACATACATTGAGAAAAATTTATTTGAATTAATTTTTTAAATTCTTCAAAATTTCACACAGAACAAATAATTTGACTTAAGATCATGGCATGGCTTATTTGATCGGGGTATTAGACTAGAACTACATCATGTTGGTAATCGTGAAAAAAAAGGGAAATTACTTGAGATTCTCATGTGATGACTCCATCAGGGAAAGTTCCATGTACATCTTATGTTGATGTTGGTGTCCTAAGACAAACGTTTTTACTCTAATTATATTTATATTCAATGAATTTAATATTAATAAAATATCTTATTATATATTGTTCATTATTCTAGATAAATTTAATGTAATAATGTTCTATAGTATGTGTCATATTTATATTGTCATAGAAATTTACCACTATGATGAGAATATTGAAATTCCAAGATGATATTCTTAAATATATTTTTATATTCAAATAAAATTCTATTATAGTTCAGATAGAAAGTGGAAATATTTTGTGAGCACTCGTAAGCAGATGAGACTTATTCTAATTAAGTTTATACTTGGTAATGTCAAAGATTTAAGATTATGAGAACTGACCCCCAAAGCTAATTCCATATATTTTGTGGTCATTAGATATTTCAATCCACGAGTGTGTGTAATGATACATAAACATTAAGATTATCAATGATGCATGTTATTACTCCCACACATTTATTTACTATAAAAAATTTCCATTCCATATAATGGTGGGAAGTAGGGTATATTGGGTGCATCAGAAATGGCATGTTATTGATGGATTAGTCAAGGAAGGATTTTTACCTTCTGTATTTTAGGAAGTTGATATATTTAACCATTGATTGGAATAAAATTATGACATTAAATTACATATCAATTATGTAATAATGGTATTATTTAATATTTTTAAATAATGGAATATCGATCATATACGTTGGTAACACATATGTGTAACATGCACTATGAGATATTGTGATAAATAGATTATATTTTACAGTGGGTTTTTGTATATAGTTTTCATAATTATGATATTATGCTCCTTATCTGGGGTACCTTACCCCATTAGTTAATAGTAATCCAGGAACTTAGGAAAGTCGGCCTAATTCCATTGAGAATGAATCCAAGCGCCACACACTATGTTTTTTCATTTATATTGATTAAATTCTATTAGAATTTTAATATTATAATAAATATTTTCACTAAGACTAAGGAGTAATTTTATTCTAGTTTTATTGACTGAAATTATTCAGTTTTGAATGACTAATTTAATTAAATAATTTCTTTTTTCAGTTATTCAATAAATAATGAGGAGGATTAAGAGACCAAGACTACATCTGTTGATAAATATTTATTTCCCATCCAATAAAAATACATTTATCATCACTAAAGTTAGAAACTTCCATAAATAAATAATATTATTATTATTATTAAAAATCATGTGTTTATTAGAGATTATTATATTACGTAAGGTCCAATATGAAAATACATAATTTTTTTACCTAAACTCAAACTCTATAAATAGATAGTTATGTATTTTATATAAGGATAATTAAAAATTTAGAATTTAGAATTATTATGCACAACAAAATTCTCTCTTGAATTTTTCTCATCACATCCTCTCAAAAATGAGAAGGATTAATTCAAGACCATTGGATATTAGTTCAATTAAGGAGAACAAGGAAAGACAATTGATTCACTTATCTAGAACCCAGAAATTAATTTGCATTGTTTGGAGATCAAAGGATCATGTTTGGATAACCGAAAGAGGTATTATACACTTGAATCCTTATAGTTGAAAGAATGTAATCTGATCGGATTTTCATCAGATCAACAAAATCATTAAGGAATGGATCCTATGATTAATTAACCATTTATTCCCATCATAATTAAATTAATTATAAATTTAACAGGAAATCTCCTCTCTCAGGGTGTCATCAGACTCTATGTTAAAAAGAAAATTCAATATAACACCTACCAAAGGTGCTTATGTTATGCCCTAAACCTATAAGTTGTATCAGAGAAATCACATTTTAAATTTATAATTATTTATTTTATTTTTGATCTTTATGCATTATAGTGGTTAGCCTTTTAATTTCAAGAATTATTTAATTTTTAATACGCTTTAAATTACATGAATTCAAAATTTTAATTATTAGAATTCATGATATAATTTTCTTATAATAATAAGAATAGTTAAAAAATGATTGGAGATTCTATCAAAAAGTGATGAGGATTTTGGATAGATAGCATGGGATTACACGACATGTAGTTAGTGTACACATCGTGTACCCAACTACACTATACCTGGATGTGTTATGGCATACATGATGCATTGAGAATAACTAAAGGTGGTTCATTAATTGGAAAGAACATATATGCAATTCCAACATAAAACATGACATGTAACATGACATGGCATGTAGCTGATATACACACCTTTTATTCTACAAAATTTAGCAGTGAAATTCATAAATGCTGTATATTTATATACACATTCAAAACTACATGAGACTAATAGTCCTATAGTATTAATTAAATACACGATGTGTAACCGGCATACACGGTGTGTAGTTCATTAATTCCCATGCCTGAAATACATGTTGATTGACATGATGAGTTAGGATGACACATAATATGTGAGATACATGGAGCAAAGCTATATTGTACATGTCATGTGGTCCCACATTTGATGAGCATGTTGAGTCACTCATAGGGTTGCACAAACATAAGGAATTCAGTCCACATGGTGTGTATCTCATTAGTACATGCTGTGTAATCTGCTGAGAGACATTCCAAAGACCAAGGAATATGTCATGAGCACATGAAAAATGAAACACATAGATTGTAGCTTATTAGTACATTCCATGTAGTCTGGTTGAGGAACATGCCAAAGCCCCAGGATTATATCTTGAGTAGAAGTAAACGGAAAAACCCAACGTGTAACATCAAAGTACACATCATGTAGTATCCTAATAATGGATTGAATTAAATAACATTAAATTGAATATTTGAAAATTAAAACCATATTATATTGACTTTAACCTGTTCTTTTTGACAATTTAATAATGGTTATAAATAATTATTAATTTCTCAATATATTTATTTTAATAATCTATCACTAATGGAGTTTCCAATTTTAGCGATGCGTCATTAGTGAAAGACTCCCATAATAAAAAATCATTTTCAATGGTAGTATATCACTAATGATCTATCACCAAAAAAGGCATTCCAATTACATTTTTTTTAGGATTCATCAAAAATACTTATTATTAACAAAATTGGATACATATATTTCAAATAAATCTAGAAGGTTTTTTAAAAAATAAATTGAGTTTGACTCATTGTAAATAACCAATTGTGATAGATTCGTAGTCTTTCTCAATTAAATAATTTAATAAATATACAAAAAAATAATTAGAATAACATAATTTAAAAAGATTATATATATATATAACATTAATAAATTATATCATAGATAATCTTCTTATCACCAAAAAATAATGTACAATCCTAAAAATTCATACAACATCAACTAGTATCAAGTGGAGGTGGTTAAATTAAAGGATCAGGGGGAGGAAACTTCATATCAATGACACTCACAACCCCTTACATATACTCCAATATCCTCTCATCTCTCCAATGTTTCTTCTCATACTCCTACACCCCCTCTCTCTATTTATATATCCATTATATCATCTCATGATGATCCCACAACCTCTTCTCATGTTGTGTAGCTGAATATGAATCCTACACACAATATCTTTTCGAGGACACAAATAATATCATAGAAATTCCATAATAAATCACTGGTGTAATTTGAGAACCTATATTGATCATGCCACATTTATCGACACCATAAAATTCTCTTGTATCCAAACCCCCTCATCAAAACCTGACTCACTAGTGGCATATGCTTCAATCTTTTCTTGACTCACTCATGAATGAGAATTCTCAACCTCTAATGTTTTCTTCATATATAATTATAAATTCAAATAATAGTAACATTAATATTTGTGAAATTTAAAAAAATTACTAACCATAACATGGAGTTGTCAATTGCTGACAAGTTATCATATATGGGGATCATTATACATAGTGTTATAAAATTAAGACTCTATAATAGAGGGTTCATTATAATCTTGTAAAATAAATAAAAATTACATTTAAAGTATTTATGCATTAAAAATAATATTACATTACATATGTTATCTATGTATGCCAAATGTATAACATTTGGCCCTATGTGTGACCTCCTACCTCCCCCGAATTTTACATCTAGATTATGATAACAATCCATCTTATAACTGAAGTGAGATATAGCCAGGATGGTGGTAGATGGATGACTGGTGAAAAACCTAGTAGATGTTAGATCCATAGCTCTGTTTCTAAAGATGTGTAAAAATCTACCAAAACCCTCATGCATTAAAATCTCCCATGGCTCCCAGATAGGATCTATCAAGATATTAGAAATAAATGAAAATAAATTATATAGGACAATTAAAAACAATATGTCAGTAATTAAATAAATTTTAAAAAATATATATTATTTTATAACTAATGCTTGGTTCATCAAATATCTTCTAAATAACGACAATGGGAACCTGATCCAATGATACCCACGGATCAAAAAAATTATTTTATATAATTTCACCAACATTCCCAATATCTAAATGTGAAAAACTATGAATATAAAAAACTAATCAGTATATTATTATATTTTATAATAAAAAAATATAAAATAAATATCTTAAACAATTAAACATACATTTAAAAATGATTATCAAAACCAAGAGTTGAGAATATCTCTTGAACATTGTTTGGAATCATCATCCAAACAAGAATACACCCCTACAAATAGGCACAAAATACTATGGATCAGTTGAATCAAGCTCATCAGTAGGAAGTCTGACATCATTGAGAGAACAAAATATATTGTCGAGGGCATCTCCAACCATCTTAAAAAATAATATTACCTGTAAGAAATTATTAATAAAAATATAAAATATAAAAACCTAATAAATACTGTATAATTAATAATCTTACCTATAAGAAATTATTAATAAAGATATAAAATTTAAAAAACTAATAAAAACCAAAATATAATAATTACTGGTTAATAAAAACTAGAACAAAATAATATAACATATAAATATTAATTAATAAAGATATCAAATATATAAAACTAATAAATACAATACATAATATAATATTATTACCTATCAATATTTGTTAAAACATATATCAAATATAAAAAAACTAATAATTACTGGTATTAGCAATGGAACAAAATAGATTATCAGGACCAACCATCTGTAATAAACAATCTTCCCTATAAATAATTCTTAATTAAAATATAAAATATAAATATTAATAAATACATAAATATATCACATCATTCATCATAATTTTCCTCAACTTCATCGATAGAAATATCTTTAACTTCCTTTGTAGCATCGTCAATTTTCATAGGAATTTTAGTTGAACCATCTCTTATTACATCATCAAAATTGTCTATATTTTTATCCCTTAACATGAGGTTTCATCATCGATATTTATATCTATTCAGGTAATATATATATTTGGATATATTTCATGAAAAGTTTCAAAAAGTTTTACATCCACAAAACCATTTTCATTTTCATGAAACAAAATTTCATGATATTTTATTTTTATTACACTCAACCAGTGAACTCGCAACCCTTGATCAATATCAAATTAATTGCATCTAAACATTGTTACAATATTTAGTCTCATATAACGTGACTCAAAATTTTATACCGCATGACCTAAAATATATATTTACATTCTTTACGATGATAAATTTTAAAAGACACATCTATGTATTTATATCACTTATTAACCATATATATGCATTTATGTAATAAAAATACATTAACCACATACCCAATTTATTATTTTACAAATTTTGATGGAGGGTTTTTATCACACTTAATTTATTATCTATTTTACTTTCATGTTGTATTTCCTTCAAATACAGAAATTTATGAATAATAAATATCCTAAAAACATTTATTTAATTTTACAAAAAACAACTTAAATTATCAGTCTTTGAAATCAATATAAAAAATTGTGTTGATAATGATCTTTAAGAGAATCAGATGTAAATTTTATAAATTATTTTTTTGATATGGTCATAATATTGTCTAGAAGACATATAATGTAAATAAATGAATCTATTATTAATATTTAAAAAATAATAATAATTAGTACGTACTTCCTAATTCATTCCATTTATTTATAATTCATCGTTATATATGTATGAGGTCTTTTCAGTTCTTTATCTGAAATCCATTATTCACTATAACCACCAAAACCAAAATCCAGCTAATTGAAACCTGAAAACTAATGGTCTGTGAAATCTTCCACATTTTCCAAATTACAACCCATGTGATTTTATTTTTAAGGATATTGAGAATAAAAATAATAAGATTATAAATTTTAAATTTCTTCATGTAAGCAAGCTTCAATAATCAGACATTCAACTCTTGATTTGTGATGTAATTTCTTGTCACGACCCGTCCCCCAGGGCCCATGTCGTAACTACCCCAAGCCCACCTTCCATAGGCCTGGGGATGGCGACTAGCACCAAAGGAATAAATCCCTATATCTGGGAAGGCATTTCCTTTATAAAATGTAAACATAGACAACCATAGTACAAGCAGAAGAAAACACTAAGTAAAAACTACCTAACAAAAGAGTGTGTTGAATGTAAAGGGGCCGGAAATACAAGGCCAATAGTAAAGTACAATACTACTGAAAATATAGTACAACTGAATAAAAGAAGTAAGGAGCTACTGGGTCGTCCTCCAGCATTCCAACCTGAAGGGTGGGTGCAGATGGCCTCCTCAGCACCCCAAGTCTCTCCGTCCGCTCCGTGTACGTCTCGCTGAGGGGTCCACCTACGGGTACCGTCTAGTATTGCTACTCTCTACCCTGATCAGCGCTGTCTGTCGTCTGCAACCAACACAATGAGGTGCGGGCATAGCTCGTGCAGGGGTGAGTATAACGATACTCAATAGGGACCCTGATACCTTCAATGTCTCATGAAATCCAACAAGGATAACCAACAAAGTAAATAAATCAACTGATAACCATTACTTAGTTATATTCCCATACATATACCTAGGTTATCATGTAACCCTTCCCAATAATGAGGAAAATACAATGATAAATGACTCAGCTCAAAACAGGATTTTTATTCATGATGTCTAAACCACAAAATCTGGAGAACTCCTCCTAGGTTGATCATAGTAGTCATGTCATGACACTGAGGTGCTACTCATTAACCTTAGACTGCTGAGGTACTCCTCCTGTCGAGTACCGCGGGTCTGCCGCCTCACACAATAGCGCTCCCCACCATGGGTCTGTCGCCTCACACAGTAACGCTCCCACTAATAGACTATAGAGGTACTCCTCCTGTTGAGTCCCACAGGTCTTCTACCTCACATAGTAGCACTCCTCCGCAATTGGTCTTACACCTGACATTGTAGTTTTCCCCACTAGTCTAGTCAAGTCACTCCGAAATGAATCGGACAAGCAGTCATCAGGTCTCAGCCAGCTACTAGGTCTCCATAGTCGGCTCACCCGTCTACGGGAGGGTCTTCTCACGACCTACAAGCTGATACTCCAAGCTTCACAATGTCCCCTGAAGAAGTATCTCAATGGTCTGCCACATCATATGGGTCTCAATGCAACAGACGTCGCATAAATCAGACGCCCGGTCTATGAGTTATTAGCCTTTTTTTCCCAAGGGCTTGGATGGTTTCGTGTATGATCCAACCCAACCATATCTCAAATGCAGCCCGAACTCTTATGGGGTATACTCAAAGGGAACTTTTCTCAATGAGATTACCAACGCTGTCGACGGTTCGTCAAACGAACGTCCAATCTGAGAGTTATTGGCTTTTTCGTTCCAGGGGCCCATTTGGTTGTTAAGCTAAAACCAACCCGACCATACTCCAACTACGTCCAAAAATCTAGTGGATTTTTCCAAAAGAACCGTATCATCAAAAGGAATCCAATGTTGTTGACGACACATTAATTGGTCGTCTGGTCCTAAAGTGATAAGTGTTTCCGCTCCGAGGGCCTGGTTGGTTTTGAGTTCGAACCAACCAGGCGATACCCAAACCTCCCCAAATCCTTGAGTGTAACATAGATAAATTCTTGTCTCAATCCTAGTAATCCTACGCAACTAATGGTGCGTCGATCAGAGGTCCGTAGCTCATGTTATGGGCTATTACTGGAAAATGGTCCGAGGAGGGGGGTCTGGGCCCGGTCCGACCCGGCCCAACCCACCCTGGGTCGGCCCTAACCGGCTCGACCCCGACCTGTGTCCGGGTCCAATATGGTAGGGCGCATCCCGATCCGGAGGTTGCGGCCTGGCCTGCATGAAGGCGGCCCGACCCGCGCGGTAGGTGGCCCGACCCGCGCGCATGCTGCCCGACCCGTGTCCAAGCGGTCTGGCCCGGTGGGCGGCTGAGACTTGTCCAGGCTGGCCGAGTGGGGGGGGGGGGTGGAAGCTCTTCATAATGGCGGTGTCACTCGGCCATCCTGGAACCCATGCAGTGCGGGTTCCGCTCCACCGCCGCCATGGCCGGTGCCGCGTCGGACTTCCGCCGGCGGCGCGCTAGGTCGCCGGTGACCCGCGCCACCGCGATCTTCCGCGGGCCACTAAAGTCATTCTGGTGGTCCTTTTTAGCTCTCGTCTATGCCTACAACCTCCAAGGGTCCCTCTCTTCACTACGACGGCCTCAAATAAACATTTTCCTTCTGTTCATCCATCACCCAAAAAACCGCACATCAAGAATGATAAGGCAGAGGGTTCGGACTTGTTCGTTAGTCTGTGCCCTCCGTGTTAGAGGCTCTAATCGTAATTCATCATAAAAAACGCCCTAGTAATAAGTTACAATACACATATGTAAAATTATACAAAAAACCCCTACCTTTTTACCTATCAGGCTTTCGTTCGTCGTAGGGGAAGAAGAGGTTGTCACCGTTCGTTTTACGCTTTCACTTCCGAGCTCATGCGTCAGTCTGTTGATGAAGAAGAATAAGGTAGAAGAGTTTTCAGAGAAGTCCCTCATTGGAAGGGGGTTCCAAGGAAGAAGACGAGGAAGAAACGTCATCACCAACATCTTCGCGTTCTTCGTTGGAGGATACGTTCTTCCAATAGCTCTTCCTCTCCCAATCTTCCACCAACCAAAAATGAAAATATAGATCACCTATTATTTAATTTGTTGTCATGAATTCAAAATAATTTGAATTGTGGAACTTTAATTAAACGATATTACTCACTTAATTAATGGAGTGGGTTGGACTATTAATTTGGGAGAAACTCAAAGGACTCCCTCACATTAAGGAGGTAATAAATGTGAGGAAAACCCTTGCCACCTCCCTCATTAAAGGGGGAGTCCATGAGTTGGGTGGTCCCCACTTCTTTTAATCCTCTCGCGTGAGGTTATGCTCGGGTGGGCCCCACCACGATAACCTCCCGTTGGAGGTTTGGGTGTGGTGGCCCCCACCTCCGACATCCCCTGGCAGAAAACAACTATCCAACCTCCGCATGGTGGATAGTATAGAATAATGTGTTTAACACTTTATTTTATTAATTCTTTATAAAACCACAAAAACTAACATCCGTTCTCTAAGGAACGCAACTACGATGAAGGTCCCCTTAAGAGAAAATCAGTGCTGCGAGTTCAACGGTGCACTCGGATTTCTATTCCGATCACCATTTCAAAAGATAGAAAAACCTACAAGTATGTTTACTAAATGTACCCAAACAAAACTTCTGAAAATTATTCCAGGCACATCGGGCCTCGGAATCAGGTTCCGTCAAAAACTGCGGACTCGTAAAATTCCAAATAATTTAAGAAAAAACATTCCCTTGAAATTTACGGGTCTTTAAATTACCCCCACGTCAGGGATTTACATACCCGTAATGATAAAAAACACACAAGGGAAAACAAAAGAGATACTGACCATGTATTTGAGCCTCCTGCTCCCACGACCTCTCCTGGAGGTTCCTGTGCTGCCAGCGAATGTGCACCAGAGAAATTGACCGTCCACGCTTGACCTGCTCTTTTCGATGCTCAATATCCATTAGAACCTCTGTGAAATTCTCCCTATCATCGAGGTCTAGCTCCACGTGGTCAATGTTGAGGGATGGATCCTGCACGCATCTCCTCAGCTGAGATTCGTGGAATACATCGTGCACCGGGTGCAACTGAGGTGGAAGGGCGAGGCGGTAAGGCACCTCGCCTACTCTGCTAATGTAGTGTAGGAGTGACTGTAAGAGACTGTAGATAGGCTGCATCATCTCTATCTTCAAAGGATATATGTAAGGCAGCCAGCTGCTCTGTCACCTCTCCCAACAGCAAAATACCAGTCCTCCTACTGAGTGCATCTACAACAACGTTCCCCTTCCTAGGTGTATAGACTATCATGAAGTCATAATCCCAGTGGAACTCAAGCCATCACCGCTATCTCATGTTCAGATTTTTCTGAAAGAAGACACACCTGAGACTTTTGAGATTTGAGTGAACCATAAACTGTTCTCTCAATGAACAATGGGTGAGACGAGCCAATTATAAGAACTTGTCTTCACCCTTCTTCGCCTACGTTCTACAAGAGCTGCTATGATTTCTCCATTTCCGAAAAGGGGAATTCGGTCTCATCCCATCGATGAACCAAATACTTTGACTAATAAATTCAATCCTAACATGAATGATACTAATTCATGTCATGGACGACGTCATAAGGCCTTGACGCCACTAATAAGAGATCCAACCGTTACTATCGCCTCGAAGAGTCGAGTCACACTGTTGGAATTAGTGTGTGGTTACTAGGTGTCCTCCAGTAGAAAAATCAAATGTGAGGGTCAAGTCAACAGTTTAAACCAAAACATCTTAGTATTAATAACACAAAAAGGAAATAAAGAAAATGTCACAAGGAAAAGTGTCTTTTATTACTGCAGCTCAAGGTACAAAGAAACAAAGAAACCACAAACAACTACATTAACAAAGCTATAAACAACATGACCAAAGTCCTCTATGCCAGGAACTAGTCCTTCTCTAGTCCACCTGCTTCGGAAGCTCCATAGTCGTATGCTTCAGCTACCTTAAGCTTTTCTCTCCCCTGTCTGTGTTGGAATGCTGTGAGAGATAAATGAAGCTCTGATCTCTCGCCTGAGTCCCTGCTCAAAGGTCTGAGCCCTGAAGAATGGGTCCCGTACCATATCAGTGGAGTAGAACAAGAGGTCAGGGAACTTCACTGATTACTATGCCACCGTCCTGATACCCTGCTGTAGATGAAATATCTTCTGTATTCGCACCGCTCGAAGGGTGGCTGGTACAAATTCTGCCCGGAATAGGCTCTCAAGGTCTGCCCATAGAATTGTAGCCTCATCGTGCATCTGGAGCATCAAGATCCACCATCTGCCTACTGTTTCCTGAAGGATGATGGAAGCATGGATCACCTTAATGTCTGCTGGTGTCCCTACCAGTCTGAAGAATCTCGCCATAGGCTCCAGCCAATCCTCAGCCGCTTGTGGGTCAGTCTCTCCTCGGATCCTAGGTGGCCTATAACACTGGAACTCATGTAGCGCACTCAAGCTGTGTGCATCGCCTGCTAATGGGGCTGGTGGCATCGGTGTACCAATGGGAAGTGGTACCACCGGTGCCTCCGCTGGTGCCTCAACTAGAAGAGGGCCCTGTACTGAGGCCCCATCGCTCGACAACCTGTCCGTATGTACAACTCTCAGGGCCCTAGATGGTCATCCGTGGGGAGGCATCCTGAAAAAAACAGATGCGACACAGTAAAATATTATACCCAGTGTGCCAACCTGGTTTGAGATGACATAAATAAAACTTTTGAAAACACACATGGAATCAGTGTTTTCGTGCACTGAGTCAGAAATCAGAAGTCAGGGTCCTGGTGTATGGATACGTCGGTCGCTGCACCAACACTGGACTCCCTAAACTAAAAACCACACTCAGTACCCTTAACACTATTGCTTCATAGAAATAAAGTATTTGAGTCATTATTTATGAGGTAGAAATAACTCCTCTAATACCAATTTTCCATGACCCATCTCTCGGGGCCCGTTTCATAACTAACCCAAGCCCGCCTTCCATAGGCCAGGGGCTTTCAACTAGCACCAAAGGCGTAAATCCCTATATCTGGGAAGGCATTGCCTTTATAAAATATAAACATACACAACCAGAGTACAAGCAGAAGGAAACACTGAGTAAAAAATGAATAACAAAAGAGTGCGCTGAAAGTCGAGGGGCTGGAAATACAATCCCAATAGTAATTTACAATACAACTGAAAATCTATTACAACTGAAGAAAATAAGTAAGAAGCTAAGGGGCCATCCTTCGGCATTCCCACTTAAAGGTTGGGTATAGATGGACTCCTCATTACCCCATGTTTGTCCGTCCGCTCCATGTACGTCTCACCGAGTGGTCCACCTCTGGGTACCGTCTAGTACTGCTACTCTCTACCCCGATCAGCGTTGTCTGTCGTCTACAACCAACACAACGAGGTGTGGGAATATCCTGTGTAGGGGTGAGTATAACGATACTCAATAGGGACCCTGAGACCCTTAAGGTCTCACGAAATCCAACAAGGTTAACCACAATGTAAAGAAATCAACGGATAAACATTACTTAGGTATATGCCCATACATATACCTAAGTTATCAAGTAACCCATCTCAATCATGAGGAAAATACAAAGGTCAATGACTCATCTCAAACCATGATTTTTTTCAAGATGTCAAAACCATGACTGCGGGAGAACTCTTCCTCTGTCGAGCACAGTAGTCCTGTCGTGACTCTAACGTGCTACTCACTAACCTTAGACTGCTGAGGTACTCCTCTCATCGAGTACCACAGGTCTTCCACCTCACACAGTAGCGCTCACCGCCATTGGTCTGCCGCCTCACACAGTAGCGCTCCCCCTGATAGCCTACAGAGGTACTCCTCCTGTCGAGTACCGTGGGTCTGCCACCTCACATAGTAACGCTCCTCCTCCATGGGTCTGCAACCTCACATTGTAGTGCTCCCCACTGATCTAGTCAAGTCACCCCGAAACGAATCAGACAAGCAGTGATCAGGTCCCAGCCAGCTACTAGGTCTCTGAAGCCTGCTCGCTCGTCTCTAGGAGGGTCTTCTCCACGAGCTACAAGCCGATACTCCAAGTGTCACGAAGTCCCATGAGGATGTATCTCAATGTTCTGCCACATCATAGGGGTCTCAATGCAATAGACAGCGTGGAAATCAGACGCCCGGTCTGTGAGTTATTAGCCTTTTTGTCCCGGGAGCCCGGTTGGTTTCGTGTACAAACCAACCCGACCGTATCTCAATTTTACCATGAACTCCCATGGGGTATAATCAAAGGGACCTTTTATCAATGAGATTACCAATGGCGCCGACGGTTCGGCAAATGGACGTTAGGTCGGAGAGTTATTGGATTATCCTTTCCAGGGGCCCGGTTGGTTTTTAAGCTAAAACCAACCCGACCATACTCCAACTAAATCCAAACCTCCAGTGGATTATTACAAAACAACCGTCTCATTAAAAGGAATCCAACGTAGTTGAACACACATCAATCAGACGTCTGGTCCTAATGTTATAAGCATTTCTGCTATGAGGGCCCAGTTGGTTTCGGGTTCGAACTAACCCGGCCTTACCCAAACATCTCCAAAACCTTGAGTGTAATATATAAAAATGACCGCATCAATCCGAGGAATCCTACGTAACTAACTGTGCATCAATCGGAGGTTCGTAGCTCATGTTACAGGTGATTAACCGAAAACGGTCTAAAGAGGGGTGTATGGGCCTGGTCTGACCCGGCCCAACCCACTCTGGGTTGACCCGACCCTGGTCCGAGACCGGCTCGGTAGTGCATGGCTCAGCCCGGCGGTTGCGTCCCAGCTCATGCATCAGGAAGTCTGGCCTGCACGCAGGTGGCTCGGCCCATGCGCAAGCGGTCCGGCCCAGTGGCCGGCCGCGGCTTGGCCCGACTTGCTGAGTGGGTGGAGGGGGGTTGGATCTTCGTAACGGCGGTGCTCGGCTAGCGACAGCCAGCCTTCCCAGAACCCGCGTGGTGCGGGTTTTTCTCCACCTCCTCCACGATCAGTGCCACGATGGTCTTCCGCCGGTGGCGCGCAAGGGTGTCGCTGCCCTTAGGCGGCCGGCCGGTGCCAACCGCCGCCTCCGGTCGCCATGCCGCCACGATCTTCCACGGGCCACCGAAGTCTTTCTGATGATCCGTTTTAGCTCCCATCTACACCTACGGCCTCCTCGGGTCCTGCTCTTCACTACAACGGCCTCTGATCAATGTTTTCCTTCCGTTCATCTATCACCCAAAAAACCATGCATCAAGAACGATAAGGTGGAGGGTTCGGACTTGTTCGTTAGCCCGTGCCCTCCGTGTTAGAGGCTCAAACCGTAATTCATCATAAAAACGCCCAGGTAGGAAGGTACAATACACATATATAAAATTATATAAAAAACCCCCTAACTTTTTAACTTTCAGGCATTCGTTCGTTTCGAGGGAGGTTGAGGTTTTTGTCGTTCGTCGTACACTTCCACTTCTGAGCTCGTGCGTCAGCCCGTTGACGATGAAGAGGAAGGTAGAAGATTCTTCGGAGAAGTCCTGCGTTAGAAGGGGGTTCCGAGGAAGAAGCCGAGGAATAAGCGTCATCGCCGGCGCCTTCGCATTCCTCATTGGAGGATACGTTCTTTCAATAGCTCTTACTCTCCCAAGAATCCACCAACAAAAAATGAAATAATAGATCACCTAGTATTTAATTTTTTGGAATGAATTCAAAAGAATTCAAATAGTGGAACTTTAATTAAATGAGATTACTAACTTAATTAATGGGGGGGTTGGACTATTAATTTGGGAGAAAGTCAATAAACTCCCTCACATTAAGAAGGTAATAAATGTGAGGAAACCCCTTTCCACCTCCCTCGTTAAAGGGGGAGTTCATGAGTCAGGTGGTCCCCACTTCTTTTAATCCTCCCTTGGGAGGTTATGATCGGGTGGGCCCCACCACCATAACCTCCCATGGAAGGTTTGGGTGTGGTGGCCCCCAACTTTGACCTCCCCTTTGAGAAAACAACTACCCAACCTTCACATGGTGGATAGTATAGAATAAAGTGTTTAACACTTTATTTTATTAATTATTTATAAAACCACAAAAAACTAACTTCCGTTCTTGAAGGAACGCAACTGCGATGAAGGTCCACTTAAGCGAAAATCTGCACTGCAAGTTCAACGGTGCCCTCAGATTTCAATTCCGTGCACCGGTTCAAAAGATAGAAAAACCCGCATTTACGTTTACTGAATGTACCTGAAAAAAACTTCTGAAAATGATTTCGGGCACACCCGGCCTCAGAATGAGGTGCCGTTTGAAACTGCAGACTCGTAAAATTCCAAATAATTTTAGAAAAAAAATTCCTTGAAATTTCTAGGACTTTAAATTTATAATTTAATTTTTTCATATATCTATAAAATGGATACATTTGATAGAATTTTACAATACCTTCATAATTAGGATAAAATAAAAAATGAAATCTTATATTTTCTATTGAGTCAAATAATCCTAGAGAGAATATTTTCAAAAATTTATATAAAATTAGAAAATAAACTTTTTGAAGCATACTCAATGCATTATGATCTGATGTTTCTGCACATATATCTTTTACAAAATATGATATTTTAATAAAAACATAATATATTGATGAATTCAACAACCCTCTAATAACAACATGAAGAAATATTTCAATTATGACATGGTGGTAATGACGTTTTAACTCTGTAATATGCCAATTTCTAACGTAACAACACAAATTATAAGTATAACAATATATTGACCTCAAATATTCGATCCATTGATAAGAAAATTAATTTATTTCTTTATAAATTGTGTAGGATTATTTTTGATTCATTAAATTATGTGATCTTTCATCTTCAAATAATTTAAGTTCTAGACATCTACAAATATGGGAAAGATCTAAAAATGTCTTTAAATTTTCATTGGTCTTACAAAGTGTGTTCAACATGTAATAAAATATGTAATCAAAAAAAATTGTAAATATATAAAACATCTAACATGTGATGAACCAAAAAATCAAACCAATGTGGAAGGTCCTAAAAATACTCCATTTTTTTAATTATGATCTCTCCCAAAACCATTTAATTTTTTTATTAATGGTTTGTAAAAAAGTAACATGCAGTATTATAGAGATGAAAGATTCTACATGAATTCTTGAGAGTACAGCTAGAGGTTCACTTATTTCAATTCTACCATTTTTAAAAACAATTCCTTCAAAAAGTGTTATACGAAGAAATGAATCATTGATGAAAGTAAAAATAACTAGTCTTTCACTCATTTATAAGAATAAATGCTGTATTATCATACATTTAGTATATATATGATTTTAGACCATGTGTAATCCATCCATATTGGATTCAATATTCCATAAAGTCAGTTATCATCCACAATAATGCATCCTTCACTGTAAAATTATGATATGTAACTATATCAAATATAGTCATATCATTCTTCCATAATGAAATTAACTAATCAATTAGTGGATTCAAATAAACATCAATATTCTTATTTGGATGTCTTGTAATTAAAATCATAAAATATATATATATATATTTTACTCATCAATATCCAAGGAGGTATATTGTACAGAGTAATGAAAATAGGTCAATAGGAATATTGACCATCATATGCACCAAATGTACAAAAACAATTAGTATAAATACCCAAACATATGTTATGAGGTTCTGAACTAAAATATGGATTCATATAATCAAAGTGTTTCCATGAATCTCCTTCCAATGGATTATTTAATATTTTACTTAGGTAAGTATTTGATTTGTTCCATGTCATCAATGCAGTTGTGTTGTGAGATAAAAATAAATTATATAAATGGGTTTTAATAAAAAAATCATCATTTATTTCATAGAAAATCAGGACATTCCTTGTTGTTTATCTTTATATCAAGATTCTTCACATATAGGAAAAATAATAATGAATTATAATCAACATAATATAAGATGAAGTCATTTGAACATGAATTTATCTTATGATTACTAATACACAAATTACGGATCAATATATAACTTTCATACAAACATGGAGGTAATGTATTTCCATTAGGAAACAAAGATTTATCTAAAGAAAAAATTGGTTCACAAAAACTATTTGACATTCAAAAATCTTATTTAATAGAAATAGATTTTGTAGTAGATTTATGTTTTCACATATGGAATCTCATATATAAGGCATCCTCAGTAGTTTTCAAAAAAATAGAAAATTGAGAAGGTTATGATTCAGGATTTGGAATACCATTTTGAGTTGTTTCTTTAATATATATGTTAGTTGATTCACATACTAAATTCTAAAATGATGGATCTATAACAAAACAAATGTATTCCCTACTTAATTATGTTCACCATGTTGATACCAAAAAACAAAATCTTTCCCAAAACCAAAAAAATCATAGATAAATTCCAACATTTTCAAAAAATTTGAATCTAATAAGATTACATTTCTTACAAGGGTATATAATTATTCCTTCAGAAACAAATTATCAGTTAGATGATGCCAATGATATAAATGTTTCAACACCCTCTATGTAGATAATATTAATACTAGATATGTTGGAATTTTATCGATTATTTACTCAATCATCATCGGGTAATAGAGACAAATTTCTACTTCCTGAGTCTATATTTATATTAAAAACAACCAAAATAGGATAAATTATTATTCCTTGGGACTAATTGAATTTTTTTTTATATTTTAACACCATGGTATATTTTATGGAACATTGTAATGGCCCGGGTATTTACAGAATTATACTTTTTCATTTCTATTAATTCTAATTAATAAGATATTAATTTTAAGTTGAAGGGAGATTTTTTTCTGATAGTGTACAGGACATGAAACAATAGTCTTCTCTAAAATCTTACATTGCATACAACATTGATCTATACTGAAAAATAATTCCATAATTTTATTATTATTTTAAAATGTAGTTAACACCTAGACATTAGAATGGAGGGATTGAATTATAACAACTATATTTTGAAATATGGTTTACACAAGTTTAAATGATGTTTCATTTATTATAAAAATTATTAGAAATATAAATAAAAACCAATTGAATATAATATATGTGTTTTTATGAAATCCTATTTAAAAGAGAATAATTCTGTTTTGAAATTACTCTTTATGAAATTTTATTTAATTATAAATATATGATATATATTCAATGTGATGTTTTAAATTCATCTTATATGTTTTCTAGATATGATATAAGAATGAATTCATTTTTATCATATAAAATAATTATTTTTCTAAAATTGTAGTCTTACCGCCTTTAGATGAAGAGAATTTTTTAAATATATTTTTTTTCACTTTTATATGATCTATTTGATAAAATAAACTTATTATTTAGAATATGTACAAAAAAATTTACTTTGGGTAAATGTTTGATATTTTCTATCATAAAATACATTTTTTATTGAATAGTGAAAAATACTGTATTTTATGTCCAAACTGTATTTTCATAAGATTTATTTATATGGTTAGATAATATTTTCAATTGGTTTTAAAGTATAATTAGATTAAATTTATACCATTTAATAAACTTTTGTTCATTATATGTAATTTCAATTTTTAATTAGACATAAACACATGTCAATCTTTTGATAGTTATAATTTAATAAAAAAATGATTATTTGGTTTTGATAATGGGAATTATTTTTAAATTAATTTCCGCAACTTCTGTGTTTTGAAATTGGAAAAATGGATTCCATATTTTTAATCATGAGTTCCAAATTATGTAACTTTTAATTTTAGACATTATTAATAGTAAATTCAGTAAATATTTTATTTACCATAGTTAAAGGGTAAATCTAGTAAATAAGGGTAAAAAATAATATTATAATATTATTAAATTACAATAACAGGTGTCCTAAAACTATTGAATGAGATATTTCTGATCATGTACATCCATGGGTTGATTTTAGGACCCCATGGAGCCACTTGTCTGTGAAAATGACATTTAATTATTTTTAATTTATTGTTAAGGAAAATATAAACTTAACATGTATCTTTTTGTAAACATTTTTTATATGTGGTTATATAAGATATCCCTTTGACTATAAATATTCATTATAAATCTATAAACATTTCCTAAATCAATTAATTTTATTTATATTTTTTATAAATCATATAAAAAAATATTTATGACACAATGATGATGTAGTGATTACCTAATTAATAAGAGATTTAAATAAATGAGATTATAAATATTAAAATTAAACTTTTTAAACGTTTTATGCCACCCATTAATTTTATGGATTCTTATGACTTGATATATTTAAATATTTTATGTTTTTTCAAATGAAATAAGTTGTTATAAATTTTTAGAAACTCATGATATGTATTGTATAAAAAAATTATATAAATGAGTTTATAAAACAAATACTATTTTATTAAATAATATAACAGTCTTAAAAAGTCTAAGATTCAAAAAAACGACTTAGGTAATGTTTTAAATATCATTATTGAACCACTTTAGGTTCTACTAGAATTTTTTGGTAACTATATTAGATGTATAGTATGAATAGACATGAAAACATGGAAAAAGTTAAATTAGTTAACTAAGGGTTAAGGAAAAATGATAATGTTAAATTTGAAACCAAAACATGTCTAAAAACTATTGGATGAGAATATGTATAAAAATACTCATATTATATTTGAATTAAGTGAGTTTTGGAACTTTTTTAAATCAAAATTTGGTTTATAATAAAATAATCTTTGAAGTCATTCCAAAAGTACCCCTCCACCTCGTATAAAAGGCCACCACCTCCATCCCCTTAATAACACCTCTCAATCCCCTTGGTTCATACATACTATACTCCAATAAGATTCCAAAATCTCTCTCTTAATATTATAATCCTTAACCTAGGTAGAATGAAATTAAAGAAAACCCTTTGGATGAAATCGAAAGAAGTTACCCGATTTGAGGTAACGTCTTCTCTCAACTTCATTTCCATTATTTTCCTTATAAACTCATTACTATCATCTTATTATTTGATTACATAAAAACAATCATATCCAAAATATACTAGATTCTTGTTATGATAAGGATTAAATATAAACATACACACACCTCTCTCTAATGGGTATAGAATATACTATTTCTATGGATGATGATCTACTTCCTAACAAAACGATGATTGTTCAATCTTTTACTACCACTTCATATAGTGGAAATTATAATGGAATTTTAAGTATATATGATATATATGGTATTTATTTATCTATATGATTGTAAAATTATTATTTATAACATAACATTATTCATTTCATGTTGTATAAATATGATAAATTCATTTGAGGAAGTGCGTACTACCTCCCCCTCAAAGTGATATGACTCAATCTTGCTATACATGGAACCTATAACAGATGTAATTAATTAAATTATGGAAAATTTAAAAAAATGATATTAAAATGGAATTATAATATACCTATTTATCATTATGTTATCATTCCTTTAAATATGAAATAGAAGTGAAAGTAGCATTCGGGCATACGTACGTCTTACCATCTCCATGAACAGTGCATTTCATTTATTATCTCCAAATGTTATGGTTTTTTATAAATAAATATATACTGGATATATATGATGTATATGATATCTAAATCATGAATATTATTCTGGAGGTAATGGAAGTTTGACCACATGGAAAATTTAAAATAATAACAAGTTCATTTTTTAATCATGTACCGAACAACGACAAAATGAATGATATATACATTAATAATTATATTATTTTTATATCAAGGTAATAAGGGATATAAAAGGAATAATAAACTTGAAAATGGTTTGGACGAAATTTGAAATTAAATGATGTTTATTATTCAGGGAGATAAAGAACGAAGAATACAAGTCAGAATATGGTAAGGGACTACATCTCAATCTCCTTTAATTGGGGAATGTTTTGATAATATACACCTCCTTATTTTACATGGTGTATAATAAACCCCTTTGACTTTTGCATTTATTTAAAGGAAATATTTTTTCTACAAAATGTTTTACTCAATTACAAAAGGATTTTTTACCTTATTTTTTGACAACGACCTTTCTTCCACCATGAGCATTATTTTATATTTGGATTCCTTAAAAAGCCATGATGTTTTAAATGAAAAATAAATACCATATAAATTTTTTAAATACATTCATATTGAAAATGGTTTTGAATGTGGATTTACTATTTCGATATTTTGAAATTATTTCTTGTGATTTTAAATGATATTTTATGATTAAAATATTGATATTTTAAATCTTTTATGTGTGATGATTATATAATGGTAATTGGATATTTTATGGGTGGTTACATGATCAACCAAATAACAGGGGGTTCTGTGATAAACCAAGGACGAGTGGTCACATAATAACCTCCAATGTATTGGGTATGGAAGTCAGTCGTATGGGTATTCCATTTGTAAGAATGATTTGTGGAAGTTCACAATATGGTTATTCCATTTATGTATGATTATGTCCCATGTTTACATTTATATGATATATGATGTTTTCATTGGGATTTATGGCAATATTTTGGTTACAAAAAGAGTAAGAATTGAGCTAATATTCAGTGATGTGTTTCTGCTAGTTGTTAAAGGTGAAAGGTAATAGTTTGTGATAAATTATTCACGGTTTACTTGTTGTTTTGAAAAGATATTAGTTTTACATCTTTATGTATCCCTTACTATGATTTTTATACTCATCCTATGTTTTTAAATGTTTTTCACAGGACATAAAGATGAATAGGGTCAAGGATGTGATCAAGGAAAAGTCATGCTGTTTAAATCATGGAACTAAACATGTCTATTTTTAAAGTGTTTTTATGAAATAAATGGATAGTGAGTAGAAGTGTCTACATTTAACATTCAAGTTGTTATATCTATGTTATTAACTAATTATCTAAAGCTCTAAACCAGAATAGATCCTCAATGTGAATTATTAACTTAATTCAAGATTATGTAATGTTTAATAATGGGGTCTTATAGTTGGTATCAGAAGTCAGATTAGATAAATTTAATGGTTAGAGGGTTATTTAAGCATAAGTGACATAACCATAATTTTTACCATATTAGAAAGATTAATAATTATTTTAGTTAAATTGGATGAGTTTAAGATAACATGAATAATAAATTAGTGTTTACCCTCCTTATAAGATATTATTTGACAATTTTATTAATATTCTCACACTGTCATTTTTGTTTCTAGTAAATGTTTGCATCTAGTAGGAACAAAAGTAAAAATATATGTGAATGAATCTGTGGCAGTTTTATGAATGTGAAACCAATTGAAATGATAGATTCAATGAAAACTGTTGTGGTTATTCTTAACCAACTATCTAGAGTAATTATTGACCACTTGAACCATGTTGATTTTTGTAAGGCATCATATATGAAATAAATGAATCCCAATCGATGTTTAGGTAATAATCATAAATATAACTACATTAAAAAACCTATGTGTCAAGGATGTTGAAAGAAACACCTAGAAAAATTAGTCAAACGGACTCAAAGATGTTTCAGATGTGGTAATGAGGGTTATAATGAAATAATCTTCCATGTAAAAAGGAAGCGAACAGTTGGCTCCATGAAATGGAAAGTTGTTCTTTCTAAAGGATCAATTGAATTTTTTTAATGTGGTGTACATGGTCATTAAAAAAATTTATGTCCTAAAAAGAAGGTTTGGGAATGGGATCAGTAGGACCATACAAATATATGTTTTCTAATTCAAAATGCCATCCCAATTGATGATGAGGAAGCTGAAAATGACCTATGAATGATATGGATTATTTCTTAAATCATGTTTTTACATTACTGAATCCTTAAAATATTATGCATGATTTTTTTTGTATCAAAAAATTATAAATGAATAAGATAGAAAAACATGGATAATTGATCATGAATAATGTTCAATGATTTAGATGTCTGTGAATTGAAGAGTTATGTTGGATATATGGATGATGATATGTTTAAATTTATTAATGATATGATTAATTTAGAAGAATTTTTATATTATGTGTAACCCAGAAGTTTGATATATGAAATTTTCATTCAAGGAAGAATTATATTTTCTTATGTGGACATAATGGATAACTTAAGGGGTTCATGTGATCTTTTGTTTTAGAGGAAATTATGGGTTATTAGTTTTTGGGATGTAAAATGTGAGGTATGAAATAACCTTTTAGGTTAAAACACGTTATTGATATTTTTTAGTATTTTATCTCATTTTTTTAATGTTATATTAATTATACCGGTGTTGAAAAAGGATTACACACAGATTGTGTGACAACTCGTTACGTCGGACAAAGCTGCAGGAATCGAACCCACAACAAAAGTGCGACTAGGATTTATCACCTACCTCTAGACTACGTGTTTTCCCTAATAAGTATGACTTATTATTTTTAGTAAAATTATTTTATGGATTTATAATATGTTGATTTTGGGAACTTATTTTCTATAAAATTGATATCCTTATTATAGGAAAATGATTTGGGGATTAATTGATAAATGTTTTCTTGGAAGGCGTTTGATCTTTTGGGAAACTATATGCCTAAGGAATATAGAATACATTGGGATTTAAATTGAGGATTAATGGTGGAATTTTATTTTAGAAGAATAAATGTTTCAATTGTGGACATATAGTAATTTGGAGAATTTTTGGAAATTATTAATCTATAATAGAGAATATTTGATTATGATAAATATTTTTCAGTATGAGACTTTAAGAGTAGCCAGTGTTATTTGGAGATAAATGTTATGATTATTGTGGAATACTATGTTATCAATTACTTATGAATTTTGGGTTTCAAACTTAGTTTGGATTATTTTGAATAATTTTAAGGACAATTTTATATTGAATGTCCTTTGTTGAGCTTTGGGTATTGTTTGTTAAATTTTTGAGATTAAGTGTAGAATTTCATGTTATAAAAGATTATCTTTTTTTGGGATTATCTAATATTTTACAAACCATGTTGGTTTTGGTTAATATCTAAAGATAGGGGAAATATATTGTTCATCTTTTGGGGATCATCTTATTATATAGAAGTTGATTCTAGCACTTTAGTTGTGACCAAGACTTCTTGAATTCTCATTATTTGAGATAAAAGATAAGTTTTTGGTTGAATCTTTTTAAAGGATGAAAATCTACATGAAAAGTAATTAAAATTCCTTGAGTAACTAGTAAATATCATAAATAAAATATCCATTTTTTATGAATGGAATATTAAAACAAATAAAACACTATCCGTTTACATTTCTTAATGGGGAATTAGATACTGTTTAACCTATCACAAGTTTGTGGTTTTCTTATGGTTACCTTTCTCCTTATCATGTTTTCTATTACTTTCAATCAGAACATGACTGTTAGTTTTCTCCACCATATACATTTTTTCGTTGAATCCTTGTATGTGTTATCTTAGGTGACATTTATAATTATATTTATTTATTTTAATGTTATAGATCTATTGACTCTTTTTCTGATTTGTGATTTTCACAGATGTTATCGATCCCAATTTTAAAATTGCAAGGACGCAATTTCCAAAAGGGGGGAAGAATGCAATGACCCAGGTATTCATAGAATAATATTTTTTGAATTATATTAATACTTATGAATAAGATATTAATTTTATTTTAAATTGTAATTTATTTGGATAGAGTATTAAACATGAAAAAATGGGATTCTCTGAAATCATACATTTCCCACAATAATGAGTTATTCTAAAAAATAATAAAATAAAATATTTATTATTTTAAATTATAGTTAATGTCTAGCCATTGGAATTGTAGGAATGAATAGAATCAAATAATGTTTTAAATATGTTTTACAAATGTTTAAATGATGAATCATTTTTTACCAAATTTTTTTGAAATGAAAATAAAAAAAATTAATATAATGGATGTGTTTTTATGGAAACCAATTTAAAAGAGAAAATTTTTGTTTTCATATCACCCTTTATGGATATTTATTTAATGAAAAATATATGATATATATTCAATGTAATGTTTTAAATTCATGTTATATGTTTTCTAGATATGATATAAGAATAAATTAATTTTTTCAGACAAATGATGTATTTTTCTAAAAAGGTTGTTTTACCACCTTTTGATGGAGAACCATATATAAATCCAATTTTTACAACATTTATTTGTAAAATTTGAAAATATAAACTTATAATATATAATAGGGACATAAAATTTACTTTGGGTAAATCATTAATATTTTTCTGAGAAAATACATTTTTTTTAATGAATAGTGAAAAAACTACATTTTCTATCGAATCTGTCTTTTATTATGATTTTTATATATGGTTATATTATCTTTATAATTGTCTTGAAAATGTAATTATATTATGATGTACAAATTTAATCCAATTTTTTCCATTTTAATTAATTTAACCTTTTAATTCGACAAAAACACATGTCAATCTTTTGATAGTTATTATTTCATTAAAACGTGTTTTTTTGGTTTTGAAAATGGGAATTAATTTTATATTAATTTATACAACTTTTTTGTTTTCAATTATGAAAAATTGATTTCATATTTGGAGTCCATATTTCCAAATTGTGTAAATAGGTAACTAGTATTTTTAGACAGTAGGAATAATAACTTTAGTAAATATTTTATTTACTATGGTTGAAGCGTAAATTTGGAAAATAATGGTAAACAAATAATATTATAATAATATTAAATTATTCTATAAAATTTCCTAAACCTATTGGATGATATATTTCCATCCATGGTCATCCTTGGATCAATTTGAAGACCCTATGGATCCACTTGTGTGTGAAAATGACATTTAATTACTTTTAATTACTTGTTAAGGAAAATATAACCTAAACATGTATCTTTTAGTAAACAAATTTTTATATGGGTTTATATAAGTTATCATTTAGATTCTAAATATTAATTAAAATGATAAAAATATTTCCAAAATCATGGTATTATATTTATAATTCTTAGACATCAAATAAATAAATATATTTATGACATAATGATGATGTAGTGATTGCAATATTAATGAATGATTAAAATAAATGAGAATATAAATATTAAAATAAATTTATTTTTAAACTGTTTATGCCCTACAATTTTTTTAGGTATTCTTATGACTTTATATATTGTAATTTATGAGGTGTTTTTAAAATAATAATGTTTTTACGGATTTTCAAAAAGTCATGATATGAATAGTATTAAAATTGACATAAATATGTTTTTATAAAAAACACTATTTTATTAAATAATATAATAGTCCTAAAAATATAATATTAATAAAAATGACTTAGATAATTTTTTAGATGTCATTAATGAGCCACTTGATATTCTATTGTAATTTTAGTATGAATATACAAGAAGACATGATAATAGTTAAATTAGTTAAATAAGGGTTAAAGATAAATGATAAGGTTAATTTTGAAACCAAAACGTATATAAAACCTATTTGTTGAGACGATTTATAAAAATAATCATATTATAAATTAATTAAATTTGTTTTTGGATTTTTCAAAAATCGAAATTCAGTTTATGAAAAAAATAATCATTGAAGGCATTCCTAAAGTACCCCTCCTCCCTCTTACAAAATTACACTAACTGTAATGCTTTACTCACACCTCTAAATCCCCTTGACACATCCTAACTCTTATATAATAATATCACAACTACCATATATTCCTCTTAGAAGACTTACCCTAGGAAGAAGGAAATTAAATAAATCCCTTTGGCTCAAATCAAAAGAAGTTACCTGATTTGAGGTAACGTCTTCTCTCATGTTCCTTTCCATTATTTTTCTTATCCACTCCCTATGATCACATTATTAATTATTCACATCAAAACACAAGTATCCTAAATATAAAATTTTGATATGAATTTTAAATACACTTACACACTCCTATTTATATTGGTTATAGAACATACTATTTATGTGGATGGCGATCTATTGCCTAACTAAATGATGATGGTTCAATCATCGACTACAACCTATTATGGTGGAAATTATGATGGAACTATAATTATATATGATATATATTATATTTTATATATCTCTATAATTATGTACTTATCATTTAGAACATACTTTTATGATATTTGTGTTGTATAAATATGATAATTTCATTTGAGGAAGTGTAGACTACCTCCCCCTCAAAGTGATATGACTTGTTCGCGCTATACATGGAACGTATAATAAATAGAATTGATGAAAATATGTAACATAAATGAAAAATGATAATATAATATAATTATAATATACCTATGTATCATTATGTTTTCATTCATTTAAATATCAAATAGAAATGAAAGTTTCGTTCATGCGTACGTGCGGCTTACAATCTCCAGGAACGGTGCATTTCATTTCTTATCTCCAAATGTTGTGGAATATTATAAATATATATATACTAGATATATATGATATATATGATATAAAAATAATCAATATAATTATGGAGATAAAGTAATTTTGGAAACATGGATAATTTGTAATTATAACAAGGTAATTTTTGACTCATGTACTGAACATCGATAAAACGACCGATATGAACATGAATAATTATTTGATTGTTATATAAAGTTAATAAGTGATATTAAATGAATATTAAAATATAAAAAGGTTCAAATTAAATTAAAAAATAACTTAGTTTTATTATTTTGGGAGATAAATAAGGAATAAGACAAGTCTGACACAATATAAGGGACTTCGTATTAATTTCCTTTCAGTTGGGCATGTTTTGATAATATACACCACCTTATTTTAAAGAGAGTATAATAAACCCATTTTAATTTTACTTTTATTCAAAGGTAATATTTTTTCAATGATGTGTTTTACTAAATGACAAAAGGATTGTTTTTAATGTATGTTGTGACAACCACCATTCCGCCGTCATGAGAATTATTTGATTTTTAGCTTTTTTAACAAGACAAGATGATTTTAAATGAAAAATAAATACCATATACCTTTTTACGTATTTTTCAAATGAAAATGGTTTTGAAATTGTATTTACCATTTCAATATCTTAATATAATTTCTGGTGATTTCTAATGATATTTTATGATTGAAATGTTGATATTTTCAATCTTTTATATGCGATGATTATATAATAGTAGTTGGAAATTTGATGGGTGGTTACGTTATAAACCAAATGACGGGTGGTTCTGCGATAAACCAAGGATGTGTGGTTATGTTATGGCCTCCAATAAATTTGGTATTAAATTTGGATGTATGTGTATTCTATTCGTATGAATTATTTGTGGAAGTCAAGTGTATGATTATTCCAATTAAGTATGATTATGTCCCTTGTTTACCTTTATATACAATATGTTTCGTAATTTGGTATTTATGGTAATCTTTCATTTAAAAAAAGTTTATGAAATGAGCTTATATTTTGTGATCAGATTTTTACTTCCTATAGGTGAAAGGTAATACTTTATGGGAAATTATTCCTGGTATACTTGTTGTTTTAAAAGACTAATAGTTGTCCTTTTTATGTATACCTTAATGATATTTTTGGGCTCATCCTATTTTTTGAAATGTTTTTCACAAAACATAAAGATGAATAGGGTCATGGATGGGATCATGGAAAAGTCATTCTGTTTAAATCATGTAACTAAACACGTCTCTTTTTAAAGTGTTTTGTTTTATGAAAAAAATAGATAGGGAGTAGAAAAGTCTACTTGTATGTATAAGTTATTACAGAATTCTCTAAAGCTATAAACTTGAAAAGATATTCAATGTGAATTATTATCATAATTAACGATTATGTATTGTTTAATGTTGGGGCCTTACAAATATAATCAGAGTGAGGCATTGAGTTTGCACTGGATTCTGAGGCCCGTAGAGGCTTGGTGGTGATAGAGTAAAAATAATAAAAATATTATATAACTTGCACCCTATTTTTTTAAATAATATAATATATCATGGAAAATTTCTTATATGGGAAATTTGATACCATTTTTAGGATTTAGATATGGGGTTTACCCTAATCATGACATAAAATTTGTATGTGTTAAGTGTTTCGTCACATTACACTCGAGGGTAATTCAGTTTATATTTTTATTATAATTTTTTATATAAAATTTAGTACCATCCTAATTGTGTATCATATTTAAAATTAGAGACCATTGTTTGGGTTGGGATATGGGTTTTACCATATATGACACCAAATGTTTGTGTGCGGGAAGATCATGTCAACATCACACACGATGGTAATTCATTTAATACTTTTATTATAATTTTTTACATAAAAATTAAATTATCTCTTTAATGGTGTATGTATCATAAATCTAAGTCCACTATTAGAATACAGATGTAGGGTTTACCCTCAGAGCGACAAATAATTTGTGTAAGTCATGTGTTTGTAATATCGTACATGAGGGTAGCCTTTTTAATATATTTCTTTTTAAATTTATATATGTTTTTAAAAAATTTATATGAACTATTAATTGTAGTTATTTTATTTAATACATCATTTATGTGAATTTTTATGAATTCATAATAGTTGACATTTTTTATATTTTTTTTTCAATGAATGACAAAAATTTATGGCTTATTATAAATATTTTTTAATTTTAACTAATTGATATTTTTTTTATAAATAAGTAATGCTTATTTATTAATTATAATAAAATTTATAACAAATATTAGTAATTTTTAACAATTACTAGTATTTCATATTTTTTCTTTTATAATTTTTTACACATTATCATAATTTCGTTAAATTTTCATATTATTTATAATATTTTTTTATTAACACTAATATTTAATATTTTTAATGATATGACTAGTTAATCATTAATTATTATAAACGATTTAATGATTACTATTGATTACATAATTTATAATTTTATTTTCAATAATTTCTATATATATATCACGGTTTCTTAATTAATATAAACACATGAAATATTTTATAATTCTTTTTTTAAACAAATATACATATCAAATATAAATATAAATACATATATTTATTACATAATTTCTTAATAAAATATATTTTTGTATTTTTAAACAAATATACATATCAAATTAATATATCATACATACAAATGCATATATATATATATATCAAAAACATTATATGTTTTTTAAATATTTATATATGTATATTTAAAGGTAAATATACATACATAAATATATACATACATAAAAACATAAAATGTTTTTTATAAAAAGTTTATATATGTATATTTACATGTTAATTTACTCATATATATATATATTTATTAACAACCATTCATGTTATATATATATATATATATTGAAATCCTTACATGATTTTTTAAAACATTTATATATGTATAATATCATGATAACACACACATATATATATATATATGTGTGTGTGTGTGTGTGTGTATTACAAAATTTCTAAATTAATATAAATACATCAAATATGTTCCATCCCTTTTTAAAAAAATATACATATCAAATATATATATATACGTATATACAAAAAAAAAATACATATATAGATAAAATCATACACTTTTTCTAAATGTTTATATATGTATGTATTCTCTTGGTTATACACCAACACACACACACATACATATATCCAAATGATTAAAAAAATTCACATGAATTTTAAAAAATGAAAATCAATCATAATATAAAAATAAAACATCATTCAACAACTTTTCCACAATTCAAGTATTATTATAATTCATCAAAAATCTTATCACAATATGAATTCAATAAAATTAAAAAATTAAATATATTTATATAAACTAATTCAGTATCATATATCCCTAAATAATTTTTAAAGTTAGAAAATTTATAATAATAACATAAAATAATATATGTCACATAACCTAAAATATCAAATAGGAAGGTCTATTAAATATAATAATTAAAAATGGGAAAATACTTCAAATCAATTAAAATAAATCTTGTAGACCTAATGAACACAAAAACATGTATTAATTATTTTATCAAACATAAAAACTAAATAAACCCTGAAAATCAGAGAAATTTCTTAACCTTGGGATTTACCAAATTAATTCACATATTATTAAATGAAAAAAGTGAAAAAGGAATGAATGCGGAGATAAGAGGAATCTATAGCAAGATGATTTGTACCCATATCTTAAAAAGTAGTCTTGAATGTAGTATTTGGGAGCGGGTGTTGGCCATCACATTTGCCAAGGGTTAGAGAAAAATTAAAGAGGGATAAAGGTTGAAGGTATGCCACTATTTAAATTTAATATTAATTATGATGGTTAAATTATGATAGAATTTATTCCATTGTTAAAAATATCATCAAGATGTTTTTGTAATATAATTTTTTCCCATAAAAAACCTACAAAATTAATAATAGCGAAGGAATTTTACATCTATCGCTATAATCCACTAATTTTTTTTCATATAGATGGAATGTTTTCGTGAAAAATTTATTTTTGATTGACTATTTTTTCTACAGTAAATTATTAATTTTGGAAATGGAAAAAAAAGTTCTGTCACATATAACTCCTAATTTTAGGATATTTTAGATGGTCAAAGAGTATGTAGTAATTAATTTGTCAAAAACTAACCTCTTATAATGTAGTGTGTAATTATTTCACATGTCATTTATTTTCCATGATTGTATTTATTATGGGTATCTCCAAGAGAATTATTTTTTCATTAAGATAAAAGGGAACAAAATAATTAACTAATTAATTAATGCAAGTATGTCTATCTTAATAATATGCAATAAATAATAAATGAATGTTAACTAGTTTTAATTATTTTTATTTGTTTCAAGTTTATGATAGTTAATGATCTTTACATAGACCTATGAATGAGTTGGATTTATTTAATTTAATTTATTACATTTTTTTCATTAGTAATTATAAAATTAAATTGATTCCCTACATTACATCATTCCATCCATTATGATGTAGTACCTTTGTGTCCATGGTTATTTATGTAACCCCCCTTAACCAATCCTTTAGTTCCCCTCACCTACATGTGTGTTATAAATACATGTAATTTATGGAGTACCTTATGGTGGATAGAGGTGGTTTAATATGGAACCAAGATGATACCAACCCATTTGTTACATTGGTGGATATGTGTAGCTGCAACCCTTTACAAGATCAGAATAAAGTGTTTTCCCCAAGGAAATATGTTCATTTTTCTCCACTCAATAAATAAACCATTAGATAATTTCATGAAAATTTCATTTACTAGTTTATTTATTTCTATCTATGCGTTCTTTATTTTATGGATTCAAGAAAATGATTACATAAATAAATGAATTAATGCAAAAAGATATAAAATAAATATATTTAGTATGAATAAATGCTTTATTAGACATTGTTAATTAATTATTTAAAATTCACATATTATTAACAAGTTATTTAATGGATAACACAATATAAAATTGAATCATAATAAATTAAAATACCTAAAATATATATTAATTTATACATCACATTCAATTACTTGATTATTAATTAAATTCATAGAACTAAGTATTTGACCAACCCTTATTGGGACACATAATTTTAAAGTGGAGTTATTATGAAGGGTATTGGTCTAATAAACCATATTATGTCAAGAGAAGTATCAAGAGCTATAATTTATGTAACATAGATGAATGTGTTAAGAAAATCCAAGTCATGATTTTAGGATTGGGTATTCCACTCAAGGGATAAAGGAGTTACTGGCCCACATTTGGAAAATATCTTCCTACCAATTTTTTTGCGTATCTTGACTAACCCTCATTGGGGTTATGCAAAGGGTAATATGTATCATTTCCACTATAATTTTCTAGAAATTGGGAATTCCAAGTTCAATGGTGAGGGCTACGTAGACTTGATACAATAGTGAAATAATTATTAAAAATATGTCTTTATTTCTAAAAAAATAGAAATGATAATACACTATTTTATAATGGTAGAAAATTTAATGTTCTTAATCCACATTATCCCAAAAATATATATTGGATAGACAATATATTATCACTAGTCCAAGCTTCTTGTATTATTTAAAATGCATTTGAGATGTGTTGTTCTATAAATGGAAATCTTACATGATATAATCCTTAATGACTCATCCTACTTAAAAATTGATTAGTGAGTAATTGTTCCATGTATATCAAGAACCTTTGAATTATCCTGTTGACTTTCAATTTCTTATGTTATCAATGATTTCTAGTGAGGTTATGAAGACTCCAAAAACATAGATTTTTATAGAATGATTGAGTATCTACATCATCTATACCCGGAGAGAGAATGACAGGAATGCTTTGGGAGAAACAAGGTAATATTTCAATGAATAGTTTTAGATGGATTTATATTTGGGCCCCATGTTGTTAAAATCATTGGCTACATTTAGTGTCAAGATGTTTTGGGTTTTAAACACCATGAAGAATAGGGAACCGATCTCATTATTGCATCGCTCCCTCATAGATTCTACCATTTTTCTATTAAATTTTTCATAAAAAACATTCATAAGTATCTCCAAGATCTCTTTGATCTTATTAATTATTTAGTTAAGGACACTAACCATGAAAATACTTAGTTCATTATAGTGAACAACCAGAATGGACAAGAAAATAGCTCTATGACCAAATATTCTTTGAAACTACCATCCATGAAGAGGATAATAAGGGGGGAGAGTATGTTGTTTGTTTCACATATGGTCATAATGGAAATTGAAAGAAAAACTGTTCCCATCCTAAGAAGCAGTGGGAAGCATTAAGTTCATTTTTTTCGAATGCAATTTATTTGTTTCTACAAGTTGGGGTTTAGATACATCTTATGGTGGACACATATGAATTAAAATTCATGAAACAAATTGATTCAAAAATATTTAATGTGGGGGAGGTAGATATATGATCATCCAACATAGATAAACTAGTTTTTACAGCTGTCAGTGACTACCACTACACATTGACAACAAGAATAATATTGGTTTTTAAGGATTGTTATTGTGATCTATGTGTTTCCTAAAAAATTATTTATGTATCTAGAATTGATACTGATGGATTGAATTACAAATTTCGGATGAAATATTTCAATTTTATAAAGAAATAATTTTTTAGGTAATGAACATTTACATAATTAATTTATGTGTTATAATATATAAACCGACTAATATAAATCATTAATGAAAATACTTCACCTGACACATTCCACACCCATCATTGGCATCATCAAATATTTCAGGTAAAAAATGAATTTAAATAAATTACATCAAGATGGATATTTATAATCTTTTGAACTAAAACCACTTGGTGTATGTATTGCATGTTTACAAGGAAGATTTACCAAATCCCAATTTATTGGAAATCGTGAATGGGAAAAAGAGATTATTAAAATAGTTTTTTCTAATTTATGTGGACCATTTATAGTTAAGTGTGTTGTGGGTAATTATACTTCATAACATTTACGGATGGTTTTAGTTGATTTAGATATGTCTACTAAATATTGGATAAGTCCAACTCCTTTGATATATTCAAGTAATAAAGGGATGATATTGTGAACTATCTTGGTATAATGATTAATAAATTTTTTTCGTTCCATGGTGGAGAATTTGTTAATCAATATTTCATTGATTATTTATTGTTTTTTGGGATAATATATCAAGTCACTACTCCCTATACAACTCAATTAAATAGTTTAAGTGAATAGAGAAGAAAACATTGTTGGATATGGTGAGATCAATGAAGATTCATGGGATTCGTCCACTATCCTTTTGGGGATAATTATTAAAAATAAGAGCAGAAGAACTAAAACAAGTTCCAACTAAAGAAGAATATGGTATACCATATCAATTTTGGAATATAATGAATTTTGTTTTCATACAAGCTTTTGTGGGGTTGGAAATAATTTTAAGGCCTCTTTATGTAACAAACATTCACCCTAAGGCACAAAGTGTACATTTATAGGATACCCCATGGTTAAATGGGGATATAAAATATATGACCCCCAAGAAAAAAATTTAATTGTGCAAAGACATGTAATATTCCATATTAGGGAACAAATCTCTAAAATATATAGTGTGGGAGAGATATACTTTGATGAAGTTGAGCCTAATGGTATACATGATTCGAAAAAATAACAAATTCCATAAGGACCTATGAATGAAAAAGATATTCCAAAAATGAAAGTACTATGTAGGAGTACTATGGGTGTTATATTACTAGAATGTTATGGTTTTATACTCACCGAGAATGGTGACTCATTATTAGTTGATAATAATAATTCATTGTCCTATAAGGATGTAGAAAGTGTCGCGTATGTCACCAATTGGTAAAAATCAATGAATTATGAAATAGATTACATATACTAAAACCAAGTCAATATTTTGGTAGATTCTCTCATGGATATAAATCCCATCAGTTATAAATTGTTATTCAAGAAGGAATTATACATGTATGGGAAATTCAAAACCTATTTGTAATGACTTGTTGCAAATGGGTTTAAACAACATCACCGAATAGACTATGAAATTTTTTTCACACATTTTAATGATTAAATCTATTAGAATTATACATTCCATTATGGCCATCCATGAATATGAGATTTTTCAAATGGATATCAAAATATATTTCCATAATGGGAACCTTTAGTAATTTGTCTATATGACACAACCTGAAGGGCTAGTGATTCCAAAGGATACCCCGTGGTATACAAGTAGAAACAATACATTTTGGGATAAAAGGATTTATGTAGGTCATGGAACATTCAATTTTATGAGGTCATAATATAATTTGGTTTCATAAAGAATTATTGTAAGCCTTATGTCCATAAATATTTTAGTGGGAAGGTAGTTATTTTATTAATAGTATATATTGATGAAATATTTCTTATTGTAATTTAAATAACCTTCTAACAATCTTTTAATTTTTGCTTGAAGAAATGATTCTCTATAAAGGAGTTTGGTGATGAAGCATGTATTCTTGGAATCAAGATTCATTGTGATAGATCGAAGAGTTATCTTTGTCCAAGTCTAGGTTTATAAATTAAAAATATACGGAAGATATTTTTATGAAAAAATGTAATAGGGGATTGTTTCTAGTGTCACATGAAATTCGTATTTCTAGGAAAAATTTTCCTCAAACACATTATGGGAGAAATAGAATGGAAGGATTCTATAAAAATAATTGACTGGGTCTAGCTAGTATGTTATGATATGTACTAGTATAGATGCCTCCTATGTATTCAGTGTGGTAGGATGATATGAAGATGAACCATGTGATTGTAATTAAATAATATTTAAGACTATCCTTAAGTATCTGAGACATACTAAGGATATGTTCCTTGTTTTTTGGGGAAGATGAGGAATTAGTCATCAGAGGACATGCATATGCAATTTTTCAAATAGATCAAGATGATATAAAATTTGAAAATGGAAAACTTTTACTTTGAATGAAGGTTTTGTTAGAAGGAAGAGCTCAAAGAAGGCTATGGGAAAAGATTATATAATGGAGTTCAAGTATATTGTGGATTCTAAGGAAACTAAAGAAGAAGTTATGATACAAAACATTATCAATGAGAATGATGTTATACCTTGCATTAATGTTCTTATCACTCTATATTGTGAAAATATTGAAACGGTGGACCTTGAAAAGGATCCAAGTTTACATCAGTAGATGAATCATATGCTTAGGAAGTATCATATCTTGATTGAATTTTATCAGATAGGTGGTTTTATAGAGATTAATATTTTCATGGAAGATAACATGGTCGACCCCTAGACCAAATCTATGATTCATCAAAAAAATGATAACCATGTGAGGTCAAGTAGACACAACTTCATATGTAGTTATCTCTAGTTCTTGTATGATTTTATAGAGTTTTTGTCATAGAAAAAAATATTTTTACTTCGACTACATATATATTTGATGATTTTAATGTTCAAAAAATATATTATTAAATATTTTCTATTATTATAGATTAATTTAATATAATAATGTCCTAGATTATATTCCAAATTGATAATGTTGTAGTAGATCCACTCTACGATGGGAACCATGAAATTACATGATGATATTCCTAGATATAGTGTTATGGTTAAATAATATTACATGATAAGTGGATGTGACTTCTTCTCATGAAGCTCACACCTGGTAATCCCCTATATAGAAGATTATGAGAACATACCTTCAAATAGAAACTATATATGTTTTTGTGTCATTGTATATTCCTATCTGTGAGCATGTGTAATGGTACTTATACATTAAAATTTTCATTGATGGATGTCACGACTACATAATTAAATTTACTGACCAAAACATTAGCATCATGTATTTGGTATTTATTGTACATTGAGTGTGTGATGAAAGAATTTTTATTAATAGATATGTGGAGGAAGGAATTTTCCATTCTATATTTATGGATGTTGATATATCATCCATTCGGTTAGAATAGAGCCATAAAATTAAATTTCATGGGTATGCTATAAAAACATATTTATTTCATATATTCAAGGATATATGTATCGATAATATATGTTAGATACATGAATGCATTACCTGCATGATGGGATATTGTGATAAAGTGATTATATTAAACAATTAGAATTTTTTGGTTGTTGTCGATGTAGTGATATTATATTCATTCTCTTGGGATTCATGTAACATTTCTAGACATTAATATTGGACTCTAGGAAAGCCTACATAATTAAAATGAGGAAAATCCAAGAGGTTCGCACACTAAGTTTTTCCATTCATCTTGATTAAAATACTTTTAAATTCTATTTTTAGAATAAATATTATTCTGGTGATCAGGGAATAATTTAATTTAAGTTCTATTGATTGTAAATATATATTCTTTTATTCATTAAATTTCAATGAGTATGATTGGAAAAAGACCATTCCGATTGATAAATATTCATTTTCCTACTGGTAAATATATATTTATCTTTGTGTAAGTTAACTCATGTCATAGATTATTATTATTACTATTATATGGAATGTGGTATTTTAATAGCATTAAACTATTTAAGGATTCATATGCAATTGAATAATAATTTAACATAATCCCAAACTCTATAAATAGATTTTTATATCAATTTTGTAGTGATAATTGAAAATTGTTAAATGAGGACTGTTTCAAGAAATGCACTTGTCACTCAAATTTTCTACCTCTATTACTCTCAAGAACATTAAGAATACCATCAATTAAAAAGGATCTTTGAGTGATCAAGATGAACAACACACGACAATTTATTCCCTAAAATAGCACATAAAAAGCTGTTGGCATCACTTAAAGATCAAAGGAGCACATGTGGATCAGCGGTATATGGATTCTACACATGAATCCTTACATAATAATGAAGGTAATAAAAGGGGTTTTAATAAGATCAACAATGGAATTTATGAACAAATATTAAGACAAGGTAATAATTTATTCCAATAATAAATAAATAAATTATATATTTAATGTGAAAGATATTATCTCGAGGTTTTAGGTAACTCTATGTTAAAATAACTTTTAATATAACACCCATAAATAGTTTCTCTACAACACCCAAAACGTATAGTTAGATTAGGGTATTAGGCCATAACAACATCCTATGTGCAATTATGAAAATAAATGGAATGTTCCATATGATTATTATGTGATGAAACCATTATTTAAAAATCAATTTATTGAAGTAATTTAGAATATCAAGTACTTGATGGATACATAAGAAGTATATCTAAACATTTCAACAGGAGAGAGTAAAAACTAAAATCCCTTAAAACACATTATTATCACATCCTAATTCATGAAATGATTCCAATATTAATCCTTCATTTACTAAAAAATAATTTAATTGTGATGGTGATTATATTATTTCGTTTTTATTGAGATATTTTTAGTAAATGAATATCCAATTATTTCTTGGAAAAAATGCAAGAAGAATCACCCTTAATTTTTTGTGAGTTAGAGAAAAAAATTTCTCTATCATTTTTTACTTAAATTTTGGATCAAACATTTCATCGTAAAACTAAAATACATCTTGGGAACCCATTTATTTTTGGTGTTTGTATCATACTAAAATAAATATGCACACAATGAAGTCTTATGTCCAGATGAAGAATCATATTGATGCTTACATTTTGAGAGGTTATCTAGCTCAATAAAGTTTGTATTTTTATTCAATGTATTTTTATATTGTGAGAATAATATGTAAATAGATAATGAAAAAAAAACATTTAGAAACAAGGGGAAATTGATCCCTCATTTTCATCTCCTCACCAAATAGGAGGAATTACTTGGTCATATACATTGGCAACATTGACCCTAGAAGAGTGAGAGACGAGACATCACACAGTCTTGTTTAAATAAGGTTAGTTTGATGAATATATCTTGTAATTAATTTGAAAAAATATATATGTTTTATCATACTATATAATTTAACCTCAACCTTAAACATTTAATATAATCTTATATAGGGATCATACAAAAGTTATAAGAAGAGATCACTGTTATTTTCCTTTGAGAAGGAGAGAGACTTTTTATATTAAAGTGTTTGCTACATGGATGAGGTAAAAGGTATAACCATTATTTTAATCAACATTAAGTAAAATTATTAATTTATTTTTATTATTCATATATATATATATATATTAGGTATCGAGTTTACCTATTGACTATATCTCTCAATAATTAAGAGTGTTGGCTTTTTGTCCCAATTCATTGCTTTCATAATGAAAATCATTAATAATAAATAGGTAAAAAAAATTACAACAGATAGAGTGGTGAAAATGAGAGAAAAACATGATGGGGTTATGATAACTATAATAATGGACTGTTATTATAGTGCATCAGATAATAGGCTTTGATAGGGAAATGTATCTTATTATAGAATTTTTAGAAAAATACTATTATTAGATTACAACTCCAATGGCTAAGTCAGTATGATAAAATGAAAATGGATTGATTCAATTATGACATGGTATATTTATTTATTAATATGGATTTAGATTAATTTAGAAATATTTCTTCCCGGATAGCTAGGAACCACATTTTTTGGCACCAATGGAAAAAAAGTGTTTTATGTGAAAGATCATTTGGGACCTAATTATACTATCATTATTGATGTAATACTATTATATATTTTTGATAATGGTGGGGATAATATTTATGTCATTAATTACCCTATTGGTTTTTAAAAAAATATTTCATTTGATGTCTCCAATTATACAATTTTTATAGTTGATGTTAACCCTAAAGTAGCAATGGATAATATATATAAGAAACAATATATGTTCATAATTCATTCAGTTAAGTTTGATGTGGGTTTCACAGGTTGGTATTATTGTAATTACATTAATATGGTTTTAGTTTGTAATGGTATGTTTGTTTTAGTTTCTAATTTTTATTGAATTTAATTAGATTTATTTCAATTCAGAAAATGAGTATAAAAATTATTTTTAAAAACATGGATAACTTTTTTTCAAAAAATTACTATTTCTCAAACATCATCTTAAATAAAAATATTTAAAATTATATTTTAAGAAAAATTTAAAGCAATTATTCAAAAAATATTTAAACTATGTTCTTAATATTATTTTGAACTAGGTGTATACAATATGATATAGTGATATTGTTGATGTATTGTTTATATTCTATATTTTATGCATAATATTTATTTTTTTTAAAAAAAATGAATATTTCATTCATAAAATTATTATGAAAGATATTGAAGGAATTTGATGGAATATATTATGTGATAATGATCAAAGGAATTATAAACTAGGTCTAACTCCTATAGTACCCTTAGTGAGTATAATAATTGTAATATTTTTTTTCTACATTATATTAAATTTCATTTTATTATTAATTATAAAATTTATTTTATATAATTTCATCTAATCGACAGTTGAACACTACTCAGACCAGTACGAGGGATGAATATCATTTCTAACTGATGGGGGGTGATACTAGAGCTACATAGAGAACCAATCATACTCATTTATATGCAAACCAACTAGAAGAAATCCCATCTACCAAACTTTATCCTCCTCCACTTGAACCTATAGGTATGTTCTCACCTATTCAGCGAAGATCATATTATTTAAGTCCCACTTCTCAAATTACATTTCAATATCCTATGATGTATCCCTGGCCCTTTGATCCTTTTTGTTCCATGTCTACTCGATATCCATGTCCTACTCTTATCCATCTAGGCTCTGGTGATTATGTTTATTTAATTTATACTCCATAGCTTGTAGATGTCCTAGAGAATATATTAAAACAAGCATATAATTCAAAAGGTACTGATATAGAATATCCCAATGGTCCATCATAGCCTAATAATCATCTTAGATCAGGTTTATGTTTATATGTTTAATAAATAATATACTATAATTTTCTTTTATTTTTAATGTATATTAATTATAAATTTTTTCATTTATCATATTCCGGGGGATATTCTAATAGGTGATTTGCGTGAACTTGTATGTTTGATTCCTAGAACTTCCATACAAAAATCATGGTATATTACATTGAAGATAATAAAATGGTTGGTAAAAATTCTAGACAATATTTGTGTTTTATGGTGATAGTCGGCAAGGAAAGAGATATTATTCCAATTGCACCAGTCACATATGTTTAAATCATTAATCTAATGAAGTATAATTCATGGGATGATATATGAGTTAAAAAATATGTTAAATTGAAATCTATATTATTTTTAATTTAAAATAATTAATTCGTTAATCAAAACATCATTTAAATTTTCAAATATTGATGTTGTAAATGCTAAAAGGTTAATGGTGTAGGATGGTATGACTGAGTATGATATACTCTATAATACCAAACATAGGACAGAATAAGTACAATGAGATATAAATACAAGAGGGGGGTGGTGAATTGTATACTTTAAAAATTCCCTTAGGAAATTTTGGATGACTAAAGATCACAACACCACTAAGTTCTAAAGAATTTATTGATTCCGGAAAAGTGATTCTGAAAACGAAACTTAACAAAAGTTTACACAAACTAATATTCTACCTTAAAGCATATATAATCTAACTAAATCAGAGTACAAGTAAGGAACTATAATAAAGTTATACTTTCCTTAACAATACAAAACGCAAGAGAAAAACAAAGTATTAAAAACTACAAGTAAAAAAAATAACTCTTTTAACCCAAAGAGAAGGGTATCAAACAATACTGGATAAAAGGTCCCTTGATTTATACTTTCAAGAAGTTCTATCTCTCCCACACCAGGGTAAGCCCTCGATAGGAAGATCGGTGTCTGTCTTTCTATCCCCACAAGCCCTCAACTATCAGGTAATCGACACCTCTTTATTCCTCATCAAGGAAGCCCTCAACTTCAAAGCGTTGGAACCTCTGTCTTCCTATCCCCAGAAGCCCTTGATTTTAATTATAAACAATCAGTGTCTCACGAAGCAAGTCTGCACAAGGAAAAGTTTGAACAAGTTGTTCAAACTTTCTGCACAAAGCTTTGAGAGTTGATAAGATCCCCTCTCTCTAGAAATCACTTTAACAGCATGTAAGAACAGATGTCATTAGGTGTTTTCAAAGTTTATTCTTCATTTCAAATGAGCTCCTATTTAGAGGTGAAGCTCTAACGGTCAGCTCCCTCTGCCAGTGGTCATATTTCTCCTTGAATTTCGGAGGGACCTGTACACACTTCACTTAACCAACGGTTAGTTAATAATTGAAAGCACACCATTTTTTTGTAATGAAACAAGTGTAAGAATTAGTAAAACTAAAGTTTGGAATGTAAGCAAATTAATGTTCTGATTCAGAGTTCATGAGAATTTGGATTCAGAACTCATAAGAGTTTGGAATCTGAATTCAAAGAACTTAGAGTCAGAACTTAGATAAGTTCGTAATCAGAATTCAGAGTCGAACTAAATGAGAGTTTGTATCCATAATTCAGAGTGGAACTTCATGATAGTTCGTATCCAAAATTCGTAGTGGAACTTCATGAGTGTTTGTATCCAAAATTCGGAGTGGAACATCATGAGAGTTTGTATGCAGAATTCGGAGTGGAACTTCATGAGAGTTCGTATCCAGAATTCGGAGTGGAACTTCATGAAAGTTCGTATCTAGAATTCGAATCCTAAAACAAGATGCTTTATATCTAAGTATTAAGGATTCCAAGGATTTAGATATGAATCCGATTTTTATACTTCATAAAAATATTGATTTGAACAATAAAACACGGTAATGGTAAATTCCTTTGAGAAGGAAATTTTCCTTACAGAAGTAAAATATATATTTGCTTATGTATAAGGTGTTTTTGATTTTCAAAACAAGAAGGAATGGAAAAATTCATATGGAAAACCTTATTGACTCAACAAATGGAACTTGGGGAATTATGGGGATCATATATACATGATATATATATATTTGTCAAAATATTCTAGTTGTCAGTAAGTTAGAGGGTGTACCAATCACTAATGAATGCTTAACTACAAAATAAAAATAAATGATCATTTATTAGAAGTGTAATGATTTAAAGTTATTCCTTAACTTGAATGGTTTCAATTGAATCTTTTACTCTTATTATATGTATTGAATTTCTTTATGATTCATTAGAATGAAAAATAAGAACAAGGGTCCTATGAATTACATGCACACTTTGGGGCGTGCTATAATGCATGATCAAGAGTGAACCCAAGTAATATTTATGAAAAATTGAATTTTAGTAGGAATATACAAAACATAAAGAAAACCAATATTTATTAAACCAAAATAAAATGAAGTTGATAAAATTAAATGATATCGAATCTAAAAAAACATAACCAACTAAATTATATTTTCCATAATTGAATACTACCCACTAAAAAAATATACTCAGTCCTATTCAATCCAAATGAACATTACATAATTAAAACCTAACCAATATTATCCAATGAAATTTAACCTAAAATGAATTAGACAAATTGAAAAAATAGACCAAAACAATATTGAATTGAACTAAATAGACCGTAATAAATTGAAATTTAAAATAAAAAACTATAGATAAATGAAATCTATGATCATTTTCATAATAGAACAATACCCACCAAAACAATATGGAATAAACTGAAATGGCCTAAACATAACTAAACTATTACTAACCACTGTAACACTAACTAGCCAAACACAAACACAATCAAATCGACTAAAACTACATTAATTTGAATCAAATGAAAGTGTAATAAGGTAAACTATGCCGAATAAAACAAAAATAATAAAAAATTAGATAAATTGAATCACCATTAAATGAATTAATGTTAAGTAAATTGAATCACATTGAGTAGAAGGAATGAAAAACAAACTGAATAGATATGAACAATACTAAAAAAGATGAAACTAAATTAAAAATAACTGACCAAAACCAAAAAAATATATACAAATCGAATTAATTTAGGATCAAAATAAATGAAACTAATTAAAATAAAATAAAAATAAATTTAATGGAAGTGAAACTAAATAACACATATAAAAAAAATCAATTAAAAAAATTAAATTAAATTTTGATGAAACAAAAATAAAATAAAATGACCTATATTGAACCGAACTGATTATATTTGAACCATGAATAATTCATACAGATATAAAATTATGAAATAATATAATAAAATTTTTCTTTAAACTCAACTAACTCAAACATAGTAAAATTAGTATAAAATGAATAAAAATGACTAAAAAGTAATTAACGATCTAATCCAAAAAGACTTAATACATACTGTAATAAAACTAATCTGTATATAACTTGACCAAAGTAATAAATGTTCATATTTAATTGATGTTTCATGGTTTTGATTAGTTTAATATCATTTATAATCTGTTAATTATTTTTATCACTTTCATATTATTGAGTAATTTTTTCTAATATTAATCAATATCATTTATAACAATCAATATTGGGCATCGAAGGTTGTGTTCCTCAAGAAAAATTATTTTTCTAGAGAAGGAGTAAAAAATATGGAAGTGGTGTAAATGGAAAACATATGAAAATATTGTAAGAAGTATTATTCTTATTTTAAATTTTCAAACCAAATTGATAATTAAATATCTAATTTATATTTAGACAGTTTTCCTTGGATGACCTTGATGAGAACAAAGATGACAAATTAAATCCAAATGACCATTTAAGATAGATATTATATAATGATAACCATGGTAGGGTCTAATGTTAACCTAGAAATAGAATCATCCCCACTAGGTATTGGACCACATCAAGAATATTTTAAATCATTATCATCACTGAGCTACAAAAAACATAATTATAACTATTTGAGTCCAAAAAAATAACTAGACATGAGCATGAAATAGGTAAAATAGTCATTGAAAAGTTCCTAAATTCAATTAATTCATTATTTATATAACTTTCTTCAAAGTATACTAAAATTTATGATTCATGTATTTTAATAATATATATATTTATGAAATAAAAAAACAAAGGGATGGGAATATTCTTAGTCCGGTCTGGGCTATCTAGTACATGCCATGTATTCCATATACACATTATCCACTCCATTAAAAGATGGTTTATATAATTACCCATACTTTACATACATTTTTATTACTTAAAAATTGAAGCATACTTATTACAACATATAACAAAACCATGAAAGGGCCGTATAGGTATAGTGTCTTTAGAAACTTGGAAACATAAACAACTGGTTCATAAAGCGTCTACATTGTCTCCCATTTATTTCATCATATCTATAGTCCCTTTTGGCATATCTTACTTAATAAGCTTCTTCCTGACCTGGGGAAAGAAAACATACAAAAGGGTGAGCTCAAATGCTCTGTAATGGTAAACAAAAGAAATATCAATCACATAATATTCATAAGAACATAACATTTTGGAAATCTAAACCTGCAAAAGAGAGCATAATTTCATAACATGGGATAAATCATAGTAGTGAAATGAAAACCCAATAATCATAACATAAAACATGAAACTTTGTGGCATACACACCTAATCACAGAGAATCATTTCTTATTAGTCAAGACTCATTGCCAACACTATCTTAGTGTACAAAGTCCATTTCTGAACCGAGTTCACTCCTCGTTTCAGTCCTGTTTCACTGAACCAGTTTAACCTATCATTCCAGCCATGTCTATCTCATGAGATATAAAATCTTTACCCAATGCATTGGAGGGATATATAGGTCCCACCCATCTCATAATGATAACATTATTATGTGTGCCACAAAATCATAAACCATACATCATAGCATAACCCATGTAAAAAAAATGGGAATCTTAAACATCGTGACATCATAAAACAATTCATATAAGATAAAGGAATTCATAAAAATAATTCCATCACAACATAATCAAATCAATGTAATAACAGGGATAGAAACAGAACCCTTTATTATCTTAGATGGAAAATAATTTTGATAAAACACTTGAACTACATTCTTGAGGAAAATATCCTTTCTACTTAAAAAACACTTTTCCTTTCTTAACATTTCATAAAATTCAAAACTAAAAGAAGTTGATTAAAAATAAACTTGAAAACTTGTAAGGTAAGATTCTTGGAAATAATGTTTTAAAAAGTCCATTCATGCCGTATAAGTTAAAAGAAAACATTCTTCTCGTACTTTTGTCGGAAAAGTCAAAAAGTACCTCGTACGAAAAACCACAAAAGATTCCTTTCATATCATTTACTAAAAACTATCTGAAGGGTAAAATTGGATATAAAATATTGTATAATGATGTAAATATTACATATTGAGGAAACATGGATGTGGATGATAGAATTCACCTCCGTAAATTCTAATTTATAAACAATCTCATATAAAAATGAGATTGTGATATTTCCCTTACCTTTGGTCCGATTTGCTTTGTAAGTGTCCGAACCTCCTGTATAATGATTTAAATAATGTTATTGACTTATTCCAGAATTATAATTATTGTTATGATATCATATATGGTCATATTCTTAACTTCTTATTAGTAATATTTCATTACTATTTGTTATTCGGGTGTTTATTACTTTTTGTTCCTATGCGTGTTTGTCGAATAAATTATTATTCTTCTCTTTAGGTTATAGATACCTCATTTATAGAATGTTATTAGTGTAATATATATCATATTCCTTCATTCAATTCATTTATATAATCATTATTCAATGAAGATCATGTAGAACGGATCACATCACATCGTGGAGACGGTATTCCGTATGTACGCACGGGTGATGATATCATTCCCATGATCGTGGAATTTTATTGGAGTGTATGTATACTACTTCATATAAATACCAATTTAAAATAATCATATATATTCATTACTTTCACCCTTATACCCATCCAAGTAAGGTGGTGGTGGAAAATAGATTACACCACGGCGTGGAGACGGTATTCCGTATGTACGCATGCTCAGTGACATATGTCTTGATTTATCCTTATTTATCAATTTAATTTTATTTTTGGTAATGATATTCTAAATTTTAAATTATTATAAATAATTACATATGTCTTGTGAATTTTCCATAATTTGACACTTTATGACATTTTAGACCATATAAATTTTAATTTATAATTTTTAAAATATTTTCGTGATTTTTAATCAATTTTATAATATGTTATTTTTATAAAATAACAATAGTGTCAATTTTGACACTATTCATTTATTTGAATTTAAAGAAAATATATACAGAAGATATGTTCGAAATAAAAGCTTTAATAGATTCATAAAATGTCATATGTATTTATAAAATTAGTGTAGCACATTAAATAGTTCATATAATATTTATTTTAATATTTTTAAAACAATTTATTTGATATTTTAATTAATAAACTAATTTCAACATCACTATTGTGTCATAATTAATGATAATTATTTAATCCATAAAAATTCTAAATAAATTCCTATGATGTAGATAATTGTATTATATTTCAGGAGACTATTCATGTTCGAAGTTTCATTAAGTTTATCACCAAATTAAAATTATTATACTTATAATATTTATGAAAGTGACATGTTGTAACATTCTTTGGTTTTAATAATAATTAAATTATTTTCTTGGAAAAAAGTCCATTAAATGAATCTAATACGACCCTTCGGTGATATGGGTCGACTTTTAGTCATACAATAGGATTTTGGAAGGTGTTAGGGTAGTTTTATAATCTTATATTTACCATTAATTACCCGATTTACCTTAACTATGGTAAATGAAATTTACCGTAGTTACTATTCATAATGCCCAAAAATAAAAAGTAGCCTATTAACATAATTTGGACCCACTAATTCTGAATATGGAATCCATTTTTCAAAATTCAAAACATATAAGTTGTATTAATTAATTTAAAATAAATCCCGTTGTTAAGAAAACAGGTTTTAGATGTTAAAACATTACCAAAGATTGAAATGTTTTTACCTATGAATTCAATGTGAAATTAATTATAATGACATAAATTATATTAAATGGTAAAAATATATTCTATTTATACATTTAAACAATTCAATATTATAATTTATCCATATAAATTATCTTGATGAAAAAAGTTGTTTTTAATTAAAAATTAGCGTATTTTTACTATTCATCAAAATATGAAAGTTATCAGAAAAATATCAAAAATTTATCCAAAGTAAATTTTTATACCCTGATTCAAAATAAGAATTTTATTTTGTCGAATTGAACTTATAAACATGTCAAAAACTAGATTTACTGTGGGTGTGCCATCAAAAGGTGGCAAAACTACATTTTTTTTAAAATACTTATTTTATCCAAAAAACTGATTTTGCTTTTATACCTCATTCTAGAAAATTTATAAGTTGAATTAAAATGTTTTAAAATTAAAAATTCATTTAATAATATTAATAACGGCTAGTTTTAATAATATTTTAATAGCATATCATTTTTTAGTGAAACTCGGTATTGCATACGACGTAAGCTATCGAGAAAGGCCGCAGTTGCATGTAAAGCAAGCCAAGCTAGTGTTGTGTGTAGTGAAAGATTCCTTTGATGATTAATATAACATAAAAACAAAATATTACTCATAAAAGTCTCGGGTGTTACATTCTACCCTCCTTAAAATGAATTTCTCCCTCAAAATTCGTCACATTGTAACAAAAAGATGAGGATACCTCTCCCTCATCATATCCTCAAGCTCCAATGTACCTTCTTCTAATTGGTGGTTCCTCCATAAAACTTTCACCAAGCAAATGGTCTTGTTTGGTAGGACTTTTTCGCTACGATCCAAAATCTCTATCGGCTGTTCTTCATAAGAATGATCTTGCTCCAGCGGTACAGCTTCTGAGCTGAGTACATGTGAAGGGTCAGGTATGTACTTTTTCAGGAGAGATACATGGAACACATCGTGTACTTGAGAGAGATTCTGTGGAAGCTCCAATAGGTAATCTACCTTCCCAACACAATCCATTATTTCTAAAGGACCGATATATCTAGGGCTCAACTTCCCCTTCTTTCCAAATCTCATGACCCTCTTCCAGGGAAATATTCGTAAGAACACTTTATCACCCACTTCAAACTCTAGGTCTTTTCTTCAGTTGTCGACATAACTTTTATGTCGACTCTGAGCTGCACTTATATGTTGTTGAATAGATCTGACCTTTTCTTCCATTTCATCAATGAGATCAGGTCCTAATAGCTTTCTTTCACCAACTTCATCCCAACAAGTTGGAGTACTGCATTTCTTTCCCTATAGATCATCATAAGGAGGCATCTAAATGCTGGAGTGAAAGCTATTATTATAAGAAAATTCCACCAAAGGTAGGTGTTGATCCCAACCACCTTTGAAATCCATAGAGAAAGCTCTCAACATATCTTCTAGAGTTTGAATTGTTCTCTCAGACTGGCCGTCTATCTGAGGATGATAAGCAATGCTGAAACTCAACTCTGTATCCAGAGTATGCTGAGGACTTCGCCAGAACTTCGAGGTAAATCTCGGATCTCGATCAGATATAATATAAAGTGGTACTCCATGCAATCTTACTACTTCCTTTAAATATATCCTGGAAAGATGATCCAGTGAGAAATCCTCTCTAATAGCAATGAAGTGTGAAGACTTTGTAAGACGATCAACTATGACCTAGATAGCATTATTGCATTTGGATGTTTTAGGAAGTCCTGTGAGAAACTCCATAGTGATGTTTTTCCATTTCCATTTGGTTATGGGTAATGGTTGTAACATCCCCTTAGACTTCTATCTCTTAGCTTTAACTTGCTGACAAACCAAACATCGAGAGACATATTCAGCAACATCTCTTTTCATGCCATCTCACTAGAAGTACTCTTTCAGTTCCCTATACATCTTCATGCTTTCAGGATGAATAGAGAATGAAGAACTATGAGCCTCATCCAGAATCTCCTTCTTTAATTCGGGGATGGTAGGAACAAAAACCCGATTCCTGTACTTTATTATCCCATCATAATCAAGGTTTAATTCAGGAACATTTCTCACATTCTTTTGTAACTCTACATCTTATTTCTGTGCCTCTTTAATCTTCACATGTATAGATGGTTGAACATTCATTTGAGAAAGATATGATTTTCCCCCTTCCATTATAATTCCAAGATCCATCCTTTGTAAATCCATAAATATTGGATCTTTTGTGATCCTCATCATGGATAAACTGGCATGGTCTTGTCGACTTAATGCATCTTCCACGTTGTTCGCTTTCCCAGGGTGGTAATGAATTGAGCAGTCATAATCCTTAATCAGATCCAACCATCTTCTTTGACGCATATTCAGCTCCTTTTGTGTGAAAATATACTTTACCCTTTTATGATCAGTATAAATATCACACCTTTCACCATAATGGTAATGCCTCCAAATCTATAATGCAAAGATTACCGCAGCTAACTCCAATTCATGAGTTGGGTAATTTTTCTCATAGATTTTCAACTATCGTGAGGTATAAGCTATCACCATGTCATTTTTCATGAGAAAACATCCCAGTCCCTTCTTGCATGCACCATTGTAGATCACAAACCTTTCTCCACTACAAGGAAGTGTGAGTACAGGTGCATTGGATAACCTTCTTTTCAACTCCTTGAAATTCTCTTCACATTCGTCCGTCCACACGAACTTAACTCCTTTTCGAGTCAACCTGGTGAGTGGATAAGATAATCATGAAAAAAAATTCACAAAATGTCGATAATATCCATCCAAACTAAGAAAACTTCGGATCTCAGTTACTGTTGTTGGTCTCGACCATCTTTTGATAACCTCTATTTTTGCTGGATCCACAGATATCCCCTATTTTGAGATTATGTGACCAAAAAATGCAACTTTTTGAAGCCAAAATTCACACTTGGTAAATTTGGCATAAAGCTTCTCCTTTCTCAGGGTCTTCAATATAATTCTCAAGTGATCTTCATGTTCTTCCTTGCTCTTTGAATAGACAATAATAGCGTCTATAAAGACTACCACAAATTGATCAAGGTAGTCTCTAAAGACTCTATTCATCAGATCCATGAAGATAGCAGGGGCATTAGTAAGACCAAATGGCATCACTATAAATTCATAGTGTCTATACCTTGTACGGAAAACTGTCTTTGGTATATCCTCCCTTTTGACCCTTAATTGATGATACCCTGAATGAAGATCAATCTTGGAAAAGTATTGAGCTCCGCGTAGTTGGTCAAATAGGTCATCAATGCGTGGGAGAGGATATTTGTTCTTGATAGTGATCTTGTTAAGTTCTCGATAATCAATGCAAAGTCTTGTTGATACATCTTTCTTCATAACAAAAAGAACAGGTGCTCCCCAAGGTGACACACTAGGGTGTATGAATCCCTTGTTAAGATTCTCTTGGAGCCGCTTCTTCAATTCCTGCAACTCAATTGGGGCCATTCTATAAGGTGTCTTTGAAATAGGCAAAGCACCCGGTACGAGTTCTATTGAAAACGCAACTTCACGATTTGGTGGAAGACCCAACAATTCTTCCAGAAATACATCATCAAACTCCCGTACAATGGGAATATTCTTAATTGCGAGTTTCTCACCAACCATTTGAGCTAAATAACCTTCATTAAGTGGACTCAAGACCCATAAGATAGAAGAAATTTCCACTGGAAGGTTATGTTCATCCTTGCATCGATAGACGATCATAGACTTATCTGGAATATGAAATGTGACTTCCCTTCATTGGCAATTGATATTATCTCCATATAAAGAAAGCCAATCCATGACATGAATAACATCAAATTCCACTATAGGAAGGATCACAAGATTTGAAAGAAGCACTTTCCCACAAACTTCAATCGGGGAAGAATTATAAACTTTTGATGCGACTGTTGTGCCATTAGGGGTTGTCACAGCTAACTAAACATCTAATTGTTGAGGTAATACGGTGATACTCTTAGAAAAATCTTCAGAAATAAAAGAGTGGGTGGATCCAGAATCAAATAAAACATTGGCTACTTTAGAGTGGATGGTAAGTGTACCTTTCACCACAACGTTATCATACTCCACATCCCGGATAGAAATTGCATGTGACTTCCCTTTGTCTTTAGCCTTATGATTTTGTTGATGTCGATCATCATCAACAACCCTTGGATTAGGGCATTTATTGGCATAATGCCCCATCCCCTAACACAAGAAACATTGAAGTGTAGTAGGTTCATTCTGTGTGTCCCTTCCTTTGTTTGCATCATTAGACATCTTCTTCCCATCATTGCGGCATTCAAATGCCCGATGATCTTCCATTCCACATTTGAAACATTTACTTGTCCCTTTAAGACAACTCCCTCTATGTTTTTTTCCACACTTTGAGCATAAGGTAAAGCTCATCTTCTTTTCATTGTGCTCTTTAAATTTTCCTTTGAATTCCATTTTCATCTTCTTATCAAACCCATATGACTGATGTGTTACTCCAATCTCCATCTTGAATTTAAGAGCACATCGAATGATATCCTCGTAGCTATTGAAGTCCCTTATGGCTAATGCCCTTGGAATACTTGGTTTTAAGCTGCTAAATAATCGATTGATATTACTCTCAGGTTGGATAATAATACCAGAAGAGTACCTTGCAAGTCTTGTAAAATTTTCTTCATAGGTACCAACAGATTCATCATCCTTTTTGTTTAGTTAGAGAAACTCTTTCTCCATCTTTGTTCGGAGAATACGACGGAAGTACTTATTGAAAAAATAAGTTCTTGAATTCGTCCCATTCCATGGACTCAATTTCATCCCTTTGCCTCATATTATTAATAAGATTCCACCATTGATCAAAATCTCCTTCCAAACGATACACTTCTAGGATGACTTTATCATGTTCAGAACATTGAAGAACAGAAAATATTTTTTCAGTGGTACCAATCCATTGTTCAGCAACTAATAGATCCGTAGACCCGCTGAAAGAAGGTGGATGCTGCCTCATGAAGGATTCAACAAAATGTTGCTCCTCCCTTTGCTCGTTTAGAAGTCCTACATGATTCATAGCTTCAGAAAGTTTTGTGAGCATGGTTATAAGATTTTTTATTCCAGCTCCCATAACGTTTGGTTGCTCATGGGGACAATCATTGCATTGCCCGTCGCATTCCGCATTAACACGGTTCCTTCGGGTTCCAGCCATTGACTAAAACCAAGAAGAATAGTGTGAGCAACACTAATTATAATAGGAAAACCACATAATCAAGAATAAAATTTCACACTTATGGTCTTAACCTAGGTTATTCATGGTCATTTCTAAAACACTAAGATTGTGTTCTATGCTTAGACTTTTCCTTAGGGTTCTTACTAAGGCTTTCACATCCTAGTCTCCAAAGGTTGACTATACCTTTCCTATGATACCAACTATAATGACCCATAATTTATATACATTGTTATTACTTAAAAATTGAAGCATACTTATTACAACATATTACAAAACCATGAAAGAACCGTATAGGCATAGTGTCTTTAGAAACTGGGAAACATAAACAACTGGTTCATAAAGCATCTACACTGTCTCCCATTTATTTCATCGTATCTATAGTCCCTTTTGGAATATCTTAATAAGATTATTCCTGACCTGGGGAAAGAAAAAATACAAAATGGTGATCTCAAATGCTCAGTAAGGGTAAACAAAATAAATATCAATCACATCATATTAATAAGAACATAACATTTTAGAAATCTAAACCAGCAAAAGAGAGCATAATTTCATAACATGGGATAAATGATAATAGTGAAATGAAATCCCAATAATCATAACTTAAAACATGAAAATTTGTGGCATACACAAATAATCATAGAGAATCATTTCTTATTATTCAAGACTCATTTCTAAGACTATCTTAGCGGACAAAGTCTATTTCTGAACCGAGTTCACACCTCGTTTCAGTCCTGTTTCACGGAACCGGTTTAACCTGCCGTTCCAGCCATGTCTATCTCATGAGATATAAAATCTTTAACCAATGCATTGGAGGGAGATATAGGTCCCACCCATCTCATAATGATACCATTCTTATGTGTGCCACAAAATCATAAACCATACATCATAGCATAACCCATGTAATAAAAATGGGAATCTTAAACATCGTGAAATCATAAAACAATTCATATAAGATAAAGGAATTCAAAAAAATAATTCCATCACAACATAATCATATCGATGTAATAAGAGGGATAAAAACAGAACCCTTTATTATCTTAGATGAAAAATAATTTTTATAAAACACTTGAACTCCATTCTTGAGGAAAATATTCTTTCTACTTCAAAAACACTTTTCCTTTCTTAACATGTCATACAATTCTAAACTAAAAGAAGTTGATTAAAAATAAACTTGAAAACATGTAAGGGAGGATTCTTGGAAATAATGTTTTAAAAATTCAATTCATGTCATATAAGTTAAAAGAAATCATTCTTCTCGTACTTTTGACGGAAAAGTCAAAAAGTACCTCGTACGAAAAACGAAAAAAGATTCTTTTCATATCTTTTATTAAAAACTCACGGAAGGTTAAAATTGGATATAAACTATTTTAGAATGATGTAAATATTACATATTGAGGAAACATGGGTGTGGATGATAAAATTCACCCCAATAAATTCCAAAGTATAAACAATCTTGGATAAAAATGAGATTGTGATATTTCCCTTACCTTATGTCTGATTTGCTTTGTAAGTGTCTGAACCTCCTGTATAATGATTTCAATAATGTTATTTACTTATTCCAGAATCATACTTATTGTTATGATATCATATATGGTCATATTCTTAGCTTCTTATTAGTAATATTTCATTACTACTAGTTATTCGGGAGTTTATTACTTTTTGTTCTTATGCGTGCTTGTCGAATAAATTCTTATTCTTCTCTTTAGGCTATAGATACCTCACTTACAGAATTTTATTAGTGTAATATATATCATATTCATTAATTCATTACATTTATATAATAATTATGCAATGAAGATCATGTAGAACGAATCGCATCACATCGTGGAGACAGTATTCCGTACGTATGCACGAGCGATGATATCGTTCCCATGATCGTGGAATTGTATTGGAGTGTATGTATACTATTTAAGAATCAATACCACTTTAAAATAATCATATATATTCATTAATTTCACCCTTATACCCATCCAAGTAAGGTGGTGGTGGAAAATAGATTACACCACGGCGTGGAGACGGTATTCCGTACATACGCACGCGCGATGATTTCGTTTTCTGTAGGATGGATAAGAGGTGAAATAGGGTTGTTTCATATTTATTATAACATATCAATATATGAGTGATACTGATGTTATTACCTAATATTTACCCAACTAAAGAAGAAGAAGTGGAAGAAGAAATAAAGATGAAAGAATCGGTAACGAGCATTACCTCTTCTTTGAAGCGCTTATTTGAGACCTCCTTTTAGGGCACTAAAATTGGTCTTTGAAGAAGACCAGAACCTCTAGGATGTCTCTAGGGAAGTGGAGAGGGGAATTTGTAAGGGGTTGGCCGAGCTTGAAGGCTCAAATTGGTGTGAGGAGTAGAGGGAGGAGGTGGCCTTTTATAAGGGAGGAGAGGGCACATTTGGAAATATAAGAAATATTAGTTTATATTAAATCCCAACCCCACTTAAAAACTTCCAAAATGACTCATATCCGAAGCTTAGATGAGATAGGGTTGTAATATCACCAACCAATAAAATTTATACATATTAGTAATTTATTTTAAACATTATCAACTTGATTTATCCATATTTATCAATCTAATTTTATTTGTGATAATAATATTCTAAATTTTAAATTATTTTAAATAATTACATATGTGTTGTGAATTTTCCATAAATTGACTCTTTATGAAATTTTAGACCATAGAAATTTTAATTTATAATTTTTAAATATTTTTGTGATTTTTAAACAATTTTATAATATGTTATTTTTATAAAATAACAATAGTGTCAATTTTGAAACTATTCATTTATTTGAATTTAAATAAAATATGTACAGAATATATGTTCGAACTAAAATCTTTAATAGATTCATAAAATGTCATATGTAGTTAGAAAACTAGTGTATCACATTAAATAGTTCATATAATATTTATTTTAATATTTTTAAAACAATTTATTTGATATTTTAATTAATAAACAAATTTCAACATCAATATTGTGTCTTAATTAATGATAAATATATAATCCCTAAAAATTCTAAATAAATTCCTATGATGTATATAATTGTATTAGCTTTCTGTAGACTATTCATGTTTGAAGTTTCATTAATTTTATCACCAAATTAAAATTATTATACTTATAAGATTTAAGAAAGTGACATGTTCTCACATTCTTTGGTTTTAATAATAATTAAAGTATATTAATGGAACAAAGTCCATTAAATGAATCTAATACGACCCTTAGGTGATATGGGTCGACTTTTAGTCATCCAATAGAATTTTGGCAGGTGTTAGTGTAATGTTATAATCTTATATTTACCCTTAATTACCCGATTTACCAGTAACTATGGTAAATAAAATTTACCGTAGTTACTATTCATAATGCCAAAAAATAAAAAGTAGCCTATTAACATAATTTGGAACCACTGATTCTGAATATGGAATCTATTTTTCAAAATTCAAAACATATAATTTTCAGTAATTAATTTAAAATAAATACTGTTGTTAAGAAAACGAGTTTTAGAAGTTAAAACATTGCCAAAGATTGAAATGTTTTTACCTATGAATTCAATGTGAAATTAATGCTAATGACATAAATAATATTAAATGGTAAAAATATATTCTATTTATACTTTAAAACCATTAAATATTATAATTTATCCATATAAATTATCTCGATGAAAAAATTTGTTTTTAATTAAAAATTAGCGTATTTTTACTATTCATCAAAATATGAAAGTTATCAGAAAAATATCAAAAATTTATCCAAAGTAAATTTTTATACCCTGATTAAAAAGAAGAATTTTATTTTGTCAAATTGAACTTATAAACATGTCAAAAACTAGATTTAATGTTGGTGTGCCATCAAAAGGCGGCAAATCTGCATTTTTTTGAAAAATACTTCTTTTATCCAAAAAAACTGATTTTGCTTTTATACCTCATTCTAGAAAATATATAAGTTGAATTAAAATGTTATAAAATTCAAAATTCAGTTAATAATATTCATAACGTCTAGTTTTAATAATATTTTAATAGCATATTGTTTTTTAGTGAAACTCGGTATTGCGTATGACGCAAGCTATCGAGGAAGGCCGCGGTTGCGTGTAAAGAAAGCCAAGCTAGTGTTGTGTGTAGTGAAAGATTCCTTTGATGATTTATATAACATAAAAACAAAATATTTCTCATAAATGTCTCAGGTGTTACAGTTTAGGCCTTAATTCTCATCAGTCTATATATTACTAATATGGTATGTTACCTCAGTCCATCTCTATGAGGGTAAAGTGAGGAATCATTTATATAGCATAGGATGAGTGTTCCTCAATGTAGGTTAGTATGGGATAGAGTCATGTGTCCCTCTATGTGTCTTAGGGTGTTATTCTTTATCATTCTTCCCCAATTTGGGTTGTGTATCCTGTAGAGACCCGTATCTTGACATACATGGACATTACATTACATTTGCGGAATACTTAGCACATAACAAAAATACACACACAAGGATCGTAATAGTTTAGTGTCTTTGGAAACTCGGAACGTAATCTTATAATCGTGGTGGAAGATCTTCAATATCTCCCATAAAGATCTTCCCTTTTTTTTACCTAAAACCTTTCTTTATATCCTGGGGAAAAGAAAACATAAAAGGGTGAGCTCAAATGCTCAGTAAGGGTAAACAAAAGAAATATCAATCACATCACATACATAAGAACATAGCTTTTGGAAATCTTAACCTGCAAAAGAGCTCATAATATCATATCATGGGATAAATCATAGAAGTGAAAATGAAATCCCCATAATCATAACTTAAAACATGAAACTTTGTGGCATTCACACATAATCATAGAGAATCATTTCTTGTTAGTCAAGACTCATTGCCAAGACTATCTTAGTGGACAAAGTCCCTTTCCGAATCGAGTCACCCTCGTTTCAGTCCTGTTTTACTGAACCGGTATAACCTATCATTCCAGCCATGTCTATCTCATGAGATATAAAATCTTTACCCAATGCATTGGAGGGAGATAAAGGTCCCACCCATCTCATAATGATACCATTCGTATGTGTGCCACAAAATCATAAATCATACATCATTGCATAACCCATGTAATAAAAATGGGAATCTTAAACATCGTGACATCATAAAGCAATTCATATAAGATAAAGGAATTCATAAAAATAATTCCATCACAACATAATCAAATCAATGTAACAATAGGGATAAAAATAGAACCCTATGTTATCTTAGATGGAAAATAATTTTGATAAAACACTTGAAATGAATTCGTGAGGAAAATATCCTTTCTTCTTCAAAAAACATTTTACCTTTCATAAGATGTCATACGACTTTAAAAAAAAGAAGTTGATTAAAAATAAACTTAAAAACTTGTAAAGGAATCTTCTTGGAAATAATGTTTTAAAAATCCATACATTCCGTATAATTTAAAAAAACATTCTTCATACTTTTGTCGGAAAAGTCAAAAAAGTACCTCGTACGAAAAAAAACGATAAAAGATTCCTTTCATATTCTTTACTAAAAACTCACCGAAGGGTGAAATTGGATTTAAACTATTTTAAGTAGATGGAAACAATATTACATATTGAGGGAACATGGATGTGGATGATAAAATACACCCCAGTAATTACATACGAATAAACAATCTCGGATAAAAATGAGATTGTGATATTTCCCTTACCTTAGGTCCAATTTGCTTCGTAAGTGTCCGAACCTACTGTATAATGATTTAAATAATGTCATTTACTTATTAAAGAATCATATTCATTGTTATGATATCATATATGGTTCACTTATGACTTTATATTACCCGTTCTTTTGTAAATTCCATGTTAAAGAGCGTTTTGGGTAAAATTGTTTCATTTGTCGTCCGTGTTTTGACATGTAATTATTCATATGATTACTTAGATCATGATTACTTAATTCCAGAACATAAAAAATGATTTATATATATATATTCAGTATATACATATATATAATAAATCATTAGATGGAAAGAAATACACCGTTCATGGAGACGGTAGTCCGTACGTACGCATGAACGCTGTTTTCATTTCCTTATTGAATTGAATGGAATTAAGTAGATGACATACATATAAATATATAAATAAATCCAGTATCATTATTATGTCATATATTTCATTAGTACATATTATATATACTTTATAATCATTCCTGAATGGTTAATCATGGAGAATGAATCTCATCGCGTCGTGGAGACGGTAGTCCGTACGTACGCACGAGCGATGATATCTTTCCCATGGTCGTGGAATTGTGTTGAAGTGTATATAATTTCAGTATCAATATCACTTTATAATAATCATATATAGTTACTCATTAAACCATTATACCCATCCAATTAAGGTGGTGGCGGAAAATAGATTACACCACAGCGTGGAGACGGTATTCCGTACGTATGCACGCGCGGTGATTTCCTTTTTCCATAGGATGGATAGATGGTTAATTAGAGTTGTTAAATATTTATAATAACATATCAGTATATAATAAATACTGATGTTATTACTTTATCACGAAACAACTAAAGAAGAAGAAGTTGAAGAAGAAAGAAATTGAAAAGATCGGTAATGGATATTACCTCTTCTTTGAAACGCCTCTTTGAATCCTTCACATAAGGAACTAAGATTGGTCTTTGAAGAAGACCAGAACCTCTAGGATTATTCTAGGGAAGTGGAGAAGAGATTTTGGTAGGGGTTGGCCGAGCTTGTGTGCTCAATTTGGTGTGAGGAGGAGGGGGAGGAGGTGCCCTTTTATAAGGGAGGAGAGGGGCACCTTAGGAATTCTCAAAAATATTAATTTATAATAAATCTAACCCCACATAAAAACCTCCAAAAATGACTCATATTCTAAGATTAGATGAGATAGGTTTTTAATCTCATCAAAAAATCAAATTTAGACATGTTTGGATCTTATTTGAAACCTTATCATTTTGATTTATCCTTATTTAATCTATTTAAGTTTATTTGTGGTAATAAAATTCTAAATTTTAAATTATAACAAATTATTACTTATTTGTTTTGAATTTTCCATAATTGTTTACTTTATAACATTATAGACCATATAAATATAAATTTATAATTTTTAAATATTTTTGTGATTTTTAAAAAATTTTATAATATGTTATTTTTGTAAAATAACAATAGTGTCAATTTTGACACTATTCATTTATTTGAATTTAAATAAAATATATACAGAAGATATGTCCGAACTAAAAGCTTTAATATATTAATAAAATGTCATATGTATCTACAAAATTAGTGTATCACATTAAATAGTTCATATAATATTTATTTTATTATTTTTTAAAACCATTTATTTGGTTTATCTCTTAATAAAATAATTACTACATCATTTTTGTATAATTATTTAATATACTTATTTGTTGTATAAAAATTTAAAATAAAATCCTATGATGAAGATAAATATATTAACTTTCACAATAATACTTTTACTCGAATTTATCATCTTAAAATCCTAATATTTAAATTTTTATATTTATTAAATTATGAAGGTGACAACTTTGGCATCATTTAAAATAAAATAATATAAGTGTCATAATCGCTTTTATAAGGCTCCAAATGGTCAAATATTCGACCATTGGATGCTTATGGTTTAAATTTACATGGCCAATAAGGTTTTTTTAGGGATTTGTGCATTTTATGGTCAATATTAGTTTAAAAAAAACAATATTCTTGATTTTTCACTAGATAAAAAATTTCTGCATCACTATTTTATCATAATTAATGATAATTATTTGATCCATAAAAATTATAAATAAATATTTATGATGTCCATAATGTAATTAGATTTCTGGTGACTATTCATGTTCGAAGTTTCATGAAGTTTATCACTAAATTAAAATTAATATACTTATAAAATTTTAGAGAGTGACATGTTGTCACTTTCTTTGGTTTTAATAATAATTAAGTTATTTTCATGGACAAATGTCCATTAAATTATTCTAATCCGACCCTTAGGTGATATGGGTCGACTTTTAGTCATACAATAGGATTTTTACATTTGTTAGGGTAATTTTAAAATATTATATTTACCCTTAATTACCCGATTTACCTTTAACTATGGTAAATAAAATTTACCGTAGTTACTATTCATAATTCCCAAAAATAAAAAGTAGCTTATTAACATAATTTGGACCAACTGATTCCAAATATGGATTCCATTTTTTAAAATTCAAAACACAGAAGTTGCAGAAATTAAATTAAAATTAATCCCGTTGTCGAATAAAAACGGGTTTTTTTTAAAACATTGCAAAAGATTGAAATGATTTAACCTACCAATTCAAGGTAAAATCAATGCTAATGAAATACATTATATTAAACGGTAAAAATATATTCTATTTATACTTTAAAACCATTCAATATTATAATTTAACCACATAAGATATTACGATGAAAAACGTTGTTTTTAATTAAAATATAGCGTGTTGTTACTATTCATTAAAATATGAAATTTATCAGAAAAATATCAAAACATTATCTAATGTAAATTTTTATATCCTGATTCAAAAGAAGAATATGATTTTGTCAAATTTAACATATAAACATGTCAAAAACCAGATTTAAAGTGGGTGCGCCATCAAAAGGCGGCAAAACTGCATTTTTTTTTAAAAATACTTATTTTACCCGAAAAATTTATTTTGTTCTTATACCATGTTCTAGAAATGTGTAAGATGAATAATAATGTTATAAAATTCAAAATTTAGTTAATAATATTCATAACGGCTTGTTCATGACAATATTATAATAATATAACATTTTTTATTAAAACCCGGTATTGCGTACAACACACGCTATCGAGGAAGGTCGCGATTGCGTGTAATGCAAGCCAAGTCAGGGTTGCGTGTTGTGAGAGAATCCTTCGTTGTTTCGTATAAAAGAATCCAACCATATTTAATTTATACATTTAATATATATATATATACTCAGTGTTTCATAGAATAACTATTATCAAAATTGTGTGTAACACGGTCCAAGAATAGTGTTGCGTATACTGCAAGCTAATACGGTGTTGCGTATAGCGCAAGGTAATCTTGGTGTAGAATACAACAAAAGACATTAATGAAATTAAAATAATATTTTTCATAAAATCTCGGGGTGTTACATTCTACCCCCCTTAAAATGAATTTCGCCCTCGAAATTCGTCGGGGTTATAAATGGTTTACTATTTGAAAGTTTCTTTGATAGAAACCCACATCGTAAAAAGGAATACCAAAACTTATCTTTAAAAACAAAAGTATGAAATGTAACGGTTACCCAAATAAACTAATCATTGGGTTTCTACATAGGTGAAAATATGGATATGGAAGAGAAATCTAAACGTCATGTTCTGATGGAGAGTGGTAGAGGACATGGCTATGGAAAAGCTAGCAATCACAAAGCGATAAATTTGTGATGATCTAAGGTACCATCCGATTCATCAGATATAAGATCACTAGGACAACATTTTTGGTTTTCAAGATCTTTTCCCTAAAGTTGAAAATTTGAATTAGAATAAATACTTACTTTATTTTGGTACAATCTCACTGTTGTTCGTGCCTTGAACAATTTCCACTTCATCTCTTAAATAAATGAAGTTGAATTTGTTATTCGTGAAGTGTTAGCAGATCATGTGATAGAATGACTGTTCATTCCATCTGTCTCAAACAAAAGGTTAGCAAAAGTTATTAAATATACATAAGTCATTCTATAGTGAGATTAATCATATATGGTTCCTAAAATGGACTTATACTTCATATATCATACTGCTTAATATAATAAAACTAGTTTCTACTAAACAGGGACTTCCTGTAGGCCAGTGGTAGGCGATAAAGGCTAGTCGCACTTCGGTTGTGGGTTTGATTCCCACAGCCTTGTCCGAAGCGATGGGCTGTCGCCCGTCCTGCAGGTTGTCCTTTTTATAAAACTATATTACTATAACATCCCATCAATAATATCGAAAAAACTTCTATCCTTAAACAATACTAACTTATGTCCAACATAATCCATTCCAATCTTTAGGCTTATCCATAATACTGCAGTCCACTCTCATAATATAGTGAAAACAATTACCAGAGATTTAATACCATCGTTGATCCCCATATATCATAAGATATGTTTTTTTGGTCACATTCCAAACATTCAAAGTCCTTAATCGTGTATTCTCTTGAATACCCATTGAACCTTATTGAAAACATGAGTGTTGTTAAAAGTTAACTCTTTCCACATACCAAAATCCTCAAAATTATTTATACTCAAACTTAGTCCTTATATCAATCATGAGCTCATGAATACAATCAAACATCTCATTATCTTCTTATCCTTTCATTATGCACTTATCATCTACTTTCCAAAATATTTGAATCACTTTTCATAGTTACCGGTACCTTAAAATTATTGAAAAACACAATAGACCAAATCATAAAAGTACCTCAACAACATTATTCTTGAATACCAAAACACTTCAGTCCATCCACATCAATGATTATCCTGGAATAAGTCCTTCCTTGATTTAGAAGTAACTTTTTAGGTCAGGGCATTGATTTGGGTAATGCCCATGTTCTCCACAAATAAGACATTGAACTCCATAACAATCTATCACTATATGACCCTTTTCTCCAAACAGATAACATCGGTCCCTCCATTTGAGGTATTCCTCAAGGTTCTTCTTCCCTTCTTTAGAAATCTCAATATTCCTTTCTTTATGCTCCTCAACATGCGAACATGCATAATAGTCTATCTTCATCTTCTTTGAGGAATTAGGCATACCACTAAATTTCACCTTGTTAATCATATATCACGATGATTGATTCGGCATAATCACAACATCTTTCTCTCTAGGAATTACACAATTTTGTTGCTCATAGTCACCAATTTGTCCATTGGATTCAATGTTAACTGAATTCCTTTTGGTTCCCTCCATTAACTAAAACACAAAAATAATTTTGTGAGAATCAAAAATCATGCTAGAGGAAACAACATAGTAAAGGGAAAGTATCCTCAATACCTAACTTCTTAGGTTTAATCTAATATCGTTACCATAGTTCTAGGAATATATCCTATACGTATACTTATCCTTAGGGACATCCCTAGACATACCTTAGAAATAACTCTAGGGATCTCACTAACGTTTTCGCATCCTAGTTTCCAAAGGTTGACTAAACCTTTGCCTCTGATACCAACTGTAGAGACCCGTATCTTGACGTACATGGACATTACATTACATTTGAGGAATACTTAGCACATAACAAAAATACACACACAATTATCGTAATAGTTTAGTGTCTTTGGAAACTCGGAACGTAATCTTATAATCGTGGTGGAAGATCTTCAATATCTCCCATAAAGATCTTCCCTTTTTTTACCTAAAACCTTTCTTTATATCCTGGGGAAAAGAAAACATAAAAGGGTGAGCTCAAATGCTCAGTAAGGGTAAACAAAAGAAATATCAACCACATCATATACATAAGAACATAGCTTTTGGAAATCTTAACCTGCAAAAGAGCTCATAATATCATATCATGGGATAAATCATAGAAGTGAAAATGAAATCCCCATAATCATAACTTAAAACATGAAACTTTGTGGAATTCACACATAATCATAGAGAATCATTTCTTGTTAGTCAAGACTCATTGCCAAGACTATCTTAGTGGACAAAGTCCCTTTCTGAATCGAGTCACCCTCGTTTCAGTCCTGTTTTACTGAACCGGTATAACCTACCATTCCAGCCATGTCTATCTCATGAGATATAAAATCTTTTCCCAATTCATTGGAGGGAGATAAAGGTCCCACCCATCTCATAATTATACCATTCTTATGTGTTCCACAAAATCATAAATCATACATCATTGCATAACCCATGTAATAAAAATGGGAATCTTAAACATCGTGACATCATAAAACAATTCATATAAGATAAAGTAATTCATAAAAATAATTCCATCACAACATAATCAAATCAATGTAACAATAGGGATAAAAATATAACCCTATGTTATCTTAGATGGAAAATAATTTTGATAAAACACTTGAAATGAATTCGTGAGGAAAATATCCTTTCTTCTTCAGAAAACATTTTTCCTTTCATAAGATGTCATACGACTTTAAAATAAAAGAAGTTGATTAAAAATAAACTTGAAAACTTGTAAAGGAATCTTCTTAGAAATAATGTTTTAAAAATCCATACATGCCGTATAAGTTAAAAAAACATTCTTCGTACTTTTGTCGGAAAAGTCAAAAAAGTACCTCGTACGAAAAAAAATGATATAAGATTCCTTTCATATTCTTTACTAAAAACTCACCGAAGGGTAAAATTGGATTTAAACTATTTTAAGTGGATGGAAAAAATATTACATATTGAGGGAACATGGATGTGGATGATAAAATACACCCCAGTAATTACTTACGAATAAACAATCTCGGATAAAAATGAGATTGTGATATTTCCCTTACCTTAGGTCCGATTTGCTTCGTAAGTGTCCGAAGCTCCTGTATAATGGTTTAAATAATGTCATTTACTTATTACATAATCATATTCATTGTTATGATATCATATATGGTTCACTTATGACTTTATATTACCCGTTCTTTTGTAAATTCCATGTTAAAGAGCGTTTTGGGTAAAATTGTTTCATTTGTCGTCCGTGTTTTGACTTGTAATTATTCATATGATTACTTAGATCATGATTACTTAATTCCAGAACATAAAAAATGATTTATATATATATATATTCAGTATATACATATATATAATAAATCATTAAATGGAAAGAAATACACCGTTCATGGAGACGGTAGTCCGTACGTACGCATGAACGCTCTTTTCGTTTCCTTATTGAATTGAATGCAATTAAGTAGATGACATACATATAAATATATAAATAAATCCAGTATCATTATTATGTCATATATTTCATTAGTACATATTATATATACTTTATAATCATTCATGAATGGTTAATCATGGAGAATGAATCTCATCATGTCGTGGAGACGGTAGTCCGTACGTACGCACGAGCGATGATATATTTCTCATGGTCGTGGAATTGTGTTGAAGTGTATATAATTTCAGTATCAATATCACTTTATAATAATCATATATAGTTACTCATTAAACCATTATACCCATCCAATTAAGGTGGTGGTGGAAAATAGATTACACCACAGCGTGGAGACGGTATTCCGTACGTACGCACGCGCGGTGATTTCCATTTTCCATAGGATGGATAGAAGGTTAATTAGAGTTGTTTCATATTTATAATAACATATCAGTATATAATAAATACTGATGTTATTACTTTATCACGAAACAACTAAAGAAGAAGAAGTTGAAGAAGAAAGAAATTGAAAAGATCGGTAATGGATATTACCTCTTCTTTGAAACGCCTCTTCGAATCCTTCACATAAGGAACTAAGATTGGTCTTTGAAGAAGACCAGAACCTCTAGGGTTATTCTAGGGAAGTGTAGAAGAGATTTTGGCAGGGGTTGGCCGAGCTTGAGTGCTCAATTTGGTGTGAGGAGTAGGGGGAGGAGGTGCCCTTTTATAAGGGAGGAGAGGGGCACCTTAGGAATTCTTAAAAATATTAATTTATAATAAATCTAACCCCACTTAAAAACCTCCAAAAATGACTCATATTCAAAGATTATATGAGATAGGTTTGTAATCTCATCAACCAATCAAATTTAGACATGTTTGGATCTTATTTGAAACCTTATCATTTTGATTTATCCTTATTTAATCTATTTAAGTTTATTTGTGGTAATAAAATTCTAAATTTTAAATTATAACAAATTATTACTTATTTGTTGTGAATTTTCCATAATTGTTTACTTTATAACATTATATACCATATAAATATAAATTTATAATTTTTAAATATTTTTGTGATTTTTAAACAATTTTATAATATGTTATTTTTGTAAAATAACAATAGTGTCAATTTTGACACTATTCATTTATTTGAATTTAAATAAAATATATACAGAAGATATGTTCAAACTAAAAGCTTTAATATATTAATAAAATGACATATTTATCTATAAAATTAGTGTATCTCATTAAATAGTTCATATAATATTTATTTTATTATTTTTTAAAACCATTTATTTGGTTTATCTCTTAATAAAATAATTACTACATCATTTTTGTATAATTATTTAATATACTTATTTGTTGTATAAAAATTTAAAATAAAATCCTATGATGAAGATAAATATATTAACTTTCACAATAATACTTTTAATTGAATTTATCATCTTAAAATCATAATATTTAAATTTTTATATTTATTAAATTATGAAGGTGACAACTTTGGCATCATTTAAAATAAAATAATATAAGTGTCATAATCGCTTTTATAAGGCTCCAAATGGTCAAATATTCTACCATTGGATGCTTATGGTTTACATTTACATGGAAAATAAGTTTTGGTTAGGGATTTGTGCATTGTATGGTCAATATTAGTTAAAAAACAATATTCTTGATTTTTCACTAGATAAACAATTTCTGCATCACTATTGTATCATAATTAATGATATTTTTTAATCCCTAAAAATTATAAATAAATTTATATGATGTAGATAATTTCATTAGCTTTCTGGAGACTATTCATGTTCGAAGTTTCATGAAGTTTAACACTAAATTAAAATTAATATACTTATAAAATTTAAGAGAGTGACATGTTGTCACTTTCTTTGGTTCTAATAATAATTAAGTTATTTTCATGGACAAATCTCCATTAAATGATTCTAATCCGACCCTTAGGTGATATGGGTCGACTTTTAGTCATCCAATAGGATTTTTACATTTGTTAGGGTAATTTTAAATTATTATATTTACCCTTAATTACCTGATTTACCTTTAACTATGGTAAATAAAATTTACCGTAGTTACTATTCATAATTCCAAAAAATAAAAAGTAGCTTATTAACATAATTTGGACCCACTGATTACAAATATGGAATCCATTTTTTAAAATTCAAAACATAGAAGTTGCAGAAATTAAATTAAAATTAATCTTGTTGTCGAATAAAAACGGGTTTTTGTTTAAAACATTGCAAAAGATTGAATTGATTTAACCTATGAATTCAAGGTAAAATCAATGCTAATGACATACATTATATTAAATGGTAAAAATATATTCTATTTATACTTTAAAACCATTCAATATTATAATTTAACCACATAAGATATTACGATGAAAAAAGTTGTTTTTAATTAAAATATAGCGTGTTTTTACTATTCATTAAAATATGAAAGTTATCAGAAAAATATCAAAACTTTATCTAATGTAAATTTTTATATCCTGATTCAAAAGAAGAATATTATTTTGTCAAATTTAACATATAAACATGTCAAAAACCAGATTTAATGTGGGTGCGCCATCAAAAGGCGGCAAAACTGCATTTTTTTTTGAAAAATACTTATTTTACCCGAAAAATTTATTTTGTTCTTATACCATGTTCTAGAAATGTGTAAGATGAATAATAATGTTATAAAATTCAAAAATGAGTTAATAATATTAATAACGGCTAGTTCATGACAATATTATAATAATATAAGATTTTTTATTAAAACCCGGTATTGCGTACAACACACGCTATCGAGGAAGGTCGCGATTGTGTGTAATGCAAGCCAAGTCAGGGTTGCATGTTGTGAAAGAATCCTTCGTTGTTTCGTATAAAAGAATCCAACCATATTTCATTTATACATTTAATATATATATATATATACTCAATGTTGCGTAGAATAACTATTATCAAAATTGTGTGTAACACGGTCCAAGAATAGTGTTGCGTATACTGCAAGCTAATACGGTGTTGCATATAGCGCAAGGTAATCTTGGTGTAGAATACAACAAAATACATTAATGAAATTAAAATAAGATTTTTCATAAAATCTCGGGGTGTTACATATCCTATTACAATTGTTTAGGGAATGTGATGCACATCCTTGTGGATTAATATTTGTACAGTTAGGTATCCCCCATATGAACTTTTTGTGGTCACTTATCTGTGTATCGATATATTCTATGTACAAGTGTGTACCTCTTCATTGAATTTCCCTATGGTCATGACCTCCCAGATGAGTTCCATTAGTTCTATCAAGTCCCGAGGAGTGAGTCTCTCATATGAGAAATACCTTGACGCCTTGAGAGAAATACTAGGCAAGTTGTGAGGTTGTGGACTTAAATTGAGACATTGTGTCTATATTGAGTGTATTTGGGATTTTATCATCCTTTTTATGATATGTATCTCATGATGATTTGTGTTTGATGATTTCAGTGTGTCTTAATGAGTATTTTATACACACCCTTGCATGGGATATTCCCACACATGTTGTGTATTATGAAGAAAACATTCCATTCAACAATGTATTTTGATGAAAAAGAGATAGTGGATAATATTTATTCTAGATGGACCAAATATGGCTCCAATAGGGGCATCTTCATATAATTCCCTGTTTTAATTGAATGTCAAATTATTTTCCAGTTTGGGTGGGATTATATATGGACCTTTTTCGTTCATGTACTTGTGTTTTACTCTAATGTGGGAATAATTTTTATGCTTCAATATTTTGTATGAGATGTTTCTTTCCTATATATATTATATTGGTGTTTGGATTTGTATATGTGTGTATGTGGAAGGTAACTAAGGCTAAGGCATCCCGTGTGTGGGATATTCCTACTCAGTGCTATTCACTATCCCCTGGAATATTGGAGGTTGGTTGGGGGTGTCGCACTCGGCTATCCGCCATCTAATAGGGTCTTAATGTGTCGGTTCATGAAATATTAAGCCCCCAATAATTGATTTTATCCTTGAACATTCAATGACAATATAGACAACGAAAATTATGAAAATATTTATCACATACTGCTGAATAAAATCCTAAAAAACTCAAAGATGGGAATCTCCGCTTTTTAAAAATGAAAATAAAAATAGAACTGGGGTTTGATTCATACTTCTTATGGTAAAATATAAAATTATTCTATTATACATCCATATAGAAACATTCCCTAAATATTGATTGACTATTCTTGTTCTTGAATTTATCTATGCAAGCTAAGAATTCCAAAATAGTATATCATATACCACCTTCTGTCAATTGAAATTATTTTCATGATAGGTATATTATATGGAATGTAATTGGTAAAAAACATCATTATTATGACACAAAATCTCTATGACTTATGGTAGCATTTCATACATGTAATCATAATCTATGTAAATATTCATAATGGATTTTTTTATTCCAACCATTCCTTCTTCTATGAGAATCAATATATACCAAAATAATATACTCATTCTTATACTTGAGCCACAAGAACATGATGATTGGTTCCTATCATTTCAATAATTACTATTGAAATAAATTCAGTATCTAATGTTATGTGAACCTATGTTCGGATTGGATATAACCATGTAAACATTTCATTAAATTTGTAAATCCACTAATAAATTTTTTTTTGTCAAATTTAACATGGAAATTAAACCAATATTCATAAACTTACCTATCACATCAAATGATTAATTAGGATGTCTTTAAATTTTTGAACGCAGATTAGTAAAATTTAATAATGTTATATAATTATTTCATAGTTTTCATTATCATTTTACTATCATATTCAACCCCGATGTATAAAACATTTTTATCAACATGATGCATGCCACCGATAATTATTAGAATTTTTTTGGGTGTAATGAAAACACAACCATATTTGGAAAGTGTGACATTCATTCTAATGAGTATGATGATAATGGTGTAAGATAATTCATAGTTCATCATAAATTCTCAGGTTTTAGTTAAAAATATCATTTTCTATCATTTTCTTATTTTACATCATATTCTATTATATTATAGAAATCTTTATCCTCTGACAAAAAAACTTCACCATTAAGTCATCTTGGTGCGTAGGAATATCTCTAAGCAATCCACTATTGGTGGGAGGTGTCATGGTGTGATGATATGACATGGTATCAAATTTTTGGGAAAAGAAAACATTAATTATAGCCTTATAATTTCATATAAGAATTGAAACCCAAACATCCTTTTTAATATATAAATAAATATTGGAAAATAGTTCCATAATATGACTTTTACTATGACATACAAACAATTATAATTATTTTTTTCACACATCATCATCTCTAGTGGGAGATTATATATTCCACACACTATCTTTATATTGAAGATGCCTATAAATGATTTATTTTATGACTTAGTATACCATAATGATTAACTAACTTTTATACTTTCTTTTAAAAACATTTAATGATAAAGATTCGTTTAAATTTATAACATTTACTAGTTGTATACTATTTCTAATTCCTTGATCAATATCAATTACTTCCATGTTAAAGTAAAAAAAATCATATCTATAATTTTTTATGATATAAAACGAATCAATATTTCCATAATATTAATAATTTAAGAAATTGACTATGTTAATATGAAATTATTAATTAATCATGTTTTTATCATTAAATTATATAGATTATATCATCATAGTATCATATTCTTTTCATTGAAATATAATTTTAAATTATATTAATCATTTTAGTTTCGTAATAAATAATATTTTAAGATATTATTCAATATGACCCTAGCAGAGTAAGCCCCATACCTACCACTGGGCTTAGTTAGGAAAAATACCCCAAATCAATGTCGGAGAGGTCCAAATGTGATGTCCCACTATCCAAAATACTCCCAAAAAATAAATATAAGTAAATAGTTTATTAAAAACATAATCAATATATTTTTAAAAAATAATTATTACATCATTCGTTTTTTAGAAAAATGTCAGTTCTAAATGAACTAAAATGCATTATATTATTTAAAATTATAAAAAATAATCATGAATACATTCATAAAAATTCAACTATACTATAAATATAAAATAATAACCATAAAATTATTTTTATATAATTTAATTTTTAATAAATTAAAACTATTAATAATTAAATATATTATATATTATTTATACATTAACCCACTTTAATAATAAAAATTAAAAAACTATAAAAATACCTCAAATTTTCAATACATGAAAAAACAAATGATAGTGTTGGATATTAATTATATATTATATAAGGGGAGATATAAAATGCGAAGATAATTAGAGGGTAATATTTTAACACATATTTTTATTATTATTTTTTAAATCTATAGTTATTTTAATTTAAATAAAATGATAAATATGAATTTAACTTATTAATTGAAAAAATCAATGGTTATATTTTAGTGATAATTCATAAACATGATATAATTTCTATACAAAAAAAAGTTACCATAGTTATTTTGAGTTCTAACAATAAAAATTCACTAAGAGGGAGTGTGAATACATTTTGAAATCTTTTCGGATTCTCTATGTATCAAATTTCATCACTGGTTTAGATGATTAAAATCAAGATATAATCCTACCTTTCTTTTCAATATTGAATTTAATGATGTAACTAAATTTAACTTAGAATCCACTGTTGATCATCTATGTAATGAACGAAACTAGGATACCCTAATGTGATATCATAGCTAGCCTTAAACATTGTTCAAAGGATTTTCTAGATCACTATGGTCAATAAAAAAGTGACTGGGCAACAAAATTATTCTATTTTGAATTATTTTACCCAATAAGAATTAAGATATTAAAATGGTCTATTATGAGAAGTTTACATGGCCTCATCGAACATTATTATGTTGTTCTTTCAAATAAATTGTTTTTTAAATGATCATACAATAAAATATATCTTTTCATTAATGATAAACTCATAAAATCCATAGCATCATTATCTTTAAAGAATAACTATAATACATTTATACAAGAGTGACAGTAAACTAGAATAATGGGAAAATTGGATGGGGATATGATGGGGTAGTTTACATACATGGGGGCTCACATAAGATAAAATGATCAAAATACTAACATTTTATACCAATCTCGACATGAAAAATGATAATCTCTCATATTTTCACCTTCACCAAGTCCTCCAAAAATTATTGATGATTCCTCTGCTTACAATAGTGAATTTCCATGAAATGTTTTTGAAAAAAATTATACACACATCCAAAGGGTGTATATAGGGTCTGATCATACCAATCCTAATAGTATCACCCTTATTTATCTATATACAATCTTTATTATATTACCTATAATATTCTAGTTTAAAAAAAATATAATAGTGAATTTTTAATATTTAGTAAAACATGTAATAAGGGATTATCATTTTGAGAAGATTTAATCAAATTAAGTTAGAAATTCTAGTTAAAAAGTGATTATGAAGTTGGAAAATATTTACAAGTAAATAAATAATGATATCAAATTTCATAACATGAATATTAGGGATAACCCAAGGGAATTAATATAATAGAAATCATGGATCCTCAATCTAAGCATATATCCCAAGGGTTGGTATCTGTATTAATATACAGATCTAACAATTGGAAGATAACTACAAATAGTGACATCCAATACTAGTGGTACTAATTACTCACTAGATTGGCATCCTTTTATAGTGAAGAAAACCATATAAAAAGTAGGTAGAGTTGCATCAATACCTAGTAAGGTACATATCCAAGGTTCCCGCCTTTGTACCCAAGGTTCTGATGAAGCATAAGAATTATAAAAATATATCAAGCTATAATGTAATACAAGACCACAAATTTCATAATATATATATATCACATATGATCAAACATAGTCACACTAATAAATATAAAAAACATTATAATTGTTTTCATTTGAAACACAACTAACTTAAATGAAACAAAATTAACATGTTACCTTCCACTTTACCCTATAAATATATTCATATTTCCATAAAATTAATTTACCATGGTAAAAAATAAGTTGTTTAAATGGAATGTATCCAATAATTACATGAAAACCCTAATAGTTATTTCAATAAACACTTTCCAGGAAATTTATATCTCTACATAAAAAATATACCATTTTATCCCTTTTACTTCCCTTACCCAATGAAATAAAGTCAGAAACAAGTATTCAACACACACTAACTCTATCTCACACACAAATATATATATTAGTATAAAACGATTCCAAAAAAACTTTAGATTAATTTACATTTTTTTAATTTGAGAACTTTTTTTCCATTAAATAAATGTGATCACATAGAACCACCTACAAAAAATCAATGAATCTGCTTTCCAAAGAAGTTTTCTTACCCAAAGAGGAGAGAATGAATCCATAAATTCTAGGAGAGAACCCAGACATACGAAATCCCCACAAGAATCTCTTGAAAATAAGAACCTTATGATACCTTAACAATGGGAGAAAATAATAATAATAGAGAAAGAGTTAAAAACATGAAGGAAGAGGAGGAGATGAGGTGTCAACTTGTTGAAGTATTCCACTTTGGTGATTATTTGAGGATAAAATAAACGGAGAACCAGGGTTATAAGGGATGTTTGAATGGGGAGAGACTCATAAGTCCTTTTTGAAGATATAAGATTAAAAATAAGGGGATAATAATTAAATTAGTATTTTTAATGCTTAAAATATTAAAATTTTAATCTGATGCATGGACAACATTCATAGTCATTGGAACTATGAATTGGACGTGTAGAGTATACTACCATTAGAAAAATAAAATATTTATACTCAGATAACATAGTAACTTAGACCAGACACCCCGATCTTGAAATATGGGAAATTTATTTAATTTTACAGTTTTAACTCCAAATATTAATGTTAGTGTTGAAATAAATAAATAATAAAATAAATACCTAAAAATGACATAATAGGTATTTTAATTATTTATATCATATCAATTATTATCCCTAGAAAATATTTTTGAAGCTCATTGATCAAGAAAATGTTAAGGATGTTAATCCATCATATTTTATTCCCACTCCTTTCTATCAGGAGAGTTTCATCCGTGTTTCAATAACACATAGACTAACGAGATCAAATTTACTTACAAAAATTCATTCTAACATTCAATAATTCATACTGGTTATTCAAATACTGAAAAATATGTTTTATATCTAATTCATAAGAACTCATAACATGAGTGGTATTAAAGTGATACTTCTTTAATTGGGAGGAATACAAGACGTCATGAATTGGTGTTATTCTAGTAGGTAATTACAACTAATATTCCACCTTTTTGATTTATTCAGCAATCTAAAACTGTCCCAAATACCTTATTAATGAAATCACATATCTTCCCTACCATTAGTTATCCAAATTAATTTTCACTTTAAATAACAATTAGGCATAAATAAAAAATTACATAGGCCTATGAAAATTATTACTTTAAGACTTCTGGTGATTCTATGTCATTACCAATAATTGTTGAATGAGTTGAACCTTCACATTGATTTATTTCAAAATGCCTAGTCCCACAAGGGAGGTATCACCAACCATAACCCAACGACAAAAGGATATTAATGGATGTCCATACATGTATCAAATAGATCTTTCATGATAAATTATTAATATATATTATTATACGAAAATTAAACCATTGGTAGATGAGAACACCATAAAATTCTAAAATTGAACATTTTGACAAGAAACATATCTACCAAAACCTAGATATCCATTTCCATTTTACCATATATTGGTGAATGGTATTCCATTAGAAACTTAACATATAATACCATATCCTCTTGAAGGACCTGCTATAATATTGGAATGACTATGGGATCTCTTTTATAAGAAATAACTGAAGGAACACCCTATAACTTTGCAGTCTCAGGAACATATGATGTCCCTAAATCCTACACTTTTATAATAACCTTTCTTGATATAAAATTAAATGATTCAGTCAGTTGGTCAATGAATACCAAGATTAAATTTGTCCTTATTGGGTTATGACATAATCTAAAAAATATGTCCATGTTTTTCTCAACCCATTTCTAGGAAGATAATGAAAATGGGGGAAGTATACCGTACGGTTTTTTGTATTAAAATTACACTCACTTATAGTAAATGAATCTGAGCACTATATCCATTGTTTCCTTCTCATTCCAAACCACCAATATCATTGTTTTATTATATAATAAATTTTTGTTGTGTCGGGATGAACGAATCACTATGTGTGATGGAAATACTTCATCAATATTTTCTTAATGAATGGGGGAAAAAAACTTCCTAAAGTTGATGATTCCATTAGGAGATAGAGAAAATTCACTAGTGGTCTCTCTATAACATATAATCCTTCTAATGTTGGGAAATTCATTATCTCATTGTTACCACTGATGAATAATCTCAATGATTGAAGGTATAATCTATATATTAGATAGGAAGACCACAAACCAGTATTCGATTATCTCATGGTGTATTTTATTAAAGAGGTTCATCAAGTTTATAAAATCACTAGAATCCTTAAAATATTGTAATGATAACTTCCTAATATGAGTTTCAACAACCACCTTCCCCTATCTCTATGTGTAGTAAAGGTCTAAATAAAATGTTACTGATATTCTACCGATTATATTTTCCCAATATTCAAATCCTTTAGTGAAAATATATAATGCTTGATTTTTTGGTAAGTATACATCATAATCTTCTTACAATAAAGATAAATTATCTTATATTTAAAATCATGCAAGATCTCCACTTGGCCATGATCATGGGTCAGGTACTTACTTTAATGTGAGTGAAGTTTTTGAGATCCATAGGCCTAAACATGAATACATTTCATCAGTAAAAAATCCAATCCATGAACACATTATTAAAATAAACAACATATAATTCACTGGGCTCATAGAGAAATAATACTGGAGCTATGCTAAAGAACCATTTTAACTCATTTAATGAAGCATGACATTCAGGAATCCATAGAAAATTTAACCCATTTTGAGTGATAGATGTAAAAGGAGATGTCAAATTTGTAAAATATTTTAAAAACCATAATTAGTTCCCCATAAATGAAATAATTTATGTAAATTAAAGACATCATATTTCCCTTCCAAAATATAATTACTTTTACCTTCCTAGGAGCAACCAAAATTCTTTGTTCTGATACCACATATTACAAGAAAATAACCCTTTAGATCCATAAGTTACGCTTTTATATCTTTGTTTAAATGTGGTTGTCACTAATAGATCCCAATATATTCCTCAGATGATGATCATATTACTCTTGATATTTATAATATACCTTGATTCCATTGATAAAAACCAAGACTAGAGAGTTAAGGTATTAGTGGAATATCTGATTAATAAGGGACATAAATTCTAAAATACAATTAGTTAGTCCAATAAACATAAAAATTTATTCAAAGTGCATCTATAAAATTTGAAAATTATTCTTGGGTATGTCATAATCCCTTACAATATGATGAGTCTACCTTAACTAAAGATTAGTCTTAGAAAACAAAATTGTTTTTATTTGTTAAATGAAATGGTTATCAATACCGAGTTAATGGTATTTGGTTTATGGTCACATGATTCTATTTTCTATACTGAATTCATATGAATGTAGATTTATATGCCTTCTAAAAAAAATAAAATATGTTAATCACGTATAGATACATTGGGATGAATAAATACATTAGCTTTAAGATTTTATTTTTGGAATTTTATCTCTTTTAACATAGCAATAAAAATTCAATATAATTGTAATGATATGAGGGGGTGCCCAGAATCATATAAATGGATTTATAAAATTACTTCTTGGGTTGTAATATTGGAAAACATCAACTTAAACCTTAGTAAAATCATTTAATATGGTAGGAATCTCACCCCTTAATATCCACCACAAGTCTCTATCAAGGGAGGTGATATCTAGAATGACAACCTACCAACTTTTACAAAAGAAGGCCCTGCTCTCCATGATCAAGGATCCCATTCTCATTGAAATAAATAAGAACATTCAATAAGAGTGGTAAAGGATAACCTATATTCATAATAATCATTCTGTTCCTTGAATGAAACCATCCAATATATTCTGATATTAATTTTAAACAAACCTGTTTAAATAATTGTGAAATCCCAATCCATATACATTTTAGAAATATAGATAATGAATTTAGGATGAAAAAATTCATTATCTGTATTCTTTATTAGGGGAGATGATATCTTCATCACATATGACATATGATTAGATGGAATATTTCATAATTCCATATTATTTGTTGATGTAAATGGGCTGTGTGAATTTTATTAAATAAAGTAGTATCTATAGATGAATTAAAAAGTATTGTACCTCACAAAATTACATGAACCACCAAAGATTCCACTATGTATTGTTCCATGGAATATAACTTCCTTACATCATACTGAGTTTGAATCCACCCAATATACAAAGGATCACTCATCAATTGGATATTCCATTATGATGAACCATATTTTACTTAGTGTAAGATCAAGACCTAGATTACTTATAGAAATATAATTACACCTCATATCCTATAACAGTTGAAGAGATTTCACCACTTCTTGGTCGGAGTTTTTCTGAAAAATATTTGATGATAGCAAATTTTGAAACAACCATAAAAAAACCTTGGGGGTTCCTTATTGGAAGGGTTTTCAGGACCAACCATGAAACATTGGTGAAATATAAGGTATATAAACTAAACTAGTGATGATGAGACTAGAATATATTGATTACATTAGATTATATCACTTCCCCACCAAGATTTTTCCATTTTTCTATTCTTTTCAAGCAATTATCTTTCACATAAACTTTCAATAATAGAAACCCGATATCTCTATAATTATTTCACGGACCAACTAAACCATTATGTCTTGATCTACCACCTCAACATAGGTGGGGAGTTTCAAAAAAATCATGGGACTATATACATGGAAAATGCCCATTAAAAATTTACGGGATATAATCTTATCATTCAAGGCTGTATCCAATGAAATGTGATTGAGCTCAGTCAATAGGTTTACATATTCCAAGACCATCCAATTTTATAACTATAGAGAACAAACACCATTTATTTCATCAGTTTCATTGTATTAGGGTTGAACAACTATGTAAATATGTAATTAAAGTCCGTCCCTGCCAGGTTATCATGAAAATTGACTTAAATAATAGACTCCCTTCATTTTTGGTTGGGATATAAATCATGAAAAGAGACACATCACTTTTATAGAATCTAGATCCTCTAGGAATTCAAATATCAATTTGAAATTTTCAAACTAATCTAAACCTCTTTATGATATTTATCTATCAAAAGGTTTGAGGTTTGTGGCATAAGAACTATTTACACCAATATTTAAATTTGGTTGAACCCGAGGTTACTTACCTAATCAGGGAAAGACCAAGGTTAGCCTCTCGATCTATAGCATAAATACCACACACAACTCTTACAATTAGATTTTGTTAAGAAGGATATATGTCTTATATAATGTTATATATATATTCCATTGGGGGATTTATAGAACATTTCTAGGGTAATCTTATTATATAAAATCAAATAATAAAAAAGAAAATATCTATACTTCCCCGAAAAATAAAATTAAATTCATTTTAAAAACATCATTTTAAATTATAAAAATTCCTGAAATACATTAAAAGGAATTATAAAATATTATAAAGGAAACTTAAAAACATCTCACTTTTAAAAATTAATGGTCCGGATGAATTGTCCCCATGATCATGAATCGATCGTGAAGGGTTTACTAGGAACTCTGGATTAGGTTAAATAATCCATATTCATGGTATTTATTCCATTCAAAATATCCCTTCACCAAATAAATTCCATTAAAATATATAATTTTCAAACTAAAACTCCATAAAAGTGAGTGATATGTCTGACATGAATGACAATATAATTATTCATGACATCCTCTTGAAACTAATGGATTCTCAGGAAATTTTTTTCTATAAACATTCTCTAGATATAAAAATTATGTTTTTAAGGTCCAATATATTTCTCACCTTATCTTCCCAAAATTAAAAGAAACAAAAACTATGATATGATATTTATATGTATAAAACTATCTTGGGATTCCCTAACCTATTACCTAACTCATCCCTCTATAAGGCCCGAGGTGCTTTCCTGATTTAAAAAATCTTGAAAAATATCAAGGGAATCTAAATTACTCTATTGGGAATGATTTTTATCAATAATAATATCATAATAATATTTTTCATTCAAATAACATAGAATGACCTCAACATACATTAGTAATCCACGATTCCAAATAAATAGATTTCAAAATGTTCATATAAAATACATAATAAGTCTTAAATAAAAAATCATAACAAAACCAAAATATCATTATCTGTAATTAATAAACATAAAACATTTATACACATGTGATATTATATCAAATTAATTTGAAGATGAGATGGGATGATGATGATAAGGTATACATGAAAAGGTGAATACCAACAGTAGTTACCCATATCAACATGAAAATGGAAATCTCCCATTTTTTCAACTCCGTCAAATACTACCAATAAAAACCATGATACTATTACTTATAGTTTTACATTTCTTTTACATGGTTTAGATAAAACAAAGTCTATAGACACTAGGAGTGTGTATGTAGTGTGTGATCATAGTAATCCAAATAGGATCCTACCATGTTCTCTATATATAACCTTTATTAGATGATCTATAACATGCTTTTTTTGAACAAAAAATTATGAAAATTCTATTTTAATTTTATCTAAAACAAGTAACATGGGGTTATATTTATTAGATCATTTCATAAAATTATGTTATAAATTCTAATTAAAAATGATTATGGAGTAGGATACGAATTAAAAGTAAATAGATAATGTTATATAAAATAAAAACATGTATCATGATGATAACCTAACATATGTATGTTTTTATCACCTTTATGTATGTTGGGACACTATGGTTAGGGAAAACATGGAGCTCCAAGGAGTTAAGATCTCGATCAATACTCATATCTCACTATTAAATAACTGCAAACCAGTGTAGAATCCAATGTTATCAGTTTTAATCACTAGTTATAGTTGTATTATATTCAAGTGAAATGAACCATTGAGAACTAGGAAGAGTGGAATCAATACTTAGCAAGGTACTTTTCCAGGGTTCACACATAAGTACCCAAGGTTCCCATGAATAACAACCATTAATAATAGCTTTCATGTTCCAATAAAAAGTAAGTTTTTTTAGAATATATATATTACATATTATCAAACATAGTCACACTAAAACATCTTAAAACCATTATAATCATTTTTGATAACAATACTACACATTTAATGATTTTTTTAAATCAGTTACACACCCATTTTCCCCATAAATCCCTTTACATTCAAACACATTAATTTGACATGTTCTATTGTAATCCATTTAAATGGAATCAACTCTAGTATTTTAATGAAAACCATTATTGGTAATTTAATGAACACTATATTGGAGATTTATAACTCAACCTTAAAAAAATAAACTTTTACACTTTTAACTTCCTATACATAATGGGAAAAAATAATAAAAAAGTATTCAACACATACAATCATATATATATATATATAACCCTCAAATATTTTAATAAGATCTTAAATTAATTTAAAACATCTATTGGAAGTCTAAGCACTAATGGTTCTCCAAATAAAGGTAAGAACATAAAACAACATATCGATAATTTATGAATACACTTGACAAGAATATCTAACCTATAGAAGAGATAATGAATCCATAAAATCCAAGAGAGAACCCTGATATAAAAAACCCCCACATGAATCACCTGAAAATCTAATCACTATCCCACCTCAGATGTGGGAGAGAAGAATAGGGGGAATGGCGAAGAATTTGATGGAAGAGTAGGAGAGGATGGAATTAATTGAATAAATAATTCTATTTATTGAATATTTGATAAGGAAATAAAATTTGAGTAGGAGAGAAAAGGGATATCGATGTAGGGAGAGGCTCATATGAACATTTAAAAGATTTAGAAAGAAAAATATAGGCATCTCTAATAAACTTGGATTCTTGAGCTCTATCGTTTTGAAAATTTTAATGAGATATATGGCAGACTTTAATGGTCACTAGGACTATGCATAAAAATGAATAGTATACTACCTTCAAAAATTAAGTTTCATGGTCATTGAGAGCATTCACCCTAACCACATTGTTTGGGAAGTTTCAATAAATTTTTAATTTAATTGAAATTTATTAATATAATGATAAAATAAATAATTACTAAAATACTTTCAAAAAATTAAATCATGGTTTCTATAGTACACATTTAAATATCATAATAAACTTTGAGCTTCATATGTTTTTAGATTCAAAATAAATGGAAACATATTTGGCATAAAATCGTATCATTCATTATCATACAATCCACAAGTATCATTTAATTTTTATTAAAATAAAGGTTTATCCTTGAACATCTTGGAATGAAAATATATACCCAAAATTATATTAAAATCCCAAAAAAACACAACATAGTGTTTCAATGATAAAAAAACTAGTCTTGGTCCTCTAATAAAAAACCCTAACTACTTTCAAATAGAGTATAAATTCTATATTCTTATTGAAACATTGAAACTTAGAAATTCAGTGAAAAACACATCTGTTCAAACTCCAAAATTCATCTTTTCTTATTCCATTTATATTTATTGATATATAAATGAATATTTGATCATCAAAAAATAATAATAAACTTAATAGAATACTTTTATACCAAACATAATATTATTCCACTTCAAATAAAGAATTTAATTTACTCTTTACAAGTACTACTACATAAAAAAATTTATTCTTGACAATAAATATAGAATATCATCTTCTTTGTGGACCATCGAATATTTTCCATATGAAACATGTAATTATTATTTAGTATTTTTATTCTCCAATTATTATATGGCTTTCCTTATCACATGGTTTGATAAAACCATGAATTTAAATGATAAATATAAACCCAAAAATGAAAAATATGATACTATTATTTCATTATATTACCATCTATAACTTGTAACCATATTTAATTATCATTTCCACTGATATGATATAAAAGCATTTATGTTTTTTCCTAAATATTAGAGAATTTTACTCTCAGACCATTACCAATAACATCAAAACCTAGAATTTTATTAATCCCCATGAAACACTTATATTTTTATAATAATATCTCAAAACCATTTCCATCATTAATTTGATATTTATTAAAAGTGTTTCAAGATTTTCCCCTATTACATGAACTATAACATGTGTTAGAAACCATCATGGAATGTTTTTCACGTATTCACTTAAAACCAATTTCAATATAAAACTCTTCTCCAAAATTATTCAATTAATATACAAACTTCAAAATATTCATAAAATAAACTAAATTTTCATGACTCGTCTGAGAGGGGCTCATGTCGGGATTACCCAAAGCCCTAATCTAATAGGATAGGGGCCGGTGACTTATGCCGAGTAGGTATATGCTACAAATGGGAGGAATTATCCTAAAGTACATCTATAAATGCATAGATCTCCAATCCCAAACAATAATTAAATATAAAACAACTGAATGAATTCATGCATAAATCTATGATCCCACAGCTGAGTATGAAATTAAATGTACTGTAAATAGAAAAGGGGTAAAAAATACCATCTACAAACTGTAAAAAGTCCAACCTACTCCAAGTTAAGGGACTAATTCAAAAGTATGCTCCTGGTAAACACCTCGGTATTTTATCTCTAGTTATGCTCCACCCACTCCATGTCCTCCTATGACACCATAAAAAGGGTCTATGTCTGCACAAGACACGTCATGTGCACACAAAGACCATGGACGTGTGAGTTTAAAAATTCTTAGTAGGACACCCAAAAAATACATAAAACGAAGCACCAAGTATAGTCAGGTCAATAAAATATGCAACACTATATAAAATATAAAATATGTATAAAAAAGAACCTAGATATAATCATGAGGGACACCACACCATTAGGCAGTCATAACCCATATCCAGTCACATGATTCTACTCGAAGAAATGGTCATTTTGGGAGAATTCATTCCTTGAGCCATGATATCATCAGATACAGTCTATGAAGAGGTATAGTTTATTTTTTCCCACCTAAAGAGAATGAATTGGTTAAATAATACTATGATACATAGAGAGGGGGTCATTCCCAGAACCACTAGGGGACACCACAAACCCAATTTGGATTAAACCTCTATATAGGGGATTATATGGAAATTATTCTAAAAAACCCTAATGATGAGACCTGCTAAGTGGAGGATCAATGCCTTATTAATGGTGGTCACACTGATACCACAATCTATACTATAGATGATAGTGGTTTGTACTCCAGTCTCACTGAGGGACTCTAAAACTCGAACTGATACTCGTCCTCTAGAGGGGATTACAATCTAGTTATTTGGATGTAATATTGTCTTGTTCTCTTGAAGAAAGGACCAAGGGAATGAACTCAACCAATACTGGTACAAAAATTGAAAAGCAAGACCCTCAAGCACTCTTGGTGGGAAAACATAGTGTGTCGTAGGCGGTACATGGCGTGTCCAGCTATACCAACTTCTGGCCATGTAGAGGAGCCTCACAAAACATGTGGTCTTTATATACGTGTTGAGTACAGTGATTTACATGTCATGTGGAGACACATTATTTCCTTCCCATGTCACCAGGTCTTGTCAATGTACCAAATCTATGTCAGTGTATCTGTTTGTGTATGCCAAGCCATGTCTTTGTGGGAGTAAACTATCTTTCCATGACTATGTACTCCAACCCGTGTTATTGTAATTATTAAGTACATGTTGAGTCAACCATAGAGGATCACATGCCTTGTGATAGGGTTCACACGCCATGTGATCCTTAATAGTATCCAAACCCTAGCACCACATCTAGGGGTGCCACACGCGGTGTAATACCAGATTACATGTTTTGTTCTACATGATTTTCCACAATCCCATATCCATGGTCATGTGCCTCCTCCACCACTCTCACCATCTGTTTTTGGACTTTCCTCATGAAAAAACTTGATATCGGAGGTTGTCCAAGTCATTCCATCACTGAGAATCATTTCTTGTCCCTAGATGCTGTCACAAAATGGATCAAAATCAATGATCTTGGTTTTTTACAAGGAATTCTGAAAAAATGAAATCGGGAATCACCTATAATCAAAATTAATACTTCAACCACCGTCGCACCACCTTCATGTCGTTCTAATCACAAATATATGATATTTTATTTTTTTTCCAAGAAATGGTTTTAAAAAAACCAATTGATTAAGATGTGTCGAACATCGGTCCAAAAATGAATACCCATGGTGAAATAAATAATTAAGGGGGAAAAATCACAAATAACAACCTTGAGGGATGAACCTTGGACTTATCTTTCTTCATCCTCAATTCATTTCTGCTATAACATTAATTGAAGTGGAATCCGAAAATTATACGAAATCTCCCAAATAAAATTGTGCAATATAATCCCCATGCTATAATATGCACAAACTAGGAATCAATCCCTTAGTTTCTTGATTCACATTCTTCATTTAAATAAATAATGGGGAAGAATACACATTAACAAACATCCTACCTGGAGTTTGAATAGGTCATTGGTGAAGAAAAATCATTATTTCATTATCGTTGGAGAGATCTTCTATGATTTATGGTTGTTGATCATTGATCCAACGTTCCATCATTTCCTTTTTAAAAGGATCTTGAGTGTTTTATTCTAATATCACTAGAAAATTACCGGGATATGAGGCTAACCCTATATCTCTAAAATTGGGATTCATTTATGTAGAAACCTGACGTTGCTTCTCTACATAAATAAATTAAATAATTTACTTAAATTATTTTATTCATTTAAAAAGCCCATGATATCCTTTTCCCAAATGGCATGTGTCGACCAATGATAAGTCGTTCCTAGGGAAAAGAAATTGTTTTTAATTCAATGGTTTCCTATAATTTATGATAGGGGAAACAATTTATGAGTTATTCAAATTTTTTAGGAAAACTGTGCAGGAGTGCTATTCAGTATTTTGATATTTTTCGATCAATTGTTTTTGGAATATTATGAATCAGAATATCATGTTGTCTCACAGTTTGGTGTCAAAATCAATCCATATAATATCAAAAAATAATTCATGGAAAATATGAGATGTTACATTTTCCCTACATAGGCGATTTACATCCCTAAAATGCCAAAAGAAGGTCTGCTCTTGAAAATGAGAGTACTGAACAAGATTTTGAGCCTCCCACACCCATGTGTTGTCCTAGAGATTCTCATACTCCCACCAGACATATAAAAATGGAATCTATCACCCTTAAAAGATACTCTCTTATCTACCCTCATGTCCACTAAGAACATTGGAAAATTTACATACACGTACATCCACAGCTACAATGAATTGAAGACATCGTGTGAACAATATAACTATTGAGTTAGATCCAAGTGGTACGCCACCTCCCCAACTCTTCATGGTATTTGGAAAGGGATGATTAGCCTCTAAGATTTCTTGCAACCCTAACCAAATCTTCATAATACCTGTCAAGGTGAAACCTGATGGAATACATGGTATCCTTCGTTGGAATATAAAGGAATACATAACCAATAATCATAATAATTATTATGGATCTATTTATCCTTCATCCTCTCCTGGATGATATGAAATTTCTCTATAGTATCTTACACCAATTTTGGGTCCAGGAGTGTTGACTCTCCTTGATTAGTCTAGCAAAATGGTGACATGCAGGGTCACCCGTACACGGACTCCAATGATTCCATAACAATGGTGGAGTGGTAAATGTTATTATATGAAAACTCAACCAGTTGTAGGTGATCCTCCACAATACTTACAAATTATATCATTAAAGATTCCAAATTGTACTCCAGAACCTAAATGGTATGCTCTGTCTTGTCATCTATTTGTAGGTGAAATGATTTTTTCAAGAATAACAGGGTCCCACACTCCTCCTACAATCCCTTCCACATATGGGATGTAAACAAAATATTAAAATCAGAAACAATCATCTATGGAACTCCAAGGAGTCAAACTATACCTTGAACATAAAGGTATCCCAATCTCTCTATTAAACTCTTCCCTTGGATATCTAGTATGTGGTCTGACTTTTTGAGTCAGTCAAGGATCACTTAGAATGTGTAAATCTTTCCCAAATCCCATAGATTTCACATACCACTTCTATTATGTCCCCTATCGGGGGTTTTCTAGACACACTAAAACATGGTGCTCGACCTTCACTTGATGACTAGTGAGGTATCGAGAAACAAATTCTGAAACTCCATTTTTCATCCCTGAACACCTAAACTAATGTTTGAGGTCCATGTACATCCTCTCCACACTATGTTGTACAACTAAAAGGGATATATGAAACTCCCTCAGAACCTTCCCCAACAATGTCACTAGTACCATCATGCTTCCTCTATAGAGAACGACTTGCTCCCCACATTTTGAATATCCATTAGAAGCATGCCATGTGGACATGTGAGAACATAGGTTATCATAGTCGGTATCCCCATGTTGTGCCTCCATAACTCACTGTAAAAGTGAAGGGGTGGAAAACATTGTCTGGATGTAAGCTTCTTCATCTCCATCTATAGATCATATTAGGAATGATGAAATTTGATCTGATTCCTCGTTCAACAACTATAAACTAGATCTTCTTCTGAGAGAATATTCCACCATGTTCCCCTTCCATGAGTATATAAAATATCATTGTCATATTCCTTAATTAACTCTAGATATCACTTATGTCTCATGTCAAGATCTATCTGAGAGAAGATAGACCTGATACCCTTTTGATCAGATTTGATGACAAACCGCTCACCCATCAGGTAGTTTTTCTAGATCATCAATGTAAAGACTACCACTACTAACATAAGATCATGAGTCATGTAGTTCTAATCATGTGGTCTCAACTGGCACAAACCCTTTGCAATCACTACTTTCCTCTACATCTGGACAAAACCAAGACCATTTCTTGATGCATCACATAACATTATACACTCAACACCTTCCTCCGAAAACCTCAAAATTAGAGCAATCTCTAAACTCTACTTCAGCTTTTGAACACACTACTGACACTTTTCCATCCACAAGTATGGATTCCCCATCCATTTCTGTGATATTAAGTGTGCTTCCACACTAGAGAAGTTGGGTAAAACCTCCGATAGTACCCTAAAATTCCAAGGAATCTCCACACCTTGGTAATGCTTTTGGTGGCTCCCAAGAATGAAATGCCCCAACCTTCACTGAATCCACTACAAGTCTAGCCTCTAAGATGACATGTCCGAGAAAAAGGACCTTTTGAATTTAAAATAAACAGTTTTAGAGATTCTTGTAATTATGGCATTCTCAAAGTAGGTCCAGGACCATCCTCCAGTGTCTCACATGCTCCTCCTCAGACGCTGAATACACTAAGATGTCATAAATGATGTCTAAAAGAAACCTATATAAGTAAGATAGAAAGGCCTAGTTCATAAGCCCCATGTAAACTAATGGGGTGTTCATCACCCCAAACTTCATCACCATGTACTCATTAATTACCATAACAAAATATGAATGTCATCTCTGGTATATCATTATCCCGTACTCATAGCTAGTGATATCCTGATCTGAGGTTAGTCATCAAAAAACTTCATGATCTATTAAACTAATAAAACATGACATTAATCATTGGTAGTGATTAATAGTTCTTCAATGTTACCTTGTTTAAGCCCTATAAATCCACACATAACCACAATCTCCCATCTTCTATCATGGAAAACAACACTGGGACTGCCAAGGGTGAAACACTCGGCCTCATGAATCCCTTCATCTGCAAGTCCTCCAACTCTACCCATCGCTCAGGAAGCTCTATGTGAGCCATCCAATATACAGGTGTAGATATCTGTATCATATTAGGGTGAATATCAATGCATATGGGGAGGTAAACATGAGATATATTTAGGAAATACATCCACTTACTCCACCAATATTGTAGGAAACCGAGGACTCATAAAATCCATTACATAGAGGCTCAGGCTAGAAAAATGATAAGGAATAGAATACCCCCCTCATATGTGTGAGCCCATACTCCACTTACTGGATATCCTTTTCAACAAAAAAGGAAATCATGGTTCAATAAATTTGGAAACACCACAATCTTCTCCTAAAACAATCAATCTAAGCATAAACATTGTAGTACTAGCCCATTCCAAAAAGGATTTTGTAAGGCCATGACACTGCTATCAAGAGATACCAACTGAACGTCTCACCTCCAAGATTCTAGTCACACTATTGGCACTACTGGGTCACCATCGAGTCTCCCCCAATAGGAATCTACAAGCATAATGGTCCAGTCAATTGTTCAACTAGAATCTTTGAGTCTTGAAAAAGATTCTTGCAAAGAAAGGAATGACAAGAACTCAAGTCTATGAAATCTAACGATAAGTTAAAAAAGATAGAGTTAATACCTCATATCACCCATAGAGGCTCGGGGTCATAAGACTCCATATCCTATAGCTGGTCTCATCCCAATCCACCAAATCCATTAGCCTGGCATGGACCACCTGAGGGTGGAGGTTGAAATAGGTTGAACCTCTAACCACCTCTTACTACCATGCCAACCCATCTTATACATTTTTCGACCTATGGAACACTCCAGTCCTATCTTTGTCTCTGTATAGTTGGTCACTCACCAATCTCTCAATCACCTATACGAAAAGTGAGACAATCTTGTGCCAGACGTCCCAAACCGCCACATGAGTAACACCACCTATCCCTTAGCAGATTCAATCCTCCCATAGAGCCCTTCAATGCAGACCTCATGTCCTAGGATCTCCTCCGAAAGTGCCCAACCCACATGAATCCCAATTATAGTCATTTATTAACCATTACTGAGGTCTTAGATATCAGTTCCCACTACTTGGTCCCACAACTAGTGTCTGCTCTCCTCGAAAACATTCCATTAACAAGGCTCACTCAAGTACCCCATAATAGGTATAGATTCTATGGGATACCACTGATGCCCATATGTCATTGCGTAAGCCCTGCTCTATGATCTGAGCCCTAAAGAATTGGTCTCATACCATATCCAAGGATTACTATGAATGATCAGTAAATATCACTAAATACCCTTCCATAACCATACTGCCCTACTGTAGATACAGAATCTCCTATATAAACACCGATCACAATGTGGCCAGAGAGAACCCTTAATGAAGAGGTGGTAAAAGTATACTAATGAGAGAGGTGTATCATCAAATGACTGAGTCACCAAGCCCCTCTATCACCCTGTAGATCCCTGAATAAGACTCATGGAAAGGACTACCATCTGGTCGACAAATTTCTTCATGAGGTGAAAAACTTGGTTGACTGCCTATAAACAATCCTTAGCCATCTAAGCGTATGGTTCACCAAGAAACCTATGATTTTACTACCTATGAAACTCATGAAACACAGTCAGCAAATGTGCATCCTCAACTTGTAGTTTTGGTAGTAGCTGTTACTCGACGGGTGGTGGTATAGATGGTAAACCACCTAGATGTTCAATGTCCAGTACAAGTCCCTATAATGATGCCTCATCACTAGGTGGATCATACTCATGATCATGTGTTGGAATCCACGTTGGATGTACACATAGAGGCTTCCTAAAATTAAACATGATGTACCATGGTCAATGGAGTATATCAGGTGATATTAACCAAGAAGTACATGGAAAACAAAACCATCCATATATGATGCTTGTACCATTATTTTTCACTAAAACCAGTTTTTTCATGTACCGAGTAGAAAATAATGTGATTGCAGTCCTAGTGTATGGATACATCAGCCACTATACAAACATTTTAGTCCTTTTACTAAAATAAGAACTTGAAACACATAACAACATTTCCAAAAACAAATATAATAGTCTTTTGATTCTAAAGTAGAACTGACCTCCTTTGATACAACTCTATCACAACCCATACCTGTGGGGGCTATTCCATGACTACCCCAAGCCCACCCCTGATAGGAAAACAGCTAGAAAAAAGTTCTAAGTATATCCCAAAAATATGAGGCATTATCAAAAAGTACCTGTACATATGCACACATCTCCAAGACCACGCAATGCTAAAATGTTAATCAATTGAATGAATTAATGCTTACAACTAAGATCCCACAACGGAGTATGAAAGGGAAAGTGTTATAAACAGAAAAGTTCCCAAATACAATCCTAACCAAAAACTATATAGAGTTAAACATTCTCCAAGGAAGATGATAAGTCAAAAGTACTATTTTAGTGAACACCTTGATCTATCATCTCTAGTTATTATCCACCCACTCCCCATCCTCCAAGGACATCATCAAAAGGGTCACCATCTGCACAAGACATGACATGTGTGGGAAAAACCTGTTTAGGGGTTAGTATAAAAATACATATTAGGACACCATGAAATGACTAAACGTGTAACACCAAGTATATTCAGCTCAATACAAGATGTTACACTATATAACAGATACAATAAGTATAGAAAAATAACCCAAATATACTCACAAGGGATGCTATGCCATTAGGAAATCATAATAAAAATATAGTCCTAGGATTATACTTGCAACACTGCTCATTCTAGGAGAGATCAATCCTCACATAATGTTATCATTAGAGATACTCTACGAATATATCTAGTTCATTTGGGCCCCATAAAAAGATAATGAATGGGGTAAATGATACTATGATAAATAGAGTGGGGGTCTCGCCCAGAATTGCTAGGTGACACAATGAACCCAATATTGATCAACCCGCTACATAAGGGATTGTATGAAAAAAATTCCACAAACCTATTAATGTGGCCCACTAGATATATGTTCAATTATCTACAGAGAGAGATAATGGTGATTCCAAAAACACCACAACAGATGATAAAGTATCGCACTCTAGTCTCGAGATGGGACAACACGACTTTATTTGAGATTCATCCTCTAGAGGGGATAACAAAAAAGTGATGTCTATGTAATGCTGATATATACCCTTAAAGTGAGTACTATGGGAAAAAAATTAACCTATAATGATCCAAACTTTGAAAAAAGAGCCTCAAGCACTCTTGTTGGGAGTACACGGCATGTCCCATGGGGTACATGGCATGTCCAGTTGTCTCATATTCTGCCTATGTGGAAGAGCCTCACATGACATGTGGTATTCATATACCCAACATGTACATTAATTTAAATGGTGTGTATAGTGATTTACATGGCATGTAGAGACACATGGTTCCCTACCCATGTTGGTTGGAATTCTCTTTTTACCGAAGCTGTGTCCACGTACCAGTTGATGTCGGTGTGGGATTACACTGAAAGTCCATGACTGGGTACTCCAACCCAGTTCTGTGTACTTCTGAAGTATAAATTGATTGAACTGGGGGTGGGGGGTCAAACATCGTGTGATACATAACTTTGTCCAAACACTAGCACCACAACTAGGGGGCCCACACATCGTGTAATCCCAGATGATATTCCATGTTCTATTAGATTTTCCAGAATCCAAAACTCATGGTTTTAGGGCTCCTACGCCCCTCTGACCTTATGTTTCCTTCATCAAATCACTGAAAATAGATGATCCAATTTTTTTCTATGTTGTTCCATCATTAAGAAACGTGTTTCATCACTTGATCCCCTTGAAAAATCGATCAAAATCAATGTTCTTGGTTTCATGATGAAGAATGCTGAATAACATGAAATTAGAAATCATCTATCATCCAATTTGTTGATGAAACCATCATTTCACCACCATTGAATCATGATGATCCTAGATCTATGATATCAGATCATTTTTCCATGAAATATGTGTGAAAATATTGGTTGATTCGGACATTTCAAACCCTAGGACAATGACGAACGCCCATGATTTAAGGCAGAATTGAGGGCGCACAAATAACAACCTTAGGGGAGGAACCTCATACATAGTTTATGTATCCTCAATTCATTTATATTTTAATTTTAAACAAAGATGTCTAAAACAATCATAATAAATTTCATAAATAAATACACCCAATATAATTCCTATATGCAATACGCATGATCCATGAATTGATCCATTCATCGATTAACTCACATTCTTCATAGTAATAATGAATGTGGAAAAAGCCACATAAAAAACATCCTACCAGATGTTTGGATCGATCATTGGTGAAGAAAAGTCATTGTTTTGTTTTTGTTGGAGATATCTTCCATGATTGGTTTCTTTCGATCTCTGATACGAGGTTCCATCATCACCTGCTTGAAAGGATCCCCAGAGGTTTCTTCCCAAAATCACTAGATAATTACAAGGTTATGTGGCTCACCCTGGATCTATTACATAACGATTTATTTAAGGAGAAACATGTCACTTCATCACTACATCAAAAAATAAAATAATTTCCTTAAATTAATTAATTAACTTAAAACACCGGAGGTAATGCTTTCAAAAATGACAAGTACCAACCAATGTTATGTCATGCCTAGGGTAAAACTGCTATTTTGAATTCAATAGTTCCCTTAGATTTCTTATCCGAGAACCATTTTAAGGGGGATTACTCTTTTTTAGGAAAACTTCGTGTAGATCATATTAAATATTTTAATATTTTTCAAAAAAAAATTCTAGGAACATCGAGCCTCAGAATCGCACCCCATCTCAGCGCCGTATCTCCAAATCAATCCATATAATATCAAAAAATAATACATGGAAAATATGATATTTTACAAAATAATATAAATTAATCAATATATGAAATTGACTTATGTTTTTAAAATAATAAAACACCACTTTTTTTCACATCCGCTTCAGTTTCTATATACAACAATCATGCCAAAAACACATCAAGAACTTCATTAGTCATTAAAATATCCAATTTTGTATTTTATTATTTACCAAGTGAACATAAATAAAATTCAATGTTGAATCATCAATAAATCATTCAAATTCAACAAGATCATACTCACTATAGATAACAAGAATAATGAATAAGAATTGCAATGTGGGTTACAAGAGAATCTCAAATTATTTCCCAATAGTCTGTTATCATAAAAAATCATCATAAAAATGTGATAAACTTATTTCCCACACACATACTAAAAATATTATTCATAATATCTAAATAAAATCACACAGACAAGATGAAATTACATCTTCATATATACACACCCATATGTATGGAGAACTCATAGTTTTACCATCTAACCCTCCAAAATATATATTATCCTTTAATAAGTGATTTATTCACTATAATTAAAGACATATATATTTGGATATATATATATACATATACACTCTTTTTGGACAACTATAATAAAAAGAAAAAGTGATAGAGGGGAAGAAATCACCATAACTTAGTAACTCTCAGACTCAGTTTTTGAAATGCATATGTAGGTAATGGTTTGGTAAACATATCATATACTAGATCTTTTTTATAAATACACTCCATATTCAAATATCCTTATTTGATCTTATGCATGATAATGTGTTACTGGACATCAATATTAATTGATTGAAAATTTAAAAATGAAAATATTGAAAGTTGGATTGAATTTTGATTATCACAACCCAATATCAGAGGTATCTTCACTTCCATAATGAGATCCTAATGTTGTGTCTTAATACATAATAATTATATTTTTTTCATGTGTAACAAATAGTTTACTTTAATTCTACTCAAGGTAACAAAATTCAAACTCTTCATGTGCCATGTTAAAAACTTATATCCCATAAAAACACTCTTCTAGACTTAGATTTCTAATAATAAACTCTTACATCCTATTTACATTATAAAATCTATAGAGGTAAAAATTTACATTGCTATTATAAACTAATCTATAAAATTTAGTTCTTTTAATGTACATTAGAATTCTATTTGTTACTATGAATTGATAATCCTTAGGAACACATTTATATATTATAAATAATGTAATAAAAAAACATATGGCCTTATTACTATAAAATAGATCATACTCCTAGTCAACTTTCAAAACACATTTTGATAAAACTCATTTCTGTATCCATCTTTAAAGAGTTTAGTTCCATCTAAATAGAGATTTGATATAAATTTTCCGTCCTCTATTCTAAAATTATTTATATGTTATTAGGATATTTTTTGTGAGAGAGAAATATATGATATTTATCTCAAGGAACATGAAATCAAAATAAGTATTTAATCTCTCCAAAATTGATCTTTAAAACAATATTCATTTTTTTAAAAAATTATTTGAAGAAAAATTATTTCAATTCTAGTAACTATAATATCCACAACATTGATGACGAAAATGAGGGATAAATTCTTGTTTTCATTAATTTAGATATTATTGTGCACTAGGCTTTTTTAAAATTCAGACACCTATAACATAATTAAATTTTTGTGTATGAAACTAGGTTTTCATCTGAGCTAAATATATCTTTAATTACATTTTGAATTATTTTTATGGCCTAATGTTAATGACCATTGAGTTCATGGGTGTATTAGAGGTGTCTGGGGTTGTTTGAAGCCTATAACTAAAATTCATGTGAAAAATAGGAAGGCTACAAGATTATCACAAACATTGAGGAGCATTCCACACGGTTTGTCTAATCATGAGAGGCATAGGAATATGGTAGGAGGATCTTGAACAGTTTTTCAAACCATACAAATTGAGGAACTCACCAAATAAAGGGAAATTCTAATTTTTATCAGAGGTATTTTTAACAGTTTGTGCATGGTTAGTAAAAATGTTCATGGTGACATCACAGGTTCCCCCTTAGCATAACAATGGGGACATTTTTGGTATATGATTTGTCCAAACATGGGGTCAAACCATGCACCCTGGTATTTTGAGGAAATATGACCAATTTTCCCTTAAAAATTTTTTATTCATAAATTATTTTCTTATTTCTCCTATGGTGGATAGAACTCATATAGGAGATCTCATTTGATAACCATTTGGAATATATTACTACTAATTCTCCATTTGAACTCGGAATAAATCATTGATCACCTCATTGGATTCACAACAATAAGTTCCTCAATTATATTATGTTGTTCTTCGATTTTCTTGGTATCATTTGTGATATTTAGGTGAATTATAATATGCACTATTTTTCGGTTCTTTGTATGTTTTTAATTATTCTTAATATTTGTATCAAATAAGAAGCTGATACTGGACGAACACTCTATTATAGACCTATTGTAGGTATTCTTTATTTTTTCCTTCGTTTTTTGTTCTTTATATGCCATGTATACATTGTTTTATGGGATGAAATTTTCTGATAGACCCCAATAAATAATTTAATAACTAATTTTAATGAATTTCACCATAATAGGGATTACCCCTAGATCATTTTTGTTTTTTGGAGGGTTTTTCTGAACCTAGTCTCCCAATGCGGTGTGTCCTTGCCTTTCCCTATTGATATACCACCCATGAGGTGAGTGTTTGAGCATAACTAGTTTGAAGAAACATAGTTATAAATGAATTAAATAGAATTGATTAATTAAGATATTTTTTCCACCTTTACCATGTGATACAAAATGTAACTATTTAAATTGTTTGAAATTAAATGGTTATATGAGTTAAAATAACTCAGTAATTTTGATTATTACGACTTTATGAATGGTTGGATGATGAAGGTATCCATAGGAAGCCTTGGGTGTACTACACCATGGGTCATGATAGTGGTAGTGGACTCCTTGGATGATATTTCTTATTGGGTATTGATTCTGTGGGATGACTTGGGTCTTGCTACCCCTTAGATATGAATTGTTTGGTTTCACAATGGACTTGGTTTATTGACATTCTCCTTGGACCCCATTACATGTCTAACCGAGTTTCCATCGAGATTCCCTCGGGACTCTTTGAGGATGCATTGGTTCACAATACCTTTAATCCATCCCTTTGGGGCATAAATCTTATTATTATATAGTTCATCCTTGGTAAATGTGACATGCTTGATTATATTTCTTAACCACAGTTTATATGGAATACAAGTTATATGGCATGGTTGTGGAAGATATGAGATACTATGTATATAGATTGTTCAAGGTGTATAACGACCCATACTTTACATACATTGCTAGTACTTCAAAATTGAAGTACACTTATTACAAAATATAACAAAACCATGAAATGACCGTATAGGTATAGTTTCTTTAGAAACTGGGAAACATAAACAACTGGTTCATAATGTGTCTACACTGTCTCCCATTTATTTCATCATATCTATAGTCCCTTTGGGCATATCTTACTTAATAACCTTTTTCCTGGCCTGGGGAATGAAAACATACAAAAGGGTGATCTCAAATGCTCAGTAAGGGTAAACAAAAGAAATATTAATCACATCATATTCATAAGAACGTAACATTTTGTAAATATTACCCTGCAAAAGAGATCATAATTTCATAACATTGGATAAATCATGGTAGTGAAATGTAATCACAATAATCATAACTTAAATCATGAAGCTTTGTGTCATACACACATAATCATAGAGAATCATTTCTTATTAATCAAGACTCATTTCCAAGACTATCTTAGTGGACAAAGTCCATTTATGAACTGAGTTCATTCCTCGTTTCAGTCCTATTTCACTGAACCAATTTAACCTGCCATTCCGGCCATGTCTATCTCATGAGATATAAAATATTTACCCAATGCATTGGAGGGATATATAGGTCCCACCCATCTCATAATGATACCATTCTTATGTGTGCCACACAATCATAATCCATACATCATAGCATAACCCATGTAATAAAAATGGGATTATTAAACATCGTGACATCATAAAACAATTCATATATGATAATGGAATTCATAAAAATAATTCCATCACAACATAATCAAATCAATGTAATAATAGGGATAGAAACATAACCCTTTATTATCTTATATGGAAAATAATTTTGATAAAACACTTGAACTCCATTCTTGAGGAAAAATATCCTTTCTACATTAAAACACTTTTCCTTTCCTAACATGTCATACAATTCTAAACTAAAATAAGTTGATTAAAAATAAACTTGAAAACTTGTAAAGGAAGATTCTTGGAAATAATGTTTTAAAAATCCATTCATGCCGTATAAGTTAAAAAAACATTCTTCTCGTACTTTTGTCGGAAAATAAAAAAGTACCTCGTATGAAAAATGAAAAAAGATTCCTTTCATATATTTTACTAAAAACTCACCGAAGGGTAAAATTGGATTTAAAAAATTGTAGGTGGATGGAAATTATATTAAAAATTGAGGAAACATGGATGTGGATGATAAAATACACCCCAATAAATTCCAAAGTATAAAAAGTCTCAGATAAAAATGAGATTGTGATATTTCCCTTACCTTAGGTCTGATTTGCTTTGTAATTGTCTGAACCTCATATATAATGATTTAAATAATGTTATTTACTTATTCCAGAATCATAATCATTTTTATGATATCATATATGGTCATATTCTTAGCTTATTATTAGTAATATTTCATTGTTACTTGTTATTCGGGTGTTTATTACCTTTTGTTCTTATGCGTGTTTTGTCAAATAAATTCTTATTATTCATTTGAGGTTATAGATACCTCATTTAGAGAATGGTATGAGTGTAATATATATCATATTTATTCACTCAATTCATTTATGTAATCATTATGCAATTAAAATCATGTAAAACGAGTCGCATCACAACGTGGAGACGATATTCCGTACGTACGCACGAGCGATGATATCATTCCCATGATCGTGGAATTGTATTTGATTGTATGTATACTATTTAAGAATCAATATCACTTTAAAATAATCCTATATATTCATTCCTTACACCATTATACCCATCCAAGTAAGGTGGTGGTGAAAAATAGATTACACCACGACATGGAGACGGTATTCTATACGTACGCACCTGCGGTGATTTCATTTTCCGTAGGATGGTTAGATGGTGAAATAGGGTTGTTTCCTACTTATAATAACATATCAGTCTATGAGTGATACTAATGTTATTAATTCATAATGAAACAACTAAATAAGAATAAGTGGAAGAAAAAATAAAGTTGAAAGAATCGGTAATAGACATTACCTCTTCTTTGAAGCGCTTCTTTGAGAGCTCGTTTTAGGGCACTAAAATTTGTCTTTGAAGAAGACCAGGACATCTAGGATGTTTCTATTGAAGTGGAGAGGAGAAATTGGCAGGGGTTGTCTGAGCTTGAAGTCTCAAAGTGGTGTGAAGAAGATAGGGAGGAGGTGCCCTTTTATAAGGGAGGAGAGGGGCACTTTTGGAAAAACTAAAAATATTATTTTATTATAAAGCCATATTCGGTTTTAAATAGCTCCAAATTGATTTATATCGAGGCTAAGGTGGGGATGGGTCTCAATCCTCTCATAAAATAGAATTTTTACAAGTTTAGTTTACTATTTTAACCTTATCATTTAGATTTAACTTTAAGTTAGATAATTTTACTTTTACCGTGTCTTTTTGTGTTCTTACACTATAATGTTAATAAACTTAATATAACTATCCAAACGAACCCCAAGTTGTTTATTATTAATATATTTAACCTTATCTAAGTCATTTGGCTGAACCTTAGATTTTTAGGAATAAAATAACAATTAATAATATAATATTTGTTTTAAAAACTATTTTATGTCAATTTTGAAACTATTTAGTAATTGATTTTTGTAAAAATCATAACAGAATTATTAGTTCAAAAAAAGATAATTAAATCAATACTAACATGTCATATTAACCTAGAAAAATAGTGGAATTCATAAAAAAGTGTCAAATTACATTTATTTGGGTATTTATAACATCAATTATGTCAATATTTCATTAATAAGATAATTACCGCATCATCTTTGTGTCATAAATAAATTAAATTATTTAATGTCTAAAAATTAAAAGTAAAATACCATTATATAGGAAATCGTTTTATATTTCTAATTAATATTTATAGTCGAATTTATCGTATGTATAACCATATATTAAAAATTATTTACTTATTAAACTTTTATTTTAACTATTTTAACCCTTCTTTAAATAAATTAATAATAATTGTCCTAATCTAATCCAAGTGGGCCTAAATGGTCATATTTTATTCCTAATGTTGTTTTTTTCTAATTACACTTATCCAATAGAATTAGGACATGTGTTAGGGTAATAATAATATCATTTTTACCCTTAATTACGCTATTTACTTTTAACCATGGTAAATAAAAGTAAAAAGTTACTATTCACCAAAAATTATTTTCATCTCATTGAACCAAATTTTACTTACTGACATCAATCGTGTCTCTCGGATTTTTGAAATTCTACTCACAGAAGCGGTAAAATTATGTTTTATGTAAATTTGCAAATTCTCTAGGAGGTGGGTAAAAGACGGTGAAAAGTTCAATAAAATTATTATATATTTAAAATTATTATAAAATGACTCTAATGAATTTAATTGAACCTATATAGGTATTATGTATCAATTTTGACCTAAAATAAATAATTATTTAAATAAAAATTTTACTTTTAAATAGTAACCTAGTGTTTTCACTATTCATCAAAAATTGAAAGTTTCCATAAAAATACCAAAATTTTACCATAGGCTAATTTCGGTATTCCGAATCCAAAAACGAAGTCCATTTTGAAAAATAACATTTACAAAATTTCAAAAAGAGGTTATTACTATTCATAATGGCTAGTTTTAATAATATTTTAATAGCATATCGTTGTTTAGTGAAACTTGGTATTGGATACGATGCAAGCTATCAAGGAAGGTCGCAATTGCGTGTAAAGAAAGCCAAGCTAGTGTTGTGTGTAGTGAAAGATTCCATTGATGATTTATATAAAATAAAAACAAAATATTTCTTATAAAAGTCTCGGGTGTTACATTCTACCCCCTTAAAATGAATTTCACCCTCGAAATTCATCACAAGTAACAAACAGATGAGGATTCCTCTCCCTCATCATATCCTCAAGCTCTAATGTAGCTTCTTATAATTGGTGGTTCCTCCATAAAACTTTCACCAAGCGAGTGGTCTTGTTTCGTAGGACTTTTTCACTACAATCGAGAATCTCTATCAGCTGTTCTTCATAAGAAAGATCTTGTTCCAGCGGTACGACTTCTGAGATGAGTACATGTGATGGATCATGTATTTACTTTCTCAGGAGAGATACATGGAACACAACGGGAATTTGAGAGAGATTCGGTGGAAGCTCCAATCGGTAAGCTACCTTCCCAACACGATCCATTATTTCGAAAGGACCGATATACCTAGGGCTCATCATTCCCTTCTTTCAAAATCTCATTACTCTCTTCCAAGGAGATATTCGTAAGAACACTTTATCACCCACTTCAAACTCTAAGTCTTTTCTTCGGTTGTCAGAATAACATTTGTGTTGACTCTGAGCTGCTCTTATGTGATGTTCAATGGATCAGACCTTTTCTGCCATCTCATCAAAAAGATCAGGTCATAATAGCTTTCTTTCCCCAACTTCATCCCTACAAGTTGGAGTCCTGTATTTCTTTCCATAGAGAGCTTCATAAGGAGCCATCTAAATACTAGAGTGAAAGCTATTATTATAAGAAAATTCCACCAAAGGTAGGTGTTGATCCCAACCACCATTGAAATCCATAGAGCAAGCTCTAAACATATTTTCTAGATTTTGAATTGTCCTCTCATACTGACTGTCTATCTAAGGATGATAAGAAGTGATGAAACTCAAATCTGTATCCAGAGTATGATGAAAACTTCGCCAGAACTTTGAGGTAAACCTCAGATCCCAATCAGATATAATAGAAATTGGTACTCCATGCAATCTTACCACTTCCTTTACATATATTCGGGCAAGCTTATCTAGAGAGAAATCCTCTCTAATAGTAATGAAGTGTGCAGATTTTGTAAGACGATCAACTATGATCCAGATAGCATTATTGCCTTTGGATGTTTTAGGAAGTCCTGTGACAAAGTCCATAGTGATGTTTTCTCATTTCCATTCGGGTATGGGTAATGGTTGTAACATCCCCTTAGACTTTTGTCTCTCAGCTTTAACTTGCTGACAAACCAAGCATCGATAGACCTCTTCAGCAACATCTCTTCTCATGCCATCCCACCAGAAGTACTCTTTCAGGTCCATATACATCTTCGTGATTCCAGGATGAATAGAGAATGAAGAACTATGTGCCTCATCCAGCAGCTCCTTCATTAATTCCAGATGGGAGGAACACAAACCCGATTCTTGAGCTTTATTATCCCATCACAATCAAGGTTTAATTTAGGAACATTTTTCACCTTATTTTGTAACTCTACATCTACTTTCTCTGCCTCTTTAATCATAACATGTATAGATGTTTGAACATTCATTTGAGAAAGAAATGATTTTTCCCCATTCATTGTAATTCCGAGATCCATCCATTGTAAATCAATAAATATTGGATCTTTTGTGATCCTCATCATGGATAAACTATCATGGTCTTGTTGACATAATGCATCTGCCACCTTGTTTGCTTTCCCAGGGTGGTAATGAATTGAGCAGTCGTAATCCTTAATCACCTCCAACCATATTATTTGGCGCATATTTAGCTGTTTTTGTGTGAAAATATACTTTAAACTTTTATGATCAGTATAAATGTCACACCTTTCTCAATAAAGATAATGCCTCCAAATATTTAATGCAAAGATTACCGCAGCTAACTCCAAAGCATGAGTTGGGTAATTTTGCTCATGGATTTTCAACTGTCGTGAGGCATAAGCTATCACCATATCATTTTTCATAAGAACACACCCCAATCTCTTCTTGGATGCATCACTGTAGATCACAAACCTTTCTCCACTAGAAGGCAATGTGAGCACATGTGCACTGGATAACCTTCTTTTCAACTCCTTGAAATTATCTTCGCATTCCTCCATCCAAACAATCATAACTCCTTTTTGAGTCAACCTGGTGAGTGGATTAGATAATCGTGAAAAATCATTCACAAAACGTCGTTAATATCCAGCCAACCCAAGAAAAATTCGGATATTAGTTACTGTTGTTGGTCTTGACCATATTTCGATAACCTCTGTTTTTCTGTATCCATAGATATCCCCCCTTTTGAGATTATGTGACCAAAACATGAAACTTTTTGAAGCCAAAATTCACACTTGGTAAATTTTTCATAAAGCATCACCTTTCTTAGGTCCTTCAATATAATTCTCAAGTGATCTTCATGTTATTCCTTTCTCTTTGAATATACAAGAATACCGTCTATAAAGACTACCACAAACTGATCAAGATAGTCTCTAAAGACTCTATTCACCAGATCCATGAAGATAGCAGGGTAATTAGTAAGACCAAATGGCATCACTATAAATTCATAGTGTCCATACCTTGTACGGAAAGCCGTCTTTGGTATATCCTCCCTTTTGACCCTTAATTGATGATACCCTGAACAAAGTTCAATCTTGTAAAAGTATTGATCTCTACGTAGTTGGTAATATAAGTCATCAATGCATGGGAGAGGATATTTGTTCTTGATAGTGATCTTTTTAAGTTATCAATAACCAATGCAGAGTCTCATTGATCCATCTTTCTTCTTAACAAATAGAACAGGTGCTCCCCAAGGTGATGCACTAGGGCATATGAATACCTTATCAATATTCTCTTGGAGTTTCTTCTTCAATTCCTGCAACTCAATTGGGGCCATTCTATAAGGTGTATTTGAAATAGTTAAAGCACCTGGTACAAGTACTATTGAAAACTCAACTTCATGATTTGGTGGAAGACCTAGAAATTCCTCCGGAAAGACATCATCAAACTCCCGTACAATGGGAATATTCCTAATCGTGAGTTTCTCACCAACCATTTGAGATAAATAACCTTCATTTAGTGGAATCTAGACCCATAAGATGGATGAAATTTCCACTAGAAGGTTATGTTCATCCTTGAATCGATAGACGATCAAATATTGATCTGGAATATGAAATGTGACTTCCCTTCTTTAGAAATAAATATGAGATCCATATAGAGAAAGTCAATCCATACCAAGAATCACATCAAATTCCACTATAGGGAGGATCACAAGATTTGCAGGAAGCACTTTCACACAAACATCAATCGGAGAAGAATTATAAACTTTTGATGCGACTTTTGTGCCATTAGGGGTTGTCACAGCTAACTCAATATCTAATTGTTGAGGTAATACAATGATACCCTTAAACAATTCTTCAGAAATAATGGAGTGGGTGGATCCAGAATCAAATAAAACATTTTCTACTTTAGATTGGATGGTAAGTGTACCTTTCACCACTTCGTTATCGTACTCCACATCGCTGATAGAAATTGCATGTGACTTTCCTTTTCCATTAGCCTTAGGAGTTTGTTGACATCGATCATCATCAACAACCCTTGGATTAGGGCATTGATTGGCATAATGCCCCCATTTCCCTGCACTTGTAACATTGAAGTGTAGGAGGTGCACTCTGTGTAGCCTTTTCATTGTTCGCATCACTAGACATCTTCTTCCCATCATTGTGGCTTTCAAATGCCGGATGACCTTCCTTTCCACATTTGAAATATTTACTTGTCACTTTAAGACAACTCCCTCCATGTTTCTTTCCACACATTGAGCATAAGGGAAAACTCATCTTCTTTTCAGTGTGCCCTTTAGATTTTCCTTTGAATTCCATTTTCCTCTTCTTATCAAACCCATATGACGGATGGGTTACTCCAATCTCCATCTCAACTTTGAGATCACATCGAACGATTTCCTCGTAGCTATTGATGTCCCTTATGGATAACGCATTTCGAAGACTTGGTTTTAAGCCACTAAATAATCGATCGATCTTACTCTCAGGTTGAATAATAATACCAGAATCATACATTCCATGTATTGTAAATTTTTCTTCATAGGTACCAAAAGATTCATCATCCTTTTTCTTTAGTTCAAGAAACTCCTTCTCCATCTTTTTTCGGAGAATACGAGGGAAGTACTTATTGAAAAATATGTTCTTGAACTCGTCCCACTCCATGGACTCAATTTCATCTCTTGGCCTCGTATTCTTGATAAGATTCCACCATTGATCAGCATCAACTTCCAAACGATACACTGCTAAGATGACTTTATCATGTTCAAAACATTGAAGAGTTGAAAATATCTTTTCAGTAGTACTGATCCATTGTTCAACAACTAATGGATCAGAAGACCCGCTGAATGAAGGTGGACACTATCTCAATAAGGATTCAACAGAATGTTTCTTCTTACTTTACTCATTTGGAAGTCTTGCATGATTCATAGCTTGAGAATGTTTTGTGAGCATGGCTACAAGATTTTTCATTCCAGCTCCCAGAACGTTTGGTTTCTCAGGGGGACAATCATTGCATTACCCATCGCATTCTGCATTAACACAGTTCCTTCGGGTTCCAGCCATTGACTAAAACCAAGAATAATAGTATGAGTAACACTAATTATAATAGGAAAATCACATAATAAAGAATAAGATTTCACACTTGAGGTCTTATCCTAGGTTATTCATGGCCATTTCCAAAACACTAAGATTGTGTTCTATGATTAGACTTATCCTTAGGATTCTTACTAAGGATTTCACATCCTAGTTTCCAAAGGATGACTATACCTTTCCTCTAATACCAACTATAACAACCCATACTTTACATAAATTGTTAGTACTTGAAAATTGAAGTACACTTATTAGAACATATAAAAAAACCATAAAAGTACCATATAGGTATAGTGTCTTTAGAAACTGAGAAACAAAAACAACTGGTTCATAAAGTGTCTACACTGTCTCCCATTTATTTCATCGTATCTATAGTCCCTTTTGGAATATATTACTTAATAACCTTCTTCCTGACCTGGGGAAAGAAAACATACAAAAGGGTGAGCTCAAATACTCAGTAAGGGTAAACAAAAGAAATATCAATCACATAATATTCATAAGAACATAACATTTTGGAAATCTTACCCTGCAAAAGAGATCATAATTTCATAACATAGGATAAATCATGTTAGTGAAATGTAATCAAAATAATCATAACTTAAAACATGAAGCTTTGTGGAATACACACATAATAATAGAGAATCATTTCTTATTAGTCAAGACTCATTTCCAAGACTATCTTAGTGGACAAAGTCCATTTCTGAACCGAGTTCATTCCTCGTTTCATTCCTGTTTCACTGAACCGGTTTAACCTGACGTTCCAGCCATGTCTATCTCATGAGAAATAAAATCCTTACACAATTAATTGGAGGGAGATATAGGTCCCACCCAACTCATAATGATACCATTCTTATGAGTGCCACAAAATCATAAACCATACATCATAGCATAACCCATGTAATAAAAATGGGATTCTTAAACATCATGACATCATAAAACAATTCATATAAGATAAATGAATTCATAAAAATAATTCCATAACAACATAATCAAATCAATGTAACAATAGGGATAGAAAAAGAGATCTTTATTATCTTAGATGTAAACTAATTTTGATAAAACCCTTGAACTCCATTCTTGAGGATAATATCCTTTCTACTTCAAAAATACTTTTCCTTTCTTAACATGTCATACAATTATAAACAAAAAGAAGTTGATTAAAAATAAACTTGAAAACTTGTAAAGGAATCTTCTAGGAAATAATGTTTTAAAAATACATTGATGCCGTAAAAGTTAAAAAAAAATTCTTCTCATACTTTTGTCGGAAAAGTCAAAAAGTACCTCGTATGAAAAATGACAAAAGAATCCCTTGATATCTTTTACTAAAAACTCCCCGAAGGTTAAAATTGGATTTAAACAATTGTTGGTGGATGGAAATAATATTACATATTGAGCAAACATGGATGTGGATGATAAAATACACCCTAGTAAATTCCAAAGTATAGATAATGTCGGATAAAAATGAGATTGTGATATTTCCCTTACCTTAGGTCCGATTTGCATCGTAAGTGTCTGAACCTCTTATATAATGATTTAAATAATGTCATTGACTTATTCCAGAATCATAATAATTGTTATGATATCATATATGGTCATATTCTTAGCTTATTATTAGTAATATTTCATTGCTACTTGTTATTCGGGTGTTTATAACTTTTTGTTCTTATGCGTGTTTTGTCGAATAAATTCTTATTCATATTTTTAGGTCATAGATAACTCATTTCAAGAATGGTATTAGTGTAATATATATCATATTTATTCACTCAATTCATTTATGTAATCATTATGCAATGAAAATCATGTAGAACGAGTCACATCACATTGTGGAGACGGTATTCCGTACGTACGCACGAGCGATGATATCGTTCCCATGATCGTGGAATTGTATTGGAGTGTATGTATACTATTTAATAATAAATATAACTTTACAATTATCATATATATTTATTCCTTAGACCATTATAACCATCCAAGAAAGGTGGTGGTGGAAAATAGATTACACCACAGCATGGAGACGGTATTCCGTACGTACGCACGCGCGATGATTTCATTTTCCGTAGGATGGATAGATGGTAAAATAGGGTTGTTTCATACATATAATAACATATCAGTATTTGAGTGATAATGATGTTATTAATTCATAATTAAACAACTAAATAAGAATAAGTGGAAGAAGAAATAAAGATGAAAGAATCGTTAACGGACATTACCTCTTCTTTGAAGCGCTTCTTTGAGACCTCCTTTTAGGGCACTAAAATTGGTCTTTGAAGAAGTACAAGACTTCTGGGATGTTTCTAGGGAAGTGGAGAGGAGAAATTGGCCGGGGTTTGCCGAGAATGAAGGCTCAATGTGGTTTGAGGAAGAGAGTTAGGAGGTTCCCTTTTATAAGGGAGGAGAGGGGCGCCTTTGGAAAAACTAAAAATATTATTTTATTATAAAGCCATATTCTGTTTCAAATAGCTCAAAATTGATTTATTTCGAAGCTAAAGTGGGGATGGGTCTAAATACTATCATAAAATATAATTTGTACATGTTTAGTTTACTATTTTCACCTTATCATTTGGATTTAACTTTAAGTTAGATAATTTTACTTTTACCATGTCTTTTTGTGTTCTTACAATATAAGGTTAATAAACTTACTATAACAAGCCAAAAGAACCCCAAGTTTTATATTATTAATATATATAACCTTATATAAGTCATTTGGCCGAACCTTAGATTTTTAGGAATAAAATAACAATTAATAATATAATATTTCTTTTAAAAACAATTTTATGTCAATTTTGACACTATTTAGTAATTGATATTTGTAAAAATCATAACAGAATTATTAGTTGGAAAAAAGTTAACTAAATCACTACTAACATGTCATATTAACCTATAAAATTAGTGTAATTCATAAAAAGTCTCAAATTACATTTATTTGGGTATTTATAACATCAATTATGTCAATATTTCATTAATAAGATTATTACTTCATCATATTTATGTCATAAATAAATTAAATTATTTAATGTATAAAAATTAGAAATAAAATACCATTATGTAGGAAATATTTTTATCTTTATAATTAATATTTATAGTCGAATTTATCTTATTTATAACCCTATATTAAAAATTATTTATTTATTAAACATTGATTGTAACAATTTTAACCCTTCTTTAAATAAATTAATAATAAATGACCTCATCTAATCCAAGTGGGCCTAAATGGTCATATCTTATTACTAGTGTTGTTTTTTGTCGAATAAAACTTATCCAATAGAATTAGGACATGTTTTAGGGTAATAATAAGATTATTTTTACCCTTAATTACCCCATTTACTTTTAACCGTGGTAAATAAAAGTAAAAAGTTACTATTCACCAAAAATTATTTTCATCTCATTGAACCACATTTTACTTACTGAAATCAACCGTGTCTCTCGGATTTTTTAAATTCCGTTCACAGATGTGGTAAAATTATGTTTTATGTAAATTTGAAAATTCTGCTAAGAGGTGGGTAAAAGACGGTAAAAAGTTCAATAAATTTTTTATATATCTAAAATTATTATAAAATGACTCCAACAAATTGAATTGAACTTATATAGGTATTATGTATCAATTTTGATCTAAAATAAATTTATATAAAATAAATAATTATTTAAATAAAAAGTCGATTTTTAAATAGTAACCGAGTGTTTTCACTATTCATCAAAAATTTAATGTTTCCAGAAAAATACCAAAATTTCACCATAGTCTAATTTCAATATTCCGAATCCAAAAACGAAGTCCATTTTGAAAAATAAAATTTAAAAAATTTCAAAAATTGGTTTTTACTATTCATAACGGCTAGTTTTAATAATATTTTAATAGCATATCGTTGTTTAGTGATACTCGGTATTGTGTACGACACAAGCTATCAAGGAAGGTCGCAATTGCATGTAAATCAATCCAAGCTAGTGTTGTGTGTAGTGAAAGATTCCTTTCATGATTTATATAAAATAAAGACAAAATATTTCTTATAAAAGTCTCGGGTGTTACAAGGTGTTTATTTTATTTTCATTACATATACCTTGTTTAGGATATTGAAAATTGTTTTGCAGGGATCCATATTGGTGAGACCAATTCACTTTACTTATTTTACATATTAAATGAGAACATATTTCTTTTCTTCTATAACATTCATATACATTTCACACATCTTAGATTGTATTGTACATCCTGGACTTGTTATAGACACCATTTGTGGTGGCCTACTGAGATTTTATCGCACTCCCTATCTCAAGCCAGTATTGGGAACTCATACAGAGTATTCTGATATAGTTAGCGACTGGTCCAAGAACCTAATGTTTGAAGCATGACTTTTTACATTATTAGGAGTAGGGGATCATAAGACTGATTAGATTTTTGATATTCTTTCTATAATAGTTTTTTTGGTCTTTTTGGTATTTTTATACATGTATTATACTGATGCAAACATACCTATTTTGGTTGTTTTTTAGAAACATGACATTACATATCATCTTCTATATGAGATTACTCCTATCATTAATGTATATATATATATGGATGTTTATATCCTATTTATTTATTATTGTACTTCCTATAGATCGGATTACTGGTCCAGTGGTCATAATGCCTATTATTGTTATTTTTTCATTGATATAATACTTCCTCCATTGATATTTTTGATTCCTAAAACTGTATTACACTTTGAAATGAGTTAATAGTCTCTCCACAGACACACCCTAGGACCTCAGTTGGCAACCTCAATCTTTTAGAGATATGTGCTTGAGGCCATGTGGCCAACTAGGATTTTGGAACGTTTTAGTGGAATCTGAGTCCGGGATGTGAAAAAGTCTTATAAGAGGAGGTTTGTTTTTTGAATTTACTATTTTTAGATAATATAAATGGTATTAGTAAGAGATTGTAATTTTATAATGAGCTATTCGTAGGAGTATCTAACCCACAAAAAAATCTGAATTTCCTCGAATGTAAATTTTTATTTTATGGATTTTGTGATAATATAGTTGATTTGATTCAAACAATGGGTGATTCACATTGATTGTGATATTACCATTTGATATGATTATGGATTATTTTACCATTACCTAATGAGATGATGGTTTGAATCTCATTCCTCATTTTCAAAAACTTTATAAAAATAGCGTTACATGAATTGTGTCATGCCATATAGGGTGCATTGCTTGAATATATGTATTTTTGATATATTCCTTGTGTGATATAGTTTTTGTTTTGATTGATATTTTGTACAGGGAATTGAGAAACATGGTTGGTACATAGAGTTTCTTCCATAACCTAAATAGTGTTTTCTCAATTAGGCTATAGCTGACACCCTGAGCGGTTAACTATGGAATGTTGAGTCATGGAACATTGGTTTTATGGACTATAATGTTTCTTGATATGGATTAGGTGGGTTCCATGTATTAGTTTAGGAGAAGTATTGCCCCTTATGGATTAGGTGTGACACACCATTTGTTTCAACCATTTAAAAGAAAATTCTGATAAAATGAGAAATGAATATGAATTGAAAAGGGGATTGACTTTGTTGAAATAGAGAACATTACTGAGACCCATCTTTAGAGTGGGTATAAGGAAGTGTCTCTAGTGACTTTATAGCTATTTTTTCTAGTCTTTGATTTAGATTTATTCTAGGTGGTATGACTTATTTTTAGTAAGTTTTTGACATGTACTCCACTTTTATCTATGATCTTTTTTGTCAATCCTCATGAAGGTGTGTCTTTGGAATTATATAGACCTTCCATCACCATAACCATCAATCGTATTCTAGATTGTTTGTAATGAAAATACTATAGATATGGTGGGCCATGGGATATCAGTGGATCGTCTTATTTCACCAACTGAGGCACCAATAGTTTTACCAGACCCAAGTGGTATGGAAAAATTTCGTGAGGGTTTTCTATGCATTATGCAGACCTTTAAGGGAGAACTACAACCATATTTTTCCATATAGATATGATGTATGTGTTCCTATAGTAGTATCCTCCAGAATTTTCAAGTGATGGTGGTCTAGAGGATACTGATTTGTGTCTTGAGATTACTATGTTGACCTTCAAGAAACTTGAAAAATCTATTGAGATGAGAGTGAATCTCAGGAATTATTTTCTTTGAGGAGAAAAAAGTGTTGATGTGATGTTTTGATCAATGATGATGGGATAAAAGACATGGTTTTGCAGGATATCCAAATAAGTTTATATGATTAACTTTTCCCTGATACATTGATGATAGATTAGGCTAGTGAGTTTAAGTTTCTATAGTAGGGTGCTATGAAAACTAATGAATATTTTGCACACTTCAAAGAGATTCTGCATTTTTCATTGATATCTTTTGATAATGTGGAATTGATGGTGAGATTCTTTGTGGAAGGTATCATACACCCCATTTGATAATAGCTCAATGTATTTAGATTGACCTCTATTATTTAAATAGTGAATTAGGTTCTAATTACATTGGTAACCCGAGGGAAGCTGGGGGAGGAAAGTGGAGAAGTCTAGTCTCTCATCATTGTGCTTCAACTTCTAGTGGTAAGATGTGACATTTTGAGGCCTCCCATGAGATGAGTATGGACAAAGAATCTAGTGTTGGTAGTGAAATTTTCTATCATCCTTGTGGAAATGGGGACATGTGAGGAATTAAGGAGATCGTAACCTTGTGGAGTGCTGATATAACGATAGGATGGGCCATATGCAATGTTTTTAGGACCATCCTTCCAGCAGTGAGTGTAAGGGGTCAAGACCTGACTGTGGGTTTGGGAGTGAGTTTCAAAGATATATGTTTGGTAGGGAGCTCATATTGTACCATTTTATCAAGCTAAGATCATGGTTGTGGCCAATGTTTCTAGGCACCATTTATAACTAGACAGTAGAGCACACATACTTTGGTTAGTGAGGTTGGATTACAAAGTCATGGTTCAGTCAAGAAATATTTTGTACTACCTACTCCTAAGGAGAAGAGTGTCAGACTATCTATAGTGAGTGGTAAAATCATAGTAGCCTCTACTATTGTGTTTGATCCTTTCGATGTAGCTACATCACATAGTTTTATATATTTACCTTTGGAGAAATCCTTGGGTTTTTTATTTTGATTTTTATGGAATAAAGATAATTGATACTCCATTGGGGATCATAACGAAGAGTGTATATTAGTGTAGGGAGTTCCCCCATTAGATAGGTAGGTATCACTTTGTAATCAATCTATTTGTCTTCATGGTGACAAGGTTCGATATCATACATAGAATGGACTGGAAGGATTCATATAAATCCTTAATTTATTTATATCATTAGAGGGTGAGCTTCACATCACCACATGGCATATTTTTTATCCATATAGTTGAATGGGATGTCCAGGTGAGATGAGAATTACAACAACATCGTGGGATGGGTGAGATGACATCTCATATCACTATTTTGAATATATATAATCAAGAATCGCATCAAGTAGATTTCCATCTAGTGGATAATCGTTTAAAATATGTATTTGAGAATGAATTCTCTTGTTTACCTCTTAATAGAGAGGTTCATTTTTCTAATGATCCTATGCTAGGATCCACACCAGTATTCCATCCTCTATATAGGGTGTTGATCTAACGAGGCGGCAATTAGACTTATTGCAATAGGGATTATATAACCAAGTACATCCAATGGGGTTCACCGATCCTTTTTAATAAAAAGGATCATTGTACCCTGACACAATGTGTGGACTATCAGATATTTAAAAAGTTGATGGTTATGAACGGGTATCCCTTTCAATGTGTAGAATACATTTTTACTATCTATGAGGAGATTGGGTGTTCTTGAAAATTTATTTGAGTTTCTGATATCATCAGGTGTGTGTTAGGCATGTTGAAATTAATTTTACATATTCTCATAACATGTATTTATATATGAGTATATCATTATGTCATTCAGTCTCACGAAGATATGAAAAATATTAATGGTGCGGATGAATAGAGTTTTTCATCCTTATCTGAATTCATTTTTTGTGGTTTTCATGGTTGATATGTTAGTGTATTCTCACAATCGTCTTGACCATAAAAAACATCTTGTGAGTTTGTTTGGATAGACTAATAGAGAATTAGTTATATGTGAGGATCGCAAAGTGTAACTTTTGGAGGGATAAGATTCAATTCTTGGGTCATATTATCTCAGAGACAAGAGTATCAGTTGACTTAGAAAAAGAGAGAGCTATATTTTCCATGAAGAATCCTAAGAAATCCATTGATATACTGAGTTTCTTGTGGATGGAAAGATATTCCAAGCATTTCAGAAAGGATTTCTCATGCTTAAAAACACTGTTTATGGGATTTACTAAGAAGAATTGGATGTTTTTATGGATGGATACCTATGAGATATCATTTTAGGATCTAAAAGGTAGATTGACTTCAGCATCTATCCCGATTTTTATAGAGCTTAGCATGATATTCACTATGTATTGTGAAACCTTATGTATTGAGATATGAGCATTTCTGATGTAGGGGTATAGATTGTTTGTGTATGGGTATAATCAACTAAGTCCACATGAGAGGATTTACCCAGCGCATGTTATTGAGTTATCCACAATTTTTCATGCGTTGTGCTATTGGAGACATTGTTTACATGGAGAGTGTTTTGTGGCGTACACAGGCCAAAAAATCATCATGAATATATTTACGTAGCATGATCTAAATTTCAGGAAGGGAAGGTGGGTTGAGTACCTAATGTAAACTGACTTCTATCATTCCTATACACTTGAAAAGAGAAATGCAGTGGTCGATGCACTGTTCAATGAAATGTAGATACATGAAATTCAAGAGGCTAATAGTGATCGATAGAAGACGACCTTATTCAATGAGATGCACTTGGAAGTACAAGATATTCAAGGAATGAATTTTCCTTCATCCTTAGTTGCGACCTCAACCCTACTAGATAGAGTGAGGATGAGGTAGCTGTCAGACTCTACTGAAATTTTCCTATAGCAGTGTGGTAGGTGAGGACCTACCTCAGGGTTGGACGGTAGCTGAGGATGAGATCCTTCATATCCATGGTCATGTTTGGGTTCCATTGGGCATACGTGATGATCTGATGTTGGAGTTTCATGCCTCAGTTTCGGAGGTTCATCCCTACATTACTAAGGGATCCTTCTTGGCATCCAAGAGACCCGGGTTCAAAATTGGGTGGAGTAGAATTTCCGAGTTACTGTAGCAGAAAGAACTACTCACCCGATTTGGGCCTTCAGGCCACCGGTTTGGGCATACGGGTCTTCAGGGCCTTCGGGTCATCAAAGGCCTTCAGGCCATAGGGCCTTCAGGTCACATAGACCATGGAGTAGCCCAGTTCACACTAAACATTCCCCATAAGAGGTTCAGATAAATAGGAGTAGCAGCCACCAGATGCAGAGCTAACCAGATTGGAAGATGAGAGGGTATGGCAGCTGCCATCGGGACCAGGTACCATGCAGATTTGAATGGGGAAATACTACCCGATCAGTAATGCAAGGTGGGGAGATGAGGAGATCATTGTACAAGATGCTGGGGAGGGGAAGTTCTAGTGGGATGGGCCTATGGGTCATGTAATGGTCATGGTATGCCTCTGGGCCTTCGGGTCATGTATTTCAATTCATGTCATGCCTTGTGCCTTGGGCCTACGGGTCATGTAAGGGTTCCCCTTCATCCCTTAAAAGGGGGATTATCTATTATAAAATAAAAAGAGGTCCATCGGGACATTCAGGCTAAGATGTATCATAGTTTACATCGAAAAAATTGTTTTCTAGGGATGAAAAGTGAGGTAGAAGGTTTCGTGATGAGGTGTTCCACCTGTCAGCAGGTGAACTTGGAAAAATAGTGACCATACAAACTATTACAATAGTAACCACTTTCAATGAAGAACTCGGATGATGCTGTAATGGATTTAGTGATATATTTTTCGAGATCGCCTCTTTCACAAACTAGGCCAGGTCGTCATCTGACCCGGTGCTCGACCAGATCTGTGACATGGCCCAAAGGGAATTCCTAATCCCCATGAGATGGAACAAGTGCCCAAATATAAAAATAATACATGGGAACGATTTAACCGAAAATGTAAACACAAACAACCAATAAGATAAATAAACTAAAATTGATAACTGGAAACTAAATAGACCCTTAAATTTGGACCAAACATAAAGTTTACAATTCAACCCAAAACTCTAGGAAGACTGTAATGAAAAGAAAACCAACACATCCATTAAAAAATTCATGTAACATGAGGAGCCAAATCCTCAAACCACCATTGTCAGTCCTGCAAGGTAAAATCATTGACATCCTGAACCCTCGTCACTAAACATGATGCCCCAACCTAGAATACACATTGAAAAAGGTCTACATACACCCAAAAGTGTATGTAGGGTGTGATCTAAGATCATAGTTAAATTCCACCCAATAAAAAGGTTCTATGCCACAATATCAAAAAGATAATTTAACATTATTATTTAAAACCATACTTTAAAAGAGCCTTTAAAGAAACCATTTAAAATTTGAAAGTAAAAAAATAAACGAGAAATGGAATAAAATACCATTTCACAAATACTAATTTATAATGGAAGAAAAATTCATAAAGAACATTCACATACTCAAGTGGTCTTCCATATACTGACAGAATGCACCACATCATGAATAGTAATGCACTATGGGTAAAACCCTCTAAGGCAGTTAGTATGCGTGGTGCGCTAGTGACATCATTCCTTGGTGAAAATATAGAATAAGAACAATAATCATCAACAATTTCATGCTTGAGCCACTAGTTGGGAAAAACATCCATAAACTAGTAGTCTCCAATCACTAGTAATGTTTTTTTTGTTGTAATGTCAATCTTTCCATATGGGACTAGGATGAACCACTCACATGTTATCTCACGTACTATCCCTAACCCTTCCACCTAGCTACCCGAGGCTACCTTTTTTTTATTTAACAACTTTCACATTCACAAATTACTATCAAAACACATTTACACCCACAAGTCAAGCCCAAAAAGATACACATAGTGTGCCACCACTTTCACACCAAAACCCCACTTTAAAAAACATTAACATACCAAATCAATTATAAACATGCTTCGCACCACTTATAGTATTTAATAGCTCATAAAAAATGTTTCCAACCCAATTTTCAAAGGTGCCAAAAAACTAAACACCCGATGACAAGTTCAAAATCCACCATATTAGACCAAACACACACCAAAACCATTTCACATCATAAATCAAATCTCATGAATGACTTCATAAATTATTTAAACTAATAAAAGATTCCTAATTGGCACATCAAGGGTTTCACATGGAAGATTCCTAATTATCACACAATAACAAAACATAAAATTCAACAAATGATTAACCCTATCAAAAACCACATAAACACATCAAATTTAATTAAATAAAATCTTGTAAACAGTTTATAAAATATTTAATATTAACACACAACAATTTACATGAAAAACCCACTTGATCTCATGCAAAAACAATACTTTAAAAGCGAATGTACAACATAAATGTTCCAAAACATGTCTTTCTCTAATCCAAAAATTCAAAATTCAAATAAAAAGTTGTGAAATAAGTTAGAAATAACAAAATAAAAAATTTTCTCCCTTTAAATAATTTTTTATACACTCTCACATTATGTTCTTTAGAAAATATTTTGCACTTTTAAGATTGGACCCGAAACCCTTTTCGAGATACACTATAATATGATACGCACGACAGAAAACCAATTAATTTAAATTAAAATAAATTTCTAACTCATATACCTGTTATAATATTACCAATTCAGATTTTTCTCACCTAAAATAATTAATTTCATGTTTCCAAGAACTATCAAAACAAGACACATTTTAATGGTAGACACAATATCACATGCGCATGTCAAAATTATTTTCCGAGGACATTTCGCGCCACCCAAACAACTCCTAAAACCCATTTTTAAAAACATTGAATCAAAGACCACACCAAATCATAGCCAATATGTATATTAGAAATATGGTTTCAACATTTAAACACAAACAATTTTGAAAACACAAAACACATTGCATTATTAAACCAAAGAATACATTAATAAATTTAAACAAACATTATAAATTAATATTATGATGCTAAGGCACAGAAACACCTTCCCTGGGAGACAAAATCCCCAAAACATGTGTGAATCTACAATCACACCTAATGTACACTACATGCGGACTAAATTGGATACTAAAATAAGAATTAGAATAAAACCAAGAGTTAAAAATGACCCCTAAAAGAATCCATACTCGATAAACCCCCAAGAACACCCAAGAAGAAGAATAAAATGGAAAAAAGTTTTAACTGGGGGGTTGCGTTCACAGATGAAGGGTGAGGCAGCAGTGGTGAAATTAGAGCTGGTGAGGATGCTGGCTAAGAGCAGGGGTGCAGCGGAGGAATTCTGGGGAGAAGGAGTCTGATGGTAGTGTCCGGGGAAGGGGCACAACACGTGACAGTGGTGTTCGGGAGGTCAGGGAGTGGCAGGAATGGGCTGGCGATGGGGAGTAGGGAGGCATCATGACGAGCTGGGTAGGAGGGAGGCCACAATGACACTATCTAGTGAGGATGTTGGTGGGTGCGATGAAATGGTTGTGGTGTGAGGTTGCAGCGCAAAACTACTGGCTGGGAAAAGGGATGCAGCGTGATCCCCGAACAGGAGGACCGCTGGGCAATGGGGTGTGGTGCTAGCAGGGGTGCGCTAGGGTTTCACACACAAGATAGGGGGAATCCGACGGGAAGAGGTGGATAGCAGGGAGAGGAGAAAAAAATTAAAAGTGAAATAAAATATTATAAAATGAAATAGAGGGATAGTACCCTAAAAATGAGGGAAAACATATTAATAATAATAATAATAATCCAAAATATGAATAACAATAAAAAATAAAATAACATAATGTTCATCAGTGATAGTAATAAATATTATAATCATTAATAATTTATAATATCCTCAAATAATAATAATATTATTATTATTATCATTAATACAAAAATCATTATATTTTATCACACTTTTCTTATTTTCATTTATTTTTATTTTACCACTCAGTTAATTTTATTTCTATATTATTAATTACTTTTATTTAATTAGTTTGACATCAGGCAGGTGTGAAGGGAACTAGGAGAGGCTGTCAGGTGATCCAGACGAGGCTGTATGGCGGTGACAACGGCACGCTGAACGCTATTAATGCCAAAATGAGTGTTTTTTTAAAAAGAACTCAATTTTTTTAAGTTGGGCTTCAACTTGGACTAACCGACACAATGATTATTAATAAAATAATGTATTCCCAAATTGAAGGTGTGAAAATTCTCCCCACAATAAGGATTTTCATCCCCTGTAATCCACAACCAAGGCTGATACCCGAAGTAGAAAACAACAAACCCCTTAAGTTTCAATGGGGGTTCCCTAAAAAACAAGTGTAAGTGGGAAACAGCATCGTTCTTAAATAAGTCTCATAAATGAAAACCTCAAGAAACCCATAAATATACTTTTTGATAAGTGTCACCTATCCTGGAGTGCTAGAACACCTCCAGTTGATTTATTTAGGAAAGGAACTCTTGCACCCATAGAAACCAACTTCAAAAACCGAAATACCTCAAGATCTATTGAATGAAAACCACATCGTGTGACTAGAACAAACAGAAAAGTATCAAACCACATCCAAAGAAACTCATATCGCTTACCACAAAGTAATATTTAGGATCAAAATCAAAAGACCAACTCGGGGATGTCTGAAGGGGCTCCCAATCATTAGAAACTTACTAAAACCCCAGAAAAAACTAGAAAATTGACACCAGGAGGCCTGAGTGGACACCCCACCATTATAAAAGATGCCAACACAGATTCATTCTTGAGGCATTTTTATGAGACTCATCGTGGTTCTCGCCACCATCATAACTTACAGAAGATAAAAAACATTGAAATTTTTTCGATTATTACTAAACACCCCCCCATATGGGGCGGGGAGGGAGGGACCTGACCACCAGGGCATCAAAATCATAACCTAATAAAGAACAACATATACACATCCCCATATGAGAACTATTCAACTTTTCACCTGATTAACAAAAGAGACCCCATAAGGACCACTAAAATAAATTACATTCGGTGAGATTCCACCCTTGGGACATTAAGGTAATGAGACAACCACACCACCCCATAGCTGCGGGAAACCTCACGCATCCAAATAGGGTTTTTGGATTGAATGAACCGAAGAAAATAGTTTAATTCGCCTTCACCATTAATACCGGAAATAGATAAATAATTTTGGGGTCCCACATAATCTTGGGGTTCTTGACCACATTCCAGCTTCACTCTGAGATATATGGATAGAGACCTAATGTTTGAAGCATATCCTACCTCACAGTCAGGCATTGAAGACTCAGGAAAGGATCTCCTTCTTTTTGGGCCACACATAATTCACACCACAATCGAGAAAACACCAATAAACACCAATCACCCCTACATCTGACTACTCGCTCATAGCACACCCACCAAAATATGTGATTAGATGATGCACATGCATCACATCATCACCTTATCCAATAAACCTAATAAGGAAAGATGCATGAAAAACACTCCCCTTTGGATATAAAAAAAATTAGAACTCCGTAAGAGGAGGACACACTCCCAGGAAAACAGGGATTCTCAGAGTGTTTCACACAATCCACATTTTCATGTCCAAGAAAAATCACACCGCAAAACATTACCAAACATGAATCTTGCGGCCGATAAAGGCACTACAAGCCTTTCAAGACAATCGTAAACACTGATAAATCCGAACCAGCTTCACTCTTCCCCACTGGAATTCCTCTCACCATTTGTAGGGGGAACCTTCAGACGCAACAGTATCAAACATCAAACCTGACGATTCAGATGACTCAAAGAGACCAGAACTCCGTTTTAATCCCCTCGCATATGTCATCTCACGGTGAGAGGATTCGATTAAATGAAGAGATAAACTTAGCACTATCACTCAAAAGGGAGAGTCCTTACTCTAATCAACTGGAGGTGTGACTAACGATTAATTTTCCATGGCCACACTTCAATCGCATGTTAATGTTTTATGGGGGTGTACACTAGTACAGAAGAAAACCATGGACCCAATCAAACTAGTCCAATGGAGAACACATACCATAGGTGAACACAAAACATGCAGGGAAACCAGTGCAAGGGATTCCTGAAGCACATTTTAAAAGTACCCATTAACAACATGCCTTCAAACCGACATACCAATAAGAATTAAATATCAATGAAAAAATCAATCCAAAAGGATATTTAGCTAAAAATGGCTCACATACAACGTTTCCAAAACACAAGTACACACCACAGCACCACCGAATATTAAAACACCAAATCATTTGGAAATAAAAACCTGATTTCCAGTAATTCAAAACTATGTGATGAGGAATGATGAAAAATGAGGCTACTGTCTGTGGGTGATAGGGAAATACGGTTTGTGACCATACTCCAATCCCTCCTCCTCCATAGAGAGTATTCTAGGATAACATCCCCGGCTCCACATAGATTTCCAGACCCTGCGAGCTCACTGGGACCACATACCTCAGTCGTTTTTAATTTCCACTAAACAAGGATAATCAAAAGAACCCATGTCTCAGAAAAACCTCAACATACATTGGTAACTCGAGCCACACCATGTTCTGTGATAGACATACACCATACTCTTAGCTAGAACATCGAATTCTGAAACCATTAACTTGGGTATACCGTGTCTGCATCCAAATGAAAGACAACCCAAATGTGCAAAAGCCGTTGAAACCATTTTTTCATGAACCAGGTCAGGTCACCATTCAACCCTACATCCAAACCAGTTCGCGACATGGCATGAAGGGTGTTCTTGATCCCCATGAGCTATTACAATAGACCATGTATCAAAACAATATATGGGATCAATTTACCAAAAATAGTAAACAAAAACAAACAACATGTTAGATAAAATAAAATTGAAAACTGACAACCAAACAGACCATTAACATTGGACGAAACAAAAAGTTTACAATTCAACCAAAAACTATAAGAAGATTACAATGAAAAGAAAACTAACACATCCATTCTCACCATAATGAAACAGAAGGATCTGCCTCCACAAACCACCATTGTTATACCTGCATGGGAAAACCATTGACAACCCAAACCACCATCACTAAACACGATGCCCCAACCTGGAATACACACACAACAAGGTCTATATACAACCAAATGTTTATATAGGGTGTGATCCAAGAGCCTAGTAGGACGTAAACCCATAATAATGTTCCATTCCACAACATCAAAAGGATAATTTAACATGATTATTTTAAACCATATTTTAAAGTGCTTTTAAAGAAAACATTTGAAAATATGTATGTAAAAAAAGAAAAGACAATTGAATAATTTTTTTTAGAAATACTACTTTAAAATGGAAGATAAAATTCCAAAAGAACATTCACCTACTCAATTTGTCTTTCATATTCCAACAGAAGGCACCATGTCATGTATAATAGAGAACCATGGGTAAAACCCCCTAAGGCAGTTAGTATCCCTGGTGATCTAGAGACAGCGTACCTTGGTGTAAACGTGGCATCAGAAGAACAATAATCAATGCTCTCGTGCACAAGCCACTAGTAGGGAAACAAATCAATAACCTAGTGGTATCCAATCCACACAAATGTTTAGTTTGTGTTGTAACATCTATCCTTTTAGATGAAACCGGGGCAAACCACTGACGTGTCATCTAGCGTAGTAGTCCTAATCTGCCCACCTAGGTACCAAAGGTTCACTTTTTGTGCTCAATTGTTTTTCATTCATAAATCACCAACACAACATATTTACACACACAATTCATGAAAAACAAGGTACACATAGTGTGCCACCACATTCACACCCAAAACCCAATCTATAAAAACATACACATACCAAATCATTTGATAATCAGGCCTCACACCACATATTTGGTTTAATAGTTCATAAAAAAAAGTTTCCAAAAACAATTTTCAAAGGCAACACAAAACATTTCACCTAAAGAACTGTTCAAAATCACCATTTTTATAGAAAACACACACCAAAATCATTTCATGTCATAAATAACATCACATGCATGACATCATAAATTATTTAAACTAATAATACATTCATAATTGGCACATCAAGGGTTGCACATGGAAGACCCCTAATTTTCACACAATAAAGACACATAAAACTCAACACATGTTTAACCCTATCAAACACCCCATCCCCACATCAAATTTAATTATATATATTCATGTAAATAGTATATAAAACATTTTACATTAACACATGACAATTTAAACCAAAACACACTCGATCCCATGACAAAACAACACTATAAAACCAAATTTACTACGAAAACATTCCAAAACATGTTTTCTGCTAATCCAACTATTTTAAATTTAAATAAAAATCTGCACAATAAGTTGAAAATTCCATAATAAATAATTTTGTCCTTTAAAATTTTTTTTACACTCACACCTTAAGTGCTTTATATAATATTTAACACTTTTTAGATAGGACCTGAAACCCTTTTCAAGAAACACTTCAATATGATACGCACGACACACAACCAATTATATTCATGTAAAATACATTTCTAACTCCGATACATATTATACTATTACCAATTCATATTTTTCACTCCTAAAATAATTAATTGCATGTTTCTAAGAACTCCCACAACAAGGATCAAATGAAAGTTAGACCCAATATTTCATGTGCATGTCAAAAATATTTTCCAAGGACATTTTGTTCCACCTAAACTACTCGTAAAATCTAGTTTAAAAATATTGCATCAAATAACACAAAAAGCATATCCAATATCTATATTAGAAATCCAATTTCAACATTTAAAGGCAAAGCATTTAGAAATCACCAATCACATCAAATAATAATGGAAAATAATACATTTATAAATTTAAAAAAACATATTAAATTAATCTAATGATGATAAGGCACATAAAACACCAACCTTGAGAGAAGAAATCCCCAAAACATGTGAGAATCTACAATTTCACTTAATGTACACCACATGAAACCTGAATTGGATATTAAATAAGAATTTTAACAAAACTAAGAGTAAAAAAATGACCCCTAAACAAAGCCATAACCACTGATCCACCAAGAAAACCCAATAAGAAGAAAAAAAATATAAAAGAGATCCAACTGGTGAGTTTCATTTGCAGACAAAGGGAAAGTAAATGGTGGGGAAACATTAGTCGGTGAGGCTGTAGTCTTGGAGAATGGGTGCATCAATGAATTTTTAGGGAGCATGGGTTCGACGACATTGTCTAGGACAGAAGAACATCGTGTGACAGCGTTGTCCAGGATGTTGGGGGGTAGTGAGAGCGGGCTGGCCATGGGGAGTAGGGAGGAAGAGAGAAGAGCTGTGTAGTATGGAGGCCGCAGTGGAAGCTACTAGTGAGGAGGTCGGTGGGTGCGATGAATCATATGAGGTGTGGTGGTGCGACATGACAATGCTGGCTGGGGAAAGGGGAACAATGTGGTTGCCAGACTGGAGGACAGCTAGGCAAGGGGGTGTATCGCTAGCATGGGTGCACTAGGGTTTCCCACACAATCGAAGGGGGAATCAAACGGGAAGAGGGGGAAGGAAGAGAGAGGGATTAAAAAAATAAAAGAGAAATAAAATAAAATAAAATAAAATAGAGGGATAGAACCCTAAAAAAAGAGGGAAAACACAATAATAATAAAAATAATAATAATTTAAAAGAAGAGTAATAATAATAAATAAAATAACATATTTCATCACTAAAAATAATAATAATACTAATTAATAATTAATAATATCATCAAATACTAATAATAATATAATTATCATAATAACAAAATTCATTAAATTTTAGGACCGTTTTCTTATTTTATTTTATTTTTATTTAACCACTCATTTCATTCTATTTATATATCATTAATTCATTTTTAATTAGTTTCACATCAGGCAGGCATGAGGGGAACTAGGAAAGGCCACACAATGACCCAGGTGAGTCTACGTGGCTTCGACAGCGGCACGCTGAACGCTATCAAGTTCAAAATGTACATTTGTTTTTAAATATGAACTCAAAATTTTATGTCGGGCTTCAACCCAGACTACTTGAGGAAAAGAAAAATAATAAAATAAATTATTCACAGATAGTGGGTGTGACAACCTTGAGGTAGAAATGTTTTATGGTTTATTCTTGACATGATCACCAATGTTTCTCACTTCATACTAAATTGGAAGACCTTTTTAGTGGATGATATTGAGTGGTTTTATATTCGTGAGATATTATGACTGCATTGGTCCCATGGAACTATAGTTTTAGATAGGAATGACTAGTTTTTATCACTTCTGAGGTAGATTTTGTAGAGGGACTTGTGTACACATGTGCTTCTAAGCACAAAATTACACCCTTATATTGATTGTTATCCAGAGCATATGATACATGTTATTAAGGATCAAGTTCCAACATACCTTCACGATTTTTTGGGATCCTGGGAGAGTCATATACCCCTTTTTGTGTTATCCTAAAAAAATAGTTACTAGGTAACTACATAGATGGAATGTTATGAGGATTTTTATGATAGGCCATGTCGATCTCCCATGTGATGGTTTGAGGTAGGTGAGGACGATTTATATGGAATGTGTCTTATGCAGGAGACTTTGGAGTGGGTCCAATTAATCAGAAAGTGGATTTATACTATAAATTCTTGATAGAAACATGGGATTGGGTCAAGTTCAGGGATTGGGTCTTCTTAAGTATCTCACAGAGGCTAGGACCCAGAAATACTTAGAGACATGGAAATCCTTCACCGTAATATGTCAAGTCATTCGATATTATAGAGAGAGTTGGGATAGTATCCTACTAGTTGTAGTTACCACAGAGGTATCGAGCTGTGAACTACATCTTACATGTATCTCAGCTGCGCTGTTTTCATTCATACCCATCTCAAACTCTATAGATAGAGGATGTGGATTTATAGGTAGAGACATCCTTTGAGTAGTATATGATTTATATTATTGACATGATCATAAAGGTTCTTCGAGGATGGATAGTTCTTTTAGTATGGGTTTTATGGAAGCATGGTCATTTATAGGATGATACTTGGGGGTGGGAGGCCGACGTACGTGCTTAGTGGATGGATCTATTATAAGGATGCACTGTTTTTCAATGGAAATTAATTTCTTATAAATATGTCAAATAATCACATAAAATTACAATACAATGACCTACTAAGTACTATGTGACCTTTAAACATAATTTTTGCACTTCTGTGTTTTGAATTTCAAAAATCTAACATACAAGGTTGCGATCAGTAAGATGTTTGGAGTCTGATATGAAAAACATAATTTTTGATGAATAATAACCTTCCTTTATAATTAGTAACATATCATTATGAATATTTATATAATATAATTAATAATAACCTTACCTATGACAATATATAAATAAGATTCATGTTGACGTACGATATACTTATATCTTGGAATAAGAAAATAAATGTTTTAAATTTGTTATTTTTTGAGTAAATTGTGATTTTAATTAAATATTAAATTAAACATATTTTGAAAATTATTTTTTAAAAATGGATTTCATTTTTGGATACTACATATTGAAAAATGGTTCAAGTGAATTTTGGGGATTTTTCTAAAATATTTGAATTTTTGTTGAATAGTATAATATGATAATTCACAATAAATGCCAAAATCAGAATTTCTGCCAAATTCATGATTCATGGATGACAAAAATGGACATTGTTTTGAACTCACATGAACTTATTTTGGGATTTTGTCACAAAAATAATTACTATTTCATGTCTTATAGAAAAATAAAAAAATAATGATTAAAATATTAAGAAAAACCTCCTCCCCTCCACTATAAAAACCACTCACACTACCTTCTTCTCATCACTCCTCTCAAGCCTTGTGGCTTACTTAAATAATGAAAAATTATCCCCCCAATATCCTTCCCCATTTCAATATTTATTTTTCCCTCAAAATAAAAAAAACCTCTCCCATTAAGAGGTTTTCAAAGGAGATAAACTCTTGTGGGAAAATCCTCCTTCAAATTCTTTTATTTCATTTCAGTTTTTTTTTATTTTCTTTTTTTTCATTCCTCACCTACCATCACAAAAAATGGAATGATAACACCAGTAACATACATGAAATGGAATGTTTTTATGATAATGAGGTAATTCATTACCACATCTCCTTTCCCCTTCTTTTATACGAAAGAAATGAAAAACTGTTTGAGATGTGTTAATTTATCACATTCAAGGATAACGATTTGTCAATTCAATTTCCGTATTCTATTCTGGTATGGAAACCATTTTTATGGTTGGAAAGAAATATTAAATAGGTATTTTATCTTATTTTTTTGTTTTATAATCCAATTTCTTACTTGAGGTAAAATAATAATGCGCAACAAGTTAACTATTAGAAAAATCACTAAATTAATCCGAGCATTTATCATTAATGTTTTATTTAATGATTAAAACTCACTAAAAGTAAGAAAATTAAATTTACAACCATAAAACCTTATGGATTTTCAATAATGAAACATAACTTCAATAATGTAGAACCACCTTCATCATTCTCGTTTATCAGAGCATGAACAGAAGTGAACCGATCAATAAAACCAAGTAAGCAAACATAGCCGAAAAATGAAATTAAACCTCATAACCAATAAAAATGGTTATAAATGAACAAAAAAAGATTATAATTAATATTAAAAATATATAATATATTCATTAATTATTAATTAATGAACCTTATTTTACTATTCAAGTCATTGATATTAATAGAAGATCCCCACCAGACATAAGGTAAGGGATCCTCTCTATTTCACTTTTATTCACGATTTTCCTCTATGTTATGACCTTTTATTTATAATTACTAATGACGGGTTATGATTTATAACCTTCCCCATAACTACCTCATGATTTATATAAGAGTAAAAATCCCTTTATCTCTCATTTATCCTCTTAAGTACACCCAATTCCATGTCAATATTCCATAAGGGATTCCACCTGAACCACCTTTATTCCTTCGGGTTACACTATCATTCTTTTAACTCAAATGAAGTTTTACTTAATTTTTATGTAAAAAATATACATAATCATTATTCTCCGAAATCATGATTCAATATCCATTCCTCAATCTCTTTTTGGGATATAAATGTTTTTAAGTGATTCCATCCTCAATACTTCCTGATAAGAAAACATGTTTTGAGGGAAATTCCCAAATTTATACCCAATGTAAAGTGAACTCTTTAATCTATTTTAGGCCTCCACAGTCATTATAAAATAAGACTTTTTATTTTTAAAACCTTACTTGTTCAGTTATGGGTTTTTATAAAGGATTATTTCCTTTTCTATTTTAAAGGCTCTATAGTATTTTCTATAAAACCGCTCAAAAATGTTATTATGCTAAATGTTATTGAGTAATTTTCATACACGTGGTCACTTATACTTGAAATCACTTACCATGATACATTGCAATTTTACCTTATGGATTTCTAGGTATATTTTGGTTCTTCTCTTTTGTGGACACTTTTATGATACGTTGATTTTTAATTCTTTATGACTTGATTGTGGTACCCAATTCATTCCATGGGTAACCCTTATATTTTTTTAAGATTGATTATGTATGATTATTTAGGTGGAGAATGTATTCGTCAAAGGTTTATAAGGGCGTGCCGAGATATATTTCCATTGTATTGGGTAAATTTAAGCCTCATGCGACGTTATGTGTGATGGTTTTGGAGGTTAGCATTATCTTGTGCCACTATGTAGAAATGATCTTGGTGGTTATCCATTAATCATACTAAAGTCATGTTTTATGTTGCTTCCACATTATTGTGACTACATTTTATATGATTCCATATTTATTTGTTATGGTTCTATATGTTACATCTCTTTTTATGACATCATGTTATGACTTCTAATCCATGTTTAAAAGAATTATTTTTATGTTCATTACCTTGATGGGCTTTTTAAATCATCCTTTTATTCATGTGATAACTAGGGTAATCAATGTAGACGTAAGGGATCAAAGGAAATTAAGAGAACTTTATGAATATTAAATAAGAGATGATATTTAGTTCCTTTTTTCAGTTTTATGTACTTAGTATTCAAAGACACATGACTTCACTATCCATGGAATGTACTCTATTGTATAATTATACGTAAAATCAAGGAATGTTATGTAAAAAGGCTATGGTCTCAATAGCTATTATCAGGTGATTCCTGACCAATCTTAAGAGGGAGATTCAGGGATGAATTTCTTTAAGTGTATAGATTGTAATATCTCGGGTTACCTTAGGATGTAAGAATCAACTTAGTTTCATTTTATGTGATTTTTTATGGCCAAAAGTGAATACACTTTTAGGTCATGGGTGTATCGGAGATGTATGGGGCCAGTTTGAAGCCTAAAATCATTCTTTTTGGAAACAATATGTATGTTTAAATGTTATTAGAAACCATGTAAGGTAGGAATAAAAGTTTGTCTCACTCCATGAGACATGGGAAAAGGGAAGGAGGAGCCCACATGGGTTTTCAATATATTCGGATAGAGGTGCATGCCGATGTAGGAGAACCTGCAATTTTTAGTAGTGGATTTTACATAGTTTTTTCTTGGTTAGTCAAATTGTGCCCAATGATTGAGAGGGTTCCCCATTAGCATAGAAATTGGAGAATGGTTATCACATGGTGAGGCCAACTGTGTGGCCTAGTATTTTGAGGAAAAAAGACCAATTCTCCAATAAAATCATTTTAAACCCAAATACTTTTATCTTTTCTACTATAGTGGAAAAAAGTCATGTAAGAGGAATCCATTAAAGTCCTTTAGGAATATTTTTTCTACCTATTCTCCCTATGAACTCAGAATTGAGTTCCAATAATCTCATTTGATTTGCACAAGTAATTTCTTCGATCATATTTTTACATTTTTCATTCATCTTAATGGAAGCTAAGCTATTTATGTAACGCCCTGCCCCAGCTACCCGGAGTTGGTGCATTACATCGTAACATTGGCATGATCACAAAAGATCAAGTCTCGAAAGACCGATGATTTTAGTAGCCTTGGAAACACTAGATACATTTGTAAACGTTACATTACATCATAAAGTGAAAAACTACAATAAAAAAGTCTCCATAGTCCACACTCATATCCTCTTCTGACTATCCCTGCAGGTCATTCATAAAATACTTCTTCACATCCTCGAAAATATTAAAACATTGAAAGGGGTGAGCTCAGATGCTCAGTAAGGATAACAATATTGCAGAAGCTTTCATAAATAAACATTAACATTTAAGGCAATGTATAACTAAAACAAAAGCCTTTTTAAACTTGAAATTCAATATAATATGGAAAAAGTAAAATGAGATAATTCCATTTACTTATTCACATGGATATTCTACTGATCGAATAATCACATGCAATATCAATAACCACTTTCATAATGATGGAATGCATAATGCCAGACTATCATAACCACATTGCCAAGGCCTCGTGCCAAGACCACAAATAATATTTTTTCAAGGCCTCATCCCAAGACACTAGTTTGTCTCATGAGACCTGCCGATGCATCGAGGAGCTCTAGCGGGCTCCACCCATCACTTATTATATCTAATGCATTCCTCATATGAATAGGTTTAAACATATCATAAAACATATCATAATAGTATCACATAAAACATGCATAAAGGAAACATAACATTTACACATTTCAATCAAAAGATATCAATAAAACACATTGATATAATGAAAACACTTTCAAAACCGTTTTCAATACCAAAATAAAAGAAAAGTAAAACATGGTATTTATTTTTCTTTTAAAACAATGTATGGCTTGTAGAGGAAGCCGAAACTCAAATAATGGTCACAGCGGCAGAGAAGTCGTTGTCGCCGCAGACGTACGACAAAGACATCCCCTTTTTTCGTTTAGTAAACGCTTCATATAAAAAGATTCCTTTTGAATAAACGTAAAAGTCAAAGGGGTTTATACACCGTATAAAAGAAAGTTGTGTATAAAACCAAATATGCCTCAATGAAAGGAGATTGAGACGAAGTCCTTAAAAAGATCATTTTTAATATAAAATAGATCTATTATGTGTATTCACTATAGGTACACATAAAGAAATTAAAAATACCAAATAGGACATAATAATATCATGATATAAATTGAATGTAGGAGATTAACCCAAAGAATGGAAACTGGGTTATGAAGTTCCCTTAACTCGTGTCCGACTTGACTCAACCATTATTTAAACTCCTAAATAATAAACTGGATTTAATATCTACCTTATTATGAACCATTTTCAATTTCATTATCCTTTTTATATCACTTATTACAATGTTATGAACATTATGTAATTATTTAAGTTAATAACGGTCGTTTTGTCGATATTTGGTACTTGAGTCAACAATAAACTTCTTATAATTACAAGTTGTTCATGTTGTGAAATATCCATTATATCCAGAATTATATACATGATTTATATATCATATACCTCATATATATCCAGTATATACATTCATTTATAATATTACATAACATTTAGAGGTAAGAAATGAAATGCATCGTTCATAGAGACGGTAAGCCGTACGTACACATGAACGCTACTTTCATTTATATTTAGTATTTAATGAAATCATAATGATATAAAGGTATATTATAATTACAGTATAATATCATATATAATATCATTTACTCCATCCTTTATACATCCCAAATATGGTATTAACGATTCAAATCACTTTGAGGGGGCGGTAGTCCGCACTTCCTAAAATTAAAATATCGCGTTTACCCATAATGGAAACAATAAATGTATGCCATAAATGAAAAATGAAGAACCTTAAGTAAAACATAAACATATTATATATCATTTATAAATATAGTGACATCTTAATGGCCACCTTTGAAGGTGTTATATGAGTGCTGAACAATAATCATTTCGTGAGGCAGAAATTCGCCATCCACAGAAACAGTATGTTCCTTAACCATTATATGTAGGTGTGTGTAAGTGTAGCTCGAATACTTCTTATAAAAACATCCTAGTATATTGAGGATACTGTTGTTGTTACAAAATAAATGAATAAAAATATTTTAGGGGGTTGGATAAGCAAAATAAAACAAAATAACATAAGCGAAGACATTACCTTAAAATCGGGTAACTCTTTTGATTTGAGCCAAAGGATTCCTTGGGAAGAATTCTGCCCAAATTGAGGCTTCTAGGAGTAAAGTAGGGATGTTGGGAGATTATTTGGGCAGATTTTGGCCGAGACAAAAGGCTTTGAAAGTGTGAATGAGGTGGTAGAGGTGGGGGCCATTTATAAGAGGAGAGGAGGGGCACTCTTGGAAAGTAAGGAAATGTTACATTATTATACAATGCTTTTCGGATTCCAAAGGTCCCGCACTTATATAATTAGAGTATAAGGTGATAAGGGTTCGTAATCTACTCATCCAATAGGTTTTTGACAAGTGTAAGCCTTGGATTTTACCTTATCTTTTCATTTTATTTAAATCGTTAATTAATGAGGTAATCGCTGCATCATCATGGTGTCATAAATAATTTAATTTATTTAATGTCCAAAAATTATAACAAAAATACTTTTATTTAGGAAAGATTTTTAGCTTTCCAATTACTATTTATAGTCAAAAATATGACTTGTATAACCCCATGTAAAAATTGTTTTAGTAAAACATTTCATGTTTGTGTCATTTTTTACTTTAACATTAAATAAAAGGTATTTATGTCATTTTCCAACTAAAGTGGCTCCATGGGGTCCCCAAGTTGACCCATGGATTGTCTTGGTCGGCCATGAAACATCCAATGAGGGTAGGACATGTGTCAATCTCATCTCATATTATTAATACATTATTTTTACCTTAAACTACACTAATTACCTCTAATCGCGATTAAGAATTTAAAAGTTACTATTCACCAAAAAAAATTATTTTACTCTAATTGAACCAAATTATACTTATTAAATACAAAAATGTATGTTGGATTTTCTAAATTCAAACCACATAAGTGGTAATGTTTCATTTAAACGAAAAATCAGTTTTTAACTACCACTTAGTGGTTTCACTATTCATCAAAAAAATCAAGTTTTTCAAAATAATGCCAAAATTTCACCCTAAGCTATAACTGATATTACGAATTCAAAAATGATTTCTATTTTAAAAAATTCAAAACATATAATTTTCATTAATTAATTTTATAATTAATTCCCGCTGTCACAACAAATAGTGTGTTTTTAAGAAACAATTTATATCAAAAGAGTGGCAATTGTTTATGTCCAATTTCAAAGTGTAATTAATTCTAATGAACACCATTGGATAAAATGGTAAAAATATATTCTAATTATACTTTAAAACCACTCAATAGTATAATCTATCACTATAAATTATTTTTATTAAAAAAGTTGTTTTAAGTATTTTTCACTATTCATAAAAAAATTGGAAGTTCTCATAAAAATACTAAAAATTCTACATAGGAAAATTTCGATATTACGAATCCAAAAATGAAGTCCATATTGAAATATAAAATGTGTATAATTTTAAAAAGTGGTTATTACTATTCATAACGGCTACTTTGATTAGTCACAGTGTGTTAGAACTCAAACTTGCGTACAATGCAAGCTATTCCATTATTGAAAGAGAGGCATATCGTGGAGGTCGGGGTGTTACAATTTAGGAACAAGTTAATATGCTTTATTTTTAGGTTATTCATTAATTCATCATTTTATCTTCTTATTTGGATCAAATCAGAATCTAATACCAGATGATCACTCTATTACAGGTCTTCAGTAGTTGTTCAATACCATTCCCTTTAGTTTTTGTAATTTACATGACTAGTTTCCATTGTGACTCATGCCAGAATTTCCAGTGTTAGCCCAATAACTAATTAAATAACTGATTTGATTAAATTGGAACCTATTAGGGATTCCAACTAGTTATTTGTGTGTGTTGGGGTTTTTTCCCAACATAAACTACCCGTGGGGTGTCAACATTCCTTTTGTGTATTATTATTCCACTTATGGGATGATTGTTTGTGAATTACTAGTTATTGAATGCACAGTAAAAAAATGAGTTAAATTGAATTGATTTATTAGGATATGATTTTCCTGTTTTTTCATGTGATACATGATGTAACTATTTAAATTTATTGAAAACAAATGGTTATCTGACATGGAATAAATCATGAATTTTGATTTTTATGACATGATGAATAGTTGAATGGTTAATGTTTCCATGGGATTTTCTGGGAGTGCTACACCATGGGTCAGGATACTGGTAGTGTGTACCTTGGATGAGATTACTCATTGTGTCCTGATTCCATGGGATTACTTGGGTTTTAAAACCGCTTTGATCTGGCTTATATGGGATCACAGTGGACATGGTCTGTTGACATGATTCTTGGATCACAATGCATGTCTAACAGTGTTTCCAATGAGATGCTTCATGAACATGATATTGATGAATTGGTTCACTAAACCTAGGATATTTCCCTGTCGGGTAAAAAACTTATGATTATATGTTTCATTCATGGTAAATGTGACATTCTTCATTATAAAGATCAGTCGTGGTTGGTCTAACATACATTTTATATGGTGTAACCATAGATTATATGAGATACTCTATATATGGTATAAATGTGGGGTTTATTTCTATTTTCTATACATATTACTTATTTAGGATCTTGACCATTTTTTGAAGGGATCCTTATTGGCTAGACTAATTCACTTTAATTGTTTTACTTATTCAATGGAGACCTGTATGATTTTTGATATAACATTGATATACATTTTACACTAATTAGTTTTTATTAGATATTTATGACTTGTTATAAACATCTTTGGTGGTGTCCTATTGTGATCTTATCTGACAGCCTATCTCAGGCCACCATTGGGTACCCATAATAACAATATTGATACAAGTAGGGATCGGGTAAAGTTTCCACATTTCGAATCTTGACTTTGTGAAATGTATAAGAGTAGGGTAGCATTGGACTATGCTAAGGCTCTTGAATCTAGTTGGGATAGTTTCTTTTTGGACTTTTAGGTATTTTGATACATTTATTTTACTTATTCGTAGATATATTTTTGAATATTTCTGAGGAATAATGTAAGATCCCTAGATTTATTATGGTACATATCTTTTACTTTTCTGGTTAAATGCTTGCCAACTTTACTTTTTGGCTTATTCCCTAGGTTGGGTTGTGGGTCGGTTGGGTTATTTCTAAAAAATAAGAGGCATGATGTTTTTTAATGGTTGTAGGCTAATTACATGACATTTAATTGGGATACAAGTATTGTAATCTAATTACACAAAGTGTAGTGGTTTGGCACAAAACATTCAAAATAAATATATTTTCAATGTTCTCTGGAATCTTGTTTGTCAATTCATGTGCTCGTATGACGGAATGGATGATATTAGCCATCCAATTTTCCCACATATTTTTAGAGGTTGATTTCTCAAAGATGAAACTGGGTTGGGTTTGGATTTAAATTGGAGATGAATTTTGGTGGAAGAAGGAAGTTTTCTAAGATTCATGGACCAACAATTGTGTCTCATAGTGTTGGCAAGGGCACCTTGTCTCAGTGTGTCATCATGGGTGAATGTTCAATCATGTGTAAATGTCGAAGGATATGGGTTTTAATTGTGATGGTCATGGTGTGGTTAATCAAAGTTATTATGGGTGGGGGGACATTAGAATGCATTCCTCTAGAGATCATTTCGTCTTTAAAGAACCATTTGTCGACTGATTCAGCCATGAATAAAGTCCTCACAAGTATCTTGTTTCTAAACCAAAGGTGGAGGAAGTTTTCATGTGCCTAAAATAGGACATGGGGGTTCAAATCTAGATACATGACCTCGATGCTAAAGTGGAATATGTTTCCAGTTTAGTGGACTCAGGGTCAATGGAAATTTTCTTTGGTAATGGTGATATTACTTCAGTAGGTGATCCTCTCGATGAGAAGGGCTATGAGAACTCACTTTATCCTTAGCGGGTATCCATTTTTGTGCATGATAATAGTGTTGAGGATGATCCTACAAAAACTAGACTATAATAGGGGTTTTATTATAAATGAGGCAGTTTATCCAGACACTATCAATAAATGATTGAAAATAAATTCCAGTTCTGAGGAGAACATTCTCCTTCTAGAATCATGACAAGGAATTATGAGGGTCAAAAGAGGTGAGTGTTTTGGGTTCCCAAGATGGAAACACATTCATATCAAAGGTATCATTCTACAATAAGGTTTTGTGCTCTATAATAAAGGCTTCCTCTGAGGCTAAAGAGGGAAGATCAACTTCATAAAGTAGGTTGGGTCCTTTAAAAGATGCCCCAGTTCTAAATTTGGGAAACCACTCTGATGTTTTGGATGTCTATGATCCGATTCTGGTTCAAGATGAGGTTTAATTTGGTGACAATAGTTATATCCAATAGTTAGTGTATAGTTTGGGAGGAATATAAGTTAAATGACTCCATAACCCAAGAGGAAATAATGAACAAAATGGTAATCAGGACTTGGGTAGATGTATTGTGGCTAATAGGGGAAATCCAAAGGATGAAAAGACTATTCTCACTTTCCAAAACTGATGCAAACAAGGTCGGGTAATAAGGATGTAAGAAATGAATGATAGAACCTACATAATAAAAAAATGGAGATCAGAATAAAAAACAATATAATAAGGGGGAAAAGTTTAAGGGAAATGGTTGAAGGTGAGGAAAATGGGGAAGGTAAGAATATTTATCTTATTTTAAATTCCAATGATGATCTTCCTTAGATAAAATCCATCTCAAGGACACATAGGAATAGAAGGATCAAATTCTTAGAAGACTCACTCAGGTGGAAGCTAATAAGGAGAAAGAGGTTTGAATGGGTAAATAAGATAAAATCATGGAGTGAGGTTTTAATGAGGGGAAGATTAATGTTGATGAGTATTATCACACATGGGATAAGTGGGAAAGACTCATTTAAAATATACTTTAATAGGAACCAAATATAAAGGTGAATTCTCTTTTCCAGAAGATCTAAAAGGTTATCGACTCCAACAATTTCAGCCTTGTTTTTGATGATTTTGTAATTTGTTACAGCATTTAATGTACTTTGTTGAACTATTTTGGATTCTAGAAATTCCAAATAAGTGTTTTTTAAATAAAAATTTAAACTTACTAGTAGTAGATTGGCCAGTACATTTCATGGCATGTAGGTTTTCTTTTATAGAAAGGAATAATAAGTATTACATGTTGTGTAAGTCAATTACATGACCTGTAATTTCATAACTATGTTTTTAAAAATAGAGGTGGGGAATCTATTTTTTCTTAAAGTACACCTTTTTTGAATTATTAGAAGCCATAAACTCTCTTTTAAAGATTTTGCAGATCTTTCGGTCATCTAGAATCTATTTCTTTCACCAGCAGTCATGTTGGAACTACATCAATATTGTCACAAACCGAATCTGGTCGCCGCCAAAACCGGCACCAAACCCAGCCCATGAATAGGCCCAAAGGGCGTTCCCGATCCCCACGGGTAGACACACATGCCCGGGTATCATATAATGAGAATTGGGAATGATTCAATTGATTTTATAAACATTAAAAAACAAACAAACTCAGTAAAACAAATGTGGATTTTTCAACTAAAATCGTCTTTTACAAAATTTTAGAACTGAATTACATAAGTTAAAACTCCGTTTAAAGACCATTTCAAGGTTACAAAACCAAATAAGGACAGCCCAAGAGCCTCCACATGGAAAGAGACACTGCCCCCAAGCCATCTCCATGACACTGCATCAAGATGGACCGCTAAAAACCCGAACCAAAGGCATAAAACTTCTACCAAAACCAATGAAATAAAATAAGAAAGTCTACTTACACCCAAAGGTGTATGTAGGGTGTTAGAAAAATCCCATTAGGATACCACCGCTAAGATATTCCATGTGATAAACATTTCATGACAAAAATCATTGCAAGTTTTGTAAATAAGAAATGCTTGTTACAATTTTCTAAAGGATGCAATATTAAATGAAAATAGTTTTCATGCGGGCTAATCATAAGGGACCAACAATTTTAAAATAAATAACAAAGCTACTAAATTTTCCAGCCAACAATACCATATACCGATGGTAAGTAAAAAAGATCTAATGAGCACATGTAATAGGAAATAACCCCTTGGCACTAGCTAGCTGTGGGTCCCAGGTACCTCGTATCTCAGTGAGAGCAACCACAAAAAAATATATGTTCTCTTGCATGAGCCACTAGCAGGGATCATACTCATAACCCAGTGGTCCCTAATCATCATCATAATAGTTTAGTTTGAGTTGTAAGCATCAATCTTGAAAAGTGAAACTGAGGCGAAACCCCATGGATTCACTAGCATACTAGTACACGTCCACCCACCTAGATAAACGGGTTTTCCCTTTGTGCTTAAACAAGTTAAACAATCCAATAAATATAGTTTTCACATGAAAATATCACTTCCACTTCACTCATTAACCAAATAGCCCCATGTACATCACACAAGTCACAAATTCCTGTTTTCATTCAAATTCAATTTGAAATCAAACTCACACCAAAATTGCCTACAACACTTTTCGCATTTCTTTAACACTTCAACAAATCCTTTAACAAATTTTATAAAACCATTACAAGATATTAAACTCACAAAACAGCCCACAAACGTGTCACATAATACCCTTCTCACCTTCATAATTCATTTTATCAATAAAGTCACACGAAACATCTCACACCCGTGTTTCGCACACAAAACACAATTTTGTAAAACATTTCGGCTATTTATATAACATTTTAAAAAATTTTGACATCTGAAATCACCACTTTACCATTCAAAAACCCACATTAGGTGAACACACTCACCCAAACATGACATATACACCCTTTGCCAACTTTTTTTATCCAAATAAAACATTTTTAATTTTTATAAAACAAACCCAAGAGGTATAACCATTGTTTTCACACCAAACCCATTTCAAAACATCATTCATGAAAAAAATCATACCAACACCAATCCAAAACATAATTTTCAGCCATAAAACAATTTTCGAACCACCCCCAAGTGTTATAAAAATACATCAAATAATACCAAAAAGATACACATGAAAAACACAGGTTTTTTTAAATCACCTTCAAGAAGTATAACATGGTTTTACACCTTAAAATCAATGAAAAACTATTTTAAAGGGCCATATTACAATAAGGATTTAACAAACCAGAATTTTAAGCCATTTTCATGACTAATAAATTACTTTCATCTGTTATAAACTCAACCCTAACATTACCCCAAGAGTCACACATGAAAAGTATCCAATTTCAAGCTAAAATGAAACAAAAAATTAAATTTTTAACCAAATACATCAATAAATTTTTCACACCACAAAAAACAGATTATAAAAATGATAAATTAATAAACCAAGTAAGCTAACTCATCATAAAATGGTTACACATGGAATCACCAACCATTTTGAGTCAAAACCCTCAAAACTTGGTTAGAAACATTAAGCGCACCACCGCTGCACCTCAAGGAATATAAATCCAGACCTAAACCACAAAAATATTGACCCAAAAGATACCAAATCACACCTTAGGATCGAAATCCAACTTCTGGACATTAGGAACTTCAAGAAAGAGGAGATAAAACTAAAAGAGGATGAAAGGAACCCAGAAGAAAGTAACTTACTTGAAATATCTTTAAGAAATCAGCCCCAATCGACCAATATTTGAATCTCCAAGTACCCAAAACTGGTATGGAGGTTCTAAGGAATTATATTAGTTCATTTGGGGAATGAAATGGGGGGAAAAGGATAAAAGGTTATGGAGTTATGAAAGAATCATTTTACCTCATCAAATCTAGTCAATTTGAGAAAGATTGAGAACGATTGCCCTAATCCACGCGGTATATGAGCTCCAAAGAGGAAAAAGTGATAATGGGGGTGATCCGCGGGATATTTTCTTTGAGAGGGAGGTGGAATCACGGGTAAACAGTAAAAAACAAATGAGATATTGAAATTATAAAAAAATATGTTAAAGTAGGAAATGAGATTACGAGCAGGCCCATCACCTTAATCAAAAACCCAAATCCCTCAGGATTTTGGATTTCTATGGGGTCCAAACGGATATAGTGATTTTAATATTTCAGGTTATGCCAATTGAGAAGTGGAATGGTTATAAAATATTAAATTTTTAAGGAGTTATAGAAGAAACGAAATTTGTTTTTAAATCTGGAATTGGGCTCACGGTTTGGCCCAAATTTTCAAAACCCACCATTTTCACCAAAATTAGTGGTAAACCCCAAAAAAAAACTGGAATCGAAATTAAATGAAAGAAATGAATTTGAAAAAAATTATGGGTGTGAAAATTCTCCCCGCCATAAAACATTCCGCCCTCAGAAATCCAAATCAAGGAAAAAGAAAAAACCAAACCCAACCGAAATGTAGAAATGGACTCCTTTGCTAAGCTTCTCCACCAAAGGCCAAAACACCTCCAGTGATCAATTAAGGAAGTAATAAATCACAACCAAACATAAACCTATTTATTGAAATGATCGAGCATATTCAGGATTTATACTAAAAGAAAACTCCTCAAAGACTATCTGAACAAGGCTCAAGCAATTTACCAAAACAAACAAGAACATTGAATAAGGATACACTTACCTTGATATAACTAAACCATTGGGAAATCTCCTATCCCAACATTTACCCAAGGAATATGTAGGTGGTTATATATCTCCAAACTAGACTACCCACTTCTATGCCAAGACCATGTACAAAAGTGAGTTACTAGTACAAGGATACACAAATGGGCTCCCCAACCATAAGAGACAACTAAAATTTTTCTGAGATACAATCAAGACACTAACAGAGGAGCCCTGAACAAACTCCCCATTACAAGGGGTAGAATCCCATTAGACATTTTAAAAATAATATACATGAGACTCATATTGGGTCTCCCCACCATAAGAACTAACCATCTTAAATTACCAATATGGGCCTGCACAGAAAGACCCCAAAACATAAAGAGTTGGGACGGCCGCCCGGTTAGCCCACACAGTTTGGGAAACTGTGTGCTAACCATGTGGATCCATATACCTACATGGTTTTCTGGGGAATGGTTACAAGTAAATGTGCAATCAACATGTCTACAAAAATCTAAAACCTTTCCCCCAAACCCAAAGGAAACCAAAGGGGAAAAGAAATTCATTGGGAGGTAACATGGGGATGAGGTCATCCACCTCTTTCCACCGAACGAGAACAAAAGAAGCAAGATGACAACACCAAATGTTTAAACTATTCCCATCCCTCATGCTGAGAACAGTTATTTGTACAAGGTTAAAAACTACACTGGGATTTCCTCGGACTATGTGCCAGCTTTTCTCTGGGACCCATGGCAGGATTTGCAACGATTAAAGCATCTTCGGCCTCACAGTTAGGATTTGGAAAACCCCAAATAGAATTTCTTCTTTCGATGATACAAAAAACTACATGCAATCCCAGACGGGTTCACCAAGAAAAAACACACTCCAAAACTCACTTTACCCTAACATAGAATTTCATTGAAATAAGGGTTTAGAGGATGCACTCACATCACACCTTGTTTCTTCGGGTGAGAAAGAACAGAAATAATGGACACATATAAACACCTTCCTATAAAATAGAGGATTTTGAAGTATTTCCAATGGATATATTCTCCAAAAATAAAGAGTCTCTTAGAGGATTTCACGACTTTCACCATTAAATTCAATCGATTGCACGAAATCACAAGGCTTCACCGAACATGACCATTAAGAATGATATAAACTATTCATGGAGTGGGACCTTATACAACATCCCCAAACTACACACAATTCTAAAAAGTGGCCACAATATCATCTCATGACCAGATTTCCCAGACTGGTAGTTTATTGTGAACTCATTCATCAAAGAATCTATGATGGATCGAGAGGACCTCTTAGACACCATCCAGATACTCATCCATGTTAACAACCCCAGACAACTTCCACCTTCGACGAATCAGGTAGCGTAAGAAACTAAGGTCTCTTTCAACCATCCATGATCAATATTTCACAAAATGATGATCCGAAAAAAATACAAGAAAGTAAATGGTGTTGACTCATTCTACAAATCTCATGAAAAGATTCCTTAGATTGATCAACTGGAGGATTTTCCAATGGCCAAACAATCCGGGTTGCACTTCAGTTGTGCACTAACCCTTAATGGGGGCGTACGTTATCCAATGAGAGAACCCAAGGACCCAACCAAGCTGGTAAATTGGTAAAAACATGCCACAAAACAGATCCAAACTGATTAATGGAACCACATTAAAGGTGTCCCGAAACATATATCATAGGAGAATACTAACCGGACCTTCTACCCAGCTTACCGACCAAACACAAACCCAAAACATAGTTTGAACATGAGGGGTTCTTGGACTCAAAACATACCACAACATCAACATTTTCCAAAAAAACATAATATACACCATCCCAAACAATTCATCAAGACATCATGTTATTCATTAACAACATTTATTTGAAAACCAATGGTTCCGCCGTTAGCATATCCACCAATGGTACCCCATGGGCCTCACACATGCATGTTTATGTGCCACACTGGGCACCCTCCTCATATTCATCTCGACACTCATCCAGTCATGCCATCAACCATCCATCATCCAATATAAACCCATTAATGTGGTCACTCATGGGAATACCAAAGGTTAAAAGGAAAATTCATTCCAGTTTTCAAAAACAAAACAGTCAACCAACCCATCCTTTTTCTCAAAACTGTTAAAAATTAGATCAAAATCCCAATTCGTATCTTACAAAACTTTTCATAATGACATAACCATTTATAAAATAACTCACTTTAAATTTTTTCAATTCAATTTCAAAAAATCTCATCCCATTAAAACACCTTTGAATAGTTTAGAAACTCTATTGGAAACACTTTTTCAAACCCAACTTTAATATCGTTTCTGCTTTCAGAAGAGGTGTTAGCACACGATATTTCCATTTCAAAACAATTATGAATATTCAGTTCCACCATTTCATAAATCAAACCATACAATCTTTATTTGAAAATCATTTCACAATCACATTACACATCTTAATACCAAGTCACTTTAAAACCAAATTTCCAGGATTTGAAAACTAATGAACACCAGACAATCTGAGAGGAAAATAGTTTCGGTGGGTGACTTGGACATATGGTTGGTAGCCATATTCCAACCAATTCACTGTCATAGAGAGTGTTATAGGTAATATCCCCTGCTCCAATTGGATTTCCAGCCCCTACGAGCCAACTGATACCATTAACACAATTCACTTTTAATTTCCTCAAATCATCATTAAATCAAGAAAACCAAAGGACTCTGAAAGGTCCTAACTTCCCTGGAGACTTGAATCCCATTATGAGGTGTGGTGATCAAACACACTACTCATAACTGAAATTCTACGTTCCGTCAATCCTAACTCTAGACTCTCCTAATTGTTCCCCAAATAACATGACCCAAAAAGGGCGAACCTCCTCTGATACAATTTTCTCACGAACCGAATCTGGTTGCCGCCAAAACCGGCACCAAACCCAGCCCATGATAAGCCTAAAAGGGCGACCATAATCCCCACGGGATGGAAAAAGTTCCTAGGTATCATATAATGAGAATTGGGAATGATTAACCCTATTTTATAAACATTAAACAACAAACAAACTCAATAAAACAAATCTGGATTTTTCAACAAAAACCGTCTTTTACAAAATTTTAGAACAGAATTACATAAGTTGAAACTATTTTTAAAGACCATTTCAAGGTTAAAAACCAAATAAGGATAGTCCAAGAACATGCACATGGGAAGTGGCACCTCCCTCAAGCCATCTCCACGACACTGCATCACGATAGAACGCTAAAAACCCGAACCAAAGGCATAAAAATTATACCCAAACCTGTGACTTAAAATAATAAAGACTACTTACACCCAATGGTTTAAGTAGGGTGTGAGAGAAAGCCCAGTAGAATACCACCACTAAGAGATTCCATGTAATAAACATTTCCAGACAAAAAGCATTCAACGTTTTGTAAATAAGAAATGCTTGTCACAATTTTCAAAAGGATGCAATAATAAATGAAAACAGTTTTCATGTGGGCTAATCTTAAAGGAACAAAATTTTTAATATAAATAAAAATGATACTTAATTTTCGATCCATCAACACCATATACTGATAGTAAGTAAAAAGGATCTAATGAGCTCATGTAATAGGAAATAACCCCTAGGCACTAGCTTGTTGTGGGTCCCATATACCTCGTATCTCGGTGAGAGTAACCACAAAAAAAATATGTTCTCATCCAAGAGCCACTAGTAGGGATCATACCCATAACCAAGCGGTCCCCAATCATCATCATCATAGTTTAGTTAGAGTTGTAAGCGTCAATATTGCTATGTAAAACTAAGGCCAAACCCCATGGTTTCACTAGCATACTAGTACATGTCCACCCACCTAGATACCCGGGTTTTCCCTTTGCGCTCAAACAAGTTCTACAATCCAAGAAATATAGTTTTCACATGAAAATATCACTTCCAAATCACTCATTAACCAAATATCCCCATGTACACCACACAAGTCAGAAATTCCACTTTTCATTCAAATGAATTTTGAAATCAAACTCACACAAAAATTGCCTACAACACTTTTCACATTTATTTAACACTTCCACAAATCCTTTAAACAATTTTATAAAACCATTACAATATATTCAGCTCACAAAAAATCCCACACACATGTCACATAATACCCTTCTCACCTTCATAATTCATTTTATCAATAAACTCACACGAAACATACCACAACCGTGTTTCGCACACAAATCACAATTTAGTAAAACATTTCGTCAATTTATAAAACATTGTAAAAATGTTTGACATCTAAAATATACACTTTAACATTCAAAAACCCACATTAGGTGAACACACTCACCCAAACAGTACATATACACCCTTTTCCAACTTTTTTAACCAAATAAAACATTTTCAATTTTTATAAAACAAACCCAATAGGTATAACCATTTTTTGCACACCAAACCCATTTCAAAACCCTCATTCAATACCAAAATCATACCAATACCAATCCAAAAAAGAATTTTCAGCCCTAAAAAAATTATCAAAACACCCCCATGTGTTATAAAAATACATCAAATAATACCACAATGAAACACATGAAAAACACACATTTTCATAAATCACCTTCAAGAAGCACAACATGGTTTTATAGCATAAACTCAATCAAAAACCTCTTTTAAAGGACCATATGACAATAAGGAATTAACAAAATAGAATTATCATCCCTTTTGAAGACTAATAAATCATTTTATATGTTATAATCTCAACCCAAACACTACCCCAAGAGTCACACATGAAAAGTACCCAATTTCAAGCAAAAATAAAACTAAAAATTAAATGTTTAACCAAATCCATCAAAACAGATTTCACACCACAAAAAATAGATTATAAACATGCTAAATTAATAAACCAAGCAAGCTAACTTATCATAAAATGGTTACACATAGAATCACCTACCCTTTGGAGTCGATACCCTCAAAACTTGGTGTGAAACATTAAGTACACCACCGCTGCACCACAAGGAATATAAATCTAGGACTAAAAAACAAATAAATTGACCCAAAAGATACCAAATCCTACCTTAGGATCGAACCCAAACTTCTGGACATGAGGAAATTCAAGAAAGAGGAAATAAAACTAAAAGAGGATGGAAGGAACCAAGAAGGAAATCCCTTACTTGAAATATATTGATGAAATCAGCCCCAATACAAAAATATTTGAATCTACAAGTACCCAAAACTGGTATGGAGGTTAGAAGGATTCATATTACGTCTTGTGGGGACTTAAATTCAGGAAAAAGGATTACCATTTATGGAGTTATGTAAGAATCATTTTACCTCATCAAATTTGGTCGATTTGAGAAAGATTGAGAATGATCGCCCTATTCCGAAAGGTATATGAGCTCCAAAGAGGAAAAAGTGATAATGGGGGTGATCCTAGGGATATTGTCTTTGAGAGAGAGGTATAAGCCTGGGAAAACAATAAAAACGAATTTTATATTTAAATTCTAAACATTAAGTTAAAGCAGGAAATGTGCTTACGGGCAGACCCATTACCTTAATCAAAAACCCAAATCCATCATGATTTTGGATTCTTATGTGTTTCAAAGGGATATGGTGATTTTAATATATCATGGATTTCCAATTTGAAAGTGTAATGGGTATAAAATAGTAAATATTGAAGGAGTTATAGAAGAAATGAAATTTGTTTTTAAATCTTGAATTGGGCTCATGGTTTGGACCAAATTTTCAAAACCCACCATTTTCACCAAAATGAGTGGTAAACCCCCAAAACAAATCATGAGAGGAAATTAAATGAAAAAATGAATTTAAAAAAAGTCATGGTTGTGGAAAGTATGTCGTTGATTTTTTATCCATTCTATATTCTTCATAAAAATGAATATAATACATGGATTTTGGCTCTTGTACCCTAATTTTTCATTCTTTGTATGTTCTTCATATTTTATCCAAACTAGGATAAATCAAAACATGATACATGACCATAACCCCACTACTGAGCTAAGGTAGGTGGACTATAATTTTCATTCAGAATTTTATTCATTATAGTGTTATCAACCTTTTTATATCCTACGTTACTTTTCAGAGTGGGCTCAGTTTTGAAAGTTTAAATTGAAATAGATGAAGTAGGGACATTTAGGTATTCCCTTATGTTCCTTCAGATGTGTTGGTGGTTTTTTCCCCAAATGTATTCCAGCCAAATGGTTCCCCATTCCCTTTCTTTTGTTTTTACTTTTGATGAACTACACAAGGGGTGTGTTATTGAGATTTCCTATTTAAGGAAGATCAATTTTAATGAATGTTATTGTTTTACAAGCTTAGGAGATTTTCTGCCTCATTTCCATGTGTTTGCATATAATTCCATGCATAAAATGATTTTGTGCTTAAATGGAATTTGTGAAAATACTTGGTATACTCATTGGTTGTTTCAATATTTCTTATGTTTTTTTATGTAATTGATAAGGGTCAAACCATCTTTATTGAACCAAAAAGAAACAACCTCTTTAAAGAAATGGGAGAAGAGGAAACCCGTTACATGAAAAGTGCATAGAATATAGAATAAAAAGGACCCAAAGACCTACACAAGGATCATTATACATCTTGTTCATGATTACATTGGATGTCTTGGGCCTTGCTACCCCTTGGATCTGAATTCCTTGTACTCACATATGAATTTTTGGTACACATCCTACTGGGACTCCAACCAGTGCCTAAACCGATTTTCCATCAAGATGCTCCCAGGACTCAATATGGATGAATAGGTATTCAACACCTTGTATCTAAACCTTCATGGTTTACACTTAATTGCATGGAAAGTTCTTGGAAATTGTGATAAAAATCATTATACAATAAAACAGTGGGATATATGAATATAGTTTTATGATAAGGCTGTGATTTTTTGATATGGATTCTATATACGGTGAGGCTATGTGGAAAGGATATGGGTGGTTTTATTGCAAGACTATTTTGTTTTTTTATTTTCTCTAGCGGACTTATTAGGAGCTAACACCAATTTAAATGAGCTGTGATAGGCTATTAGGATTTTCTTGTTATAGTAAACATATACCATTGGAATTCACACTTTTGTTAATAATTTCTTACACTTGTTTAACTTATTACATCATGCTGCTTAGAACTATATTTATCTTTGGGTAGTTACCTACTAAGATACTATATCACACCCTATTTGGGACTCCTTTTGGACCAAAATAGAGTATATGGTTGTAGATGATAATAGGGGAAAGCACCCTAACAATGGTTGTTGAACATTTATTAGGAGCAGGAGAGCATGGGACCATGCTGAGGCTTGTGTTGATATATGGACACTTTTTTTTATTTTGGATTGTAGATACTTGTACCAAATTTTTATTCCATGTAACTATTTTGTATATTTTCTAGATACCTGTTCCAAATGCATAATTGTATATGAGACACTTATAGCTTGTTATATATTCCTTTCTTTCTTGTCAATTATATCTTCTATCTGATTATTGTATCTACTTCCACTATTGAATGTGAATGACTTATGCTATGATATACTCTAGTAACGATTGAATAGTCTCCCTAATGAGTCATATAGGCCCTCACTACTAGTAAGAAGCCCCTGGAATTTGTGGAGATGTGCATGAGGCCATGTAGCCAACCGAGCTCCTGGAATTGTTGAGTGGAATCTTAATCAGAGATGTTAAAAAGTGGTATTATGGGATTTTATTTGGATTTATTTACTGTATGTTGACAATATACATGGATAGGAAGAAAATGAAATTTGGTAATGAGTGGTTCTTGGGAGTAGCTATCCCATGTATAGGGAAAATCCAAATTTCCCTTAATGAAACTATTATTTTTATGGTTTTGACTATTATAGTTTATTAGATTTCAATGTTCGGTGACACAAATTATTTATGATATTACTATTAATATGATTGGGTTTTATTTACATTGCACCCAATTAGATGAGGGTATGCCATCTCTTGCATAAAATAGGAACTTGTTATAAATCACATGTCATGCATTATGCCCTGCCATTTAGGATGCGTTGTATTATGCATGCAGTTAGGATAGGTTTTGTGATAGTTATTCTTGCGGTTTTGATAGGCATTTTGTAGAGAATAGAGGGGTGATTTCAACTTTAAATTCATAAGGTGTATGGGACTTTATAAACTAGAAAATTATGCACCTTTTTAAATTCTGTAGTCAAAGTCAATTTGATATATATTGATTATATGGGAATCAAATTTTGGTTCATGAGGTGTTATGGGACCTTATTGATCAGAACATGGTGGAACATGGGTTAAATCATTTGAAAAAATGAATGTCAAATGAAAAATGGAGACTTTTCCTAGAACTGAATTTTGAGGTGGAAAGAGGATGGACATCTAGTTGTGTTGTGGCTGTTCGTCATTAAATCCTAGATTTAGAAGAATGTTGTGGGTTATGGATTTAATTTTGGATTGTTTTTACCTATCTTATTCTTTTGGGATTCTAATTTGATATCATAATTTTATGAGGCATGTGTTTGTCAATTTTGATACAAGCCACCGGGAAGACCTCCATTGGTACTATGTGAGGGAGGTTTCAAGCATACTCTAGAGGTGGTGGTCCATGGGATACTAGTCGATCCTCCTTTAGTGCCACCTATAGCACCATAGAATGTTCTATACATATGTGCTGAGTCACATTTCTATGATAGGTTCTTTCAGCTTATGATGACTTTTAAGGGAGCACCACAGCCTGCCTTGGATATGGCTGTGTAGACCCAGGTGTTCCAATAGCAGCATCCTCCAAAATTTCAGGGTATGGTGGTCCACAGGCTGTGAGGTTTTGGCTTGAGACCACGGTATATATTTTTGAGCATCTAGAGATGCCACCTAAGCGGATGGTCTATCTCACCACTTATATGCTATGTGGAAAAAAGTGTGGGTGTGATGTTATAAACTAGGATGTTGAGTTGCGATATATGGGTTAGTCTATTTTCTATACCCGCTTCTATGACTACTTTTTCCACAAGACTCTGCAGGTAGATCATGCTAGTGATAACATGCATCTGGAGAAGGGATCTATGACTGTTATGAAGTTCTCATGATTCTTTATATAGTTGTAGCATTTTTCACTGACGTACCTTGCTGACGAGTTGTAGAGAACATGCTACTTCGAGGATGGTCTCTGAAAAGCTTTCAAATCTCAGGTTAGTGTTTTTATATTAACATATATCACTGAGATTGTGAATCAAGTAATAATTACAGAGTGGGACCTAAGGGAATATGGGGTCATAGATCAAGGAAATGTTGCTTGTTGACCTAGTTGTTCTACATTGTCTGGTAGAAAGTTCCGTTTTCAGGCTTCCCGCGAGGTGAATGCTAGTCAGGCTATGGGTAATTTCAGCTCAGTGTTTTGTTCCCAGAGTTTGAGGGGAGGCCAGAAGAGGGATCAGTGTGACCATGTCCCAGTTGAGTGTTGATATTGTAGAAGTATGTGGAATTACCATTAGTTTTGCAGGGCCAACCATTCACTATGTGTGGAAGGGGGTCATCTCTGACACCAGGTTCGAGAGCATGTTTCTCAGCTTCACATCAGGTAGGGATCTGGAACAGTGTAGGATGATCATCTCAAGGCATTAGTGGTCATTGAAGATGTATCCAGATACCAGTTACACCAAGACCTTAGAGTGTACCTACTCTAGGGTAGGGATTTTGTTTCATAGGGCCATGGTACGTTCCAAATCTATTCTATATAGCCTAACCCTGCGGAGAAGTGTGTCGAACCATCTACAGTGAGAGGTATGATATTTTTTGCCTTTATTATTGAATCTCCTCTTTTGGATATTGGTGTAACTAATAGTTGCATATCTGAACTTTTGATGAAAATCCCTGGGCTTTTTGTGTGGTCTTCAAAGGGTGTTTTGATTCTAGAAACATTATTAGGAATCAGAACGGATGATGTGAGCTAGTACAGGGAGTGACCCTTTGAGTTTGTTTCATTGCACCTTTCAATGATCTTTATTCCCTTGAGATGACTGAGTTTCACATCATTATCGGAATGGAATGGTTAGTAGCATAGAGAGCTTATGTTGACTTCTATCCCCCGAGGGTGACTTTGAAATTACCAGAGGGTGAATTCATTACTGACAAGGGTGAATGTGATGTTGGGAAAATAGATATGGACTCCAGCATCATGGGATGGGAAGAATGATATCCCAAATGTCTAGTTTATTTTTGGATGATCTGAGAGTGAGTGAAGAAGACTTTCCACCAGTGGTGGATCGTTTTAGGGATGTGTTCACAAATGAATTTTTTGGGTTACCTCAAAAGAGATAGGTAGAGTTCTCTATTGATCCAGTTCTAGGAGCTGCGCCAGTATACATATCTCCTTACAGGATGAATATAATGGAGTATTAGGATCTCAAGATGCAACTATTGGATTTGGAGGAGAATGATTTTATTTGAACCACTTCTTCTCTATGGGATTTTATAATCTTTTTTTGAAAAATGTTGATAGAAATATTAGGATATGAATGGATTATTAGAAAAAAACATGTTAAAATTAAAAACGGTTATCTATTACCACCAAAAGAATTCCTTTTTGATCATCTATGCAGATGATGATTGTTCTTATAGATCTACATGAGGTCAGGATATCACCAGGTATGTGTTCAAACTGTAGACATACATTGTATGGACTTTCGTAGTAGATATAGTCAATACATGTATATGTTTATGTTTTCTGGTCTCACAAAATTTCTAGCAGTTTTCATGGCACTGATGAACCGAGTGTTCCATTTTTTCGTGGATTCTTTCGTGGTGGTTTTCATGGATGATATTTTTGTGTATTATTACAATCTACACATCTATGAAAACCATATTGATATCATTTAGAATACATTATGGTAGAATTAGTAATATTCTATTCTCACAATGTTCCACTTATTATGGATCAGATTCACATCCTGGGTCCCATCATCTTAGAGAAAATCATATAATTAGACCCATAAAAGGATAGCTATGTAGTTTCTTGGGAACATCTAAAGAAGCCTTTTGACATATTAAGTTTCTTGGGGATACATGATTACCATAAAAATTTCATACTGGACATATCATGCTTATCTGTTCTATTTATGTGATTGACTAAGAAGGGTGTGAAGTTTGTATGGTCATATTTTTATGACACAAACTTTCAAGAGTTTAATGGAAGGTTGATGTTAGCACCAGTCATGATAATTCCAAAGCAGGTTAGGATCTACACTATGTATTGTGCTGCATCTGGTATTGAGATGGGGGTAGTGATGATGTTGGGGGATAGATTTGTGGTGTATGGGCATCAGATTTTGAGACCACATGAGAATAATTATCTGATTCCTAATCTTGAATTAGCAGAAGTAGTTCACACATAGTGCAGTTGGAGTCATTATTTATTAGTGGATCATTTTATAGTGTATACATACCAAAAAACCCTCAAGTATATTTTTAGGCATCATAATATGAATATGAGGAAGTAGAGGTTGTTGGACTACCTACTGTCCTTTGACTTGTTCTTGCCTACATACCTGGTAAAGGAAATGCAGTGGTCGATGCACCGAGAATGAGGAATCATAATCAGGTACTATAAATGTAGCATAGTGAGTGTAAGCCTATGGAATTTTTCTCTGAGATGAATCTAGATATTCATGAAATTCCAGGGAAAAATATCAATAATCCATAGTTGTGACCTCTACCCTATTGGATAGATTACGGATGAGACAACTATCAAATTTTGAGGTACTAGTCCAATGGGAGTGTGTGTTAGGTGAGGACCAACCCCCTTGTTGTACTATGGATGATGATGAGATCCTATGAATAAATGGACATGTTTGGGTTCAAATGGATATACACCATGAGATGATGTAGTATTTTCATGCTTTAGCTTGGGCAGTGCACCCCAGAGTCACAAATATGTTCTGTGACTTGTGACGTTAGTACAAGTCATTGGGTATGAGGTGAGAGGTACTTGGTTTTGTTATGAGGAGTTCCACCTATCATTAGGTGATGGAAGAACATTTTTGACCAGCCAAGAATTTATAGAAGTTACCAATTCATTAGTTGAAATGTTATGATGTCACAATAAATTTCATGACTAGTTTACTAAGATCACCTCAAGGTAAAAAAGTTATGTGGGTTGTTTTTGGTAGGCTCTGGAAGGCTACTCATTTATTACAGATTAAAGAGAGATTTAGTGTTGATGATCTTGGAAATTTGTATATATATGAGATAGTATGAATTTACAGTGTTCCATGCACTATCGTTTCAGATTGGGTTACACACATTACGTCTCATTTCTAAAAGAGTTTTTAGAGGGAATTGGGTACACAGATGTGATAGAGAACAACATACCACCCTCATACTAATCTCCATTTATATTGTATGATATAGGTGCTATAGGAAATGTTTTGATCATGTGTCCTATATTTTGTGGGCTCTTGGGAGAGAGACAATCCTGTGGTTGAGTCCACATATAATAATATTTATCAATTGATGATACAGATTGTAGATTGTGTAGATTTATATGGTAGTCCATGCCGACCACCACTAATAATTATAGGTAAGTGTGGATGCTTTAATAGGACCGTGTCTCACTCAATAGACATCTAAGCTGGTATAGTTGATTTAGAAGTAGATAGATACTACATAGTATTGAAAAAAATCATAATCCAATAGTTGCAGATGAAAACTAGATTTTGAGGTCGTGGGTCAGGTTTTCTTACGAGTTTCTCCAAGGATGGGACATAAATGGATCAATAGATAGGGTAATATTTCACTGAGATATGTTGGTCCATTAGAGATTCTAGAGAAATTCTAGTCAGTAGCCTATCGATTTCAATTACCTTAGATGTGTTGATCCATGCACGATGTCTTCTACATATCTCAGCTGTGACACTATCATTCATACATGTCTCATGGGTTTCCTCCCATGGAGGTTGATTTGTAGGTTGATGAATCCTTTGAGGAGAATCTGACTCATGTTGTTGATAGGAGAAAAAAATATTTTTTAAGGTTGATTAGTTCCCCTAGTGTTGGTGCTATGGATGGGCACCTATTTATAGGATGATAATAGGGAGTGGGAGGTTGACGTATGAACTTAGTGGACAGATTTGTTTTTAGACGATCCTTGACAACCAATGAGAAGAGAATTTGATGAATAATTACTTTAAGGGGAAGATTGTATGATCCTTGGTTTTTTCAAGTATAGATCTTTTACTTTTCAGTTAAAACGACTTTTTTACTTTCCTTTTGGGAATAGACCCTAAGATGGGCCATGGGAAGGTTGGGTTATTTTTTGAAATGAACAGGTAGGAATATTGTGTACTGGCTATAGGACAGTTACACAATGTGTAATTAGGATACACGTTGTGTATTCCAATTACATGACATGTAATCTTCCAGCCCTGACCTTTCATGACATGTTAGTTTTCTTTTCCAAAAAGGAAAAACCAATCATTACCCACAATGTATATAAATTAAACATCATGTCATTTCCTAACTATATTTTTTAAAAATAGAGGCATAGGCCTCTATGTTTTATTTTGGAAAAAAACTTTTTATCACATTTTGGATGCCAAAAACCATCTTTTACAGTATTTCAGATCTAAGTGTCATCCATATTCCATTTCATCCTTCGTCCTTCACATTAGAACCTCCCTAGTAATTCCTTGATTCCTATTTGTCTATTCACAGTTCTTCAGAAAAATCGACACACTATTTGGATTTAGGTTTTTCCCGTAATTTCTCATTCTTCATCCCTTCTTCTAATTTCTTCTAATCCCGAATGAATCATGACTTGATACTAGACAATAACTCCACTTCCAAGCAATGGTAAGTGGTTTATACTTTTCTTTCATCATTTCATGATTTCAAGTCTTATCAAACATTTTTTTCCACCCACTGGACTTTTCATCTTAGGAACAGTTTTGAAATATGGATCTGAAATAGAAGAAATAGGACCGGTTAGGGATTTTTTTGGTCCCTCGAGATGTGTTGGAAGTTTTTCCCCAACTAAAGGTGACCCATATGGTGTTCTGTGCGTTTTGTATGGTTTTTACCTATTCTGAACTCCCCAAAGGGCATGTTATAGATATTTCATAGTTTAATGAAGATCAAATGTAATTAATTTGGATGTTTTACATGGTTACGATATGTTTTCCTCTTTTCCCTATGTTTGCTTATGATTCCATGCCTAACTTGATTAAATGATGAAATAGAATTTTTTAAAAGAGTGGGTATACTCATTGGTTCTTTTGAAATTTCTTAAGTGTGTTATTGGGAATTTTGATAAATGGGTGAGTATAATCATGTGATGTGTTTAATGTCTAATGGTCATAAATGGGTGTGTATACCCATATGGAAAAATTTGAATGAAATGGATTTAATTAGTGGGATGAGTAATAATGATTTTTATTTTCAAATTGAATGAATGGATGATGGATTATATAGGTTCCATTGATATATTTACATGGATCTAGAATGTAGTATTGGACACCTTGGATGAGTATACACCTTGGGTGTTGATTTCATTGGATGCCTCGGGCTATGCAACCCCTTGGATTCAGATTTTATGGAATTGCATAATTCATATTGGTACACATGCTCCTAGGACTCCAAACATTATTATAATATGTTTCCATCGAAATGATCTTGGGAATCGATGAGGATGCCTTGGTCTTTAACACATTGTATTCAGTTCTTTCTGATCTACAATTAATTATATAGTAAGGCCATGTAAATTATGATAAACCTCAATAAAATCCATGGTCGTCGGATTTGTGACTGTATTTGTATGGAGGGGCCATGGGTTTTTGATATGGATTCTTTATACGGATGTGACATGTGGATATGATATAGAAGGTTGTGAAACGAGGCCATGTTGTTTGTTTTTATTACTGGTAGTTGCCTTGTATGGAGAAAAAACGTTTTCTAAGGAGCCTTGAGAGGTTGTTTGGTTTTACATGTTGAAGTAGACATATTCCATAGGCATTCACACATCAGTTACTACTTACTTACACTTGTTTAGATTATTTCTTCACGATTCATAGAATTATATAGATATTCTGGTGGTTACCTGCTGGGGTGTTATCTCAAACTCTGTTTGGGCCTCCTTGGGGGCCAAAACTGATTATATAGTTGTAGGTGATAATAGGGGAAAGTTCCCTAACCTTGGGTGTTGATCATTGCTTTGTATCAGCAGAGAATTGGACTTAGCTGAGTCTTGCGATGCTACTAGGACACTTTTTTTCTATTAGATTTTTGATACTTGTATCATATTATTCTTCCATATACTTATTTTGGATGTTTTATCAATATGTCAACAATCTATATCATTGTATATGTGAAACTTTCGTCCTGTTATATATTATTTTTTTAATGTCTATTTTTTCTATTTTCTGCTTGTTGTATATGCTTTCATTATTTAATGTGATTGACTTTTAATGTGACATATTCTAGTAATTAAGGAATAGTCTCCCCAATGAATCCCCTAGTCCCTCACTGCTAGTTTGAAGCCTCCAGAATTTGGGGAGATGTATTTGTGACCTTAAAGCCAACTATTCCAGGGATGTTAGACACATGAAATCGATAATAATCTTGTATATGAGATTAGTTCTGGCAATGTTTTATATATCTTTATTTGGATGTTTATCTTCTATTCTATTATTATTGTGCTTCCACTATGGTGGATTACTGTTCTAGTGTTGATAGTGTTTATTCCATCATCTAATTCATTGATATAATACATCCCCCACTGATCTATATGAGTTCTACGACTTTTTTACCCTCTGACATGAAAGAATAGTCTCCCCATGGACACACCTAAGTCCCACTCTACTATTCAACAACCTCTATCATTTGGGGGGAAAAAATTGAGTTTATTTGGCCAGTAGTCTTGTAGCGCATTCAGTGGCATCTAGGCCAGGGACAAAAAAATTTGAATACCACGGTAACAAATCTTTTAGCAATATATATAACTTCTATAACCTAAAAACAAATTTATTAATATATCAACACATAAATATTTTAGGTTTCTCAATGTACACTTATTCCTTAATCCCACCATTGATATTATACAACTTTATAATGAATATATTTGTTTCATATTTGATTATCTAGAGTAAAAATATATCCTTATGATTTCAAGACTAGAAGAAAATATATTATAGAATTCAGTTATTTTATATTGAGAGTATCAATTTGTAAAAAATCTTTTCTTTGTTCCTCATCCGCTATCCATTATCATTCATTGTTTTCCAAATACCCATTTTAATATAAAAAAATAATTTTTTATTAAACTAGTAATCAACTCCCAAGTTTTATTATTTTCAATCAAATCCATTTCCCAATTAGTGGAACAAATTCACTCTTGAAAACTCAGTGATTCATTCACAGTCATTGGTTCGACGTGAAATATCATTGGTTTATGGGATGATTTCCTCGAGGACCTGATTATTTTAACTATATTTCAATGATCCCCAAATATATCTTAGACCTCCACCTACATCTTAAATCATTTATAAACTAAATATTTTACCATTAATCGAATAATAATTTTAATAATCATCTTCTTCATTCCTATAACCTAAATCCAATATATTTCTAAAAACACTTGAAAATTTTTAGTCCAATTATTCACCAAATCTATGAAACATATAATTTTTTTTCACACTTATAAAATTAGTTTTGTCACTTATTCATCTCAACACAATCAATGAAATTTCATGATTATTTATTGAAAGAGTTATATCCCTTTTCATATGGTAGATATCAATGTAAAATTTCATTAACTCATCATTTTTTCAAAAACTATCATATTTCCATCTTTAAATTTTTTTATAAAATGTATTCATCAATCCCGAAAATACTCTAGGATTACAGTTCTCTTAAAATAAATATCATAATAATACATATTATAGATACAATGATAAAATAAATTATTTTTAATTTGAATTGTTATACTAATCACTTGCCTCTAAAAGAAATGAGATGTACAATGTTCCCCCAACATGGATTGGTCCATAACAATCAACATTTTATTATTCCTATGAAATACACTATTTTTTTGATGTATATATGGTTCAATATACTCATGTAGAATACCATTATTTTATTGGTAAGCTTCAATGAATTATCTTAAATATTCTTCCCCATTATCTGAATAGAGTATATTCAAAGATTAACCACATTCCATTTCATCACTTCTCTTGAAACAATACATCCCATTGAATGAATAAAATGTATTCCTTATTAACATGAATCAAATGATATGAGTAAAATAATTAATAAATTAGATATATTATGTATCATCATTAATTTATTTATTCATATTCAGTCCCGATATACCTAAAAGTAATTGTTCAACATGATTATTTTTGAATCTCCTCTAGTTTATGTAAATAAGTTAATATATTTTTCTTATGGCAGGTATAATTATCCAACTATCTCTATTTTCTCAAAAATAGTAAACTAAACACATTTATTTCTATTTTCAAACTATTTATAATATTTTTTAAAATGTGATCATGCCTTTTATATCACAAAAAATCATCCTCCTCTATTCTCAAGTAATAAGAATTTTAAGCTTCTTGCACTTAAAATAAGTTTTTTAATATTGATTTACAATGAATCACAACTCATCCTTATTTCATCCAATTACCAAACCATTCATCCTTATAAAAGCATACTTATTTTCCTATATCATCACAATGTATTGAAACACAGATCAGGATATGTTTCATACTATAAATTAAGAGTGCATGTTTTGAATTCATCTTCTTATCATTAATCTCCATTAAGTAAATCCTATTGATATTTCATAATTCATCATTAAAAAATGTGATAAATATTTCCATAAAATTATTAATTTGTTTGAGTTTCCTAAAATTATTCATCACATGTTATGAAAACCCATTTTCAATTATCCATGAATGACTAATTTCAAATCCTTCTAGGATAATTCCACAAAAAATATTTATCCTTTATTTTTTTATTATTTATATTTAAAATTATTCATAATCTATTTTTATATAAAAAATTAAATAAATTATAATAAATCTGATTTTATTAATAAAATATTGTATAAACTTTATTCAACACTTAAAACATATTATACCCTTGAATTCCTAAAATTTTAATTTACCTTCAAAATTTTTGTCAATGAAAGTTGATTCCTTATCAAATTATTTATTTTTAACTTTTTATAATTATTTAAATACTTTTTAGTAAAATAATAAATCATTTCCATATTATCATATCCATTAACACATCAATAATTTCTAAAAAATGGAAACCTTTTATGAAAAACTACCTGTTTTCCATACTATGACACATGTTTCCCTTCATACATTTACCAAATCATCATGGGTCCATTTTTAGAACCATAATTATATTATGTTATAGAAATTTTACCCTGTATATTGTATATTATTTAAAATTTTCACATTATAATTTGAAGAAGATTTTACCATCAAATAATCTTTCTAAAATTTTCATTATTTTGGAATTTAACTATTGAGACGTCATTCTTTATCATCATTCCATATTACTTATTTTTTACTTATTATATTTAAATTAAAGATTATTGAATCTATAGAAATAGATTTTTAAGTATTATAATGATCACTAATATTCATGGATTCATCAAACGAATTCCAACATCCTTTTAAAATTTGACAAACTTCTTATATGAATTTTTAGAAATTTAACTTGAGTTTATATAAATCCAATTTATCCACAATTTTTTTTAAAATATTAATTTTTTAATTCAATTTTTTTATTTAATGATCCATTTAAATTATTTTCCATGAAAATTATGACATACAAAATATCATATTCTTTCTCCAATACAGACTGTCTTGCTCATTGAACATTATAAACATTAATTTATTTGCTAGAAACGTTTATTAAATTATTATTATTATTCTATTGTATAGATAATTTCATAATAAATTTATACAATGTTATCATAATAATTAATTCTGTGTCTATTTCTTCATCAACCCTTTCACTAGATATATTCTCTTCATTGACTATATTCATCATAAATTTATAACAATGATCACTAAGAGATGAATCATTCTTTTCATTCAATATCATCATATTATCCTTTAACAATATTATAAAAATAACTTTTAAAGTTCAATTTTAATTTTTGTATATAAAAAACTTATTTTGGTTGAATTTTAACGACTTATTCTAAGAGAAATTTCATGACTACTCATGTTTATCAGTACTTTTTAATTCCTTTGGCTTCGAAAAACTTACAACAAAATTTCTAATACCTTGATATTTAAAGATCTTAAATGGTATTTTACCATGATAATTCACTGTTCTCACTCAAACACTTATTGATATAAGTGATTTGATATTATCAAGCATCATATAATCACCTTCATTAAAATATAAATTTTCATCTTCTTCTTCAAACTTTTTAATAGTTTAGTAATCCATAAATAATTTGAGAGAAATTTTATTCTCATCAATGAATCTATTATAGAAACACGAACCTTTATTCATATCATAAGTGACCAATGCACTATATAATCCATCAAATGAAAATATAAAAAAATAATTATCATCAACTGAAAGATCCTTTTCATCAACTATTTCTGAGAATATATAAAAAACATCATGAAAATAATTAAATCTTCCAGAGTTTCTATAAAACCTATTACATAAATAAAAATATCATTTACTTTAGTATATAAATCATCCAATATTTCTCATGGAAACATATAAATGTATTTTGATATCTCATTCTATGTTTAAATTTTTACTTTCATTGCTCTAGTGTTTCCTTTAGAAATATTCTAATGTTTTTCCAAAATTATTTTCATTAACTTGATAATTATAACCTATATGAATTTTTTATTTAAGGGGTGATTTTTTTTTCATGATATAGATTCTTACCTTTGTTAATCTACAATGTATCCCAAATATTGATCCCGAGTCCTTCATGGATTTTATTTCCACATGATTTATTAATCCTAACAATCAGTCTCGTCTGGGTGTTTACATAGATTTCAATATTTTCATAGAGCCAAAAAATCATAATTGAGGATAATTGGGGATATCCTTCTTCGAAAATTAGGTACACTATATTTTTTAGATTAACATTTTTTCATGTTCGAAAATTTATAATGTTTTGACCATCATTTAATTATTTAAAGAAATATCAAAAATATATTAGGTTTTTAATATTACATATCTGTTTTTTGATCTCTTCCAATGATTTTTATATTATTATCTAAATATGATAATTATAGACAATGCATGAAATTATATTAGTTTTTTTGAATTTTTCTATCAATGTTCCAAAAATGGAATTAGTATTTTGATATTGACACATAATATATAATTTTGTACTATTTAACTTACTTTACCTAGATTACTTCTCTACTTGTTTGAACAAATTTCCATGTTTCTAATTTTTATCCACATTGGTAATCAATTAAAATTATATTTAAAAATGAAAAACTTTTCAAGACACTATCTTGTAGGGTTTTTTCTATGATTGGTATTTTCCAACCACTTAAATATCATTTTTGGATTTAAAATTTTATCTCTATATTCTATTAATAAGTAAAATATGAAAACCATCAAACTTACATTATTTATTTTCTTAAAATTTATTAAATTTCTAAATATTTTTGAAATAAATTTTTGAACCCTCTTACCACTTAATTTAGGTTTTCCAAAATGTGAAGGTAGAATATGGACTTGGAATAATGTAAATACGATGGCACCAATGATTTTGTAAAATGTTAGGAATAAGTTTTCCCTTCTAAATTTAAATAATATCTTGTAAGATAGAAATCATTTTTCATAATATAGATGAAGATTAAAATAAATATGTGTCCAATGATCCTATTAGTTCTCATTATTTTACTAACACACATGATATATAATACATTTATTATTTTGTGTAGGTTTTTAAAAATTCATTAACTTACCCTAATAATTTAATAATTTATTAACTCACCCCAGTTGGGCATCAAGAAGACCTAATGGTCTGTAATGAATCTGCAAATTATTTACATGAAAAATCATTAAAACTGAAAAAAGGATTCTTCCACTCAAGTGATAAAAAAAAGGTAAGAGACTAGGGGTGGAATCATGAGGATTTATCTCCCCTAACCTAAGAAGAAAACTAATCATAAGGATTATTCAAAATTAGAGAAAACAATTATTACTGGATCCTTAGGAATATTGTTTAATTGAAACTATGCCCTCATCCACAAGAATATGTTGTCAAATAACCTTCCCCAATCTATGATGAGTATGATTTAGATGATATTCATAACTGTAAAATCACAATAAGGATGTCAAGAAGGTTTATAAGGAATGAATTTTCTCTTGGGATGAAGAAAATAACACTATGAACATACAAATATATCAAAAGGGTCTATAATTATTCATGAATACATAAAAATTATAGATCTTATGTTTTCTAAAATTTAAATGGAATTTGAATAGATTCCAAATTTTTATTCCATCCATCTTCCTTAGGAATAAATTGGTTCATATTCTTCTTTGTTTCTTAGTTTGGACGTATATAAGAATGAATAAAGATGTAACATAGAGATAAATACATGATGGTTCACTCAATGTGAATACCCCATGAATTACAATTATTAATTATAATGATTTATTTTTAAACTAATCTATAGAATCTTTTAGGATGGATTTATTATACAGTGGAAGAAATCATTTGGAAGGAGTTTTCCACTTCCACGGTATTGTTGAAACTTATGACAGAAACACTTATTTGGTGATCCATTATAAATTAAATTGTGAGGTTTCTTACCTATCACACCCCATAATTTCACTTCTATATCCAAGTTTCATAAAAACCGTTTATATATATTTGATTTTATTTGAACTAAAGCAATGATGTTTTAACAATAAATAATTAAAATATCACTCATAAATATTGAGTAACATAAATTAAATATACCTTTTAGGTTTTTAGTTTTTTAGAGTTAGAATTTTTTACTAACATAGATTATCTATTTATCTTTAAATAAAATATTTTTTTCTATATATCTGAAACCACTTAATCGGTGATAAGTCTTCCAAATCACCCAAAATTTGTTCCATAGAAGATATTATTCTAGAAATATCATGTGTAATAATTTTCATTATAACTTGGTGAAATTGAAACATAGGAATAGTAAGATAAAATTTCTATTGAGTGAAAAAGTAAGCAATAATAATCAAATATCATAAGTGAGAATTAATAATATGATATGGATAGATAATCAAATTAGAAACATAATAGAGTGAAACCGAAACCATAACAAATACATGGATGAAAATAGGAATAAAAATATCACATGGATAACATTTATAAGATACATATATATGAAATTCATAATGACATATATATTATTACATTACCCATGTAAAACATCATGATATTACCATCATGGCATTTAGTCTATGAAATATTTTGTTATGGGAAGGCATACACCAAAATACTCAATCTATTTTGTCTCATCAGAATAATTGATGTATTGAGGGGAAATATATACTAGGAAACACATATATATAATTAGTTGTAATTTATTAATCATTTGAAGGAATGAATAAACTATACAATTAATATTCATCATTATTTAGTAATAAAAAAACATCCATAATGAAAGAACAAGTATCGGAATTGTAAATACTTCCAAAATCAAAAAATGAAGTATATTTTGATGTAATAATTTTTAAACATGCAGCACATAGATTAAAGGTATATATTTTGTTCAATAATTTCCCCAATAAAACTATTTATGGCTATCTAGGTTATTATCCTTCATACATTGTAATGAAAAATAGGGTATTCACATAGGAAAATTGTTGAAAGAAAATTAGGCCTATAACTAAGAATAATTTAGAAATGAAAAGGTGGGGATAGATTTAAAAAGATTAATCCCCATAGAAAAATAATATTATAGGATTTATATAATAATACATTTAAAATATATACCCCAATAAAATGAAAAAAGTGGTTAATTCAAATCATATCTCCATGAAAGAAAATTGAGATGAAAATGCCCTTATTGTAATGGTAACATAACAATTAAAAGAACATGATAGGAATATTATAAAATTAAAAAATAATGGAATTAAATATATTCAATATAATTTAAATCAATATTTTAGTGAAAACACATTATGAATGAAGAAAGTGTGTCAATATCCCATATATCTCTTAGAATATAAAATATAGACAAATAATACTTATGACTATTGAAAAAAATCAAATCAAAACCTCTTGAAGGAAATGATTTCAAATAAAAATTTAAATATAATGAATAGTTATAGGATAATGAATAAAAATAATAAATTCGATTTAATTAAACCAATATAAATAAAACTTGTTTTATAATAAGAAATATGTGTCAAGGGATAAAAATTTGAGATAAGAAACCCTTAAGATATTATAAACCTTCAAACCAAAACTCAAATAAGGATAAAATTTTAAATTAAAAATTAAATATAAAAAATAATGATATTATAATGATAAAAAAATATACCAATGGGTTATTAATTACACCATATAATATAAAACATGGCGTATAATAAGAAATATAACTTAAGAGGTGAAAATTTGAGAAAATAAACCATATGATATTAAAAACATTTTAATAAAACCCCCTTTATGGATATAATTTCAAATAAAATATAAAATATGATGAATAATTATAGGATCATGGTAAAAAATATTATAGAGGAATTATATACACCAGAAAAAGAAAACATGGTTTCAAATAAGAAATATGTCTCATGAGGTGAAAATTGATATAAGAAACCACTTTTAAGTTGCATAAACATTGACGTAAGAATAATTTGACAATAAAATTATAATAAATAATTGTTGAAACCAATAAATTAATAATTAAGTAGAGTAATAATTACTTATTTAGTATAATAAATTAATCATAGAATAGTGTATTTCAATAAGAGATTGTGTAACTCAATGAAAAAATTAGTTAGCACAAACCCCTACAACCTGAGAAACTTTTTAGTAAAAACTCATTGAAGGATATAATTTAAAATTTTAAATTAAATATAATTATAAAATGAGATTATATTGATAAAAAATAATAAATTGGAAGTATATAAACCATTGCAAAAGAAACATGGTGTATAATAATAAATATGTCCCATGGGGTGGAAATTTGAAATAGGAAACCCATACCATAATTCATGGCTTCAACCAAAGTCCTATAATCTACTATATAAAAAACAACTATTTAAAACAACTATTTCACAACAATTTTATTATCTATTAATTTGAATAAAATTCATTTATAATTTTAATCTAAAATTTTATTAGTTAGTTATTTTTATTTTTCTATTGTGTTGGAGCAGCCATGATCATTTTTAACTAGTATTTTAATAACATGGTTGTTATTTATTATTCTCAAAATGATACTCATAAAAAGATCATACAAGGAACTTTAAATGATAATTTATAATAATTTATTATTTTATAATTTATTTTTATGGATATTTTTTTTCAAATCTTGTTAGATGAAATCGGTGATAATCATGTTTTAGGGATTTTTAAAAAATGAATGGTGATATCTTAATTAATCATTTTAACATTAATGTTACAATTAATGATCTGAAATAATATATATATTTAATTATTTATATCATATATTATGTGTGATTATATTCTAACAGTGATCAGTGATTTTAATTTATATCATTGATCATGTTCATGGTAGAACTGACAAAAACATGAGCCTGCCATAATTAATGGATGATTATGATAATGCAAGTGATTTATTTTGGGAATAATATTATCATTATAGAGGAATAATGATAATATTATATAGTTATAAGGTATTAAATCATATTTTAATAGATTTTAATTATTAATAATGAAATTATATAAAAAATGAGATACCTTACTTCTTGGAGGCGGTAGTCCGTACAACACACAATTAACTTTTTAATTTCATAAATAATGAGAGAGAAATAAGGAGTATTATAAATTTAAAATTAATAATATTAATTTTATTATATTTTTCGCATTTATTCTTAAATATCAACTTTATAACCATCTAATATAGGCATTGGTGAAAAAAGGAAGTTATCTTTTTATTGAGGAAGTAGTCCACAGAACAGAAAAATGATAATTTCTGTTTTTATTAATAGAAAAGGAGAAAAATGGTTAATAGATATTCGATTTGATTAAAAAATTAGAATATAGAGCATAATGATCAATTTTATTGTAATTAGAAAATTATATGCAGAAATGTAATAATGAAATGAAAATATGTTATGAAAAGTCACACACATTGAAGGCTTAGGCATTCCCTTATAAGAATCCTTAGAAATGGTGGTGTTGGGACAATATATTGAGAATATAGGGTCAAGGATAAAGAATATGATTATAAATGAATAGAAAATGTATGGTTCTAATTCTGAAAATAAATGTTTATGGTGGTATGTTAGGGTTGGGGAGAGGCCCCTTTTATAAGAGGTGAGAATGAAATCTTTGTAAATATTTCAAATTAATACAAAGAGATCTTGTGTTGTAGTTGTCAAGAATAATCCAAAATGAAATATAATGGATTGGGAGATGATAAAATGTTTAAAATACCTCAAAAATATATTTTTACACATGTTTTAACCATTTTTAATCACCTAACTCTTATAATTTTATCTTTTACCATGTTTAGTTTTAACGCCGTAAGCAGTCTTTACCAAAGTATTTCATTTTTTGTCACTAAAAAATAAAATTCGAATTATATAATAATTTGGGTATATTAATTTTAAAAATTAAATCCATTTTGTTAGATAAAATTTCTATTTTTATGAAAACTCTATTTTAGAATTAGCGCATGTAACATGCAAAAACCTATTTTAAGAAAAGTGTATTGTGAATATTAGGATTTATATGTAGTTTAAAATTATAAATCTATTTGATTTTTATAATATAAATTGTTTTATTATAAAAAAATACTTGGATTTAAAATTATTACATAACCAAATTTTAAACAAATAATATTAAATTAAAAGAAAAGGCGAAAACTTTTTTTATTTTAAAATATTAATTATGTATTTAAAATGTAAATCATAGATTTTATAAATTTAAAAAATTAGATATAAAATGAATATTTTTACTTCTTAAATACATATATTATCAATTAAAAGGTTCTATATATTTATATTTTTATTATATAAGTATAAATTCATAAAAGTAGTAGTTTTAGTAAAAAATGTATTTCCACTATTCACCTAAAAATCAAATATTTTAGAAATATACAAAAAATTAATATTAAGATAATATTAACTTAAAGAATGTTAAAATTATTTTTATGTTTAAAAATTTAAATTCTAAAAATTTAGAATTTTACTTTTAAATAAACTCATAAAAATATAATGAAAATGTTTTTCCTATGGAGATAAATTTTTAAAAAATATTAACAATTAATATTATTATTTCCAATAAATTACTTTAAAAATTATTGTTAACATATTTTACATATGAATAATATATTTTGTCTGTATAATATTTAGTATTTTAAAATAAATCTCATAAATCTGATTTTAGAAGTGTTGAATTTTAATGTATAAATCAATCCAATTATTAACTTAGCAACACTAATTTAATATTAATGAATTACTTAGTAATAATAATGAACTGCCTTTTTATTACTTCTTAAATTTAAAAATTTAGTCACATATATTTTTACATACCAACTCCATCACTACATTTTAATAGTTATATAAAATTCCATGGTTCATTTTGGTTTGGGGTTGAGTGTGAGGAAAGCTATCAGACACCTTACTTTTCGATAGAAAATTTAATTTTAGATATTGGGGTGTTTCATTTCAAGAGGATTTCAAGAAAAATATGTTATGTATCATTTTAATACTATGATCTTCAATATTCTTGGGATTCATGTAAATTTGATTCCCATCACATATATTACGATTTTATAGAGGTGTATTAAACTATTGGAGAGTTTCATTTCTCCAAATTATTTTTCTCCCAATATATAATATACAAATTCCAAACCTGTGTAAATTTATTAAATCATGTTTTTTCATGTTGTAAATTCTTTTTATTTTTTTTAAAAAAAATCTATGGTTGTGGGTTAGAAAAATAAACCATGATCTAGACTCTTTAGATTATTCGTTGAAAGAGTGTCTAAGATGGTGTTCCTTGGAAAAACATTTACCTCCATGTTCAATATATTAACCTGATTAATCATATAAACTTTTTAAAATAGTGTGAACTAATTAGTTATAATGTCACCTACTTCAAAATCCATCGAAATTAAATATGGAATCATTATCTCCTTCCATATAGAATAAATTATTCTGAAAAATTATTGAATACATTTTCAATTATTTTCATTAATATGATTCATGATGGATATAAAAATTTATAACTAAAATTTTGATTAAAAAATAGAATAGACTTTAACCCTAAACATTAAACATCTTCAATGTGTTTACTGGTTAACTAAAAAATACTCAAATACAAAATATATTAAGGTTATATAATATGTATTCATTGAGAGGTCTGTTAATAAATTAATATACTTTTTTAGTATTCTATACTAGTTAACATCAATGACTAGTTAAGATGATTGTAATCAAGGTATATTACAAAAATTATTTTCAATATTTAATTTCACATAATAAATTATTTTAATTTGGCAACCTATTTGGATCATCATCATTAATAAAACCACATTGAACAAGAATATTTATTATTTACACCATTTTAAATGAATGGATACATATTTGTCATGTCATAACACCATCCATTTTCATAATATATACTAGTATCATTGAATGGTTATGGAGAGAATGTTTTATCCCTGAAATCATATGAATAAAATGACATCCCAAAAATTATAGTGTGATTATGTAAAAAAAGATATTCCATCAATTATATAAAAAATAGAGACTCCAACCATTGAAATTAAATTCCATGTCTGGTTAAATAGAGTTCCAATTGTTACTTTTCCTTTAATCAATAGAAATATATAATTCAGTGAAGAACACATCTCGTTGATCCAAATAATATGTCATATTCTTCAAATATGTTGTATTGATGTATATACAAGTCATTAACATTCCTCAAGAAATCATTATTACTTATCAATAAAGTCATCTATAATCAGTCTTTAACTTACCAATGAAAATATATAAAATAAATCCATGAATAAATAATTCTCATAAGTCATGTAATAATTAGAATAAAAAATTATTCATAACACCCTCCGATTGTGTTATAGTTTTCCAATCACCATATTATTAGATATTTGTTTTTGAGAGTTCTCTAACCCTCTATGTAAAGAATAATAAAATATTGAACTTATTTCAATTGTGATATTATAAAATACCCTCTTTATCAATTTAATTCATAAGGTTACTTCCATATCTAATAGTTTATCAATATCTCCCTATATATACATTTTCAGTATGCTAAAATTGATATTCTATTCTTTAAGATTATGCTGCCAAATTCTCATGTCCTCGTTTGTGAAACATCATAAACTATCTTCTACCCTTGAATTCCACCGATTAAAATATTTAGATACTAAACTCCTTTACAAGAATAGAACCAATACTGTAGAGACCCAAAGCTTAACGTACATGGAAATTACATTACTTTTGCGGAAGGCTTAGTACATAACAAAAACACACACACAAGGACCGTAATAGTTTAGTGTCTTTGGAAACTTGGAAAATAATATTCTAATCGTGGTGAAATATCTTCAATATCTCCCATAAAGATAGTATTTTTTTACCTAAAACCTTTCATTATATTCTGGGGAAAATAAAACATAAAAGTGTGAGCTCAAATTCTCAGTAAGGGTAAACAAAATAAATATCAATCACATCATATTCATAAGAACATAACATTTTGGAAATCTTAACCTGCAAAAGAGATCATAATATCATAACATGGGATAAATCATAGTAGTGAAATGTAATCTCAATAATCATAACTTAAATCATGAAACATTGTGGAGTACACATATAATCATTGATAATCATATATTATTAGTCAAGACTCATTGCGAAGACTATCTTAGTGGACGAAGTCCATTTCTGAACCGAGTTTACTCCTCGTTTCAGTCCTGTTTCACTGAACCGGTATAACCTGCCGTTCCAGCCATGTATATCTCATGAGATATAAAATCTTTACCCAATGCATTGGAGGGAGATATTGGTCCCACCCATCTCATAATGATACCATTCTTATGTGTGCCACAAAATCATAAATCATACATCATTGCATAACCCATGTAATAAAAATGGGATTCTTGAACAACATGACATCATAAAACAATTCATATAAGATAAAGGAATTCATAAAAATAATTCCATCACAACATAATCAAATCAATGTAATAATAGGGATAGAAACAGAACCCTATATTATCTTAGATGGAGAATAATTTTGATAAAACACTTGAAATCCATTCTTGAGGAAAATATCTTTTCTACTTCAAAAACACTTTTCCATTCTTAACATGTCTTACAATTCTAAACTAAAAGAAGTTGATTAAAAATAAACATGAAATCTTGTAAAGGAATAATCTTGGAAATAATGTTTTAAATATCCATTCATGCCGTATAAGTTAAAAAAACATTCTTCTCGTACTTTTGTCTGAAAAGTCAAAAAGTACCTCATAAAAAACTGACAAAAGATTCATTTCATATCTTTTACTAAAAACTCGCTGAAGGGTAAAATTGGATTTAAACAATTGTAGGTGGATGGAAATAATATTACATATTGAGGAATCATGGATGTGGATGACAAAATATACCCCAGTAAATTCCAAAGTATAAACAATCTCAGATAAAAATGAGATTGTAATATTTCCCTTACCTTAGGTCTGATTTGCTTCGTAAGTGTCCGAACCTCCTGTATAATGATTTAAATAATGTCATTGACTTATTCCAGAATCATAATCATTATTATGATATCATATACAGTTCACATATGACTTTATTTTACCCGTTCTTTTGTAAATCCCATGTTAAAGAGCATTTTGGGTAAAATCGTTTCATTTGTTGTCCATGTCTTGACTTGTAATTATTCATATTATTACTTAGATCATGATTACTTAATTCCAGAATATAAAACATTATTTATGTATAATATATATTCAGAATATACATATATATAATAGATCAGTAAATGGAAAGAAATACACCATTCATGGAGACGGTAGGCCGTACGTACGCATGAACGCTGCTTTAGTTTCTTTATTGAGTTGAATGGAAGTAAGTAGATGACATACATATATATATACATAAATCTAGTATAATTATTATGTCATATATTTCATGATTAATTATTATGTATACTTTATAATAATTCATGAATGGTTAACGTGGACAATGAATCTCATCACGTCGTGGAGACGGTAGTCCGTACGTACACATGAGAGATGATATCGTTCTCATGATCGTTGGACTATATTGGAGTGTATGTATACTATTTCAGAATCAATATAACTTTACAATAATCATATATAGTTATTATTTACAACATTATACCCATCCAAGTAAGGTGGTGGTGGAAAATAGATTACACCATGGCATCAAGACAGTATTCCGTACGTACGCACGCGCGGTGATTTCATTTTCCGTAGGATGGATAGATGGTGAAATAGGGTTGTTTCATAATTTTAATAACATATCAGTATATGAGTGATACTGATTTTATTACTTAATATTGAAACAACATAAAAAGAAGAAGTGGAAGAAGAAATAAAGTTGAATGAATCGGTAACGGACATTACCTCTTCTTTGAATCGCCTCTTTGAGATCTCCTTTTAGGGCACTAAAATTGGTTTTTGAGGAAGAAAAGAACCTATAAGATGTTTCTAGGTAAGTGGATAAGAGAATTTGGCAGGGTTTAGCCGAGATTTAAGGCTCAATGTGGTGTGAGGAAGAGAGGGAGGAGGTGGCCTTTTATAAGGGAGTAGAGGGGCACCTTTGGAATAACTAAAAATATTATTTTATTATAAATCCAAATTCGGTTTTAAATAGATCCAAATTGATTTATCTCTAAGCTAAGGTGTGTATGGGTCGAAATACTCTCATCCAATAGAATTTAGACAAGTTTAGGTTCCTATTTTAACCTTATCATTTAGATTTAACATTTAGTTAAATATTTTTACTTTTACAGTGTCTTCTTGTGTTCTTACACTATAATGTTAATAAACATAATATAACAAGCCAAACGAATCCCATGTTGCTTATAATTAATATATATAACCATATCTAAGTCATTTGGCCTATCCTTATATTTTTAGGAACAAAATAACAATTAATAATATAATTTTTTTTTAAAACTATTTTATGTCAATTTTGACACTATTTTGTAATTGATTTTTTTGAAAATCATAACAGAATTATTAGTTCGAACGAAGTTAATTAAATCAATAATAACATGTGATATTAACATATAAAAATAGGGTAATTCATAAAAAGTCTCAAATTAAATTTATTTGGGTATTTATAATATCAATTATTCTAATTTTTCACTATTATGGTAATTACTACATCATCATTTTTGTCATAATTAAATTAATTTATTTAATGTCTAAAAATTATAAATAAAATATCATTATGTAGGAAATCTTATTATATTTCAAATTAACATTTACCATCGAATATATCTTATGTATAACCCTATATTGAAAATGTTTTAGTAAATAAACATTGATTTTAACTCTTTTAACTCTTCTTTGAATTAAATAATAATAAATGTCCTAATCTAATCCAAGTGGGCCTAAATGGTCATATTTTATTCCGAAGGTTGTTTTTTTTCAAATTAAACTTATCCAATAGAATTAGGACATGTGTTAGGGTAATAATAATATCAATTTTACCCTTAATTACCATATTTACTTTTAACCGTGGAAAAAAGTAAAAAGTTACTATTCACCAAAAATTATTTTCATTTCATTGAACAACATTTTACTTACTGACATCAACCGTGTCTCTAGGATTTTTGAAATTACACTCATAGAAGAGGTAAAATTAGGTTTTATGAAAAATTCATTTTTTTTAAACTACCACTAAGTGGTTTAACTATTCATTAAAAAAATGAAAGATTCTAGAAAAAAACAAAAAAATTAGGCCTAAGCTATATATGATATTATGAACTCAAAAATGATTTCTATTTTACCAAATTCAAAACATATCAGTTGCATTAATTAATTTAAAAATTAATTTCCGTCGTCAAAACAAATAGCGTGTTTTTAAAAGATAATAACTATCAAAAGATTGACACTTGTTTATGTATGGTTTAAATGTGAAATTACATCAAATGAAAAACATTGTATTAAATTGTAAAAATATATTCTAAATATTCTTTAAAACCACTCAAATTAATAATTTATCACTACTAATTATTTTGATTAAAAAAGTTGTTTTTAATTAAAATTTAATAATATTCACTATTAATCAGAATATGAAAGTTGTCCGAAAAGTACCAAAATTTCATCCTAAGCTAATTTCGACATTCCGAAATCAAAAATGAAGTCCATTTTGAAAAATAAAATTTACAAAATTTAAAAAAGTGGTTATTACTATTCATAATGGCTAGTTTTAATAATATTTTAATAGCATATTGTTGTTTAGTGAAACTCGGTATTGCGTACTACACACGCTATCGAGGAAGGTCATGATTGCATGTAATGAAAGGAAAGTCATGGATGTGTGTTGTGCAAGCTCCTTTTGGTGTAGCGTACAACACAAGACATTAATGAAATTAAATAGAATATTTTTCATAAAACCTCGGGGTGTTACAGTCTACCCCCCATAAAATGAATTTCGCCCTCGAAATTCGTCGGAGTTATAAATGGTTTACTACTCTAAAGTTTATTTAATAGAAACCCATATCCTAAAAAGGAATACCAAAACCAATATTTAAAAACAAAAGTATGAAACATAACGGTTACCCAAATAAACTAATCACTGGGTTTCCACATATGTGAAAATATGGATATGGAAGAGAAATCTAACCATCATGTTCTGATGGAGAGTGGTAGAGAACATGGATATGAAAAAGCCAACAATCACAACGCCGTAGATTTGTGATGATCTAGGGTACCATCTGATTCATAGGATATAAGGGCTCTAGGACAACATTTTTGGTTTTCAAGATCATTTCCCTAAAGTTGAAGAATTAGAATTAGAATAAATACTTAATTTATTTTGGTACAATCTCACTGTTGTCTATGCCTTGAACAATTTCCACTTCATCACATAAAGAAATGAAGTTGAATTTGTTATCCGTGAAGTGTTAGCATATCATGTGATAGAATGATGGTTCATTCCATCTGTCTAAAAAAAAGGTTAGCAAAATTTATTAAATATACAAAAGTCGGTCTATATTGAGATTAATAATATATGGTTCCTAAAATGGATTTATACTTCATATATCATACTACTTAATATAATAAAACTAGTTTCTACTAAACAGAGACTTCCTGTAGGCCAGTGGTAGGCAATAAAGGCTAGTCTCACTTCGGTTGTGGGTTCGATTCCCACAGTCTTGTCCGACGCGATGGGTTGTCGCCCGTCCTGCAGGTTGTCCTTTTTCTAAAGCTATATTACTTTAACATCCCATCAATAATTTTGAAAAAAGTTCTATCCTAACTTATGTCCAACATATTCCATTCAAATATTTAGGCTTATCTAAAATACTTCGGTCCAAGCTCATAGTATAAAGAAAACGATTACCTGAAATGTCATCAACCAAGCATGTGAATACCATCATTTATCCCCCATATATCTTGTTGGTCACATTCCAATCCTGTGAATACTTTAATCATATATTCTCTTGAAAATGAATACCCATTGAACCTTAGTGAAAACATGAATGCAGTTAAAAGTTATCACTTTCCACATACCAAAATCCTCAAAATTCTATATACTCAAACCATGATATCACTTAGTCCTTATATCAATCATGATCTCATGAATACTGTCAAACATTTCATTTTCTCCTTATCCCTTCATTATGCGCATATCATCTACTTTCCAAAATATTTGAATAACTTTTCATGGTTACCGGTACATTAAAATTATTGAAAACCACAATAGAATAATACAAAAATATTCTAATACACGATAAAAAGTTCCTCAACAACATTATTCTTGAATACCAATACATAAACACTTCTATCCATCCTCTTCAATTATTGTCCTAGAATAAGTCCTTCCTTGATTTAGAAGTAACTTTTTAGGTCAGGGAACTGAGTTGGGTAATGCCCATGTTCTCCAAAAATAATACATTGAACTCCATAACAGTCTGTCACTCTATGACCCTTTTCTTCACACAGATAACATCGGTCCCTCCATTTGAGGTATTCCTCAAGGTTCTTCTTCCCTTCTTTAGAAATATCAATCTTCCTTTCTTTATGCTCCTCAACATGCGAACATGCATAATAGTCTATCTTCCTCTTCATTGATGAATTAGGCATACCACTAAATTTCACATTGTTAATCATATATCGCGATGACTAATTCGGCATAATCAAAATATCTTTCTCTCTAGGAATTACACAATTTTTTTGCTCATAGTCACCAATTTGTCCATTGGATTCAATGTTAACCTAATTCCTTCTGGTTCCCTCCATTTACTAAAACACAAAATGAATTCTGTGAGAGCCAAAAATCATGCTAGAGAAAACAACATAGTAAAGGGGGAGTACCCTTAATATCTAACATCTTAGATTAAATTCTAAGATTGTTAGCACAATTATAGGACTATAAACTATACGTATACTTAACCTTAGAGACATCCCTAGACATACATTAGAAATATCTCTAGGGATCTCACTAAAGTTCTCGCATCCTAGTTTCCAAAGGTTGACTAAACATTTCCTCTGATACCAACTATAGAGACCCAAAGCTTAACGTACATGGACATTACATTACTTTTTCGGAATTCTTTGTACATAAAAAAAACACACACACAAGGACCGTAATAGTTTAGTGTCTTTGGAAACTCAGAATATAATCTTCTAATCGTGGTGACAGATCTTCAATATCTCCCATAAAGATCTTCTTTTTTTACCTAAAACCATTCTTTATATCCTCGGGAAAATAAAACATAAAAGGGTGAGATCAAATGCTCAGTAAGTGTAAACAAAAGAAATATCAATCACATCATATTCATAATAACATAACATTTTGGAAATCATAACCGGCAAAAGAGATCATAATATCATAACATGGGATAAATCATAGTAGTGAAATGTAATCACAATAATCATAACTTAAAACATGAAACTTTTTGGCGTACACACAAAATCATTGATAATCATTTCTTATTAGTCAAGACTCATTGCTAAGACTATCTTAGTGGACTAAGTCCATTTCTGAACCGAGTTCACTCCTCGTTTCAGTCCTGTTTCACTGAACCGGTATAACCTGTTGTTCCAGCCATGTCTATCTCATGAGATATAAAATCTTTACCCAATGCATAGGAGGGAGATATAGGTCCCACCCATCTCATAATGATACCATTCTTATGTGTGCCACAAAATCATAAATCATACATCATTGCATAACCCATGTAATAAAAATAGGATTCTTAAACAACATGACATCATAAAACAATTCATATAAGATAAAGGAATTCATAAAAATAATTACATCACAACATAATCAAATCAATGTAATAATAGGTATAGAAACAGAACCCTATATTATCTTTTATGGAAAATAATTTTGATAAAACACTTGAACTCCATTCTGGAGGAAAATATCCATTCTACTACAAAAACACTTTTCCTTTCTTAACATGTCATACAATTCTAAACTAAAAGAAGTTGATTAAAATTAAACATGAAAACATATAAATGAATAATTTTGGAAATAATGTTTTAAAAATCCATTCATGCTGTATAAGTTAAAAAAAACATTCTTCTCGTACATTTGTCGGAAGAGTCAAAAAGTACCTCGTATGGAAAACGACAAAATATTCCTTTCATATATTTTACTAAAAACTCGCCAAAGGGTAAAATTTGATTTAAAAAATTGTAGGTAGATGGAAATAATATTAAATATTGAGGAAACATGGATGTGTATGACAATATATACCCCAGAAAATTCCAAAGTATAAACAATCTCAGATAAAAATGAGATTGTGATATTTCCCTTACCTTAGGTCTGATTTGCTTCGTAAGTGTCCGAACCTCCTGTATAATGATTTAAATAATGTCATTGACTTATTCCAGAATCATAATCATTGTTATGATATCATATATCGTTCACTTATGACTTTATTTTACCCGTTCTTTTTTAAATCCCATGTTAAAGAGCATTTTAGGTAAAATCTTTTCGTTTGACGTCCGTTTTTTGACTTGTAATTATTCATATGATTACATAGATCATGATTACTTAATTCCAGAATATAAAACATGATTTATATATAATATATATTCAGAATATACATATATATAGTAGATCAGTAAATGGAAATAAATACACTGTTCATGGAGACGGTAGGTCGTACGTACGCATGAACGCTGTTTTCGTTTCTTTATTGAGTTAAATGGAATTAAGTAGATGACATGCATATATAGACACATAAATCTAGTATCATTATTATGTCATATATTTCATGATTACTTATTATATATACTTTATAATCATTCATGAATGGTTAACGTGGAGAATGAATCTCATCGCGTCGTGGAGACGGTAGTCCGTACGTACACACGAGAGATGATATTGTTCTCATGATCGTGGGACTATATTGGAGTGTATGTATACTATTTCAGAATCAGTATCACTTTACAATAATAATATATAGTTATTATGTACACCATTATACCCATCCAAGTAAGGTGGTGGTGGAAAATAGATTACACCACGGCGTGGAGACGGTATTCCGTACGTACGCACGCACGATGATTTCATTTTCCATAGGATGGATAGATGGTGAAATAGGGTTGTTTAATTCTTATAATAACATATCCTTATATGAGTGATACTGATGTTATTACTTCATAATGAAACAACCTAATAAGAAGAAGTTTAAGAAGAAATAATGTTGAAAGAATCGGTAACAGACATTACCTCTTCTTTGAAGTGCCTCTTTGAGATCTACTTTTATGGAACTAAAATTGGTCCTTGAGGAAGACCAGAACCTCTAAGATGTTTCTAGGGAAGTGGAGAAGAAAATTTGGCAGGGTTTGGACGAGCTTGAAGGCTCAAAGTTGTGTGAGGAAGAGAGGGAGGAGGTGACCTTTTATAAGGGAGGAGAGGGGCACCTTTGGAATAACTAAAAATATTATTTTATTATAAGGCCAAATTCGTTTTTAAATAGCTCCAAATTGATTTATTTATAAGATAAGGTGGGTATGGGTAGAAATCCTCTCATCAAATATAATTTAGACAAGTTTAGTTTCCTATTTTAACCTTATCATTTATTTTTAACATTAAGTTAAATAATTTTACTTTTACAGTGTCTTCTTGTGTTCTTACACTATAAGGTTAATAAACTTACTATAACAAGTCAAACGAACCCCAAGTTGTTTATAATTAATATATATAACCTTATTTAAGTCATTTTGCCGAACCTTATGTTTTTAGGAATAAAATAACAACTAATAATATAATAGTTTTTAAAAAAACTAATTTATGTCAATTTTGACACCATTTAGTAATTGATTTTTTTGAAAATCATAACAGAATTATTAGTTCGAACAAAGTTAATTAAATCAATAATAACATGTCATATTAACATATAAAATTACTGTAATTCATAAAAAGTCACAAATTATATTTATTTGTGTATTTATAATATCAATTATTTTAATTGTTCACTATTATGGTAATTACTGCATAATCATTGTGTCCTATTTAAATTAAATTATTTAATGTCTAAAAATTATAAATAAAATTTCATTCTGTAGGAAATCTTATTATATTTAAAATGAATAATTACAATCTAATTTGTCTTATCTATAACCGTATATTAAAAATTTTTAGTAAATAAACATTGATTTTAACTCTTTTAACTATTCTTTGAATTAAATAATAATAAATGTCCTAATCTAATCCAAGTGGGCATAAATGGTCATATTTTATTCCTAAGGTTGTTTTTGGTCGAATTACATTTATCCAATAGAATTAGGACATGTGTTATGGTAATAATAATATCATTTTTACCCTTAATTACCCTATTTACTTTTAACCATGGTAAAAAAAGTAAAAAGTTACTATTCACCAAAAATTATTTTCAACTCATTGAACCACATTTTAATTACTGACATCAACCGTGTCTCTCAGATTTTTGAAATTCCACTCATAGAAGCGGTAAAATTAAGTTTCAATAAAAATTCATTTTTTAAACTACCACTTAGTGGTTTCACTATTCATCAAAAAATGAAAGATTCCAGAAAAATACCAAAAATTAGGCCTAAGCTATATTTGATATTATGAACTCAAAAATGAAGTCTATTTTACCAAATTAAAAACATATCAGTTGCATTAATTAATTTAAAAACTTATTCCCGTCGTCAAAACAAATAGCGTGTTTTTAAAAGATAATAACTATCAAAAGATTGACACTTGTTTATCTCTGGTTTAAATGTGAAATACATCCAATGAAAAACATTGTATTAAATTATAAAAATATATTCTAAATATACTTTAAAACCACTCAAATTAATAATTTATCACTATTAATTATTTTGATTAAAAAAGTTGTTTTTAATTAAAATTTAATAATTTTCACTATTCATCAGAATATGAAAGTTATCCGAAAAGTACCAAAATTTCACCCTAAGCTAATTTCGATATTCTGAATCCAAAAATGAAGTCCATTTTGAAAAAAAAAATTTAAAAAATTTCAAAAAGTGGTTATTACTATTCATAACGGCTAGTTTTAATAATATTTTAATAGCATATTGTTGTTTAGTGAAACTCAGTATTGCGTACTACACATGCTATCGAGGAAGGTTGTGATTGCGTGTAATGCAAGGCAAGTCAAGGATGTGTGTTGTGCAAGCTCATTTTGGTGTAGCGTACAACACAAGACATTAATGAAATTAAAACAAATATTTTTCATAAAATCTCGGGGTGTTACAAATACTATCCTCCCCATTTATCGAAAAACTAAAATGGATGAATGTGGTAATATGAATAGATTATCTAATAGGTATTTTGGGAGATAATTAACTCCCCAAAACACTTTTATATGCCATAATTAATCCATTGTTAGGGGATTTTTCAGGATATCTTTGATTTTATCATTATTTAAAATAGACTATTAGTGGATACCTCGATGTTACACCTTCCCATTTATAAATATCTAATTTATTTCAATGTGCCTTTACCTCAAATGTTATACTATGTTCATTGAAAAAATAATTTTTCTTTGATTGTTTCACCCAATAATCAACAGATACAAGACATTCACCATAATACCTTCATGTTATGACTTTAAAAAATCATTTGACTCATGTCTTGTGATTAAATTTAATACATAACCTCTATTTTGGTTTGAGTTATTGAAATTTTCTTGAAAGAGTTTATAGAATTTAATCTTCCACTAATGAAAAAATCATATCAAGAAGTTTCCTTTCATTCTTCAACACCACCTACAAAATCCATAGTGAAAACCCCAATTGTTTTAAGTATGAATATTTATTATACCTTAATACATAATAAAGAGTCCAATTGATGTAATATAAGATCAAAATTTCTTATATAAGATATAACTCATCTGTATTTATTTTGAATCATGAAAAAGAGTAATGATGTATAAAATGTTTAGTCCAGATGTTTGGGAGTAAAGTAGACTTCAACTAAGCCATTAGAAAATCTTTTAATCTATACTCCATATATTTTCATAAAAGTATAACTTGGTTCCATTTTTATGTATGATTATAACTATCTTGATTCTTCTATTTTTATCCTATTTAGTAGCTCAAAAAAAATAATTTTCTTATCAAAGAATGATGAAACCTATTGTGTCTATGACATGAAAACCCAAAATAATTCCATCTCACAAATCACTGATTCTTCAAAATGTTTTTCCATTTGGGTAGTGTGATCCTTATTATTATTTTCCTAATTTATATAAAATATAATGTCATCAACATCCACAATCATAATGAGTGGGTTTGTGTATTCTCACTTGAAATACATAATGTTATCCACCATATATATTCTGAAATTCATACACTTTTATCTACTATTATTCTTTGAATCCCATGATCAGGGAACATACTTGAGAACATATAATTAATTTTTCTAATTTTATTCTTGATAACAATCACCATCAAGGATATAAAATTATAGTTATTTAATATATATATCTTCCTCATGTTCAATTTTCCATAACTAAAGAGTAATTTTGGAACATAAAGAGTTCATAGATATTAAAGAAGATGACGGGTATTTAAAATTGAGAATATCTTTAACATCTACCCCAAACCATTGAGTTAGGTTGGATCAGTGGTGCTACTAAACTTAGGTGACATCCCTAAGACACAGAAGGCCTAAAATAAATTCCATGGGTTTCATAAAACATTGGGGGATGTTTTCCCTAGAGAAACAAATCATAAACTTATAATAAAAACTAAAAAAACTAAACCAATGATATTATACATTAGTAAAGACAATACAACTAAAATGAAAATCCAATAAATGTTTTCATTAGAGTATCAAACAAAAAAAGTAAGAAAATATAGAAAAAATGAACCAATGACATCCAAATGTTGTATCAATGATGTCAGATAACTTTAAAGACTTTAAGAGAGAACTCCAAGATACAAAAAACAACCTATGGAAGTTTTATACTGATTCACCACTAGAGAAGTATGATAACATTCCCTTTCCTCTATCCTAGTAAACAAAATATGAAAAAACACAAATGTAACCAAGATAGGGATCAATATAACACTCAATAACACTTCTTCAAAATAATTCCCAAATTGTTCCATTTGGACATGGAAACATCAGCTCATAGTTTAATAGATAATTTATATCCAAAGTAGAAACATCAAAACTATTATTAAATATAAAGGAGTTCAAATTAAATGCATAATAATTTATCGATAAATAAAATTTCAATAAAAATAATTATTATAAACCTATTTTTTTATTATTTCTTTTTCACTTTGTATACACATTCCATGTTTCTATCACACACACTTGAATTCTTAGTTACATTTCAACAATCATTATAGGTTTATCATTGATCAACCATGTAATTATAAGGTCACCAATCTTCAGGTTCCCTAATAGTAAACACACCTTATCCAGGGTTATGTCTAATGCAAAGGAACTCACGAAATCTATGTATTTCAATAAAATAATCAATATCATTTAGTTACATATAAAATATATCTTCCCTTTAAAACATTTCATGAAATATCTTACTTGAGTTGAACCAAAACCATAATTTTTAATCCATTATTTAAAATTAAAAATAAATTGGGTTCTAAAAAATTCATTAAAAATCCATTTATACAATTCATAAACCGGAATTCAGTTTATTTTATGAAATGAATCTTTTTTTCTTTGAAAATAAAAGCATATCATCCATAAATACTAATACTTAGAGTTCTATAATTAGTGAAGAAAATAGTGAATCCAACAACCTCTCAATGGTTGATGAATCCAAATAACAGAACTAATAATCCTCTATATATGTTCTTATAAAAAATTTACATATATATATCCAATAAATATATCATGAAAACACATCTTGGATTATAGATATATCTATAATATATTAGATTTAACATTTATAGTGAGAGAAGATCAAAAGATCTAAAGATAATAAGTATGAACGAGGACTTACTGTTGATTTTGGAGATCTAATAGACTTTGATTTGTCAGTAAAATATTATAGATCAATGTGAAATTCCAAAGAAACCTAAGAGGGAAGAGGAGATCAAGATCCTGGAAGAATTTTAGAAAATGATATTTTATGGAGTGAAATCTAAATTAAACACCATATTTAGAAGCATTTAATTCACATCCTTGTACTTGGCTGCAAGGTTTTTCAAAACTTTCTCATTCTACTGTCTCCAAAATAGATATCCACATGGTTGTGCCACATAGTGTGTAAAACAATTCACCAACCATGTTCCACTACTATCCATCAACCAATGGGTCTTATGGTTGTGTCATACAATTTGGAAAACTATGTTCATGCCATTGTCCAAAATATTTCATTAATGTGGTTTATCCTTAGAACCCACATGGTTTGGACAATTCATGTTCTAATATAGTGACTCCCACCATCTACTGAAATGTTTCCTTGGAGATAGTGTAAGATTTATCCTAATTGTCTTCAAACATGTAATATACAGAAACTTTTACCAAACACTCCCAAACCATCATGAAATCCAAAAACTGAAATCAATTATTATGTAACATCAAAATAAATAATAAATGGTTAACATACCTAAAAAATTGGGTGTTACATTCTCCCTAACCTTGACTATCCTATCATTAGAATGTTGGGGGTTGGTGTTTCTTTGGAAGAACTTGGGACACTCCTCCAACATTTCCTTTTAACATTCCCATGAATCTTCTAAAATCTAAATAGGTTTCCACAAGACATGTGAAATACTAATAATTTTCCCATTTAAGAGTTAATTTTATCTATCGACAATTATTATTTTCATGTGAATCAATGTAGGATAAAAATATAGATAAACATGGTCCCACGGAATAACATGGTCAATATCATGCATGTACTGCATCAATTGAGATACATAAAATAAATTTAGTATGATGTTGGAATTTTGTATTAAAAAAAATATATAAGCCATGTAAATAAGTTTAAATGTACTGAGGAGGTGAATGTCCTTACATACCAAAATGATGATGCCCGAACCTCATGAAAATACTCAAGAAAAAATATCACCCACATCAAAAGATAATGATTAGTGATGACGATATAGATATTTTTTCTAATGACACTAAGATATTTTAATCATTTTCATGTTTATTTGGATATGATCCACATATCATGCACAATTATCGATCTAAAAAGTTATATTTCACAGGCATCCACCGAAGAAGTGAAGAGCAACATTGAAAACAACACAGAGATTCTAAATGAGACTTAGGTATTGATAAATAATAAATTTTATTATATTAAATCTCCACTATTGGTATATGATCATCTAATGAGACTTCAAAATCTATTATACAATCTATAATCATGTATTCCAATATATGGAAAATATTTTCGGAGTTTCCATTCATTTGGGGATAATAAGCTATTCTGATTGTCAATTGGTTTCCAAGGGATTTATATAAGGATTTATAAAACAGAGATGTAAACCTGGTGTCCTAGTCATACATAATTGATAATAGAATACCATGAATATTTAAAAATTCTTGAATATAGATTTTTTAAAATTCTTCCACCATATTTGATTCAACAATAGGGATGACATGACATGAGTTTGTGTGATGATCCAAAATCATAAATATGAAATAAAATTTCAAAACCATTCTTGATATTACTATAAAAAATAAATATCTATCTAATCCCATTTCTAATTGGGTATAAGTAAACATTACATCATACCATCTAGTTGTGGGTAATCAGCCTTAACCTATTGATAGGAGAGTCATTTCTAAACATAACCTATCACATTCCTCTATATTATAGATCACCAAAACTATGCTCTCATCACCTGATGCATCTTATGAAAACCAAGATGAAAAAATAAACTTGATTGGTGGTAGGTAGAAAGATTTTTTTAAAAAATAAGTTGGTGGAACCACAATCCATTCTCTAAAACATAAAATAGATAACCCATTTTTCATCCCACCCTAAAAGTCACCCCACCATTGGGTTTTGACATTATGGTCATAAATTTAGGATTATATTTCTAATAATACCTAACCAAAAAAATAAAATAAGTAAAAAGAGAAAAAAGAAATAAAACTACGACATTAACTTTCTCAGTATAATCCATATGAATATTTTATAGGACTCTCATCAGTTTCCACTAATCTAAAGCCTCTTTAGCGAACTGACTATATGAATTTCTACTCAATTCATTTTATAATTAATTAATTTTACCTGATGTATACATCAATTCAAAGTAAAACTTACAAAGGTATTCTATCTATATTTGTTGCCATGTATTTAATCCTCTATATAAAAAGAAGTGTTTCTAGATTTTACAATCTATTTACACCATGAAATTCTCACTAAAGAGAAAATGATACCATAATTTCAAGCCATTGACTGCAAATGTTAATTCCAAACCATATTTTAGGAAATTATTCTCATGTACCCATAACTATCATGAACCATATACTACCATATGATCTCCCTACATGAGAACCCTTCTAGAACCAGATATAGATGAATCACAATAGACAAGATAGCCTCATCCAGATATATAAAATGTTTGGATTGGGGATTGAAGCATCCGAACCATAAGGTCTTGAATAGTTTTATTGAATTCGTAACTTCATTATAAATACACTCATTTACTTGTCAAATATTTCATAATAGATTCAAGTCATGAAATGTCCAGAAAAAAGAAACAGTAATTACATAATAATGTAATGAAAGTATGTATCTCAGAGAAGTTATTTATTAGTTTACATGAGATAAAATCTTCTATATTTTGAGGTTATATTGAATAACATATTTCATTAATTAAATGTTCAAGGAATCATACCTGTTGTGTCTATAAATAACACTTTGAATTCTTATCATAAAAGAAATGTTCTATCAATATAACAAACACTATTCCCAAGAGTTATTCATTATCGGCCATGGTTCAATAATACATCAAAATGTCATCTACTAATACTATCAAAAAGGATCCAAGATACCTCTAAAAGAACTGATTTACCAATCAGATAAACACCACTAGTGATTTCATAAGTACAATGTATATAACCACATATTCATAATTCCCATAACGACTCTTGAAAGAAGTATTCAAAATATCCTTCTTCCAAACTCTATATTAGTAATACCCGAATCATAAATCAGTTACTAAGAACCACTGATCTCCCCTAAATTAATCAAACATATGTTGAATTCATGGAAGAGGATATTTTTTCATTATCATAACATATTTATTCTTATCATAATCTATGTTATATTGAGTAGTTCTATCTTTTTTATTTTAAATAAATAACTAGGAATACACATGTAGATGTACAAAGTCATATGATCCCTTTTCATTATAAATATTTCTGTTTAACCTTAAATCACCTTAATTTTTTTTGTTCCATTCTATAGAGAGGATGTAAAATTGGGTTCATCCCTGGTAGGTGATCAATCATAAAATCCAATTCTCTTTGGTGTGTAAACCATGAGAAATTGTTAAGAATGTCATTAGGAAACATAACTATGTTTTTTTGGTAAATCTCAATATCTGTTGGCATAAGATTTGTAAATAAAATGTTTAAAACTAGTAAGATATAGTCCTGATCACTAGTATCAAATTACTTCCTCTACTTGAATTCACATCCTAATCCCTATCAAATATATGCTCAACATCATCCAAATAAGTTAAGATAACTTTAAAGGTATAATAATCGATATAGGCCATGAAGGATGTTAACCAATCTATTTTCCAAATAATATTAATGATATCTATCTCAAAAATAGATAATTACAAAAAAACTCATCAATAGTTATAGAACACAATTCAAAATTAAACTCATTACATTATCAAAATGAAATACCATAATATTAACAACTCAAGTAGTTGTAGGAATCTACATTGATGAAGAACAAGCCAAACCTTCTGACATATGAGATGTCTCTACATTAACCTAGAACTCATAGCAGTCCTAGAACTCGAATTACATCCCCATCCTCTAATGGTTTTTTTGATTCCATTTTGAGAAAATGAAACTCCTCGCTTCGCTTGGAATTCATTTCTCATCCATATCTAATATTTTCCTTACCCCAAAGTGAGTGGTTTTGTTTACTAGGGTGGATATCATTTTCCTCTCACAACAAATCTATTTTTCAAACCCTATGCATTGAACATCTATTTTGGAACTATGTGATAGTGCTTCAAACAGTTTAGGTCAGCGTCAATTTTGGATTTCGGTCTTCTTCTTATCTACATCCCCTATAGTCCAAACCATCATATTCAAACACATTTTTATGAGGCATAACTATGAATTTAGGAAAACTTTTAATGGTGTTTGGTGCGGGCGGTTAATGGTCTGAATCCTTGTTTTTCAATTTCATTTGATTCTTCATCTCCTCTTCTTGGTTATTTTTATTCATATACTGGTTTGGAGATTCTTCCTAATGATGTGTTCCAATTTTCATTTTTTTTAATTTTATTATTTTTTGTTGCATTTTATTAGATAATTATGTATGGAGTTGGTCAATGTGTCTCTAAGATTGTTCTTAGTGATGTTCATCTCTCTTTATGGAGGCTTAGGCCACCAAAACTCTTCCTTGTCTCTATTTCCTATCCCTCCTCCATAGGTTTGTTTGGTGTGGTGGTTCATAAAGAAGCATTGGGATGTATTTTTGAGTAAAAAAATGTGTTCCAAGAGGTGATACCTACGTATAGTTATGAATAGGGATTGCGGAAGGTGGTTCTGAGGAAGAATCTTTGGCATTTCGTTTCTGACAACAATGACCCCGTCAATTTTATTTGGAAATGAAGGAGTTTATTTGATTTCCGATGATGGGGATAGATGTAAATGATAATGATATAGTGTCAAGGGGATTGGTTTTAGTATATATACCATTGATGGTAGATCTGTTTAGTTTTCGATTTTTCCAATTCTGATTATCTTTTATGGTGGTGGTCACGAAGGATGGTTCTAGAAATGGTTTTGGTTTGCTACTGAGGACACCACTCCTACTCCATTATTTAGTGTTGGAATAAGATTGAAATGATAGTGAAATTATTATGGTGAGGTTGAATGGATATTATTTGTTTTTTATCATCCACTGGTTTTTTATATTATGGTGGTGAAGTATGATGATGAATTGTTTTGTAGTTGTTGGTTCTGGTGGTGATAGGTTAATTATGATGATGATGTTGATCTCTTGAGGACAATGGCAATAAATGTGACTTCGGTTGACTTATGTGTTTCATGGACTGATTTATCCTTAGGTTTGGTGTTCCTTAATATATGTTTTTTGAATTTTTAATATGGAAATTTTTATTTGGAACCCTTTTGAATTTTTAATCCTCCATTGTGTTTGTGGTTACCGCTCAACCATAACGTGTTAACCTTTAAAATCACAAAATAATTTTTGTATTTAGTCCCAACATGATCATTAATAAAAGAGTGGGATAGACTACTATCAAACAAAACATTAATGAGAGTGGAGTTGAATGGAATGGCACCTCACACGATCGAATGATATGATTGATCCTCTATGATCATATGCTCGACACTGTAAAACTATTTACTAGGTGAAATAAAAAATTCTTTATTACTCTGTTTTGGTTATAATGACTTCTAATGTGTTAGTGTGATACACGAAGCACTTGATGCTTCTTTTTTCGGGAAAAAATTTACATTGTATCTCTATTGACTTATATAATAATTTTAATTATTATAAATGGTTGATTCATTTTTAATATTTATCATTTGATTCATCATACAATAATGTTTCATATGTCATAAATTTCTATAATTGTGACACTCCTATTGATGTACTTTCATTCCTACTTGATGTGATCATAATATCCATAGTCATAACATTAAAACATTCTTTTTGTACAATGATGGAAATTAATTGATCTAGTGTTCTAAGACTGAGGTGCCCCAGCTCCTTGAGAATAGAGGTCCCACTTAATATAATTCCTAGTAATAAATTTCCCACCAATTCTCTTAGGGAGAAAATTACTTGATCAGGTTGTATTCCTAGAAATATCTCATTACACCCCCATTTCTTTATTAACCAAATATCTATAATATGTAATACATATGACATCAATATTAGAATGAAACCATGGTCACATTTTACACTCAAAGATTCATTCCTTCAAGGATGCACTAATGGAAACTTCTAAATCAAAACGAACAATGGTCATGAACATTGTTGTATTCTCTATCACTTATACGTTCTTTTATTTCAATCATGAATGTTTGAGTATATATTTTTTTGTTTTAATGATATTCAAAATTCTCCAATATAATTCCTTGGTTGGATTTATCATAAATAGAAAAATCCAACAATTGGGGGTTCAATATCCTCGAGTATGTATACCCTAACTTGACCGTTAAATCAACTGGTGTACCAATGAAATAAAAAACCAGGTTCCTTATATTAATCCACACTTCAACTTATTTAGGCTCTAAATACACCACAATATTGGATAATTCTATCTTTGGAACTATATGAAATTATCCACTTATATCGGTTTATCAATTATATTTCCCTTTGTAATATCTTGTATAACATGCACAATGCTATGGAAAAACTTTTTTTTCACCTCTATCACATGTGAATATACATTTTCTGTAGCCTCTTTTTATAGGTTTCTAAATCATCTACCATGTTCCATTTCACTATAGACATAAACACAGACCCCCAATAATTAGTCACTAGAAAACAAAGACTTTATTATTCTAAATTACCATAATAAATAATCATTATAACCAACATTGAAAAAATCAATCATTTTAACCATTTTAAAAAAATCATCAAACATTTGATGAATAATGTGGTAAAAGTGGTATGTCTCAATAATAATGCATAATATGATACACCCATCAACTAAACCCATTATGATGATATAAAAACTCACCAGGATGTGTCTTACAAAACTATTTGTACCCAAAACACCCTAGAAACACGAATTTCAACATAAAGAGGTTAGATACATATTTTATGTTATAAATTTCAATTTGTGACATTCCTATATCCATGATACCATCCATATATGATAGATCAACCAAGACTAGATTGCTATTAGGGAATATGGGTTAGACAACTTAAAATAATAGGATTAAGGGGACAAATTATGGGGTGAAATCATAATAAAACTCTAATTTTCAAATCAATTAATTTACATTACATAGTTAGGCTAAGATGTCTTTCAAACTATGTACTAACAATGTGCATTCTATTTTCTCCAAATAAAACATCCTCATTGTTATTCCACATGGTTTTGAAATTTTTCATTAAACATAGATGTTATAATAATCACAAAAACATAATTATATTATATGGTTTGGTGTGTATATGAACTTATATTGATGGGTTGTTATGAATAATTTCTTGATATATATAATTAATGTGGATTGGATGTGATTTATTTCATATTTCTTATCAACATGTGCAAGGATAATTTGCATAATTTTTGTTGTTGAGTGAGGATGAAATGTAATTATGAATTTTTTGAATATAATCACATCTCATAACAAAGGATATGGTTGCACCAAGATGGTATTGTTGTTGATGAATAGTTTCAATATAATGTAGGACATCACACTACAACTTCATTGGTTTCCCCATAAAAGAGTTGAGATAAGGAAGTGTCACACCGTAGTAATAAACACTTCACCACGGAGGATGTTCCCTAAGGTATGTGGGGAGATGAAAAAATTGTGATGGATAGACTAGGAGAAATCAACACAATCTTAAAACAGAATTAAAATAATCATTTCATATTTAGTATAATCATGCCACAATTTCTATACCGTAATATTTTTATGAATCACTAGAATAAGAAGTCAAAAGTCGCGCATCATAAGAGTTATTTCGTCATTAGGACATGTAATCCATGCATACTAGAAAATATAAGTATATATGAATATCATTATGTGAAATAATTTTTCATGCTACAATGAATGCTAGGGATATTTTGGATACAATTTGTAAAACTTTTGGATCTTAAAGTCATGATGTGATGGAAGTATTCACGCAGCAATACACATTGGTTTTATAAAAAGAATGGGGTATCACCTAAAACAAATAGAGATGTTTTAGGAGATTTTACAAAAATTAATAGGATAAATATATTTGGTCTTGGTGGTTGATTAAGGTAAATAGAAAACATTCACATGTCATTAAAATTTTGAAGGAACATGATTGTGCTGTTGAGAACATCAAATTAAATGTTTAGTTTTTACTTGAATTTTGGGAGTATAAAAGGAACCCTAGGTCATCTCTCGAGATATCCATAGATCGTTAATTTAAAAACTATTATATTTATTATAAAATGAAAATGTAATGGGATTATGTGTTTGGGGATTTATTATTTTAAAACTGAAATTAAAACAGTATTACTAAGTGAGATAAATAAGTTTGAGAAACCTTGCTCAACCTAGGTCAGTGTCCTGTGAAGCTAAATCAATCATCCCTCCCAAGGGAAATGTAAAATTTCCTTGATTACATGATTTATACACACTGAAACTAGTATTTTTTTTTGTGATTCCTTACTAGTTTAACACATAGTATTCGATCGAATAATGATATTGATTACCAGTGACTACTCAAAATCAAAAAAAATTGTGTCGATATAAAAAACCAAATAAAATTAATGCATCACATCTACAACGTGATGTGATGATAGATTTGTGTCAATGATATAATTTTACATAGAAAAATAAATTTCATATTCAGGGGTTCATGTTTCTAGATTTTATCAATGGTCTTAACCAATTCACACAATCATGAAATGGAAGGGGTGAGAAAAGAGACGTCTACACTCAAATCATTATATGATCGATTTTATGCATGGAAGAATGAGTTTTATTGTTCCTATGATGGGTATTTGATTATAAAAAAAATCCAAGTGAAGATATTAATAACAATATAATACAAACATAGAAATTTAATCACCTTCTAATGATTACAAGCATAGATCTCAAAATTACAACCAAGAACACCCCTAAATTGATCACTAAACAGATTATATGTACATGATCTAGAAGAGAGATAAAATGGATGTATAATTACCTCATTTTTGAATCACAAATACCCATAGACGTTCCAACCATGATAATGAGAGACAATGAGATTTTAAATAGAATTTTGACAAGTTGTATCAAAGAATAGTTAATAGTCTATGTGTGTAGGTGAGATGTTAAAGAATTTTTTTTCCACCATGTTGATTCAGATGGTTGACCAAACAAAACATGTACAATTATCCTTAAATTCAGTGGAGTGGTGGGCTTTCAAGTTATATACTCAATTGAGGTAGAATCATCCCCATTGGAGTTCTAAGGCCCGAGTTAGGGCTCACATACATAAAGCTGGTAGGTATGCCTCTCCCCAAATTGCATCACATTGTGGGATTATTTTTCACCTCCAAATGGTTGAATTGTGATCCATGTTCATCTAGAGAAATATATATGACACTAATAATCACATTAAAACTAAGATTTATCCAAAATAGATGCAAGTATTATCCAGAATAAATATTTAAGTCAACAAGTGTGCTCAGGCTCTCTCATAGTTTGGCCAGTTTTTCTTGAATTCCATCATGGGATGTCCGAATCACCTCCTCCTACAATGTAAACATAAAAAAATTGATATTTACCTATTTAAGAATGACAAAAAAATAAATTATTTAACCAAAAATGTAGTTAAATGTTTTATTGTAATTTTATTTTCAATACAAAACTAGTTTAAAAAAGTAGTGCATGGGTGGGAGTGAATAGTTAATTACTATGATATCACACCCTCACACCTTATCATTTTCTTTCATAGTAAAAGGCACATTTCCAAAAAAAATTATGCATGCAGATATTCGAAAAACCATGAATATATAACATTCAATTAATTTTTAATTCACTAAATAAGTGGGATCAAAGCCCAAACCACACCAAGGAATTTTTCCCAGTTATCCAGGAAAAAGATATCTCATAAATTTTAACTGAACAAAATTAAAAATTATGCATGATATTAAACTGAGAAAGGAATTCAAAAGTTAACCATGCCACTAACTCTCCTTGTGTGTGTGTGTGGAAACCATTTCAGGATATTATTTCCACATTCAATTCAAAAAATATAGGTTATTTTAAAAAATTTATTCTTACCTGATTCTTCCCGCTGAACCTACCCCACATCCTTCACAATCAAATGTCATGAACCACTCACTTCTCTATTCCCTTAATTCAAACCTTAATCTCATGACCAAAACATCCATATATGTTTCACATTTTATCACTCCCCTAATTATTTATTATTATTATTATTTTGATTTTTTAGGGCATACAACAGTTAGATAATAAGTACACATGCATTGGTCAATTTGGAAGAGTAATGAAAAAAATCAGATAAGGAATGAATGTATGGATTATTTTTATAAATATAGTAAAAATTAACCTAACTTATATTAACCTTCTATTATTTAATAAAATATTCACACTTCATTGCTGGATGTAAAGATGTGTGGAGATAATAGTGACAAAATTTTCCCATAAACTATTGACACAATGAGTATCATTCATCTCAACGGTCTTATAGATATACATCCCATTATATCATAAAAAAACCAATTTACAAAAAATCAATCCCACTGTAAAATTCATGACGAAAATAATTCCATAAAATATAATAATCATCATTAAATGATAAAACAACATGGAATCAAAAATTTAGAAAGTAATTTTTAGTAATTTCCATGATTTTGTGAACATAAGAGGGGGAAGGTAAACATACTATTCATATTGTAAAAAAGAAGAAGAAACAAGAAAGACAGTGAAATGCATAATGTACTCAACAAGGTAGGGAAAAGTAAAAAATACTAGCCAAAAAGGGATAAAATGGGAAAAAATATGAAAGATAATGAAAATCCTAATGAACCCATGAAGGTACATATCCCTATCCCCACACATAAAGTGTTTAGTTCCCTCACTGTAATAAACGAAAATGTGGGAAGTAATGATAAAACTTGGTTGGTTTAACTGTTATTTTTTTTCTTGAAGATGGGTTCCCTCCACTATATGATTTGGGAAATCCTTTTAAATGTTTTTATGTCTCTTCCCTTTTACAGTAATATTTTTTCCACTATACAAAGGAAAAATTTGTATTTCACCAAAAGGGTAAACATTCATAATAGTGTATGGACAAGTCCATCGGGACCAAAGCATTCATAGGTGGAGCTTTAGACTAAAATTGTTCATAGAGACCTTGTAACCAATATGAAAATTATTATAATAAATCATCTCAACATGGATTGTCTTGTTATTCTCATTATATATTAGGGAGTTCTAATATGGATTACACCCAATTTATTTCTACTCTTGCATCTACAATTTCATATATACAACTACATCTGTGATATTCATATTACATTACTTAACATCCCAATATAAATGGTGATCTACCTCTACCGGGAGGTGAGAATCATTTCCAAACACAATCCATTATGGTAACAATCCAATTAGGGTTTTAAATGTTTTTGTGATATAACTAAATTTTATATTCCAAGAGGAAACCCAAATCTTTCCTACTAGTTTATATCATTTTTTCCATGATTTACTTTACTCCCTACTTTAATATTTCATCTTTTCTGTATGTTTAGGGGTTACGAATAGTAGAGAATTTATGATCAAACATATACACGTGGAGTAATTTTTTAACGTTATGATTGATAAAATTTGAACCCTTCTCACTAATGAAGAATCTTGAAAAACCAAATATACTTAAAATCTAGGACCTCAGAAAATCAATAACCACTCAAGAGTCCTTGGTCCTTGAAGAAATTTATTCCAACCATTTAGAGACGTATTCAACATATAGTAAGATGTAAAAAAATACATATTAATTTTGAAAAGTCCCCATGAATTAAATTCCCTATGTATGAAAGATCTCATAAAATAACATGATTTTTTTGTGGATTTTCATTTCTATTAAATATATTCCTGGGGAATTGACATTTTGTACATGACATAAAAAAATGGTCAAAATACCTATACAATATTGGACAATAAATACCCAAGTCAAGGATCTTTAGAGATATACGTTGAGATCCGAAGTGCCCCCCACAAGCCGAAGTGTGTCAGAAGCTCAAAATAGATGTGAAGTCTTGATGAAGAATTCAAAAATGAACAACATGATCACAGAAAATCCTCCACAAATATCTGTCATTAAAAATGTACCATTGTTAATCATTCTTAAGCATATGGGATTGTTAGGGTCTAAATTAAATGTTTTCCAAAGGTATTTATATAAAATTAACAATGTCTACATACTAGGGGGTATTATACACAACATCACAAAGGTTATTATGAGGAATAAATTCTCCAATGAGGAGGGAAGATTCGACACGGTGGTCCTATAATGGTGAAATCCTGCTAACGCGGTCATCTACCAAATTTTCCACTCCTCTAATAACTTGAATCTCAAGGTCATTGTTTTGGAGGAGAAGCATCCACTGTATGAGGTGAGGCCTTGCTTCTTGTTTCTTAATGAGAAAAAAAGGGCAACATGATTAGAAAAAAAAATTATATTTGACCCAAGAATATATGGATAGAATTTTTTAAAGGAAAAAATAATAGGAAGAAGTTATTTTTCACAATTCTTTTAGTTTACCTGGGAAGGTTCATGAGTACATGAGGAATATAAAATGAAACAAGGATCCTTCTCAACCCATTGTGATAAAAATTACCCAATTGTAATGTTTGAGGCATCACACAGAAGTTATAATGGTTGATTCTAACACAGTGTTTGGATGATGGGAGGTGATGTAAGAGTCCTTTTTATCTAATTTAAATAATCCATAGAATTTTTATAAAAAAATTCAGAATCCTTTTATAAGAATCGAGGAAAGGGTTGTGCGGCCTTCCTAAATTCATTAATGAATCAGTGGTAAAAATTAGCATGTCCAAATAAAGATCACAACTTATGAACAAATTTTGGATATTTAAGGGATGAAATTAATTCAATTATTATTTTATCAACTTTTATTCCCTCATTTTAAATAAAATTTCCAAGGGATATCCCCACTTCAACAATGAACTAGAATTTATCATAATGTAATACTAGATCATTTAAAATTCAATAGTGGGGGAATAAACCTAGTGGTGCCAAATAGTAATCAAGGGAAGTTCCATAAGAAGTTAAATCATCCACAAAAAATTCAATAAAATTCACAAGTTACATATAAAATTTACTAATCCTACAACATTGAAAAGTTACAGGAGCATTACATAGACAAAAAGCCTTCCTGGTATATGAAAATATGTCCGATGGATAAGTAAATGATTTATTTTCCTGATCCTCATTGGAAATTAGTATTTGAAAATAACCTAAATATCCATGAATGAAATAATAATCGGACTTAACATCTAGTTTTTCTAATATTTATTCAATGAATGATAAAGGGAAGTGGTACTTTGGTGTGACTTGATTCAGCCGATGGTAGTCAATACAGACTCGCTAACTATTTTTCGCATGTGTTGAAAACCAACTCATTCTGTTCATTTGACATAACCATTCTTCCAGTTTTTAGAAAACATTTACACTAGGATTACCCATATCCTATTAGATATAGGATAAATTATCCCATCATTAAGTAATTTACTACCATCCAATTTTACCACATTAGGGAAAGTGGGATTAAATTTTCATTGAGTTTTACTTATAGGTTTATCCTCTTCATCTAATAGTATATGGTGAATAAAAATAGATGGGATAGTCTCCTTAATATTATCCAATTTCCAACCTATCAATTTTTTATACTCTCCCAAAATATTTATTAGTTTTTATTCCTTTTATGGAGAGTGGTTACTAGAAATAATGATTGGAAATTGGTTAATACCCTCAATATATGCATATTTTAAATTAAATAAAAGTGGTTTAAATTCCAAAACTAGTGGTTTATGGATTTGGGGAAGGGATTTATAGCGAGTGAGGCATATAAAAATCTCTATCTGTTCATATTTATTCTCTAAATATGATGATCATTATAAATGAGATTTTTAAAATCATCGACTATCATGGGTACCTCAACAAGAATTCACTCTTCAATTAAAGAAAAAAATTTACACTTTTCTGAACCCACAAAACTCTCAAACATGAATTAATTAACAATTAATATAAGGGTAAAATAAAGTAAATGAATCAAATTATGGGTTAAGAAGAGAATTCTATGTGTGAGATTCATTAGAGATAAATTCCATAGATTATATATGAAAAGGGGAGTTCGCTTCAATAGGGAATTTTCAGAAATCAATGATATTAAAACATAAATTTTCTTCACCAAAATATATGGAATGTGTAACATTGTTAATGTTTATGAATGCATTTTCTGTTTTCTGAAATAGAATCCCAAGAATGATAGGAACATGTCCATGGGTTTGGGTATCTTCCATCTCAAGAATATAATAGTATATAGGGAATATGATATTGTTCACTCAAATGAGGACATCCTTGATCACTCCAGATGGGTGTTCGCTGCTTCTATTGGAATATTTCACGATGATGCTCATTTCTTGAATCTCTCCAAACTATATATAATTTTACAAATATTGAGGCATTAAATTAATTCAATCACCTGAATATAGGATTTCAAATGAAAATAAGGTGTCCCATATGGTTCTAGTTATTGTGAAAGAGCATGAATCCTTGAATTTGGTTGGCCTTTTTAATTTTTTCTAATAAATTACATCTTAAGTTAACACTCTCATTCTTATTTAGCTTTTATCTCTAAGTTCAAAGATCATAAAAAGTTTCTTTAATGATGAATTAATTTAACTAAATTCAAAAGGGGAATGTCCATCTGTACCTTTTTAAATGTGTTCATTATTTCATTATCACCCAAACTATCAAAAGTTTGATTAGGTTAAAAAAGAATTTGAGGGAAAGGAAGAGTTATGGGTTTTTTTAGGGGAATCCTTAATGATAATTTATTTACCAGCTTTGTTTTTATCTTGATTAGAATCTTTTGTGGATACAGAAAGTGATTTTTCAAGAGGGGGACATATATTTATAGAAGAATCATTGGAAGGAGATTATTATCTACCATTATGATGTGTGATTGAACAAAATTAACTTTATCCATTAGATTAAAAATAGGTTGGGATGGTAGTTTTCTGGAACATTGCATCTTAATCTCACTGATGTCATTTTCTAATTATCCCACCAGAGTGCATAGTTTTTGAGTAGCCGATTGTGAGGTTTATTGGAATTAAAAATTTTAGGATTCCATTTTCTTCACAATTTCAGAATGTTTGGGTTCATACTTTCGGGGAGAATGATTTTTTTGAAATGTTTAAGGATAATAAAGATTTATACCTTGGTCTTGTTGATACCAGTTCTGTTTAGGGTTTCTCGAGTTTCGCCTTTGTTAGTAATATGGTTGTGCATACCATCTGGGTTGGGAATTGGAATGCATGGTTCTTCTTTTTAATGGAGGTGTTTATTAGAATGTATTCCTTGGGAGTAAATCTATACAATACTCATATGAATCCAGATGTTGTGGGAACTAGTCAGAAAAATGACTGTTATCAAAACAAATACCCCAATGTAATAGATTGGGAGGAGAGTGTAAATTACCTTGTTCTTGATATAACTGCTTTATAAGGTATTAATATCATCATGTTTATGATCTTACATTTTTTAGGGATTAACAACATACCTCACAAACTCCTAGGGTGGGTGAAATTACTGGTGTACCGAATAATTATTCATTTTGATCCATGTTAGCTATTAAGTCATGATCAATAATAGGAGTTTTAAAAATAAGGGAAACACCAACTGAAACATATATCATACTATGATCCATGGGGATAATTCAATCATATAAATATTTAATTATAAATTTTTTACTTATTTTGTGATGGGTGAATCTTGAGAATATTATTTTTAATCTCTCCTAATTTTCAAAAAGGGTCTCCCCTTGGTATTGTCTGATTCCGAAGATTTCTTTTCCAATTGATGAAATTCCGGAGGGAGGGTAAAAATTCCATAAAAAGAGTCATTTATGGTCATTATAGACCCCATTATTAGTAGGCATATATTTTATCTCTTCTTTGGCTACAACATCAAGGGAGAAAGGGAAGACCCTAAACTTAATAAGATCCTCATATACTTTTTGGGGTGTTTGGGGAGAACACTATGTGAAACTAGATGATATGTTCATTAGTGTATTCACTAAGAAGACCGTGGAATATAGGAAGAAGGTGGATGAGGACCAAGCTCAGATCAATGTTGGATACATTCTATGGATATTTTATATATTCTTGTTGGTACTCCACATTAAGGGTGGCACGTTATTTACGATTTATTTATATGTAACCATGTTTTATGGGGTTTTATTTGGTTCAATTTTAGATTGGATTATATATTCCTGAGGATAAAAAAGGGGTTATTCCATGTTTCATTATTTTCTTACATTAGATGACTTAATTTATCAGTGAAGATTCTTTTTGAATTCATTTCATATTTCAAACAGTTTTTGTTTTCCTGATCAGGTTATGAAAATAAGTTATAATGTTTCTATTTATTTATTTTGAAGATGGATAAATAAATAATTATGAATAATTAAATGAGGGAAAAATATAATGATATGTTATATAATTAGTTATAGTGGGAAGAAGAAGAAGAATAGAGAGAGATACAGACACACACAAAAATGAAAAAAATGGAAGGGGGATGATTAAAAGTAATAATAAATTAGAAGGAAAATAAATAATTTATATCTAAAAAATGTTCTTCTCTCCATAGAAATTACATAATAACCTGATCACTTTGTCGATTGTTTTGAATTAAATATTTAGTTTTTATCATAATTTCTGTAGTATAGCAAGAACCCTAGGTCATCTATCGAAGGATACTTAGATCATTAATTTAAAAATAGTTATTTAGTTAAGAAAATAAAATGATAATTGTATTAATTTTTTGGGGTTTTTATTATTTTAAAATAGAAATTGAAATAGTATTATTAAGTGAGAGAAATAAGTTGGAGAAATCGTGATCTACCCGAGTGAGTGTCCCTTGATTCTGAATCTATAATCTCATCCAAGGGAAATGTGAAATATCATTGATTCCATGATTTATAAACACTTAAACCATAATGTTTTGTTAGTTCTTACTATCTTAAAACCTTGGATTCGATCAATCATTTATATTGATTACCGAAGACCGATCAAATTCATCCAAATTATATCGATATAAAAAAACAAACTCAATCAAGGTATCACATCGACAATATGATGAGATTTCCAGATTTTTGTCATTGATATCATTTTCCATAATAAAATTACTTGAATATTCATGGGTTTAAGCTTTTGGATTTTACTAATTGAAATAATTGATTTGTACACTAATGAAATGGAAGGGGTGAGAAAAGAGATGAACATACTCACATCATCACAAGATATGGTTTAGGCATGGAAGAATGAGGACTATTTTTACACTGATTTGAATTTGATCAGTCAATAATAAAAAAAATTGAAAATTTATAAATTAAGAACAATAGATGGAAGATCGGGAAATAGAAGAAAATTCCAACAATTATAAGCATGGATCATGGGATTACATCAAATAATAACCCCCAAATTCTTCACTATGAATTTTAAAAGTATATTGTATAGAAGAGGAAAAAATGGTTGGACAAAGCTCTAAAATTAGAATCACCATTACCCCTAGTCATTCCAACATTTCCACTGACCCATTGAGTGATTTTAAAGATAAATTTGGCACATTGGATCCTAGAATAATCAATGGTCAATTGGTGTAGGTGAGATTTTTATCACATATTTTTTCACCATGTTGATTTGGATAGTTAAATGACCAAAACAAGTTCAATTGTACTAAATTTTGGAAGAATTATTCTTTCTAGTTATCTGCCCAATATTGGTATAATCAGAATAATTGGAGTATTGAGGCCCGATTAATTTCCCTAAAACCGAATGGTGGTCCAATCCGCTTCACCTAGAATTTCTCTACATTTTGGGCCACTTTTGGGATTCCAAATGGATGAATTTGGATTAAATTTCTTTTATAGAAATTTATCACACGTGTTTTTCAAATTTACCAACAAATTTTATCCATTTTTGACTCATTGATTATCCATTGTAAATATTTAATTCAACAATTGTGCTCATCCTCTCACCGAGTTTGGCCCGTTTTGCTTTAATTCCATCATTGGATCTCTAAATCACATCCTACTACAATGTAAAAATTAAAACATGTTAAATTTAGTTATTTAAAACTAAAAAAATTAAATTATTTATCAAATATTAATTTAATTTTATTATTATTATTGTAATTATAAAAAAATATAGTTTAAAAAAGTTTTGTAAGTATAGAAAATAAAAGTGAATCACTATGAGATTTGAAGTTAAGGTATAGGAAGTGGTGATTGACAGACATGTTGATTATTATTATTATTTCTTATATCTATGAGTTTTGGTATATATATCCCTATTAATTTGATTATTCTTATTGAAAATATATTATTAATGTGCCCAGTGGTATTCAAATATTTTTCATATTAAGGATTTTCCACTTCATAACAATATTTGGTAAACCTTTTATTAACCCTTTCCCATGTGTGTTATTTCATCCACATTATCTTATTATAATCGACCACTATCAGGATCCTTTTTACACTAAAAAGGATATAAACTTGAGTAGAGATTTTTTATTTTGGGTAACCTATAATTTACCCCGTTCTCAGTGGCATTATACTATCACATGGGGCTGTTAGTTGGTATTAGACCATTCATGAACATCTGTTACAAGTTCTTTCACTTGTATCTGTATTTCTATTTTCATTTCATATATTTTTGTTTGTTGTGATCTCTATAAATAATGTAAAATGTCAAAAATAAAGGATTTATTATGTTCGATTGTAATCAATTCCATTTTTGAGGAGGGATGATAGTTACATATTTGTCATATCATATATTTTATGTTTATGATATAATAAATATTGGTTTTCATGTACTCAGTTTTGAGAAATAATAAACAGTATTGGTGGATAATATTATTGAATATGAAGAGGGAGTTTTGGATATGTTACTCTCATCCATCTTGGATAATGAGTTGATATAAGTCATGGAGATAGAAATAGTGAATGAGCTATAGAGGAGACTTCATTATATCTACAACAGAGATATGAATTTTAAAGATACATTATTAGAGGCATGTTTGGATCAATTTGAATATATTTTAATGCAAAAGAAGAATTAGTGGATGAGTTATTTGTTCGAGTAATAATATTATAATCTAATTTGAATTTATATTTATGTTATATAATATTCTAAAGTTATGAAGAATATGATGATAATCATCCTAAATATATTGGATATGAATATTTAATCCCAAGAGGAATAAAACATTGATGAATGTAACATTGGTATGATCAAAAAAACTAATCACTTAGGAGATGTGATAAGGACTAACCTTATGAAGATAGGGAAAATCAAAGAATAATACAATGTTTAAAACTTCAAAAAGGAAAAAAACATCTTGACACAAAGAAGTCTTACAAGGAACAAAATGATGTTGAATATGATTCCTTGTATTCTGGTACCTCTTATATTTATATTTGTAATACCTTTTGCCTTTCTCACTCAACAGAAGTAGGTTCAGTGTGTTATTAGACCTTTGGGGTGCTTTATCTTATGCTAAATGTTTCTATCTAGAAACATTGGTCTTTAGGTGATAGCATAAAGACTATAACCTCTAAATATATAATAACAACAGAAAAACTGGAATAAATATAGAATAATAAAAAAATAATCCAAATATATACATGAAATAATCCAGATAAATATTTAAAAATTAATTTTAATCATACAAGATTAAAAAAGACTTCCATAGGATTACGATATATGTATATATACAAAATAACCTAAATGAACTACCAACCCAACATTGAGGAATCACTTGACCTGCCTATATAACTGAACCACCTTTCCCATGCACCATTTCAACATCCCTAACCACTGAGATCCCAATGATGATCCCTTTTCCTTACTAATGAAATAAGATATAAAGAATGCAGGAATCCCAGAGCGACCACACAGAGTGTGAGTATGAACTTAGTAAGCTACCATAGACAACAACCCTAATGTATATTCATACATATACCACTATAAGAAAAGAATAATAAAAAACAATCAAAACATATTACACAATGTACTCCACTCGAGATCAACTAGCCTCAATCAATCCTCTACCTACTTTAATCGAGACTAGTGTGGAACAATTCATCTACATTTTATCATACTGGAAGAGTCCTCAACCTTCCAATAAATACAATGTTACGCAACATATAAATTATACATATCCAACATGAATTTCATAGGTCCACCATGATTCCCCATCAACCTATCCCCAATTATTTCTATTATCCATTCATAACATATCTCTCAACATTAAGAGCAACACACTCCCATCTTCTGGTCGATCTCTCCACTAATTTTGGCCTCTAAAATGTTAACCTCCTCCATAATGATTGAAAACGTCATCCCCTTATGAATATTTTTATAAGGAGATCACCATCCATTTTGAATAGAGTAAACCCCATAACAAGATATTTTCTATGTGGACATGACCTTATCAGCCTCCCAACCCTCTTTGTGACTGTAAATAATCAATATTCTAGGTCAAACTATTAGAGATCCTCCATCGCCACTATAACAATGGTCAACACCATCGACATCACTATATGACCACATTAATGTCACATTTCAAAAATATAAAATCATTAACATGTGTCCTTGTTCCCAAAAATAATTAAAACCACACAACCAGTCCATACAACACCTATCCCAATATTCCCACACCAGAATACCAACTTGTATCTCCTAGGAAGAATATAACCTCTTGAAGTTCTATTTATGGTCTCACCTAAGAATCCCTACCTACACTTGTTTTCTAGACATCACATATCACATGTATAACTCACAAAAAAATATAGACACCCCCCATATAGAGTATGTAAGTATCTGCTTGTTGAAGAACTCTTAATGGTTCAAATTCCTTTGAAATATTCACAAAAATTTTATAAAATATTTAAATATTGGTTTTTAGAGAAAAATGATATAACAGAGAAAAATATGAATATTAAACTCACATTGACTATTCTCCATATATGTGTCTCTTATCCTAGTCATATGGAATTAGAAAATGACAGTAAATGATATAAATCTCACTTTGAGAAGAAGAGAATAATGAAGGGCCCTTTCAAACATATTTCACAAGTTATAATTGAAAAGGATCCCCATTTACCATTCTTAATGTTTCCTAAACTTAAATAATCTTTTTAGTTTTTTTGGAAAAATTTTGAAAAAATATATTCATAGTGAAAATTAGATAAATAGTAGGTCCCTTACTCATAAACTGGTTACCCTTAATAAAAAATAATCTTACAAAAATTTTACTCTTACTAGTATATTACTCTTATTCATTTCCACTGATAAATTTTTACCCTTTCTCAAATAGTGTTATTCCACTATTACCCTTACTCATTTTTCCGTTTTGAAATATTAACTCTTAAAAAAATGAAGCTACTATTACAAATAAATTACTCTACATAAATGTTTACTCTAAATCATTTCCTTTTCAAAAACATTTCCATTACTCACATAGGGTGACTCCCAAGTTACCCATACTCATTTTTACTTTTCAAAATATTTACTGTTACTAAAATTGAAGTAAGTCTTACTAAAATATAACTTTTACTAAAAATATACACTTAAAAATATACTTCTTTTTAAATATTTCCTATTAATCACAAAATGTCACAATTATTTTTCTATAATTATAACTTTTTTCAGTAAACATCATGTAAATGACTCTTACTCACTAAAATTCCCCAAACTCAACAGATTTTACCAAAATTTTGAAAATATGCTATAAGTCTCAACCCCCCCCCCCCAAATAAAAAAATCATTTTATCCCTACCAAACATGTTTAGAACCTTAAATAATAACAAATTCATAATGGAATGACATTCAATATAATTTAATACAATATACCCCCAAACTCAGTCCGACTCCCGAGACTTATTCCTCAGCCTATAATAAAACTTCAGACAACTCTATAGGCTCCAAAGACACATGACTAATCCAAGACCCAGCTAGAATCACTATTACAAATACCCAAGACCTTACATCCTCCCCACCATATGATAGTTCTTTTCCTTTATCAATCATAGCCATTTACCAATAAATCCTTACCAAAAACCAGATCATCTTACTCACCGTATTTCTAAATAATATAAAAGTATTGAATTCATTTGTCTTTTAACCACATATCTGGACTACCCCAGCTACCTAACTAAAATAAACCAATCCCTTATATTAGTACTCACCTCCATAATAATCCAATGCATAGTGTCGCTAAAAATAATATACCTGAAAAAATTATGGCAACCAACCTATACATTCCACACATGCCACATATCCAAACATATACAACCCACATAACATTGATTCCAACATATATATCACATCATCCCCAATTCCCATATGAATTTTTCATCATTAAAAATACCCATATTTATCCTACATCCCCCCTGATTCCCACTTAATACCGGATGAAAAACACATTCCACACATATCACATATGATTATCATGAACCCATACCCATTATAGAAAACAATATCCACATTTTCACATATTACCTTAAAATTTAGTAGGATCTCTAGCCTACTTTGAGTATGTCATCTCAATTACATACATCTGACATGACACCCAAATTTGTAATTCCTATCTTCCCTGCAATTTTTAAATAACTATTTTCCACTTCTACCATTTTTGGGAACCCCATACACTTCCACAACCAACATGTTTCTATATTATCAACTACAAAATTTTGTTCATACTCCCAGTCCTACCTCACATCTATATATTTGAATCAGTCTATGACTCCTATCTATCCATGAGGCCCTTAGACAAAGATTCACTAATTGATCTATTTGGATGCATACTCATCACTCCTTTGATGGTAAATTATACTAATCCCAAACATGTATCGTATTCCCATAGTAGAATCATGTTTGTGATGATACACTATAGAGTGGAATTGTCACACCACTACATTGACTACCCTACTAAGTCTCCTCAAGTTCCCAATTCTGGTTTCCCTGAGTTGCACTATCAGTGTCATCTGAAACCGTTTTTTGTATTGGTGTTATATCTTTCACTAGGATCACGTTCACTATTAGTGCTTGGTTTATAATTTCTAATAATTAATATAATTTAAATATATTTATTTTTACCTTGATAGAATAATGATTATGACATGAAATCTAATATCCTACCATAATTATCACATACTATAAAAAATACATGAATATCACTGATTAATCCATGAATAGATCATATCCTTTCACCTATTAATATAACTAATTTAAATTATTACACTTCATTCATTAATTTCCATGTTGAATATGTTTTACTCATCTCAGCTCCTTAATCTCATCGATTCATTCTCTGGATAACTCTTACTAAAATCCCCATGAGCTACTCATCTATCCACTACAAAACTCCTCATGCATCTCTCTAAATACAACTTTCCTTTGAACCACCACACTATAATCATGTGTAATATATATATAGAAATCCAAATATTACAAATTGGCAAATTATAACCAATGGTTCATCCCACTGTCCCTTGTATTTTTCAACATCACCAAAGTCATATACCATCATGTCTCACAGAACCACCTACACATTTTAGAGTATAACTCCACACCCATCACACCCACAAAAGAACCAAATACTTATTCACACAAAGAGTTAACTTATTTTTTCAATTTAATATTATTCCACCTAAAATCTATTTATAAAAACACCATATAGGTGTTTCTAACGTATTAAATATCTAGAGCCATTTTATTTCTTTGAACACTATGCATCATGAGATTTATTAGAATAATTTCACCAAAATACTATACAATAGAACACTATTTAGGCTATTATTGAAACATTAAATAACCAAACCATTCATTTTTATTTTGGATTTGAAGAAATAGTCTAAATAAACACCCATATGTCATATGAGCCCTGCATTCATAATATGATGAATGATTATACCCTATTACCTCTTGTGGATAATAGTATAGAAACTCAATAAAATCACTTTCCAAAATAACAAAAATCTAATAATTCAACTATAATCAGCAAATTCAAAACAAAAATCCATGCCCCCTTAGAATATAGACATCATCTCATACTTATTTTTTGCATGAAACTTAGCATGATATTCATCCCATGTTTCATTTCCAATTATGTTATAACACATTTTCTAAATCAAATTCTGCAAAAAAAAATTATATACTTAATCTTTACATTATAACAATATATCCTTAATACCACTTGGTGAAACCACTTTGTAACCACCTTACTATGATACAACATTTGTAATATCACCAACTCGGTTCACTAAATAGTAACCAGAACAGTGCATTAAAATATCACGATACACATTATTTATCCGTAGGAAAATTGTTAGGTGTGCCTAAGATATATTTTTTCACTAATCTGGTTACTATTGAGTTAGTTCAGTGATGTTATAAATCTATAATGGAAACAATTGAGAAAATGATAAATGAAAAGGAAAACACTAATTTAAATGATTCAATTGAAAATGAATCTTCATTTTTTGTGGGATATCATGAGAAGAAAGATAATGTGGAATAGAAAACCATTATAAATGTTCAAAGAGAACAGATAACGTGGAAACTGGAAACAATGTGGTAATGTTATTCAACAGCTATGGAAAATAAAAAAAAATTAAATAAAATTAAATTATTATCAAATAATGAAGACACATAATATGATAAATATAGTGAAATAGAGTAATAATCCTTAAAGGATGAAATAAAAATGGATTTTATGTATAAATAAAATTATCCCAGAGATCCCTTTAGTAAAAAAGAAAGAGGAATTATTGGAGATGTAGAAATAAGCGATGAGAAGAAAACTATGCATATTTAACTAAGAATTTATCTCATGGTCTTCTTATAAGAAAATAAAAATGTCAAAAGGTAGAAGAATGTATTGAAATATATAAACGATTTATTGAAAAAAAATATTCAAGTATGAAATTGCAAAGGCAATGTCAAGATGAATGAAGAGTTCACACAAAATAAGGGTGACATGAATTCTATCATTGAATATAGGGAAAATATTCTTAATATGACCACAAAGAATATAATTTAAAATAATAAATAATTAAATTCCATTGATTTTAAGTTAGTTGATGATGAAAATTATTTAAGGAATAATCACCATGTGTTTCAAAAATCAATTAACGATGTGGGTGAAACATTAAAGAAAATGAAAGAAGATTCTAATACTTCCAAATAACTTATATAATGTCCCATTATAAAACGAACCATTTTATCGACACCCACAATTATAAAATAAATGATGGTGGAAATGAAAGCGAAGAAAATGGTTGTTACATCACCATAAACGTAAAAATCATCAACTGGAAAAAAAATTAATAGGGGTGACAAAAATCCTAAAATCAATGAGGTGTGAAATGATAAGAACATTAAGGCCAAGCCTAAAGGATAAGATAAGGTGAGGGAGAAATATCTTAATGTATGTGAATATTGAGAATAAGAAGTGGATTTTGATTTATATTCAAACTCAATAATTTTATTATGAACCTTCTTTTTACTACACAATGTAATTTCTATTCGAAGGAAGATGTTTGTGCTATAGATTCTATGGAAACAAAGAATATGTTTTCTGGTATAATTTTTCACATACGAAATCAAATTTATTTTTTGAATTCTGGGGTATTAAATAGGAAATTAATAGAGGTATATCAAGATAAAATCAAAAAATAGAAGTTGAAATTGAATAATACCTATTATTGTCTCATGGAAACTTGTAAAATGTCTGATCAATATAGAAAAACATTGAACAACTATATTACCATACTATTAAAGTAATTGATGTGAAAATATTATTACAAATCTATTAAGAGGAGGAATAACCAAGATCATTCAATGATATTTGAGGTGGAATAATAATATAAGAAATAGAGATTTTGTGGATACATGATAGTTTTTTTTCATCATATATGAATAGAAGCCAATAAATATTTAAATATATCCCAAGGTAGGATAGATGAAAATTCACTTCCATTAATGATGGATCCATCAATGTGAAAGGAGTTGGATATACCATGAATGTAAAAAATAAATCCATCAATTTTATTTTATAGGTTGAGGAATAATAACCTGAGTGTTTGTTAACTTTGCATTAGTGGGAAAGATGTGATATTCAGAATGAATGTACATGTCATTAAAAATGAATTAATGAATTGTGTTTTAAGGGTAAGTGAAAAGGTGTTTACCTATTTTAAATTTCAAAATTTCAATGTTCATATTGCATGAGTATAAATAAGGACAATAAATTAGGGCATTCAGATCCTATCCATTTGAGGAAAAATAAAATGTTAAAAATGAATCCATGATGAATATATTGAAGCTTCATAATTACAGGGTCAACTATTTTGACACATTTGGAAAGGAAAATGGTGATCATGAGACATAAGGTGGTGGAAATGAGGTTAAATAATCCTCTTGAGTTTGTTCACTAATATGTGTGTGAATTCGACCAATAGAGAAAGTATTTAATATATTTCTTTGATGAATTTACTCATATTGATTATGTTATTTCATGAACATTTAGTCAAAATATATTGAAAGTTCACACAATTTTCTGAAATGTTGATAATAAAGTTGGGTATATTTTCAAAATATTTCACTTTGATAATGGATAATAATACAAGAATGTGGATTTTGATTCATATCTTAAGAAACATGATATATGGCATGGGTATAGTTCTCCCTACATTACTCAAAAAAATGGAGCATCTTAGTATATTAATCATACATCTTTGGACATGAGAATAACCATGTTTCCAAATCATGGAACATTGAAGTTATTTTGGAGATGATCCATAATTTTTGTTGTCACCAATCTCAACTAGTGATTACACTGGACAGATTTAATCAACACACCATATTAGATGCGTTTTTTAAAAAATCAAAAAATGGTTAGTTTAAGAGTATTCATTTCCTCATATTACATCAAAATCATAGGCAAAAATATTGGAATGTTTTACTAGAGATCCAATGAAAGTTATATTTTCTTGAAATATTCCTAATGGAAGGATATACTTGTTTTATAACAAAAAATAGAAAAATAAATTGATATATTTGATTTAATATAAAAAAATGAAAAACATAATTTACAATATATGTTGATAATTAATTGACCATGTGTTAGAACATTGGATATCATTAAAGTATTTTAGAAGACCAAGTAGCTTTTAAAAACTCTCATGATGATTTGGAAATATCCTAAAATAAGAAAGTGCTGGATAAAGGGGGTTTGGTGTTTAAAAGACCTGGAAAATATTCTGATCATAAAAATATAATTGTGTACAATAATAAGGGTGTATGAAAATAAATAATTTTTAGAAATAATATTTATATTATCTTGATTTAGAATGTTGAAAAAATAGTGTTGAAAATGATTTCCAACATTATAATTGGATAACAAAAATGAAATAAGAGATTAATCAAATTGATAATAAACAAACATGGTTATGATTGTAACGTCCTAATGAAAATAATGTGATTGTGATAAAGTGAGGTTTTTTAAAATTAATTAATGGGAAAAGTGAATTATCATTAACAAAAACCTATCTTGTTTGTAAGGGATACTCTCAAATTTGTGATATTGGTTTTGTGAGATGTTTTATCTTTATGAAATGATTAAAATTATCTTAATCATCCTTTTGATTTGGGAATAAATAAAGTACAATGTATTGTAAATATATGTGAAGTAGATATTCCTTAATGGAGAACTGGAGGAAGAAGATTTCATTGATCAAATGGAAGGGTTTATCCAATATGGTGATGGTTATTGAGTTTACAAGTTAAAAAAGGAACTATATGATATAAAAAATATCCTTGGATTCGATACTCAATGTTGGACAGTATCTTTTGGATCATTCCATTAAAAAAGGGAAATTTTGATTCAAATATCTATGTTACAGGAGATAACACAAGATCTCTTACTATAATCATGTATTATAATGACATAATTTTTTCCATAAAACAGGAGATGTTATTTATGAGGAATTGTATACACAAATGAGGATACTCTTTATAATTTCAATTATTATTGATATAGTATATTTAATATATTTATATGTCCTTAATTTATTATATTTTATTTATTTTCATAATAAAAGTATGCTCAAGATTTATTTAATAATTTTGGAATTAGGGGATCAAGAGTTGTTTCCTCACCCATATCCATTGAGACTAAATTTTATAATTATGAGTAAGGAATGAGTGTGGATAAACTATATTTTCAAAGGATTATTGGTATCCTCTTGTACATTAGTACTTTTATTCTACAAAATGTTTTTGTTACACTATGTTCATGATTTAAATGAAATCCTAAGGAGTCAAATGTTTTAGAGGTGATGAAGACCCTGTTATTAGCTAAAGGGAATCTGTATTATGTTTTAAATTATGACCAAGGTATATCTATTTAGATTTATGGATATATTGAGGCGTATTGGGATGAATATGTTTTTCAATTAAAATATACTTTTATAGGTGGTTTATTAATTGGAATATGGTGTGAAGTTTGACACTCTAAGAATAATTGTTTTTGTTCCTCAAAGCTCAATAGAAGTTGAGTTTATTTTGGAAAATAAAGCCAAAAATCCATGTATTTGGATAAATAAACAACTTTAAGACACGATGGATATAGTTTTATAATCAATAGAGACTGGGTATCACAACCAAAGTGTAGAACACATTCCAAATAATCCACTATAATGATCAAGGATGATGAATATTGAAATTGTGTGTCACTTCATCAATGAAAAGTTGGAATGGGGTGATCTCTAATTATAACATGTTTCAACAAAGGATAATGTTTTATATATAACTATGAATACCTTGTTTAAGGATGTTGTCTAGTATTTTAGAGTATTGTTGGAAGTGTATTCTCTCCCAAAATACAGATAAGTTTTCTTGATTATTTTCCCTTTTTGATTCCTTTATATTTGATGAAAAAGTTATGGAATGAAAAAGGATAACATTATATAAAGGTTAAAAATCTAGTTTCTTGTTGTAGGTGATAATTGAGAGGGTTATGTTTCTCATAAAATGGATGACTTGAGGTTTCGGTACGTGGTGCTTCGATTAGAGCTCAGTAATTGATTTCTTATACTAAAATATATTTAAATAAATAGGGATATGAAATATCACATCAATAGGTTAAAGAGTTATTACATCATGGATAATTTTATGAATATTGAAAATACAAGAGATAAAATAAATTGAATTGAAGGGGGGGTCATTGAGATGATTTGGACTATGAAATTGTCAATTTAGAAATGATAGTAACATCATGAGTTCAGGGAAAACTCAAACAAATAATTTTATCCAATGATGTGGTCTTTAGAAAACATTTAAATTATTTGAATTCAAGGAATAGTTTCTTGAGGTAAATCATACATGGTTTTTATATGTATTTTCTGGTTTTATTTATTTTCAACATACTCAAGGATGATTTAGAGTATTATTGGATTCTAGAGATGGTGAATATGAATTGTTATTATTGAGATGAAACACTTCCTATCATGATGGATACAACTTTAATATGATGGGTGTGTTGTTGATAAAGTGTTTCACTATAACATAGGACCTAAGACTATAGTTGTTTTTGGGTTTCACCATGATAGAGTTGAGATGTTGATGAATCATGTTGTCAGAAAAAATGTGGCACTCTGGAGGATGTATCTAAGAGATTATTCAGAGATAAAAATGTTAATATACTGATCCCATAAGAAATAATTTACATGATGGATGGGGATCCAAATGGACTCATTATGTAATGAAATTAATCAAATCGTAATGAGTTGGATCACATTATAGTGGCTATGTAGCGGTCTTTCCATGTATTACTAGAATAAGAGGTTAAAATAATCATGGTTCAATAATTGTTTCCATTTCATGTCTTGTATTCAATATATATATGTAGATATGAGTATATATGAATATCGAACCATTATATACTACACCATACCACCACTATCATTAGGGATCTTCTATATTTAGTTTCAATATATTTGGAATCTAGGAGTAACACTATATGGGAAGTGTTCATGCCACAATGCATGAATATTCATTAAATAGAAGGGTATCTACCCCAAATTAAATATATTTCTTTCTATATTATTCTATGAAACACTCCAAACATCATTCAAGGAGGTTTTTGTGGTCAATTAACGTGAAGAATAAGGGTTTACATTTGATCCAAATTTCAAAGGCACTTATTGTACGAGAAGTAGAGATCAATCAAATTTTGGATCATTTTTTCTCTTTATGATACATAATATTTTATGGCTATATGCCCCAAAATTTCAATATTATTATTGAAAATAAAATATAATCCTTTATAACAGGATTAAAACCATTGAACACCAGGTATTTTCCACACAATAATAAGTTTTCTAAAACTTTCATTAACTCTTATTCTATGTGTGTTATTTATTGATATTTATCTCATCATTATTTCATATATATTGAGATCCTTTTTCACTAACCAATGTTTCATAACATGTAATAATTTATTTATTTTAGTTTAAATTGATTCAACCCCTCTCAATAGTATTTTTCACTAACACGGTAATGTCATGAATACTGATTTCACATCCCTTAATAACTCCTTATTGTTTCTATGAGAGATCATCATAATAGTAATATGAATAATTTAAATACATATGACTGGATAAAAAGTATCATAAAAATATATACCCTCAATATTATAGTATCCCTTAAATACAATATGATATTTATTCTATGATATTCTCCCTTCTGATTGTTTATGTTTTAATAATATAACTATTCCATGATTCCATTATTGTCTTTGTGATATGACACTAACTCCCATGTTTCATTGTTCATAATAAGATTTTCTCTTTAAATTGAGTGGTAAGGTCTTCCATAATCCTGTATCATACCCATGTTTAACATTGAGTAGTGGAGAATTCCTATGGTACTGTAGATGTACCATAGTTCTATATTGTCTAGGTACTATAGCTGGTTCTTGATGTACCATAATAATAAAACTTTTCATCTGAATTAGTATTTTGGACCATGTTTTTGGAATTCAAGCCACTAGGTCTTTGAGACATGCATTTGAGACAATGAGACTTTATCAATGTGTATACTAAAGCATCATAGGTAGAGTGTGGGTTATTTTTGTCTGAAGAGTCTAACGCAAAAGTTTCCACTAAATGAAAATAGTAGTGAAACTAATCACTAAAAATAGTGAATGACAATTTCAAGCACCCAAAAAGTCAATGAAGACAATGGAGTGAATGAATATATGTCAATATAGTGGGGTAGGATAATAGACTTATATAAGGGGATGTTATATGTTGACATTGTGTTGTAGGAAAAACTTATATTTGACCTTCATGCCAGGTTTCAATGATTTTTTGCCTCCATAACTCAGGGTTATGTAATGGTTCCCTATAAAATTTTTAAAAATGAGTCTCATCTAAATTAAAAATAAATAAGGACCATCATGCAAGAGGCTATTCAAACCTCTCTGTGCAATTCTTCATCAATAATCTTTGCTTTAACTTGTGAATTAATGGTAGTATGATTTGAATTCCCCTGACTTAATTGGATTTTAACATAATTTCTCCTTCCATTATGAATGATTTTAGGCCCCTTAATTCTTTTAATCATTGTGTACTTAGTTCCTCCATCCTTTAATACTTCATCATTACTGGAAATTTAATAATCAAGATGAGAATCTTGAAAATGTACTATTGGAACCACACCTGTCTCATATTGTTCATTAATATCTACTCAATCATCTTCAATCTCATCAATAATGGGAAATTGTATAAGAAATTATTCTTGAGACATTAATAAAATAACATCATTTATATCAAAGATATTATTTTAAATTCATACTATATAATATAATAACCTAGTTAGATATCTACCATACTCATAATATAATTCCATAAATCCCAAAATATGTTCCTGATCCTCCTTAGCTGATATTAAATGCTAAGGGTAAATAAATTGAACAATTTTCCCCTTATATATTATATAGAATAAATTATAGAATAATTAATCAACTAAATCTGCTAATATTCATCCATATAAAATACATCATGTACAATGAATATCAAGGCAGGAAATAAAATTCTACATGATATTATACCAGACTATACTAATGAATTAAAATGAAAATTCCAACTATCCACAAAATGGCTCATGACCACATTTCTGTTCCTCCACCACCATACTGCTACATAAAAGACCATGGAATCCTCTTAATGAATTATAACATCATTAATAACTATTAAAAACGATAAAAAATAAGCTTACATACACATTATGGTGTGTATGCAGGGTGTTCATGAGAGATCAGTATGATACCACAAATATTTTATGTTTTTCCATACTTTGTTAATAAATACATTCTTGGGTAAAATATAATAAAAAAATATCATGTTATATTTTATTAAAAATAAGTAACATGGACCTCAAATATATTACATACATTTTTCAATAAAACATGTTATCTAATTAAATCAAAAATATGTTTTCATACGTAAAGGAATAAATTATAATAGTTTTTAATTGAATGTTCATATTAATGAATCATATGAGCGTACCTATAGGAATAATTATAAGAAACATAGGGTCCAAATTATAATATACATTCATATCCATATAAATCACCAACAATATGACGGCTACTAGCCAGTAATAATCTTACACTATTCTGAGACTCGTAATTGACTAGCTTCAGTCACATTCAAAAGTAGTACATTTCTATTTAGAGTATCATCATAACTATGATGGTAAAATAGAACAAAGTGTCATCATTAACCTAGAAGAAGAACTTTTCTTGTAATCCATCATATACACTAAAGTAATTCCTCTGATGTTTTACCATAATTAATGAATCATAAGTCATATAAACATAATAAATTAAACAACTCCTTTACCATTTTATAAAATACCTCAATGAAAAAACTCTCATATGTGTAGTTTATATTAAAGAGTAATAATGTAAAAGGAGTAAATCATGTAAAAATAACATATATCATGTTATAAATAACATTTTCTGTGAAAATATACTATGAAAACACTTCATCAATTTTTTATAGTTTTACTATATAACAGAAAAAGAATAGAATCACTTACTCAAAATTTAAGAAACCTTAACAACTTCAAAAAATATCAATGGATTAATGTTAAAAATTTGGCACACACCCTCTTTACATCAAAATTCCCATGAATTTATGGATTTTTTAAAAAATTGATAAAACCTACAAACTTCTTTTAGCACAAGGTTGAGAGATACGTTAGAGAATGAGAATAAATTAAAGAGGAAGAAGAAAAGAAGAGAATAAGATATGCATACTATAAATCCTCAAAGGATCCCCTAGGGAAATTGTAGGAGAAGAGGGGGAGAGTAATTTCTCACCACTATCATATGTGATGACCTTAAGAAAAATAAAACTAGTGATAATTCATTCTTTTATCTAATGTCTAAAAAGGGATCATAATAATTGAAATACAAATTATTATCATAAATAATATTTTTTGTAACACTGATGTATTAAATTATACACATGAATTTAAAATTCATGAATAATAATAATAACTTCATCAACCATTTATATAAATTATAAACTAGAATTAATTTTTTATAATATAATAAATAGAAGAAATAAAAATGAGAAAAATGTACACCTGTATTAAATATTATAAAAACTAAAATATCCAATATAAAATCCATAAATTATAAAATCATAATAAATACATAAAAATATTAATATCGTAATACATAAACTAATTATGAGTTTTCTTGGAATGTCTAGACATGAAAAACATGTTTTCTGTAAAAATTAATGTAAATCATGGTCTGTACACATGATTAATTATACCTTGTGTCTGATCATGTGGAGATATTTTATCTAGAAATTTAACATTCATGGTTAGTGAGCATGGTTACCAAGACCATGTGTCTGACAATTAATGTCAAATAATTTTTTTAATTTATAAAACCATCAAAATTTATGTTATATATATTATTTTTATAATAAAATTTTTCAAAAAAATTGAAAAGAAAAATTGGGGTGTTACATGTGGCAACACCTGTAATTATTACCACCAGGCATATATCTAACAAATATCTCCCCATTATATTTCTTATTACAATTTCCCAATAATATTCTTTTGATATTGATATAACATGGATATTTGAATAAATTTATGTTCTTTAATATTGGATTCTTTCTGAACCACATATCATAGGGAACATTGAATGAATTTGGTCAAGGTAAAACTCGATTGAGAATATAGAAAATTTTTGTAGTGGATTTTATATAAATTTATTTTGAGGTGTCATTCTCTGAAAACATTGTTCTCTACACATACACAAATCTATGGATCTTACTTTTTGTTACACTATTTTATTAGGGTGACTCTAGATGACTATATTAATTTCATATCCCATGCTTTAAAAAATACTTCAATGTTTTCATTATTTTAATTGGATATAGTTTCATATCATAATTTTTTGATTGTTTATTAAATTTAACATTCTTTACATATATGAAAGCTCTTAATCCTATCAAGAGATTATTATTTAATTGGAATAAAATTAACACAATTCATATGTTAAAATCATCAACATAGTTAATAAAGTACTTATCTATATTCACTGATTTTAATTTCATTATACAACATATATTTGAGTGTATCAACTAGAGATGATTTTGCATTTTTATCTTAACCTACTTGTGAATCTTGTTGAATAATTTCCATTGTGACACACATAACAAGTATTGAGCCATTAATGATTATAAAAAGGTATAATTATCATATATTAATTTTTAATAATATTCTTCTTTTCATTTTGACATAAATGGACATATTATATTTCAAACACCAATCTCTTCCATTATACTCATGAAAAATATTCTTTGATAATTAGAAATATGAAATAAATTTTGGATTATTTCCCTTCAAAATGATTATGTTATACTTTATTATCCTAATTAAACATTCGTTGTTCTATAATATCACCTCATTCTCAGTATATTATGTTTAAATACACTCAATAGATTTTTCTTTAACCCATAGATAAACAAAAAATATCCAGCTTCATGATTCTTTTCCCGAATTTATTTAGTTAAAAAACCACCCACATTGTGTGATCAATCTTTTTGAAAAGTAACATATCCTCTATTACATTATATAAATAATTTTAAAAGATGTTTACATTACGTAATTGGTGGGAAGAATCCACTATCAAATTTCTAAGGCTTTCCTTATTTTAGTAATTAATAAGACACCTCAGTCACAATCCCTTATTCTCAATTACTCATTCTATTTACAATTTTGGATTTCATATCTTTTTCAATGATATGATAATATTGTGAGACACTTAATTTTTTTTTGTGTCCAAGTTTTTCACACATCAAAAAAGTATTTTCATGAGAATAAAAAGTATTATTCAATTTCACCATCTATTTTATAAGTTATCCCAATTATATTATTTAAACCTTATCTTATAGGATCCTAAATTCATGGACTATATTTTATTGAGGTAGTGAAATATTGTACCAGAACACATATCATTTGTGTATATACAGAAAACACCACATTCATATTCCATGAAACCAAATTCACGTTAGCTAATAATATTCATTCATAAAATTTTCTTATTTATTTTTATTTATATTTAAACAAAAGTATTTCTTAAAAACAAAATAAATATGAATAAAATCGTATATAACCTTATATTTACCCTTAGTCCTTGTCACACCATCATTCTTCATCCACACTATACTACTATAGTGATTTTCAACACCAACATTTGATGTGGGAATGTATATTTCTTCTTCTGTAAATTAGTCATATTTTTCACTTTCTTATCACTATTTTATTATTGAGTGTTCAATATTTTTTTTCTTAGAATCATAGGATATTATAAAATGTTATTAATAGGATAAAAAACCATTCATATTATTTAAAAAAAATCTCTAATTATATTTATGAATAAAAAATACAAAATGATAATTTTTTTGAAAACGTTACCTTCAAAAAACATTTCCACAATATCATTCATTATTCATTATAAAAAATTTTTCTATCCTAATCAAAATAATATTGTCTCAATCTAAAAGTATTACAATAATTTCACACATATTTAATTGAAACAATATTCATATCCTTTCAATAACATTATAATTTTATAATTAATGATATTTATGAAAATGAATTATTCTCATTCTTCAATGATTTATTTTATCATTCAATATTTATATTTATTTCTCAAGAATACCTAGAGTTTCATCCTTCAATTAAATTTATTTGGTTTCTCCTCATCAATACAATTCTATTCAACATTATATTTTTATTCAATAGAAGCACTATTAGACTGGTTCAATTTAGATATAAAGGATTTAGGACCATTATTCTCTAAGTACACTTCCTTTATATCACTTAACTCATCATAATATTTTGTATCTGGGTTTGAGAGAAAATTCCTATTCTATAAATAATTTACCTTTTCCCATTCAATTATAAAATTTCCCCCTTTTATGACTACATTCCACATTATTTATTCTAGATGGTATTTGGGGTTGATCATTATCTTTATCATATTCTTCCTTATCAGACGAACTACATGAAAAATGCCTAATATTTTAATAATTAAAACACTTAAAAGATAGTTCTTCTTTGTATCTACCTTTACCAGTTTTCTAACATATTAAATATTGGAATAATTTTTCTATTATTCACATAGTAATCGTCAACATCTACTTCCACATATTGATAACTATAAGATTCAATCCTTTCAAATTTTTTGGATCATTGAACATTGTATCCTTTTTATATTTTCCTTTTTTTCTTAAGGTTTTACCCTTATTATATCATAGGATATTAGGAAATTTTTATGCTTATCAATGATCTAATTAAATTATTCTTAACCTTATATTGTTTATTTTTTTGTCAAACTATTCAATTAGAATGCTCATCAATTTCTTTGTCATTGTATAATCCTTAATTATTTATCTAAATCATCAAATTAAGATAATAGTTTTGTTTAACCAAACAAATAACTCATCCATCAACTCATTATCTCCTATTTTAATATTATCAAATTGATAAAAACATGTTTTTAATCATTAATCCTTGATATTTTATCTCCCAATTGGATATCATTTGGTTTTATACAATTTTAATTTATTATTATAGTTACTATGAATCGTGTCGACTATTTCTCTTTGAGGGGTGATAAGAACAAATTTTAAACTCTTTCATAATATTGAATATTCATCTTTTTAATTAATAATTTTTATTTACCATCATAAAAATAAGATAAACATTATCAGTGATATTAGGGACGTCTATTCAAAGAGATAAAAGTATATATGGAAAAATTATTTTTCAATAAATGAAATTCATTTCAATCAAACATGAGGACACACTTGTTGTTGAATATAATTTATGTTATCCATTTATACTCAAGAAAAAGGATGTTAGTAATTTTATATTACATATACCCATGTGAAATTTCATTCTTTCATTAATAGTTTTAGGTACTAGAGAAGTGAGTAATAGAGATTATGATCCTTGATAATAAACTCACTCTATAATCGAATGATGGTCCGTAAAAAATCAGTATGAGAAGAACTAAGATGGAGTAAGAGTGAATCTATGTGAACAGAAAGGCAGAACAAATATATTTACTTATCAACTCCATGAACGATCATACCTCAAAATAACCAAGGATACTAGAGTAATCAAATCATCATAAATCCCAAATTTAAAAAATATATTTGAAAGACATTTATCAAAATAAACAAAGTATACATGTCATGTCACAAGAGTCGAAACCCAAATCACACATCACCATATATAACCGTGTATCATTTAATATATGAAAGCTCAAAGTAACCATAATATGAGACACACACTATGATAAGGAGTATGCTAGTCAAGAGAGTACCAGTACCAAAAAAAATACCACAACCAATATCATTAAAAAAACGTACATATACAAGAAGGAGACCTATACCACATCACATGGGGGTTACTGACCCTGGATATATTATGGTGAATCAGTAACTCATCAATATTGAGGAGGTATTAACCGCATTCTTGAATGGTGTATCCACACCCCATAGATATATTTACAGCTTCCCAAACCCCCAGGGGTACCTAACTCCATAGTATATATAGAGAACCAATGAACTATCCAAAAAATAACTCTAACGGGTCTACCAATCCCATGAAATCATATAATTACTCACCCACACACTAATGTAATCTACATAAATCTATGGAACATCTCATATCCTAGATGGCTAAAAAAACCATCCAAAGAAAAACATATTCAATACCAAGATCAATATAGAAAATCACTCAGAATAGACTACTCATGTTTCCATATATGGTACCTAAGTGAGAAGATATGAGAAATACAAAAAAAATTATCTATTACATGATATGTACATGTCAATTTCATGATTTTTACTCTCAAAACAATTTTCACATTTGATCATAAGTTTTCTATAATGTGTCAATTTGACCTACATGGTGTGTCTAGTTGGGTAAATAAAATGTTGGACTCTCAGGTCCATCTAGGCATGTATCACCATTACACGCTGAGTAGTATGGATAGATGTATGGATTTTACTCAAGAATACATAGTTTTTAAAAATTTCACTGAAAAATTCACGTGTGATCCACATACAAAAAAGTTCTAGTTAGGTACATGGCATGTGAAACCAATGGATACTTGGAATTTTCTTTTAATACAAATCAAGCTACCTCACCTCATAGATATAGTATATTTTATGGGTGATACATTGTAGGAGTATAACATGTTGACCTAATGTGTACATAGATACCCTCATAGATAATTTATACCCTAATAACAAATGTATGTCCCACATACACATTCTACATTAAATCTAGAACCAAATCATGTGAAACACATGGTGTGTGAAGCAAAAGGACTATACAATGTGTAGTCATGATTTATAGATTTGCAAATAAATGTGCTCTATATTATATATCTATTTCACCTCAGTGGAATCCACCAATACCCACACATCTAATTCAATTTGAGACCAATACCCCCAGATCCTCCATCAATCCTTGAAAAATATTTATTGGCCATTATTTTCATTTCTATTCAACATAATCCATCATTCATTAAATTAATTCCCTAAACCCCTCTCATCAGTTTTGGTCTCAACAATAAATTTACATATATAATTGAATCCATATATTATCCTTCATGATTTTATTACCATATCATGATAAAACAAAATTGGGAGGGATGAAAAGGGTTTTATAAAAATACAGTGGTCAGAAGTGAGCCCAAGAACTAGAAAATGATTAAACAATCACCTTCATTAATGAACATGAGAATGAAGTGTAGAGTATGTTTGGATCGATGAACAATGAATAATTAACCATGAAAAAATAAAAAATAAATATGTTAACTAATGAAAAAATAATATTTTAATTCATTATTTTTAATTGAGAACATATCAACAAAAAATTATGTATACAAATAATTCCTCATTTATTTATATTTAAATATTCATCAATTATACTCAATTAATTATTCATTAAATCCTTATCATATTGTTTCCAAAATTTATATCCAAATAAATGGAATCACACAATAAAAATATTTGAAGTAAAAATATTTTTTCCATAACAAGAGAGATAATTCACATAAAATAATAATTTCTTCCAATATTATCCATTTGAATATCTTATTTTAAATCATATTAAACATTAATCATATTCATCATTAGGAAATATTTTTGAGGTTCATATATTAGAATATTAAAATACCATGTCAAATATAGAAATAAAATTTCACTACCTAGGGGTTGATTACACTGACACTTCAAAATTCAATCACCATTGATTCATCGTTCTTCATCACCAATTCCTAAATTTTCCACCATGGCTTCAATTTGATGCCAGACACACTAAATAATTTAAATTTACAAATAACATATATATTCTCCTTATGGGATAAAAAATAAGAATATGACTAACCCTAGAGTAGAAACCTAAGAATGTATTTATAGTTTAATATTACGCCAACCAGTATGTTTAGTAAAATACCTAAAATGGCCCAATACAATTCCTAATATCTAAACTGAAAATTGATATATTTATTTGAAAAAATACCACATTATATACACAATCATAGTGTTATAATTTACATCCAATTTCTCGTTATGAAAATAATTAATTTTTTATGTAAATTAAATTAATATTAATTTAATAAATAATAAACATTTCATAAAATTTAACTACATTAAAACATCACCAAAATTCATTCAAAGGAAAATTAACATTTTCCAAACTTAATAAAACCATAATAAAAACTTTTAGAGGTCAACTATGAATTGGTCGAGCATACCTCTTCAAGCCCATCTTTAATATGCCAGGGGCTAGAGACTAGCACCAAGAAGGTGTAAACATACATGGAAGGACATAGGATATAAAACCTATAAAAAATACATTCCGATACAAAAAATAAAAAATAAAAACCCCCAAAAACATATAAATATAAAAAATTTATTTCATTAAATTATAGGTGAATGAAAATAATTATGTAGTAGTAATCCACAGGTTAACTATAAAAGGTAAATATACAATTGGATAAAATGACTGAAAAAATAGAAGTGTGACTAGGGAAATTGTATACACACTATAAGAACTCATGAAGATTGAATGTCAATAGAAACAATAACAACATCATAAAACTAAACACCATAAAGCACAATATCTACCAATTCATTAAGATCCAAGTTTTCTATAATCATTACTTGCCTATTCAATATATGCATAAAAATATGCATGTGAGTATATGTCATGTTTATGGGCTCCTGGAGATTTATTTTCAATATAAAATATCTCAACCTCTTACAACTATACACCACCAATAACTATATCTACAATTATTAAGCACCATGTATTCTCAAATAATTACTATAATATAAAACGTATGCACAAAAAGAATAAATGTGGTATATGTCCCGTGTGGAGGGTGAGTATAAACATACCTAGTTGAACACCCAAATATAAAAAATGAAAATATAAAAAAATTATCAAATTAAAAAACCTAGGTCTGAGGGAAATGCGAAGGATAATCCTATAGGGAAAAATATGATATAAATTAATGTCAACCATGGAAAAATATGGATTACAATATTCATAAATCAAATCTACATAGGATCTAATTTCACAGTAACCAAGGATATAAGGGTAACCAAATACTCAAAAATCCTAAAGACAAAAGTTTGACTAATAGTCATATATCAAAGCATATCATGTATATATTCCATGACCCAAGACCTTCTAATCGAGTCATATCGTCACATATACTCCTACATCATAATTTACAACAAAAATCATTATGATCATAGTAGGGGATGAGTTTTATGTTGTTCAATTCAATAATCAATGGGTTTCTGAAACCTAACTATGTACTAGAACCAATCTCACATGAAAACAAAAATATCTAAAGGTGGGGGGCTTGTGCCTAATAACATTGGGGAATACCAACACCACCTATATTATGGGGGAATCATGCCTTATCGATATCTATGGGACACACACCCCATAACCTGATGGAGGACCCCATCACTAAGGATTGAGTTCAAAATCCCCAAACCCCATGAGGGTACCTAACTCTATAACATATGTAGCGGGGCCCACTCTCTATACTAAGAACATATTTACGGGGTTACCACCCTATTACAATACATAATGGATAACCCACAAACCCACATCTTTTTATAAAGGTAATGAAAACTATATGTACTATGTACCCAATAAAATTTCATCAATAATAAATATTTATAAACCATCATGATCTAAATGGAAAATCACTTGGAATGAACTACTCATGAGCCTATTTCTAACACGCAAAAAGTAGATGTGAGAAATAACATAAATTTTCTAGTACATGGGATGTACTTATGGGGTGCACAATGTGTAGTCAAATAAACATTACTAGGTTTTTTATAAGTTATCTAAATGTGTGTAGTTGACCTAAATGACATTTACAATTAGTTTCATAAATAATGGAACTCTCTCCTCCATTTGAGAATCTATCAACAATAAATGTTGATTCATATGGAAAGATACATGATATGTTCTCATGCAGACATGGTGTGTGAAAATACCATTTAATTATGAAAACCAACATGTTTGATATGCCTACATGGTGCAAGTAACCTACCCCTATCCTATTAGTGGCTCTCTTGGGGTGGTACACTCGACTTACCTCCACTTAGGAGGGGCATTGATGGGTTGGATCATGCCCCATTGGCTTATTTAGTAATATATTAAATGCTTCAACTCCCAGTGAATTTATTAATTCAATGAAGGTTATCTATATAAATGAGAGTTCAAGGACCAGTTTTTATGTTTTTCTTCATTATCAAAAACAATAATCTCTATATAATTCTATTATCTTTATTAACATTGGAGTTCATTTTAATATACCATTTTAAAGGAGATGAGATCATAAGAAAGAATCAATGATTCTATTTGGAGGGTGTATAGCTTTGAATTTGGGTTTGTTTTGATAGTTGTTAATGGTTATCCATCAACCTCACTAATCGTGAAAGGATTATGATTAATGATGAGGTAGCCACGAATTATTTATTCTATTTATTTTATTATTTATTCCCTTAGATTATTAGAAAGTTATTTTTTTATTTTACTTTAATGTATTTTGTATATAGGTATCTCCTATAAAACCAATTAATATTCATATCATTATTAGGTTTTAAAGGACATCATAATTAAAAAAATAATTGGAAGAAGCCTAAAAAACATAGGATATATTGATGTGAAAATATGTAAACATAGAAATGAAAAATAATAAAAATATATACCAAAAAATCCAATAATATCTTCTATGAAACTAAACTTATCTAACATCCCTAATCAAATATCAATTTACATCGGCTTCCTATGGTATCCAACGACCATTGGAATCACCAAATTCATTATAATGACCATATTAAACTCCAATAATTTACTAGAATCATCCATGTGTTATGGAGAGAGAAAAATATTGGGATATTCACATTGATATTTTTAGGATTCAAACATACAACCAACGTGTAAATGTATACTTCTATATAAATTCTTTATTTATTAAATAAAGAAACACTAAACATTTATAACATTTGGTTGATATTTAGATTCTTTGTAGTTGAGATAGATTATATCGCCAGTATAACTCATGTAACTGACTATTAAACTACATGAATGATTATATTGAAATAAATACATCATCTAATGAGGCATTAAAATCCAAATGGCTTGAAAATAATATATTTTAAAAGTAAATATACTTAACTAAAAAACATCTCATGTTAATAATTTATCCCAAACAGTGAAGTCACTACTTCAATGTTGATGTTACAGCTCATAATATAGGAAATAAATCTCTCAATTAATTAGTCATGTTGTACTTTAGGGAATACTAAATAATATCTCACTTTTAATAAATCCTTATAGACATTATTAAAAATAGTATAAAACTTTTAAATTCATATGAAATTTTCTAGATATAACTATCTTATAAACTTTGTGTTTTTTTAAACATTGAACCAAAATTTAATCCTTATTACCTTACCTATCTATGAGATCCTATAGGTATTTATAATGATAAAATAATCTGATTTTTGTTACATATAATTTTAATTAGAAAGAGGACTCTATAAAAATGTCATTTCCACTCGTGTTATAGTGGATCACAGTAGATATCGATCCGACACACTCATATCTCATGATGAACATGTGGACCATAAGATGAATCTTGAAATATCATATGTATACTTAAATAATTTATTTATCCAATATATCAATTCCATTCACCTTACATGGAATATTATTATCTAGTGAACTCTAACTCAAGAATTCTCAATTCTCTAAGGTAGACGACAAAAATTAAATGAATACATTATCTGTAATTCAACTAATTTGACAATAAAATCACAAGTTACACAATTATGAATAAAAATTAGTACATTTATTATAATTCATCCTTGTACCCAAATTTCATACTTGTAATAAAAAAAATTAATTCTTGGATAACAAATAAAAACCAAATGGTCAGTAACAAACCAGACTACCCTCTAATTGTTTTAGTCTCCAAGAATTAGTATGAAAGGAATGAATGTATAAATATTTAAATGTGATATAACTTTTTAACATTAGGAAATATATATTCATATAAATAATATACCCCCATGTATAAAAATTAACAAATGTATTGGATTTTATGTTATATAATTTTTATGGTCAATACAAATAATAATTCATACTTATTATCTATTGAGTCTACTCAATATCATATAAAATACTACATTAAGATTAATCATAGTAAATAATTACACCCCATAATAATCCATGACGGTCATAGACTGGGAATAACTCGAAGTCAAAAATTACAGAGTTTTATTATTTTACTCTCAGGTGAAATATACAATATATATGAATAAATAATAAATAAATATTTCCATTATTATAAAAAAATTATATAAATAAATTTTATAAAACTATTATATTTACTTTACAAAGTATCTAATATCCAAATAATTTATATTAATCTCATTCTTATATAAAAGAAATATATTTTCAGATAAATCTTCTACATTCTTCTTTATTAGATATAAAAAAATATTTATAACGCACCTCGTAAAAATTTATCAATCTTTTTAATGAGATAATATTTTTTAAGCATGTGGTTAGTCCTTTTAGTGAGTATAAGGTTCATAGGATTGAAAATTTAATTTGTCATTTTCATAGTAGAGTCCAATATTGCTAATATACAAGGAAGCATTTCAATTTTAGTGTCAAAATTATGGGCACCAAGAGAACCCTTAACAATATCTGAATCACTAATGTACTCTACAATTATTTTAAAACAATCCATTATGTGTTATTTGGAACTATACCTATAAATTAATATACAGTTGAGGGAATACATGAAAAAAGATTATGATATTTAATCATCATTGTTAATTTCAATTCTAGAATCACTATAATCATTTACAATGAAATCTTTATCACCTTTGATAACCAAGAACATATCATTAGTTATTATCAATTATTAGTGATTTTTATAACTAAAATTTGGTTCTTCTTAAGAATATTGGATTGGTATATACTAATTATGCTAATGTCATAATAGATATTCGGTCAATTTTAAAACATGTAAAATTTAATAAATCTAATTTTTGATGCATATGGAATTTTATTCATGAATTTTCTCCTTAACTCATTAAAAGTGAAAAGAACCTTTATAATAAATTCACTATGCATCAATTATAAAGAAAAAAACTTGTAGGTATCCATGAAAAACCTCTTTTCATTTATAAAAATCACTTGTGTTGACTCAGACCAAGAAACCTCTTTGATCTATCTATATATAAATTTACACACAGTTTTTAAGATTCTTCACCCATGTATTTAATTAATAATCATTTTCCGATCCATATAATTATATAATAAAAAGTTACGATAACATTTATGATGGGTGGTTTTCCAACAACAATCAATGCAAAGAAAAATACAACACACCAACTAACCTACATATATATAATATTCTCATCTATGTCTCTAACCAAACCAAAATATGTGATTGAATCTAGAACGTGGGTTTTTCAATTTTAATATGGATACATTAATGTATAAATAGATAATTGAAATTTGGATACCTTAATAATACCATTAGTATCCTCAAATGTTTTTGGTTGTATCAAATACCTAGACTAAAATAATTCCCATTAGGGAAATAAATTTTTTTTTCCATTTGATATATACTATAATTATAGTGATCTATTATGTTAAGATTTCATGATTAATTTTTACTTTTTATTCATGAAAATTCTTCTCCATAGGAAACTCTATGAATTTTTTATACCCTGTTGGAACTAAATTATTTCTATTGGTAGAAACACAACCATAAATGTCAGTTTTAATTCCAAAACCCCACTTTCACCCAATGAGTGTCATCCCATCGTGTGAATCTATCAAATTAAAAAAAATTACTTGTGATTGGTTTCATTGATCACAATTAAATTACTTATTTATTTTCCTAATTATAATTGTTGTAGTAGCATTTAGGGTTTAACCCATAATGAATGTGTGTGTACTGACTAGGGAAAATATTAAAAAACAAAAAGAAACTACTAACTTTACATAGAAAAAAAAATTGAAACTGAATTGGTATAATATTTTAATTATGTTGATAGAATAAAATAGTTGAAAACATTGAAGGATGTCATAAAATAAAGGAATATATAAAAACAAAAAAATATAATGATTAGATAATTGATGAAGATATGTGAAATTTTGAATGGTTGTTGTTAAATTTATTTTTTCTTAATAAATTATAAAATTGGGTCTCAAACATTCAATATGTCACTAGTATCTTTTTTGAGGATGTTAATACCTATCTAGATGGGTTCAATGTTCTACCAAACACTAAATTTACAAACAAAAAGAGATATAAAGTTGGTTTCTTCAATATCAAATTTTTAGTTTATGTTGGATGATAAAATATTAGTGAAATACTGATTAAAGAATTAAATAATGGGATGAAAATGAATCATCCCAGACCTGCATTCCACTCAATGGTGCTCCAATACCGTTTGAACACATGACCTCAAGTGCATCCCCTCAAATGTTAAAGTCTACTAACTAGTAGGGAGGGCCTATTGTGTGTCTTTGTAGTGAATATTGCCTCTTATTAGAGTGTAACACAATAGTTTCAATCATACAAATCAATACAAAATGTACTAAATCATTTAGAAAATAGTAATATATAGCACATAGGAATATATAAACATTTACAGGAGTAATCTCATATAAAAAATGATGATGTTAGATATCATTTCCTATGTCTACAATGAATCCCATGTTGGTATACACACATCAGTAAAATATGAACCAAAAAAATACCGAATACTATCACAGCTATAATCATGAACCTAAGCTCTGTCTCGTGTTCCCCTTCTCCTATGCGACAAACAAATTCACAAATTCTACTATGGGTATTTTCCTCAGTCCCAACCTAAATCCATATAGTTTTTCTGGGTACCCATCGATGTCCCGAATAGTGTGTGAGATACAATCCGATTAGGTCACCACCCAAACTGTCCATAAAATGTCATGGATGAGAAATATAAGATAAGGAATAGTACAAGGTATATAGTAGATAGAAACATTAAAGATAAAAAGTGATATTTTCAAGACAAATAAGGCTCCATATAGTACAAGTTCCAAGATCCTATGACACGAAAACATTAAAGGAAAATGAAGCAACCACTATATATGTGTCATAAACATAGTATATAATATCACCCACAACCTTTACATTTAACATATATATCAATATAAACCATAGACACATCATATAAGAATAAGTGTAACAATTTACCACAACCGAGTTGTATGATCAAGCATGTCACATTAATCATGACCATTCTATAATATCAGAAGTTTCAGACCCCAAAAAGATATATTTGATGCATAGATAACCAAGGAATTATCATCATGTACATGGAGCATCTTGATGGATAAAGGCACCTGTGGAGTCCAAGGATCATGTCAACATACCATGTCTAATGTGAGTCCATCGATATAGATATAGGGGGTAGGAATTCCCATACCATCCAAAAGAATCAAGATCCAAGGGGCAAATTGGTCCAAGGTATTTCCTACCATTAATGAGGACCCGTGGGTGAAACTTCCATGGAATCTAAATCGAATCAAGATCCATTGTGTACTAACTAGGGAATCCACTACCATTTCAATTCAGATCTTATTTCATTCATCAATTCATAAGTATTTTTGTTTCTTGTGGATACCCACTCATATAAAAATACATTCAATTACATCCAATGTGTTTACCCACTCATATAATAAATACATATAAACAATTTAATAAAATCAAGGAAGGTATCACATATGAAAACATGGAAAATTAGGCATAACCGTCACCTAATTAATCAATTCCATTCCATTAAATTTATTATAGGATTCCTCTAACTGAGAAATAATAATACTCACCACATGGGTTGTATATTAAAAGGTAAATCTCAAAGGCACACCCCTTGGGTGACCTTTTTTGTTGAACCAACCTCCATCAATTATCATGAAACTACTGGGCACCCCTAACTGGTTCCATTAATTCAATTTTAATAATAAATTAATTTCTGTGGCCACACATAAAATTATTATGGATGAAAAAAATATAAAATATATCATTATATAATAAAAAAACTCAAGAAAAGTATAGACCACCTACCATAGGTCCATAGTTGAGTGATGCTCCAATATCAGCTCCTGATTCAACTAAAATTGGGGGGAATGCATAATGGATTATGGAAATAGAAATATGTCATATTATCTTAAACCTAAATAGTGATAATGATACTAGTTAAATTCAAGAATGTATAAAGAGGATTTTTTTTATGTATTGGTACAAATATAATGAGAATAAAAACTCTTGATTTTGAGCATGCGTGGAGAATCACTGGAAAATACTATGAATTTGATTCAAAAAGGAGCACTCAAGGGTGTGCTTCTTCCAATTGTGGGGAATGAGAATTATATTTTGGTTTATTATATTTTTAAGGGAAGATTATTCATGTTACCTAGAATATCTGGGCCGCACGGTTTGGAATTATAGTTGGAAAAAAGGTGCGCCCATTGTGCCCCCTTCACTGATAGAAGGGGAACCTCATATGGTTAGTGGACATGGTTTTCCTAACCACGTGAAACCATTTTTCTACCCAATTTAAAAAACTGTACATGCCATCTCAAGTGTGTGGGCCTACTTCTACATGGTTTCCTCAAACTGTGTGACCTGTAGCATCCCACTATCCATACTCACATGGTTAGAAGCAACCATGCGTCCTACCTCATACGGTTCCTACTAACCATGTGGCATGCCTTATTGTTTTTAAACAAATCTGGGTTTTTAGATTCAACCATGCCCTAGACACCCCTGGAACACCCATGACCTTAATGGGTGTTTATATTAGGTTGTAAAAAAGAAATTAAAGCAAAATTAAAGTGTTACGTACCTCATGAAAAACCATGGATCTTATAATCATCTCCCTTTAAAGCAATTTTCCCCTAAATTACCCTCACAAGGGAGTTTGTGAATCACCTGATAACAACTTTGGCCACTGAGAACATATGTTGGCCTCCAACTCCCAAGACTATTCCTATAAAAAGACGTCTTTCCAAAGCACCCATACACTAGGAAATTACCGACCTCATTGAACCTTTATGATCCTATCAATGATATGATTTGGATTATCCTATAAGGGTGCATTAGCTTGTAACTCCACCTTATTTGGATGTATTGTATGAGATAATTCTGAATGAATGTGGTGAGTCTAAAATACATGGATGATTCATGAATGGAATGTTACCTCTAAGGTAATTTCAACTGATAGCCTATCATCCCGACTCTCTCCTTAATCTCAAACAACCCAACATGCCACTATGTAAGATTAACCTCTCTCCTTATCTATTTATGACCCTGCCCTAGTGAGATATATAGAAAGAGTATATCCCAAACCTCAAAATCCATATGTCATTTTCTATGATCGGTGTAAGATTTCCATCAAGACAGTGCAGTATCCAACTACTTCTAATCAACTGGACCTACTTTAATGTCTCATACATGATACACAGTCTTTGTAAACATACCTCACCAACCATTAACTAACACATGGGTTATTTTCATGGTCTACCATACAAATTCTTTTATAGTTTCAACTTTGTAGTCATATGATTGATTTTATTTTATTAAAACTTAACAAGGGGAATATTACTCTCCCTAGAGTATCCAAAATCCAGGACGCATTCTCCCAAAATTTTCTCAAGCACGTGAATTGTACGCTAAGACTAGACATTAGTCTGAGGGTGGTAATCCATGCATAGAAGAAACAATGTACCAAATGAGCTCTAAAAACTCTTCCAGAAATGAGATGTAAACTCTGTGTCCCCATCTAAATTGATAGTATGAGGGACCCTATGAATTTGTGTTATCTCTATGATAAACAAACTTCCCTTATCATCCACACTAAATGTATCCTTGATCAGATGGAAATGGGAAACCATCATGAGCCTATCAAAAACAACCAAAACAACATCACTACCTCAAGAGTCCTTAGTAAAAATATCTCAAAATCCATCAGTATGACATCCCATTTACACTCTGGAATTTGTATCTGTTGAAGATGTCTCTATGGACACTAATGATCTACCTTCACTTACTGATAGGTGTAACACATCGTAATTAAACTAGCCACCTCATGTTTCATAAACATCCACTAGTACTAGAATGTAAAATCACAATACATCTTAGTGACACTATAATGAACTACCCAAACTATGGTATAAAACTCTTGCATCATCTCCTTACATATTTTCCCTAATCTCTAACACTACAAAGTGTGTGCTGGATCCCATAATTTATTACAGTCAAACTAAGAGGTGGGTCATCACCCCACACTCTCCTATAGGAATTAGCCGTCAATATATGAAAGTTGTTATAATTACCCTGGCCTTTTACAAAAATCATTCCATGATTTAAAGCATAACTAACAATCAATTACCAGGGGGGATCATAAATTCTAGTGTCTTTGGAAGATTTGTTACATGATTAAATAGCATGAAACCAAAATAAAAAATCTTTTATTTAATCATCATAATGAGCTCCTAACATCATTTGAGCCCTCATATCTATATAGAATATTCTGTTGAATACATAGATAAAGGGATGAGACAAAATTTTAGTACGGGGAATAAGTATATGAAAAAAATCCTAGAACATGGGTTAAAAGGTTTTACATGATGAAATAAAAAGGCATGGACCATGAATAAAAATAAGGAATCATAAAAGGTATAACATGGGATCATGTTATCATATAATCACAGGAATATGGAAAAAACATACAATATGAAATAAGCATTGTTCTAGGATAAATTCTAAGACCATTTCACATGACAGAGTTTGAGTCAAGGAAAAATACCAAGACAATTTCACCTAAAGGACCAAGTCCCATAAAGGAATATTGTTTACAGCTTGTGCCAACATGATATCTCATGATACAAAACATTTAGCAATGCATTGGAGCACTATTTGAGTGCACCCATTATAAAATTTTCATTTATATGTGTGGCACATGAATAATAAAAAATAAAGAATTAACATAAGGGATAACCGATGAATAAAATTGGTATCATAATGATGTCATGAGGCATAAAAAATGGGTGTATAATATTGATTTTCAAGAAATAATGAATTAAAAACAAACATGGAGATTATAAGAGAAATTATGCATAGATTCTGATAAATTATTTTTAACTGAAGTGATAACATGGAAAAAAATGTGTTTAATAAACATTATAAATGAGCCACTTTGGTGCGGTTAACAAGAAAATATAAAAGAGTGTTTAATGTGGAAAATGGAATAAATTTGGTATAAAAAAAATATAAAAAAGGTAGGTTATAATGATAAAAAATAGTGATTTGTGAAAAATATTACATTATTGAAAAATATTATGCAGTGTACATGAAAATGGGTAATAAGTTGGATTATTTCCTTTAATTGGGTTTTCTTATCGGGCATTATTGAAAAGGGAACCATATAAAAGATGTACTTTTTCATAGAGAAAGAATAATTGAGCTATGTACAAATTTTTGGAATATACAAGTGAAATTTAGAAGGAGTAAATAATAAGAATTAAGAATTACATTAGTTTAAAGAGATAGAAAGCACAGTTCGAAGGAAAAAATGGGGGTTCAGAGAGAATCCTTTACCTTATGTTTGAAATTGTTCTGCACTTGCACTTAATGTCTAGGATAATGAAATTAGATAAATTAATAATTAAATTCATCAAATATGAACCATATATTCTATTTAATAAATTTTTCTAAAATTCAATTTTGGTATTTTTTTCAGAGAAATGAGATTCAATTTCATCATTCTTGGAGCGTTTGTTTCCTTGGTTTTCATGATCGCTTTACCTTTATACATGTATTGAAGATCGTGTAAAATGAGAATAATTATCCAAAATTTAAATTATAGGTTATTAAGTAAATTTTAGAACACTAAATGATCTTATATATAATCGTTTTCCCATATATTAGAATCAATTATTAGATAAAATATTAATGATAATCGTTTAGATTATATCAGTGGTTTCCCGATCAGTATAAACTTGGATTGTTCTATTATAAAAACTATATATATATTTTAGTTCCATATAATAAAATAGTTTATAAAATACATTTTAAAGTCTAATAAATTTATTATAATGGTTTTATGACCAATCCTGAAGGCTATAATGGAAATGGAAACCTCATCATCATTTAATGTGATAAAACAACACACCACAGAAGATGTTTTCATTTTTTAGAACAACTGGGGAAGAGAAGAGAATTGCTGGCAGATAAACCACTTACATAATAAAAGTATAGTATTTAAGAGATACTATAGTTATCATTACACTTTGGGATATGGTGGTGAGGATAGGATAAGAAAAGAAAATAAATAAAAATGGAATTATAAGAAAACAAAAGAGAATTTTACCTCTTAAACTTCTTCCCCTTGAGAACCTCTTAATAGAATTTGGTAATGGTCTTTTGGTGAGACCAGTAATACTAGGATGTGTGTAAGTGGTTTTTGATAGGTATTGGAAATAATATAAGAAACATTAATGGACTTTGTGGTGTACAGAGAAGGGGCGGTGAGGGGAGGTATTTATAGGGGAGGAGAGGGATATTTTTTTTATGCATCGGTTTTTTGTTTTGTCTCTTGAAAAGAAATAGTGTTGATTATTGTGACAAATAATAGTAACTATTTATGCGAGTTTAAAAGAATGGGTTCTTACATCAAAAATACATCATCCATGACTCAATAATTCATTTTTTTAGCTTATACTGTAAATTACTGTATTTCAGTGTTCACTAAAAATTCAATTGCTTTTGAAAAATCCAAAATTCACCTTAAACATTTTTCAACATGTATAATTAAAAATTTGACTTTATTTAATGAAAATATTTTTTTAATATGATAAATAAAATCATAATATTTTTAAAAAATATTTATTTTTAAATTATAACCGATTTTTTTAACACATTGAAAAAATAATTAAGGTATCATAAAATTATCTTACATCATTATAAAATAAAATTTTTATTTAGTACTCCATTTTATAATAGTGAATATTATTTTAAATAATTATATCAATTATAAATTTTAATTAATCATTTATGTTTTATAAAAATAATAATAATTACATTATCATTTTAAAAACTTGTTTTTACACATACCATGATATAAATATATCATATTTTCATATATAAGATACATAATTTTTTTATACTTATTTAGGTGAGGTAATTATTCTATTGGCTAAGTTATTATTCTTACTGGCTGCATTGCTATTTCAAAGTTCATATTACTATTCCATTTGTTTAGGTTCTTTAATTTCTATTAATACCACTTATTACATTCATTTTTAATTTATAAGGATTTATTATGTTCTATATGTGATGTTTATATGATTTTTACTATATAAAATAATTATAAGAAGGAAAGTTTTATTGTTAAAATTTTGGGTTGATACATTCTTCCCCCTTATGAAATTTCAGCCTCGAAATTTCATTTAATATATGATGGTGAAAACAATTAAAGGTACATATCCTTCAATGCATCCTCTGGATTTCATGTTACCTATTCATACTTATGGTTTCACCATAGTTCTACGACTAGGTGAGTAGTATTAGTTCATAGATAATTCTTTCTATGGTCTATGATCTTTATTGATTTCTCCTCATAAGAGATACCATTTTCCAACTGTACCACCTTGAAATTCAGTACATGTATGGGATCCGGTATGTACTTACTAAAGAGGGATGGGTTGAATACATTATTTAAATGAGACATGGTCTGTGTAAGCACAAGTCGATTGTCCACAACTATGACATGATCAAGAATATCTAACAGGATGATGTTCCTGGCACTCAACATTCTTTTCTTCCCAAATCTATTGATCCTCTTCCATGGAGATATATAAGGGAATACCATGTATCAAATATCAATCTCTAGGTCACATAAATAATTGTCTACATATATTTTCAGTTGGATTTGGGCTTCCTTGACGTGATTCTAAATGGTTTTCACCTTTTCTACCATTTTTTTGCATTTCAGGTCATAGAAGCTTACGTTCTCCAAATTCATCCAATCATATTGGTGTTCTGTATCTTTTTCCATAATGGGATTCATATGGAGCCATTTGTATGCTCGAGTGAAAACTATTGTTGTAAGAGGTCACGACTAGTGGTAGAGTTTGGTCCTCTCCTCCATTGAAGTCCATAGAACAAGCTCTCGAAATGTCTTCTAGTGTCTATATAGTCCACTCACATCTTCCATCCGTTAAATAAATAACCTGGTTCTTCCATCGACGTACATATCATTCATTTTCAGTTTATATTTACATAGATGGGGGAATGAGGTCAAGGGGTTGCTACAGGCCTATTTGATGACTTGAATGGGGACTACATATTGTGCACTTTTATGTACACACCATGTATAGAGGAAAAAATTCCATGTGATCATAGTACACGACCATGTAAGGGTCTTATGAGGAGTTATACGGACTCGATGTGTAGTCTCAGGTACAAGCCATGTACTTTTTTTAAAATTATTATGTCGGTTCGTAGTGTCACTTTTCCAAATGGACAGAAACAGACCCCCATCGATGAGCAGTGTGACTAGGAAATCTAAAAGGAAAATTGCCTCATGTTTCATCATTCTATCACCAATTTGAACATTTTTGAATTAATTGGATTTCCCTAGGTGAGATCTAGTTTCATTTAGATCATTTCTTTCTGATTTCATCTCTCAATTGAGTTATCAATGGTCGAGTTATTTTCTCGTTTTCTAGATGTATTTCATTCTAGGTCGAATCAAAGACCCACGCTAGATAAGGAGAGTCTTATGAGTACGAGGTATGTGGTCTTTCACCTTTTTTGATTGTAGAGTTGATTATATGTGACAAAGTGTTTCACACAAAATTTTTGTGTGTATCTTGATTAAATAATAAGCACTTTTATTGCTTATTGATGATTATATAATTAATTATATTATTTGAAAGCATGATTATGGTTGTGAACCTTTATTTAAGGCCACCCCATTGGTGCATTTCCCATGGATGGTCGTTTGTATGAGAATGCCTATGAGGGATGACATTAATTCCCATTCTTGGGTAGTTAAAAGTTTATTTATCATTATATGAGTTTCCCACATGAGATACTTGTTATGATAAACATTGTAAATGATTAAATTTGACAATTGGATGGTTATATGTTTTTACCACGTGATATATCCTTGTTTGGCCATGTAATAGTTTAATTGACATTTTTATATTACTATGTATGTTGTTCCCATCTGATATAATTATGTTAAAGCCATGTGATAGTATAAGTCTCATGCTTCGCTTTTGAGATAGAATGTGTAATTGAAATAAGTGTTAAAAGAGGTAATTATTAGTGGGTGATCTATAGTCTTGGTTAAAAGAAAAATAATATATCATGTGAATAAATAGACCTCAAATAGCTTCGGTGAACCATTATTTAAGTTATAAGATAATGGATGGGCTCAAATGATTAATTATGTAAAGGATGTGAGTGAGCCACAGTTAGGGTGGTCAGATTCACTAAGTCTCATTTAAAATGCAAAGAGAACCTAGGATTTACTGAGGAATACCCAAGTCAGGCTCTATTAGAGAATGATTAAATGATTATTATGTCATGAGTTGAAGGTTGCTTTAATATGAGGGGTAATCAGGCCTATGAAGAACATCATGAAATTGATTTAATCTAATGGAATTGAATGATGAAATATAATGACTAATGATGCATCTTCCAAGACAAAGATCAATATTGGATTCGATATTCATCTTTACTTGACTATATTTTCTTCTGGAACATCTCCTATTATTACTTTTGAGTACCTATATTTGTTTACATTCACTATTATACACTACCAGTTATATATACTAACTAACTAATTGGAACAGACCTTGGGAGGTTTCCTACTATGATATACACTCACACCATATTTGGGAAATATTTTTTATCCAAATAGATTATATAATTTCATATGCTAATAAGGTAAAGTTCCCTACTACAGGTATTAGATGTTCTGCTTGGCAGTTGGAGAGCATGGGGCCAAGCCGAGGCTTTTGATTCATCCTTGTCCCTATTTGATTCTTTTTTTCATTGAGAGATATATTGTGTATTTCTGTTGTGTACTTATTTTTGCTGCTTTCTTAGAACATTTAAAATGCTACATCAACTTTTGTATGGAATAGTGCTTGGTTATTCACATTATCAGTATTCCGATATTTATTCAAGTTTTAAGTTGTTAGCTTCTTCTGCTTTTGTATATTATTAATTACTGAAGGACCCAGGACACCTTGAGAGGGGAGGGGTGAATCAGGGTGACAAATTTTTCTTTTAATGTGATGAATCTTGTTCCCACATTGGTAGGAACTTGTTGAACCTGTTAGATGAATATGATTAGAAAGAAAACATTCACATGCACAGAGAAGACACAACACTTTGTACTTGGTTCACCACTAAGGGCTATGCCCAAGGAGAATACGCCGACAAGTTTTCGGTCATACCTAATTCCACTAATCTTTACTAGCTCTGGATTACAATGGTTCGGGAACAATCACTCTGTCTTAGGCTCAATGCCTTTACAAATGTTCAATGATAGCTCACTGCTTCCCTGGGGTCACTCCCATTGACTCTCCCTGGATCACTTCCCTTAGGTGAAGTCCCACTCAGTTTATAGACGTGAAGGTCACTTCATCATTGCATAAGAATGAATCCTCTATCATATGTAGATGCTCTGTGGAAATCCAACTCTTACCAGAAGACTAATCTCACTTCGCGCTAAGGGTACCAGGCGATCTTCCAGCATTCGTGCAACTTCAGAAGGACAGAAGAACTTTTACAACCCTGGCACACTTATCCAAGACCGATGTGCAAGTTTCAATCCTGGCGCGCATGTCACTTGATCAGTACAAATTCGGCATGCAGGTGACACCAAAACTACTTGCGCGACACTGCCTCCTTCAACACCAAACTTTCGTGACATGGCACCTTTAAATCCCCTACTACCTTGGTCGCGCAACCAATAATCGGCGCACAACCTCTACTTGTGTGACCCAATAACCACTTGCGCTACTCAACTAGTTGCACGAAGAGAGATCGAAAATTATCTATGTCTTGAACTTTATTAAAAATGAGGAGGGGGTCCTCTATTTATAGGAAAACTGGATCCCCTGCACGATGGCGCGCAAGTCTTTCCTCGGTGCACAGGTTCTGACACGCAACTCATCCTCCCTAACCTCTGTCGCGCTACTCACTTGCGCAACCTATAGAAATACTTTCATGACCTTCTTTCCTTTTCCATATTTTGAAGTTATGATATTAAAAAACAATAGGCGCTCAAGTTTCCATTCCTCCAAGGATTCGGCACCCAAATCTCTTCAGGGCGCGCATGTCACTTGCGCAACCAGCCCAAAACTTGCGTGACCCTTATCCCTTTGCCATTTTCCCATGTTCTGATCTTGAAAAACATATGGCGCACATGTTTCCTCTTCATCCTGTACACGACGCGCAAGTCTCTTTTCCAAAAACACTTTTCTCCATTTGTCAATTTTCAGGCCGAAAGAAAATTGGAAAACACTAGGAAACAACGCCACCTTCAATATTGTTGTCTGCTTGAACTGTATGACCTCTTTGTGGGTATACATTCTGAACTTCCTCTACTAATTGACAACAAACACAAACCATAATCCAAATCATGCATAGATGACCATGGTTCCAACAATCTCCCCCTTTAGGTTTGTTGGCAATCGAAAAATAAATTCAACAGATCTCCATCCATGTGAAAACCAGAAACGCAGGAATCAACTCAGCCAACACTCTAAGTCTACGTGAGAAATGCTCGGTGTAGAAAACAAGAGAAGAAGCTTGAATTGGGTTCCAATGTTTTCCTTCTCATTCTTCTCATCACAGCAGCATTACTTCTAATGTTTTCCTTCTCATTCTTCTCATCACAGAAGCATTACTTTCCTGAATTTATTCCTTTCTCCCCCATTGACAATAAATCCAAAGACCAGTAATTTGTTTAATGTTCAGCTCAAACCATACTCCCCCTGGATATTATCTCACCCATAAACCTGCATCATAGCCATAAACAGATAAAAAAAGTTATCAAAAATGGTGAGAGGGGTATTGTGTAACCTCCTTATGCACTGTGAGGTGGCTGAACACCGAGGTTCAACCGATGCTTCTCAAACACAGCCGTGGACAGTGGCCTGGTCAAGATATCAGCCACTTTCTCATCAGTTCCCACATGATCCATTATAATCACCCCTTGTTCAGCTTTTTCTTTGATAAAGTGATACCTTATTTCAATATGTTTCGTACAGGAATGATGAACATGATTCTTTGAAAGATCAATTGCACTCTTATTATCACAGTAAATCACCATTGGTTGCTTTAACTCATCACCAATATCTGTTAATTGTTGCTTCATCCATAGAAGTTGAGTGCATGCCTTTGTGGGAGAGATATACCCAGCTTCAGCAGTACTAAGATACGTACTTTCTTGTTTATTGCTCAACCATCCAACACATTTCTTCCCAATATAGAAAGCTCCACAACTAGTGGACTTTCTGTCTACTACATCACCAGCCCAGTCAGCATCAGAAAATGATGATAATTCACTGTCCCTACCTGCAGAAAAAAATAACCCCAAGTTATGTGTACCTTGAATGTACCTCATGATTCTTTTTACTGCCGCCATATGTTCCTCCTTTGGATTACTCTGAAAGCGGGCCGCAAGGCATGTGGCAAAGAAAATATCTGTCCATGTCACTGTCAGGTACAGTAGGCTCACAATAATCCTCCTGTACATGGTGGGATCAATAGAGTCCCCATCCTCATGCTTTCTATGTTTAGTTCCAACTGAAATCGGAGTTGACATTGGTTTGGAGTCTTGCATATTAAACTTCTTTAGCAGCTCTCTTGCATATTTTTCCTGAGAAATGAATGTGTATTTCTTCTTTTGAATCACCTGTGGCCCCAAGAAATATGTGTGCTCCCCAATCATAGACATTTCAAATTCTGATTTCATGTGGTTGGAAAATTTGTCCACTGATTTCTGCCTTCTGCCACTGAATATGATATCATTAACATAGACTAAAACCATGAATTGATCTTTTGGGGAATTCTTCACATAGAGATTGTGATCAACTCCTCCTTTTTTGAATTCCAGCTTCTTGAGATATGAATCCAGCCATGAGTACCACGCCCGTGGTGCCTACTTCAAACCATATAGAGCTTTGTTCAGTTTGTAGACATTTGTTTCATTAGTACCCAAAACAAAGCCCACTAGTTGTTCAATGTAGACTTCTTCTTCGATTACACCATTCAAGAATGCTGTCTTGACATCCATTTGATATACTTTATATGCTCTTCGGAGTGCCATGGCAAGGAAAATCTTGATTGACTCCAGTCTAGCCACTAGAGCAAAGTTTTCTTCAACATCAATTCCTTCAATCTGGGAGTATCATTTACATACTAGTTGTGCCTTGTTTATGATGACACTTCCATGCTCATCAAACTTGTTTTTGAATATCCATTTGGTACCAATCACATTGTGACCTTTGGGTCTCTGAACAAGATCCCATGTCTGAATCTTGTGAATCTGATCTAATTTAGCATTCATGGAATTCACCCAAGATTCATCATTTGCAGCTTCTTCGAATGAGGATGGCTCTACAACTTATAGAAATGCAGATTGCATGTTATTCCTCATCCGTCTTGTTTGAGTGGGTGCACTCATGTCCCCAATTATGTTGGATGGATCAATCTCAGCTCTTCGATTTCTCATGTGAGGTTCAGTGGCATTCTATTCAGCCACAGTTTCTTCTTCAGATTCTTCTTCTGAGTCAACATCATGATGTGACTGCTGAGTGTTTTGAACAACTTCTTCTATTTATACATTTTCATTTTCTTCACGTTCACTTTATTTATGACTTTCTATCACATCATCATAGGATGTCCTTGAAGCATTTGTGCTTTTCTCTTCAATTATCTTAACATCACTGATTTCCACAATCCTTTTTAAATGCTTGTTGAAACATTTGTAAGCTTTGCTGTTCATTGAGTAACTGAGGAAAATTCCTTCATCTGCATTGTCATCATATTTTCCTTGATTTCCTTGTTTGTTCCTGATGAAGCATTTACTTCCAAAGACACGACAGTATTTTAATGAAGGATTCCATCCATGCCATAATTCATATGGTGTCTTCATCTCACACATATAAAGTGTTGTTTGATTTTGAATGTACACTGAAGCTTGAACAGCCTCTTTCCAGTAATGTCATGGAATATGACTCTCAATCAGCATAGTTCGTGCCAGGTTGTTCACCTGTCGATTCCTACTTTTAACAACTCCATTTTGTTGTGGAGTTCTCACATCATCTACCTCATGTTGTATCCCATGCTTCTCCAGATAATTTTTAAATTCAATGTAAGTGTATTCTCCTCCATTGTCAGATCACAACACATTGATTGTTCATCCAGTATCATTCTCAGCGATTCACCGATATGTTTTCATGCAGTCAAGGACTTGTCGTTTCCTGTGAATGAGCACCACACATGCCATTATACTGTAATAATCTATGAAAAGGAAAAAGTACCTTTCTCTATGAGTTCCAGCAACATTTATCGGCCCACATACATCTGTATGAATCAGATCAAGAAGGTGAGATGCCATTTTCTTCTTTGGCCGATATGAACTGCAGTCCAGCTTCCCACGAATACAAGCGTCACAAGATTTTTCACACTCATGCTTCAGGTTGGGAATGTCCATGAACATTGTCCATTTTGATATTTTCTCCATGTCTTGTTGACTGATGTGTCCCAGTCTCCGATGTCACAAATTGTTTCCTCTTCAACAGTCATGTAACATACATTTTCATCACTATCAACCTGATACAAGTTGTTGTCTCTTCTGCATCCCTTTATAAGTGAATTGAATATATTTCCCTTGATAGTGTAGCATTTCTGATTAAAAGTAAATATAAGTCCCGAGTCACAGAGTTGACTCATGCAGAGGAGATTATTATATAGGCCATCTACGTAAAGCACTTCAGTCTTCTGTAGTTCTCCATTAGCTAATTTGGTACTTCCAATCCCTTTGATTTTCAGAGCCCCATCATTACCAAATTGTACTATACCATCAACCATCATTTTGATATCCATTAGCAGGCCCACATTACCTGTCATATGAGATGAAAAACCACTATCTAGAATCGAGGTACTATTGTTCTTTGTTGCATTGAGGTCCACCTCCACAAGGTTTGATTTCTCAATCTTCTTCCTTTCCTTACATGAGACATTGGATTGAGTATATAGTACTGATGGACTTTCAATTATCTCTTCCACAGAACCAGGTTCTTCATAGTCAAAATCTTCTTTGAGAGGAGAAAACCTATTTGAAAGAGAAACACTATCTTGCTGACGAGACTTGACTTGTCTTGAAATTCGGTATGAGGTGTCCATGTCTCTTCTCTGCCTGCAATTAGCAGCCTTATGACCAAAGTTAGAACAACGATAACAACATCCATAGAAATTGTTTCTTCTATAAGAATTAGGATATGAATTTGTTATCCTTTGTTGAACTTCTATATCTTCTCCATTCATGTAGCTTATTGCTTCTTCGCAATAAGACATGGTATGGCCCAGATAGCCACAGAACTGACACTTCATGAGAGGAAATGTCTTCTCAATTGAATTTCTCCTCATACCTTCTTCCTTGGGAAAAAAGTTAGACTGTCTATCATTTCTGAATTTTTGAGGATAATTTTCAGTTATCCTTTTAGTTTGGATTGATGGTTCCTTTTTTGGAACTTTAGATAATATTTCAACATGTTAAAATTTCATTTTATCATTATTTTGGATCTTTTCACTTCCAGCAGTTGATGTATCAGCCTCACATACAATTCCACTCTTTCCCATGCAAGCAGATATTTGATCACTCAAGATTTTTCAAACCCCATCTGAACCACACTTGTCTCTTGCTAGTAATTCTGCATCTGAGAATCTTCCAAACTGTTTTTTCATCCTCGATTCTTTTGGAAATGATTTAGTCTCAAGTTTACTCCTTAGAGTAACAACTTCTTCTTCAAGACCCTCAGTAGTCTTGGATTTTTCAACAAGTTTGGAGATGAGGTCATTAATGACCTTTCCCTGCTCTTCAATCCTCAGCTTTAGATCCACCACATAATAATTGATTTTAATTGTTTTAGACTGTACCTTTACAAATTCTTACAGTCGTTCAATTTCAGATTCAAGTTGATCAACGTATTCAGTTGATTCTTCTACAATTGATTTCCACTTATTTCAACTCTTACATTTAATCTTAATCTTAATAACGGTATCCTTAAGTTGAATATCGGGATCTATAAAGGTTCCCAATTATTCTTCTCCACCAATATCTTCTGACTTTTGAACAGTGGCCATCATGGAAGCATGGTTTCCAGTTTTGAATTCTGGTTCTTCTTCATCACAGAATTCATTATCATCTTCTTCCTCTTCACAGTCAAAACTCTTCCTTTGCATTTTCTTTCTATATTTTAAGTCGCCCTTTTTGAAGAACATTCTCCGAGGCTTCTCAAAGCTTTAATCTTCACTATCTTCATCATTGATCTTTCTTATGCACTGAGAGGCAATGTGCCCAACTTTTCCACAATAAAAACATGCGAGAGGTAACTTCCCTTTGAATTTACCTTTCCCCTTCTGGAACTTCTTTGCAATGAGATAAAGAATTTCTTTTTATTATTCATCTTCACCACTAATATCTTTTGAGATTTCCAGTTTATCCATGGCCTTGAATGCCATTTACTTGCTCACATGAGTCGTAACATCTTCTTGTTTGACTCTCATTTCATATGCTACCAAGCTGCTTAGTAGATCATCCAGATAATGTTTTGAATGATCTCATTCCTCAGGGGCTGAAACCTTTGGATTTCACAGAGGTGGAAGTCTTCGTAATATTTTCATTCCAATATCAATGTCTTTGATTTCTTCACCTAGACCCCGAATTTCTCCAACCACTTCAGTAATTCGATTGAAGAAAGAGTCTGCATTCTCGTCTGGATGCATCTTCAGATCATCAAACCGATTGTGAAGCTCTTGTAGTTTCACCTCCATCAAATTGCTATCCCCTTCAAAAATATTCTCTAGTTTTTCCCACATGGTTTTTTTCTGAGGTGCAATTCATCAACATTAGGTAGATCTGATCAGAAAGGGCTGTAGTAAGTGCATTTTGTGCTTTAGAATATGCATCGAGAACTTTCCAATCTGTTTCAGTCATAGCCAGGCCTGTTGGGTCAGTGACTTGTATTCCTTGCATAGTAGAAAAGATAAATTCCATTACAGGAGATCTTAGATGAGATCTCATTCTGTTCTTCTAGATCTAGAAATTACTTCCATCGAAGTGAGGGACTCCCCTAACATTGACTGCATTCTCCAGGATGATAAAGGATAGATTAAACACCAGCAACCTCCCTCAGATACCACTTGAAGGACCCCAGGACACCCTGAGAGGGGAGGGGTGAATCAGGGTGACAACATTTTCTTTTAATGTGATGGATGTTGTTCCCACATTGGTAGAAACTTTTTGAACCTGTAAGATGAATATGATCAGAAAGCAAACATTCACATGCATAGATAAGACACAACACTTTTTACTTGGTTCACCACTAAGGGCTACGTCCAAGGAGCATACACCGACAAGTTTTCGGTCGTATCTAATTCCACTAATATTCACTAGCTATGGATTACAAAGGTTCATGCACATTCACTCTGACCCAGGCTCACTGCCTTTACAATGGTTCAGGGATAGCTCATTTCTTCCCTCGGGTCACTCCCATTGACTCCCCCAGGCTCACTGCCCTTAGGTGAAGTCCCACTCAGTTTATAAACGCGAAGGTCTCTTAATTATTGCATAAGAATGCATCCTATGTCATATGTAGATGCTCTATTAAGGTCCAACTCTTACCAGAAGACTAATCTCACTTCGCACTAAGGGTACCAGGTGATCTTCCAGCTTTCGTGCAACTTTAGAAGGACAGATGAACTTTAACAACCATGGCGCGCTTATCTAAGCCCGACGCGCAAGTTTCAATCCTGGTACGCAAGTCACTTTCACGGTAAAAATTCATCACGTAGGTGACACCAAAACTACTTGCATGGAATTGCCTCCTTCAACACCAAACAAGCGCGACACTGCACCTTTAACTCCCCAACTTCCTTGGTCGCGCAACCAACAATCGGCGCGCAACCTCTACTTGCGTGACCCGACAACCACTTGCGCGACTCAAACCACTTTCACGAAGAGAGATAGAAAAATCTATAAGTCTTGAAATTCGTTACAAATGAGGAGGGGGTCCCCTATTTATATGCAAACTGGACCCCCTGCGTGGTGGCATGCAAGTCTCCCCTCGGCGCGCAGGTTTCAGTGCACAACTCATCCTCCCTAACCTCTGTCATGCTACTCACTTGCGTGACCTACAAAAATACTTGTGAGACCTTCTTTCCTTTTCCATATTTTGAAGATATGATATTGAAAAACAATAGGCGCCCATGTTTCCAGTCCTCCTAGGCATCGACGCCCAAGTCTCTTTACGGTGCGCAGGTCACTTGCGTGACCTGCCCAAAACTTGTGTGACCCTTATCCCTTTGCCATTTTCCCATGTTCTGATAACGAAAGACATATGGCACGCCAGTTTCCTCTTCATCCAGTACACAACGCACAAGTATCTTTGACAAAAACACTTTTCTCCATTTGTCGATTTTCAGACCGAATTTTTTTTCCAAACACTAGGAAACGACTCCACCTTCAATACTGTTGTCTTCTTGAACTGTAAGATCTCTTTGTGGGTACACATTCTGAAATTCCACTACTAATTGAAAAAAAACACAAACCATACTCCAAATCATGCATAGAAGACCCTGGTTCCAACAATTACTTTATGGTGCACCCTGAAAATGAGGGCGTAATTTCCCCACTATCACACATTAGAACCTCACTTCTAGTTGATTTCCTTTCGCATTTGGGAAAATGCGCTTGTGGCCATGTGGCCAACTTGGTATGGGGAACCAGTTGAGTGGAATCCAGACCCAAGATGTTTCAATTTGTTATTAGAGTATTTATTCTCTAATATTTACTATTTGGAGACTATATAAATGAAATGGAATTTGGAAATTAGTTGTTCTTGGGAGTAGCTAACCCGTGTACAAGGAAAATCCAAATTGCCTCAAATTGAATTGGGATTTTGGATTTTGAGCTATAATAATTGATTCTATAACAGTATTGGGTGGAACACATGATTTGTTCTATTATTATTGATATCATTTTGGTTCTATTTTGTTGAAACCAGATGTTATGAGGGTATTCCATCTCATGAATCAAATTGGAACTTATAAGAAATCACATGCCATGCATTCTTGTCATGAAATTTAGAGAGAACTACCAATTGCATGCTATTGTGACAGATGTCATGATAGATATGCATGATGTTGTGATAGGCATCGTGATAGATATGTCTTCCATTTTGATAGGTTTATTGGTACGTGTTATGGTTGAATTGTATGGATTCTAATCATTGGTTCTAGAAGAGTATGGGCCCTCTTAGATCAGAATTTGGTGGATCATGTTTTAGCCAGGGGATATATATTGTGTTGTTCTGTGCTATATATGGACACCCATATTTGATTTTAGTGGAGTATGGCCCCCCCACAGATCAGAATTTGGCACACCATTTATTTACATTTTAAAAACAGAGGTTCTGGGGATGTTTTAGAGACTTAATTTCTAGAATCCCAGAAAACACATCTTGTGATGCTGTGAACACATGCCATGTATTCTTTTATTCGAGAAGAAAATAAAATTTTAGGTAAATTCATGGAACTCATAGTACACGCCATGTGGTTTTTGACAGTGCGCCTTGCCTTGTGAGGGAGAACACATATATTTTTTTATTTTGGTTAGTACATGACGTGTATGGTAGATACACACTGTGTAGTTTTACATAGATGGACTCTATGTGATGTTGGCCATGTGGATGTACATGGATTGGAGGGAAGACATCTGTACACACCATGTACCTGGGAATATTACATGACCAAGAAGGATAAGTTGCATGCCCATCTGTGAGCTTATGTATACACGACGTGTAAGGTTTCTACACATCGTATACTCTTCCTTTTTCAATCAATGATGATTTTCAACTCCGGTTTAGATCTTAAACTCTTGAACTGTGAACCTTAATGATCTTTAGCTGAGGTGTGTGCTTGATATTATAGATTCATTAATCCTTGATGAAATCTAATTGTGCGCCAGGATAATAAAGATGATCACACCTTGAAGGTGGTATGCCATAGGATACCAGTTGACCCCCCAGTGGTTCCACTTACAGCACCAGCTGTTATACCGGTTATAGGTACTGATGCACTTTTCTATGAAGGATTTATGTGGTTCATTAAAACTTTTATGGAGCACCACAACCTTCCACATCTATGAAAAAATAGGCAAGAGTGTTCTAACAGCAACATCCACCCATGTTCTATAGGGAAGGTGTGACATAGGCAGAAGAGTCATAGATAGAGTCCAATTCATCGATCATAGTAGATATTGATATGCATCATTAATGGAGGGTCAAGCTCATGACATACATGCTTCGTGATTCCACTAAGAGGTGGTGGGATGTTAACACATAGAAAGAGAATCAATGAGAGATGTCATGGGAATATTTTAATATAGTGTTCTATGACTATATATATCTGGAGACGTTGAGGGCCAAAAAAAACCAAGAGTTCATGCATCTGGAGGAGGGTACTCTATCAATTATAGATTATTGTTCCTACATTAATTACCTATAGTACTTCACACACATTCGGCCGGGTGATGATTTGTCAAATTCTAAGAGATTCAAGGATGGTCTTAGGTACGAAATCCAGTCACATGTGAATAGCTTTTGGCTGACTATTTTATCTGTTATAGTGAACCAAGGGCTGATTATTGAGAAATATCAAAGGGAATCTGGAGGTGCGAGCTAGGGCAGTTTGGAACCGAGATCTGGTACTATTCTGACCGGTGGAAGGAAGCATTATTTGAAGCTTAAACATGGAGATTCTAGTTTTTGAAACATATATTATGGTTTCCAGATGAGGTGATTCTAGTGTAAAATAATTGGGAAAACTAGACCTCAGTTCTCAAAGGACCTAGTTTAGTGCCAAGATTGCGGAAAGAGAGGCATTTTTTAACATTTCTATAGGACGTTTCCACCAACATCTTGTGAGAGAGGGTCTACAACAACTCCACATTGATGAGTAGGGTCAGAAGCTTGTCCCCATAAAGGGAACTGGAACATTCCATCATTATCAAGATGAGGTGGTGGCCATGGATATGGTTTCCAAAACCTCAGGATTTCAATGATAGTGGGGTGGGTCAGCTCAGGGTATCCATGTTATGTCTCAGGGCCATGGTATAGGTCCGATTTATGTAGTTCAACTGACCGATGAGGAGAAGGATCATTGAACTTCTACAATCAGAGGTAATATTCTAATCTCCTCTATTTTAGCTTAATCGCTTTTTGATACAGGGGATTCACATTGTTTCATATATATTCCTATTGTGAAGAGTATAGGGATACTTGTTTTTCTTTAAGATGATGTTGTGAAACTAGAGACACTTTTAGGGATTAGAATGGTATGTATGAGATAGTGAAAGGAGTTCCCCCTTGAAATTGGTGTGTGTCACATCATTTTAGATCTCTAATTCTTAGAGATGAAAAAATTTGATGTTATACTAAGAATGGACTAGTTAGACTCCTTTCAGGACATTTTCGATTACTTTAGCCACATGGTTAGTTTTTCATCACCATATGGTGGATCGTTTCTACACAACATTGAATGGGGTGTCCAAGTGAGCTGAGATCGACACAAGAACCATGGGTTGAGAGGGATAAGAACACAAATTTCCAGTTTATATATTGATGACCTGGGAACATGTTAGATATATTTTCACCTAGGGATTTATCATTTCAACGATCTCCTCCCAAACGACATTTAATGTTTACCCCCAATAAGATAGGTATATTTATCTATCTAACTAGTACCAAGGGATTCATCATTATCTATTACTCCTTAAATTATGGATATGATAGTGTTACAAGAGCTCAAGATGTAGTTAGAGGATTTGGATTCTAAGGGTTTTATCTGACCTAATAATTCTCCTTAGGTTTTTCCAATCCTTTTGAAAAAAAAAGGCGGATCAAACCCTCAAGATCTGTGTGGATTATCAGAAAATGAACAAGGTGATGGTTAAGAACCATTTTCCTCTTCCAAAAATAGACGATCTCTTTAATCCGATCCTATGATATTGGGTATTCTCTATTATTGATTTCAGATGTGATTATCATCAAGTACATGTTATATCGTCAATTACATCTCACAGAACCTTTCAAAGTAGGTAAGGTTTGTACGAGTAATGTTTTGTTTTTTTTTGTCTCACAAATGTGCCAAAAGTCTTTATGAAACTGTTAAACTGAGTGTTCCATCCATATTTTGGCTCATTTTTTGTGTTTTTTGTGGATGATATTCAAGTGTATTCTCATACTCAACTCACAAATTATACCTATAAGGAGATCATTTTGATTTCATCGAGAGAGAATCATTTATATGCTAATATTACAATATTCTACTTATGGATGGATTAGATTCAAATTATGGGTCACATAATCATGGAGAAAGGAGTATGAGTAGACCCCGAGAAGGTGATGACATTAGTTACTTAAGAGAATCCCTAAAAGTTTCTTTGAGGTGTGGAGTTTTCTCGGGCTTCCAGGTTACTACTAGCACTTCATATAGGTCTACACAAGCATAGCAGTGATGACGAAGGGCATGAAATAAAAGGGTGTAATGTACGTATGGTAATATTAATGGAAGATAGACATTAAGTAGATTAAATGGAGATTAATGTCAGCACCGATGCTTATTTTATAGAGCCAAGAAAGAGTTACACTGTGTACTGTGAAGCATTAGGTATCGGGCTGGGAACAGTGCTTATGCAGGGGGATCGATTCATTGCGTACATGTATCAGCAGCCAAGTCTACATGATAAGAACTACCTAATGCATGATATTGAGTTAGCTATGGGTTTTCATGACTTACAATAATGGAGACATTACTTATTGTGGGATCATTATTGTGTTGTACACAGACCAAAAAAGTCTTAATTACATCTCTAATCATCATGACAGGAAATTTAGACAAAGATGGTGGGTGGAATACCTTCATTATTGTTTACATTTCACATTCCTAAATGCATTGGAAAGGAAATGCAATGGATTATCAACTAAGAAGGAGGACTCGTATGTAGGATGTGGAGGAGGCTAGTAGAGATTTGTCTATTGTGTTTTTGTTATCTGAGATACATCTGTAGGTGAAGGAATGGAAGGGGAGAATTTACATACATCATTGGTTATTACCTAAATCTTACTAGATAGAGTGAAGATGAGGAAACTATTGGATTCAAAAGTCCTAGTTCTACAAGGGAGTATGTTTAAAGAGCACCCTCCTGCTAGTTGGACCATTGGAAAGGATGAGGATGTACAGTTACATGGTCACATATAGATTCCAGAATACAAGTGTGAGTAGATGATGTGGGATTATCATGCTTCAGTGTGGGAAGATCCTCCTGGTGTAACATAGATGTATCGTGATTTACATCATCAATACTGGTGGCTAGGTATGAAAGGAGATGTAGCTTGTTTTTTCATGATATGTCCCACCAGTCAGAAGGTTAAGGTGTAACACCAATGAACAAAATAAATTCCATAGAAGATAACCATTCCAAAATTAAAATTTAATGATGTTGCAAAGGATTTTATAAATGGTTTAACGAGGTCACCATGAAGTAATGAAGCATTATGGGTTGTGGTTGACAGGCTTACGGAGGTTTCACATTTCCTTCCGATCAATGAAATCTTCAATGTTGATGAGGTTGGGAGGTTTTACATTCAAGAAATTGTATAGATATATAGGGTTCCTAATTCAATAATTTCATATAGGGATTACCAGTTTAAAACTCATTTCTAGCATGGTCTATAGAGGGATTTGGGTAGAAAGGTGCTTATGAACATAGCTTACCACCCCCATAGTGTTGGCCAGTCCGATCACATGAATCAGGTACTGAAGGACATACTTCCATCATGAATCATGGATTCCATGTGTTCATGAGAGACACACATACCCCTGGTTGTGTTCTCCTACAAAAATATTGTCTAGGACACTTTTTAGATGGCTCTATATGTGGGTTTGTATGGTAGGACATTTTGATAACTCTTGTGTTGGCTGGAGGCAAGAGAGGAAGCGATGTTGTGACCTCATCTTGTATAGAAGACCCCTAAGCATTTTTAGTTGATTCAAAATTGGATGGATACTACACAGTCTCATCAAATATCATATACAGATCTCCATAGATGACCTTTGGAGTTTGAGTTCAGGGATAATGTTTTCATACATGTTTCACTGAGGTTGGGACACAATACGATTAGGATAGGGAAAGCTTTCTCTGAGATACATCATTCTATTTCATATTCTAGAGAGGTTCAGGCTGGATTCCTATAGATTAAAATTACCTCATATATATAAGTCAGTGCATGATGTCTTCCTCATTTTTCAGTTTCAATGTTACATTTTGGACCCATCTCACACCATTCATCCCGATGAAGTAGAGTTTCAGGAAGAAGCATCCTTGGGAGAGCATCCCATTTGTATTGTGTATCATAGAATGAAGGTTCTCCATGGCCAGTCAATTCCTTTGGTATGGGTGCTATGGCAGAATGAATGAGTGTAGGACGAGACTTGGGAGAGGGAGGCTGACATTTGATCACAGTGGAAGGATTTATTATCAGACAGTTGTTCACCACCCTTTGGAGGGAAATGTAGGGACGAATTGCCTTATGGGGGGGGGGAATTTATAAGAACTCAGTTCCTCCATTTAGGTATAGATACTTCCATTTTAATTCATATTTAAGAAAATGGTGTAAAAGTGGTCAAGGGATGGCTGGATGCCTGTTACATGACACGATTGGGGACTACACTCCATGTAATTTTTTGTACACATCATGTATAGAGGGCTACATTCCATGTAATCCCAGTACATCTCCATGTAAGGGTCTGGATAGGAGTTGTACAAACATGGTGTGTAGTCGCATGTACATGCAGTTTAATTTTTTTTATTATTAAGTCAGTTTGTAGCACCATATTTCTAGATGGACTGAAATGGACCCACTTGACTTGAAATGCACCTAGGAAATCTGATTGGGAAATTGCCTTCGGTTTCATTGCCTGATCTACAATTTGAACATTGTTGGATGCATTGGATTCCCAACATTGATATATTTATTCCCTTTTATCCCTTCTTCCTAATTTCATCTCTTGATTGTGTTATCAATGGTTTCTATTTTTTCTTGTTTTGTAGATCTACTCCATTATAGGTTGAATCAAAGCCCAAATATGGACAAGGAGAGTCGTACAAGTACAAGATTGGTGGTCTTGTGCGTTTCATTGATTGTCATGTTGATTATATGTGTAAGAGTGCTGAGGGTCCACTTTTTGGTTTTTGCATGATTTAATAATAAATAAAATTATTTGTTATTGATGATAAGGTAATTAATTTGATGATTTAAAAGAATGTTTAGGGTTCTTAACCTTGATTTAGGGCCACACTAGGAGTGAATTTCCCTTGGATGGACATGTGTATGAGAATACCTATGAGGCTTAACTACAATTCCCATTCTCAGGTTGTTAAAACATTATTTATCATTATATGATTTTACCATGTGAGATACCTGTTTTGTTATTCCTTATAAATTTTTAAACATCACAATAATATGGTTATATGTTTTTCCCATGTGAGTTATCCTTGTTTGGCCATGTGGTAGTTTAATTTACACACATCTTTTATTATATAAGTTTTTCCGACTAGAGTTAATTTTTTTATATACATATGATTGTTTAATTCAAATGTGTTTCTTTCAATATGGAATGTGTAATTGAATTAAGTGGTAAAAAGATGTAATTAGAAATTAGCGGACCAAAATCATAGTCAAAATAAAAGGTTGAGGTCATGCGAGTAATTTCAACTTATATACCTTGGGTGAAACATTGTCTTTGTAAAAAGATAATGGATGGGCCCAAGATGTTAATTTTGTAATGGTTGTGAGAAATCAATGGGTAGGGTGGTCAGGATCATTGAGTCTTATTTAAAATGTTGAGAGAACCCATGATCTATTGAGGAATTCCCAAGAGGGATCTATTTGAAAATTATTATATTATTATTATGTCAGAAGTTGACAATTACTTTTATACGATGGGTTTTTAGGACTATGCTGGACCTTGTGATATCAATATAATTAAATCTAAATGAATGATGAAATAGAAAAACTAATGACATGTCTTAAAAGCCAATGTGTATTCTTGAATTTAGTCATCACCTATTATAGATTAAATTGTCTTCTAATACATATGTTGTGATTAATTTTGAGTACCTACTGTTTATTTCATTCACTATTGTACACTACCTATTATATATATTCACTGATAGATTTCTATAGATCTTTGGTGGTTTCCTATTGGGATTTTGTCTCACACCCTATTTCAGTCATGTTTTTGTACCCATAGGGAATATATGATTGCTGGTGTTGATTAGGGAAAGCATCATGATACAGGTACTTGATGTGCTGCTCAAGAGTTGGAGAGCATGAGACTGAGCTGAGGCTTGTGATCCTTCCTAAACCTTTTTTTGGGCTTTGAGACATATGTTGTTTATTACTGAAGTATACTTGTTTTATCTTCTTTCATAAAACATATAACATGCTATATCATCTATTGAATGGAACGATGCTTGGTTATTTAGCTTTTCACTCTTCCTCTCATTATTTAAATTGTATGATGTTTAATACAACTTCTATTTTATATTATTTATTTTCATGTGTTACAATTTTCCAATGTGGTTATAGTTTCCCAACTATCACACCATAGGCCCCCACTCCAAGTCAACAACCTCAATTATTTGGGGAAATGAGCTTGAGGCCATGTGGCCAACTGTGTATGGGACACTAGTTGAGTGGAATCCAGATCAAGGAAACTGTAGTTTGATGATGATAGTTCATACTAAAGATCAACATAGTGTTTAAATCATTTTACATTCATTTCCAGAACATGGAGGCGAATGTCTAATCTACATGATGTTCAATAGATAGTGGTATTCCAACGAGCCCCACCATTTCTATGATGAATATCCATGTATGTTGATTGAGGGAGATGTCCTCTCCAATTTCAATAATGTGGGACATATTTTTAAGATGATCCAAAATGAACCATATAAAATTATTTCCCATGGTTGTCTGGTGACATGGTTCATGGTGATTTTTCCCATTTCCATGTTGGTGTTGATAATGGCTGAATCATCCCCTTAGACTTATATCTTTCATCCTTTTATTTCTTACATACCATACAATTTGATGTATATTCAGTGATATTCATCTTCATATTTTCCTAACAATAGTTTTCTGAGAGATATCGATACATCTTTGTGATACCAGGGTGAATAGAGAATTTTGAGTTATATGTTTCCTTTAAAATCTCTTTCATTATCAATAGATTATATGGTATAGAAATTATTTCCCAAATATTACAACAATATTATCATAAATTTTGAACAATGAGAATTTATCATTTCTGATATCATTAACCTTTTTCTAAAACACCTCATCATTTCATTTTCATCCTTTATTTTATAGATAATGGATGGTTTATAAATCATTTGACAAAGGATTGATGATGTTACTTCCTTAATGATTCTCATTTCCATACTCTGTAATTTTATGAATATTGGATCATTATCAATTCTCATCATTGATAATATTCTATGATCCTATCTACTTAGAGATTATTACACTTAATTTTCCTTACTAGGATGATAGTTGATGTAGATATCATAATCCTTGATGAGCTCTAACCATGTTCACTGGTGCATATTAATCTCCTTCTATGTGAATATATATTTTAGGTTCTTATAATAAAAAATTTACCCCATAGATATAATTTCACCATATCTTCAATGATTATTTTATATCAACTAACACCAAGTCTTTCATGGGATAGTTTTTCTCTTGATTTTTCCACTTCCTTGAACTGTAAGCTGTCCCTTTTTCATTTTTCACTAGTACACAGCCTAAACTGTTTTCTTTGCATCACTATAACCCAAAAAGTGTTCCCCACTTGTCGGAAGAGTGAGTTCCAGTGTATTGATAAGCATATTTTTCAACTCATTGGAGTGGTCTTCACATTCACTGGTCCAGATGATCTTTACTCGCTTCGGATTCATCTTGGTTTGTGGGTTGAAAATCAAGACAAGTTCTTCACAAATAATTAGTAATAACCAGCTAGATTTAAGAAACTACAGATCTTCGTTATAGATTTTGTCTTAGACCACTCTAAAATTTCGATTATCTTTTAATGGTCTACAAATATTCCTTTACTAGATATATAATTCCCCAGGAATGATACTTTTTTCATCTCTAACACTTATTTACCATTCGTTGAATATAGTTTCTCCCTTCACAATAACATTATCAGAGTATTAAAATACTCCTCATGTTCCCCCTTCCTCTTGGATTATATCGAAATAGTATCAATAAATACTATCAAAAATTTGTCAGGGAAATCTATAAAAACACTATTAATTAATTCCATGATAAGATAATTACTGAGTTTCAATGCAATCACTATAAACTCTTAGTTCTCATACCTTTTTCAAAAGTTAATCTTTGTAATATGTTCCATATTCACCTTTAGTTATTGATATCCAGACTAAACTTCAATCGTTGAGAAAAACATAGAACCAAATAGTTGGTTGAAAAAGTAATATATCTATATAAGGGAATAATTTTTCTTTATCATGATTTTATTGAGCACAAGAAAATCAATGTAAAGGTGCATTGGTCCATCATTCTTCTTGACAATGAAGTCTGGTTAACCCGATGGTAAACCACTCAGGCATATAAAACCCTTGTGTATATTCTCCTATAACTAATTCATAAGTTCATACAAATCAATGGTGACAATTATTTGACATTCATATCATATTAGATACTATTTGGGAAAAATTGCAATTAATAAATCAACCTCTCAGTTAGGAGGAAATCCATAAAATTATTCAAGGGAAACAATAGTGCAGTCACTAACAATGTCGATGTCTATGAAAATGATTAAATATTATGTCACAATTATTTGATCTTGATATGTTTTCTTATATGGAAATAATATTCACAACTATGTTGATAATTCTGATTGAGGGTCATCCTTTTCCTTACCATTGTACAGAATTGGAGGATTCCTCAGGATTTGAAGAGTGATGTCCATTTCTTGATATTTGATGTTGCATTTGTATAAAGATAGTCAATCCATTCCCAATATAGCATAAAACTCCTCAAAAGGAAGTAATACAATATTTAAAAGGAGGTTTATTGCACATATATTAATTGAGGAGGACTTACGTACTTTCTATGAAATAATTTCCCCATTTTCTATTCTATAAAATATCTCATCATCCATATTTTAAATTAGATATTGAATAGTTCTCTTAAACATTCTAGATATGAATGAATCCATAGAACCAGAATCAAATAGTATGTTCTCTATCCCTGGATTAATAATCCATGTACATTTCACTGCGGAATTAACTGGTCCCACCTCAGTAGCAGTGATATCTTATTCCCTTTTTTGTTTCCTTGGAGGTTCTTGTGGTTGACTTCCTCCAACAACCCCTGGATTTGGTCATTGGGTTACATAATTCCATGTGCATTATATTTTATTCAATGCACTACATGTTGGGTGTTTATCCAAACATTCATTTCTTCTTCCACATTTGTGGGATTCATCATATCCCTTCAATAGTTAGTAGCCATTACCATATTTTCCACATCTTAATCATCTTATGGTTCCCCTAAAGAAGCTTCCAGGATACTTCTTCTACACATTTGATATGTGGGATGTTCGTTTTTTTTCTGTTAGGGGATTTATATTTTGATCCACCCATATTAAAATCCATTTTCTACCTTTTATCTCCAGGCCCAGTTGACCTCTGAGTGTCTCTAATCACCATTTCATCATTAAGGGAATAAATAACTATCTCCTCATAGCTAGCTATCAAAGTATCTAATCGCCATCAATTTTTATATAACGTACATTAGTCTACAAATAAATAGATACACCATGCATTCGGTGTTCATGACATACCTATTGATGTATCATGACACCCTTGTAACTTTTCTTATAAGCCCTGAAAGACTTATCATCCATTTTTATCAGCCATTGGAATTATCAATTCATCTTAAGGCAGAGCATTTGGGGGAAATATTTATTGAAAAATATTTTCTTGAATGCATTCTAATCAATAGAATCAATTTCCTCTTGGGACTTCATGTTCTTTATTATTTTCCAGCACTAATTAGCTTCCCCATCAAAATGGTAGACTGCCATCACAACTTTCACTTTTTTGAGCACTAGAGGAAAATGAATCTATTCTCAGTGAAGTAAATACATTTTTATATGATGAGGGGATCTTGTGTTCCATTAAATAAAAGAAGTATTTGATGAATGAAAAATTTAATTGAAATTTTCTATTTCTTAGGAGAAGAAGGTCGTTCTACCCAATTGATGTCATTATTCATAACATGATCCAGTTGAGAAAGTAATATCCTAAAGTTTGAATATCCTGTCCCCCACCAAATTTGTCTTTTCATTATGGGAATCATTACATTTAATATCACATTTTTTTAATGGGTTATCTTATTTCAACTAATTAACTAAAAAAATAAATTAGGATTATGGGGATTGAATAGATATATAATTAACATATAAAAATGAAATATTGAATATAGAAGGATAAACTTTTGAATGAAAATTATATCCAAACTTGTGATTCCAGAAGTTTCAATATATGTTATCCATGATGATAAAATTACCCCTATTGTTCATTATATAGTTCCCTAGTCAAAATCTCCAAAAATAAATAGACTATGATCTGATTCCAAATTTAACAACCTTATCCCTTTACAAAATTATTAGATGATTTTAAGCATTAATATTCACCAATTACATGTAATGGATCATAAATTCTAGTGTCTTTGGAAGATTAGGTACATAATTAATCATCAGGAAACCAAAAAATAACATTTTTATTTAATATTCATAATGAGCTCCTAATTTCTTTTGATCCCTTACATATACATAGGATAAACTGGGGAATACACGAGGAAACAGATGAGTTAAAAATAATTATAAGGGAATAATAATATGAATAAATTATAACACATGGGTTACAAGGAATAATATAATGACATAAAAAGTCATGGAAAGTGAATAAACATAAGGAAGATAAACTTGTACAACATCAGATCATGTAATCATAAAATCATAACAATGTGGAAATAAAATATAACATAAATAAATATTGATTAAAAAATATCAATCAATACCATTACACATGAGGGAGAATGAATTAAGGAAAACTACCCAGACCATTGCACATGAAGGACCATGTCCCATAAAGGAATCAGTTTTACTCCCAATCCCAACATGACATCTCATGAGACTAAACATTACCCAATTAATTGGAGTTCTATCTAAGATAAACCATTATAAAATTTTCATGCCTACGTTTGTCACATTATTAATAAAACATATGTAATAAACATAAGGGTTACCCATGGAAATAAATTGGTGTCATAATCTTGTCTTATGGTATAAACAATGGCTGTATCATAATGATTTTCATGAATGAATGGGTTAAAAATATACATGAAAATTAATAAATAAAATTAGGCATAGATCATGATAAATGATGTCTAAATGGAGTGGAAACATGTAAACTGAGTTTTTAGGAAACATTATAATTTATCCACTTTGGTGTAGTTAGAGGGAAAATATAAAAGAGTCATTAAAATGGAAAAAGGCATAATTTTTTAATAAAACCATAAATTAACTAAGGTATTTTTTACGGATGAAAATTATTATATTACAAAAATATTTGTTTCCGGAAACATATTATATAGTGTGCTTTAAATTGGGTAGCAAATTAGAATTTTCCCTTGAACCGGACAAGATTATCAGAAGGAATTGAAAATAGTACCTTATGAAAAATGTATTTCTACATTAAGAAAGATGAATTGAGCAAGGTGATTTTTTTGGAAAATATACCCAGAATTTAGGAGGGCTAAATATTAATAATTAACAATTAATTTTGGGTAATTAGAGAGAAATCAGATCCTAAAGGGAAAAAATGGTTTTCAGAGATATTTAATTACCTTATATTTGAAACTGTTTTGTACTTCCACTTAATGTCCTTGATAAAGAAATTAGATTCATTGATAATTTAATTCATAACCTCTTAAACAATTATTTGACTTATTAATATTTTATTTTTTCTATTTATTACATTTTAATGTGTTTTATGATTCATTTTTTTCATTCTAGGAGCGTTTATATCCATGGTTTTCATGATCAGTTTACTTGTATACATGTATGAGACATCCTGTAAAATGATAATAGTTTTCCAGAATGGAAATTATAAATTATTAATGAACATAAATAATATTAAATGGTCATATAATTATTTTAGTTTTATATTTGATGATGATTCAATAGACAAATCGTTAATGATAATTGTTTATATTATTTTTGTGGTCTTTCGATAACCACAAACAATTTTTGTTCGATCAATTTATTTCAAGTATATATGTTAGTGATAGAACATAAATTAGGTTATAACATACATTTTAAAATATTATTCATATATTATAATGGTTATATGTCAATTCATGAAGGTGGTAATGAAAATCGAAAACTCATCATCCTTGAATGCGATAAATCAACACATCACTGTAAATGTTTTCATTTTTAGAACAAAAGGGGAAGAGAACAGACATGATGGTGTATATACCACTTAAAAAATACCATTATAATATAGAATATAAACTATAGTAATAATTACACTTTTTAATATGGAGGTGAGGAGAGTATAATAAAAGAAAATAAATTGAAAATGTATTTAAATAAAATGAAGGGGGATTTTTCCACTTGAAAAACATCTCTTTGAGATCCACCTTATGGAACTTCGTAATGGTCTTCCGGTGAGACCAGAAAAAATTGGCCATCATCAAGCGGTTTGTTAAGGGAATTGGGTTTAATATAATCAAGAGTCATGGATTTGGAGGTGTAGGGAGAATGTGTGGTGATGGGTGTTATTTATATGGGGAAAGAGGGGGTTTTGTTTTATCATTTTACTTATTTTTATTATTTTTGATATTAAAATTAAATAGTGTGTATTATTGTGACTAATTATATTAAATAGTGCATTTAATTTCAATATAATGGGTTCTTAACTCATCCATACATCATCCATGACTCAATAATTCATGTATGTAGTTTATACCATATATTATCACATTTCACTATGTACAAAAAAATCATATTTTTAGAAAAATCCGATAAATTCACCTTAACCATTTCTAGAAATATTGAATTAAAAAATGGATTAAATTTTAGGAAAATAGTTTTCTAAATATGACAATTAAAATCATAATTTATTAGAAAAATTTGGTTTTTAAAATTATATTTTATTTTTTAACACTTTGAAATTTTTATTAAGATCTCATAAAATTAACCTATATTCATAAGAATACAGATATTAATCTATGAATATATTTTATGAAAATAATTTTTTTAAATAATTATATTATTTATAAAATTGTAATTAAACACTTATATTTCAAAAAAATATCAAGTCATAATTTAACATTTTTAATATATTTTTTTATTATACAATTATATATATATATATATCATATTTTAATTTATAAGATACATTAATATTTATTTATACATCCATAGTTGAACCCAATATTCTATGGGTTGGATAACTATTCTTAATGGTTACCTACTATTCCAAAGGAAATGTTACTATTTCATCAGTCTAGGTTCCTAAATTTATATAAATACTTCATATTTCATTCATTATTCATTTATAAATTGGTAAATTTGTTCTCTATGTGATGTTTAGGTGGTTTATACTATATAAAAAATTTATAAGAGGTTAAATATCATTGATAAAATATTGGTTTGTTATAGTTATCTCATTCTCACTATATCCTAGAGTAGAGGTCATGACCAGAGAAGAAAGAAAGATCTACCCCTAATGTACCGAAACATCCAAGTGTATCTATAAAAATAAATCCATAAAAATTCACTCACTACTTGATTAGTAATCTTCCTGTAGCTGAGTCCTCCTACATAGGGGATCATAAATAGTATTTCACTTCCCATATATGTAGAAAATATCCAAATCAAAAGAATATAGGTATTAAACGCACATACCCTATCTTTGATACATATCATGAAATTTGAAAATAAACTGAAGGATTTTATGATTCATGTACACCGCAAAACACTCACCTAGTAAACAATGTCTCCAACAGAGAAGAGAGGGAACGACTACAGATAACACCAAGTCATGTGTCACATAATTATTCCCCAGTGGGATCAACTACCATTAAATTTAAGCCATGATTCTATCCTTATTATTCACCATTACTCCAAACTCGATACATGATGTGTCACAATACAAAATTTTGATTCTTCCCAACTCTAGTGGAATCAAGACTAGTGTTGAAGTCAATCACCCTTTCAACTACTGAAAGACCGTCTCATTGAAATGTATCCATAAAAACCTCACACCCTTCTTTGTCAAGCCCATAAACAATGCTCTTAGGAATGTCAATTCATATATGAAATTCATATAAAATACACATATACCCACGAAACTCTATATATAAAACATGTTCCTGAGATTCACATAGGAAACTACTGCTCTCACCTTCTCTAAGTTAACAAGTACTCTTTCCGCTAAGTTAATATTATCCAATATGAGATTCTTAACCATAGAAAATGTCATATTGAGAGCTTAACATATAACTGATTCTATCTCAGTGTATTCAAAATGATCTCAAGATGTCTGTAATGTTCTTATATATTTTGAGAAAACACCAAGATATAGACCATAAAACCCACTATAAACAATTCTAGATAAGAATGGAAAACTCATTTCATCACAACCATGAATACTCCTAGAATTTTCATGAGACTAAAAAGAATATCCAGATACTCATATAAATCATACCTACTATAAAAGGTTGTATGGGTAATTTTTTATGTTGAACATGTTATTAATGATATCCCAAACTCAAATAAATTTTTGAGTGCACTCGATCTCCTTGATGATGGTAAAAAAGATCATCTATCAACGGTAGTGGATATCAGATCATAACATTATGTTGGTTCAATTTTTGATAATACACACATATCCTAAGGGTAAAATCCACATTATTTCACAAAAATGAGTGACAAACCCCTTAGAGAGTTAATGGGTCTTATATAACCATTTTCCACCAAATCCTCAAACTACCTCTTGAACTATTGCAGCTATGTTGTAGACATGTTTTGGGGAGGAATTGATAATGGAGTAGATCCTAGCACTAGATAGATGAAAAACTCCACCTCCCCCTTTGTAGGTCAACTATAAAATTTATCTAGGAAGAAATACCTAAAATGAGGAACCAGAGGAAGAATGTCTGCCTAATGTGATCCATGATTATCTAGACACAAAATAGCAATCTAGGATATCATCTGGACCTACCCATGATGTTTTTTCCATCACTACTTGCATATACATCTTATTCTCCCTTGTGAGTGTAAATTTTTCCCTATAGTGATGTGAAAGTAACCCTCTATTGATTACTATCAAAAAATTCTTGATAAATAACTAGTCAGTCCATCTAAAGTATGATGTAAAATCTAGTCATATCAAGGAGAAAAAGATTCCTGAAAAGTTCATAGCCACTAATATCAAGGGGGAACTCCCTACACCAATTTTCATCCTCTATCCTAATCCCCAATGGAGTTTCAATCAACATAACACCCTCGACGAACTGAACCACAATCTCAAGGATTTCTACCACATGTACCGATACAAAAAAATGTGATGGACTAGTATCAAAGAGAGAAGATATAATATTAGAGGCTATAATGATCATAACTCTCATCGTAGTTGGTATAACACACTTCTTAATGGGGTAGGTTATACAGAATAGATCTGTCCTGAACCATGACCCTCTAACACAAACTCACTTTATAGAGGAATCCCACTCTATTATCTTGGTATGACTGGTTCATGGTTACCAAATCCGTGACCACCACCACCATAAGATGATCAATTGGCACTGTTCTAGTTCCCTATTTGATGTGGAGCTGTGAAACCCATTTTCACTCCTAGTGTTGGAGATAACCTCCAACCAGTCACTGTTGGAGAAGATTTCCTATAGAAACATTGGACATGGATCATCCTTTAAATAGATCGGTTCTTAACTGGGTCTTAATCGCACTTATTCTTCACGTGGCTTCACCAGCCAAACTAGTGATAAAACAATTGAGATACTAGTACTCCCAGAATTGATAATACTTATCTAACAAGAATCCACAAAACTATTCTTCCTTCTTAAAGATAATGAGCGAATGGGTTATGAGACTACACCACTCTTCTCCAAACCCCAAGCTTCCCTCAGGTTCCACTATGTAATTAGTGTATTATTTACTACCTCAGTAACATTTATCACACAAAACTCATTGAAATTAGATAAAAAAACATGTGAGAGGACTTCCATGAATAATATCTCCCTCACTTATTCATCAACAATATATATTGATGAAAAACATTGAAGCTGTGTAAGTTATGTTGAGTACTCCTTAAATTTTACATCATCCTACTCTATACGCATGAATTCACTAGCCTTTTCATCTCTTAGAGCGTTGACGAAAAAATAAATCATAAAATATAGTTTGGAAATCCCTCAAATCCAGATCACAAGTTTCATCATCCTTGTTAAAAATATACCACTATTGATTTTTTGATCCATGAAACATGTATGTCACAATCATCAATCTCCTTTCTGAAGGTGTCTCTAGATGATGTAAGATAAAAAATTATTCTAGAGATATAGATCAATATCGTATGGACCTTCATCCCCAAAATAGATGACAGGATGCTGCTGTTGGAACACACACATCAACTTATCCATAGATGAGGCAAGCTGTGATACTCCCTAATTTTTTTCATAATATGGGAAAACCCCTCTTGAAAGTATGCCACATCTCTTATGTCAAGTAAAACTAATGGTTTTGAAGCTATATCTATTGGAGGATCTACCGATATCCCATATCCAACCACATATAGATCATGGGCATCACCACACCTCTAGCGTATGACTAGAGTTATTCATGGTTATAAGTTTATATTATTCCAAATGAAAGACCATAAAAGAATGATATAAAAGATCATACATAAAAGATTAGGATAAGTAATAAAAATCCAATAAATAGGTCTCACCACACATCCTTATCCAAATTACTATACTATATAAAAAATAGTCACAGAAATCTCTAGAGACACTACCTACTACGCACTCAAAATTGAGGTTTATGTCCAGTTCTCTATTTACATTTTAATTTTCATTCATTTGAGTTCATTTTCATTTCACATTCCTTTTAAAATGGTTGATCCAAATGGTTCCCCAATACCAATTCATAAGGGTCCATAATCCTTATGCACTATAATATGTCATCCACCTAGTCCACACCATAACACATTCCAGTCCATGTGTCTCATGGTCCATGACTCAACTTCACACTATTTACTGCTTAGGGTGTCTGATGTAGCCTAATTATAAAAAAACATCTTAGTTTACAAAAGTATCTATTGGTACAAACCACATTTAATTATTCTGTAAATAAAATATCTATAAATATTTTAGGTATATCACACACATCATGTATCAAAACATTATGAAAAAAGAAATGCATCATATATGTCATGACATAATGCAGGACATGCAATTTCTCTATGGTGACTAAAATGATGCAAGAGATGGAATAACTTCATCTCACCGGGTTGCAATAAAATATAACCCACCATGATATTTATTGTAACATCACATCTCATGTGTATTAGTAAATGGTGGAATCAAATCTACATTAATAACCAAATTCTAGAAAATATAATTTTTCATTCAAGGTATTTTGGATTGCCCAATACATGGGTTACCTACTCCCATGAAAAACTCATTACCAAATGACAATTCCTTCCAAAAAATTTAAATTGTCTCAAAATAGTAAATAAACACAAAAATAAAAATGATCTGATACCACTTTTTAATGTCTTTGGCCTGGATTCCACTAAACGGTACCCCAAACCTAGTTGACGACAAGGCCTCCAGCTTATCCCCCTAAATGTCAGAGGCTTCTGACTAGAAATAAGGTAATAAGGATTGTTTATAGGGGGAATATTCCCTCTATTCATAACGTAACACAGAGGTTGAAATCACACAATCAATAGTGTAATAAGTAAATCTATCAGTCAAAATTAATAAATCCAATATAAGAAAATATAAACAATTCCATAAGTAATATCATATAAAAAATTATGATGATACATGTCATTTTATGTTTCTAAAAAGTACCCAAAATAGGTATACATATATTAGTACAATAAATGTAACAAATTACTAAAATGGAAAAAGACTATCCCATCTAGAATCACAACCTTCATCTCAATCTCATGCCCCCCTTCTCCTAATCATGGAACAAATTCATGCATTGTACTATGGGTGCTTTCCTCAGTCCCTACATGCATCTATATAGTATTTCTGGGTACCAAAAAAGGCTTGAATAGGGTGTGATATATAATCCTAGTAGGTAACCACATAATGTTCTATAAAAAGTCTCATATATAAAACATAAGAAAAATAATAGTGTAAGGTATATAAAAGATATGATAATAGTACAAGTGAAATGACCATGGAAAAGGTAAAGTTATAAGGCGATACTATCAAGAAAACTAGGTTCCCTTCAAAATAACATTCAAACTCTAATCACAAGGTTGTAGTTGGGAAAAAGGAATTAACCCCATAGCCATTCCATACACTCAATTTATTATATCACCCATTACCTTTCTGTTTGACCTATATATAACAATCAACACATCGAGGATATATAACATGAAGTGTCACAATATACCACGGAAAAAATGTATAATCAATCCTCTCACATATACCATGACCATGTCATATACATAGATGTTTTACACCCTACATAACCTGATCCTAGGTATAGATGACCAAGGAATCCTCATCGAGTTCCATGAACATATCAATAAAACACTGTTACAACACTGGTGGGGTCCAATGATCTTTTAAATAGAGCATGTCCTATGAATGTACGGGTAGCTAGATCCAAGGAGTAGAAATTACCATTGCATCCAACAAAATCAAGATCCATAGAGAATACATGACAAAGGTATCTTCTACCGTAAATCATGACCCATGAATGAAATGTACATGGCATGTAAATGTAATCAAGATTTATGGTATACCAACCAAGGAATACACTTTCATTTCAATTCACATATCATTACATTCACATCTCATCAATTTTATAAATTTATAACCATTCATGTTCCTTGAGTATACACATTCCAATTCCAATACATTTAGTTATGTCCAATTAGTTTACCTCCTCAAATAACAATTCCATGTAAAATTTTAATCAAAAAAAGCAAGGAATATCATGTCAACACATGAAAAAAGAGGCATCACCACTTCCTAGTTAATCAAATCAAAAACATTATGTTTGTTATGGGCTTCCTCTAACTAGGAAAGCACAAAAAAAAACCCCATAGGTGGTATATAAAATGGGAAATTTAAGAAAAGGTAACCCCTAGGGTGACCTTAGTTGGAGAAAAACATCTACAAATTCTCAAATAACTAGTGGGAATTCAAAATATGTTCCATTATGTTCAATTTAATTAATCAATTCATTAATAGGGCGACATCATAATGTCTAACAGACAATTGAAATTAAAATAGATCTATAAATCATCAAGACTCAAAAGATAATTATTGACCCCCTACTATAGGTCTGTAGTACAGTTCTCATCAAATATCACCTCTTGATTCGACTCAGATCAGTATAAAAATGATTAATGAGTGAAGAACCTAGAAATATGGCTTATATTCTTGAACATGACCAATGAATCTATTAAGAAGTAAAATAAAGAACATCTTAACGAGAGATTTTTACTTATAGGTGTGGATCCAATGAGATTAATAGATCTCGATTCTATGATCAAACTATGAATTGATGGAAAATCTTAGGAATTGGCTACAAGATGGATCTCTCATGGTTTTATACTTCCAACGGAGTAGAATGTAATTTATTTTTAGGTTTCAATGATTTTTGAAGTAAATGATTCATTTTACCCAAAAATCATTTTCAAATGGTTTGGCTGCACACTTGTCCAAACATTTCTCCAACCATGAACACTTCACTGTAAAGATGGGAACCTTGCACGATCAGTGTGCATGGATTTCCAAACAAAGAAAAATCATTGTCTAACCCAAAATTTAAAAACTACAGATTCCATCGCAAAAGTATGTTCTTTCTTCCGCATGATTTCTTCAAACTATGCAGCTAGTGGCACCCCATTGTCCATCCCTACATGTTTAGGAGTAACCGTTTGACACAACATAAATGATTACTACTAACCATGTGGCCTACCTTATTTTTCCAGAAAGTTGGGTTCCAGGGTCCCAAAAATCCCTGAACACCCATACACCAATGATCTCAAAGGGTATTCAAATTAGGTTGTAAAAATACATTTAAACCGAAACTAAAGCTATTTATAGCTCATGAAAAACCTAGGATCTTTCATTCAACCACACAATATTATTTCCCCATAAACAAATATAGCCCAAAATCATGTTCATAAAATAATGATATAAGTAATTAGTAATAGTAAGTAAAAATTTGGATAATGAAAATTGGGATTATTCTCTTTTGATCTAACTCCATTCTCAGATCTTCATTCATTCCAATACTACCTATGTACCAATGTCTCCCAGTGTCTCCCTCTTAAACAATGACAGATCCAATAAATTAATGATCAACTCATGAATGTGAATACAGTACCCCTTTTGAATGAAGTCTCATTCAAATTAATAGCTCTGAATTTCTTGGTTAGCATCACCAACCTAAAATATATAGAATCCACATGTTAACATTTCATTGATCAATACCTTCACTATGTGACTCATGTTTAACACCTCTAACAAAATGCACTCCTCCAACGTGGATAATTCTTTGATACCACACATGATAAACCTAGACACAAATATCTACTCAATTCACCACTCAATTTCATTATTGACAATATTCAAGATGATATTCCATGTGTCTTTCTTGAAAATTATTGAACTCCATGTTTGATCCCCACTTCATTGGATTAGAATTGAGAAAATTTGGATAATAATGAATTTTAATCCATTTTGTATACCATTATAAAAATCTCACTAAATGTGGGAAAGTTTTTTATAGGAGTAGATAATTATTATTGAAATAGATTGTGGTGGAGTTGATACTAATAGAATAAGTCCTTGAGGTCTATGTGGTCGTTTGTAATACTTACAAAATATATGTTCTCAAATAGGCCCTATGTGCAGATGGTTCCTATATAAACATGCCCCGATGAAAAATATATTTTTATAGGTAGTCCTTCATTAAGATAATGATTATTATAATGAACTTCAAAATTATATAAATCAACATATAGGAAAAAATAAAAGTCTTTGTGAAAATTATCAATTCAAAATAAAAACTAAAATTTTAGTCAAAATAAACAATTAAATAATATTTTTCTAAAATATGAATTAACATGTACTCTAAAAATTTATATTTAACATAAAATAACGGTGTTTAAAATTATTTAAATCAAGATAATTTTTTATAACGATGTGAAAATAGGAACAATGAAAATTTAATCATTATAGCTCCAAAACATCATTTTTACTCAAATATTCAATGAATTGTAATTTCAATACAAATTCATGGGTATTAAATAAATATTCATTTAAAATATCATTTTTTTCATAAAAAATCGTTAAATTCTCCAGAAGATATGTGGAAACATGTATCAAATTTGATCCATATCAAATTATTCCAACAATTCACTCATTGCATATCCTTAAGAAAATAATCCACCAAATTTAGTAGAAGTTAATTAATCCTAAAAATGAAATAAATACAATTCCATATTAGAAGTAATTAAGAAAAAATTGTTCCACCATGGATTATTCTGTATAAAAATTAATGATTGGACTTCTCTAAAAGAATTATCGTGTCCAAAACTTGGTTAATAGTTTTACAAAAGTGATTGAATTTTACTTTTTTGAAATAATTCGAAAAAAATTACTTTTCATTATGATTCTCTTCCAAACTAATATTTTTCTATACAGTGATAGACACACAAATTTTCGGACATAATATAATTAAATAGAACTAGTGGTTAAATGATTTTAATTATTAAATGGAAATGTATTTAAATCATTAAAAAATTGTCTTAAAGAATAAATAAAATGACAAGTAATATGCATTCATTTCATAGATCATTTAGATTCAAAACATGTGGGTTTAAATCCAAAAAATGCTCATAATGAATTATGTTTTAAAATATTACTCCAATGATATCACTAAAATAATATTATTAGGAGAAATATAAATGATGATGCAAAATTTAATCAATGGAAGAGTTGAAAATATCATTTTTATAAGGTCAAGTAAACCTAAATCAAATCAAATTAGATTTATCTGAATGTGAAAAAGGATGAAATTATAGTTCTATTTAAAAACCTTTAGTTTTCATACTCTTATGATCATTTATTCCAATTCTATTTCATATTATCTTAATAATTTCAGATTTAGTATTATGTTGAAACAAAATCATTAAAATGATGCTGAGAATGGAATGTATATATAAATTACATTTTATTATAATTTAATAATGGATCATAATTAAATGATTGATAATTTTAGTATAATATTATTATGATGGAAAAAGTCAGTTTTTAATTTAGACCTAACGTAGTGAAATTGAAATTTTAATAGAAAACAAATCTCAAAACAATTAGATATTTTCATTAGTGAGTGATATTTATCAATTATATTTGGGTATATTCTAAAAGATATTAGGATTATGTGGAATATCTAAGGAATGTTCTTTTTTATTTCTGATTTAACGTTTGGAAACATATATTAAATGATATCAATAAACTATAAATGTTATTTATGATTTTTTGGACCAAGTTGGAAAGAAGTTGTCACTAGAAGATGGATGAATTTTGTGCTGAAAGTGTTATCTTTTTTTGTCAAAAAAATAGAATCACATCACTTTGTAAATATTGGTGATCAGACTCACAAATATAATCATATGATCAGAAATAAAATTCATAACAATGTCCAATAGTTTGTGCAATAGTTTTCTTGTAGAAAATGTTAATTATAATCACCTTATTCTGAAATTAATGTTTGAATTTGAATGATAAAGTGTATCAGAGTATGAATTACACTGATAGAAATATGAAGATGCTTTTCTTTTCATAGATTTCTCACAAGTCATATGTTTTCTAGGAAACTTCTGAAGCATTCCTTATAATGTAATGATGGAGAACAAGTGCTACAAATGAGATTGAAGCCTAGTTAGAATGAAGTGACAGATGGATGGAAAGTTATATTAATTTAAAATATATGTTAAAAAATGATATTTCGATCTTAAATGAAATATAAGTAATTAAGAAGTCGTGAATACTAGAGTGAGTTTGTGAAAGAATAAAATCAATATTTCTAGTCTCAGTTCATATGTGTGAGAACACAGGATGCAAAATCGTTTGAAGGCTTCGAAATTTTATTTGGAATGTGAGAAGATGAAGATATTGGCTTTTAATAATTCCAATTATCAACACCATAAAAAATCATCAAAGAAATATATTGATAAGGAAATAATTTTATGCTGACACCAGTTCATCAGATGAGGCGTGCCACCAAAAATCGGGGAAATCCAAATATCGATCATCAGATGCAGTTATGGTTGAAAAAGTGAATTGGAGGTTGAAATATTTGTTTAAGAATATTTATAAGTGGAGGTTTTGGATAATTCCTATAAGATAGAAGTTGTTAGGATTAATTAAAAATGATATCAGAGATTAGTAAATAATATAATCCACCATTTTCTTTTGTATGAATTGTTTTGGGTAAATTGGGTCAAGGATGAAAGAAGAAATTTGAAATGTCATCAAATGGGTCAAGAATCATTAGAAAATAGGTGGTGCTAACTCATCAGATGAGAGGTGAACCCTATCCATCAAAATTAAGTACATACTAATCAATTAGGAGTAGACACTGATAAATTTCATTGGATGGTATACCTCATTGGATAAAGGATCATCAGTTTAAGGAATATAAGAAAAGGATAATTTTTTGAGTCGGTTTCAAAAAATGTTGAAAAGGTGATGTTAAAAGTGATTTAATATAGTGTTTAAGTGTTCACAATGTGTGATGACATCTTTATATATTGATACTGTTTATGGAAAAAGAAAGGAAACTAAATTCTTACAATGTTGCGAAAATTTTTATTGAAAAATGGTTTCAATGTTTTACATATAACAATTTGTATTGTGCATTAGAATGAAGATTTTGTTTTCAGTTGGTACTTATCAATGTAATTATAAGTCTTCAACACTAATGTTTTAACATGTTGGTTAAAAAAATCAATTTGGCCATATGTCTTTACCATGATGAATAAATCATAATGATAATTGAAATCATATTGACGAACAGTAAAAAAGTTTGATGTTAGATAATGTTGTGATTATATTACGAGTATGTTTGCAAAGAAGTTATAAGTGTTGAGAAGAACATAATAAGTAAAATATGAATCCCAAATTAATGGGAAAATAGATATTTTGGGCAATTTCATTATGCCGTAAAATATTTCAGATTTCCACCAAATTTATTTTTTGTGCACCTATAAAAGGAGGAGAGTACTTTTTAATTTTGGTTGGATATGAACACTGTTCACATGTGGATAAATAGATAGAAGCTCTAATATTTTAGTTGGAAGAAGTCTTTGGACTAAATTTTTCTTCAGGATGATTTTCTAATAGAATAAGAAGAAGGAAGGTTATATTCAGTGGTTACCGAATCACACTGAGAAATCAGAATGGGATTTATAAAGTGAGGCAGAAGTAGTTTAAAATTGTTTCAATGGTATTATGATAAATTAATATATCTATATAGAGAAATATGACTGAAGAATTAGACATAGAAATTAGAATGAGTATCATTACAATGTCCATAAAAGTTCTTACCTGTGGTAGGGTAGGAAAGTGAAGAATCATTTTGATGTTTCTATTTGTGAAAGTTGAAAATGAATCACAATAACATGTTATGAAGAAACTAGTAATAGTTTATTAACCTGTTAGAAAATTTTTTATTACATAATTTCAAGATACTAAAAGAATAGACATTGTTGTATTGAACGTAGTGCTACATAAGTGTATAATTATATTTTACATGTTTTAACAACACAAAAGATGATTTTATAGTTGATTTTGTAGTATTGTATTTTTTCTATACCATACCAAGGATGTATATACTCTTATTTAATAGCGAACCTTGTAAATTATTCTGTTCATATGGATGTATGATTAATTGTTTTAAAAAAAGTGATAAATCTTTAATAAGAGGTAAAGATTTTTGGAAATGAAAATAATCTTAAATAAAAATGTGTCACTGATTCACCCCTCCCCCTCTTAGTGAATTGTTGATCCTGTCTAGGGAACATCAATTAGTATTAGAGTGAAGGGTCCCTTCATTTACTCTTTACAGTTGATTTATAAGAGATGTTGTGTTGGATAATATATATTCTATGAACAAAAAACGGATACCAGTCATTGATGGTATGAACTATCATATCTGGAATGATATATTGTTTCCTTATCTTATGTCTCTTTAGTATGATTTTCTTTAAGATACAAAATATATAATTCCTATTATTGTTGAAAAAGATCCACTTAAATTTGTTGATAAGAAGAATCTTGATAATTATGGAAGAGCTAAGAATATTTTTCTCTCATAACTTGCTAAAACATATTTTTGTAATAGTGCATGGTGTTTCCACTAATAATGGGATGAAAATTTGAAGAACATATTTGGAGGAAATACAAAAGTGAATAAAGAAAGGTTACAAATCTGTAGCCTAAACTATAAAGATCTCAATTATCGGTGTATAACAATCTATTAGTGTCTTCAATACCATGGTGAATGGAATTGTTTCAACTACTAGATGTATTGGTGGAAATTTGTAAGATTATTCTATTGTTGAAACTAATTTAGGAAGTCTTCTTAGAATGTGGTATTCCAATTTTTACTCATTGGATGATAGGGATCCAGAAACATTATCTCTGAATGATTTGCATAAGACTCTCAATACTTGGGAAATGAGAAGGGATAATGTAATGAGAAGAAAAAATGTTGATAGAGAAATTTCTTTCAAATATTCCATGAAATAATAGTCTCAGAAAATTAATAAAGAATAAGAAGATATAGATTCTAATTCTAAAATTGTTTTATATAAGAATCTTGATGATTTTTTATCAATATTTTCCTAAAATGTGGAAAGAGGTAAAGGTAAATATAAGGGGAATATTCACTTGATTTTTTTTGAATGTGGAGCTGTTGGGAACATAACGACCAATTTTACATGAAGAAAGAAATAAGCAGATAACAATGAAGATGTAATAAGGCTGAAATGATCATGGAAGAAACAATGTGATAATTCTAAATATAATTCAAAAGGGAAAGATAAAAATTTATCTAAATCTAAAAGTATATTTTATTGTCTAAAGATGATAAAGAAATTGACAGTGAAGTTGAATCCAAAAAGTCCATGGACAAGGCTATAGATAATAATTTCATTACAATAGTTAACAACAAAGAGTTTAGAAGTAGGAGTTTTGAAGAAGAAGAACCTCTCTTTGAATTTCACACGAAAGAAGAGTTAAAAAATGTCTGAAAAATATTGGAATGATTGAGAAAGAAGACAGGAAATTGAAAAATTATTGTTCCTCAACAAAAAATCATTTATCTTGTAATGTAAAGATCCTAAAAGAGATTGATAACTTGAATAAATATCATGATATGGAAAAGAATCATAATGAGCATCTGGAAATTAAGCAGAATGAAAAATAAAAAAATTGAAGTTGTCCATCAAAGACATTCTAAATCATAACAATGGAATAAAAGTTTATATATCTCTATTTTTATCTTGGTGAATGTTTTGGATTGGTTGAACCTAAGAATGATCAAAATTTACCATCAATGGTTGATAAGAGATTTTAAAGTGTTTCTAAGAAAAAAAGTGTCCTAAATGTTATATATATGACTAAAATAATCAAAGTAATGACTTCAAAAGTTTCTAAAAATTATCAATCCCCAAAAATTTCTAATTTATCTTCTTCAAAAAGGTTTTAAAGAAATATGAGTTGAAAAATAAGATTTATGGTGACAATGAAAAAGTTTATGACCAATTAATATTTTAATATAATGATAAGAATGCTATTGAGAAACATTCTCTCAACTCTGGATAAAATGTATGTTATTGATGAAAATATAATTTATATGGATATTAATGGTATTTTTGTGGATTAGAACATATGAAAAATATATGTTCATAGAATCAAAAACATTACTAATATTCCTTGAATTTCATAATGTAATGTTTAATGCGTAGTCAATCCTCTCAAATAAAAAGTATAAGAAGGTTGTTTTGAAGAAACTTGATATGGTTGGTGTGAAAGTTGAAAATTGACTCCAATCATTGTAAACTAATTAGGAAAGATTTGAATAACCTATACACCAAGAAAAGGTATGAAATTTTTGTTACCGTCACAAAAAAATGATTATAATAACTCTCCGAAGTCATATGTGAAGAAAGTTAAAGGGAGGGAAAATGATCTTGTTTTAGAAACTGCTATCAAATATAGAAAATAAGAACAACCATGGATCTTGGATAGTGGATGTTATTATTATAGATTATAACAATTAAAATTGTTTAATAATGCGAAATAATTCAAAAAAGGATTAGTCAAATTTTGCAATGGTGGATCCCTCAGAATGAAATGTGTTTGATATGCTATTATTGTGGAATAAAAAATAAATTATATGAAAGGTTTGTTTTTTGATGAGATGAAATATAACATATTATGTGTTTCAAAACATTTTTAAAAAGTCAAAAAATTTATATTCATAAAATATGGGTTTTTTGAAAATAGAGGAAGATGGAAAGATTGTCACAAGAGGCCAATATACAAATGGTAACCTATTCCAAATTAGTGAGTCTCAAAACAATTATTAAACAAGTATTATAGAATAAAATTAGTTATGTCACAAAATGATGGGACACATGTGTCATAAAAACATGAGAATGTTATCAAGGGGATACAATGTCTTTTTTATTCCTAATATTGTAATAATAATATATCTGTTCGGTGATTCATGTGAGGAAAGCAATCAAACAAATTAATTTTCAAAGGAAACGGTAATTTTAGATATGGGGGTGTTTCATTTATTTAGCATGTCAAACAATAAAAGAATTTTTATATAATTGTAATACTACGATCTTCAATGTTGTTGTGATTCTTGGAAATTTAATTCCCATAACGTATATTAAGATTTTATGTAGGTGCATTAAACTAGTGGGGGGTTTAATTTCTCCATATTATTTTCTCTCCCAATATTTAATTTTCAAATTCAAAAGTTGTATAAATTCATTAAATCATGTTTTTCCCTATATAAATTCCTTTTATTTTAAAAAAAATCTATGATTGTGGGTTGGAAAACTAACCCATGATAAGGACTCTTTAGATTATTCATTGAAAGTGTGTCTAATATGATGTTCCTTGCAAAACCATTTACCTCCATTTTCTTTATATTAACCTGATTCATCATATAAAATTTTACAAATAGTGTGAAACAATTAGTAAAAATTTCACCATCTTCCAAATCCAACAAAATTAAAAATAAAATCATTATCTCCGTCCATATTTTATAAATTGTTCTGACTAATTTTTGAATACATATTATATTATTTGAATTAATATGTTCCAGGATGGATATAAAAATTCATTACTCAAATTTAGATTAAAAATAGAGTACACTTAATCCTTTAACATTAAACATATTCAAGGTGTTTAATGGTTAACCAAAACACTACTCAATTACCTAATATACTATGTTTCTATGATATGTATTCTTTGATATTCCTGTTAATAGATAGTTATAAATTTTTTATGATTCTCTATTAGTTAACTTCAATCAATAGTTATGATGATTTTAATAAAGCTATATTAAAAATATTATTGACAATATTGAATTTCACATTGTTAATTATTTATGTTTGGTATCCTGTTTGGATCATCCACATAAATAAAACCACAGTGAATAAAATATTCATAATTTACACCATTTAAAATGAATAGATATGTATTTGGTATGTCATAACATCATGAATTCTCATAATATAAACTAGTATCCTTGAATGTTTATGAAGGGAAATTTTTAACCCTAAACTCATATAAATACAAACATAATGAAAAATTATAATGTGATCATGTAAAAATAAATGATAATTAATCGATTATATAGAAAAAAGAGACCCCAACCTTTGAAAATAAACACCATGTCTGGTTAAAAAGTGTGTCAATTCTCACTTTTCCATTAATATCTAGAAATATATAATTTAGTGAAGCACAACTCTCTTTGATCCCACAAAATATTATCTCTTTTACAAATGTGATGTATTGATGTATATACAAGTCATTAACAATCCTCAAAAAATCATTATTACTTTTCAATAAAATCATCTATAATCATCATTTAACTTATCAATTATAAACTATAATATAAATCAAATAATAAATAATTCTCACAAATTGAGTAATAATTAGAATAATAAAAATATATTTAGTACACTGCCAATGTGAAAGAGTTATAAAGTCACCATATCATTAGATAGATTTTTTTGAGAGTTCTCTAACCCTTGATGTAAAGAATAATAAAATATTGAGCTTATTTAAATTGAGATATTTTAAACAACCCCCTTTATCAATTTAATTCATAAGGTTACTTCTATATCTAATGGTTTATCAATCACCCCCTTTATATACATTTTAAATATGCTAAAAATGACATTCTCTTCTCTAAGATTACGCTACAAAAATCCCATTCCCCTATATGAAACATAATAAACTCTCTTCTACCCTTGAATTTCACTTATAAAAAGATTTAGATTCTATAATCACTTACATTAATATAACCAATACTATTCGCCCCATTTATCGAAAAAATAAAATGGATGAATTTGGTATTATAATTTAGTGGTCTAATAGGGATTTTGGAAAAGAATTCACTCCCCAAAACACTCCTATATGCCATAATTAATCCACTGCCAGGGGTTTTTTCAGGATATATATCATTTGATATTTATTTAAAACATACTATATGTGGTACCCTATTGTTACACCTTCCAATTTATAAATATATAAATTATTTCTATGTGATTTTACCTCAAATATTAAACTATGTTCTTTGAAAAATTTATTTTTCAATGATTGTTACACCCAATCATCAATAGATATGAGATATTCACGATAATGTCTTCATGTTATGACTATATCCAATTAATTATAATTTTTTCTTGTGATCTCATAAAATAATTCACTTTTACTTTGGTTTGATTGATTATAATTTTCTTCAATGTGTTTCCAGAAATGAATCTTCCACAAATGAAAAAAATCTTCTCTAGAATATTCCTTTCATTCTCCAACACCACCTTCAAAATCCATAGTGAAAAAATGAACGGTTTTAAGGATGAATATGTGTTATACATTAATACATAATAAAGAGTAATGTTGATGTAATATAAGATCAAAGTTTTTATATAAGATATATCTTTATTGTATTACTTTGGAAACATGAAAAAAGTGTAACTATGTACAAAATGATCAGCTTATAAGTTTTCAAGTAATGTAGACTTCTAATAATCCTTCAGAATAGGTTTTAATTTATAATCCTTATATTTTCATACAAAGATAACTTGGTTCCATTTTTTATATAAGTTACTACCTTTCTTGATTCTTCTATTTTTATCCATTTCAATAGCTCAAAAGATGAATTTTCTAATAAGATAAAGATTATACATGTTGTGTTTTTTGACATTAAAACCCAAAATAATTACATCTCACAAATCATGGATTTTTCTAAAAGATTTTTCATTTTGGTAGTATTGTTATTATTATTATTTTCATCACTTATAAAAAATATAACTTCATCAACATACATAATCATAATGAGTGGGTTTTTTTACTCACCCTTGATATAAATAATGTTATCCACCATACATATTCTTGAATTTATACACATTTATCTACTATCATTCTTTAAAAACTATGCTTGGGGAACTTACATGAGCATATATAATTAATTGTTCTAATTATATTCATGAGAACTATCACCATCATCGATAGAACAATCACGTTATTTAATATAAATATCTTCCTCAAGTTCATAGTTCCATAACTAAATAGTACTTTTGGAAGTTAAAGAGTTCATAGATCTTGAGGAAGCTGGTGAGTATTGAAAATTGGGAAGATCTATAACATCTAGCCCAAACCCATTCACTTAGGTTGGATCAGTGGTGTTATTAAACATATGTGACAACCCTAAGACACAAAAGGACTAAAATAACTTCCAAGGGATTCGTATGACATTGAGGGATGTTTTTTCCTTAAGAAAAATCACAAAAAACAAGAAAAAGAAAAAATAACTAAACCAATGATATTAAACATGTGTAAAAATAATAAAACTCAAATGAAAATTCAATAAATGGTATTATCCGAGTATCAACAATTTTTTTTAAAACATGTCAAAAAAACCAATGACATCCAAATATTGTAACAATGATGTCACATCACATTAAAGACATTATGAGAGAACTCCAACCTCTAAAAATCAACCGATGGATGTAGAATCCCGATTCACCACTGGAGAAGTATGATACCATTCCATTTCCTCTATCCTAGTGAAAAAAATATAAAAAACACAAAAGTAACCAATATGGGGGTGAGTATAACACTGTGTAGGATTTTGTCAAAATAATTCTTAACTTATGCCAATTAGACAAGGACACATTAGCTCATAGTATAAAATATAATTTATATCGAAAGGAGAAACATCAAAACTATTATTTAGTTTAATATTGTTTAAATTAAATGTTGAATAATTTATCAATAAATAAATGTTTAATAAAAATAATTAAACTAAATATATTTTTTTATTCTTTCCTTCCACATTTTATACACATTAAATGTTTCTATCACACACAAATGAATTCTAGGATACTTTTCTATACTCATTACAGGTTTATCATAGATCCAACAAGTCATTATAAGGTGACCAATATTCAGGTTGTCTAATATGAAACACACCTTATTCAGGGTTATGTCCAATGCAAAGGAACTCACGACATCAATGTTTTCCAATACCATAATCCATATCATTTAGTTAAATATAAAAAATTTCTTCCCTTTAAAACATTTCATGAAATATCTTACTTGAGTTGAACCAAATTCATAATTTTTAATCTATAATTAAAAACTAAAAATAACATGGGTTTAAAAAAATTCATTAAAATTCCATTTTTCCAATACATAATCAATAAATTAGTTTATTTGAAGAAATCAGTCTCAATTTTCTTTGAAAATATTAGAATCTCATTCCATAAAAACTAATCCTTAAAGTTCTAGTATAAGTTGAGAAAATAGGTGAGATACCTACCTCTCAATGGTCGATGAAACCAATTAAGAGATCTAATTATCCAATATATGTGTTCTTATAGAAAATTTACTTTTATATATCTGATAAATATATCATGAAAACACATCTTGGATAACATATAAATCTATAATGGATTAGATTTAACATTTATAGAGATAGGAGATTAAAGGATCCAAAGATAATAAGTAAGAACGAGGACTTACTATCCATTTTGGAGATCTAACAGACTATAATTTCTTCAAAACATATTCTTGATCAATATGAAATGCCAATAATACCTATAAGGGAAGAGGAGTTTGAGATCCTGGAAGAATAAGGGAAAATGATATTTTAGGTGGTTAAATCTAAATAAAACTCCAAATTTTGAAGCATTTAATTCAAATTATAGAGCTTGGATGTTAGGTTTTTCAAACATTTCTCATTCTACTATCACCTAAACTGATATATACATGGTTGTGCCACATTCTTTTGAAAAATATTCACTAAGCACGTGATACTACAATACATTTACCAATGGGTCTTATGGTCATATCGTATGATTTGTAAAATTGTGTTCATGCCATTGTCCAAAATATTTATTCAGCGTGGTTTATCAATAGATCCCACACAGTTTGGACAGTTCAAGTTCCTATCTAGAGACTCCCTACATCTACTTAAATGTTTTCCTAGAGATAGTTAATGAGCTCTCAAAATTGTGTTCAAACTTGGTATATACAAAAATATTTCCAAAACACTTCAAAAAAAATCATGAAATCCCAAAATTGATTTCATGTATTATGTAACATTAAAATACATAATAACAGGTTAATGTACCTAAAACCTAGGGTCTTACATTTTCCTTACCACTGACTGTCCCATCCTTAGAAAGTTGGGGGTTGGTGTTTCTTTGGAAGAGCATAGGCCACTCCCCCAACATTTCCTTCTTCCTTTCCCATGTCTCTTCCTAAATCTATCCTTGTTTACACAAGACGTCTAAAATACTAATAATTTTCCCATTTAAGAGTTACTCTTATCTATCCACAATATGAATTTTCAGGAGGATCAATGTAGCATCAATCATAAAATAAACATGTTTCCATTGAATAACCTGATTAATATCAGGAATGTACTTATTAAATTGAGATACATCTAATAAATTTTGTATTAAATTGGATATTGATATTAAAAGAAATAAATAAGACATTATAATAAGGTTAAATGTAATGTGGAGGTAAATTTCCTTGCATACCAAAATGATGATGCCAATGCCTCAAAGAAACTCCCAAGAAAAAATATCAGACACATCAAATGATAACGATCAATGATGATGGTACATAATCATTTCTAATGAATCTAAGCTATTTTCAGCCTTTTCATGGTTATTTGAATATGTTCCATCATCTCATGCACAAGGATAGATATGACAAGTGAAGTTTCATATGCATCCACCCAAAAAGTTAAGAACAACTTGGATAACCACACAATGATTTGTAATGATACTTATCTATTGATACATAATAAATTTTATTGTATGATAAGTCGAATAATGGTATATGATCCTCCCACGAGACATCCAAATCTATTACAGAATCCATAATCATGTATTCCAATACTTGTATCATCCATTCTTATTGTCCATTCATTTGAGGATGATAAGTTACGCTCATTTTCAATTTGGTTCGAACAGATTTATATAAGGATTTATGATATATATATTTAAACCTAGGGTCCCAGTCATTCATAATTGAAACTAGAAAAAAATTAATCTTTAAAAATTCTTGAATATATATATTTTAAAAGTCTTCCACCGTATTGGATTCAAAAATAAGGATGAAATTACATGACTTCGTGAAATGATCCACAATCAATAATATTAAATCTTGTTTGTAAACCTTTCATGATATTAATATGAAAAAATACGTATCTATCTACTCCCATTTCAACATGGGTATAAGTAATGATCACAACAGAAAAACTAGTTGTGGGTAATCTTCCTTAACCTATTGACTTGAGGGTCATATCTAGACATAACCTATCACTTTCCTCAATATGATTGCTCACCAAAAACAATTCTCTAAACACCTGATTCATATTATGAAAACCACGATGAAAAAAAACGTATTGAGTGGTGTTATGTATAATAAATTTGTTCATAATAAGTTGGAGGCACCCAAATCCAATCTCAAAACAAGATCTCCCATCTAGAATCCAACCCCTAATGTCTGCACACCATTGATTTTTGACATTTTGGTCATATATTCAGGATTAGATGTCTAATCATAGTTATCCTACTAAGTCAAATAATTAACAAGGGAAAATAGAAAAAAATAAAACATTAACTTTCTCAATATAATCCATATGAATATTAGCTAGAAATTTCATTAGTTTCCACTAATCTGAAGCCTCCTTAGCAAACTGACTATATGAATTTCTACTTAATGGATTTCTAATTAAATAATTTTGCTTCATGTATACATCAATTAAAATTAAAACATACTAAGTTATTATATATATATTCATTTCCTTGTATTTAATTCTCTCAACAAAAATATGTGTTTCTAGATCTTTTAATCTCCTTACACAATGAAACTCTCACTAAGGAAATAATGATACCATGTTTTCAAGACATTGACTAAAAAATTTAATTCCAAATCACATGTTAGGAAATTATAATAATGTACCCATAACTATCATTAACCATATGTTACAACATGGTCTCCCTACATGAGAACACATCCAAAACTATATATAGATAATCATAATACACTAGATATACTCAACCGGACTCTTAAACTATATGTATGGGTGATGAAAAAAATCAGAACTTCAAGCTCTTGTAATGATTTATTGAATTCATAACTCCATTATAAAGGCACACATTTAATTTTAAAAGATTTCATTAGAGTTTCAAGTCATGAAAAGGCATGAAAAAGACATCATTAATTCCTTGATAAGGTAATGAGAATATGTATCTCAATGTAGTTATTTAGTGGCTTCCAAGAGAGAAAAAATTATATATTTTCAGGCTATATGGAATATTATCTCTCATAAATTAAATTTTAAAGGAAACATACATCTTGTGTGTATAAATAACACTTTGAATTCTTATCATAAAGCAATTTCCTCACAATATAACCAAAACTATGCCCAAGAGTTATTCATGGCCATCCATGGTTCAATAATACACCAAAATATCATCGACAAATACATCAAAAAATGATCCAAGATACCTCTAAAATAATTTATTCCTAAATTAGATAAACACCACTGGTGAATTCATATGTCCAAATGGAATAACCACATATGCATAATGACCAAAACTACTACTGAAATAAGTACTCAAAATATCCTCTATCCAAACTCAATATTGGTGATACCCTAATCATAAATCAATTATAAGGATCCACTAGGATCCCCTCAATTGATCAAACATATCATTAATTCAAGGAAGAGGATATTATTTCATTATGGAAACCTATTTATCTTATCATAATCCATGTAGTATTAAGTAGTTCCATATCTTTTCTATAAAAAATAACTAGGAATACACATGGAGATTTACTAGGTAGAATGAACCCTTTCATTACAAATATTTCAGTTTAAATTTAAATCACCTAATTTTTTTGGTTCCATTCTCTAGGGAGGAAGTAAAATTGGGCTCATCCTTCGTAAGTGATCAATCATAAATTCTAATTTTCATCAGGGTGTAAACCTTGAGAAACTATTAAGAAAGTCATCGGGAAACATAAAAATGATTTTGGGTAAATATCTTTGTTTTTTTGAATCAAGACATATAAGGTAACCATTTATAAATATTATGATACAGTCCTGGCCACAAGTACCAATGGACTTCCTCTACTTGAATTCACTTCCTAACCCCATTTAAACATATACTCAACATCATCCCAATATGTTATGATAATCTTATAGTCATAAATATCGATATAGGCTATGAATTATGTTAACCAACCTATTTTCTAAATCATGTTAAATATATCTATCTCAAAAATAGACAATTAGAAAACAAATTAAACCTCATAAATTGTTATAGAACACATTTCAGAATTAATGGCCTGACATTATCAACATGAAATCCCATAAAATTCACAACTCATGTAGTTGGAGGGATTTAAATTGGAACAGAACAATACAAACCTTCTAACATAGGAGATGTCTCTACATTATACTATAACTCTTAGCACTCATAATTCTCATTTTCCCTCCACATCCTCTAATGGTTTTTGTGGTTCCATTTGGTGAAAATGGAACACCTCGCATTCCCTGACATTGATTTCACTTCCGTATTCCATCTTATCCTTACACAATATTGATTGGTGTTGTTCACTATGGTGGATATCATATACCTCTCACTACACCTCTATCTTCCAAAACCTATGCATTGAACATCCATTTTTGATCTATGTGATGGTGCTTCAGACAGTTTTAGTCTATGCCGATTGTGGCGTTTGGGGTTCTTCTTCTCTACATCCCTTGTAGTCCAACCCATCATGTTCAAACCCATTTTGAATAAGCCAGATTAATATTTTAGGAAATCATTTGATGGTTTTTGATGGGGGTGGGTAGTGGTCTAGGTTCTTTTTCTTCCTACTATTTTTCTTATTCATATACTCTTCTTGATTATTTTTTTCATATAATGGTTTGGAGTCTCTTCATAAAGATTTGTTCCAATTTCAAATTGATTCTTTGTTTGAATTTTTTTAATTTTTTGTTTGATTTTGATATAGAATGATGTATTGATTTGGTCAATGTGTCTCTTGGATTTTTCATGGTGATGTTCATGACTATTTTTGGTGGCCAATCCCACATAAACTCTTCCCTTTCTCTATTTCCTATCAATCCTCTCTAGGTTGGTCCAGTGCGGTGGTTCATAAAAGAACATTTAGATGTGTTTTTGAGTCAAAAAATGTATTCCACAAGGTGATACCTACGTATAGATATGAATTATAATGGCAGAAGGTGGTTCGGATGAAGACTCTTTAGGATTTGATTTCTGAACACAATGACACTGGAAATTTTTTCCTTATAAATGAAAAAGATGATGTGATGTTTGGTGATGAGGTTTTATGTGAATGACAATGACATGGTGTCATGTTGATTGGTTTTAGTATATATACCATTAAGAGTAGCACTATTTAGTTTCAGATTTGTGAAATTCCGATTTTCGTGTATGGTGGTGGTCCTGAAGTATGGTTTTGAAAATTGTTTTGGTTTTATACTAAGGACACCACTACTAATCTGTGATTTAGTGTTGGATAATGATGGAAATGATAGTAAAATGATGATGGTGAGGATGAACGGGTATTCTCTGTTTTTTATCTTCCAAAGGTTTTTAATTTTATGGTGGTGAAATATGATGATGAATCATTTTATACTTATTGGTTGTAGTCGTGATAGGGAAATGATGATGACACTGGTGATCTCATGAGGATGGTGCAAGAAATGTTACTTCGGTTGACTGGGTGTTTCAAGGATCGATTGCTCTTCATGTTTTTTGTTCCATAATATGTTTTTTTATTTTGAATTTGGAATTTGGAATTTGGAACCCTTTGGAATTTTGAATCTGGCATGCTATTTTTGGTTACCTCTCAACCATAAAGTGGTTATCTATAAAATCAAAAAATAAAATTTTTATTCAGTACCAACATGATCAGTAATAAAATAGTGGGATAGAATAGTATCAAACAAAACATCCGTGATAGTGGAGATCCATGGAATGGTACCTCAAACTATCGAATGACATGATTGATCCTCTATGATTATATGTTCGACACTATACAACTATTTACTATGGAAAATGAATAGTTATTTATTACTCTATTATGACTATGATGACTGCTAAGGTGTCAGTGTGTTACACGAATCAATCGATGCTTTTTTTTTCTAGGAAAAATTACAATTGCATCTAGATTGACCATTATAATAAATAGAATTATTAGAAATGGTTGATCAATTTTTATTATATAGACTTTGATTCACCATTTAATATTGTTTCATATGTCTCAAATTTCAATAATTTTGACACTCCGATTGAGGTACATTCATTCTTAGTTGATGTGCTCATAATATCCATAGTGATAACATCTAAAAATTCTTTTGGTTCTAGGATAGAAATTAATTGATCTAATGTTATAATTCTAAGGTTCCCGACCTCATTAAGAATATATGTCCCACACCATATAATTCCATGTAACATAGTTCACACCAATTCACTTTGATAAAAAATTACGTTATCGGTTTGGATTCCTAAAAATATCTCAATACACCACCATTTCTCTATTAACAATCGCAATAATATGTTATTCATGTTACATCATTATTAGAATGATACTATGGTAAAATTTTACACAAAAATATGCATTCTTTCAAGGATTCAATAATAGATACTTCTAGATCAAAACAAACTATGTTCATAAACATAGTTGTTTTCTCTATCACTAATATGTTCTTTTATTTGTGTATTGAATGTTTAAGTATATAATTGTTTGTTGTATAGTTATTCAAAATCTTCCAATATAATTCCTTGGTTGGATTTATCAAAGATATATAAATCCCGCCATTGGGGTGAAAGATCCTCTAGTATGTATACCACTATGTTGACCTTTAACTCAATTCGGGTACCAATGAAATAAAAAATATGTTACAATATATTAATCCACACTTCCACTTATTCAGGTTATAAATACTCCCAAAATATTGTAGAATTCTAACTATAAAACAATTTTCAATTATCCTCTTGTAGAGGTTTATCATTTATATTTACCTTGTCAATATCTTTTATAACTAGAATAATTCTATGGACAAACTATTGTTTCACCACTATCACATGTACAAATACATTTTTTATAGCCTCTTTTTATGGGTTTCTACATCATCTACCAAGTCCATTTTACTATAGAGAGAATAGCACAACACCGAATAAATAGTCACTAGGAAAAAAGAATTAGAATATTCTAAATTACTATAAGAAATAATCATTATAAAAAACACTGCAAAATCCAATAATTTTAACCATTTTCCAGAAATCATCAAACATTAGATGAACAATGTGGTACAAGTTGTATGTATCAATACTAATTCATAATAAAAAACCCATAAACTAAAACCTTTATGATGACATAACAACACACCTAGTTTTGTATCAGAACACTATTTGTACCAAAAACAACTTAGTAACATGAATTTCAAAATAAAGAGGTCAGATATGTCTTTTTTATGTTATAAATTTCAATTTTTGACATTATTATATCCTTGATACCATACAAATATAATAGATCAACCAAGAAATACACCATTTTTAATATCCATCCCCAAGCCATTATCTTTGTCTGGGTTTGTGTTCCTACTAAACATAGGTGAAATCTCAAAGATACCAATGGAAAGTAATAAATTTCAATGGATATGTTATACATTGGGCGTTAGTTTTCCATGTGAACAGACACAACATAGAAAGCTAAAATACAAAAAAATAAACCATCTATTTTATAAATGAGTTTAAAAAATATTAAACAAATGAAAATCCAATAAAAGGTTGAATCATAATAATAGTGTGAAAAGTAGTAAAATATGTCAAACATGAAAAATGGCAATACAATTTTATGAAAATAGATTTGGAATTACTCCAAAGACTCTCAGAGATAATTCCATGATCCAAACATCAACTGATGGAAGTATAATATTTATGTACCCCTATAGATGATCAATACATATCCCTTTAAGATGTCTCTGTAAAAAAATCTTCAAACACACCAATGTTCTGATGAAATGAGTGATTATAACAATCATTAGGCTTTACCAAACCAACATTCCAACTCATTCCACTGATAATATAACACGAAACCTTATATTTTATAACACAATTTTTATGAAATGGATAAATTTTAAATTAGTTAATTAGTTTAAGAAAAATTTATTTAAAAAGTGGGACAATTTATGAAAAGAAAATGGTTTAAAAAAATTTAACTAAATAAATATTTAAATTTTTATTCCCACTTGGAATACCCTTTCCATGTTTCTATCTCATGCACATTCATTCTAAGTGATAGTTCCATACTCCTGAGTGGGTTTTCATCGATCCACCAAGTCTTCATTTGGTGACCAATCTCTAGGTTCCCTAAGAGCAAACACACATTAATTGGGATCATGTACAATGAAAATGAGGTCATGATAACCATGTATTCCAAGAACATAATTCAAATAATTTTTTCCATATAAAACATTTATTCCCTTTAATACAATTAAAATAAAATCTTACTTTCATTGAACCGAAATAATAATTTTAGATCCAAAATTAAAAATTATAAATTAAAAGGGTTTTATAAAAAAACATTCAAATTCCATGTTTCCAATTCATAAACCAAAAAACGGTTTCATTCAAGAAATAATTTAACATATCCTATGAATATAAAAGCAATATATTCAATAAAAATTAATCATTAAAGTTCCAAAATAAGTGGAGAATATAGTGAATCCACCTAACTCCCAACATGTGATGAAATAAAAGAACTCCACCAAGTAACCTCTATATATGAGTTCGCAATAGATTTATATCAATAAATACAATAAAGATATCATAAAAACACCAATAATATCATAGATATATCTATAATGGATTCAAAAAAATGATTTGGGTTATATTATATGTGAGTATATAAAGAGAACAACTAATATCATGAGATTTAGATCGATTCTAGAGATCCAAATGACTTTGACTCATAAAAAATGTATTCGGGATCAACGTGAAATTAGAAGGATTTATAGTAGGGAATATGGGTTCAATAACCTAAAATAATAGAATAAAGATGAAATATTATTTAGTGAAATCATAATTAAACTCGAATATTCAAATAATTTAATTTACATTACATAAATAGGCCCTTGGTTTTTTCAAACTAAGGGATAAAAACGTGCATGTTATTTTCTCTGAATCATAGATCCTAATGGCTATTCACAAGGTTTGAAATATCTCCATAAACATAGAGGTTATAAAACTCTCAAGAATATCATTATATTATATGTTTTGGTGAATAGATGACCTTCACATTGAAGGGATGTTGTGAATAATATAATGAGATAGATTATTCATGGGGTTTGGATGTTTTTTATTTCATATTTATTATCAACATGTGTATGGATGATTTGAATAATTTTTTAATTTAGTGAGGATAAAATGGAATTATTTATTTTTTTAATTTAATCACATCACATCACAAAGTATATGGATTCACCATGATGATATTTTTTTTGATGAAGAGTTTAACTATAATGTAGGACCTCACACTACACCTTCATTGGATTCTCCATAAGAGAGTTTACATAATGAAGTGTCACACCATAGTAAGAAACAATTCACCATGGAGGATGTACCCTAAGGGTTGTAGGGAGATAGAAACAATTTGATGGATATACTAGGAGAAATCAACACAATCTCAATACACAATTCAAATAATCAATTCATAATGAGTTGAATTGTGCAAAAATTTCTATACCATACTATTTTTATGAATAACTAGAATTATAAGTCAAAAGTCTCACATCGTAAGAGTTATATCCACATCATGATAGGTAATCCATGGATAATAGAATATATAATTATATATGTATCTAACTATGTAAATACTCAGCCATGCTACAGTGATGGATAGGGATATTTATGATTAAATTTCTATAACTTTGTGATCTTGAAGTCATGATGTGAGGGAAGTATCCATGCTACAATTCATGTTGGTTTTATAAATAGAAATGCGTCTCACCTAATCCAAATAAAATGATTTTTATGAGATTTTACACACATTTATAGTGTAAATTTAGATTGTTTTGGAGGTTGATTAAGGTAAAGAAAAATAATTCACATGTCATTAAATTTTTGAAATAACTTGATCTTATTGTCGAGTAAATTAAATTAAATGTTAAGTTTTTACTAGAATTTTGAGAGTATAGAAGGAAGCCTATGTCATCTCTCGACAGATCCATTAATCAGTAATATGAAAATAATATAATTTATTATAAACAAAATATGGAATGGGATTATCTGTTAGGGATTTTCTTATTTAAAAAATGAAATTAAACCAGTATTACTAAGTGTGATTAATAAGTTGGAAAAACCATGATAAAAAAAGGTGGGTGTCCCATGATGCTAAATACATAATCGATCTAAAGGGAAATGTAAAATATAATTGATTACATGATTTATACACACGAAACTAGTATATTATGTGAGTTATTACTAGTTTAACACATAGGATTCCATCGATCAATGATATTGATTACCGATGACTGCTCAAAATCAACAAAATTGTGTCGATATAAAAAAATGAACCCAATCAATGCATCACATCAACAACCTGACGAGATGACCGATTTGTGTCAATGATATAATTTTATAAAATAAAATTAACTGAATATTTATGGGTTCATGATTCTAGATTTTTTCAATGGACATATCCAATTCACACCATCGTGAAATGGAAAGGGTGGGAAAAGAGGTGAATACACTCAAATCATCACAATATCTGATTTATGCTTGGAAGAATGAGGAATATTGTTCCTTATATTTTAATTTTATTATAAAAAAATAAAAAAAAATCCAAATGTATAAATTAATAAAAATATAATAGAAACCTGAAAATTCAGTCACATTCAAATGATTACAAGCATAGATCTCATGATTACAACAATGAACACCCACCAAATTGATCACAAAATTGTTTATAAATACATGATATATAATATAGAGAAAATGGTTGTATAATGACCTCATATTCGACTCACCCATACCCATGGGCGTTCCAACCCTGAAAATGGTCCATGGAGTTCTTTTAAATAGAATTTAGACAAGTTTTATCAAAGAATATTTAATGTTCTATTGGTGTAGGTGAGCTGTTCATGATGTTTCTTAAACCATGTTGATTCAAATGGTTGACTGAAAATAGGAATATAATTGTCCTTAAATTCAGGGGAGAGGTGGGCTATCAAGTTATCTACTCAATAGAGATGGAATCATCCCCATTGGAGTTATGATACCCGAGTTATGGATCAAAAACAGAAGGGTGGTACAATCGACCTCTCTCAAAAATGCTTCATGTTGTGGGATTATTTTATGCCTCCAAATGGTTGAATTAGGATCCATTTTATTCTAGAAAAATATTTCCGACACTAATATTCACTTTAAAACCATCATTAACCCCAATTGGATGCATGAATTAACCACGATATATATTTAATTCCACAAGTGTGCTTGGGATCTCTCACATTTTGACCAATTTCTCTTGAATTCCATCATGGGCTCTCAAAATCACCTTCTCCAACAATGTAAACATCAAAACAAGAGAAATTTACCTATTTAAGTTTGATAAAAATTAAATTTAATAAAAAAATGATTTTCATTTTGTTATTATAATTATATTTTCAATACAAACCCTGTGTAAAATAGTGGTGTATGGGTGGAAGTTAATAGTGGATTGCTATGCTATCACACCCCCATACCTAATCATTTACACTCATAGGAAAAGTCAAATTTCATAAAAAATTGATGCATGCCTATATTCCTAAATTCTTGAATATTTAATATTCAATTAAAATTTAATTCACTAATGAAACAGGATCAATGCACAATCCACACCAAGTAATTATTCCTAGTTATCATGGAAAAAGATGTCTCATAAATTATATCAGAAAAAAATTAAAAATGATGCATGATAACTATCTGGGAAAGGAATTCAAAAGTAAACCATTCTGCTTACTCTCTATTTGTGTGTGTGTGGAAGTCATTTTATGCTATTATTTCCACATTCAATTCAGTAAATATAACATATTTTTATATTTTTATGCATACCAGATTTTTTCCATCGAACCTGCCCTACATACTTCACAATAAAATGTGAAGAACCCCTCACTTATACATTCTCTGAATTGAAACCTTAATCTCAGGACCAAAAAAACCCTATATATTTCACATTTCATCACCCCCCTAATTATATATTATTATTATTATTTTTATTTTTTAAGGCATACAATATTTGGATAACAACTACAAATGTATTGGTAAATTTGTTATAGTAATGAAACAAATCAGATAAGGAATGAATGAATAGAAAAATAATTTTATAATTCTTGTAAAAATTAACCTCACATATATTTACCTTCTATTATGTAAAAAAAAATTCATACTTCATGGTTGGGTATACAGTTGTGTGGAGATAATAGTCACAATATTTTCCCATAAACTACCTACATAGAGGGTATCATTCATCTCAGTGGTATTATAGAGATATAACTATTTATATCCTTGACAAAAAACCAATTTACAAAAAACCAATCCCTAATGGAAAATTCATGAAAACATAATTCCATTACTTAGAATAATATTCATTAAACGATAAAAAACATGGAATCAATAATTTAGAAATGAATTTTTAGTAATTTCCCTAATATGGTGAGAATTATATGTGGTGGAAAATATACTATTCATACTGTAAAAAAAAGAAACAAGAAAGAAGATGAAACTCATAATGAAACCAAAAATGTTGGGAAAAGTAAAAAAACAAGTCAGATAGAGAAAAAAAGAGAAAAAATAAGAAAGATAATGAAAATACTAAAAAATTTAGGAATGCACCTAATCCCACCCCCACACCTAGAGTGTGTAGTTCCCTCACAGTAATAAAAGAGAATGTCAGAAGGGAGGATAAGACTTGGTGGGTTTCATCGGTATTTTGTTTCTTGATGTCTGTTTCCCTCCACTATATGATTTGGGAAATCCTTGTAAATGTTTTTAAGTATCTTACCTTTGAATGTAATAAATTTTCCACTATACTCAAGAAAAATGTGTATTCCACCAAAAGGGTAATCAATAATAACAATTTAAGGATAGGTCCATTGGGACCAAATCTATCTTGGGTGGAGCTTCAGCTTAGAATTGTACAAAGGACCGTGACACCAATATGAAACTTCCAATGCAGAATCATCCCAACATGGATAGATTTTGTATTATCATTATAAATTAGGGAGTTCTATTATGCATAAAACCTAATTTCTTTCAACTCGTGAATCTACATCTTCTTATATTCACATGTATCTGAGATATTCGTTTTAAATTGTTTAACATCCCAATATGCAGGGTTCTCTACCTCAACTGGGAGGTGAAAATCTTTTCCAAACAAAATCCTGTATTTTTTTTCAAAATTTTGAGGTTGAAGCCTCATATTTATTAATAAATTAAAGCAAAGAAATCTTTTAACTGGGTAGAGGGGGACCCATTACATTGCCCGAATTCCCAGTGGGCTCGTACCTTGTTAGATATCCTGTAGCCCCAAATTTTAACACAATCCTATATGGCTATATTCCAATAAGGTTTTTAAAAGATGTGTGATATGACTAAATCAGATCATCTAAGTGAAAACTCCAATTTTCCAACTTAGTTGTATCATTTTTTCCAATATTCACTTTAAATCTGGTATTAGTATTTCTTCTTTTCTATTAGTTTGGGGGTTATGAATATTTGAGACTTGATAATCAACCCTATAATTAAAGAGTTATTTTTTCATGTTATTATTGCTTAAATCTGAACCATTCTCACTAAATATGAATCTTGGAAAACAAAATCTACTTAAAATCTAGGACCTCATGAAATCAATAACCACTCAAGAGTACTCGGTCATGGTAGACTTTTATTCCTCCCATTTAGACACATATTCAACATTTAGTAAGATATAAAAAAATCCAAATTAATTTTCAAAAGGCCACATGAAGTAAATTCCTCAAGCATGAAAGGTCTCACAAAATAACATGATTTTTTGTGGCATTTCATTCCTATTAATGATATTCTCAGTTAATATACATTGAGTACAAGACATAAAAAAATATCTACGTACATATACAATGTTGTCCAATAAATACCCATGTCAAGGACCTTTTGAGTTGTACATTCAGAGCTAAAGTGGCCTCGAAAAGAGAAAATGTGGAAGAAGCTCAAAATAGAGGTGAAATCATGATCCAGAATACACAAATGAACAACATGGTCACTAAAAATTTTCCACATATATTGTTCATTGAAAATGTTCCTTCGTGAATTTTTTTTTTGTATCTAGGATTGTGAGGTTCTAAATAAAATGGGGACTAAATACTTTTCTATAAAATTCACAATGTCTACATACTATGGGGTATGGTCCACAACAACAAAAATGGTATTATGAGGAAAGATCTCTCGAATGGGGAGGGAGGATTCGACATGGTTGTCCAATGATGGTGAAATCCTTATAACGTGGTCATCTACCTTATTTTTCGCTCTTATCATATCATGAATCTAAATGTCAATCTTTTGGAGGTGGAGCAACCACCGTATTAGGTGAGGTATTGCTTCAAGTTACTTAAGGACAAATCGAAGGGCAAAATGATCCGAAAACAAAATGATTTGTGACCAAATAATAAAATAATGGAATTTTTCCATGGAAAATATATAAGAAAGAAGTTATTTTTCAATGTTCATGTTGTTTACCAAGGATGGGTCATGGGTACATGAGGCATATTCATGGACACAAGGAAATAACACATATGTTATAAGGGGTGATCCTACCATGGTGTGTGGATGATGGGAGATGATTTCAGACACATTTTTAGTTAATTTAAAGCATCATCACATGTATTATAAAAAAATAAGAATCATTTTGTAATAATTGAGGAATGGGATGTGAGACCATCCAAAATTATTTAATTAACTAGTTGTAAAAATAATCATTCCCCAAGAAAGATCACACCTCATGAACAAATTTTGGATATGTAAGGGATAAAATTAATTTAATTTTTGTTTTATCAACTTCAATTCCCTCATTTCAAATAAAACTACCATGATATATCCCGTGTTAAACTATAAAATGGAATTTATCATAATTTAATACTAGATCATTTAAAATTCAATAGTGGGGGAATGAACCAAGGTTTAACAAATAGTTGTCAATGGATGTTCCATAAAAGGAGAAATCATACATAACAACATCCATGCAATTCACAAAGTACATATAAAATATACTCCTCGTACAACACAAAAAAGTAATAGAAGCATTACATAGACCAGAAGGTATACTTCAATATGAAAACAAGTCAGATGTATAGGTAAATGTTTTTTTTAATGATCCTCAGGGGCTATATGCATTGGAAAATTAATTGAATATCCGTCAAGGAAATAATAATGGGACTTAACATCTAGTATTTCTAATATTTTTTCAATGAATGTTAGAGGGATTTGGTCCTTTATTTTGGATTGATTCAGCCAATGGTAGTCAATATAGACCCGCCAACTATTTTTCACACGTGTCCAAAACCAATTCATTATGTTCATTTGAAAAATCCATTATTCCATTTTTTAGGAAAACTATAATCTTTGATTACCCATATACTATCATATATAGGATAAAAGATCTCATCATCACGTAATTTACTACCATCCAATTTTACCACATCAGGGAAAGTGGAATTAAATTGGCATTGATCTTGAAATATAGGTTTATCCTCTTTATATAATAGTATATGGTAAAGAAAAATAGATTGGATAGTTCCAGGAATAGTATCCAATGCCCATCATATCACGTTTTACACACTATCAAAACAATTCCATGTTTTTATTTCTTTTTTGGAGAGAGGCTATTGGAAATAATTATGGAAAATTGGTCAATACCCTCTAGATTTGCATATTTTAAATTATATGGATGTGGTTTTAATTCTGAAACTAGTGGATTATGGATTTAGGGATGAGATTTAGGGAGAGTCATACCTATGAAATTGTCTATCTGTTAATTTTTATTCTCTAAAGAATTATAATTAATGGAAATGAGATTTTTAAAATCATCGACAGTCATGAGAACCTCAAAATAAATGCACTATTCAATTAAATTAAAACATTTAAACATTTCTGAACCCACAGAACACTCAAGACATAAATAAATACTCAAATCATATAAGGGTGAAGAAGATGAAATGAATCAAAGTATGGGTTGAGGAGAGAATTTTGTGTGTCTAAGTCATTAGAGATAACTTCCATTGAATATATATGAAAAGGGGAGTGCTCTTCAAGAGGGTTCTTCCTCAAATCAGTGATATTAAAACATACATTTTTTCTCACAAAAATATGTGGAAAGTGTACCATTTTGAATGATTATGAATGTATTTTCTATTTTATGGAATTTAATACCAATAATGAGTGTAACAGGTCCTTGGTTTTTTATATCTTCCATCTAAATAATGTCAAAGTATGTAGGGAAGATGAGATTTTTCACTCTTACGAGGACGTTCTCTATCACTCCAGATGGGTGTGTTGGGAAACTTTTGGAATGTTTGATGACGATTATCATTGCATTAATCTCACAAAACTATAGATAAATATACACAGATTGTGGCTTTAAATTAATTAAAGCACTGAAATCTAGCATTGCCTAAGAAAATAAGGTCTCCCCTATGGTCAAATTATTGTTAAAGTGATTACATCCTTGAATTTGGTTGGACTTATTGTTTTTTTGTGAAATTTCATCCTAGGATAACTATCTCCTTCTCCTTTATCTTTCATCAATGGGTGAGAAGTTCTTAGAATGTTTCCGTAATGATGAATTCATTTAATAGAATCCAAAAGAGGAATATGAACTTATACCATTTTAAATGTGTCCATTATTTCTTTATCAATCTCATTATAAAAAAAATTCATCAGTTTAGAGAGTATTTGAGGGAATGGAAGAGTAATGGATTGTTCAAGAGAATCCTTAAGGATAATTTCTTTACTCTCTTTGTTTTTATTTCCTTCATTAGAATCTTTTTCAGATACAAAACAATAGTTTTCAAGAGGAACATAAACCATTTTATTAGAATAATTTCAAAGACAAACTTTTCTACCACTATGAAGTGTGATTTCACAAAAAATACCATCATACATTGGATTAGAAATAGGTTTGGATGGTAGTTTTCTAGAAAATTTCCTCAATATCTCACTGATGTTGTTTTCCAATTGTCCCACTTTAGTGTATAGGTCTTGAAAATCCAATTGTGTGGTCTACTGGAATTGGAGATTTTAGGATTCCATTTTCTTCACCTTTTCAGAAATATTTGGTTAAAATTTTGTAGGAGGCTGATTATTTTAAGATGTTTGTGTATAATAAAGGTTCATACCTTGGTATTGTTGATACCAGTACTATTTTGGGTCACTTGAGTTTCCGCTTTTTTAGTAATATGGTTGTTCTTAGAAAACGGGTTTGGATTCAGCCTGAAAGGTTCTATTTTTGAAGGGAGGTGTTTATTAGAATTGATGCCCAGGGAATACATCTATTCAAGTCTCATATAATTCCTGATGTTGTGGGCACTGTAATAAAAATGAGTGTTTTCCAAACAAATACCAAAATGTAATAGAATGGGAGGAGAGTGTGAATTACATTGTTCTTGAGATAACTTCCTTATAAGGTTGTGAATATCGTCAATTTTATTATCTTACTTTTTTAGGGATGAATAAAAAACCTCATAAACTCCCAGTGTTGGTGAAATTACTCATGTACCTTATTATTATACATTTTGAGCCTTGTTGGAAATTAATTCATGATCGAAAATAAAAATTTTATCAATATTGGAACCACCAACCGCAACATATATCATACCATGATACATGGGGATAAATCCCTTATATAAATATTTTATTATAAATTGTTCACTAATTTCGTGATGGGTGAATCTTGAGAAAATACTTTTGAATCTCTCCCTATTTTAAAAAAAGGGTATCTCCTTTTGATTTATTGAATCTGAATATTTTTTTCTAATTGATGAAATTCTAGAGGGAGGGTAAAAATTCTCTAAAAAGAGTCATTTAAGGACATTACATACCCCTAATATTATTATTCAGATAGTTTATCCTATCTTTGGAAACTTCATCAAGGGTGAAATAGAAGGCCCTAAACATAATAAGATCATTATACGCATTTTGGGTTTTTTTGGGAGCACACTATGAGAAACTCCATGAGATGTTTATTAGTTTCCTCACTAAGAACACCATGTAATTTCAGAAGAAGTATTATGATGCCCAATATCAACTCAAAGTTGGCTACATTCTAAGGATATTGTATATATGCTTGTTTGTACTCCACATTTGGGGTGGCTACTTTTTTTATGGTTTTGTTATTTGTAGATATTTTTATGTGGTTTTATTTGGTTCAATTTTAGATTTTCATAGAGATTCTTGAGGATACACAAGGGGTTATTCCATGATTCATTATTTTCTTACTTTAGATAACCTATTTTCTGAGTGAAGATTCTTTTCGAATTCAAGGCATATTTTAAAAAGTTTTTTTTTCTTGATTGGGTAATGCTAAAAAGTTATAAGTTTTTTTATTGGTTTTTTCAGAAGATGGTTAAAATTATAATTTATATTAATTAAAGGAGAAAAAAAATATAATGATATATTACAAAATTAGTGACAAGGAGAAGAAGAATAAGAATTGAGAAAGACCCACAAAAATAAAAACAAAACATAAACAATAATAATAATAATAATAATAATGGATGGGAGAGGATTAAATGTAGTAATAAACAAAACAAAAAGTAAATAAATATAATTGAAAAATTGATCTTCTCTCCCAATAAATGCCATCAAAAGTTTATAGCATTGTCGAGTGTCTCAAATTAAATATTTAATTTTTATTAGAACTTCCACAATATATCTATAACCCTAGGACATATCTCAAAGGATACATAGATCCTTAATTTAAAAATAATTTTTTGATTATGAAATTAATATTATAATGGTTTTAATTGTTTGGTGTTTTTATTATTTTAAAATAGAAATTGGAATAGTGTTATTATGGGAGAGAAATAAGTTGGAGAAATCGTGATCAACCTGAGTGAGTGTCCCTTGATTCTGAATCTATAATCATTCACAAGTGGAATGAGAAAGATAATTCATTTCATGATTCATACAAACTGAAACCTGTTTCTTATGTGAGTTATTACGATATTATCACCTGGGATTCGATCAATTGATGACATTGATTACCAGCGACCAATCAAAATCAACAAAATTACTTCGATGTAAAATAAACAAATCAAGGCATCACATCAACAACATGATGAGATTACTAGATTTTTTTTCAATGATATAATTTTCCAAAATAAAATAAATTGAATATTCATGGGTTTATGATTCTGGATTTTATAAACTTACATATCCGATTCACACACTGATGAAATGGAAGGGGTGAGAAAAGAGATGATGATGATAAAATCATTATAGGATATGGTTTATGCATGTAATCATGAAGATTACTGATACATTAATTTATATTTGATCATACAAGAATAAAAAAATTAAAAAGTTATAAATTAAGTACACTGAAAACATGGAAATTCAATCACATTCCAACAATTATAATCATGGATCTTGGGATTACAACAAGGAACTTCCCCACAAATCTATCACTAAGAAGTGTAAAAGTACATAATATAGAAGAGGGAAAAATGGTTGGATAAAGATCAAAAATTAGACTCACCATTACCCCAGGTCATTCCAAACATTCCACAGATCCATTGAGTGATTTTAAAGAGAAATTTGGAATGATGGATCTATGAATAATCCATGGTCTATTGGTGTAGGTGAGATGTTCAGCACATAATTTTTCACCAAGTAGATTTGTCTAGTTGACTGTCCAAAACACGTTCAATTAAACTAAATTTTGGAATAGAGAAATTATTATATTTATCTATATAATGGACGTATAAAAAGCCTAATTGGAGTGTTGAGGGGTGATTAATGTCCAAAATACAAAAGTGTGTTCCAATCTGCTTCGCCTAGAATTACTCTACAATGTTGGCTTCTTGAGGGCCTATAAATGGATGAATTTGGATCCATGTTATTATTTATAAATTTATCACCCAAATACATTCAATTTAACACCATATATTTTCCATTTTGGACTCAAATATTATCCACATTAAATATTAAAATATACAAGTGTGCTTATCCTCTCACTGGGTTTGGACCGTTTTGTTGAATTCCTTAAAGGGTTCTCTAAATCACATCTACTACAATGTAAACATCAACAAATTTGAAATTTTCCACTTTAAAACATACAAAAATTAAATTATTTATCAAATATTAAGTGAAAATTTTATTATAAATTTAATTTTAAATAAAAACCATTTTAAAATAGTGCTGTAAAAATGGAAATGAAAAGTGAATCCCTATGTGATTAGAATTTAAGGTTTGGGAAGTGGAGACTAACCAACTTGTTGATTATTAATATTCTTTCGTATTTGAAGGAGTTTAGGTATATCTCTCTATTAATTTTTTAATTCTTATTGAAAGTAAAATAGTAATGTTCCTAGTGGTATTAAAATTATTTCGTATAAAGGATTATCAACTTCATAAAAAGATTTGTTGAATCTTGTATTAACCCTTTTACCATGTGTGTAATTTCATCCACATTATCTAATCATAATGCACTAATATCAGGAACCATTTCACCCAAAAAAGGATATGAAATTTAGTTGTGATTTTTTATTTTTGGTAACCACTAATCTACCCAATTATTAGTGGTATTGTACTCTCACATGGGGCTATTAGTTGGTATTACACCATTATTCAGTATCAGTTACACATTATTTCACATTGATCTATATTTCTATTTTCATTTCCTTCATTTATGTTCGGTGATATATTTATAGATAATGAACAATTCCAATAATAAAAGAGTTATTATGTTTTATTGTAATCAATTCCATATATGAAGAGGCATGATAGTTACATATATTTTATCACATAGATTGAATGTTTGTGATATAATAAATAATGGTTTTCATGTACTCAATAATAGTAAATACTAAACTCTATTGGTGGATAATAACATTGAAGAAGATGGGATATTTTATGATATGTTACTCTCATCCCACTTGGATATATATTTTACACAAATCATGGATATAAAAATAATAAATGAGCTATATAGGAAACTTCATGATATCAATAAGGGAGATAAGAATTTAAATGAAAAGTTGTTACATACATGTTTGGATCAATATGAATATATTTTAATAGGATAATACGAATTAATGGATGAGTCATTGGTTTGAGTAAAAAAATTATAATCTAATTAGAATTTATATTTATGTTATAGAATATTATACTAATATTAAGAAGATGATGATAATCCTACTAAATGTATTGGATATGAATATTTTATCCGCAGAGGAATAAATCTTTGATGAATGGAACATTGGTATGCTTAAAAAACTGATAACTTAAGAGATGAGATGAGGACTAGTATTTTAAAGAATGTTAAAATCAAAGAAGAATATAATGTTTAAAACATAAAAAGGCTAAAAACACCCTAAAATAAATAAGTATCTCGAGGAACAAACTGATGTTTAAGATGATTCCTTGTATTTTTACCAATTATCATAATTTTTTGAATATATTTATCCTAGATAACTCTACAGTACTGGTTTCAGTGTGTTGTTAGACCTTAAAGTGCCTTCTCATATGCTAAATTTTTCTAACGTACCACATGGGTCATTAGAAGATAACATAAATATTATAAGCACTAAAAAAATAATAACAACTGAAAAAGTGGAAGAAATTTAAAACAACAAAAATAATAATCCAAATATATATATATGAAATATTTCAGATAAATATTAACCATTTCATTTTAATCATACAATATTAAACATGATATTCCATATTATTACCATAAATGTATATATACAATATTACCAAAATGAACTAATAACCTAACACTGATGAACAACTAGACCTACCTATAAAAATGCTCCACCTTTCCCATGCACCATTTCCACAACCCTAACCACTGAGATCTTAATGATTATCCCTTAAACATTCGTAAGAAATAAGATATAAAGTATGAATGAATCCTAGAGGGACCACATAGGGTTTGTGTATGATCTTATTAAGAAACCACAGACACCATCCCTAACTTATATTCATACATATACCATTATAAGTAAATAATAATAAAAAAAATCAAAACATATTACATAATTTATTCCACTCAAGATCAACCAGCCTCAATTAAGACTCTACCTAATTCATTCGACACAAGAGTTGAACAATTCATCCCCATTTTATCTTACCATAAGTGTCCTCGACCTTCCAGTAAATCCATTTTTTGAAGTGTATAAATTATCCACATCCAACATGAATTTCAAAGGTCAACATTGATTTCCCATCAACCCATACCCAATTATTTCTATAATCTTTTAATAACATATCTCTCAACATTAAGATCAACACACTCCCATCCTCTGGTCTTTCTCTCCACCAATTGTTTCCTCTATAGTGTGAACCTTCTCTATAAGAATTGTGAACAACATAGATTTATGATACATTGTCTAAGGATATCACCACCCATAATGAATATACTAAACCACCTCATGGGATATTCTCTATATGAACATGACCTTATCAGCCTCCCACCCCCTTATTGTGACTGTAAATATTCAATATTCTAGGCCATGCTGTAACAACCTGAGATTTTATGAGAAATATTTCCTTTTAATGTCTTCTGTTATTTGAAAAACCAAAGGAATCATTCACTACACACAATACAGTCTTGTATTGCATTACACACAAGATAAACCTTCCTCGATAGCTTGTGTTGTACGCAATAACGAGTTTCACTAAATAATGATATGTTATTAAAAGATTTTATAAACTAGGCTTTATGAATAGTAATACCCAATTTTTAAAATTTTATAAATATTATCATTCAAAGTGGACATAAGTTTCGGATTCGGAATATCAAAATTAGTTTAAGGTGAATTTTTGGTATTTTTCTGAAAACATTCAATGTTTGATGAATAATGTAAAACACAGAGCTATAATTAAAAACCAATTTTTTAAATAATTATTTATTTTATTAAAATTTATTTTAGGTCAAAATAGATACATAATACCTATATTAGTTCAATTTAATTCATTGTAGTAATTATATTATAATTTAAGATATATAAAACTTTTATTGAACTTTTTATCGTCTTTTACCCACCTCCTAGGAGAATTTGCAAATTTCCATAAAACATAATTTTACTGCTTCTCTGAGTGGAATTTCAAATATCCAAGAGAAATGGTTTATATCATTAAGTAAAATGTCATTCAATAAGATAAAAATAATTTTTGGTGAATAGTAATTGTTTACTTTTATTTACCACCGTTAAAAGTAAATAGGGTAATTAAGGGTAAAAATGATATTATTATTACCCTAACACATGTCCTAATTCTATTGGATAAGTTTAATTTGACCGAAAACAACATTAGGAATAAAATATGACAATTTAGGCCCACTTGGATTAGATTAGGACATTTATTATTACATAATTCAAAGAAGAGTTAAAAGATTTTAAATCAAAGTTTAATAAGTAAATAATTTTTAATATAAGGTTGTACAAAAGTTAAATTCCACAATAAATATTACATGATAAGAAAAAATATTTCCTACATAATGGTATTTTATTTTTTATTTTTAGACATTAAAAAATTTAATTTATTAATGATAGAATGATGATGCAATAATTACCTTATTAATGAAACATTTACATAATGGATATTATAAATAACCAAATAAATATAATTTGAGTCGTTTTATGAATTAAAATAATTTTCTAGTTTAATATATCATATTATGGTTGGTTATATGGATTATTTTATAAGTAATAATGCTGGTATGAATTTAGAAAAAACAAAATACAAAATAGACTCAAAATTGACATAAATGAGTTTTTAAATCAAATATATAATTATTAATTGATTTTCTATTTCCAAAAATCTATGGTTGGGCCAAAATACATATATAATAATATAGATGACAATAATGAACCAATTGGGGTTCTATTGGTAGTTTATGGTATGTTCATTAACAATATGGTGGAAGAATAAAAGAAGACATGGTAAAAGATAAATTATTTAGCTTAGAGTTAAATTTAAATGATATGGTTAAAATGGTAACCTAAACTTTTATAAAACCATTTGTAGAGAGGACTGAGACCCATCCTCACCCTAGACTCGAAATAAGTCACTTTGGATTCATTATAAAAAGAATATATATTTATTATAAAATAATATTTTATGTTTTTTCTAAGGCTCCCCTCACCCCTCTCATAAAAGGGAACTCCCCCTTCTCTCTAATTAACACCTCCAAAGCCCTTTGGATCGGCCAAAGCATGTAAAAATACCCTCTCAACTGTTCTCCCTTCATCCCAGAAGCCTTCCTTTAGTCTGAAAGCCAACCTAATGAGCCCTTTTGACCAAATCAAAAGGAAGAACCTGAGGAATAGGTAAATATCTCACCACCAATTTCACATTCCTTTCTTCTTCCACTTCCTCCTTCTTTGTTGATTTCATTCTAGAATAATATTATAAGTCCCTGGCCTTAAACCTTACTTAATATTGAATTAAATGAATAATTCACATTGAGGATATTTTCAGGTTTAGAGTTTTAGAGAATTAGATCATAAATCATGAATTACATTCCAAATTTAAACAAAGTGGTTGCATAAAAGATAGTATTTGTTTTTTCCCATCAACGGAAACATATTTAAAATAAAACATGTATTCTTTCTTGACATGTCATTGACACTATCATCATATCACGCACCTTTCCCTTGGCCTATGAAAAACATTTCAAAAACTTGGGATGAGCATAAAAAGCTCAGTATGGGATATAAAAGTATGAAAAGAAAACATTAGTCCATGTATGAAAAAAATACTTTACTCATAAAACATAAGCATTTTAACATACCTCATCAGATCTTGAATAAACCATAGAAATCATAAGACATAAAGGTATCTTGAGGAAATCATAACATTCTTACGTAGGGAGTAACCCTCTTGGTTACTTTTGGAATACCCATCACAGTATATTTCCTAAATCTCTTCGGAGAAACCTCAACGTTTAACCCCTTCACGTTAACCAATGCATTGGAGAGGTATATCAGGCTCACCTGCCCTTAGATTATCAAGGAACCACCCGTCTTCATAATAATTCCCAAGAACCATAACATAATCGTATCACATAAAACATGCATAAAGGAAACATAACATTTACACTTTTCAATCACAAGATATCAATACAACACATTGATATAAAAATATTATGAAAACCATTTTCAATACCAAAATAAAATAAAAGTAAAATATTGTATTTATTTTTCATTTAAAAAAAGTTATGGCTTGTAGAGGAAGCCGAAACTCAAATAATGGTCATGGCGGTGGAGAATTCGTTGTCGCCGCATACGTACGAAAAAAACATTCTCTATTAACGTTTAGTAAAACTCTTCGTATAAAAATAATCCTTCTGGATAAACATAAAAGTCAAAGGGGTTTATACACCATATAAATGTAGGTTTTGTATAAAACAAAATATGCCTCAATGAAAGTAGATTGAGACAATGTCCCATACAAAGACGATATCCTTGGATTAAGGATAAATCAATTGCATAATTATTTGTGACAAACGAATACACCAAATATAAGTGGATATTAAGTTTAAAACAATCAGAGGACATTCACACATATTCATAAAAAGACATATTCAAGGAGTACAAGTTTATCCAAAAGAATAAAAATTGGGTTAAGAAGTTCCTTTGCAAAAATTCGATAGCCTAACGGCGTCACTTCAAAATTCAGAAAAAGAGTTGATGAGAGATAAAAAGGGTATCTCATCACTTGGACATAAAATTTACATCAATAAGGATATATAAGAACATATCCTAGCATAATAGAATCTTAATTAAAATACATAACAAAAGAAGTATTTTAAAAAGAGGAGGGTGAAAGGTTCCCTTACCGACTTGGGTAACTTTCGAAACGTACACCCTATTAAAGAAGGGTCATACAATGAATATGTAAATACCCATAAATGAAATTACATTGCAAAAAGAGTATAATGAAGGAAATATAATACAACACTCAAAGGAAATGGTGGAAAATTTGGCATAAATCTCACGGGGACTAAAATTGAGATGAAAAATCCCTTACGAAAACTCAGCAGCCTAATGAAGCCACTTAAAACTTCCAAAAATTATTAATGATATCAAATAGGGTCTTTCATAATATTAAAATAAAATGTACATAAAGAGGAATATAAAATAACATCCCCCATAATGACAAAGTGGATCTTAAAAGAAGTGACATAAAGGATAGTACTTAAAAAGAAATAGAGAGGTTATATCTCTTACGAAAATTCGGCAGCCTAACGGTGCCACTCAAAACATCCAAAATGGATTGATGAGAGAAAATAGGGTCTCTCATCATATGAAAATAATAAGTAAAGTAGTATTAATATAAAAGAACATCCCAATCATAAGAAAGATGAGCTTAAAAGGAATGACATAAAAGAGTGTACTTAAAAAGAAAGAGAGGAGTAGGATCCCTTACCTCGGGTCCGACATGACTCGATCGTTCTTTAATCTCATGAATAATAAAATTTGGTCAATTTATAACTTCATAAGGACATACATTAAATATTATTATTCAGTTAATATCACATATTATAATGTTATATTAATTGGTTAATAAAGTGAGTTCATATCATACGTTTTTGTCGATGTTCGGTACATGAGTAAAAATCGAACGTGTTGGAAAATAATTTTCCATGTAGTTATAGGTAAATCATATCCAGAATAGTATTGATGTTTTAAATATCATATATATCCAGTATATATTCATTTTATACGATTCCATAGAATTTGGAGATAAAAATTAAAAGCATCTTTCATGGAGACGGTAGGCCGTAGGTACGCATGAACACTACTTTCATTTTTTGTCATATTAATGGAATTAAAACAAAATGAGAGATACATATATATTATAATTCCAGAATGATATCCATAATTTAGATGTAATATTTTACATATATTTCCATTGTATATATTTACTTATAATAGTACATAACATTTGGAGATAAGAAATGAAATGTACCATTCATGGAGATGGTAAGCCGTACGTACGCATGAACGCTACTTTCATTTCTCTTTTTGTATTCAATGGAATTAAATAATAATGATATAAAGGTATATTATAATTCCATTAGGATATCATAAGTAATACCATTAATTACATCCTTTATATGTCCCATATATGGCATTAACGAATCAAATCACTTTGAGGGGGCGGTAGTCTGCACTTCCTAAAATGAAGATATCGCATTTACCCATATTGGAAACCATAAAGGTATACCATAAATGAAAAATTATGAAGATTAAGGAAAATATAAAAATACTATATATCATATATAAATATAGTGACATCTTAATGGCCACCTTTGAAGGTGTTAAAATAATATTGAACAATCATCGTTTCATGAGGCAGTAATTCTCCATCCACAAAAACAGTATGTTCTTTAACCATTAGACGGAGGTGTGTGAATGTGTAGCTCGAATACATCATATAACAACATCCTAGTATATTTAAGATACTTGTGGTGTTACAAAAAAAATAATAAAGAGACCTTAGTGGTTTGGAGAAGAAAAATAAAATAAAAGAACACAAGGGAAGACATTACATTTAAATCGGGTAACTCTCTTTGATTTGAGCTCAAAGGCTTCCTTGGAAAGGATTCTACCCAAAGTGAGGCTTCAATGATGACGAGAGGGATGTGGAGAGATTAAATGGGCAGGGTTTGGCCGAGCCAAAGGATTGAGAGGTGTGTGTAAGTTGGTAGAGGTGGGGACCTTTTATAAGAGGATAAGAGGGGCACTCTTGGAAAGTTATAAAATATTACATTATTATAAAATGATTTTCGGATTTAAAATGTCCAAAAACGATATATTTCGAGGATAAGGTGATAAGGTTTCTAAATCCACCCATAAAATAGGTTTGTGACAAGTTTAAGTCTTATATTTCACCCTATCTTCTCATTTTATATAAATCGTTCATTTATGAGGTAATCACAACATCATCACGGTGTCATAAATAAATAAATTTATATAATATCTAAAAATTATAAAAAAAATTATCATGATGTATTAAATATTTTTAGATTTATAATTAATATTTATTGTAAAAAATATGACTTGTATAACCCCATATAATTTTTTTTAGAAAAACAACACATGTTTGTGACATTTTAAATTTAACTATAAATAAAAAGGTATTAATGTCATTTTCCAAGAAAAGTGGCTCCATGGGGTCCCCATGTTGACCCATGGATTGTATTGGTCGTCCATGACTCATCCAATGAGGGTTGGACAAGTTTCTAGGTCATTTCATATTATTAAAACATTATTTTTACCTTAAACTACACTAATTACCTCTAATCGCGATTAAAATATAAAAGTTACTCTTCACCAAAAATATATTTTAATTCCATTGAACCAAATTTTAATTCTTAATAACAACCATGTATATTGGATTTTTTAAATTCAAAACACAGAGGTGGTAAAATTACATTTAAACGAAAAATCAGTTTTTTAAGTACCACTTAGTGGTTTCACTATTTATCAAAAATTGAAGTTTTCTAGAAAAATACCAAAAATTCACCCTAATCTATATTTGATATTCTGAATTCAAAAATGATTTCTATTTTACAAAATTAAAAACATATAAGTTACATTAATTAATTTAATAATTAATTCCCGCTGTCACAGCAAGTATAGTGTTTTTATGAAACAATAAGTATCAAATGATTGACACTAGTTTAAGTCCAATTTCATGATGAAATTAATTCCAATGACCACTATTGGATTAAATAGTACAAATATATTCTAATTTCACTTTAAAACCAATTGAAATGATAATCTAATCATATAAATAAATTAGATTAAAAAGAGGTTTTGAATTAAAATACAACATTTTTCACTATTTATTAAAAATTGAACTTTATCAGAAAAATACAAAAAGTTTACACAAAGTAAATTTTGATGTCCCTATTATAAAGGAGAATTTTATTTTTTCAAATATAACACATAAAATTGTCAAAAAGTGTATTTAAAAGAGGTTCGTCATCAAAAGGCGATTATTCGACCTTTTAAAGAATATTAGAATGTTTACGCTTAAAATTGGATTCATTCTCATTTTTAATCCTCTAACATTAATTGTAAAAAGTAAAAATATTTGACAAACATATATAATCATTTTTTAGATAGTTCTGTTCATTCCTGCCATTAGAACGGCTAGGCGTTAACTACAATTTAAATTAATATTATTTTATTATTAGAGTGCAACGTAAGATTCCCAAGAAACTCGTTGTTGCGTATTGGGTACGCCATCGAGCATAGAGTCACATTTAAAGTTATGTTAATATTTTATCCACAAATATGGATAAATGTGAAAATGTCATATTATTTATTTACCTGGGGTGTTACATCCTTCCCCCCTTTTTGGAATTGCGTCCTCGCAATTTTGAAATTTGGCTTGGAATCTTCGTTGAAAATCCCACATCCGAACAAGAGTCAGAAAAACAATCACTTTAAAATAATGAAAGAGAAGTACAAAGGTCACCCGAGTTAACCCATACTAGGATTACATGTAGGAAAACATGGATATGGAGGAAAAAAAAAGGGTCATGTTCTGAGGTAGAGTGATATTAAACATGTCTAGGAGATATTTAACCATAATAAAATCACAAACTTGGGATGGGTTAAATGGTATTCGATTCCCCAGTAGGAAAAGTTAACAGACAACATTTTAGTTTTATGTTACTCTTCAGTGAGGAATTTATTTTTGATCTTAAGGAAGCATACTTACTTCTCATGTTGACTTTCAACTTTTACTAGATTTCTTATAGGAACTCATATTTTCTCTAAAAGACGAGTATTTAGGATGACTTGTTCACATTAAGAGAGCTATAATCAACTTCTAGAGAATCACCTTTTCCCCAAATTAGAACTATATAATTACCATGTCTTTATACCTTAACCAAAACTAAAACCAAAAAGGTTAGTATGAGATCAGATAATACCCAAAAAGGATAATTCTTTATAAAAAAATCTATTCCTAATCTCCAAAATTTGTCAAGCCATACCCAAAGTTCAACAAAGACCATTTAATAAACATCTATCCATAAAATTATTCAAATTAATCCAAACTAAGATTGAAACCAAAATATTTGAAGGATTTAATCACATATTCTTCCAAGGGACAAAATTAACATTTATCGCCAAATAACATTAGTTTCTCTTAATGTCTCATTCTGAAAAGTAATTAACATAATAAAATATCCTCCATGATAGGTTAATAATTTCCATAGATAAGCCAAAATAAACTTAATATTGATTCCTAAAATCATATAACTAAAATGAATTCGTCAAACTAACCAGGGACTTCACGTAGTCCAGTGGTAGGTGTTAGATACCAGTCACACTTTGGTTGTGGGTTCGATTCCCGCAGCTTTGTCCGACTTGACGGGTTGTCACACGGTCTGCGTGTTGTACATTTTCCAAAACTATATAATTCTTAAAACATTCCCAAAAACAAGATAAAATATTCAAAAATAACTATAACATATTTTAACCTCAATTTTATCTCATTTCTTTCATATTCCATCATATCATTGAGTAACCCATAATTACCTAAAAAGTAAGGATCATATAAACCCAAATGGTTAACTTTAAAATTATTACCTGAACGTCCACATCGAGTTGGTCATCTTGTACATGATGCATTAGAGAACACACCAAGGATCAAGTGGTTGATCATGACACATTGATAGTTGGTTTAGAACAACCATGAGATTCCTCATTGAATCCCCCATTTCATCTAGTCTCTTAATCATAGAACCACCATAGTTTCCTTCAAACCTATTGTCACTTTGGTTCCTGCTAGATCCATCCATTCACTAAAAACAGAAATGTCAGTATGAGTATATCAACAAAACCATCATGTACAAAAGAGGATGATAAACACTAAGATATACTTACTCATTCACTTTATCTAAAACTAGGACTCTTTCTGAAATCCTAACCATTATGGTAATGTCACTTATTCCTTGAGAATACCCTAACCTCTAAAGTTATCTAAACCGACCTCTGATACCAACTATAAGTCCATGGCCTTAAACCTTACTTAATATTTAATTAAATGAATAATTCACATTGAGGATATTTTCAGGTTTAGAATTTTAGAGAATTAGATCATAAATCATGAATTACATTCCACATTTAAACAAAGTGGTTACATAAAAGAAAGTATTCGTTTTTTCCCATCAATGGAATCATATTTGAAATAAAACATTGATTCTTTCTTGAAACTTCCTTGACACTATCATCATATCATGCACCTTTCCCTTGACCTATGAAAAACATTTCAAAAACATGGGATGAGCATAAAAATCTCAGTAAGGGATATAAAAGTTTGAAAAGAAAACATTAGTCCATGTATGAAAACATACATTACTCATAAAACATATTCATTTTAACATACCTCATCAAATCATGAATAAACGATAGAAATCATAAGACATAAAGGTTACTTGAGGCATTTATAACATTCTTACGTAGGGGGTAACCCTCTTGGTTATATTTGGAATACCCATCACAGTATATTCCCTAAATCTCTTCGGATAAACCTCAACATTTAACCCCTTCACATTACCCAATGCATTGGAGAGCTATATCAGGCTCACCCGCCCTTAGTTTATCATGGAACCACCCGTCTTCATAATAATTCCCAAGAACCATAACATAATCTTATCACATAAAACATTCATAAAGGAAACATAATATTTCAACTTTTCAATCACAAGATATCAATACAACGCATTTATATAAAAATATTATGAAAACCATTTTCAATAGCAAAATAATATAAAAGTAAAACATGGTATTTATTTTTCATTTAAAAAATGGTATGGCTTGTAGAGGAAGACAAAACTCAAATAATGGTCACGACGGCGGAGAAGTCGTTGTCGCCGCATACGTTCGAAAAAATCATTCCTTATTGTCGTTTAGTAAAACTCTTCGTATAAAAAGATTCCTTTTGGATAAACGTAAAAGTCAAAGGGGTTTATACACCGTATAAAATTAGGTTGTGTATAAAACAAAATATGCCTCAATGAAAGTAGATTGATACAAAGTCCCATACAAAGACGATATCATTGGATTAAGGATAAATCAATTACATAATTATGTGTGACAAACGAATACACCAAATATAAGTGGATATTAAGTGTAAAAAAATCAGAGGACATTCACACATTTTTATAGAACGACATATTCAAGGAGTACATGTTTATCCCAAATAATCAAAATTGGGTTATGAAGTTCCCTTGCAAAAATTTGACAGCTTAATGGTGTCACTTCAAAATTCTGAAAAAGAGTTGATGAGAGATAAAAATGGTATCTCATCACTTGGAAATTAAATTTACATCAATAAGCATATAGAAGAACATATCCCAACATAATATAATGTGAATTAAAATACATTAAAAAAGAAGTCTTTTAAAAAGAGGAGGGTGAAAGGTTCCCTTACCGACTTGGGTAACTTTCGAAACGTATACCCTATTGAAGAAGGGTCATACAATGAATATGTAAATACCCATAAATAAAATTATATTACACAAAGAGTGTAACAATGGGAAGTACATACACCACTCAAAGGAAATGGTGGAAAATGTGGCATAAATCTCACGAGACTGAAAGTGAGATGAAAAATCACTTACGAAAACTCAGCAGCCTAACGATGCCACTTAAAACATCCAAAAATGGATTGATGAGATCAAATAGGGCCTCTCATCATATTAAAATAAAATTTTCAGAAAGAGGAATATAAAAGAAAATCCCCCATCATAAAAAATAGGAGATTAAAATAAGTGACATAAAGGAGAGTACTTAAAAAGAAAGAGAGAGGTTATATCTCTTACGAAAATTCAGTAGCCTAACAGCGCCACTCAAAACATCCAAAAAGGATTGATGAGAGAAAATAGGGTCTCTCATCATATGAACATAAGATGTACAGTAGGAGTAATATAAAAGAACATACCAATCATAAGAAAGATTATCTTAAAAGGAATGACATAAAAGAGTGTACTTAAAAAGAAAGAGAGGAGTAGGATCACTTACCTCGTGTCCGACATCACTCGATCGTTCATTAATCTCCTGAATAATAAAATTTTTTCGATTTATAATTTCTTAAGGAACTACTTTAAAGATTATTATTCAGTTAATATCACATATTATAATGTTATAATAATTGGTTAATAAAGTGAGTACATATCAGACGTTTTTGTCGATGTTCGGTACATGAGTAAAAATCTAACTTGTTGGAAAAGAATTCTCCATGTAGTTATGGGTACATAATATCCAGAATAGTATTTATGTTTTAAATATCATATATATCCAGTATATATTATTTTATACTATTCCATAAAATTTGGAGATAAAAATTAAAAGCACCGTTCATGGAGACGGTAGGCCGTACGTACGCATGAACACTACTTTCTTTTTTTGTCATATTAATGGAATTAAAACAAAATGAGATATATATATATTATAATTACAGTATGATATCCATAATTTAGATGTAATATATTACATATATATCCATTATATATATGTACTTATAATATTACATAACATTTGGAGATAAGAAATTAAATGTACCGTTCATGGAGACGGTAAGTCGTACGTACGCATGAACGCTACTTTCATTTTTTTTGTATTCAATGGAATTAAATAATAATAATATAAAGGTATATTATAATTACAGTAGGATATCATAAGTAATACCATTAATTACATCCTTTATATGTCCCACATATGGCATTAACGAATCAAATCACTTTCTGGGGTCGGTAGTCTGCACTTCCTAAAATGAAGATATCGTGTTTACCCATAATGGAAACCATAAAGGTATGCCATAAATGAAAAATACATAAGCTTAAGGAAAACATAATCATATTATATATTATATATAAATATAGTGACATCTTAATGGCCACCTTTGATGGTGTTAAAATAATATTGAATAATCATCGTTTCGTGAGCCAGTAATTCTCCATCCATAGAAACAGTATGTTCTTCAACCATTAGACGGAGGTGTGTGAAAGTGTAGATCGAATCCTTCTTATAGAAACATCCTAGTATATTTAAGATACTTGTTTTTTTACAAAAATAATAATTAAAAGACATTAGGGGTTTGGAAAAGAAAAATAAAACAAAAGAACACAAGGGAAGACATTACCTTTACATCGGGTAACTCTCTTTGATTTGAGATCAAATGCTTCCTTGGAAAGGATTCAGCCCAAAGTGAGGATTCAATGATTAAGAGAGGTATGTGGAGAGATGCACTGGGCATGGTTTGTCTGAGAAAAAGTCTTGAGAGGTGTGTGTAAGGTGGTATAGGTGGGGGCCTTTTATAAGAGGATAGGAGGGGCACTCTTGGAATGTTATAAAATATTACTTTATTATAAAATGATATTTGGATTTAAAAGGACCAAAAAGGATATATTTCGAGGATAAGGTGATAAGGTTTCGAAATACACCCATACAATAGGTTTGTGACAAGTTTAAGACTTAGATTTTACCCTATCTTCTCATTTTATTTAAATCGTTCATTTATGAGGTAATCACTGCATCATCACGGTGTCATAAATAAATTTATTTATTTAATATCTAAAAATTATAAAAAAAATTATCATGATGTATTAAATATTTTTATATTTCTAATGAATATTTAAAGTAAAAAATATGACTTGTGTAACCCCATCTAAAAATTGTTTTAGTAAAACAACACATGTTTGTGACATTTTAATTTTAACTTTAAATAAAAAGGTATTAATGTCATTTTCCAAGAAAGGTGGCTCCACGGGGTCCCCATGTTGACACATGGATTGTCTTGGTAGGCCATGACTCATCCAATGAGGGTAGAACATTTGTATAGGTCATTTCATATTATTAAAACATTATTTTTACCTTAAACTACACTAATTACCTCTAATCGCGATTAAAACATAAAAGGTACTATTCACAAAAAAAATATTCTAATCTCATTGAAACAATTTTTACTTATTAATAACAACCATGTATGTTGGATTTTTGAAATTCAAAACACAGAGGTGGTAAAAGTTCATTGAAACGAAAAATCAGTTTTTTAAGTACCACTTAGTGGGTTCACTATTCATCAAAAATTGAAGTTTTCTAGAAAAATACCAAATATTTCACCCTAAGCTATATTTGATATTCCGAATTCAAAAATGATTTCTATTTTAAAAAATTCAAAACATATAAGTTACATTAGTTAATTTAAAAATTAATTCCCGCTGTCAGAGCTAATAGAGTGTTTTTATGAAACAATAAGTATCAAAAGATTGACAATAGTTTAAGTCCAATTTCAAGATGAAATTAATTTCAACAACCACTATTGGATTAAATGGTAAAAATATATTCTAATTTCACTTTTAAACCAACTAAAAAGATAATCTAATCATATAAATAAATTAGATTAAAAAGAGGTTTTGAATTAAAATACAACATTTTTCACTATTCATTAAAAATGAACTTTATCGGAAAAATACCAAAAATTTACACAAAGTAAATTTTGATGTCCTGATTATAAAGAAGTATTTTATTTTTTCAAATATAACACATAAAATTTTCAAAAAGTGGATTTAACAGAGGTTCATCATCAAAAGGCGATTAATCGACCTTTTAAAGAATATTAGAATGCTTACGCTTAAATTAGGATTCATTCACATTTTTAATCCTCTAACATTTATTATAAAAAGAAAAAATATTTGAAAAACATATATAATAATTTTGTAGTTAGTTTTGTTCATTTCCGCCATTACAGCAGTTAGGCATTAACTACAATTTAAAATAATATTATTTTATTATTAGAGTGCAACGTAAGATTCCAAAGAAACTCGTTGGTGCGTATTGGGTACGCCATCGGGCATAGAATCCCCTTTAAAGTTATATTAATATTTTATTCACAAATATGGATAAATGTGAAAATGTCATATTCTTTATTTACCTGGGGTGTTACAAATAACTCCAGTATCTTCTGTATAATTTTATTTTATTATAAAAATGGTACAACCATATTCGGTATTTTATCAATCCTATGACTGAAAAAGTAACCACATGTGCGTACGTATGGCTTAACGTCTCCACTTTGTGGTGTAGTTTGTTATTCAAACATTTAATCATTTGGATGGGTATGATAATGAGTATAAATTATATAAATAATAAATGTAACATTATTATGATTATGTATATTTGATATACCATACAATTATATATGATTCTAATGTCCAAAGAATGATATCATCACTCGTGCGTAGATACGGCCTACCGTCTCCACGATGTGATGAAACTTGTTCTATATGATCGTCATTGAATAATGATTATATAAATGAATTGAATGAATAAAAATGATATATATTACACAAATACCATTCTATAAATGTGGTATCTATAACCTAATAAAAGGAATAAGAATTTATTCAACCAAACATTCATAAGAACATAAGGAAATGAACGCCCGAAAAACAAGTAGCAATGAAATATTACTAATAAGATGATAATAATATGACCATATATGATATCATAACAATTAATATGATTCTATAAAAAGTCAATGACATTATTTAAATCATTATACTAGAGGTTTAGATACGTACAAATCATATCGGCCCTAAGGTGAGGGAAAATCTCACAATATCATTTTTATTCGAGATTGTTTATACTTCAGAATTTATTGGGACTTATTTATCATACACAACCATGTTTCCTCAGTATATAATATTATTTCAATCCTCCCATAATTGTGGAAATCTAATTTTACCTATTGTTGAATTTTTAGTAAATGATATGAAAGGAATCTTATGTCGTTTTTTAGTATGAGATACTTTTTGACTTTTCCGGCCAAAGTACGAGAAGAATGTTTTATTAACTTGTACAACATGAATGGATTTTTTTGATTTTATAGAACATTATTTACATGAAGATTCCTTTACAAGTTTTCATGTTTATTTTTAATTAACTTTTTTTAGTCTAAAATTAAATGACTTGTTATGAAAGGAAAAATATTTTTGAAGTAGAAAGGAAATTTTCCTCATGAATGGAGTTCATGTGTTTTATCAAAATTATTTTCCATATAAGATAATATAGGGTTCTCTTTATATCAGTATTTTTACATTTATTTGTCTATGTTATGATGGAATTATTATTATGAAGTCCTTTTATCTTATATGGATTATGTTACCATGGCATGATGTTTAAGTATCCCATTTTTATTACATGGGTTATGTTATGATATATTATTTATGATTTTGTGGCCCACATAATAATGGTTTCATTATGAGATGGGCGGGATCTATATCTCCCTCCAATGAATTAGGTAATGATTTTTATCTCATGAGATAGACATGGGTGGAACGACAAGTTAATTCAGTTCAGTGATACAGGACTGAAACATGGAGTGAAGTCGGTTCAGAAATGGACTTTGTCTCTTATGATAGTCTTGGAAATGAGTATTGACTAATATTTAATGATTTTCTATGATTATGTGTGTATGACACAAATTTTCATGTTTTAAGTTATTATTATTGGGATTTCATTTCACTAATATGATTTATTCCATGTTATGATATTATAATTTCATTTGCAGGTTAAGATTTTCAAAATGTTATGTTCTTATGAATATGATTTGATTTATATTTCCATTGTTTACCCTTACTGAGCATTTGAGCTCACCCTTTTTTATGTTTTATTTTCCCCACGTCAGGAAGAAGGATATTAAGTAGGATATTCCAAAAGGGACTCAAGATTTGATGAAATAAATGGGAGACAATGTAGATGCATTATGAACCTATTTTTTATGTTTTTTCGAGTTTTAAAGACACTATACCTATAGAGTCCTATCTTTGTTTAGTTATATGTTGTAATAAGTATGCATTAATTCTAAAGTAATAACAATGTTTGTAAAGTATGGGTCGTTATAGTTGGTATCAGTAGAAGGGTATAGTCAACCTTTGGAAACTAGGAAGTGAAATCCTTAGTAAGAACCCTAAGGATATGTCTAAGCATAGAACACAATATTAGTTTTTTAGAAATGGCCATGAATATCCTATGATAAGTCCTTAAATGTGAAATTTTATTCTTGATTATATGGTTTTCCTATTATGATTAGTGTTTCTCACACTATGATTATTTGTTTTAGTTAATGGCTGGAACCCGAAGGAATCGTGTTAATGCTGAATGCGATGGGAAATGCAATTATTGTCCCTATGAGAAACCAAAAATTATGGGAGCCGGAATGAAAAATCTTGTAGCCATGATCACACAACTTTCTGAAGCTATGAATCATGCAGGACTTCTAAACGAGCAATGGAAGGAGCAATGTTCTATTGAATCCTCCATTAGGTAGTGTCCACCCTCATTCAGCGGGTCTACTGATCCATTAGTGGATAAACAATCGATCAGTACCACCGAAAAGATATTTTTAGTTCTTCGATGTTCTGAACATGATAAATTCATATGTTCAGTATATCATTTTGAAGGTGAAGCTGATCAATGGTGGAATCTTATCAAGAATATGAGGAAAATAGACGAAATTGAGTCAATGTAATGGGATGAGTTCAAGAACATATTTTTCAATAAGTACTTCCCTCATATTCTTCAAACAAAGATTTATAAGGAGTTTATTGAACTAATGCAAAAGTATGATCAATCTGTTGGAATATATGAAGAAACTTTTACAAGACATGCAAGTTCTTCTTCTAAAATTATTATCCAACCTGATAGTAAGATCAATCAATTCATTAGTGGATTAAAACCAAGTCTTCGAAGGGTGTTATCCATAAGGGACTTCAATCGCAATAAGGAAATTTTTCGATGTGCCCTCATTATTGAGATGGATATTGGAGTAACCCACCAGTCATATGGGTTTGACAAGAAGAGGAATATGGAATTCAAAGGGAAATCTAAAGACCACACTGAAAAGAAGATGAGTTTTCCCTTGTGCTCAATGTGTGGAAAGAAACATGGAGGGAATTGTATTAGAGGGACTATTCAATGTTTCAAATGTGGAAAAGAAGGTCATCGGGCATTTGAATGCTGAAATGATGGGAAAAAGATGTCTAGTGATGCGAACAAAGAAAAGGCTACATAGAATTCACCTCCTACACTTCAATGTTACAAGTGCAAGGAAATGAGGAATTATTATAATAAATTCTCTAATCGAAGTGTTTTTGATGAGGATCGATGCCAACAAACTCTTAAGTCCACAGACAAATGAAAGTCACATGCAATTTCTATTGGCAATGTGGAGTATGATAACGAAGTGGTGAAATGTAAACTTATCATCCAATCTAAAGTAGAAAATGTTTTATTTGATTATGGATCCACCCAATCTTTTATTTCTGAACAATTTTCTAAGGGTATCTCCATACTACCTCAATAATTAGCTGTTGAGTTAGCGGTGACAACTCCTAATGGAAAAACAGTTGCATGAAAAGTTTATAATCCTTATCCAATTGACGTTTGTGGAAAGTGATTCCTGTAATTCTTTTGATATTTCCTATAGTGGAATTTGATGTGATTCTTGGAATGGATTGGCATTCCATTGATGGAGGTCATATCGATTACCAAAGAAGTGAAGTAGCATTTCATATTCCTGATCAATCTATGATCATTTATCATTGTAAGGATTAATATAACCTTCAAGTGAAAATATCATCCATCTTATGGATCTTGATTCCAATAAATGATGGTTATTTATCTCAAATGGTTGGAGAGAAACTCATGATTAAGAATATGCCCATTGTACAGGAGTTTGAGGATGTCTTTCCAAAGGAATTTCTAGGTCTTCCACCAAATCATGAAGTTGAGTTTTCAATAGAGCTCATATCGGGTGCTATGCCCATTTCAAAGACACCTTATAAAATTTCCCCAATTGAGTTACATGAATTGAAGAAGCAAATCCAACTGAATATTGATAAGGGATTCATATGCCATAGTGCATCACCTTGGGGAGAACATGTTCTATTTGATAAGAATAATGATGGATCAATGAGACTCAACATTGATTATCATGAACTTAACTGGATCAATATCAAGAACAAATATCCTCTCCCACACATTGATGGCTAATTTGACAAAATACACGAATCTCAATACTTTTCTAAGATTGATCTTCGTTTAGGGTATCATCAATTAAAGGTCAAAAGGGGGGATATACCAAAGACGGCTTTCCATTCAAGGTATAGACACTATGAATTTATAGTGATTTCATTTGGACTAACCAATTCCTCTACTATATTCATGGATCTAATGAATAGAGTTTTTAGAGAATATATTGTTCAGTTTTTGGTAGTATTTATAGACAATATTCTTGTCTATTAAAAGAGCATGGAATAACATGAAAGTCAATTGATAATTATAATAAATACCCTAATAAATGATAAGATTTATGCCAAATTTACCAAGTGTGAATTTTGGCTTCAAAAAGATTCATTTTTGGGTCACATAATCTCAAAAGAGTTGATATCTATGGATCCACCAAAAATAGAGGTTTTCGAAAGATGGTTGGGACCAACAACAGTAACTGAGATATGATGTTTTCTTGGTTTGGCAGGATATTATCGATATTTTGGGAATGAATTTTCATGATTATCTAATCCACTCACGAGGATGACTCGAAAATGATTTATGTTCCTTTGGATGAAGGATTTCCAAGAGAATTTCAAGGAGTAAAAAAGAAGGTTATCTAGTGCACCTGTGCTCACACTACCTTGTAGTGGAGAAAGGTTTATGATCTATAGTGATGCATCCAAGAAGGTATTGGGGTGTGTTCTCATGAAAAATGATATGGTGATAGCTTATTCCTCACAATAGTTGAAAATCCAAGAGAAAAATTACCCAACTCATGATTTGGAATTAGCTGCTGTAATATTTGTATTAAAGATTTGGAGGTATTATATTTATGATGAAAGGTGTGATATTTTTTCTGATCAAAAATGTTTAAAGTATATTTTCACACAAAAAGAACTGAATATGTGCCAAAGAAGATGGTTGGAGCTAATTAAGGATTATGATTGCTCAATTCATTACCACTATGGGAAAGCAAACAAGGTGGAAGACGCATTAGGTCGACAAGACCATTCTAGATGATCCGTGATAAGGATCACAAAAGATCCAATATTTAAGGATTTACATCCGATGGATCTTGGAATTATAATGGAAGGGGTGAAATCTTATCTTTCTCAAATGAATGTTCATCAATCTATACATGTGAAGATTAAAGAGGCATAGATAGAAGATATAGAGTTACAAAAGAAGGTGAGAAATGTTCCTAAGTTTCACATTGATTGTGATGAAATAATCAGGTTTGTATACCTCCCATCCCAGAATTAAAGAAGGAAATATTGGATGAAGCTCATAGTTCTTCGTTCTCTATTGACCTTGGAAGCATGAAGATGTATAGGGACCCGACAGAGTACATCTGGTGGGATGGCATGAAATTATATGTTGCTGAATATGTCTCTCGATGCTTGGTATTTCTGAAAGTTAAAGCTGAGAGACAAAAGTCTAAGGGGATGTTACAACCATTACCCATACCTGAATGGAAATGTGAAAACATCACTATGGACTTTGTCACCATACATCCTAAAACATTAAAAGGAAATAATGCTAGCTAATTTATAGTTGATAGTATTACGAAGTCAGCACACTTCATTGATATTAGAGAATATTTCTCTCTTGATCAGCTTTCCAAGATATATGTGAAGGAAGTTGTATGATTGCATGGAGTACCACTTTCCATTATATCTGATCGAGATCTGAGGATTACCTCGGTGTTTTGGAGATGTCTTTAGCATACTCTAGTTACAGAGTTGATTTTGAGAAATTCTTATCATCCTTCGACAGATGGTCAGTGTGAGAGGAAAATTCAAACTCTAAAGGACTTGTTGAGAGGTTTCTATATGGATTTCAATGGTGGTTGGGATCAACACATACCTTTGGTGGAATTTTCATATAATAATATCTTTCACTCCAATATTCATAAGTATTATTATGAATCTCTCTATGGAAAGAAATGAAGAGCTCCAAATTGCTTGGATGAAGATGGGAAAAGAAATCTATTATGACCTGATCTTATTGATGAGATGGTAGAAAAGGTAGGATTTATTCAACAACACATAAGAGCAACTCAGAGTCGACAAAAAATTTATGCTGACAACCGAAGAAAAGACCTAGAGTTTGAACTGGGTGATAATGTGTTCTTACAAATATCTCCTTGGATGAGACTAATGAGATTTTGAATGAAGGCCAAGATGAGCCCTAGGTGTATTTTTCCTTTTGAAATATTGGATCATGTTGGGAAGGTAACTTACCGATTGGCGCATCCACAGAATCTCTCTAAAGTTCATGATGTTTCCCATGTATCTCTCCTAAGAAAGTACATAGCTGATCCTTCACATGTACAAAGAAAAGAATTTATACCGATGGATCAAGATCTTTATTATGAAGAATAGCCAATAGAGATTCTGGATCGTAGCGAAAAAGTTAAACGAATAAAGACCACTCGCTTGGTTAAAGTTTTATCGAGGAACCACCAATTAGAAGAAGATACAAGGGAACTTGAGGATATGATGAGGGAGAGCTATCCACATCTATTTTTTACAAAGTGATGAATTTCGAGGGTGAAATTATTTTTAAGGGGGTAGAATGTGACACCGTGAAGTTTTATGAGAAATATTTTGTTTTTATGTATTATGTTATACGCAACACCAAAGGAATATTTCACTACACACTACATTGTCTTGGCTTCCGTTACACGCAAGAGCAACCTTCCTCGATAGCTTGCGTTGTAAGCAATACCGAGTTTCACTAAACAACGATATGTTATTAAAATATTAAATAAACTAGCCATTATGAATAGTAAAACCGAATTTTTGATAATTTATAAATTTTACCTTTCAAAATGGACATCATTTTTGGATTTAGAATATCAAAATTATCTTAGGGTGAATTTTGGTATTTTTCTGAAAACTTTCAATTTTTGATGAATAGTGAAAAACACTGATTTATAGTTTAAAACCATAATTTTTTAACTAAATATTTATTTTATTTAAATTTATTTTAGGTCAAAATAGATACATAATACCAATATGAGTTCAATGTAATTCTTTGGAGACATTTTATAATAATTTTAGATATATAAAAATTTTATTGAACTTTTTATCGTCTTTTACCCACCTCCTTGGAGATTTTGTAAGTTTACATAAAACATAATCTTACAACTCCTCCGAGTGGAATTTAAAAAATCTGAGAGATACGGTTGATATCAATATGTAAAATGTGGTTCAATAAGATAAAAATAATTTTGGTGAATTGTAATGTTTTACTTTTACTTACCACGGTTAAAAGTAAATAGGGTAATTAAGGGTAAAAATGATTATATTATTACACTAACACATGTAATAATTCTATTGGATAAGTTTAATTTGAAGAAAATCAACCTTAGGAATAAAATATGAACATTTAGGTCCACTTGGTTTAGATTCAGACATTTATTATTATTTAATTCAATCATGATTTAAAAGAATTAAAATCAAAGTTTAATAAGTAAAACATTTTTAATATACGATTATACGTAAGATAAATTAGACTATAAATATTAATTATAAATATAATAAATTTAATACATAATGGTAATTTATTTATAATATTTAGATATGAAATAATTTAATTTATTTATGACACAATGATGATGCAGTAGTTACCTTATTAATGAAATATTAACATAATTGATATTATAAATACCAAAATAAATTTAATTTGAGAATTTTTATAAATTAAAATAATTTTTTAGGTTAATATATCATATTTGGGTTGGTTATATTAATTATTTTAGAAGATATAATGCTGTTATGAATTTAGTAAAAGCAACAAACCAAATAGTGTCAAAATTGACTTAAAAGCATTTTTAAAACAAATATTAAATTATTAAGTGATATTCTATTCCTAAAAATATAGGGTTCAGCCAAAAGACTTATATAATAATTTATATGACAATAATGAACCCATTTGGGTTTTATTGGAAGTTTATAGTAAGGTTATTAACCATATAGTGTAAGAATACAAGAAGACACAGTAAAAGATAAATTGTTTTACTTAGAGTTAAATCTAAATGATAAGGTTAAAATGGTAACTTAAAATTGTCCAAAACATATTGGTTGAGAGGAATTCCACCCATCCCCACCCTATCCTATAAATAAGTCAATTTGGAGCCATTAGAAACCGAATATGAATTTATAATAAAATAATATTTTATGTTTTTTCTAAGGTGCCCCTCACCCCTCTTATAAAAGGGATCCCCCCATTCTATCTAATTCACACATCCAAATCCATTGGATTGGCCAAACACCACCAAAATACCCTCTCAAATTTCCTAAATTCATCATAGAGGCCTTAAATTAATTATTAAACCATCCTAAGGAGCCCTTCTTATCAAATCAAAAGTAAGAACCTGAGGAAGAGTTAAATATCTCACCTCTTATTTCAAGTTCCTTTCTTCTTCCACTTCCTCCTTCTTTGTTGATTCTATTAAAAAATAATAACTCCAGTATCATCTATATAATTTTATATTATTATAAAATGGTACAACCATATTAGTTATTTTATATATCCAATGAATGAAAGAGTCAGCACACGTGCGTACGTACAACTTACCGTCTCCACGTCGTGGTGTAGTTTGTTATTCAAACATTTCATCATTTGGATGGGTATGATAACAAGTATAAATGATATAAATAATAAATATAACCTTATTATGATTATTTATAGATGATATAACATTAAATTATATACTATTTTAATATAAATAGAATGATAGCATCGCTTGTACGTACATATAGCCTACCGTCTCCACGATGTGATGCGAGTCGTTCTACATGATCTTCACTTAATAATGATTATATAAATGAATTTAATGAACAAATATTATATATATTACACTAATATAATTTTTTAAATGAGTTATCTATAACCTAAAAAGTGGAATAAGAATTTATTCAACAATACATGCATAAGAACATAAAGCAATGAAAACCCGAATAACAAGTAGCAATGAAATATTACTAATATGAAGATAAGAATATGACCATATATGATATCATAACAGTGAATATGATTCTATAATAAGTCAATGACATTATTTAAATAATTATAAAGGATGTTTGGATATATACGAAGCATATCAGACCTGTGGTATGGGAAAATCTCACAATCTCATTTTTATCTGAGATTGTTTATACTTCAGAATTTACTAGGGCATATTTATCATCCACATCCATGTTTCCTCAATATATAATATTATTTCTATCCTCCGGTAATTGTTTAAATCCAATTTTACATATTGGTTTCTTTTTAGTAAATGATATGAAAGGAATCTTTTGTCATTTTCAGTAAGAGAAACTTTTTGACTTTTCTGGCCAAAGTACGAGAAGAATGTTTTTTTAACTTATACAACATGAATGGGTTTTTATGATTTCATAGAAAATTATTTCCTTGATGCTTCCTTTACATGTTTTCATGATTATTTTTAATTATCTTCTTTTAGTTTAAAATTTTTTGACATGTTAAGAAAGGAAAAATGTTTTTGAAGTAGAAAGGATATTTTCCCCAAGAATGGAGTTCAAGTGTATTATCATAATTATTTTCCATCTAAGTTAATATAGGGTTCTGTTTCTATCCCTACTTTTACATTGATTTTATTATGTTATGATGGAATTATCTTTATGAAGTCCTTTTATCTTATATGGATTATTTTATTATGACATGATGTTTAAGAATCCCATTTTTATTACATGGGTTATGCTATGATATATGATATTTGATTTTGTGGCACACTTTAGAACAATTTCATTATGAGATGGGTGGTACTTATATCTCCCTCCAATGCATTGGGTAAAGATTTATATCTCATGAGATAGACACGGCTAGAATGGCAAGTTAATCATCTTTAGTGATACAGGACTTGAATGAGGAGTGAATTCAGTTCAGAAATGGACTTTGTCCACTAGGACAGTCTTGGAAATAAGTCTCGACTAATATGAAATGATAATATATGATTATGTGTGTATTCCAAAAAGTTTGATGTTTTATGTTTTGATTATTGGGATTACATTTCACTACTATTATTTATCCCATGTTATGAAATTATGATCTCTTTTACAGGTCATGATTTCCAAAATGTAATGTTTTTATGAATATGATATGATTTATATATCTTTTGTTTACCCTTACAGAGCATTTTAGCTCACCCATTTGTATGTTTTCTTTTCCCCAGGTTAAGAAGAAGGGTATTAAGTAAGATCTTCCAAATGGGACTCTAGCGAAGATGAAATAAACAGTAGACAATGTAGATGCTTTATGAACCAGTTGTTTATGTTTCCCAGTTTCAAAAGACACTATACCTATATGGTCCTCTATTTGTTTTTTTATATGTTGTAATAAGTATTCTTCAATTCTGAAGTAATAATAATGTATGTAAAGTATGGGTTTTTATACAAACTATTTGGAAAACCTATGTCACCACTGTAGAAATTGTCAACACCATCGACATCACCATCTAACCACATTAACATCACATCTCAAAAAATAACAAATCCTTAACATGTTTCCTTGTACCCATAAAACATTAACACCACACAACCAATCCATTCAACACCAATCCAAAAATTCCCACATGAGAATACCAACTAGTATCTCCTAGGAACAATATATCCTCAAGAAGTTCTATTTATTGTCTAACATAACAAACCGTACCTACACTGGTTTTCTACACCTCACATAACGCATATATAACTCATATAAAATCTATACACCTCCCTCATAGAGTATGTAGGACTACACTTGTTGAAGAACTAAAAATACTTCAAATTCAATTTAAATATTCACCATAATTGGATAAAATATTTAAATAATGGGGTTTAGAGAAAATTGAAATAATTGAGAGAAATATGAATATTAAACACTAATTAACTATTTACCTTATATTTTTCTCTTATCATAATCACATGGAATAAGAAAATGATAATATATGAAAAAAATATTTACTCTTACAAAAAACTAAGTTACACTTACACACAATTACTCTAACTAAATATTCACTCTAAATAATTTCCTTTTCAAAAACATTTTCCTAACTCAAATAGGGTGACTCCAAAGATACCCTTACTCATTTTCCATTTCCAAATATTTCCTATTACTAAAAATTAAGTATACCTAACTAAAAAAATAACTATTACTAAAAATTAACTCTTACTAAATTATTATTTTTAAATATTTACTCTTACTCTCAAAAGGTCATTATAATATTTCTATACATATCCATTTTTTTCACATAACATCATGTAAATTACTATTAATCACTATAAAATTACCCATACTCACCATAAATTTCCAAAATTATGAAAATATTCTACAAGTCTCACCCCCCCCCAATTCAAAAATTCATTTTATCCCTAACAAACATGTTTAGAACATTAAATAATAAAAAATTCATGATGGAAACACCTTCAATATAATTTTATAAAATTTAACCCACAAGATCAGTCCAACTACCATTACTTATTCATTAACCTATACTGAAACATTAGACTAATATTTGGGGTCCAATGTCACACGACCAATCCAAGACCAGGCCAGAATCACTATTGCAAATACCCAAGGCCTTTCATAATCCCCACTCTATGATAGTTATTCCTTTACCAATCCTAGCCTCTTACTAAAAAATCTATACAAAAACCAGATCATCTTACTCACCATATTTCCAAATAAAAAAAATCCTTTAATTCATTTGTGTCTTCCCACATATATGGACTACCCCTACTTCCTACCTCAAATAAACCGATCCTTTATGTGAGTACTCACTACCATAAGAATCCCCTATATATAATCTGTACAATTAATATAAAAGAAAAATATATGGTAACACATCTATACATTCCAAACATTCCATATATCCTCACATATCTACCCCACATCATAATAATTCCAACTTATATCACACATAATCCATGATTCCCATATGCGTTTTGCAACATCCAGGATACCCACTTTTATCCTGCATCACCCATGATACCCATATAATACCTGATTCGAATACCTTGTACAGATATCACATATGATTATCATGAACCCATACCCATTATAAAAAACCATATCCACATGATCACATTAATCATCAGAATTTATTTGGATATTTAGCCTACTCTGAGTATGTCAGATCAATCAAGTACATCTAACTTGATGCCCAAATTCGCAATTCCTATCTTCCCTGTAAAGTTGTACGCACTATTGTCCACTTCTTCCATTGTTGGGAACCTCGTTCACGTCCATAATTCACATGATCCAATGAATATCAATTGCCAACATTTTTTCTTACTCCCAGTCCTACCTCACATCTCTTTCTATGATTCATACTATGACTCATATCTATCCATAAGGGCCTTAGACAAAGCTTCACTAATTGATCCATTTGGATGAATACTCACCAATACTTTGATTGTTAATTATACAAATCCTAAACATGTACTGTATTCTCATAGTATCATCGTGTGTGTGATGATCCACTCAAAAATGGAATTCTCACACCTCTACTTTAACTTCCCTACTACGACTCTTCAAGATCCCACATCCGGTTACCTAGATCTGCACTACCAGTATCGTCTGAAACCATTTTTAAAATTGGTATTATATCATTCACTAGGATCCAATTCACTATTAGTTCTTGGTTTATAATATTTATGAATTAATATAATTTAAATATATTTATATATACCCTGATAGCAGGATGATTATGACATGCGATCTAATCTTCAACCATCATTACCACATATCATATCAAAGACATGAATCTCACTACTAAATCCACGAACAGAGAATATCCTTTCACCTACTACTCTAACAAATTTAAATTCTAACACCTAGTTCATTAATTACCATGCTGAGGATGTTGTACTCATCTCATCTCCTTGAATTCCTTGATCCATTCTCTAAATAACTCTTACTAAAAGCACCTTGAGCTACTCATCTAACCACTACCAAATCATCCCATGTATCTCTGGAAATCCAACTTTCCGTTGAATTTCCACACTATAATCATGTGTAATAAAGATCTAGACATCCAAATATCAAAAATAGGAAAATTATAACTAATAGTGCATCCCACTTTCCATTATAATTTTCATCTACACCGAATTCATATACCGTCGAGTCTCACAGACACACCTACACATTTTAGGGTAAGTCTCCACACACATCACACTCACATAAGAACCAAATTCTTATTCACAAAAAAGTTACATATTATTTCAATTTAATATTATTCCATCTAAAATATATTTGGGAAAAATCGTATAGGTGATGCAGATGCATTAAAGACCTGGACTAATTTCATTTCCAGAACCACTACACATCCTAAGTTAGCTTAGTACAATTTCACTATAATACTAAACAATAGAAAACTATTTATACTATAATTTAAACTTCAAACAAACAAACCATTCATTTTTATTTTTTATTCTAAGAAATAATCGGAATCAACACCCATATGTCTTTTGATCCCTACATTCATAATATGATGCATGAGTATACCCAATTACCTCTTTGGGATAAAATTATGAAAACATAATAACATAATTTTACAATTTAACAAAAATATAATAATTCAACTATAATAAAAAAAACCAATACAATAATCCAAGTCCCCTATTAATGTGGTCATCATACCATTTTTTTTTCAAGACACTAAGCCTGATATCCATCCCATGTTTCATTTCAAATTATGTTATAAAACATTTTATAAATCCCAATATATTATAATCAGAAGAATTATTTACTTAATATTTACATTGTAACAACATTGTCTTAATACAACTAGGTGAAACCACTTTGTAACCACCTTACAAAAATGCCACTTTTGTAATATCCCCAACATGTATCACTAAATAGTTACTATAACAGAACATTAAAAGATCCTGAAACCCAATATTTATCCATAGTAAAATGGTTAGGTGTACCAAATATATAATGATCCATTAGTCCGGTTACTATTGATTTAGTTATGTGATGTTATAATTATATAATGGAAACAATTGATGAAAAGATAAATGAAAAGGAAAACACCCATTTAAATGTTTCAATTGAGGAATGACTATTCATTATTAGTGGGATATCCTGAGAAGTAAGAATAATGTCGGAAGGAAAACAATTTTCAATGTTAAATGAGAAAAGACAAGGTGGAAACTTGATACAATGGGAGAATGTTATTCAAAAAAAAGTAAAATCCAATAAATTAATGAAAATTAATCTATTATCAAATAATTAAGAAAAATATTATGATAAATATAGTGAAATAGAGTAATAAGGCTCAATGGATGAAATAAAATGTATTATATGTATAAATAAAATTATCCCAGAGATCCCTTTAGTGAATAATAAGAAGTGATTTTTTAAGATGATGAAATAAGTGATGAGAAGGAACATAATTAGATTTAACTAAGAATTTATCTCATGGTGTTTTTAAAATAAAATAAGATTATCAAAATAGAGTAGAAGGTATTGAAATATGTGAATGATTTTATTAGAAAAAATATTCATGTATAAAAAGGAAATGGAATTTTTAAAATGATATAAGAGTTCAAAAAAATAAGGGTGATCTCAATTATATCCTTGAATATAATGAAAATATTCTTAATATGACCCCAAAGAATATAATTTAATATAATAAATATGTAAATTATGTTGATTTTATTTTTTTTGATATTGAAAATTATTTAAGTAACACCCACCCTGTGTTTCAAAACTCAATTAATGAAGTTGGTGAAAAATTATAGAAAATTAAAAAAGTTAATAATACATCCAAATAACATTGATAATCCCCTATAAAAAATATAAACCATTTTTTGGACACCCACACTTAATATAAATGATGGTGGAAAATACAAGGAAGAAAAATATTGTTATATCATCTAATAAGTAAAAATCATCCACTCCAAAAAAAAATAAATAGGGGTGATGAAAATCATAAAATCAATGAGGTGTGAATGTATAAGAATGTTAAGGCCAAGCCCAATAGAAATGAAAAGGTGATGGAGAAATCTTTAAAAATATGAGAATATTGAGAATAAAAAATGGATTTTTATTTATATTGAAACTCAAAAATTTTAGTATAAATAATTTATCTACTACACGGGGTAATTTCTCTTCGAATAAATTTTTTTTCTATATATTCTATGGAAACAAATAATATGTGTTTTTTTAGATTTTTTCACATCACTAAACAATGATATTTTTTGAATTGAGGGGGAGTTAATGTGATATTACTAGAGGTATATCAAGATAAAATCAAAGAATAGAAGTTGAAATTGTATAATACTTATTATTGCCTCAAGGAAACATGTAAAATGTTTTATGAACATAGAAAAAAATTGAATACCTATACTACCATATTATTAATGTAATTTATGTGAAAATAATATTACATGTCTATTAAGACGAGGAACAACCAAGAACATGCAGTGATGTTTGAGCAGAAATAAAAATATATGAAATTATAGATTTTGTGGATAAAAGATTGTGTTTTATCATCATATATGAATAGAAAAAAAATTATTTAAATATATCCTAAGGTAGGATAAAGGCATTTTAAATTTAAAAAATGATGGATCCCTCAATGTGAGTGGAGTTGGACATACCAATATTATAAAAAATAAATCCATGAATTATTTTTTATGGGTTGAGGAATAATATATTGAGTATCTATTAACATTTAATTAATGGGAATGATGTGATATTTTGAAATAATGAATTTTTCATTAAAATAGTGACTAACCGAATGATCATTATGAAGGGGAAGTGAACATGTATTTTTCTATTTTAAATTTCAAATTTTAAATGTTCATATTGAATGAGTATAAAGAAGAACAATAAATTATGGCATATTGGTCTTGTCCATTTGAGGAAAAATAACTTGTTTAAAATTGTTAAATAGGAATCCGTGATAAATATATTGAAGCTGCATCATTTGAGGCTCAACTCTTATGACACATTTGAAAAGAAAAAATTATTATCATGAGACAAAAACTAGTGGAAATGAATATAAATAGTCCTCTTGAGTTGGTTCACTCATATTTGTGTAGACCAATGAGTGTGAATTCTACCAATAGGGAAAAGTATTTAATATTTTTCTTTGATTAATTTACTCATATTTATTATGTTATTTCATGACATGTCAAAATCTATTGAAAATTTTCCACATTTTTGATGACTTTTTTATAATCAAGTTGGTTATATTGTCAAAATATTCCAGTTTCATATTGTATAAGAATAAAAGAATATGGATTTTTATTAATATCGCAAGAATAATGATATATGAAAGGATTATAGTTCTCCATACATTCCTCAACAAAATGGATTAACATAGTGTCTAAATCATAGATTGTTGGACATCATAAGAACCATGTTTCTAAATCATAGAACTATGATGTTATTTTGGAGACAAGACAAATTTTGGTTGTCACCCATCTCAACCAATGCTTATTCTAGCCATATTTAATCAACACACCATATTAGATTTGGTTTTGAAAAACTCAAAAATAATGTTATTAAAAGTATTCATTTCCTCATGTTACATCAAAATCAATGGAAAAAATATTGGAATGTTTGATAAGAGATCCAATTAAAGGTATATTTCCTTGAAATATTATAGATGGATGTATATACATGTTTTATAGAAAATATTTGATAAATACAATGATAGAATTGATTTAAAGATGAAAATAACAAACTTCATTTACTGTTTCTGGTGATTTTTAATTGACCCTTGTTGAAAACATTGGATATCATTTGATTATTTTCAATGACCAAGTAGCTTTTAAAAACTATCATGATGATTTTAAAATATCAAAAATTGAAGAGGGGTTGGAGAAATTGTATTTCCTGATTAAAATACTTGGAAAATATTCTGAGCATAAAAACATAATTTTGGACAATAATAAGGGTGTGTGAAGATAAATAATTTTGAGAAAATACATTTACACTCTTCTAATTTTTGAAGTTGAAAAAATAGTGTTGAAGAAGATTTCTAACAAGATGATAGGAAAAGAAAAATTAAATAATAGATTAATGGAAATGATAATAATTGGTTATTATTGTAACATATTAATGAAAATAATGTGATTGTGATAAAGTGAGGTTTTTGTAATTTAATCAATGAGGAAGGTGAATTATCATTAAACAAAACTTATCTTTTTTGTAAGTGATACTCTTAAATTTAAGATATTGATTTTTATGATATGTTTTATTTAAAGGAAATGATTGAAAATATATAAATCATCCATGTGATTTGTGGTTAAATAATATACAAAGTCTTCTAAATATACGTGAGTTAAATATTCCTTAATGGAGAACCATAGGAAGTTGATTTCATTGATCAAATTGAAGGGTTTATCATTGATGGTGGTTGTTATTGAGTGTACAAGTTAAACAAGGAACTATATGATATAAAAATTAACCTTCACTTTGATACTCAATGTGGGAAAATATCTTTAAAAGTGTGCCAATCAATAAGAGAAATGTCGATTCAAATCTCTATGTTACAGGAGATAACACAAGATCGCTTATTATAATCATGTATGCCAATGACATATTTTTTTTCTAGAAAAAAGAAGAAGATATTTATGAAGAATTTTCTATACAAATGATGAAAATTATTATTATGTCAATTATTAATGATATAGTATATTTCATAGATTTACAAGTCCCTAATTTAGTAGATATTATTTTTTTCATAACAAATATATGGTCATGAGTTATTTATTTATTTTGGAATTAAGGTACCAAGAAATGTTTTTAATCCCATATCCATTGAGAATAAATTTAATAATTAAGAATAATGGATAAGGGTGGATACAATGGATTTACAAAGGCCTATTGGTAGCCTATTGTACAGTAGTATGTATAGTCTTGAATATTTTATTGTTACTCTATGTGCATGATTTAAATGAAATTGAAAGGATTAAAAATTTGGAGAGGTGAAGAAGACCCAGTTATTAGTAAAAGGGATTATAGATTATGTATTAAATTATGACCAAGGTATATCTTTTTAGATTTATGACTATATTGAAGTGTATTGAGGAGATTATTTTTTTGAATGAAAATATACTTATATAGGTGATTTATTAATTTGAAGAAGGTGTGATGGTTTTAACCCTAAGAATAATTGTCATTGTTACTCATATCTCAATAGAAGTTGAGATTATTTTGGAAACAAAATCCACAAATCAAATGATTTTTATAAATACAATACTTGAAGTCATGATGTAAAATGTTTTATAACAAATAGAGATTGGGTATCACAACCAAAGTGTATAAAACCTTACAAATAATCCCCTTTATTGATCAAGGTTGAATAATATTGAAATCAAGTGTCACTTCATCAATGAAAAGGTGTAATGGGGTGATCTCTCATTATAATGTGTTTAACCCAAAGATCATGTTGTAAATATAATTATGAATCCCTTGATGAATGATGTGGTATAGTAATTCAGTGTTTTGTTGGAAGTGTATTGTAGAGACCCGTATCCTTGGCTTACATTGACATTACATTACTTTTGCAGAATACTTAGTACATAACAAAAACACACACACAAGGATCGTAATAGTTTAGTGTCTTTGGAAACTCGGAACATAATCTTCTAATCGTGGTGAAAGATCTTCGATATCTCCCATAAAGATCTTCCTTTTTTTACCTAAAACCTTTCTTTATATCCTGGGGAAAAGAAAACATAAAAGGGTGAGCTCAAATGCTCAGTAAGTATATTGAAAAGAAATAAAAAACATATCATATCTTTATGAAAATCATAACCTGCAAAAGAGATCATGGAACAAATCATAGAAGTGAAAATGAGATCACCATAATCATAACATGAAACTTGAAACTTTGTGGCATGCACACATAATCATGGGAAATCATTTCTTGTTAGTCATGACTCATTTCCAAGACTATCTTAGTGGACAAAGTCCCTTTCTGAATCGAGTAACCCTCGTTTCAGTCCTGTTTCACTGAACCGGTTTAACCCACCATTTCAGCCATGTCTATCTCATGAGATATAAAATCATTACCCAATGCATTGGAGGGAGATATAGGTCCCACCCATCTTATAAGGAATCCTTTCTTATGTGTTCCACATAATCATAAATCATACATCATTTCATAACCCATGTAATACAAATGGGATTCTTAAATAACATGACATCATAAAACCATTCATATAAGATAAAGGAATTCATAAACATAATTCCATCACAACATAGTCAAATCAATGTAAAAATATGGATAGAAACAGAACCCTTTATTATCTTAGATGGAAAATAATTTTGATAAAACACTTGAATTGAATTCTTGAGGAAAATATCCTTTCTTCTTCAAAATCAATTTATTTTCACAAAACATCATGCAATTTTAAAAGAAAGACATTTTATTGAAAATAGTCATGAAATCTTTTAGAGGAAGCTTCATGAAAATAAGGCTTCATAAAACAGTAGAAATCCGTTCGTGCCGTATAAGTTGAAAAAAAAATTCTTTTTTACTTTTGTCGAAAAAGTCAAAATGTACCTCGTACGAAAAACGACAAAAGATTCCTTTCATATCTTTTACTAAAAACTCACCAAAGGGTAAAATTGGATTTAAAACATTGTAGATGGATGAAAATAATTTTACATATTGAGGAAACATGGATGTGGATGATAAAATACACCCCAGTAAATACTTACGAATAAACAATCTCCGATAAAAATGAGATTGTGATATTCCCCTTACCTTATGTCCGACTTGCTTTGTAAGTGTCCAAACTTCCTCTTCTTTGAAGCGCCTCTTTGAGACCTCCTCTTAGGGCACTAAAATTGGTCTTTGAGGAAGACCATAACCTCTAGGATGTTTCTAGGGAAGTGGAGAAGATATTTTGGCAGGGGTTGGCCGAGCTTGAGTGCTCAAATTGGTGTGAGGAGGAGGGGGAGGAGGTGTCCTTTTATAAGGGAGGAGAGGGGCACCTTAGGAATTCTTAAAAATATTAATTTATAATAAATCTAACCCCACTTAAAAACCTCCAAAAATGACTCATATTTGAAGCTTAGATGAGATAGGGTTGTAATATCATCAACCAATCAAATTTAGACATGTTTGGATCTTATTTTAAACCTTATCAATTAGATTTAACTCTAAGTTAAATAATTTAACTTTTACCGTGTCTTTTTGTTTTCTTTCACTATATGGTTAATACACTTACTATAACATGCCAAACGAAGCCCAAATTGTTTATTATTAATATATATATCCTTATATAAGTCATTTGGCCGAACCTTAGATTTTTAGGAATAAAATAACAATTAATAATATAATATTTGATTTAAAAACTATTTTGTGTCAATTTTGACACTATTTGATATATGATTTTTGTGAGAGTCATAACAGAATTAAATTTTCGAACCAAGTTAATTAAATCAACATTAATATATCATAGTAACCTAGAAAATTAGTGTAATTCATAAAAAATCTCAAATTACATTTATTTTGGTGTTTATAACATCAATTATGTCAATATTTCATTAATAAGATAATTACTGCATCATCTTTGTGTCATAAATAAATTACATTATTTGATGTCTAAAAATTACAAATAAAATACCATCATGTAGGAAATATTTTTAGCTTTCTAATGAATATTTACAATCGAATTTATCTTATGTATAACCCCATATTAAAAATGATTTACTTATTAAACATTGATTTTAACTATTTTAACCTTTCTTTAAATAAATTAATAATAAATGTCCTAATCTAATCCAAGTGGGCCTAAATGGTCATATTTTATTCCTAAGTTTGTTTTTGGTCGAGTTACACTTGTCCAATAGAATTAGGACATGTGTTAGGGTAATAGTAATATCATATTTACCCTTAGTTACCCTATTTACTATTAACCGCGGTAAAAAAAAGTAAAAAGTTACTATTCACCAAAAAATTATTTTCATCTCATTGAACCACATTTTAGTCCTTGATATTAACCGTGTCTCTCGGATTTTCGAAATCCATTCACAGAAGCGGCAAAATTAATTTTTATGAAAAATTCAGTTTTTTTAACTACCACTTAGTAGTTTCACTATTCATCAAAAATTGATGTTTTTCAGAACAATGCCAAAATTTCATCCTAAGCTATATTTCATATTCCAAATTAAAAAATGAAATCTATTTTACCAAATTCATAACATAGAAGTTGCATTAATTAATTTTATAATTAAATCCTGCTGTTAAAATAAATAGCGTGTTTTTAGGAAACAATATATATCAAAAGATTGACACTTGATTATGTCTGGTTTAAATGTGAAATTACAACCAATGACCAACATTGTATTAAATTGTAAAAATATATTCTAAATATACTTTAAAACCACTCAAATTAATAATTTATCACCATTAATTATTTTGATTAAAAAAGTTGTTTTTAATTATAATTTAGTAATTTTCACTATTCATCAGAATATGAAAGTTATCCGAAAAGTACCAAAATTTCACCTTAGGCTAAATTCGATACTCCCAAACCAAGAATGAAGTTCATTTTGAAAAATAAGATTTACAGAATTTTAAAAAGTGGTTATTACTATTCATAACGGCTAGTTTTAATAATATTTTAATAGCATATCGTTGTTTAGTGAAACTCGGTATTGCGTATTACACACGCTATCGAGGAAGGTCGCGATTGCGTGTAATGCAAGGAAAGTCAAGGATGCGTGTTGTGAAAGCTCCTTTCGGTGTAGCGTACAACAGAAGACATTAATAAAATTAAAAAGAATTTTTTTTATAAAATCTTGAGCTGTTACATTCTACCCCCCTTAAAATGAATTTCGCCCTCGAAATTCGTCGGGGTTATAAATGGTTTACTATTCGAAAGTTTCTTTAATAGAAACCCACATCGTAAAAAGCAATATCAAAACCAATCTTTAAAAACAAATGTATGAAACGTAACGGTTACCCAAATAAACTAATAATTGGGTTTCCACATAGGTGAAAATATGGATATGGAAGAGAAATCTAACCATCTTGTTCTGATGGAGAGTGGTAGAGAACATGGCTATGGAAAAGCCAGTAATCACAAATCCATAGATATGTGATGATATAAGGTACCATCTGATTCATCAGGTATAAGATCACTAGGACAACATTTTTGGTTTTCAAGATCATTTCCCCTAAAGTTGAAAATTTTATATTAGAAGAAATACTTACTTGATTTTGGTACAATCTAACTGTTGTTCGTGAATTTAACAATTTCCACTTCATCCCTTAAAGAAATGAAGTTGAATTTGTTATTCGTGATGTGTTAGTAGATCATGTGATAGAATGATGGGTTATTCCATCTCTTTCAAACAAAATGTTAGCAAAAGTTATAAGTCCATCTTGTGGTTAGATTAATCGTATATGGTTCCAAAAATGAACTTATACTTCATATATCATACCGCTTAATAAAATAAAACTAGTTTATACTAACCAGGGACTTCCTGTAGGCCAGTGGTAGGCGATAAATGCCAGTCGCACTTCGGTTGTGGGTTCGATTCCCACAGCCTTGTCCGACGCGATGGGTTGTCGCCCGTCCTGCAGGTTGTCCTTTTTCTAAAACTACATTACTATAACATCCCATCAATAACATCGAAAAAAAACTTATATCTTTAAAAAATACTCACTTATGTCCAACATAATCCATTTCAATATTTAGGCTTATCCATAATACTGCAGTCCACTCTCATAACATAGTGAAAACGATTACCAGAGATTTAATACCATCGTTGATCCCCATATATCATAAGATATGTTTTGTTGGTCACATTCCAAACATTCAATGTCCTTAATCATGTATTCTCTTGAAAACCTTAGTGAAAACATGAATGCAGTTAAAATTTAACAGTTTCCACATACCAAAATCCTCAAATTTCTATATACTCAAACAATGATATCACTTAGTCCTTTATCAATCATGAGCTCATGAATACAATCAAACATCTCATTATATTCTTATCCTTTTATTATGCACTTATCATCTACTTTCCAAATGTATCTGAATAACCTTTCATGGTTACTGGTACCATTCATCATACACTTTCAAAACTCAAGGAAAGACAACAGTGTAACAATCCTTAGATGTCTCTTTATTCCATAGTACCATGAGATTTCTTATACAACATTACACATGATAAACATGTAATCATTCCACTACATTCTTAAACCATTGACCGAGCTTCAACAATTCTTTCATCTCACAAATCATTTGTAGTCTCTTCATCATCATCAACATAAATACTTCCCATACGACCATACTGATTATCTTCATGAGACTTTCCCTTAGGGCATTGGTTTGCATAATGCCCGTACATTCCACATTTAAAGCATTTAACCATTGTTGATGTCGTAGCAATACCATTATCCTCATCCATGATGTTAACTGAACCTTTTCCTTTGCACTTACTTGCTTTGTGTCCTTCTTTTCCACACCCAAAGCATCTTCCAGTTCCTTTGAAACATTCTCCTTGATGCCTCTTTCCACATGATTTACATAGGGGAAATTGAACTTTCTTTCCTCTATGATCATCATGAAACTCCATCTTTCTCTTATTAGCCGAGTCAGGAAACTTACCAAATTTTACTTTATTGATCATATTATGAGATTGCTGATTCGGCATAATAATGATGTTTGGACATCCAAATCCCATTTCATTTGGTTGCTCATGAAAAATATCATTCCATTGTCCAGCATATCCTCCATTATCGTGAATCACCTTGTTTCCAGCCATTTTCTAAAACCCAAAAAGAATAGTGTGAGAGGAAAAAATCATGCTAGGGAAAACAACATTATAAAGGGGGAGTGTCCTCAATATCAAACTTCTTAGGTTAAATTCTATGATCGTTACCATAGTTCTAGGACTGTATCTTATACGTATACTTATCCTTAGGGACATCTCTAGACATACCTTAAAAATATCTCTAGGGATCTCACTAACGTTCTCACATCCTAGTTTCCAAAGGTTGACTAAACCTTTCCTCTGATACCAACTGTAGAGACCCGTATCCTTGGCGTACATTTAAATTACATTACTTTTGCGGAATAATTAGTACATAACAAAAACACACACACAAGGATCGTAATAGTTTAGTGTCTTTGGAAACTCGGAACGTAATCTTCTAATCGTGGTGAAAGATCTTCGATATCTCCCATAAAGGTCTTCCTTTTTTTTACCTAAAACCTTTCTTTATATCCTGGGGAAAAGAAAACATAAAAGGGTGAGCTCAAATGCTCAGTAAGGATATAGAAAAGAAATAAAAATCATATCATATCTTTATGAAAATCATAACCTGCAAAAGAGATCATGGAACAAATCATAGAAGTGAAAATGAGATCACCATAATCATAACATGAAACTTGAAACTCTGTGGCATGCACACATAATCATGGAAAATAATTTCTTGTTAGTCATGAATCATTGCCAAGACTATCTTAGTGGACAAAGTCCCTTTCTGAATAGATTAACCCTCGTTTCAGTCCTGTTTCACTGAACCGGTATAACCCACCATTTCAGCCATGTCTATCTCATGAGATATAAAATCTTTACCCAATGCATTGGAGGGAGATATAGGTCCCACCCATATTATAATGAATCCTTTCTTATGTGTGCCACATAATCATAAATCATACATCATTGCATAACCCAAGTAATACAAATGGGATTCTTAAACAACATGACATCATAAAACCATTCATATAAGATAAAGGAATTCATAAACATAATTCCATCACAACATAGTCAAATCAATGTAAAAATATGGATAGAAACCTAACCCTTTATTATCTTAGATGGAAAATAATTTTGATAAAACACTTGAATTGAATTCTTGAGGAAAATATCCTTTCTTCTTCAAAATCAATTTCTTTTCACAAAACATCATGCAATTTTAAAAGAAAGATATTTTATTGAAAATAGTCAGGAAATCTTTTAGAGGAAGCTTCATGAAAATAAGGCTTCATAAAACAGTAGAAATCCGTTCGTGCCGTATAAGTTAAAAAACATTCTTTTTTACTTATGTCGAAAAAGTCAAAATGTACCTCGTACGAAAAACGACAAAAGATTCCTTTCATATCTTTTACTGAAAACTCACCAAAGGGTAAAATTGGATTTAAAACATTGTAGATGGATGAAAATAATTTTACATATTGAGGAAACATGGATGTGGATGATAAAATACACCCCAGTAAATACTTACGAATAAACAATCTCGGATAAAAATGAGATTGTGATATTCCCCTTACCTTATGTCCGACTTGCTTTGTAAGTGTCCAAACTTCCTCTTCTTTGAAGCGCCTCTTTGAGACCTCCTCTTAGGGCACTAAAATTGGTCTTTGAGGAAGACCAGAACCTCTAGGATGTTTCTAGGGAAGTGGAGAAGAGATTTTGGCAGGGGTTGGCCGAGCTTGAGTGCTCAAATTGGTGTGAGGAGGAGGGGGAGGAGGTGTCCTTTTATAAGGGATGAGAGGGGCACCTTAGGAATTCTTAAAAATATTAATTTATAATAAATATAACCCCACATAAAAACCTCCAAAAATGACTCATATTCGAAGCTTAGATGAGATAGGGTTGTAATCTCATCAACCAATCAAATTTAGACATGTTTGGATATTATTTTAAACCTTATCAATTAGATTTAACTCTAAGTTAAATAATTTAACTTTTACCGTGTCTTTTTGTTTTCTTTCACTATATGGTTAATACACTTACTATAAAATGCCAAATGAACCCCAAATTGTTTATTATTAATATATATATCCTTATCTAAGTCATTTGGCCGAACCTTAGATTTTTAGGAATAAAATAACAATTAATAATATAATATTTGATTTAAAAACTATTTTGTGTCAATTTTGACACTATTTGATATATGATTTTTGTGAGAGTCATAACAGAATTAAATGTTCGAAAAAAGTTAATTAAATCAACATTAATATATCATAGTAACCTAGAAAATTAGTGGAATTCATAAAAAATCTCAAATTACATTTATTTTGGTGTTTATAACATCAATTATGTCAATATTTCATTAATAAGATAATTACTGCATCATCTTTGTGTCATAAATTAATTACATTATTTGATGTCTAAAAATTTCAAATAAAATACCATCATGTAGGAAATCTTTTTAGCTTTCTAATGAATATTTACAATCGAATTTATCTTATGTACAACCCCATATTAAAAATGATTTACTTATTAAACTTTGATTTTAACTATTTTAACCTTTCATCAAATAAATTAATAATAAATGTCCTAATCTAATCCAAGTGGGCCTAAATGGTCATATTTTATTCCTAAGTTTGTTTTTGGTCGAGTTACACTTGTCCAATAGAATTAGGACATGTGTTAGGGTAATAGTAATATCATATTTACCCTTAGTTACCCTATTTACTATTAACCGCTGTAAAAAAAGTAAAAAGTTACTATTCACCAAAAAATTATTTTCATCTCATTGAACCACATTTTAGTCCTTGATATTAACCGTGTCTCTCGGATTTTCGAAATTCCATTCACAGAAGCGGCAAAATTAAGTTTTATGAAAAATTCAGTTTTTTTAACTACCACTTAGTAGTTTCACTATTCATCAAAAATTGATGTTTTTCAGAACAATGCCAAAATTTCATCCTAAGCTATATTTCATATTCCGAATTCAAAAATGAAATCTATTTTACCAAATTCATAACATAGAAGTTGCATTAATTAATTTTATAATTAAATCCTGCTGTTAAAATAAATAGCGTGTTTTTAGGAAACAATATATATCAAAAGATTGACACTTGATTATGTCTGGTTTAAATGTGAAATTACAACCAATGACCAACATTGTATTAAATTGTAAAAATATTTTCCAGATATACTTTAAAACCACTCAAATTAATAATTTATCACTATTAATTATTTCTATTAAAAAAGTTGTTTTTAATTATAATTTAGTAATTTTCACTATTCATCAGAATATGAAAGTTATCCGAAAAGTACCAAAATTTCACCTTAGGCTAAATTCGATACTCCGAATCCAAGAATGATGTTCATTTTAAAAAATAAGATTTACAGAATTTTAAAAAGTGGTTATTACTATTCATAACGGCTAGTTTTAATAATATTTTAATAGCATATCGTTGTTTAGTGAAACTCGGTATTGCGTATTACACACGCTATCGAGGAAGGTCGCGATTGTGTGTAATGCAAGGCAAGTCCAGGATGCGTGTTGTGAAAGCTCCTTTTGGTGTAGCGTACAACACAAGACATTAATAAAATTAAAAAGAATATTTTTTATAAAATCTTGGGCTGTTACATGTATTCTCTCCAAAAATACAGATACGTTTTCTTGATTATTGTCCCTTTTTCATTCTTTTATATTTGTTAAAAAGGTAGGGAATGAAAAAGGATATCATCATATAAAAGGTAAAAATATATTTTCTTTTTTTAAGTGATAATTGAGAGGGATTAGTTTCTCATCAAATGTATGACATATGGATTTGGTTGGTGGAGCTTCAATTAGAGCTCAGAAAATGTTTTTTTATACTGAAAAAATATATAAATAGGGAGATTAAATATCCCATTAATAGGTGAAATAGTTATTACATCTTGAGGAATTTTATGGTTATTGAAAACTGAAGAGATCACATGAATAGAATTAATATGGGGTCAATTAGATGATCTAGACTATGATATAGACAATTTAGAATTTATATTTACACCAACAATGTAGAGAAAACTAAAAAAATAATAATTTTATCCAACTATGTGGTGTTTATATGAAATTTTAATTATATATACTCTATGAATTGTTACATGAGGTTATTTTTCCATGGTTTTTTTAATTATTTTTAGGTTTTATTTTTTTCAACATACTCAAGGATGAGTTGGACTATTATTGGAGTAGAGTGATGGTGAATAAGAGTTGTGTCCTACTATGTTGATGAATATAATGACATGATGGATGCAACATTAATATGATGGGTGTGTTGTTGATAAAGAGTTTCACTATAACACAGGACCTCAAACTACTATTTTTTGGGTTTCACCATGATGGAATTGAGATGTATAGGAATCATGTTGTTGGAATAAAATGTTGCACCATGGATGATGTATCAAAGGGATTATCGGGAGCTAAAAATGATTCTATTCTTATTCCATGAGAAATATATGATTTGATGGATTGGGATCCAAATGGTCTCAAGATTTAATGTAATTAATCAAATCATAATGGGATAGATCACATTATAGTGCCAATGTCATAGTGTTTCCTTGTATCACTAGAATAATAGGATAAATTGATCATTTTTCATGAATTGTTCCCATTTCGTGTCATGTATTCAAAAGATAGAGGTAGATATGAGTAGATATGAATCTTACACCCTGATATATTACACAATAACACAACTGTGGTAAGGGATCCACAATATTTGTTTCAATATATTTTGAATCTAAGAGTCACACTATAAGGGAAGTAGTCATGCCAGAATGCATGAACATTCATCAAATAAAAGGGTGTCTCCCCCAAATTAAATATAGTTATTTTACATGATTCTATGACACACTCAAAAGATCTATCCCAGATGTTTTTGTGGTCAATTAAAGTGAAGAACAAGCGTTCCCTTGTGATCTAAATTTTAAAGGGACTTACGGTACGAGAAAGAGAGATCTATCAAATTTTGGTTTATTTTTTCTCTTTATGATAAACAATATTTTAGGTCCATATACCCAAAAATTTCTATATTATTATAGATAATAAAATAGAAACCATCATCATAGTATTAAAACAATTTAAAAGAAAGTATTGGCCATTTAATAATACGTTTTTTGAACCTTTCATTAACACTTATGTTATCTGTGTTCTTTATTGATATTTATCTCATCATTATTTCATATCTATTAAGATACTTTTTTCACTAACCAATGTGGGAAACAATGAAAAAATATATTTATTTTAATTAAAATTGAATCACACCCTCTCAAAATTATTCTACTCTCACATGGTAATGTTTAAAATATTAATTTCACATCCATTTATAACTACATATAGTTTCATTAAGATAACTTCATAACAAAAATATCAATAATTTCAAGACTTGGGACTGGATAAAAAGTATCATAAAAATATATACCCTAAATATTAGAGTATCACATACATACAATATGATATTTATTCTCTGATCTACTACTTTCTCATTTTTTATGTTATAAAAATCTAACTATTCCATAATTCCATTCTAGTCATTGGGATATGACACTGAATCCCTTGTTTTATTATTCATAATAATATTTATCTCATTTAAATGAGTGGTAAGGTCTTCTATAATATTCTATCATACCCATGTTCAAATTTGAGTAGTATAGAATTCCTATGGTATTGTAGATGTACTATAGTTATATATAGTGTGGTTACTATAGCAGGTTCTTGATGTACCATAACAATAATATTAGTCTTCTAAATTATTATTTTGGACCATGTTTTTGGACATAAATCCACTAGACCTTTGTGACATCCATTTCAGACTTTGGTACTTCATCAATGTGTATACTAGAACATCCTAGGTAGAGTGTGGGTTGTTTGAGTCTGAAGAGTCTAACCACAAAGAGTCCACTGAAGGTACAATAGTGGGGAAACTAATCCCTGGAAATAGTGAATGAAAATATCAATCACCCAAAAAGTAAATGTAGGAAATGGAGAGGATAAATATGTGTTCAGATAGGGGGTGAGGATTATATAATTATTATAGGTTATGTTATAGTTTGAGATTGTGTTGTTTGAATAACATCTATTTGGCCATTAGACCACGTTTCAAGGACTTTTTTCGTCCAGGACTCAGGGTTATGTAAGGGTTCCCTATCAACCTAGTTAAAAATGGGTCTCATATAAATTAAAAATAAATAAGGGCCATCATGATAGAGGCTATCCAAACCTCATGTTGTAATTATTCATCTTTAATCATTTGTTTAGATGGTGAAATAATGGTAGTATCATTAGAATTCCCCTAACTTCATTGGATTTTATAACCATTTCTCTATCCATTATGGATGTATTTAGGCACCATAATGATTTTAATCCTTGTGTAATTCGTTAATCCTTCCTTCCAGACTTCATCATTACATGAAATTTTATAATCAAGATGAGAATCGTGAAAATCTACTATTTTAACCATACCTATCTCATATTGTTAATTAATTTCTACTCCATCATAATCAATCTCATCAAAAAGTGGAAATTGTATTAGAAATGAATATTTAGTTTATAATAAAATAACATCAAATATATCAATGATCTTATTTAAATTCATACACTATAATATAATAGACTATATAGTTATATACCATTCCTATACTAGCATTCTTTAAATCCTGAAGTATGTTCCTGATCCTCCATAGTCAATATCAAATGCTAAGGGTAAATAACTTGAACAATTTACCCCTTATATATTATATTGTATAAATGACTCAAAAAAGAATAAAATAAATCAGCTAATATTTATTCAAATAAAATACATCATGTACCACAAATATCAAGATAGGATATAAAATTATACATGATATTACACAAGATCATACTAATGAATTAAAATGAAAATTCCAACTGTCCCCTAATGGCTCATGACCACCTCTTTATTCTGCCACCACCATACTGCTACATACAAGACCATGTAATACTCTTAATGAATTATACCATCATTTATTCCGATAAAAACCAATAAAAAATAATCTTACATACACACTAAGGTGTATATGGTGGTCGTTCGTGAGAGATTAGTAGGATACCACAAATATTCTTTCTTTTTCATTTCATTGTAAATCACTACATTCTAGTCTAAAATTTAATATGGATGTACCATTTTATATTTTATTAAAAATAGGTAACATGGTCCTCACATGTATTATATAAATTTTTCTTTAAAACAAGTTGTCCAATTAAATCCAAAATATGTTTTCAAATGTAATGGAATAAATGAAAATAGTTTATAATAGAAAGTTCAAATTGAGGAATCATAAGAGGGTACCTATAAGAATAATTATTGGAATCATAGGATCGACATACTAATTATAATATTTGTTAATATCCATATACATCACCACTATATAATAGATGTTATCCAGTTTTCAACATACACTATAGTGAGGCTTGTAATGGACTATCTTGAGTCGCATTCTAAAGTAGTACATTTCTATTTAGAGTATCATCATAAGTGTGACGGTAAAATAGAACAAAGTTTCATCATTCACATAACATAAGTACTTGTTATAGAGCCCATTATACACACTCAATGAATTACTGTAATGTTTTACCACAATCAATGAATCATAAATAATATAAACATAATAAATAAAACCACACCTTTACTACGATCCACAACCCTTCAATGAAAAAACTCTCATATGTGTAGTTTATAAAAAATAGTAATAATTTCAAAGGAGTAAATCATGTAATAATAACATTTATCAATTTATAAATCACATTATCTATGAAAATATACTGAATACTCTTCATAAATTCTTTATAGATTCACTAAATAATAGAAAAATAATAGAACCGCTTACTCAAAATTGATGAAACCATAACACATTCAAAAAATATAAATGGATTAAGGTTAGAAATTCAGTTCACATCAATTTTACATAAAAATATCCATGAATTTCTGGGTTTTTATAAAATGGTAAAACCTGCAATCTTCCATGAATACTTGGTTGAGAGAGACATAAGGGAATGAGAATAAATAGAGGAGGAAGAATAAAAGGAGAGAAGAAGATATTCAAACCATAAATCCCCTAATAATCCCCTAGGGAAATTGATGGATAAGTTGAGGAGAGTAATTTTCCACCCCTATCATGTGTGATGAACTTAAGAAAGCGAAAATTAGGGGAAATTGATTCTTTTATCTAACATCTAATAAGGTATAATGATAATTGAAATAATAATTATCATCATAAATAATATTTTTTGTTACACTAATGTATTATATTATACACATGAATTTCTAATTCACGAATAGTAATAATAACTTCATCAAAATTTAAAATAAATTATAATCTGATATTAATTTTTTATAATATAATAAATAGATTATATAAAAATGAGAAACATCCACAATTGTATTAAATAAAAGAGAAAACTAAAATATCCAATATAAAATACATAAATTATAAAATCATAATACATAAATAAAAATATTGAGATCATAATCCATAAACCAATTATGAGGTTTCATGGGACGTTTAGACATGAAAAAAAAGTTTTCGGTCAAAATTAAAGTAAATCAGGGTTTCTACACATTATTAATTAGACCTTGTGTCTGATCATGTTCAGCTATTGCCACTAGAAATTTAACATTCATGGTTTATGTGCATGGTTTTGAATACCATATGTCTATGAATTAAATTAAATTTTTTTTAATTTATAAAACCTTAATAATTTATAACATTTATATTATTTTTTTAATAAAATTTATCAAAAAAAAAATAAAATGAAAAATTGGGTTGTTACATGTTGTAGCACAGGTAATTTTTACCACCATGTGTATATATACAAAATATCTGCGCTTCTTATTTGTCATTAATATATACCAATAAGATTCATTTCATTTTTATATAATAGGGATATATGAATAAATTTATGTTCATTAATATTGGATTCTTCCCAAACTACATCTCATAGGGTACATTGACCGAATGGGGTCAATGTAAACATCAATTGAAAATATAGACAATTGTTGTCGTGGATTATCTCTAAAAGTATTTTGAGGTGTCATAATCTGATTACATGGTTCTTTACACATCTGCGAATATATGGTTCTTACTTTTAGATACACTATTTTATTAGGGTGACACTAGAACACTATATTAATGTCATATACCATGCTTCAAAAATATAACATAATGTATTCATTCTATTATTGGGATATAATTTCATATCATAATTTTTTTTACATATTAAATTTAACGTTCAATACATCTCAAAATTCTCTAAAACCTACCAAGAGATTATTAATTAATTGGTATAACATAAAAATAATTCATATGATAACATCATCATGAAATGTAAAAAAGTACTTATCTCAATTAATTTATTTTAAGCTCATTATACCACATATATTTGAGTTTATCAACTCGAGATACTTCTTCATTTTGATCTCTACCTGCTTGTGAATCTTGTCCCCTATTTTCCATTATGACACACATCAAAAATATTGAGCCATTAATTATTCACAATAGGTATAATTCTCATACATTTGTACTTAATAATATTTTTCATGTCATTTTGACAAAAATGGACATCTTATATTCCAATCATAATTCTCATCCTTTAAACTCATGAAACATGATCTTTGATCATTATAAATCTTCAATACATTTCTGATTATTTCCATTCATAATGATTATTTTATACTTTATTATCCAAATGAGATAGTCATTATTCTATAATATAACCTCATTATCATTATAAAAAATCCAAGATACACTCAGTTGATTCTTCCTTAACCCGTAGATATATAGAACATATCTAGATTCATGATTCATTCCACCAATTTATTTACTTAAAAACCCTCCCACATTGTGTGGTCTATCATTTAGAAAAGTAACATATCTTATATCATATCACTAGAATACATTAAAGATATGTTTACTTTTAGTCATTTGTGAAAATAACCCATTGTAATATATATAATGCTTTCCTTTCTTTAGTAATTTATAGGACACCTCAGTCACTATCCGTTGTTATTGATTAGTGATTCTATTTACAATTTTGGAATTATTATCATTTTAGATACTATGATAATTTTGTGAAACACATGTTTTTGTTGTGTCCCTGTTATTCACACCTCCATAACGTTTTATCAAGAGAATAAAATGTATTATTCATTTTCACCATGTCTTATATATGTTATCTCAATTAGATTATTGAAAAATTATCTTATAGGCCCCTAACATCATGGCCTATATTTTATTTAGGTAGTGAAATATTGTACTAGAACACATAGAATTTTTTTATATACACACCACATCACATACATCTTCCTTCAAACCAAATCTATTTAGCTGAAAATATTCTTTCTTAAAATTTTATTATTTATTTTTCATTATATATAAACATAATTATTTCATAAAAACCAAATAAATCTTAATAAAATCCTATATAACCTTATCTTTATCCATCATATTTGTCGCACCTTAATTATTAATCCACACTATACGAGTATTGTGATTTTCAACACCAACATATGAAGTAGTAACATATATTTCTTCTTCTGTAAATTAGTAACATTTTTCACTTTCTTGTTACTAGTTAATGATTAGACGGTTAAATATTATTTTTATTAGAACCATTGGTATTATAAAATATTTTTAATATCATAAAAATCCTTTAATATTATTTATAACAATATCAAATTCTCTATTTAGAATTAAAAAAATCCAAAATGATAATTTTTTTAGAAATTGTTACCTTAAAAAAAACTTTTCCACAATATCATTCATTATTCATTCTAAAAAATGACTATCAAAATACTAATCATCGTGTCTTTATATTTATGTATTAAAATAATATAACCCATATTTCTTGGAAACTATATTTTTGTCCTTCCAATAACCTTATAACTTCATTCCTAAATATATTTAAAAAAATTCATTATTCTCATTTTTCAATGATTTGTTTTATCTTTCATTATTTATATTTTGTTACTATAATACCTAGAGTTTTATCCTTAAATAAAAATTATTTGGTTCCTCCTCATCAATACACTCCTATTCACCATGACATTTTTATTCAATAGTAGGATCATTGGACTGGTTTTATTCAGACTTAAAGGCTATATGACAGTTTTTATTCTAAGTACACCTCCTTTTTTTCACATACCTCTTCATACTATTTTGTATCACATTTTGAGGGAGAATTCCAATTATTTAAATAATTTATATTTCCCATTCCAATATAAAATTTCCCACTTTTATGACCACTTTACACTTTATTTCGTCTAGGTGGTATTTTGGGTGGATCATTCTCTTCATATCTTTCTACCTTATCAGAAGAACTGGATGAAAAATACATAATATTTCCATAATTTAAACACTTAAAAGATAGTTCTCCTTCGTATCTATCATTACAATGTTTTTTACATATAGAATATTGAAATAATATTTCTATGATTCACAACTTAATTGTCAACATCTACTTTCTCTTCATGATACCTCTTAGATTAAATCCTATCAATTTTTTTAAAACATATGATTTAGTATTATTTTAATAATTTCCATTACTCCTCAAGGTTGGACCCTTATTTTCTCATAGGATATCAGGAAATTTTTAATCTTATCAATGGTATAATTATATTATGCTTAAGCTTCTAGTTTTGAGTTATTGGTGTAAAAATATTCCAATAAAATACTCATCAATTTCTCCATAATGGTAGAATACATAATTATTTATCCAAAGCATCAAATTCATATGATAGTTTTCTTTAAACAAACTAATAACTTATCTATCTACTCATTCTCTCCTATTTTAATATTATCAAATTGAGAAAAAATTATTTAATCGTGACTCCATGACTTTTTTCTCCCTCTTGGATATAATTGGATTTTATACAATTTTCATTTATTATTTTAGTTCTAATTACTCATTTATAATTTTTCTCTATGATGTATGATAACAACACATTCTAAACTCTCCCATAATATTGAATATTAATATTTCTAATAATTTTTTTTGATTTACCAATGTCAAAATATGCTAAAAATTATCGGTGATATCAGGGAAATCTATTCAAAGAGAAAAATGTATATATGTCAATCTTATTTTTTAATACATGAAATCTGTTTCTATCAAACAACAGAACAAAATTTTTATTGAATATAATATATGTTATCGATATAAACCCAATAAAAGGATGTAATTAATATTAAATAACATAGATCCTTGTAAAAAAAATTTATCCAGTACCAATTATATGTATTAGAGAAGTGATGAATAGAGATTATGATCCCTCAGAAAAAACTCACTCTAAATCCAAATGATGTTTCAAAAAAATCACAATGAGAAGAACTATGATGGAGGAAGGTTGAATTTAAGTGAACAAAAATAAATAAACAAAATCTTTAAAAATCAACTCTATGAAGGATCATACATCAAAATAACCAAGGATACTAGTCTAATTAAATCCTCATAAATCCCAAAGTTGAAAACATAGTTGAAAGTCACTTATCATTCGAAACCATGTATACATATCATGTCACAATACTCGAAACCCAAATCAAATTTCACCATATAGAACCAGGTCTCATTTTATCTATAAAACCTAAAAGTAACCATAATCTGAGACTCACTCAATGATAGGGAGTATGCTAGTCAAGAGAGTACTAGACTCAAACAAATTACCACAACTGATCTCATTATAAAACATTGACCTATACAAGAAGGGGACCTATACCCCATCACATGGGGGTTACTAGCACAAGGTATAGTATTGTGAATTTATACCTCTTCATGATTGAGGAGGTACTAACATCATGAATGAATGGTGTATCCCCACCCTATAGAAAAACATTCAGCATCCCAAACCCCCATGGGTACCAAACTCCATAGTATATATATTGAACCAATGACCTATGCAACGAATATATCTAATGGTATTGCCAATCCCATGATATCACTAAATGAATCACCCACACACTAATGTAATCTATATAAATATAAGAAAAATCTCATATCCAAGATGTATAAATACCCAACCTGAGAAAAAGTTATACAGTACCATATGTGACCATGTATGAAACCTGCGTGAGAAGATATGAGAAATTTTATAAACAATCTAGTATATGATATGTACATCTCAAGTGCATGAGTTGTACTCTCAAAAACATTACCACATTTTTTCATACGTTTTCCATATTCTGTGGATTTGACCTACATAGTGTGTCTTGTATAATAATTAAAATGTGGGACTCCTAGGTCTATCTTGGCATGTATCACCAATACACACTAAGTAGTTTGGAAGTATACATTGATTGTACTCATGAATTCATAGTTTGTTGAACTATCCATGAAAAATTCATGTGTGATCCACATACACAAAAATTTTTGTAAGGTACTTTCCTTGTGGAACCACATGGATACATTGAATGTTATCCTAATACACATCGATCCACCTCTCCTGATATATATATTATATTTTTTGGGTGATACATTTTGTGAGTCTAATGTGTTGACCTAATGTGTACTCAGATACACTCCAAGGTAATTTTTCCCATAATTCCAAATGTGCGACCCATGGTCACATCTTATATAAAAGCTAACATCTAATACAATGAAATACATGGTGTGTGTAAAAAAACTACACAATGTGTAGTCATGATTTATAGATTTGAAATCAATGTGCCCTGTATTATGTTTCTTGTTCACCTCAGTTTCATCCACCAGCAGCCACACCTCTAATTCCAGTCGAGACAAATACCCCTAGATCCTCCATAAAACCCTTAAAAATATTTATTGGCCATAATTTTCCATTCCATTCATCATTTTCCATCATTCCTAAAATAAATTCCCCAAATCCCTTTCACCTTTTTTGGTATCATATCAAAAAATTCAATATATAATTGCTTACATATATTATCCTTCACCGTTTTATTATAGTATCATGATAAAAAATGGGATAGATGAAAAGGGTTTTATTAAAATATGGTGGTCATTGTGAGGAAGAGTACTGGTAAATTATTAAAAAATAACCTTTATTAATTATTGTGAGATGGAAGTGTAGAGTTTGTTTGAATATTTGAACAATGAATAATTAAACATGAAAAAATGTTATCCAAATAAATAAAAATATTTTAATGCATAATATTTAATTGAGAACTCTTTAACAAAAATAATATGTATCAATGTAATTCCTCATTTCCTTATATTTAAATATTCATCAATTATACTCAATCCATTATTGTTTAAAACCATATCATATTGATGTAAAAATTAATCTTCAAATAAATGGAAGAACACAATAAAAATATTGGATGTAAAAATAAATTTTTCCTTGAAAAGAGAGATAATTAACATAAAATAATAATATATCCAAATATTATTCTTTTGATTATCTTATTTTTAATCATTTAATCATTAATCATATTCATCATTATGAAATATATTTCAGGTGGATATATTAGAATATTAAAATACCATGTTGAATATTGAAAAAAATAGTGCACTACCTTGTGGTTGATTACACATAAACTTTAAAAATCAATCACCATTTATTTGTGGTTCTTCATCATCAATTAAGGAATTTTACACAATGACTTCAATTTTATGTCAACCCCACTAAATGTTAGAACATGGTTCATATTTTTTACGTACGGGTTTCTTCTTTTCTCTTTTCCTTATGTATTTTTGAGAAAATAAGGAAAATGGGGGAAAATACTAAATTTTGGGACTACACGCCGTGTAATTTTCCACAATCCATGTACTTTGTCTGTGTGAGATGAGTACATAGGGTGTGTTTACCTTTCAGTCACAAAAGGTGTAAAAACTGATTACATGCCTTGTAGTGGGTATTTACACGCTGTGTAGTTAGTCGACAGGTGAATAGTAAGGCGGTGGAATCAGCCACTAGTCGTGCGACAATACACGCCTAGTAAGTGGGAATACACTCCGTGTACTCATGTCGACAGATGAATAGTGCCACGCTGGCAAGAAGCCACTGAAGGAACAGTTAAAAAATGGAAACTACACACTGTGTAACCAATAGTACACATCGTGTAGTTTGATTTTTTTGCTTAAAATGGGTATTAGCCTACCCTGTTCATAGGGAAGGTTTATAACTGGAGGGGAACTTGGGAGGTGCGACCAAAGCTTTCGAGATCCCCTGATCAAGTACCGAGGATCCGTTTTCGGCACCGTCGATCTCCCTAGAACCACGCGGGTGAGTCCTTCCTCCTCATGGAGTAGTTATTTCCAAGCCTTCCTATAAGGGAAGTTACTTAGGTTTGAACATGTTGTTGTTTTTCCTAGATCTTCGTCGTTCTAGGATGATTCGAGGAGTGACGTTCGCGTATAACATTCGGGGTCGTTTAAGGAAAGTGGCTTGGTGTTTAAATTTAAACTATTGTGCATTCATGTGTATCTTTGTGCTACGAACACATGTTCGGGTGTGGAGTGGCTGAGGCCTTGGCTGTTTTCAATTACTAGAATTTTATAGGTAATTAAATTTGATAATAAACTGTTGTTTGGGATCGCTGCTTAGATCCAGGACCACCCCGGGGGTGCATTCCTCTATTTAGCTGTTTGGCTAGGATACGCGATGGTATTCCATGTTTATATTGTGCATTACATTTTCCTTGAGATGATTTTTATTTAAATTGAATTTTTATATGTTAGGCATGGACCAGTTGCTTATTTAGCATGAGGGTAGTGATATATTTAGCCTGAGGGCATATTGGTTAGCCTATGGGCGTAGTTCTATTAGCCTGAGGGCAATGCCTGAGGGAAATATTCTGATTACCTGAGGGTTTCATTTCAGTTTGGCCTGAGTGAAATATTCTACTTCTCCTGAGGGAAATTCCTGATGGAATGGTATTGTATAGCCTGAGGGCAAGCCTGAGGGCATGTTTTTACTATATTATCCTGAAGGCGAGATTTTGATTGGCCTGAGGGCTTGGTTCTATTAAGAACATAATGTTATTAAATTAAATGGTTATAATGAATAATAAAATGTCAATATAACTTGAAAAGTTAGTTATTTTTTAGTACTTCTGAGTTTATTTCATATTACAACTGCACACTATTGTTGCATATTTTTCACACAATTGGGCACGGACCTTCAGTGGGTGCCTATTGGGATTTATTTCTCACACCCTGTTTGGGTCATGTATTTGGCCCAAACAGACTATGTTGTTGCAGGTGTGGATACGGGAAAGGGTCCCTATATAGGTACATGATTGTTGCTGAGGAGTAGGGGAGCATGGGACTGAGCTTAGGCTCGCGATGCTGCCGGCTGTTTTTTTTCTTTGTTGTACCTACACATTCTATTGTATCGTATTGTACTGCTGTGTAACATGTTCTAGCAGTTTTCAAAGAACTTGAGACATGTTACATCATTATCTATATAACGGTTTGGTTATCTTTTACTGCAGTGGTTTATTTTAAATTTGTATGGTTTATTGCATTTGCTATTGTTGTATGTTTTATACTGTATTCTGATGCGCTACACTTTGACAAATGATGGAATAGTTTCCCCACTATCAGACCTGGGCCCTAGATGCTAGTCGACAGCCTTTGGTGTTTGGGGAAATGCGCTTGAGTTGATGTGACGAACCAGGTTAGGGAACCCTTTGAGTGTCACCCAGATCCTAGATGTTACAAAGTGGTATAAAAGGAGGTTATTTTCTTTGACATACTGTTTGGAACCTTGGTCAAGGATAGGATAGGAACGGTAGTTGGTAATAAGTTGTGGTCGGGCGTAGCTAACCCGTGTACAGGGAAAAGCCAGTCTACCTCGTATTTTTTCAATTCATCTGATTATGAAAATTTTACAGTTTATTTGATTTCACCTTTGGGTGACGCACTTGTGATTTTTCTCGTTATATTTTATCCAAGGGTTCTATTTAGTTTCAACCCGATGATATGAGGGTATGCCATCTCATGAATCATTTAGGAACATGCTAGAAATAACATGCCATGTATAGTTCCATGCCATGTAGGCACATTAGAAATTATTTATTATTGTGATAGTTGTTGTGCTTGAAAAATCATAATGTTGTGATAGATGCTTTGATTAAATACCTGCTCTGTGATAGGGTAATTTTTTTGTGAGAATGATGATATAATAGATGCCAAACTTTGGGTATTGGGGACTAAGGGCCCTCATTGACTGGAATTCGGTGGATCATTGACTGTTTATCCTGTTATAACACATATAAAGATGCCAAACTTTGATTCATGGTTAGTATGGGCCCTCATGGGTCGGAATTTGGCACTTAGGTGTTTATTTTCTATATTTTCTGGGTTCCGAAGTAGTATCTAAGCCTTACTATCTGAAAAAACAAGGATACACGCCATGTAGTTCCTCAGACACACGCCGTGTGTTCTTCTGTTCGGGAAGAAACGAAAACATTTTATGTACACACCGTGTACCCTCAGTACACGCCGTGTAGTCTCTTCCAGTGTCATAAACCATGTGGGTGGGGAAACAGGGTAGGTAAAGGCTTGGGTAAAACATACCGTGTACCTGATGTACACTACGTGCAGTGTTGACCCAGAGTCCTCCCGCATAACTAACAACACGGACGGAGGAGACCTTAAGACAAACAAGCTGTGTCCATCTGGAACATGTCGTGTAGTCTGAACTAGGATCCGGTCGTATAGCTAACAACACTGGTCGGTGTAATCCTTTCGTGTATACTCCATGTGTATATGGAACACGCCGTGTAGTGTGAGCTATGTATCTGGCCGTGTAACTAACAACATGGGTCGGCGGAGCTTTTCTAGTACACACCGTGTGCCTGAGGGACATGTCGTGTAGACTTGACCGACGATAGACCGTGTGGACCTAGCCATGTGGTAGGGAAATGGGGTGGTGTACACGCCATGTGCGAGTGTAACATTCCGTGTTGTTTTAGCCGAGTTGTCGGCCATGTCACAAACAACACGGGCAATGGGAAAATTACACCATACACGCTGTGTAGATTATATACACACCGTGTAGTTTTGTTCAATGGGAGCCATGTGGATTAACCTTGTAAAAGGACCCGAGAAGGGGAAGAGAAGTCAGGCACACGCCATGAAATCAATATACATGCCGTGTAGTCTTGTTTTAAAAATCCTAAATGCCTTCTTCATCCTATTCCATTTTTGGTCCCTTTGTTTCAATCTTTGATAATCTTAATCGAAGGTGTGTGTGTGACCTTGTAGAGTCATGCTGTCGAGACGACCATGTGTTGTTTTCCAGAAGAGCGGAAATGGTTATACTCCAAAGATAGTTGGCCATGGGCTACCAGTGGATCCTCCAGTAGAGCCAGATGTGGCGCCAACCATTATACCAGACACAGGCACAGAGGCACAGTTCTGTGAAGGATTTATACGGTTTATGTAGTCATTTTAGAGAGCACTGCTGGCTACCATATCTATGGCCGAGCTAACTCATATCTTCTAGAAGCAGTATCTGCCTACGTATTCAGGGGATGGAGGACCATAGGTTGCAGAGTCTTGGCTAGATTCTATGATGACTATTTTTGAGAATCATGAGACACCTCCTGGGTGGAGGGTCATGCTCGTGTCTTACATGCTGCGTGATTCCGCCAAGACGTGGTGGGATGTTACCAATTAGTCTGAGCATCACAAATACATGGCATGGGAAGATTTTGCGATAGTCATCTATGACTTCTTCTTCCCAGAGATTCTCAGGGAAGATCGAGCTCGAGAGTTCATGAACCTGTAGTAGGGCGCTATTTCGGTGATGGTTTATTTTTCTTGTTTCCCTGAGCATCAGCGTTTTGCACCCGTTATGGTGGGTGATGAGATGTTGAGGGATAGAAGCTTTGAGTATGGTCTTTGTTATGACATCCGAGCATTAGTGAATGTTTTCAATTTTCCTACAATACATGCTATTGTGAAACAGGTGCTGATTATAGAGAGGAACCTTCGGGAGGCTAGTGGTGTGAGCCAGGGCGGTTCAACACCATATTATGGTACTATTTCTACTGGAAAGAGGAAGCGACAGATGAGTTTCTCTCATACTGGCAGTACTAGACAGATAGTTTCTTCAGGTGGCCAGATATTTTACTACTAGTGTAGTATAGAGGGGTACAAGAGACAGCAGTGTCCATGTGACCCACTGGAGTGCCGAAATTGTGCCAAGATGGGTCACCTACAGTGCTTCTGCAGGGCATTTGTACCAGTGGCTAGTGAGAGGGGTTCTGTGCAGACTCCGTGTGCAGGAGCAGGACCAGTAGCTTCTTACTAGTTGGGGAACTGGAATACGTCAGGGAATGCAGGCACGGATGGTGTTCGTGACTATCGTAGCAAGACATTAGGATCTCAGAGGCAACAGGGCAGGACAGCTCAGGGTAGCCAGGCTATGTCACAGGGCCATGGGACTGGGCATGCATATTCAGTGCATCAGACCTATTAGGAGCAGGATCTCGGACCTTCTACTGTTAGAAGTACAATTATAGAAGCTTATTTCTTATCTTCTATACTTTTCGATACAGGTTCTACACATAGTTTCATATCTGTTCCTGTTGTGGAGAGCCTTGGGATTTGTGTTTCTTCATCTTCTACTGTTATGACGCTGGACACTTCGTTGGGAACTAGAACGGCTGGTATGTGTCAGTGCAAGGAGTGCCCCCTTGAGGTTGGTGGGTGTAACATTCTATGGGACCTCTATGTCATAGAGATGAAGAGCTATGATGTCATTCTCAGGATGGACTGGTTGGTCCCCTTTCGAGCCTTTGTAGATTTCTATCATCGCAGGGTGAGTTTCACGTCACCATAGTGCGGATAGTTTCTATGAAAAGGTGAATGGGATGTTCAGGAGAGTCAAGATGGACTAGAGCATCGTGGGTGAGGTGGTGTGATAGACTAGATTGCGAGTTTATATCTAGATGATCAGGGTACTTGTCAGAAGGATTTCCCTCGAGTAGTTGATCGTTTCAGGGATGAATTCCCGGATGACTTCTCAGGTCTACCTCTAGATCATGAGATGGATTTCCCTATTGAGCTTGTGCCAGGAGCTGCACCGGTTTCCATTCCTCTATATAGGATGGCCACGCCTGAGTTGCAGGAGCTCAAGAGGCAGTTAGAGGAGTCACAGTAAAATGGTTTTCTCCGACCCAGTAATTCTCCTCGGGGTTCACTGGTCATCTTTGCAAAGAAGGCAGACGATACCCTCAGACTCTCTGTGGATTTTTGGAAGCTGAACCAGCTGAAGGTTAATAATTGAAATCCCTTGCCGAGGATTGGTGATCTTTTTTATCAACTTCGAGGTGCATGAGTGTTCTCGAATATTGACTTGAGGTTAGGATATCATCAGCTGCGCATGAGACCATCGTATATACTGCTTATAGGTTTTTGAAGTAGTTATGGTCTGTACGAGAACTTTGTTAGGCCCTTTGGACTCACGAATACGCTAGCAGTTTTCATGGCTCAGATGAATCGTGTGTTCCATCCTTACCTAGATTATTTTGTGGTAGTATTCATGGTTGACATCTTGGTGTACTCTCACTCTCGACACGACAATGCCACCAATCTTGAGATCGTACTGAGCACACTGAGAGAGCATCATCTATATGATAAGCTCCCAAAGTGCCACTTTTGGATGGACCAGATTCACTTCCTGGGTCATATAATCTTAGAGGTAGGTGTTTCCATGGACCCAGAGAAGGTGAGAGTAGTAGTTTCCTAGGATAATCCTAAGAACATGTTTGACATACAGAGTTTCTTAGGGATGGCTGGTTACTATAGGAGATTTATATAGGAATTCTACCTCTTAGCAGCACCGTTGATGGGTATGAATAAGAATGGTGTGAAGTTCGTTTGGCTAGAAGCTTGCAAGACAACCTTTAATGACCTAAAAGGATGGTTGACATCAACACCAGTCCTGATACTTCCAAAATAAGGGAAGATCTAAAAATATTACTTTAATGCATCGGGTATTAGCCTAGGAGAAGTGTTGATGCAGGGCGGTTGAGTTGTTGCGTACGGTTCTTGGCAGTTGAGGCCACATGAGAGGAACTACCCAAAGAATGATATCGAGTTGGCTGCAATTGTTCATGTGTTTTGATGTTGGAGACATTATCTCCTAGGATATCATTTTGTGGTTTTCACCAACCAAAATAGTCTCAAGTATATCTTTACTCACTGTGACTTGAACCTGAGATAGAGAAGGTGGGTCGAATACCTTCAGTACTTCGATTTTGAACTTTCCTATACACCTGGTAAAGGTAATGCAGTAGCTGATGCACTGAGTAGGAGGACTTAGATACAGGTGGTGCAGGAGGCCAATGGTGAGTGGAAGCTCATGGATTTGCTCTCATAGATGAATTTGGAGGTGCCCAACAGTCTGGGGAACACATATCTTTCATCTTTAGCATTGAATTCTACCCTCCTAGATAGATTGAGGATGATACAACTATCTGATTCAGAAGGCATAGTTTTACGGGAGTCGGTGGCAAGTGAGGACCCTCCACCTGGTTGGACGATATGCGATGATGAAATTCTATGTTTCCAGGGATGAGTTTGGGATCCAGGGGATATACATGAGGAGCTGATGCGGGAGTTTCATACTTCAGATTGGGCAGTTCATCCTAGGGTTACCAAGATGTACCGAGACTTGAGGCGTCAGTACTGGTGGTCGGGTATGATGAGAGAAGTAGTTGGTTTTTTTACGAGGTGTTCCACCTGTCAGCAGGTAAAGGTGGAGCATCAGAGGCTAGCCAGACTATTACAGTAGTTACCCATCCTGGAGTGGAAATTAGATGATGTCACGATGGACTTTGTGACTAGGTTACCGAGGTTACCTCGAGGCAATGATGCCGTGTGGGTTGTTGTGGAAAGACTCACAAAGGTAGCTCACTTTTTGCCGATCAAGGAGACATTGGGTGTTGACGAGCATTGAATGTTGTATATCTGGGAGGTCATACATCTTCATGGGGTTCCGCATTCTACCATTTCTGATAGGGACACTCACTTTACATCTCATTTCTGGCAGAGTTTTCAGATGGCACTGGGTACACTGGTGCTTCTGAGCACATCTTTCCACCCTCAGACCGATGTCTAGTAAGAGCGTACGATATAGGTGCTTGAGGACATGCTACGTGCATACATCCTAGACTTAGGGGGCTCCAGGGAGAAGCACATTCCACTGGTCGAGTTTTCCAATAAAAACAGTTTTTAGGAAACTATTGAGATGCAACCTTACGAGGCTTTATATGGTAGGCCAAGTCGATCAATCTTGTGTTGGTTAGAGGCAAGTGAGGCAGCTTTAATGGGCCATGTCTTGTGCAGGAGACATCTGAGCAGGTCTTGTTGATTCCGAAGCAGATGGCTACCGCATAGTCTCGACAGAATTCTTATGCTGATCGCCGCAGACGACCCTTGGAGTTCGTTGTTGGGGATCAGGTTCATTTACATGTTTCATAGAGGTTGGGACATAGACGGATTAGGAGATAGGGTAAACCTTCACCGAGGTATGTGGGGACATTTGAGATTCTAGAGAGAGTCGGGCTGGTTGCCTATCAGTTGCAGTTACCACAGAGGTACCGGGCCATGCACAACGTCTTCCATGTATCTCAGTTGTGCCACTATCATTCAAACCCATCTCATGTATTTCAGCCAGAGTAGGTTGAGCTTCAGATCAATGCATACTTTGAGGAGCATCTGATTTGTATCTTGGATAGGAGCACAAAGGTTCTCCGAGGCTGGTCAGTTCCTCTCTTACGGGTACTATGGGAACACGGGCGAGTGTAGGATAAAACCTGGGAGTGGGAGACCGATGTACGTGCTCATTGTAAAGAGTTTTTCTGAGCCTTATCTTCACCACACTTGTGCGGGAAATTCGGGGATGAATTTCGTTAAGGGGGGATGTTTGTAAGAACACAGTTCTTATTTTTGAGGTACATGTTTCTTCCTTTACCTTTTCCTAAAATGTTTTTGAGAAAATAAGGAAAATGGGGGAAAATCCAATATTTTGGGACAATGCACCGTGTACTTTTCCACAAGCCATGTTATTTGGCTGTGTGGGATGAGTACATAGGGTGTGTATCACTGTCGGTGATGAAAGGTGTAAAAACCGACTACATGCCATGTATTGGGTAATTACACTCCATGTAGTCAGTTAGGAGGTGAAAAGTAAGGAAGTGGAAGCAGCCGCCTGCTAACTGATATTACACGCCGTGTAAGCGGGAATACACGCCATGTACTCATGTCAACCGATTTACAATGCCAGGCTGTCAAGAAGTCGCTGAAGGAACATGTAAAAAATGGAAAATACATGTCCTGTACCCAATAGTACACGCCGGGTAGTCTATTTTTTTATTAAAATAGGAAGAAACCTCCCCTATTCATTGGAAAGGGTTAGAACTAAAGAAGAACTCGGGATGGACGGCCGATGCTTTGGAGATCCCCCGATCGAGTACCGGGAATCTATTTTCTGCACCGTCGATCTCCTTGGAACTGCGCGAGTGAGTTCTTCCTCCACCTAGCACAGTTCTTTCCAATTCTTCCTTTATGTGAAGTTATTTAGGATTTAATGTGTTGTTTTTTTCCCAGATCTTCATCGTTCTTGGACAATTCGAGGAGCACTGTTCGCATATACCATTCAGGGGCATTTAAGGTTGGTGGCTTGGTGTTTAAATTCCAACTATTGTGCATTTGTGTGTATCTCTGTGCTACGAACCCATGTTGGGGTGTCGTGTGTCTGAGGACTTGGATGTTATGAAAACCTAGAATTTTATAGGTAATTAAATGTGATAATAAAATGTTGTTTGGGATCACTTCTTGGATCCAGGACCACCCCAGGGGTGTGTTCCTCTGTTTAGCTATTTGGCCAGGGTACCGGAGGGTATTCCATGTATATATTGTGCATTACATTTTCTTTGAAAGGAATTATATGTAAATTTCATGTTTATATGTTGTGAATGGCCCGATTTCTTATTTATCCTAAGGGAAGTAATATATTTAGCCTGAGGGCCTGTTGATTAGCCTGAGGGCGTAGTTCTATTAGCCTGAGGGAAATGCTTGAGGGAAATATTCTGATTACCTGAGGGTTTCATTTCAGTTTAGCCTGAGGGAATGATTCTACTTTTCCTTAGGTAGATGCCTAAGGGAAATTTACTGTATATCCTGAGGGCAATCCTGAGGGCATGGTTTTACTATATTAGCCTGAGGGAGAGATTCTGATTGGCTTGAGGGATTGGTTCTGTTTAGCACAAAATGTTATTAAATTAAATGGTTAAAATGAATAATAAAATGACAATATAACATATAATGTTAATAACTTTTGAGTACAGCTTAGTTTATTTCATTTTACTATTGAACACTATTGTTGCATATTTTTCACACAATTGGGCACGAGCCTTTGGTGGGTACATACTGGGATTTACTTCTCACACCCTATTTGAGTCATATCTTCAGCCCAAAAAGACTATGTTGCTACAGGTGTGGATAAGGGAAATAGTCCTTATACATGTACATGATTGTTGCTGAGGAGTAGGGGAGCATGGGACCGAGCATAGGCTCGCGATGCTGCCGGCTGTTTTGTTTTGCTTTGATGTACTTGTACTTCCTATTGTATCGTATTGTACTGATGTGTAACATGTTCTGGCTGTTTTCTTAGAACATGAGACATGTTGCATCATTATCTATATAACTCGTTGGTTATTTTCAATACAGTGATTTATTTTAAATATGTAAGGTTTATTGTTTCCGCTGTTGTTGTATGTTCTATATTGTATTCTTATGTGCTACACATTGACAAATGAGGTCATAGTTTCCCCACTATCAGAACTGGGACCTCGCTGCTAGTCGGTAGCCTTTGGCGTTTGGGGAAATGTGTTTGTGTTCATGTGACCAACCGGGTTCGAGGCACCCATTGAGTAGCACCCGGATCCGGGACATTACACCAGATATTTCATATTTACAAATAACATAAATATTCTCTATATGGGATACAAAATAGGAATATGAATTATCATAGAGTATAACCCTAAGAATATATTTATAGTCTAAAATTAGGATAAACAGTATGAAAAATAAAATATGTAAAATGAACAAATACAATTCCTAATATCTAAACACAAAATTGATGTGTTTCATTGAAAAAATACCACATTACAGACACAAACATAGTGTTATAATTTACATCCATTATGTTGTTAAGGAAATAATTATTTTTTTATGTAAAATAATTTTTTATTTATATAGAAAATATTAAATATTCGATAAAATTTAACTACCTCAAATCATCACAAAAATTCATTCAAAGGGAAATTATCATTTTCCAAACTTAATAGAACCATAATAAAAATTTTCAATGGTCAAATATCAATAGGTCAAGAAATTCTCCTCAAGCCCACCTCCAACAAGCTAGGGGATAGAGGCTCTCACCAAGAAGGTGTAAACATAAATAAAAGGATATATTCTATAAAACCTATAAAAATTGCATGCCAACTCAAAAAATAAAAAATAATAAACCCCCAAAAACTTATAAATATAGAAATGTAATTATATAAATTTTAGGTTAATGAAAATAATTTTTTGGTTGTAAGACACAAGTTAAACTAAAAAGTTCTATATAAAATAGGATAAAATCACTGAAAACAGACGTGTGCCTAGGGAAAATGTATACACACTATAAGAAATGATGGAGAGTTAATGTCAACAGAAACATTATCCATGTCATAAAACTATACACGATCAATCCCTATATATACCAATTCTTCAAGATCCATGTTTTCCATAACCATTACATGACTATAAAACATAGGTATAAAATAATACATGTGTGTATAAGGCATTTGTAGGGGCTCATGGAGATTGAATGAAAATTTAAAATTTGTCCACCTTGTACAACTATACACCACCCAGAATTATATATAAAAATATTCAAGCTCCATGATTTCTATATTAATTACTAGACAATAAAACATATGCACAAAAACAATACATGTGGTTATAAGGCCCGTGTAGAGGGTGAGTATAAACATAACTAGTAGAACACCCAAAAAAATGTTAATATTAACCTATTTACCAATTCAAAAACTTGGGTATGAGGGAAATGGGTTGGAAAATACTTTACGGACAAATATGCTATAATGGCATGTCAACCTTGGGAAATTAAGGATCATAATATTTATAGACCAAATCCACATAAGATCAAACGTCACATTAACCAATGATATAAGGGTAAACAAATCCTCTGAAAAACTGATGACAAAAGCTAAAATAAATGTCATATATCAATGGAAATCGGGTATAATTTCCATTACCCAAGACCACCTAATCCAATCATATCATCAAATATAATCCTACATCATAATTTCAAACAAAACTCATTATGATCATAGTAGGGTATAAGTTCCATGTTGTACAATACAATAATCAATGGGGTTCCAAAACTTAACTATGGACTAGAGCATGTCTCAAATGGAAAAATGAACCTCTAATGGTGGGGGACTTTTGCCTAATCACATGGTGGAATACCATACCCACCTATATTATGGGAGAATCATGCCTTATCGATATCGCGGGAAAACACACCCCATTACCAAATGGAGGACCCAATACCTAAGGATGGAGATCTAAATCCCTAGACCCCACAGGGGTACCCAACTCTATAACTTATATAGTGGGGAAATTCCCTATACTACGAAGATATTAAGGGGGTTACGAATACAATTAAAATATAGAATGGATAAACCATAAACCAAAATCTTTTTATAAATGTAAGGAAAACTATATATACTATATACTTAATAAAATTTCATCAATAATAAATATTTAAGAACCATCATGATCTAAATGGAAGATCACTCAAAATAAACTACTTGTTTCCTAGTTCTAACACCCGAGAAAGAAGATATGATAAATAACATAAATTGTCTTATACATGGGATTTACTTCTTAAGTGCACAATATGTAGTCTCATAAACACCACTAAGTTATCTTGATGTGTGCAGTTGACCTAAATGACATTTACAATCATTATCATTGATAATGGAAGTCTCTGATCTATCTGATCATGGATAAAAAGAACATGTTGAGTCATATGGAAAGATACATGATATGTACTCATGTATACATGGTGTGTGAAAAGACCATTAAATTTGGCCTACCGGCATGTATTATATGCAATCTTGGTTGAAGTAACCTAACCCTATCCAATTTGTAGTCTTCTTGGGGTGGCACACTTGAATTACCTCCACATAGGGGCCTCGATGGGTTGGATCATGTCCCTTTGTCTCATTTCTTAATATATTAAATATTTAAACTCCAAGTGAATTTATTCATTCAATTAAGAATACCAATATAAAAGGGAGTTCAAGGAATAGTTTTAATTTTTTTCTTGATTGTCAAAAAAATTTAATCACAATATCATTCTTTTCTTATTATTAACATTGGAGTTTATTCTAAAAAACTTTTTGAAAGGAGATGACATCCTATGAAAGCATATATGATTCAATTTGGATGGTGTATAACATTGAATGAGGGTTATTTTTTAAACTTGTTAAGGGTTCTCCAGCAACCTCACTAATCTTAAAATGATTAAGATTATCGATGAGGTACCCATGAATTATTTTTTTATTTATTTTATTATTTCATCCCCTAAATGATCATATAGTTATTAATATTTATTTTATTTTATTGTAATATTTATATAGGTATATCCTATAAAAAAATTAATATTCATATCATTATTAGGTTTTATAGGACCTCATAATTACAAAAATTATTGGAATAAGCCTAAATAACATAGGATATATTTATTTGAAATTATGTCAACATATAAATGAAAGAATAATAAAAAAATATACCAAAAAATCTATGAATACCTTCTATGAAAATAATTTTAACTAACATACCAAATCAAATATAAATTGACATCAACTACTTATGGTATCCAATGACAAATGGAATCACCAAATTCATTGTAATGAACTTCTTAAATTCGAATAATTTTTATGATTCAACCATGTGATATGGAGAGAGAAAAATATATGGATAAGTATATTGATATTTTTAGGACATAGACATACAACCAACAAGTAAATGTTTACTTTCGTATATATGTTTTATTTATTAAACCTAAAATCACTAAACATTTTTACCATTTGGTTAATATTTGTATTCAATAAACATTAGACAGATTATTTCACCTATATAATTTATGTAAGTGACAATTAATTTATTTAAATGATTAAATTGAAATAAATCAATAATCTAGTTATGAAATATAATACTAATGGGGTGACAATCATAGATTTTATAATTAAAAATACACCACTAAACTACATCTAATGTTAATTGTTTAATAGAGATAGTGAAGTCACTACCTAAATGTTGATGTTATAGCTCATAATATAAGAAATAAAGTCCTCAATTAATTATTCATGTCGTAGTTTATGAAATATTAATTAGTATCCCACTTTTAATAAATCCTTATAGAAATTATTAAAAACAGTACAACACTTTCTAATCGATAAAAAATATTCTAGATTTGATTATATTATAAAATATCTAATTTTGTCTTGAAAACATTAAACCAAAAATTAATCCTTATTAAATGACCTAAATATGTGATCCTATAGGTATATATAATGCATCAAATAATCTGAATTTCTTAATACATAATTTTTATTAGAGATAAGACTATAAAAATGTCATTGCCACTCGTGTTATAGTGGGTCATAGTATATCTCGATCAGACAAACTCATATCTTCTTAGGAACATTTGACACCAGAAGAGGAATCTTGATAAATGATTTGATTACTTAAATAATTTCATTATCCTTGATATCAATTTTAGTCACCTTATATAGAATATTTTAATATTGTGAAGTCCAACACATAAATTCTTAATTCTCTAAAGTATATGACACAAATTAAATGAATACTCACATGTAATTCATCCAATTTGATTAGAAAATCACATGTTACAAATTTATGAATGAAAATTATTACATTTAGTATTATTCAACCGTGTACCCAAATTTCATAACTATAATAAAAAAAGAAAAATTAATTCTTGGTTGACAAATATAAACCAAATGGTTAGCACCAAACCAGAATACCCTCTAATTGGTTTAGTTTCCAGAAAGATGTATGAGTGGAATGGATGTATGAAAATTTAAATGAGGTATAAATTTTTAACCTTAGGAATTAGATATTCATATAAATAATAAATCCCTATGTATATCAATTACATAATTTCTCAGATTTTATGTTATATAATTTTTATGATGAATCCAAATAATAATTCATACTTATTAACTTATGATTCTTCTCAATATCATATAAAATACTCCATTAAGTCTAATCATAGTAAATAATCACACCCCATAATACTACATGATGGTCATATACTAGGGATAAATCAAAGTCATACATTATAGAGTTTTATTGTTTTACTCTCTTGTGAAATATACAACATATAAGAATAAATAATATATAAAAATTTCCATTGCTATAAAATCATGATATAATTATATTGGAAACTATTATTATATTTACATTACCATATATCTAATATCCAAATAATTTTGATAAATCTCATTCTTATATAAAATTAATAGATTTTTCGAAAAAACATTTACATTAGTCTTTGTAGATATAAAAAAAATATTTATAACACACCTCTTAAAAATTTATCAATTATTTGAATGAGATGATATTTTTTAAGGATTTGGTTATTCCTTTTTGTGAGTCTAAGGTTCATAGGAATTAAAAATTTATCCATTACTATAATATTAGATTCCAATATTCCTAATATACAAGGTAACATTTCAAATTTAGTATCAAACTAATTGATACCAATAGAACCCCAACAACTATCTACATCACTAAAGTACTCAACCATTATTCTCAAACAATACATTATGGATTCATTGGAACTATAACTATTAATAAATATACAATTGATGGAAAACAGTAATCAAGTTTATGATTTTGAATCATCATTTTTAATTTCAATTCATGAATGATTGTGACCATATAAAATGATACCTATATCACCATTGATGACCATGGACATATCATTAGTTATTATCAATTATTAATGATCTTAAAAACTAAAATGTGGCTACTATCACTGGGACACGATTGGTATATAAAACTTATGCTCAAGTCATATTAGATATTTGGTCAATTTCAGAACATATAAAATTTAATAAATTTAATTTTTGATGTATATGGAATGTTTTACATGCATTTTCTCTTTAACTCATTAAAAGTATAATGACTCTTTATAATAAAATCACTATATAACAGTTATTAAGAAAACCTATTGTTGTTATCCATGAAAACCCTCCATTTAATTTTTAAAAAACATATGGGTTGACTCAGACAAAGAGACCCCTTTGATATATCTATATAGAAAATTATACCCAGTTCTTAGGATACTTCACCCTTGTATTTCATTAATAATGATTTTGATAGCCATATATTGATATAATGAAAATTTAAGATATCATTTATGATGGGTGGTTTTCCAACCACATATGATGAGATGAAAAATAAAACACACCCACTAACCTATATATATATATATATAATATTCTCATATATGTCACTAATGAAAGAAAAATGTTTGATTGAATCTAGAACATGGTTTTTTCATCCATAAGAAGGATACATTAATGTATAAATATATCGTTGAAATTTTTAAACCATAATGATACCTATTGTATCCTCAAAATGTTTTGGTTCTATGAAACACACATACCAAAATAAATCCTATTAGGGAAATAATTTTTATTACCCATTTGATATATCCTATAATTATAATGAGCTATTCTGCTAAAAAATATTTAAAAATAATTTTTCCTTGTTATTCCTAAAAATTATTCTCCATAGGTAATTACATGATTTTGTATACCCTTTTGGAAGTAAAAAATTTTTATAGGTAGAAACTCCACCATAATGTTTTGTTTAATTTCTAAAACCCCGCTTTCACCCTATGTGTATCATTCCTTCATGTGGATCCATCAAATTCAAAACATAGTGAGGTCATTCGTTTCATTGAAAAAAATTAAATTACATTTTATATTCATAATTATAACTAGTGTAGTAGCATTTAGGGATTAACCCACAATGATGGGGTGTGTACTAAAAGGGAATAAAAGAAAAAAATCATAGAAATTACTAATTGTACACATAAGAGGAAAAATAGTTGAAATAGAATTAGTATAGGGTTTTTATAATTTTTATAGAGTAAAAATGTTTAAAACACTGAAAGAAGTCATAAAATAACAAAATATATTAAAACAACAATGATAGTGATTAGACAATTGATGTGGATATGAGAATTTTCGAATGGTTTATGTAAAATTATTTTTCCCTTATTCTTAATAGATTATAAAATTAGGACTCAAAGATTCAATATGTCACTAATGACATTTTTTGTGGATGTTAATACCTATCTAGATGAATTCAGTGTTCTATAAACCACAATATTTTCAAACACTAGGAGATATAATGCCGGTTTTTTCAATATGAAATTTTTATTTTATCTTGGAAGATAAAACCCTAGTTAAATAATGATATAATGAATAATTAATGGGATGAAAATAAAAAATCCCAGACCAATATTCCACTAAATGGTGAACCGATACCATTTTGCCACATGGTCTCAAGTGCATCCCCTTAAATGTAAGGGGATACCAACAAGAAGGGAGGGCCTATGATGTGTATTTGTGGAGACTATTACCTCTTATTAGAGTGTAACACAATATTATCAATCATACAAATCAATAGAAAATGTAGTAAATCATTAATAATTAGGAATATATCCCATATATAAAAATTCCTAAACAATTCCATTTGTAATCTCATATACAAAATGATGATGTTACATGTATTTTCATATGTCTACAAAGAATCCAATGTTGGTATTCACACATCAGTACGATACATGTAGCAAAACACCAAAAGGGCCAAAAACTATCATATCTACAAAAATGAGCCTAACGGTGGCCTGAATAGGGTTTGAGATACTATACCAGTAGGCCACCACCCAATCTCTCTATAAAAATTAATGTTTTATGAATATAAGATATATAATAGTACATGGTATATAGAAGATATGAAACATTAAATATGTAAAGTGACATTTTCACTCCAACTAAGGATACATACAAAGATAGTATAATGCTTCTATTACAAAGAATCATTAAAGGAAAATGAATTGACCACTATAACCATTTCATATACACAATATATAATATCACACACATCCTTTACATTTTATCTATATATCAAAATCAACCATTGAAACATCATATGATAAGAAGTGCCACCATTTTCCATGATTGAGTTGTATAATCAAGCATGTCACATTAATCATGATAATTCTGTAAAATTAGATGATTCAGACCCCACAAGGATAGATCCAATGTATATATGACCAAGGAATAATCATCATGACCCAAGATCATCTTGTTGTAACCTTGATGACATAACATGTGAAGTCCCAGGATCATGTCAACATACCATGTCCAATGCGAGTCCATCAAGATGGATCCAAGGGGTAGAAATTCCCTTATCATCCTATGAAATTATGATCCATGGAGAATATAGGTTGAAGGTATCTTCTACTTTAAATCAAGACCAATGGGTTAAACATCCATTGAATCTAAATGTAATCAAGATCCATGGTGAATCAACCAAGGCATCCAATACCATTTCAATTCAGATCTCATTCCATTCATCACTTAATAAGTATTCAAGTTCCAATAGGATAACCACTCATATAAAAATACATTCAATTACATCCAATGTGTTTACCAAATAATATAAGAATTACATATAAACCATTTAATCAAATCAAGCAAGGCATATCAATTAAACACATGGAAAAGAAAGAATATCAATCACCTAATTAATCAATTCAATTCATTAAAATTTATTATTGGATTACTCTAACTGGGAATGAATAATACTCACCCCATGGGTAGTATATTAAATGGTAAATCTCAATGTTTCATCCCATCAGTGACCTTTGTTGTGGAAATTGCCTCCAACAAGTATCAACGAACTAGTGGGCATCCCTAGCAGGTTCCATTAATTCAATTTTATTAATAAATTAATTTTTGAGGCCATAAATAAAATTATTATGAATGAAACAATGTAAAATATCTCTATAGATCACAAAAAAACTCTATAAAAGAATAGAGAACCCACCATAGGTCTGCAGTAGAGTGCAGCTCAAATATCATTTGCTGATTCAACTCAAATCAGGGGGGACATGAAGAACAGATGAAGAAAATAGAAATATGCCATATTATCTTACCCCTAAATAGAGATAATGATACTAGGTCAAATAAAGAATGTCTCAAAATTATTTTTGTATGTACAGGAATAGATCCAATGGGATGAAAGTCTTTCGATACTGAGCATTGATGAAAAATATGTGGCAAAGCCTAGGAATTGGATTCAAAATGGAGCTCTCAGGGGTGTGCTTCTTCTAATGGTGGTGAATGAGAATTGTATTTAGGTTTAATATATTTTTAAGTAAAATGTATTCATATTACCCTAAATATCTTGGCTGAATGATGTGGATTTACATTTGGACAAACATTTCATCCATCATGCACCCTTCACTGTAAGGAGTGGCAATACACATGGTTAGTGAACATGGTTTCCCTAACCATGTGAAAACCATGTCTGAACCAAATTTAAAAAATTAAAAAGGCCATATTAAGGCATTGTGCATACATCGACATGGTTTCCTCTAACTATGCGACCAATAGCATCCCACTATCAATCCCCACATGGTTAGGAGTAACCATGCGTCTTACCTCGTACGGTTCCAACTAACCATTTCACGTACCTTATTTTTTTTTAAAATCATTTTTTGGGATTCATGCATGCCCCAAACAACCCCAGTAAACCCATGATCTCAATGGGTATTCATATTTGGTTGTTAAAAAGCATTTAACCAAAAATTTAAGAGATTTATATCTCATGAAATCCTGGATCATACAATCATCTCCCCTGAAAGCAATTTTCCCATAAATTTCCCTCACAAGGGTGTTCATAAATCACCTGATAATAACATTGTCCACTAAGAACGTATATTGACCTCCAAATACCAAGTCACTACTTGTAAATAGTCATGTTTCCAAAGCACCCATATGAGAGAAAATGACCGGCCTCATAGAACCATTGTGATCCTATCAACGATATGATTAGGTTGATTCTCTAAGGATGCATCAACCTGAAACTCCACCTCATATAGATGTAGTGTATGAGGTGACTCTGAATGATATTGATGTGTCTAAGAGACTTGGATTTTGTCATGTATGGAATGGTACCTCTGAGGTAATTGCAACTGATATCCTATTAGACTGACTCTCTCCATAATCTCAAACAACCCAACATATCATTGTGAATGAATAACCTATCTCTTAATTAATCTACGTACTAGCCATGATGAGATACGTAAAAAGATCAAATCAACAACCTCAAACTCAAAGTGTCATCTGCTATGATCAACATAAGATTTCTATAAAGATTGTGAAGTAGCCATCTACTTTTGATGAACTGGACATACTCTAAAGTCTCCTAAATGATACACGGTCATAGCAAACCAAAATCACACACCATTATCCAACACACGGGTGATTTCCATTGTCTACATTACAAATACTTATATGGTTCCTTTTGTATTGTCATCTGATATTTATTGTTGTAGGAAAACACAACAAGGTGAATATTACTCTCTAAAGAGTCCCCAAAATATAGGATGCATGATTCCAACATTTCCTCAAGCACCTGAACTATATGCTCTATCAAGAAATTAGATGGAGGGTGGTATTCCATGAATAGAAGAAACTATGTACCTAATAATCTCTGAAAACTCTTCCAAATATGAGATGTAAACTCAGTTTCAATAGCTAAATTGATAGTACGAGGGACCCCATGATTTTGTACTATCTCTAAGATGAACAACCTACAATTATCATCCACACTAAAACTATCCTTGATTAGAAGGAAATGGGAAACCATCATGAACCTATCAAACACAACCCCTAAAAGATCACTACCACAAGAAGGCCTCTGTAAACCTATCATGAAATACATCATGATGTCATCACATTTACACTCTATAATAGGTAACTATTGTAGAAGTTTGGATACTCACTAATGTTCCAAATTCACATGATAATATGTGGAACACATCCTAATAAAACTAGCCACCTCATGTTTCATACTCGTCAACAAGTACTGGAGAGGTAAATCACAATACATATTATTCCCACTAAGATGATATACCCAATGTGTGGAAGGAAACTCCTGCATAATCTCCTTGAATATTTCCACTGGAACTCATACACAACAATGGATGTGCTAGATCCCAACTTTTATTATAGTCAAACTAGGAGGGGGGTCCTCACACTACACTCTCCCATAGGAATATTCCCTAAAAATATGAAAGTTTTTATAATTACCCTTACCTTTTAGACAAATTATTCCATGATTTAAAGCATCACTAACATACAATAACAAGAGAGGGATCATAAATTCTAGTGTCTTTGGATGATTAGTTACATGAATAAAAAGCATGAAACCAAAATAAAAACATCTTTTATTTAATCATCATAACGAGATCATAACTTCTATTGAGCCCTTACATCAACATAGGATAAACTGTATAATACATGGAAAATGGTATAAAATAAAAAACTAGTAGGGGGAATAATTATATGAGAAAATCATAGAACATGGGTTTGAATGTATTCAATAGTGACACAAAAAGGCATGGAACATTAATAAATATAGGGAATCAGAACATGTAGAACATTGGATCTTGTAATCATATAATCATAGTAATGTGTAAATGACCTAAAATATGAAATAAACATGATTCTAGAATATCTTCAATGACCATTTCATGTTATGGAGTATGAGTCATGGCTAACATACAAGATCATTTCACACAGATGACCAAGTCCCATAATGTAAAAATGTTTACACCTTGTCCCAACATGATGTCTCATGAGACTAAACATTTACCAATGCATTAGAACACTATCTAGGTGCACCCATCATAATATTTTCATGTATATAAGTTCCACATTAATAAAAACAAATAAGGAATAAATATATGGTTTACCTGATGAATGAAATGTGTATCATAATCTTTTCATGAGGAATAAACAAAGGGTGTATAATATTTATTTTCATGAAATAATGGATTAAAAATATACATGGAAATTATAACGGAAAGTAGGAAAAGATCATGATAAATTATTTATAACTAAAGTTAAAACATTTAAAAAGTTTTATTAATAAACATTTGAACTGAGCCACTTTGGTGTGGTTAAATAGAATATATAGGCGTCTTTAATGTGGGAAAAGGTTTATTTTTTGTATAAAAACGAAAATTAACTATGGTAGGTTTTCATGAAAATAATAGTTATTATTGAAAAATATTACTATCATAAAATAGATTATGGAGTGTTCATGAAATGGGTAATAAATTGGATTGTTCCGTTTAATTGGGTTTTCTCATCAGGAAGAATTGAAAAGAGAACCTTATAAAACTTTTATTTCCCCATAAAGGATGTATAATTGAGATACATACATATTTTTAGTAAATTTAAGTGAGATTTAGGAGGAGAAAATAATAATAATTCATAATTACATTGGTGTAAAGAGATAGAAAGCATAGCCTGAAGTAAAAAATGGGGGTTCAGAGAGAATCCCTAAATTTATGTCTGAAATTGTTCTGCACTTGCACTTAATATCTTGGATAATGAAATTATATTAATTAATAATTTAATTAATATCCTCTAAAACATATATTTTATTTATTATATTTTTATTAAATTCAATTTTTTAATTTTTTATGAATTACTAGATTCAATTTTATTATTCTGGGAGTTTTGTTTCCTTGGTTTTCATGATTTGTTTTCTTGTATACATGTGTGGAAGATCATGTAAATTGAGAATAATTTTACAAAAATGAAATTATAGGTTATTAATGAAATTTTATAAGAATAAGTTTTCTTAAAGTTTTTTTAATATATTAGGATCATTCAATAAATAAAATATTAATGATAATCGTTTAGATTATTTTGGGGGTTTAATGATCAACACAAACTATTTTTGTTATATTATTAAAATTATTTGTGAATACATATTTGTTAGTTACATAAATTAAAACAGTTAATAAAATAAATATTACAATCTAATAATTTTATTATAATGGTTTTATGCCCAATCATGAAGGCGATAATGGAAATTAAAAAGTCATCATCCTCTAATGCGATAAATCAACCCATCAGGGAAGATGTTTTCATTTTTTTAGAAACAAATGGGGCAGAGAATATAATTGAGGGTGGATATAAAACCTACATAATAAATTTATATTATATAAGAGATACTATAGTTATTATTACACTTGAGGATAGTAAGGTGAGCATAAGATAAGAAAATAAAATAAATTTAATGCGAATTAGTATAAAATGAAAGATTATTTTACCTCTTGAACTTCTTATCCTTGAGAACCTCTATAAAAAAATTTGGAATGATATTTCGGAGAGAACAATAATACTAGAAAGTGGGTATGAGGTCTTGGATGCGTATTGGGAAGAATATAATAATTATATAAGAACGTTCTTGTGTGTGGAGAAGGGGCGGTGAGGGGTGGTATTTATACGGGAGGAGAGGGACATTTTTTGATTATTTTGTTCATTTAATTATTATTTTGGCTCTTCAAATGAAATAGTGTCTTTTATTCTGACTAATTATAGTAACTATTTCATGTGAGTTTAAAATAATGGGTACATACCTCATTCATACATCATCCATGACTCAATAATTTATGTGTTTACCTTATATTGTAAATTACCGTATTTCTATATTCACCAAAAAATAAGAATTTTTAATAAATTCCAAAAATCAAACCTAAAATTTTTTCAACATGTATAATTAAAAAATGGAATCCATTTTATGAATATAATTTTCTACATATGATAAATAAAGTCAGAATTTTTTTGAAAAATATGTATTTGAAAATTATAACTGATTTTGTAACACTTTGAAAATTTAATTCAGGTCTCATAAAATATCGTATAATCATATGAAAATATACATTTTATTTATCAATCCATTTTAATAAAATAAATTTTATTTTAAATAATTATATCAATTATAAAATTTTAATTAAATATCTATGTTTCAAAATAATATCAATACTTATTTTATCAATCTAAAAACATTTTCTTACTTATACCATGATATAAATATATCATATTTTCATATATAAGATACATAATATTTTTTATACTTCTATTGGTGAGGTAACTATTCTATTGTCTAGGTTACTATTCTTAATGTCCTCATTACTATTTAAATGTTCATATTTCAATTCAATTAGTTTAGTTTCTTTATTTTCATCTAATACCACTTATTTAATTAATTCTTTATTTATAATTTTTTATTGTGTTCCATAAGTGATGTTTATATGATTTTTGATATATAAAATTATTATAAGATGGAAAATTTTATTGTTTAATGTTTGGGTTGTTAAATTATTCCCAATTATGAAATTACAGCCTTGAAATTTTGTTTAATATACTAAGGTGAACAAAAGTGAAGGTAATTATCCTTCATCACATCCTATATATTTCATGATACTTATTCATACTTATGGTTTATCCATATTACTGTGACCAGGTGATTAGTCTTATTGCTTAGATAATTCTTTCTATTTTCCAAGATCTTAATTGGTTTCTCCTCTTATGAGAGATCATTTTCCAATTGTACCACCTCTAAATTCCGTACATGTAATGGATTAGGTATGTAGACTCTCAAGAGGGATACATGGAATGCATCATTTACATGAGACATGGTATGTCTAAGTGCTAGTCTATTGTCCACAACTCTGACATGATCCAAAATATCTAAGGGGATGATATACCTAGGACTCATCATTCTATTCATCCAAAATCTCATGATCCTCTTCCATGGAGATATTTATAGGAATAAAATGTATGTAATCTCAAACCATAGATCATATTGACGATTTTCTACATAGAATTTCAGTTGACTTTGGGATGTTGTGATGTTATTCTCTATTGGTTTCAAATTTTATACCATTTTATTTACCATTTAATTTCCTAAAATCTTATTTTCACCAACTTCATCCTAGCATTCAGGTGTTATGCATATTGTTTCATAATGGGATTCATATAGATCCATTTGGATGTTGATGTGAAAACTACTATGGTAAGAGATCTCGACTAGAGGTAGAGTTTTTCCATATACTCCATTAAATTCTATATAAGATGCTATAAAAACATCTTACTGTGTATAAATAGTCTACTAATATTGTACACCAGTTAAAGTAAAAACCTGGTTCTTCCTCTAATGAACAGATCATTCATGTTCAGTTTATATTTAAGAAAATGGGGGAAAAGAGGACAAGGGCTAGCAGATGTCTGGTTACATAAAGTGACTAGGGACTGAATGTTGTGTACACTTATGTACATCCCATTTATAGAGGGATACATTCCAAGTAGTCAAAGTACACAACCATGTAAGGTTCTTACTAAGAGTTGAAAGGACACGACCTTTATTCTCATGAAGATGGTGTATACTTTTTTAAAATTATTATGTCGGGTTATAGCATCATTTTTTCAAATGGATTGAAACCTACCCCCTTCAACGAGTAGTGTTCCCAAGAAATATTAATGGGAAGCTGCCTCTTATTTTGTCATTAAATCTCCAATTCGAATAATGTTGAATGAATTGGATTCCCCATGGTGTGATCTTGATTCATTTTCAACATTTATTTTTGATATCATCTCTCGATTAATTTATCAAACGTTTAGAGTTATTTTCTCTTTTTGTGGATCTATTTCATTCTAGGTAAAATCAAAACCCCACGCTGGATAAGGAGAATCATACAAGTATGAGGTAGGGGGTTTTTCCATTCGTTGATTGTAGAGTTGATTATAAGTGACATAGTTTGGAAAAACACATTTTTGGGTGTCTCATGATTTAATAATGAACACAATTATTGTGTATTAATTATTAGGTAATTAATTAGATGATTTGAAACCATGTATATGGTGTGAAACTTGATTTAGGGCCACCCCATTGGTGCATATCCCCTGGATGACCATTTTTCTAAGAATACCTATGACGAATGACTTGAATTCCAATTCTTGGGTTGTTAAAAGTGTATTTCTCATTATATGAATTTCTCATGAGAGATACTTGTTATGATAATCCTTTTGAATGTTTAAATTTCTCAATAGGATAGTTATATGTTTTTCCAATGTGAGATTCCTAGTTTTTTCATGTAATAGTTTAATTTACATGTGTCTATTATTATGTATGTTGTTCCCATGTGAGTTAATTATTTTAAGTCAAAGTGATATTTTAATTAACATATCTTGATTTGGAGATAGAATTTTTAATTGAATTAAATAATAAAATAGATAATTATAAGTGGGTAAGCCATTTTCTTGGTTAAAATATAATGTCTATCTAATGTGAAAAATTTCACCTTATATACATTGGGTGAACCATTGTCTCAGTTAAAAGATAATCAATGGACTCAAAAGGGTAACTATGTAAATTCTATTAGTGAGCCATTGGTATGGTAGTAGGGCTCATTGAATCTCATTTAAAATGTTGAGTGAACCTAGAATCTTTCAAGGGATACCCTAGTTTGGCTCTATTGACAAATTATTAAATTATTATTATGTTAGGAGATGAGGGTTGCATTTATACAAGGGTTCATCGGGCATAGGATAAACCTTAATAATTTTATTTAATCCAATGGAATTGAATGATGATATATATTGACTAATGATGAATCTTCCATTCCAAAGAACAATATTGGATTCGATCTTCACCTATACATGACTATATTACCTTCTAAATCATCTATTTTTCTTACTTTTGAGTACCTATTGTTTACAACATTCACTATTGTAAAGTACCTATTATATATATTCAATGATATATTGGAACAAACCTTGAGTGGTTTCCTTCTATGATATGCACTCACACCCTATTTGGTTCATGTTTTCTTATCCATATAGATTATATGATTGAAGGTGGTGACAATGGAATGTGCCCTGCTACCGGTACATGATGTGATGCTCAGGAGTTGGAGAGAATGGGACCAAGCTGAGGCTTTTGATTCATCTTATTCGCATTCTTTTTATTTGGTCATTGAGACATATATTCTACATTACAGTAGTGTACTTTTTTTCCTTCTTTGAGAGAATATATAACATACTACATCATCTTTGATATGGAATGATGCTTGGTTATTTACCTTATTTGTCTTCTGAAGTTTATTTCAGTTGTATGTTATTTTATTATTTATCTATTTTATATTATTTATTCTGATGTGTTACACCATACAAATGGGGGTGTAGTTTCCCTACTATCACACCTTAGACCCTCACATCTAGTCGGTAGCCTCTGGCATTTGGGTAAATGCACTTGTGGCCATGCGGCCAATCTGTTACGAGACACAAGTTGAGTAGAATCTAGATTTGAGTCACTAAAAAGTGGTATCAGAGGATTTATTCACTGATTTTTTTACATTATGGCGATGATATAAAGAAAATGTAATTTGGAAATTAGTTGTTCCCAAGAGTATCTAACCCAGGTACAAGGAAAATCCAAATTGTCTCAAATTGAATTGTGATTTTGAATTTTTAGCTATTACTGTTGATTCGATGTCACCATTGGGTGGCAACATTGATTTTTGTTGTTATTATTGATATAATTGTGGTTATATTTTTTTTGAAACCTGATGAGATGAGGGTATTCTATCTCATGAGCTATATTGTAACTTGTTAGAAATCACATTCATTTCATTATTGTTACGCCATTTAGAGCAAATTACCAATTGTTTTTTGTGATAGATATCATGCCAGATATTCATTATGTTGTCCAAGGTACCATGGTAGATATGTCTTCTTTTGTGATATGAGTATTGGTACGTGTTATGGTTGAATTTGATGGATGCAAGACTTTGGTTCCTGATGAGTATGGGCACTCTTGGATATGAATTTAGTGGTTAATCTTTCGGCCATGGGATATTGATTTTGTTGTTCTGTGCTATATATGGATACCAATATTTTATTTGAGTGGTGTATGGTCTCCCACATATCATAATTTGGAACACCATTGTTTTACATTAAAAAAATGGGTTCTAGGGAAGTTTCAAAGACTTATTGTCCTTAAGCCTAGACAACATGGCGTGTAATGTTGTGAACACATGCCATGTATTCTTCTGTTCTGAAAGAAAATAACATTTTATGTAAATTATTTGAACTCATTGTACACGTTGTGTAGTTTTTGATAGCTTGTCTATCCTTGTGATGGAGAACATGGGTTGTGTTATTTTTGTTAGTGCACGCCATGTACGAAAGATACACACCATGTATTTTTACATAGACGGACCCCATGTGACATTGGCCATGTGGATGTACATGGTCAGGAGGGAAGACATGTGTATATGACCTATGTTAGCTAGAAATGCCATGTACCTAGAATGATTACACAACCAAGGAAGCTGGATTCAAAGGCCCAAATGAGTTCTTAAGTATACGTGATGTGTAAGGTTTCTACACACTGTCTACTCTTTATTTTTCAATATTGGGGTATTTTCGTCTCCTGTTTAGTTATTGTGCTCTTGAATAGTGAGCCTCGATGATCTTTAACTAAGGTGTGTGATTGACCTTGTAGATTCATGCCACCCTGATGACCTCCATTTTAGTTCCCGGAGAGTAAATATGGTCACACCCAGAAGGTGGGCTTCTACTAATGGAGGATAATGAGATTTATATTTTTGATTAATAGATTTTTTAGGGAAAATATTCATTTTAACCAAAAATATAGGCCACATGGTTTGGATGCACACTTTTCCAAACCACTGACCAACCATGAACCCTTCACTGTTAGGAGGGGCACCTTGCACAATTAGTATGCACGGCTTTCCAAACCATGAAAAAATATTTGTATCAATCTAAATTAAAAAACAACTGAGTCCATTGCAAAAGCATGTGCCTCCTTCCTCATGATTTCATCAAACTGTTTAGCTAGTGGAAACCCACTATCTATCCCTACATGACTAGGAGTAACCATTTGACCTAGCATACATGATTACTACTAACCATGTGGCATGATTTATTTTCCCAAAAATTTGGGTTTGATGGTCCAAACAAGCCCCAAACATCACTGGTACACCAGTGACCTGAAAGGGTATTCAAATTAAGCTGTAAAAATATATTTAAACCAATATTAAAGATATTCATGCCTTAAAAAAATCCTAGGATCTTACATTCAACCACACAATCTTATTTCCCCATAAAGAATCCATCCCAAAATCATGTTCAAAAAATAAATATATAAATAATTCATAATTGTAAGTAAAAATAATGATAATGAAATTATGGACTCTTCCCCATCAATCTGACTCCATTATTAGTTCTTCATTATATCAATTACAACCTATGTCCTATTGTCGCCCAGTGTCTCCCTCTTTAAAAATGATAGATACAATAAATAAACGATCACCTATTGAATGTTAATTCCCTACCACTTTATAATGAGGTCTAATTCTAATTCGTATCTATAAAGCTCGTGGTTATCATCACAAACATAAAATATATAGAATCCATATGTTTACATGTATTTTTTAATACCTTCCCTAGGTGAATCTAGTTGAACCGCTCTTACGGAATGCAATCCTCCAACATGTATCATTCTTTGAAACCATGCATGCTGAACATAGACACAAATATCAACTCAATTCACTACTCAAATTCTTCCTTGAAAAACTTAGAGATGATTTTCCTTATGTCAATCGTGAAAATTATTAAACTCCATGTCTGATACCCACTTCTTTTTTTTAATTGAGAAAATTGGGATAACATGTAATTTTAATCCATTTTATAAACCATTTTAAAAATCTCACTAAATGTGGGAGTGGAATTCTATAAGATTAGATAATTATTGAAGATATAGCTTTTGGGAGAGTTGATACTTATGGAATAAGACCTTGATATTTACGTGGAAGTTTATTATACTTTCAAAAGTTATGTTTTTAAATAGGCCCTATGTGTAGATGGTGCCTATATAGATAAGTCCCCATAAAGATGATATTTTTATAGGTAGTCCTTCAGGAATATAATTATTATGATAAAGAGAATCATACTAATATAAATCAACCTATAGTGAAAAGTAAAAGTCTTTATGAAAATTATCAATTCTAAATACAAAATAAAATTTCATTCAAAATAAACATTGAAATAGTATTTTTAAAAAAATATGAATTCAAATGTATTATAAAAAATTATATTTAACATAAAATTAGGTACTTTAAAATTAATGACTTAAAAAACAATTTTTCTAATTATCTGAAAATCAGAACAATGAAAAATTAATCATTATGGCCCCAAAACCTCATTTTTACTCAAATATTCAATGAATTGTAATTTCAAATCAAATTTATGTGTATTAAATATTTATCAATTTAAAATATCATTTTTTTCAAAAAAACTCATTAAATTTTCCAAAAATAGATTTGGAAACATATATCAAATTTGGTCCATATCAAATTATCCCACACTTCACACATTGCATGTCCTCAAGTAAATAATTCGTCAAATTTACTAGAAGTTAATTAATCATAAAAATGAAATAAATACAATTCCATATTAGAAGTTATTATGAAAAATTATTTCCACTGTGGATTCTTCCATATAAGAAATATTGATTAGTCTTCTATAAAATAATAATTTTGTCGAAAAGTTGGTTTCTAGTTTTACAAAAGTGATTTAATTTAATTTTTTTGAAATAATTTGAAAAAAATTACATTGAATTTTGATCCTCTTACAAACATATCTTTTCCTATATGGTGATAGACACACATATTTCATCACATAATATAATTAGACACAACCGGTGGTTACCATATTTTAATTACAAAATGGTGGTATAATTAAATCACACAAATGATTCTTCATAAAGAACCAAAATATCAAAATGGATTATGTGTTAATTTTATAGATCTTTTAAATAAAAAACATGTGATTTTAAATATAGAAAAAATTCACACTAAATTATGTTGGTAAATCTTACTCCAAACATTTCACTAAAAGAAATTATTTTTTTGAGGGAAATATAAATGATGTTGCAAAATTAAATCCAGGGTAGAATTGAAAATATTAGGTTTATAAGGACAATTAAACCTAACTCAAATCAAATTAGATTTAAATTAATGTGAAAAAGGATGAAATTATGGTTCTATTAAAGAACATTGAGTTATCATATTCATATGATCATTTATTCCAATTCTATTGGATATTATCTTAATAATTTTGTATTCATTATTTTGTTGAAATAGAATCCTGAAAATGATTCCAAGAAAGGTATATATCTAAAAAGTAATATGTCATATTATTTAATAATGGAACGAACATGAATGATTGATAATTTTATTATATGGTTATTATTATGGAATAATTATGGTCCCTAGTCAGAACTAAGGTAGTAAAATTGATATTTAAAAAAATAAATCACAAAACAATTAACTATTTTCTTTAGTGGGTGATATTTTTCAATTATATTTGTTTATATTATAAAATATATAAGGATTATATAGATTATCTATGTAATATTATTTTTTAGTTCTGATTTAAAATTTTGAAAAAAGATATTAAATGATATCAATAGCCTATAAAAGTTATTTATGATTTTCTGAACCAAGTTGCAAAGTTGTTGTTATCGGAAGATGGAAGATTTTTTTGCTGAAAGTGTTGTATTTTTTTTCAAATAAAATAGAATCAACTCACTTTGTAAAATTTGGTGATCAGAAACAGAAAGATAATCCTTGGATCGGACACATAATTCTAAATAACTTCCAATAGTTTGTGAAAACATTTGCTTATAGAAATGGGTCATCACAGTCACCTTGGGTTTGAAAAGAGAGTTTTAATTGGAATGATAATGCATATTAGAGTTTGAATTACCCCTATTGAAATATGAAGATTCTTTTTTGATCATGGAGTTCTCACAAACCATCTGTTATCTAGGAAACTTATGATGCAATCCTTATAATTGAAAAGGGGAGAACAAGTGCTACCAATCAGATTGATTCATGGTTAGAAAGGAGGTAGTGTTAGGTGGATGGGATGATATATTAATTTACAATATATTTTAAATGATGATATGTCTATCTTAAAAGTTATCATCGTAATAAATATGTCATGAATACTATAGAGAGTTTGTGAAATAAGAAACTCATTATTTCTAGTCTTAGTTTATCGGGTTGAGAACACATGATGTAGAATTGTTTGAAGGCATTGATGTTTTTTTGGAAAGTGAGACGATGAATATATTGGTTTTCAATCATTAAAAATATCCACAACAACAAAATCATTGAAGAAATATACTAATAAGGAATGAATTTTTTGCTGAAACTAGTTCATGGGATGTGGTGTACCGCTGATAATCAGAGTAATTTTGAAACTGATTGTCCAAAGAACTAATATTTGAAAAAGGCACTAAGAGGAAAAACTACTGGTTTAAGAATATCTATAAGTGGAGGTTGTTGATAATTTAGATAAATTAAATGTTGTTGGGATTGATGAAAAATGACATCATAGATCAATTAATAATGTAGTCATCCATTTTCATCAGTATGAATTGTTTTTCTGTAAATTAGTCCATGGTTGAATGAAGAAATTTGACATGTCATCAAATAGGTCAATAATCATTTGAAATTAGGTGGTGTTAACTCTTCGGATGAGAGGTGAAAATGATTCATCAAAATGAGTTACATACAAATCAATTAGGAGCACACAATGATAAATCTCATCAGATTATATACTTTATTGGATAAATAATCATCAGTCTCTAGAAAATAAGAAAAATAGGATTTTTTTAATCACTTACAAAAATGATGAAAAATCATTTTCTAGGGAGTTTGAATCCAGTTTTGATGTTTTCCCATGTTTGATGGAATATTTATAAGTTTTTACTTTTTTTTTTTGGAAAAAAAGGCAACTAAATTATTATAATGTTGAAAAAATGTTTATGAAAAAATGGTTACAATGTTTTACATATAATAGTTAGTATAGCGAATTAGAATGAGTAGTTTGTTTTTAGTTGGTATCGATCAATTTAATGATATGTCTTAAATAATAATGTGTTAACAAGTGGGTCAATAAAATCAAAGTGGCCATATGTCTTTAACATAATGAATAAAAATAATAATGATAATAAAACTTAAACTAATGAACTATAAGAAAGTTTGAGGTTAGCTAATGCTGTGAGAATATTCAAGTATGATTTCCAAGAAATGAAAATTGATGAGAAGAACTAAATAAGTCAAATATGAATAAAAAATTAAAGGGGAAATTGAATATTTGGGAAATATTGTTACGCGGTAAAATATTTCAGATTCCCACCTAAACTATTATTGGAGGAATTAAAAAAGGAGGAGAGTACATTGTAATTTTTGATGGATCTGAACACCATTCACATATGGATGAAGAGACTAATGCTCTGATATTTTTTTGGGATGAAGTCTCTGTGCAAAACATTTCGTGGGGATGATTTTATAATATAAGAAGAAGTAGGAAGATCATATTTAGTTGTTATAAAATCAGACAGAGAAATTGAAAAGGGATTTCTGAATAGTGGTAGAAGTATTTCCCAATTATTTCAATGGTATTATAATAATGTTATATTTATAGATATAGAAATAGGACTGAATAATCGTACTTGTAAATTATAATGAGTATCATTACAAATTCCAGAGAAGTTTTTCCTGTTGTTGGGTAGGAAAGTGAAGAATCATTTTGATGTTTCAATTTGTGAAAGCATAAAATGTATGACAGTAACATGTTTTGAAGAAACTATTAAATGCTTCTTAACTTGTTAAAAACATTTGTATTACATAAATTCATGATACCCAAAGTACCCACACTATTTTACTGAACATAGTTCTACATAATTTTATAATTATATCCTACATGTTTTATATTCACAAATGATGGATTTATAGTATATTTTGTGGTATTGGATTGTTTCCAAACCATAAAAAGGATGTAGATACTCTTGTTGAATATTGAACCTTGTAAATTATATTGTATATATGGATGTATGACTGTTTAGTTTTCAATCAATTGATAAATCATTAATTGGAGGAAGTGGTTTTTTGAAATGAAAGGAATCTTAAATGAAATTTTTTTTACTGATTCACCCCTCCCCCTATCAGTGATCCATTGATCCAGTATAGGAAACATCAATTAGTAATATATTGAAGGTACCCTTCGTTTACTCTTTAATTATTATTTTGAAGAGAAGTTGTGTTAGAGAAACTAAATTGAGTGAAAAATGGATTCTAGTCTTTGATGGTAAGAACTATAATATATGGAAATATATAATATTTCCTTATCTCAGGTCTCTTGTGTTTGATGTTCTTTAGGCTACAACAAAGGTATTTCCTATTATTGCTGAAATATTTTCTCTTACATCAATTAATAATGAGAATATTCAGAATTATGGAAGAGCTAAGAATGTTTTTTTCTCATCACTTTCTAAAAGTTATTTTTTAATAGTGAAAGGTGTTTCCTATAATAAAGTTATCTTGGATAATTTGAAGAAAATTTATGAAGGAAATAAAAAAGTAAATATGGAAAGGTTACAAATCTGTCGGCTAAAGTATGAAGATCTCAAAAATTGGTGGGTAAGAATCTATTGGTGACTTTATTACCATGGTGAATTGAATTTTTGGTACTATGAGATGTATTGGATGAGATTTTTATGATTATACTACTGTTGAAAATATCTTATGAATTCTTCTTGACATGTTTTATTCCAATTTATACTCATTAGAAGATAGAGATCCAAAAGCATTATCTCTAAATTATTTGAATTAGACTATCTTTACTTGTGAAATGAGAAGGGATAAATTTATGAAAGGAAAAAATGTTGATAAAGAAATTTCTATCAAGGATTCTAATAAATAATAGTCTAAGAAGATTCATGAAGAAGAAGAAGATGGATATTCTAATTTTGAAAATGTTGTATATAATAATCTTGATGATTTTTATCCATATTCTCTAAAAATATGAAAATAAGTAAAGGTAAATATAAGGGGAAATTTTTCTTGAAATGTTTTGAATTTATATATGTTGAGAACTTTGCATCAAATTTTCCTCGAAGAAAGAAATAAGAGGATAATGATGAAGATGAAAGAAGGCTGAAAAGATCATGGATGAAGCAATGTGATAAGTCTAAATCTCATTCAAAAGGGAAAGATAAAAATTTATCTCAATACAAAATTATATGTTTCTATTATAAATATGATGAAGAAACATATAGCGAATCTATATCTAAAATGTATATTTATAAGGCTATAAATAATACATTCATTACAATAGTAAAAAATAAAGAGTTTATAAGAAGTAGTTCTGAAGAAGAAGAAACCAAATTAGAAATTAATATGAAAGATGAAGTGAAAAATGTCTGAAAAAGATTGGATGGATTGAGAAAGAAGTCGTGAAAGTGAAAAATGATTGTTCCACAACAAAAAATCAATAATGTGATAATGTTAAGATGATGGAAGAGATTAATTACTTGAATAAATATCTTAAGAAGGAAAATAATCAGAATGATCATCTAGAAGTTAAGCTAAAAGAAAAATAAAAAATAAATATAACATGTCCATGAAAAATATTATAATGCCTAAAAAGGATTATAAATTTAAATAAAACAATTTTTTATGTTAGTGATTGTTTTGGAAAGTTTTACCCTTACAATGATCAAAATTTATCTTTAATAGTTGATAAGATATTTGAAACTATTTCTGAAAAAACAATGTCGGGAAAGTTATGTATATGGCCAAAATCAACAATGTAATTATGTAAAAAGTTACATAAAATTATTATACGAAAAAAATTTCTACTAAATTTATTTTCATATAGGCTATAAATAAATATGAGTTGAAAAATAAGAGTTCATGTGATAACAAAAAGTCTATGGTCAATATATAGTTGATAAGAATTTTTAGAATGATATTGAGAAACATTCTCAAAACACTAGATAGTATATAAGTTACAGATGAAAATATAATTTCTATGGATATTAATGGTATTTTTGTGGATTCGAACATATAGATAATAGTTTTCTGTTTAATAAATAACATTATTACTATTCCATTAACTACATAATCCAATGTCTGAGGGGAAGTCAATCCTCTCAAATGAAAAATTCTATGAAGGTTATTATGAAGAAACATGATAAAGTTGGTGGGAAAGTTGAAAATTGACTCCAAACATTGGAAAGTATTTTTGATGGATGTGAATATCCTCTATATCTTTCAAGGTGATGAATTTTTTGTTACTGTCAGAACAAAAGGTTTATAAGAAATCTCATAAGACATATGTGAAGAAATATTAACTCAGGGAAAGAGATGTTATTTTAGAAACCTCTCTCAAAGATAAAAAATGAGGAAATATTTGGATCATCGATAATGGATGTTATTCTCATAGGATAGAATACATAACAAAATATAATAATGGGAAATACTTCAAAGAAAGAGTAGTGAAATTTTGCAGTGATGAATCCCTTAGAATCCAAGGTGTTCGATTATTTTAATACTGGGGTATAAAAAAAATTACAATAATGGTATCTTTTTGATGGGATGAAACACACCTTATTATATGTTTCAAAATTTCTAGATTATGTCAACAAATTTATATTCATAAAATATAGGTTTTGTGAAAATAGGGAAAGATTGAAGGATATTCACAAGATCTCAACATACAAATGGTTAATTCTTCATAATTTTCAAGGCTAAAAATTATTGTTACATGATAATTATAGAATAAAATTCATTCTAGAACAAAATTATGGAAACAAGTGTCATAGAAATATTAGTAAGTTATTAAAGAGAGACAATGTCTATGGTATTCCCGATATTGCAATAAGAATATATTAGTGTTGCATAATTTTTTATAAAGGATAGATTACGAAATTTAAGCATATGAAAGTTAACATTGGTTGAAAATAACCCATGCAACATATTCATTAATATATCTATGGTCCAATGAGTAAATAGTAAACTCATGGAGATAAGTACTTCATTGCTTTCATTGATGATTTTACTCGCATTACTTATGTTATGTATATGAAACATAAGTGAGATTCTCTGAAAATGATTAAAAATTTCAAGTGGAGATTTGAAAAGGAATGTGATCATTCAATAAAGTAGTTGGTAATCGATAATATGAGTGAATATAAAAATAAAGATATTGAAATTTATCTTGAGAATCATTTAATTTGGAATGAGTACTATACACACCTCAATAAAATCGTATTGTTGAAAGGAAAAATTGGTTGGTTGAAATGGGGTGCACATTGATAAATGAACTAGTTATCTCTCATTACTACTAAAGGCAATCCATAAGCACTATAGTTTATATTCCCAAAGGATCTTTCTATAGTCTGAGTTTAGAAATGACTTCTTATGAAATGTTTTAGGCCAAAACTGCATGTTTGAAACACTTAAGTGTTTTTAGGAGTCCATGCATCCTAAAGAAGAAATTTGGAAACCTTGTAATGTTTGAGGAGAGAGGTGAATATGTAATTTTTATTGTATATTCACTAAAATGGATAGGATATATATAAGTTTCAAAAACCAAATAAGTATATTAGTTGATTATGTTTATGTAAATGTTTTTTATGAAGCTGAGGACTATTATAAAAATCATGGGAATATAAGGAATATGTAAAGTATGGAATATTTTTTCTTAATAATTATGATAACGGAGAAAACAATTGAAATCATTATCATGAAGAAGAATCAAACGCAGCTATTTCTAGTGATGAGGAATAATATCAAAAATATCAACCCATGATAGGGAAACAAGTGGGATTAAAAACATCATCGATGATCAAAATCAAAGAGATAAAATAAGAATGGAGTCAATTGATATTACAAATACATATTTATATTCAAAAGTTGATATGGATGATGTGAATGAAACTTTTGAGCATCTGGAATGGGTTCAGGCTATGAATGAAGAGATAGATCAAATCATGAAGAATATTACTTTGGAACCTATACCAAATCCAAATTTCAAAAATGTTATTTGTAAAAAGTGGGTTTCTTGAATAATATGGATGAATATGGTTACGTGATGAGATAAAAATGTAATATTAGTGTTTATGGGTCACTCACTGATAGAGGGTATTGACTTCGATGAGTCTTTTTCTCCAGTGGAAAGTCTAGAAAAAATCAGAATCTTTCTCTCTATTATTACACAACTCATTTAAAAAAATATTTTAGATGGAACTGAATTCTTCCTTTATGAATGGGGATCTTGATGAATACATATATATTCAACAACCATATGGCTTTTTCATTGGTATGGATTAAAGTTATGTTCCAAAATTGAAGAAATTCTTGTATGGGATAAAGAAATATCTGATGTCATGGTATTCAAATTTGATATATTCATATGAAACTTGGGTTTTAAGAAAGGAAGGGTTGATAGTAATCTATACATAAAATAAATTTAGTGATTTTTCCTCATTATAATTGTTAATGTTGATGACATTATATTTTTTGGGAATGATTAATTAACTTGTGAAATATTTTTTAATGATATGAAAATGTTGTTAGAGATTTCCATCATGTGAGAGAGGAAATAATTTCTTGGGTTACAAATTTTACAAAACAAGTAACACATATTTCTATCCCAATAAAATTATGCTATGTAAATTCTTAGGAATTTTTTCATTGGAAATTTTGAAACTAGTTTCCACACAGATTTCAGTGGTAACCACGTTAACTAAAGATAGAGAAGTCAATGTAGTTGACTCTAATGTGTTTCAGGAGAGGATTGGAAGATTTTGTATGTGATTTCCTCATGAGAAAACATTATTTATATTGTTTCCTTATTTAAGAAATTTAATATTTCTCCAAAATAATCACATATATTTTTTGGAAAATAATTCTCAGATATATCAAATGTTCAGTTTTTTTTAATTATGTACGATAGTCCAGAAACTATCGAATTGTTTGGGTATTTATATTCATATTGGGAATTAAATGTTGATTAGAAAAGATACACATATGTTGTAGTTTTCATTCTAGAAAAATTTTGCATTAGTTTTCATACAAAAAATCCAAATTTAGTAACTCTTAGAATAGTTTATAATGACTATGTTGTATCCTCTCAAGATGCTACCCAACATATGTGGATAAAGACTCAGTTGGAATATGTACTTATTGAAGTGATGTTATCCTTTTTCATGGGTTGTGAACATAAAAGTTCCTTCAATCATACAATAAATTTAGTATAAAAATATCTATAAAAACATATTAATATCAAATATCATTTCATTAAAGAGCATATTGAGATGAATGAATTGAATCGTGATTATGTTCTTACATCGTAACAAGTGGCTAAAAGTATCCCAAACCCATTTGATGAAGGAATATTTTTATAAATTTGAGGCTTAATGAGGGATTCCAACCAATTAATCATGATTGTTGTGGTATGTTTTTATGTCCCATATCTCATCCAGTCATTGGATTGGGTTTTCAAATGGGATATTGGATTGATAAAAAAATCCATTGATATGTGCTAAACCATTTATGGAATAATGTATATAGGGGTGGATGTGAGTATGTTATGATTTCAGTATTTAAGTTTCTGAAATATGATATGAAAATTAGTGGTTTTAGGAAACTTTTATTTACAGGTAAGTAGAATTAGTAAATAATTTGAAGGAACATGTGAAGAAAAGATGAACAGGTTTCATAAGTCACTACTTTTGGACAGAATGGTTTTGATGTCAATGATTCTTATTTACTACAATGAGTTACATTAGGTAGACAGTGAATTGTTGATAAGTGAACCTTTTCTTGAGATCAAAATGTTTATTGATTTATGATCCTTTGTTGAATTCAAAATTCAAAGGGTTGATTTTTTGGACCAAGTTGGAAGGAATTTTACATTAGAAGATAATAGAAGATTGTGTTGAATGTGTTTTATTTTGTTGTCAAATAAAGTAAAATCACCACACATTACAAAATTTGGTGATCAGAATTAAAATTTTAATCATAATATTAGGAAAAAAATATATAAGATAGTGAAATAGTGTGTGAAAAAATATTCTAGGAGAAAAGGTACATCAAATTCAACTTGGGCCCAAATTGAATATTTTAATCAGGATGAGAAAGTGTTTTGGAGTTTGAAATTATCTAATAGAAATATGGTTGTGCTTTTTTGATCTTGTATTTCCCATAATTATTTGTTTTATGGGAAAATTTAGATGCAATACTTTTGAAGGAAATGGGGAAACAAGTACTACCAATCAGATTAGAGTATAGTTGGAAAGAAGAAAGTGATCGAAGGGAGGAATGTGAAATTACTTTTGAGTGTAAGTTAGATAATTACATTTCAGTCATAAATGTTATAAATGTCATGAAGATTTCATGATTACAAGAATGAGTTTCTAAAATATTAATTTCTGTAATTCTAATCTCAGTTAATCGGTGTGACAACACTAGATGCAGAATTTTTTGAAGGATTTGAAGTTATTGCGAAAGGATAAATATTATTGTTTTAATTCAGACCATTAACCAACAAGATAAAAAATCATAGAATAAATATGTTGATATGGAACAATGTTTCTACTGACACTGGTTTATCAGACATGGTGTTCCACCAATAATCGGAGTAATCCTATCATTGATCATCAGATGTAGTGATGGCTGCAAAACGGAATTAATGGAAGAACAGTTTAGTGAAGAAGTTCAATAACTGGGGATTTTGAGTCTATTGAGAATGTTTAATTTGTTGGGAAAATCCAAGATGATATCAGAGTTAAATAAACAATTCATTTATCTATTTTTATTAGGATGATTTTTTGTCAATTGGGAAAATAAAAAAATAATAACCCAGATATGTTCTAAAATTGGTCAAGAGTCATTGAAAAATATGTGGTACTAACTCATCAGAATCGAGGTTACATTAATAAAATATAATGAACCAGAGACCGATAAATTATGCACATATACTGATGAAAGGCATCAGATGCTAGTCTTCATCAAATGCATGATCATCGGTGGGTGGAAAATAATAAAAGGAGAAACATTTTAAAGTATTTGATTTTTTTCATAAAAATGTAACATCCTTCTTTAGTTTCCAATTATTATAAAACATATATTTTTAATATTATTTTTTTATGTTTTATATGGGGTTTTTGTAGGTGAAACTCTTTAAAATCCAAAATTTTTTTGGGTTGTGCACAGTTGTCGCACATTTTTCCCAAATTGTGCACCCTCTTAGTGAAAAATTTGAAAACACAAACTATGGGGGTTTTCACTACCAGTGCGCATTTTGAAAAAAATGAACACACCAAGGAGATACAATGAAACCCCATTAAAATGGGATCATGGTTAGGGTGAATTTTTTTTCTCACCATGTAGACCTACCCAGCTAACCATGCATACTAGAATTTTTAATCTGAAAATTATTTTTAGAATTCATGAAACCATAATTTATGCTAAAAATGGTCCTATTTAGACCTCTTATGATTTCTTATTCTAGGGTATCTTTCAAGACGTGATTTGGACCCTCTACACCCTTTTTAAGTGAATATATTCATGGAGAATGACGTTAGATCTGCACTCGGTAGGTTTTCTCTTCCCATTTTCTTTCTTTACCCCTCTCTTCTTTTCTACCAAGGGTTTTATTAGATCCTCATGTGTTTCTGGAAGATATAATATCCATCATTATAGATCTCTAATATAGGGTTGATTCTTGGATCATCGTTATCGATAGCCTTCATTCATGTTTCACGATTAGGGCGTTGTGATTCAAGATCAACTGATCCTGTGGTTAGTGGTTTTGTTTTGATTGTCCAATTTGATTAACATGAAATTTCATGATTTAAATTAAATTTCTTGATAAATTTATTTCAATGGGTATATTAAAAACCTAACTTTATTTAATTGGGGTTCTAAAATTTGATTTTGGACGGAATTTGGAACCCCCCCCCCCCCCCTCAATTCCATTAAATTAGGATGTATTTATAAAATTGGTTGAATTTTGTGAAATTTAAATTGTTGAATTTATATTGTGAAATTGATTTGGCTGAATATATTCTAATTTCTTAATTTTAAAATATGGATTGAAATTATTTTTGAAAGAAAACCTTTGGTTATATCTTGATAAATTCATTATTTTATTGGAATCATTTTTTTAAATGGAAATTGGTATATTTGAAATGGGTGAATGGGATGATTTTCATTTCAAATGGACTTAAAATAAATTTCCCATCATTGATTTGTATTATAGAACTCATAATCCTAGGTAGTTATGGATATATTTGGGATATCACTATATGATTTACAATACAAAATACTTTTGCAATAGTAACATACCAGATGGAATGGTGTTGAGTCCACTATGACCAGTGCCAAAGGGATGTGTGTACACATATTTTCATGAAAAATATTTGAGTGTGAGGGAATCTCTTATCCTAGAACTATCTTAAATTTTTGCAGATGAACATGTTTCTCATTTTTTCATATTTGAAATATAAATATTTATATATATGCTAATGTCTATGAATTATTTTCCATTCCTTCTGAATTAATATAAGATGTGTTATATAAAATGTTTTTTAATATATTTGTTTAATGTATTTCAATCATTTCAAATGTAAATAATTTTTTTTAAAATATTATTTTTAAATTCCATGTATGTTTATTTAAATTTTATAGCATGATTTTGTTAATTATGTGTTTTCATATTTTATGGAATCCCTTATGAGACCTTGTTATTATTTTATCTCACACACTATTTGTGCCTTTTAGTGATTGTAGAGTATCTTATTAGAGGTTTGATCAATGGTAAGTCACCACATAGAGGTCAAAGTATCTATTTATCGTTGGTATTGGAGTGTTTTTTTCCATCGTGACATGGGATTTTATCATGTTTTTCTAGTACTTGTTGTTTTACTTTGGGTTTTCATACCTATTTTAATTCTGGTACACTTCACCTAGGGGAGTTTTTCTTGTAGGCATACCGCTTATTTTATCTTTATTTCATTGTGTTTGTTGAAAATTCCTTCCTAAATTTATATTTTACGGTTCTAATTTCATGACACCAATGGGGATCAAGAATTAACTTCAATATATGTTAGTATCGACTCATTGATTGGGTTAATATGTTACCTGGGATGTTTCATGACAAAGTGGTATCAGAGGTGTAGGTTTTGTGTATTTCCTTGATGTTTGTATATAGTTGTGTATCTTTTCAAGACTTAAGAGGTAGTTTGGATTGAGTTTCTGTCCAGGTATCATCATAAAAAGACTTAAGTCACTAAGGTTGGTTCTAGAAATAATGTCTTGGGGTCTATTTCTAGTCTTTTCCCTAATTTGGATTTGGATAGATTGAAATCCAAATATTTTTATCAATATTGTTAGGATTAACATCCCTTATTTCTCTGTTTCAGTGTTAATCAAATGTATTCTATATTGTATGTTAATTTTTTATAGTATCATGACTCTGAGAATCCATATGAATCAGATCCAGGAGGAAGCTAATGATGAACCTCAGGGAGTGAATCCTCCTGTGGACCCATGTCTGGTTGAGGTGATTGTGTGTATTGTCCATGCTAGAGGACATGCACCAATACAAGTTACTATTTAGGATCCAGTTGGGGAACATACGAGGGATGCTTTATGAAATAATTCTAAAGAGTTCCTTCTCCTTAATAGACCATCATTAAAAGGATACAATGATCCTCAAGAGGATGAGTAATGTTTGATAAGGATGGAATTTTTTTTGGGTTCTTGGAGACACCTGATAAATTTAGGAAAGAGTGTGCCACCTTTATACTGGAGGGACTGAGTAGGATATGGTGGGACATGATGGTGATGGAGAATAAGCACGTGGTATTATAGTAAAAAGTGTTAAAGGCTCTTTTCATAGATCAGTTTTACCCTGAGTATCATGTGTTGGCTAATGCCATTGATTTTTTAAATCTAGATCAGGCTGACTATATCATGATGTGGTATGCAAACCGTTTTGCTGAGTTAGTGCAATTTTCACCTGAGATAGTATCAAATAGGAAGATGAAGACTAGATGGATCAAGTTGGTACTACGATTTGATATTTCTTCCAAGTATTTATTAATAAATATGTATTCTTATTTTGATGTTCTATATAAAGAGATGATGGTTGAAATGGACAAGGATGGAATGTCAGGGTTGATGGGAGTTTCTTCTTCTCTTAATGGTAGTGTAAATTACTGTAAATGGAAGAGAGTGAATGATGATACTAAGGGTGTATCTCAATAGTATGTTTATTCTAGGCCTTATATATATCTTTGAAGAGGCCCATTGAATTGTTACCAGTTTGGAAAACCTTGGAACTCAAAGAGGGTTTTCACTATGGTTCCCATGTTAGGTGGATCCTGCGGATGCACAGGTCTATTGTATAATATTTTTCATATATATTCCACTCAGAGCAGTGTCACAAGATCATCATTACATTCTAAAACTATTGGGAAATATGATTCTTTAAAGAAAAAATGGATTCTGACAATAGTCATTTGAAAAAAAAAGATTCTTCATATTGTGGAAGAGTCTCTAGAGGAAGCGGATACGGGTCCAACCACTATAAGAGGTACACTCACTATAGATTCATCATTAGAGACTATGATATTTTATATTGATTCATATAATTCATTTATTTAAACCCAAATTTTTAATATTATAGATCATCAAATTGATTTTTTTATCATGTTATGGGTATTTCTACACCCCTTGGAACAATGAAAGAGTAGGGTCGTCATAGTTCTTATTGTGTTTTATTTTCATTAGATACCCTTAATACATGGAGTGTTTTGGTTCTCAATATGAAATCACTTAAAGTCATTTTCGCAATGGATTAGATCATCAAAAATAAATCCCATATTGATTGTTATCTTTTATGGGTCTCTTTTACTCCGCATGATGGCGTTTGATGTATCTTTCAAGGAGAATTGGACCTAAGGTCAAGTAGAGCTGGACATTATTAATTAGAGTTGGTGAATGTGATTTTTATATTTTATTTTGATTAGGATCAGGAATCCTTGATCAGTGTTCTCCCTTAGTTTTTCATTGAGTTTCCCAATGTGTTCACTTCTGATTTCTCTGATTTTCCTTTGTTAAAAGAGGTAGAGTTATCTATCGACCTATATCCTCTTACAAAACTAGTTTCGATTCCTTCTTATAGCATGGAAGTAGTTGAAATGAAGGACTTAAATACTTAGTAGGATGATATTCTTAAGGAAGGCTTTATACACCCAAGTGTGTCACCTTGGGTGGTGCCGGTTCTATTTTCAAAGGAGGACAATGTTTCACTCCACCTTTGCGATGATTAACCAAAACTCAGTCATGTTTCGATAAAGAAAAAATATAAATTTCCATATATTGATTAACTATTTGATCAATTGGAAAGGTAAATGTGGTTCTCTAATATTTATCATTGATTTTGATACAATCAATTGTGAATAAAAGAATATAACATTCATAAAACTGGAATTCGGTGTAGGTATGGACATTATCAATACCTATTCATGTTGTTTGGTTTAACCAATGATCTAATAGTCTTTATAGATAAAATGAATAGTATTTTCCATAAATATTTTGATACCTTCATGGTTGTATTTTTTGATGTCATCATTGTTTACTCTATGTTCAAGAATGATCATGTGTTTCCTTTAAGTGCGATTATGAAATTATTGAAAAATCACTTGAATGAATTCAAAGAGTTCAAAATGTGATTTTTGGATTTGGGATGTGATGTTCTCCAGATATCTGGTGTCAATGTATGGTATATCAGTTGATCATTACAAGTTCAAATCTACTACGACATGGGATCAGCCACATAATGTTTTTGAGATTTTGTGCTTCTTGGGTTTATCTATGTATTATCACTGGTTATCAAAGTACTTCTCAAAGTTATGATATATAATGAATTATCTAACATAGAAGGTAGTAAATCATTCTTGCGATGGAGAATGTTTGAGTTCTTTTTTTGAGATGAAATTCATTTGGACTACTACACTGGTTCTCAAACTTCCAAAGTCCAGGAAAGGCTATGTGGTCTTCTATGATTCATCGGGTTCATGTATAGGTTTATTTCTCAGGAAGGGTGATCATGTCATTTTTTATGAATCATGTGAACATAAGAAACATGATAATAACTATCCAATTCTTGGCCTTGAACATGCAGTTGTGACGTATGTGCTTAAGAGATGGTGGAAGTACCTTTATGGAGAGTGGTTTACCATGCATTCAGACCACAATATCTCGATTAATTTTTTCTCTCAATAATATTAAAATATCCCCCAGAGGGATTGGGTTGAATACTTAAAATATTTTGAATTTGATATCACATATTCCTTTGGGAAAGGGATGGTCGTCACATATTCTATGAGTATGAAACTTCTGACCGATGCCATGAAGGATTCATTGAAATAGTGGAACATGAAGGATCTATTTTCACAATTTCATATTGGAGTCTGGAATATAGGGGCATAGGTTTCCTTGTCCATCTTTTATTTGACATCCACTCTTCTTGAGATGCTACATCAAGAACACCATCTTGATATTGAGTTTTATCTTATTATAAAATCTCTTTACATTGGGGAGACTGTTTCTAAGTGGTCATTCTCCACTGAGGGCATTCTACGATATTAAAATGCATTGATTTTCATTAGTTGTAAGGAAAGATATGATGGGGGTTTCTATAATTCCTATGTGGAATTGAAACAGTAACCAAAAAGACTATTTATGATATGCGGTGAAATATTTGGTGGCCATGTATGAGATGGGGGAATTTCTGAATTTGTATCTCATTTTTATACATTCCAATAGGACAAGGATGATCTATAAAAACCTTCGGGTTTTCATTAGTAACATTTAGTGTCAACATGGAAGTGGGATGAGATCTCTCTTGAATTTTTTTTAGGTTAGTGCATACCTAAAGAATGGAGAATTTGATATGGAAAGTGATAAATAGGAATACCCAATCTACTCACATTATACCCATTCATGATATAAAAAATTTGAGGAGTTTGGGAAATATCTATGTGAAAGAAATTCTTCTTTTACAAATAGTTCCATATACTATAGTATCTAAATTGTATAATTTGTTTACTTATCACATTTGGAGAGGCCTTTATGAGGCACTGGGATCTCAATTTCATTTGAGAACAACATATTATCCTTGGTCCAATGGCCATATATACTGAGCAAAAAAATACCTGGGGATGTGACTTCTACATGTATTCATGTCTTGGGGGGTTGGGATGACAATCTTTGGCTGGTTGAGTTTTCTTTTGACAACAATTATCAATCTGCAATCAAAATTGAACATTTTAGGCATTTTATGGTTGGCCTTATATATATGTGTTGTGTTGGTCAGAGATTGGAGAAAGGTATATGGATGGACTGAGATTGGTTTGGGAGAATAAATGAAAGATTCAGAAGATTCATTAGTGAATTTTGAATGCGTAGATCCGATATAAATCTTATGCTTATATTCGTCACAAATTTTTTGAATTTTTTTTTTCGGTGATCAGGTGTGTCAAGACCCATCCACTGGGGCTTGTGCCATGACTATCCCAAGCCCGCCTTCCATAGGCCAGGGGCTAGCGACTAGCACTGAAGGTGTATTCCCTAAAACTGGAAAGGAATTACCATTATAACATGTAACACACAAAACCAAGCACACAACAACATACAAACTCTAGTAAACTGAACAGTAAGAAGAGTGAGTACAATAAGTAAAAAGGGTCCAAAATACAAGCCCAATTGGAAAGTACAAGGAAAACTAGAATGTAAAAGACTACTGTTAGATGAAATGAAGAGAATGGATTATCCAACATGAATACTACCTGAAGGGTAGCTACAACTCACGAACGACCGTCTCTGCAGTTTGTCTCGTCTAACATCCACCTCTGAGCCACCTCCAGTCCTGGTACTCTCGTCCTTAGTCAGCGCATTCCGTCGTCTGCACCAAACACAATAGGGTGCTAGCATAGCCCATGTAGGGGTGAGTATAAAGATATTCAGTAGGGACCCCCAAACCCTCAAGGTCTCCCAAAATCCACCTAGGATAAACCACACAACATGGAATCAATTGACAATCCTACTTGGTAATATACCCATACATATACCTTATTTTTCAAGTATACCCATCTCTATCACAGGAAAAGCACTGAGTCCAACTCCAAGCCCTAAGCTTAACTATTCCGCATAAGAATAAATACCATGAAGGAAAGTACCACATAGGTACGCCACATGGAAGAATACCACCAATGTATTAGCACGTTGGAAAGTACCACATAGGTACGAACTCAGCTCACACTAGGTATTTATTAGGTATAGTACTAGAGTTGTTTAGATGTAACTATTGAATCATCTTACTCTGTTAGGATGCAGACCCATGAAGGATCCCTAAGTCCTAACCCACACAGGATCACTTGGTGCTGACCCACATAGTATCACTCGGTGCTAACCCACACATGATCGCTAGGTGCTGACCCACACAGGATCGCTCGGTGCTGACCCACATAGGATTGCTCAGTGCTGACCCACACAAGATCTCTCTTCATTATTCACGTCACAACCAGCTACTGGGTTACCACACTAGGCATTCTCGTTTTCGAGAGGGTCCGTTCCTCATGCCACTGGTTGATACTCCAACTTCCACGAGTACCTATGAAGAACAATCCAAAATTACCGACACGTCATAGGGGTCTCAACGCAACAGACAGTGCATCAAACATATTCTTGGTCTGTATGTTATTACCATTTTAGTACTGAGGGCCCTATTGGATTTGTGATCGATCCAACCCAATTGTTCCCCAACTTAATCCAAAACTCATGTGGGGTGTACCAAAGGGAATATTTATCTCAATGGTTTCCAGAACCATAGATGGTTCCCCAAACAGACGTTCGGTGGCAATGTTATTTCCAAATGAGTTTAAATGGGTCGAAGTGGGTCCGGGTTTGGTCTGACCCAGTCAGACCGAGCCGTCCTGATCCAGCCTGGGCTAATCTAGTTTGGGTCGACCTGGCCTGACCCACTAGGTCAGGCCCGGCCTGGGCGGCGCTGAGCCCGCATGGGCTGTGAAGTCTGCGGGGGACGTGGGGAAATAGAGGCAGTGGGTACCGCGGGATATTTGAGGGCATGGGCGGCGGAGGCCGCGACGGTGTCAGGATCGCAGGGCGGAAGAGGTAGCAGCAGAGTGGGGATCACTGGGCGGCAGAAGCCTCGGATGGCGGAGGGTCACGGGGCGCTGAGGCTATGGGCGGCAAAGGCCACAGCGGAGCAGGGGTCATGGGGTAGCGTAGGCGGTGGGCGGTAGAGGGCCGCGGGGCGCGGAGGCCACAGGGCGGTAGAGTACCACAATACGAAGAGTCAGTGGTGCGGCGGAGCACCGTGGGGGTATGAAGGCCATGGGGTGATAGAGCGTCATGCCTTCACCAATAGCAGACTTGACAGGCCACCCTTCGTTCATCTCCTTCATCACATTTCTTGATTTCCACCGGTGCCAAATACTCGTACCGGTCTTCGTAACCATCGCAATGATCACACAAAAGATCCACAAGATTTGCAGAGGGTTCGGGACATGTTTGTTTGGCATGTGCCCTCTAAGTTAGGGTGGTATCATACTGCTCAAGGATTATGATTCAATCTTAGAGGGAATTTAAAATTGAACAAATTAAAACAAACCCATACCTTGATGGCTTGTTGACGTTATAAGGGGTGAATATAGTGACGTTGGTATTTCCCCAATCATCGGTTCATTGTCGTCAAAGATTTTCTTCGTCGGCGTGAGCGTTCTTTGTTGGGGAGTGTGTTCTTCTATAGAGAACGCGTTCTTGGTTGGAGAGAGTAATCCTCTCCAATGGTTATCCTCTCCCAAATCCACAAAAAATAGAATTATCCAACATAATCAAATATGTTGTTTAATTTAATATTTGCACAAAAAAGGTTGTCTTAATTAATTAAAGGAGAGTTGGAATAATTAATTACAGGAGAGTTGGCGTAATTAAATTACGGAGTTGAGAGGTTTTTCTCCCATAATGAGGGGTTCTGGTGGTCCCCACCACCATGCATTGAATTGATAGTTTTACTTGCTTGGGTGGTCCCCTACACCGAGCATTCAAGCTTGGAGGTTTTGACACCTCATGGTCCCCACCTCCATTTCCTTCACATGGGAGGTTTATTAGAAATAAAATAAAAGTTTACCTTTATTTATTCCCATGAAAAAACCCCAAAAACTATCTTTCACCCTTGACCTACTACGGTCAAGGTTAAGGTCTCCTTATGTGAATTCCTGTGATGTGAGTTCAATGGTGTCCTCGTATTTCAATTCTGAGCACCGATTAAAAAGATAAAAAAACCCGCTCGTACGTTAACTGAACTTACCTGAAAAAAAGTTCAGAAATTCATTCCAGGAAGATAGGGCCTCCGAATCATGCACCATCTATTTTCGTGAACTTGTAAAACTCCCATATATTAAAAAAAAATTACATGTAAATTCTGTGTCTTTACATCCTCCCCACCTCATAGATTTATGTCCCCGTAATCCAAAACTCAAACTAAGGGATCATGTGGGAGTACTGAGAATGTAGCTGAGCCTCCCGCTCCCAAATGCTCTCCAGGAGGTTCCCGTGCTGCCAACGAATGCGCACCAAAGGTATCGATCACCCACGAAGGACCCGCTCATGTTGATCCTCAATCTAAACTAGATCCTCTGTAGAAGTCACCCCATTATCTATGTCCTTCTCTCCATGGCCGATGATGTGGGAAGGGTCGGGCACGTATCTACTCAGCCGGGATATGTAGAAGACATCATGCACCATGTGGAACTATGGTGGAAGAGATAAGTGGTATGCCTCCTCTCCAACACTACTGAGGACCTGAAATGGCCCAATGAATCTCGGAGATAACTTGTCGCCTCAGCCAAATAACCACAAACCACATCGAGGTGAGACTCATAGATAGACGTGTTCACCATCCTCAAACTTTAGAGGTCTCGGTATCCTATCAGCATACGACTTCTGCTAGCTCTGTGCAGTCTTGATATGATCCTTGATGATCTTCACCTTCTCTGTGGTAGCCTGTACCATCTCTGGTCCCACTAGTGCAGACTCCCCAGGGTAAGTCCAACAGATAGTTTATCTACAAGGTTGTCTGTATCATGCCTAAAAAGGTGTCATCCCAATGGTGAAGTGATAGCTGTTGTTGTATGAAAACACTAAAAAAGGAAAGTAATCCTCCCAATTGTTACAGAAGTTTAGGACGAAAGCACATATCATGTCCTCAAGGGTCCAAATAGTTCGCTCAGTCTTGCCATCCATATGAGGATAGAAGGCGGTGCTCAAACAAAGCTACAACTCGAAAGCTTCCTGCACCCCCTTCCATAGACGGGACATAAAACATATATCCTGATCGGAGAAAATCATTGAGGTTACACCATGTAGCCGCACAATCTTTTGTACATAGAGGCATCTCATGCTCTCTATTGAACCCTACTCTCTGATCGGTAGGATGTGGGTAGATTTGGTGAGTCGTTCTGTGATCACCCAGATAGATTCATGACCTCTAGATGTACATGGATGTCCTATCACGATGTCCATGGATATCCTATCCCACTTCCACTCTGGAACCTCTAAAGGAAGAACCAAGCCTGCTAGTACCTGATGCTATGCCTTCAGTTGCTGAAATGTGAGGCATTAAGAGACAAAATCTGAAATTTCTTTCTTCATTCCCAGCCACCAGTGCTGTTTGAGATCCTAGTACATCTTTACCACTCATGGATGTACTATTGGGGGGATGTGTGGAACTCCCTCACCACTTCCTCCCAAAGTAACACGGATACCATTGTACTTCTTCTGAAAACGATGATGTGCTACGCACCTTTCGAAAACCCATCAGGTGCCTGCCATGTGGATATCTGAGCATTTTGAGCCTCGTAGTTAGCATCCCCACGCTGCGTCTCCCCAAATCGTTAATGAATTAGGGGATTGACAGTAAAAGACTAAAGAAAAGATGATCCATCCTAATCCTCAAAGGATATCTGCAAAGCGGCCAGCTGCTCTGTTACCTTTCCTAGTAGCTGTATACCTAACCTCCTGCGGAGTGCATCTACTAAACATTTCCCCTTTCCAGTAGTATAGACTATCCCGAAGTTATAGTCCTGGAAGAACTCAAGCCAACATTGTTGTCTCATGTTCCGGGCCATCTGGGAGAAGATATACCTGAGACTCTTATGATCAGAGTACACTGTAAAATTATTACCCATCAAGTAATGCTGCCACATCTTCAAGGAAAAGACCAATGCTGCTAACTCCATGTCATGGGTACCATAGTTCAACTCGTGTTGTATGAGATGTTGAGAACCATAAGCGATCACATCTTGCTCCTGCATCAGGACACATCTGTGCCCGGTTTCTGTTGCATCGTAGTAGACTACGTACCCTTCACCCTCCTCTAGAAGCCTCAAGATGGGGGAACTAGTCAGCCTCTATCTCAGCTCCTGAAAACTATGTTGACATCTCTCTGACCATACGAAGGGTTTCCCCTTCTTCGTCAACACTGATAAAGGTGCTACAACTTTGGAGAAATATGTCACAAATCTCTGGTAGTATCCACCTGATCCTAGGAAACTCTGTATCTCTATCACAATCCTGGGTGGCTCCCAAGAAAGTACTGCCTCAATATTCCCTAGATCTAATGCAAATCCATCCTCTACGATGATGTGTCCCAAAAAGTGAACCTCTCATATCCAAAAATGGAACATCATGAGATTACCATAAAGCTGGTGCTCTCAGAGTGTGTCTTGTACTACATGAAAATGGTAGGAATGTTCCTCCTCAGTAGCCGAGTAGATTATAATGTTTTCGATGAATACTACAAAAAACCGATCAAGGAATGGCTTAAAGATCATGCTCACGAGTCCCATGAACACTACTTGAGCATTTGTTACATCAAATGGCATAACCAAGAAGTCATAATGGCCATACCGACATCTGAAATCCATATTATGCGCATCATCGTCTCATACCCTGAGCTGGTGATAACATGATATGAGGTTTATATTTGAGAACCACCATGCCCCTTTCATCTGATCAATGAGGTCATCAATCCTTGAAAGTGGGAACTTGTTCTTCACGGTCACTTGGTTCGGGATCTTATAGTCAACCCAAAGCCCCAAGCTCCCATCTGCCTTCTAGCGAACAAAATCAGGGCTCCACAATGACAAACACTAGGTCGTATGAACCCTTTATCCTGTATGTCCTCCATCTATACCAACATCTCACAATGCTCGGTAGTAGCCATCCGATACGCTGGTGTAGATGTCAGTGTTATCCTGGGGTACAAGTCAATGTAAAATTCCACCTCTATGTGAGGAGGTAGTCCCAGAACATCATCAGGGATGACATCCTTGTACTAGTCCACCACTATAAGATAGCTCAGACTCTCCACATAAACCGCTCTGAGGGTAAGGCTAGAAAATTGATGAGTGATTGGTTGCACCCTCCTCCAGGTAATTCCATCCTGTTCGGCCAAGCCTGCCTTCTTGTCAGTGAAGGTAAAACTGGTCCCATCTGTGCGTACACACTTCACATTGCGCCTAATACAGTCTATCTGAGCATCGACTGTAGATCACCATTTTATACCCAAGATGATTTCTTAAGGCCACAAAACTACTAATGGGAGATCCCAGCCGAATCTCTTGCCTCCTAGAGTAATCTCGAACTGCTGGCACTATTGCGTAATCGTCGAATCCACTCCCGTAGGAGACTCTAGATGTAAGGATTGAGCCAAAGGCACAACCAGAATTTCAGATCGCCGAACGAGGGCAGTGGAAATAAAATATTGACTGGAACATGTGTCTATAAGTATTGAAGTTATGGGGAAGTAGACCCAGATTGTACCTCGTATCATATCCAGAGCACCATGATCATAGGCCACAGCTGTCTGGAGCTGAGCTCACCCTTGTCCTCCAACTCCCTATGGTTAGGGTGGACCACCTGGTGGTGGTGGCAGTAACATCTCAAATTGTTTCCCTCCGCAAACTGCAAAGATATCTCCTATGCCACATCCTCTTAATCCCTGCGGACCTGCTCTATCGAAACTCTATCTCTGCCTAGGTGGTCCATCAACCGTCTTCTGATCATTCGTATGGTGTGTCAGGCTTTCATGAGCCATGTGACCCTGCCCACTGCATGTGTAACACTTCCAACTCCTAGCATGACTGGCTCTACCTCAGGTGCCCCACACAACCGATTATAAATCCTGCGGTCGTCCACCTATATGTTTAGTCTTTTTGGACCTTTGTGTCATCTGCCTGCTGCCAGCTATAGAAGACTCTGCTACGTGATGACTGGTAGTGGGTCTCGCTGCTGGTGACTTCTCCGCAAGGAAAATATCCACTAAGAGAGCTCTATCTAAATCCTCTTCCTACGTTGGGAAGCTGGGTGAGATCATCGAAGCCCTGATCTACCATCTGAGTCCCTGATCAAAGGTCTGGGCCCTGAGAAATGGGTCACGGACCATATCAGTGGAGTAGTGTGAGAGGTCAGTTAACCTCACTTAGTACTGAGCCACAGTTATTCTTCCCTGTAGCAGATGAAGAAGATTATGTATGTGCACTATGGGAAGGGTCACTGGAACAAACTCTGCCCAAAACAGGCTATTGAAGTCTTCCCAGAGAAGAATCACCTCTTCGTGCGCCTATAGAATCATGCTCCACCATCTGCCTTCTGTTGCCTATAGAAGACTGGCCGCAAGGATCACCATGAGATTGGCTGGTCTCCCTACCAGTCAGATGAATCTCACCACAGCCTCCAGCCAATCCTCAGCCGCCCGTGGGTCCTTCTCTCCCCTGAACCTAGGAGGCCTTTTGCACTAGAAGTCATGAAACACACTCAAGCAGTGTTAACCCACTGTTGTTGGGGATAGTGGAGTCAGTGGCCCAATGGGTAATGGTACCGCTGTAGCCTCCGCTGGTGCCTCTATTGGAAGAGGGCCCTACACGGAGGGCTCATCCCTCAGTGGTCTGTTAGTGTGTTCTAGATCCGGAACCCTAGATGGTTGTCTATGTGGAGGCATCCTAAAGGGAAACAGGTGCACCACATTAAAAAATTTATACCTGGTGAGCTGACTCAAGAGATCACAAGGAAAACACTCTAAAACACACAAACAATCTGTCTTTTTGTGAACTAAGTCGAAAATCAAAAGTCACGGTCCTGGTGTACGGATACATCGGTCGCCGCACCAACGCTGGATTCCATAAACTGATAACCACACTCACTACACTAAACATAATTGTCGTTAAAAATATCATAGTCTTATGTTGTATGGTAGAATAGTCTCCTCTAATAACAATTTGTCATGACCCGTCCCCTGGGGCCCGTGCCGTAACTACCCCAAGCCCTCCTTCCATTGGCAATGGTATGGCGACTAGCACCGAAGGAATATTCCCTGAAACTGGGAAGGAATTGCCTTTATAACCTATAACACACACAACCATGCCCACAAAAAGGTACAAACTCATGCAAACTGAATAATAAACAGAGTGTGTACAATAAGTAAAAAAGGGGCCAAAATACAAGACCAACTTGAAAGTACAAGGAAAATGGAAAGTACAAGATGACTGATAGATGAAAATCAGCTCCTGGATCGTCCACCTCAAATCCTACCTGAAGGGTAGGTACAGCTCACGAATGGCTGTCTCTGTAGTTCGCCTCGTCTAACGTCCACCTTCGAGCCACCTCTTGTCCTAGTACTCTCATACTCAGTCAGCGTTGTCCATTGTCTACACCAAACACAACAGGGTGTGGGCATAGCCCGTGCAAGGGAGAGCATAACGACACTCAGTAAGGACCCTGATACCCTCAAGGTCTCACAAAATCCATCAAGGATAAACCAACCAACATGAAATCAACTGACAACCATACTTAGGTATATTCCAATATATATACCTAAGGTATCAAGTATTCCCATCTCAATCACGAGGAAAACACATAGTCCAACTCACATCCCAAAGCTCAATTATTCCACAAAGAAATAATACCATGATGGAAAGTACCACAAAGGTACACCACATAGAAGAATACCACAAAGGTATTACGACATAGGAATGTACCACACAGGTACGAACTCAGCTCATCTTACACTGTTAAGAGGCAGATCCACGATGGATCCCTTAGTGCTGACCCACATAGGATAGCTTGGTGCTGCCTATACAGGATCGCTCGGTGCTGACGCACAGAGGACCACTCAGTGCTAACCCACACAGGATCGCTCGGTGCTGACCCACACATGATTGCTCGGTGCTGACCCACATAGGATCGCTATTCATTCTTCATGTCATAGCCAGCTACGGGGTTCCTGAACTGGGATTTCTAGTTTCTAGGAGGATCCACTTTTCAAGCGACTGGTCGATACTCCAACTACCACGAAGTCCCGTGAATAAGTATCCCAATGAACCTCCACGTCATAGGGGTCTCAAATGAATAGACGCTCCGTCAAATAGACGTCCGATATGTATGTAATTAGACTTTTAGTCCCGAGAGACCAGTTGGATTCGTGCTCGATCCCACCCAACTGTTCCACAAATTAATCAAAAACACCAGTGGGGAATACGAAAGAAACCATTTCTCTCTATGGTTTCCAAAGCCATAGACGGTTCATAAAAATGATGTCTCGTTCCAATCTAATGGGCAAAAGATTGTAAATGGGATGAAGTGGGTCTCGGTTCGGTCCGACCTGTTCCGCCCAGCCCGGACGGACCCACTGGGTCTGGCTCGGTCTACGGTGCAGCCTAGCCCGTGCTAGGCAGCCCGGCCTGGGTGGCGCAGATTCCGTGTGAACCGTAGGTGGTAGTGAGTGTCGCGGGGCGGTGGAGGCCGTAGGTGCCGCAACGCGGTGGAGGGCGCGGGTTCCGCGGGGTGGAGGAGGACGTAGGTGCTGCTAAACTGTGGAGGTCATGGGGCGGCGGAGCGCCGTGCCTTCACCAGTTGCAGGCTTGACCGACTTCCCTTAATTTATCTCCTTGGACACGATTCTCGAGTTCCACTAGTGCCAACCGTCGGTACCGGTCTTCATCACCATCATGAAGATAACACAAAAGATCGCCAAGATTTTTGGATGGGTCAATCCATGTTTTTTGGCCGTACCCTCCGTGTTAGGGTGTTAGCATACGACTTAAGGAAGATGATTCAATGTGAGAGGGAATTTAACATTGATCAAATTAAAACACAACCCTACCCTGATTTCTTGTAGAAATTGGAAGGGGTGAAGCCGGTGATGTCGGCATTTCCCCAATCGTTGGTTCTTTGTCGTCGAAGATGTTCCTCGTCGGCGTGAGCATTTATCATTGGGGAGCATGTTCATCATTTGAGAGCGTGTTCTTTGTTAGAGAGAGTAATCCTCCCATAAGGTTCTCCTCTCCCAAATCCACCAAAAATAAATATAGACAAGATAACAAAATATGTTGTTTAATTTAATATTGGAAAAAAAGGTTGGTTTAATTAATTAAAGGAGAGTTGGCATAATTAAAGTAGTGAGTTGAGAGGTATTTATACCATAATAAGGGGTTTGGGTGGTCCCCACCATTAAGATTTGAATTGGGGGTTTTACTAGCTCAGGTGGTCCCCTCCACTAAACATTCAAGTTGGGAGGTTTTATCCCCTCATGGTCCCCACCTCCATAGACTTCACATGGGATGTTTATTAGAAATAAATTAAATGTTTATTTTTTTCAATCCCACGAAAAAACCCCAAAAATATCATTCACCATCGACAACTAAAGTCTAGTTAAATGTCTCCTAAAGAGAATACGAGTGCCATGAGTTCAACGGTGTCATCAGATTTAAATTCTAAGCACTGGTTCAAATGTTACAAAAACCCGCTCGTACATTAACTGAACATACCAGAGAAAAATTTCGTAAATTCATTCCGGGAAAACCGAGCCTCAGAATCATGTGCCGTCAGTTTTCGCAGACTCATAATATTCCCATATATTTAAAAAAATATATGGAAATTTTATGTCATTATAAGGTTTTCTTGAATGATTCACCTCAGTTGGGTCATTGACAGACTGGGAGTAAAGATAAGCTTTCTCCTCTATTTTTGGGAAATTTTTTGTTGTGGATATTGTGGGGAAATGTGATTACCATTTAGAATTTCCATGAGAGATATAATTTATACATAATATGTTTTATGTATCTCATATCAGAAACTATCTATCTGCTCTATCTGATTTTCTCAGGTAGATTTATAATGAAGATGAACATTATTTATTTGTAACCGAATTTCCATTTAGGATAGTTTATTTTAAAACCAATTTACTTCATGGGACGATGATACATTGGGTTATAATTTTATGGTAGTATTGTTCTGATTCTCATGAGATGTGGGAGAGGGAGGCATTGACGAGTGATAATTTGCATCATCATTTTGACATCGAATCATTACAATAGGCTTTACAGTGATATAATGTTTCATTGGTAGGGAGTTTGTAACATCCTGCTTCTATTTTCATGAAATCCTGAACCCCTCTTTTGAATGTTCCTTTGTTGGGTTTCATTTGGGGTTTTTTCGGTGAAATGTTTTAAAATATTGAATGTTTCTTAGTTTTGAATATTTAGTGTCGGGTTTTCCTAAATCGTTCCCCTTCTTCATGGAAACTGTGCTTACCCAGATAGTGGGTGCCTGCATGGCTATCCCAAGGTTTGAAAAACCATTCATCAACTAAAGAGAAAATGTGAAACCCCATTAAAACTGATGCATCTTTTGGGAAAACAGTTTTTCTAATCATGTGGATCTACCCAACTAACCATGAATATGTTATTATTTAATATAATTTTTTTTATAAATGTCCTAATACTCAAAATTAAGTGGACTGAGAGACCAATTTCATCCAATTATGATTTCATCTTCTAAGGGATCACCCAATATGTTATTTTTGCCCTTTACATCCTTTCTTTAGTGTATCCTAACAAGGTAAATAGTGTTTGATCTCCACCCTCTAGGTTTTCTCTTCATGTTCTCTTTCTTCTAATCTCTCTTATTTTCTCCATAGGGTTTTATAGATCTCTCTCCATTATTAGAGGATGTAATATCTGAAGTTTTATATCTTTAATCTGGGGTTGATTCTTGGATCATCATTATTAGAATTCTTCATCAGTGAATCTCTATTAGGGATTTGTGATTCAAGATCTAGTTATCCTGACATAGGTGGTCCCATTTTGATTTTCCAAATTGATTAACAAAAAAATGATTGCTTTAAATTTAATTTTTGTATAAAATTAAATTTTGTGAAAAATTGTTTTCAATTGTTTTATTAAAAATCCAATTCCCTTGAATTTTATTTTTGATATTTTATTTTGTCTTGAATTTCAACAAAACCCCCCAAATTAAATTGAATTAGAGTGTACTTATAAAACTTTTTGATATTTTTTTAAATTTAAATTGATTAATTTTAATTGTGATATTGATTTGAAGAAATTAATTTCAATGTGTTGAATGTGGAAAATGTATTAAATGAGTTTTGATAGAAACCCATTGGTTTTATCTTGAGAAAGGCATGATTTGATTACAAAACCTTTTGGGTTTCTAAATGGGAAATTGGAATATGTGAAATAGGATAAGGGGATGAATTGAATTTTAAGATGTCCTAAAATAAATTTTCCAAAATTAAATTGTGTTTAAGAACATGAAATCCTAGGTAGTTAGTGAGTTATTTGGGGTAACAATCTAATATTTAAAACACTAACAATACATATGAAATAGTCAATCCACCGATTAGAATGTGATGATTCCTCTTTGACCAGTGCCAAATAGACATATGTACACATATTACAATGAAAACTATTTGAGTGTACGATAGTCCCACCGCCTAGAACTAGCATACATATTGGAATATGACCATTTTTCTCATTTTTTATACATTAAATATATATATATATATATATATATATTCTAATATTTGTGAACTTTTTCCCATTCCTTATGAATTTATATAAACATTTTTATATAAAATTTTTGATAATCCATTTCATTAAAGTATTTAAATCATTTGAAATGTAAAACATGATTTTATCAAATATTATTTCGAAATTACATGCCTTATTATTTAAAATTTAAATATAAATTGGGTTAATTAATTATTGGAGAATTTTAAGGGATTCTTAGTGTGACCATACTAGGATTTTAGCTCACAACCTACCTGTGCCTTAAGGTGTTGGTAGATTATCTTATTCTTGGATAGAGAAAGGTTAAAGACCTTACTAGAGGCGTTGATAGTTCTTGATCCATTGTATTGAAGAGTTTTGTCTTCTAGGACTTTATCTTTTATCCTATTTTCTGGTTCTTGGGGTTGTAATGTTTGTTTTCATACCTATTTGACATCAGGGGGACTTATACCTATGGAGTTTTTCTTGTATGCATACTGAATAGTTTATCTTTCTTCTATTGTATTTGTGGAAAATTCATCCCCAATTTTATATTAAATGAATCTAGGTGCTTTTTTCTAACCTTCAGGGATTAGTAATGCCCTTCGGGCTATGTTAGGACTGGATTTTTTATCTGGTTACTAGGGTACCTTCTCTAGATCATTACAAAATGTGTTTTCAAGGTAGATTGAATCTAGTGTTGAAGCATTGTCGAGGGGTGCATAAATTTTAAAATTTTAAACTATATTTATGGAAGAAGAAGTGAAAAAAATTAATAAAAAGTTAAAAAATGTGTCTGGAGGAATGGTTTAAATGTTTTACATCTAACAGTTGGTATAAATCCTTAGAATGAGTAGTTTGTTTTCTGTTGGTACTAATCATTGTATTGAGAATTCATAATTGAGGATTTATTATCATGTGGTAAAATAAAATTAGATTGGAAATATATATTCTTAGTAATTAATAAATTAGAATCTGAATGAAGAATGAATATAATGTTTGGATCTAATTGAAGTTGTGAGAAGATTTGAGAAGGAATGAGAAGAAATGAGAAGAGATGGAAAGAACGTAAAAAGATAAAAATAAAGCCAAAATGAAATTTGAAATTTAATTTTTAGGAAATTTGGTTATGAAGGAAATTTTTTTAGATTCTCTCAAAAACCATTTTTTTCTGAAACTAAAAAATGGGGAGAGTATTTTGAACATTATGATTGTTCTGAAAATTTTTCATATGCGTAAAAAGTTAAATAATCCCTGATGTTGTAGTGAGAAGAAATAAGTGGACTGAGTTTTTCCCAGGGAATATTTATGTACATAAAAACAATAGTTAATATTGTCTTCATTGGTTAACAAAAAATATTGAGAAATTATTTCGGGATTTCCAGACTGACACTAATATAGTTCAGAGTTGTTTCAGTTCTATTCTGATAGAGTAATATTTATAGAGTATGTAATTATACTGAATAATTAGATTGGGAAATTGGATATAGTATCATCACAAAGTGTAGATAATGTATTATATACTGGTGGGTAGGAACATGAATATTTTTTTTGAATTTAATTTTTTTGAAAGTTGACAAGGAATAAAACTAGTTTTTTTGAAGAAATTAGTGAAATTTTGTTAAATAATTACAGAAATTTGTATTACATAATTTCTTTCTACATTAATATAATGAAATATTGTAAAGAAAATATTGATACACAAGTGTATGGGTATATCGTAATTTTTTTATCCACACAAAAGGATTGTTTTATAGTGGATTGTGCGGTATTGTATTGTTTCAAATTCTTACCAAGGACTTAGGTACACTTATTGTGTAGTGACCCCTGTAAATTCTTATGTTAATATCGATGTGTTATTGTTTTGTTTTAAAAAATTTAATAAATCTTTAACATGAAGAGAATTTTTTTTCAAAATAAAGAAAACATTAATGAAAAATGAATCACTGATTCACCCCATCACCCTCTAAGTGATACATTGATCCTAGCTGGGAAATATCAATGATAAGATAATATTTTTTTGGATAAATATCATAGAATGTAAAATTAATGGATGTAAAACTCTTAGGAATAAAATATTCTTCATATATAGGTAATATATTGTTCATATTATTTTTTAGAAAATTGAGATAGATAGTATTGATAGCATAGGAGTTGATTATTGATTCAATAAAAAAGGAATATGTTTTATTTTTAATGAAGCTTATCTCATTTTATGGATTATGTTATAATTTGATTAGTGGGTAACAATATGAACTAAAGGATAATATCATTTTATGGTAAAATGTAGTATTAATTAATATAAAATATATGGTTTCATTTTGGATTAATGTCATAGATATTTTGATGGTTTTGGGAAAGGTATAATTTCGAGAATATATTATTATAGTATATACATATTTTAGTATATGATTTGTTGAAGGATTAATTTTATTTGATGAAATATCTAGAACATTATATTTCCTAATATGGTAAGGTAAATTTAATATTAGAAATTATTTTCTAAATAATAAATATTATATGAATACCCTAACCTAATTTCATCAGTGAGTGAATAATAAAATTATTATGATGAAATTTATTTAAGGGGGAGAGAATGTAACTCCATAAGATTTTAATATATTATTATCTTTAAATAATTTAATGTGATCAATATGTTTCCCCACCAGTGAGATTGAGCTCACAAAAAACCATGATCTATTTAAAAAATATAAATTTTTAAGTATGAGCATTTAAACCCAGCTGTTGAATTAACTGCAGTGAAAAGGAGAATCAGCATTATAAAATATTACAGAATGAAAATAAAGGATAATTTTATATTAATGAAATTCAATTGGTATAACTAAAATGAATTATACGATCGTTTTAATCTTTCAAATATATATTTTTTTTAAAATTACCTTTTACGCATTTTTCTTTTAATCACAATAAACATATAATTAATTTATGGTAATATATAATGATATGATTAGTTTGTTAACAGTAAATATTAAAGGATGTGAAATATGAATAATAATAAATTGTGTTATAATGTGCTTTTACCCAATAAAAATATATTTTCATTTTATTTTTTAATTTTATTTAAAATTTAAAATTCTATATTTTATAATTTTTATTTGAAAAAATGATTGTTTTGGATTTATCACAGTGATATTTTCATAAGATGATTTTTAATATTTCTATGAAAAATATAGTATTTATGTTGAAATGTTAAATATATAATTTCTCTACAAAATTTATATATATTTTAAGGGAAAATATAAATCTAAGGATGTTGATTCTAGTTTACAAATCAATATTTGATATTTTTGAACATAAGTAATTTTTTTCTCAATACTTATTTTTAATATATTTTAAATTTATTATTTAAAAATTAAAATTTATAACAATTAGAAATTGAATGAAATAAAATTTATATAAAATTTGGAATCATTAATTTCAAATTAGTTGACATGTTCCATTTAATTTTTCACCATGATGGATAAATTATGTTGGAAACTAGTTACTATAGAAAAAGATGTAATGTTAAAAGTAAAAACAAATTGATGGTAATGAGATGAAAACGTGTTTAAAACATTTGTGGGAAAGGGGTTTTGAGGATTTTATACCTCATATCATTACATATCCATTATTTCTCAATTTTGGATCCATTTTACATAAGAGTGAAAACAGATTATTGGTTTTTTTGGGTTTTTACAAAAAATTCATACTTTTAACTTATAAAATAGGAAATCCTATCCTCATTTCCCATAAAAAAACAATTGATTTAGTCCAAAATATAATCATACCTCTCCTAAATATAACTATACAAAATTTTGTGTTTTTTAAATTCTCAAAAGTCCACACCTCAAACTCATAACTCTATTTTCAAAGAAGATAATCCAACAAATGAGGTATAAATATAATATTTCTCCTTTCAAAATTTTATTTATTTATATGCACTCTACAACATAAAATTATAATACACCATCATAAAATGATAAAATTACTACCATTATTAATTTGTTTTATTATAATTATGTTACAAGAATTAACAACCTTTCATTTTTTATTAAGAAAAATGAAACTGTCATTCGTGCAATGTATGAACTACCATCTCCATGATGCAACATGTTTCATTTTCATTATATAAATTTCAAGTATAGTCCTAATATGTAATGTATTATATAATTTTTCATATATATTAAATATATTATATTATTAAATTAAAAATCATATTAACCATTTTTCTTATTCCATAGAAAATTTAAATCACCATCCATGCATACATGTGCACTGAAGCCTCCATTGAATGATTTTTTTCTATTTTTCTTTTCATAAACACAATATATGGATGGTTATAATAATTTATTTAATGTATAGATACAATTATTAATAAATTATAATATTTTTATAAAGGCAAATTTGATATCCTATTTACAATATGAGAAATAAACAACTGTGGTGAATTCAACAATCCAAAAAAGAATTCTAATATAAAACAAAAATAACATAATACTATGATATATCTTCATATTGTTAATATTATTCTAATTATAAATTATAATTTTTATATATAACACTAATTAACACTAGAAAATATCTTTATTCCACGTTTTAATTATATTACAATTAAATTTATCCATAATATTCCATTAATTATGTTATATTCTTGTTTGGGTTTTTTGTCCACAGACTTGAACAATACAATAAATTTATATCATGGATAAATATTGGAATTTAATTTCTTGTAAAATATGAAATATATAAATAAATAATATTTTTTTATAGTTTTTTATTTGTAAAATTTATATTAAACTCAGTAATTAAAAAAATTCTTTTCAATCATTAATAATCATCGAATCATGATTATCTTCGATTTCATCTACTTGGTTTGTAACCAAAACTACCATGGAATGAAACTATAACATTATATCTATCATTTAAATTATATTTAAATACTATAAATTATATTTTAATTATAAAATGATTAACAATAATGAATATCAACTCCATTTTTATGAAACTAGCTCAAAATTATCAATATTAGTAACACTAGTAATAGAAAATATGTATTAAATAACAATAATTAATATAGAGAATGATTATAAGTGAAATTGTGTAGATTTAAAATGATATTTTTATGTTTATAAATTAATTTTTTAAGTTATATATGTTTTTATACAGTATTTAAGAGTGAATTCATGGAATGTAAATTAAAATGTAGGTGTTTCTTATCTCCATTTTAATTTCCTAGGGACATACTTATTATTATACAATATTGTTTATTTAAAATGGTGTATCTAATTCCCCTTGAATATTTTTTTATCATGATACTATCATTATTCCTGGTATTTAATGTTTCATTTGAAATCATATCATTCAATGGATTTGTACTTGAAAGTTTCAATGTTTTTATGGTATTTCCATATAAAATTCCAATCTTTGAGACATGTTTTTTATTATGAAATAATTTTCATTTATGTGGTTTTTAAAAAACCTATTTTATATTATATATCACTAAATTTTATTATTAAGAGAATTTTTGGGTAAATTCTAATCCCTCTTTTTTAATATGTTTTGAATAGATTTCTACCCAAACCAAAATTAGGGTTTTCATTTCAATTTCGTTTGTTGGTAATCATTTTATATTCACCAGTTGTTTCCTTTTATTTGGTGCAAACATTTACATGGAAGAAATGATTCAATATTACTCATGAAACATAATTGATTTACATGTCTAAATTGTTATCCCTCCCTTATATTATTTTTATTTAAGAGTTACGAAAATAAATTTAAAAATAAATCTTCTATATGGAGGAAACCCATCTTATGTTTTTTTAAATTAAACGTATGTGTAGTTTCCATGAAAATAAAAATATTTCCTGATGTTGGAATGATGATTTGGTTGTAACATTGATTCACATAAGGGTAATCATAGAATAGATTTTTAGTTGATAATTGAATAAATCCTTACTCTATTACATGGTGAGTTTGCCTAAGGCATCATATCTAGCTAGAAAATATTGGGGAATATTAATTGGAATACAAATAGTATCCTTACATAGCCTTGATAAAGGATTTTTTATACCATTTCCATGGTCTCATAAAAATGGAAACTATTCAATCTAATGACAATCATTCATGGATAACTCATTACATTTATTGTATCCTCACCACCATATTTATTTGATAAAGGTACTTCCTATTACATTCATGATACCCCAAATATTCAATGTTTATTAAGGAATATTCTGTATAAAATAAACATTATTTTTTTTAATTGGGCAGTATTTTTTCCCATATTTCTCATTATATAGGTAGATTTCTTTTTATTCATCATGATGTTCTTTAAGGAATGGTATGAAATGACTTGATAACACTTATGAGGAAATCATTGGACTTAAATGGTGATGGGTGGGGCCTAAAATTTTATAGAGTCTAGAAACATTGATATGTACCATGATATAATGTAGCTTGGGTTTTTGTTTGTACCTAACCCCGTATCAATATAATGTTTTGGAACTAGTCCTTGAAATCATGTTTATGACGTTTGAGATTATGGATTCCATCAATATATGCTCATTAATTATTTTTTCCATGATTTCATTTATTTTTATGGATATATAATTCTCTTAGTATTATTTTATTATGGTATTATTCAATTCATCTATTCCTACCATGTTATATATGTCATACTTATGTTTTGAAAACATTAGTTACAAGATTCTATTTTTGATCATTTGAGATGTACCTTCTTATATTTCCATTTCCCCATGTTATGAAGAAAAGTTGTGAACATGACATAACTAGTTAGATATGATGTGTGGAATAATTTCTCAGTGATTTTAATGAATTCTTATTTATTGACTAGTTCATACTATTATGGGGGTGGGAATATCCATTTGATTAGATTTATTAGTTAATTTTTTGTTTTAACAATCCAAATATATTAAACTAAAAAATAATTAGTATATAATATATGCAATAATTATTAGGTATTTTATAATTAAGGATACTTTTATCCAACGTATTTCACTTGGTACCAAAGCAAGTATGTAAATAATGAATTTATGGAATCGAACTTGGGAGTGTGGGTCTGAGGCAATATAGTTGGAATCATATCAGGATATAGATAACATTAGATAAATGGGTGATGTTATTTTTAAATAAATCATTGTTAGAAATTTCATCAATAGCTGATAACATAATGTTTACTATAATATCAAATTTATATATAAAAATTTAGGTTATTAGATGTAATATTAGTTATTTTAGGGATTGGGAGAAGAGAAATTTAGTTCCAACTCTATATATAAGTCTATGCGATAATTATAAATATAAGATAGAATTCCTAAGTATTGATAAAGTACTTATTTAGTGGTTATCCTAGATATTACACCCCTATATGGATAATAAAGTGGACGCATTTTGTAGCACATATGTACCTATAGGTTATACCACAAAAAAGGGAATATTGGGTTTTAATATGACTATCACCTATGGAATGGCAATGATGCATAACTCAACACATGGATTGAATCTCCTGAAGGGTAAATTCTTTAAAATCACATTCTCATTATGAACCTTTATAAGTGACTTATTTTCTAATTACATTAAGGGATTAGATTAAGAAGTACAAGAGAACATAACATAAAAAAATTAGGTTGAACTGAATGTTTAAAAGGATGAAATGAATTATTCATTACAGAATATTGAGATTTCATATTCTAATGATAATTTACTATGATTATATTGGATATTATCTAAATAATTTTTGATTTATTATTTGGTTCAAAAAGTATCATGAAAATGAAGTTGAGATAGGTATGTATATGGAAACTATTCTGTATTTTAACCAAATAACATATCACATTTAAATGGTTGTGAATTGTAGCATATGCCAATTATGAATAAAATTGGGGGTTTTCTAGTCTTACCTAAGTCAGTGAGATTGGTATTTTAATAAAAATTTGTTATTTAAACTCTTGGATATTTTCATTTAATGAGTAATATTTATTGATTAAATTATCATAAAATTTAAAATATATGAGGATTATGCAAAACTTCGCTAGATTATTCTTCAGTAGTTACATGTTAATAATTTTAAACATAGATTAAATAATATTAAAAAACATGAAAGAATATTTTATGAAAATGATATATTTTTGGATTAAATATTTGGGAAAACTGATTTTGGGATGTATAAATATTATATTTAAATTATGGTTTATATTAAGGTAATAATGTGTTGATTTTTTTTAGATTAGTGAGTTAGATAGAAATGATAGCCTTGGAATAAATAAATAATTTAGTGAAAAGGTGTTCCGTAATATTTTTTGTGATGTTTATTTTTTTTGGGATTACAATATAAATTGACAAGTTTGTGACCTTATGAAAAATTGGATAATATCATTTGAGTACTAAATATATAGTTAATGTATTATAGAGAATATGGTTTCAATATGGTTTGATTTCATAGAGATTTGGATGGATTTGAGAAAGGTGTATTATATGGAATGAATGATTATGGTTTATACAAAATTAGTGTATGGTTGTATGAATTATTAATGTTGTTTTAGGAAATATATGTAACAAAATATTTCAGAAGCGAGTAAGATGTATTTAATATTAGAAGTTATATCCCAAATTATAAATACTCAAAGAATATACCAATACTACAAAATTGGTGTTTAACAGAACTGGTATTTACCAATGCTTGAAAAAACCTTCATATATGGAATTTTTATCAGTGATAAAGAAAGCCCTAATAAATTTAACCCTTTATCATTACTTTATTTTAGCACTAATAACAGTCTTATTTATTTGCGCTTTATTTTTATTGCTGATAAAGGCCACCCATTATCAGAACATTATTTTTAGCATTGATAATAGACACCCTTTATTATAGATTAATTTTTATCCCCCATAAAGGGTACCCTATATAAGGGAAATATATTTAATGCTCATAAATGATTCCTCTATCAGTGATGCTTAGCATGGATAAAGGCTTGAATAAATAAAACAAAATAACTAAATATATAAAAATTAAAAATGAGTTTATTAATAAAAAATTTATAAATTTAATTAAATAAATAATTATTTATAAAAATGAATACATTTATTATACTATATATAAAATATAAATACTAATAAATATTATGTATTAAATATATAGATATGTAAAATGAAAATTAAATATAATTAAATTGAATTAAATATTAAACCTTTTATTGATTAGATGATTACCGATAATGTTAATAAATAGTATATATTAAATATAATGATATATATTAATCTATATAAATTTGTTTTTTATATTTCAAATATATATTTGTACTATATATATTGAATAATGGTTTATAAAAAAAAATTAATTTGAATTAAAAATACGGACTAATTACAAAGAGTAATGGGCATATAATAGAATTTCATATGATTTTTCAATTTACCATTGATCAAATGTGTGATATATTGATTTCACATATACGTAATTTATGTATATTAATATAAAAAGTACACAGACAGAACCTATCCAATTTTTCAATATTAATACATTGTAATAATTTTTAATTTGTTAGACTTCACTCATTTTAAACACGCATACAATTAAAATTAGATATTCATTAATAATTTAAAAAAATATATGTAAAAAATATTAATTTTTTTTTTAAATAAATTTATTAAAAAATGTTTATATTATATTTATAACATTATATATTTATAATTACAAATAAATTTTTCAAAAAAGTATTAATAATATTATAAATAAATAATAATATATACTTAAATAATTATAAATAAATAATTATATATATTTAAAACTTTTTAAATGTATAACAAATTTACAAAAATAATTAATATATTTAATATATTTATATTTATATTTATTTATTAAATATAGAAAAATGTTTAGGATCAGAGCATACTCAGTCCCAAAAAAATTATTAAAAAAGTAAGCCAGAGTAAAAAAAATAGTAAAGTGACACACAAATTACCAAACCCACAATGTGAGAAAAATACCACCCACAAGGCAACCACATCAAAATCCCAACAACAAGGGACAATCCAAAATTCAAATCGTGCCAAGATCCCTCCATTTTCAGGATTCCATACCAAACCCAAGATCAGATCCGAATCTAATCTCAGGTATTTCATTAATAAAAGATGAAGCATTATCAACACTAGAAATGAACTGATAAATGAAAAATTTATCATTGTTAAAACATTCATGCTGATAAATATGGATTTTATCATTTTTTAATTTGTGATGATAATGAACAACCATTATGAGTTAGAAAAAGGCTACGATAAATATTCTTGTTTATTAGTACATAAATAATAAGAGCTGGTAAAATTGTCCTTATCTAATTAAAAAAACCTAACCATTTGTAAAACCATTAAGATTTCAGAAAAAAACCTATTCTGAACCCTTTGAGGGAACTTATCATTCATTCTCCCCTTTCTATGACCGTTCTTTTCTCCCACCATTCCCTTAGTCACCTCACCATAAGGTCCCAGATATGTTCTATGGTATTATGAATCATTCTCTATTGACCTCAGTGTAATCCATGACATTGTCTCTACATAATCACACCAGGATTTTTCATTTTAATAAGCTTATCCATTCAATGGACACATTAGGTATGTTAATATAAAATTCATTGGGGTTGAAAGATTGATTAAAGGTAGGTGTACTATACTAAAGGAACATCGTGATTCTGGTTGCTTTGGAGGATTATTTGGTCAGGGGCTGTTCTAGTGCCCCCTGTAGCTACAATGTCTTCAGAATATATCTCTTCAGGTGTTTATATGACTTTCATATGAACTGTGACATTTAAATAGAATATATATGGGTATGTTTCCCAAAGCTCCCATTACCTTTTCAAAATCCAGTGATTATACACATGCTAGGGATTCTTGTTCATAGATATTTATGTTATAATAGTATAACTCATTCAATTTCCCTCCTTGTTTCTCTCACATTTTTGAGGAAGTTGATTTTCTAAATGTTCCTATGAATTATTTTTGGATTATAGTGGGGGAATAATTTTGATGCATGTAGGTTATGTGGATTGAATCATGGGTCGATTTCTATTGTTCCAATAAAAAATTGGGTCATTATAAACCTGCATGTAGATGAGGGATGAAGAACTATTAACAACATCAGGTGGAGTTTTCTAGTGAAAATGGAAAAAGGATTTAAAACTGGTGTGGGTGAAGGGCCTATAGGGAATACTCATTTGGATGTTTCTACTAACCTATGAAATGAAAAGGCTATTCAATATATGTCTCTAGGGGCACATCTCCTTTGTGAATCAAAGCTCAAATCACAAAAACCCAATTACTCTAGCTACTTGAACAACATCCGGAATTCAGAATTTGGTTTTATTATGGTTTTCTAAAAGAAAATATCGATATATAGATCTGATGGTCTTAGATTTTATTCAACCTATGGAGGTAGGCCAGTGGTTTCCATTGTAGGTTCCAATTTTTAGTCTGTTTTTTTCATTTCACGATCTGGATCTAAGGGTTTTAGATTTTCCTTTGTTTGTTCTGGTCTTCATTCTTTATTTTTTATCCGATTTTTGTATATTATTTTGATTTTTCTTTATGATCCATTGTTTTCATGTATAATGTTTGGTATATCCTATTTTGGCTATTTAATTTTATTATTTTTCATAACTTTGTTATGTTATATATATTTATACCCTAGCTAGCTACACAAGCTTTATTTTATTATTGTTTGGAAATCATAGTGAGTCACCACTGTTCTGTAGATAAAACAATTAAATAAATATTTCTTCCACTATATAAATAGTAGAGAATTTAGATATAATAACCTAAAATAAATTAAAAAATTGATTTATATGTCTATGGGATAGGCGTTGAAAGGGTTTGTGTGTTTTTCTCCTGAATTTGTGATATATCTTGTTTATATTTATTATTGATTTATGAAAAATTCTTTATATTCTTCCATAGAATCTCAAAGATGGTTAAATGCATATTATATGGTCTCCCTGGAATGCTTAGGTTTCTACATCATTTGTTAAAAAAAATAGAATGGATGTTATGAAATTATTTATATTAGAAATTATTTTTAGGTATTAATCATTTTATGTCTATATATACTTATTAGGTATATATATATACATTTAATTAATATTAATATAATTAATACTTAAATAAACAGAAAAACATTGTAAAATAATGTTACATTAAAATAATAAAATTATGTACATATATATATATATAGAAATAATTAAACATTAAAAAATTTAAATGAAAACATTTTATAGACAATTACCAATAATAATTTTTTTATAGTAAATTTAATTTCTAATTTTCTAATTTTATTATTTTTTAGTTTCATTAGAAAAAATAGTATTATATGTATTTAAGAAAATATATAGTATATTTAGATAAATTTTAATTTGAAAAAAAATATACATACATATATATATATATATATTAAAATAATGTTACTAATATAATAAATATATATATAACATATTTTTATATATAAAATTTATCTAGATTTTCATTATTTATCGATGTATCAAATGAGGAGTGACCTCTGTTTTATAGTTTTTGATGGTTGAAGGTGTGAACCCCATTCTGGTTTATTTCATATAAAAGTAAGGTTGAACAAAGTACACACCTCCATCAACCACTTTTTCATATCATATAAAACCATATCAATTTATTTATGAAATAAAACCATTCAATAAAACCATGTTTTATCGATTTTTTAAAAAAAATATCCTTAACCAATTATTTTATTAGTGTTTTTATTCTGATACTTATGGATAATTTCAAGGATAAAAATGAAAGTTATTAATAATTTACTCCACCTCAACATTAAATTAAATAAATTAATTTCAGTAACATACAATCATCATCTGAAATTACATTGTAAAAACCCAAGACTTCTAGGTTGTGTAACACTGTAGTTGTGTATTCCAGTTGTTCTGCCTCCACCCACTCTATTTATTTCCCTCCATACACTCTACCATTTCCATGGTTGTGTGGAGATTTCTTCATGAAAGAGTTGGTGTAAATGGAGGAGTTTAGTTTATAACGAGTGTCAATGGTGTAATTAACCCAAATGGGACGAAATTATCCTTTTAGAGAACACCATGAGGTAAAATTTTCCTCATCATCAGTTTCATCTCCAGAACAGTTATTATTGCTCTTTTTTCATGAGGCTCAACCTTAATCTCTTTTATATTTTTTATACTAATATGAGCATTAGTCATTCCATGGATGGCTATTTCTTAGTGTATTTTAAGAAACATAGGTTAATGTTCATAAGAGATAGAGATTGTGGTCAGACAATAAATGGAAATGAAAACTATTCGGGGGATGATCTGAGGAGGATGACAATTTTACTTCATTCTACTATCTAAATGTGTAAATATATACCATATATTTAATTACAATATATAAAGTAGTTATTAAATCGATTCCTTCATTTCTAGTAACTCCATCCAGAAAAAAGAACTAAAAAACTAGTGAAATGATAGAGTGAAGGGTGGGAAATAAATTGAGAGGGCGAAGATGTAAGAATCGGAATACGCAACTATAGTCTTGTGAATCCTTGGGGTCTGGGGTTTCTACTGTGTAATTTCAGCTGACTAGTGTATGTTATTAAAATTAATTTCTTTGATTTGACATAGATGTATAGTTAATAATGAATTATCTTATTTTTTATTCTAAAAAATTTCTACAAGGATCCATATAAAACTTTAATAAAATAAGTGGTTGAGGTTTCTCATTGATGTTTTTTTATAAAACATGGTTTTATAATTGGTTTTATTTTATTTAAAAAATGATTTGGTTTCTGATGATTGGAAAAAAGAGGTCTATAGAGGTGTGTACTTCGTTCAAACATAGGGAAATTATCAATAAGTCATTTGAGATATGTAGGAATCAGTCATACCTCAATTTGGTGCACAGTGGGACGACTACGACTCAATATGTCTATTATTAGTTTGAAATGGACAGTTTAGTTAAAAAAATGTAACTCACTAAAAATCCTTAAATTTTGATTGTATTGTATTTAAAATTTAATAAATTGATTCATAAGGGATTTTTGAAATTTATGAATGGGTCTCATGTCAAACTGACACATGATCTGTTTAATATATGTCAAAGTGTGTGTTTCCATTTTAAAAATAAATTTTCATAAAATAAAATTGATGAACTCAAAAATGAGAAAATAAATTTTTATTAATTTAATACCTTTGAATAATGATCCATAAATAATTTTAGGTATTTAGTAATTATCCATAACTCAATCCAATGCACGGTGTGAACGGTATGACTCCAAATGCTTCTTTTTATTTAAAAATGACATCAATTTTAATAAAAAGGAAAACTAACCTAATAAAAACTAAGGAAACACATTTAGATAATTTTTATTCATTAAGGAATAAATTCATATGTCATTTGTTTTGTTTATGAATCAGATTCACCTCAATCTACTGCATGGTGTACCTGGTATGACTCAATGTGTCAGTTTTCAAATTAAAATTGAAAGTTTAGTTCAAAAAATATCACTCATTAAAAACTGAGCAAACACATTCAATCTTTTTTGATAATTTAGAACATTGAATTATAAGTCATTTTTTATGTTTAGGAATAATTCTCACATAATAATAATATATAATGGGATCTGTATGAATCAATTTTTTGGTTCCCAATATAAAATGACATTTTAGTAAAAAAATACATGTGATGTACTCTAAAATTAGTAAACACATTCAGATTGATTCGGCACATTATGAAAACTATCCATAATCCATTTGGGATGTGTAATAATTATCCAATCCTCAATCTGGTGCACAATGAGGCCCATATGACTTAAATTACTTCTTTTTATTTAAAATTGACATCAATTTTATAAAAAAGAAAAAATAACCTACTCAAAACTGAGAAAACACCATCAGATTGTTTTAGTAATTTAAAAAATTGATCCTTATGTAATTTTTGATGTGTATAAATCTTACTCAAATCAATTTGATACATGATGCTTCCGGTATGACTCAATGTGTCTGTAATTAGTTTAAAATCAATATTTTTAGTTCAAAAATTGTCACTCATTCAAAACTGAGAAAATGCACTTAGGTTGTCTTTATAATTTCATAAAATGATTATTTAGTAATTTTTGATGTGTATGAATTAGTATCATGAAAAACTGACTCACGATATGACAAGTATGAGTCAAATTTTTTTCTTTCATATTAAAATAAACTTTTGGTAAAAAAATACATGTGATGTAATCAAAACTAGACAAACACATTCGAATTGTTTTTATACATTAGGAAAATGATCTATAATTAATTTAAGATGAGAATGAATCATCCTCAACTCAATCTGATGTATGGTCTGATTTGTATGACACCATTTTGATTTTTTTCAATATATAAGTATCATTTTAGATTAAAACACGAATCATATCGCGTAAACTGAGCAAACATGCCTAGAATAGTTTCTCTTCATTTAAATTTTGTATCCATACATTATTTTTAGTTATTTTGTGGTGTTTTTTTGTTCTTTAGTGTGATGTTATAGCACACTTCACTATTGGGGAATGTACTATAAGATCACACTGCATTATGCCCATTATCAGCACTTCAATTAACGCTGATAAAGGTCATTTTTAGCACTGTTAAAGGCCTATTTTTTAGTAGTGTACTCAACTAATTTCATCAGTTATTAATAACTAAAATGGGAAGGATGAAATTCATTTAATGGGGGAGAATGTAAAATATCTTTGTTTTAATATATTATTACCTTAAAAAATTCAATGCATTTGATGGATTTCACTACACACAATATAAATTTTAAATGAAATTAAAATATATTGAGATAAAATATAAATATTTGAGTATGGATATTAAATCATAGCCATTAAATTATATGTAATTAATAGGAGTAACCACTTTATAAAATATATATTGAAATAAAAATAAAAATTAATGTTATATGAATTAAATTAATTTGGTATAGCTAAAATGATTAATAAGATCATTTTATGGTTAGAATTATATTTTTTCGAAAATTTTATCTTATGCACTTTTCTCTTTGTCACATGAAACAAATGATAAACTGATCGTAATATATGTTGATATGAATAATTGGTTAACAATAATTAATAAATTATATTAAATAATAAGAAGAATAGAACATTCTCTAAAGAGGTGTCTTCCTTATAAAAATTGTTTTTCATTTTATTTTATAATTTATTTAAAAGTTAAATTTCTAAATTTTATAGATTTAATTTTATAAAATAAAACCATTTTTGGATTTATATTTGAAATATTTTTATAATAAAAATTTTTGGATTTTTTTTTGAAATAATTAAATTTAAGGTGAATAGTAAATTATACCATTTTAAAAATAATGTGATTTAGTGACATTATTAGTATGTATGTATTCCAAATAAATGTTTGAAATAATTTTGTAATATATATATATATATATATAAATATTACAAGTGACATTATAAATCTAAAAATATTTACTCTAATTTATAGTCCTATATCTGGTATCATTGAACAAAAGTTATATTTTTCTCAAGAAATATTTTTAATATATCATACATTTATTATTTTAAAATTAATTTTTACCACTTATAAAAATTGTATCAATTAAAATGAATTTAATATTTAAAATTATTAGGTATAATTACATAATAATGCACATTTTAATTTTTTCCATAATGGATAAGTAAACTTAGAAAAATTTGTTACCACAGTAAAAGCTATAATGGAAAAGGCAAAAAATTAATGGTAATAATTTGAAAATGTTTTTAAAACATGATATTAAATGGGTTTTGGATGCCCAATTTTAAATTATTTTTTCCCCTCACCATTATTTCTCAATTTTTGATCCACTTTCCTTGAATTTGACTTTTCATTACTGAAATGTTTTGGGTAATTACAAAAATGTCATCCCATTTCACTTATAAAAGGGAAACTCCCCTCCTAACTTACCCTTACAAAACAACCCCATTATATTGGACCAAAATCTTCCCAACCATATTAATAAAATTATTATCCTCCATTATGATTTTTTCGTTCTAAAAATATCATCCCTCAAATAATGAACCCCATTCTAAAATGAGATAATCCAAGAAGTGAGCTAAACATTTCAAACCACTCCCTTCTAATTTTAGTTTCTTTATTTGCACATATTCCTCATAAAATTTAATTACACGATCCTAAATGATAATATCAATAGCATTAGAATGCAATTATTTTATTATAATAATGGTATAAATATTAACAACTTTTCAAATTTTAATTAGGTAAAACGAAACTATCACTTGTGCATTGTGCATACTAAAACTTCTAGAAAATAGAATTATACGAATTTAATTATACCAATGGTTCTCCAAAACCATTTTAATGGGTATAAATTATACAAATTATTTTATTGAACCATTGGAACAATTATTTCCTTGGTACCCTATAACAAACATTCTACAAAACTATTGGTACAAATACCATTGTTTTTAATCAATATTTTTTCTAAAATCATTATATAGTATAAAATTTATATTAAATTTGGTAATAAATAAATAAATATATTAAGAAAATTTTATTATCAAAAATAAATTTTAATGTATTTATTATGTTGTTGAAGTATATGTTGCTGGTTTTGGGATCAAAACACAGAAACCATTTTTTTTACATTACTTATACCAATGATTTCCCCAACATGTTGATAAGTGTATTTCACATTCCTAAACTATATTAATAGTTTGGAAAAAATTGTTATAGACCACCTATACAAATGGAAGATCACCCAATAGCCTCTCAAACCACTAGTAACCAATTGTATTAGAAGCTACACCAAATTTTCGAAACCATTGGTATAACCTTTTTCTCAATAGTATATTACCTCCATAATCCAACATGTTTCATTACACTTCACCACCATTCAAAGGAGGTAAAAATATGGAAATTAATTTATATAAGTATGATATTTATATCATACTTTATATTCAAAAATGATAAAACATATTAATCCTTTTCCTCATTCTATGGGAAACAAAATCATCATCCATGCATACAAGTGGACTCCTGCCTCTATGGACTGATTGATATCCTTTTTTATTTTCATCAAAATATTAATTGTCAGGTAGTGATATTGGATTTAATGTTTAAATATTAGGATTATGAAACTATAAGGTTTTATAAAGATAAATCAGAAAACCTTTCAAAAAAACTATAACGAACAATTATGGTAAATTCAACAATCCAAAATAGAGTTTTAAGAGAAACAAAAATATTTCATTCATCATGAAATAACAATGTATAGTTTTATTATTCTTATAAATAGTTATAGTTATTATATATCACACTAATTAACACTATATAAAATAATTATTTTTTCATATAATGATATTACAACAAAATCACTTCATTATCATCCATTAATAACTATATGTTCTTGTTTGAGTTTGTTACATCACCTACGTGAACAATGATATAAATTTATATCATTGATAAATAAGAGAATTTAATTCATGATGATATATAATATATGGATACAAATAAATAATTCTTTTAATAGGAATTTTTTAGTAACGCATAAAATAAAGATACACCCTTTGTTATCTAAGAATCACCAAAACAGGGCCATCATCAACATCATATTCATTGTTTGTTATCAAAATTACAATGGAATGAAATTATAAATTCATAAATATCTATTCACATCTATTACAATACCTTTAATGATATTTTGGTGATGAATGATTTATAAATAATTAAAACGAAATCCATTTTTTATAAAACTATTTCAAAATAGTTTACATTACTTACACATAATATTTAATATAAGTAATAACTGACTATAATTCATATGGAGAAATATAATAAATAAATATTATATTTGGAAAATATTTTATTAAGTTTATGAAATAAGTTATTAAGATAGATATTTTTTATAAGGGGGGGGGGGTTAGAGAGTTATCTTGGAATCCAGAATATAACGTATGGGTTTCTTGTCTCAATTTTGAATTTCTATTGGCATAATTCTTATATACACCATGTTTTTATTGGAATGGTGTATCTAATTAACCTTTCATATTTTTCACATGATATTGTAATTATTCATGATATTTAATTATCCATTTGAAATTATATCCATCATGGGGTTTTAACATGAAAGTTTCAAAGGATGTAAGGTGTTTTGTCTCAAATTATTTTCTTTGATACTTGTTTTTATTACGCACCTAATTTCCATTATGTGGTGTACATAGTGTCTATTTAAGATGTCATATCATGAAATTACATAACTTATAGAGTTTAAATATCAAATTTAATCCCTCTGTTTCAAGATATTTTGATATTTTTCTACCCTAGTAACTAGTGAGGCTTTCAATGTCAATTTTCATTCATTTGGACTCGTATTATATTCACCAACTATTTCATTTTGTGTGGTGAATAAATTTCGAAGTATGAATTTTCACTATATTAATTATAAAATTTAATTGATTTAAATGTCTATATTTTTATCCCCCCTCATATTTTTTTTGATTAACTAGTTACCAAAAACATTGTAAAACTCAATCTTTTCTATGGCAGAAAACCCGTCCAATGTTTTGGTAACGTAAAATTGTCTGTAGTTTCCTTTTATGATAATAGAATGTGGATTGATATATCACATATATTCAAATAGGTGTAATCACCCTTAAAAGGGGTTGTTTAGAATTTACTCAATAATCACTCTAATTCAAAATGAGTGGGCCAAAGACTGCATACAATTTCAGGCACTCCCAAGGGATACGATTTGGAATATGTACATACTTTTTATGAACAATGATGAAGGTTTTTTCCTACCATTAACTTGGTATCCTAACAATGAAAACTAATTAATCCAATTACTATCTTCTTTGAATAACCCAACATTTTGAAAATTACCTCACCACAATTTTTTTTGATAAGGGTACATTCTATTACTTTGGTTACACCCCACCATTTCAATGTTGATTAAGTAATGTTCTCCTTATATCCAAATTATTCTCTTGAATGTTAAAATATTTACTTTTATTCTTAACCATTATTTTGATATCCATATTTTTATTCATCCAAATGCTCCATAGGGAATGTCATGAAATGTCATATTGATTTTTATAGTTAATGAATTTAACATAATCATGGTACTGGGGGGGGAAATAATTATATATCCCTTCGATGGATCAAATGGTCTCATGATATAAAATTTCTTGGGTTTTTAAGAGTACCTATCCAAAAATTAGTATAATGTATTGTTATAGGGCCTTGAGGTCATATTTTTTATGTTCGTAATTATGAACTCCATATATTATCAATAATTATTAGGATCCATGTTTTCATTATTGTTAGGAATATAACATGATCTCAGTTTTAGTTAATTATGGTATTATTTAGATTATTTATTATTTCCGTATTATTTATATCATGCTTATTTTTTGAAAATATTTGGTTACATGTTTCTCTTAGGATGAATATGATTTCAACCCTTCTTACATTTCAATTTCATTAGGATTTGATGAAAATTAGTGCTCATGATTTGTCGAGAATGATAATATGTGTTGAATAATTTATTGGAGGTGTAAAATACTTTTTATGGTTTAACCAGTCCTCAGTATCATTGGGGAAAATGTATTTTTGATTATATTTATTAGTTAATGATTTTTTTTACTTTCTAAATTAGTATTCCATAAAATGTATTTGGGATGTAAGTGATTTAATAATCATTATTGATTTTGTAACTAGGGATGTTTATATTCTTGCTATTTCACTTTTTATCAAAGTGAGTATGAAAATATTATATTTATGGCACTTAGATCGAGACACTGGGTCAAGGGAATAATAATAAATATCATTCTGCTAAACATATAACATAACATTTCCTCTAATATAAAATTATTAAATTGAAGAATGATTTAATATAGTTAGTGTTCAAAAATTATTTTCCAATTTGTATTTAAAAATTCATGTTGAAGGATCAAAATGACCTTAAAAAACATATTGTACACTTAGTATTACCAATATAATACTCATGAATTGTGAAAAAGGATCCAGTAATATAATACATGATAGAATTACAGTAGGTTGTGAGTTAAAAATTTGGGAAAAATTGTCTATTTTTCATTGAAAATATCCCATCAATTAATTCAAATACACAACAAATCATCCATTTTTAACAATTTTTGGAATTTTGTATAAATTAATGGCCATGAATTTTTTGGAACTAAAAATATAATTTTATGATTCTATCAAGAACTAATATTCTATAATGGATTTTATTGATATTAATTAATGTAACAAAATTTGAATTAAATAAATGTATAAATTGAAAATGTTTAAAAAAATACCAATTTTAATTTTCAATTTGGAAATTTTAAATGCGTTTAAAATAGAAAGTAATATCAGTTTAATTGATTAATGGATGTTGAATTTAGTTTCAATTTCGTTTTCAATTATTATAATTAATTAGAAAAAATTTATGTATTATTCTTTAAAAAATATTTAGGTGAAGGATAAGGATTCTGGTAGAGGAAGCCAACTGGAGTGACATCCAGAAGGTGTGCCACCCTACATTCAAATGGACCTCAATCCATGGAAGAATAATATGTTGAATTTGTTGCTTTCCAATCCAAAAGAGAATCTAGACGAAGTATTGAATCCATTTGAATATTAATTGAAGCCATGTATGATTATGAATCTGAACAACAACTATTTTCGAGATGAATCCAAACTCGATCGAATGGTTTCTGACTAAGACAAACTATGCTGTGTTGAAGTCCAAAACTGGGGATCCTTTGAATATGGAGAGATGATATATGAAGAGGCATGATATTTTGAACATATACAATGGATCTTTGATGATTTATTTATTTTAAATTAAATGGAAAATCATGACTGTGATGGCTGAAGAAGAAGGAGGTCGATGTTGAATTTAAGATAACTCATTGAGGAAATTGATTTTATTCGATGTGTTTCTTCCATAACTGGGTATACGTTGAGGAAAGTGTCCTTATATCATGCCTATCATATCAGTTCTATAGATACCACGAACTTTTATATAAGACATAAAACAATTTTAAGCATAATTATAGATTACACTACAATCCATGGATCATGATGTCCAGTGTTATTGAAGACTAGGTTCATAAAACAAAAAAATGAGACTAAAAAATAATCTTTATTTATTTTTAAATTTGGTATTCTAACATCCATTGTGCTCAAACATCTGCATTGGGTACCCTGGGGAACACATGAAAAAAGGGATGAGCTCAATATCCTCTTAAGGGAATAACTTTAAGAGAAATGTATTATCACAATTAATAGAAGGAATGACATGATGATATAAAAATTCTTTAAAAATATGGAACCTTATCATATAAACAATGAATCATATAAAAATGGAGTCATAGAAATGTGGCAGCAACAAAAAACATGACTTTAGAATGAGTCAAGGAAAACGTCAAAGATCGTTTCACATAGTATCACTAGCCAAGGATAACCACCAAAACCATCTTATATAACATCTCTTGAGACATAAAATTACCCAATTCATTGGAGAACTATTTAGGCACACCCATATTAACATTTCAGGAAAATTATTTCCATATAAATAATCATACCTAATCAATCAAACATAAACATAGGATTATACATGGAAATAATTTGGTACCATAATCATTGAACAAAGCATAATAGATGGGAATAACACAAAAGTATCCAGGAAAGAAGGGAACTAAATAATTAATGGAAATTCATTATGGAAAACATATATGTATCATGGAGAGTGATGTAAAGTACAAGTGACCACATGTAAGAAAATAATTAAAGAAACATTGGCATAAATTGTTTTGAGAGGTTTTAAGGAAAATGGTATAGATTATTTTAAATATTAATGGGAACATCACTTTTTACACAAATAGAAGTGAACCAGGATGGTTTTCAAGATAAAATTATTTGATTTAAAAATAAAAATCTTGTTTAAAAAAATATAGTGTGTATTGGAACTCGGTTAGGAATTCGAGAAGCTCCCTCAAAACAGGTTTTGTTGTCGGGAAGTATTGTGGAGGGAATCACTAAAATAATGTATATACCCAAAAGGTAATGATGAATGGAACTTGTTACATGATATTTTAATAATAATATATAATTTATTAGGTGAAAATATGAATAATATATGACCTCCTTTAGGTAAAAATAATGATAATGAAAATTTAAGGAATAATGGAGGTTCAGGTTGATTCCCTTATGGAATGTTGACATGGTATCATGTAAACTTAAGAGGTATTAATGATATATAAAGGAGTTACTAATAATTTAAAAATAATTATGATATTATGGGGTATGTGAGTAATCATGACCCATCACTAGTAATTACACATAAAAGGTCATAACATAGAGTAAAATATTGAATAAAAATGAAATAGAGAGGATCCCTTACCTTAAGTCCAATAGTGTGGTCCACTTGATATTAATGTAATGAACAATAATATTAGGTTCATTAATTAATAATTATATAACATATTATATATGTAAAATATTATTTATAACCCTTTTAATTTCATTCATGACCTTTTTTGATGGGTTATATGGTTCAATTTCATTGTTCGGGTATGTTTTTTCCAGGTTTTTATGATCAGTTTACTTATTTTAATGAATCGATAAACATGTATGATTCAGGTGGTTATTTAGAATTGAAGTGAAATTGTATTAGTAAAACTACATTAGATTAAATGGTTATAAATTTAATTTGGTTACATGATGTAAAGTCTAATCATTATTCCAAACATTAGCGATAACCTTTTTTGTGAATTAGTGGGTTTTTTCCACAATGAACATATTTTGTTTCATAAATAAAAACTATGTGTAAAAAAGGATTATAGAAATATATATTAACCATAATAAATATATTATGTTCTGGTTAAACAATTAAAATGGTTTCATGACCAGAATTGAAGACTGTAACGGAAATAAAAAACCCATCGTCCTTGAATGGGGTAAATTAATGCATCTCAGATGGTGTGTTTACTACTAAAATAAAATAAGGGTAAATGAGAGATGATAGAAACATATTTCATTTTCATAACAAAATTACAGTACATTAAAGGTAATGGTTTTCTTATAACATTTGGATGAGGAGAGTTAAGGATAAAAAAGTAAAAAAAAGAACATGAAATGAAAGAAAAAAATTGAAAAGAGGAATTTACCTCTTCAGTCAATGTTCTTTGAGAGCCTCTTAAGAGGGGATGATTTTGTGTTTTTAGTACATCAAAAGATGTTCAACATGGGTAGGGATATTTAGGAGATATTTTGGTAGAATTTATGGAAGGAAAAAGGTTTGAGTGGAGTGAAGAGAAGATGTAAAGAGGGGTGGTATTTATAGTGGAGGAGAGTAGGGTTTTCATAAAATTTTTAACAATTAGATTAAATTTTTCCATATGATTTGAAATAGAGATGATTCCATGACCATGAATAGTAGTAAATATATGTCATTTCCAGATTGGGGTGATCAAATCACTTATGATTTTAGGAATAGTGGATTTAAATTATAATGTATTTATATGGAAAAATTAATGTAATTTATTTTTCACCAAAAATTCATTTAATTTTGAAAAATCCCTAAAATTCACCCCTACAATTTTTCGATGTGTAGATTCTAATAATGAGATCCAATTTTTTAAAAGTAATTTTCTCAATATGATTAATTTATTATTTAATTAAAATCACATTTTATTTTAAAAAACACTTCTAAAACATTTATTTACTTATTCCAAAATATAGGTACATAATACTTGTAACACCCCGACCCCAGTTACCTAGAGTCGGTGCATTATTACATAACATTGGCATGATCACAAAAAGATCAAATCTCTAAAGACCAATTGGTTTAGTAGCATTGGAAACACTAGATATATTCATAAAGTTTTACATTACATCATAAAGTGAAAAACTACTACAACAACATAGTCTCCATATCCCACACTCATATCCCCATATAGTATCCCTGCAGGTCATTCCTAAATTACTTCTTCACATCCTGGGAAAAAATAAAACATAGAAAAGGGGTGAGCTCAAATGCCCAGTAAGGATAACAATATAGAAGAAACTTTTATAAATAAGAATAAACATATAAGGCAATGTATAACTTAAAACAAAAGCCTTTTAAACTTGAACATCAACATAGTATGGAAAAAATAAAATGAAATAATTCCATTTACTTATTCACTTGGATATTCTACTAATAGAATAATAACATGCAATATCAATTACAACATTCATAATGATGGAATGCATAATGCCAGACAATCATAACCACATAGCCAAGGCCTCGTGCCAAGACTACAAATAAGATTTTTCCAAGGCCTTGTGCCAAGACACTAGTTTGTCTCATGAGACCTACCAATGAATCTAGGAGATAAAGTGGGCCCCACCAGTCACTTACTAAGTCCAATGCATTCCCATATGAAATGTTTTAAACCTAACATAAACATTCGTATTAAAACTAGCATACGAAATGTCAATACTTTCTTCATAAACCATGACTGGTATACAAATAACACATCCACAGTAAAACATATCACAAAAAGATCAATACAATACAAAAGTTTTATATCATAATAAATCAACTTCAAATAAACTTAAAATCAATCAAAGGATATGGACATAGATGAAATCAAAACTATTTGAGAGAAATACCTCTTTTCTCGAAATCATTGAAAAGTCACACATTTATAAAGGAAGTAATTTAAAAGAGATTTATGAATCAAAGTGTCCCATACCACATTGAAGCTTTAGAAAAGAAATATCATTTCAAAAAATTCATTTCCATATAAATAAATCCTTAAAAGTATTTTGAAAACATGGACATTAATTAAAAATATTTAGAAATATAAATATTTAAAACATTTAATATTATGATCTTGATAAAGAGTACCTTTAAAAAATTATTAAAATATTCATTTTGAAATCATTTGAAAGTCACATAATTATAAAATAAAACATTTACTTTGAAAATATTTTTATACGATTGTAAGGGATGCTTTGACGATTTTATAATGGCGGTAAATAGCCGCACCCGCCGTATAAGTTAAAAAACATTCTTACCTTAAATTTGTCGAAAGGAAAATAGTTCCTTGTTTGGAAAATGACGGAAATATTCCTTTAAAAAACATAAGGGTATAAATGACTTTAACCCATATTCTTTGTAAATAGTAAAAATGTTTTGAAATACATTTCGAAAAAACATGGATGTGGATGATAAAGAGATCTCAGTAGATAATTGCGTATAAACAACCTCGGATAATGAAGAGATTGTGAAATAAACCCTTACCTTGTACTTTTCCTTGGTTGAGGGTGGGTTAAAATCCTGTATAATGGTGAAATAATTTTTATTAAATTATACAAGAATCATATATATTAATATGATATCATATATGATCTTTTAACATTGATTTGTTAATAATATCTTTGTATTATCGTTGTTTTGGGTGTTGACTTACTCATTTTCTTTTATATGTTTTGTTATGTAAGACATGTTTTTCATGGATAGGTCATATCTTATTCATATCCAGAATTATATAAAGTTTTAAACATTATTTTTAAATCATCAATTGATAATTATACTTGAATGGATACGATGGAGAACGAATCTCATCACGTTTGTGGAGACGGTAGTCCGTACGTACGCACGAGTGACAATATCATTCTTTTGATATTAAAATAATATATAATTGGATAGTATATCATATATACAGAATCATTATCATGTTATATTTATTATTTACATGAGTTACACATCATTATTATACCCATCCAAATAATTATATATTGAATAACAATTACACCATGACGTGGAGATGGTAAGCCGTACGTATGCACGTATGGTGACATGTTATTCAAAGGGTGGATAAATACTGAATATGTTTGTACCATATTTATAATAACATCACTGTATCTATAAGATACTGGAGTTATTATTTTAGATTGGTAATAACAAAGAAAGAAGAAGTGGAAGAAGAAATGAATTTGAAAAAGGGTGGTGAAAACATTACCTCTTCTTCGGGTTCATCCTTTTGATTTGATCAAAAGGGCTTCGTAGGATGGATTTCTGATCAAACTAAGGCCTCTAGGTTGTAGTGAGGGAATTTTAGAGTGTCTTTGGGCAGATTTTGTCCAAACCAAAAGGCCTTGAAGGTGTGAAGTAATGAGAAGGGGGTGCCCTTTTATAAGAAGGGTGAGGGGCACCTTTGGAAAAGCTAGAAATATTAATTTATAATAAATTTATATTAGGTTTCTAATGGCTCAAAAGTTTATTATTCAATGTTTAAGGTGGGGATAGGTCGAAAACCATTCAACCAATAGTATTTAGACAGGTTTGGGTTACTATATGAACCTTATCTTTTAGTTTTAACTCTTAGTTAATTAGTTTGACATTTACCATGTCACTTTGTATTTTTATATTATATAGTTAATAAACATACTATATACATACAAGAGACCCCCAAGTGGTCCATTTATGATACAAATATCATGATATAAGTCTCTTGGATGATCCTTAGATTTTTAGGAATTTAGTATCAATTAATAATATAATATTGTTTTTAAAAACTCTTTTCTGTCAATTTTGACACTATTCAATACGTTATTTTTTTGAAACTTATAAAAGAATTATTACTTCATCAAAAGTCTATTAAATAAATAATAATATGTCATATTATCCTAAAAAATTATTGTAATTCATTAAAAGTCTCAAATTATATTTATTTGGGTATTTATAATATCAATTATTTTAATTGTTCACTATTATGGTAATTACTACATCATCATTGTGTCATACATAAATTAACTTACTTAATGTCTAAAAATTATAAATAAAATATCATTATGTAGGAAATATGTTTATCTTTCTAATGAATATTTACAATCTAATTTATCTTTTGTATAACCCTATATTAAAAATGTTTTAGTAAATAAACATTAATTTTAACTCTTTTAACTCTTCTTTGAATTAAATAATAATAAATGTCCTAATCTAATCCAAGGGGACCTAAATGATAATATTTTATTCCTAAGGTTTTTTTTGGTCGAGATACACTTGTCCAATAGAATTAGAACATGTGTTAGGGTAATATTAATATCATTTTTACCCTTAATTACCCTATTTACATTTAACTGTGGTAAATAAAAGTAAAAAGTTACTATACACCAAAAATTATTTCCATCTCATTGAACCACATTTTACTTATTTATATTAACTGTGTCTCTCGGATTTTCGAAATTCCATTCACAGAAGCGGTAAAATTAAGTTTTATGAAAAATTCAGTTTTTTTAACTACCACTTAGTAGTTTCACTATTTATCAAAAATTGATGTTTTTCAGAACAATGAAAAAATTTCACCCTAAGCTATAATTGATATTACGAATTAAAAAATGATGTCTATTTTACAAAATTCCAAACATATAAGTTTCATTAATGAATTTTATAATTAATTCCCGTAGTCACCACAAATAGCGTGTTTTTAAGAAACAATATATACCAAAAGATTAACAATTGTTTAGGTCCAATTTCAAAGTGAAATTAATTCTATTGAACACCATTGGATAAAATGGTAAAAATACATTCTAATTATACATTAAAACCACTAAATAATATTATTTATCACTATAAATTATTTTTATTAAAAATTTTGTTTTTAAGTATTTTTCACTTATCATAAAAATTGGAAGTTATCTGAATAATACCAAAAATTCATCTTAGGATAATTTAAATAATCTGAAACCCAAAATGAAGTCCATTTTGAAATAAAAAATATATATTATTTCAAAAAGTACGTATTACTATTCATAACGGCTAGTTTGATTGGTTGTGGTGTGTTAGAACTCGATGTTACGTACAACACACGTTATCGCATTATTCAAAGAGAAGCATACCGTAGAAGTTTGGGGTGTTCCATTTTAAATTTTTGATGTCCCCATTTAGTCAAAAAGTTTAAAATATTGTATTTAAAAAGGGTTCACTATTAAAAGTTGGTAAAAGTGCAATACTGAAAATGAATTTTTTCTTTCATTATGTCTAAGAAACTCATAATATGGATTCTAAAATTATAAGGATTATATAAAGATTAAAATTTAGTTAATACTATTCATAAACACTTTTGAATGGCTTGTTTGGTATGTCATGGTGTGCTTGAACTCGGTGTTGCATGTAGTTAAAGTTATTGAATTATTTTGAAAAAATAACACCGTATGAAATCATGGGGTGTTAAATTCTCCCCTCCTTAAATAAATTTCATCCTTGCAATTTGAAATTGTTCTTTGAAAATAAAAGGTTGAAAATAGAAAATATCATTGTTGGAAGACCCATATCGGAAGTTGGGTTACTAAAATTTAGACTTAATATGAGGAAAAGAGAAATGAAAGGGTCACCACCAAATTATGATCTCGATTAGGAGAACATTGGTGGCAATTAGAGACATATAATTGGAGGAAAAACGTAAATATTTATAGGTAGTGATTGAGGTCATCAATCACAAACAAGTGTAAAATTGAGGTCCTTAAATTCATCATTATATGATGATTTGAAATACCATCGGTTCAACAAAACATAGGCTATTAGGATAACACATTTTTGGTATTATGATTCCTTAAATAAATTATAAGAATTAATTTTTCATAGAATAAGAGAAGAAGAAAAATATATTCTTGACATGTAGAGTTCCATCCTTTAACTAATTTCTACCAAAAACTCATATTTCACTCTAGAAGATATTAGAACGTAAAAAAAATTCTATTTATCCTATTCGTATAGGGTAAAAAAATGAATTTATAATTCATCTACAAGATCTTTTAAAAAACTACCTTATTTAATCCCAGACATCACGTGGGTCAGTGGTAGGTGATACACCCTTGTCACCTTTCGGTTGTGGGTTTAAGTCTCGTGGCCTTTCCGGACGCGACTGGTTGCCGCCCGACATCCGGGTTGTCCTTTTATGGCAATCCAAAATAATCCAAACTAGAACTATCCCAAAACTTTAGTCCAAAATTTATACGGAAGGTAAACACAATAAAGATCCTTTTTTTGCGTAATAACATGTGAACATCTTCATCATGTATTCTTTTAAAACACTGCAACATCCTGAATTACCATAAAACCTTATTGATTACATTCATGATCCCTTATTCCTTAAAGAATAATAGATATACTCCTTCAATCCAAAAATGTTTTAAACCGCAACAATGATGGAATATACAGATCACTAATCAGTTTCAAGGTTGTCAAGAATATCCAATATAATTTATCCAAATCAATAATGTATTATTCGAAAATCACTACCTCAGTATCAGAACTATATTATGGTTTATCATTCTTTCAACCCTATATTTTCCAAAAATTTATCCTGCTATTGAGTCACTTTTCATTGTTCCACACAATCTCATGTCCTTAATGAAATAGTACTGCATTACAATCCTTATATACTCCAAAATTATTATAACAAGAAAATTGTTGATACAAAACTCAAATGACATAATCAACAAAAGAACTCTAATCATTCCTCTTCATATGTGGTAGTATCATAACTTTATTATTATTCAATAGCATCATTTGAGGCATAGTCTGATGACTGGGACATAGGTTCGCGTAGTTTCCAAACTCCTTGAAAATGAAGCATTGTACATTTGAAACCATTTTCTTACTCTTGCAGTCACGTACATTGTGCCCTTTTCCTCCACACTTATAACAAACTCCCATTCCTTTCAGGCAAGTTCCAGGGTGTTTCTTCCCACATTTATCACATATTGGAAAATTATTCTTTTCCCTCTTCCCTATATCCATATTTCTCTCTTCCATCCTTTTCTTCTCTTGCTTCCCTTAAAAGCAATACGACTCAGTAAAATCATTACTTATCTTATCAACAGATGATCTTATTTCTTCATATGATTATAATACATGGGAGAATATTTCTCTTACAAATTCTGGATTAAGACCATGACAGATATGATCCTTCTTTCTCTTTGGATCATGTGTATTGCTGGAGTCCCCATTCCTTCTACTGGGCGCCATTTCTAAACAATGGCATAAACTAGATTAGTTTATGAATAACAATACCTAATCCAAAAATTGTAAGACACATAACATAAATTAGATTGTTTATGGATATAATCCATAATCATAAAAATTTCTCCTTTGAGGATGTATATACTCATAAACCCTTCATAATGATTTGTAATGAAAATGAGAGTTATCCTAAGAATATCCCTCGGGAGTGTCGTAACCAAGAGTGCAGGAAGGCCCATTGTCGTGCACCAGTTCCCGTTCGAGTCTAGCTCAAAGCAATGTTTTTAGGTTTTACCCCTAGGTACATCTGTGCCAGATCCGCCTCTACCAGCTCATATCCAGACAGGGATGTATTGCTCAAAAAAATCACAAAATCTCTACAATACCAAAATTCTAGGAATTTCTTCTATACTAATCCTCAAAGTCCATCTTAAATCTATGTGCTCTAATCAGGGTTTATCTAAATCTATCTTCCAAGGTTTGTACTAAAATTCCTTTGATACCCACTATAATGCCCCGACCCTAGTTACCTAGAGTCTGTGCAATATTACATAACTTTGGCATGATCACAAGAAAGATCAAATCTCAAAAGACAAATTGATTTTGTAGCCTTGGAAACACTAGATATATTCATAAAGTTTTACATTACATCATAATGTGAAAAACTACTACAACAACATAGTCTCCATATCCCACACTCATATCCCCACATACTATCCCTGCAGGTCATTCATAAATTACTTCTTCACATCCTGGGAAAAAATAAAACATAGAAAAGGGGTGAGCTCAAATGCCCACTAAGGATAAAAATATAGCAGAAACTTTCATAAATTAGAATAAACATATCAGGCAATGTATAACATAAAACAAAATCCTTTTAAACTTTAAATTCAACATAGTATGACAAAAATAAAATGCAATAATGCCATTTACTTATTCACTTTGATATTCTACTAATCGAATAATCACATGCAATATCAATTACCACTTTCATAATGATGGAATGCATAATTCCATACTATCATAACCACATAGCCAAGGCCTCATTCCAAGACTACAAAAAAGATTTTTCCAAGGCCTTGGGCCAAGACACTAATTGGTCTCATGAGACCTACTGATGCATCAAGGATCTATAGAGGGCTCCACTTGTCACTTACTAAGTCCAATGCATTCCCATATGAAAAGGTTTAAACATAACATAAACATTCGTATTAAAACTAGCATACGAAATGTCAATACTTTCTCCATAAACCATGAATGGTATAAAAATAACACATCCACAGTAAAATATATCACAAAACCTTCAATACAATACAAAAGTTTTATATCATAATAAATCAACTTAAAAGAAGCTTAAAATCTATCAAAGGATTTGACATAGATGAAATCAAAATTATTTGAGAGAAATACCTCTTTTCTCGAAATCATTGAAAAGTCACACATTTATAAAGGAAATAATTTAAAATAGATTTTTGAATCAAAGTGTCCCATAAAACTTTGAAACATTTGAAAAGAAATATCATTTCAAAAACTTCATGTCCATATAAATAAATCCTTAAAATCATTTTTAAAATATGGACATTAATTAAAAATATTTAGAACGATAAATATTTAAAACATTTAAAATTATGATCTTGATAAAGAGTACCTTTCAAAATTTCTTAAAATATTCATTTTGAAATCATTTAAAAGTCACATAATTATAAAATAAAACATTTACTTTGAAAATATTCTTATAAGATTGTAAGTGAAGCTTTGATGATTTTATAACGGTGGTAAATAGCCGCACCCGCCGTATAAATCAAAAAAACATTGTTACTTTAAATTTTTCGAAAGGTAAAAGGTTCCTTGTTTGGAAAACGAAGAAAAGTATCCTTTAAAAACACATAAGGGTATAAATGAATTTAAACCATATTCTTTGTAAATAGTAAAAATGTTTTGAAATACATTTCTAAGAAACATGGATGTGGATGATAAAGAGATCCCCGTAGATAATTGCGTATAAACAACCTCGGATATGAAGAGATTGTGAAATAAACCCTTACCTTGTACTTTTCCTTGGTTCAGGGTAGGTTAATCTCCTATATAATGGTGAAATATTTGTTATTAAATTATACAATAATCATATATATTAATATGATATCATATATGATCTTTTAACATTGATTTGTTAATAATATCTTAGTATTATCATTGTTTCGGGTGTTGACTTACTCATTTTCTTTTATATGTTTTGTTATGTAATCCAAGTTTGGCATGGATAGGTTGTATCTTATTCATATCCAGAATGATATCAAGTCCATAAACATTATTTTTAAATCATCAATTGATAATTATACGTGAATGGAAACGATGGAGAATGAATCTCATCGTGTTCGTGGAGACGGTAGTCCGTACGTACGCACGAGTGACAATATCATTATTTTGATATTAAAATAATATATAATTGGATATTATATCATATATAAATAATCATTATCATGTTATATTTCTTATTTACATGAGTTACACATCATTATTATACCAATCCAAATAATAATATATTGAATAACAATTACACCACAACGTGGAGATGGTAAGCCGTACGTACGCACGTATGGTGACATGTTATTCAAAGGGTGGATAGAAAACTGAATATGTTTGTACCATATTTATAATAACATCATAGTATATATAAGGTACTGGAGTTATTATTTTAGAATGGTAATAACAAAGAATGAATAAGTGGAAGAAGAAATGAATTTGAAAAAAGGTTGTGAAAACATTACCTCTTCTTCAGGTTCTTCCTTTTGATTTGATCAAAAGGGATCCTTAGGATGGCTTTATGATCAAACTATGGACTCTAGGTTGTATCTAGGGAATTTGAGAGAGTATTGGGGCAGAGTTTTGCCGAACCAAAAGGCTTTGAATGTGTGAAGTAATGAGAAGGGGGAGTGCCCTTTTATAAGAAGGGTGAGGGGAACCTTTGGAAAATCTAGAAATATTAATTTATAATAAATTCATATTAGGTTTATAATATCTCCAAAGTTGATTATTCAAAGGTTAAGGTGGGGATAGGTCAAAAACCATTCAACCAATAGTATTTAGATAGGTTTGGGTTACTATATTAACCTTATCTTTTAGTTTTAACTCTTAGTTAATTAGTTTGACATTTACCATGTCACTTTGTATTTTTATATTATATAGTTAATAATCTAACTATATACATCCAAGAGACCCCCAAGTGGTCCATTAATTATACACCTATCATGATATAATTCTCATGGCCTAACCTTATATTTTTAGGAATTTAATATCAATTAATAATATAATATTTGTTTTAAAAACTCTTTTATGTCAATTTTGACACTATTCAATAGTTGATTTTTTTGAAACTTATAAAAGAACGATTACTTCAACAAAAGTCCATTTAATAAATCCTAATATGTCATATTATCCTATTAAATTAGTTTAATTCATTAAAAGTCTCAAATTATATTTATTTGGGTATTTATAATATCAATTATTTTAATTTTTCACTATTATGGTAATTACTGCATCTTCATTGTGTCATAAATAGATTAACTTATTTAATGTCTAAAAATTATAAATAAAAAATAATAATGTATAAAATATTTTTATATTTCTAATGAATATTTACAATCTAATTTATCTTATTTATAACTCTATATTAAAAATGTTTTAGTAAATAAACTATGACTTTAACTCTTTTAACTCTTCTTTAAATTAAAGAGTAATAAATGTCCTAATCTAATCCAAGTGCACCTAAACGATAATATTTTATTCCTAAGGTGGTTTTTGGTCGAGATACACTTGTCCAATAGAATTAGGACATGTGTTAGGGTAATATTAATATCATTTTTACCCTTAATTACACTATTTACATTTAACTGTGGGTAAAAAAAGTAAAAAAGTAACTATTCACCAAAAATTATTTTCATCCCATTGGACCACATTTTACTTCTTGATATTAACTGGGTCTCTCAGATTTTCGAATTTCCATTCACAGAAGCAGTAAAATTACGTTTTATGAAAAATTCAGTTTTTTTAACTACCACTTAGTAGTTTCACTATTCATCAAAATTTGAAGTTTTTCAGAACAATGCCCAAATTTCACCCTAAGATATAGTTGATATTCCGAATTCAAAAATGATGTCTATTTTAAAAAATTCCAAACATTTATGTTGCATTAATTAATTTTATAATTAATTCCCGCTGTCACAACAAATAGCGTGTTTTTAATAAACAATATATACCAAAAGATTGGCAATTGTTTAGGTCCAATTTCAAAGTGGAACTAAGTATAATGAACACAATTAGATAAAATGGTAAAAATATATTCTAATTATACTTTAAAACTACTCAATAATATAATTTATCACTATAAATTCTTTTTACTAAAAAAGTTGTTTTTAAGTATTTTTCACTATTCATAAAAATTGGACGTTCTCTGAAAAATACCAAAAAATCATCTTTGAATAATTTCAACATTCCGAAACCAAAAATGAAGTCCATTTTGAAATATAAAATATATATAATTTCAAAAAGTAGGTATTACTATTCATAATGGCTAGTTTGATTGGTTGTGGTGTGTTAGAACTCGATGTTGCGTACAACACACGCTATCGCATTTTTCAAAGAGAAGCATACCGTAGAAGCTTGGGGTGTTTAATTTTAAATTTTTGATGTCCCCATTTAGTCAAAAAGTTTAAAATATTGTGTTTAAAAAGGGTTCACTATTAAAAGTTGGTAAAAGTGCAATACTGAATATGAATTTGTTCATTCATTATGTCTAAGAAACTCATAATATGGATTCTAAAATTATAAGGATTATATAAAGTTTAAAATTTAGTTAATACTATTCATAACCTTTTTTGAATGGCTTGTTTGGTATGTCATGGTGCGCTTGAACTCGGTGTTGCGTGTAGTGCAAGTTATTGAATTATTTTTTAAGAAATAACACCCTATGAAATCTTGGGGTGTAACAATACTTTCACCTAAATCTTATTTAAATATTATCATAGTAAGGTTACTATTAATTAGTGTATACAACTATTCATAAGGGTATAATTAGTATTCATAAGCTTATGATACTATTCCCCGAAAATTATGTTTTCCTTATCGGACTCCAAACATCTTACTTATTTCAATAGTGAATGTCATAATTTCAAAATTCCAAATTTAGAAGTGTCAAAATTATATTTAATGGTCTCATAGTACTTTGAAGTTCATTTTGTTCTTATTTCATGTGTTTATATGATATAATCATAAGAAGTAAATTTCTATTGAAAAACATTGTGTCATTATATTCTCCCCCCTAAATAAATTTCAACCTCAAAATTTCATTTTAAATTCCAGGCCATAAACAGATTAGGGTACTTTTCGTTCATTGCCACCTCTATTTCTCATGTTTCAACTTCATACTTATGATTCCTCCATTGTACCTTGACTATATGAACATTCATATTATGTAGAACATTATCTATACAATCCATGATCTTCACTGGCTACTCCTCATAAGAAAGATCATCCTCTAACCGTACCACCTCTGAATGGAGTACATGTGAACGGTATAGTATGTACTTACTAAAGAGGGATACATGAAAGAAACTGTATACATTGGACATGATAGGTGAATGTGCCAGTTGATAATCCACATCCCAAATACAATAAAAAATATCAAAGGGCCCAATGTACCATGGACTTAACGTTCTATTCTTCCCAAAACTCATAACCTTTTCCATGTAGAAATGTTTAAAATACCATGTCTCCAAATTTGAACTCAAGGTCTCATCGATGATTGTATTCATAACTCTTCTGTTGACTATGGGATACATACATATACTTCTGAATGGATTTAACCTTTCCCACCATTTCTTCGATAGTTACTGGTCTTAGCATCTTATTTTAACTAACTTCATCCCAACACGCCGGTGTTCTTAACCATTTCCCAAAAAGGGCTTCATATGGTTCCATTCAGACGCTCGAGTTGAACTGTTTTTGTATGAGACTTTAACTATTGTAAGTTGTTGGTCCTATAATCATATGAAGTCCATAGAACATTACTTCAACATATATTTCATTTTTTGAATAGTTCACTCAGATTGGCCATCATTTTGAGGATGATAGGTCATACTGAAGTTCAGTTTAGTGCTTTGGGAAAGTTAGAGACATTTCCAGAAATTAGAGGTGAATCTCGGATCACGATAAGATATAATAGATAGTGGTATTCATTACAGCATTACCACTACATCGATGTAAATTGATGCAATTTTATCCAATGATAATTCCTCCCTAATTTTGATAAATAGAGTTCTCTTTGTAAGATGATCTAAAACAACCTAGAGAGCATTGTTTCCTCTGGATGTCCATAGATGTCTTCTGACAACGTAAATTGTAACATTCTCCCACTTACATGTTGGTATGGGTAGTGGTTTCATCATGTCCTTATAATTCTATCTTTCAGACATCACTTATTGATAAACACATCACATTGATATATAATCAGCAAACACCATTATATTGTCCAATAAAAAAAGTTCTCTTGAAGATTTGAATACATAATTGTGCTCCTTGGGTGAATATAGAATGTCTATCTATGTGCTTCATTCCAATGATACTTCTTTATCTACAGATCATATGGTTCACATATTCATGACCAAAATCTTACAACACCATCCTTGTCAATTTTGAAATGGAAGGATTTCCCATTTCTGATAGCTTCCACCCATTTCTAAATTTTAACGTCTTTTCTTTGGGCATCCTTTATATTCTCCCATAAGAAATGTTGAGAAATAATTTGAGGAAGAATTTATTATTTCCCACCCTTAATGATTCCCTTGTCTATCCTGTGCTAATCTAAGAAGACAAGTAAATTTTCAAATCTCAATATTGATAAAGAGTCATAATATTTTCTACTTAGATAATCCACCACCTTATTTTCCATATAAGGATGGAAGTGGATTGAGATGTCATAATACTTGATGAGATCTATCCATCTTTGCTAGTGAATATTAAGCTATTTTTGTGGGAATATATATTGGAGACTCTTCTGTTAGTATATATCTCACTGTTCTTCCCATAGAGATAATGCCGCCAGATTTTTAACGCAAAGATCACTTCTAATAACTTCTGATCATGTGTAGGACAGTTTTGATTGTGGATTCCCAGATTCCATGATGTATGGGCTATCACTTTATCATTTATCATCATCACAGAACCTAATCCCTTTTTAATCATCTCTACACACCACAATGAATTCTCCATGTGTTTGGAGTGTTAGTATTTACATGGTTATTAGCCTCTTTTTCAATGAATTAAAATATTCTTCAACTTCTTTGTCTAGAAAAACATCATTCCCTTCTGTGTCATCTTGGTCATTGGGTTTTAAAATCATTAAATGTTCTTTAAAAATCCTCGATAATACCCAAATATACCTAGAAAGTTGTAGATATCTATTAAAAATGTTGGCATTGGCCACTCTTTAATCGCCATTTTCTTGGAAGGGTCCACATGTATCCCTTTGCTGCTGATATCATGCCCCATGAATGATACTTCCTCCATCTATAACTCACATTTACGATACTTTTCATACATATTCTCCATTTTCAATGCCATTAGCACAGTATTCAAATGCTCTTCAAGTTCCTCCATTCCTTTGGTGTATCTCATAATATCGCCAATAAGGACTACCACAAATTTTTTGAGGTAGTCTCTAAACACACTATTAATTAAATTCATTAATATTTTTGGAGGATTAGTTATTTTGAAGGGAATCACTATAAATTCATAATGTTCATAACTCGTTGAAAAGGTATTATTGGGATTATCTTCCTTCCTCACTTATAATTGGAGATATCTTGATCTAAGGTCCACCATAGATAAATAACGTCCCCTAAGATACTGATCGAACAAGTCATTTATCCATGGAAGGAGATACTTATTCTTTATCATTATTTTATTGAGATCACAATAATAAATGAAGAGGGGCATTGAACCATCCTTCTTCATGATGAAGAGGACTGTCGCTCCCCATTGTGAAGCACCTTGGCGTATAAAACCCTTCTCCAAATTCCATTATAACTACTTATTCCACTTTCCCAGCACTACAATTTCTATTCTATAAGGTTTCTTTGATATAAGTCGAGATCCAGGAATAACTTAAATTGTGAACTCAAACACGTGATCTGGAGGGAGGCTAGGAAACTCTTCATGGAATAAATTAGAGTAATACCTCATGATGGGAATATCATCGAGTGAGATTCTCTCCGTTATCTCAATCATTTGAGACAGAAATACTTTCCCATAAAGAATTAATATCTACACATAATACAATGATTCCAAATAAGATTCATCTTCCTCCTTAAACTAGTATATAATTGGAAGATTATATAGGATGTGAAGATTGATCTCCATTTCCCCATAGTTGATGTTGTATTTGTATAAATATAGCCAATACATTCCCAATATTGCATCAAACTCCACTAAAGGATGTTTGAAGTGATTTTCTGGGAGGTTCAGTCTAAAAACCTTAACTAGAGAGGAGTAATAAACCATGGACGTTATAATTGACTCATTTGAAAATATCACAAAAAAATATCCTCCTAATTTTTGGGTGGTGTTTGTATAGTTATACTAAAATCGAATGATATGAAAGAATGTGTAGAACTAGAACAAAATAATACTTTCGATATCCTTAAATGAATAACTAGTTTACCTATCACCACACAATTGTCCAGCTCCACCTCTGTAGTAGTGATAGAATAAGCCCTTCCTTATAGCCAGTAAGGTTGTTGTTGATGTCCTCTGACAACCCTTGGCTTTTTTAAATTGTTTACATAATTCCCAACATCCTTGTAGTTGTTACACAACACTATAGGATGAGTTTTGTTCTCAACCTTTCGTTATTATTCAACATTATTTGGATTCATCATATCCCATCAGCAGTTTTTAGCCAGATGTCTGAAATTTACACATTTGAACCAATTCTTGGTTCCCTTTAGACAGTTCCCAAGATTCTTCTTCCCAAAAAATTTATAAGTTGGATAGCCATGCTTCTTTCCTTCATAGTTTTTTGTTGAACCATCCATGCTATTCTCTATTTCCACTTCTTTTCACTAGGCCCATGAGACCACTAAAATTCTCCAATCCCCTTTTCAACCTTGTGGCACAACAGAAAATCTCGTCAATACTATCAATGTGTTGAATCACCAATTCGTTTCTTAGACTAGAATTCAGTCCAATAAAAAGTGATCCCCCTTATATTTTGCGTTCATGAAAAAGACATAAGTGTACCTTGAAATCCCTGTAATGTTTTTTTCTATTCCCTGATGGACACATCTTCATTGTTCTTGGGTTTGAGGAACTATATTTCCATCATAGGAAGAAGTGTTCGTGGATAATATTTATTGAAAAACATCCTCTAAAATTCCTCCAATTGTAGAGAATAAATTTCGACTTGGGAATTTGTATTATTGACCAGTTTCAACCATTGATTAGCATCCCCTTCAAAATGATAGACCTCTAGAAAATCATTCACTTCATCCGAGGACTGTAGGATGTAATTTTTTTTCAATTGAGTTAATTCACCTTTCTGTAATGTGGGAATAAAAATATCCACTGTACATGGGAGGCCTTTCACCTGTGAATGATTAAATAAAAACTTCATCATTCAGTGGAGGAGAATGGTGTTCCACATAATTCAAGTTATTATTCATAACATGATACTACTTTTCAAGTACAATCATAAATTTTTGAGCACCTATTTCAATTATATTAGGCATATCATTAGAGAAATAATCACATTCCCAATCACATTGATTATTGTAACATGCTCTTCTATTTCCCACCATTAACTATGTAAAATAATGTACAATTAGAGGGCCTGAAAACTTATCTATTGGGTATAACAAGGAAACATTGAACATAAAATGATAAACATTTAATGGAGAAATATTTCCTATCTTTTGATTACTTAGGTTTACATCTTGGTTATCTTTGATGCATTACTTATCTTATATTCTTATGTAAATTTTTTATTTCATTAATAATGGTTTGTATGTTGGTCATTAATTTACCAAATCATATCCCTTGGTAGTGTCAAACCAAGAGTGCAACACAACCAATTGTCATGAACCAGGATACAACAGGCCATGCTCGAAACTCCTTGTCAGGGTTTTCACTCCTAGGTACATCTATGCCAAATCCACTTCTACCTGTTTGTATCCCATCAGGGATGTATTTTCTTGATAAACCACTTACTCTATACCTAAATAAATTATGGATGTTTTATTATACATCATTTTATCCTTGAGGTTATTTCTAATGTGCTCTATTCCAAATATCCAAAATAAAAAAGACCATCCTACGATACAATCTATAGAGACCCTATACTTTTACATAAGACATTACATGATTTTAATCTTAATTATACATCTATGTACATGCCAAGGATCAGGTTGTCTAGCATCTTTGAAGAATAGCTACATAAAACAGAAAACAAGACACTAAAAAAACTTCATTATTTAATCAAAAAATTGAGCTCCTAACATCCATTGTGCTAAAACATTTTCATAGGGTACCTTGAGGAACATATGAAATAAGGGATGAGCTAAATAACCTAGTATGTGAATAACTGTATGAATAAATAATTTTCACAAGGAATAGAAGGAATGACATGATGATATAAAAAGGAATTTAACATATTGAAACATAAAATATAAACATGGAATAATGTAAACATGGATTCATATAAATGTGTAAGAATCATAAAAAATAACATTAGTATGAGTCAAGGCTATCCTCGAAGATCGTTTCACATAGTAGCAAGGGCCAAGGGAAACTGTCAAGATAGTCACAAAATACATCTAATGAGACCTAACTTTACCCAAGGCATTGGAGATCTATATAGTTGCACCCATATTAAATTTTCATGAATATGTTTTCCACATAAATAATCATATAAAATCAATCTTACATAAATATAAGTATTACCCATGGAATGAATTGGGTACCGTAATCATGACACAAATCATAACAGATGGGTATAACACAAAACTGTCCATGAAAGAAGGGAAATAATGTATACATGGAAATTAATAATCAAAAATATATATCTATCATGGTGTGTTATGTTATGTATAAGTTACAACATGTACAAAAAAATATTCATGAAACATTGGCATAAAAACAATTTTGAGCAGTTTTATGGAAAATACTATAGATCATTTAAAATAGAAAAGGGAACAATCCTTTATAGAAAACTAGAAGTGAACCCAGATGGTTTATTTAATAAAAATTATTATTTTATAAATATAATGGAATCTTAAGACATAACATATAGTGAGGATTAAATCAGGTAATACTTTGGTATGCTCTCTCAAAATAGATTTTCTTATCATGATGTATTGAAGAAGGAATCACTAAAAAAATGTATATCCATGAAAGAGAATGATAAATGTAAATTTTAAAATTTTTGTGTAACATTAATATAGAATTTATAAGTTTAACAAAATATGAATATAAAAACTCATTTAAGTAAAAAAATGATAACGAAACCCAATGGAATAAAGGAGGTTCGGGTTGAATCCCTCACAGAATATCGGCATAGTAATGTGTGTGATTAAGAGAGATTAGTGAGAGATAACTGGATTTATCATCATTTAATCATCATGAGAATGGTATGGGGAGGTTCATAATCAAACCCCATCACTAGGAAATACATATGAAAGGGAATCACATAGAGAACAATATTGAATAAAAGTAAAATAGAGAGAATCCCTTACCTTATGTCTGATGGTGTTCTCCACATGATATTAATTATCGTAATAATAAAATTAGGATCATTAATTAATAACACCATAACCTCTTATATTTGAAAAATATTTAGTATTACCATTTTATATTCATTCCTAACATTTTGTTGTAGGTTAAGTGGTTCAATTTCATTGTTTGAGTTCGTTTGTTTTCTTGGTTTTTATGATTGTCTTTCATTATTTTCATTAATGGATTAACATATAAGATGAAAGTGGTTGTCCAGAATTTAAGTATTATGACATTACTGAAAATAAATATGATTACATGGTTGTAAATTTAATTTGGATACACTCAGTGATGTTGAATCATTATATACTACATTAGTGATAACCTTTTGGGTTAATATATTGGTTTTTTTCCATAGTGAACATGTTTTATTTTATAAATCAAATCCATCTTTAAATAAGGATTCCAGAACCCTAGATGAGACAAAATACATGTATTATGGCATGGTGAAACCATGAATGTGGGTTTAAGACTACAATTAAAGATTGTAATGAAAATTAAATACCCATCATACTTGAATTTGAAAAATTAACACATCTCAGATGGTGTCTTTACTACTAAAATAAAAAGGGTAAATAAAAGATAATAATAACATATTCCATTATCATAAGAAAATTAAAGTAAATGAATGGTACTGATGTTTTCATTGAATTTTGATGAGGATATGAAAAGATAAAAAAGTAAACAATATAACATGAAAAGAAAGTAAAATAATTGAAAATTCCAATTTACTACTTGAATATATCCTCCTTTAGAGCCTCTTGAGGGGAGAGGATTTGGTATTTCATGGAGACCAAGGGATTTTGGACATGGGGAGGGAGCTGGGGGATAGATTTAGAAAGAATTTAGGGACCGAACATGTCTTGAGATGAGTGAAGAGAATAGTTAAGGAGTGCTGATATTTATAGCTGAGGAGAGGAGGGTTTTGAAAATATTGTAATCAATTTTTTATTTTTCCATAAAACAAGAAATAATGATGGTAAATTGACCAAGAATATTAATAAAGGATATTCAATTAGATATTTGGGTTCCTACATCACTTATGATGTTAGTAATATTGTATTTAAATTATAATGTATTTATATGGTAAATTAATGTATTTTATTATTCACCCAAAATTCATGTATTTTAGAAAAATCAAAAAAACTCACCCAAACAATTTTTTGACATGTTAAATCCAAAAAAAAATCGGTTTTTAGAAAATAATTTTTTAAATATGATTAATTTAAAATTTAATTAAAACCATTGTTTATTATAAAAACCACATTTTTAAAACATTTATTTACTTATTTCTAAATATAGGTACATCATACATTCACTGGAATCTTATTTATGTACTATCATAGTTAATATTACTAATAATTATATTATATTATTATTCATAAGTGTAACATTTCTATTTATAAAGGTATGTTACTATTCACTAAAAATTAATTTTGTCTTATTGGACTCCCAATATCTTACAGATTGCAACCGCGAATTTCAGACTTTCAAAATTCTAAATAAATAAGTGTTAAAATTATGTTACAAGGTCACATAGTACATAGTATTTAATTGTGGGGTGATTTAATGTGATTATATTACATAATAATATTAACAAAATTTCCATTTTAAAACATTGGGTCTTTACGAGTTGTAGGTTGGTAGGAGGGTGCAGATGTTGTGCTCAACAGAATTCCCCAATGGGTTCTCACCTTCCAGAAGCTCCCTCCATCTAGTAGAACCTATATTGAGACAATTATTATCCAATGGACAATTGAGGGGTAGTATGGCATTGGAATTGGGCCATATTTTTCATCTACATCCAGACCCACATGGACCACCTACTCGCTGGAATGCCCAACCTAGTACAATCGTATACCAATTCTAGGCCCAAATATTAGTGACAATGAAGATCCAAATGCAATAATGATGAGATAAAAAATGTTCAATCCCACTTCTTGGTCGATTATTCAAGAGAATCATCTTCTACACATGAACCTTCTGAGTAGGATTCAATTAACACTCTATAATGAATCACTAAAACATTCCATCACGATTCCCAATGACATAACATTACTTAATCATGAGAGGCAATTATTGTACCTGGAAGACTCATAAGAAATATCTCAACTGAATGGATCATAGTCACTGGACGCGACATGTGGCATCCATCGAGAATAAGAACAAATATTTTTTGAGAATAAAATTCATGGAGAAGGGAGAAGAAGAAGTGTCCTCCATGTCTTTAAATACATTTATCATCCCACACTATAAAATATCTAAACTATGACCTTTATCTGATTCCCTATTAGATTAGGATTTATTTTTGTTTTCTATTCTTTAATTTGAATTCATTCTACATTCTTTTTTCATGATGTTTTTCATCCCTTATCTATAAATTACTTCATGTATGTCACCCCTGTGACATCCCAATTATCTCAATGCCTATGAACATGGAAAACTAACCCATTGCGGGTGGTGTGAGAGGATTCACGGTATTGTTCTTGAAAATATTCATTTATTCCTCAATCTGTCTATAATCTTATTTTAGTGTGATAGTGGAGGTGGAGTGGGGAGGAAGCTATTTTCACTCTAAATTCCACTAAAAATGTTTCACTCTTAGAATTGTAGAACTTTAATGTATCCCTCTATTCATGACACACATCAAAGAAGTGACATCGTGTGATTTGAATGAAATAAAGATATATTATTTCATCAAGGTGTGTGAATAAGTTCAATCACTCAATAAAGTAATATTCTAGCACATTCACTAAGTAAAATACATGTAATTATTGGTCTATTATAGGATCTCTCAAGAAAATTAGTTGTTCTATAAAAAATAAAATAGTGTAGGGTGAGTGTGTTAATTATATTGTACATAATAGTTAGATTAGATGGTTGAGATAAAAAGTAAAAAATTATTGATCCCATTTGAATTCATTCTCAAGCCGATCTGCATTTATTTAATTCATTCTTGGTCCATCTTCAGTTACATTTTACTTTCTATTTTCATTCATCAAAAAAATTTCCCTCTACATTCAAGATGCTTTCAAAATTAAGAAAAAAAAAGTATTTAAGTGATTACGATAGTTAAATAACCCACATATACTCCTCATAAACTAGCCTTGTTCATCCCTATATAGCATTCCACATTTTAAATAAAAAATATTCTATTTGATCACAGTCCAAAACAATCACATAACAAACTTAGCACCATTGTCATGGATTAGGGTAGAGTATCCACCATCACAACCCAACTAAATTTATTATTTTCCTACTTTTCATTGTTGGTTTATTCTTTCCATATTCCCTGAAATATGGAAAAATCACTACAATGAGACTATTCATTAATATAACATCAGACATATGCCCAATTCACATTACCACATGATCCCATTGAGAAGAATATTCAAGAACCATTGTTGGGACTACAATAGATGAAATGTTGAATAAAACTGGGAGAATTTAAGGACATAATGGAAAAAATAACCACCACCCTCTAAAAACATAAAGAGAATTTGGAGATGGAAATTTAAGACTGAGGTTCCATGTAAGAGGAAGAAGTGTCAACTAAAGATTACTTTGAAATACTATTGTAATCCACTCTTGGATAATTTAATGAGGATTCCACCCATGAAGTGGGTAATTAAATAGAAGAATCCTTGGGAAATTTGGTAAAGACATTACTCCATCCAGAAAACTATGAATATCAGACTGAGGGAGGAAAAATAGTGATGAAGATCCTAGAGGTAACTCATGTAGAGATAGAAGATTAAGATTTTATCTATTAAGGGGATAATTTAGATCCGAACTCAAATTGTTTTTATTTTATTCAATATGAATTATTTTCTGAATCACCCTTGTTTGAATATGACCAACCAACATTACTGGAGTTTCCAAGGGATCAAGAATATGCCAGAAATGTTGTGAAAGAGATCAAGGAGACCACACACATTTACATTCCACACACATTTTATTAAATAAATCACACAAATATGGGTCTAAAAATGGATAACTCTATTGGAGGGGGCCTCCAAGTAGATATAAAGATGAATAAATTTCTGTGAAATAGTATGTGGTGGTTATTACCACACAAACCCCATCAACATTTGGATTGTTGATGATGAAAAGATCATCCAACAATAGATGGTCTAAATACGGCTCCTCTTTAGTGGGAATAACCCAATAATATTTTCCACATCTTTATTTTAAATTTTACTATATATTTTATTAAAATTTATAATTTTTATTTTGTTTTTCTATAGGATATGCCAAAATGGACAATTATATAGGAGGCTAGCTTAAGTCTGTCTACAAAGAACCTATGGGAGATCCAAACTCGATCCCATTAGATAAATAAAAAAACTCAAGCTGGTTTATATCCTTATCATTTTATGACATTGATAAATAATAATTCTACTATAATTGAAACTTTTTATGTTGAAGTTAATTGAGGGTAGTTTCATTAAATGTGTGCATGAAGAAATTTATTACTTTTTTGGATGAGATTTTTTTTATTTTTATTAATTTTTTAATAATAAATAAATTAAAATATATCTACTCTCTTTGGAATGTTTTTGTGTAAGTCTATTTAAAAAAAGATTTATTTTTCTACTTGTAAATTTTGTACATAGTTATTCTTTATTGTTTTTATGATTTTTAAACATTCATTTAAGATTAATTCCACCTTTGCAATTGAAATTACAATGTTAGATAGGACATTTTTACTTGTTGTTGAATTTGTCAGAGTTGAACGAATTCTGAGTGATATTCACTTATGTTTTCATTGATATTTTCTCTTTATAACTAGAAAAATGATTTTAAATGAAAATATATTTACAAAATCATAATTATAATAGGTGATTACTATTCCTTTTTAACATAATACAAGGTAACTTGGAATTTATGATGGAATAGAACCTCATGGAGCCTCCCTAAAATTAATTCATATATGTCCTTTGAACATGGAGTAAAATGGGAAATCAAAATCCCACAATTAATTTCTATGACAATAGGCACTATGGGTATGAGTATTCCCGTTTTAATATTTAATAAGTTCATTTTATAGTTCCTCACACATACATGAATGGAAAAATTTCAATATTTTTAAACAAATTTACTAATAGTAAACATTAACTCATTCAGGTGAGGGGAATATTGAAACAATATAAAGGAGGAAATTAACTTAAAATTCATTTGAGTTGTATCAATGTTGTGTAAATTAAAATTTCTGTTTAAAAACATTTAGAGAGAGGTAAAAATGGAAGTGTTTTTTGTGGAAAAATTGAATCCACTAAAATATAATTTGTTCCCTGCTTTTATTTTGAACAATAATTGAATTGAAATGAGTTAGTGGCTTTCTTCTGTTAGGAAGAATGATATTTTTTTACAATCAATTAATTTTCATTTACTTCTTCTTTGGAATTTAAATTTATATGTTGATTTGAAAAATACATTTTTTCCATTTTAATAATGAATAAATTAAAATTTATTAGGAGTGAAATATTTCATGTGAGAGGGAGTGATGTGAGCTGAAAATATATAAAATAATTTATTTTTTTTCATTCAAAATTATACCTCATTTAATTAATATACCAGAAAATAATTCATTTTTGATAATATTTGGATTTTTTATTTAATTGATAAATGCATCAATACACAATTTTTAATTTTTTAATTATTTTTGAATTAATTAATAATAATAAATTATTTGGAACTGAAAATATAATAATTTTATTCAATCTAGAACTACCATACTTTAAATGATTTATTTTTTAGTTTTAATTATTTTAAGAAATTTTTTAATTTAAAATAATCCATAAATTAGAAAATTTAAAAAAATATGAATTTTAATTTTGAACCTGGAATTGTTAAATATATTTTTAAAATGATATATTGAAAATTATTTTCAATTTATAAAATTTGATTTAAATTTTTGAAATAAAAATTAATGTAGACATAATTTTACAGACATTTGATTTGATTTTCAATTTCTTTAATGAATTTGTAAAAATGTATGTATTTTAAATTTTTTATGTGAATTTGTTAGGATATAAAAAATTTATCATGTTCATGTGTGGAACTATGTATAAAAATAATGCATATGTGAGAGGAACATCCCTACTACCATGAATAAAAAAATCATACTATTGTGCTTATTCTAACCACCATGTCTGCAACCATGAATCCAACCTAGTTTTGTGAGAAGAAATAATTCTTTTACTTTGTTAAAAGAAAAAATATTCAACTATTATAAGGGTAGAAATATACAACCATCCCCTACCACTATGAATTCTCCTAATACCATCCATCTGCTTCAGTGAGTAGAAAATATTTTCTACCCCTAGACCTTAATGAGATATTATTATTCATCACTTATATCAGGATGTACACAAGGTGAACTCATCTGGAGTTATTCACATCCATTGATTGATAGGTTCCCATTCAGTTTGGTTTCTCCACTGTCATACTTAGAAAAGGTGGGTGACCATTACTGCCCTAGTTAATGATGATGTATCCTCGATCAGAATGAGATTATGAGATGTGGAATCCTTATTTTTTGGATTCCACCACAGAGTTAATTTCTTAGTCTGTGTATCCCTGATTGTTTTGATACATGTTCATTAATCTTCTTCCTGAAACCATTGTTTATTTGACACTGGTTAATTACACCAATTTCTGTCGAGACCGGGAAGCTACTAGTGGCTAGAGCTAATGATGACGTTTGGCATGTCTAAGAATCTAGGAATTCTCGGTTTGTTGATAATCGATAACCTCTTATTATTTTAGAGTTAAGTTCATCTCATATATTACTCATATTAGTTATAAAACCCATGGAATATTGTGTCCATTAATAGGTAACTTATGTGAGGGGAATATGTCATTGAAGGATCACTGCCTCATGCATTATTTACTTTTTAGATAGGGAGAATAACATTTATTATGGATTTTATGAGGCATCTAGAACACAACATTCCAAAAAAAATATTAATATCAAAAAATGATTCCATAGATAATCACTTGGGGAATCTCATTCTTGTTACATGGGGTTGAGATTCAAATGCACCTGTACATGACATAGGATTGAAGTCTAGTGTGGTTGTTTCACTTATTTAGAGTTAAGTGAAGACTATCCCATATACGCTCATCACCTGTAGGTTATCCATAGGATAAATTTATTTTTGGGACATGTTAAAAAGATTAAATACTTGTGGGTAGATGATAACCTGTTTAATGTATTATAACGATGTTTCCTATATACTCTCATCAGACACTGGGAAAAATATTGGTTAAAGTCACATTGACGAACCAAAATCTAGTTAGTAACTATATTTTGGGTGGTAAAAGATTATGTTCTTTTTGGAGGGATTGATCACCTTTTGGGGTTTCCTCCTTTATGGGGGAAGACATATGGATTTGTGGTGATGTCATGATTGAACATCAGGGTGGAATTCTATGTACCCATTTAAGAGACAGGTATCAAAACCCATGTAGTTCAAATACACATTTTACGGTCATCTCATAGGAATCGACCATGTAGTTTAATTTCATGCTTTAAGGATTACAATATCATGAAAGGAGTGAGACAATTGGATTTTTTGTTGAATATAAATATGGGAGGCCCTAATATTGGTGGAGATCATCTTGTATGAGGCATATAGTGATCATTATACAAGGATTCCTAGGATCCTCACCTAGGGCATACTATGCTTGGCACACATGGAAATGATATAGTTTAACATCACGTGCTGAGGAATTATTTGTATATTTTAACACAATGTGACTGGGATGATAGTGTTTCATAGTTTAAATTCTAACTAATAATATGTTTCTTAGTGATTACACATGAGGATTCCATTTCCCAATAAGGGTAAGAGGTGATAAAGATAAGTGTATCTTATATGACCTTATTATAAGGAAAAGTTGATTATTTCCATTGATGATGACACCATTGGGGATTATGTTTCCACTACATAGGTTAGTTTAGATAACTTAAGGAACAAACACTTCCCACTTTAAGCGATGTTTGGCATAACGTTAGAGGAAAAATAATTGAGTGTAGAAGGAAATGAGGCTACACAGCCCCAACTATAAACCAAGGGTCTAGGCATGAGGGTTGAGGATACAAATCATGTGGGAATGGTTAGAATAAAATAGAACCAGTTTAGATGAGTTCATGAAACATAAGAAATCAACATTAATGTAATTTGGATGAAAGAGGAATTAGGGTAGGGACCAAAAGGTTGTGTGGATCAACTTGGAAGTTGTGTACACCATTGGATTTGCATGATCTATGGGCTCTAACATGTGGATGGGGAAATGATTAATTGGGAATACATTGGAAATGTTTTGGGTTGAATGCGGGAGATTCAACCTATGTGAACCCATCTATCCATCAAGGGATGTTATGTGTGGACATTTCTAACAAATTATTTATGGATATGGGTTCTATGTGTGGGATATAATGTAAAATATATACTTATAGTAATCCATGGATTTTTGGATTTTAAAAAATTCATAGAAGTATGGGATGTGTGAATGATATCATGAATCTTCAACATTCATAGGTTCATCCCCAAAATGTGGGTGTGATGTTTTATTTATAGAAAAATTTTCTTTCTAAGAATTTTTTCATACAAATTTGACCATGCCTCATAACATGTTGATGGATCACACATAAATGGGTTGTCTGGTTCTCATACCATTTCCATTGGAATATTATTTCATAATGATGTGGTTTAACATTTCCTTTCACATGTAACATTCCCTCTCAATAAATTTCTTGCATAATGGAGGGTAGTGTGTGGTCATTCCCATTTCTTTTTTCAGATTTTATAGAAACTAGGCATCATGAGGCATTTTAAATTTCTTTTCAGTCGCCTATTATTTCTGTGCCAATATTGAATTTTGTGTGATAATTTGAAGGCTCTAGGAAAATATATCATTTCCATTGGAATAATTACCCTGGATGAATTTTTTTATTAGTTTGGAAAAGATATATGTTTTTATTTATAATATGAATTTTTTGTTCCATGAAATGCCCCCACCCACTTAGAATTTGAGTTAAAGTGGAATCATATGGTCATATTCTGAGGAAAACACTGAATTTTGGGTGATTTTTTACTATTTCACGAAACAATGATGTTTGGTTGTGAAACTAATTTTTATGTGTGCACAGACTAGGGTATCCCATGAATTTAAATAGAGTAAGGGTCACAGGTACTGTGACCAATTTTTTTTGCATGACCAGCCTTCACTTAATCACAAAAAATCAATTTATTTTCCAGAACTCCTAAGCATTAATGTCACAATGTTCGTGGAACCTATCACTTATGTGAATTAACATACACACAAAAAAGTAAATCCTATACTATTAAATTGAATTAATCGGGGTATAGTTGCATGAAATAAAGTGACTATGTGATATAAGCTCATATTGCACTATCCATCATTTTTAATCTCTCAAACCCACTCAGAAATAGAAAACTAAGCTACCAAAATTTCTCCAGCTACTTTTAGGAGGGGAAATGGATGAAGACCCTAAAATACAACATTCTAAGAGGAAATATTTAAGAATGGGGTGTTGTTTTATCTAGTGATGGAAGAGAAGAGTGGATAACTACTAAGCAATAGGCTACCCCACTACTACTTTCAGTTGCTTTATGATGTGGATAATTCGGTTGTAGAAACCAAAAATCCAAGGTTCTAGTTCTCTCACCACAATGAAAATCATTATAAGAACATTTTTAATTATATCCACTCATTCATGGATTGAAAGGATGGAACTATCTATAACCTTAGTGGTAGTATAAGGATTGTCACTACATCAAAAAAAGAAATGAGCAGTTTCCTACCAACAATATAAGAATAATGTAGGGATACATTTCAACAAAATGAATATAGTGGTTTGATGATCGGGACCTCCAATCCCAGGGAACATCAATAATGAGTGGGAATTTGTGTATTGGGTATGATACATGTAAAAAGTGTATGGGACTGAGCTATGATCTGTTTGACTATATGAGGCAGCGTCGTTGTCTCAATTCCATGTCTATTTCTAACCAAATCTCCTTCCAAATATACTCAGCTAGTGGTACCCCAAAAAAACACTTTCCAGATACACCATCGAGACCTGGGGATTAGTCTATGGGACCTTTAACAAATACATGGGATCACCATGATGGGTTTTCAAATATAATGAATTCCACTCAATGCCCAATCCATGGGGGGAAACAGACTAGAAATTTGTAGTAGTTACGATTCTATTAGACCAAATGTCATTATTCATAAAGAATCATCCACCCATCCATTAGGACACCCCATTAAAAATGTGTCTTAGACTATTATAGATCATGTCTATGGACAAGATGTCAGGTTAGCTATAGAAGTTTCCTACAATATGACATCAGAGTAGGTTGGGGTCATATTGGATGACATTGGAAGAGGGTTGATACTTGGAGTGGTGTTATCATATACGTGGTGGAAATATAGAAGTAAAATATGTGGTGTTGATGTAATCATTTTTGAGAAGTTTCATACTTATGAATAAGGATGCACACAAGGTCCTATGTATAGGGACCCTGGGGATTCTGGTGATCATTGCGTCCAATAAATAGTTTATCCTAGGCATCCCGGTGCAATATGAATTGTATATCTTGCTGGGGCATGTCATGAGGGGATACATGCCACGGTGTATTTATGTTCACTTATAGTTCCAGATAGGATGGATTATGGAACACATTAGGGGAACAAATTTTCCAATAACATAGCACCTCTAAAATATATTCTGTAACCATCTCTCATCATCATTGTTAGGGTTGGATTGGTGACACTTATTGGATCTGAGGTGGTGGATTTAATTGAAAATATTTTGAACATCAGCTTATTAACTTTATTTAACCCATAATTTGAGATGATCGATAATGTTTTGGGGAAATTATAGTATAGGGAGTAGATGTATTATTTTCGAGGTTGGTTGTTTCTCTCATGAATTGAAAAAAATAGCTTTTGTGAACTATATATCATATCATGATTTTCTTGATTGTTCTTATTTATTAAACAATCTATTGTGTATGTGTATTAAAGGGTTCACATAGAAACATACCATTGAATCCTCCAAATACTATGCTGGATGTTTGTCAAGAAGGGATATGAGGTCGAAATCATGATTTCTTCCACCAACCTAAACACCGAACTCACCCAAAACCACAATAATAACTCATGGGGACATACTAGATAATATTTTTATTACAATATGTGAAAAATGTGTCAACCTCAGATTATCCAGAGGAGAAACAGAGTAGAAGGCGGGTTTCCCTGTGAGTTGAATTCCAATTAGTGATGAGAGATCAAGCTTTGATGACGATATAAGTGGGAGCTCATGGGCCTACTGCACCACTGCCTTCTAGTAGGGCCCATGGATAAAGATCAAATGGTAGTGCAAGGATCCCTTAAAACAACCATGGGAGTAGGATGAATGCTCTATGGAAGAAGCATGAAGGTCCTCAAAGGGGACGAAAATGAATTTGTGCTACCTTTTATTGGAAAAAGTAAATATAATCCATCCAGGTCTATAGGTGTCCAAGGATATATTATCCCTAACCCAAATGTTGGAGAAATTATAGCAGATGCTTTCCTAGGATGATATAAAATTTACATTACTTGATCTCAAATAGATCATCACCTAATTATACTATAGGGAGAGTTATTCAAATATAAAAGTCATGGATTATCTTGCATGGGGGCGCAGGGAGTGTGATCCATTCCCCACCCGAGTACAGGTTACGCTTGGTGGGGAGCCCAATGTACTAACCACCATAAATGTGTAATCACAAGAGGCAACATATCATGAAACATTCCTTCAATACTCTAGTGATCTGGTGTCCTGGGGATCTAACACGAATCAAGATTATCCTCAAGAGAGCAGAGAAGCCACTCCTAAGAATGACGACCTGACTAGGGACCTCTTCGGTGAGGTAAATTTCCAGCTCATGAGTTTGATTATATAACATAAATAGTATTTACATTAGCATATCTAATTCATGTTATCAACATGTATATGGATCATCATGATATGGCCAAAATTATTCTACTAGAGGAGAGGAAACTACCTCTCTAAGAACTTAGGCACAATGATCATAATCCTGCTTCGGAGTTTTAGTGGAAGTGGTGTCTTTGGGGGAAACTAGATAGGAGGCTCTAGGTTCTCCCTCCCTCCTAGTCATATATATGGTGATACCTTGAATCCTGAAGTCAGATACATCTGATAGAGGGAAAATTCTCCAAGGACGGTAAACAATTAGGTTTCTGGTGCATCCTTGATGTAAATTTATAGTTTGGTTTAACTAAGTTTTTACTATTTCTAATGGATACCTATATTTTATGTTCTGATATTCCTATAATTATTTGGTACATCCCTTGATAATGTGATTTTGGAGGAAATATCATTATATATGGAGGTTCCTTCCATTATGGAGGGATATATGGTGGTGTACCTCCCTTCTAAGACACTAGGCCTAAAAATAGTAGTCGGGGCAGTAGCCTCTCTAGATGTTGTTATTGGGGTGAAATTAATGGAAATCATATATGCCATCACATTATATAAGTTTCCTCTAACATGGGTTATATTTATTCTATTTGTTACTATATATCAATATGTAATGTTACCTTTTAACATTGATAGTTATTATGGATGCCTCCTAGTTTCCAAGCGTGGAAGATGGGATTAGGGCATTATCACTCTTCGTAATAGTCAGGCTGAGCTCGAAGATTTTAGTTGTTCATGGAGAACTATCCCCTGTCCTAGATTTATAATTTACATTTTCATCGGATGTAGTTGTGAAGATAATGGAACTTGTGGCTGGAGAAGAGGTCGCGGATGGTGAAACATTGAGTGAAGCTGGTCTCCCTCTTGATGTGGACACTAGCCAATCTAAATGGGTTCCTAAAGAGGGTCTTGTTATTGAAATACTTTAAACCTTCTCATAATACAATTCTACAACACCCAAAGATCATGAAAACTCTAGGATCGAAGTCATAGAGGATATTCAAGAGGCCAGATGCAATGCTTGGATGAGTGTTTGTTGTTTGATCACTTTCACTATATAGGATAACCTGATTATTCAGATGAGGTCCCATATTTATTGGTTGGTGAACTGGGGAAATTTATAGACTAACACAACCCTCATTCACTAGATATAGACTTCTTGGATGAGTGTGTGCATGCATAATGGTATTATTTTTATATATCCCATTATAGATAAACTTTTTAATGTGTAGAGATGCTTTTAGTGGCTCAAAAAAGATCATGATCGATTATAGGAGTAGTCACAATTCAAAATATCCTTCTTCAATACCATGATATAGATCACAATCCTAATAATACCATAGTTTTCAATTTTAAAGGTTGAAGTAGAGGGAGTGACATCCTCAGTGGATGAATGTAGGTTCAAACAAGGTCAGGTATGAATCCATGCCAACAAGGATTGTCCTACAGTCGAAGAGGATATGGAAATGAAATCTAGGAAAAAATAATCTCTCGGGGCCACCATACAATTTCTAGCTAGGTTGGATTGGTCTTTCGCTCATGTTTCATTATAGAGGGCCTATTATTGTTGTTTTTTATAACTATGGATATTCTTTTACCTTTGGAAAACACTCCTCATTGCTAATTATTTTAAGGTAAAAAAATATTTATATTTCCTTAAATTCCAATGTTTTCATTTTTTATCACATCCATCATATGAAAAGAGACAACCAACCATAAATATTAAAGACTAGGTGAGTCATTCTTAGTTTGATAAACAAGAGATGAATTGAAGACATATAATTTTCATGAATGTTCTAGGAACGTGAAGAAGGGTTGGGGTTATAATGGTTTACAGACTGTTGGGTGTGTCCCAACTAGGGATACATTGGTTAGTGATATAGAATATTCACAAATAACTTTCTCTCACAACATGTTCATTTTTACAAGAGTGGTATCAAAGGGGTAGTTGGATTCCTCACAAAAAAATTTGACATTAAAGATGTGAATCAACATGTCCTTGATTTTGAATGAAAAATGTAATGATAGGATGACTGAGGGGGACATATGACCATATTTAAAGCATAGGTTGCACTATTTCACTATCAAGAATGGGGAAATACAAATGAGGGTCCTCCACTGATCATTCTTGAAATATTAATCCCATAAAATTATCATCGGAATTCATTTAAGGTGTGTTCCTTGGATTAGAGGTGAGCCAGTTTTTTTTCAAACCATAACTATTAGGGGAACTCATTTGGATATGGTATCTTGTGGGGATCCAAATCAAGTAAGAAAAAAATAATGGGGGTGATTTGAGAAATTTTTTGAGTGGATTTAAATGAATTGGGTAATATTAAACCATGTATATAATCAAATTGAATGGGAATATTATCATGAATGAGGGTAAAACTCAGATACTGAGGGAAAAATATTCCATGTTTTCAAATAACAATCATGGAACTCAGGGGATGATGATTGTGACCAATATTTGGGGTCAGCCTCTAAAGGAATGGATAATTATTTTTTTGAATTTTTCCATCATAAAATGTGTATTCAAAACATGAATTTTAAAATTTTCAGCAAGAATATTGATAGTATAATTTAAAGTCGTTTGGTGAGGATGATGCATCGTAAATTTTCCATCATTTGACTAGGATGTATGTCATAAAATATTCCATCATATTACTACACATGTGAACTAATATGGTTAATATCTTCAATATCAAGGTATTTGGATTCTCAATAGGGGAATGATTTAATCTCACTATTTCTAGAACTAGTGAGTTTAGTGAACACAGTGATGTTTTTTCTTGGTCCAAGTGGTGAGTATTATTGTATTTGTGCCTTATCCATTCTCATCCATAATTTTTCCAAATTCGTAGGAGAAAATTGGAGGGATATTGTTTAAAATTGGAGGGTTTTAGTTTAATTGTTTTTTAGGATACCTGTTAAGGGTTTTCAACATGATGAGTATTTGTGCCTCTCACATTGGGAATTTTATGGTATTTCAAATTAGACCAAGATGATTTTTAGTAGTTTAGGGTCATATTATTTGGATTATATGGGGTGAGACAACCAATTTGGCTAGGGAAGATCATACTCATTGTGAATGGAAGGGCCCATGTGGGTCCCAAAAAGATCACTATTTGAATAAGTGTCTCATATAAAGATAGTAACGCATTTTATAGTCATATGAATAGGTTATTGAAAATTGTTTATTGGTATGTTGATTGTATTGGTAGGGGTTTCTATTAATTTATTTCCTTGGATATTAGATTGTTTGGAGAATCTTGTATGGGAGAGAACTTCTTGTAATCTTCATGTTAAAAGAGGGTGTAAGTGGTTGAGTACCACAAATTTTTACACATAGTTTACAGTTATAATGTTCATACCATTTATATATTAGCGTTATATAGCCTTAAAATGAAAACAGGAACCAATGTTAAAAGTGGAATAAGGAATGAAAAAAATAAGGGATGAGTGATAGGTATGTTTTTGGATGGGACCAAGATGAAAGATGCAAACATTTTTGTGTGCCCCAATAAATGGGGAATCAACCAACACATAGTTTTAAGGGGGCATGTTGTAGGTTACTGACACAAAATGGGGAAATAATATCAAGTAAGGATCAAATGATTGGGGTCAATATTCTGTTAATCATTAGAGGTCACACAATTGAGGGCCATAGAGGGATAGGTGTTCTTAGTTTTAGGTCATGGGGTTTAGACTAGAAGGATACATATTTATGGTTCCAATGCATTGACCAATGAATGTTTATCCTAAAAAGCTTCTTGTAACAAGAGAGAGAGTATTTATTTAATGATTGAGGAGTGACATGGAGGCCTCACACAAGAAAAAAATCTCTAAGACATGTAGCATAAATTTTAAAGTCATTCTCTTGGAAATAAAATTGTTACTACTACTTTAAGCTATTATAGCTAGGACCAAAAGGGTTGCTACTAATTTATTGTTATGTAGTTTAGACCAAAATTATTTTGTTCATGAAGTATTTTTATGGTTCCAGAGAGTTCAAATCTGATTTTAAAGGAGGAAACAAGATCCCTCATTCGATTAATACATCATTGAAATGATTTAAATATAGTTTAAGATCATTAGGTTTGGTCCATATGGGGGATTGGTACATCTCAACCATGTGGGTAAACAATCTAAAATGACTCTTAAGCCAACATGATCCATGATAACTTTGAGAAACATGTGTGAAGAGAATCCATGTTGATATAACCCCAATGACATCAACATTCTTAATAAATGTGAATGAATTAATGTAGGGGTAACACTAGGGGTGTAAAACTTCCACAAAAACGAAGGAAGTTGGATGGGAAGTAAGTCACGACATTTTAGATTTGAGACACAAATGAAGGTGTCCAATAGGTGAGGGATGACTACTAACCATATTCAAAAAATTATTTACCCCACCACATCAGTCAAGGATGGGGATAGAATATATAGGATCATCCTTTGATTCATTTTGAAACATGAGAACCATCACTTTTCATATGAGATACTTAGTGGCATGTTCTTGAGATGGGAAGTGAGATTTTTTCAAGTAAATATTGTTTTAGGGGATCCCATTCATATTCATAGGATGATAAGGATCCTAATTTTGAATGACACAATATGTATATATAAATAGGAAAAATATTGATGTATTATTTAATTATCTGGACCCTAAACCACTGCACATTTGAGCACATTGAGGAGTCATATGCACAAGTGGGGACCAAAACCATTCTCATTGATAGTGGCCCAATAATAGAACTGTAATTTGGATTGACATAGGATAAGGGATCCAGGTGTATATATGTATCCCATGAAACCACGAATTAATCCTCATATAGATTTTTGATAGAGTGAAGAATATGAATGACATCGAAAAAGAAAGTTCTCTTCGGAGAGGGATAAAGTATCACATAGTTTTAGGTCATGAAATGGAGATATAATACATATAGTTTTACATTTTGTGGCAAGGAACATAGACACACCATTTATTTTATTATGATGATGATGGGGTGTCATAAAATTTAACGTCGTATGAAAAAGAGGTTGTTATAGATTTTAGTGTCGTATTTATAATATGTGTGGAGAACCTTTTAGGGTTGTGTGACTAAGTCCAACTATATTTGTGAGACGAATTATCCACCTAGTAACAGTGAACCCAATGTGAATTGAGGCCTCAGGGTCCCAATTAAATTTAATATAGTCCCACATAGGGGGAGAAATTGCGGTTGGGATTGAGATACGGGGTATAAGCATCCCTACATATCCCATGAAATTGGAATCAATAATTACATAGTTTTAGAATGTGGTTTGGTATTTGACCAATTCTAAAAATGCGGGGCTATCCTCTCAAGTGAGGATGATGAGACAAGACATTGTATAAGTAGTATCAAACTAAATTGTTTTTGGTCATAATGATAACACTAAAATGTTTCCACCGGTTTAGGATCATGGATCATGGATCCGTGCTACCATATAGTTTATGTTTATGTGACCGGGATGTTTTCCCATAGTTTATTATTGTGTGATTGACATATGTGGTCACTATTGTTGAAGCTCATATATCATTGACCATAGTTTGTATATAGTTTAAGGCCATGATTCACATACCATGGGAGTGTGTCCAAGGGATGTTTTTTTGGGGGAAAAGAATAATATCCTAACATGAAGTGGGGGTAAACGAGACACCATACCACACTAAAAATCACCAAGACATGTTTCACACAATTTAATGTCATTGTTCTTAGACCTATGAGAAATTATGCTTTGGAGTGTCTATTGTTCTTAACCATACTAGAGAAAACCCTGAAATAACTCTTAAATCACATGATAAATGATGGGTGTGAGAATCCAAAAGTGATGAGGAGTCCCATCTATCACATGGGAGAAAATTATATGGGAAAACATTTGGCTAGGGATTTTTCAAATGAGACTGACTTTCTTGATCTACATATCAAAATTCATGGGGTGATAACACTGGGAGTGTTAATAATTCACTAGTATAAGGTAAGTGGAAATGAATTAAATCATCACCTTTGATATCTGGACAACCAAAGGAGGTAAATCGATGGGTAGTGAATGAATACTGACCGTCTTCAAAACATGGGTTCCATAGCTGCATCATTCATATATGGGTTAGGAAAATGATGGATCAAATGTTGAATATATTTGAAACATTGGATTATTAACTGGTCAATAAAAGGCCTTTTAGGTGTATACCAATGATAGAAGGTGATCCAGATAGGCCCGACACCATTTACATTGGAGAATCCCATTCAGATTTTGATGTTGATGTGGATCCAAATCAAGGAATACATGAAGTTTATAAGTGGTCACGATGCAATGTTTGGGGGGTTAAATAGTATGGGATCTATTACACCATGTACTGGAATGCACTGATTGGGCACATCAGTGAGAGATAATTGAATAGATTATCGAGGTGAATAGCCATTAAATTGGTTAGTGGATTTGTTGGGCCTAAAATTTGATATCTTGGCATCCCAAAATATCCCATTTGAAATGTGAATCAATATATATGTTCTTATAGAATGTAGTGTGGAACGAGGCCAAAACATGAAGGGGTACCCTCTCTTCTGAGGGCTTGTGATGGGTATGTGGTCCATACAGTTTAAATTTATGTGGATAGGATATAGGAAACATAGTTTAACATCATATGATAAGGAAACTATTTCACACATTTTTTTTTGATAAGTACATTGTAATATATATTTACACCCTGAAAAAAGGACATTTTTATGTAAAATTTAAACATCTGAATTGGACAATATAGTGAAGAATCACACAATGTACCTCTTGAGGAACATAGAATTAGTGGGAGGTGTGAGGTGCTCCCTAGCCACTGTGATTAATGAGTATTAACCACAGAGTAGATCTTATGAATTACATATGGTCCTTACCATTTGTTTTCTAGCTTCAGCACCAGTCTCCTAGGCATCGTTAGTGTCCTTAAATAAAAAACCATATCACGCTAAAGGAATGGTTGAAGATGAAAAATTATATTGAATTCCTAAAACAAATAATTATAATGTCTTTTTAGTCCACGAAACACATAATTCATGATTTCATTAATGTATCTCAACTAAGAAAAATGGAATTAAACACTCTTATTCTAAATCTACTGATCATAAATGGTCTTATGAAGAAATGGAATCTAAATATTTATACGTAAAAATTCTTCAATATCATTCACCAAGTAGTATGGAGCATCATCATTGGTATTTTATGTTTCCCTCTTATGGGAATTGATGGAATCGAAGAGATTATCAAATATAATATTATTTTTTGGACCCTCCATATTTTTTAGTAGGTTAGATAGGGTTTTTTTAATGTCGTGATCTTACCATTATTCTGTATGTGATAGTGGGAGGTGTCATTGGACCAAATGTTGTACATGGTGCATCAATTCTACAAATCATTAGCTTGAAATTTGGTTTCATTTTCTATGAAAATTGATTGATTAATCATAAATTGATATATGTTGTGGGACATTAAAAAATAAATCATGAAATAGGACAAGACGTTTTTTAGGGGATGGATTTTAACAACATCGAGAATAATATTATGACAATTAGAGGGAACCACTACTATTAATTTATTACTGGCAAGTAGGGAAATGAAATTTAATGTCCTTATAAAACAAAATGAAAAGTGTACTTTCGAAAATGGAGAATCACTAATGGATGATTCATGATGTTTACATGGATATATAATGCAGAAAACATCCTTGTGAACACAATTTAGGCATGAACCATGGTAGGCCAAAAGTAACATTGACCTCAAGTGTGGTGGGATAACATCATTTCTACTTTATCAGTCCCACATAACACTACATAGACATCATTCATAACTTACGAAACGTCATTTTCTTAGATGTAATGGATAATGAATCCATTAAAACCCAAAATATAGAGGGGCTTCTCTTGGATGGGGCCATATCAGAGGGTAAATTTCAGTACATTCCAACAAAACAACTAATACTCTGCTTATTCCATTCGTAAAGTCTCGTGTTTGAGATTCTCAATGAAGGGATCAATCCAATAAAGTGATTCTTCAACTATTGTGATATTTTAGGGCTCTACTACATAAGTGTCAGTGGCTAGCTGGTTCCCCATTCATTCATATTCATTAAATGTGATTAGAAAATTGAATATCTGATGTCCAAAAATGAATGAAAAAATAAACATTTTTAATATATAAAAGCATACAATTAGCCATGTTAAGGAATCATCTTGACCTATAAATGATCAGGGAACATGAGTAACCTTTTTATAGGAAGGGAACAAGGCTACCAACATAGGATTTCTCCTTAGTAAGAGGAAAATATCTTATTTCTTGATGATGTAATCATCATTGATATGCATGATGAATAGTTCAGAGTCTATCTTCTAATTAAGTTAGGGGAATTCAATTTTGATATCCAGGTGAAGGCTAGTGATATGTTCATGATACTCATCCTCATTATTAGTACAAAATTTCAACAAAAGGAATGATTGTGGAAGGATGTCCTATATAGGACTGATGAGGATAATTCTGATTTCCACCTTATTATGTTTTGGGTTGTTGAGCCTACTCTTGTTCGGGATATAGTATGCACCATCAATGTGAATTTACCAATATTTCATTTTCATACCATAGTAGTGGATAACCTCATCTAGGAATCCAACATACATGGGTAATTCCCTATGGGTCATCTGTGAGCTCAGGAAATCTGCTAGTGTTTGGACCTTGACAGTTTAATGGGGGGTAAATCTAATGTCAAGATACAGTATAATTTCTACAAAAAAGATCCAATATCCCAATCATCCTAAGTTATTTCAGAACTTAATTTATCTAATCAATGCGAGATAAGAGCTGTATATCATTATTTTGTAGGTAATGGTCTAATATTTGAACCATGAAGACAAGGGAAATGCACCAAATAATAATGGATGTATATCGAGTTTCTGTATTATGAAACATGTGGATGTGGTAGTATACTTTATTCTCTTTAGTCTCATTATTCTTCTATTCTACTATGGAACCAAGGGACCATTCTATGGTGGTTATATAAAGGAAGACGTTCTTCCCTTGGATGAATTTCATCATTAAAATAGGATATTGTGGATACATCTAAAAACCTTGAATATTGTATGGAACTCTTCATCAAATTAATAAAAAATTAATTTATTCAATATCCTTGAAAAGGAATTAAAAATTACTACTAAAGTATAAATGTACTTTTAGATGTAGTCTATGTGGCCCTAATGGCCTCACAACTCCTTATGGTTTCACATAGACTAAATTTTGATGATAAATTCAAACATATCTAGATCAAATTTTATGCTTATGTTATTAATGATGAATCCAAGTAACATCCCATAGGTAAATCTAAATAAAAAATTAGGGGATTCATCTTTAGGTAATGGGAGATTAGGAAGTCAAACACACTTCTCAAGATTCATTATATGGTCCAGGTGTTAGTGTGATTTGGACATCAAATTATCCATATAGTATTCAACTAATATCCAATGGAGTCAATTTATGTTTTGTTTCATGGAGCATTGGATGGTTTCCCAAACATTATTGAAACTATATTCCATCACACGATAATATAATGATCCATGAGGTGCTATGAATGTAGTGGATTCTTCATCCTTGAGAGTACCAAGATTTGATTATACCAAGAGAACCCATCTATGAAGGATACGTCCGAGAAAGAATAAGTTGTATCTATTTTTATATCTGTCAATGGGATGGAAAATCAACCATTTGGATGTGCCGATTATGGGTTGGGAATTAAATCAAGACACTAATCTATCCATTAATTTTCATTACCAGGATTATGTAGGCCATCCGCATAGGGAACTAGACTTATATGATAATGTTATTTTTTATGATCTTGTAAACATAGGCCTCAAACAAGGATATATGGGATGGTATAATCTTAATTATAGTATTTTTGAACCCATGATGGCATGTCGGGAGGCTAATGTAGTGAATATAAACATGGGGGTTGAGACCTAATATTTTCTTGTAGATACTATAGAACACATCATGGTGATTCATTATGAAATCCATATATAATTGTTGGTCCTCTAGATATGTTACTATTCTAATCGGTTTCAACCCCAAATATTACCCTATGCAAAGATTCACCTAGTTAAACTCATTGATAGTGGTGTAGACACCCTATTATAAGGTGGGCGGATTTCATCAAAATTCTCCTCATAAGTGAAAACATAATAATTATAGTAAGGAGGTGATTCCCTTGGAGCTGAATGCCATGAAGTGGTTCTATCATGTCCTTAGTAGGGGTGGGATCCTCAATGAATTCTTCCTACTATATAGAGACCATGGTTATAATATCTAATGGCATTATCCCATGTGGTTTCTGATAGAAATATCCTCCTTTAATGTCAAAACAATAATGATGGGTCAACTTCCATTGATTTATCCAAGTAATCTAGAACGTTCGGTTTTGTTATAGGTCAATGTCCAAGGGGTGGACCTCCCAATACTAAAAAATATTATAAATTCATGAATTCAACTGTTCATTCCCAATGATTGAATAATATGTAATATATGACATTTTTTTCTTGGAGACTATGAAATGGATCCCAAGTTCTACGATTCTTTGATTTAACTTGTGGATTGGTACAATGAAGTTGTCTTTCCAATATTCCCATGGATCCACTAAGGTGGCCATTCAATAATAAACACATGAACCTATGGTTCTATATATACTTTCCCTCCATTTTATAGTACCAAACATTTTCATAGAGGGATTCACATGATTTTAAAGGAGAAACACCTCAATAAAGTATACTAACTCGACCATTGAGTGATTATTTGCTACACTGGTGATATGAATTTGTGACTAGTACATTTATATGGATCCAAAACATTCTTAATAAGGTTATAAAGAGGTATCCTATAAGATATAAATGAAATATAGTTTTCTAACAATTCATTAAACTGTATATCTATCTAAATCATACCATGTAGCTTCTACGCAATTTTTTATACCCCTAAATTCTCTGGTTATAGGGAGTTAGAGCTGCTTCAGTCAAACTTGTTTGTGCAAACTCTGATTTGAGATATGATGAATCTCATATAGAGCTTCCATAAAGAAATAATTTGTATCCATTCTATTGAATTGGTCTATGACATGTAGTGGGTGTTTGTGCCCTTGAATAGTAGCACCTTCATCTTATTTAGAGAAGGAGATGATGATATAGAATTCATCATACCTGGATTCCTATATGTGATAGGTTTCATAGGTTGCTACCTTAGTCATGAACATGATATGGATCTTTAGGGCCTCGATGAGAGCCACATGTTACTCCTTTGATATGGAAAGTGAATTATAGATTGAGAGTTACATCAATATTCGTGAATAGTCTTTAAATACATTCTAATTATGAGAGAGGTGTATATTTTTACCATCTATCGTATCTATATGATATAGAGTATAGTGGGTGCAATTAGATAATTTAATGTGGCATGGTTGGTTGTGGTCGTGTTTCAATATTGATTGGATATATTATGCTAATTAGTATATGAATGATATCCAGCCTTTTCCAGTCATGGATGAGCATTGGGATGTAATAGTTGATCCTTATTATAAACTAATCTAGTTGGTTGTGGAGGTGTACACAATGATGTGTCCTGTGAAAATTATGCATGTTAATATTTAAGTGAGTCATTCTATTTTGTTTCAATGTCATGGAAAACCCCTTATCAAGAACCTATTTTAATGTCCTTCCTACTAGAATGGAGTCTAACATTCAATAGTATCATCCAAAAGATCCCAAATGGGATACATGTGATTCTTCATTTCTGGGTAATATACAATGATCCACAAGATTGATGGCATTGAAATATGAATGCTCTAATTCATTATTAGTGGAATATTCATGGATGAGATGAATTCTGGGGGAATCTCCCAATTAATGGTTCATAAGTCTGTAATAGTAAAAGATGGTTTTGGAATTGGTGGGAAATTATTATATGCCTTGTATCATCCAAAAATATTATTTTAAAACGGGGTAGGTTGTGAGGCTTTTTGGATTGTCAGTGAAGATGTGGTGACCCTAGGAGGTACTGGTATACTAATATGAGAACGGATAATATAATTTCTGTGAGAGAAAATATTATGATCTAGATATTAATTATATTTAAATATACCTTTTTAGTAACCTAAATCCGTTCATCAAATTATTTATCATCACCATCGGAGGCGGCATAGACATATTCAACCTATTTTGGGACTTCAACTAGCTTGAGAAATCCCTAATCTACTTGGTAATAGATCATTTCATTAAATATGAAAAATTACATGCTTTTCTTTTCAATAACCTTAAGGTATGGGTAATAGTCTATAAGATTTGTCAATACAAGCTCTTTGGGTCTCATATATTCCAAAAGCATCAAGATTTTCTTCTATATGTCATAGATGAAGTAAAATAGGACTCATGAATCCTTGAAGGATTATGACCTATTATTCCACTATTCAAAGGGATATCTAGGTTCTTTTTCTTGATAAGATGCTTGGGTAGAGTTTCCACAGTGAGGCTACACTGGACGAGGCATGTTCTGTCAAGGATTCAGAAGGAAGAATATCTGTGGGGCCTGAGTCTATACAACGATCGATGTTTCTTCCTTCATAGGTTTCTATACTATACCTAGAATATGTAATGGGGGTTATTTTTTCTTCTGCGTGGATTCTTCCGGAAACTGAGTAATTTAAATGAATTCTGGGTATTTTTTTTATATCTTCGAAAGATAAGGGTAGGGAACAACTCATCTGTTACATTCTATATGCATAATGGTGCAATAGATGTTTCCAGTAAATCCCCACATAGATGGGCGACATAATCACCTTATATTTTGTAATGAAATCACCAACTTCTTCATTATACCACTTCATACATTTGGAGAGGTCAGTGATGATGGTCTTGCATAAGGTAGAGTTGAACTATTAGAGAAACATCCAGTGGAAATATTCCAAGTTTGTAATGGATCATAGGGCCAACTAACTATACCCCATTAAGGTGGGAACCTAAAAGTATTGTATTAAACATATAATCTTGTAATATTCCTTCTAATTTGTAATTATTATCATTGATCCAAATCATGGGGTGAACTAGACCACATGCTGTACTGGGTCAACTATCCCATTGGATGAGATGAATCTCAAACCATCTGATTTTTGGGGTTGACGAAGGTAGTCCACCCATGCAATACACAACATCCCTCTAGGAAGTTTCAAATCATTTAATGTGTATATATCCTTAGGATATATAGTGAGATATATTATCACATTGTTAGGGTGAGGGTTTCTAGTCAATCGTTCTTTAACTAGCCAACAATCAAAAGATACAAAGCGATCATTGTCCTAATGTGGTGAATCAAGATGCTTAGGTGGTGTAGGCGGGTCTTATCTGATTCATTTTCTTGATCCACAATTCTCTACCATGATTATGTGTGAGGGACATCCCACTTCGATATTGAATGTTTGACTAATAAGGATCTAATGTTTCACTAGAGGAGGGATCAGGTCCCCTCAGTCATTTTATTTCATTGGAAGCTACATGGATATGAGTTCAATGGTGAGATTCATGTCTCCCTAAAGATCTTGTAGAAAATTGACTACCATATAATCTATCATAGTTTTGGCATAACTTCAGGTGGGATTATGTGAACAGAAATTCCATTTCCCCTATCGAGATATGGACATACATGTAGAAAAACCTCTGTGGGGGGGGGGGGGGGGTTGAGTCCCAAAATCTATCTCTATTGATGAGTGTAGGCACCTGCTGGATAGTTTTCATAAATTTGTATACCACCTTGAAGAAAATTATTTCCATCATTATTTGTTTCTTTATCCTATTTTCCATGATCATCTCTAGGATTGATCATGACATCATTCAAAGTGTTGTGATTAGAGGGGAAATTTCACCATTATTGGGTAGATTATTCTGATGGTCTCATTGTTGTTGTGAATGCAGACTTAATTAGATGTAATCAAACATACCCCTCACCAAAATATGTACATAGGGATATTCCTATTTCATGAACCACTAGAGCATAATGGGGATCCTTATATAGAAAAACTGGAAGATCTAACAGTACTGATACGAGTCATCGTGTTAAGCCACTGTGAGTGTTGTAATATAAAACATTCATCACTACCAATTAATGAACATAAGATGTTCAAGGATTCATGGATATGAAAACCTGTGATATCATAAGATGTTGAATTACACCAAAAATAATTTAGAGGAGTAATGTCACATGGTCCTCTGTGAGGATATCTGTAATAACAAAGTGTAGCGTGGAAGGTGGCCAAAACATGACTGGTAGCTATTCTGAGGACAAAATATCCAAAAATATTTCATATTGATTATATTATAGTAGGTAATATTGTTCACGATCACCCCATGATCCAATCATAGATAGTAAGGATGCTAGAGGTGGTAGTTGCAAAATACTGGTTTATTAGAAGAGGGGAAATAACACAAACCAATCATCCTTGAAATGATATAGTGGATTCTAGTAGAAGGTCCAACTTCATGACCATGTCCATCTAGGATGGGGTATATATAGACTCATATTGATTTGTAAGGTCATTATTCCCTTTTGGGTCAATAGGGTGATCATATTTACCTAAGAGTGCCAATCCAAACCCTATCATCTCCCATATTCCATAGTTGTGGTGGAGAGGAGAGAAGCTAATGGTAGTAGGGGGATTTTCATAGACAACAAAACAATGTAACCTAAGACATCCTCCACATACATGTACATGATATGGGATTTGGGGACCCTATGGATCTTGTAATACGGTACGTTTAATCATAACTAAGGGCCTTCTACACACAATTATGATGGCCGAGGTGAAGGAATATCTACAGAATCATTGATCACTTCAGACCCTCATAGGTCGATGGTGATGTAGTGTTTCCAATGTTCCTCCTTATGATGGTGTATTATTTCTCTAATCCAAAACTTATTAGGGTCATTGGGATTTTATTCTTGTATATGGATAATGTTGTGGGTCGGTCCACCATGACAGTTACTTTTCCATCTACCCTAGGATGGATACTTAATATTGGTGATGTCCTTTGTAGGGGATGACCTCTATGTCGACTGATGGGATCAAAATGAAGATTTCCATATTAGAATTATTTATCAGGGGATTTACCATGTATCCATTAGTGTGAAAAATGATTGGGAGAGTCAACTTGACTTTCTTGATAGGAGGTATGGGTATTAATGAAAATTAGGGGAAGACATACTGCTCACTATGGTTGTGAGTGAAAGGGGTGTTGTAATGATGGTGTGAGGGTCCACTAGAGATATTGGAGAGTCATTCAAGTGGGAAGGGTTTTTGGATTTTCCATTGAGTCATCATAGGGAAATATGGACCAGGTCTTGTAAAGCATGCATAAGATTTCCATTTTCGTTGTCATGTAGGATCGTGAAACCATGTAACTATGGCCGAGTGGGATCCCTCTTATGTGAATCTTAAGTAGTGGTCATGATAAGCACAGCCTATGTGTCCCCTACATCCTCGGTGTAGGGGAGTGGGATGTTTGAGAGGTTTAGGGAGAGACTCCAAAAATAGTTCTCTACTGTGATGGGGGGGGGGAGTTGTTTCCTATGTGGCCCCTAAAGGTGGAGGCATTTGCGTGGTGTCGTATATTCCAAGTCCTAATGGGTTATGTCCCTAGTCAAGATGACCCTTCATTTTCCATAGTGACAATCAAGGGAATTGATCACCCTATATTGGATGATATTATAGTTGGAGAGAAGGTGAGGTAACCAAGATTCCATGGGAGAGATGACCAACATAGTTGAAGTATAGTTATATTGGATTACAATACAATCAGTCCTCCTACCCGATGCCTATTGGTGGTGGGTTATTGAGTGTAAGCGACAACTAGATTCATATAAGATATTTGCAGTAAAATATAAATATTTGTCTGATGATGTTGGTTACCAATGTTACCAATGTTATTTGACCTCTCTAGGGTGGATAAGGGATTCGCATCAATGATGTCAAGAACTAACAATGCCCACCATTCATTTTCTACCCCCAGTTGTAGGAGAAGATACTTCACTTCAGGTTCACCCTTTTTATTCTGATGATTACATAATGGTTGATATTAGGTGAACTTATCCTCTGGATTGGTCCTAATCCATAGACTTGCTATGAACCCTCTAGTGTGGTTGCCCCGAATTATCACTTTCCAATGGTCGGTGGACTCTACCCCCAAGGATGATGATGTTGACTCCACAATTAGAACTGGTTGATTGGATATCAGTTCGACATTCCATGGATCCTTCTATAGAGTTTATTTCCTATTTTGGATGTCCATCATATATTTTATACATGATTATGAATATCAAGAATGATTAAAAAATTGATGTGGATACCAGAAAATTATGATGTTTGCGGTCACAATTGGGTAGCTACTTGTGGTCATAGTGGATTATGAGATTAGGTTTGTCTACGAATCAATGAACAATGGCTATGATCGGAATATATAAAATTAATAATATTTTAGGTTTTTTGGAATATCAGGTGTAAAACCAATTACATCCCATGTCCGTTATGGAGTAAATTATACGAGGGTTGTAAGGAATCCAATACTTTTTCCACTAGGAAAACAATAATTATCAGATAAGATGACTCATGTTTTTTATGTATTATATGAGAAATATGGTTGTCTCCATTCCATGGAAATTATGATCATCTCATAAGGCTTCCAAGGATCATCATTTGCATAATTTTATGCTCATCACATGAGATAGAGATTCTGATGAATTAGGAAGGGATAAAGGTTTAATGTCATGTGAGCCTGTTTCACATATTAAAATTACAACACAACCTATCCCACATATACTCATCATGTGTGGGTTGGTTATTGGTTTAAAGTCATATAGGGATGTGGTCATAGGTTTAAAGTCTTGTGGGGATATTAGTACATGTTTACATTCTTGTGGAGACATTAGCTATATACACTCATCATGTACTGGGATGAATAATGGTTAGTGTGTCATGGGGATGTTGAAATCTTGTGGGGAGAACAATAATGGGGGTATAAGTTATGTGTATTCACATGGGGGTAATCACACATTGGGTTGTCAACTCCAATGGGGAATAAATGAGGATTTATGGTGATGTCAAGATTGAACCTTCGGTTGGATTCCTACAAACCCGGTTAGGAGTTAAGGATCGAAACCCATTTATTTTTGATTAACTGTTTAAGGTCAAGTGATAGGACCAACCAATTATGATTAAAATCATGTGGCAATGATGCCTATGTGATAAAAGGAGGAACAATAATGGATAATTTGGGGATTAACATATGGGATGCCTGAATATTGGTGGAGATCATCTTGTATGTGGAATCCCATGATCATGACATGAGGCTTCCTGGTCTCATAAATTGGGACATCTAATACATGGGATATGCGGTGAGGTTATAGTTTAATATCATATTGTAAATATGTTTTTTAATGTTTAACATTATGTGCCAGAGATAATAATTCTTTATTGTTTAAAGAATTATAACTCATATTTGGATTAAAACTTACACATAGAGATTTCAATTCCCAATTTTGGTAGGAGGAGATAACGATATGGGGATCCTATTGTCCCTCTTCAAAGGTAAAATTATATTGTTTCCCTTGATGATGCCACCGTTGGGGATTAAGTGTCTACTGAACAGGTGGTTTTAGATAGAAAATAAAATCGTCATTTTCCACTATAGATTGCATTTGGGGGTTCTGAGGTTAGGGGGCCTATGCATAAGGGAAGAAGGTATTGATGCTGACTAACTTATTCGTGGAGAAAATGGTCTTGATATATGGGTTTATTGTACTTGTCAAGTGGGTCCAGTTCACACAAATTGACCTAGTTTGGATGTGTGAAGGGATCCTAAGAAATAAACATGCACAAGACACTGTTTTTTGGAATGTTTCATTGGTTTAGGGTACCAAACGTTGTGTCACACAACTTGGGAGTTGTGTGAACCTTTAATGTTTCTAGATCCATGGGATCTATTACAAGGATGGAGCACAGATTCATGTTGCATAGATGCACACACCTTTTGGGTTGGTGAAAAGGGAATTTATCTTATGAAAACCCCTCTAGATATCAATGGATGTTTCATGAGGAAATATAAAACATATTCCATTGGATTTTGGAACTATGTGATGGATTTAACACATGTTCTCTACAAGTAAGAACCCGTTGGGAGATGGAGTTGTGTGAATTATTGAAATTAAGGGTTCCATAAGTGGGATGTTGATGCTTCAAATTTTAGAGGTATGACCCCAAAAGGTGGGGATGATTCTATATTTTTAGGAAAATTATTTTTCATAGCATTGGGTAATGATAATTTTAGAGTTTCAAATAACATCAAGTTGGATCATGATACTATTGGTTGTGAGAATATCATTCCCTTGATGTTAGAATATGATTGTGTATTGGTAAAATTTAATGCGACCATTCACATGAAACACATCCTCTCAATAATTTAAAAGAAAAATGGAGGGATATCATGGTGTTTAACATTTTTAGGTCTTGTCTATAATTCACACAACCTGAGATGTTTTACTTCACATTTCTCATGCAGGTGATTCATGAACAATAATTATTATTTTTTAAATAATCAATGTTGCACACAAATGTCCCTTTTTTATTGGAATGACCCCCAGGATGATTTTCCCACTGGTCATGGGAAAAAAATTGAATTTTTAAGGTTAAGACAACATTTTAGATTCAATAGATACAATTTAAATTGGGGTCTTGAAATAAGGATCCCATATAATGAGGGTAATTCTGATGAATCATGAATCTTGTAGAGGGAACTAATTGGAGAGTGATCAGAAATCCTTGCCACCCTACATTAAAATTGACCGTAATCCATGGAATAGGAACCCACTAAAACCAAAACTCTAAAAAACAGAAGAGAATTCTAATTAAGTACCAAATCTGGTTAAATGAAAATCTATGATGTGAAAAACTTTGAATCTTAGCTACTTGTATTCTCTAGATGAAGAAGAACTCGATGGAACAATATCTACCCATGATATATCGAGAACTGAGTGAGTTCAAAAAATTAAGATAAGTAGAAGATAGAGAGATTAGGTATGATTACACATGATGTTTAAACTGATTTTATGGAACTGCAAGGATCCCATTTTGGAGAAAAAACCACCAAATCTCAATAGTGATGGCAAAAAAAGGTGATCAAAATAGAATTTTGGATTCATCAATGAATAAATTGGTTTTTTTTGTTTGGTTATTTCATTATATAGGCATATCAAGAGAAATGATACCTCTTATCATTTACATCACATTAATTTTAGGATCGTAGGAGGTAGAACTAGACGTTATTGATGTAATTTCCCAATGGGTTCTCATCAACCATTGTACCCTCTCTCCATAAGCACCTGAATTGAGAGAAACAATATCCATGCTATTGAAGTGGATGCATAAATGGATCAAAAATTAAAAGGTTAGAAATAGATTTAATTATATTTAGAGGTATCAAACATTTGAAACTAAAGACAAAGAGAAGGATAATATATTTGTTAAGGATTCCATGGTCCATATAATAATATAGAAGATGGTGTTGAACTAGTGGTTAATTATGGTGTGATATTGTGGTGTAAGTGGACTAGCTCTATCATCTTAGTCATGAACCACACAATCATTTTAATTAATCGAATTCCCAAACCAATACAAATTTATCCCTATTATAGGTTTAAATAGTATTTACATGGAAGATATGAATATAATAATGGAGAGGCCATACTTTTTAGTCCCACTTATAGGTTGAGTTAGCATGAGCATCATGTGTCTCACATTCACATGTAGAGTAGCATCAGATTTCCACTATATCGTGAAGCAATGAAACATTCCGGCCTTATTTTTATATAAGATATAACAAAATTTGGTCATGATAAGTAATCATTTCAACAAAACTATTTGTTGGGGTTTTATTAGTTCAATTGTTCATGACCCCAAACCCAAACACGTAAAATTCATCTAGTAAAAGATGAATCATTTTTAAATACATAAATTCATAGATAAAGATAACAGAGACGTTTTCTTGATGTATATAAATACATTTTCCATCTCCAATAGTTAAATATCCCTTCCTTTTCCATCATATGGTTTTTAATTAGATTAGGATTTATTGTAATTCTTCACATTGAAATTCCATCATTCTCTGTTCTCTGTTCATCATGTTTTTATTCTATTATCCCTCAATTTCATCATCATTCTCACCTATGTTACATCCCAATGACAAAAATATCCATGATTATGGAGAACTAACCCATTGTGGGTCATCATAGGGGAATCACAATGGATTTCTTGAATTTTTAATTTATTTCTCAATCTGTCTTCTCTCCAATATTAGTTCTATAGTGGATAAGGAGTGTAAATGAGGATTTTACCTCTCAAAATTACATTAATAGTGTTTCAATCATAAAACTATTTAACTTCAATGGACCCAATATTCAGTCCATAATTCACATAAGTGGAGTTGATTGGTTGAAATGGATGAATGGTATGTAATTTATGCCAGGAGTGTGAGTATGTTCATTCACTTGATTATGGATTGTTCTTACCTATTAAATGAGGATAACACATGGAATTACTGATCTATTAGAAAATATCTCAATTCAATTAGTTGTTCCCCACAAAATAAAAAAGTGTAGGGCGAGTAGGTGAATGATATTAAACCTTATTAATGGATTAGATAGTTTAGGAAAATACTAAACAATGATATATCACATTTTAATTCATACTTAGCACCATCTATATTTCTCACATTCATTTTGTATGAATATAAATATTCATTTTACTTTCTTGTTTACATTCATCAAAACAATTCCCAATCATTTATAGCTACATTCAAAATTAATAAATCAATATATATATATTTATATAATTTATTAGGATTTTGAACCGACCCATATACACTCCTGGGGAAATGACCTCGGTCAATGATGTACTAAATTCCATGTTTTAAATAAAAAAATGTGTTCCCATGGCCCGTGATAGCCGATCGACCGGGGTACATTCATAATTTTCAAAAAAGGGAATTCTCATGTATTAGATGTTAACACAAATTTTTATATAAGTTTAGAAATAAATATTTTAGTGTATTACATAAAAAATTACAGTAATATAGTAGAAGTGACTAGTATAATCTTAAAGAAATTTCATCAAGAAAATAATGGCATTAAAGTTAATAAATAATTTCATTCCAATAACTACATTTGTTGAATTTATTAACATCGAAATGAGTATAAAATACATAATTTAATAAATCAATCCCCTAGTAAAGTTAATTTTCTATTTTAATTAATAAAAAAGACACCTTCCATATTTTCATAAATTGAAGTCCATGTGGCTAGTCATATGTTATTTTCCTATAAGTTGAAACATGTTAACTTTAGGTTACAATTGTTTATGTTTATAATATAAATAAAATAGAAATTTTGATTGAAGGGAATGTGATTCTTGTTATTCCATCATGCATCACCATTTTGACTATCAAATCTAGGGATTTTATACCAATGATTTGGAAAATAGGATGAGATTAAAAAAAATTGGGTTGACAGATTATTAATAAGAAAATAATGATCAGATTTTTCTTATTCAAATAAATATAAAACACATAAAGATGATAGTGCGTTGACTCCCATGATCCACTATGTGTAATTTATTATATTACACACAATGAAACTCAATATTCAAAGACAAATATAGAAGCCATTTCCTTGTTCTTCCCATCAAAAAAATTCTCAAGCTTTTTACCATTGACTAATAAAGCGTTGTTATCTTCACCAACAAGATATAAAAATCGATTGAATAATATTACAATGATTTTTAATAGTCTAGATAACATACACTTATTTTTTATAGGAAATAGCTTATGACTGGAATTAAATGGAAAAACTCTCTGACCAACCTTAAATTCACAATTATAAATGACGGAATCATGATTGATTTAATATATTTACTTATAAATAATATAATTTTTCCTTTTATTCACTTTTAATAACATAATGTTCACTCAGCTCTATAATCCTTCTCTATCTAAATAATATATGGTCAAAGTCTAAATAATAAACAACAAAAGAAGTCTTATATTGAATATCTATAAAAAATTACAATGTTTTAGAAAAATCCATATAAGACGAAATTATTTTCATTGTTTCAAATATAGTCATATAGTCCAATATGGCCTCATAAACCCTTAATGAACAATTCTTCAATGTGCTACTATCATGGAATAACATATATGAGCTATAAATATGGTTATTTGATCCCATGGGGCTCTTCTAATATCATGGTTTATTTACCATAAAAAAAAGATATTACCCATTATGGATACATATTAGATTAATTAATTACCTTATAGGTAAACACATGTTCTTTTAGTGTTCTATTTTTCCACTCATACAAACCCTGGAACACTTCAAAAGAGGTCACCCATAATAACACAACTCTAGGATAAGATCTCTAAAGTAAGGATTTCTAATCAGGTAGACTCCCAAAAATTGTTGTACCATGTTGACTTGGGTAGTGAAATTTATCCTTTTAAATATTAATCTTCTATTGGTGTTACACTCTTCCCCCTTCAAATCACAACACTTATTATGGACCCTATATCTTAAACCCTGAATGTGCCACTGTACTTTCAAATGGGTATTATCTCTAATACCATTTGTCAGAAGCCAACACAATAAAGACTATTACCCAGTTGGTTCACGTATTAGATGAATGATTTCCCCAATAGGCCAACACTTTTTCTTTATGTGTGTTTTTCAATAAAAATCAAATACCCTAGAAAAAATCCATATAGGTCACCCATCATAACACCACATCAAGACAAGATCTCTTAACTGTTGAAATATAATTAGATAAAATTCAAAAAATAAAGGTCCACCTTATCGACATAGATATTAATATTTAGACATGTAATCCTCACTTTCTTAGGGAAATTATGGCTACTTCAATTTTTCTTAAAATTTGTTGAGATCCCAATTTGATAACATATATTAATAATAAGATTAAGGATTGTATGTTATCATGTTTTTGTACACATATCTATACTTTTCAAATGAATTTTTTTATTTTATGTTCTTGAAGTGGGTTTCATTATATGTAATGAAGAATTTAGACACCCCAAATTTGGAAAATATGTTCTTTTAAATTACGTTAACCGCACTATTTTCATGGTTGTTTTGATGTTCCACAACCTAAACCCATTTAAAAAAAAAATTCACGAACCACAAAAATATATTGATTCCCATGTGAATATAGTAAAATTACCAGAAAATATTACCCCCAACAATAAAAAATATCATCCTCAAGAATTTCACTTTGTGGTGGCTCATATTTACCACCCACATTTCCTAGTCGTTGGAACTTTCCACAACCCAAAAATTCGCTTCTATAATATTTAAAAAGTTTGATAAAAAACTATATTCAATCAATTTTACGGTTTCACACTCTCTCCCATTGTTTCTTCCCTATGGTGACTAGTGAAAACTCTCAATAATGGATATACCTCCCCCTTTAACACACACCTACTAATAAATCCATTATCACACCTCCTAAAAATCAATGGGTCACCGAAAAAGTAACAATTATGGTATGAAATAAATTTCATTCTCTGAGTTTTCATGTGATAGATTAGAATCACTTCTGTAGAAAGGAAGAAAGTTCTATATACCATGAAGTTTTACTTTATGAAATAATAAGTTGTTTTTTCTAATGGGAATAACGAATTAATATCTATTAAGTCAATACAATGGGTATGAGGAATACTTGGTAGGTTGTAAATTACTAAATTCTTAGTTCCTTTTTTATCAGTAATTTCTACGTCTAATTCTTATAATAAGATGATCTATCTGAATAGCCTTTATTTTGAAAATTTCTCAGACAATGGGTATTTTAGGGAAACAAGTCTAATAATGACTATAATCATAGATCTAATTAAGTATTTCCTGAACTTATCTATAGAAATAACTTCAACCAACAAATACTTCTCATTTATAGTGTAATTTCATTGATCATAATCTCCTATCCTACGAGAATAATGTACAACATGAAACCTAAAATCATCCATCTTCCCCAAAATATCACTAATATCAAGGGAACATACAAAAAATGTTATCTCAGAGGAATTATTTTAGTTATGGGCAGTGATTAAGGGTGAAGAGGTGAGTTTTTCCTTTATTATTTTGAATGACTCTAATTTTTTTTAATTAATGATAATGTGTGATTCCTTAACAAAAAGACTATAACTTTTTGATATTTTAGTATTACTTGATTAAACATAAATTATTAACAGAATCCCAAAACAATATTATAATAACCTTAATAGTTTTGGGAATGGGAATCTTTTGAATCAATTATATTTTTTCATTATATACTTTTATCACCAAATTTTATACATAATTATCAAGAACTATTCCCTCAAAAACCAATCATTGACATTTTTTTAATTAAGAACAATATTTTTCTCTATATAATTGTTAGAACTAATTACATATTTTGATAAAAGCCGGCAAATGCATTTTCAAGAATAAAAAATTTGTCCATGAATACATCAACAATCCATTCATCATGTTTAAAAAGATATCCATCATACATATATGAATGATAGTTCTGGAACCACACAATACAAAGAGAATTTATTGGTAACAAAATTTTATAAATGGGAATCTGATTGTGGTTTTATTATGATCCATTAGGGATATGAGAATCTACATTTAACCATAATGACCACAATTACAATAATAAAAATAATAATTTCCAACTAATATCTAAGACATTTGGTTAAAAATGGAAAAGGAAAATGGACCTTTTTAGTGGATAAATTGAACTTCCTATGTTCTATATAAACACTCAATTTGTTAACATTTATAATTTAAATTTTATCAAAAGTTTTATTAGTTATGACATTAAATCTATTTTTTAGGAACCACCTTGGCCCGAATTTTCCAATGTCTATTTTAAAAATGTTAAATAACTATAATAGGTAGTAATTTAATTACTTATTCCCTAACAACCATTTTCATATTGGGATTGTTTATCCTTTAGACCTCAACCCCCTATTTATATTCACGTTCTCTTTAGATCCTATGTTTGTGAAATGAAGGGATAATTTTTTTAATATCATCAATGGACTAAACAATAATTATTTTTTACATTTTCATATATTAAATAGTTTTTTATGACTTTTTTCTTTTAAAATAGAGTAACTAACTACCATGGAATAATTCTCACCTAGGAAAGAGTATGTTCAGTGATATGGGTATGGTGTAAGATCAATATGTGGTGATTCTCTGCTAGAAAGTAGGATCTTGTTAAAAAAAATCTTCCAACTCCAAAAAGAAGGTCATTAACTCTTTGGAATTGATGATTTAAGGATCAATAATCCAACTAATGAACAATAGTGGAGGGATGTAGCCATCCAAGACTCAACAATTGAAATTTTGATAGTAGGATCAAATTAATTACATTACAAAATTTACATAATCAATTGAGTATTAAATTGTTGACTAAAGTTCATGGGATGAAAATAAGTCTTTAAATATGAGTTTTGGTGGTATTTTATTTTAAAAGAATATGTTACACTATTCAATGAGGCTATAAGTGGAAAATCCTGTTGAGTATTTTTTATTCTAAATGTTCATTTCAATAATTTCTGGTCTGATAATATATGAACCAAATATTGAAATAATTGGTTGTTGATATGAAATTTTTTTAACAACATATGAAACATAAATATTTTATGTTCTTGGTTATTTTTCTTAATTATTTTATGTAAATTAATTTTTTGGGGAATATATTTAATAACTATAGGAATTTCGTCATGTTCTTCATCAATTGTTTCATTTTGTTTTTTAAATTAATTTTCAAAACAGTTCATCTTTTTTACCAAATATAACAACATTTTTATTTTGGATTCATCAGGGATTACCATATTTACATACTCATAGTTTTCTAGGATTTGGTTTCTAGGTTATTGAAGAATTTAATTTTACGTATCCAAAGGATCATTTTTTTTCTTTTTAATATGTTCTTAAATCACTAATGGTGTTGATATCCATAACATTCGCCCTCTTACTAACTTATATTTTACCATATAACTTTCATTAAGATTTTTTATTCATTCCCTTATCATGATTCCCCACATGAAACTCCAAATTACAAACCCCAACATCAGTTTGAGATTTTTATGAATCATGTTGTATTTTTTATTTTTAAAATTAAACTTTTTTAAGAAAAAATTTCCTATAAAAATCTATAATATTCTCCTTACTTAACCTATATAAAATCAGATTTCAATATTATGTTGATTATTAAATTATAACCTAGGATATTATGAGAATTCAGGAATAATTTTTCTTATCATTTCATTCTATATAAATGAAAGGTCTGGGTGATTCTTCTAGAATTTATTGTAGTATTGGAAAATGGGTAATACATATCTTACAACATTGGTCCATACAAGAAATATTGTAATTTTCTATGGGTTGGTCCAGTATGTAAAATTTTGGTTAGTAAGTGATAGAATTCCCAAACAAGTGACATTGGGTATATTTTCTTCTAAGGGACGGGTTTTTTTAGCATTCAATTTGGTTAACACATTTTTGGGAATTTTGGTTCATTAGAGGATAAATTTTATCATTTATTTTAGTAAGATGATCATTCATTTCCAGTCCTGAACTAGATGTGTGCTCTCCTATTTTTACACTACTCCTAGATTCATTGGGGAGTTATTTATTATTAAGAGTGTGAAATATTTGTCTTAATTATTCACCTATACTATCTTTGAGATTATCTCAAGTAGATTGTCCAACAAAATTCAGGCATGATGGTTTGAAACCATAAAATATGGCTTCGATTAAAATATTGGAATGGATCAAGTAACGAGTTTACTACTTAAATAGGGTCCCAAATCTAACAAAATTCTCATATGAGGTTTACCTATCCTCATGTAAAAAATAAAGGTCTTCATCAAAATTTACCCATTTAATATCCTTGGGTGAAATTTCATTAAAAATTAGATATATAATTTTTCCCATGTCTTAAATAAATTCCCATAAAAATATAGAAACCATATCTTAATATTATCCTTAAGATATAAAGGGAACACTATCATTTTAAGTTCATATAAATTTACCCCTTGTAGTGTTAATTTATAACCCTCATTGTAAAAATACATAAAGAAGGATAATTATTTCTCATAATGTAATCCATAAAATGATGAAATAAATTAAAGGTGAAATTAATTTAGATAATATTTTCAATCATTGGGAGTTAGCCTAATTTATAGGTGGTTATCCAAAACCTAAGGAAGTTGAAACTCACTCATTATTGGGATCCATAAATCATATTTAATGTTTTCATGTTATAGGTTCTATTCATTTTAAATAGGCTCACAATATTCTTCTCTCAAGTCATCAACTTCTAACATTTATTTCCTATGATCTATGATAAGTTTTCAGTTTTAGAATGTTTGGCCTCTAGGTCAATTGGTTTAGACCTCACATACATACCAAAAGTAATTTATAAAATATTAAACAAATTACATAACTAATTTAAAATTTCAATAGGTTTTTTAAAAATAAATTATATTTTTTTCATTAGTTATTTTATAGAATTACTTGGTAGAATGAATAATTCATCAAAAATAGAACTAAAATTTGATAGGTTTCATTATGTTAATAAATTTTAGTTTTTTATTCTTCTATTTATAAATGGATTTGAATAAATCGGGGTTGGACCCACAAGAATGGTGTGTGTAATAACTAGGACAAAAATAATATAACTATAAGATAAAACTAGTTAAACACAAAATAACCATACATGGTTCATGTGAAATTGATGATTATTTTTTTATAATGGTGATAGTGTGAAATAATGGGAAAAATGAAGGTTATCTTAGGATAAAATAAAACATTTGAAAAATAATGGAATTGGGTGTAGGATTAATGGGGATAGACGAAATTTTAATTTCCAATTGTTTGATTATTTTTTCATAATTGTTAAGTGATAAAAAAATTAGGTCTCTAACATTCACGATAACACTATAACAATATTAAGAGGGTGATAATTTTATACTAGATGAGATCAGTCGTCTATCAAACACTAAAGTTTCTAATACATATAAATATGATGTTATTGTATCCATGATTAAAATATCATTTGATCTTGATTGATAATAACCAGAAGAAATAATGAATCAATAATTAAATAAAGATATTAAAATAACCCAATATTATTTCACCTTAGAAAACTTTCCCCACAATCATGTTTGTAATATAAATATAAAAATAATTCATAATAGTAAGAATAAATAAGGATATTGAAAATAGGAAGTCCTCTCTATTGATCCATCTACCTTATTTAATCTTTGTTCTCGCCAATGCTTTATCCGTCCCATTGTCTCTTACTATACCTCTATCGAACAATTTTTAAAAAATATATGAATGATATCCTATATAATTCGTATTCCCTAGTCCTTTTTAAAGAAGTCTCATTCCTATTTCCATCTTGGAATCTCATGGTAAGCATCACCGACCTCTAATATGTGGACTCCATGTGTTAGCTTATAACTATTCAGTACTTTCCTTATGCGGAATGTGAAAAACCCCTCAAAGAAAATCTGATCCAACCATGTGGATATTTCTTTGGGTCCCCACAACATAAACCTAGACCTGGATCCCAACATGGTTCTATTCACTCAAAATTACAGAATAATATTTAAGATGATATTCATTATTTTCAAATTGAAAAGTCGAAGTTTGGTCTTCGATCCTCCGTTATTCAGTTTTTAATTAAAAAAATATGGTCCATTTATTATTTTATCCCACTATAGAACCAAATCATTAAATCTCACTAATTGTGGGAAATTATGTTTACAAGATAAGATGGTGCCTATAGAATTGTTCAATAGTTCAGTTGATGCTAATAGAGTTTAGCCTTGATGTTTACATTGGGGTGTATGATACTTATGTAAATGATGTTACTATGGGACAAAGACCTCAATGTAGATGATTCTTATTCATGAATTCCCTTAAAAATGATAATTATGCAGGAAGACCCTCACATAGATGATTCTTAATAATAGTCACTTCATGATCAGGGAAAACAATCTATTGGGAAAGATAAAATACTTCATGAAAATTATAAATTCTTGCTTCAATATAAAACCTAAAACCAAATAAATAGTTAAATTATAGTGTTCTAAAAGATAAATTATAATGTACTCCATAAATTTATATTCAGGATAAAAATATGATGTTTAAATTTATTAAATTCAAAGGAAGGATAATTATTCTAGAGATATTCCCGTTAAAACAATGAACATTTAACCATTTTAGTACATAAAACCCCTTATTTATTTAAATATTAAAATACTTTTAATTTCAAATAAAATTGATGGGTATTAAATAATTAACTTTTAAAATATCATTTTATCATCAAAAATCATTATATTTTCCAAAATATATTTCACAACATGTATCAAACTAGGGATTCATTGATACTAATAGTTTCTCAGAGCCAAACCCCTAAATATCATCTAGGAATGTTGTTGGTTTAATTAATCATCATTTCCATTAATAAATATATATTTTGTGGGATATTGATTAATCTGATAAAAAAATTTATGTTATTATGTAACCATATTTATTTCTATTTCCATTACTTCTTATCAAACTATATCACATTACTTCTTAGGAACCAATCCCGTTTATTGATTTGAACATCTGTAATTTCGATTGTCCCCCCACAAATTACTCAATTTATCTAATCCAATTTAAGTAAATACCCATATTAAGACAGAACTCTTTTCTAATATATTATAAAAATAATATCACACCAAATCGTTTTAGGTAAATCCATAAAAATGAACCTATCAGATTTGAGACCAATATTGTTGGTAACCATACAATTAATATATGTTTTACATCCTAAAATCTTCATAATTTGGAAATTGGGACACCTCATAGTATATATATTATATTTTATATTTATAACCACCTAAAAGAAAAATTAGTTTAATAAAAAATATTTCACCTCTAGGACATATCCATTGAATGATATAAGAAGACCTCACTATCCCATCATTGATTTAATTATGTCCAATAATATATGACTCCTCCTCTTATGTAAACTATACTACTATGGTTATTTGGTCTGAGTAGTTTGTGAAAAAATTCCAAAATATCTCAGATGATAAATATTTTTTCCATAATTATTCAATATATCAATATTATAATAACAGCATAATACTTTTAACTATTATTTTTTTTCTTTTTTTTCTGATTTCATGGAACTTTTCAAAGGATTCAATGTTTAATCTCATATGAAATGTATAACATCACTAAATAAAATCATTAATAAATTATAAAAAATATATATACTCACTACATTCTTACAGTATTATAGATATAATGTAAAATATATGTAGTATTATAATAAACTACCATTAATTTTATATCATAAATATTATATATTATATTATCCCTATTTAGATGGTATAATCCATTCACAATATTCCTAATTCTATAAAATAATTTCATTATTATATATAGAAAAATATTATTCACAACTATGAATGAAAAAAATTATATTGTAAAAAAAATTTAGAAATCACATTTTTATATATGTTTCAAAAATAGTTATGTTCTTACAACTCCTAAATTAATATAGTTGTTATATACATATCATTTGTGTTGAAAAACACATTCCCCATTTCTAACAGATATATATTCTTTTAATTTCATTATTTCTCTCAAATTTGTGAGTTTTTTACAAAAACCTAAATATGTGATGCACACATAGTATCCAATACCCATGTTTTAAATTTATTTAAATTTATTTCTATAACATTTATATCCTTATGATTAGAATTATCTTCTATAATATGACTTATAGAACATAAATAATTAAATTATATGTTTGACCGATAATAAATCTCATAATGATGTTCATGATGAATTCCATAATCAAAAAATATATATATATATATTAGGTGAGTATAGTATTTTATATTAGTTCAATAAATAATTTGGTTAAAACTACTCGCACTAAAATTATAATCCCCTATATTAAATCTATTAAAGGGAAAATATCCATATTTCAATAATCAGTGAAATCTCTTTAGCGATCATCTCAAAACATATTTATTTAGGTGGATAGTAATAATAAACATCTCACAAATGACTCTTCTATAGGTATATTTAAATCCCCCCTCTAAATTAATCATAATAGTCTTTCATAAATCTATTCCTTTAGTTAACTGAATTTTTAGGATTTGAAAGCTATGTGTAAACTAAATCTAAAAATTTGAAATAATTACACAACTTTTAAGTTTGGATATATCTTTCATGTATTATAAATTATAATTCAAGGGTACCCAAAACCAAGGTATACCTAAAATAAATGACCATGATATTGACATTTTGTTTCATTTCATGGAATCAAACATTTATAATTTTGAAGGGAATTTTTTGTCTCCTAATATCCAAATGAATCTTAGGAATATATTATAATATCACAAAACCGCATTTTATATACAGTCTTATAGATATTTAGTTTATTATCCTATACCTCTCCACCGATCAATATACTCTAATCAAATTAATATACAATACTCTATACAACTAATGATTTTAATTACTAATACAAAAATAAAATATAATTATATCAAAAAATATCCAAACGCTTTATGTCTATAAGGTACATGAAACCATTTGATAAAAATGTTTATAATCATATGAATCAATAATATACCTAATATAATGTATGTTTTAATAGTTTGACAACATCAATATTTTTATAATAGATCCTATGATCCCATACCTATGAAATGTTCAACCTATAGTCTGACTATCTATAGATCAATACTAAAGTGAGACCATGATTCTAATATAGTCTAAACACCTAATAGATATATAAAAGTAACAAAATATATAATTGTGTTTATAATTAAATAAAAAATAATAGTCTTAGATAATTGAAACTAAATCTTATGTTATACCTATGATATAACTTCTGATATTCATGGTATAAAAATTAAATGATGTTAATTGGACACATTAAAATAAAGAATAACAATATTAATATTATAAATATTTATATACTAGAATTCAGTGACAACACTTTGGTCCTATTAAACCAATATTTCTATAAACCATTTAATTTTTTTTAAATACTATGATATAGGAAAAATATTATCATTAATATTTTACATTTTGTAGATTAATTTTATTGCAGGAAATGTTCCAGAAACTGCATAGCTCACAATATAGAAATGCTTTTATTACATAGTTCAAGGGAAGAATCGTCTCATAATATTATCCATTGATGACATGACAAGCAACCTAGGCATGAAATAATAACCATTTAATTTTTTATTAAACTGAATGTTTCTATTTTTATTGTCCATGAAATTAATTTTTTTATAACACTTTCCACTCTAGAGAACTAAACTTAAAATTTTCACTTGTAGTAGATAATGAATATGTAACTTTATTGTTTATATCAACTATTGTTTATATATATATATAATATACTATAAATGGTTTATTTTATTTCCTCATAATTAAGGATATGATACAATTTTTGGGTTTTAAGGAACATCATAGTAAATGAAACAGTGAAATCTAAAATAATACAATATCTCTTAAAGTGAAATTGTGTAAACATATAAATGTTGTGCAATGATTTTTTACTTATTGTCAATATTTCTTGTTAATAAAAATGATCTTTATAATGATTTATAAGAAGTAACCAATCAACTCATAGCTTATAAGATATCCATTGGCCAATGAAATAACTAATCACATTAGTGTGACTACAATCACCCCTAATGACAGAATATCATCACCTAGGAGTTATGAAGATAATAAGAATAATGATTTTTTTTCACTTTATCCAATCAGGATAAGAAAAGAACCCAATAATGTAGGGAAACATCATTAAATGTTACTTAGTTACTAAATAAATAAATGAAAATTTTTCATAAACTTTTTCCGACCTTCATGTTTTTAATCTTTCAAAAGTTTTATACCACCGAACACATTAATTTAAGTAATAATTTAACTATTTCAATGATAAAATTATAAAACATTAATCATATAATGAAATGTTGGAAGACTAAGGATAAGATAATCATATATAAAATAATTAAATATGAAAAAAAAGAAATCCATTACTAATGGTTATACATTGACAGAAAAGTCACTACATATCACTCTATCATTTCATTGAAGAAGACATATGTATTGCAACTCCAATTTATGAAATTTATAAAATTTGATTATTTCATATGAAACCATCCTATCTTGAGTTATAAACACTATATTGAATGAATTTTTTTACAAATATATTGTGAATTTTCAAGGATAATAGAGGGGATGACATAAAAAACTAAAAAATATAGTGAAATAAAGATACAAATATTAGCAAATATAAAAATATAACAATATTTTATAATGTTTAATATATAAAATAATATATTGAAATTAAATAAATTAAATAATAGAATAAATTACATAAATCATGGACCCTGTTGATAGATCCCTCAACCAGTGGGATGATTGGGATGAGGTGGTGAGTCTGTGTTCATTTTTTTGTTTAAAACATTTCATCAATTTTAAAATTCCATTAAACAAATTCACATAAATCATAGATCAAGTGAGAGTGAATTCAATGGTTAGGTTGAAGATGAGAGATAGATCGTGAAAAAATTAATGGAACAAAAATATAAGGGATCACAAGGTTCACCAACTCATTTTTATCAAATGCATACATCCATATGGTTCAGTGGTTGTCAAACAACATCACACATTAATTTATAATTATTTATAAATAGATAATATTCTAGAGAAGAAATATAATTATATAAAACTATAAGTATAAAAATACAATTATAAGGAAATTATGTTTATAACAAATTCTTGTGAACATTAATGATCGTGTTCCATTTTCATTGGGTGCCTTTAATCAATTAATGTTATGTTCACTATTCTTATCTTAAGGACAACACAGCATGGGTGGCCCTCTAATCTCAGAATCATTACTTAAGAAAACATGAATAGTGTGAGGATAATCCATTTATTCATAATTATCAGATAACTATATCTTCATCAATTTTGTTACAACCATATATTACAATGTCGTAATTTTTTAAACTAAAATTCACATGGGAATTTACAAGCTGATCCATTATAAATCTATACGATTTTTAATTATGCTGTTTGAAATTTGGTGTACACTTGGAATCATAAAATTTAATTTATGAAGATATTTCTTAGAATTTCAAAATTCATATTAGTGTAGGAGTATAAGTTATTATAAAATTAAACTAGAACTAGAAGTTTCATTTGAGGTGATCCAAAAGATGTGAAATTAAGTTGTCTAAAATTTAGTGAAGACATGGAAGTCCACAAGTTATGTTATGAATATGTTTTTTAGGTTTTATTCTATCATAGAAGAGTATCATAATTTATTTTGAATGTAAACTAGATGTTCAAATCACTTTGTAGATATCCTCTATGTTTCACAAAAGGTGATCCAAACGTTTTTTGTAATGTTATATTATTTAATGATGTTTAAGTTTATCAAAAAGAAATATTATGGAAGTTTATAAACTCAAATAAATTGGCTTGAGATCATATATTATGTAATGTAGAAGTTATGAGGAGTTATGGTGTTCTGAAAATTAGAAGTCAGGAAGTTATATAATTTTGTAAGTTCAAAATAAATTTAGTATTTTTTGGATAATAATGGTAGATAACAAATTATATGTGTTTTAGAACTCCCTATATACATATGGGTAACCAGAAGTGATATGTACAATTTGATAATTCAGAGTTGACATAACATTAGAAGAGGTTTGGATATCTCCATGTATAAATTAAATTCACTATAATACAATGTGAAAGTAATTTATTAATTATTGGGCAAGAAAATATCCAAATGATGAACCTTTCATGTATATATAATGGTCACATGGGCCCAAACTATGATGCATAAATATGGACCTGTGTAAATTTTATCACTTATTTATGTAACAATCACATTATAGATGGAGATATTTTAAAAAAAATAGTAGAAGGTACATTTATACATAAAGGTTACTAGAATAATAAGTTAGAGTAATCATGTTTATGAATGAAAGTAACAAAAGAAATACATGAAGGTAGTTATGGAAAAAATGGTGATGTGTGTGAATACATAACGGTAACTTGGACCGATGCATGAAAGTAATCCTGATAGTGAAATAAAGAAATGTAATAAACGTAAGGGTGTAAAAAACCAATATAGAAAGGCCATCAAACCCTTAACTAAAAATTTAAATGTTGATCCTTTTGTTATGAGAGGGAAATGACTTTGATTCTGAGAGAATAATAAGATTTACCACACTATGACTTGAAGCTTTATTCCCTAATGTTTGCATTGAGGGATAGTGTTTTTAATAAACTATAATATACGATGCATGTGGTCAATTGTAAAATATGATCAATTATATAGCCTCTCCAAGTTAGAATATTCCCATGTTCGATAATAGAATTTTCTAGGAGGTAATTCTTGGAATTAAATGAGAGACATTGAATTTAATTTAATGGCTAAAATATTGTTGTAAATTTTGTAGAGTTTTCATACTAAAATATATGGAAAATTTCTTATGTTATAATTTTTTTTAATACAAGGATCAATAAAAAAGGAAGGGCGGCAATTGAATATTCACTATTGATAGTGAATTAAGGAAGAACATAAATATAGAGGAAACACATTTGCCAACCCTAGTGATTTTACAATGTAATGATATATTTTAAGAAATAATAATGTTTTCATTATTTCTGTATTCTGTGAATCTAAGTAGTTCATAGAATTAAAATTTATGGGAGTAATCATAGGACTACAAATGTTCCTTTCCTGAATATTTTTATTACATATACAAAATTATTTTAATCTCTGGTATCTCAACTCCCCATCGGTGTATGATCCTTGGATTATAATTTTTTGGTCAACATAGTAAAACAATCATGTCTATAAATCCACATTATAATCAATTTGGTTAGTGTGTTGTTGGATATTTATATCCTCATACTATTCTTAATAACATGAGAATACGATCCAGAGAGACAATGTTTTGTAACCCTAATTCTACCCCTCTTAGGGTTTATTGGGAGTGTAGTAGGTTGAAAAACAATGGCATAGAATCTATATTTCAAGCATTAGGTATATCATTTAAAGTGAATTATTATGGATAAAAAATTGACTAAAAAGGATTACCCATATTCGATGGTTATAATTTATATATCTTGGAGAATAAAATTAGATCAAATTTATTGTCTCTTGGACTTGAATTCTTCTCTATTAACATACATGGGATACATTTAAGTGATTTTTTAGAGTTTTTCAAAACTAAAGTAGATATAAAGATTATTTATTAATATTGAAATAACCAAAATTTCTAATCTGATGCTCTATCAAATCAAATCAATATAAAGGAAGTGAGTTTGAAGGGTGATAATTCTATGTTGTATAAATTGTATAATATATATGAAGGAAATAGAAGGGTGAAAGTGGAAACTATTTATATATTATACAATAATATTTATGATTAATAATATAAAAGGGTGAACATATTTCTAGATTATTTATTCATATCATTATAGTTGTTGGGGCATTTAAGGGAATTTTTGAAGAAATAAAAGATTTTGATATTGTGTAAAAGATATTTAAAAGGCTTCCAGCACTTTATAATCCAATGTATTTGTCTATTTAAGAATGTAATTTGGTATAAATATCATTTTAGGATCAATAAATCATTTTAGTTTCATATGAAATTGACCGTAATAAAAAATAAACATAAAATCAAGAAAATAAAGATATAAAATTATATGATCTGCAAAATATTGCAATCATTGAAGTAGGACAAAAGGGTTTGAATTAATAAATGAATATGATGTTAATTGGGGAAATAAACATGAAACTAGAATTAAATTAAATGAACCAAATGAGAACTACATTATTGAAAGTATTGAAATACAAAAATTTTATAAAGAGGAAAAAAAGGCATAGCATGTATTTAGAAAATTATGAATGATCAAAGAACTAGGAACAAGGGTAATGGTGCAGTTGGTATAGATTTATAGACATCAAAATTAATAACTATAACTGGTCGGAACAAATGGAAATGGAAGTTTATAGATATTACATAATCTTAATGGGTTAGTCATCATGTTAGCAATTTTTTAAAATATTTAGATGAGTGTAGTGGATAGGATGATAATATACTTCCCTATGAAGTTTCAGTATTGTGGATGTCTTGGACATAATATATCCATTTTTAATATAAATATATCTAGATAATGGGATAAACAACTGGTAGTGAGAAAATAAAAATTATACCATATCATTCATCATTTAAATGAAGTTAAATCTATAGAAATTAATTTAAATGTAAAAATTATAGTCATAATTCTTTTGACTATAGGAAAATATGAAGTAGAAGTTACTCACATGGTAGTAAAAAGAATACGAATATTAGACACCCTAAGGAGATTCTATCATGAAATAGTTTCTTCTTGCATAAAGAAAAATATTAGAATAATTACTGTATTTGTGTTGGATAAAAACTTGAGAAGCCATATAATGTCCCAAATTGATTACGAATGTGTTGGACGGAAAATAAGAAGTGTGAGAAGTATACACTTGTTTAAATATATCTCAATGAAAGAAACAATAAAAAAACATTGATCCATGATAGTGAGTTTCCATCAAACAGTACTGGGAACATAATCCTCTAGAAACATATAAATGGAGGAGTTGATGGCATGGTCAGTTTGGGAATTGATGGATCCATAAAAATAAAAGGATGTTTATTAACCTAACAAACATAAAATGACTTTATGAAAATTAAAGTAATCTATATGGATGGATAATAGAATAATAACTTGATTGTAATTCAAATTTATGGCATGGGATGAATTTCTGAGTACTTTAGTAGTACAGTAGGTGTGGTGTTATTGTAACAATGATGGTATTGTAGCGGTGAAGGCTCTATATTGGTGGAGGTACTATAGCACGTACAATAGTAGTGTGGTTACTGTAGTAGTACTATTCACCAAGGGGTATAAAGGGACAAAAAAGGGATTTCAATCCTTATATTCAGGCTAGGTGGCCTTAGTCCTTCAAGAAATTTAATGTGTCTCCCAATACCCAGTCATAATGAGTTTTTTTATTTAAAAAAATAAATTGAGGCTTCGGTCCCAACCATTTAAAAAAATGACATGTCCAGTGACAATGTTGTGAAAAGATAGAGGAGAAATGGCAATGTCTAGCAATTTGATAGTAAAGACAGAATATATCCTCTTACAACAAAAGAAGAGAATAACTTTTAGCATTAGAGATAAGGCTTCATTAACTAATAAATCATAGAAAACCTATATGATCTAAATGTTTAGGTAAACCATCCTAACCAAAATTTAGATTATGAAAAATCATGTGATGCATGAATATGAGGAAATTAGGTATTAAAAACTTATCAATGAAATAATAAAATGGAATATAATATACATAATCAAATATACATTGAAAAATGTGGTCCAATGAATCAACCTAAAACACAATAAGAGTGTTATTTAATCATTTTTATTGATTCTAATAGTATGATTTCCAATATTATGTTCATTAGAAGAATGAAATAAGTGATGTGGTGAATAAAGAAGCAGTAAATGTGTGTAGAAACTAAGAAAAAACACTAAATTAAGAATTTATTTTCAAAAAATGAAACTAATTTCATATCCATTAATGTAGAAACATTTCTTGAGATACATGCCATTAAACATATTGTATCATTGGAAAGGAATCCTCAGAATAATGGAGTTATAAAATGATGAAATTAAATGGAAAACAATGTATAAATGTATTTTCTTATTAATAGTGATGTATCTTGCCACTATTGGATGGAGGCACAATACATTGTGGTGTATAATCAAAACTAGGTTTTTCAAAATCCAATAGAAGATATTACACCCTATGAAATGAGTAATCGAATAAATTATTCATTGAAACGTTTTTTAGTGTTTGGTTATAGATGTTATACCTCGAATTAAGAGGATAATCAAGTAGAGTATGGTGATGCAATATAACAAGAAGGATTTTCATTCTACTCAAAAAATAACAAGGAATAAAAATTCTTCAATAAAATGATGAATAAAGTTGTGTAAGGTAATGATGTTAATGTAATTTGGGAAAGAGAGATAGAAATAATACAATAAGTTTAAACTCTAATGTATTTTGTGAAGAAGATGATGGAATCACCACATGTTCCGAGTTTATATAGAGTTCCTCAAATAATGAATATTTTTACTCTTAATCACAGATGGAAAAAAATGTTAATGGTATTCAACCTATACCTTGGAGGATAAATTGGAAAATGAAATTTGAACTATCTAATATAATTAATTATTAATCTACACCAACACAAACATGGAGTATGAGGGATATATAACACATAGATCTATTATTAATGGTGGAACAAGTGAAACCTCATGTGATAGAAATATATATTATGGGAAATATCCAAGTAAGTGGAAATATATAAAATAGAAAATAATTAGACATGAGATTATATGATGTTTATTAGAAATCAAAATTTTATTAGAATGAAGTGTTTTTCAATAATAAATTCAACATAAATGGAAATGTGGTTCAAAATAAGTCATCTATGGTGTGTAATAGAATTTGAAAAATTATTGGTGTTGATGTTAAATATACCTTCACCCCATTGTATTGAGTAGAGTTAATCAGGATTTTCATGGGGGTGTAATTTCAAATAGGGTTTAATATTTTTTAAATGAAAGTTAAAACAATTCCCCTAAATGGTTTACTCAAATAGGAGATTTATATTAAACAAATAGTGTTTTAATTAATTACCAATGATGAAACTAAGGTGTGTATGTTGAAGAAGGCCTTTTGTGGAGTATAAAAATCAAATTGTTCATGGTATACATAGATAGTATTTTACTTAATGAAGATGTAATTACAATAAGAAAGTGCTGATCAAAATATTTTTTAAAAGTTATCCAAGGAATAATAGGGCATGGTGCTTATATAGGATGATTACATAATATTTAGTGTACATTAGAAATGATACATGGAGGAGTTTTATAATCTAATGAGGTCATAATTTAAAATATCTATGATTGGTGAACTAACATAATTTTTGGGTTGTTAGTGGATTAAAATGATAAATACGCATTAATATCACAAGCTATGTATGTAAGGGAGTTGATATGCATGAATAGAAACACATGTAAACATAGAATGTGTTTGAAACCAATATTAGGAAGAACGTGTATAGAAAATAAATAGATCTTACCATGTATGACAAAATTATTGGAATCTTGTTATACTTGATAAAATGTAATCCAAGTATTTTTTTACACAAAATGGTTGGTGGCATGATTCCAAAAAATCCAAAGAAATATCATCTCTATGTAGTGAAGAGGATTATGAGGTACATTTTAGTTAATCTCAATTTTTTAATTATCTTTGCAGTAGGGAATGATCACATTTTATCAACTTTTTTAGATACTTACTGGGTTGGATATATATTGGACTAAAATTCAACAAGTGGTTGTTTTTTATTTATCTAAAATAAATTCAGAGGATGAGTGAGTAAGAAAAATTAAATCATATCCCATAGTATGGTGACAACATAATATATTATTGTAATTAAAACATGTAGTTATATCCTATGGATATTGAAACAATCATATGATATATGTGAAGAAATAAAGTAACATATGATAATTATTTTTATTAAAAGACTCTATTAAACTCATTAAAAATATATTAAGACACTCATATACTTAACATATTGAGATTGGATATAACCTAAACTTGGAGAAGGGGGGGCGATGAGTGATTCAGATGGATTATGTTAGAACTAACCAACAATTGTCGAACATCATGACTAAACCATTATACATTATATTATTTATGAATATTTGGATGAACATGAGTGTTAAAAATATTTCCATAGATGAAGGATGTTCAAAAAAAATCCTCTCCCAACTGTTAATAATGATTTTCCAGGATATTGTGTGATTTTTTACAGGTTCTCATATTCTATTCATTATAAGTAGGTATTATGAGACACAAGTCAGGGTGAATTGTCCATATCAAGAAGGATGGAATCCAAAAATAGAAAATATAATAGACATTGGAATATTTATATTGATACCTATAATATACATTGTCTCACATAGGCTATGAAACTTTTTTAAAGTCTCATTTCATTGTTTTTTGTTCATTAGTAGATTTTGGATTTACATATGGGATTAGATTTGGAAAAATAATACCCCACTATGTTTTATTATCAATGTTGGATAATTAGAGTGGGGTATCATGTATTTAATCATAGAATAATATGTGGAATATTGAAAAAAATACAAAGGGGTTGAATTTTACAACGACAAGTTGAAATTTTGGATTTTTTTTCAACTGAAATTCACTTCTAAATAAAAAATATAAATCATTATACATCCATCAGACATGTGATAATGTGGTCTAGAAGTTTATTCAAATTTATATTATTGAAATTTGAGGATTATTTTAAGTTCCGACATCATATTTGAGGAGGATATTATGTAGTTTTGAATGTAAATATGAAGTGTAAGGTACAGTACAAGTAGTTAAGAATATACCAACCTGAAATTTTATCCTAGGAAATTTACTTCTAAATATATAATTATTTCATATTTTGTAATATAATATTTTATAATTCTCACAAACTATATGATAAAATGAAAAACATATTATTAAAATAATTTAAACATTATGTTTAGAGAATAAATATGACCATTAGAATTGAAAGTATTACAATATGATAAAAAAGAGAAAATAGGACAACAATGATAGGAACATTTGGATCTACTCAATCCCTAAGAATATATGTACATACAAACAATGATATATAAATTAAGTAGAATATTAGTAATCAAATATGCTCGTTTTAAAGGAATATATATATATATATATAAATATTTGAAATAAAATATAAGTGAACAAAGAATGAATGAAATATGAGGTATTTATTGAAGGTATGGACCCCATATGACCATTACTAATTTGACTATTAGTAATTGTATCCCCACATATGAAAATGTAAAATATCATTTAGGAATCTTAAAAAAATAAGAATATGACATTTATATCATTATATAAGTAAAAAATATTTTAAATGATAAAATAATTATAAATATTTTTGTAAAAAATAAATTTTTTTAAATATATAATTGTTTAAAAAAAGATTGTATTCATAAAATGGGTTTATAAATTAAATTTAAGTTGTATTATAATATACTCATATGAGACCATGGGTTTTTTTTCAAAGGGTTTATCAATTGATCATAATATGAATATTAGTATTTTACAAATAATTAATTATTTTATTCAAAAATTAATAATTTCATATTATAAAAAATCTATTCACATTATGTATTTAATTTTTGGAATCTACATGTTGAAAAATATATATTGTGATTTTTTGGTGTATTTTAACAGTAGTTGATTTTTATTAATATTGAAATACCAAAAATTATGATATAATCTAAATACAGGAATTTTTGAGTCATGAATGATTTAATATAACATCCCAATTTTTTTTGATTAATTTAATTTTGAATAAATTATTACTAAATGGATTTATTTTGCATTATTAAATATAATTTATATATATTTTAATATAAGGATACTTTTACAAAATTTAATTCTATTCTAAAAAGAACAAAAATTTTGTAATAAAATATTTCAAAAAAATTATACGTTATAAAAAATAATTCCATAAATATATTTATATTCATTTATGAGAAATTGGATGGCCATATTTTTATCAATCATATAGTCACATTTAATATGTTATCATTTACAAATTTATACTTACCATAATTTTTTTCTTTCAAAAGGATTAGTAATATGTAATTAATTAAAAATTATTTAATGATAACAAATTAATAAATATAAATTGTAATTTTATTATGAATATTAATGATATATTAGTAATGAGTAAATGGAATTTATTAATTTTAAAAGATATGTTATTAATAAATAATAAATTAATGCAATATAAAAATTATAATATTTTATAGAATTTGAAATATAATTTAAAAATTAAACTTATAAAATTGAATAGGTAAAATATTATTTGGTATAAAAAGGAATTCTACTATATGGCAATTAGGGGAATTAGTATCTAAGTAAGGGTAAAAAACATCTAACATAAGGTAAAGTGGATAATACTATGCACTGCGTAAAGGTCCTACCCAGATCATGTAAGGTAGTATGATGCTCATATAAATGTAAGTTATATATATATTATTATTATTGTATGGTTTAGTATAAGAACCCACATAAGAGTAAGCCATGTACATTCTATCAACTGCTTTGCAAGGGTAGTCACCCTCTTTGTAAGGGTAACTTTTTTCACACAAAAGGGTACACTGAAGCTTACGTAAGGGTTGATATCCATATTATTTCTCATGTAATGGCCATACTATCACTACATTAATGGAAATTACACTATCTGAGCTCTATAATGTGGGTTTGAAAATCTATATAAAGGTATACCAAAATACATGTAAAGGATATTTTGTTGATATAATGTTTATGTATGGGTACGTATAATAAGAATAATTGTAAAACTATGTTGTAAAACATCGCATAATGTGAATAACTATTTTGGGTATAGGTGAACGCAAACTCTCAGGTTTAATCCTTCAACATCAACACCTTCATCGTCCAACACTGAACATAATACCTTGATATAGTACCCATGTTCACCTCATTTAACTCTCACTTTCATCATCATGCAAAAGATCACCGAGTGTCATTTCACATATGAAATGTTCTTCTTGAATAATATCATGATTCAAGGATAATTAGGATCATGATAGAACAACCTTTCATAGATGAGTAATTATATATATATATATATATAACTATGATAGTTGGATCTACTTCACAATTTTTGAGGTGTTTGACTGATTCTAGATAAAGGAAAATTATCTTTCACTGGTGTAGGTTATTATTTTATAGAAATTGGAAAGATTGTGTTAGGGGAAGAACATATCATTCAAACATAATGTATATATATATATCATTCCTATGATGTAACTATCCTGATTTTCTATTGGGAAATAAAAAAATAATCTAAAGGCATCTATATGATTTCACAAATGAGAATAGTTTATATATTATTCAATAGAACCACTATAAAATAAATTGAGCAGCCCCATTATTCACATACTATGTGGGAATATTTCTATCCTAGGGTTTTATCATAATGTATTTTTACTCCCTATTTAGTTTTCCAGTTTCCTAAACATTGGATATTGTCCATTTATTTCTACGTAGAATATTTTTAATTGTGAGAGAGTTTTTATTGAGATCCACCTGTCTAGTGGTCATTCTATAGAGATAGTTTAAAGGTAACAATGTTTTTACATTACCAAAATTATTATCTTAATTAAGAGTTTTTTTATTTTCAAATAAAATTATATATATATACAAATCATTTCAGGATAAACTACTATTATTTTAGTAAAAAGAATAAAAGGCATCATTTATTTTGAATTTTTTACAGTATACAATGTTATTTTAATGAATTATTCTTCATTTCATAAACAATCATTTTATGTTCGAAATTAATGAAAATTTATTTTCCTTTATAAAATTATCTCTCTTCGATAAATATATGATGTTATAATGAATTATCCAACTTTATATTAATTCAATGAAAACATAATTTTTCGATAATAAATCATTAATATTTATTTTTGAACTATAGATTGTTATTATTTATTAACCTTGTATTAATGTTTTAAAATGGTTGTCACTCACAGACATCCTTTTATTGATTATTTGTAATTGGATAATCATTTATTAAAGTAATTTATCATTAATAAATATTAAATCGATGATCTGGGTTTTGAATAGAATTTCATGGTATTTATGATGATATCCAAAAGTTACTGAGTTTTTAATTACTACTATTTACACTTGGTCATTATACGAATGAAGCTGGGAGATGAGGTGTGATCCAAAACCCCCTTATGGGTGTTTTTTATGAGATACATGGGAATGAAATTATTCATCCGTCAAATTCATTAGGTAATGTGTGTATCTAGTAAGATACAATTTTTTGTGAATGATGGGTTATTTTAAGAACATTATGGATTGGATTAGGGGGTGAACCTAATACATCATGGGACAATTTCCCCATGTTAGGATGCCTTTGTAAAAAGATATGAATTTATGTTATGATCCAATGTGACTTTATGATTTATTTATGATTTATTGTGAGATGTAAATGAAAAAATATTTATGATTTTAAGATATAATGAATGGTATTTTCCATGGAAGCAATGTATAAAAATATTTTTAGTAATGGTATTCATTCAATGAAGAACACATGATATCTATATTATATATATATGCATTTTTATTTTATATAATGTTTTACTTTTTGTATTTCATTAAAAATGAATAACCAACTTCTTCGTATTTTAAAACTACTCACTATGTTTTTTGTTGTTCACCCCTATTTTCAAAATTGTATGATCATGGGGTATGTGGACCTTAAAAATGGAGTTATTGGTCCTGTTTCTTATATGGAGTTACCTTTATAATTAATAAATTGTTTAAAACTAGTTATGTTGTATATTATAGTGTATCACAACTCATTAAAACAATATTACTTCATGATCCTATGTTTTTTGGCACATAATTTTCTATCAGATCAAAATTTTGGGAAACATTAGAGGAAAGGATTTACATAGACCCTTTCATCCTTAGAATAATTCATAAATTTAATAGTGTTTTACCTTAAGGGGATAGAATCATTAATACTGTAATTAATTATGTTTCAAGGGGATTTTAGTTGTTTTTGTTGTTAATAATAATTTTATCTTGTTTTGGGGAAACTAAAATTCAATTAAAGGCTGGTTTCAAGATGGAAGGATAGATATGTCATAGAATAATCTTCTCCCTTCCCCAAAAACATACCTATAGAAATCATTGAAAATTAAAGATCATGTAGTTTAGATACTATTATTAATAAAACATTTTGTAAAAAATGATTTACGATATATCTAGAACATCCTCTATACATCAAAATCTCTATGGATTGTTCAAAGTATACCATAAAATATTAAATTCCCAACTCATACACCATTCTCTCCATGGTAGGTACCACTAGAGAATTTTGAAATTTTTCACTCTATCATGTGTGTATGATGCACTATTTGATTTTAGAACAGCTGATAAAGAGGGAGACCTTAGGGAAATATATATATATATATATATATATATATATATCAGGATAAAATTGTTGTTTTTTATAAATAAAGATATTATTATAGAGATACCATATTTTAAAATTTTGAAAACTGACGCTGTCAAGATATTTTTTAAAATTAGGTTTCATAATGATGTATTGGTATTATATGTTAAAAATAATTATTTTTTAAAACTGCATCATAATTTTTATCAAGATCATTCAAATTTTACACATTTTGTTTGGTATTAGGATGTAGAAGATTTTTGAAATGGTCTGTATCATTTATTCATCAAGTGGAATTCTTAACCAAAACATAATAGGAATTGGAAAATACATAATAAAATGATGTAAGCAACATGAAAATTGAGTTTAAGATTTCAATTATTATGTGTTCTTACCTCAGAAAATGTATGTGGTAAAAAAATTGTAAAGAACAAATTTATTTAAGTGGGTAGAATGTAAAAGCTAATATTTTTATCAATGGTATTTACATTTTTAAAATATATTTAAGTCATATTTTTTAATATAATATTTTATAAATCACACACACCACACGATAAAACCAATTACATTTATTATAATAATTTAAACAATTCATTTAGAGAATTAATATGGCCATAACAATCGAAATTATTAAAATAAAAAAATAGAAATTAATATAACTATTATAAGTAAAATAGGAACAAATTGATCCCCCAAAATAATTTCACTAACAAACAACAATGTAAAAATAAACCAGAATATTAGTAATGAAATATTAATATTTAAAATGAAAAATATAAACAAATGAGAATGAAAATATATGTGAATGAAGAATGGATAAAATATGTGGTATTTAGAGAAAATAGAGAACCAATATAACCATTAATAATATAAATATTATGAATAGTGTCCTCACCTATGTAAATGTAAAATAATTGTAAAAAACATTATATATAATCCTATGGAATATTTTTTGGAATATTTCTAGAGTTTGGTGTAGAGTTGGCCTGGAATTTTAGGGTTCATAGATCATTGGTGTGGTGATATTAAAAATATTAAAATATATTAAAACAAGAGCACAAAGTTTTTTAGAAATAATTGAGTATATCTTGAATAATGTCTCAGATAAAAAATATGAGACCTCTATTAAATCCAGATTATGAATTATACCTATGATGACACCTAAATTTGGTCAGTTCAAAGAATTTGGTGGAGGGTTCCCATTATCAGATGTTGTATTTAATTAAATAATCAATCATATTTAATTAATTAATATTGGAAAAATAATCAAATTCCCTATGTTTTCCTATGCCTGAAATAGATGTATATGGTAATCCCTTGTAAAATAGATTAATCCAGTGGAAGATGAGGCATCATCGGACCTCATCCTTGATGGTCAATGAACATGGTTAATGGTGGAGTGACTTTTCGACATGGATTTGGAACCTATGTTCCGACGCTTCACCATGTGGTAAGAGGTTTTATATGTTTTATGTCCTAATACACATTTGTTCCTTGTTAAAAGGGGTTTTGGTTTTTTTATTCCACATTAGGAATCCTGGGAGGTCAATATCATTGTATTTGGGATGAAATGGGGCTTTTAGGAGGATGAAAGTGAATTACAATTATGAAATTTCAATCACACAATTTGTAGTGATGGAGAACACATTGTGTGTTCTGCACATTGTGATGAGAATAATTTTTGGTAACTACACACCATGTACTAGAAGTAAAAACCATGTTGTGGGACATGGACATGTGGAAAAAACATGGGAAAACGAGCCATGATAAGATGAAATGGTTATGTAGTAGAACATGACTAGAGTTAATAGGAATGTACATACGATTGAACATAGTTAGGGTATCAAAACATATCCATGTGTATGAGTATGGGCCGATATACAAGAAATATATCTAGAGGAAACATCCATATTTCAAGGTTGATATAACAAATCAGGTACACCACATTCTTGTCATGTAGTTTCACAAGGGCATCCAAGCCATGTACATGCGAGGACACTATGAGATGTCTAGGAGGGGTCACACAACATATAACTAAATGTACACATCATGTAATTTTAAAATAAATTAAAAGTACCATGATGGTACAAGGCTAGATGATGTCTTAGTGAGACACACCATGTAGACTACGAGGACACATCATAAACTCCCCTCAGAGACATCTTATCTTCATATCTCCTTCATCGGGACTCTTATTAAGGCATGTGAGTATCATATCCTGTGTGTATTTCCATGTAGAACATGATGGTGGAAATCGTTTTGAAATCAAATATGTGATTTGAGGTGGTACCAGAGGTTTGTTTCTTTTAGAGATGCATAGACTAATGTCAGTTAGGAATATTCCCTTATTTTTTGCCCATGAGGGTTTAGTGACGCATCATGTCCTAAGAATCAAGTGTGATCCACTTAATGGTTTAGTTAAGATAGTGTTCATGCATCCATCCATGAGGATTGACGTGTGATCCTCAAACATTACTTATTCTTACATTAGTGGGTTTGAGGAATCAGTGTGGCCAACATATATGGGCATTGATACCCTACTAATCTAGTTATTCCTGATGGGTTTGTGGTATCTCCCAATGGCCTAAGGTGTAGTACCCCATATATTTTTCATGATCACTAAAATTCCATATTGGGTTTTTGGTGTAACCATGTGGTCTTGGGTGTAATCCTCTATCTGTGTGTCATGATATACTAATTTACAATGGGTACTTATTCTTTGGAAAGGCCCAAAAAGCATGAATCCTTCAATTATTTCAATCAACGATGGCTTGGATCATGATGTGAGTTCTCCAAAAATAATCATTACCTTATATCCATGAGTAGAATACATGGGCTAGAAGTGAGATGGTTCCCTCTCGATTATGGAGAGAAATGGTGAGGTGTGGGCCTTCTGCATGATTTTCAGTGAGGTTGTGCATGGTGTTGGTCATCAGGCATGAACCTTATGATATATAGATAGACTAATTGTTCATAGATGGGATGTGGATATGGAGATTCCCTGTCCCTCTTACATGGGTTTCTTATTGACAATAATATGTTATTTTTGGAATTATCTTTCCTCATTATATGATACCACTCTAACATGTCTCGACCAACTTGGGCCCTCATGTACTATGGAATTCCATGTGTGACAACCCTAATAATTCCTTTAATAGGCCATGAGCTAGTGACAAGCACTAAGTATGAAATAATGAATATGGTAGGCCTTATACCTACCCCTACATCTACACAAACACATCTATATACATGAATATATATATATATATAAAAGAAACATCCAGGAAGGAAACATTCAAACATCAACGCCTAGAAATACATTAGAGAAAAAAATAGAAAGGGAAAAAATACAAACCCAACTATAAATATGATCCTAACCTATCAACAACTAGAAAAGGGGAGATATTTGAGAAACCATGACTCACAATATCTAAAGATGACCACTAAACATAGTCAGTTCCAAGATCTGTTGTTCTACCTTAAATCCTTATATACAAAAAGGCATGGTTGTGGCACATGATTTTTACAATGATGTTTTCCATCTACTATTATTGTGTGAGTTGAATGATTAATTTACCTCCTTGAAGTAGACCCTTTAGGATTAGGATGGTTTAGCTTACCCCTAGTTGATGATTGTTACCCATCCACTTCTTCAGTGAGTAATGGAGGTGAATCATGGATATCAATTGTGATATCATGTGTGAAATGATATAAAATGGACCTATTTTTGACGGATTTTGGAAATTGGGGCAGTACATCATCCACATGAGGATGGGTGATGACACCCTTCATGTAGTGAGAGTAGGTTGTGAGGATTTTTCTTTCCCTAAGCTATATATCAAGGAGTGGTGTAGATGTATAAATATCCTTTTGCATTAGGTTTGGTGGAATGGTTTTTCATATTCTATTTTGGATTTTAGTTTTTGAAGTCTCACCTATTAGTAGGTGAAGACTGAGGTACCCATAGGGAAATGGAAATGGGGTGCTGAATTTATAGGATTAGATATGGTTCTTGCCTAATTACCGAGAGGTAAAAATGCTCTAAGTGATCACTGAATGACTCACTGAGTTGTACCTTCCAAACAATATGAGACTAGAGATTAGTGAAGAGTTTGAGTTGTATATCCATACATGATTTATCCCAATTCACTTAATTCCCACAGTGATCATTTCAGACTATGATGATTATTTCACAAAAAAGTTATGGAGATAATGTTGGAGGATTTTTTAATCTGTTTTGGTTGATAATGGTTTTTTACCCATGATCAATGGCTAGGTAATGTAGACCATTCATCTTCAAGAGAAAATGATTCATTTTTACATGTATTTTTTGGGAAATAGTTGTGAGGATCAACTACCCTTGGTGAAGTTTATGTGTTTCATCCGTTACCACTCGACCATTAGTGTATCACCATTGGAGGTCATATATGGGAGACCCCATAGTTCTCTATTTAACTAGTTAATCTAGTGGGATACACCATGTTTTGGCCTAGATTTGGTTCTAGTGATGCTTGTTGAGGGTTCAGTTCATCTAGAGGTGGATGAGGAAGACTAAGAAAAGTCATGAGTCCCTTGTGAATTTATGGTAGTGGCCTTTGGAGTTTTAGTATGAGATCATGTGCTTTGAATGATCTCACCACATTAATATTTACCAGAATTGTTCCAGAATGATAGAATATATCTATCATTATTAGTCCCTTTATCTAGTAACTGTATTAGTTTAGTAGGGAGGTTTTCCTCTAGAACCCATGTCCATAGTTAGACCATGTTCTCAGTGTTTTCCATGCATCGCATCTCAAGAGAAATGTATGAAACCCTTTTCAAGATGTGGACTGAGATGAGTCGGACATTTCGGGTGGAGTTTTCTTTTTTTAATTTTATTTGTGGCATTTGAAGACCCTTAAAGGTCATGTGTTTTCCTAGGGTGCATGATTTTTAGCATCATGAGATCCTTAAGGAGAGCTCATGGTAGTGGGAGGCCTAGTTTAGGGCTCGATACCCTCACTTTTGAGTAGATATTTTCTTTTCCAGACGAAAACAATTGATGGTTTGGATAATGTACTGATTTGTTTTTTTCAATCATTTGGAATATTATTACAAATACTTATGGAGTCAGGTGCGAAGTTGGCATGGAATTTTGGGGCCCATGGAGGCTTTGGTGTGGTGATATTAAAAATATTGGATGTATTATATCCTTCATGGGTAATTCTTCATAAAGGATGGAATAAATCCCAAATTTATTCTTGGATCATAAATCATACATATTAATTAAATCCAAAATGAGATTTTGACATTATATGCAACATGAATTTGCTCAGTGTTAGGAAATTGGTGGATGGATACCATTATAAAACATGGTAATTAATTAAATAATTAATTACTTTTTATCTATTAATTGAGGATGAATACTCCCAATTCATATGGGGTTTCCATTAATGAGATAGAGGGGGAGGGTTCTCACACTGTGAAATAGATGAACGAGAAGGGATAAGTGGAATTGTCAGTCCCTATCCTTGATAACGACTTATCTCAGATCATAGTGTAGTGGATTTAGGTCTCACATCTGGACCAGAATCCTCTATGTTTCACCATGAGGTAGGTGGATTAATTTGTTTTATTTCAGATCCTCATATATGGTTTTTTAATGTTTTTAATCAATTTTTATGATTGTTGAGGATCCCTTGGTAGTCGATATGTGTGAATTATAAAAAAATGGGGGTTTGGGAGGATCAAAAAGAGTTCCTAATTAGAAATGTTGATCACATGGTTAGTAGTGAATTGATACAAATTACATGTTCTTCTCATTGGGGGGAATTTTTTTTGAAACTACATTCGGTGCATCGAGTGTAAACAACTTTATTTGACATGTTCTGTGCCCACGCTAATTTTGAGTTGATGTAGACATAATTTTTAAAAGTATGAGGTCACTATGATTAACTAATGGGACTGTAGAAAATGAATTAACTGAGAGGATGATAGGTCAAGATCATCAAACCCTTTTTGGGGAATTACTGCCTACATTGGAACTCTCTTATAGATTTAATATTTATTAGTGAATCCTTTATTAAGTCCCAAATATAAAAATTGTTTCTCTTGTATTAATAATAAATTATTTACATCTATTGCTTTTTGAATCATCTGTATGTTTTTGAGTTTGTTCATCGATGGAGACATCTGTATATATCCATGTGTCTCCAATGGTGGTACCCTTTCATGTGTTGGTAAGATATTCATATATCATTAATTATTATGATTCTGGTTTTACTCGGAAAAGGGGGGCACTCTCGAATTTTTCATCGTCCCGAAAGACATCCATTGTCATAATATTGAGATTAGGCCCATTAAATGGGATTCTCGTTTATCCTTGTGAAAGGAATCAGAACCCATATTTTTCATTTCCATACAATCAGACACTACATACCTTTTAAGGTCATGTGATGAGGTCTAAACCTTACATTTTAACCTCACGTTGAAAGGATATCTAAGAGAAAGGTTTCTAGTCAAGAACTAGTATAGGACTTATTCCACTAGAAGAATGAGGGACCTGAATGGAATATAGCCTTCCAGGTTGGATATAACCCCACTAGGGATATTTCTTGGATAATAATAGGGTGTGTTTAGTGTGATTAGTTTGGACCTTAAAGAGGATTCCTATATATACCATTCATTTAAGAATCAAAGTAGACATTGTTCAAATGGGTTGGGATTTAATAATAAGAGAAGGATCATGGTTTCTTAGATAGGAATATTCCCGTTGAAGGTGGATGCATGTTTTGAGAGATTATACCAAATAGTATGTCTGTTGTAAAGGTGAGAGGAATATCCATAATAGAATTCTCCTCCTAAGGAAAACATTTGATTTTGAAAATTTCAAAATTATCACTAGAATCTAAGACTATGTGATCCATACTCAGTGTGATAAATAATATGTATGAGATCTATAAAACCAAAAAATATCTTTTTTGTGTAGTTAGACTAGGTTTGGGATATGGGAGAGCGAATGAGCCTGAAGGTTCTCGGATGTTCTATTGTATTTTTTACCATGGTGGATGGAATACATGAGGGGTATGGAATATTACAAAAAAGGAACAGTGATTAATATATGAGGGATTATTTTTTTAATATCCTCTATAACACCGTAACATTTTGAAATAACAACATATATGATAGCTTACAATGCACGCAACACTGAGACAAAACAAATCCAAAAATTTATTTATTCAAATGTGACCATTATAACCAAGATGTTAATTTGAATAGAATGAGAGAGAACATAATATTTATTAAATAAATATATTGGTCCAAATAAATATATATGTATTGGTAAATTATTATAAAATTAAAACATAATTTTAGAAGATTCGTTTTATTCTCCAGAAAAATGTTTTCTTAAAAATTAGTTTTTCATCTTTTTATGGGAGAATAATAAAATTAATTTTTTATTTTTTTTAAAATTTATTAGATATTGTGAATTTAATTTTTGAATTCATAATGAATAAAGTTTCTAACGTTTAATTTTTTAGGTTTTTTTGAGGAAGTCAAATTTTTGAAGAATAGTAAAAAATATAGATTTTTTTAAATATGGTATCCTTTATGATATCATCAAAAAAAATTTGATATTAAAATTTATAAATCATTTTCAATGAATAATGTGTGACATGATAATATATATTTAATAAAAATAATTCATAACATACCAATTATAATTTATTTCATCATAAACATGAAAATCATTTTCAGTGCTGATGTAGTGCCTGTCCAACACAGGAAAAATCAAATTCTATCTTTTATAGCTAATAGTTGAGAGGTTGAAAGTCTTTTCACAACATCTTTTATTAAAAATTATATAAAAATTATTATTTATATTAATAATTTCTAATTTTTTATTTATATAACAATAATGTAATCCAACTGACTGTGCAATGATTGCACATGTTAAGAAAATCCAAATTAAGAAATTAAATATGTTGTCTTGACAAGCATATGAGTAAATATAAATAATGAATGAATATAACGGATTAAATTGATAATATATATATATATATATTATGATATTAATTTATTTTAAATTTTTATATATGAAATAATTACCTTAAATTCACATGTCATACTGACGCAATGATTGTTGAAGTAGAAGAGAAATAAATATAAACATTTTTAAGACTATAAAATAAAAAATATAAAAACCATTACTTACCTAAATACTTTACTAAATCATATTGTATAAATATGTTGTTGGAGCCAAAAATCATAAGGGAGAAGGATAACAAGAATGTCTCTCAAGCAGCCTCATGAAGACCTTTCACAGAGTGTCGTGGCCCCGCACCTACCGCAAAGTAAAGAGGCAAGATGCTCCACAAGACGGTTTGATGTTCGTGATCCCACCAGGAATCCAGGATGCGAGATGATCTGTGAGCTTATTTGATGTTTGCGAGCCCGCTGCCAAGACTTGAGACAGGATGCTTCGAAAACCGATTTGACGTTCGCGAGCCCACCGCGAAGCCAGGAGGCAGGATTCTCCGCGAGCCGATTTGACGTTTGTAGGCCTGCCGCGATGTCAAGAGGTGGGATGCTCTGAAAGTTGTTTGCAATTTGTGATACCTCCGTGAATCCATGAGGTGGGATGATCTATGAGATGATTTGACGTTCGCGAGCCTGCCAGAAAGCAAGGAGGCTGGATGCTCCGTGAGCCCCTTTGATGTTCGTAAGCCCAGCGCAGAGTGGAATCTATCTTCACACCGACAGAGATCTGCTTCACTGTGCCTCTTTCCTATAAATACCAGCCTCCCCCTATGCCCAAAGGAGGGATAATCTGACCTTTCACCTTCTCGTCTCTCGAATCGCGAAGCACTTTCTGTTTTTCGAACCATGAGCTGCTCAAGGTACTTTTTCTCTATGAAATGCCTCCCCTTTTCCTTGTTTTCACCCCCTCTTTCGATAGGGATGCCTTTCACGAATCTCACAGGCCTTTGGAAAGAAAGGAGGTCCCCACGATGACTCGAGTAATTAGATAGAATTTATTCTTCACAATGAACCCCCGGGAACATGTGACTCAAATTCTAAGATTGAATCAATGTTCCTCACGAAGAACATTGAATCAAAGGACCTTACTTCATGATGCACCCATGATTCGTCAGTATTTTCTTCACGAATCTCCTCTTGTATTCACCATTTCTCTTTGCCTTGGATATTTCACTTCACATCACAAATCTTGAACCTTCACAAAGCCCTCCAATTGCATGGAGCACCAGAGCACTACGAAGCCTATACTCATGAACCCATTTTCTCTATAACTCCCTCTCTCATGCAACCTTGTTGGTTCACATGAAGCAATTTTAATTTCCCTTGGATGACATTTACCGTTATGTAGATTCACCTCATTCTTCTTCTAATAGGCATGCTAACATAGATTGCTTTTTCATATAGCCACGCAAATGTGGACCCCCTAATGGTTCGCTCCATAACCCTCCATAGAAACATTGTTTCCTATCCCTTCTCTTCACCAAGGTGAAGAGGGAACCAGTTATGTAAGTCCTAGGGGTGCGGAGTGAACCCGACTCATCTGAGATGTAGGACACTAAACTGCCAAGAACCCTCATCGTCAGCACCTGACGATAAACTTTGACTATGACCCTGGCGTTAGACGCAGGGTTCCCCCAACCTTGGACATTCTGCACACCCCCTGGTCTCCAATGCAGTGAGATCATTCCTTATATGGAATGATATCCTCTTTATCAGAGCTGTGTCTATCTGTGGGGAAAGGGAAACCACCCTGGTGTAAGCCCCTAGCTTTCCTTGCATGAGGAAGCATCCCTACTCCTCCTCTCTTCCAGGGTGGCAAGTCCCTCTCCCATTGGACTTTGTTCCCATTTGGGCCTCCATCATGGAGTAAGTCCCAATCTTTGTCACCCTAGGCTGCTGACTAGGCATAAACACTTGTCTACTCTTAGGGCCGCTAACCATGTGTACGCCCATGTTTCCTCTTTGGGTGGCCTAGAGTGTATGCCCCACACCGATACTTGAACTATGAGGTCTTTCATTCTTTCCAAGGCAAGGTACGTAGGAGGCCTCCCTGAGGTTCAAGCCCAACACCCGGTCATTCCAACCCCCTTATCATCTGTTCCACAAACCCATCATGAACAACACAGACATTGATCCTTTCCACGGCAAGGTATGTAGGAATCCTCCCTGAGGTTCAAGTTCACCCCCCATACCAGAACAATGAGTACATTGATCCTTTCCAAGGCAAGGTATGTAGGCAGCCTCCATGAGGTTCAAGCCCAACACCCAGTAGTTCCGACCCATTCACGTTGGTTTTCCCCCATCCTACAAGACGTTAAACTGTGGGCCCCAATCACTTGTAAGCCATTGTTTTCCTAGTCAGCGGAAAGTCGTTGCACACCAAAACCACATGAACTACGTGGTATTTGATCCTTGTTAAGGCAAGGTATGTAGGAAGCTTCCACGAGGTTCATGCCAACTACCCACCGGTCATCCCGATAATCTTTGCATCGGTTCGACCCTATCTAGTGGTAAGCCGCTTTGACCTCAATCAGTGGTAAGCCATTGAAACCCCATCCAACTGTAAGCCATTGTGAGCCTATTAAACGGTAAGATGCTGTCAACCACATTCAACAGTAAGTCATTGACACCCTATCCAGCGGTAAGAAGTTGTGACCCCATCCAGTGGTAAGCCATTGAAACCCCCAGTCGTCGGTAAGCCATCATCATATGAACTATGTGGACTTTGACTCCCTACCGCGAGGATACGTTGGAAGCGTCTTTTAGACTCAATAACAACATCACCATCATCCTCGCGACACCCACATCTCATCCTCCATCCACATCATGAAACCTTCCATCATCCATCCCGATTCCTTCTCCTTCCGCCACATGACGGTGGGATCATTCCACCACATTCCCCATTCTGTTTAATAGCAATAGAGAAAGCTATCCCCATGTTTGAACCAACATTGGAATTCCCTCCAGGGGGTTGCACCCATCTGATCCACTCTAGTCTGTGTTCTAATCAGTCCAAACCATCTCTTATGGATGTTAAACATGGGGTATACCCTGTGTTAAACATGGGAAGCTGAGGAAAACCTCATATATAATCCCATGGAATATGATTTACCGCATTCATTTTGGGATTCCTCGGGCTTCTGTTCCCTTGAGAAGCTATATAATAAGGGGAAGAAACCCATATGTGCCAATTCCCCAACATCCATACATGTCAGTGATGTCCAACATGACTACTCCCCTGACCGAAGGATGCTTCCCTGACTGGACCCTTTGGAATGTCCTAAAAAAAGCAGCGTAATTAACCGGTGTCCATGAAGACAAAACAATGGGAAGAGTTTCACGAACAACATCTTCAGTCAATAAGGGAGACCCATACTAGGTGACATGTTCCGAGGAGGAATCCAAGGAAGGAAGAAACGACATCCCATCATTCTGTTTTGATTAAGGAGAAAACTTACCTAAAGAGTGGATGGATGTCGCCCGCCATTGGAAAGCGGGAATGTGGGGAAAAAGTTGCACGCCCTCCATAGACCGATGCACGCACACTGGTGAAAGAATCAGAAATAGAAATGGTGAACCCGATGTGAAATTATTCTCTTTTATATAGAGATTAGTAGCTCTTGAGGAATCAATGGATTGACGTGTCACCAGATCCAATTATCTGGCACCAGGTTCGACCAACCTTATAACAGGCCTGGCGTGAAACTCACCAGAAGTTGGGGTAGTAGAATGTTGGAATCCCATTCTGCAACATTGTTAGCGTGGATCCCTCTTACTAGTCATGGAATACATAATGACACATGGGATTTGGTCGTCGATTCATTTTTATTTCTGCACAATTGAGTTAATATCCCTACTTTCAGGAATTATGGTGCTACATCTGGAATGCGATCACCTACTGCACACTGACGCAGGGGAAGGGGAAGAGCCAACACAACAGCCCCATGTGGCTCCACCACTTCCATGACAACCTCTACAACCATGGGCATGGGGTGTCCATGCCCCGTCTCCCCATCTGAGGTTATCCGATGATTGGTAATCAATGTCCTTGTGCGCCATTACGAGGAGGAGCGAATAATACCAACTCGGGAAATTGCTCTCATGTATCTAGATGCATTTGTGCCTCATCGACAATGCCACTCCTGAGGGCCGCATAGGGAGTCGCTGCTCCCCATTCCGGCATATAACCATTTCAGGAGCCTCTCCCTTGAACGCTTTAATGACTACCTTCCTTACAATGACGAAGTAAGTGACGTCCGACCCAGCCCAGTCAGAGTACAATTCAAGGGGCCCCTAGTGAGGGCTCCCACCCGGCCACGTCAGCGTTGCCGCCCGGTAATGCTGGGTGAGGAGCAAGTAAGCCATGTACCTCCACCACCAGCTCTAGTTTGTCCGACCTGATGCCAGCGTTGGGCACAAGCTGAGGATGCCCACCAAGGGGCATCAACGTCGAGGACTAATGTGTCCCGAGCCACCGTCTATGCATACCTTATGTTCCCTATGTACACTGTGAAGGGGCACATATATATACCTGATTAGAATCAGGGCCCCAACTGCCCCACGGGCTGGCTGGGTCGACTCTCGTGGTTGCCGACACAAGCAGTGGCCACTGTGAACTATCCTGCAGTGATGTCACCCAGTACGGAGGTCCTCCACGTACCACTACCATAAACAACAGGGGATTTCAATGCTTCGAGTCTCAGCATGAAGGTCCACCCTGTTCCACCTGCATCCAAATGAGGGTCTTCCTCGTAGTGGTGACACTCGGTACGGTAGTCTCGCCTGTTCCCATTACACTAGGTATGGAGTCATTCCTCCTACCCCCGACTGCCGATGTAGGGACATTGCACATTCAGTCTCTCTCCAATTTGGGGATCCTCCCCCTGACATCTTATAAGCTGGTGAAGGTCCTCCTCGCCTTTCTAACAAGATGGGTGAAGGCTAGCCTAGACTCACTAGCACCCAACAGAGAGGTCCCACCCGTGATCATCTAGACCAAAACCTGGACCCTCCTCCTACTGAAGTCACTAAGGGAAACAAACATAGAGGTCCCCCCATGATCCTTCTACTTATACTGGAGGTCTAGTCCACTCCAGCGCTATCCATGGAGGTCCTCCCCTTGTCAACATTGACATTTGTCCTGGTGCTCCCCACAGCCCGACTTACTCAGGTGGAAACCCTCTCCGCCCCAGCACTAGTGCAATCGAATGCCCCCATGTTAGAAATCAGCCATGTCTCAAGGAGCCACCGAGGGGAAGGGTGGTGGGTCGTCTCTTCCATAAAAAAATTCTTGGAAGGTTCGGATAGACATTAAACTAGTTAACTTCTCATACTCTAAATCATAGTAAGACTCAGCACGGGAACCCTCCTCTAGCTCATCTAAGTCACGGGAACCCTCAACCCCATTCAATAGGTGGATGAGAAAAAGATGGTAGGACAATAAGAAACAAATGTAGTTTCCCAGCCTCAGGATCCAAATGGAACCATACTGATTGATGGGGCCTCCACTACTCCTAATCCGGCATTTAACAACCCATGTAAAATTGATTAATTAGTGCATAGATGAACTGATTATATGAATGATGTTAAAGGGTTGGATTTAACAATGCTTGTAAAAATTACTCATAAATGAACCCTTTAACAGCACTAAAAAACCATTGATCCTGGCCCATCTAATAATGGGGGATAATTTTTTCTTCAAACCATCCAACCATTTATCATCACTCCCCACTCCCTTTTATTAGTTCTTACCTACACCCTCCGCCTTTATTAGTTCTTTTGATAGTGCCACCCTCTAGCACATGCCCTTTCCTCTAGCGAGTTTCGAACCTAAGACCTCCATATCATATTCCCATGCATTTTCAACTCTCGTATAATGTTTTTATATCTATTTTATGATATATTGATAAATTTTTATATATTTTTTCATTTCTTTATACATATAATTTTATATATTTTTACACACACACACATATATATATTTAAATACATATATAATATATGTTTGTTTGTTTCTTTATAAATAAATATATATATAGACATATATATATATATGTGGGTGTGTGTGCATCTATAAATTTAATTATACATAATTATATTTATTTAAATATATTATATATTTATATTTGTATACATGTATTTGAATATATAGACAAATATAGAGCTGTTTGACAACACAAACACATAGATATAAATATATATATATATAAACATTATATATAAATTAATTATTCAGGTATATAAATATTCATAAATTATTATTTTAAATAAAATAGATATTAGTTTTAATTTAGATATGGTTAATCTATTGAGAACTGTATTTTATCGATAAATATGTTTAAATATTTATTTATTAAAACTTAATCTTTATGTGTAAATATAAATAAAATATGTTCATATTATTATATGTTTAATTATAAATAATAGTACAGTGTGACAGAAATAACAATTATAAATGATAATATTATTATGTATGTAATACCTAGTAATAAAACCATTATCCACCAAAAAGGCAATAAGACCCCCTTAAACATGGTTGAAAATCCGTCGAATGTTAAAAAATTGGGGTACCATGACTAAAAACTCAGTTTTGGATTCCTTTGGGATTTTTGGCCTTAAAAAATGTGACTGGGGTACCCTAACTAACTATGGAGTAGATATCTTCATCGGATTTGATTTGACATGTGGTAGATCCCAAATAGACACCTGAGTCAGAAGTTTTGTATGTTTATAGTTTTACTTATGTTTCACTTATTTATGATATTTTATTAGTTTTTTTATTTTTTAACTTCAAACTGTTATTAAATTAATATTAATTAATTGTTGTTATCCAATGATTAATTAATATAGATTTTGTAATTATTTTATCATCTATTTTCACTAAATATCTTATCTATTAAGAGTAAATTTCTATTTTCCCTTATCTAAACCATGTTTAATATATATATATATATATTATATTTATATGAATATAAATATATTTATATATTAATATATTATTTAAATTTATTTTTTTAAATATACACTTCATCAATGCTAGTAAAATATCACTGATATGGTGTCACTAATAATGCTTGTAAAAAACACTAATAAATACACCCTTTATCTTTTCTTTTTTACAAGTTCTCAAAAAACACCCCCTTTATCCAATTTTTTTTACAATTAATGATAAAGGATCCCCCTTTATCCATGTTTTTTACTAGTACCAATTAGTGGAGGGGATTTATTATTTATTTTTTAAATTCACTGATAAAGGGTCCCCTATAGTAGACCTTCTTCTAGCACTAGAAAAGGGGGTCTTTTAAAAAAATTATAAAGAGATATTAAATCCCTTGTGATGGATAAACAAAATTTTTTAGTAGTTATTCATTAAAAAATGAATGAGTGATTGAGAACATTTAGATTAACCCCTTTTTATCTAGTATATTTGTATGTTCTTATTTACCACTGGAATGTATGATCAAGAGGACACACTAGTCTGTCCTATAATCAGATGAAACATATCTAGAATATTTTGAAGAGGTCTTGGCTTGGTGGTTCAACTAAGTGACCATTTTTGGATTAGGTTTTGATAGATGAGGTTCATGGAGAGGCTTATTTTGTTAGCTTCTAGAGGTGCCATGATCCGGCCAAATTCTGCATGGAAGGGTACCGAGATTGAAGGGGGCCATCCTAGACACTGTTTGATATGAATGATATTGGTTAACAAAGATTTTATTCACATATAGTTTATGGAATAATGGTCCAAAAATTTATTTCCTAAATAGAATTATGTCAATAAAGGATTTCTCAATGTGTATAGATTTTCAAAATGTATTTTTTCTATTAATACAACTTATTATGCCCTCATTTACATTGTGATATGTAGTGAATGATTATATAAAAAATTGCTTTCTTGGACCATCTCTCTCTTCTTTTCTGTCTTTGTCTCTCCACTTCCGTAGTCCCTATGTGTAGGTTTATATAGGGTTTTAGATGTAATTTTTATCCTGAGATGATCATAAGTGATTAGAAACCACCACCCAAGAAGGATTTTGGTCTTTGGGTGGCCTAAAAATGACACCTCACACCACAAAAAAAATTAATTTTTGGGGATCCAGCATAAGACTCCTCAAACCACAAAAACAAATTCATTTTTCGTGGGATTAAAAAGCCCACATCAGACCTAAAGACAATGTTTTATTTGTGGGGGCATCAAGAAGATGCCTCACCACACAGAAAAAATATTTATGGGGAGGCTAAATAACATGCCTCACCCGGTAAAAAATTCATATGCGGGGTCATAAATTTCATGCCTCACACTACAATCAAAATTTCATATGTAGAGGTTTTATGTGGATCACAATACAATGGCAGTAAGAGGATAAAAATATTCATTCTTGGATTATAGACCATAACACTTGGCTTGATTGAATTTAATCCAACACTTCCGAGAATGAATAAAATAGTTTTTATCCTTTCATCTTTCATGCATTCTTTCTAGTCCAAACAGAATGCCCCCTACAGAATGGGGTATAATCAACATGAAGAGGAGTCCATTCCTAAGAAGAAATTGTTTTGGATAGAGAATTTTTGGGATGGTTTTTTACTCAAAGGAACTTCATGCCTATATAATTCATCACACTAAACTCAGTTTTCATGTACTAAGTTAAGAAATTGAAAATCTGTTCCTATCTTTCCTGTATAGCATTCCAATTTGAATAGAATTTCATTTGAGGATTGAATTTTCCACATAGAAAATAATATCACCTAAAAACTGGTATCTTCCAAAAACAATCTATTCTATATTGAGATTGAAGGATTCCTTATTATCAAAAAATTACTTTGTATAATGATTAAAGAGATTCCCTTTTGGAATATTTTCATAAGTGATTTACGGTTCACATAACATGATATATTGTTCGCCAGACATTTCCATGCATGTTATTTATGTTTTGTCAAAAAAATGTCTATAGAAAAATTATTTTTTTGATTTTTCAAAATATAGATCAAACATAAGTTGTTTCATTTTCCTTTTCCACTACTAATTAAAAGAGAAATGATATGATGCAAAGAATTATAAATAACACAAAACCTGCCATATTCCGCCATCATGATGTTTTATCATGTATTATGGGATACTAGGTCATGGGTATCTTGTTTTAGATAGGATTAATCTTTATGTATTTAGGTTTCAATCAGTTATTACTATACTAGAAACATGCCGAAAAAACCAAACATCAACTTGGATAATCAAGTGTAGTGACACACCCAGAGAAAATATATTATCAAAGGGGATGTTTATATATGATACCTACTCTGAGCAGTTTGTTTCAAATCAAATCCATTTAACATTACATGAAATAATAAGAGAATTGGAATTAGTTATCCATTACTTTTATTTCATAATGATGAAATCAACATCTGATGAGATGAAAGGATGGTTTTAAAAGTGGGATATGATTGTGGGAGGATAATTATGTCTAGTTTGTGGATTACCCTTATTGGTTTTTCATAATTATGAAGAGTTTAAGGTTATGTTAAATAACATACGAAATTGTGATGATTTTTGGGTTTAATAGACGTTTTCTCATTGAAATAGATTTAGCATCACTGAATTACTCATTTGGTGGAGTCCTGATAGCAAAACATTCAACTTAGTGCATAGGGAAGTCAGTATTTCCAACTAGGATTTTTAGATGATCTCAGGGGAACCAAATATTGGGGGGCATGAATGATAAAATCCTTCCTCCTTCAATTTGGGATGACTCTAATAGAACCCATCAGCTAGTGCAGAAATTGATCAGAATAGTGCGGAATCATTATGACATCGACCCCTGCCCCAGGATACATATCCCTTTTTATGATTGGATTCAAGAAACATCCACACCAATCTTCCATGAGCCACATGAAAGAAGACCAAGGATGTTTCCAACTAGTACCACCAAGATGTCCATTGACACTTACTAGCTATCCATTGTGGAAGGTTGCTTCAATCATTGCAGATGGAATGTTTCTTCCAACATAGACCAATTTGTTTGACTTTTAGATTTTCTTACCATTTATCATAGTGGTTGGTTACTACCAGTTAATGAATTCTAAATTTTAATTATAGTTAAAACAATCATGATGGAAGCCCAGATAACTATTAAGTGGAACATTAAAGTTTAGATCCTGATATTAGTGAATATATATCATTTTATGGGATGTATAAGAAGGGGGAAGTCACCCTGACAACTCTTCAGTCCATTTTATGTTATTTGAGGATGGATATCATCCCACAAAAGTGGCTATGAGGTCTCAATGACCGTCATATTCTGGATTCTCAATTTTGGACTAACTTATAGTGTATATTTGGAGTGAACCCACTGAAGTTGGTTTCATAGGATCTAATGGATCAACTCAATTAACTTTCCCATTTTTTATATTCCTATTATTATTATCCCACTGAAACCATAATAAATAGTACATCTAGTGATAACACAATACTAGTGTATGTCATTTCCATGAGGGAGGGTGTTAAGGTTTCCAGAATTGATTGGAAGATTATATGTAAATGGTATTCAACCTATCGATTTGCATGTCAATTAAATTGGATATGTAATAGGTCCACTCCTAAAACAAATAAATCATTCCAAAAAAATAATCTAATGGCCAATTACCATATTTGTCTATGTTCATATTGAATGATATTGTCAGTCATATAGAACATCCACCCACAAATTTCAGCCCTGGTCATGCAACATCATATGATGAAGCTTTTATCCGCTCATACCCAGATAGAAAACGAGAATAGATATTGCTAATTACTCAAGGTTTTATATAGTAAATCTTACTGAGGGTGAGGAGTGTGTGATAGATTCAATTAGGATTGGAAAATGGATTTCACCAAAGAATACCCTCATTATTAAGATGAATAATAAGTAGTTGATCATATTGTGTCTATCCCCTAAAAGTGATGGTGATAGAGCTAATATTTTCGTTATTATACATGGGAATTTCAGTGATTCAACAATACCAATATATAAATCTGAGCTTATTTGTATGATTTTATTATTTTTAATGAGTTTTGGGATAATATATTTGAATTTATTAATTTTGGTAATTTAAAATTTTTCTATCACTTTGGTATTTCAAGCACAAATTTTACATTTTTCTCCAATTTGAGTGATTATTTTTTCAGGTTTTCATAGTTTGTGGGATTTAAATTCTTCTTCTAGAACTATAACTGATTAAAAAAACAAAGGCCCTAAAAATCAATCATGTTGAAAAATATGTCTGGATGACATAATGGACCCCACCTCAGTAAATGATGTATATCTCAAAATAGTGACCTCCAAATGTGGTGATTATAGTTAGATTGGAAAAGGAATTATGAGTGTATTTTTACGTTAAATTTATTAGATAAACACTTTCATGAAGGATAACTTTGTTTTCATCCATGTGGATGTATTTGAGGAGTCTCTTCAGCAATAAAAAGTTTTCATTTGTAATTTTGGAATAATATTTTTGAAATAGTCTTAATATGATCATATTTTGGTTGACTCATGCAAAGGATGTATAGAAAAACAATATGAAGACAACCACCTGAGAATCAGCCATTTACTAAGACAAATAAACTCAAATTTATGATAGATAGAATCTAGAGGTAAACTTTTCCACCTATCAACACTATAAATATGGGCATATACATACATTCAAATGTGTTGATGAGGTAAAATTTGGGATGTTATGGAGTAAGTGGGGTATTAATTTTAAAATTTTATTGTCACATTATTAAATTTAAAATTCTATATTTCTTATTAAATGAATTTAATTTTTAGTGGTGAGAAATTATATTAATGACATTCTATTTTGGGTTTTCGTTTCATTCATTATTTATAGTTTTGGGTCATGTTATTTAAACACTATCTCACTATTGAAATTTGTCTCAACCGAGTAGATTTTGTTAGGTGGTGAGTGTCTATTGACCGTTATAATTTTTGAGGTATAAGTGAATTTTTATAGATTTATAATGATAAAAAAACTCTTGATCAGGACTTTACTTTGTTACTTATTAATAATTTAGGAATTTTTCTGCACACAAGAGTAGTTTTTAATGCATTATTCAACCAAGGGTTATTGAGAACTCAATAAAGAAGTATATTATTTATCATTCACTAGGAAGACAGGGGTAATTATTTTTATGAAAATGAGGACATTGAAAAAAGTGATCTTACCCGGATCCTAGAACTCTCTTAATCACTTTTCTTTCAACCTTTAATTTAATTTCTGTATTTATTTTTATAATAAAAAAATTTCGAAAACAACCTCCACATATTTCTATTATTTAAAGTGTAAATTTGATTTATATTCTCTAATCTTTAGATAACACCTTGGATAACCACTTTACTAAATTTTTAACATATGAAATAATTGTTTTTTTCACACCCTATGAAAGAAATTTGTTAAAACATGGTGCCTTTACTAGGGAGGTGGTGCCAATAATCTTTTTTTCTTCAAAATTCAATGAATAAAACCCAAAACATTGTCCCCATTCCCATAGATCATGAAATTGAAGGAATATTGTTGATAATAAATAGAAACATTAATTTTAAATCTGAATTTTAGGAAATATATCTTAAATACTCTTGTGAAAGATCATCTGTTCACTCTGAGTCTATCATCCTTGATGGAAGTAAGAGCCAACCCATTATAGGCTTCTTTTCACCAAAATTCCTTAATAAAAAATCATATTGTAATGACAAAGACAGAAAATTATTTTGAGATGCAACCTAAGATGATCCCTTTTTTCCAAAATCTTATGGCTTTGCAAGAGATGACCCAAACAAACATATAATAGATTTCACGAATGTCTGGTCAACTTTTAGAACACATGGAGTAGCTACGGAGTAGGTATTGTGAAAGATAATACCACTTTAATAAGAAGGATAAGCCAAAGAATGGTTGTATGTCCCCGAAAAAAAGATATTTTCATTATTATAATGAATTTTTGAGACAATTCATAAAAATATTCTTCCCCACCTCTAGAAGCACAAACCTCTGAAAGGAAATCTATTCCAACAGAATGTCTTATAGACAAACCCTTTATGATTTTTGGGAAATATTTACAAATCATGGATCTAGATGTCCAAATCATGAAATTGAGGATCATCAATTTCTTTTCTTATTTTACTAATTATTACAAAAAATTTCATAAACCTTCTAGATGCATCATATGGAAGCACATTTGTCCATAATTAACTAGAATAAGCCAAGGGATTTATTAAGATAATATCTTAGAACTCGCAATAGTTTGTTACTATGGTTACTTGAATAATAAGAATTAATTAGGTATGAAATTATTATCCATAACTATTATTGGAAACTAATACTGATGAGCCAAACAACATGGTGATATAGATGGCCCTAAAACAAGTGAGTGAACATAAAGCACTGGCTACGGTGTGTGGTTTATGCTCATCATCAGATAATTTCACTAACCAATGTGCTGAAATAAAGGGAATGAAAATTTGGGTAGATGCCATTCAACCAAGGTCGTTGAAACAATATCAAGGATAGAGGGAGTATAATGTAGTAAAATATGGATTTTAAAATCCTTATAATCAAGCTGCACCATCTTACCAAAACAAGTTCCAAAACAATCACCCATTCCTTCATCAACTCAAAAATTCACCACCATGTCAAAAAAAGAAATATTATAACCAAAATTCATACCAACCACCACCCACATTCTAGAGACCATATGTGTTTCCATACACTAGTGGAAAACTTCATATTCTTAAACAAAAGTTAAAAATTAGAGTTTGAGGGGATGGAAGGCAACATAAAAAAATTTTACAACATGTTTTAAAGTCTTATGGACATTTGATCCAAAATATAACGAAAGAACCTTCTAAAACAATCTAAAATACAAAGGATAATATCAGAATTATAACAAAAATAATTGCAAAAAAATTCCTCCAGCAGTCACCCATGAACCTAAAACAAGACCACATGGGCTGAGGGAGAATGAAGTAATGAATTCTGAAAATTATTTGAAAATGAACCCAAAAGAAGGGAAGAAAGGGGATGAGGAGAAGCTCAAGACGAGGAGGAAGGGATAATAAATACCATTTTAAAGGAAACAAATTGAGAATAAAGACTTACCCCCACTATTTCCATCATGGTTGATTGAATCAAATATATTATTGAATTATGTGCACCAAAAAGATATTATAGACACATTCCATAAAGGGGAAATTAATATCCCCCTGCATCATGCACTAAAAAATTTCAAGGAATGATAAATTCTCAATGCGTATTTATAACATGTAGAAAAGTATTCAAGGGAATGAGATGAAAATCCTGGTAACAGTTTTCTAAGCCCTTATCAGACGATAGGTTGCAACCAAATGTCATGATCCATCGATGTTTTCTATTCCATGAACCATTGGTTATTTTAATTTCTCAAATGCATTGTGTGATATAGGTTATTTAATTATAGTATTTTATCACTCAATATACACAAATTTTTATATAAAAGACTTGAAGACAACCTAATAGGTGGTCTAACATGCTAACAAATACATTTTTTTTCAGTATGAGTTCTTGAAAATTTCATTGTGGAAGTCATAGATATTATTTTCCAAACAAACATATATATGCTGAATATGGATGAATATGGGATCTAATTACAATCACCCATAATTTTAGAGAGACCATTCATAAATAAACATTAAAAAATCATCAATTTCTCTTATGTAAAAATGACCATGGAGTTTGGAGGTAAGACTATCCACTCTAAAATTTTTCAATCTATGAGGCAGCAGTCAGATGATCAAACACTCTTTGCACTATACAATGAAGTTCGTACTGAACCCATTGAATAAGAAGGTACGTTTCATGATGTCATATCCTTAGTGGAGAATTTTTTCATTCAAAATATCATTAATAATGTGGATTACCAAAACACTGGAGATTAAAATTTTATGTGTGAAGAGGAGGTAAAATTTGATCTCATTGATGATTTGATAAATTATGATGAAGTTGACCTGATATTTTATGTGTTTGAGGTCAAGACTTTAGAAGTTGGTAACCTTATATTAATTGAAAACTTTATGAAACCCCTTATTCTATAATCAAAACCAATACCCAATGATTTGAACTACATTATACATATGCAGGGAGAAAAAATAATAGTGATAATTACTAATAATATATCTAAACCTTATGAAATGTTTTCAATTTAGATTTGGAGAGAGAATTTCTATGAAATAGGGTGGGGTGTTAGGTGGTATTACATGAATAAACCTAAAAATATTCTCACATAATATTATTTTTAAGGGGTTTTCCAACCATATTAGATATCCACAGAAGAGGATAAATCCCAACATAATGGAGGTTGTGAAGAAGGATATTGAAAAGCACTTTGATGCCTGGAACATATATCACATTTCATAATCATAATTGGTTATCCCCATTCATGTAGTTACAAAAATATTGAAAAACACTCTATGAATAAAGAAACTAAAAAATTAATTCGTATGAGGATTCACAATAGTTGGAGAGTGTGCATAGATTTTATGAAGACAAAATAGGTCACTCAAGAAGAACTTTTTCCATTCCTGTCATTGACCATAATTTAGACAGATTTGCCGGGAGAACTCATTATTAATTTTATATGGATTTTTAGGTACCTATTTCCCTCGAGGATAATGAAAATACTACATTTACTTGTTATCTTGACACTTTTTCATATAAAAGGATTCCATTTGGATTATGTAATGGTCTTAGTACATTTCAAAGGTTTATGGTAAGTATTTTTTTAGATCCCATTGAAGATTTATTGGAGGTTTTCATAGATGAATTCAAAGTTAATAGAAATTATTTTGAACATTGTTTGAAAAATCTAGAAAATTATTTGAAAAACTACATTGAAAAGAATATTGTTTTAAATGTGGAAAAGTGTAATTTCATTATTAAGAGAGGATTTTACTCTTTAATGTTACATTAAAAATGGTATTGAAGTGGATAAATAAAAACTTCAATGGTTAAATTCATTACCTTAATTAAATTGTGTGAAACATGTTCGATAATTTTTAGGATATACCGGATTCTACAAATGAATTTTAGAAATACTTGTCTTAGTCAGAATTTATTAATTTTTAATGATACATATTTTGATTTTAATTTTGAATGAAGGGAATCATTTGATGACTTTAAGAGTAGTTTTATTACACCACCAGTGATGCAACCAACAAATTGGGACGAACCATTTGTGAAACATTGTAATTCTTCCAACCGATAAGTAGGAGAATTCCATTCTCATCAAATTTAGGGCATGCCAAAAGTCATATAATATTCCTCAAGAAACTTATATGTGGACCAATTAAATCACAAAAACCACAAAAATATATTTTTTTCATCTTTCATTACATTATAATTATTTAGATCATATGTTATTGGAACTAGAGTCATTGTGTTTTTTGATTGCACAAATCTTAGGTGCTTGATGAACATATATGAAGTAAAACCAAAGATAGTGAGATGGATATGTAATGAAAAAACGGTTTTAGCAATGAAATTCCATACCTATAATTCTTTCATGTAGTATAATCACATATTTTTACTTATAGAACACAATACAAACCATATAAATGAAGAATAAGTGAAAAAATGTACCTCTTGATGTTAAGGAACATATACATAAGGAATAGTAACTTGAACATTAAAAATAATAACATGAACTCATGAATTTTAAAATGGAAAATGTAATAGTGACCATATAAATAAAATAATAAAATAATTATCCATATTATAAGTGAAAATATGATATAGTTATATCATAGTATATGTAAATAATTGTGTTAAAAATTATTTATTTTGTGTTGGTCTCTTTGTATGTAAGAAATATTTAATTACAATTTTATGGTTAATTTAATAAATACATTGAAAATTTAATTTCATAAAATTTATTCATAAATTATTATTTTGATATCTTATGATCATAATATAATTTTATGAGAACTTAATTAATTTTTCAATGTGTTCGAAAAAAATTTTAATTTTAAAAATTATATTTTTCAAGTTATTTATGAATTTAATTAAAAATTAAATTTCTCATACTAATAAAATTATTTTTTAAAAATGTATTTCATTTATGGATTCTACACATTGAAAATTGGTAAGGGGGAATTTTTGGGATTTTTCTAAAATACTTAAATTTTTGATGAAAAGTGAAATATGGTAATTTACTGTATCTATACACTATATGTTAAATACACTATTATTAGAATCATGGATGTTGTAAATAACATGGTTCAAACTGAATTTTTTTATATACTATTTTTGGTCATATAATTAACGACTATTCATAGTCTTGAGAAAAAATATTTAACTAATGATTGAAATAAGGGGAAACCCATCCTCTCCTCCACTATAAATACCACCCCTATTTACGTCCTCTTCTAACACCTCCAAGCCTTGTTCCTAGACCGAATTCAACTCAAATATCATTCCACTTTTTGACCAAGTTTCACTACCCTTGCTCTCAAAAAAATACTAGAACCTCTCCCCTCAAGAGGATCTCAAGGAAGACAAATTCAAGAGGTAAATTCCTCTTTTATTTTTATATTTTCATTCATGTTCCATTAATTCTTTTTCGTTACTCAACTCCTTTCATAAAAATGTCATGATAAATCCAGTACCATAAATTTAATTTAATTTTTTTATGAATATGGAATAATTCATCATCATCACTTCTTTCCCCTCTATTTATACTAGAAATGAAAACACAAACCGAGATGTGTTAATTTATCACATTCAAGGACGATGGGTTTTTAATTATTATTTCCATCTAAAATTCTGGTAATTAAATCATTCTTATTGTTTAAATTGAAAAAAAAAATATGTTTATTATGTATTATTTAATGTTATGGAATCTTTTTTACTTATGATATAAATTTATAAATAAAATTTTGTTAGATGTGATCAAAAACCCACAAAATAAGAAAAACATTTATCATTAATGTTTTATATAATGATTAATCTTCACTCAAAATAAACAAATGAATTTCATAACCACATTATATTATTTATTTTCAATAATAAACTACAAATTATATTTTGGATAACTGTTTTCATCTATCATTTTTATTCAGAGATTTATATAAGTAAAAAAATCATGAAAACCAATGAAACAAACAATCCAAAATAGTAAAATTGATCCTCTTAGCCCCTAAAAAATGTCATAAATGATCATAATAAGGTTATAATAAATAAAATAAATGAATAAGTAGTTTTTTTATATAAATTAATTAATTTTATTTTTTATCCATTACAATAACGTCATGTGAAAGTCACCATCACAATTAAGGTAAGAGAATCTACAGAAACCTCCATAATTCCTCTGTGTTTCTCAACCTCTCTTTTTACCCATAGTTAGTTAAATTTTATTTTGATGGAAATATTCAAAATGATGTTTCTATGTTCAAAACTCTTGTATCATTATCCATTCATCCTTCTTTTTTAGGTATATACATGTTTTTAAATTGTTCCATCCTCAATACTTTTAAAAAAGCAAACCCATTTTAAGGGAACATCCCAAACTCTTACCCATTTTCAAGTACAATATATAATCTATTTTTAATCCACCATTATTTTTACAAAACCTATATTTGTTAAAAAAATTTATTGATTCCATACTTGTTTTTATAAATTATTATACCATTTTATGTCTTAAATGACCTTTGATATTTTCTTTTAACCGCATTAAAATATTTAATTTCTAAATTTTCTTATGTATTATTTTTACATGTTGTTACTTCATGTTGACCAGAAATTTCATGATATATTACTATTATCCCCTATGATTTTCCATTCATTAACTTATTAATTTATTATATAAACATTTTTATGATACTCCCATTTTTTATGCTTTATGACATGATTATGATACACAATTTTTTCCAGGGGTAACCATTATGATTATATATGATTGGTAATGGATGATTATACTGGAGGAATGAATATTTGTGAAAATATAATGAAGGTTGTTCCTAGATATATCTCCAATTCATTGGGTAATGTTGACCCTCATGAGATGTTATGTGCAACAGTCTTGGCTGTTAGGCTTGACTCATGCTACCATGTGTAATGGTCTTAGTGGTTAATATCGACATCTACTCCTCTATGTGAAATAATCCATGAATCATTATAAATATGTGTTTTATGATTCATCCACATTATTATGACTCCATTATTATAAGATACCATATTTATTTATTGTGATTCCATATGTCCCGTGCCTTTTTATATCATTATTTCATGCCTTCTAATCCATGTGATAAGCTTTATTACAAGTTTTATTCAGTTACTAGTATTTTTAGATCATCCCTTTGTTCTTATTATCCCCATGTTTTCCTATGAATATGTATGATAAAAATTGAATTTAGGATCTCTTTATGATGAATAAACAATGCAATGTTTTATTTATTCCCATGTTTTTAAGTTTTATTGACCTAGTCATCCAAGACACTAGAATCTACAATCCTTGTCTAGTAATATGATGCTTTATTATTCTTAAAATCATGTAATGATATGTGAAAAATGATAGGGTCACTATAGGATACAACAACTATAGGATTATAACAATGAACATAAAATTAATAGACGTTAAGGGAGATGAGAACCTTGTGGCCAATCTTGTAGGTAGACTACCCAACAACGTTGAAGATGAAATTACAAAAAAATAACCATTAAATGATCACCTTCTAGGATAGATGATGCACTTGACTGTTGGATAAGTTCCTTGGTATTCTCACATGGTCAATTATATGGTATCATCTTAGTTAAAATCTTCATTCAATTCCCAATAAAATTAAAAAACGTTAATTAGAATCCCGATATTACATCGATGATGAGACATTTATTTAGAATATGTTCATTGACCATGTGATAAAATATATTATACTGAAATTGAAATTGAATATATCTTTGAGATTTGTGATAGTTAAGCCTGTGGAGTCCAATTTGGACATCAATTTATATAAAGTATGGTTTTATAATCTCGACTTTTTTGAATATCTTTTTAAATATGATAATGAACTTTTCTAAATGTTTGAAAATATCAGTATTATAGAAATATTTGAAAGAGAAAATAATTTCCCTAAAATACAATTAATTTTATAGAATATTATGATGTCTAGGGGATATATTTTAAGGTCCCTTTCCTCATTTAATTAGTAATTCTTAAATCTTTATTTTAGTTGAATATGTTTCAAAATTGGTGAAAAATATTGTATATGACTAAAGATGCATATGTTATTTTTCAATTTTTCAGGGTTAATATATTTTTTCAGTTTAGTGTGCCTATATCCATCATCAGTTATCTAGTGACACCTTTTTTATAGACACCTTTCTGAAGAAGTATGGTTTGTATCATAAAACTTCAACTTGCTATCATCCCCAGATGAATGGTCCTACTAATGTTTCCAACAAGGAAATCAATAGAATTATTGAAAAAATTGTTAAAATGAAAAGGAAGGTTTTTCGTAAGATATTGGAAGATAAATTATTTAATTGCATTATACACTAAAAACCATTATTGTAATGATTCCATATAAGTCAATTTATTGGAAAATTTATCATCTTCCTATGGAATTGGAGCATATGGCATTTTGGAATTTGAGGAAGATGAATTTGGATCTAAAAAATGCCTAAAAAGGAAAAATATTATAGTTTTAGAAGAAGGATGAAATTATAAAGGATGATTTTGAAAATTCTAGGATTTAAAGAGGTCAAAAAATTGTGGCTCATGTTTATCTTATCCAACCAAACGACATAAATCTTGGATACATAAGGATATTATTCAAATCAAGAATCAAGATAATTCCTGGTATAATATATTCTAGAGGGGAAGGTCCATTTACAGTTAATTATTAATATCCATTTAGTGTTTTGTTGATTTTGAATGATAGAGTGAAGGATCTTTCCACTATTAATGGACATAGGTTGATGAAATTCCATGAGACCACCCCATCAGATAAAGTGGTGTAGATCACAATCCTCTAGCCTATTGATCAATATAATCCATTACGTCAACAAATCCTTTAAACATTTATCATTACTGTGATTAAATTTCAAATATTCTTACATGTTAAATCCACATGAATGCATTGGGGACGCTATATAATTTATTTGTGTTGAGGGAACATTTTTTGTTTAGTATTTTCATTTTCTTTCTGGAAACCATTGTGTGTTTTTCAAATATTTCTATGTTTCATTTTTAATTTTTGTGTTTTTTTTACACATCAGAGTTGAAATGATTATATTTTTCATTTTTGAAAACTATATTAATGATTGAAATAATTTATCCCATAAAACATAGATTAAATTAATTTTAAAAATGACTTTCTCTGAAGTTAAAATATTTTATAATTTCTTTCAAAGGCTAATTATTTTTGAATTATATGACTCATGTTATTGTAATTATCATTTAAATGACATTCTATTGATGACATTGAACCCCTTTGTACATATTTATATCATTCACCTTATTTCTTGATAGAACCAATATAATCTTTCATTAACTATAACATGATTTATTGTTATAAAATCATGAAGGTTTGAGGTAGTTTTGTTTTAAATGATTGATCCCTATTTTGGGTTTTTAAATCCACTTTTTCAAAGGAAATAATTTTTATTCTAGATTCCATTTTTCATTTAATCAATTTAGCACTAATATTTCTAGAACTAACTATTTGTTTAGCCTCATTGGATGAAAATTTCCCTATCCATTTTGCTATTGAATTGAACTTGCATGATATAGTTTACATTAACTGTGTGTGAATTTGTATAGTTCTTTGATACAACATTTATTACAAATTTGGGAGGAAAATAAAGTTCATAATCGATTTTTTTACTTCAGAAAAATTCGTTCAATGAAAATAAATTCCTTTTTAGAGCATTAATGATAAATGAAGCTCTGCATTTTTATAGCTTCAAAATTACAATGAAAGTTGTGCCTATCTTGAGTTTTTAAGATGAATTATGTTTGAGAAAATTGAATTTTTTTTATAATGAAATATGGATAGTGTTAGTTGTACTTGTAAATTTAAATGATTCTTGGAACTAATTTTCTGATAATTGTAGTGAGGAGAAGACCATATATTAGTGAAAATTAAAATCATTAAATTTTTATTCACAGAGTGCCAAATCCTCCTTAACCCAACTCATATTTGTCGACATATAAATTATATTAACTGAAATATATATAACATCCCTAAAAATTACTCACTACTCAAAAAAGAACTTGACTCACATTGGGAGGATATATAGTGATTTATCAAGCCTATGGTGACTTTGGCATGGTTTTGGAAGGGAAAATAATTATATAAAATTGACATTTGGAACATGGGAGAAAATTCAAGTGAGGTTGTTGTTTTGTGTTCATGGGTGGAGAAATAATGTGGAAATATATTTAAATATATTAATGTAGAACATTAAATAATAAAATTTAAATTGAAAAATATCATTGGTTTCTTGTTATCAAATTGGTAGATCTAATGGGTATGTGTTTTGAATTCATTTTATTTTGACTTCTTTGCTTAATTGTCCAACAGTCCAAGTGATACGTGTTGGGGAATTGAAATAGATAATATTTACATAATTTTTAATTATTATTTTAATGATTTAATACCTAAATTTTATTAAATTTTTGTTGATTTGAATCATTTTATTATTTATTATTATTTTTGATCTAAAATAGGAAATTTTCATAATTTTGGATGTTTAACAGTTTTCTACCACTTCAGTTTTTTTAGAAAAATATTTACAATTTTGATCCAAATTGGGTTATTTTTTTAGGATTATTATTTTTTTCATGTTATTAAATGTTCTCTTGTAGACCTAGATTAATTTATAAATACATAGGCTCAAAATAAAAATCAATTTGTTGGATTTTTCAAGCCAACAAGAATGGAACCCCAAGTAAACGAGTCATATGTCGTCCAGAAACCTACAAATGAGGTGATTTAATATGGATTGAAAATATGACTTTGATCCTGATTTGTAAATTAAATTAAAAGGAGAAAATAATTAATTAATTCCACATTTTTTAGAATCAAATTTAAGGTAGTTTATGATTCCCCCCATCAAAAAATTGTTTTCTTTAGTAATTTTTGAATAAAGTTATTGAAACTTGTCCAAAGAAGCTATGATATCAAGACAACTTGTTCAGGAAATATAGGAACAAATGTTCATAAGAATAATTCCTTAAAATATTCTATTTACTATGAAAAATAAATTGAAATAGTCATTGGAATAAATCTATAGCATATTTTTTCCACCTCTCAACCCTATAAAGATTTGCACTCACTTCCATTCAATGGTGTTGAAGAGTTGAAAGATATTATGTTCTGTAGGATTTAAACCTTAAAGTAAATTGAATTTTCGACTTTATATTTTTATTAGTTTCATAATTCAATCTTATTGAAAAATCAAATCTATTACCCTTTACCTGGAGAGGAAAAACATTTTATTGATTGGGGATGGGGGAGTTCTTATTTTGTAATATCAAAGCCTTTTTCATTAATTTAAAACAGTCATTTTTCTATATAATGATTTCTATTTTTATTGGTAAAAAATTAAGTTAATGTGATTTTATTCGGTTTTTTAGTATCATTCATTGTTTACATATTTGGTTGAAGTTCTTAAAACTCCCTCCACCCATTATAGTTTGTCTAGATCGAGAATATTGTGGTTGGTGGAGTGTTTCTAGAGATCGTTGGCACATGTGTGGAATTAGTTAATTTTTTATATATTTCAAAGGAGAAAAAAATACTCAACTATGACTTTCTATAATTATTTGGTAATTCATTATGAATTTTCAAGAATATAGGAATGGTATCCGTTGCATCCTTCAACCAATGGTTACTGTCAACTCAATCGAGAAGTATTTCATTTATCGTTCTATTGGAATAGAGGGGGATGATTTTAATGACCATGATGACATTAAAAAAGTTTATCCTACCCTAACCCAAACACTCACTTAATCACTTTGTGTTCAACCATTATTTTAAGTTAATTTATTATTTTTAAAATCAAATAATTTCAAAAACAAACTCCACTACTTTATCTTATTTCAAATGAAAATCATGAGTGTTTTACGATCCTATCTGGAGAAGAACTTGGGTAACAACTAGACTAAATTTTTATCTTATGAAATAATTATTTTTGTAACACCCCATGACATGCAAGTGTTAGTTGGTTATCTCCCTATGGAGAAAAATACCAAGCCATCCACCCAATTTACCCTCACCACAGAAGCTATAAATCTCATTGATTGGAGGGAATGAGATACATGGAAGAATTATTTACCTTTTTATGCTATTTGGGGAATCCAACATGAGAAGATAATCATTATTCCTAGTTATGGTGGAATATCTGGTCTTGAAATCATTTCATATATAGAGCACCACAATTTGGTTGAAACAAACATATGAGATCTGAAATCCTCCATTAATTTGATTTTAATTTAGTTTATATTTATGTATTAGGTAATTAAAATTGTATTATCATACAAAATATCGAGTAAAGATAGTGGTAGTGGGTCATATAGGGTTGATGAGGTAGATTTTCCAACTCAATGTGACCTTGGTGGCCTGACTTATTCCTCATGATTGGGGCCTTATAAGAACCCTACAGTAAGGGGTGTGGTACTGGATATACCCTTGAAATAGGTGTATATACTTGATCCCACCACACATACATGTTCATACTACTCTATATTATTCATTCCTTTAAGAGAATCATTTCCTGAATTTTGTATAGATTGTGATTATTTAAGGATTACATTTTTTAAGGATAGTTGGGCTTTTCTCTAGTCAAAGGATATTGAATTTCCTTGACATAGGTTGCTCAATACACTATAACATATTAATTTTCACAAAATTAATTATGAAATTTCTTCACATCATAATGAAATGGATTCCACCACCCATTCATTCTTGGGAAGGATTCATTGGTATGTGTGAGTGTGATAAATGGAGGTAAAAATGTTGGTGTATATTTATTTTAGTGAAGAGGTAATATTAGATCTTATGATAACCATCTTTTCTACCACTATAATCTTATAACCCTTTTTCATTCCATATTCCCCATTTATAGGATTCTAGGGGTGACCCATTGAGCATTCCATCTATAAAATGTATATTGGGGGGATTGGTTGTTTCGGTGGATGTTCCTGTGGTTTAAAGGTTCATCAAATAAGTCTCTCCTCAGTTATCTAAGGATATGTTAATTTTTATTGAAAATCCTTCAGGAGTATTCCCACACCTCCTTTGCCTAAAATGTCACCTGGATAGTATCTTCATGGGAAATCCTAAGAAGTTAAAAAATTGAGGAAGTTGGAAAATAACTTTACATCTAGGATAATAAGAAATAATTGTATCCTTATTACATAATTTTTATGATATATGTCATTTCATGTTACTGACTCAACTTTTGTAGGGATTTTAAAATGTTATACTAGTCTGGAGGTTCCAACTATTTGATGGCATGCGTCACCTTTCCTTGTTGAGCTAGATGTGGTGGGAGTGAGGACTTCAGTGTAGTCTATACAAAATAAAGATCTAGGACTAATAGGTTTTTTTATTGGAATGGATGTCGAGGGAGATAATTCCTATCTCTAGGTACAACTAACCTTCTCCCAGATAGTGCAATTGTGGGTGAATTAGTAATGTGGGCCCAAGAAGACGTAAGTTCAACTATTTCTCCCAGTTAACTCATGGTAATTCAAGTTAACTCAGTATCTATGAGTGATGATATATAAGATATTGAGATCGATGAAAATTCACCCATTACATATGGATCCTCGAGAGAGTTTTATTTTGAGGCCAACCTATAAGCTAGAGAGGCAGTTCTTGAAATTCCTACCAATAGGTTGATGATGACTAAGGAAGTTAGTTCTATAGAAAAAGTATGTGTGTATCTCAACTAATTATCCACTTTTAATTTGTCCTTAGAATGTATTGATTATTGGATAACCAAATTCGAATGAATTGGAATAAGTATTTAAAATCCCAGATACTTAAAATTTTGAAATCATCTAATCTTACCCGAGATTTGATTATTATAGAGAACTCTCATCTAGAATATCTGGATGACAGGCCTTACCCTGTTGACAAGGTCCAATAATAAGTTCTTACCTCTAAAAGATTTTATGAAGAAGACTAGGAGACTGTGGAAAAAATTCCATGTTTCCTAGAAGACAGTGTGAAGGAATATATTGAAACTTATTTCTCATATATCTTTGTCTAATCATCCATTAATTATTCCCATGAATCCCTACATGTCATCATGGTTTTAGGGGGTCCAACCACCATTCGATACCTATCAAGGTGGAATATGTGGTTTTTTGAGTTAGTGTGGGAATGATTTAGTCTCAACTCACAATCGTGGTGTCTATGACCTATTTTTATAACACTAGAAATATTCTTCTTAATAATGATTCCACGAAAGGCAGCGTAGAAGTATATCACCAAAGTCACATTTCAGAAAAAATCATCATTTAAGAATAAATTTTTCTAGATATTTATCCACAGAATCCATAATTTGATCATGTTGAAGCAATGACTAATGAAGGTTAGTCGAAGGTGTATGTGGTAAAGAAGGCTGTAAAAGATGATATAGACCAGGAAGTGGAATTATGTAATGAAGTAGAGATATAGGCTACATCATTTTCATAACAATGCTGGCTAGTAGAAGATTTTGATCATGTAATGATTTAGATATTTAAATCCTTAATACAAGACATGTAAGAGAAATGACTCATTTATGTGGAGATACTCTGATTTTTTGAAGATCCTCTATCTTTATGATATAGGAAATGAAAAAGTGTTTTTTATCAATCATATATCTATGTGTTTTATCATTCAATTGAAATTTTAAGAGTAATAATATAGTTGGATTACTTTTCAGGATTTCCAAGTTTTATTGAATTTAACATTCAATTATGTGAACATTAAAATTGTATTTAATTTTTCTTAGGTTATATGACCAAGAGTGTTTATACTCTATTTTTCCCAGGTTTCAATTTGAAATTTCTAAACATGAAAAGTGTTACATCCCTTTTCTTTGGAGGTTTTTGGGTCTTGCAAGACCGACCAATGCAACTAGAGTTATTGGTAGAATATATTTGAAAAATAATTCTGATATTAAAAAACTCAAATTTGGATTTCAAACCATGAATATAAAACCCCTATGTGTATTTGATTCATGTGCAGTGAGAGGGGGATTTTACTCTTAGCATGTTGCTATAAACTATAGAACATGTTCTAGAATATTCTATGTAAGTTGAACTCATACAATGTAAATGGGGTAATAATATTATGAGGTGTAAATGGTTTATATTTAAATGATATAAAAACAATTTCATAATTCAATTGTAGTAAAGAAAAGAAGTACACAATAGATGGGAAATGAGGAAATGTTTGTTGTATCTAAATATATAAAAAAAAGAAACCCAACTGTGATAATCAATGTGAATATCTAATTCCTCTAAGATCACATGAGTCATTCTATGTGTGAGAATCAAGAGGGAACTTAGAATGTCATTTATATCCACATGGGAGTGCATGACATAGAAAATTTGGGGCTATTTTCACTATAATCAGATTTTCTATAGGGTCATGATTGAAGTCAATGAAACCTCATATTTGGATAGGATAGTCATGACCAACGAATCCTTATGAATGGATGGGATGCATTTATAGATAGAATAATTATATAATCGAAGGGAATTCTCATATTTCATCCTGGAATAGGATTGGAATTTTGGGAGTAACAAAATCTACTTCAAATTACATTTTCATGGATCTAGCTCTCATGTTGGTAACGGGTTGTAGAGAATAGGTCATGTGTCATGGATTTTATTGCCATGCTAAAAAATTGTTATATAGTTTATAGTCATGTGATGCGGGTCTTTCCTTATATTTTAAAGTTGCAGTCCTTGGATGAATTCCATATAGATAAATTTCACTGCGGCAAGGACAATACAACATAGTTTAATAACATGTTGTAGGGACATAAATGATCTTCTATTCCATGTTGATATGGACTATAATGTTATATAATTATTTAGGTATGATAAGTGATATGAGATATGTATGAAATTAATGAATGCATATGATGTTTTAAAAAAGTTTTCTAGAATACTATTGGGAGGTAATACAAATATATAAGATGTATCTCTTGAGGATGAAAGTGATTTTGGTTAAAAGACCTTTCGAGGGACACATTAGCATAATCGAACTGGGGAATATTATTCACAGTAAACAAATGTTTTCCTTAAGAATATGAAATTATATTTTTTAAGGTCATAGGGTACTTATGGATATTTATATTTTCCTAGACATAGATATTGATTTATATAAGGTAGGTTCTTGAGGTTGGAAGGCTCATTTCATTTCAAAATAACTCAATCAGGGGGGGAAATTTTTATTATGTAAATTTAAACCATATGTAGGGGATATATTTGTTTGTCCTATACCATGACATAGGGTTTTAGCATCAATACTTTTCATATCAAAGGGAGTATCAATACACACATACTTATTGGAATGATTCCTCACATTGATCATTTTTTGTGTCTGGAGAGGCAATATTTTTATAGCAATACAGACTCAAAAAAAGGGTGAGAACCCCTAATGGGACCTCCTATATCATCAGACTCATAGATAGAAGAGTGAGAATATTTTTATATTATGGATGGACTAGGATTCATGATCTGATCGTCACTATGTATCCTGTCAAATCTAGAATCAATCCTCACATAGTTCTTGGATGGAGTGTAGTAGTTTAGTGTCTTTGGAAACTCGAAACATAATCTTTTAATCACGGTAAAATATTTTCAGCATATCCCATAAAGATCTTCCCCATTTGTTTTCATACCTAAAATCATTCTTTATATCCTGGGGAAAAGAAAACATATAAAGGGTTATCTCAAATTCTCAGTAATGGTAAGCATGTAGAAAATAGAACAGATCATATACATTTGAACTTAAAAAACTTCAACATAGTGTTTAAACATCAAAATCTTGAGGAATGACATAAAACATGGCAGAATGTAAGGCATAGATCATAAAGAAACATTAATCATGATAAAATTGAATTGGAATAAAACATGTAATTGTGGAAAACCATTAAGCACATTTTATGATTTCCATAGTAGCCAAGGCATTACTGCCAAGACCATCTTAGTGGACAAAGTTCCTTTATGGATCGAGTTCACTCCTCTTTCTAGTCCTGTGTCCCTAAACCAGATTTACTTATTGTTCCAGCCATGTCTATCTCATGAGATATAAATATTTACCCAATGCACTGGAGTGAGATATAGGTCCCACCCATCTCATAATGAAATCATTCTTACTTGTTCCACAACATTAACATAAATCATTCATCATTACCCAAAGTATAAAATGGGCTTCATAAACATCATCCCATCATAACATAATCCATAAAAAATGGATATCATTTCATCATAAGAAAATTGAAACCATGTACATTATAGAGACATTATACTTGAAACATAAACATATGAACTAATGTCATCTTAGATGGAAAATGGGTTTGATAAAACACATGAAATGAATTCTTGAGGAAAATATCCTTTTTTTCAAAAACATTTTATTTTCACAAAATGCTATGGAAATTTTAATGAAAATGATTTTGATGAAAATAGTCATGAAATCTTGTAGAGTAAGATTCATGAAAATAAGGCATTATGAAACCGTAAAAATCCATTCATGTCGTATAAGTTAAAAAAACATTCTCCTCGTAATTTTGTTGGAAAAGTCAAAATGTTCCATGTATGGTAAAAAAAGAAAGATTCCATCCATAACACATGGTAAAAGTAAAAAATGGGTAAAAAGGGATTTAAACATAAATGAAACCATTTTTACAAAACACGGACATGGATGATAAATATAACCCCTGTAAATACTTAAAATAAACAATCTCGGATAAAAACGAGATTGGAGAAGTTATACCTTACCTTAAGTCTGATATGCTTCGTACATATCCGAACCTCATGTATAATGATTTAAATAATGTCACTGACTTATTATATAATCATATTCACTGTTATGATATAATAAATGGTTCACTTATGACTTTATATTACCCGTTCTTTTGTAAATTCCATGTTAATGTAGTGTTTTGGGTAAAATAATTTTATTTATTGTACATGTTTGGACTTGTTGTTCTTGATATTATTATTAATTATATCATGATTTAATTACTTCCAGAATTTAAATAATGATTTATATATAATATTTATTATGTATATATATATAATAGATAGATAAATGAAATGAAATACACCGTTCATGGAGGCGGTAGGCCGCACGTACGCATGAACGCTATTTCATTTTCCTTATTGACTTGAATAGAAGTAAGTAGATGAAATATATATATATATTCATAAATGAAATCTTTTTATCATGTCATTTATTACATTATTATTCATTATAAATACTTTATAATCATTCTGGAGTGGTTAACATGGAGAATGAATCTCATCGAGTCGTGGAGATGGTAATCCGTATGTACGCACCAGCGATGATATCGTTCCCATAACTATTGAATTTAATTGATGATATAATATCTCAGAATAAGTATCATGTTATATTAACCATATATAGTTATTATTTACACCATTATACCAATCCAAGTAAGGTGGTGGTGGAAAAAAATATTACACCACGACGTGGAGACGGTATTCCGTACGTACGCACGCGTGGTGATTTCGTTTTCCATAGGATTGATAGAAGGTGAAATGGGGTTGCTTCATATTTATAATAAAATATCAGTATATTAGTGATAATTATGTTAATAATCTATAACGAAACAACTAAAGAAGAAGAAGAAGATGATGAAATAAACTTGAATGAATTTGTAGAAGAGATTACCTCTTCTTCGACGCACCTCTTTTAAGATTCCCCTTAAGCCACTAGAGTTGGTCTTTTTAGGATACAAGAACCTATATAATGTTTATAGGGAAGTTAATAAGGGAAATGGGCATGGGATGGATGATCTTGAATTCTCCGAATTTTTTAAAGAGCTAGGAGGAGGTACCCTTCTATAAGTAATGTGAGGGGCACCTTAGGAAAAACATAAAATATTATTTTATAATAACTTCATATTCGGTTTATAATAGCTCTAGATTTATTTATTTCCAAGATAAAGTGGGGATGGGTCTAAATCCTCTCAAACAATAGGTTTTAGTCAAGTTTAGGATACTATTTTAACCTTATCATTTAGATTTAACTCTAAGTTAAATAATTTATCTTTTATCGTGTCTTCTTGTTTTCTTACATTATATGGTTAATAAACATACAATAACAAGACAATAGAACCACAAGTGGTTCATTATTAAGATATATAAACTTATCTAAGTCATTTGGCCGAACCTCGGATTTTTTAGGAATAGGACAACAATTAATAATATAATATTTTTTTAAAAAATATTTTATGTCAATTTTGACACTATTTGATAGTAGATTTTTTTGAAAATCATAACAGACTGATTAGTTTGAAAAAATTCAATTAAATCAATAATAACATGTCATATTAACCTAAAAATTATTATAATTTATAAAAAGTCTCCAATTAAATTTATTTGGGTATTTATAACATCAATTATGTTAATATTTCATTTACACTGTAATTACTGCATCATCATTGTGTTATAAATAAATTAAATTATTTAATCTCTAAAAATTATAAATAAACTATCATTATGTAGGAAATCTGTTTATCTTTTTACTGAAAATTTATAGTCGAATTTATCATATGTATAACCCTATATTAAAAATGTATTAGTTATTAAACTTTGATTTTTACTCTTTTAAATCTTCTTTGAATTAAATAATAATAAATGTCCTAATCTAATCCAAATGGACCTAAATGATAATATTATATTTCTAAGGTTGTTTTTGGTCATATTATACTTATTTAATAGAATTAGGACATTTGTTAGGGTAATAATTATATCATTTTTACCCTTAATTACCCTGTTTACTTTTAATAGTTGTAAATAAATGTAAAAAGTTACTATTCACCAAAAATCATTTTTATCTTATTGAACCATATTTTACTCCTTCACATTATCCATGTCTCTCGGATTTTCGAAATTCCACTCAAAAAAGCGGTAAAATTATGTTTTATGTAAATTTTCAAATTCTCTTAGGAGGTGGGTAAAAGACGGTGAAAAGTTCAATAAAATTTTTATATATCTAAAATTATTATAAAATGACTCCAATAAATTACATTAAACTTATATAGGTATTATGTATCAATATTGACCTAAAATAAATTTAAATAAAATATAAAATTATTTAAATAAAAAGTGGGTTTTTAAATAGTAATCCAGTTGTAACAACCTGAGATTTTATGAGATATATTATTTTTAATTTCATTGATGTGTTCTATTATACACTACACCATGATTATCTTGTTCTATGCGCAACATCGTATTAGCTTGCAGTATACACAACACTAATCTTGGATTGTGTTACACAGAATTTCAAGTTCATTTGAAAGAAGTTATTTTACGCAACATTGAGTGTATATATATATATATATTCAATGTCTAAATGAAATATGGTTGGATTCTATTATATATAACAACAAATTAATCTTTCAGTATATTCAAACCTAACTTGGCTTTCATTACACGCAACCACGACCTTCCACGATAGAGTGTGTTATACGCAGTACCAAGTTTCACTAAACGAGATATTATTATAATATTATTATAAACAAGCCGTTACGAATAGTAATACCCACTTTTTGAAAATTTATAAATTTTATCTTTTAAAATGGACTTTATTTTTTGGATTCGTAATATCAAAATTATCCTAGGTTGATTTATTGGTATTTTTATGAAAACTTTCAATTTTTGATGAATAGTGAAAAAACTAGTTTGCTATTTAAAAACCGACTTTTTATTTAAATAATTATTTATTTTATTTAAATTTATTTTTTGGTAAAAATTGATACATAATACTTATATATGATCAATGTAATTCATTTGAGTCATTTTATAATAATTTTAGATTTATAAAAATTTTATTGAACTTTTCACCGTCTTTTACCCACCTCCTAGAATAATTTGGAAATTTACAAAAAATTTAATTTTACTGATTCTTGTGAGTGGAATTTCAAAAATCCGAGAGAAACGGTTAATGTCAAGGATTAAAATGTGGTTCAATAATATAAAAATAATTTTTTGGGGAGTAGTATCTTTTTAGTTTTATTCACCACTGTTGAAAGTAAATAGGAAAATTAAGGGTAAAAATGATTTTATTATTACCCTAAGTCATGTCCTAATTTTATTGGATAAGTTTAATTCGACCAAAAACAACCTTAAGAATAAAATATTACCCTTTAGGTCTACTTGTATTAGATTAGGACATTTATTATAATTTTATTTAAAGAATAGATAGAAGAGTTAAAATCAATGTTTAATAACTAAAAAATTTATAATATTGAGATATATATTAGATAAATAAAAATATTAATATTAATTAGAAATAGAAAAAGATTTCATACATAATTGTCTTTTATTTATAATTTCTAGACATTAAATAATTTAATTTGTTTATGACACAATGATGATGCAGTAATTACCTTATTAATGAAATATTAAAATAATTGATGTTATAAATACCCAAAGAAATTTAATTTCAGAGTTTTTATAAATTCCACTAATGTTTTAGGTTAATATGAGATGATATTATACATTTAATTAACTTTCTTGGAACTAGTCATTCTGTTATGATTTTCACAAAAATAAATTACCAAATAGTGTCAACATTGACTTAAAATAGTTTTTAAAACAAATATTATATTATTTATTGTTATTATATTCCTAAAAATCTAATGTTCAGCCAAATTCTTTATATATTGTTAAATATATTAATAATGAACCATTTGGGGTTTGTTTGTCTTGTTATAGTAAGTTTATTAACCATATTGTGTAAGAAAACAAGAATACACAATAAAAGTTAAATTATTTAACTTGGAGTTAAATCTAAATGATAAGGTTAAAATGGTTACCTAAACTTTTCTAAAACCTATTGTTTTATTGGATTTCTAACCATACCCACATTATCTTCGAAAAAAGTCACTTTCGAGCCATTAAAAACTGAATGTGTCTTTATTATAAAATAATATTTTATGTCTGTCCTAAAGTGCCCCTCTCCTCCCTTATAAAAGGGCACCTCCTCCCTCTCATCCTCACACCACATTGAGCCTTCAAGCCCAGATAAACCCTTCCCATTTCTCTTCTAAACTTCTCTATAAACATTCTAGAGGTTCTGGTCTTCTCAAAAGATCAACTCTAGTTCCTTAATAGGAAGCTTAAAAGAGGTGTGTCGAAGAAGAGGTAATCTCTTCTACCGATTATTTCAAGTTTCTTCATTCTTCAACTTCTTCTTCTTTAGTTGTTTCATTATCAAGTAATAAAATCAGTGTCACTAATATACTGATATGTTATTATAAATATGAAATAACCTCTTTCACCTTCTATCCGTCCTACTGAAAAAAAATCACCACGCGTGCGTACGTACGGAATACCATCTCCACGCCGTGGTGTAATCTGATTATCCACCGCCACCTTACATGGATAGGTATAATGGTGTAAAGAATAACTATATATTTTTATTATAACATCTTATATATTCTGAGATATTATATCATCCACTCCAATTCAATTCAATAATTATGGGAACGATATCATCGCTCGTTCGTACGTACGGATTACCGTCTCCACGACTCGATGAGATTCATTTTAAATGTTAACCATTCAAGAATGATTATAATGTATATATAATGAATAATAATGAAATATATGACGTAATGAAGCTACTGGATTTATGTATATATATATATATATATATATGTTATCTACTTACTTCCGTTAAAGATAATAAGGAAAGGAAAACAGCGTTCATGCGTACGTACAACATACCGTCTCCATGAACAGTGTGTTTCATTTCATTTATCTATATATTACATATATACTGAATATATGTGACATATAAATCATGTTTTACATTCTGGAAGTAAGTAAAGCATTATATAAGTAATAATAATATCAAGAACAAAACGTCCAAACACGTACGATAAATAAAACAATTTTACCAAAAACGATGCTTTAACATGGGATTTACAAAAGAACGGGTAATATAAAGTCATAAATGAACCATATATGATATCATAACAATGAATAATATTCTGTAATAAGTCAATGAAATTATTTAAATCATTATACAGGAGTTTCGGATACGTACGAAGCATATCAGACCTAAGGTACGAGATAACTTCTCCAATCTCATTTTTATCGGAGATTGTTTATTCATAAGTATTTACTAGGGTTATATTTATCATCTATTTCACTATTTTCTAAAAAAAATTCATGTATGTTCAATGTCCTTTTTAACAATTTTTTACTTTTACTACATGGTATGTAATGAATCTTTCTATTGTTTATGTTATGAGGTACTTTTTTGACTTTTCCGGATAAAGTATGAGAAGAATGTTTTTTAACTTATATGACATGAATGGATTTTTACGGTTTCATAACGCCTTATTTTCATGAATATTACTCTAAATGATTTATGAATACTTTCAACAAAATCCTTGTCTTCTAAAATTTCATTTCATTTTGTAAAAAGAAAATGATTTTGAAGAAGAAAGTATATTTTCCTCAAGAATTCATTTAAAGTGTTTTGTCAAATCTATTTTCCATCTAAGATGACATTATTTCATATGTGTATGTTTTAAGTATAATTTCTCTATGATTTACATGGTTTCACTTTTCATATGATAAAATGATATCTATTTGTTTTATATGTATTATGTTATGATGGGATGTAGTTTATGAAACCCATTTTATTCTTTGGGTTATGATGAATGATTTCTGTTTATTTTGTGGCACACATAAGACTGATTTCATTATTAGATGGGTGGGAACTATATCTCCCTCCAATAAATTGGCTAAAGAGTTATATCTCATGAGATAGACATGGCTAGAATAGTAAGTTAATCTCGTTCAGTGATACAGGAATGGAACGAGGAGTGAACTCAATTCATGAAGGGACTTTGTCCACTAAGATGGTCTTGGCAGCAATGCCTTGGATAATATGGAAATCATATCAAGTGATAAATGGTTTTACACAATTAAAAGTTTTATTCCCATGAAATTTTATCATGATTGATGTTCCTTTATGATATATGCCTTACGTACTTCCAAGATTTATGTCTTTTCTCACAATTTTGATGTTTAGATTTTATGTTCATATTTTTGCATTCAAATGTTTATGGATTGTTTAATGTTCTCTATGTTTACCCTTACTGAGAATTTGAGCTCACCCTTTTTATCTTTTATTTTCCCCTGGAAATAAAGAATGGTTTTAGGTATGAAAACAAAATGGGACAATCTTTATGGGAGATTTTGAGGATCTTTCACCATGATTAGAAGATTATATTCCTAGTTACCAAAGACACTAAACTATTATGGTCCTTGTGTGTCTGTTTTTTTATGTATTAAGTATTCCGTAAAAGTAATGTAATCTCCATGTACATCAGGTTTGGGGTCTCTACAGTTGGTATCAGAGGAAAGGGTTAGACAACCATTGGAACCTAGGATGGGAAAAAATTAGTGAGATCCCCAGAGATATTTCTGTGGTATATCTAGGGATGTCCCTATAGTTAAGAATAAGTATAAGTTATAGTCCTAGAATTATGGTAACGATATTAGAACTAAAACTAAGATGTTAGATATTGGAGTTAATCCCCCTCAATTATGATTTTTGCCTCTCACACAACTCTTTTTGGGTTTTATAAAATATCTGGAAACATGATGATTCACGATAATGGAGTATATGATAGACAATGGAATGATATTATTCAAAAGCAACCAAATGAAATTGGATTTGGAAGTCAACATATCATTATTATTCCTAACCAGAAATCTCATAATATGATCAATAATTTCAAATTTGATAAGTTTACCAACTCAGCAATTAAGAGAAATATAGAGTTTCATGATGAACATAGAGGAAATAAAGTTCAATTCCACTCATGGAAATATTGTGGGAAGAGGCATCAGAGAGAATGTTTCAAAGGAACTGGAAGATGCTATGGGTGTGGAAAAGAAAAACACAAATCCAGTAATTGCAAAGGAAAAGGATCAGTTAACACCATTGACAAGGATAATGGTATTGCTAAGACATTAACAATGGTTAAATGTTTTAAATGTGGAATGTATGGTCATTATGAAAACCAATTCCCTAAGTGAAAATCTCATGAAGAGAATCAGCATGGTCGTATGGGTAGTTTTTATGTTGTTGATGATGAAGAGACTACAAATGATATATGAGATGAAAGAAATGATGAAGCTCAGTCATTGGTTTAAGAAGGTGGGGTAATGATTGTATTTTTATCAAGAATAATGTATGGTACTATAAAATAAAGAAAAATATAAGGATTGTTACACTGCAGTCTTTACTTGAGTATATGATTAATGGTACCGGTAACCATGAAAGGTTACTTCATATATTTTTGTAAAGTATATGATATGCGAATAATGAAGGGATTATGAGATAATGAGATGTTTTATAGTATTGATGAGCTCATATCTGATATAAGGACAATGGGATATCATGGTTTGAGTATATAAAAATTTTGGTATTTTGGTATGTGGAAAGAGTTAACTTTTGACAACATTCATGTTTTCACTAAGGGTCAATGGGTATTCATTTTTCAAGAGAATACATGATTAAGGTATTCATATGTTTGGAATGTGACCAACAAGATATATCTTATGATATATGGGGGATAAATGATGGTATTCACGTGCTTGTAATGTGACCATTCAAGTAATCATTTTCTTTATACTATAAGCATGGACATAAGTATTTTGGATAAACCTAATGATTTGAAATGGATTATGATAGACATAAGTTAGTATTGTTTAAGGCTAGAACTATTTTCGATATTATTGATGGAATGTTATAATTATGTAGTTTTAAAAAAAGGACTACCCGTAGGATGGGCGAAAACTCGTCGCGTCAGACAAGGCTGTGGGAATCAAACCCACAATCAAAGTGCGACGAGAATTTAACGCCTACCACTGGCCCACAGGAAGTCCCTAGTTAGTAAAAACGAGTATTATATTATTAAGAGGTATGATAGATGAAGTATAAGTCAATTTTTGGAACCATATACGATTAATCTCACCATAAGATGGACTTATGTATATAACGTTTTCTAACCTTATGTTGGAGATAGATGGAATCACCTATCATTCTATCACATGATCTGTTAACACTTCACAAATAACAAATTCAACTTCATTTCATTAAGAGATGAAGTGGAAATTGTTCAAGGAATGAACAACAGTGAGATTGTGCCAAAATCATGTATGTATTTCTTTTAATTCATTAACATTAGGGAAATGATCTTAAAACCGAAAATGTTGTTCTAGTGTCCTCATATCCGATGAATCCGATGGTACCTTCGATCATCACAAATTTATGGTTTTGTGATTGTTGTCTTTTTCATATGAAAGTTCTCTACCACTCTCCATCAGAACATGATGGTTATATTTCTCTTCCATATCCATATTTTCACCTATGTTATCCTATGTGGAAACCGACGATTAAGTTAATTTGGGTAATTGTTACGTTTCATACATTAGTTTTCAAAATTAAGATTTAGTATTCCTTTTTACGATTTGGGTTTCTATTAAAGAAAATTTCACGAAGTAAACGATTTATAACCCCGATGAATTTTGTGGGAGAAATTCATTTTAAGGGGGTAGAATGTAACACCCCGACATTTTATGAGATATATTATTTTTAATTTATTTGATGTGTTCTATTATACACTAAACCAATATTATCTTGTTATATATGAAACACTCTATTAGCTTCCAGTATAAACAACACTAATCTTGGATCGTGTTACACACAATTTCAAGTTCGTTTGAGAGAAGTTATTTTACGGAATATTGAGTGTATATATATATATATATATATTCAATCTATAAATGAAATATGGTTGGAATCTATTATACACATCAATAAATGAATCTTTCACTACACACAACCCTGACTTGACTTTCATTACACGCAACCGCGACCTTCCATGATAGCATGTGTTATACGCAATACCAAGTTTCATTAAAGGAGATATTATTATAATATTATTATGAACTAGCCGTTACGAATAGTAATACCCAGTTTTTGAAATTTTATAAATTTTATCATTCAAAATGTACTTCATTTTTTGGATTAGGAATACCGAAATTAGCTTAGGGTGAATTTTTGGTATTTTTCTGAAAATTATAAATTTTTGATGAATAGTGAAAACAATGGGCTACTATATAAAAACCAACTTTTTATTTAAATAATTATTTATTTTACTTAAATTTATATTATGTAAAAATTGATACATAATACCTATATAAGTTCAATGTAATTCATTGGAGTCATTTTATAATAATTTTAGATATTTAAAAATTTTATTAAACTTTTCACCGTCTTTTACCCACCTCCTATGAGAATTTGAAAATTTACATAAAACATAATTTTACCACTTTTGTGAGTGGAATTTGTAAAATCCAAGATACACTGTTAATATCAAGGAGAAAAATGTGGTTCAATAAGATAAAAATAATTTTTGGTAAATAGTAACTTTTTACTTTTATTTACAACGGTTAAAAGTAAATAGGGTAATTATGGGTAAAAATGATATTATTATTACCCTAAAACATGTCCTAATTCTATTGGATAAGATTAATTCGACCAAAAACAACCTTAGAAATAAACTATTACCCTTTAGGTCCACTTTTATTAGAGTAGGACATTTATTATTATTTTATTTAAAGAATAGTTAAAAGAGTTATAATCAAAGTTTAATAACTTAAAAATTTTTAATATAGGGTTATAAAATAGGTAAATTACACTAAAAATATTCATTAGAAATATAACATGATTTCCTACATAATGGTGTTTAATTTATATTTTTTATACATTAAATATTTTAATTTATTTATGACACAATGATGATGCAGTAATTGCCTTATTAATGAAATATTAACAGAATTGATGTTATAAATTACCAAATAAATATAATTTGAGACTTTTTATAAATTCTGATAATTTTTTAGGTTAATATGACTATTTATTATTGATTTAATTATCTTTTTTCGAACTAATCATTCTTTTATGATTTTCAGAAAAATAAATTTCCAAAGTTTCAAAATTGAAAGAAAATTGTTTTTAAAACAAATATTATATTACTAATTGTAATTATATTTCCAAAAATATGAGGATCATCCAAATGACTTAGATAGGGTTACATATATTAATAAAGATCCACTTGAGGTTCGTTTGGCTTGTTCTAGAATTTTTATTAACCATATAGTGTAAGAAAACAAGAAGACACAGTAAAAGATAAATTATTTAACTTCGAATTATGTCTAAATGATAAGGTTAAAATGGGGACATAAACATGTCTAATACCTATTGAATGATAGTATTTCGACCCATCCCCACTTTATATTCTAAATAAGTCACTTTGGATCCATTAAAAACCGAATGTGACTTTATTATAAAATAATATTTTAATTTTTTCCTAAAGTGCCCCTCTCCTCCATTATAAAAGGGCACCTCCTCCCTCTCCTCCTCACACCACATTGAGCCTTAAAGCTCGGCCAACCCCTACAAAGCTCACTTATACACATCGATAGAAACATTCTGGAGGCTTTTTCTTCTCAAAATACCAACTCTAATTCTTTAAGAGGAAGCCTAAAAGAGGTGCGTCGAAGAAGAGGTAATCTCTTCTACCGATTCTTTCAAGTTTCATTCTTCTTCAACTTCTTCTTATTTAGTTTTTTCATTATAAAGTAATAACATAAGTATCACTAATATACTTATATTTTTTTATAAATAAGAAATAACCCCATTTCACCTTCTATCCATCCTACGGAAAACAAAATCACCGCGCATGCGTACGTACGGAATACCATCTCTACGCCGTGGTGTAATCTGTTTTTCCCCAACCACCTTACTTGGAGGGGTATATTGGTGTAAAGAATAACTATATATAGTTATTATAACTTCATATAGATTCTGCGATATTATATCATCCAATTCAATTCAATTCAATAATTATGGGAACGATATCATCGATCGTGCGTACGTACGGATTACCGTCTCCACGACACGATGAGATTCATTTTCCATATTAACCATTCAAGAATGATTATAAAGTATATACAATGAATAATAATTAAATATATGACATAATTAAGCTACTTGATTTATGTATATATATATATGTCATCTACTTTCTTCCATTCATGTTAATAAGGAAAGGAAAACAACGTTCATACGTACGTACGGCCTACTGCCTCCATGAACGATGTGTTTCATTTCATTTATCTATCTATACTATATATATATATACTGAATATATATGATATATAAATCATGTTTTACATTCTGGAGGTAATTAAATCATGATAAAAGTAATAATAATATCAAGAACAACAAGTCCAAACACGTACGATAAATAAAACAATTTTACCCAAAACACTGCTTTAAAATGGAATTTAGAAAATAACGGGAAATATAAAGTCATAAGTGAACCATATATTATATCATAATAATGAATAACATTCTTTAATTAGTCAATGAAATTATTTAATTCATTATACAGGAGGCTCTGATACGTACGAAGCATATCGGACCTAAGGTAAGGGATAACTTTTCCAATCTCATTTTTACCTGAGATTGTTTATTCGTAAGTATTTACTGGGGTTATATTTATCATCCATGTCCCTATTTTCTAAAAATTGTTTAATGTATTTTCAATGTCCTTTTTACAAATTTTGGACTTTTACTACATGGTATGTAATGAATCGTTCTTTTGTTTATGTTACGAGGTACTTTTTTGACTTTTTTGGCAAAAGTACGAGAAAAATGTTTTTTTAACTTACACGACATGAATAGATTTTTACAGTTTCATAACTCCTTATTTTTATGAAGATCACCCTAAAATATTTCTGAATATTTTCAAAAAAATACATGTCTTCTATAATTTCATTTCATTTTGTGAAAATAAAATGATTTTGTAGAAGAAAGTATATTTTCCACAAGAATTCATTTCAAGTGTTTTGTCAAAACTATTTTCCATCTAGGATGAAATTATTTCATATGTGTATGTTTCATGTATTATTTATCTATGATTTACATGGTTTAACTTTTATTATGATGAAATTATATCCATTTGTTTTATATGGATTATGTTATGGTGGGATATTGTTTATGAAACATATTTTATTATTTGGGTTATGATGAATGATTTATGTTTATTTTGTGGAACACATAAGACTGATTTCATTATGAGATGGGTGGGACGTATATCTACCTCTAATTCATTGGGTAAAGATTTATATCTCATTTGATCGACATGGCTGGAATGGTATGTTAATCTGGTTCAGTGATACAGGACTGGAATGAGGAGTGAACTCGATTCAAAAAGGGACTTTGTCCACTAAGATGGTCTTGGCAACAATTCCATGGATACTATGAAAATAATATCATGTGCGTAATGGTTTTGAAAAATTACATGTTTTATTCCCTTGAAATTTTTTCATGATTCATGTTCCTTTATGATATATGCCTTACATACTTCCAAGATTTATGTCTTTGCTCATGATTTTGATGTTTATATTTTATGTTCAAGTTTTTTCATTCAAATGTTTATGGATTGTTTAATGTTCTCAATGTTTACCCTTACTGAGCATTTGAGCTCACCCTTTTTATGTTTTCTTTTCCCTAGGATATAAATAATGGTTTTATGTAAGAAAACAAAATGGGAAGATCTTTATGGGAGATGTTGAAGATCTTTCACCATGATTAGAAGATTATATTCCGATTTTCCAAAGACACTAAACTATTATGGTCCTTGTCTATATATTTTTGTTTTGTTTTAAGTATTCCACAAAATTAATGTAATTTCCATGTATGTCAGGTTTGGGGTCTCTACACCAGTGTTTTCACTATTAATCATATATTGAATGTTTTCAGAAAAATAATAAATATTCACCCTAGGATAATTTTGATATTCGGAATCCAAAAATGAAGTCAATTTTGAATGATAAAATTTAAAAAATTTAAAAAAATTCGGTATTTCTATTCATAACGTCTAGTTCATAATAATATTATAATAATATCTCGTTTAGTGAAACTCGGTATTGCGTACTACACACGCTATCGAGGAAGGTCTTGATTGCGTGTAATGCAAGCCAAGTCAAGGCTATATGTAGTGAAAGCTCTGTTTGGTGTTGGGTATAACATAATCAAAACTTATTTCATTTATACATTAGGCAAAATATATACTTAATGTTGCATAGAATAATTTCCACAAAATGAACTTAAAATTGTGTGTAAAACGAGACAAGAATAGTGTTGCATAGACTGAAAGAAAATATGGTGTTGCATATAGTACAAGGTAATCTTGGTGTTGTGTATAATAGAATAAATCAATGAAATTAAAAATAATATATCTCATAAAATCTCGGGGTGTTACATTCTACCCCCTTAAAATAAATTTCTCCCTCGAAATTCGTCGGGGTTATAAATTGTTTACAACTTGAAAGTTTCATTCGTAGAAACCGACATCGTAAAAGGAATACTAAAACATAATTTTAAAAAGTAAAGTATGAAATGTAAAGGTTACCTAGATTAACTCATCACTGGATTCTCACATAGGATAACATAGGTGGAAATATGGATATGGAAGAAAAATCTAACCATCAAGTTCTGATGGAGAGTGGTAGAGGACATGGCTATGAAAAATCCAAAAATCACAAAGCACTAAATTTGTGATGATTTAAGGTACCATCTAATTCATCGGATATAAGGACACTAGGACAACATTTTTTGTTTTCAAGATCATTTCCCTAAAGATAGAGTATTGTTGAATTAAAAGAAATACTTAATTGATTTTTCTAGAATTTCAACATTGTTCGTGCCTTGAACAATTCCCACTTCATCTCTTAAAGAAATGAAGTTGAATTTTTCATTCGGGAAGTGTTAGCAGATCATGTGATAGAACGGTGGGTTATTCTCTCTATCTCAAATAAAATGTTATAAAAAGTTATAAAATATACATAAGTCCATCTATGGTAAGATTAATCGTATATGGTTCCTAAAATGGATGTATACTGTGTATATCATACCTCATAATAAATTGAAACTAATATATACTAACAAGGGAATTTCTGAAGACCAGTGGTATGCGATAAAGGCCTGTCGCACTTCAGTTGTGGGTTCGATTCGAGCATCCTTGTCCGACGCGACAAGTTGTCACCCATCCTATGGATTTTCATTTTTCTAAAACCACATTATTATAAGCTTCAAAATAATATCAAAAAAAGTTCTAGCATTAAAAAATAATAACTTATGTCCAACATAATCTATTCCTATCTTTAGGCTTATCCAAAATACTTCTGTCCAAGGTCATAGTATAAAGAAAACAATTAACAGAAATTTCATCTGTCGAGCATTTGAATACAATCATTTATCCCCCATATATCATATAATATATCTTTTTGGTTACATTAAAAACATTTGGATACATTAATCATGTATTCTCTTGAAAAATGAATACCCATTGAACCTTAGTGAAAACATAAATTCTCTTAAAATTTAACACTTTCCACATACCAAAATCCCACAAATTTTATAAACTCAATCCATGATATATCTTTGTCCGTATATCAGTCATGAGCTCATGAATACTATTGTACATATTATTTTCTCTTTATCCCATCATTATGCACATATCATCTTCCTTCCAAAAATATTTCAATCACTTTTCCTGGTTACCGATGGCATATTCTTATGGAAAACCACAATGGACCAACACATAGATATTCCAATGTACCATAAAAGTACCTCAACAACATTATTCTTGAATTCCAATACATAAACACTTCATTCCATCCTCATCATGGATTTTCATGGAATAAGTCCTTCCTTGATTTATAAGTAACCTCTTAGGTCAGGGCATTGAGTTGGGTAATGCCCATGTTCTCCACAGATAAGACATTGAACTCCATAATAGTCTGTCACCCTATAACCCTTTTCTCCACACAGATAATATCTTCCCAATCATTTGAGGTATTCCCCAAGGTTATTCATCCCTTCTTTAAAAATCTCAATCTTCCATTCTTTATGCTCCTCAACATGCGAACATGCATAAAATTCCATCTTCCTCTTATTTTATGAATTAGGAATACCGCTAATGTTCACCTTGATAATCATATATCATGATGACTGATTTGGCATAATCACAAAATCTTTCATTCTAGGAATTATGAATTTTTTTTTGCTCACAGTCATCAATTTTTCCATTATTTTCAATGTTGACCCAATTCCTTCTGGTTCCCTTCATTTAATAAAACCAAAATCCATGGTGTAAGAAACATTTAAAAAACCAGGGAACCACATAATCATGAAATGTCACCTATGGTATGTCTAAATTATCACACATTCTTTAAAACATGATAAAATAGGTTCACCCTAGGTTATTCATGATATTCCAAATAACTCTTGGACTGTAACCTATAGTTATACTAAACCTTAGCGACATCCCAAGACATACCTTTGAAATATCTCTAGGGATCTCAATGAAGTTCTCGCATCCTATTTTCCAAAGGTTAACTAAACCATTCCTCTGATACCAACTATAGAGACCCATATCTTGACATACATAGACATTACATTACTTTTGCAGAATACATAATACATAACAAAAATAGACACCAAAGGATCTTAAAAGTTTAGTGTCTTTGGAAACTTGGAACATAATCTTTTAATCATGGTGAAAGATCATCAACATCCACTATACAGATCTTCCTAATTTTTTTCTTACCTAAAAGCTTTCTTTATATCCTGGGGAAATGAAATCATAAAACTTGTGAGCTCAAATGCTCAGTAAGGGTAAGCATGGAGAAAATAGAACAAATCATATACATTTGAACTTAAAAAACATGAACTTAATGTTTAAACATCAAAATCTTGAGCAATGACATAAAACATGGAAGTATGTAAGGCATAGATCATAAATAAACATTAATAATGATAAAATAGCATAGGAATAAAACATTTAATTGCGTAAAACCATTAACCACATGTTATGATTTCCATATTAGCCAAGGCATTGCTTTCCAGACCATCTTTGGGGACAATGTCCCTTTCTGGATCGAGTTCACTCCTTGTTCCAGTTCGGTGTCACTGAACCAGATTAAATTACTATTCCATCCATGTCTATCTCATGAGATATAAATCTTTACCCAATGAATTGTAGGGAGATATAGGTCCCACCCATCTCATAATTAAAGAATTTTTTACTTGTGCCACGACATGAACGTAAATCATTCATCATTACCCAAAGTATAAAAAGGGTTTCATAAACATTATCCCATCATAACATAATCCATATAAAAAAATGTATATCATTTCATCATAAGAAAATTAAAACCATGTAAATCATAGAGACATTATAATTGAAACATACACAAATGAAGTAATGTCATCTTAGATGGATAAAAGTTTTGATAAAACACTTGAAATTAATTATTGAAGAAAATATCCTTTCTTTTTCAAAATCATTTTATTTTCCCAAAATGACATGAAAATTTTAATGAAAATGATTTTTTTGAAAATATTCATGATATCTTGTAGAGTAATCTTCATTAAAATAAGGCGTTATGGAACATTAAAAATTCATTCATGCCGTATAAGTTAAAAAACATTCTCCTCGTACTTTTGTCGAAAAAGCCATAAAGTTCATTGTATGGTAAAAAAAGATTCCTTCCATAATGCGTGGTAAAAGTAAAAATTGGGAAAAATATCTATAAAAATACATGAAACCATTATTATAAAACATGGATTTTGATGATAAATATAACACTAGTAAATACTAATGAATAAAGAATCTCGGATATAAACGAGATTGGAACGTTATCCCTTACCTTAGGTCTGATATGATTCGTATGTATCTGAACCACCTGTATAATGATTTAAATAATTTCATTGAATTATTACAGAATCATATTAATTGTTATGATATCATAAATGGTTCACTTATGACATTATATTACCCATTCTTTTGTAAATTCCATGTTAAAGCAGCGTTTTTGGAAAAATCATTTTATTTATCGTACGGGTTTGGAATTACTGTTCTTGATATTATTATTACTTATATCATGATTTAATTACATCTAGAATGTAAATAATGATTTATATATCATATATATTCAGTGTATATATATATATAATATATAGATAAATGAAATGAAATGCATCGTTCATGGAGACGGTAGGTCGTACGTACACATGAATGCTGTTTTCTTTTCCTTATTGTCATGAATGGAAGTAAGTAGATGACATATATATATATATATTCATATATCCAGTATCTTTATCAGGTAATTTATTACATTATTATTCATTATATATACTTTATAATCCTTCTTTATTGGTTAACATGGAGAATGAATCTCATCACGTCGTGGAGACGATAATCCATACGTACGCAAGAGCGATGATATCGTTCCCATAATTATTGAGTTGGATTGATAATATAATATCTCATAATAAGTATTATGTTATAATAACCATATATAGTTATTCCTTACACCATTATACCCATCCAAGTAAGGTGGTGGTGGAAAAATAGATTACACCACGACGTGGAGACGGTATTCCGTATGTACGCACGCGTGGTAATTTCGTTTTCCGTAGGATGGATAGAAGGTGAAATGGGGTTGTTTTATATTTATAATAACATATCATTCTATTTTTGATACTTATGTTATTAATTTATAATGAAACAACTAAATAAGAATAATTTTATGAAAGAAGAAACTTGAAAGTATCGGTAGAAGACATTACCTCTTCTTCGACGCACCTCTTTTAAGCTTCCTCTTAAGGAACTAGAGTTGGTCTTTTGAAGAGACCAGAACCTCTATAATGTTTATAGGGAAGTTGAGAAGGGATATGGGCAGGGTTTTGCCGAGCTTGAAGCTCCAAATTGTGTAAAGAGAAGAGAGAGGAGGTTCCCTTTTATAAGAGAGCAGAGGGGCACCTTAGAAAAAACCTAAAATATTATTTTATAATAAAGTAATATTCAGTTTATAAAAGCACTAAATTGATTTATTTATAAGATAATGTGGGGATGGGTCGAACACCTCTCAACTAATAGGATTTAGACAAGTTCGGTATACTATTTTAACATTATCATTTAGATTTAACTCTAAGTAAAATAATTTAACTTTTACCGTGTCTTCTTGTTTTCTTACACTATATGGTTCATAAACATACTATAACAAGCTAAACGAACCACAAGTTGTTAATTATTAGTATATATAACCATATCTAAGTCATTTTTCTGAACCATATATTTTTAGGAAAATAGAATAACAATTAATAATATAATAATTGTTTTAAAAACTATTTATTGTCAATTTTAACACTACTTGGTAATTGATTTTTGTGAAAATCATAACATCATGATTAGTTCGAAAAAAGTTAATTAAATCAATACTAACATGTCATATTAACCGAAAAATTATTGTAATATATATAATGTCTCAAATTACATTTATTTGTGTATTTATAACATCGATTATGTTAATATTTCATTAATAACATAATTACTCCATCATCATTGTGTCATAAATAAATTAAATTATTTATTCTCAAAAAATTATAAATAAAATACCATTATGTAGGAAATCTATTTAGATTTATAATGAATATTTATAGTCAAATTTATCTTTTTATAAACCATATATTAAAAATGTATTAGTTATCAATCTTTGATTTTGACTCTTTAAACTCTTCTTTGAATTAAATAATAATAAATGTCCTAATCTAATCCAAGTGGACCTAAATGATAATATTATATTCCTATGGCCGTTTTTGGTTGAATTATACTTATCCAATAGAATAAGGACATGTTTTAGGATAATAATAATATCATGTTTACCCTTAATTACCATATTTACTTTTAAACGTGGTAAATAAAAGTAAAAAGTTTCTATTCAAGAAAAATTATTCTTATCTTATTGAACCACATTTTACTACTTTATATTAACTGTGTCTCTCAGATTTCTGAAATTCCACTCATAGAAGCGGTAAAATTATTTTTTATGTAAATTTTCAAATTCTCCTAGGAGGTGGGTAAAAGACGGTGAAAAGTTAAATAAAATTTTTATATATCTAAAATTATTATAAAATGACTCCAATTAATTACATTGAACTTGTATAGGAATTATGTATCAATTTTGATCGAAACTATATTTAAATAAAATAAATAATTATTTAAATAAAATTTCGGTTTTTAAATAGTAACCTAGTGTTTTCACTAATCATCAAAAATAAAATGTTTTCAGAAAAATACCAAAAATTCACCCAAGCCTAATTTTGATATTCTGAATCAAAAAATGAAGTCCATTTTGAATGTAAAAATGTATAAAATTTCAAAAAGTGGGTATTAATATTCATAAGGTATAGATCATAATAATATTATAATAATATCCCATTTAGTTAAACTCGGTATTGCGTACTATACATGCTATCGAGGAAGGTCTTGATTGCATGTAATGGATTCCATGTCAGGGCTTCATGTAGTGAAAGCTCCATTTTGTGTTGCATATAACATAATCAAAACTTATTTCATTTATAAATTAAACAAAATATATACTTAAAGTTGCGTTGAATAATTTCCACAAAACGAACATGAAATTGTGTGTAACACGAGCCAAGAATAGTGTTGTGTATACTGCAAGATAATACGGTTTTGAGTATAGTACAAGATAATCTTGGTGTAGTGTATAATAGAATTCATCAAAGAAATTAAAAATTATATATCTCATAAAATCTCGGGGTGTTACAGTAATCTATGTAGTTTAACTTCAAGTGATAAAGAAATTTGGTGTTCCTTCTATGTTTTTTCATCTATGACCATGTTAACACTAATGTGTACTGATACACCATGATCATGTGGGAATACACTATCAAAACTGATGATATCTTTCTAGGAATGCTTGGTGTGAGAATGAAGTAGTGTAATAGGTTTATTTTACCACACAATGGTGATTAGAATATATAATTGGGGAATTTGATCACTTTGTGGATGGATAACGATACAAGATCTGGGTGTCACTATCAATCTCCTAGGATTGAGAATGAATATGTATGTTGTTCTAGGAAATAGAGTAGATTAATTTCATATTGAAAGGATGAAGGTTAACTAGGTTCATAGTAATGATGAGTGGGATAAGGATTATTGGGTCATGGATTTTCCTACATGCTTCATAGCTGTGGAAGGAAATTTTAAAACAATATCATATGACATCTCAGATTAAGAGATATCAAATTGGACAAGTATGAAAGGAATGACCATTGAACATGTTTTAAAAGTTGTTTCTGACAAGATATTGTCCATTCTTAAGGATATAAAAAAGTTCTCTCATGAGGACAAATGTTCATCTAGTTGATAGAGCTTTTGAGGGAGATGTATACATAAACAAAATAATGGAATATTGTGAATAGATAAATAATGTTCTCCTAAGGAACCAGAAATTCTATAATTTATGGAGGAAGGAACATTATTGAGAACCATAATTTCCCAGTATAAGGATTCTGAAATGTGTATGGAATTATGTCTTATAAAATATGGATAATTTGGATGGATATGGGCGATTGAGTATGGACTCTCCTGGATAAAGTTTTTTCTACAGGTATGAAAGATGGTATTTCATTGACTTCATGTCTATTCCTAGGATGTAAAAACCCAACATCACAATGTACCCCCATTGAAATTGGAATCATGAAAAATGTAGTTCTAGAATTGAGGTGTAGTAGGAGACCATCACCAAATGTTGTGGTCTTCTCATGTATGGAAATAAATGTTGTGCAATTTTACATAATGAAATAGGGATGTAAACCATTTCATTTGACATCATTTGGAAAGGTTATTTTCATAAAATTAAAAATCTTATGGTTATGATAATATAAGTTCCTTTTAAGCTCATAAAAATGAGAACAAAGATTCTATTCATTTTAACATTGAGAAACAAATATGATGTGTTGTGTAGTTTATCATCCTGTAATGTGATTGATTTTTTGGGGAGTTTATCATCATGCAATGTAGATGATGTTATGTGTATTGTATCACCTTATAACATTAATAGTAATTTAAGAATATTATTTTCATTCCATTTAGATGATGTTTTGTTCAATTTATCATCTTAAATCCCAGATGATATGCTGTGAAACTTATCATATTGCAATGAGTAAATTATGTTGGGTAGTATACTATCGTGAAATGAAAACTACATTTTATTATCACATGAGGTATTGATTGATATATATTTCATTAGTACGGGATGTAGTGAATTACCTATCCATTATTATTGTTGAGTAAGCTTTATTAAAAAATACCATCTATATAATGTTAGATCCTCCCCACATTTGTTCAAGCATTGGTTGGTTATTTCATGGTATCATTATAATCTACAAAGCCAAAAATAATTCTTTTAAAAAATGTACTGAGATGAAATTTATTAATGAAGTATCATTTAATGTTTTTTGGGTATATTTCAAAATGATGTACGGTATACCAACTTTTTCCATTATGTCTCTCAAACTCATAAAAACCCTAATGCAATTGTTCATCATTTTAGAGTTTTTCACATATAGCTACTCAGGGGGGGGGGGGGAATTGGACATTGATGGGTAGAACAACTATTGTTTTTTAAACCTATGAACATAGGTTTTATAGAGTATTCATGAGGGTTTTGGTTCGATTGGTCCACAAGGGGTTCATGATCTTTTCAAGCCAATATTTCTTTTCTATATTAACTTTTTTATAGAAAATGTTTGATAGAGTTTTATTGAATTCTCATATATAACCATTTTTTCAACTCATGTTAGATAGGTTAATAGTTTAATTTGATGTTCTACTCCTATTAAAATTTCTCTAATTCAAAAAAATAGATGATGGAATTGTTTTCCACATGCATTGTGTGAGGGGCCCCAAATTTTATGATGATGTTCGAATTTAGGAAAATTATGATAATTTTGTTCCCAAATTCCTTAATATGTATCACCTAAACCCATTGTAAGAAGAAGTAGGTAATAGTAAGGATGTACTTGAATATTTTTTCCATATTTTGGAAAAATTGTGGGCAATTATATGTTGTTAAATTATAGAAATTGCCAAGAAAACTAATTTATTGAGAAAGATTTGTTCAGGACTGACGGTCACCATAGATAGTAGCATGAAATTAAACCATGGTTGAGATTTTTGTAGGATCGAAATATAATATGAGATGCTAAATATACAAGAGGGGGGGGGGGTGAATTGTATACTTTAAAAATTCCTTTGGAAACTTTAAAGTTAGTTAAGAATAACTATGTTTTCCTTATGTAAAGGAAAAAAGCAAAGTTTAACAAAGTTAAACTAGACAAATTCACAACACCTCTAACACCGAACTAAACTTGGAAAGAGATTCCAGAAGTAGGTTCCGGAAATATGTTTCCGGAATTTGAAACTTAACAAAAGTTACAATATGAGATTCTACCTTAAAGCGTATAGAATCTAAACTAATCAGAGTAAGTAAGGAAGTATAAGAAAGTTATACTTTCCTTAATATACAAATTTCAGCGGAATAAAAAACAAGTAGTTATACTACAAGTAACAAGATATAAGTCTTTTAACCCAAAGAGAAGGGTATCCAATAACCTTGGATAAAGGTCCCTTGATTTATACTTTCAAGCATGTATGTCTTGCCCACACCAGGGTAAGCCCTCGATACGAAGATTCGAGTCTCTGTCTTGCTATCCCCGCAAGCCCTCAACTTCAAGGTAGTTGGCAACCTCTGTCTTTCTCAGCAAGAAAGCCCTCGATCTTTAAGGTAGTCGGCACCTCTGTCTTCCTATCCCCGGAAGCCCTCGAATGTAATCACCAACATTCGGAGTCGCACAAAGCTTTGGGAGTTAATAAGAGACTCTCTCTCTAGAAATCACTTCAACAGCATGTATGCACTTTTTCAGCAATCAGCTTTCAGCTTTTTTAATAAGCACCGAGCTCTTTCAAATGAGCTCCTATTTATAGGTAAGGTCGGCTCCTTCTCCAACGGTCATATTTTCCTTAAAGATCGGACGGACCTGTACACGTGTCACATAGACAACGGTTAGTTTATAACAAAACATACGACATCGTTTTATAACAAAGTAAGTGTAACAGAATGTACGACATCGTTTTAAACTCTAACAAAAAGGTTCGGAATGAAAACTTCGGAGTGAAAGTTCGGAGTGAATAAATTCCGAGTGTATAAAACAATGATAATCAGATTCTGTTTAATAGGTGAATTCGGAATGAGAATTCGGAATAGGAATTCGTCATCAGAAATCATATTGAGAATTCATCATCAGAATTCGTAATGAGAATTTGTCATCAGAATTCGTAATGAGAATTATTCATCAGAATTCGTAATGGGAATTCGGAATGAGATTTATTCCTTATAATTCGTAATGAGAATTCTTCTTCAGAATTCATAATGAGAATTCGGAATGGAATTTCTTCATTAGAATTCGTAATGAGAATTCTTCTTCAGAATTCGTAATGAGAATTCGGAATGGAATTTCTTCATTAGAATTCGTAATGAGAATTCTTCTTCAGAATTCGTATCCTAAACCTGGAATAGAACTTAGTCAGAGATCATATCCGGAATTCGGAATGAGACTTCCTTATAGTTCTTTATCCAGAATCCGAATACTAAAAGGAATGCTTTTTATCTAAGTTTTAATGATTCCAAGAAAATGAATCCGAATCTCATACTTAAGAAAAATATGAATGAAAATATGATAAGGATAATTTTTCTTATAAAAGAGATTTTCCTTAAGAAATCAATTTTCCTTATAAAACCAATTTTCCGTAAAGATAAGGTGTTTGTGATTTTCAAAACAAGAAGGAATGGAAATGTCATAAGGAAAACTTTATTGACTCAACAATCACCCCCTTTTTGGAAAGCACAAACATCCTTACTAAAAAGCTATTCCAAGAAGAAAGAAACACATTAAAGCTTATCTTCCTTGGTTTAAGGATATAGATGAATACGACTAACTCCCCCTTAGGCTTTGAAACTCTAAGGATCGTATTCATATTTCCGGAGTGATGTTTCATTAGAAGGTCTTCTTTAAGAAAAACTCCCCCTTAAACAAACTCTTATTAGAGTTCTTTTTCCTTGGGTATTTTTCTTTCTCCCCCTTTGATAAACTCTTATTAGAGTTCCTCTTTTTCTTAAGGATCTTTTCCTTCTCCCCCTTTGTGATTTTCAAAAAGAATTGGAGGGAATGGAAAAACTTAACAAAGTACCTGAAAAACTAGTAATGACAACAATAGAAACAACAAGTACGACTTTCATTAAAATTGGAATCTCGACAACAAAGGAAAAAAATACAACAAAAAGATCAGATTGGTTATTTCGGATCTTTCTCCTTCGACATTAGCCCCTTAAGAATCGTCTTGATCTTCTTTAAGTCTTTGTGATCTTCTTCTGCTTGCTTCTCTAAGACGACTATTCTTGCGGACTGAGTTTCAATTATTTCTTCCTGAGCCTTCAACTTTTCTTCCTGAGCTTTCATCTTCTCTTCCTGAGCCTTCATCCTTTCTTCAAACTTGATCCGATAATCCCTTTCATATTTCCAATTTTGAGAAACGGAATTGAGCTTCCCATTCAGATCTCTCACTACCTGAATCCGAAAGTTCTTTTCCTCTGTCAACTTCTCTTCGAAGGATGCAGTCAGCTCATTAATATTCTTGTCTTCTGTCTCAAAGGCATCCTTAACATTATCTTGAAACTCATCAAGCAACCTCATCTCTTCCACATTCTTCTTCGACCAGCTCGTCATCCTCTTACAAGATCTTTTATGAGCTTCGTAACCAACAATGAATGTTTTGAACTGAGCTTCAATCTCAACACACTTATCCATAACCATCGATACGAAGTCGGTTTTCTGATTCAACGCATGTTGGAGCATCTGGCATCTAGAGTCAATACTAGAGAAGGTTGGAATGGTTCCCACCAACTTCTTTAAGGACTGAACAACAAAGTCATGCCCCAACGAGGATGACTCCGACTCCGAAACCTTTCTAGGAGAATTTTCTTCCTCAATAAGCTCCAACTTCCTCTTAGAAGAACTACCAGCTTCCTTCCTCTTTCTTACTACTGAGCTCGGAGTCTCGGTAAGAAATTTCTTTCCCTTATCTTTTTCCGGAATAGAATCCTGTTCCGGAGTGTTCTTTTCACTGTCAGAAACTTGAACAACCAAATCTTCCTCATCAGCAACTTCTTGAACACCAACCTCTATGTTTCCCATCTGAGCAATATCATGTAAAAGATGTTCTTCTTCTCCATGATAGGCAACTTCTTCTTCTCCTTTCTCTTCTTCCATCGTAGGAGTAACTAACTTCGAAGATTCAGCTTCTGAAGTCCGGAGTGATAAGTGTTCCGAAAGAGTTCCCTTGTACTCATATACCTCTTTTAGCACATCTCCTGTCTCAACACTTCCTTCAGCAGCCTCTTCAACTTGTTCCACTTGCTCTTCTTCCTCAGTATTCGTAGCAACAGCCTCTTCCGGAGCAACAAGATTTCTTCCTGGAGTCTCAGGTAGAGATTCCAGGGAGAAAGTTCTCGGAACTGGAATTGTTGCTGAACCCATTTCATTGAACTTCAACAACGCTTGGACTGCCTCAGCTTCTGACATTTTCTTCTTAAGATTCTTTTCCTTAGCTTGTTTCTCAAGCTCATCAGCAGCTTTCTCCTTGAAAGCTTTAGCTTCCGCAGGGTCCAATCCAAACTGCGGATCCCCTTCTTTCCTCTTCTCTTTGTTAGCTCTCCACTTTGTAACAACCTCATCAGGATAGGTCTTCTTCTTCTTAGGCTTTGGAGGTGCGGAGTGGACTTCCTTAGACATGGGATTTTCTCCTTGTTCTTCCACTTCTTTCAGCTTTCTCTTCCTTACCGGCTTGGTTGATTCCGGATCAGCAGATTTCGGAGTCACTTCTTCTTGAGGAGGTAGATCAATAAACATCCCAGACTTCTTGTCAAAAGATATATTCATTCTTTTAAGCGTGCCATCACTAAGTAGCATGATCTTGCAAACTCTCGGCTTAGAACTGCAAGCTACCTTGAAAGATTCTAGGCACTGAACTATGAGCTTTGATAATATTGCTGGGTACATTACGATCTGAGCTCTCAGATTCCCCTTCTTCAAATTATCAATATTAAGAAGAATATGCTTCATCAAGTTAAACATCCTTAGATTTATCAGGAAATCTAAGATATATATCTCACTCTTCTTCAAGCTATCCTTATCACCTTTTCTCAGTACGATAAGCCCTTGCACCCATAACTCCCGAATCCGGAAGTTTGTAGATAGGCTTGCAATTTTCGGAGCCTTGTCATCAGCATGTCCGAGAGTTTCCAAGGCTTTCTCTTTGTTGAAGTTACCCTTGGAGTCTGGCAATACGTGAGAAACAAACTCAGTTTCACCTTCATAAGATAATCCTACCAAGCTAGCAGCCTTGGTGTAAGAAAGATTATATGTCTTTCCATATGATTTGAATGAAAACTTCTCTCTATTATCTTCCTCGAAGAAAGCAACTGACTCATAAAACTCAACAAGCAAATCAGAATAGACTTCATCTTGATTCCCGGTTTTAGATACCGCAACATCCTCCCAGCCATTCAACCTGATATTCTTTGAGATAAGGGAATCATAATTGTTGAAGAAATCCGGATGGATTAACCTCTCCCTGTATACTAGCCACTGAGAAATAGGCTTGGTTGAAGACATTTCTTGAGAAGCTAACTCTGCAGACATTCGGATCTGAAGTTATCTGGGAAATTCGGAACGGAGAAGACTAAAGTTCGGAGCGGAGAAAACTGTGGTTCGGAACGGCCTTAAATCAGAGAGTTAGAGCTTCAGGACACAAGAGCATGAAACAGATGTGGGTCAAGAAATTGGGTCCCCTTTATATAGGCAATAGGATGACCGTTCACCTTCCACGGTTGATCTAACGGTTTAGAATGAACTGAGATCAAACTTGACGGTTGAGAGCTCAAGTCCGATCTTTTTGAGGTTTTTATTAAAGTAAATAATTAAGAAATCCAAAAACCGAAAACAAAATATAAGAAACTTCCAGTAAGTAAAATATGATTATGAAAACTTCAGTAAGGAAATCATACCTTTCGTATTAGCTTAGGAAAGTTATTCGTAATGGGTAATATAAAGACGACTACGAAAAAGTCGATACGAAAAACTAAATACGAAAAACTCAATACGAAAAACTAAATACGAAAAACTCAATACGAAAAACTCAATACGAAAAACTCAATACAAAAAACTAAATATGAAAAAGTAAATAAAAAACTTGTTATGGAAGATTCAGTACGAAAATTCCGTTATGAAAATACCAGTACGAAAGTTTTTCATTCCGGAATGTTTCAATACGAATACTTCCATTCCAGAAGTATTCTGTACAAAAATATCCATTCTGGAAAATTTTCATTCTGGAAGTTTTCATTCCGGAAATCTTTGTTCCGAAAAGTTTGAAAACAAATTTTGAAAAACATTTTTAAACAACCAAATGTACTCCCCCTATGAAAAGGAGTTTATTACTATAAGGAGATTTTTTCAGCAGAAAGTTAATTAAGAAAGATTACCATACGGTTATCATTCCTAACTTCTGTTTAATATATTCAAATCTATCAGAAGGCAAAGATTTTGTGAATATATCAGCAAGTTGATCTTGCGTTCCGATAAACTGAAGAATAATATCTCCTTTAAGTGTGTGATCCCTAAGTAAGTGATGCCTAATATCTATGTGTTTTGCACGAGAGTGATGTGCATGGTTTTTACATAGGGCAATGGAACTTGTGTTATCACACAAAATTTGAGTTTTAGTAAAACTCAAGCCATAGTCTGTGAGTGTGTGTTGCATCCACAACACTTGTGCACAACAACTTCCAGCTGCTACATATTCAGCTTCAGCAGTGGAGAGTGCTACAGAATGTTGCTTCTTGCAGGACCAAGAAACTAATGAATCTCCTAAGAAATGACAAGTTCCGGATGTACTTTTTCTATCCATTCTACATCCACCAAAGTTAGCATCGGAAAAGCTTTTTAGAACAAAATAATTTCCAGAAGTATAAAATAATCCTAGATCCATGGTTCCCTTAAGGTTGCGAAAAATTCTTTTAACTGCCTTTAAGTGAGATTCCTTAGGATTGGATTGATATCTTGCACATAAGCATACTGTAAACATTAAGTCTGGTCGACTAGCTGTTAAGTAAAGTAAACTTCCAATCATACCTCTAAAATATGTTTGATCTACTGGTTTCCCAGCTTCATCAAGATCTAACGTGTTTGAGGTACCAATGGGAGTACTTATACTTTTAGTGTTGTCATAACCATACTTTTTCAGAAGATCTTTAATATACTTATGTTGAGATATGTAGGTTCCTTCTGGTTTTTGAGAAATTTGAAAACCAAGGAAAAATGTTAACTCACCCATCATACTCATTTCAAACTCAGATTTCATTAGACTAGCAAAAGAGTCAGTCAAAGATTGCTGAGTTGAACCAAATATAATGTCATCAACATAAATTTGAACAATCAAAACATTTTTCTTATCTTTCTTTATAAAAAGGGTTGGATCTGCATTTCCCTTAACATAGTTATTTTGAAGAAAAAATCCAGTGACTCTATCATACCATGCTCGTGGGGCTTGTTTAAGGCCATAAAAAGCTTTGGTAAGTCTAAAAACATGATCAGGATGTTTTGTATCTTCAAGGCCAGGAGGTTGTTCAACAAAAACTTCCTCTTGAACCTAACTATTAAGAAAAGCACATTTCACATCCATTTGGAAAAGTTTGAAATTAAATAATGCTGCAAAGGAAAGTAGAATACGGATAGATTCAAGTCTAGCTACTGGAGCATAGGTTTCTTCATAGTCTATTCCTTTTGCTGATTATAGCCTTTAGCAACGAGTCTAGCTTTATTCCTAACAATGACTCCATTTTCATCACATTTATTTCTGAAAACCCATTTTACTCCAATAACAGAATTTTCCTTAGGTCTTTCAACCAAGGTCCAGACTTTATTCCTTTCGAATTCATTTAGTTCATCTTGCATTGCTTTGATCCAATCCTCATCACCTAAAGCTTCGTCAGTGCTTTTAGGTTCTAATTGGGAAAGAAATGCTAGATATTCTATTTCATTTCTTAAGGAACTTATAGTCCTTACAGGTTTATTTACATCACCAATGATAGTATCACTGGGATGATTCTTAAGAAACACCTTATTTGGGTTTTGTAAAACTTGTTCATCAACATAGGGTAGAAAGTCTTCTGGGGTAAATGTTTCAAAAGTATCTTCTAAAACAATTTCCTTATCATAAGGTTCTTCTATCAAAGGTTGATAATCAGTTTTTGAAAACACATCTGAAGATGTAAGTTGGGATGGTTTAGAAACAAAAGGATCTGATTCATCAAATTTTACATGTACTGTTTCCTCAACAGTGCAAGTATTTTTATTAAAAACTCTATAAGCCTTAGAAGTTGTGGAATAACCTAAGAAAATTCCTTCATTAGATTTTGGTGCAAATTCATGTAGGTTATCTTTAGTATTCAAAATGAATACTTTGCAACCAAAAACCTAGAAGTAGGAAAGTCTAGGTTTTCTACCGTTCCATAACTCATAAGGAGTTTTATTAAGAAAAGGTCTAATCAAAACTCGATTTATAGTATAACAAGCAGTACTTACAGCTTCAGCCCAGAAATGTCTAGCAATAGAATATTCACTCAACATGGTTCTTGTTATCTCTTGAAGAATTCTATTTCTTCTTTCAACTACACCATTCTGTTGAGGAGTTCTAGGTGCTGAAAAATTGTGAGTAATGCCTTTCTTACTACAAAAAGTTTCAAAATCAGAATTTTGAAATTCTCCTCCATGATCACACTACTGGAAAATGGACCTATCCCCATGGTTTTCCTCAAAACTGTGGGGATAGGTACCCCCTATACCCACGGTTTTGGAAAACCGTGGGTATAGGTCAATTTTCAAGACCAATACCCACGGTTTTCAAAAACCGTGGGCATAGGGGGGTCTATCCCCACGGTTTTCCAAAACCGTGGGGATAGGTCTTGAAAATTGACCTATACCCACGGTTTTCATGAACCGTGGGTATAGGTGTACCTATCCCCACGGTTTTGACGAAAACAGTGGGTATAGGTCTAGGATAAAAAACCTATACCCACGGTTTTGGAAAACCGTGGGTATAGGTTTCCCATCTGTGCGCGGGAAAAAAAATTTTCCGCGGGAAAGATTTTTTTTGGCGGGAGTCCTATACCTACGGTTCATCCCTCTATAACCACGGTTTATATCACTATATTTAACTAAATATAAATATATATACACATAATTGATAGTAGGGTAGTGGTTAGACGCGGTACTTTGCAGCGAAGAGGTCGTGGGATCGAAACCCGCCTGCAGGTTTATTTTAGGATCTATACCCACGGTTTTGAAACCGTGGGTAAAAGCCATTGACACCGTGGCAATTGGGAATGTTTTGTTGACACGGTGGCAGAACACCTATACCCACGGTTTTGGAAAAACGTAGGTATAGGCTGGGGACCTATACCGACGGCGTTCCAGCCCATGGTTCCCAAAACCGTGGGTATAGCCTATACCCACGGTTTTGGGGGCTATACCCACGGTTTTGAACCGTGGGTATAGGACTTTTTTCCAGTAGTGTCACTATGAATAGTTTTCAATGGAAGGTTTTTCCCATTTTTAACTTGAGATCTAAAACTTTTGAAATAGGAAAAAACTTCAGATTTCTTTGCTAGAAAATAGACCCAAGTAAATCTAGTGTAATCATCAACTAGAACAAACACATAGTATTTGCCTCCAATGCTTCCAGTTTGTGTTGGACCAAAAAGATCCATGTGCACCAACTGTAAGTCATCAGTTGTTGAGACTTCACCGATTGACTTAAAACTAGATTTATGTTGCTTGCCATATTGACAAGGATCACAAACTTTAGAAGAATCAAATCTAAGCTCCGGTAGATCCTTAACTAGTTTCTTCATAGAGAGTTTACATAGGTTCCTAAGGTTACAATGTCCTAGCCTTCTATGCCATAACCAAGAATGATCTTCCATTGCACTTAGGCAAGGTAAATCTTGGCTTCTTAGGTCTTTTAAGTTCAAAGTGTAGACATTCTCTTGCCTATTGGCTGAGAGAATAAATTCTTCTTTGGAATTGTGAACTAAGAATTTATCATTCCTAAAATTCACAAGGTAACCTTCATCACATAACTGACTTATGCTAATGAGGTTGTGCTTAAGACCTTTAACAAAAAGAACATATGAAATCAAGGTTTTACCTAAAAGAACAATATTACCAATACCAACAATCTCTCCCTTAGCATTGTCTCCGAATGTTACCTTTCCTCCTTTCGTTTTGATAATCTTTTCAAAGAAGCTTCTGTTACCAGTCATGTGCCGGGAACATCCACTATCCATGTACCATGTATTGTTGCTGGAACTTACTTTATTTTCCTGAAATCAAGAACAAAGTTAGATTTTCGGAATCCAAACTTGTTTGGATCTGAGATTTCCAGACAATAAAATTTTAGGAACCCACATTTTCTTTGAAAAATAAGCTTTGTGAAATCCTAGAGATTGGGTTTTGTTTAAGGAACAATTTTTTGCCCAGTGACCACCACATTGACATTTAGTGCAAAATGGGGCACTCTGAGGAACAAAGTAATTGTTACTGAAAATAGGTTTTGCATGGGTATAACCAAATCCGGATTTATTTCTTAAAGGTCGTATTTGAGAATACATTTTATCAAAATTTTCCTTACAATGGGTAATGTTTTATATGCATTTCTTTAAGCAAAAAATTTCAGACTTGAGTTTTACAACCATGTTTTTGTCCTCAAAATCATTAGTTTTTGAATTAGAGTTAGGCTCAAAAACATTTTTATTAGAAATTACTTTTTCTAATTCTTTAGAAAGTTTATTCTTCTCAGAACTTACTTCCTCAAGATTTTTTGAAATACTTTCAAAATCAGCATTTTTCTTATCAAGATCTTTAGAAAGATCTGATATTTTTTTTAGTAAGAATAGAATTCCTAGAGTTTGCTTTATCATGTTTCTTGTTGAGATTGAAATTCTGAATCTCAAGATGTTCAGAAAACCTAGAGACTTCTTCAAAAGTAGGTAAAGTATTTTCCTCATCAGAAGATGATTCTTCATTAGAAGAGTTATAATACTTACTATCATTAGAATTTAAAGAAACATTGGTCAATGATTCAGCATTTTGTACCTTAGCCATAAGACAATGATTATCAATAGGTAATCTGGCTATAAGACCAAGATTCTTCTGTCCTGAAGATTCATAATCAGAAGATTCATCTGAAGAGTCACCACCATTGGCACTCCAGGTGTCATTAGATTTCAGAACATTCTTAGCTTTGGCTTTATAATACTTCTTCCTGTTCCTGTCTGAATGTCTTTCCTTTCTTTCTTTCTTTTTGAGCATAGGGAAATCTGGTCTAATATGTCCAGCTCTTTTGCATTCATAACAAGTTACTTCTCCATATTTCTTATCTTTCCTGTCCTTCTTCTTATACTTGGATTGAAAGTTTCTCTGTCCAGCTATCGTGTTCATCTTTCGAGCAAGATTGGCTAGCTCATTTTCTGAAACTTCACTCTCACTAGATTCGGATTGGAAAATAACTTTCTTAGACTTGGATCTGGTTACTCTCTCAGGAGTCTTAGCTTTCATTTGATTTGAAGTTGTAGTAAAAGCAACAGTACCATTTCCATTCTTCTTCTTGATGTTGTCAGCATCTCTCTTCATTCTAGTTTCATGTTGTAGAAGAGTTCCAAAAAGCTCATCAAGAGTAATTTGAGTAACCTTCCTGTTCTCTTATATAGCTGTTCTCTTGGATTCCCACTCATTGGGCATAATATCTATTATCTTGTCCACAAGAGCTTCATCATTTAAACTTTTTTCTCCCATAGATTGTAGACTGTTGACGATAGTCATAAATCTTTGTTTAACTTTACAGATAGGTTCTCTATAAGGAAAATTGAAACCATGATATTCATCTCTAAGCATAGCTCTTCTAGTCTCAATCACCTTAGAAGTCCCAAAGTGTGTAACCTCTAACTTCTTCCATATACAGTTAGCTGCTTCACAAGAAGAAATTTGGCTATATATATTTCTAGTCATTAAACATAGTAAAGTATTGCGTACCTTATAGTTGAGTTGATATTTTTGCTTTTCCTGGTTAGTGAAAGATCTGACTTCCTTGTCAGGAATTTTATAATCACCAGTAAGCATGACAAAGTTGTCTACTCCAGTATTGATAACAAATGTCTTCATACAATCTCTCCAGTATTCATAGTCATTACCATCAATGATTGGTGGCCTTGTAGGATTCATATTTTCAATCGAACCAACATTAATTCCTGCCATACTAAAAATAACATTGCACACAAACTTGTTAGTAGCAAAGATTCGTAATCAAAGTTCGGTATGAGAAAAGTCCGGAATGGATAAATCGGAATGACAAATTTCGGAATGGAAAAGTGAGCAAGAAAAACTTGTATGTGAGTACAAGTATTTCAGTAACCTTGGCTCTGGTACCAAATGTAAGGATGGTATAGAGTAAGAGGTTTCCAGCCTCTGAAACCAATTGTAGGATCGAAATATAATATGAGATGCTCAATATACAAGAGGGGGGGGGGGTGAATTGTATACTTTAAAAATTCCTTTCGAACCTTTAAAATTAGTTATGGATAACTATGTTTTCCTTAAGTAAAGGAAAAAAGAAAAGTTTAACAAAGTTAAACTAGACAAATTCACAACACCTCTAACACCGAACTAAACTTGGAAAGAGATTCCAGAAGTAGTTTCTGGAAATATGGTTCCGGAATTTGAAACTTAACAAAAGTTACAATATGAGATTCTACCTTAAAGCGTATAGAATCTAAACTAATCAGAGTAAATAAGGAAGTATAAGAAAGTTATACTTTCCTTAAGATACAAATTTCAGCGGAATAAAAAACAAGTAGTTAAACAACAAGTAACAAGATATAAGTCTTTTAACCCAAAGAGAAGGGTATCCAACAACCTTGGATAAAGGTCCCTTGATTTATACTTTCAAGAAAGTCTATCTTACCCACACCAGGGTAATCCCTCGATACGAAGATCGGAGTCTCTGTCTTGCTATCCCCGCAAGCCCTCAACTTCAAGGTAGTTGGCAACCTCTGTCTTTCTCAGCAAGAAATCCCTCGATTTTTAAGGTAGTCGGCACCTCTGTCTTCCTATCCCCGGAAGCCCTCGAATGTAATCACCAACATTCGGAGTCGCACGAAGATTTGAGAGTTAATAAGAGACTATCTCTCTAGAAATCACTTCAACAGCATGTATGCACTTTTTCAGCAATCAGCTTTCAGCTTTTTTAATCAGCACCAAGCTCTTTCAAATGAGCTCCTATTTATAGGTAAGGTCGGCTCCTTCTCCAACGGTCATATTTTCCTTAATGATCGGAGGGACCTGTACACGTGTCACTTAGACAACGGTTAGTTTATAACAAAACATACGACATCGTTTTATAACAAAGTAAGTGTAACAGAATGTACGACATTGTTTTAAACTCTAACAAAAAGGATCGGAATGAAAACTTTGGAGTGAAAGTTCGGAGTGAATAAATTCAGAGTGTATAAAAGTATGATAATCAGATTCTATTTAATAGGTGAATTCGGAATGAGAATTCGGAATAGGAATTCGTCATCAGAAATCGTATTGAGAATTCATCATCAGAATTCGTAATGATAATTTGTCATCAGAATTCGTAATGAGAATTCTTCATCAGAATTCGTAATGGGAATTAGAAATGAGATTTATTCCTTATAATTCGTAATGAGAATTCTTCTTCAGAATTCGTAATGAGAATTCGGAATGGAATTTCTTCATTAGAATTCGTAATGAGAATACTTCTTCAGAATTCGTAATGAGAATTCGGAATGGAATTTCTTCATTAGAATTCGTAATGAGAATTCTTCTTCAGAATTCGTATCCTGAACCTGGAATAGAACTTAGTCAGAGATCATATCCGGAATTCGGAATGAGACTTCCTTATAGTTCTTTATCAAGAATCCGAATACTAAACAGAATGCTTTATATCTAAGTTTTAATGATTCCGAGAAAATGAATCTGAATCTCATTCTTAAGAAAAATATGAATGAAAATATGATAAGGATAATTTTTCATATAAAAGCGATTTTCCTTAAGAAAGCAATTTTCCTTATAAAAGCAATTTTCCTTAAAGATAAGGTGTTTGTGATTTTCAAAACAAGAAGGAATGGAAAAGTCATAAGGAAAACCTTATTGACTCAACAATTTTTTCCCCAATTTCAATGATTTTGGGGATAATTATATTAAAAATTAACCTATACAGAATAATATAATGAATCGGTATGTCATAAAGATTGAAATTTATCACCCCCTTACGGATCAATAATTTTTCAACACTCTCTAGTGGAAGGGACTCATTTTGGATATATTATAGGATAGTTTTCATCCACCAATTTGTAGCATAATCTTGTTCAAGGGTCTAATTGAATTTTTTGATCTTTTTCATACCACAATGAAATAATAATGATATTATTCTTTAATGGGAGATTCTGATGTTTTTTTAATCTTGATATAAATCTATTAAGGATCTGGAAAATTTTGACAACGCACATGCCTGATCTTTTTTTGATCATGGGACATGATTTAACATTGGATCATAGAGGAATTATTTCATCCATCCTCAATCATATTAAATATGTGTGATCAACTCTTCTTTCCTGATGTCATAATCACCATTTATCTTCAATATTAGCAACTCAGAATTACCATTTTTATCCAAAGTGTAAATTGTATTTTTAATTCTAGTTCCAATCTTGTACCGATTTCTTAATATTTTTCCTCATTATTAGTGAGAATTTCTAAAAGTATAAATGTGTAAGGTAAAACATCTTTTTCTAGAGAAATGATAATGATTCCCAAGCCGACTTTGTTGAGCCTGGGATGTTCCATTCTCTTAATGATTGGGATTTAGGATAAACCATCAATGTTTATTTCCTAGATTTTTATAGAATACTGAATAGAGAATAATTTCATGTCAATTAGATCAATAATCATCATATTTTTCCCATAGAGGAATGTTCTACTAATAAATTTTCAAAATAATTAACTTTTATCACCTTTTGGGATTTGAATCGGATGTCAAACTATTACAGAATAGCCAATCATTTCACAAAACACCCAGTCCACATGGGACAATTGAGGATATATTTAAGCGGTTCAATTCAAGAGATCAAATAGACCACATGATTATACAGGCGATTCCTGAATTAATAAATTGAAAAAATCAATGCTAAAAAATAATCTTTATAATTTAATAATGTGTATCAATGTCACAGATGATGTAACTAAGATAATAGTAGATATTTTCACTACCAACATCATTTTTCTGTGCAAGGAAGATACCATGTGATTGTTATAGATCTGTCACACACTAGATGAGAATATTTCCTTTGACTAGAGGCATCAACACTGGTGTATTGAAAATATATTTCATGAGGAAATTTAATGGTTCTTGTTAATCATTAGTCTAATAGAACACACCTGCTTTCATCATTTCCCTTGTGAAGGGTAAACACTTTCCTATGATGTTTTCAATAAATGGATGAATATAGGTTTTTGAACTGGGGAAAATGTCCCCAAAATATTCGAAATTCTTCCATACAATATTCATGATCGTAGCCCATTTTTCAAGCTTCTATTTGGTTGGTCATAGGGCACGACCGGATTTAATGATCAAAAGTTATGGACATTTGAAGTTGGGCTGGAAAACTTGTTTGCAGAGCCCTTTTTTGAAGCTCCCTCCATGACCACAGAGAAATGGAACTTTATCGAAGCCCCATACTGACAGAAATATCCTCCTTCTTGAACCCTCCATGGATTAAGGATGTGGGATGATCCGCTAACCCATTTGATGTTTGTGGACCTGCTGCAAAGCGAGCATTGGCTTCGCGCCAAGCGATCTCTACTTTGTAGCTCCTGTCCCCTTTAAATACCCCACTCATCCACTTCATACAAATGGTTATGCCCCCCCCCATTGGGCGGATGATTTCTCCCATTTCATGGAGATCCCGAGCTCCGTGATTCTATGCTCAACGAGAAGATTCCATCACAAAGCTACACCGTGAATCCATGCTCCGCTAGTAACTTTATTCACAAATCTGCACTGCAAGTCCATGCTTCATAAGCATCTTCCTTCGCAAAGCTACTCCGTGAGTCCATGCTCTGCGAGTAGCTTCATTCTCAATGCAGATCTATGAGTCCATCACGAAGGTGCTTCGTGAGACCCCATGTTACACGAGCCCCTTTTCTCTGTGAAGCTACTTCACGAAGACCTATTCTTTGTGAGGGTTCTACCTCCACGCCCGCCGGTCCATACAGTAGGGGTTTCACCGACGCACCCCGCTCGTGGTCAATACTGGGTTGTGGTCCTGGCCCTCATATCTGGTCCATTCGCTATCTTCACTGACCCCCATGAAAAACAGAGAGTCACAACGTGGACTTTTTGGGTCGGGACATCGTCAATTTCTATTGCACCCTTATACGTAGCCACCTCCCACCTATGGGATACCATGATTTGAGATAATCCTCTGAACACCATGAAACACCTTGAGTTAGCATATTCCTCTTGGTCTGTTTCCTATGTCATGAGTTGAGATTCTAATCATCTATCCCCCCACCCCGAGTACCTTGAGTCGAACCATTCCTCATGTAATTCATCCAAACCCCATCACTTGGCTCAAATACTAGGTTGTACCAGAAAGGGACACTCTTTCATAAGTCCCAATACCAGCCATTGATAGGTGCCTTATTCTTAACATTCCATTCTACATGACTATAAACGGTGATGCACCATATGTTCCAATCATTGGATGCCTCTTACACCAAACAAGATATATCTTATGCTCCAAGAATAAGATGCTAATAGTCATATCTACATGACTATAAATTGTAGTGCACCCTATGTTCCAAACATAGGATTCCTCTTTCTCCAAACAAGAGATGCCTTATTCTCCAAGAATAAGATTCCAGTAGTCTTATCTACATGAAAATAAACTGTGGTTCACCCTATGTTGCAAACATAGGATGCCTCTTGATCTAAACAAGATATGCCTTATGCTCCAAGCATAAACTGCCAACAGTTATACCAATATGAATTTTAAATGTAGTACACCCTATTTTCCAATCATAGGATTCCCCTATCACCAAACAAGATATGCCTTATGTTGCAAGAATAAGATGCATTATGCCATGATCACATAGGTATAACATCAAGATCTTTAGAATATGTTCAAACATTCCATCACACCACCCATGCTGTGTGTGTCCTTTATTCAGATCTTCAACATCTTCCATGTCCGAAGGGCCACCTAACGGTCCGGTCCCATGCCTCCTTGGATCACCTACCGTTCTGGGCCAACGCCCCGAAATACGTCAGATGACACTTTGAGTCAGGTCCTGTGTTTCTTACCAGGTCAACCATCGACCATCATTTGTTTGTCCCCATTTCAGGCTAACACGATATGGATTATGTGTTTCATACACGGTCAACAATTAACCTATATCGTCATGAAACCCTCACTTCATTCTGAATGTTGGGCATGTGGTTCACATTTTTCATCTCCATTTGATTGGACTGATACCAGCACCCTTGGTATTATCCTACTTGTGCACTTGTGATAGGTGTTGGCCCCAATTATAGGCCTCAATCCACCAGTGAGTTGGGATGCCCTCGTTTCCAGATAAGAGAAAGAATCTCGAGCAGATTCAATGCGTTATCCCCATTCACCATTGTCTCTCTTTAGTGGAACACACGCATGCTAACGGCTATTGCTTCATTACATAGCCATGCTAATGTGGGCCCCTAGTGGATCGTTCCTTAACACCCTCTCACCACAGCATTGCTGATGCATTCCTTTCATCAAGAGTGGGAAGTATGAGTTATGTATTTCCTAGGGGTGCATAGCAATCCCACCTCGTCCGAGCAGCAGGACATTAAACTACCAAGTGTCATTCTCCTCAGAACATGATGTTAAACTGTGACCACACCACCTGTGTAGGGCGTGTTTTTCCCCCAACGTGGACATTTTGAATTCCCACGGGTCTCCATGAGATTAAGATCACTCCTCACATGGAATTAGATCCTCTTTATCAGAGCAGTGTCTATCCATGGTGTGAGGGAAACCACCCTGATGTGAGCCCCCTAGATATTCCTACATGAGGTAGAACCCCTACTCCTCCTCTCTTCCTGGGTGGAAAGTCCCTCTCCCACTGGGTTTTTTCACCATCTGGGCCTCTATCCTTGAGTTAGTCCCAATCTCCGTCACCTCGGGCTACTAACCACACGTCAGCCCCTATTTCCTCTTTGGGCCACCAACTACGTGTATCCCCTTGCCACTTCCCATAGACAGACCTTCCGCGACGTGATCATTAGGTCTTTGATACCTCTTTTTTCTCACACTGGGCATGAATCATGTGGTCTTAGAGCAAGCATTGACCATGAAATCCTCTTTTGGTATCTTAGAGTGTAAGCCCCAAACACCCTCCTGAACTACGAGGCCTTTGATCCTTGCCAAGGTAAGGTGCGTATGGAGCCTCCTTGAGGTTCAATCCCAACACCCATTGGTCCCGACCATCTTAAAACGGTTCAACAAACCAAAACTAAACAATTAGGTCTTTGAACCATGATATGGTAAGGTACGTAGAAATCCCCCCCCCCTAAGGATAAAGGACACCATCCCTTGGTCCCGACCATCTTCATGTCAGTTCTCAAACACCATCATGAACTATGATGTATTTGATCCTTTCCAAGGTAAGGTACGTAGGATGCCTCCCTTAGGTTCAATACCAACACCCATTGGTCCCGAAAATCATCACGTCAATTCACCAAACAACTATCTGATCTATGTGGCCTTTGATCCTTGATAAGGAAAGGTATATAAGAAGCCTCCCTGAGGTTCAAGCCCAACACCCATTAGTCTTGAACATCTTCACATCAACTCCCACTCTTCCTAAACAACAAGTTCTTTGATCATTGCCAATGAAAGGTATGTTGGAAGACTCCATGTGGTTAAACTCATCATCCATTGGTTCCTACCTACCTTCACGTTGGACCACCTTTGTCCCAATCGACATTAAACTGCATGCCGTCCTTTTCATAATAAAAGACATCAAAATTAATAAACCTTTTAGAACTATGTGGGTTTTGATCCTAGATAAGGAGAGGTACGTAGGAAGCCTCCCTGAGGTTTAAGTCCATCCAGTGGTAAGCCGTTGAGACCCCATATAGCGGTAAGACATTGCGACCCTATCATGCGGTAATCTGTTGTCACCCCATCTAACACTAAGCCATAGAGACCCTGTCTAGAGATATGTTGTTCTGACCCTATCCAGCGATAATCCATTCCCCACCCCAGTCAATGGTAATCCGTTGTCAAGTGAACTACGAGGTCTTTGATTCCCTTCCACTGGGATACGTATGAGGTATCTTCGAGACTCAATCCTAACATCACTGTCTTCCTCGATTCAACTCCCTTCCATTCTCCACCCACATCACATAACCATCCATAATCATTTTTGGTTCTTACCAAAGACTACATATCCCAGTGGGATCATGCCACCCCATTCCCCATCAACTTTAACAATAATTGGGTAGCTAACCACACATTAGCCCCAACATCGGTGTTCTCTCCAGGGGTTGTACTAACCTGATCCGCTCTAGTAAGTGTTCCAATCAGTCTGATCTGTCTCTGCTAGATGTTAATCCTATGGCATACCCTGTGTTAAACCTACGAAGTTAGGGAAAACATTAGATACATTCCTATGGCATAAAATTCCCCGCATTCGACATGGGATTCCTGAGGCATCCGCACCCACGGGATGACCTATAATAAGTGGAAGGAAACCAGAAGCATCCGTGTTCTAGAGTCCATATATGATAGTGATGTTAAACGTGACTACTCCACCAACCGAAGGTTGATGACCTTACTGGAACCCTTGGAATGTCCCAAGAGAAGCAGTGTAATTAACTGGTGTCCAAGAAGACACGGAACTAGGGAGAGTTTCACTAACAACATCTTAATCTATTATAGAGACCCAAATTATGTGACAAGTTTCAAGGGGGAATCCATGTAAGGAAGAACAAAAATCCCATCATCCCATTTCGATTAGGGAGAAAACATCCCTGAAAAAAGAATGGATATTGCCCGCCATTGGAAAGCGGGAATGCGGGGCAACAAACAACATCACCATCCTCAAACAGACGGATGCACGCACCCCAGTGGAAGCCTCAAAAATAGAAATGGTGAACCCTACATGAAGATATTCTCTTTTATATGGTGATTTGAAGCTTTAAAGACATTAGTGGACTAGCATGTCATAGGATCCTGCTATTCGGTGTTGGGTCCTGCCAAGAAAATAGCGGGCCTGGTGTGAAAATCACCAGATGTTGGGGCAGTCAAAACATTGGACATCCCGGTCTGTGACATTGTTAGCATGGATCCATCTTACTTGCCATGGAAGATGGAATGGTGTTGGGGCACTGGTTGTCGATTCCTTTCTTTTCAGCACAAATGGGCTAATCCCCCTAACTTTTCGGAACCATGTTATTGTAGGAATTTGATCGCCACCCACCCACTAATACAGGGTATAGGGCAATTCTAACATGACAGTCCCATGCGGATCAACCGCTTTAGAGACAATCACCATGCCTATAAATGATAGGCCCCCACACCACATATCTCTGTTTGAATTCATCCAGCGAAGAGTGATCAATGAACTCATACACCGGTACGAGGAGGAGGGGATTATCCCAACCCGGGATATGGCCTGCCAGGATCTGGAGGTGTTTGCACCTCGCCAGCACTGGTGCCCTAAAGGGCCATGCAGGGTTCCATTGATCCCCACTCCATTATAAAATAGTATTTTGGAGACTCTCCCTTGAACTCCTCGACAAATCTATCCCCTACACCGATGAGGTTGGGGATGTTTGGGGAAGCTCGGTCGAGATACCTTTTCAAGGGCCCCCAATGGGGGATCCTGCTAGGATGCGCCTGCACCACTACCCAATCCCATGATTCTAGGAACAGGTAATCCATGATCCTTGACCGTTGGCTCCAGCCTTGTTGACCTGACACCAGCGTCAGGAACTGGCCAAGGAAGATGACCGCTAAGGGGAGTCTATGTCAGCGAATACTGTTGCATGGGCCACCGCTAACGTATATCATCATCCCCTTGCATATGCTGAGTATGAGAACTTGTATACCCGTCCAGGATCTATACCCTAACAACCCCATGGCTAGTATGGGTCGACTCTCTTGGTCGCTGGTGCATGTAACAACCACCGTCTGTACGAAGCCCCCCCTATACTGCCATCTTGGAAAACACATGTCTTCCCCACTTCTAAGCCTAGAAAGGAGGTCTGCATCATGATACCCTCAGTCTGAATGAGAGAACTCACCACGATGGTGACACTCAGAATGGAGGCCTTTATTGTACACATTACATCGGATATGGAGTCACCCCCTACCACAGACCGTTGGGGTGGGGACGTTGATCATCTAGTTAATCATGAGCACGGAGGACCTCCCTATGTTCTCATAGCAGCCGGTGAATGTACATCTCTGCTGAGCAACCAAAGGGGTGAAGGAAAACCTTTCTTCACCAGTACCCGACATGGATTCCCTACCTGTGTTTGGATCCACTAGTATGAGGTCCTTCCTTGCACTAATTTTTCCAGGGAAAACAAGCATGGGTGATCCCACCTATTCTTCTATGAGCTCAAGCAGAGGTACTACCTTCTCCACCTCTTCCCATTTAGGTCCTCCCCAAATTTCTTTTGATATTTTTCCTCGTGCTCCTAGCACTCCAGCCTGCTCAGGCGGGAGCCCTCTCCCCAGTAGCATCAGTACAGCCGAAGGTCCTCCTCGTGTCAGAAATTTGCCTGTTCCTGAAGAGCCATCCTGGGGCAGGGGGTGGGTTATGGGTTCCATAAGAATTACTCTATTAAAATCTAGACAGAGATCAAATTAGTTTGATTCTCAGATTCCAGAGCTGAATACAACTCATTGATGGAACCCTCGTATTGATCCTCTGTGTCAAGGGCTAGGGCAGGAATAAGGTGCATCAGTATTGTACTCCCAGAATGTGAGGTCCATTAGATTCCCACCTCCATCCATAGCTATATCAAGGAGGATGAAAATTTGGCAACCCCACAGGTTACGACCATGATATCTCCATCGTCATCACCAGAAACACTCTCTACCTCAACTAGAGATCCAAGAGAGCAATTCTAGGGACCCATTGTGAATGAAAAACAGCATGGTCCACCACCATCAGTCATAACCCCCGTGCCAAAAACTGTGGTTGTCATCCGGTCTTATCGCGTCATTATGGCTAAGTCACCTCACTCTTCATTGGATAGACCGAGATGTGGCAGTTTTTCTGCTCGCTCACTGTATTCCCCACCAGCTAGCCTACCATCCTAGCTTTCTACTTTCGTACCGTTACCCATTCCCCAGTTGCCTCCGGTTGATTAGTGGGACAATGAAGCTCTTTAACCGGAATCTAGATCCATGATCATGTGGGATATTCTCAAGGAGGATCACTTCCTTGAGATGTTTTGGCCAGTTGCAGTGAAAAATTTTTGTGCACCGGATTCTATCACCCAAGAGGAGGTTGAGTGTTTCCTCCAGACCTGCTGGGTGACTATCATCTGTCTTCTCTATCAGCATGTGGATTAACATAAAATCCAAGTGTATTTTGAGGAAATTGGAGAGAAATGTAGTCTGGTCGATTTGTCTGCACATCCTGTGGCCTAGAACCCTCAGTCACCAGGTCACCGTAGGTCCCTCCAACAACTATGCATTCAGAGCTTTAGGGTACTCCACAGGATTATCAAAGAGGCTTCTCCCCACGTATAGCTCCGTGGCTGGGGATAGTATCCTGCCCTCCTCTTTAGTCTTATATGGCATCAAAAAAAATTTCTAGGTGACATTGAAGATATGCCACCAGGAAGTGTTGCGGTTAACATGGAAGACTAGCCAGAGGGAGAGAATGAGCTAGAGCTCCTTTTGGATGACGTACCCCCTGAGGGAGTCCCACACCTCTTGGATCCGTTGGGAAGGATTACTCATCATCGAAGGAATCTATTGGGTCTTTTTGATCCAACCGAGGCACTTTTCATTAGCCGGAATCCTAGTAAGGGAAAGGAACTCCTCGGATCCATCAAACCCTCCGACCCATATGGCTAAGTGAAGAAGGAGGAGGATGAACCTAAAAAAGATGAATTGCATCAAAAGCTCACTGAACAGAAGAATTTGGTCGACGACCACCTCACTGAATGCACTACGGAATGGTGGCCAGACTACGGTGATCCTCAGACGAGGATGCAGGTGCATGCACAACTTCCCCTTGGAGAATTACATCCTGGTGAACTTGGCCATCCTGCCCATGCAGACAAGGTTGAAGATGGAACATACAGCTAAATGGCGCAGTATGTCCCACCAAATCATCCTGAATGGTGTGACAATCCTCAGCACCCAGCTCAGGTTCCCCTAGCTGACCCACATGTCATCCCACCAGCCACTCCACGAGATGTTGCGCCACCTTATCTTGATGAAGAACACACCAACACAGTGGTGGTCAGGGCTCCCCATCAAGATAGGTACCCCCACCCAGATGATTCAATGGCAGCACTCATGGCCCGTCTCGAATCCTTAGAGACGCGATAGGTGGTGATCCCACCTGCTGGTATGCCATATCCATCATGGGTGGATGATATGCCAGCACCTCCAGGTTTTGGGAATCTCACATTTTCCCCCCTTGAATGGGACATGGGACCCACCACAGCACCTGGCCCACTATATCTCAAGATGCAGTCTTATGTTGGGAACTCCAGTGCAACAGGAAGCCGCCAAACTCTGATGTTTCGTACAGACAATGGAAGGGCCTGCATTTGTCTTGTATCGTCAGCTTCCCATCAGACTAGTAGCCGGCTGGGAAGACCTCTGTATGAAATTTCTATAACATTTTAGTTCCACCATTCGGAATATGAGTATCATAGACCTCTTCAAGTGGAAGAAGAGGCCTCATGAGCGTGTCACCAACTTTTTCTCCAGGTGGAAAGGACTCACGTATTCCATTGATATGCCGCAGACTCATGAGCCATTGTTGACGATGTGTGTAGGGAATGCCAAGATGGAGCTGGTCCCCTATCTGATCACCCAAAACCATCCCAGGGGATTATGAGACATCTCTGATAAGGCTCAATGATTAGAGGAAGCCTTACAGCTAGCCAAGATGGAATTTCTGTTTCCTCCTACGATCATTGTGAAAAGGGACACCAGGGTCGAGCCTACTGTAGTGGCCTAGATAGAGGCCCCCAAGAGACCAGAGTTTTTTCCAGTAGAGCCACCTCCATAGCCTCACATAGGCCCTCTACCACAGGTGTAGCCACCGGCCCATCAGTCCCCACCTCATAATCAGCACGTGCCCCCGCGAAATACACCACCACCGCCGAGGCAGGATTACCAAGATCCACCTCCTCGACATGATCCTCCAGCCCCTCGTGAGGGTCAAGCTCCAAGGGCCTACTTTTTGGACAGGATAAACCAAACCAACTTATTCAATGAGGCATAGGTCCTTGGTTACATCCATAGTGCCTTGAAGAAGGGGATTCTATGTTTCCTAGAGTGTAGAAGACTATAAGATGAAACCCACATTGATAACCCTAATTACTGCCCCAACCACCGGATCCTGGGGAATACTCTCAAGATGAAATATGTGTTCAAAGAATGGAATCATGACCTAGTTGATAACAGCATAGTCCGTTTAGGCCCTTCTCTGACACAGGTGGCATGGGTCTTCGTGATGCCAGACAACAATAGCAACAGCAAGGGCGAGTGGAATCAGGGTTCCAACCATGGATCACAGAAGTATGACAATTAGATGTCTCGAAAGACAGTAAATTGTTCCATGGTGTCATCCCAACGTTCCTGATTTGGATAGATACCTTATAAGTTGTGGCCACCAATTCTGCATCTTCGTCTCAGCCAGCCTCATCCCAGAAGATCAAACACATGCAGTGTAAGGGAAAGAAAAGCCCCCCCCCCCCCCCCGCCGATTCCATCACCATCCCATACTCTCAGTGACTTCATGCCCTGGGAGATGGAAATCCCACCCAAGAATCTTCCCAATAGAAGAACAATATTTGAGTGACTATCAATGGTACTCCTCAATAAACAATGTAGAGATGGTAAATGCCTACATGATTCCTGACGAAGAGGGGCACCAGGTGGATCCTCCCAATGTCCCCAACCATCACCAGCATCGATGGATCCTTGGAAATATGAGCTGTAGGAGTGCCTCAGTCAGCACTTCTATCCAAGCTAGGCATTCAACCGAAATCAGGAAGCATGCTCATCATAGAGCTCAACATACGCAACCTTATCATCTGGTGGCATCAGTCCCACCATCACCACAGTTTGTGTTGCTGGATCAGGTAGAGCCACCTCGACCATGTTGTGACCAGCCATGCCCTACTCTAGGAAAGACTCTGTCATCTGGACCTCATCTAGTAGTCAGTATGTAGGCTTCGACTAGTGAGTAGAGGTATATTCCTAGAAAACGTTAGCTGCCTGCCCAGCCGGTAGGGAGTAGCGTACCTTCTGTCATGGAGCAACCTCCTACAAAAATAAGTTCACACCTGGCATGGAATTATGAGGGTCTGAAGCAACTTTCTAGTATTCTGGTAAGGCTCTAAATCCTTGAGGCCCTTTTCTTGTCGTCAGATATGTGTGAAGCCCTCACTGAGGCTTTAAAAAGGCCCCTCCAGTTTGAGATGGAAGTATCAGACGAAGAATCATTTCATGATGAAGCAGTCAAGAATGCTAAATTATAGGTCATTATCTCATTATATAGAGAAGATGAAGGCTCTCCCATATAGGGTAACATTCTCCCACTTTACAACACCATCCAGGTGAATGGATTTGAGGTTCATCGCTGTCTTCTCGGCATGGTCTCTGGATCAACCTAATCCCAACTCGGACATTGCAAAATCTGGGATTTTCTGAAGTTGATTTGATCCCCTCTGACCTAAGAATCCAAGGATAATATTGGACGAAATAGACAGTAGTCGGAAATATCTACTTGAAGAGCCAGTTTGGTGGCCTAGTCACCAGCAGTGAATTTACAGTTGTCTACCAGGACACAACCTACAATGCATTGAAGGGAAGGTTATAGCTCCACCTACATGAGGCAGTTCCCTCATCATATCACCAGATTCTCAAATAGTCCCTCAATGGTCGAGTGGCATGATTCATGGTCATGCATCTCCCTTTGACTTTTGTGAATACCACTACCTAGATGATGACTACTACAAGATCAATGACAAGTAGATTTAGGAAAAAGAGGTCGAGCATGCCATGGTTGCGACTGACCCATGGACAGATCAAGAAAAGGTCTTTGTTTTTCCAATCCACCAATTGGAGGCTACGACCCCGGACATGGTACAATGCTTTGTTGTCTCTAGGATGAGGGGGGAACACATTTCCAGGCCTATGAAACACTAGAAGATAACCTCATAGTCCTATACAAATCAGGATCATGTGATCCTAGAGCCTCCTACCCCCATAAGGTATCACTATGTCCGCCCCATGGAAACATAAATATGTCATATGTTCTTGTTCCACCGGGCTAGAATTAACTGGTTCAATCTGAAAAACCACTATTACTTTGATATCATCAAACATGGCCCCTTGGGATGAAGGCCAAATGGGATCAGATCAATAGACTTCATCGCTATGGTTGTGGCAGCACATGAGTCCTTCGATGCAGTAACCACTACCGTTCAGGCTAGTACCAGCCTCCCGTCGGGATCTGTCATGACTGAAGAAGCTCCCCCTTCCAAGGATTTCCACTCTATAAGAGAATAATATGATTTGGAGGATGCTCCCCCCCCACTTTTGAAAAGGGAGTCTTGGCCACAGTCGATGAGTTGGTACAGGTGATCCTCGGTAGCGAGGAAGACCCCAGACCCACATTGATCAGTGTTGTCGTGCCCCCCGAGTAGCAGAAACAGTACGTAGACTTACTGAAACTATACCACGATGTATTCTCCTATAGTAATGATAATATTCTAGGACTATATCCTCACGTAGCCATCCACCGCCTCGGTCTCCCAACAAATCATCGTGGGTTCGAAAAACCTCCCAGAAAGATGCACCCTTCTCACAGTGCCCTGGATGAAGTAGAAGTTGATAAGCTCAGTAGAGCCAGGTTTGTTAAGGAGGTCCAATACCCCAAATGGCTGGAAAATGTTATTCTAGTAAAGAAAAATAATTGGTAGATCAGGGTCTTTATCGACTTCTGGGACCTCAACCATCACTCTCTGAAAGATGATTTTCCCCATCCTATGATGGAGTTGTTGATTTAAACTTCAGTTGGATTCCAAGACCTCTTATTAATGGATGGGTACTCTAGGTACTACCAGATCCTAATGGCCCATGAGGACGAGGATTTCATAGCTTTCAGGGTGCTGCAAGGAACATTTTTTTACCAAGACATGCCCTTTGGTTTAAAGAACGTGGGTTCACCCTACCCACAGGCTATGCATCAAATATTTAAGAAGATCTGTGGGACATTGGTTGAATGATATGTGGATGCTCTAGTGATCAAATTGTGCTGTCATCAGGACCATCCCAAAGACCATGATAATGTGTTTGGATTCTTCCGTTCTCGTCACCTAAAATTAATATTTTGTAGTGCACCTTCAGGGTCACCTTTGGGATGTTTCTAGGATTTGTTTTCTAGTACAGAGGCATTGAGATCGTCCTAGAAAAGATCAAGTTCATTAGCCATATGTCTTCTCTGAGAAACATTTGAGAGATAAGAGGATTCCAAGGCCACATAGCCTCTATATGATGATTCATTGAAAATTTGGATGGCAAGCGTAAGCCCTTTTCCCGAATCATGAATAAAGGCACCATATATGAGTTTGACGAACAGTGTCAGACTACTTTTGAATAGATCAAGCGGTATCTACTCCAGCCTCTGGTCTTAATTCCACCCATCTTCAGAAATCCACTGGTCCTTTATGTGACAGCCCTGGAAGCATATCTTCACCCTACTCGCCTAGAAGAACAATGATGGGATGGAGAAGAGACTTTATTCCATCAGCCACATGCTCATTGATACGGAGACCAGAAACTCCCAATTCTAAAAGAGCTGCCTTGGGCTGTTATTCGTAGTACAAAAAATGTGAAATTAATTGCAGCACCATGAGGTATAGCTGGTGTCCTATGTAGACCCGCTAATGTATATCCTGAACCACCCCAAGTTGACAGGCCATCTAGCTTGGTGGGAAGTGATTCTCAAGTAGTTCGATATCAGGTTTGTCCTTTATAAAGCTATTAAGGTACAAGCGTTGGAATATTTCCTTGCTGCCATCCAACTCCTACTGACCAGTCCATATATCTCAGTTTCCCCGATGGGGTGATCCTCTCTGTAGACCAAGCCATGTCGTGCTAGCTGATGCACTTCGATGGTGTTTCCCAAAGCCCCACCGGTAGGAGGCTCAATGACCCTAGGATCAACAAGGTAGGCATGGGTATCATCGTCATTTCCCAGGAAGAATCCATCCTTCCACAGTCATTCTTATTGTCGGAAGGCTGCACCAACAATGAAGCGGAATATTAGGCTCCCATCAATGGAATCAAGCAAGCCCTTGAGATTGATGTTCCCCATTTTCATGTAAAAGGGGATTATAAACTTCTCATCAATCTGATATATTATGACTAATTCATTAGAAAGACATAGATCATACCATTGTTGGAGAGCACTCCCCAGCTAATGGCCCAGTTCCCATCTTGGACAAAAGTTACTCATGTCTCTTAATCTCAGAATGGTTGAGATGACTCCATGTCTGGCCTGGCTGCCTCACTTGTGGAACACAAGAAGGATGATCTGATTATCCACATGGCACATTGGAGATTCATTGCTCCTGTAACCCTAGAGAACGATGTAATATTGTAGGTGAGCCATCTTATAGTTGGATCCTCTATGTTAGGACCCTCTGATGCAGAGGATGAATTGACTCCCGACTGGAGATCCACCTTTGTTGTGTACCTCCAGAATGGTAATCTCCCAGTAGATCAGGCCGGGAGTGAACAAATCTATCGCCACGTATTTCATTTCACCCTCCAGGATGGACCTGTCCATGAGAAGATCCTAAAAAAGCATGGGTTTGATGGGGATTTCCTCTGTTGCATTCAAGTAGTTGAGATTAATCAGGTCCTGTAAGAGGTTCACACTGGTTCCTGCAGGCCTCATCAGACCGGCCCAAAACTATCTCACCAGATCCAGATATTGGGTTACTTCTTCCCATCAACAATGCATGACTGCATCATATTCTCAAAGAGATTCCATGCATGAAAAATACATGTTATCTTTATGCATCGACTGGCAGGATCTATCCACTTCACCAAATACTCTTTCCCATTTGTAATGTGGGGACTCGATGTCGTGGGACCATTTCCACGGGCGATAGCTGGCCTATGAAAATTCATCCCAATAGAAACTTATTTCTTCCTCATGTGGGAAGAGGGAGTTCCACTCAAGGAGGATAAGGCTCATTCCATTGTTGAATTTGTGAGATACAATAGTTTCAACTAATTTGGTGTATATCATGTCGTCCTCACTGATCACAACATGAACTTCCATGCTCCTGAGCTGATGAAATTGTATGCTAAGTACAACATTTGTTCTAACCATACCTCCTAAGATCATGAACAAGAAAATGAATGATCACGGAGTTCAACAAAACACTCTATAACATGCTTCAGAAAATGGTTGGTCAGAATAAGAAGAGTTAACCGAAAAAGCTCCCCAATTCCCTTTGGGCTTATCGGACAACGACTCGTAATTCCACCCAGGTGACCCCATACTCCCGGGTGTGTGGAACGGAGGCCATATTGCCCATCTATATTCAATTTCCCTCACTGCACATATTTGTCTTTGATTATCATGTACCAGATAAAGTAGCAGAAATCCATCTGGATGAGTTGGAATCATGTGATGAGAATAGGCTTTGTGCCCTGTACAATCTGTAACGCCATTAGAACAAGATAACCAGAGCTTTCAACAAGAATGTTCAGCTCCCCTACTTCTTATAGGGTGACATGGTATTGTCCATGAGGGCACCAATGATAACTGGCATGAAACCACCCATGTTGTAACCCAAATGGGAATGACCTTACACCATTTACAAGGATTACTCCAATGGCACGTACTCACTAGTTATAATGGCCGTTGAGCGTATAACTCCTCCGAACAATTCCTAGTTCCTCGTGAAATACATTGCTTGAACCCCGGGGTCCCCCATGACCATAAACTATATATACCTACATGAACCTAAACTGGACAGTCCCGCACAACCCTAAACTACACGACATTCCTACATGACATTAATCTACACGGACCTACATGACCTAAAACTCTGCATCAGCCAACATGAAGTTAAACTGCATCTTAAGAACTATGTATGGCTTCATTCCCATCCTCAGGAGATATGTAGGAACGCTCAGAAATCTCGTCTTGAGTCCATACCCAGTTCCTATTTGACTATCCCCTTCTGGGCATGGTTCTTTTTGGGATCTCACATGGCATCCTATAGGCTTCTTAGGCCCCACCCTTGTCAGGGTTACGATGATTAGACCATATTCCCTCCTTCGTTATTCTAATCCACCCACATCCTTACCACATGACCCTAAACTGCATGGCCCTATTAGAACTACATATGGCTTGATTCCCATCCTCATGGGATACATAGGACCGCCCAAACATTTCATCCATATGCCCAGCCCCAAAACGTTGGGACCATTAATTAGGACGAAACACATGGTGTGACACATGACTTTTCCCGGATTTGTGTCAAGTTCATCATAACCACACAATGTATCACTCTCCCTTGAAGATATTTTTCTCTTCTCTTGTCTAACATCATTTGAAATTGCAAGGGTGCATGCATGTTCCACACACCCATCGTCTGTGGTCCCATTATATTTCACAGCTGAAGGGGCTGCAAATGGCATGGATGCTTGGTATAATGTCTCTCATACCATTACAAACCAACATCCTTGAAATTTTTAGAAAATAAATTGATACAAGTCCCACATTGTGAATATGTTCAGTGGTCAACATTCATTTTTTTTCCATTTGAGGTTACGTGATATAGTTGTTGTGTCTCAAATATGGTCAACAACTATCCTCTATCATTTTCACCACCCCATATGTCTCAAATATGGAGTGTAGTGGTTCATTATGCCCTACCATCTCTCCAAATCTCAGTCTGCTTCAAGCGAGAGTGTAATTATAGCTGTCAGAACCTTATGTGATGTGGAGATCCTAATCCTACTCTTTTTTCCACACTGAGCATTTCTCACATGGGATTAGGAGAAATGATGTGTCAATGACCACATGAGAGGCCATATGGATACAGTTGGTCAGGATGCTCATCCTTGAAACCTTCATTCCCCTGGCTCAAGTCCTCATTTAGGATTTTGTGGTGTGGTATAAACTAATTTCCTCATTCACATTGGTCTATTTCACCATGACATACATATCCCCTTGAGACATCCCTCCCTTCATTTATCGTCTGTCCTGTGGGCATGGGCCCTTCCATTCTTTTCATGTCCCATCATTTGGGCTTCCATCACCTTCTATATCAAAAATGGCCCCTGAATTTCATGGATGCTCAGCCCAAGGGCTATCTTACTATTACGGGATAATTCCCTGAAGGATTGCGAGTGACATGTTCATACAAGTCCCATGTTTAGAATATGGTCAACAGTCAACGCTTAGTTGTTCGCCCCCCTTCTGGTCACACAAGGGTGGATAATGTGTTGTGAACCTGGTCAATTGTTGTCCTCTATCATCATTTCCACTTTGTGGTCTTCCATAATCATGATGATTCGCCCTAACTATCCCACATATATGACACTAAACTAGGAATATACGGTCTGAACTCTACGACCCTAAACTAATATCACCTTCTTCCTCACTACAAGACTTTAAACTGCCTGCTGGACATGAAATTCTGTCCATGTCCTAGCCTCAGGCCCCTTGTCCTTTTCAGGCCCCTAGCCCATGTTCTCACTTAGGGCTATACGGTGAGGTACAGGATTATATCCTTATTCACATCGAGTTTATTGGTGGGCCGTACACATCCCTAGATGGTATACATTACCCCTATATTCTTCCTCACTACAAGACGTTAAACTGAAATCTGTCCATGAGATTCTGTATGTGGCCCAGCATCAGGAACCTTTTCCTTTTTGGTCCCCTAGCCCATGTTCTCACCTAGGGTTATACGGTGTGTTGTGGGATTGTGCACTCATTCACGTCGGGTTACTCAACATTCCATAAACTGCCCAAATTGGTGTATATTACCCTCATTAGAGTCATCCATTCCCCCCGAACTATGTGTTGCATGATTCACATCCTCATGGGATACGTAGGACCACGAAAAAATCTGGTCTTCGGGATAAGTGTAACACCCCAAGTTTCCTCGGTATGTTTCCTTACGAATAATGCAATGGCGTGCATTGTACACAACTTCGAGATTTTAACACACCATAACCAATCAAACTAGCCGTTACGAATAGTAATACCTACTTTTTGGAATTTTATAAATTCTATCTCTCAAAATGGACTTCATTTTTGGATTCGTAATATCGAAATTATCCTAGGGTGAAATTTTGGTACTTTTTGGATAACATTCATATTTTGATGAATAGTGAAAATTACTAAATTTTAATTAAAAACAACTTTTTTAATCAAAATAATTAATAGTGATAAATTATGAATTTGAGTTGTTTTAAAGTATATTTAGAATGTAAATTTACCATTTAATATAATTTTGTTCATTGGACATAATTTTACAATTAAACCGAACATAAACCAGTGTCAATCTTTTGATAGTTATTATCTCTTAAAAACACGCTTTTTGTTTTGACAGCGGGAATTAATTTTAAATTAATTTCTGCCACTTCTGTGTTTTGAATTTAGAAAAATGGATTCCATATTTGGAATCAGGATGTTCAAATTGTGTAAATAGGTAACTTTTATTTTTAGACATTTTGAATAATTACTGCGGTAAATATTTTATTTACCATGGTTAAGGGTAAATCCAGTAAATAAGGGTTAAAGAATAATATTATAATAATACTAAATTACCCTAAAACGTGTATTAACCCCATTTGTTGATACATGTTCGACCATGGGCATCTTTGGGTCTATTTTGGGACCCCATGGATCCACTTGTAAGTGATAATGACACTTTATATTAATTAAGTTAAAATAAATACAAAAATGACACAAGCATATATCTTTTAACAAAACAATTGTTACAGAGGGTTATATATGTTGGATTTTAGATTATAAATATTCCTTAGAAAGATAAAACTATTTCCTACATAATAATATTTTATTTATAATTTTTAGACATTAAATAATTTAATTTATTTATGACACAATGATGATGCAGTAATTACTATAATAGTAAAAAATCAAAATAATTGATATTAAAAATACCGAAATAAATATAATATGAAACTTTTAATGAACTAAAATAATTTTCTCGGATAATATGATATATTAGTATTGATTTAATTTACATTGTTCGAAGTAATCAATCTGTTATGAGTTTTACAGAAATCAACTATTGAATAGTGTCAAAATTGACAAAAAAGAGTTTTTAAAACAAATATTATATTAATAATTGATATTAAATTCCTAAAAATCTAAGGTTCGGCCAAGAGACTTATATCATGATAGGTGTATCATTAATGGACCACTTGGGGGTATCTTGTATGTATATGGTAAGTTTATTACCCATATAATATAAAAATACGAAGAGACATTGTAAAAGTGAAACTAATTAACTTAGAGTTAATACTTAAAGATAAGGTTAATATAAGTACCCAAACCTGTCTAAATTCTATTGGTTGAGTTGTTTTCGACCCATAACCACCTTAACCTTTTAATATTCAACTTTTGAGCCATTGGAAACCGAATATGAATTTATTATAAACTAATATCTCTAGATTTTCCAAAGGTGCCCCTCACCCCTCTTATAAAAGGGCACTCCTCCTTCTCATTTCTTCACACCTTCAAAGCCCTTTGGTTCGGCCAAACCATGCCCAAATACTATCTAAACTTCCCTCACTACAACCTAGAGGCCTTAGTTTGATCAGAAAGCCATCCTAAGGAGCACTTTTGATCAAATCAAAAGGAAGAACCTGAAGAAGAGGTAATGTTTTCACCACCCTTTTCTAAGTTCATTTCTTCTTCCACTCCTTCTTCCTTTGTTGTTACCATTCTAAAATAATAAATCCAGTATCATATATATAATTTGATGTTATTATAAATATGGTACAACCATATTCAGTATTCTATCCTCCCTTTTAATAACATGTCACCATACGTGCGTACGTACGGCTTACCGTCTCCACGTCGTGGTGTAATTGTTATTCAATATAATATTATTTGGATGGGTATAATAATGATGTGTAACTCATGTAAATAATAAATATAACATGTTAAGGATTCTGTATATATGATATACCATCCATTTATATGTTATTTTAATATCAAAAGAATGATATTGTCGCTCGTGCGTACGTACGGACTACCGTCTCCACGAACGCGATGAGATTCATTGTCCATCATATCCATTCAAGTATAATTATAAATTGATGATTTAAAAATAGTATCTAAGGACTTGATATCATTATGGATATGAATAATATACATCCCATTAATAATGAATATGCCTCACATAACAAATAATATAAAGTAAAATGAACCCGTTAACACCCGAAATGACGATAATTCTAAGATATTATTAACAAATAAATGTTAAAAGAACATATATGATATCATATTAAAGTATATGATTCTTGTATTATTCAATAACAATTATTTCAGCATTATACAGGAGGTAAAACTACCATCGACCAAGGAAAAAGTACAAAGTAAGGGATTTTCTTATCTCACTTTCAATTCCGTGAGATTTCCATTGTTCGCCACTAAATTATTGAATGTGGTGTATTGTGTACTGCCATTTGAAATATATTATCATGATTATCTTTATATTCATATTATTCTGTAAATCATTTGGTGGTTATTAACTTTTGGCCATACGACTCAGTTGATTAACATGGTAAGGAGTATCTTATCTCGCTCTTAATTTCTTGAGAATTCCATTGTTCACCACTTAATTATTACATGTGGTGTATGTGTACTGCCCATGATTGTATTCATTGTGTAATATACTTTAATTTATGGGTATTTACATAGTCATGTTATGATCCTTATTTCATGGTTGTTTGTTTCGTAAGTTACCAAATCGATAAGGGAATTTGAGATTTCAATTTCCACTCATTCGGCTTTACGCATATTTCATTGATTATATTACTCCAAGATTATGTGTGGAATCACTATTCATTTTATTATTTCATAATTTACACTCCCCTTCCTGTGGATATACTTTTGATACACATAATCACTCTATTGAAAATTCTCAAGTCATTAATATGAATTTGATAAGAGTAATTTTAACTCTTTCAGCATTTGTTGAGTTAAACATCCAATTCGTTGGTGTTGTTTCTACAAGAATATGTGTGAATATCCTTTGATAGTTTTACACTGAATATTCAATCATATTTACTGTATTTATATTTTCACACATAATTATGTCGTTGATTTATCCTTAACCTAAGGATACGGCCTTTTTGAGAGATTGCATCTCAATTTACATTCAATTGGGACTTCTTTGTTTATATACAACAAATCAATTTTATGAGTTGTATATAATTTACTTTGACATAGTATATCATGAATCCCTTTATTCTCATGATATTAAAATTTTTTGATTACCTCAATTATTTGTACTCAAGTGTCTCTCTTTTGGTTAGAATCTCGATCCAAAATACCATTTTAAAATGTTTTAAAGACTTATTCTTCTAAATCTTGCTCATTAATGTCCATGTTTTAAAAATGGTTTTAAGGAATTATTTATATAGACATTAAAATTTTAAAATCAAAACTCCTTTTAAAAGTTTCAAAGTGGTATGGGACACTTTGATTCAAAAATCTGTTTTTAAATGGCTTCTTGACAAATAGTGTGACTTTTAAATGATTTCAAGAAAAGGGGGATATTTCCCTCAAATAGTTTTGATGATTATTTTCATCTATGTCAACATCCTTCATTATTCATTATTAAGGTTAATGTGATACAATACAATCTTCCATATTGTATCAAATGAGTTATATTTGACTGTGGATGTTCTATTTTTATACCATTCATGGTTTGTGGTAGAAGTATTGACATTTCGTATGCTATTTTTAATACGAATGTTTATGTTATGTTTAAACCTGTTCATATGAGGAATGCATTGGACATAATAAGTGACGGGTGGAGCCCGCTATAGCTCCTCGATGCATTGGTAGGTCTCATGAGACAAACTAGTGTCTTGGCACAAGGCCTTGGCAAAATCTTATTTGTAGTCTTGGCACGAGCCCTTGACTATGTGGTTATGATAGTCTAGCAGTATGCATTCCAACATTATGAAAGTGTTTATTGATTTTTGCATGTGATTATCGATTAGTAGAATATCCATGTGAATAAGTAAATGGCATTATTTCATTTTATTTATGCCATACCATGTTGAAAGTTCATGTTTGATAGGCTTTTGTTTTAGTTATACATTGCCTTAAATGTTTATTCTTATTTATGAATGTTTCCGCTATATTGTTATCCTTACTGGGAATTTGAGCTCACCCCTTTTCTATGTTTTATTTTTCCCAGGAAGTGAAGAAGTAAGTTATGAATGACCTGCAGGGATAATATGTGGGGATATGAGTGTGGATTATGGAGACATTATGTTGTTGTAGTATTTTTTCATTTTACGATGTAATGTAAAACATATGAATATATCTAGTGTTTCCAAGGCTACTAAACCAATCGGTCTTTCGAGATTTGATCTTTCTTTTGATCATGCCAATGTTATGTAATAATGCACCGACTCTAGGTAACTAGGGTCGGGGCGTTACAGTTGGTATCAGAGGAAGTTTAGTACAAACCTTGGAAGCTAGATTTAGATAAACTCTGATTAGAGCACGTAGACCTAAGATGAACTATGAGGATTAGTATAAAAGAACTTCCGAGAATTTTGGTATTGTAGAGATTTTGTGAGTTTTCCGAGCAATACATCCCTGTCTGGATACGAGCAGGTAGAGGCGGCTCTGGCACAGATGTACCTAGGGGTAAAACCCGAAAACACCGCTTTGAGCTAGACTCGAACGGGAACTGGTGCACGACAACGGGCCTTGCTGCACTCTTGGTTACGACACTCCCGGGGGATATGCTTAGGATAATTTACATTTTCTTTACAAACCGATTTATGTAATATATACATAAGATGAGAGTAAATGACCTTGGTTAATCCTAATATGTTTCAAATTGAGAATATGGTGACATTTTAATCTCTAAATGATTTTACAACTACTATTACTCACACAATGCTTTCTGGTTTTAGTCAATGGCTGGATTCCAAGGAAGTCATAGTGACTTTGAGAATGATGTACAAGGTGGGAACGGTGGTGGAAATGAGCAACAAAATGGAATGTTGATAGGCGTAAAAGATATCGTCTTTATGCCAAATCAGTTTTCCAAAAATATGATCAACAAAATATATATTAACCAACTCCCAGACTCAACAAGGAAGAGAAAGGTGATAAATGATAAGATCTCCAGCAATGGAGACCATGGAGAAAAGAAACCTCAATTTTCATCATGCAGGAAATGTGGAAATAGACACCCAGGAAAGTGTCTCAATGGGACAACGAAATGTTTCACGTGCGGGAAGGCAGGACATAAAGTGATGAATTGTCGAAGAAAAATGAAGAGTACTATGTAAGAAGAAAAAAATGGTCCCAAGAGTCCATTTACAGTCATTTTCCGTAAATGTAGGGGACCTGGCCATTACCCGAGTGAATGTCCAATTCTATAGGATATATTCTTGGTCAAAGAAGATGATATGTGGAAATAAATGGTTGGAGAAAAACTTAAAAAGTATTAACACTCCTTGTTGATGGGTACTTTGGAATAATTTTCTCTTGTATTTGTAACCCCGCAGTTTGCCATGTGAGAATGATATTTGAAGAAGAATTGTCTCTTCTCTTGTGGATATAGGTATAAATAACCATTTGGTTTTATATGATCATTGGGGTTTGAGAAAATTATAAGTTATTATAATTTGGGATAAAAATGAAAAGTATGATATAACATTTGTGATTAAATTATGTTATTTTGAGGAATTTATCTCATTTTAGTAATATTATAAAATATAGTTTTTGAAAAAGGACAACACATAGACCGTGTGACAACCCGTCGCGTCGGAGAAAGCTGTGGGAATCGAACCCACAACCAAAGTGCGATTGGGATTTATCGCCTACCACTGGACTACGTGAAGTCCCTGGTTAATGTGACTATTTTTTTTGTTAAATGAGTTTATTGATCAATAATAAGATGATTTGGGTTCTTATGTCTTATCAAATGAATACCCTTGGTATAAGAAAATGATTTGGTGATTAAGTGATAAATGTTATTTTGGAAGATGTTCGCTTTGTTGGAAACACTATATGTCCAAGGAAAATATAATATAATGGGGTTTCATTTGTAGAGTAATGGTGGATTTTTATCTACGTTTTTATTGTTGATTTATAGTGATTTGGGTTATTTATGGAAATTATTAACCTATAACAGAGAATATGTGATGATGTTAATTACTTTTAAGTATGTGACTTTAAGAGTATTTAATGTCATTTGGAGATACAATGTAACATGGGAGACTACATAATCAAATTATTCTATGATTTGGGTTTCAATATTAGTTTGGATTATATTAAAGGATTTTAAGGACAATTGGTTATTGAATGGTATCTATTTAACTTTGGGGTATTGTTGGTTTAATTTTAGAAATTAAGATTAGTGCATTTTTATCTCAATGAATATCCTTTTGGGGGATCATTAGATAATTCACTAACCATTTTGGTTTTGATTAATCTTCAAAGACAATGTAAATATATGGTTTATCCTGCATGGATCATGTGATTCTATAGAAGTTTATTCTAGCTCTTCCAGTGTGACCAAGTCTTCTTGAATACTCATCGTTTAAAAAAAATTGAGTTAGTGGTGGAAATTTATTAAATAATGAAAATTTACTTAAAATGTAAGTATATCTCATAATGTTCTTAGTCAATATCATAAATGAATTCCTCTTCCTTATGTAATGTAACTTTAAAAAAAATGTTGTCCGTTTACTTTCCTACTAGGAGACTAATGGTCGTTTGTCCCAACACAAGTTTGTGGTTTTCTCATTGTTAACTTTCTCATGACCATGATTTCTATCCCTCTCCATCAGAACTTGAAACTTAGTTTATCATCCATATCCATGTTTTCTTACATGTAATCCTAGTATGGGTTATCTTGGATGACCCTTATACCTCCCTTTCTTTCTTTTAAAGTGATAGTTTTATTGGCTCTTTTTCCGATGTGGGACTTTCCATTATATTCCCAAGAAAAATTTTAAAAATTGCGAGGACGCAATTTATTGAAGGAGGGGAGAATGTAACACCCCATGTTTCCTCGGTATGTTTCCTTTCGAATAATGCAATAGCGTGCATTGTACACAACTTCGAGATTTTAACACACCATAACCAATCAAACTAGCCGTTATGAATAGTAATACCTACTTTTTGAAATTTTATAAATTCTATCTCTCAAAATAGACTTCATTTTTGGATTCGTAATATTGAAATTAGCCTAGGGTGAAATTTTGGTACTTTTTGGATAACTTTCATATTTTGATGAATAGTGAAAATTACTAAATTTCAATTAAAAACAACATTTTTAATCAAAATAATTAATAGTGATAAATTATTAATTTGAGTTGTTTTAAAGTATATTTAGATTATATTTTAACCATTTAATATAATTTTGGTCATTGGACATAATTTTACAATTAAACCGAACATAAACAAGTGTCAATCTTTTGATAGTTATTATCTCTTAAAAACACGCTTTTTGTTTTGACAGCGGGAATTAATTTTAAATTAATTTCTGCCAATTCTGTGTTTTAAATTTAGAAAAATGGATTCCATATTTGGAATTAGGATTTTAAAATTGTGTAAATAGGTTACTTTTATTTTTAGACATTTTGAATAATTACTGCGGTAAATATTTTATTTACCATGGTTAAGGGTAAATCCGGTAAATAAGGGTTAAAAAATAATATTATAATAATACTAAATAACCCTAAAACGTGTCTTAACCCCATTGGTTGATACATGGTCGACCATGGGCATCATTGGGTCTATTTTGGGACCCCATGGATCCACTGGTAAGTGATAATGACACTTTATTTTAATTAAGTTAAAATAAATACAAAAATGACACAAGCATATATCGTTTAACAAAACAATTGTTACAGAGGGTTATATATGTTGGATTTTAGATTATAAATATTCCTTAGAAAGATAAATAGGTTTCCTACATAATGATATTTTATTTATAATTTTTAGACATTAAATAATTTAATTTATTTATGACACAATGATGATGCAGTAATTACTATAATAGTGAAAAATCAAAATAATAGATATTAAAAATACCCAAATAAATATAATATGAAACTTTTAATGAATTAAAATAATTTTCTAGGATAATATGATATATTAGTATTGATTTAATTGACTTTTTGTGATGTAATCAATCTGTTATGAGTTTCACAAAAATCAACTATTGAATAGTGTCAAAATTGACATAAAAGAGTTTTTAAAACAAATATTATATTATTAATTGATATTAAATTCCTAAAAATCTAAGTTTCGGCCAAGAGACTTATAACATTATAGGTGTATCATTAATGGACCACTTGGGGGGTCGCTTGTATGTATATGGTTTTTTTATTAACCATATAATATAAAAATACAAAGAGACATTGTAAAAGTGAAACAAATTAACTTAGAGTTAATACTTAAAGATAAGGTTAATATAAGTACCCAAACATGTATAAATTCTATTGGTTGAGTTGTTTTCGACCCATCCCCACCTTAAACTTTGAATAGTCAACTTTGGAGCCATTGGAAACCGAATATGAATTTATTATAAACTAATATCTCTAGCTTTTCCAAAGGTGCCCCTCACCCCTCTTATAAAAGGGCACTCCTCCTTCTCATTTCTTCACACCTTCAAAGCCCTTTGGTTCGGCCAAACCCTGACCAAATACTATCTCAACTTCCCTCACTACAACCTAGAGGCCTTAGTTTGATCAGAAAGCCAACCTATGGAGCCCTTTTGATCAAATCAAAAGGAAGAACCCGAAGAAGAGGTAATGTTTTCACCACCCTTTTCTAAGTTCATTTCTTCTTCCACTTCTTCTTCCTTTGTTTTTACCATTATAAAATAATAAATCCAGTATCATATATATACTGTGATGTTATTATAAATATGGTACAACCATATTCAGTATTCTATCCTCCCTTTGAATAACATGTCACCATACGTGCGTACATACGGCTTACCGTCTCCACGTCGTGGTGTAATTGTTATTCAATATAATATTATTTGGATGGGTATAATAATGATGTGTAACTCATGTAAATAATAAATATAACATGTTAAGGATTCTGTATATATGATATACCATCCATTTATATATTATTTTAATATCAAAAGAATGATATTGTCGCTCGTGCGTACGTACGGACTACCGTCTCCACGAACGCGATGAGATTCATTGTCCATCATATCCATTCAAGTATAATTATAATTTGATGATTTAAAAATAGTATCTAAAGACTTGATATAATTCTGGATATGAATAATATACATCCCATTAATAAGGAATATGGCTCACATAACAAAGAATATAAAGTAAAATGAACCCGTTAACACCCGAAATGACGATAATTCTAAGATATTATTAACAAATCAATGTTAAAAGACCATATATGATATCATATTAAAGTAAATGATTCTTGTATTATTCAATAACAATTATTTCACCATTATAAAGCAGGTAAACCTACCATCGACCAAGGAAAAAGTACAAAGTAAGGGACTTTCTTATCTCACTTTCAATTCCGTGAGATTTCCATTGTTCGCAACTAAATTATTGAAAGTGGTGTATTGTGTACTGCCATTTGATATATATTATCATGATTCTCTTTATATTCATTTTATTCTGTAAATCATTTGGTGGTTATTAACTTTTGGCCATACGACTCAGTTGATTAACGTGGTAAGGAGTTTCTTATCTCGCGCTTAATTTCTTGAGAATTCCATTGTTCACCACTTAATTATTACATGTGGTGTATGTGTACTGCCCATGATTGTATTCATTGTGTAATATACTTTAATTTATGGGTATTTACATAGTCATGGTATGATCCTTATTTCATGGTTGTTTGTTTCGTAAGTTACCAAATCGATAAGGGAATTTGAGATTTCAATTTCCAATCATTCGGCTTTACGCATATTTCATTGATTATATTACTCCAAGATTATGTGTGGAATCACTATTCATTTGATTATGTCATAATTTCCACTCTTCTTCCTGTGGATATACTTTTGATACACATAATCACTCTATTGATAATTATCAAGTCATTAATATGAATTTGATAAGAGTAATTTTAACTCTTTCACCATTTGTTGAGTTAAACATCTAATTGGTTGGTGTTGTTTCTACAAGAATATGTGTGAATATCCTTTGATTGTTTTACACTGAATATTCAATCATATTTAGTGTATTTATATTTTCACACATAATTATGTCGTTGATTTATCCTTAACCTAAGGATACGGCCTTTATGAGAGATTGCATCTCAATTTACATTCAATTGGGACTTCTTTGTTGATATACACCGAATCACTTTTATGTTGTGTATATAATGTACTTTGACATAGTATATCATGAATCCCTTTATTCTCATGATAATACAAAGTTTTGATTACCTCAATTATTTGTACTCAAGTGTCTCTCTTTTGGTTAGAATCTCTAACCAAAATACCATTTTAAAATGTTTTAAAGACTTATTCTTCTAAATCTTGCTCATTAATGTCCATGATTTAAAAATGGTTTTAAGGATTTTTTTATATGGACATTAAAGTTTTAAAATCAAAACTCCTTTTAAAAGTTTCAAAGTGGTATGGGACACTTTGATTCAAAAATCAGTTTTTAAATGGCTTCTTGACAAATAGTGTGACTTTTAAATGATTTCAAGAAAAGGGGGATATTTCCCTCAAATAGTTTTGATGATTATTTTCATCTATGTCAACATCCTTTATTATTCATGATTAAGGTTAATGTGATACAATAAAATCTTCAATATTGTATCAAATGAGTTATATTTGACTGTGGATTTTCTATTTTTATACCATTCATGGTTTGTGGTAGAAGTATTGACATTTCGTATTCTATTTTTAATACGAATGTTTATGTTATGTTTAAACCTGTTCATATGAGGAATGCTTTGGACTTAATAAGTGACGGGTGGAGCCCGCTATAGCTCCTCGATGCATCGGTAGGTCTCATGAGACAAACTAGTGTCTTGGAACATGGCCTTGGAAAAATCTTATTTGTAGTCTTGGCACGAGGCCTTGACTATGTGGTTATGATAGTTTGGCATTATGCATTCCAACATTATGAATGTGGTTATTGATTTTTGCATGTGATTATTCGATTAGTAGAATATCCATGTGAATAAGTAAATGGCATTAAATCATTTTATTTATGCCATACCATGTTGAAAGTTCATGTTTGAATGTCTTTTGTTTTAGTTATACATTGCCTTAAATGTTTATTCATATTTACGAAAGTTTCCGCTATATTGTTATCCTTACTGGGCATTTGAGCTCACCCGTTTTCTATGTTTTATTTTTCCCAGGAAGTGAAGAAGTAAGTTATGAATGAACTACAGGGATATTATGTGGGGATATGAGTGTGGATTATGGAGACATTATGTTGTTGTAGTAGTTTTTCATTTTAGGATGTAATGTAAAACTTATGAATATATCTAGTGTTTCCAAGGCTACTAAACCAATCGGTCTTTCGAGATTTGATCATTCTTTTGATCATGCCAATGTTATGTAATAATGCACCGAGTCTGGGTAACTAGGGTCGGGGCGTTACAATAAGCCCCATCACTTAGAAACCACCCTATCATTTTGGCCCCTTGGCCCATGTTCGTCTAGAATAGGGGTATATAGTGTGGTGTGCACTCATGACCTCATTCATGTCTAGTTCATATCAACCAATCCGCATACAAATATCTCTCTCCCGAGTGACCTTCGCACCCTTTCCCTATTTTCATCTCTTTGAGTCAGCTGTACTTAAGTCGGGTCCCTCTGCCATCTTCGGTGATTATCAAATTTCCCCATGAGTACTATGGTCTAGAACCTGGAGTGTCACATTCTTCATGTAAATTCTTTATCCCACTTTTGAAGGTTTGTGTTTCTCTTCATTTGGGCTTCCATTTCCTTTCACACCTGAAGGGACCCCCAAATGGCATGGATGCTAGGCCTAAAGGATCTCCTACCATTATGGGCCAATTTCCTCGAGGGTTTCAGAAAACAAAAATAGATACAAGTCTCGTGTTGCGAATATGGTCAGTGGTCGACACTCATTTGTTGTTCCCATTTCAGGCCACATGATACCGTTGTTGTGTTTCGAACACGGTCAATAGTTATCCTCCATCATCATGCCAGCCCCTTCATGCCTCGAATGTTGGTTACATGATTCACATTATTTTCCAGTTGATCACATCCAAATGGAATTTCAACACTCTTGGAACTATCCCTCAGTGCGCATTGGCACGTTTAGAGGAGAAAATCAGCTGTAAAAGAATCATTCGGGGCTCTAAACTGACTTCCCTTTAGTGTACATTCTAGGTATTGCAAAAAACCTCTTCCACCCATGTTTCCCACACTGAGTTTAACTCAGGTGGGATTAGAAATTGGATTGAGGTCTGCTCCTACTTGGAAGGATTTCACCCCTTATGGTTCCATGATCTATGACCATAAACTAAGATCCCTTTTAGAACACCCATACATCTCGTCTTTGGGGCTCTGAATCTTATAGGGTCGCGTGCCATGGTGCATGCATGCTTATTCCCTCATTCACATCATGTTTTTAATAGTTGCACCACATATTCCCCATTCTAGGATGTATACCCCTCTCCTTCCAATCCCATATGACATTAAACTGTATTTTGTCCCACATGACATTAAAATTCACCTTAAAGAACTATGTAGGTCTTGATTCCCACCCTCATGTGATACGTAGGAACACCGAGACATCTCTTCTTCAAATCCATCTCAACAGGGGCTAGCATCTCATCTCCCATATCCTTTACCCTTTTCTGGCCCCTTGGCATGAGGTTTCCTCCTCAGAATCATGCACTGTATGATGTGGACCTCTTCCTCATTCACATCGGGTATGCTTTATCACGTTGGGAACATTTCCTCTAGAACCTCATCACTCCTGTATATGTCTGATTCACCTAACTTTAAATTATGATACCTAGTCCCAAATGACTTTAAAATGTTACATATGTACCACACGATGTTAAAAAACATGGTTGGTCCCCCCACATGACCCTAAACTGTGACATTATCATTCTGATCGAATGACGAAAAACGGCGCTGCCCCATGATATCCACACTTCAGGGGGACTCATGTCTAGTATCAGTAATATGTCATACCATTTGTCAACACCTGTATATGGCTTGATTCTTGTGGATATGTTGGGACATTCTATAGTATGTACATTGCTTAAAAAACTCATTCATCATAAAGGACACCCATGATCTATCAACTATCGCTTCTTTTGGTGCAAGGGCCAGACCCGCACGATCTCATTATCCCTGGCACTGGTAATTTACCATGACACCCCAAGAACTATGTATGGCTTGATTCCCATCCTAATGGGATAAGTAGCAAATCTTATTCTATTTTCATCAGCCAAGCCTAACATTCGTTTTGGGTTCCTCAAACTAAAACCTCTTCAATGAACACATGGTGATCTGAACCACAAATCCTCATTCACATCGGGTTACATAATTACCTCACCATGTGTCCCCCATGTTCCATACCATCTTGTTCGTGCTCTATGACAAAAAACTAAGATCACTCTCTGTCCTTGCTGCAAGATGTTAAACTTCACGACATCTTCCAAAAATACGTACAACTTGATTCCCATCCTCATGGGATACGTAGGAACACCCAGACATCTTGTCTCCAGTTCTAGACCTAGGAATCTAAAATCTTTTTTTCACTTATTTTGTCCCCTAGGGATGAAATCTTCTGGGAACATGTGGTGTGGAAATTACCTACTCGGTTATCATTAATGTGGGGTTGTGAAAAGGCTGCACCATGTTCCTCCCTTGTCTTTTCCCAATCTGGTTCGAGTTCTATGACCCTAAACTATGATCTCCCTATGAGTACTCCACGTTGGGTTTGGATACTTCACCACCCTACCCACATCCCATTAAATAAAATCCCCCTTAATGGATCATCATAGGACCTTAAGCTAGAAGCGTGCATCCCCAAGACCCACGTCCTCAGGAAGGGACTCGATTCCATCTATCTGATATGTCTTATAGTCATATTTAGAAGTGTCTTGAAAAGAGACCGATGTGTGGAATTTTAATGGGGATATTACCCTCATTTAATGTCCATGCTTAGTGATCCCATTATTTGGATCCTCATCCTCTTCCATGTCTGAAGGGACCCACATTTTTACCTGGTCTCATCCAAAATTGGCTTACCTACCGAATTGGGCCAACGTTTATGAGGACCCAATATGCCATTTGTGATAGGTCCCGTGTTTCAAGTATGGGCAGTGGTCGACCCTCATTTTTCTATCCCCATTCAAGGATTACACGATATGGATACGGTGTTTCGAACATGTTCTTCTGTTACCCCCTATCATCACGCCACAATCATTGTGGTCCAGATCTCGAGCATCATGATTCACATATTTCCACTTCCTTATGTTCAAGTGGAATTCTAAAAAACTCATCCTTTATCCTCTTTGCATCTAGGGGAATTATATAGGCGGGTCGACATCATTGGGACATCATTCACATAGTGTCCTATCACCCCAAACATGTGCCTTCCAGTGCTAAGAAATTATCATCACTACTCTTTTTTTCCAACATCAAGCATGACTCACGTGGTCTTAGTAGTTCTAGTAGGACGAGTACTGGCATAGCCATTCCATGCATGCCTTTCATCATCCCATTTGAAATTAATCTATACACTCATAACTATATATGGATTGATTCCCATCCTCATGGGGTATGTAGGAATGCCTAGGCACGTTGCATTGCGCCCACCCTAAATTTCACTCTTAGTCCATTGACCTAATGAACTTCTTTCTGGGATACATGGTGTGGCACAAACTCTTTTTTGTCCTCATTCATGCCAGGTTTATAGCTACCGCACCACACACTACCTTTATGGGATCTCCCTATTCACCCTTCATCCTATCATACGACATTAAACTATATAACTCATTATGTCCTAAACGCATGTCACAAAACTACGATTCAATCATGAACAAGTTTAGGATTCACCATTTTGATCATGGGATGCACCAAATCTCTTGAAAAAGAGGTCATGTTCGAATGTACGTTTGATCCATGATCAGATGAATACGCCGACCTAATGTATCTTTATCATGGTGGCATGATTTCTAGAGTTTTGGACTCTATTCGAAGAACCCATAATTCCAACTCCATGTTTTGTGTGCCCTTCATTCGGACCATCATCCTATTTCATGCCTAAATGGACCCCCTAACAGTATGGATGCTCCACCCATGGCTCATCTACTATCCTAGGCCAATGTTCTAGAAGACAAATGGATGGAATTTTGAGCCAGACCCCATATGTTGGACATGGTCAGCAGTCGGACCTCATTGGTTATCCCCCATTTTAGGCTAATGCAATAAGGACACTGTGTTTCAAACTCGGTCAACATTTATCCTTTATTATCATGACTCCCCTATAGTGTTTTGAATTTGGCGTATTGTGATTCACCATTTCCACTGCCTTATGTTCAGATTAATTCCAACACCCCTAGAATTACGCCACTCGTGCACTTGAGCATACTGGGAAAATGGTAATTTGACTATTTTGAGAGCTCCATTCTCTAGTCAGGTCTCCCTCTTTCTTCCAGGAAATCATGATTTGCTGTTTTTTGTGCCCCATTATCCAGATGAAATCCATAATTTATGATCCTCCCAATGGTTATCAATGTCCCATTTTGATCCCCCCACACCTTTTGTTGTTTAACACTCTCATGCAGGTGAATGATCTCCTATTATCTATTGTTTCCCACACTGAACATGAATTAAACAGGCTTAGAGATTTATTTGGATATTTCTTCCATGTGATCGAGGTATAATGGACCCCAATGCATGCATTTTCTATAGTCGGTTCCTCAGAATGCAGTCCTCCATGCCCACCTTATCCTCGTTGGACCTCATTCAATGTAGGGGAATTTTTTGGAACTGGAAAACACATCCCCCAAATATTCAAAATTCTTCCATACATGATCCAAGATCAGAACACATTTTGTAAGCTTTTATTTGGTGGGTCGTAGGTTCCAAATGGAGTTATAAAATAGGAGTTGTGGAAATTTGATGTTGGGCTGGAAAAATGGTTCGCAAAGCCCATTCACAAAGCTCCCTCCGTGATCGTGGAGCAAGGGTGCTTGATCCGGCCACCACACTGACAGAAAGATCCTCTTCCGTGAAGCCATCACAGAGTGAGGAGTTGGGATGCTCCAAGAACCCCTTTGACATTCGTGGACCCACCGCGGAGTGAGGTTTGGCTTTGAGCCAAGTGAGCTCTGCTTCATAGTGCCTCCCCCCTATAAAAACCCATCTTACCCCCTTTATAAAAATGGTTATGCCCCCACCCCTTGGGTAGCTAATCGCTCCCATTTTACGTAGCTCCTGAGATCTATGAGTCTATGCTCTATGAGAATCTTCCTTTGTGAAGTTGCTCCGTGAGTACATGCTCTGCAAGCAGCTTCCTTCTCCAAGATGCTTCGTGATTCCATCGTGAAGGTACTTCGTGAGAACCCATGATACATGTGACCATTTCTCCATGAAGCATCTTCGTGAAGACTTATCCTTTATGAGGCTCCTACCTCCACACCCGCTGGTCTATACCGCAGGGGCTTCACCCCTAAACCTCACTCGTGGTCAGTGCTGGGATATGGTCCCAACTCTCCTGGTTGGAGCCTTCACTACTATAATTGACCCCCATGAAAAACAGAGAGTCGCACCAATAACATTTTGGGCCAGGAAATCATCATTTTACATTGCACCCTTATGAGTAGCCGCCTTCCACCAATTCGATACCATGATTTCTCATACTCCTCTTCACACCGTGAAACACCTTGAGTCAGTATATTCCTCTTAGTTTGTTTCATATGTTGTGATTTGATATTCTCATCCTCACCCCCTGAGTACCTTGAGTCAAACGATTCCACAAGTAACCCATCCAAACCCCATCGCTTGGATCATATACCAGGTAAAACGAGAAAGGGGAACTCCTGCATAAGTCCCACAACCATCCATTTCTTGGCGCCTTATGCCTAATAGGCCTATCTACATAACATTAAACTGTGGTTCACCCCATGTTCCAAACATAGGATGACTCTATCATCAAACATGATATTCCTTATGCTCCAATCATATGATACCAACAGTATTATCTACATGACTATAAAATTTGGTGCAACATTTGTTCCAAACATAAGATGCATCATGCTCCAAACAAGAGATGCCTTATTCTCCAAACCTAAGATACCAACTGTCCTATCTACATGACTATAAATTGTGGTGCACCCTATGTTCCAATCATAGGATGCGTCTTGCTCCAAAAAAAGATTCCTTATGCTCCAAGCATAAGATCCCAACAGTCATGTCTATATGGCTTTAAATTATATTACACCTTATGTTCCAAACATAGGATGACTATTTCTCCAAACAAGAGATGTCTTATGTTCCAAGCACAAGATGAGTTATTCCATGATCATAGTGGCATAACATCATGAGCATTAGAATCTGTTCAAACATTTCATCACACCACCTCACGCATTGTGTGTCCTTCATTCAGATCTTCATTCTATTCTATATCTGAAGGGAGCCCATAATAGCCTGGTCCCATGCCGCCTTGGCTCACCTACCATTCTAGGACAACGCCCCGGAAGACTTTGGATGACACTTTGAGTCTGGTCCTGTGTTACGTACACAGTCAACAAACGTCCCTCATTTGTTGGTCCCCATTTCATGATAACGTTATATGGATTCTATGTTCCAAACACAGTAAATAGTTATCCTCTATCATCATGCCACTCTCGCCACATTATGAATTTCGGGCATGTGATTCATATTTTTTATCTCCCTTTTTTCGGACTAATTCAAATGCCCTTGGAATTATCCTTCTCGTTCACTTGCACATGGATGTTGGCCCCAATTATATTCCTCAACCCACCAGTGAGTTTGGATGCCCCCATGGCCAGACAAGAGGAAGACACCTAGGAAGCTTCCATGTGTAATCCCAATTCATCATTGCCGCTACTTAGTGGAACCCAGGCACACTAAAAACTATTAAATTTTCATATAGCCATGATAATGTGGACACCCTAGTGGATCTCTCCATAACACCCCCTCACCACGACATTGCTGATTCTTTCCTTCCCTTTAGGGCGGGCATGTATCGGCTATGTAAGTCCTAGGGGTGAATAGAAAACAAAACGTTTTTTAGCTGTAGGTCGTTAAACGGCCAATCGCCACCATCCTCAGCACATGACGTTTTACTGTGATCATGCCCCATGTGTCAGACGCTAGGTTCCCCCACCATGGACATTTTTCAAGCCCACTGGTATCTACGAGAGTGAGATCATTATTCACAAGGAATGATATCCACTTTATCAGAGTGGCGTCTATCTGTGGGGAATAAGAAACCACTCTTATGTATGCCCCCTAGTTATTCATGGAGGAGTTATCACCCCACCTCCTCCACTCTTCTTGGGTTCCAAGTCCCTCCCCAGCTATGTTTTGTCACCATATGGGCCTCCATCCTAGACTAAGTCCTAATATTTATCACCATGGACTACTAACCACATGTAATCCCATGTCTCCTCTTTGTTCCGCTAACTACGTGTTTCCCCTTTCTGCTTCCCATGGATGCTCCTTTCACAACGTGATCAGCAGGTCTTTGAGGACTCTTGTTTCTCACACCGAGCATGACTCTAATCGTCTTAGATTAAGCATTGACTATGACATCCTATCTGGGTAGCTTAGAGTGTTACCCCCAAACACCCTCCTAAACTACGAGTTCATTGATCCTAGCTATGGTAAGGTACGTAAGAAGCCCCCTTATGGTTCAATACCAACACCCCTTGGTCCTGACCATCTTCATGTCTATTCACCAAACCCAACATAAACTATAAAGACTTTGATCCCTGCCACGGTATGGTATGTAGGATGCTTCCCTGAGGATGAATCCCACCATCCATTGGTCCTGACCATCTTCACGTCGGTTCCCGAACACCAACCTGAAAAAGCAGGTCTTTGATACTTGCCTAGGTAAGGTAGGTATGAAGCCTCCCTGAGGTTCAATCCAAACACCCATTGGTCCCAATCATCTTTATGTTGATTCAAAAAACACCAATATGAACTAAGTGGTCTTTGATCATTTCTATGTAATGGTACGTATGAATCATCCCTCAGGTTCAAGCCCAACACCCATTGGCCCCAACCATCTTCATGTCAATTCCCACTCCTCCTGAAGTAAAAGGTCATTGATCTTATCCAAGAAGAGATATGTAGGAACCCTCCCTGAAGTTCATGCCCATCATCCATTGGTTCCGACCACCTTTCAAGTCGGACCACCTTCATCCCAAATGACATTAAACTGCATGCCCCCATTTTTCATCCTAAAATACATTAAACCATATCAATCATCTCGAACTACGTGGGGTTTGATCCTTGCTTAGGAATGTTACGTAAGAAACATCACTCAGGTTCAAAACCATCCAGATTTATGCTATTGCGACCCCATCCAGTGGTAATACATTATGACCCCATCCTGGGGTAAGCCGTTGTGACCCAATCTAGTGGTAAGCCGTTGCAACACCATCCAATGGTAATCCGTTATGACCCCATCTAGTGGTAAGCTGTAGTGACCTCATCCAGCAGTAAGACATTTCAACCACATCCAAGGGTAAGCCATTGCGACCCCATACAGTGGTAAGCCGTTGAGACCCTATCTAGTGGTAAGTCATTATGACCTTATCCAGTGGTAAGCCGTTACCAACCCCATTCGATGGTAAGTTGATGTTAGGTGAACTACAGGGACATTGATTCCCTACCATAGGGATACGTAGGAGGTCTCTTCGAGACTCAATCCCAAGAGAAACATCATCTTCAAGTCGTATCCATCTCATTCTCCACATACTTCGCTTAACCATCCATCATCCATTTTGGTTTTTACCCAGGACACCACATCCCAGTGGTATCATGCCACCCCTTTCCCCATCGACGTTAAAAAAACCGATTATCAAACCACATGTTAGACCCATAATCGGGGTTCCCTCCAGGGGTTGCACTCACCTGATCTGTTGTAGTTAGTGTTATGATCGGTTCACTCCTTCTCTACTAGACATTAATCCTGCGTCATACCCTATGATAAACATTGTACTTTGAGGAAAACCTCATATACATGCCTATGGAATAATATTTCTCTCTTTCGATGTGGGATTCTTCGGGCTTCCGGGCCTTCGAGAATTCCTATAATAAGGGATAGATTCCCAGAAATGCCAGAGTTCTATCGTCTAGACATGCCAGTAATGTTCCGTGTGACTACTCTCTCGACCGAAGGTTGCATCACTAATCGGACCCCTTGGAATGTACCAACCGAAATAGTGTAATTAACTGGTGCCCACGAAGACATGGCACTAGGGAGAGTTTCACGAACAGGTTCTTAATATATAAGGAAGACCTATATTATGTGATGAATTTCAAAGATGAATCCACAAAAGAAAGAATCAACATCCCATCATCCCATTTTCATCATGAAAAATCATCCCTGAACAAGGAATTGATGTCATCTTCCTTTGAAAAGTGGGAATGCGTCGCAACAAACAGCATCACCTTCCTTGAACAGACGGATGCGCATGCCCCAAAAAAAGCATCGGAAACAATAAGAAAGGTAATTATGAAGTCTTATCAAATATTTGAGGTTTTTATAAGGGGACATCCACTTAATTTCTTTCATGTTCTTATGTTCTACATCAATTCCATGATGACATATGATGATGATAAGAAATTTTCTTGTAGTAACTTTGGAAACTCATTTTTGGGAATTCATATTTAGAATGTGTTATGAAACTTTAAAAACAAAAATTTTCAATTCGGTAAGGTAATCAAAAAAATGAAATTATTTTACCAAAAAATCATCAACATAAAACATGAAAAAGTTTACATGTAAGGGGTTGAAAATGCAATGGATAACACATTGATATGTAGTTTTAACAATCTTTAAAACCAAAATTCATTTCCTAGTAGAAGAATACTCTCTAGGGGGACATTGAGGTGGTGGATTATTGATCTCCTAGGAATATTTGGATTTTATAATTACATTAATATCCATCCATTAAGGATATTCCGTGATAATCAAAAATTTATTAAATTAGTAGTTCTATTAATGGAATTTGAAAGTGATCTTTTAGAAAATACTAGTTGAGGTCAACATCATCATCAAGAATGGAATAATGAGTTATATGTTTCCTTATATCTAACTATTTATAACCATGGTGGTCATATAGAAATCATATGTGATGGGTATCCACATTAGAATCATATCCTGATATCTCTTTATAGTTGCAAGTAAACACAACTGGTTGTTCATTTATAAAAAAGGCATATATTTAATATTTATTTAGGGGAATAGATACACTTATCATGATTGTTCATTGATCCTCCTTTGGAACCATAATTATATATTGGAGTTCATTGATAGTTTCAGAGACTCCTTCCATTAAAACTGGAGGCGAATCTATGAGGTCACATTTAACCTCTTATTCATTTTCCTATTCTTCTTCCTCTATGTCCATTGAAAAATGGATGAGAGATGATGGGGAATCATTATGGTTAGGATAATGGTTACTATTATAGGAGCTGGTATCCAATTATTTCATCAGGACTTCCATAGGTCCAGAAAATGAGGAGGCGGCCAACTAAAATTTTGAGAATAACATTGAATAATTTTCATTCGAGGCATCGTAGCCCGTTGAAGAATCAAAAATTTCTTTAATTACCTAATGTTAATCTAACATGGATGATGTCATGAATAACCATGATCATGTCTTTGAATATGAGTTGATGACGTCGAAAAAACTAATGGGTAGAACATATTAATTACATAGGTATTTGAATGGAAAAGATGGGGTCATTTCCGAACCATTTGAACAGGTAACAAAAGGGATACCATTAGTTATGGGTTTTACCCTACAATTTGGTAGAATCCTACATCAGTTCACTAACATTAAAAAGTCCCTAATAGATATTTTTCACCATGTAATGTTCCAATATTCATATTCCTCGTGTATTTAAGGCATTGATGGTATAACTAAGGGATGAAATCCTACAGAGGAATCCAAATCCTTCCTAGTAATACATTAACAGTTGTATATTACAGGATGACCATGATCTTAGAGTTGGACACTAGGTCTAAAAACAATGCTCTGATATTAATGAGGATGTAGGGTTTTTGTTCACTTTTATATTACCACTAGATTTTTTGAGAGGAAGGGGATAAATAAAATTTATTGTATCCCAGTCAGCAAAGAATCTTGGAAGGAATAAGGTTGACTACCCAACAATTGTAAATGTATCCCTAATAAATATCAATGTCATCAAATTTTTAGGATATGTGAAAGGGACTGAGATGTCTGTATTTGACATCATATATTCCCTCTATGGTTAAAGAGATAACTACATGAAATTTTTGGTGATTAAAAAATGCATGATATACTTATATAGAAGATGCATTGGATTTAAAAACTGGAGGGCACATGAGAGCCTGAAAATAATTTCCCACATATGATTGTATATCTTGAGAGCTTCTAGAATTGAATTATTTGTTCATACCATGGAAATATTATTCAAGATGTCATAATTTTGGGGAAAATGTATAAATTTTCCTATAGGCAATTGTTCAATATATGGATTTTATAGAGTTGAAGGAAATGGGGTAGATTTGTTTGATGATTGTGTAGATTTAAGGGAAAATTTTCCTTCTATAATACCAAGCTTCTTTGACCTGGAACATTATTGGGTAGGTCAGGTTATCCCATTTCCATCAATATATCTTCAAAAATGTTCAGTTTTGAATGATTTTTTAGAAGTGTTGTGACATCTCTATACTCATTCTGATCTTTTCAAAGGGATTTCGAATGGGTTTAAATAGTATATATATCTCTAGTAGAGTTTTGGTCGGCATATTCTATTCATCCACGATTTCACCCCTCTATTTTTACTTCACTTCTACAACCTTGATTTCAGTTTCGCCAATTTGGTGTGAGATAATTAGGGCTATAATAAAACACAACATCAAATAAAGTATCCATATAATTATTGACATTAATGAATCCAAATATTAAATTATCATTTGATGGGGAATCCTTTTGATGGGGTGAGACCCATTGTACCATTTGGATGGTTGGTTCTCATCCTCATGGGAATGAAAAAATGAATTATAAGAGACTAAATTCTATTTTTGGATATGGTTTTGGATTCTACTCATACATTTTCTTTCCGCCATTATGGATATTCTGCTTCTTAGAATATTGGCCTTTAGAGGACTAAGGTGTAGAAAAATAATAATATTCCCTAAATAATGGTGTTGGGAGTGAAATTTGTTGTTTAAAATATGCTCTGAGGAGAAAATGATTTTAGTTGATTGTTTTTCTAATCATACAATAACTGAACTTCTATGAACTCATACAGGTAAGCTTTTCTCACTGAAGATATTCATCTAGTGAAGTGGAAAAAAATACATTCTATTGATCATAGTGGTCTTTGAAATTTAACCAACGAAAAATCAAAAATATTTTGAATGATATATTTGATAAAAAATAATCAGATGTTGTACCCCAATATTCCATGAAAGGGGAAATAATTTGCGCAATCCTCAAGGTTGACCTAATCAGGTAATTTGGTTTTGGAAAGAGTTAGGAAGTTGTTTTATAAGGTTGATATGATGTGGTAAGAAACCTTCTCATCCTAAAAGCAATATACCCTAATTTTATATTCTCTAAACTAGGAATGATTCAATTCTAACCTTTAACCAGAATGATGTTGTTTTTTCTCATGTTTTTAGCCTAGAGTGGGTGATGAATGATAAAGTGCAGGTTTCCAAGATGTATTCAGTGTTAAAGAATTTTTTGGAGTGACAATTTCATTTTCTAATTTTCTTATCCTATATATATTGACTTCCAATTCTGATATGGATTTAGATTTGGTTCTAAATATGGAATATTCCTATATTTTTGCAAATAAATCAATGTCGTTGAACCCACCTGTGAATTTTATTGGAATGATTTGATGTTTTTAAATTATCGTGAATGTTTTTTATAAAATGACCTAACATATATTTCTGTGATAACTACAATTTTATGTAATACTATAGACCCTTACACATAGAAATGGACTATGAGACCCTCTCATTATATATATATATATATATATCTATTTCAAGAGGTCAAGGACCATTTTCATTCATAACATTAATCTAAACTGATAATGATATTGTTGGATAGGGTCTTCCTATTCTTTGATTAACCCTACAGATAGAGTACAGTACCATTCAATGGATGGTCCCAGTAATTTTTTCACACAACTGCAATGTTTGAAAGATTTTTGTTCCAAAAAATCACTCATCATGGGGCCACATAATGATACAGATTGTGTCAGATGATTATCATGATCTCATGAACTATGCAAAGTTAGGAAAATAAGATATCTAAAATTAGGTGGAGGATGAGTCACATTTACCCATTTAGTGTAAGGATTTTTTTATGGCTTCCATAGAGCATGTGGTCCCTTTATAACATACAGCTGGGCTTTCAATGATTCAATCGTGTAAAAAAGAAATGTGAGAATTTCCAACTGATCATTGGATAGACTTGGGGCACAATGTGTTGAACTATATGTGTTGGTCTAATATACACTTGTTCTTGATATGGTTAGTTGTAATTTTACTAACACTGTTTTGGTTTTTTGGAAAATTAAGGGATGTCTTGGTACATGAAATACATTGGTTTCAAATAAATGCATTGTTTTACTACGACATTAAGTAGTTAATGTGAATATATTTTCATTGGAATGATGAGATCTTCTACCCAGGGGATATCAAATGGGGGAGTGAAAAGATATTCCGTTTGAAGAACATATCTAGTAAGAATACAACCATATATAATTTCAACAATATTCATTTTTAGATCTTTCATTTTCATCTCATAATGAATTAGTGTTTCCTTGGGTGTAAGGGGTTTTACACCCCTATGTAACTAATGGGATTTAACCATAGCCTTTCCATTATTTTTTTGATTCTAGTCCAGGGGTAATTCATAATATGTAAATGTTCCCAATTTTTTTTCATACTCTGATTTATAGTACAACCACCTTAGTTTATTTTTGTGTGTTCCATATTTTGAATGGACATGTCCTAATATTTTCTCCAATATTGACCTATTGTTCAACAACATTTTTATATGTAATTCTTATGACATTTAATGACACAAACTACATCACTGTCATTTTATCTATCATTGAATTATTTGAGAAATGGTTGTTTCTGGGGAGTCCACTAGAAAATCAATGATTCAATTGAGTGGTTGTGAAATTGAAATGTAATTTCTGTTATTGAATATCAAGGGATAACATTATTTATTTGAAGTATCCCATTTAGGTTTTTTGGTGATGGGTGATTTCAAGGGATCCTCCAGGTATCTATGATGTTCGTTTCACTAAAGAAGAACATTCATCACAAGACCAGATGAACTGAGAAAATTCATTTTTTTGTAAATCCTCCCAAATGATAAGAGACTGAATCTCTTAGAGGTTGAAGTAAAAATTAACACATACCTAAAAGATAGGGGTGTACCCATGCCGCATTGACAATGTTTTGGGTCTAATTTGTTGGCCTTTAAGGATGTTTGAAATATTCATCCAGTCCTGGAGGTTGGGGCTGCTATGTACATCCATGGATTCAGCCACTATAATTTCTCTAATAATTTCACAGTAATTTTTCTAAACATGGCTTGGGTTCATTATAATATTTTCACCTGATCCATCAGCTTCCAATGATTCATGCACTATCTGACAATTATCTCCCCTTAAGAGGGAGTCTTGACCTATATTTTCAGACATGTGATTCAATATTATTTCAATGGACCATTTTCTTTTGGACCAAATTATATGGGAGTCATTATGGACCAGTTCATACTAAGAAAACCATATGTTGTGATAATATTCATTTTTTCAGAAGCTGGTATGATGCTATGTCATTTCATTATATCAAATTTGGTTGGATTTTTTGATTGGTGGGTGAGGTGGAATGAAATTACCCATGTTCTATAATCCTATGATATGAACATCGGATGGGGTATCGATGATCAACATAAAAATCCTTTAATGAATTTAGACATTCTTGTTGAATGGGTCCATCATTCGTTCCCAATTTCTGGTGTCGTGAATCTAGGTGGGCATCTAAGTCGATTTTATAGGGTATTTATTCTATTATAATTACATGATTTGTGTATTGTTCATAAGGAAATACTTTTATTCAATTTATTATGAGTGGTCAATATTATTAGGAATATTTCAGGTAAAAAATAATCCAATAAATCCTCTAGAATGATGAAATATTGAGTTGATAAATCTAGATCATTATTGGTATGTTGTCCATATCCAATTGTCTCCTTATTAAAAATATTACCCCTTAAACTTTTTCAAGAGGTTCTTCATACATGTTTACAAAAGTGGATATTTCATTATTTATTTGTTATGAAAAACTAAGTCTATAGGGATTACCTAATTTATTTTAGAAAGTAGGTGATCCAAGTGTGCTTCAGATGATGATCATTGGAATGGGTTGTATTCTGGTTGAGAAAGAATATTGCATTTCAATGAAGAGGTATCAGGCATGGATGAAATAATTTTACTAAGTTAACCACAATAGGTGGGCTTTCTCAGAGTTGATTCTTCCATGGGAGGAACATCGTGATGAAATTAAATTTCATTATTGGGAGTAATTTTTAAAATAATTTCATCGTGGAAAATACTACCATCACAACTCAATTTTCAACTTTAAGGTGAATTCCTATAGTGTATTTCCTCAGGAGGACCTTCAGGGTTGGTGGTAGAAAGGGGAGGACCTTCATACTGAATGATCTTCTTACTACACTGAGGGTTCCATGACACACATTTGGAGATGGGCTCTCAATAATAATTACATTCTAGACATGATATATATCTTCTGGGTATGATTTCTAGGGATTAGCTCCAGAACTAATGGAATCCATGTTATTAGGGGGCCTTCACAATCAAATCTATAATATATGTAATTTGGTAATAGAGGAGTAGAATCTTGATTTATCATATATATATGTATGAAGAATTATAGAACACTGAAATTCAGCATAGCAGGGTCATAGACTGGATCTTCATTTTCAAATTCTTGATGAGGCGGCTTCTTTTTTGAATATTTTATATGGGTGGATGGAGAATCCTATTATGGGTGAGGAATTATATATATATAACAATGATTAATTATATTCTATTTTATTTCTGAAATTATCTTAAATGAAAATGTAATTTTTTTTGCGATATGTGGCTGTCGTTAAGTGGCCATTTTGATGGATCAATGACCTCAAATTTGAACAAGGATACATAAATGATCTATTATTTCATTTATCATGGGATTTTGGCCATGAAAATCATATAAAGGAGTAGGAATATGCATCTAGTCCATGGTAACCATCGGTTAATATTGTCTATTCACTTCAAATTTGGATGTGGGGTTGTGTGATTTAGACATATTCATTTATAATTTGACCGTTAGTTATGGGAAAATTGTAGAATGCGGATTGAAATAGTTGCTTATCCCTACATCATCAGAATTATGTAAGGGGTGAATACTTCAGTAAGAATGAAAATGTATGAAAATTATATAGCTAGATATGGGATGTATTCATTCTCTTATCCTCCACGTATTTAGGGGATATAATGGAAATCATCAAGGGTGGGGGTTGAGATATGAGTCTTCTTACTATATATAGATGGGATATTTCTGCTTGTTTCTCCGGGTTCCAACAACTATTCTGGTGGGCTTCATGGATATGGGTATGTGTGTGCACCAATTCATGTGTTTATTATGTATTTTTGGGTGGGATTATCGAGAAGTAATTAATGTAGTTTCCTATTCCACAATTATTGGTCACTACCCTCAGTGATTTTTCCTTGCTTCTTTGGTATGGGAGACCTAGATCGGACTTCCTAGAGCATCACCTTCATCACACTGAGTGTTTATTGTTGCATGACATTGGATTCTACGTCTATTTTAGGAACCCTTTAGAGGGATCCCTATGTTATTGGGGGAGGACATCAATGACCTATTGATCAACCTCCATATGAGAAGGGAGGAACTTGTTGTAGCATTTCATGGATAGGCACTCAAAATGATTTGACATTAAAACTATTATTTTTGTTTTCTTGGCCACCATCCATTATTTATTGGATGGATAACATGTATTTATTCATTGGAGGGATTCTCTGAAATACTCTAGGGTTGGTACCATGACATGGTGGTGGTACTCCCGAACAAGTGCATTTGAGACAAGGTGCTAGTTCAGTGGCAATTTCTTCTAATTTGATGACGACCCTTCCTGTGTGATAGTAGATGAATATGTTCGGGTTGTTTGAAAGGATTCCAATTGATTGTATTGAAGGGATCTATATTCAAATGTTTCTACATATATATGAAAAACAAAACCATGAAAACCCATCAAGGTAGAATCTCAATAAACAAAAACATGAATAAAAATTGTTTTTGATTCATTTTTTCAACAACATAAATTTTATATAAGAAAGTAACCTAACTAGTGGGTGCAAAAGTCATATTTTTTAAGGTTTCATGTTGGGTTGACAGTTTTTTTATGTCTTTCACACCCAAAATAGTTTTGAGTTGATGAAAACATGTTTTCTAAAGGTAGGAATTCACTTGGATTTATCTAATATGACAATAGAAAATGCATTTGCTAAGAGGATGTCAGTTCAGGAACATCATAACAGATTTGGGGGGAATTCTATCATACAATAGGTATGTCTTATATTTTTAAGATAGATTTTTGAATCCTTTATTAAATTATAATTATAAGTATGGTCTCCCTTTTATTATTAATCAAGATTTAACATGTATTTATTTTAATATAATCTTTATATATCTGATGTTATTCATTGATGGAGTCATATGTATGTATCATAAGTTCTCCATCAACAGTACCCTTATGTATACTCATAAGAGATTATTATGTCATTTATTATTATGATTTTTCTCCTAATCGACTCAATGGGGTGATATAGAATTATAAACAACTAGTACGAAATGAGATGCTTTGATGTTGAGGTCACACCCATGAAATGGGCTTCCTATACATCCTTGTGAAAGGATAAAAAACCGTGTATTTCAGTGCTACTTAAGAGGAAATACCATACCTTTTAATGACATGTGATGAGGACCAACCAATTCAATTTAACATTATGTGGAAAGGATTTCTAAGATAAAGGTGGCTAGTCAAAAACTAGTATGGAACATCTGCTGAATTGGACTAAGGGACCTGGAAGTTATATGGCCTCCTAGGTTGGACATGATCCCCCATGGGGATATAGAATATAGAAGATTAAGGTGAGTTTTGTGTTCTATGATTGTGATTAACGAGGATTATTATGTATCACATTTTGTTGGGAATAAAATACCACATAGTTTAAATGTGTTGGGGGTTAATCCTATGATGTTTACTATGGGTTCTTCATCAATAATATAGATCTTTTAAGGTGGATTAATGGTTTTGGGGATTATAGAAAATATGGGGTCCACAGAAACGTTATGATGATGACCTGGAATGAAAATATCCTCCTGAGGTAGGCATTTGATCATGTGGATTTAATGGTCATTTGTAGCCTATAATACCAGGTGATTCATGCTTACTGTGAGAAATAAGATGGAATAGATCTTGAAACCCACACAATCTCCATCATCCTCTAGTAGATGAGGATGGGGGAATGGGAGTGAGAAAGGGACTTGTGGTGGTTGTATCCTCTCTTTTTTTCATAATTGGGGTTGAAGAAATACATGATGGGTATGACCTCCTACAAGAGGCTAAGGGATTACTCCAAGAGGGATTCCTTTTTTAGGGTCCTTTCCTCCTCCCATTTTGACAGGTGGAAGCATGGAATAGGGTGGGACTACGGGCCAAAAATATAGTTACACAGCCTAATGATCCATTGTGCACCATACCTGAGGTTGGGACCCTTGTTAACAAAATAATGTATGATAGAAAAAATTATGAGGACCCCCCATTATTAGGTAGGATTTATAATTACCTTATTTACCATGGTAATGCATGTTCACTATGACACAATGGTGTGACATTTACATTAATCAAACGTTTTTGGAGGTTTTGTCAGAGTTTTTGGATGGGTGGTTCATAAAGGGTCCCATTTGGGGATTATTGATTCTCCCAAGATGTTAATGAATAGGGGTTTTTGAATAGTTCCCAAAGGGTCTGCTATAAGACTGAACGTCACGCAGGAGGGTACCGAGAATGAAGGACCTCATCCTGCATACTATTTTCTATACTGGATGGTGATCTACAATGAATTTATCCGCATATGGTTCACCAAATACAAGTACTTAATGAAAATTTTTAGAAGGGTATCTATAAAGGAGTTTACTATCTGGATGAATATCATCAAAGAATTTTTTATGTAGACCAATTCTTATGACCTTCTATACATTGTGATATATGGTTAATGATTACCTATGAAATTTCTTGCTATTACAATCTCTCTAAACTTCTTTGTGTGTGTCTCAACGCATCAATTTTCCTTATTTTGGGGGTTTTATAGGGGTAAATATGTAACTATTCTCATAAGTCTATCAAAATAGATGAAAAAATTCCTCTCTTGAACGATTTTGTTTTGTGGGTGGCCCAAAAACAATGATGATAACCAGAAACTAAAATTTTGTTTCCTAGGGGCCAAAAGAATCCTCCTCACCCTAAGAATGAATTTTCATTTTTATGGGCCTTGAAATAATTACTAACCCCATAACAATATTTTATTTTTGGGGGCCCTCAAGAAGATGTCTCACCTCACAAATGGGTTTTCATTTGTGGGGCGCCAAAAATATAATACCTCTCTTGGAGAACAAAATTTCTTCAATGGGTGGGGAGGCATAAATTCCGTGCCTCGCCCCACAATCAAAATGTGATTTGGGAAGCTAGAAAGTATACTATAGGGTTCCATTATGGATTTAAGACCTTAATGCTTGGGTTGATTTATTTAAATCCAATACATAAGAAAACACATAAAATAATTTTGATCATTGTATCATCCATAAAATTTTTTATAGACCCAACGATGAAATATTGTTAGGAAAGGATATCTATCCAAGTAAGTGGGAAGACATACCATGTCAAGAGTACATGTACATGTACTTGTGAATAAAAAAATTTCATGGGTATTACCATGTGTCCAAACACGATCGAGGTGCCCAAACAAGACCACGTACAAAATAATGGGCAGATGTACATTGGAATTGGATGGAGGACATCACCATATACCCAGGTTGATAGATCATTCTATTTAGTTTCACATCGGTAGCCAAGCCGTGTGATGGCGAGGGCCAACCCATGTGTATAGTAAGGTTTATAAACCATATAACTACAAGTACACATTATGAAATTTTCATATACACATTGAGTACCGTGAGGGGAAAATAATAGGGTAAGGCATTGTGAGACACACCATGTACCATGGATGAAACACCATTTACTCCCCTTAGATATTTCTTCCTCATGTATTTCCTTCCTTAAGACATAGATTGGGTCCTACGAGTATCCTATGATGATTGATTTTCTATGTAGAATACAACAGTATCATTTATTTAGGAATCAAAAATAAGAAGTGAGGTGGTACTAGCATTATTATTCTCTTAGTGTCCTAAAAACCATTGTTAGTTGGGTCTATTCCTCTGGTCTACCACATTGATAGTTCATTGAGGCATTATGGCCTGAGCATCGAGTGTCATCCCCTCTATGGGTTTGGATATGATAGAGTTTATGTATCCCTCTACGAGGCTTGAGTAGTGATCGTCTATCATTCCTTATTATTCATTTGGTAGATTTTGAAGAATCGGCATGACAAACATACATGGGCATTGATCTCCTACTTTGTGGGTTATTCTAGATTGGGTTTTTAGTGTCCCTCAGTGGTCCTAAGTGTGATCGACGATATATGTATCAATATCTTTAGAGTTTCATATTGGGTTTTTGGTGTCCTGTGGTGAACCTAAGTGTGATCCCATATGTGTGTACTATGATCTGCTGAGTTATAGGGAATTATTATTCTCTAGAGAGGACCAATGTTTACTGTAATGACTCGATCATTTATAAATTAAACTCCATTTATTTTAATGGAATATGGATATTGAAAAAATATGCACTGTTTTTTTATTGGGTTAAAATTAACATTATGTATGATTATAGATATTGATATTGTCATTTCACAATTATCACACAAGTAATATAAATATAAGGTTATTAAAAAAATCCTTTCGATGATGAAAAACGATAGGATGACCAGATCTTGTATACTAAAACCGTACGAAGCCAATTTGTTGGAGCTTGGAAAAGAGGTAGCATCACTAAGCTTTGATCATGTCCAAGCCTCAAATGAGCTTCCACATGTTAAGATTATATGGAATCTCTTATTAGATAAGTTCATATTAATAGAGATTACCCCCATGAGATGTTATCTTAGCCACCCCAAGAGTCTCTCACCATTGCAAACAATACCCTTAGGTATTATGTGGGTTTTATAAGGGGTTATGTAACAAGGTATTAGGTAATTATTGTGTAATCTTTTTCTAAAAATAAAATTCTACTTCCATGAATTTAATTATGGGTGTAGTCTTTGTTAAAAAAAATCATGAATATTAATAATTGATTTTTCTGGTAGAAAAGTTACTTATAATAAATATATGAATTAATATATTAATCTATTTTAAATTAATAATATTAAAAAAAATATTTTAATAAATGAAGATTATATAAGTTCTTTTTCTATAAAAGATTTGGTAATTAGTTTGATAAGAGTTGTATTTTTATACGATAAAATAGAAAGCGTGTTTGTAATGATTTTATTTTAAATAATTAAAGAATTGTTGAAATAATTAATATTTTAATAAAATATTATTATCAAATTAATTTTATTTATAAAAATTGATTATTTAATTTTTCTAAATCTAATTTAATTTTTTTATTCATTTTTAAATACGGTTTTTGTCAAAACCCATCATTTTTTAATAAATGTCAGTTCTAATTTTTATTATTAAAATTAACATGTTTAGAAAATTATTTAGATAAAATAAATATTATTTTTGGAATCAGGATTTTGAAATCATCCAATGGTTATTTTTTCATAATTTTCCATGATAGTTGAATTTTTGGATAAAAATTAATTAATATATAAATATATTGTGTGTTGAATGACATCATAATAACATAACAGTGATGTAAAAATACAATAAAATTTATCATCAACCAACTATATGTTTTAGTTTTAATATTATGTGATTTTAGATTTATTTGATTTATTTTATATTTCTTTGGTGAATCCTCCAAAATGTATAATATATTTTATTAATTCAAATTCATTTCATTGAGGGTGTGACTCAACTCCACAAAATCAAGGATAATAATTTTTTTTCTTATGCCCTTTTATTTTTAAAATAATTTTTTTCTCTCCCCTTGGGTAGAAACCAGTGGAAAAAATACAAGGTTTTGAATATTTAAGTGTGTAAAGTCCAAAACCTAAATAATAATGAATCCCCCACTTTTCTTATATACTCTAACACAAAAACAATTTTCTCATCAATAAAAACACCTTTATAACCATAAAAACTAATCTATAAACTCCCTAGAGTCCTCCCATGGCACCCCATGCTTTGAATAAGCCTCTCCCAAGACATTGGGATCACACATCCAAGAAAGGGATCCTCACATTCCATCCTTTCTCAATTTTCCATGTATTCTTATATTGATATACCATTTAATTTTTAAATTTAAAATGACGGGTTATGTTATCAAACCTCCCCACACTTACCATGTTATTTTTTAATGATGATATAACCCTTTCACTATCATTAATCCATCCCATTTACACCCATTACCATATCAAAATTCCAAAAGGGATTTCATGCTCTTCGTTTCCATTTAAGCATTTATTTTATATTATACTTATCAAATTAAATTTTATATGTTGGAATATTGTGATACAAAATCCCATTACTACCAATTCGATGTATATATTATTAGATTCCCCTTTCCCTCAAATAATCCCATTTTATGAATCCCCTTGTGATGTTGTTATGGTGCCAAAATTTCCCCACAATTTACCATGAAAAAATCATCATGTAGTGAATACCATGCCCATTTATCTATCAAGAGTATTAAACTTCAGAAACATATATGATCTATGTGACACATATAAGAATAACATTGAAATGATTATGATTGTTGTGCCCTGATAGAGCTCCAATACATTGGGTTGTGTATAGTTTCATGATACACCATGTTGGGATAGGATTTTACCTGATTCCTTTAAAAAATGTCAACATTTTTGGGAAAGGTTTCACCTGCTTCCTTTAGGTTTTTGATGTAGTGTTTAATGTTATTATCACATTTCCATGTTGTGATAGTCATGTTATACCATGACTCTATGTTCATGTTTCCTTGTGCTCCATTTACATGAATATTGACTGAAATGTATTTTTAATATTCATTTTATGTATTTTTTACTCCATTACTGGGATTTATAGCTCACCATTTTCTTATGTATGTCCTCCAGATATCCCATGAAATGCTATGTATGGAAGAATTTTGTTGTCATGCAGAAGAATATTTCAATAAAGATGTTGTATTTTAAGTCTTAAGTTGTCATGTAATTTTCATAATCTCCAAAGACACTAGACCTATCGATCTTCTAGGTTTTAATAAGTGAATTATTATGTAATAAGGCATGTTTAAATTTATAATAATGAAAAAGGTTGTTATAGTTTGAATTAGAGAATAATAATAGTTAATTTTGGGAAGAATATTTTAAAACCCTTGTGAAATCCTTTTGGATAATACTACATTTAAGAAAATAATCAATAAATATTGGTGAATATAGAGTATGTGTTTTATCATTAAAATACACCCCTTTATGGATATGAACAAGTAGTGGTGGGTCTGGAGAAGATGTATCTAGGGGTAAAATATGAAAACACTGCTTCGAGATAGACACTAATGACAACTGGTGCATGACAACTGGCCTTTATGCGCTCTTAGTACAACACTCATGAGGGACATTATTTTATAAATTCATAATATTAGTTTGACTAATTATTAAGGGAACAAAAAAAGTTCCATAAGAATATATTCTAGGAAATAGATCATGGATAACCTAGATTGATGGTTAGAAATTCAAAAGTTATTAAAATAAATATAATTTATAAGTTAACCCTTTTTATTATTGGATTCCCATTTTATGTGATTGATAGTTTAAAATACTTACCATAATTTTCCTTTTATTCTATCCATTGTTCAGTAATAGGAGGACTCAATTTAACAACTAATGTGACGATGAATGTGATAAATGTTATATTAATATGCTCAATGTGATCGGAGCGGGAATAACAAAATTTTTCATGATTATATCTCATTTTTCTAGTTTTTTAATAGAAACATTTTTCATGAGTAATTCCCCACCCACCTATGAAATAACAAGTCACAATGGAGAGATTCATGATATAATGGCCTCCAACATTCAATGGATCATCTGATCTCTCAATTTCCAAACAATGGATCTACTCCATTGAGAAGATCTAATCTATCCTTCAAAGTTCTGAACAAGATAAGGTTTTTCTAGCTTCTTATCATATAGAGTGTGAAGCTGATCAATGGTGAAAATTAATCAGAAATAAAAATCCTGAAGAAGAGATCGAGGAAATGAGAAGAAAGGATTTCCAAAAAATGTTTTTAGATAAATATTTTCACCATACCCTTTTTCTAATGAAGAAAAGTGATTTCTTTTCACTCATGAAAGACGATGATGAATCTCTTGGGGTGTATGAGGAAAAAAACAGCAGAAATGCATGATTTTCCTCTGTTTTGGTCATTATACCCATGTTCTGGGTTGACCACATCATTGGTGGGATAAAAGACATCGTATGGAAATCCCTATGGATCTGTGACTTTGAAAGCTGTGAGAAGATTTTCTTATTTGATCTCAAAGTTGAGAAGGATATTGGAGAACCTTAGGGTTATAATGGTTATAAAAAGTAGAAAGTGGACTTTAATTATGGTTTTATAATGGATAAATCCAAAGGGGCTATGAAATTCTACCATCCCACTTTCCAAATGTGTTGAAACAAGCACCCTTGAATTTTCCTGATGGGGATGAGGAAATTCTTTAGGTGAGGGAAGGATGGGAACCAATCTAGCGATTTCTGAAAAATATGCATGCTAATCTGATAGAGGAGAGGAACACATCATTCGATCCTCAATGCACTATCCAATGTTACAACTACAATGAAAAAAGGAACATTGGGAACTAGTGCCCAAAGACAAGGGTTTTTTTGAGGCAACCAACAACCTCAAAGGCAACAAGGGTGGCCTTTTTCAATCACTTTTCCGAAGAAAAATCCCAACAAGTAAGTGGTAATAGGTATGCTAGTTATTAATTCAAGAATAGAGAACATAATTTTTGGTTCTCTTTCTAGGAATCCTTTTATAACCTAAAAACACAGTAGAAATATCCAAACATCACCATATATAATTAATGTAGAGATGTTCGAGAAACATAAAAAAGGAAATTGTAGCATCCCATGAATGTAACTCCTCCCTCGTAAAAATATGTGGATTGAACTACCAAACGAACCTTATCATATATATATTTGTAAAATTTGATGCAATTCTTTGATTGGATTGGATTTTCCCTATATATTGCCAACATAAATTGTCATGAGAGGTAAATCACTCTCCATATGGTGAATCAACCCACGATTAAGTACTAGTGAAAGGAGGAAGATGAATCTTCATTAGAACCATCTTATTAAGAATGTATATTATTTTCCTATAAAAATGTCTATCATTAACAGTTATTTGAGTCGATGGAAGTAACCATCATTGGAGATATTCCTATTTTGAGGGGATTCATTGATGTGTCAATTGAGGAATTTCCTGGTCTTCCTACAATAAGAGATGTTCAATTATCAATTTTTCTTATACCTAGGTTGTGTCTAATGTCAATGTCTCCATATAGAATGGTTATAGTTGATATTGAGGTGCTAAATAAAAAATTATATGATAATCTAGATAAAGGGTTTATATTATTAAGTGCTTCACCATGTAGAGCATCAAACCTCTGCATCAAGAAGAAGGATGGGCCAATGCACCTTTTATTTGATTATCATGAGCTCAACAAAATATCGATATTAAAAAATATCTTTTTCCAAAAATTGATGGCTTGTTCAATTGACTATGTGGATCACCATACTTCTCCAAGGTGGATCTACAGATGGGATATTACCAAGTAAATCTGAATAAGGAGGATGTTCCCTTGACAACGTTTCATACAAGGTATGGGAACTATTAATTCATATTAATGACTTTTAGACTCACTAATGCTCCAAATATCATCATGGTCTTGATGAATAGAGTCTATAGATATTATCTCGACATATTTTTGGTTGTCTTTATATATTATATTATAATATACTCAAAAAAAATTTAGGGAATGAGGGGAATCTAAGAACAGTATGAGAGACCTTTTAAAAGGGTAAGATCAATTAAAAGTACAAAAAGTGTGAGCTCTAGGTGAAGGAAGTCCAATTGTTAGAGAATATCATCAAACGAAATGGGATATCTATGAATCCTTCCAAACCAATATAATTTGAGGGATGGATGAGGCCTATTTCTGTGATATATATCTATAGCTTCCTGGGGTTAGCTAAATATTATCATCAATTTTTATGAAATTTCCCACGATTGTAAAACCCTCTTACCAAGATAACACTAAGGGGAGTCATGTTTTCTTGGAATGATGAATGTGAATAAATATTTATGTAGTTGAATAAAAGACTTATTAGTGAACCTGTGCTCACACTACCTACAAGTGGGGAGGTTTTCGTAGACATTAGTGATGCTTTGAAGAAGGGAATGGGATGTGTGTTGTTGCATAATTACAAATTCATCTCCTATTCCTCAAGGCTGTTGAAAATTTATGATCAAAACAATCCAACTCATGATCTAGAGTTGGAAGCTGTGATCTTTAAATTTAATATATGGATAAATTATCTAATTGAGTTAAAGTGTGAAATATTTATAGATAAAAAAATCCTCAAATATATGTTCACATAGAATATGCTGAACATGCTCCAACAAAGATGGTTAAATATCATCAAGGATTACGACTGTTCAATACATTACCACCCTAAGAAAGATAACAATGTGGAAGATGCTATAAGTAGAAAGGACTCAATAATTCTCTCATTTTTGAGAATTGAGATGTGTCCAGTATACTTAGATTTGATGAAGGCAGACATGGTAATCATAATGAATGAAACATCATCAATCCTTTATTAAATTATTGCCCAACTGTCTATTTTGGAGTGAACAATGGATTCTTAGAAAGATTACGTGGGAATTCAGAAGAAAGTATAAACAATCATAAATGGGAAATCCTTAGAGATCATTGATAATGAAAAATAAATTATGATATTTGTGTCAATGTTATGAGTTCCATCAAATCCGGATTTAATGGATGATCTTTTGGATGAGGCATATAGTTTGAATTTCTCCATTCTCCCAGGAAACACAAATATGTATCAGGATCTACAAGAAAATTATCGGTGGGATAACATGAAGAAGAAGATCTCCCAATATACATCAATATGCTAGGTATGTTATAAAGTTAATGTTGAGAGCTCGAAGTCTAAGGGGAGGATCAAACCATTTCCCATCCCACATGAAAATTGGAGAACATCATCATGGACATTGTCTCCATACTTATGAAGAAATCTAATGGAAACAATGCTATCTGGGTTTTTGAGGATTGTCTTACAAAGAATACTCACTTAATTGTAATTTAATAGTATTTCTCATTAGATCAAATAGAATGTATATATATATATATATGAGAAGTGGTAATGTTTCAAGGTGTACCACTATCAATTGTATATGATCAAGATCCATGATTTATCACTACGTTCTGGTAGAGTCCCCAACACACTCTAAATATAGAGCTGAACATCAGTATGGATTTTCATCCTCCAACTGATGGTCAATCTGATTAGACTATCCAAACACATGAAGTCATGTTGAGAGCATTCTCAATGGACTTCAAAGGAATATGGGATTAACATCTTCCTATGGTCAGTTCACTTACAAAAATTTTTTCCACTCAAACATCCAAATGGATTCTTATAAGACCCTTTATGGGAAGAGGTGTTGAACACTGGCTTGTTGGCATGGATTTTGGCATGGAAAACATATAGGTCCAGAAATGGTCGATGAAATGGAATAGAAGTTTAAGACTTTCCAGTAGGACATCAATGCTTCATAGAGTTGACAAAAGATCTATGCTGACAACCATCGATGAGACCTATAGTTCGATGTTGAATATGTATTTTTCATCTGGATATCTCCATGTAAGAGAGTTATTTGATTTGGGTTGAAGGGAATGCTTATTTCAAGGTGTATAGACCCTTTTGAGATCCTTAATCACATCGGAGCAGTGTCCTATCGACTAGAACACCCACCAATCCGCTCTCATGAACATGATGAGTTCAATGTATAACTCTTAAAGAATTACATACCAGAACCATAACATGTTATTAATCCATAGGTGGCACTATTGGAGAATAACCTCTTCTATGAAGAGAAGCTGGTGATGATATTAGATAATAGGGAAAATTTTATACAAAATAAGACAATGCCCTTCATAAAAGTTTTTTGGAGAAACCAAATGTTTCAAGAAGTAATATGGGAACCATAAGAAGTGATGGGGCAGAGTTACTCATATTTGTTTTAGTGTGGGAAAAGGATATTTCAAGGGTGAAATTTCTTAATGGGGGTTGGTTGTAGCATCCCGAACATTTATGAATAAAATTGTCATTGTTTTATGGTCTTATGGTTGTAGAAAACACATGCACATTTATTATTATTATTATTTGGTTTAATTATACTTTATGTATGATTATCATTGTTGATATAGATGTTGAATAGTGATCATAGAACTGATATTAATATATGATTTAAAAATAACCTTTTGTCAAAGAAAAAGGAGAGGAAAGACTCATCTAGAAAACTCGAGCCATATATAGCTCATTTTTCGGAGTTCAAAATGGAGTTAGCATCATTGGGCATTTCTCTTTACCAAGACCAAGTATATCTTCAACACATTAAGCTTCTACAGAATCGTCTATGAAATAATTTCATGTAAATAACGATTACCACCTGGGCGATGTTATCTGAGCTACTCCAACAGTTTGTCACCATCGAACACCTTACCCTTAGCTCTTATGTGGGGTTTTTAAGAGGTTATGTAACAAAATCATAGTTACTTATTTTTCAATCCCTTTTTTATAAAATATTATTATTCTATCTATTCCTTTATGCGATTAGAATTTCTTAAAAAATGACGAATTTGATAAATTGATTTTTTTGTGTAAAAAGGTACTTTTGAGAAATATATTCATTTTTATATAAAACTATGTTTTAATTAGTAATGTTATGAAAACAATTATTATAAATTATTATTAAATCAGTTCCTTATCTATAAATAATAAGGTAATCCATTTTATAAGAGTTCTATTTTTATACGATAAAACAGAAAGTGTATTTTTGAATAATTTATTTTTGGGAATTAATTAATTTTTGAAATAATTAATATTTTAATAAAATATTATTATAAAATTACTTTTATTAATAATTAATGAGTGTATATTTTTTATGAAGTCCATTGTAATTTTTTTATTAATTTATAAACAAATATGGAAAAACATGTCAATTTTCAATAAATGTTCGTTCTCATTTTAAAAGTAAAAATATAAATATTTAGAAAATTATTTAGATAAAATGAACATAATTTTTCGAATCAGGATGTTGAAATTATCTAACTGTGATTTTTTCATAATTTTCTGAGACTGTCGAATTTTTGTGTAAATTTTCAATAATATATAAATATAGTGTGTTTTATGACATACTAATGAACCAATAGTGATGTAATAAATACCATAAACGGGATATTATACCAAGTATATGTTTTAAATTTAAAATAATGTGATTTTGGATTTATTTTACTTATATTATAACGCCTTTTTGAATCCTCCAAAATGTATAATATATTTTAGGATTTTTAATTCATTTCATGGAGGTTGTGACTCACCTCCAAATAATTAAGGGAAATATTTTAATTTCATTTGATGTTGAACATATAAAATAATGTTTTCCACACCCACTGTCTTGAAACCATATGATAAAACCTTGGCTTTTTTGTGGATTTGAAAATTTTAGTGTCTAGTGTCTGAAAAATAAATAATAAAACATTCACCCTCCTTTTCTAATATAATCCAACCAATGAACACATTCTTATTCAATAAAAACGCCTTTATGTTAAAAATAACTCTTCTCTACACTCTCTAGAGTCCTCTCAAGGAACCCCAACATCCATATAAGCCTCTCTAAATTCTTTGGGATAAAAAATCCTTGTAAGTGATCCTCGCTTTCCTTCTTTTCTCTTTTTTTGACTTGGTATCATTATATCATTATACACATTTATAGTTCTATTAAAAATGAAGAGGTATGTTTTTAACCTCCATAATACTAACCTTACTACTTTTTAAAAATTAGAGACCCCTTTATCCCTAATAAATCCCTCCCTTGTACACTTGTTACCATTCAAAAATTCCGTAATAGATTTCTCTCTCTTGGATTCTATTCTAGCAGTTCTCTTATATTATACATCTCAAGTTCAATTTAATATATTGTGATATTATGATCCATGATCCCCATAATTCTCAATTCATGACTAAAAGATCAGATATCTTTTTATCTCTCATCAATGGATTTTATGAATCCCCATGAGATGTCGTTATGCTTCCGAAATGTCACCGTAATTTCAATTTCAAAATCATTATGAAGTTAATACCATGCCCATTTCTCTACCCAAGGTATTCCCCATTATGAACATATACATATTGATTAAATAATTTCATGTATGTATTATACATTATTTTATAATGGAATAAATGATGATGTTGAATGAATCAATGTTATATGATCTATGTTGGCATCAATAAGCATGAGACTGAAATGATTATGAAGGGTGCTCCCTGATTGCACTCCAATGCATTGGGTAACTCTTATTATCATGATAAGTTATGTTGTGACATTGAATTAATTGATTCCTTTTTTACAAATTGTATAACATGTTGGGATAAAGGTTTACCTAATTTTTGTGTTTGTTTATGATGTAGTGTATTATGTTGTTTCAACATTTCGATGTTATGATAATCATGATATATGATGCCATTATGTTCCTGTTTATATTGTACACCACTGATATACCTATTACCTAAAATGTATTGTATTCTTCCTGTTATTCCATTTTTAGTCCATTACTAGGATTTATAGAACACCGTTTTTTTGTATTTCCTCATGCTATTTAATGCAATGATAAGTACGAAGAAATTTTATTCTTATGTGAAAGATAATTTAAATAATGATGTTGTATCTTATGTCATAAGTTGTTGGGTAATGTTCCTAATAACAAAAGATTAAATACCAAATGCTCTTTTGTGTTTTATTATGTTAATTTTTATGTAAAAAAGAATGTTTAAATTTGTAATAAAGATAATTTTTGTATTAGTTACTACTCATCAGATAAGCACAAATAGGGATGACATGGATCATGGAGTGTGTTCTACTAGATGATGTAGTGTGATGGTTCCTTCTCGACTATTGAGAGCAGTGGTGAGGTGTGGGCCTTCCACATGATTTTACATGAGGTTGCACAAATTGTTGGGCGTTAGACTTGGATCATTTGAGATGTAAGGTGGATCATCATTCTTAGAATGGTTTTGGATATAAATAGCACCTCTCTCTATAACTAATGTTTCATATTGATCACACTAGGTTATTTTTATTATGGTATTATCTTAGGCTATAATAGATAGTCCTTGTGGGTGTTGAGTTAACAACTATTTTTTATGAATTGAGTTTGGAGAATTCAAGGTCCCTACTGGGTATGTATATACTGACCCCTATATGGTAATTTCCCTCATGTGTTGTGTCTAATGTAGATGAAAAGTAGATCATCAAAGACATTCATGGAAACTGTTTCAAGGGATAATAGTGGATCCTGGTGTAGAAAATGTTTAATGTAAAACCATGATGATTTTGATCCATGAGTTTTCAAGTATTTCCATTTTTCTAGAACTTGATATGTTGGGACATTATTTCTAGTTGGGTGTTTAATTTTACCCTTTATATTTTTGTAATCTGGTGTTTTTATAGATGTTGTTAAAGGCATGTTTACACCCTAGATGTTTATTTTTTATTATATATGTGCATTGTTTCATGGATATGGATGTGTGTGTGTGTGCATACATGTAAATGGGATAAGGCCTCTCAAATTAATTATGACCTACTCAGTGCTTATTTCTAGCCCTTAGCATATTAAAGGTAGGCTCGGGGTGGGCACACACAACCTTCCACAAGATACGCGGGTCCCATTGTGCTGGGTAGTGACAATAATAATTAGGTATCTTAGAAAATGATAATACGACATATTTATATCATGATAAAAGTAAATAATTGATTTAAATGATAAAAATAAGTATTTATTTTTTATGTAAAACATAAATGTTTGTTTGGATTTTTATAATAAATTAAAAAAATAAAAAGATTCATATAATTTTTTTATAAATTATAATTAATTTATAGTATATTATAATCTTAGGAGACCTTATGTAACTTTTGAAAGGATTCAAAAAATGATCATTATATTAAAATTGATATTTTTCAAATAAATAAGTATTTTATTTAAAATTTAAATCTCTATTATTTATAAGTTATTTACCTAAAAAGGATTTCATTTCTGGAATCTAAATATAAAAAAATGGTTATGGAGATTTTTTTGGAATTTTTAAGGTAGTTGAACTTTTTGGTGAATAGTGAAATATGACAAAATACAATATTTAAAATTATAAGATAAATACATAAATTATTGTTTCATGGATGATGAAATGTAACATAAAAATAATTATTGACTACTTTTCTTCAAAATAAATTACTATTAAATGGGTTGTTACAAAAATAAAACAATCTATGATATATTTTTATATAAGGATGATTTTACAAAATCAAATGCTTTTCCAAAAACAACAATTTTTTTTTGGAAAAAGTTCATTTAAAATTTTATTAGATAGAAATAAAATAATTATTTAACTATATGTGTATTATTTTATAATAAATAATAATAATGTATTTTTTAATAATAATTTCAAATTTATTATAACAGTATTTCAACATTTAAACTTAACCACAATTTTTTTAAATGAGTGGGTAACATTTTATTAATTATGATATATTTTATGATACTTCATTAATAAATATAAACAATAATGTAATTTTGAATATATAATATATATTCATAAAGATATAATGGAATATATTAATTTTGAAATATAAGTGATTGGTAAATAATAAATTAAATGAATATAAGAATTATAATATTTTATAGAATTTGAATTATATTTCATAAGATTAAATTTTAAAATATTTCTTTTTAAAATATTTTTTTTAAAAAATGAATTCTACATTATGGAATTAAGGGGAATTGAAAACTATATAAGTGTAAGAAGAATCTTACGTATGGGTAGGTGGCTGATACTAAGCACAACGTAAAGGTCCTGCCCTATTCACCTAAGGATATGATGATGCTATTATAAAAGATAGAGATATATATATATATATAATTATGCATGTTTTAGTATAATCACCAATGTAAGGGTAAAATTCAATGGGACCATCGGCTACTATGTAAGGGTAGTCATCTACTACATAAAGGATACCCTAGCTCGTGTTAGGGTAAAAGCTAATTAGAATAAGGGCGTATACTAGAATTTGTCATTGTATCACTATGTAAAGATCAATTCCACTGCATAATGGGGACATGGTGATTTTTAAAACCTATATAAAGGTATTCCTAAATCCATTTAAATTTAATTTTGTACATATTAAGGTTACAAGAGGGTAAGTAGTTTTTTTCTATGGGTAAAGCATTATTATAAACACCAAATAATGGAAATATATATCTTTTGGAGAGGTAAATGATAACTCTTGGGCTTAAGACAACCACATATGCACCATCATATTCCATGAACTAAACCCTATTCATCGACCTATAACCTTCTATCACATCTTGGAACTCACAACACCATCATCCAACTGAAGATCAATGAGTGCCATTTTGTATATGGAATGATCTTATTAGGGAATTTAATATTGAGAGGATAATTAGAAACATGAAATAAGAGCTCAACCCAAATGTCTATTTATGTATATTATGATAGTCATAAGAGATTCCCACAATACATAGTTTCCAACTAATACCAGGTGAAAGAAAACTAGCTTTGATTAGATTAGGTCATTTTCTTAGGGGATGTAGGAAGATTATGTTGAGGGAAGATAATATCATTCACACATGTAATATATAAATATATATGGTTCTAAGGATGCAACTGTTGTGGTTTTTTGGGGTATATATAAAAATAGACACATGAAATTTGTACGGGTTCAAAAATGAAACTCGTTTCTATGTTATTCAATAGGAATGTTGATATATAAAAACAAAATCCACATGCTACACTTAGTTCAAGTGAATTTAAAAAGGATAGGTTTTCCCTTTGTGTATTTTCTATAACCCATAAGTTTTCTTATTTCCAAAAAATTGCATAAAGTACTTCTGCTATTGTGAATATTCTTTTCAGTTGTGAGAGAGTTAGTCATGAGACCAACATATAAAGGGATCAGTTTGAAGTGGTGGATTAACGGTAAGATAAATTCTGAATTTACAAATTTCTTATCTTCGTTAAGAGTGTTTTAGTTTCAGAAAATGAAATTATAAATATATAATTTAATAAAGATTTGATTGTATTTTTCTAGAAAGGAAAAAAATACATATTGGGATTGAAATAATTGATTTTATAAGTGGCTATTTCAATGTATTATTCTTTAGTTTGAAAGTAATAATTTTACATTATATATTATAGAATTTTTTTTCACATTCTAAAATAATAACTAAATGATTAAATTATTCAATTATTATGAATTATCTTACAATGAATTAATTTTAATCAAACATAATTTTTTAAAAGTAAATTGAAAGAGTTTATTTTTTTCACTATCGGTTGTTCTTATTTTGTAACATTGGTTTTTGGTTTTAAAATGGTTATCCGTCAGAAACTTCCTCAAATTGAGTTTTCTTAACAGACAAAAGAATTATTAAAGTAATATCTCATTTATGAATTGAATATCAATGCTCATGGTTTTGAAGAATGTTCCATGGACTTTATGATGAAAAATAACTATGATTTTAATTCTAAATATTTACACTTGGTTATTATATGAATAACAGTCGGAGAAGGAGAGTGAACCCAAACCCCCTTATGATATTTTTAAACTATTATATGGGTGGGAATGAAATTATAAATCCCTTAAATGTATTTTGTAATGATTATATCTTATGAGAGACCATGTATGGTTCAAGATAGGTTGTCCTATTAATATTATTGTAGGGATTAGGGAGTGGACCTAATTCTGTAACACCCCAGGTAAATAAAGAATATGACATTTTCACATTTATCCATATTTGTGAATAAAATATTAATATTACTTTAAAGGGGACTCTATGCTCGATTTCGTACCCAATACGCAACAACGAGTTTCTTGGGAATCTTACGTTGCAATCTAATAATAAAATAATATTATTTTAAATGGTAGTTAACACCTATCTGTTGTAATGGTGGGAATGAACATAACTAACTACAAAATGATTATATATGTTTTTCAAATATTTTTACTTTTTACAATAAATGTTAGAGGATTAAAAATGTGAATGAATCCAATTTTAAGCGTAAACATTCTAATATTCTTTAAAAGGACGATTAACCACCTTTTGATAGAGAACCTCTTTTAAATACACTTTTTGACAATTTTATGTGTTCTATTTGACAGAATGAAAATCTTCTTTAGAATCAGCAAATCAAAATTTACTTTTTGTAAAGGTTTGGTATTTTTTTATGAATAGTGAAAAATGTTTTATTTTAATTCAAAACCACTTTTTAATCTAATTTATTTATATGATTATAATATCATTTGAATTGGTTTTAAAGTGAAATTAGAATATATTTTTACCATTTAATCAAATAGTGTTCATTGGAATTAATTTCATCTTGAAATTGGACTTAAACTAGTGCCAATCTTTTGATACTTATTGTTCCATAAAAACACGCTATTTTCTCTGAAAGCGGGAATTAATTATTATATTAATTAATGTAAATCAAATGTTTTGAATTTTGTAAAATATACATCATTTTTGAATTCATAATATCAAATATAGCTAAGGGTGAATTTTTTCTATTTTTCTGGAAAACTTCAATTTTTGATGAATAGTGAAACCACTAAGTGGTACTTTAAAAATTGATTTTTCAATTAAATGAAATTTTACAACCTCTGTGTTTTGAATTTCAAAAATCCAACATACATGGTTCTCATTAATAAGTAAAATGTGGTTCAATGGAAATAAAATAATTTTTTTTTGTGAATAGTAACTTTTAAGTTTTAATCACGATTAGAGGTAATTAGTGTAGTTTACGGTAAAAATAATTTTTTAATAATATGAAATTACCTAGACACATGTCCTAACCTCATTTGATGAGTCATGCCCGACCAGGAAAATCCATGGGTCAACTTGGGGACCCTATGGATCCACTTTGTTTGGAAAATGACATAAATACCTTTTTATTTAATGTTAAATTTAAAATGTCACAAACATGTGTTGTTTTACTAAAACAATTTTTTAATGGGGTTATACAGGTCAGATTTTTTACTATAAATAGTCATTCTAAATCTAAAAATATTTCATACATCATAGTAGTTCTTTTAATAATTTTTAGACATTAAATAAATTAAATGATTTATGACATCATGATGATGCAGCGATTACCTCATTATTTAACGATTTAAATAAAATGAAAAGATAATTTAAAATCTAAGACCTTAACTTGTCAAAAACTTGTTGGATGGGTATATTTCGAACCCTTATCACCTTAGACTCAAATTATATCAATTTTCGACCTTTTAAATCTGAAACACATTTTAAAACAAGGTAACATTTCTTTACTTTCCAAGAGGGCCTCTCCTCTCCTCTTATAAAAGGCCGCCACCAATATCACATTACCCTCACCTCTCAAGCCTTTGGTTCGGCCAAGATCTTCCCATTTTTTCTCTCCACATCCCTCTCTTACTCCTAGAAGCCTCACTTTGGGAAGAAGTCTTCCCAAGGAAGCCTTTCAGCTCAAATCAAAGAGAGTTGCCCGATTTAAAGGTAATGTCTTCCCTTGTGTTCTTTTGTTTTATTTTTCTTCTCCAAACCCCTTTACTCTTTTTATTCATTTCTTTGGTAACAAATCCCGTATCTTAAATATACTAGGATGTTTCTATAAGAATAATTAGAGATACACTTACACACACCAAAATTTAATGGTTAAAGAACATACTGTTTCTGTGGATGGCGAATTTCTGCCTCACGAAACGATGATTGTTCAACACTCATATAACACCTTCAAAGGTGGCCATTAGGATGTAAATATATTTATATATGATATATAATATGTTTATGTTTTACTTAATCTTCTTTATTTTTCTTTTGTGGCATACCTTTATGTTTTCCATTGTGGGTAAACACGATAATTTCACTTTAGGAAATGCGGACTACCGCCCCCTTAAAGTGATTTGATTCGTTAATTCCATATGTGGGATGTATAAAAGATGGATTTAAAGTTATTATATATGATTTATGTTACATATAAGTGATTAATATAATTATGGAATTAAAATATACATACCTCATTTGGTTTCAATTCCATTAATATGACAAAGAAATGAAAGTAGCGTTCATGCATACGTACGGCTTACCATCTCCATGAATGGTGCATTTCATTTCTTACACCTAAATGATTACGTAATATTATAAATACATTTATATTATGGATATATATGATATATATGATATCCAAATCATGGATATCATTCTGGATATAATGAACCTTTGACCACACACGAACAACATGTAATTTTAAGAAGTCCACTTTCGACTTAAGAACCAAATATCGAGAAAACAAACATTATTAACATAAATGATTACATAATGTTTATAACATGGAAATAAGTGATATAAAAGGAATAATGAACTTGAAAAAGGTTCTTAATCATGTGTAAATTAACTCAAGTTCATTATTCAGGACGTTAATGAATGATCGAGTCATGTCGGACCCGAGGTAAGGGATCCTACCTCTCTCTTTCTTATTAAGCAGTCTCTTTTATGTCATTTATTTTAAGCTCATCTTTCTTATGTTTGGGGATATTATTTTATATTCCTAATAATTTACTTTTTATTTTAATATTATGAGAGACCCTATTTGATCTCATAAATCCATTTTTGGATGTTTTATGTGGCACCGTTAGGCTGCCGAGTTTTCATAAGGGATTTTTCATCTCACTTTTATTCCCGTGACATTTATGCTACGTTTCCCACTATTTACTTTGAGTGGTGTATGTACTGACCATTATTATACACTTTGTGTTGTATAATTTCATTTATGGGTATTTAAATCTTCATTGTATGACCCTTCTTCCATGGGGTGTATGTTTCGAATGTTACCCAACTCGGTAAGGGGACCTTTCACCCTCCTCTTTTTAAAAGACTTCTTTTGTTATGTATTTTAATCCACTTACTATTATATTGGGATATATTCATATATATCCTTATTTATGTAAATTTTATATCCATTTGATGGTATCCCCTTTATCTCTCTCATCAACCCTTTTTGTAAAATTTTATGTGATGCCATTAGGCTGTCGAATTTTACCAAGGGATCTTCTTAACCCAATTTCGATTTCTTTGGGTTCAACATGTAGTTATTGAATATGTCATACTTTGAATATGTGTGAATGACCTTTTATTGTTTTAAACTTAATATCCACTTATATTGGGTGTATTTATATTTTTCAAACATAATTATGAGATTGATTTATCCTTAATTTAAGGATAACTTCTTTATAATGGATATCATCTCATTTTACATTTCTTTTGAGACTTCATTGTTGTTATTCACCAATTTACTCTTATATGTTGTGTATACTGTCCTTTGACATATTATATCATGAATACCTTTATTCTCATGATATTATAAATTTTGGATTAAATGTTATTCCACAATTATTTGTATTCACGAGTCTCTCATTTTGTTAAAAACACTTTAACAAAAATATCGTTTTAAATGTTTTAAAGATTCATTATTCTAAATCATTATCTTTAATGTCCATGTTTTCAAAATGGTTTTCAATATATATTTATATGGACATTAATGTTTTAAAATTATAATTCCATCAAAAGATACAAAGTGGTATGGGACCCTTTGATTCAAAAATCACTTTTAAATGATTTTTTAAAATGGATTGATTAATTCAATACCTTGGAATTACTTATTGTGTTTGAAAATGAAATTTTGTTATTGAAATGTTTATATTTTCATTATTTTATGTGTAATTATGGTACTTGGGCATTTTATGGGTGGTTACGTGAAAAACCATATGACGGGTGGTGCCATGAATACCAAGACGGGTGGTTACGTTATAACCTCCAATGCATTGGGTATGGAAGTCGGCCGTATGGATATTCTATTAAGTGATATGTGTGGAAGTCAACCATATGGTCATTAAATTTAAGTATGTTTATGTCCCAAGTAACCTTTATATGTTATGTGATCTTTATATGGGTTTAATGGTATCTTTTGGTTACAAAAGGGTATGTAATGAACTTTTATGCAGTGAAGAGTTTATATTACTTCATAAAGGTGAAATGTATTAATTTGATAATGTATTGTTGGTTTAATTGTTGTTTTCAAAAACTAACAATTTTCCTTTTTTGTGTATCCCTTATTGAGATTTTTATGCTCAACCCAAGTTTTTTTTGAAATGTTTGTCACAGTACATAAAGTTTAATAGGGTCAAGGATGGGATCAAGGAAATGTCAGGCATTCAAAAACATGGAACTAGACATGTTTCTTTTTAAGAGTTTTTATTTTATGGAAACATAGTATAAGTGTCTACTTTGTAATCTTTTGAGATGTAATAGTTATTTCCTAATTCTCTAAAACTCTAAACCTGAAAAGATCCTCAATGTGAATTATTCATTTAATTCAATAATAAGTAATGTTTAAGGCCAGGTCCTTATAGTTGGTATCAGAGGATGGTTTAGATAACTTCAGAGGATAGGGTATTCTCTAAGCATAAGTGACATTACCATAATGGCTTGGATTTCATAAAGAGTCATAGTTTTTAGATAATGTGAATGAGTTAGTATACCTTAGTGTTTATCTTCCTCATTAGTACATGATAATTTTGTTCATATACTCACACTGAAATTTTTGGTTTTAGTAAATGTATGGATCTAGAAGGAACCAAAGTGACAATGGGTTTGAAGGAAACTGTGTTGGTTCTCTGATTAAGAGACTGGATGAAATGTGGGATTCAATGAGGAAACTCGTGGTTGTTCTAAACCAACTATCAAGGAGTCATGATCAACCACCTGAACCATGGTATGTTCTCTAATGAATCATGTACGAGATGACCAACTCGACGTGGAATTTCAGGTAATAATTATTAAGGTGACCATTAGAGTTTATATGATCCTTACTTTTGAGGTAATTATGGGTTACTATATGTTATAATGGAAAATGAAAGGCATGAGATAAACTTGAGGTTAAAATATGTTATGATAATTTTTGAAGATTTTATCTCGTTTTGGGGAATGTTTTAATAATTATGTAGGTTTGGAAAAAGGACAACATGCAGACCATATGACAACCCCTCACGTCGGACAAAACTATGGTAATCGAACCCACAAAAAAAGTGTGACTAGTATTTAAAGCCTACCGCTGGACTACGTGAAGTCCCTGTTTGTTTTGACTAATTCTTTTTAGTTATATGATTTTAGGAATCAAGAGTATGTTTATTTTAGGTTATATTTGGAAATGATTAAACTATCATGGAGGATATGTGATTAGGTTAATTACTTTTCAATACGAGACTTTAAGAGCAACTGATGTTATTTGGAGATAAATGTTAAGATTTAACTTGGAAGAATATGTGACTAAATCCTTCTAATATTTCAGTTTCAATCATAGTTTGGTTTAATTTGATGAATTTTAGGGACAAATTGTTTATCGAATGGTCCTTGTTGAACTTTGGTTTTTGTTGGACAAATTTTGGAGATTAAGAATAGATTTTATTTTTATAAAAGGTTGTCCTTTTTTAGATTATCTGATCATGTACTAACCTTTTTGGTTTTGGTTTTGGTTAAAGTCTAAATACATGGGAATTATATAGTTCTCTTTTGTGGATTAGGGGATTCTCTAGAAGTTGATTATAGTACTCTTAATGTGAACATGTCTTCCTAAATACTCGTCTTTTGGAGAAAATATGAGTTTGTGTAAGAAATATAGTAAAAGATGAAAGTCAACATGACAAGTAAGTATGTTTCCTTATGTTTTAGTTATGCTCAAAAATAAATTCCTCAATAAAGATTAACTTAAAACAAAAATGTTTTCTGGTAACTTTTCCTACTAGGGAATCGAATACCATTTAACCCATCATAATATTGTGATTTTATTATGGTTAACTTTCTCATGGACATGTTTACTATCACTCTCCATCAAAACATGAACCTTTTTTTACTCCATGTCCATATTTTCATACTTAGAATCCTAGTATGGGTAAACTCGGGTGACCTTTGTACTTCTATTTCATTATTTTAAAGTGATTGTTTTACTGACTCTTGTTTCGATGTGGGATTTTCCATGAAGTTTCCAAGCCCAATTTTAAAATTGCAAGGATGCAATTCCCAAAAGGGGGGAAGGATGTAACACCCCAGGTAAATAAAGAATACGACATTTTCACATTTATCAATATTTGTGAATAAAATATTAATATTACTTTAAAGGGGATTCCATGCTCGATGTCGTACCCAATACACAACAACGAGTTTCTTGGGAATCTTACGTTGCACTCTAATAATAAAATAATATTATTTTAAATGGTAGTTAACACCTATCTGTTGTAATGGAGGGAATGAACAGAACTAACTACAAAATTATTATAAATGTTTGTCAAATATTTGTACTTTTTACAATAAATTTTAGAGGATTAAAAATGCGAATGAATCCAATTTTAAGTGTAATCATTCTAATATTCTTTAAATGGTCGATTAACCGCATTTTGATGGAGAACCTCTTTTAAATACACTTTTTGAAAATTTTATGTGTCATATTTGAAAAAATAAAATTCTTCTTTAGAATCGGGACATCAAAATATACTTTTTGTAAATTTTTGGTATTTTTCTGATAATCATCATTTTTTTAATGAATAGTTAAAAATGTTGTATTTTAATTCAAAACCACTTTTTAATATAATTTATTTATATGAATATGATATCTTTTTAATTTGTTTTAAAGTGAAATTAGAATATATTTTTACCATTAAATCCAATAGTGGTCATTGGAATTAATTTCATCTTGAAATTAGACTTAAACTAGTGCCAATCGTTTGATACTTATTGTTTCATAAAAACACGCTATTTGCTCTGACAACGAGAATTAATTATTATATTAATTAATGTAACTCCTATGTTTTGAATTTTCTAAAATAGAAATCATTTTTGAATTCAGAATATCAAATATACCTTAGGGTTATTTTTTGGTATTTATCTGGAAAACTTCAATTTTTGATGAATAGTGAAATCACTAAGTGGTACTTAAAAAACAGATTTTTCGTTTAAATGAAATTTTACCACCTATATGTTTAGAATTTCAAAAATCCAACATACATGGTTGTCAATAAGATGTAAAATGTGGTTCAATGGGATTAAAATAATTTTTGGTGTATAGTAACTTTTAAGTTTTAATCGAGATTAGAGGTAATTAGTGTAGTTTACGGTAAAAATAATGTTTTAATAATATGAAATGACCTAGAAACAAGTCCTATCCTCATTGGATGAGTCATGGACGACCAATAAAATCCATGGGTCAACATGGGGACCCCATGGAGCCACTTTGGTTGGAAAATGGCATAAATACCTTTTTATTTAAAGTTATAATTAAAATGTCAAAAACATGTGTTGTTTTACTAAAACAATTTTTAAATGGGGTTATACAAGTCAGATTTTTGACTATATCTATTAATTGGAAAGATAAAAATATTTCCTACACCATAGTTGTTTTTCTATAATTTTTAGACATTAATTAAATTAAATTATTTATGACATCATGATGATGTAGCGATTACCTCATCATTTAACGATTTAAATAAAATGAAAAGATAATGTAAAATATAAGAACATAACTTGTGAAAAACCTATTGGATGGGAATATTTCAAACCCTTATCAACTTATACTCTAATTATCTCAATTTGGGTCCTTTTAAATCCGAAACGCATTTTAAAATAAAGTAACATTTCTTTACATTCCAAGAGTTCCCCTCCTCTCCTCTTATAAAAGGCCCCCACCACTATCACCTTACCCACACCTCTCAAGCCTTTTTTTCTGCCAAGATCTCCCCATTTTGTCTCTCCTCATCCCTCTATTACTCCTAGAAGCCTAACTTTGGGCAGAAGTCTTCCCAAGGAAGCCTTTGAGCTCAAATCAAAGAGAGTTACCCGATTTAAAGGTAATGTCTTCCCTTGTGTTCTTTTGTTTTATTTTTCTTCTCCAAACCCCTAAACTATTTTTATTCATTTCATTTGAAACAAATCCAGTGTCTTAAATATACTAGTATGTTGTTATAATAATCATTCTAGCAACACTTACACACACCAATATCTATTGGTTAAATAACATACTGTTTCTGTGGATGGGGAATTTATGCCTCACGAAATGATGATTATTCAACACTCATATAACACATTCAAAGGTGGCCATTAGGATGTCACTATATTTATATATGATATATAATATTTTTATGTTTTACATAATATTATTTATTTTTCTTTTGTGGCAAACCATTATGGTTCCCATTGTGGGAAAACACGATAATTTCATTTTTGGAAATGCGGACTACCGCCCCCTCAAAGTGATTTGATTCATTAATGCCATATGTGGGTTGTATAAAGGATGGATTTAACGTTATTATATATGTTTTATGTTAAATATAAATGATTAATATAATTCTGGAATTAAAATATACATACCTCTCATTTGGTTTTAATTCCATTAATTTGACATAGAACTAAAACTAGCGTTCATGCATACGTAGAGCTTACCGTCTCCATGAACGATGCATTTCATTTATTACCTCTAAATGATTATGTAATATTATAAATACATTTATATTCTGTATATATATGATATATATGATATCCAAATCATGAATATCATTCTGGATATAATGAACCTTTGACCACACGAACAACATGTAATTTTAAGAAGTCCACTTTCGACTTAAGAACCAAATATCGACAAAACAAACATTACTAACTTAAATGATTACATAATGTTTATAACATTGAAATAAGTGATATAAAAGGAATAATGAACTTGAAAAAAGTTCTTTAGAAAGTGGAAATTAACTCATGTTTATTATTCAGGATGTTAATGAACGATCGAGTCAAGTCGGACCTGAGGTAAAGGATCCTACCTCTCTCTTTCTTATTAAGCACTCTCTTTTATGTCATTTCTTTTAAGCTCATCTTTCATAAGTTTGGGTATGTTATTCTATATTCCTCATAATTTAATTTTTATTTTCTTATTATGAGAGAACCTATTTGATCTCATAAATCCATTTTTGGATGTTTTATGTGGTGCTGTTAGGCTACCGAGTTTTCATAAGGGATTTTTCATCTCACTTTTATTCCCGTGACATTTATGCAACTTTTTCCACTATTTCCATTGATTGGTGTATGTACTGCCCATTATTATACAATTTGTGTTGTATAATTTCATTTATGGGTATTTACATCTTCATTTTATGACCCTTCTTCCATGGGGTGTACGTTTCGAAAGTTACCCAACTCGGTAAGGGGACCTTTCACCCTCCTCTTTTTAAAAGACTACTTTTGTTATGTCTTTTAATTAACAAACTATTATGTTGGGATATGTTCTTATATATCCTTATTTATGTAAATTTTATGTCAAAGTGATGAGATCCCCTTTATCTATCTCATCAACCCTTTTGGAAAAAATTTATGTGACACCATTAGGTTGTCGAATTTTACCAAGGGAACTTCTTAACCCAATTTCGATTTCATTGGGTTCAACATGTAGTTATTGAATATGTCATCCTTTGAATATGTGTTAATGGCCTTTTATTGTTTTACACTTAATATCCACTTATATTGGGTGTATTTATATTTGTCACACATAATTATGAGATTGATTTATCCTTAATTTAAGGACACCTTCTTTATAATGGATTTCATCTCATTTTCCATTTCTTTTGAGACTTAATTGTTGTTATGCACCAATTCACTCTTATATGGTGTGTATAATATCCTTTGACATATTATATCATGAATACCTTTATTCTCATTATATTATAATGTTCGGATTAAATGTTATTCCACAATTATTTTTATTCAAGAGTCTCTCATTTTGTTAAAAACACTTTAACAATAATATCATTTTAAATGTTTTAAAGATTCAGTATTCTAAATCTTTATATTTAATGTCCATGTTTTCAAAATGGTTTTCTGTATTTATTTTTATGGACATTAATGTTTTAAAATTATAATTCCATTAAATGTTTCAATGTGGTATGTGACACTTTTATTCAAAAATCTCTTTTAAATGATTTTTGAAAATGGATTGATTAATTCAATACCTTGGAATTACTTATTGTGTTTGCAATATAAATGTTGTTATAGAAATGTTTATATTTTCATTATTTTATGTGTAATGATGGTACTTAGACATTTTACGGGTGGTTACGTGATAAACCATATGAAGGGTGGTGCTGTGAATACCAGGACGAGTGGTTACGTTATAACCTCCAATGCATTGGGTATGGAAGTTGGCTGTATGGATATTCTATTAAGTGATATGTGTGGAAGTCGACCATAAGGTTATTCCATTTAAGTATGTTTATGTCCCATGTTACCTTTATATGTTATGTGATCTTTATATGGGTTTCATTGTAATCTTTTGGTTACAAAAGGGTATGTAATGATCTTTTTTCAGTGAAGAGTTTTTATTACTTCATAAAGGTGAAAAGTATTACTCTGATAATTTATTTTAGGTTTACTTGTTGATTTGAAAAACTAACAGTTTTCCTTTTTTGTGTATCCCTTACTGAGCTTTTTATGCTCAACCCAAATTTTTTTGAAATGTTTTTCACAGGACATAAAGTTGAATAGGGTCAAGGATGTGATCAAGGAAATGTCAGGCTGTCTAAAACATGAAACTAGACATGTTTCTTTTTAAGAGTTTTTATTTTATGGAAACTTAGTATAAGTGTCTACTTTGTAATCTTTTGAGATGTAATAGTTATGTCCTAATTCTCTAAAACTCTAAACCTGAAAATATCCTCAATGTGAATTATTCATTTAATTCAATAATAAGTAATATTTATGGATAGTTCCTTATAAATTCATTATGGGACTATGTCCACCATGTTATGATGTCATAATAGTGATACATGACTTTATGTTATGATCCAAAATACTTTTAGAATCGTTTATCCTTCATTATATTATTTAAAATAAATATCTTGAAGATTTTATGAAAGATATAAATAGATTTTCCAAGAAACCAGAGTACTAAAATATCTTTAAAAAAAGTATTCATTTTCAAAAGAAGTCTTGAATTCAATACAAGGTCTATAAATTTGAATTTAATATCATCTAAGCCTTTTTATATTTAATTAAAAAACTAACTTTACTATTTATATTTTAAACCCACTAAATGATCAATATTTCACTCACCATATGTTTTCCTAAATTAAAAGGGTATAAGGATGTGAAGAAGAGAGTGAGTGGTTAAGTATAAAATATGGTTCAACCCTTGTAAATTAGGGGAAATTTAAAAAAAACCTTGTTACGATGTATGTTGTGGTGTATTATGTGTCATTAAAACATTGAACCATCATGATCATGAGATGTTTTTTTGGCATCTCTGTTGGTATCAGAGCTGATGTGTAGAAAACATTATTTGTTAGGATATGGAGATTCCATTTGATCATTAGAGGGATTACATAAAATTTCAAGGGATTTACCAAAAAAGGAGATAAAATTTAACAGAGTAATTATATAAGTGTAAATTAGTATTTTGTTTTTGTTTTTTTGAATAATAAATTTATCATGTTTTATGGTTATTAATTAATTTTTATTCTTCATAGAAAGTCCAAATAATGAGTTATATATGGAAGGAGAGATATCTCACACAACACTCATTTCCATTCTCGATGACATACATACTTAAATAATTGAATAGTCAATATCATGGAGTTTTGAGATCTTTCCCAACATAAAAAGTCTCTCAAAATGATTTAGGATATATCAAAAACCTCCTCCATAATATATAATTAATTTGGATCATGGAGTTTCCGCTATCAAATCATACGTTCCCATATTTTCCACCTTTCTTGTTAAGGGTGGCACCACCCTGGAATTATTAAGTACTACACTTTTTCATGCTATTTTGATGATCTATTATATTTTGGAATAGTTGTGGAAGAGTGAGATCTTTAAGTATCATATATATATATATATATCATTTTATCTTTCAGTTTTTTGTAAATATAGACATTATTATAAGGAGACCTCATTTTGAAAATTATAGTGATAAAATTTTCTAACTACATTAAAAATTGTAGGTTTATAAAAATGTTTTGAATCTATATATTAGAATTAATTATTTTCAAAATTTGCACCGTAATTTCCATCAATATGATTCAAAGTGTACAAGTTATAAGATGTAAATTTTTTTTGAAATACACAGAGACATTATTGCAATAAGTGGACCCTAGAATGACATAACAATGGGAATTGGGGAATACCTAATAACATTAGGTAAGCAACACTAAAACAATGTTTATGATTATAGTAATTTAATTTTTCCCTTGATATATATAAGAGATAAACAAATTTCAAGGAAAAAATTTCTTTAGTGGTGGTAGAATGTAACAACCCAAAAAATATATTAAATGGAATTTCTATTATAAATATATTTTTTTCAAATTTAGTTATATAATATTGTATAATTCCAACACACCACGTGATAAAACTAACTCTTTTTTATATTAATTTAAAAATTAAAAATAGAGAATAAATATGGTTGTAAAAACTAAAAGTATTATAATATGGAAAATTATAAAATAAGATAGTAATAAGAGGAATATATGGAACTTCTTGATCCCACAAAATAATCACGCTTTTAAAAAATTAAATAAATGAATTAGAATACTAGTAACGAAATATGAATTTTGAAAATGAAAACACATCTATAACATTGAAAAAATAGAAGTGAATGAATAATTAATGAAATATAAGGTATTTATATAATATATGGAACTCATTTGACCATAAGTAATTTGATTGTTATGATTAGTAACCTCACCTATGGAAATGTGTAATAATATTAAGGAACCAAATTACATGAGAATATAATGTATAAAAATATGTATAAAAGAAAATAAATGTTTTAAATGATAAAATAAGTATATATATATATATTAAACATTAATGATATATATATATTTTTATAAAATTATTAATATTTAAAATAATGTGTATTTTAATGAAATGGGTTTATAAATATATATATTATGTACTATAATAATATAATCTTATAGGAGAAGATGTGATTTTTCAAAGTGTTAGAAAATTGATAATAAAATTAAAATTGTTGTTTTTGTACAAATATATATTTTTTTAAAAAATTAAATATTTCATATTATGAATTTTTTTAATAAAATTTACATCATTTTTGGTATCTACAGGTTTAAAAATGGTTTTGTAGAATTTTGGGTATTTTTCTAAAATAGATTCATTTTTGGAAAATATTAAAATAAGGAAAAAAGACAATATTTTACATTATAAGTAAAATCAATGAATTTTTGAGTCATACATATTGTAATGTAACATCCCAATAATTCAGTTATAATAATAATTTAAATAAATGATTATTATATGACTTTTTTCATAATTAACAAAAAACTATGATAAATTTTAATAAAAGGATTATTTTGAAAAAATTAATGCTTGTAAAAAATTAACATAAATTTTGAAATAATTTAATTTAAAATATTATAAGTAATAAAAAAACCTTCTTTAACTATATTTTTATTATTTTATAACAACTAATAAGGATATATTTTTAATAAAAATAAAGTCACATTTAATATGTGAGCATTTCAAAAAATTTGACTTACCATAATTGTTTTTAAAAAGGATGGGTGATATGTTGTTAAATAAGAATTATTTAACGTTACTCAATTAATAAATATAACTTTTTATGTTATGTCTAATATAGATGATATATCAGTATTTATTAAACAGAATATATTAATTTTAAAATACAAGTTATTGGTAAATAATATTTTAATATACGATCATAATTATAATATTTTATTGAGAATAAATAATAGTTTATAAGAAAGTATTTATAAAATTTAATAGTTAAAATAATATTTAATATAAAAAGGATTTTTTTGTAAATGTAATATGGGGAATTTTTATCAATGTAAGGCTAAAAAATATCACACATAAGGGTAAGTTGATTTTACTATGCACTGCATAATAGTCTTACCCAGTTCATGTATGTGTAAGATGATATTCAGATAAATTAATTTTCTATATAAAAAGATATAACTCATGAATGGGTCAGCATAAGCACCCACATAAGGGTAAGCTGCCACAGAGTTATCGACTTCTATGTAAGGGTAATCACGTACTGTATAAGGGTAGCTCTAGCTTGTGTATGGGTAAACCATGGCTCGTTTAAGGGAAGATACTAGGATTGTTTCTCATATAAACCATATAGTATCATTAAATATAATTAAATTCCACTAAATTTGGGTACTTTGGTGAGTTAGGAAACCATTGTAATGTTATACCTAAATCCATGTAAATGTAATGTTCTAGATATGAATATTACGTAAGGGTAAGTAGATTTGGCACAAGGGTAAAACTATGATTTCAATATCAATGTATGAGTAATATATATCAGGAATATAGGTGAACACAAACCCTCAAGTCTATGCTCTATGCATCACCCCTTCATTATCCTCATATCGAACCCTGGGCTTCAACCTATAAACCGTGATCACATTATGAAAATTGAAATTCCATGATCCTACTGAAGATTGGTAAATGTCATTGTCCATAAGGAATGATCTTATTTTGGAATCTCATTATGTGTGACTGATTAGGATCACACAATAACAAATAAACATATATGGGTATTTATGTATATGAAAAAATGATGGGCACGTCAACATCAAATTATACATGGTTTCCAGCTGATTTTAGCTAAAAGAAAATTTTCATTGAGTGATGTATGTTATTATTTTTGGGAAATTTAAAAGATTTTATTTAAGGAGAAGTATATTATTCAAACATGTTGTATATATATATATATGTGGTTCCAATGATGAATTTTATTGTGTGTTTTCATTTCTGGGGATATAAAAAATAGATCAAAGATGTCTATATGAGTTCACAATTGAAATTGGTTGGTATATAATTTAGTAACACTATTCACACATAAATAGGGTATCCCATAGCCTCACTTAGATTGGGGTAATATCAGAATCCTAGGGTTTTATATCAAGGTATTTCCACTCTCCGATAAGTTTTCTACATTCTATAACACTATTTATCGTACGTTTGTTGTCGTGAAAATTATTTTCAATTGTGATAGAATAATTATTGATACTCTCCTATGAATGCATCAGTATGCAATTATGGTTTAAATGTAAGGGAGTTATAGCATTTCAAAAGAATTTTTTTATTAAGAGTTTCTTAATTTAAAATTTAAGTAAATATATACATATCATTTCCTAAAAATTGATTTTATTTTGTTACAGAGGAATAAAATACATCATTAATTAAGAAGGTTAAATAATAGATGTGGTTATTTCAATGAAATATTATTTATTTTGAAAGAAATAATTTCAATTTATATATTAATTAATTTATTTTACATTATAAAATTATCAATCTATGATTAAAGTATGATATTCTTATGATTTTTTCAACTATATTTTAGTTTTACTCAACCATATTATTTTTTAAAATGACATCATTAATGACTATTTTCAAACTATTAGTTTCTCTAATTTCATTTCCTCATTTTTAGTTTTTAAAATGGAAATCACTGAGACTCTTACACTAATTGAGTTATTAAAACAAACTAAAAATTTATTAAAGTAATTCAGATTTGATGAATTGGAATGAAATGTTCCTAGTTTTTAAGGATCTTTCATGGTCCCTCTAATGTAAAAAATTTACTATGTATTTAATTAAAAATATTTTCACTTTTTCATTATACAAAGGAAGGTGGTGGGGGGGGGGGTTGGTTTGTAAACCTAAACACCATGGTGGTAATTTTCCGCTATGATATGGGTGGGACCAAAAATATAATCTCTCCCAAACACTACGTAAAATTCCAATCTTATGAGATACCATGTTTGGTGCATGTGAGGTTATCCTAATCAAATTACATAAGGGATTAGGTATGGAACCTAATCTGTTATGGGAATATGTACACTATGTTATGATGTATTATTAATAATCCATGTTTTTATGTAATGATATAAAGTTACATTTTTATTTATTTAATCATTAATTTGATATTTAAATCCAAAATAATTATGGATTTATTAATAGTTAAAATGTATTTTTACATGGAATGATAGTAAAAAAATATATTAAGGAAAAGTATTTATTTAAATAAGAAATCACGACATCTATATAATGTATTTGATTTATAATTTTATATCATATTTTATTTTTCATGTTTCATTAAAAATATCCATCTAGCTGCTTCATATATTTAAATCCCATACTGAGCTTTTTTACCCCTGTCATGTGTTTTCAAACAATTAGTAGTGTATCAGGATATGTTGAAGATAGTGAGGGTCAAGTTTGTTTTATGATTTAGACCTTGTAAATTAGATTAAATGTTATAAAAACTTGTAAGCATTCATGAATACTATTAAAACATTAAACCATTATGATCCCATGTTTTTTAGTATTTTAATTTTGGGGAGCCTCATGAATGATGTTCAATTACGAATTAAAAACGTTATTCTCACTAAAAATTCCATAAATTTTGGTTTTAAAGATGATTATATGATGTTAGTAGGAAATATTATAGAGTTTATAATAATATTTTAACAATTACTTGGATGTGGAATTTTCACTGGTAGTAGTTTCAAAGTTTCAATATTAGTGATCCAATAGTTTTTAAAAAGTTATATATAAAATAGAGCTACAGATGATCAGAGAGAATTATTCCAAAAAAGTATTAAATATAGTGAGATGGATAGAGTTTATACATGATATATTATATATGTTATGAGGAGTTATTTTGCTACATAAATTATTATTCTAGAATTTAGGATATCCTGGTTGGGTGGAATAAATATTGATGTTTTTGGAGTATTCTAGAATATATAAAATTGGATAAGTGTTAAAGGACCAGGTATACATAATAGAAAACAAAAGTGATATGTAAAATTATATAATTTATAGTTCACATAAAATTAGAAATTTTATGGAAGTATCACTTTATATATAAAAGTCACTATTACAATGGTAAATTGTTATTTAGTTCTGAGTATATTGGAAAATATAATAGTGATTAACCTTTCATAAATATGTATGGGTTAATATGACCCGAATTGTGATGCATAAATATATTGATGAGCACATATGTAAAGGAAACCACTTTAATATATAAATTTTACTTTGAAAATAAAAATATATGGTAATGTACCATAGAAACATCATGTATACGTAAAGGTTTCTAGGACAATACATTAATGTAATTGGGTTGATGTGTGAAAGTAACTATACTGAAACATAGAGAAGTGATGGGGAAATAGTGATGTGAATGAATATATAAATTTATATTATCCCATTGTGTAAAAGTAATTGTAAACATAAAATATTTTTAATTATCAAATATAAGGGTTTCTAAAACAAATATTGAAGGGTTATCAGGGCATTCTCTAGGATACATAAAGGTTATTCCAGTAATTACAAGGGATAAATTCCTTTGCTATTCGGTGAAGGATAATATTTACCTTTCCATGACCTAGAGCTCCACTCAATAATTTCTTCATACATATATTGAGTTTTCAATTAGGAAAAATATATTTCATGTTATCAATTATAAAATAGTATTAATAATTTATCTTCATTGAGTCTCTAGATTCTTATATTCAAACATATTATTTTTAGTAGAGAAATATAGGATTTAAATGAGAAACATTTACTCTGATGTAAATAATGAAATCCGTCTATAGATTTTATAGAGTTTAAATATTCATAAATATAGAAGACACACCATGTACTAATTTTGGAAAATAAAATGAAGAATAAATGTAAGGGAGACTTATATGAATTCATTTGCTATCAAGGATCTATGAATAAAATAAGAATAATTAAAATAACCATTATACACCTTTTGATTTTTTCAACATAAGGAAATATTTTTATTGTTCACTCTATAATTTTTATTTCTATATTCATTTTTAATAAGTATTGTATAAACATAAAAGATGATAGAGTGATCCTATTATTTATAATGTGTTATTACATAATATTTATGACACATATAATTAATAGTGTTACTCTCAGGTAAATTGATCCAATGTTTGCATATAATCCATGGATTATCCATTTGGGATAAACCAAGAAAAAATATTATGTCCCTATATTTACTTTTATTAGAAAATTATTGTCTGTGTTTTTAAATAATTAAAGTTTTATTCTATTATAGCTAATATATAAACAATAATAGGATGTAAATAATAATTGTACACTATAATTTACCCTAGGTCTTATTGGGAATGTATTGGGTTTAAAAAAACTATCAGGTTTGACACTAATGTATTGAATGGGCCGATTTTAGTCCTTTCGGAAAGCCCATATATTAACAATTCAAATTTCTCTTGAATATATCAAAAATATAAAAATTTGAATCTTCAATACACTCTAACAAGATTAGATGTTTTATTGATATTTACTAATCTAACAAAAAACCTAGTGTAATGGATGTTTCAATTATATAGATGTGTTATTCAAAGTTTTGTAAAAATACATTATGGAATCACATCCTCTAAAAAACAATGAAGCGAGTTTTCAATCAATCCTTCATCGATGCTAAGTAGAACAATGACATGTTTTTCAAAAACTATATCTTGGGTTATGCTCCAATGCTTCATCATTCATTCAAAAACCATAACATTTTCAACCTTGATATTTATTGTTGTTTAAACCATTACATATTATAGGAACCTAGAATTTGTTACTATATATAATTTTTATTGACATCATAAATCCCCTTTACAAAAACTAGGATTATTTTCCTCTACATTTTTTTAGTTACCATGATAATTTGAAGTAAACCATGACTTTATTGATTCAAAGTGGGATCCATGGACTCCATTAACTTCTATTTTATATCGTGTTAAGAACCACAAATGTTTTATAAAACATCAATGTGGTAAGTAACCATGAATTTTTGGTTTATTATGGGGGTTAATGCATTATTTAATTTTTCTAATGTTCTATAACCATTTTCCCCTAAATCATTTATAATATAGTTTTCTTTCTTAAATATTATGACATGTTTTACTAAACACCATATTTTTATTTTTTTCCTACTATGAATACTTTACCCTTTCTCTCAAGTGGAAGTATCCAATCATTCTTCATTATTCTCTAGAATCTATAATTTGTTTCAAATTCAAGCACCATGTCTGTAGATCAGATTGAGATCCTATTTCAATTGGGGCCTCATTCATTATCATTCCTAAATTATAAAGGTGGAACTCTTGTATAACAAAACACATCCAAATTTACGACACTAAGATTTATCTTCAATAATACGTAAAAGTAACAACCAAAGAATTCATGTATATAATGTATATTAATGTATCCTAAAATCATCACTATTTAAAATATATATAGACAAATCCCTTCAGTGGACCATTTCATCACACCATTAATAAGGATAATTTTTTTGAGAGATAATAATCCCTTGGTAAGAATGAAATAATGTGACCAATGGAAAATAATTTCTTCATCAAAAAGATTTTATAATATAAATGGAACCACCTTTATTCATCATAAAGAATAAATCCTATTTATAAGTGACAAAGTAAATTGGTATTAATTATCTTTCCACTAAATAAGAACTACGTGTTTTGGAGTCTTAAATATATTTCTATTTTATCTCATGATAAAACAATCTAACTTGACACATACATCACTTAAAATCTAGAATTCATATATTGACAATATCTCAAGAATTGTTTTAATTAATCCAACCAAACATGCATGAGTAAATCAAAATTCCTTGAAAACATAAATATCCTAAATGTATAACGGATAAAAAATGAATCCATATTAATAAATAATATAATATTCTACACTTCAAATTTTTCATCTAGACCCACATGATAACATCAATCTTCATATTTGTATTTGTTGGAAATACAAACAATCCATGACCATAAAAATCCCACTATTCTATCTAAAAAAAATTCACACACTTGATGTAATGATAGTAATTTAAATTAATCAATTCAATTTTAATAAAAAACTCAATTTTTATTTCTATAAAAATTAATGTAGATTTACATTCCTTTTCCCCCATTTTAAAATATAATGAAAGGCATGAAGAATGTAAGGGACATAAATTTAACCATAATAGCACTCCCTTGATGGGATTTTTATTTTCCCTATTTTTATGGGGATTAATTTAACCTCACATGGATACATATATTTTTATCACCCAATATAATTTACTCCTTAGATAAGAAATAAAATATTTTCTTTATCCCCTTAAAAACCAATAAATGTGTTTGCAAGAAATAATATGAATAATAGGGAATATTATTCAATATTTTTTGGGGTGTTACATATCATTAACTTCATTTAAAAATTTTATCCACTTCAATGTCCCCAAGAACAACATAGATAATATAGAAAAACATACATAGAAATAGAAAAATTATTTAATTATTTAAATATTACTAATGAAAAATAATTATAGGAATCAAGATAATAGATTAATAAATCCAGGAATTCCATAATATATTCCTAGGAAATAGTTTCAAAGGATCCAAAAATAATGGCACCACTTCTAAAAAATAAGTATTCAATAAGAGAATAGGTTCATGAAGCATTTCCTTATAGAGGGTAAAATGAGTTTTTTTGGGAAACTAAAATTATTATTGGGATATAAAAAAACTAATTGAAGATGGGGAGTAGTGGAAATTTTTTGAAATATTCAAAACAATGGTTATCATCAGTAACTTATGTAAAATCCTCCAAACTAGATATTAATAACATCAAAATATTTGAAAATTGGATCCTTTCATATATGATTTATAATTAATTTAAATAAAAGAATTAACTTTATTTAGTGTTTTTATTCATTTATGATTCCAAATAAAATTATTCTCATAAAATTATTATAATGAAGATTAAAAATAATAATTCCTTTATATTTATCCACATGTTCTCTATGAATCTTCAAAAACTGCTGATAGAACTATGAATGATAGTGTGGAGGTATTTATCATCTTGCATAACTAACCTTTGACCAAACTTGAATGTCATTAGTCTTGAAGGATTGATTATTATTATTACTATCATGAGATATATGGGGAATATTAATACCTCTGATTATTGGGAGTGTTGTTATGATAGTCCTCTATGATATTAATAAAAATATTTAGAGAGAAATATTATGTGAAATATTTACATAACATTTAAAATGTTACAAAATTGAATATATACTTAGGTTTAGATAATTAATTATTATACATATTCCGTAAACTTATATAAATATTATAAGTAAACCACATTACTAATAATTATTATTATTATATTATTAATTCATTGGAATGTGGGAACTCATAAGTTATTTAATTGTGATTTTATTAGATAAATGATGTTATATTTATTTAAATGATAATATATAAAATATATCATTACCATCATGACCCTAAACATAGATATTCAATACACCTTAAAATTTGTGAAACCATGAATAATAAATATTTATTCCCCTTAAATATCATAATATTATTGGATGAATATTAAATAAATAAATATTAAATTCACTATCTGGAGAACAAATATTTATTTATTATTCAACTCAAATTTATTTCAATTATAAATTACACGAGATTTTATTTATTTCAATAATCATAAAATTAATAATTATTATTCCTTGATCATGGAAACACTATTAATTCTTAATTAATCTCTAGTAAAATTTATCTACGATTTTTGATATACATTGTGTGTGATCCTCTAGTCCTCTTTCGCAGTGGAAATAGTTGTAGAGGCCTAAATTTTAATATTAACATGGAGTAATACATAAAGAATCCTATATAAAAAATTCTATTTAAATTATAACAATAACCAAATATGAACTCTTACTATTAAATATAACATTATTTATTCATTTATCATCATGTAGGTTGCTTGATTGTTTTATAATCATATAAACAAGAATATATTTCTTTGAATATCAGTAATTTACTCACCAATAAACTACTATGTTCATGGACTTAATTATATAATTATCTATCAATTAAATGGCATGAGATATCATCTTTTGGTTTAGGAAAGGAAAAATAATTTCCTTATTCAATCAATGTCATGTTAAGAATTATGCACATAATTTATCTAACATCTCCATGATAATATATTATTATGGTTTTTAATAATAAATAAAAGTTTGGGATTCAAGACATGAATTAATAATAATCTAATTCTATGTAATAATACACACATATTCAAAAAGATATCCAACTACATATAAAACTAGAGGAATTCATACTGGTGGGTTTTTCCCTTTAACCACCCATATTGGAGATTACCAGAGTGAAAAACATTACGATATGAAGCCTCATATTATAAAGATAATACATCAACTTATTGTATAAAAAATATGTTTTATTTCAAAATATTTCATCTAGACCATTGGTAATATGTTTTATAATAATATCATAAAACATAAAATTTATCAATATAACGGGGAACTATTATAACCTTCTGGTTTGACAAATACTCTAATAAAATTATCACATAAGTGTTATATATAAGAATAATCATCATGTGATAATATTTTTATAAATATTTATGTCATTTAATATACAACTAATTTAAAGTAAAACGGTAAATTGGGTTCTGGGTAACTCACTCCTACAGAATCCAACTTACACTAGATCGAGACACTAATAAAACTAATTCTTCATGATCTCACATGATATAAATGATTCTATTGATATAAGGATTTTATCAATTAATGATCAACTATCTCTTTTGTAGAATCATTTCTTTACGTGACCTCAACAATTTTATAAGAATACATCAAGAGGAGATACATCTGAGTTACGTTTTTCATCCACTAATGTGACCCTGGATCCTTGGATAATATCATTATTGTAGTATTATAACAATAAAGTGTGATAAATTATTTTCTATTAAGAACCAGATCAAAATAATAGAAAAAAAATTAATTTTTTAACTTCTTCTTTAGATACATCAATAATCATAATATATTAAATATTTGTTTTAGAATCAGTGACCACAAGATACTTTGATATCTACTAGATAACTGATAATTCATTATAGAAAATGACAAATATTTAATGCGATTTTACATCATTATAGACTATCTAGAAATAGGAATCTATATATCAAATGTTTACTAGATCTTAATCTCCATAATAAATTAGGAATATTTTCTTTGTATGCCTCATATACTTTAGGATAATATTATTTGTTATAAAATTTAGGTCTCCGAGGTTGGATTGATATATTCTTACCATTCTCATGGAATAGAAAAAATAAAACCAAGTACATATCATGCTGCACATTAATAATCACATAGAAAATGTTTATAGAATATCATTCATCCTCCATCACTCCCCTTTTATTTTAAGACTCATTTTCAAAGAGGTATGTATAACAAGTGAAATTGGAAACAAAAACTCTAGAGTATTCAATACTAATACTATTTAATAACTTGTCAATGTATCTACCCAAACATTTTCCAACCAACCTCATAAATCTATTATGAAAGATCTTTAACTCTAAAATGTTTTATTCGTCATATATGTCCTTTATGAAGAATCAATTTTTCCACAACATTTTAATTGAATTCATGAGGGGTATCTCATTTCCTATTAGTAATATATGATCAAAATAAATTATAAGGAAAATTACTACACTCCCACTAAACCTTTTGTAGACACACAGTTCACATTCATTCATTATGAAACCAAATTTCTATACGGATTAGTCAAATTGAATATTCTATGTTATAGAATATTTCTTCATTCCATAAATGGATATTTGTAACTTCCAACCCTTATTGCAATCAATTGTATTAAAAAAATTCTTGTTGTGTCATATAGTCATCTTCTAGAAGGTTCTCATTAAATAAAGTTATTTTCAAATCCATTTTTCAAATTTCAAATTTACTGAAGTCTACTATAGAATGTATAATTATAAAACATTGTAGCATAATTACTGCGGAAAAGGTTTCATATTTTTCCATTCCATAACATAGTTTAATTTTTTTAACCTTTCATGCTTTATAGGCATCAAATTTACCATCAATGTATAGTTTTTCATGAATATCCATTTAAAACCAAAAGAATTTACATCCACCAAATGATGTAAGAAAACCCATTCTTGGTTCTGTAACACTGAATCCATCTCATTATTTAAGGTTTTGTACCTCCTTGTAACTATTTAGATTCTTACTACATCCTTACAAGATTCATGTTCATTATTATCGTATAATAATTAGTCATTATCCTTGGTTTCTATAAAATTACATCTCCCTTATTCTATAACCTTTATGTTTCTCTAATGTAGTATATCTATCAGTTGAACTATATAACTTGTAGGTATCTTTTTATTTTTTTTATGTTCTTATTCTTGTGTATGTCAATCCTATATGTCATCTAATTCACTCATTATTTCACTATATCATTTAGATATGTTATCCTTCTCAAGTAACATGGAATATCTAGCACAACAACCTTTTTTGAGGGTTTATAAAGACAATATCCCCTTTTCATTGTTAAATCCTATATGGATTCACTTTGTGCCATGCAGTGAAATTTTTTTTCCAAAAGATTCCTAAAAAAAAAAATTTCATCCCTAAAAATGTAAGATTGAAAAAAAAGATTCCCCCAAAAAAATAACTCATATTGAATTTTGTTTATCACATTAGTTGGCACTTGGTTTAGTTTGTGAAATATAGTATGTAATGTATATCCCCAAAAATATAATGAAATATTCATGATTAATTATCAACCTCATAATTTCTTACAAGGCAGAATTTCTACATTCATTGAGACAATTACAATATGGTGTTTAAGGAGCAATGAGTTACGATTGTATCCCAAAATACATTATATAGTCAATGAAATATTGGTAGAGATATTATCTTCCTCGGTCTAATGGAGGTATCATTATCTTCTTAACAATATGATTATCTACTTCATCATTTAAATCCTTAAAAATATTAAAGGAATTGAACATAACATTATTATTTTGATAAATACATATCAACTAAATTCATTGGTAAATGTTATGATGTAAGAGCATCCACCACTAGATTCAAATGGAAAATGTCTACCCAAATCATTATGAATTATTTATAGAATCATTTCCTCCTTTTAACCCTTTCCACTAAATGAACATTTTGTAATTTTACCTTGAAAACAACTGTGACATGTACCCAAGGATTTTTGTTTACGAGAATATAAATATTCGACTTATTATTTTAATTTCAAACACTTTTCATTTACATGAACAATTTTGTGATACCAATACTTGGTGTGATATGAGTCATTTGAACTTCGTTCATTATTTATTTTCTACACTTTGTTTTCATATTCCAAAACATAATGAACATTATTCAAATGATCCATATCATAACATATGTTATGATTAAAAAAGTAGACACTCATTCATCCAAACATGAAAATAATGTAATCAATATGAATACTAGACATAGATGTAACATTTCGGTAACAATGGGTACATAATAAAAATTATTTAAAACATAAATTATACCCATACACAAAGTAGTATGGTTGTATGAAATAGCATGTGTAAAAAATATTACTTTTTTAGATACTCAAAAATCTACCTCACCTCTTTAATCATTCATTATACTAATTTACATAATAAATCCATTTCATTATTTTCTATTAATTCATCTACTTAACACTATTTAGAGGGAATCATTACACGAATTGAAGGCCCAAAGTCATAATTTCCAACAAATACACGACTTAAAGGACCAATGTTATAAAGGAATAGTACATGTACCCAAGGCCCAATGCCCAAAGATGCCAAACTAAAATACACCATCCCACATTCCAACATCGTTCATGACCATCTTTTTCTCCTAACATCACATTCATCATTAAAAATCATAGAATCCTAAAATGGTGTCTTGAATAGTAGTGTACTAGTAGCTCCCGGAAGGAACCTCTATCGAAGCACCATAAGATATATCAAATAACCACTTTTTAAAATATAAATATTATATTAAAAAATAATTACACTTGAAGCATCGACATGATTCTTCACTTAGGTGCAGTTTTTCTTCTAATGGACTTTATTACGACATTAAAATACACACATCAACTTGTTCCTTAGATTTACCTTGATCCTACACACTTGGTCAGGCGTTGTGAAGGTTCCTTATAATTGGTTCTAGTTTGAGGGCCTTTTCAATTCAATTAATATAATTTTACATAAATTATGATTTCTTTCATGATTCATGTTCTTATCATTCTTTTAAATCAGATTCATGATATTTGAGATAGTGATATTAATTTTGTTAATATTTAAATTCATAATAAAACTACAGAATGTATGAGGTACTGAGATAAGTAAAATATTGATATAAAGTTATTTGGGTATTTTAAAAACCAAAAATCTATAAGATATCTATATTTCCAATCATCTTGAATACATATGGTCTAATTGGAACACCTTCTAAATGATTTCACCCAAAAAGTGCCATTGAGATTTCACTCCACTCTTGTTTGGCCTTATCATGATAAATATCACACAGATAGGGAAATTTGGTGTATGAATCCATTTTATATTGAATCTTCAACAGATCACATGATATGGATTACAATATAAGGCATCATTCATCTAATAAATCATCTTCATGTTTCCAAAGTATTGTCTGATCCACCTCACTAACCTCCTTAAACGACTCTTTATCTGGAACTAGGTACTCCAACACGTAGAACATCTACTCCACACATCAAACAATGTGCATGTGCCTACCCCAATCCTAGAAATACATATAAATTAGGATATTATATTTTTTGAATATTTATAGAATATATAATTCCATGTTATAAATTATTCCAATTTTCTATAACAAATAAAAATAAATTTTTAATTTGTTAATATGATTTCGAAAATGTATCATATAAATTTTATCGTATTAGTCACCCACAATTTTAGGAAATCACAATATCCCTCCCCATTGGATTTGAAATATCTTCGATAATGGGTATTTCTAGTGGTAAGGGTCCATATTCCTCTTCCGAAAATCTAGAAAATATCCTAGTTACACTACAAGAAATTTAGTATATACAAACGGTTTAAAACCATTTGTAAAGTTTGGATAACCATTTGGAAAACTTATACCAATGGGTTATCAAACCATTGGAAAGCATTCCCTAGGGATTGAATTATACCAACGGGTTATAATATAACTATTGGAAAAAGCCACCGAAAATCATATTATCGTTCCCAACGGTTTATAAATAGTTGCAATAGTTCTTTACTAACAGTTTATGAAAACCGCTAGTAAATATTGAGAATAATAGTTCGTTACCAACGCTTTCTAAAACAATTGGTAAATATTGAACTGAGACATTTACCAACGGTTGTAAACTATTAGTGATGAGTGGGTTTTGTTAATTCTATACCAACAGTTTTAGAAACTGTGGGTATAGATCCTGCAATTTTTCCAGAAGCATGCAGTGTCCTTATACATGCAATTTTCCAGAAGAAAGCAACTTCTCTTTCCTATTCATTTTCATACAGAATAATACATAGTTCAAAATACATAATACATATCAATATATACCACTATTCTATATATTTACACAAGGTTTATAATGATCTACCCTATTAAAAATAATAAAATATCATATTTTGTTTTTTCTTTAACATTATAATCTGTGTGTTGAGTTGCCTGCAGACTGTATCTTTATGAAGGATCTGTTATACAACCCTTAATTTGGGTTATTTCAAAATGGTATCATGTGTTCAGTTTATTAATGTACAACCTTTATGTCTTGGATAATTATCTCTTATTTTATATGTTATCCCATATAGATATAATGTATATTAACCAATGTCTCTTTGGTAAGTTGTCTGTGAAACATACATTCCTTCAAAAGGTGAAGCAGGTTGTAACTTTGAGTAAAATAGTGACAAAATGGTATCATTTACATAAGTTAAATTAAATGAGAAGATCCCATGATATTATTTGTATTTATTATCAATAATGTGGAAAATGATACAAACATATTGGTATAATAGTTGATTGCTGGTATTGTAAAAAACATAAAAATGGGGACATTGATGTTCTTATGGATTGGATTGTATTTTTTATCAATTTCATGGGCATGATATAGTGTAGAGGCGTGAAAGAAGATATTGATGTCAAGGGGGGTGGGGGATGTCCAGGGGGTTGGGGGTGTTGTCGAAGGGTGTAGGGGATGTCCAGGTGGTGGGGGCTATCCTGGAGGTTTGGGTGGGTGTCCAAGGGGGTAGGGGGTTTCTAGGGTGTGGGCGGGTTGTCAATGGGGGGGGGGGGGGGTCCATATGGTACGAGATGTCTAGGGAGTCGGGGTCCTCAAGGGGGTTTGGTGAGGGAGGTTATCAAAGGTAGGGGCGGTCTATGGGGTGGTTGAAACTAGGGGTTGGGGGGTTTCCAGGTGGTGGGGTGGTCTCCAGGGTGGTGGGGAGCAATCCATGGGTGTAGGGGGCAGTCCATGGGGGTGGGGTGTCTAAGGGGTGGGAGGTGTCCCGGTGGTGGGTGGTGTCCAGGGGGTGGGTTGTCCAGTGGTTGGGGGATGTCTAGGGGGTAGGGGGCTACCCATTTGGGTTGGGGTGTCCGAGGGGTGGGAGGGTTGTCCACTCGTGTGGGAGGGGGGTTTCCAAGGGGTAGTGGGTGTCCCTGGGGTGGGCGGGCTGTAGACATGGGTTTAGGGGGGTATCCACAGGGGTGGTAGGGTGTCCAGGGGTGGGGCTATCCAAGGGGGTTGGGGGCTATCCAAGGGGGTTCAGGGTTTCCATGGGAGTCGGTAGGCTATCCACGGGGGTGACAGGGCTGTCTAGGGGGTACGGGGTATCCAGGGTTGGGCACGCAGTCCACGAGGGTGGTTTGGCTGTCCGGGGGGTACAAGGTGTCTAGGGGTGTGGGCAGGCTGTCCATGGGGGTGGCTGGGCTATCCAAGGGGTAGGTGGTGACTAGGGGGTGGGCGAGCTATCTATAGGCGTGGTGGTGTTAGGGTGTGTAGGGGGTGTTCATGATTATTGGAGGGCCATCCATGGGGGTGGCAGAGCTATCCAGAGGGGTAGGGGTGTCCAGGAGGGTGGGCAGGCAGTCCATGGGGGTGGTGGGGTTATTCAAGATGGTATGAGGTGTCCAGGGGTGGTGGGCGAGCTGTCCACGGGGGTGGAGGGGCTGTTCAAGGGGGTAGGGGGTGTCTAGGGGGTGGGAAGGCTTGGCACAGGGGTGGAGGATTTCCAGGGGTAGGGGTGTCCATGGGGGTGGGAGGGCTGTCCACGGGGGTAGAGGGGCTGCCTAGCGGGTCTGGTGTGTCCAGGGGGTGGGCGGGCTGTCCACAGGGGGTGATGGGGATGTCTAGTGGGGTACATTGTGTCCAAGGGGGTGGGTGAGCTGTCAATGGGGGTGGGGGAATTGTCTAGGGGGGTACCATGTGTCCAGGGTAGTGGGCTGGCCGTCCACAAGGGTGGCAGGCCTGTCCATGGTGTAAGGGGTGTCCAGGGGGTGGGTATGCTGTCCACGGCGGTGGCATGGCTGTCCAGGGGGTAGGGGTGTCTAGGGGGTGGGAGCGCTGTCCACAGGGGAGGAGGGGATATACAAGGGGGTTAAAGTGTGTCCAGAGGGTGGCAAGGCTATCCATGCAGGTGCCGGGGGTGTCCAGGGGGTATGGGGTGTCCATGTGGTGTGTGAGCTATCCATGGGGGTGGAAAAGCTATCCTAGGGGGTTGAAGGTGTCCAGGGGGTGGGCATGCTATCCATGGTGGGTGGAAGGGATGTCCAGGGGGTACGAGGTGTCTATGGGGGTGGGTTGGCTTTCCCCGGAGGTGGTGGGGCTATCAAGAGGGGTAGGGGTGTCCACGGGGGTCGGCGGGTAGTACACGAGGGTGGGGGGCTCTCTAGGGCGGTACAATGTGTATAGGGGGTGGGAGCACTGTCCATGGGGGTGGAGGGCTATCCAGGTGGTACGGTGTGTCCAGGGGGAGGTCTATCCACGGGGCTGGCGAAGCTGTACAAGGGGTACAAGGTGTCCAGGGGGGGTTGGTGTGCTGTCCTCGGGGGTGGCATGGTTTTCTGGGGGGTGTCTAAGGGGGTGGGAGTGCTATCCATAGGGGGGGTTCAGGGGGTAGGGGTGTCCATGTGGGTGGGTGAGCTATCCACGGGGGTGGTAGGGATGTCTAGTGGGTATGGGCTGTCCAGGGGGGTGGGTGAGCTATCCACATGGGTGGCTGAGGTGTCTAGGGGGGTACAGTGTCTCCAAGGGTGGGAAGGTTGTCCACGAGTGTTGGGGTGTCTATGGGTGTGGTCGGGCTATCCATGGGTGGTGGAAGGGCAATCCAGGGTGGTATGGGGTGTCCAGGGGGTGGGTAGGCTATCCACGAGGGTGGCAGGGCTATCCAAGGGGTACGAGGTGTCCAGGGGTTGGGGGTTCTCCAAGAGTGTGGGGGGGAGGTATCCACGGGGGTTGGGGGCTGTCCATGGAAGATGGGAGTGTCCATGGGGGTGGGTGGGCTATCCACGGGGGAGGCGGGGCTATCCAGGCAGTGGGCGAGCTGTCCACAGGGGTGGTAGGGCTGTCCCGGGGGGGGGGGGGGGGTATAGTGTGTCTGGGGGGGGGGGGGGCTATCCATGGGGGTGGTGGAGCTGTCTTGGGGGTACGAGGAGTCCAGGGGTGGGGGAACTATCCATGGGGGTGGAAGGGTAATCTAGGGGGTAGGGGGTGTCCAGGGGTGGGCTGGTTATCCACGGGGGAGGGGGGCTGTCAAGGGGGCATGGGTGTCCATTGGGGTGGGTGGGCTATCCATGGGGGTGGCAGGGATGTCCAAGGTGGTACATAGTGTCTAGGGCGGTGGAAGAGCTGTCCACAGGGGTGGAGGGACTCTCTAGGGGTACTATGTCTCTAGGGGCTGTCCATGGGGTAGGGGGTGTCCATGGGGATGTCAGGGTTGTGCGTGTGGGTGGCGTGGCTGTCCATAGGGGTTCGTGGTGTCGAGGGGTTAGGTGAGCTGTCCATAGGGGTGGAGGGGCTATCCATGGAATAGATGCTCTCTTGGCAGTGGGAACATTGTCCACGGGGGGCAGCGGGGCTATTTAGGGGGGTATAGGCTGTCAAGGGGGGTGGGAAGGTTGTCCACGGGGGGGAGGGGGGGAGGGGGGGAAGGGGGAGGGGGAGGGGGAGTTGGGCGAGGGGGGAGGGGGGGCTATCCCGGGGTGTCTAAGGGGTGGGAAAGCTGTCCACAGGGTTGGTGGGGCTATCATGGTTGTAGGGGGTGTTTACGGGGGTGGGAGGGATATCTATGGTGGTGGGGGCAGGGTGTCTATGGGGTTTTAGGTGTCTAGGGGGAGGGCGGGCTTTCCATATGGGTGGTAGGGTTGTCCATGAGGGTGGGGGAGTCTAGGGGTTGGGTGGAATGTCCATAGTGATGGAGAGGATGTCCAGGGTGGTACGGGGTGACCAGGGGGGTGGGTGCACTGTCCACGGAGGTGGGGGAGCTCTGTAGGGGGGTACGGTGTGTCTAGGGGGTGGGATGGCTGTCCACGGAGGTCGAGGGGCAGTCCAGGGGTCTATGGAATGTCCAGGGGGATAGGAAAGCTGTACATGGGGGTGGAATGGCTATAAGGGGTGTAAGGGGTGTCCAAGGGGTGGGTGGTATTTCTTTGGGGAGTTGGGGGGGGGGGTCCAGGTGGTACGGTGTGTCCAGGGGTGGTGGGCGGGCTGTCCACGATGGTGGCGTGCTGTCCATTGGGGGTACGTGGTGTTCAGGGGGTGGGCGCACTGTCCACTAGGGCGGCAGGCCTGTCCTTGGGGTATGTTGTGTCTAGGGGTGGGAGGGCTGTCCACCAGGGTGGCAAGGATGTCCCGGGGTACGGTGTGTCCAGAGGGGTGGGAAAGCTATCCATGATAGTGTCGGGGCTCTCCCTGGGTGTACAATGTTTCCAGGGGGTGGGAAAGTTTTCCACGGGGTTGGCGAGGCTATCCAGGGTGAAGGGGGTGTGGAGGGGGGTGGGAGGGCTGTCCACGGTGGTGGGGGTGGGGTGTCCATGGGGTTTCCGGAGTCCTAGGGGGTGGGTGGTTGTCCATAGGGGAGTTAGGGTTATCCACGTGGCACTACTGGAAAAGGGACCTTTCCCAACAGTTGTGTACCAACGGTTCAATGAACCGTTGGCATATCTTGTTTTTCCCAACGGTTTATAGAAACCGTTGGGAAAAACCCCTCAATGCATAGTTTTCCCAACGGTTTCATACAACCGTTGGGAAAGATAGGTTTTTCCCAACGGTTCCTAAGAACCGTTGGGAAAAGTGGTGAAAAATCTTGTTTTCCCAACGGTTCTATGGAACCGTTGGGAAATGTTGGTCATTCCCAACGGTTTTTAATAACCGTTGGGAAAAAAAAAGCCCCAAATACCAAATCGAGCCAGCGGCCTCCCCACATTCCAGAAGCATTCAGTTCATGTCCTCCTGGAGCGATTCCTTGCAGAAGGACCTCCCAATCCCCACATCTTCCATCAGATCAGCACCTACCAGGTTAGACTCCTATATTTTATCAACGATATAGTTCCAGCTCTTATAAATCATATACTTCTATTCTTGATTTCGTTATTCCCAATTATTAGGGTTTTTGTAAAAATTTATGATTGTTTCATGGTGGTCATGTGCACCACTATAGGTACATTGATTCACTAATTTATTTTGGTATTTCCATAAAATTCGAATACAATTTATTAATGAATCAATGTTGAGTGTTAACATGACATTCATGTTCTTTATTTAAAGTGTAAACAAATTCTTATATAGAATTTCCTTGTAAAACCTGATGGTTTAACTCTAGTTAAATGGAATCATAATTTTGTATGTTATTAATATTTAGTAATTGGTGAGGTGAATCATATATGTATATGAAAAATGGATCAAGATCATTTAGTATTGGATAGAATTATTCCCTAGTAATGTGAGACCCTTATGTTGTGGGGTGAGTATGGAGTAGTGAGATATATTGCTTGTTACTTACCTTTTTTCAATCTATGAGGTAATGATGGCATGCACTCATTTTTTGAGATCTGTCAATGTTTTTATGGTTTTGATAGTGATCCATGATGTGTATCCTAGTATGTATAAAAATGATTCTTTTGTAGATTTAAAACTAATTAAAATTTATTAACATGAGGTTAAATACAATTACGAGGCAATGAGAACTTGAGGTAAGGGTTTCTCATCTCACGTTGGTTTCTAAGAGACATTTCATATTCAACACAAGTTTATTTCATGCAATGTATATACAAAAACTTTGATATAACATATCATGAATCAATTTATATTTATTTTATTTAAATTTTCATTTGAATTTATTTCTTTCATGGGGGTTATGATTCAAAAGTTACAAAATAGTTAAGGGTGTTGTAAGGGCCCAAATCCATACAACATGTTTATTATGTATTTTATGTGTTGGAGGTTCCAAGGGAGGATTATAGGAGGAATAAGGGAAGTTAAGTTGAAATTTCAGCTTTAGAGTAGGATTTTAGCATGGTGAGTTATGTTATTCCATAGAGTCTAGTCGGGAGAATAGGTTGTGGTGTGGATTAAAAGATGTGGCGTACAGGCTTAAAAGGAGAGTCTTTTGTGGTTATTCCAATTATTTAAACACAAAGGAGTGGGGATAGGATGTCAAGTAAAATATGGGGAGGTAAGTTTTAGTGGTTCTACGTTTTTCAGTGTCACTACATCATAGAGTTGAGATGTGGTTTAGCCTCATGCATTAGCTATTAGGATTATACAGCATACTGATTCCTTTGGGTCATATTCCTTATCCTAATTTAAAGGATCTTCAACATAGACCATGCCATGTTTCTTGGATACAAAATTGACCATGAGTGATATAGTGTAAACTCATCCATTATTCCATAGTTTTTTTCATGTTTCTCCCTCCTTGCCTCATGGTGTAGGGTGTTATGTTGTGGTCTTCTAATTTCTAGTTTTCCTAAAAATTTCTGAACCCTCTTTGAACTTTTCATCCTCAAAAAAATCCTGAAACCTAGGAATCTAGTAGAGTTTTTTTTAAGGAATTTGAATCCCCTTTGATAGGATTCAACACTCTTATTCTAGAGATAGATCTATGATGATCTGAGGTAATTTTTAACTCTTTCTCTTGTGGTTTCTTATATGTTCGGTTCTATTTTCTTTTGTGCAATATTTTAATGTTATTTTGGTTCAAATTATTCATTATTAGGGGAATTATTTTGATGTTTAAATATGTTTTCATGGTATGGTGTCCATAGGGACCATCGGTTCCTTGTGGGAGATGTGATCAAGGAACTGTGCTTGTTATTCCATTCTTGTTCAAATAAAATTGAAAGACTTGATGTAAGGTATTCATTAATTCTACCATATTAAAGTTCATTTTCGAAGTTATTAAGATTTATCCCATTGGGTAATGGTGGAATTAAATTTAATTAATATTAAACCATAAACAAATAAAGAGTTGGTTTTGGGTTGTAGAGATTTCATGTGCTTATTATGTGTTAACAGTTTACCTCATAATTTGCTAGATAGTGTGCTATATTTTTTTATTTTATGGTTTATCATTTTTTTATATTTGTAAACTAGATAAGTAGTGTAAATATAGTAATTATTTATGACTAAATAATAAATAATCATGTTTAATTCTTAGCGTTATTCGTTATATTTGATGGAAATCAAAGTGATACTTGAATCAAGTTTAAATTATAATTATTTATAGTTAATTACATAGGTTTCCTATGGTTATGACCTATGATAAATTAATTGGTTAATTCATGATGGTAAATAATTATTTATTGAATAATTTTTTTTTCAGTTTAGTGAGCCCAGGAGCCACCGGCTGGCCGGTGGGAAGGCCACCGGCTGGCCGGTGGTGAGACAGTAGGTCTCACTATTCCAAAGAGTTCCACCGGCTGGCCGGTGAGGAGGCCACCGGCTGGCCGGTGGTCTGGACAGAAGACATCCCATTCTGTCTGGGCCCACCGGTTGGCCGGTGGCCAGACACCGGCTGACCGCTGGCACCTGGCAGAGGGCAAGCCCTTCTGCCTTGTCCACCGGCTGGCCGATGGGCTGGATCCGGCTGGCCGGTGCCCTTACCGGCTGGCCGGTGGCCCTACACCGGCTGGCCGGTGGACTTGAAAAAAGTCCACTTTTCCTTTTTTTTGCCACTTCTTGCTCCTGAAATCATGCCTATTAACAAGAACACTTGAAACAACATTAGATCACTATGAGAGTGATTGTGATCATTAAAATCCAAGAGAGTGGGGTACAACATTCCCTACTCTTCCTTCAAAAGTGATTGACCATGTGTTTTTAGGCAAGATGCGATGTGATTGTCCATGTGTCTTCAGGTGAGATGTACTATGATTTCCCTAGTGTTTTTCGATGAGGTGTGATGTGATAAGGCTATAATAAGATGTGGCATGTGGTTGGGGTCATGTAGGGTAGGAGGATGGCACAAGGTTGATGTTATTCATGTTCATGATACCCTACTAATATGGTTATGGGATGAGTCATGCTGTTATGTGATATAACACATTAAGTTCTTGTTGGTTTTACATTTTTTCAATAACACATTTGTATGTTTTTTTGACATGTGTAGTTGATACCTTGATTATTTTCTTCCTTTATCGTTTACTTAAATGTATATTCTATTATAGTTACTGCCTATTGAATTGTTTATGACAAAATGACTTATATAAATTCTTTTTACAGAATGGACAGAAGTTGGATGTATGAAACCGATCGGATCTCAGATGATTTTCAAAACAATTTGGAGAGCTTTATAGATTTTTCATTTGACAATGCTTCAGATAGTGGTCGCATACACTGCCCATGTTCCAATTGTGTTGGTAGACCTTGGTTGAGCCGTGAAGAAGTCAGCTACCACATAACCAAAAATGGGTTTCAAGCAAACTACTTTCTGTGGTATCACAATGGGGAGAAAACGAAATCTCAAATTGGTGATGATCGAAATGAAAAGACTGGAATGGAGAATTTGTTAGATGATCGGTTTCCGTTTATTCGTCATCATGAAAAAGAAAGGATTTCGACTCAAGAAGACTTCGATATGAGGACAGCTGATGCATCTAGTGAAAATGATGATATTGATAGGGTGAAAAAATTGAATGATGCTGCCACGACTCCAGTATATCGGCAATGCGATAAAATGAAAAAGCTGGAATTTTTAATCCGATTATTTCATGGGAAAACTATGTATGGGATTTCTAATACAGCAATCGATTACATTCTTACCCTCTTGAAGGATTTACTTCCAGATGATGCAGATATTCCCTCAAACCACTATATGGCATGGAAGTTAGTTGAGGAACTTGGATTTTCAAGAAACAAAATTCATGCTTGCCCGAAAGATTGCAGTTTATTCTGGGAGGAAACCGCTGAACGAAATGATTGTATAAAATGTGGCACATCCCGCTGGAAGTCAAAATCTGATGGAACACCATCCCGCGTTCCACAGAAAGTAATGTGGCACTTTCCATTGATTCCCAGACTCCAGAATCTTTTTATGTCTGATGACATATCAATAAAAATGAGATGGCATGATACCGAGAGAAAGAAGACTGATGATGAGTTGGTTCATCCTGCAGATGGATTTGCATGGAAGAGATTTGATGCTCGACATCCTGATTTTGCAGCTGACGTGCGTAATGTGAGGCTGGGTCTTTCATGCGACGGTTTTAATCCGTTTGGGCAGATGCTTACTTCGCACAGCACATGGCCAGTTTTTATACACATTTATAATCTTCCCCCATGGTTGTGTATGAAAAAACCTTTCACTTTCATGAGTATACTCATATCTGGTCCTTCTGATCCTGGCATTGATATTGATGTATACATGCAACCTTTAATAAAAGAGTTGAAGCTTCTTTGGGATGTGGGTGTGCGCACATACGATGCATGTTCGAAAGACATATTTCAGATGCGCGCTGCGCTTATGTGGACAATCAATGATTTTACGTCTTATGAAATGATGTCTGGATGGAGCACGAAGGGGAAACTGTCATGTCCAGTTTGTATGAAGAATACACGATCCAGAAGACTGAAACATCGTTGTAGTTTCAGTTTTATGGGACATCGACGATTTTTGCCAAAGGATCATCCATATAGAATGAATCGTCGAAGATTTGATAATACTATAGAGACCGATGATCCACCTCAGCGTATGTCTGGAACTGATGTGCTTAATGAATTGAAAGATTTCAGTTTTTCGTTCGGGAAGGGTCAAATGAAATCTGGAAAGAGAAAGAATGTTTCCACAGAAACCTGTTACAATTGGAGGAAGAGGAGTATCTTTTTTGATTTGCCTTATTGGTCAACCAATTTGCTACGTCATTGCTTAGACGTAATGCATATTGAAAAGAATATATGTGAAATGTTGCTTTCAGTTCTTCTAAATGTCAAGGGGAAGACAAAAGATGATTTACGATCTCGACGTGACTTGGTGGATTGGGGCATCAGAACAGAATTGCATCCTGTGCGTATCAGTGAAAATAAATGGCAACTTCCATGTGCTTCTTATGTGATGACACCTACTGAAAAAAAACAATTTTTGGAAGTATTAGAGACTATTAGAGTTCCTGATGGCTATTCAAGCAACATATCTAAACGGGTCAACAGAAGAGAGTTGAAGCTAAAATCTTTGAAGACTCATGATTATCACGTTCTACTGCATGAGTTGCTTCCAATAGCAATCCGTCATCTTTTGTCCAATAATGTAAGGGTGGGTGTTATTCGGTTGTGCCATTTGTTTAGAGATCTTTGTGCTAAGAAGTTGTCGAAGTCTTTCTTGCAAAAAATGTTGACAGATGCCCCATTAATTTTGTGTGAGTTGGAGAAAATATTTCCCCCATCATTTTTCACATGCATGCTGCATCTGACTGTCCATATTCCAACTGAAATACTTCTCGGAGGACCTGTTTCTTTTCGTTGGATGTATCCAACTGAAAGAAATATGTTCACATTAAAGTCTTATGTTCGAAACAAGAATCATCCCGAAGGTTCTATCGTGAACGGTTACTTAGCTCAAGAATGTATGGATTTCTGTTCAATGTATTTGTCTGATCTTACTACAAGAATGAGCAGACCAATGAGAAATGAAGAAGAAAAATATGAGCAAATTGAACCCAGTTTTCCATCACTTCCTCAAACAGGAGGAATTCCTGGATCATATACATTGAATACATTAAGCAATGAAGAGCGGGAGATGGCACATCGCACAGTTTTGTTCAACTGTGATTTGTTCGATGACTATATCAGGTAACAAAATTGAATATGTATATCTTACATATATATCTGTTAAACTATTCATATTTTTTTATCTACAGGGAACATAAAACAATGATAAATAGGAAGCATCGTTCTTTATCTTTGAGAAGGAGAGAGACTTTGCATAGCAAAGAGTTTTCTGCTTGGTTAAAATTGAAGGTAAAAATATTACTGTTTAAATTAATTATTTCAATATTTACTTAAGTTTAGCTGTCATTTATATTGCAGGTATTGAGTTTGTCTGCTGACTCTGTCTCTGAGGAAATAAGAGCTTTGGCTTTTGGTCCTAATACCGTGGTTCGTGACTGTAAATCAATTGTTATCAATGGGTACAGATTTATTGTCACTGAACGAGCCAAAAACATGAGAACACAACATGATGGTATTATGGTTACTGCCACAACAGATTGTTATGCCAGGGCATCAGATAGTAGACCGCGACTTGAAAATGTGGGTTATTATGGAGTCGTTGAGAAAATAATAATATTGGATTATTACTCTCATGGACGAGTCACAATGATGAAATGCCATTGGTTTGATTCGATGACGAGACATGGCACATTTATTGATGATTGTGGATTTCGAGTAATTAATATGACCCGCACTCTTGAAACTGAAGAACCATATGTGTTGGCATCAATGGCTAAACAAGTTTTTTATGTCAAAGATCAACTTCAACCTGAATTTGGTGTCGTAGTTGAAGTAATTCCAAGACATATTTTTGATGATGCTGATGATGGAATTGACACTGTCCCTATTGCCATTGGAACCAATCAATTTATTTCTTTTGATGACTCCAATAGCTCAATTGTCAGAGTTGATTGTGAACCTGAAGTTGTGGTTGGAAATATATAGAATCATTCATCCATGTTCTCAATTCTTTTGGTTTACCTCGAGTTGGGTTGTTAAGGTTGGTAATATTCATATTTATTTAGTATTGATCACAAATATGTTTTAGCTGACTTGACCGTTATGTGAATTTTCAATGTTTATTGGTTGCTGTTTTATTTGAATTGCATTTTCTAATTTGGAATTGAACTGTATTCAAACCAAATCAAACAATATTTCAAACTTGGTGAACATTACAACTTGTATGTTTTATTAAATTCATTCAAGCTATTCTAAAACAATTGATAGCTAAATTACCAATGAATCCCCTCATTCCCTCATATATTTAGTTTTTTGGTTTACACATTAATTTTCTTTTTCTAATTAATTACATATTTGTTTTCCAATGCAGGAAATGAATCCAATTGAAGAGAGACGAAGAAAAAAAATGGCGGAGAACAATCGTCGGATGGAGGAGCTGGGCATTCCACCATTAGTGCCTACAGTGAGTACTTTATTTCAAATATATATATATATATTTACAAAATATATAATGTCATGTGATTAATTTTTTTTGTAAACTTTTTTGTAGGATCCACCATTACGTCGACAGTTATTCGACGAGGAGCCTAGTACTGGTCCGAGTACTCAGGCCGGTGGTACGAGGAGGGTTCGTACCAGAGGTGGACATAGAGCTGCGCGTGCCCGACTAGACCCTGCCCCTCCCACTGACATTTCAGCCTTCCCACATTCTGATCCCGGTGTGCCGTTAGGGACACACGGGATATTTAGACCTCCCATGTTTTCGCTACCTTCTGCATCTTCTGCCCCATCATTTTCACATCCCATGATGATTCCCACTCCCCAGTCAGCATCAGGTCATACAGTTGTTCCATCTTCTTTTCCTTCTACTTCTGTCTCTCCGAGCTTTTATATTCCATCGTCTTCGACTCCCGTTCCACCAGAGGGTGTTCCATCAGGTTCTGTGGATCCGGCGCCACTCATTGATCAGACTAGCACAGGTATATTTATAAAACCCTATCAAATTTTTATAGTAATATTTATTTTCATTATAACATGTTTTGATAAAATATTTGTTTTTCTTTCATGAAAGATACATCTACTGAAAGGAGGCGGGGGCGGGGCCGTACACGCATGCGTTCGGTGTGGAACCGTCGCACACAGGTTATGGTGGAATATAATGAAGACAATCAGATGGTTTAGAAAACAGGGCAGCAATGTCGGAGTTTTATGGCGACGCTTGCCAAATACTCCGACATCATTCCCGTCAGCCCGCTGTCGTGGAGACATTTGCCACATGAGGTCAAAGATAGAGCTTGGGCAGAGATATGGGTAAAAAAATCTGTTGTATTTAATGCCATGAATTTTTTTTGTATTTATATAAATTAATATTTTCATTTCAGCTTCGATTTAATTTTCCTGATGGTGAGGGTGCACGAATGGAACGTCTAAAGGATTTAGGCGAGCTTTGGAGAGCCTACAAGAATGAGCTGTATATTGGCTGGCGTGCTAGAGTTGGCACTGAGTTAGAGGCGGTACCAGTCGTGGATGATTGTCCTATAGAGCAGTATCGTCAGATGATTACTCATTGGACGAGTACCCAGTTTAAGGTATGAATTACATTTGAGGTATTTAAATAATAACTTTCAAGTTTTTCATTAATATTATCCTTTGCATTATCGAATTTTATTTAGGAATCATCTGGTAAAAATAAAAAAAACATTGATGCAAAAAAATACCTCCATACACTAGGACGCACGACGATGCCGGATCATGAGAGGCAGCAGGTATGACAATTGTTTATATGTTTTCTTTACGACTTACATTTTCTTTTTTTTCCTCAATTATTTAATTATTTGCTGAAGTCTTTATATAAATTTTGTTTTCAATGTCATTGTAGAGGAAAGTACAAAATATTGAAGGACGTGTGCCTCGAGCAAAACTATTTTGCTCGAGTAGACAAAAAAAGGATGGACGTGCTGTCAACGAAGCGACTCAGCAGCAGATTGTAAGTTTTAATCTGTTGATTTTATATTTTAATATCTATTTCGTAACTTAACAATATATTTATATTTGTAACAGGATGCTTTAGAGGCCCTCGATGCCCAAGAAGCAGACAATTTTGGGCCATCTGATCACTTACATCAGGTGTTGGGAGATGATCATTCTGGCAGAGTACGCTGCCGACCTAGGATAGCCCCGACGAGGTATTGGCCTGCCTTAGGTACGAGTTGTAGTGCCACCGAGCTGCAGCAAGTTAGGGCACAGGCAGAACAGGCTGAGAAAAGGGCCACAGAGACGGCAGAACAGTCTGCAAGGGCAAACAGTGCATTTATGAAATTTATTGAAGTTCTACGTCCAACACTTCCAGCAGAGGCCAGCCCAGTGATTGATGACTACATGTCGTCGATACATTCTATATATGGTGCACCAGGTGGCAGTTCCAGTGGTGGTCAGGCCGATGTCGAGCTTGAAGATGATGATGGCGAGCAGTCTGATTCGGAAGAGGATGGAGATGAGGAGGGCGAGGAGGAGGGCGAAGGCGAGGAGGAAGGCGTTGAGGAGGGTGATGACGATGAGGAGGACGATGACGAGGGCGATGATGATGATGATGATGGAGATGGTGATGCTGATGTGGGACATATTGATCTGTTACATTTTTGACTTGACATGTGATGTTTAATCTATTCTAGTTGTTGGTTTTATCTAGACTTGTAGTATAGTATTGGAGTTGAATTATTTTAATCAGTCGCCCGTATTTGTCGTCTGATTTCAGGCCATTCCGACATCGTTCGGCCCGTTTGGACCCCCCTCACGCGCGTTTACGAAGCGCGCGCATCACTTAAAACACGAATATTGAGCCGTACCGCGCAAACCGCACGTCCGATTGAGGTGCCGTCTGCGCGTACACGTCACGAATAATAATTAAAATGTTCCACGGTGGAGCCAGAGAAATCCCTTGCTTCTGTCTGGTGCACCGGCCAGCCGGTGGATCAGCACCGGCCAGCCGGTGTGCTCAGTCAAACTAACCAGGCTTGCCCACTTGATCCCCAACGGCTCCGAAAACCCTCCAACGGCTATTTTGAAGTATTTGGGAGCATTTCTCCTATAAATAGACATCCATGGATGCCGGGAACACTACCGATCATATACCGAAGCATACCAAAGCTATTTTATTCATTTGAGGCTCCTACGACAATTCTCAAAGGCAACTTGAGATCCAATTGCCATCCTTGAAGCTTGGGCTGCCTCTACATCAACTACACTCACCTCTTGGCGCTCAAGGCTTCCTCTAGTTTGTTCTAAATTATTTACTTCAATTGTTTAGTTCTTAATTGGGTTTGTATTAAAACAAACCACCCTTTTTCTTCTTTCAATTTGGGTTTCTTGCTACAACCATAATAAAAAAGCAAGCTGTAAGAAGGTGATCTAGCCTACCTTAAAACGGCTAGTGGGTTTCTTGCTATAACCATTAAAAAGAAAGCGGTCGTATAAATCTCCTAACGGTTGAGTTGGGAGCGGAGACGTAGGCTTGAGTTTAAAGCCGAACTCCGTTATCAATTGTGTCTTGCCATTTTACTTTCCGCTGCATTTAAATTTGTTTTAAATTGTTAATTAATTTTAAAAAGGCAATTCACCCCCCCTCTTGCCATCACCTCCGACCCAACATCCATCAGTCATATGTGACATGTACGAGCCCACTCGGGCTCAATCCGAGTCGCGGTGTGGCCGGGATCAGTCTAAGTGGCTCTCTTTTGTTTAAAATGGACATCATTTTATGTACATACGGAAAACCGACCAAACGCATTCGGTTTCCATTGAAACTTTAGGAGAACGATTCATGGGTCATATGTGAGGTGTACGAATCATCCCCGCCACAATCCGAGGCGCGGTGTGGTCAACACTGCTCTAACTGTGTCTGTTTTGTTTAAAATGGGTAGGATTATAAGTGAAAAGAACTGGCATACGCAAAACCGACCAAACGCATTCGGTTTCCATTGAAACTTTAGGAGAACGATCCATGGGTCATATGTGACGTGTACCAATCATCCCCGTCTCAATCCGAGACGCGGTGTGGCCGACACCGCTATAACTATGTCTCTTCTGTTTAAAATGGGCATGATTATAAGTGAAAAAGAACAACTGGCATACGCAAAACCGACCAAACGCATTCCGAATCTTTTGATCATTTATCACAACAATCCATGGGTCATATGTGACCTGTACGAGGCAACCCGGGTTCAATCCGAGTCGCGGTGTGGCCGAGATCAGTCTAAGTGGCTCTCTTTTGTTTAAAATGGACACCATTTTAAGTACATACGGAAAACCGACCAAACGCATTCGGTTTCCATTGAAACTTTAGGAGAACGATCCATGAGTCATATGTGACGTGTACGAATCATCCCCACCTCAATCCGAGCCGCGGTGTGGCCGACACCGCTCTAACTGTGTCTGTTTTGTTTAAAATGGACAGGATTATAAGTGAAAAGAACAACTGGCATACGCAAAACCGACCAAACTCATTCAGAATCTTTTGATAATTTATCACAACGATCCATGGGTCATATGTGACGTGTACGAGCCAACCCGGGTCAATCCGAGTCGCGGTGTGACCGGGATCAGTCTAAATGGCTCTCTTTTGTTTAAAATGTACACCATTTTAAGTACATACGGAAAACCGACCAAACGCATTCGGTTTCCATTGTAACTTTAGGAGAACGATCCATGGGTCCTATGTGACGTGTACGAATCATCCCGCCTCAATCCGACATGCGGTGCGGCTGACACCACTCAAAGTGTCCGTCTTTTGTTTCAAAAGGACATCATTTTAAGTGAAAAACATCAACTGACATACGGAAGACCGACCAAACGCATTCGGATTCTATCGATACTTTAGCACAACGATCCATGGGTCATATGTGACGTGTACAAGTCAACCCCGTCTTAATCTGAGATGTGGTGTGGCCGACACCGCTCTAACTATGTCTCTTTTGTTTAAAATGGACATGATTATAAATGAAAAGAACAACTGGCATACGCAAAACCGACCAAACGCATTCGGAATCTTTTTATAATTTATCACAATGATCCATGGGTCATATGTGACATGTACGAGCCAACCCGGGATGAATCTGAGTCGCGGTGTGGTCGGGATGAGTCTAAGTGTCACTCTTTTGTTTAAAATGGACAACATTTTAGGTACATACGGAAAACTGACCAAACGCATTCGGTTTCCATTTAAACTTTAGGAGAACGATCCATGAGTCATATGTGACGTGTACGAATCAACCCCGCCTCAATTGGAGACGCGGTGTGGTCGGCACCACTCATAGTGGCCGTCTTTTGTTTCAAAAGGACACCATTTTAAGTGAAAAACATCAACTGGCATACGGAAAACCGACCAAACGCATTAGGATTTTGTCGATACTTTAGCACAACGATCCATGAGTCAAATGTGACGTGTACGAGTTAACCCCGCCTCAATCTGAGGTGCGGTGTGGCCGGTATCACTTCAGGTGTATGTATTTTGTTTAAAATGGACATCATTTGAGGTAAAAATATATGGTATAGAAAAAACCGATCATATTATGAATTGAATTTCAGATTCCACGTATAATTGTCATCTAAATTTTAAATTGAATTCTATATGAATTATGTATGTTTATGAATTGTAATTTAATTATGGATTTGTATAGTTTCAGGATCCATTATATGTTAAATGTGTATGAATTTGTTCGTAATTGAATATGTATGTTTTATTTTATTACTGGTACAATAGTTGGATCGAAAATGAGGTGAAAATGAGGTGAAAATGAGGTGAAAATGAGGGTGGTGATAGACAGGGGACAGGGGCTGTGCAAATTGCAGGGTGCTGCAATTTGCAGCATAGGGTATGCCAACGGTTTCAAACCGTTGGCATATAAGTTTTAACATGTCTTTTCCCAACGGTTCTAAACCGTTGGGAAAGACTTCACCAATTCCCAACGGTTTAAAACCGTTGGGAAACTGTTCCACATGGTATATCCCAACGGTTTGGAACCGTTGGGATTTGGTTTTCCCAACGGTTTTGGGAGAACCGTTGCGAAAAACTATCCCAACGGTTCACCCAAACCGTTGGGGTAGGGTAACTTCTATGGGCCTATTGCAACGGTTGCAAGTAAACCGTTGGGAAAACCTTTCCCAACGGCTTACTTCCCAACGGTTATGAGAACCGTTGGGAAAACCTTTCCCAACGGTTTGAGGGGCTTTCCCAACGGTTCAGAACCGTTGGGAAATAGTTTATTTCCAGTAGTGTGGGTGGGGGTATCTAGGGGGTGGGTGGAATGTCCACAGTGGAGGAGGGGCTATCCAGGGTTGTATGGGGTGTCTAGGGGGATGTGTGCCCTGTCCACGGTGGTGGGGGAGATCTACAGGGGGTTACGTTGAGTCCAGGGGGTGGGAGGGTTGTCCATGGGGGTAGAAGGGTAGTCCAGGGGTGTACAAAATGTCTAAGGGGATGGGAAAGCTGTCCACGGGGGGTGGATGGGCTGTGAAGTGTGTAAAGGGTGTCCAGGGGGTGGGTGGGATATCCCAAGGGGAGGGGGGTCCAGGGGGTATGGTGTGTCTATGGTAGGTGGGTTGTCTCTCCAAAAGGGTGGAAGGGTTGTCCATTGGGGGTATGGGGTATTCAGGGGTGGGTTCACTATACATGGGGGAGGCTGGCCTGTCCTGTGGGTACGATGTGTCGATCGGGTGGGCGGACTATCCATAGGGGTAGCGGGGCTATCCCGGGGTACGGTGTGTCCAGGGTGTGAGAAGGATATCCATGGAATTTGAGGGGGTGTCTAGGGGTTATGGGGTCACCAGGGGATGAGAGGGCTGTCCATGTGTGTAGTGGGTATGTTTAGGGGGTACGGGGAGTCTAGGGGGGGAGAGGACTGTCCACGGAGGTGGGTGGGATGTATTGGGTGTAAGGGTGTGTCCATGGGGGTGGGAGGCCTGTCCACAGGGTGGTGGGGAAATATATAATTGTAGGGTTTTCCACGGGGGTGGGTGGGTAGTCCACGGGGTGTGGTGGGTCTATCTAAGGGTGCTACGATGTGTCCAGGGGGTGGGCGAGCTGTCCACGGGGGGTGGCGGGGATGTCTATGGTTGTACGGGGTGTTCTGGGGGTGGTAAAGTTGTCCACAGGGGTGGCGAGGTAGTCTTGGGGGTAGGGGGTGTCCAGGGGTCCGGGGGCTGCCCACAGGGGGGGTCTATGGGGTGTGGTGTGTCGAGGGGGTGGGCGGCCTGTCCATGGTGGTGGCAGGGCTATCCAGGGGGTACGGTGTATCGAGGGGTGGGAGTGCTGTCCACAAGGTTGGTTGGGCTGTCCAAGGTGGTACGGGGTGTCCAGAGGGGTGGGAGGGCTATCCACAGGGGTGGCGGAGCTGTCCAGGGGGTATCATGTTTCTAGGGGGTGGGAAAGTTGTCCACAGGGTTCACAGGGCTGTCCAGGGGGTACGAGGTGTTAAAGGGGGTGGTCGAGCTGTCCAAGAGGGTGGAGGGGGCTGTCTAGGGGGTACATGGTGTCCAGGGGTGGACGCATTGTCCATAGGGTTGGCAGGGCTGTTCAGTGTGGTACGTGGTGTATGGGGTGAGGAGATACTGTCCACGGGGGTGGTAGGCAGTCCATAGGATTGAGGGTGTATAGGGTGGAGGGGGGGGGGGGGGCTATCCACAGGGGGAGGGGTGTGTGTCCAAGGGGTGGATTGGCTGTCCACATGGGTGGAGGAGAAATCCATGGGGGTAGTTGGTGTCCAGGGGTGGGCGGGCAATCCATTGGGGTGGGGGATGCCTAGGGGTAGGGGTGTCCAAGGGTGGGTGGGCTGCCCACGTGGGTCACAAGGATATCATGGGGGTAGGGGTGTCTAGAGGTTTGATGGGCTATCTCTGAAGGTGGAGGGGTTGTCTAGTGGTGTAGGGGGTGTTCTAGGGGGTGGGCGGGGTATCGAGGGTGTGGGGTGTCCATGGGGTGGGTGATTTTTTCACATATAATTTAACTATCAAATATTTTTGGTGAGTTTGAATAGATATATATTTAATTCAATAAATCATACAATATATAATAAAAGCATTAATTTTTAGTAGGATGGTTATTTACTAAGTGTCATGAGTCAATTAAAATCATGATACATTGATTCGGTGGCTTTATTTCACTCAACAACCAAGATAGAGAGAGAGCATCCTAAAATATGCCTCATGAAAATTCAGCAAGGAATATATGGGCATCAAGAGTGACAGCCCACTCACATTTCAGAAACCCATGATAGTTAAGGATACATTTTGAGCATGTGAATATGGTTTGTACTTTTTTATTATAGAAATTAGTGCATGAGGTTAATGTGTGATAAGTTAATTGACAAAGTGTGGTAAATATATGGGCATCAAGGGTGATGGGGGACTTGTTTTAGATTTCAGTTTGATGTGGAATTTTAATGGAATCATGTATTTTGTGATTATGAAATGTTAATATGATGGAATGTGGGAAATGATGGTTTCTGATGCTTCTAATATAGGTGTTATGGGATGGTTTTGGATGTATAACCACCAGGATATTGATACCTTCGGTCCGAAAGTGATGAGGTATGTAGTTCCTTTTGGGGGAGTTCCCACAAAATGGATTGATTAAGTATATTTAGTAGTTGGGGTATTCTAGGCATGTGGGAATGATACATCTACATTCAATGTCATATCAAATTTTGGGATAATTAAGATCGGGAAGTTGTGTTAGAGGAGAGTTTTATTCTGTGTATAGACATAATAGCATAAGGATGAGCTATTATATGTTTGGGATATGGCAAGGCACATGTATTTTTCATGGATTTAAATGATTTGAGGGATGGGATTGTACATCACCGAATCCCACTATACACACCCCTACATCCCCTACCTCCCACTTCATACCCCCTACCACCCCCTACAGTTCCCCTCCACCATCTCCCCCTATATCACCAGCCCCACATTACACAACCCTCACCCCTTACATCCACCCACCATGCACAACCACCCTCTATATCCCTGTACCCCACAACACAATCGATCTACAACCACCCTCTCCCACTGCACTGCCCCCACACCCACTACACACCCCCTACAACCCCCTCCAACCGCACAACCCCCCTAAAACCACCTCCCACTGCACAACCGAACCATCTCACTGCACAGTCCCCTGTGACCCAGCCACCCCCTCCCACTACACAACCCCTCCTCCCACCCTACAGCCCTATACAACCCCTACCACTCTACAGCCCCCTCCCCCAACCCCCCTTCCGCCCCACCCCCCACAGTTCATGACCCCCAACTGCACATACCCCTACAACCAACCCCCCTCCCACTATAAATCCCCCCATTCCCACTACCCCCCTCCACATCCCCTCCCACTGCACAACCCTCCACATCATCCAACACCCCTTCCACTGCAAATCCCCATCACATTCCCTTCAAAAATAAATAATGTAATGTAGAACCATAGTAGGTATCCCTACCTTTTAAGAACACACTACCATGTTGGATCAATATAATATGACATTTGTAAAATATCACAATAAGACATGAACCATGCTTCTAATCAAAAGGGTCTCAATATAACCCCTAAAAAAACTCAATGTAGTGAAATGATGTGCAATGGAACATCCTGAAACAACATAGGATTCCATAGAAAAAAAATATTTGAATATGATTAATCATCGTTTGAATAGATATTATAATAGAATAATCATGTGTTATGTTAGGGGAAATAGGATAAACCATGTTGTCATCTACTAACGGTGGAAGAAAAAACATTTACATGAATCAAGGATGGATCGAAGGTTGGGAAGATGGGTTTGAAAAGTATAGGGGAGTTGTCCATTTGGGATAATAAAAAAACAAAAAAACTTGTATTCAAAGAAATATGAATAAAAAAAAGGAATAAATGGAGGAATACAAAAAAATTGAGTTATAATATACAAATTTGATTTGGAAGAACAAAAAATTAGTTGCTGGGAAGAAGGGGTTGCACACTAGAAAAATGGAGCTCTCGTTTAGGGTGCAATATGGGCGGATCATGGTAAGAATCAGGTGCTACATTTAAGATATTTTTTCCCAATGGTTTTTAAAAACCTTTGGGAAATATTATCAGTGAATTTACAATAGTTTCAATGAACCGTTTGTATAAGGGGGGTACACTCTCCACTATCCCAAAGGTTTAAAAAAACTGTTTGAAAAAATGTGCCTATCCAAATAGTTATTGAAACTGTTGGGAAAATACAATCTAAAACGTCCTATACCAACAGTTTTAAAAAAACCATTGATATACGAATCTTATACAAACATTTTCTCTAAACTGATGGGATATAGGCATTGGTATAGGATTAATTTCTAGTACTGTTAAATTATTAAATGTTATTTAGGTAGGAGGTCAATCCATGTCCATTAATTATACGTTCTGCGATTCATTGAGATGACTCCTCAATATTTAAATCCCAATTTTGATTTCATCAATAAAATCATCAATGTTAAACAATGTATTTCAATGCAATATACTATTTATATTTACATAGTTATGTCAACCCAAAACAATGATTATATCTCCTGATTAAATGAAATTGGCCTAACAAGGTCCCGACCAACATTGTGACCTATAGTTTCATTACAAATTAATAAATGAATGGAATTTATAACATAATATTTACTTGAGGTATTATTATATTTTTTGTAAATATTATTTATTTTATCCTACATATGATTTTTAAAATTATTTTCATTTTAAAAAATTAATTAACCATGACTTGACATGATAATTTGTTCACAATATATTTATTTTAATTTAACATAGTATGTTTTTTTATATATTTTCTCTTTTTATTCACAGTTAATTATGAAATAAACATGAATCACATAAATAAATAACCATGAGATGGAACGATAAAATAATTATAGGGTTTCATCCAAAGATTTTACTATAGGTTAGTTTATCATGAAGATGATAAACTAACCCATGAAACCTTGGTAAAAACTCATTAAGATGGTTTGGGATTGAGTTGTAGAATTACCCCTTTGACCTATACATCTATTTGGTAAGTTTCACCTTTTCATAGACTGAAAACATCTCTACTCATGTATGAGATCCTTCCTTTACATATGTTTACTCACATGTAGGTGTGAGGAACCAAGGGTTTGGGGTTATATAAAATAAACTACAGACATGTAGGCCTGTACATAATAACGAGGATCAGATAATAAAAACATAATAATATTTAATTAAATTAATAAATATATAAAAAAACACCATGTAATAAGTAATTATATTAAATAGAAACCCAACACATACAAATATTGGTCAATATCATGATCATTCATGTAGAACCAACTCTGTATTTAAATAAACTATCTAGTATTCATTAAAATTTGTTATTTATTATGATAAATATTCCAATTTAATAAATTAATTAAATTATCATAAATATCCATCTAAAAATTAGTTTAGGTTCCACTAAACTAAAATTTTAAACAAATTAAATTAACTACTTTTTATTTTAAATTTAATAAAAACACTATGTGTATTGGAGGTGGAACAATATGTACAAATATTTTTATGATAAAAACCATTTCTACATTGTTATATGTTAAAAAATGTGTAACTTCACATGACATGGTGTCTAATTAACACATTTAATGGAACTTATCATGTCAAATGTATTTAAATGGAATGTATTCCTACATAGCGTGTCATGATATATATGATTTGATCCATGAGTCGTGTAGTGTAGTCAGTGTGGCTTATATAGTTTCATGATACTACATGAATATACATGAAATGTATGGCGAGAAATTCCCATGAATTACACGACATGTATGAAAACCCAACACATCATGTATCAATATAATTATTAGAGAGTATTTAATTACTAATTTAATATAATACAAAACACATGAAAAGAACTCATAATGTAATCCATACAAAACCATTTCACAGAAAATTTATACAATTTATATACCCCTTAATGTACTTTAATTTATTTAATTAATTTTCTTTCATTTCTTGAATCACATGAAATGAAAATATATATATTGGTACTGACATTAGTAGCTTGGATTTGATGGATAATTTATTACATTGGTACTAGATAAAATTTTCACATATCGAAATACTTACTAGTTTAGTTTTATTGAAAAACTAGATATAAAGTTCAATTTCAGAATACAATTGAAAAATTAATATATAACAGAATATGTTTTTTGAGAACACCACTATTACCTTTACCATATCCTTGAATATGAATAATAATAAATTTCTTGGTATCTTGATGAAATGATTCCTATGAAAAATGTGGGATCAATTCCCCATTATGGGTATTCATATAGTGGAATATATCATGAATAAATAATGAAAAATCAATATGTTAAGGTAAATATATGAAAAAACATGTCATTCAATCAATAACATTATAATGAAGAATAATGTTGTAGTAATTAATAATGATGAAATAATTGCATGTAAATAATACCATTATCTTAAAACATATCCATCAATATCATAACTATCATTTAATCACATGTTAATCAATTACTAATATCATAACTAGGTAATTAATAATTCATATCCTAACAAACATTCAACCAATTCCTTATTCCAAAAAAATGTTACATAATTGGGTAAGTAATTGACCAAATATCCAAGCAAGTTTTTCTCAAGAGACTAACTGATTAACCAAGGGACTGTAAAATGCCCCAAGCATCACAAAAAAATTATAATGTATTCTTAATATGATAGGGGTGAAATATAATTATTATAAACATTCATATTGAAAAAATAGAATATTAAATGTTAATATAATTTCCAATAAATAAAAATAATCATAATCTATCCCCAATAATTTAGAAATTGATATAAAAACATGAAATACCTTGAAAATAATAAAATTAAAAATATTATATTGACATTGATGAATATACATTCAAAATGCCATATGAAATTTTCCTGAAGAAAATATCATTTTCATGTTGAAATCACATATTTAAAGTATAAAATATATCCCAAATATTAAGTATAAAATTTTATTTTAAAATATCCCTATAAACATGTACATTAATCAATAATGTATGTATTGGTTAGAATCATGGTAAATTATTTTCATTTAATATAATTTAAAAACACCCTTTTCATGGTTTTGTAAAAAGGTCAAAAAGTACCTCATTCAGAAAATGAACAGAATATTCATTATAAATAATTTTCTAAAATATAACACGTGGGTAAAAATTACATTGATAAATTATTTTACAATGTTATGAATGCATTTCGAGAAATTTTACGGAAAATATGGACATAAAAGAGAACGATTCCCATCGAGTAGAGAAACAATGTTGGGTTTTATTAAAAAAATTATTTTGGTATATTGAGCACTTAAAAAGTGTAAATTGAATGGAATTTTTTTATTTCATTGCAAATAAAATAGGAGAATAATATATAATTAATTTAATAAATAAATATGAATAAATATCACCCAATGTACTCATAAACTTAAATAATTCATAATAATGATTAGATACTAAAATAAACCATTACTAGAAGTCTGATTTATTTTGTATGTGTCAAACCATCTTGTATAATAAATTTAGATTTATTAAAAGTATATAAAAATCCCATTATCATATATATATATTATCATATATTTATTTACATATAATTTTTTATAACATTTTTATTATTTATTCTTCCTTAAAATCACTATCATGGGTAATAACTGCTTCGTTTTTCATGTATTTTTGGGTGAGTTGTTTTTCCCTTATAATTTGGTAATGGTTAAATAATAAAAAATATTATAATAATTATTTAAAAACCATATATATTCATTATATACATATTTATATTCAACCATAATGGTTAGTGATAAGAAAATAAATTACAGTTTTCATGGTGGCGGTAGGACGTACATATTGATGAACGCCATTTACATTTTCTTAATGGATGAATAAAGTAGACATAAATATTAATTAAAATTTATAGAATCATTATTATATCATATATATAATATATATACACATTAAATCTATCCCTATTATCATCCATGATAAAATAATATAAAAAATGTATGACATCACTTCTTGGAGGGGTAGTCCACATGTATGCACAAGAAAAGTTATCATTTGTAAATGGATTAGATGATAAAAATAATTATGTGATATTAAAATTTAAAGAGTATAATTATTTCATATATAACATATATATACATTAAAATATTCATTATATCCATCTTTGAGAGGCAATGGTGGAAAACAAATTATGTCATTTTATGAGGAGGTAGTCCTCCATACACATGATTGACAGCTTCATTTCCCATTTGATGGAAGATGGGATATATATAGGTTATAAAATTAATATAATGATATAAATATATATTTAAGATACATTTTATTAATATTTTATCATATTTGGACAATATTTTATGTGGGTAGGGAAATAAATAATAGGAATAGGAATGGTTAAGAACTATACCACTTCTTTGAATAACCTCTTTAGGATTATACCTAAATCCTTCTTAGGATGGGTTTATAATCAAAATATGAGATCTAGGTCATGGTAATAAAATTATTTAAGGGATTTTGGAAATTATTTCTTGAACCAAGAGTTTTTTTTTGTTTTTATAGTTTAGGAGAGTGGGTGTCCTTTTATATGTGGGGGAGGACACCCCCTTGGGAATTTCTTAAAAAAATACAAAATGATAATGTACATCCCAATGAAAATGACTCTAAATGGACATATATTCAATTTTATAATATGATATAAGCATAAATTTCCATACATTAGGATTTAGTTAAGATTAATTTGAAAACACACCCCTATCTTTGGGAACAACCTCTAGGAAAACTTGTTTTAACATTAACGATAAAAATGAAATTTTTACGATTTTCACTATTCATAATGGTTAAAAATTATGTTGACCTTATTAAATAATATTAATTATTATAATTCCAAAAAATTAATCCATTTTAACAAAATAAACATATATAATTAGTAGAATTTAATTTAAAATTAATCCCTCAAGCATAATGAAAATGTGTTTTTTCAAAGATAAGTTTTCTTAAGTAAAAAATATTATTATATGAAATTTAAGTATAAAATTGATTCAAATGATCTAAAATTTGTTCATTAATAATATAATTTACCTACTTTTTATTTTAAAATAATTTAAAAAAATGGAAATTTTTTAAATTCTTTAAACTAATAGGCACTATTTTAACCCAAGGTGACGTAGGGTGTCATTTGGGGGGAGGAATGCGAAATAGTCCGATGGATGACAAGAATTATTACATTATTATATAGACTTTCTTCTCTCCATATTTTTGCATCTTGAACAATGCCATTATACATTAGGTAAAATATGATTGACCCCGCTGGGACTGGACATTAATCCCTTCTTCATTAAGAATTATAGGCCATAATCAAATGGTTTAAGAAGGTGATTTCATTGGGTTAAGTACTTATGAAATCGGTCCTATTAGGATATGAATTATTTGGATGGTATCTAATGGGTTTATTTATGGATCCATAATCAACCAACTACCCTAGTATACATGATTCACGGACCTGCTTTCCAAAGGAAGATGATCATTGGATGATGATTTTCCCAACGACACTTAAGGACTCCATTGGACGATAGAATGGGATGTTAGGATTATCACACCATATTTGGGTTTAATTATTGCCTATTATGGGAATATTTTGTAGATTTAAATCATTTTCATATGATTTTGAATCCTTGGTTTATTTATAATGAGTGTATCCACGGGAAACCCCTATGTTATAATATTATCATTGATATACATAGATTTGATGCTATGGAGGAAATACTGACTTAAGCCATGCAATAAGGCGCTCTGGAGTTTATCTCCATCTAGGATCGACTGAAGGTGGTTTTATGTTGGGATTGGACACATAATATGGGATTTCTACATATCCTCATTATAGAATTAAACACCCATGTATTTCCGTGATCTTGTGGCTTGGACCTAGGAGGAGGGCCATTTTATTGGTGTATAATTGGGTAGACCCTTTTGGAAGGTATCCCCATTACCCATGGACCTTCCTATAAGAACCCTACATAACCTTGTTTGAATATTAACCAGATTTATCATAGTTTAAGATATGAAGATATTAGTGTGAATGTTTTGATCATCAGAAATATTTTATCCCACATGAGACATACTTAGTGTGGGAATCAAGAGGATGTAAGAGACTCAACCAACCCCACACAATCTCTCCTACTGATGGAAGATTCTTGGCCTATGGTTGAAGTAGTAGAGGCAGTAGTGGTTGAGGGTACGAAGTAATGGAACATTAAATGTGGGATGAAATTGTAGGTCATGTGACTCGTCTCTCAGAAGGATAAGGACATACTTTAATGGGAGTGTCCTTGAATGTGTTCTAAAAAAGGGGAGGAATGTTGCTTCTCATTTAAAGGAAAAGTGAATGGATCCTTTTGACAGATCATCATTACTCATTGAATGGAAAAGAAAGTGATCATCCTTAATCCATAGAATGGGAAGATTCACGTCAATATCCCATGGATGGACTATGTGTTACCATGGTAATGTTGAATTATGGAAATTTTAGGGGTCCAAAACATTTTGTGGGAAACCTTTGTGACTCAACTTACATTGGTTATGTAGAAATAGTGTGGCATGCTAATGCGCTCAGTGATCTAATCCTAATGGGTCTAGTGGCATTGGAGGAGGCATTGGCTTGATGCCGGTGGACTGGTTCATAGAGGAGCTGTAGAGGACTGGACAAAAATGGAGGGGTGATATTGGAGCTTGAGGGAAGGACACATGAAGATTACCTATATAGTGTAATGTTTTCCCAATGTTCGGTGAGGGGAGACCAACATACCTAATTTCTATACTGGTAGAGGGGTCATCAGTGTACCGAAGAAGTATGTAAAATTAGGTGTAGGCCACCTTATACCTAATTTGTACATTGTCTTGGATGTGATTTTCCAAGATACATTGGGTTTCACCTGAAAACTGTGTTGTACACGGAACATGGATCAATCCACATAGATATGCACAACACGGAACATTGTATTGAATAATAGGTTCTTGAAGTTGTGGTTCATGGGGAGTTAATCTGAGAGAAATTTATGGTTCACAATGACACCATTTGGCATCACAGTTCACCTATTATAATTAATTAACTTATTTTTATGGTTCACGACTAGTTATACCTACAAGAACTTGATTAATATTTTTAGCTTCTTGATGATTCAAAAAGGAAGTTGGTATCCTCTCTGAATTCATTCTTCCAACCTAAATGGTCTCCTACATGCTTTATTGGTACATTCCCTTTCACTACCCCATGTTCAACTTTTATAGAGTATGAGGAAAATATTATCTGTAGGAAAACAACACCTTGTACAGAATCCCATGAAGAAATATCTAAACCCTCAGGGGACTTAGTCAACTTGGGTTTGTAGAGGTTGTGGTCTGTGGTTCACAGAACCCTATCGTCATGCTTCATCTTCAAACTACTGAGTTCAAGGGATGGCATGCCGATGGAATTATGGTACATGATTTCACTGATAACATGGTCCATGGTGTACTACATAGGCTTGCCATCACCCCACAAGCTAGCTCCTCACATGTCCTATGACATACCAGTGGTTAACTGTCCATTTTCCAAATGAACCCTTATTAAAGAAGGAATGTGGTTGGATTGAAACTCTATAAAAAATTTATTTTTTATGTTTCTTCTCAAAATTGAAATTCAATTTGTTTCCATTAACCTTACTCGATATTTGGGAATTATTACTACATTCAGAAAAGATCTTTTTTGGAGTATTTAATTCCCTTTGTGGATTTTCCAAGACTCTACAAATACCCCCATCAGAATGGAGTACATTCTAAATGAAGAGTAAGTTATTTGGATGTATAAGCAGTTCTGAACTAAGGTGGTTTGTGGTGGAACAGATGGTTCAAGTTGAAAGGTTACACAACTATTTATTATGGCCCATGTTATTTGTATTTTACCATTTCTCATGGAGAAATGTTTTCCCAACTGTCCCTTAGCTTCTTATGTGACCGAGCACCGAAACATTTTCAACACTCGTATTCACAATGCACATTATATGTTCGGAAAACCGAGCTCCTCACAATTTCTTCTACTCGCGAAGCACATTTTTAGTTTCATGAACTACACCATGAAATTTATAACTCATGTTCAGAAATCTCTGAAGTAAAATGCTATGGTTTTTACATGTCCCTCACATCGAACATAAACCGGTGAACTGATCATTAAGCCTTATTACCCGAACAAAAAAACTAAATTAGTGTTCTTTGAATATCAGCATGGAGAGACCTTTGTTCAGGGTTTCCTCCTTCTGGAAAAACCATAGTTTGTTGGCCAATGATCTATGGGCCAGCGCCTCACATGCCTTCTTCATTGCAAGGTCGTACCTGGGATAGAGCCTCCATGTTCCAATGTAGATTTTGGGAAATTGCTTCTGCATACTTTCTATGCAATGGTAATGGATTCTATGTACCGTTTTCAGGAGCAGTACATAGAGCCTCACACAGACCCTCTTTTTTAGTCATTTGGCTATTTATATGGCCCTTATCCAAAAACATACTCACCGGACTGACTTTTTCTAGCCTTTTGGACATTTATGTGATGTCTATAATGTCTCTTACAAATACCATTGTTGTTGTTGTTGTTACTTCTGAGGACACTGTTAGTTATCCTCCTTTCATCTTTGATGAATAATTGAAGGACTTAGAGGATTTGGTGGATGAAAAAATTATAGTTTCTTCATTACATCAATATTCGATAAAACTAATATCAATGAGTCAAATGGTGTATCAATATACAGATAGGCTTTCGACTTATAATTTTGGTCAACTATCTGATACATTGATTCATGTGCCAAATCAGGTTGATCATCTTGCTCCTGGATAACTAACACCTCCATCCCAAAGGCATTGAATTATTCTATGGGAAAATACCTCCAATGTGATATCCATTTTGAGCTATGCACCTCAAACGATATGTCATGTGAAATGGAAGAATGAAAAAACATCTAATTGCAATCAAAACATTGCGTGGAAGGACATAATGAATGAAAAAAATAGTTGGTCATCCAGGAGAGATCTTCTCTATGTAGGATCATATGGATTAGACGATGGATGGCCTTTTAATGGATCCCTAGAGTTTTAACAAATTTCTTTTTGAGCTGCAGGCTATGGGACTAAATGAGGCTTCCTGGGAATCTCAAACATTCACTCACCAACCCAACACCCTTATTTAACAGCTCTTGAGCCAGTGGTTCACAGACACCAATACATTTCATTTAATGCATTGAGAAGTAATCATTAGTCTTCGGAACATCCATCTTATTTATGGAGTCCCTATTTTCGATTATATGTATGATTAATTCCTACCACCTTCCTCTATTTGGTACAATGAGGATAGGAGCCCTAATTATTCAAATGAACTCATTGTTCAGTAGAAGGAACTTCTAATGGTAGTCAATCCTTGCAGAAAGTAGGATATTCCTTTTATTGAGTGGTTTGGTAACTTTGTATTGAAAATTGTTCTAGTGCACCATCCACATATACCCAAGGCCTACCCTACCATGAAAACCCAGAGATGAGTGGGTACTTATTAGACCACCTTTGTACAGGGTAAATATCTTGAATGGGGATGGAGGCATGTCCATATTGTGACCAATTATTTTCAATGGAGGCCATCTTGGAAGTGTTTTTAGAAGTTAGATCTTATTAGTATGAGAATATAGTGGTTTTATTGCCTCAAAATTCATCATGGACATGGAGCTAGCCACTGGTAGATGCATTAATCTCACTATTCTTGTGTTGTACAAGATTTATCACTTTATGGGATAGATCGGAGAATGGGGTGACCTTACCAGATGAGTGGACCATTCCAATTTCTTTGGGACTAGATATGATATCAAATTGGAGGTTTCAATTTTATCAACTCATTTACAATTCAATATTTCGTCCCCCAACCGTATCATCCATATACCAGTGGGGTTACGCAAATGGATTGGGCCTCACAGGATAGAAAAGAGGAGCAAACTGAAAAAATGAGAATGAAATAATGACTCATCACAAATTTCATGAACATTTTTCATTTCAACCTTAAATACCCCCTTTTGATACTACTGTGAATAATTCATCTGAATACTTTCTCAAGAGGATTTTTTATGAGAGAAGGTATCTTGGTTTCCCTAATCAGAGGGGAGCTTATATATGAGGTATATGAACCTTGTAGATTTAGTCATGAATTTAATTGTATCCATGGATATTTCCTCCCACTCTCAATAGTTTTCGTGAAGAGAAATATCTGATGATAGCACGTCAACTGGTGATGATGTTTACCTGGGTGGATACCCAGTGCCAGGTCAAGCTTCCAGATTCTTGGGATTATATACCCTTCTTCACTATAAGTTATGCTGAGGCTTAGGTTAAATCATATACAAATAGACAATTAGCTAATCCAGTTCCCATTAGAACAACTTCTAATGCATATATGGCCAAGGAGAACAAACAGGTAGTTCCAGGGAACTGTCATATAGGACACTTCCTTCAAAATCCTCTTGGTTCTCTTTTATGGAATGTTGTGAAATATGGTGTCGTGACATTATGGGTGGACAAACGTAATTATAAAGCTCCTATTGGGAGACCACCATCCATCCCTCCTAAGGATGATTTTATGGTGTTATAGAGGTAATGGGACCCTTTGAAAGTCCTCCAATCCACTCGCAACTGGTTCCCTCATGCTTTATAGAAGCTCCTCCAGAGTAGGGATGTTTCCCCTATCGACATTTTTTATGTGTTATCACCCATTGAATTATCTTTTTATTTGGATCATGAGAAGGTGGGTTGTTACCTCGAGGAGATAGAGACCCTAATACATTACCAAAATATTCACTGAATATAATCATATCAGGTATTCATCTTGCTGCGACTAGAAACAGATGACAATAATGATGATGTGACTGGGTTGCCAATTACGGCTACGATGGGAGAAGCTTCTTACCTACTCCCAATATCCTATAAGCATTCATCTCCTGGAGGTCCCGAGTTAGTAGGATCACCCATGATGAATTTGGGGCATAAGATATAGACAATTCACCCCCATACCAATCCTCCATCACTAGCTATCCCTATCACATCTGAATTTCTAGACACTTGGAGGGTCAGGGATGAATTGAGGTAGAATTCTTCTGACGATGATATTTGGAGACTACTTCACGAAGGACGTATCGACCTTCCATGTCTTGAAGGTTCAATTTCCCCTACCATTATTTCATTTGAAGAAGAGACTAGGGAGGTGGATAATTACTTTAATGAGATGAACAAGTGCCATCATGCTCCCAAAGACGGGTTTTACGGGTTAGATTGAGTAGCACTAATGGTAGTTCTCCTGTGATTGTTGATCATCAACGGACAAGTTTTTATATCTTCAAACCTTATTATTAAATTACATTGTTGGATATGCTAATGTTACCCCCTTTTGGATTTTTTAGGGGTTTTTAGGGTCTTGAGGAATGACTCTTTCCTTGATTTACACCCCTGGGGGAATCATAGATAGGGAGTGCACCCTACCGATTGTGGGGGGTGCTGTAGAAGGACCCCCTTGAGCTCAAGTACACATGGAAGTAGTCATCAAATAAAATTCAATGGAATTTCCCCCTCAATCTCCCATGAGAACATTTATTCAAGAACCATCTTTGTGAAAATCGATGAAATTCAAGATGGAATCCCAACCATCAAGTTTCATTAAGAATGGTATCAAATGTAAATGTTTATTCACCTAGTTTTTGAAATGATCTCCCTTAACCTATTGAATCATTATTACATGTGTATTTTGATGCATAGCCTATTGGTAACCCACCATAAATTGCTCAAGAATCTACAAACCATGTTCCCTTTATGGTAGGAGAAGGGTTCCTAGTCATTGTGATTGAGAAAAGCAGAGGAACAATGCTAACAGAGGAGTTCAGGGGTATTTTTAATCCTTTAGGAAATCCTTCCCCTACTCCAAAAACCCCTATCTCAATATTAGAAGAATAACTAGAAGTTGAGGCCTTGTTTGAACATCTTGAGCATGTTCTCATTGAGAGAAATGTAAGCCTCTATGTTATGGGATGAATCTAGTGATGAGCCACAAGTCCCACAGAATCTTAGAGGGACTTTAAATACTAAGGAACTAATCATTACTAATCAAATGGTCATTATCTTTATAGATAGAGTCCCTTTAGAAATTAATACTATAGTTTCACATGTTGAATCTTCCTCAATAGAAGATACAACCACCAGGGAGACTATTTTCCATGCCCTTGAGAATTTGGAGTGGGTTATTGTGCCTTTTTCTCCAGTTTTGAGAGAAGATGTGATTTTGGACCCCATAATCTCAATTCCAATACCCTTTTCCTATATAAATATCTCTATAGGCCTCATATCAGCAATAGAACATATAATGGATACCCTGGGGATTATTGTTCCTATTGGGCATGGTCTTGGGCCATCAGTGCCCCCAAGAGGCCATAGGGTGCAACTTCTAATTGAAGATGTGGTGTAACCTTTTTTTGGTGGTGATATCTCTAGGGAGGTGGGTGGTATTGAAGCCACCACTCATATATTTTCAAAATATCAACCACAAGAATTTTCAATTGTGGTGGATTCCCACATTCTGTCCTCCATTTTAATCATCAAAGGCGAAGATGCCGAGGGGTTGTATCATGATGTAGCTGCTGAATAAATTACCCTATTGTTATGTTCATCCCTGCCTATATTTTATCATTAGGGTGACTCTGATCCTGACCAATAAGGGCTGATCAAACATCATCCTATTCGTTAAAAGGAATGGACGAATTGTTGGAAATTAATCTATCAGACTCTGTTAGATGTGATTCTAGTGATGTTGAAGAGACTAGACCTCTATTTGGTGGCCCTAGTAATTAGCATATTTGACTATCTTGGATTATAATATATAGTGAGACATGTGGTGGCTTCTATGGAAACTATTGGCACACTTGAATATCAACTTTATACTATTGATTTAATTGATCCGCTTATTTCCAAGAGGAAAATCTTCCTTGATGAAGTTGCCAATCAAGATGGAGCTTTTGCGAGGCTGAAACATGTGATAACAAAGAAAGAGTATTTAGTGGAATAACATGACCATGTAGTGGAGTAGTAAATCTATAATAATGGGATACTTATGAAAGTTGGGGTGGCAATAGATGGATGAATGATAATGGACTAGCCTCAAAGCTATGAGGGACAGAGAAGAACTATGGGTAGGCGCAAGGGATTAGACTTAAAACCTATTAAATCTTCATCAGGACATTGAGGAGTCGCCTAAATTGATAATGGAAAATTGTATTTCTACCCAAAATCTTTTGTAATTATCATTCCCCACTCACAAATAGAGTTTTTTGGCTGTGAACACCCTACATATCTTTATGGAATACAATGGAATTATTTCTCTATCTAACTTCTCCTCTTCATTCCCATTTTTTAACAAAATGTTAATAGACCACAATCATCCATATTAACATAATTTTTATTAGGTATTAATCAAAATAAATGATTCGAAACTAGTGAACTTAAACCATCGAATTAGTTTCTAATGTGTTCATGAGCCACAGAACTGAGTGAGAATATTTTGACTCTTTCTGGGGTCTTATGGAAAACCTCATGAACATTTGTTCATTTTTTCATTATTTCCCTAATTTTTTCCTAATCCTGTTTGATATGGAAATAGTTGGAATAAAATCATTTTTTTAGGCATCCCTTTGCATGTTTTCAACATAATAAGATTTATGAATATTTTGAGTATTTGATAGATTAGATTGTTTTTCTTAACCATACAGATTATAGGTTTTTAATGAGCTAGTAATAAACTTTTATTGATGAGCACCCTTTGTGGGATTTCACTCTGGTGAGTATTGTATCATTTTTGGTGACTTATAGTCCATCCAATAAGACTGATTACTGATGATTTTGGTCAAATTGAATTGAAAAATATTGAAGAGGTAGGGGCATAAATTTGGGATTCATCGGTCAGAAATGTCCTAATAACTTCAAGACATGAGTGAAGGATTTTGCATGACCTTGAAATCATGACTCCAGGACATATATGGGGCTTCAGAAACATTTTAGGCGTACAAAAGTAGGAAAGGAATTTATTAAAGGTGAAATTTCATTTGATTGATGGCCTTTTTTTAGGCAACAAGTGCCGAGCCACCGAGGTATGATGTGCACAATCAAACTAAAGTGTCTGCTAGACATTGGCCATCCATTTCTAATGGCTTGGGGGATTTATAAAACTTTGGATTTGTTTTGAGGCTGGGGACCACTATGGGTATCCAATCTGAGGAAATATTTCTAAATGAATTAGGGACATTTGTGTAGGGTTTGGATGAGAAACTGATCCCACAAGAATTTTACTTGTGTAAGGGATGGATGGTGCATGGTAAAATTAAATGTCATAAAACCAAAAAACATAAGACCTATTATTGGGAATCAATTTTCTATAGGAAAGAGAGTGTAAATGATACATCATCTAAAATAGTAGTTATTTTTATCTTTTGGAATTTGAAAATGAAAAGATATATATGATGTATTCCAAGGGATTCTGAATAAGGGGGGTGAGATGGGATATAAATGTTATGCGTGCATATGGAAACATGAAAGGACTCTCCTGGGGATGAATATTCCTTTGAATGATTTCCATTTTATAGGAGATGTATGCAGAGCCACTGAGGACTGATATTCATAGTTAAACAATGGTGTCAACATGACACTGTCTATCCTTTTATGATGTCCAGGGATGGTTTAAGGAGATTTAGACCGTTCTAGACACAGTGCATGGCTTATGAAAGGAGGTATGCCTAAACATGAAAGATAGAATATCTCTTTCCTAACATTAATCGGATAACAGAAAATAGGTGAGGGAATTTTAATGTTTTGTGTGTGTTCGGCGATCAACATTGAGAATAAGGATGGGAAATCATTATTTTTTAAAATCCTTAAGAGAGACAAGAGGTGAATCAGTACCAAATGTTCTTATATATCCAATTAATGGTTAGGAAAGAAAATGTAAACCGTGACTTAGAGGGTTCTTGAATTTGGAGGGATGTCCTGGGGCTTGGGACCCATTTGGTAAACTGTGGTAGGAGAGGACTCTCTTGGGGACAAATTTTCCTATTATTAATGATAATTTTGTAGGAAACGTATGCATAGCCACCATGACATTATGTGCAGAGTCAAGCAATGGTTCCCACAAGACACCGGCCTTCCATCTCCGATGGAAAATTGATGGTTTTAAGGATTCAATATTACAAAAATCATGTACTTTGATTAATGGAATAAGTGTATTTGGATACATTATAAATGTCTATGATGCGATAAACCCATGGAACCGAGAAATCCCTTTCACATATTTGAATCATTCGTATGGTAATGTATATGTACCATCATTAGAGTACACTATAGTTTAACGTCATACAACCATGAATCGTGGTTCCTTATGGGGAAGGGAACCATGATATGCTTTTTAGGGTCGTGTTTCTAAGACCAAACTCCAAGACCGATTTTCTATGATGCCATGGTGGATCTCTTACCGAGGTCCTTAAGCTCACGTGAGTAATGATTAGTGTGGGAAATAAGGGCTTATAATGATTCCTGGTCGACACATAAGAATAAAATAATCAATGGTCAGGAGCATCATACGATTAGACCAATGATATATAGTTTAACAACATTCAAGAAGGAAGAATTTCACCAAATTTATGGTCACGTGGGGTGGATTTATGGTAATAAAAATTAAAAAGAAGGGAAATATGATTTCCTTTAAGAATCCCTAAAGATAGGACTTTTCCTATGATTCTATTATTTTATTTAATTAATTCATAGAAAAGGGGACATTTTGTTACCTTTTACGGGTGAGTCTGGATCATAGAATTCAGGTCCACCACAAAAGTTCATAGGGGTGGACCACGTTACGCATGTTTACCAATGAAAATTAATTTCAGTGGTCTTTCCCACACATGGGAAGGAAATGTATTTAGTTTGAGGAGGAAAAGCCAAGTTAATAATCAAAGAATTTCCACTAAGCTGTGTTGTTTGATGTCATGAAGCCAGGATACTTTTGGAAATGGAGTTTAGTATCATTCGATAAGGATTTTTGAAATAGATTTTATCGTTGTGTTTTAGAGCAATCTTGTCAAAATGAAAATAAATAGATTTGAGTTAATCATGGATAGGATATTCAGGAATTCCTTTTCTATGAATGATGATATAAGCTATAAACCATTGACCTGGCTTAAAATCCATTGGGCATATAGAAATAGGAATTGACTCTCATCGGGAAATTTTTTTCTTTTATTGATGAGTGTTTCATTGGAAACATATGAAGATCCAACAGGGAATGATATGTATAGTCAAAAAAGGTTGTCTACCTGACATTGTCATTCCATCCCTGATGGACATGAATGTTAATGGGGACCCAAAAATTCCTGAAGTACAGAGTTTGACATATGGGAAGGATGCATCTAGGAATGAAAGAGATATCCATACAATGTTTAGATGTGAACCACTATAGATTCCATATATGTATGACACATATGTTGGGGTAAGAACAATCTATTGACTCCTTATGGGCATCAGAATTCAGACATGGAATTTATGTCATCTATTTTCATTCATTACACAGGAAATTGAGTTCATTTTTGGGATTTCAGAATGGTGAGAATGGGGCCACACATGAATCTTAAGTAACCTTGTAGTTTAATTTCATGTGGTAAGGACATTTTAAGGGGTTTTACGTTCATGTATGACTTATTCTCATATGAAGGGAATCCTATTTTTCTTTTGGGAAGCTGGACTGGGATAGAGGATTTGGGTGTCACTACATATCTTGTAAGGGAAGGATTCAACCCATACTTAGTTCTAAATGTTCCCTATACCGATATTACTTGGGCATAGGAGTATTTGAATTTTGGTTTCATGTGTTGGATAGTCCGTGAACAAGGGTTAAGGCATCGCTATCTATCCCACTGATTAATGAGATTTAGGCCATGCATAGTTCTTTGGAAACAATGTAGTTTATCTTCGTATAATAAGGAAGGACTCAATATAGTATAATGACATGTTGTTATTACAATTTTGACCCTACAGTTTATCTTCATGCGATTAGGAGGATTTACTCCATGTGGTTTAATGTATTCTAGCTAAGATGTTTTTTTGTTATTATATGAAATATTATTTTCTGAAAACATTCATTTGTGGGAGCTGTGAGGAGCTATCCATCCATTGATATTAAGGAATATGCTCCATTAGAGTAGAAATTATGAATTACATATGGTCCCTCCCATTTTTTCTGATGCTTTGGGGGTTCATTTTTGAGTATCATTGGGGTTCGATGGACCAACACCATCTTCTCTTCAGAAAAAGACCAAAGGGGAACCTTTTTGGTTTAGGCTTGTGCGATCAAATTTTTGTATAATTCCAAATGGTTGAAAGTGTGCGACGATTTCTCATCATGTCACTCCATTGCATCAAACCATTTCTTTGATTTCTCAAATATGGACAATTGATCACAAATGGAAACACAGAGTGATGGAAATTAAACATCAATGGGAAGAACTGGCTATGTCCAATATTCCAATGAGTATAAGGTTGCATGGGTGGCTATGTGGGTCGTGGAGTAGTAAGCCCAAAAATCATGAAGGGTTTTTTTATCCATTAATTTTATCATTTTCCACCATATTCTAGAGTATATTGGATAGAGTCTGCTGGAAAGCATCTATCTGCCCATTGGCTGCTACATGGTAGAAAAATGAACAGTTGGAATTGATTCCATACTCATGGTATAACATGTCTAACTTAGTAGAGCATAAGTTGGTACCATTTTACATCAATATTTTATGAGGGACACCAATTCGAGTAATGATGTTTGTATTCACAATAATAACAATTCTTCCTGCCTTGACCTTTTTAACGGTTATGGTTTCATCCCATTTGGAGAATAAGTTGGTTTCTATGATAATGAACGTAAATTATCTTGTTGTGGAGAGGCTATGGTCCCATAACATCCTACCCCCATATGGAAAATGTCCAAGAGTACATAGATGTGTGATGTAGATCTTGCAGTTAGTGAATAAAATTAGTTTGAATTTGGCAGGAGTGACACTTCCTGGTGAGCATGGCTCAATCTAGTGTCATAATGGTCCAATATTATCTAAGCCCTCATATTTTATATGAGATCTTGCCCGATGATTGGTGCACTCCACACGTCTTTGTGTGTACTTTTTTCTTGATGGAAGTAGTCTCTCTCCATAGATTCACCCAAGAAGGAGTCTGTCAAGGCCTCATTTGAGTAATTTTACATGGTTAGTGCCGTTGTACAAAACAAAATTGATTGGTCGCCTATGAATGTATTCTCATCGAGCCCAATCTAGTGGGTGTTCCCCCCTACATTGTTAATTGTTAATTAGAGTCATCTAGACAATGATATGATCATAAGGCTCAGAAAATCGGCTAATCTTGTCGATTTCATCCATGTTGTTCTGAAAGAATGACAAGACCATCCATGGGTGGGAAATGTAAATGAATTTTTTATCCAGGTGTGGATCTTCCAAAGTTGAATATACATTTTCCAATGTGTCATCTTGAGAAATTCATGACTAGGGAACATAAGCCAGCATTGGTTCGGATGGTAATTCCTCCTTCATCTCTCGAACAATGTTCATCAATGGTGCTGGTACTTTATTCATCATGGAATAGTCACCATTCATCTACTTGATGACCAGCTCTGAATCACATTTTATATTAAGGAATTTGGCTCATGCAAGGAGTGCCAACTACAAGCCTGTAATGAGGGATGGTATTCTTCTTTATTATTTGTGCACCCCATTGAAATCTGTAAGGATAATACAATACACCCTTTTTGGGGATATGAGTATAAATCCCATCCCTAATTTGTGGCTTTTGGGATCCTCCATCCATTTCCCTATTGGGATTCTAGAGAAACCTTCTATGTACATTTCCCATACATGGGACTTCTTCGGTGGAGAATAACTCTTCACTAGTATATTTAATTTGCAATGGGGTCATTTCTATAGAGAGTTGCTCCACCAGGAAATCTACTAACACATGACCTTTGACAGCTTTTTGGGGCATGTACCATACGTCAAACTATTGTTGGATGACTACCCAACATGATAGGTTCCCATTTAACATAGGATGACTGAGGATATACTTTAGTGGGTTGCAGTTGGAGACTAGATTGACCTCATGGTGCTACAGGTAATGCTTGAGATTCTAAACTACATAAATTAGGGATAGGCAGTTCTTTTAGATCATTGAATATCGAGTCCCAACATCGATCATTGTTCAGATAATGTAATATAGACTATTTTCACTACATAAATCATTGTTCTGCATGAGGGAAGAACCTAAGGACTATTCCAAGACGATTATGGAAAATGATGAGTGGTTTTCCATACACTGGAGGTATGATCACCGGTGGCTTTTTGGAGATATCTTTTGATATTTTTGAAAGATTGTTAACAATAATTATCCCACTCATATGATAACCCTTTTTTCATTAACCCGATGAAAGGAAAACAATTACATTCATGGTTGGATATGATGCGCTGAATATAGACCATGTGCCTCTAGAGACCTCTCAACTTAGTGAGGTTGTGAGGTGAAGGCCTGCCAAGGATGGATTTTGTCTTCTCTAGCTCGACTTCAATGCTGCAATGAAGTGAAATGAAGATGAGAAATATTTAGGATGTGATGCCGAAGGAACACATTAGGGGATTCATCTTTAAACCATGATGTCATAGTCTATTGAAGGCAGTTTCAAGATATGTCAAGTGGTTTGAGCAATCTCATTATTTAATCACCATGTCTTCAACATATCACTAGACATGTGTTCCAAGGAAGGGCTTGAAAATGTGATTCATAGTGTGCTGATATATTAAACAAAAATTTTCAAATCCAAGGAACTCACCATATAGTAATACACGTACTAGGGCCCCGAAAAGTAGTGGATTCTTCATCTTCATGGGCCATTTATATTTTTTTGAATCTATAATTTCTATCCATGAAGGAGAGGGACTCATATCCAGTGGTCACATAGTTCAAAAATTCTGTGATTGAGACCAGGAATGTAATTCCTTGACCCCAGAAGACCGGAACTGGTGCATTATTTTGATTCATTAGAATGATTACAAAGAATCAAGTCCCGAAGGACGGATCGGTTTAGCTGTCATGGAAAATAGATTACATACATGAACATTACATTACAATTTAAAACATAAAGTACAACATAGACAATCCTTTGGGGATTCTATTATTCTCCTAGATTAATCCTAGATATAAAATATAATACACTTCTTGGAATCCTGAGAAAATAAAACATAAGAGACTGGTAAGCTCAGATGCTCAGTATGGATAAACAATATTGCGGAAGCTATCATAAATAATAAAAATATTTTATGGAAATATATAAAATTGAAACACAATCACTTTAAACATAAACTTCAGCATAATATGGGAAAGAAAAATAAAATACTTCCTTTTACATAATAACATGGTTAATATACTAGTAGAATAATCACATGTAACATTAATAACAAATATAATAATGATGGAATGTATAATAATGGACTTCTTACCAACATTTTCAAGTCCTCGTGCTAAGGCCCTAAATTTAAATTTTGAGAAGGCCTTGTGCTAAGACACTTATTTGTCTCATTAGAAGTACTGATGCATTGATGGACTATAGTAGGCCATGCCCATCACTTACTAAGTCCAATGCATTCCTCATATGAAAATTTTGAAACATAATAACAACATTAGTTTTAAAACTAGCATAAGAAATTTTCAATCGATTAACCATAAAACATGAATGGTATAGAAATAACACACCCACTTTAAAACACATAATAAATCATTATATATATCATAGAATATTTTATTATAATAAGTCATCCTCCATCATGAATAATATTCAGTAATGGATCTTGACATAGTTGAAAATGATCAGCAAAAATATTTTAGAGAAATATCACTTTTTTGTGAGATCATTTAAAATTAACTCATTTATAAAGGAAGAAATTTAAAAGATATTTTTTAATCAAAGTGTCCGCTACCAAATTGATACTTTTTAATGGAATTAACATTTTAAAACAATCATGCCCATATAAATAAATCATTAAAATCATTTGGAAAACATGGACATTAATTAAAAAAAATTCGAACAATAAATAAATAAAACATTTAAAATGGTGAACCTGATAAAGATTCCCTTCCACAAATACATAAAATATTCATTTGGAAAACATTTACTTGAAACATTTACTTGGATGATAAAATTATCAAAGTAAATTCTTACACATAAACAATCATAGATAATAATGAAATTGAAGAATTAACTCTTACCTTGTATTTTCATATAGTCGAGGATATATTTAACCTATTGAATAATTTCTATAGTATGTTATTAAATTATAAAATAACCATATTAATATTTATGATATCATATATGATTCATTTTTGAATTTATAATATGATTTCATAGTACTTTTCATGTTAATGTAACTTTTCAGGTAATAATCACTTTCATTATCACACGTGATTTAACTTGTTATTCTATATCATATCACATAGATCATGATTTAAAGACTTCCATAATATAGAACATTATTTATATATCATATATATTCAGAATATAATATTTATAATAGATAGATATAAGAAATTGACGCACCATTCATGGAAACGGTAGTCTGTATGTATGCATGAACTTTGTTTCTGTTTTCTTATCATATAGTATGGAAGTAAGTAAAAGATGTATATCTATATAAATAAATATATATTATTCCACTAGAAATATTATTTTATATATATCATACATAATCAGTATATAAATTTAGGAAAATTCCTGAATGGTGACTGTTTAATATTAATATCATCGTGTCGTGGAGATGGTTTGTTGTACGTACGCGCGAGCGACAATATCATTCTATAGATTGTAAAAAGGATTATAATTTGATAGTATATTATATATTAAGAATCATTTCTATGTAATATTAATTATTTAAATTAATTATTATCATTATTATACACATCAAAATAATGTTGCGTTGAATAAAAAACTACACCACAATGTGGAGACGATAAGCCGTACATACGTACATATGGTGACTTTCTCATTAATAGGATGGAAAGAATAATGAATATGGTTTTGACATATTTATAATAACATCTCAGTATGTATACCATCCTGAATTTATTATCTTAGTGTCAAATTAACAAATAAATATGATGTAGAATAAGAAGAAAATAAATTTTACAAAGGTGATGAAATAATTACCTCTTCTTCGGGTGCTTCCTTCTGATTTGAAAAAAGGGCTCCATAGGGTAGCTTTATGATCAATGTGAGGTCTCTAAGACGGTTTGAGAGTATTTTGAAAGATATTGGTGTCGAGTTTGGCTGATCCAAGCGGCATTTGATGTGTGAATTTAAGAGAAGGGGATGTTCCCTTTTATTAGAGAAGTGAGGGGTACTTTAGAAAATGCTAAAAATATTAATTTATTATAAAATAATTTTCATTTTCTAAAAGCTCCAAATAGATATATTTCTAGAATAAGGTGGGGATGGGTCGAAATACTCACAACTAATTAGTTTTATATATGTTTATTTCACCATATTAACCGTAACTTTTAGAATTAACTCTTAGTTAAATAGTATAAATTTTACCATGTATTCTATTATTTTAATATTACATTGTTAATAAACACACTATAAAATTACAAGTTAATTTTAAGTGTTTCATTAATGAAATATATATCATTATATAAGTCATTTGGCCTAATATAATATTTTTAGAAATAATATGTCATTTAATAAAATATTATTTCTTTTAAAAAATCATTTATGTCAATATTGACACTATTTAGTATTTTTTTGATAAAGTCATCGACACATAATTAATTGGAAAAAAATAAATTTAATCAACACTAACATGTCATATTCACCTATAAAAATCTTGGATGCCATCAGATTTCTCAATTTACATTTATTTTGATATTTATATAATCAATTATATTAATCGTTCATTATTAATTTAATTACGACGTCATAATTGTGTCAGAAATTAATTTAATTACTAAATGTCTATAAATTATAAATAAAATACCATGATGTAAGAAATTTATTTATTATTCTAATTAATATTTTTAGTTGAATATATATTATGTACAACTTTATATTAAATTTTTTTTGGTAATATAATTTGAATTCATCACTTTGAACACTTCTTTATATAAAAAATAATAAATTTCCAAATATAATTCATGTGGATAAAAAATGATCATATTTTTATCCTAATGTTGTTCTTGGTCGAAATAAACACCCCCAGTAGAATTAGAACATGTGTTGGAGTAATTATAATATTGTTTTTACCTTTAATTACACTATTTTTTTTATTGTGTTAAATAAAAATCAAAAGTTAGTATTCACCAAAAATTATTTTCATATCATTGAATCATATTTTAAAAACTGATGACAACCGTGTCTCTCAGATTTTTGAAATTCAATTTACAGATGCGGTAAAATTACGTAATATGCAAATTTGTAAATGTGCCAAGAATGTCGGTAACAACGTTAAAAAAGTACTATAAAATTTTATATGTATATTATTAATATAAAATTACTCCAATGAATTAAATTGCACTTATATACTTATTATGTATCTATTTTTAATTTATGACAAAATTTCTATTAAAAATAATTATTTAAATGAAAAATCCGGGTTTTATCAACAACGTAGTGTTTTTCACTATTCATCTTAAATTGAATTCCTTCATAGAAATTAAACAAATTCACCCAAAGATAATATTAATGATATAAAATAAAAAAAGGACAATTTTACTAAATTCAAAACATTGAAGTTTCAGTAATTAATTTGAAATTAATTCTTGTTGTTAAAACGAGAAAGTGGGTTTTTTAGATGTTATTGATTGGGATGTGTTTATGTACAATTTAAATATGAAATTACATAAATTTACATAATTTATATTAAATAAAAAAAATATAATTTAATTAATCTTTTGAAATAATAAAATTAATAATTTAACACTAAAATTTTTTTCTAATAAAAAAGTTGATTTCATTAAAATTTAGTATTTTTCACTATTCATAAAAATATGAAAGTTATAAGAAATGTACCAAAAATTTATCCAAAATAAAATTTTATGTCCCTCTTCTAAAGAAGAATTTAATTTCGTTAAATTGGAAATATAATAGTTTCAAATATTGTATTTAAAATGGGTCTCCATTAAAAGGCAGAAAAACTGCATTTTTAAAAAAATACTTCTTTTATCTGAAAAATTGAATATGGTGATATATTAAATCTAAGAAACACAAATTATGAATGTTAAAAATGAATAATATATATATAGAAATAAAAATTTAGAAAATATTATTCATTACAGTTTTTAAAATGGAAAGTTTGGTAGGTCGTGATGCGCTTGAACTCCATGTTGTGTGTAACACAAGCTTTTGAATTACTTTAAAGAGATAATGTACTATGAAATACGGTTAATAAAATTTGGTCTAAATAATATGGAAATGGAAATGAAAAATTGACAACCAAATTATGGATTCTAATAAGATAACATTGGTGGAAATTATAGACACATAATTGGGGGAAAACATAAATATTTATAGGGAGTGATTGAGGTCATCAATCAATAAAAAAGTGAACAATAAATGGATAATTGAGGGCCTTAATGACATAAATCTATGATGATTCAAAATATCACCAGTTCATCAAAATATAAGGAATTATGGTAACACGTTTTTGGTTTTGAGATTATTTCCCTAATGTTTAAGAATTAATTTCTTCATAGAATAAGAAAAAAATAATACTAAACAAGTATAGTTCGATCCATTAAATAATTTCTACAAAAAAAATCATATTTCTATCCGAAAGATAATACAACTCCAAAATATTTCTCTAAACCTAATTATATAGGGTTAAAAAAATGAATTTATAATTCATCTATCATACCATAATTAAAAGTACATTATACAAACATGGACATCACGCAGGACAGTGGTATGTGACACACCCTTGTCTCACTTCATTTGCGGGTTCAAGTATCGCGTCCATGCCAAACGCGATGGGTTGTCACCCGACCTACATGATTTCCTTTTTATAACAATCCAAAAATAATATTATGAATTTTATTAACATTAAACAGTAGTATCCAATGCCCAACATAATCGTTTCCAACATTAAAACTTATCCAAAATACTTTGGTCCAAACTCACAGTCCAAAATTTATAAGGAAGGTCACATAAAATACATGTGAATGCCATCATTGTGTAATCTTTTAAAAAATTGAACTAAACGTAATTACTAGAAAACCATGTTTAATACAGTCATACTTCCTCATACCTTATGTGAAACATAGAAAACTGGATATACACCTTAAATTCAAAAATGGTGAAAACTCCCAATAATGATTGTATGAACTACTTTTTTAAAAACCATTAACTAGTTCCAAGGATGTCAAAAATATTCAATTTACATTATGCAAATCACATATCTCAGTATTACAACCATATTATGGTTTACCTTTCCCCAAACCAGGTATTTTCCTAAATTTTTAACTCACTATTGAGTCAGTTTTCTTAAAACCATAAAATCTCAAATCCTCAATGAAATAGTACTGCAGTACAATCCTTATTTTTAATATAATTCATATAACAAATACATCGTTGATATAACACTCAAATGAGATAAATCAACATTCCAAAAACACCAAGACATTAATTATTCCACATAGACCATAGAAAATATTTTATGCTTGGCCTTGATCGCTTTGATTCTACATAGCTATATTTCCATGATTCTTAGGAAATTTATATGTTTATTTATCAATTTCACTATAGTTGAAACACGTAATGTTTGTATTTTATTTGTTCCCTTGGCATTCTTTTTCATGACGACCATTTTCTACACACATATAATAAACACCCAATCCTTTCAAGGACTTACCAGGGTGATTCATTCCACAATTATCAAATACGGTAAAATCCAAATTTCCATTTTTCCCTTTATCCATCCTTATATATTCCATCATATTATTCAATGGCTTCCCTTAAAATCCATAGGACTCGTAGAATTATTTATATATCTTATTAACACAAGATAATATTTCTTTAAATAATTAGAATACTAGTTAGGCTACTTTCCTTCTAAATGTTGACTTAGGACCATGAAAGATAGTATCCTTCTTACTCTTTGGATCATGCATATTTCTAGAGTTCGCATTCTATTTATTTGTAACCATTTATAAATGACAACATACACTAGGTTAGATCATATCATAATTTATAATAAAAAACTAGTAAAACTATCAACATTTATTGAATATTTTCACACGTCTAGTCTCATAATAATGGTTTATTTGCCGAATAATTTACTCATTAATCATTCATAATGGTAGGTAATGAAAATTTAAATTATCTTAAGAATACCCCTCAAGGGTGTCGAACTAGGTGCACATTAATGCCCATTGTCCTATAACAGGATACCTTTAGTCAATACTAAAACTCCTTGTTGTAGTTTTCAGGCGTAGGTACATTGGTTCTTGAACCACGTCAATGTGGTGTATCTAAATAGGGATGATTTGTTTAGAAAACCCACATAATATCTACATTACCAACTTTTTTTGGTGTTCTGTAATATTCATCAAGGTCTTTCTTATTGTAACGTTTCCTAATTTGAGTTCTTCAAAATATAGTTTCCATGTATATTGTTAAACTTCATCTGATACCAACTATAATTCCCCGACCCTAGATTCATGGAGCCAGTGCATTAATTTAATACATTGGAATGATTACAAGGAATCATGTTTCAAAGGACTGATCTGTTTATCAGTATTGGAAAATAGATTACATACATGAACATTAAATTAAAATTTCAAAAAAAAAAATACAACATTGAAAATCCTTTGATAATTACATTATTCTCATTTCTTAAACCTGCATATAAAACATAATAAAATTCTTGGAATCCTGGGAAAATAAAACATATGAGTGGGGTGAGACTAGATCCTCTATAAGGATAAACAATATAGCATAAGCTATAATAAATAATCTAAATATTTTAGGACAAGGTATAAAATTGAAACACATTCCCTTTAAATATAAAGTTCAGCATAACATGGAAAAGATAAATCAAATAATTCAATTTAAAGATTCACATTGATATTTTACTAGTCAAATAATTACATGTCACAGTAATAACTAATCTCATAATGATGGAATGAATAATGTCAGACATCTTAAAAATAAGTCAAGACCTAATGCCAAAACCCTAAATATTAATTTTGAAAAATCCTTGTTCCAAGACACTATCTTGTCTCATTATACCTACCAATGCATCAAGGGGCTATAGTGGGCCCTTCCCGGCACTTACTATGTCCAATGCATTTTTCATATGAAAATTTTCAAACAAAACATAAAAATTCATTTTAAAACTAGCATACAAAATGTCAATAAAAAAACTATAAACCATGAATTGTATAAAAATAGAACATCCACAGTCAAACATATCATAAATCATTCAATATAACATAAAGTATTATATAATAATAAATTAACATTAGTCAATAATAATATCCTTTAAAGGATGTTGACATAGTTGAAAATGATCAGTAGAACACTTTGAGAGAAATATCCCTTATCTGTGAGATCATATAAAACATAAAAATTTATAATGGAAGAAATTTAAAATATATTTTTAAATAAAACTATCCCAAACAACCTTTAAACTTTTTAATGGAATGAAAATTTTAAAATAGTCATGTCCATAAAAATAAATCCTTAAAATCATTATGAAAACATGGACATTAATTAAAAAGATTTAGAATAATAAATCATTAATAAATTTAAAATGATGATGATGCTAAAGATACCATTCCTGAAAAACATAAATAGTCATTTTGATTTTTTAGGAAACAGGTAAAATGATGATAAATATGTCCCAAAAAATACTTACACATAAATAATCTCATATAATAATGAGATTGAATAATTAACCATTACCTCGTACTTCCCTTTAGTAGACAGTACATTTATCATCTTGTATAATGACCACAATATGTTAATAAATTATACCAAAAAATTATTAATATTTATGATAGCATATATTATTAATTTGTGACTTTATACCACCCATTTAATTATAATTTTTATGTTAAAGTAACATTTCACATAATAATATATTTTTTATTGTACGTGTTTTAATTTTTCATTATGGATAGTATAAAATAGATATTGATTTATATACTTCTAGAATATAGAAAATTATTTATATATCATATATATTCAAAATATAAAAATTTATAATATATAGATATATGAAATAGAAACATCGTTCATGGAGATTATAGTCTATACGTACGCATGAACACTGTTTCTGTTTTCTTATCATATAATATGGATGTAAGTAAACTAAATATATTTATCACTATAAATATATATTATTCCAGTAGAAATTTTATTTCATATATCTCGTACATAATAAATATATATATTTCTAAAAAAATTCTTGATTGGTGATCGCATTAGATGAATCTCATCACGTCGTTGAGACGATAATCTGTATGAACACACGCGTGATAATATCATTCTATCGATGTTAAGATAGTGTTTAATTTGATGGTATATTCTATATAAATAATCATTATCATTTTATATTGATTAAATTAATTAATTTTATTCCTTATTATAGAAATCTATATAATGTAGTGTTGAATAACAAACTACACCACGACGTGGAGACAGTTGGCTGTATGTACGCCTGTATGGTGACTTTGTCAAGCATTGGATGGATTGTAGAATGAATATGGTTTTAAAATATTTTTTATACCATCTATGTATGTAAAAGGTTATGTAGTTAATATTTTAGTATTGAAATAACAAATAAAGAGGAATTGGAAGAAGAAGAGAAGAACATAGAAAGAGGTGTTGAAATAATTACCTCTTCTTCGGGTGCTTCCTTTTGATTTGAAAAAAGGCCTCCTTAGGTAAGATTTATGATCAATGTAAGGCCTCTATGATAAATTCATGTTAACTGGGAGGATATTCAAGGAGGGTTTGGCTGAGACAAATGTCTATGGAGGGGTGAATTTAATAGAATGGTATGATCGCTTTTATTAGAGAGGTGAGGGGCACATTAGAATGAGATTGAAATATTAATTTATTATATAATCATTTAAGTTTTATAATATCTTAAAATAGATTTACTTATAGGATAAGGTGGGTATGTGTCTAAATACTCTCAAATAATAGGAATTAGACACGTTTAGGTCACTATATTAACCTTATTTTTAGATTTTACTCGTATTTAAATTGTTTAACTTTTAACATGTCTCCATGTATATTTATATTACATGGTAAATAAACATACAATGAAATTTCAAGTGAAACTAAAGTAGTTCATTAATGACATATATATTATTATATACGTCCTATGGCCGAATCATAGATTTTTAGAGATATCATAAAATTTAATAAAATAGTATTTCTTTTAAAAACACATTTATTTAAATTTTGACACTTATTTGTATTTGACTTTTTGATAAAGTCTTCACAAGATAATTAATTATAAAAAATACATTGAATCAACCCTAACATGTCATATTAACTTATAAAATTAGTTGATTGTATTAAAAGTCTCAAATTACATTTATTTTGATATTTATAAAATCAATTATTTTAATCATTCATTAATGAGGAAATTATTACATAATCATTGTTTCATACATAAATTTAGTCATTAAATGTATAAAAATTATAAATAATATACCATGATGTTGAAAATGATTTTATCTTTCAAATGAATATTTATAGTTGAATTTATCTTTTGTGTAACTCTCTATTAAAAAAAGTTTAGTTAATAAAATTTTAATTTAACACTTTTAACACTTCATTAAATAAAATATAATAAATGTTCAAATCTAATCCATGTTGATCAAAACGGATCATATTTTTTTCCTAGGTTTTATTTTGGTCGAAATAAATTTTTCAAAAAGATTTAGGACATGTGTTTGGTTAATTATAATATCATTTTTACCTTTAATTACCCTAATTACTTTATTCCATGGTAAATAAATATCAAAAGTTACTATTCACCATTAATTATTTTCATCCCATTGAATCACATTTTACATACTGATGACTACCGTGTCTATCATATTTATGAATTTTAATTCACAGAAGTAGTACAATTACATATTAGGCAAATTTTCAAATGTGGATAGATGGTCGGAAAAAGATGATAAAAAGGATTCATAATTTTTTTTATGTATAATCATTTTATAAAATGACTCCAATGAATTAAATAGGACTAATATATGTATTATGTATCTTTTTCGACTTTAAAAATTTTAATTAAACATAATTATTTATATTAAAAAAATCAATTTTTATCTACAATGAAGTGTTTTTCACTATTAATCAAAAATTGAATGTCATCAGAAAAATCCAAAAATTCACCCAAAGATAATTTTGATAATCTCAATTAAAAAACGATTTAAATTTAAAAAAATTTGAAAACATATAATTTGAAGTAATTAATTAAAAATTAATTCTCGTGGTCAAAACCAGAAAATGGGGTTTAAAGAAGTTAAAACTAAAAAAATATTGACATATTTTTATGTACAATTTAAACATGAAATTACATCCAATGACCTAAATTATATTAAATGTTAAAAATATGATATAATGATACTTTAAAACCACTCAAATTAATAATTTTACAACAAAAATTATTTATATTAAAAAAGATGGGTTTTTATTAAAATTTAGTTTCATCACTATTAATCAATATATGAAAGTTTTCATAAAAGTACCAAAAACTTTTCCAAACATAATTTTTTTCCCAATTATAAATAATAATTTATGTTCATTAAATCTAATAAATTAAAGTTTCAAATATTTTACTTAATAATAGTCCTCCGTTAAAATGTGAAAAACCAGCGTTTTTTGAAAAACACATCTAATATATAAAAAATTGCATTTGTCCTTATATTATATCTATAAAACACAAAAGATGAATTTTAAAATTATATAGGACACATATAAAATTAAAAATGTGGTTAATACCATTCATAATAGAATTTTAAATGGGTATATTGATAGGTCGTGATGCACATGAACTCGGTGTTGCTTGTAGCGCAGAGTATTGAATTACATTAAAGAGATAACGTACTATGAATTACTGGGGTGTTTCAAGGAAATAATCTTTCAGGTAATACTGACTGAGGTCCATTATGTCAATGACGACTCTTATCTATATGTTGTCCTTTTTGACAGGGACTAGGTTTTCCAACTATATCATATACTGGACTTCCAAAATGAAGTTATCTTTGATCAGTTTGTCAACTTCGACATCAATTTTGGTAGCATGTGTCATGTGGGTCCTTTTTTGAGTGTTCTTATTTCCACGATGGTCTTCCTATAGAGCCATGTGATGAGTGGAAACATCAATATCGAGGCATGGAATTTCTATGTAGATCTAGGAAAAGACATCTCAGTTCTTCTATAGGATGGTGGTATATACTTCTTACTTTTCAAAAGGCATAGCACAATAATCATAGATTTCTGCGAGTCATCTTTGGGGACCAATTTTATCTCCATATGTTCATTGATTATGGTGGGGACACCTTATTTGAATGTGGGAGGGACATCTTTGAGGTATTATTCTTCGTATTCACACTCTACGTCTTCTTCTTCCTCTTATGTTTGAGAGAGGACTCTCGAAATAAACTCTCTAACCATAAGAGAGGAATAACAACTCCAATTTATGGAGACATAAATATCTCCTTTTTCCATAGTTGAGTATGGAGAATTCTCTAAAGAGGATGGAATTTCCATGATTTCTTATAGTTGAATATCATTGTCATCATTGGGACAAGTGTGCTTACAAATGTCTTTATAATTGGTGGACAGAATGAAAATCATGCAGATGGATGTGTTTGTGTCTGAGATTGAACTAATGTACTCAACCTGGTTGATGAGTAATACAAACTCATACTAGATCCATTTGAGGGGATTGTTGGGATCTATTTGTAGTCCATTTCGGGTAGTGACCCAATCAATATCATCATCCAAAGACTACTTCTCCATTGGTTTTTAGAACCCATCATCGATGTAATGATTCTCATAGGATTTGAGCAGCGATTTATCAGTATGAAATGTCCCATTTGACTCCATCAGTGCAATATTTGATACAATGATGGTATAATAATGGATTTTTCAGCATCCTGATGCAGTTAAGGCCTACCCTATAGGATGACGAAGGCTGTACAATGATGCCCTAACAAAATCCTGGAATCATACATGAGGTCACAAAGCCACATTTTAAGCATGATTTGTAAAAACTGCATTTATTCACTTATTTCATATCCCTGTGGAGTTGTGGTGCAGGATGTCTGACAATCCTCATCATAGCATAACTGAAGATGTGTTCGCTGTGGGAGGAGGTTGAATCTAGATCCATTGTCGATGGAATTTCTCTAATCATCAAGGGTTTTTATCTTTCTGGACCCATATAATTGTTTTATGTGTCCTTGCATGATGGTGTCTTCATCCTTATCTTTGAAGGAGATGACAACATGGCATTATTAAGGATTGTTATTTGTCCGATAGACATTGGCTACCACAATATTATCTTAAAATTCATGGGGACTTAGTAAGGTTTAGATGAGTGTCTCCGTAAGGTCTGCTGATAGACTCAAGGATTCCAGGATCGATAGCTTTTCCGGTATTAAGGCTAGATTTTCGAGAATATCATATTTTTTATGAAAATGTTGGCCCTTCCTATCATGGGGATATTATTTCATGGGAGATTTAGGCACTTGAGGTTGGGAAATAAATTATCTGACCATTTTGACAGGGGCTGATGGTGCCTTAATGCTTTCTGAGTTCGGCCAAACTAGTCTGTCTACATGCCATGAGCGATTAGACATATTTTGTTCCTACGACATATACTAGATTACTATTGGGATCATATTTTTCTATCAGGGGAATATGAACATTCTTGTTCCTGTTGAGTCTGTTGGGAGGTCCTTTCATGTGTTTCCACTATGTTAAGGGTTTGAGTTATGGTATGGTCGGGGAATTGACTCATGCCCTGATCATACCTTCCGGGAAACCCTTAGACTCTGAACACTCTTCCGCTGACTCTATGGTCAATCATGGGAGATTTGGGTTCACGGCTAGTGTCCCCATTAGAGAAGGGGTCCATCAAGTGCATGAAATTAATGGAACAGAAGACAATTTCTTTATCTGGAAATGATTCTGTCTGAATGTCTTCTGATGATGGTGTCGTTTGGTGGGGTGGTGCTGGTTGTTTTGTTAACAGGGTAATTCCCATATTTTCATGCTTTCTGGAATGATGTTTGATAGTATCAATATTGGTTTCATCTTTGTTGTAGGTTCATATTATTTCACATTCCTTCTTCCTTATCACCCCTCAGAGGATTGTGGGGATTGGTGGTTTCTTCAACTATGCCTGTAGGATGCCATGGGCTTGGTTGAATGTTTTATGAGTCATCAAACTATCAATTTTTTATCCTTTTTTTTCTGATGACTATTTTATATTCTTATTCCCCTCTTATGTCTATGGTGGAGACATACAGTAGTTGTACTGCTGGCCGATCCTATATGACTTTTCCAGAATCCACCTTCTTGTGCAGGAGGTCCTTGATGATGAAGAACTCCTGGCTAGTGTGTCCCATTATCCAGTGATTCAGAAAACAATTTTGATGGTCATTAAGACCCACTTCATCAGCCTGCTTTGGCTCTTGGAGTAAGAGAAAGCTGTATGTCATTGCGACTATGGAGTAGCCACATAATTGGTCATCTCCAAATTAGTAATAATTATTTCTCCATTCCTTGAACTAATTACATTTTGCACCATTTTTCTTATCTTACCAATTTAGGGGTTTCAGTTGGAGTCTTGGGGGTCCTATATGGTTCGGAAGAGGCCTGCAAATTGGATCTGGTGCAGGTTGTGGCTTCACTGTGATAGAATCAGCTTCATCTTTTCCCATTCTTTTCCCTAGGACCGCTAGGGCCACGTGAGACTTGAGATTTTTTTTTCTATATAGAGTTTTCTATCCTTTGACCAATGGTGGAGAAATATCAAAACCAAAATTTGTATTTTACTGGGATGACTGGTGATTTCAATTAATCATAGAGATTATCAATGCTAAAAGAGATCATTTCATCCTGGGGGAGAGGCGGGTTCTGGGATTAAGTCAGACAACTCCATCTAGAAATGAAGTATAAAACACATTTCTTCCCTTGCTGCTTGTAGTTCAGGAGATTACTGACTATTGTATGAGGTAATGCCACACTGAACTGGAAGTGAAACTATAAAACGAGGTCCTCATAGCATATTATTGAGTTATCAGTAAGATAGTATAACACACGAAAACTAAACCCTGCATATTTTTCATGAAGAACCTAAGTTTAAATACTTCTTGCTGTACGGGGTTCCCATCATTGGATCTCAATAAGATGTGTAATTCACTCAATATTGTTCTAGATCACTTGAACCATTGAACATTAGGAATAAGGGGTTCCCAATTTTTGGTGGTGGCATAGTTTTGCTCACCCAATCAGGTTAAGGTCTATGTTTTGGTTGTATCAGAGCACACCTCCATACCATGGATTCTAGTTGAGATGTTAGTTGATTGAAGGAATTCATGTTCCCTTGATGTATATCCTACCAGACTTGATCATGGGAGGGTGCATTAGGGGCAAAGTTGGATGTGATGGTACTTCTAGTATTTGATGTATATTCCCTGTTAGGGGTATCTTTTATGGGTGTTATTAAATGTATTTTGGAATCATTTCCAATATTGGTAAGTCTTGATGACCTCTCAGGGCTGAAATCATGTATACTGGGGGTCCTTGTACTATATTGTATAAGAATCTGAGCATAGTTTCAATTACCATTATGAGTTCCTATGGATGGGGATCCTCTTTTAGGAGTACTTATTGACATTATGTTTAAGGAACTCATCCTAAAATATAGCTCCCACAACACATCTTGGAAATAATTCTCCCATGCTCTTTAATATCTTCATGTAGTTTGGAAAATCATTCCTTGAGCATTAGTGACACACTATTAGGGGGAGGAATAGTCGATTCATGAAAAAACATGGATTTATTATTCTCCTTATTTGGGATTCATGAGAGGGGTATTAATGGGTTTGAAGAGGGTTCAACCAAATTTAAATCATCTCTTAATTTCCAGGTATGCACTCCAATAGACTCGGTGTGGGCCACATTCAGGAGGGAACCATATTGTTTTTCATCCCCTCCATTTTTATTATTTCCCATGAGATATATTGCGATAACTTTCACTATGTTCACTTATGAATACTACATCAGGATTAGTGTTCTGAGTTCCAAATGCTAGGAAAGATTCTTGCATTCTATGGTGTAATTTCTCCTTCAATTCTGTGGTATTCTTTGGGTGTCTTGGTGGAAATTGACCCAAAGGGAGCCCAAATATGACCTCACAATATGTCATCATCTAAGAGGGTACAAACCACATGATTAGGTGGAATGGGTGACATTTATACTCAACATCCTTTCAAGACGGGAGAAGAAAGATGTCCACTGTGTGGGAATTTGTGGAAAAAATTCCCCAAACCCTGTGGGATGAGGTTGCTCCCATTATCCTATTGATGGATTGTGGTCTTGATTTGTTCATATTAGAGGGGGATTTTGAGTTATAAATTCCCCCATCCCTACATACTAATGGTTCCCCCAAATTTTAGTGGTGGGAGTCACTATTTCCACCTTATTTATTTCACACACATCTGTATGGGTGTAAGTCGGGTATTGTGCTGGGTTTGCACTTGATTTATTTTCATTTGTAGATATGGGAACAACATTCTAGTTGGATTCCTTGAAGTGTGACGCCTACTAGAAGTTATCAGTTTCCACTCTCCAGAGCTTCACGATGGCTTCATCTCGTCCGGCCTGATGCTTTTGAGACTTACTCAAGGCCAATTCTTGTTGAGCATTCTCTATCTCATGAGTATGGATTGCATTTGATTGCAGCCTTTTTGTAATGAAATTTAATGATGTCATTTCTTATGAGGTCTGCAAGATGGGATGTGGTGTGATGTGTATATCACTTTATTTTTTATATCCCAGTATATGAACTCCTGACGAGGCATCACAGATGAGGCAACACAACTTTGGTTGCACGTGGAGACAAGCTAGTACGAGGTTTTTATTTCACCTTTTTGAATGTGGCCACTATGCAGACAGGGGGGGGGGGCTTCTAATTCTATTATACAATGAAGCTATCCAAATATGTTTACGTGATCTACATACCATTCATAGGGATAGAACATTTATTTTAGCTGGTGGAGAGTTATTCAGATATTTAAGAGAATATTATTCATACATTACATATACGAATCCATGGGTATGTTGATGTGAGATGAGGTCATGGGCCAATACATCCCATGTATATTATCCTTATCTATTTTTATTCACACAAGAAACATGTCATGTTGTTGTTATTATAGGGACATTGCCACATGATATTCTTAGATTTACCACTTCTTAATGTTTTTGTTATATTTAGTAGGGATGGTAAGAGCCTCGTTAATATGTTAGCGGTGTGGGGGTGGCTCAGAATAAGAGCATTGACCTGGACTGTCCTCTAGTTGAGAATGGATATCACGCCTCATATACAGAGTGTCTGATGTGCCTGACTCCATTTTTTCAAGTGCCTCGGTGTACGTGGGCTTTCTATCATTTGTCCTTGCCAGGAGAGGACCTTATTTATAGTGTGAATTTTTATTGCTAGAAGATGCTTTGAAATCAGTGCTGAAATGTAGAGGGCTACCATAAAATATTGAATCCTCACCATAGGGAGTGTCCCTACAATGTATACCATGGGGAGGAACTTCAGTGAGGGCTATAGTTATGGTAGGACTTTCTTGCGGCTTTATGTCACTGAGTGGAGGTCCATCTAGATGACTACTATTATTTCATGGAAAACTATCACAACTTCATAATGGGCTATAGGGAGAATTTATGTTGTGTAAATATCAGGGAGGGACTTCAGGATGTACTAAAATGAGGGGAGGACATTCTCGTTTCATGATGTTACTATGGGGATGGACTTCACAGAATCTACCATTATTGGGAGGGACTTCGCAGTGGTTGACATAATGGTGAGGACTACCATTATGACTTGTTGTCCGATTTCTAGGAGAAGAATATAAACAATTTATACCCTGGGAAGCACAATTAGGGTGGATGGCAGAAAAGAGAGCACCTTCCTACTATCTGATCTTCGATTCTAGGAGAGGTTTATCCCGACATGCATTAGGAGATAGTTTATTGTGATTGATCATTCGTAACCCATATAGTAAGCCCCCGTAGGTGCTCTAGGGAGGACGATCAGTGCTACTGGTAGAAATATTGTGGGGAAGGCAATCCCAATCACTACTACCACATCAAACTTTTTTTAACGGGATTCCATGGGCTTGATCCTTAATTGATATATACTCAATGGTGTTAAGGACTCTAGTTTCGAGAAGAGTTGGATCATGTATGTGTCCTTCATTTTTCTGTTTCCTTTAATGTATTTATTTTTTTGGCTCACTCTTGTTGGTAATCGAGGATGTCTACTATTGGTAACAACCTTCATATATGGTTCCCTATTTTGTTAGATCCTATGATGCCATCGGGATATGCTAACGAAGGTCTTTAGTTCTAGAGGGGATATATGATTTCCCTAGAGATGCCACAAAGTTAGACGGTTGTCCCTCAATTGAAAAGGGTATTTCATACGGATCTGTTTGTCCATCTATTTTTGGATATTATTATCAACACTCCTGGATAGAAGTAAGGATTGATAACTAGTTTGGAGCGACTAACCCATTTTGCAAGTATGTCACCCCATTCAAGGAAAGTGTGTAGTGGGACATGTTCCTTAACTATGTCATAGATTCAATGTTATCTTTACATGTTTGGAGGACATGATCTAGGATCTATATCTTATAATCCATCATTTTTAGGATTTTTTGTGTTATATCTTTTGCTGGAACAGGTATGAGGGCCCATTCTAATGTTGGAGGGGTTTTTACTGGGTCCGGACCTCAATTGGTTTCATATATATACTGACGGTTATCATGTTTTTTGAGAGAGGAATGAGTCATCCACCAGTTGTCTACCCCGGTTGCCCCAATATTTGACTGTTGGAATTCATTTTTACAAGAAATAATTTGTGAATACTCTCTTCCAGTTGTATTTGTCTCATAGGATTGATGTTCATCCTCATGAATCTGACTTTGGAGATGTTTTTTCACCTCCCAATTTGAATGGAGGGTATGAAATGCATCAAAAGATATTTGTGCATGACAATAGATGATTTCTATCTTATTTGGTTGATGAGCTACTTGTACATCAGCAGATATTTTCATCTATATGTAATTCATCTCTCTGTCTTCAAGGAGGGACCTGTGAGAACTGGAAGGGTTGTACATTTGCTCGTATTATGCCACCCTATTCTATGATGGGTTTGAGTGGAGGGAGAAAAGTTGAATGTCTACCCATTTAATATATCCATGTTCTTATGGTGGAGTTCCTCCTCGAGAATTAGGGTTATATCATGCTCTTCATTGTCTGTCTCCCTCCCTTGGTGGGTGTTATGAGGGGCTCATGCCTTTTGGAAATCAGCAGGTGACCTTGGCATAATATCCTCTTAAAAATGAGGATACATGTTCATCTGGTTTTGGCGGCAACACTCTCAGGTAGGATCCTGTGATTAGGACCTTCTGTAGCTGGGATGATGTCATCAGTATGGAAATCATCTACCTCTTTGAGATAAGGGAGGTAATTGTTGTAATTCCCTGGGGATGAGCTCTTGAAACGATTGAAGATGACCACATGGGCTAACTTGTGCTAGGGTGCCTATCGCTGCTGAGGAGGAGGCTGGTGAGATTTAATAGATTATGAGGATTTTCATGTAGCCTCAATAGTAGGGAGTGTACCATTTTTGTGGTAATCTATAATCTGCCTGTTGGATTCCAATCTTTGAGATTATAGGTTAGCGAGGGAGTCCGGCTCTTTATCAGGGGATCATATTCTTATGGGATTATTGAGGTGTATGTCTGCATTGTTTTTCAGGATGACATTTTCATCAAAGATTACTCTACAGGAACCTGCAACATATATATGACATAAAAAGACAACAAAAACCACATCAATGTTTCATCTTTTTATTATATTCGTATTTAACAATTCACCTTTTCCACCCCCTTTTTTTATGTGCGGAAAAGGGGCCCAAGTGGGATAAAACCACCACCATTGTTGATTATTTATAGTGGGTTCACCCTTTCACATTCGACCTGAGGTCATTCTTGGTGACATTTGGGGAGTAAATTCAAAATGGTCTAATGGGTGACAGCCATTTGTCCTTGTTTATAGATACTTTCATATTCAAATATTTATTTTCAGCCCGATCTTCACCATTATCATTTAGGGGTATTGGATTGATTTTGTAAGAACTATTATTTTTATCCATTTCGCATTATGAAGGAGCTGCCTTAGTCTAATGGTCTCAGTGGGTGATTGCATAGGGATAATTATTTTACCAATTGGTCCTCTTTGGATATTACTTCCTTAGATGGTCTCCAACAGGTTTATTTATGGAGCCAAGAATAACCAACATCCCTAGTATCCATGATTCATGGTCCGACATTCCAAAGGTACATGCTTGTTGGATGAGGATTTGGTCAATGACACTTAAGGACTCCATTTTTCATGAGGATGGGTGGTTGGGCTCATCACAAATTTTGGCGGGAATTATTTCATATTCTGGGACTCTCTTATAGATTTAAGTCATGTTCATATGTTTATTGCCCCTGGTTCATTCTCAAAGAGTTTATCCATGAGCTACCCTAGAGTCACATGTTCATCATGTATATAAATAGATTTGATGTTACAAATTAAATGATGAATTAAGACATGAAATATGTCACTCTAAAGATTATCATCATCCATGAAATATTGAAGGTGGTTTGATGTTGGGGTTGGATCCATAAGATAGGCTTCCAATGTATCCTCATGAGTGGAATCAAATCCCAAATTGTCTGGATAACATTCAGCCTGGACCTGGGAGGAGGCCCATTTGTTGGTCGAATAATTGGCCAAAACCTTTTGGAAGGTCACCCCAACAACTTTAGGCCTTAAAGATGGAATCCTGCATATCCTCGTTTGAACAGGATTTAGAGTTCTCTTAGTTGAATATATGAGGTTTATTTTGAGGATGTTTTAATCATCACAAATCTCTACACCCATGTGAGTCATACTCGGTGTGAGAAACAAGATGATGTGAGAGATTCATCCAACCACACATATTACCTCCCACTGATGGATGAGTTCGCGCCTCCAACAGAAGAAGCCAATGCTATGGAGGGAGAGGGCATAGAGTGAGGGTCTTTCAATGTGGGATGACGTTGGAGGTCATGTGACTCGAATATCATAAGCTTGGGGACTTACCTCAGTGGGAGTTCGCCATGATGTGTTATGGGAAAGGGGAGAAATGTTACTTCTCATGGATAGAAAAAGCAATCATGATCCTTTTGACTGATTTCCATTCCTCGTTGAATTGAAAAGAATGTGACCTTCCTTGATCCATAGAATGGGTAGGTTCACATCCGCATTCCAATGTTGGAATTTGGGATACCATGGGAATGTAGACTTAGGGAAATTCTGGGGGTCCGAACCATTATGTGGAAAACCTATGGGAAATTACTTACATTGAGTATGCAGTCTTAGATAGGCATGCTGATTTTCCTAGTGATTTGATCATACTGGTCAGGTGTCTTTAGAGGAGGATTTCACCAGATTCCGGTGGACAGGTTCACAAAGGAGCTATGGAGGACTGGATGGTAATTGAGGGGTAAGTTTGGAGTTGGAGGGAAGGACACCTAAAGATTACCCATTCCATGAACTGATTTCTCAAGCGGGGTGGGGGAACCCCTCATACCATATTGTTATGCAGTTAGAGGGGTCATCTTCATACTGATGAAGTACGAGAACATAGGTGTGGACCACCGCGTAGCAATGTGGTTTCCGGTCCTAGATGTTGTTTTAAACTCCGCATTGGGTTCCACCTATGCACTGGTGTAGTACACAGTGTAGGGTTATATCTACATAGCGATGCACTATGCGGAATGATGTATTGAATAAGGTTCATGAAACCTATTATTTTAAGGGATTTCATCCGTGAGGAATTTATGGTTCAAAACAGTGCCAATTAGGATCACAGTTCACGTATTTTTGTTAAGTTACTTCTATTTATGTTCTTTGGCTGGTTATACATGTTGAAACATGATTTTTAGTTTTCACTTCGTTGATGATTCGAAAACGAAGTTGAAACCATCTCATAATTATTTCTTCCAACCTCTAGGGTCTCATCCGTTATTTCATCATCTGTCCCATTTCACTTCCCCTTGTCATCCTTTGGTAAAGAATTATGGAAATCATATATGTGAAAATATAACACCATTTTGGAAGGTCCATGAATATATATCTCAACCCGTGATGGGATCAGTCAACCAGGGGTTGTAGAGGATGTGGTTTGTAGTTCGTGGTTTGTAGAGCCATATAAGCTTACTTCATTTGGGAACTGCTGAGTTCGAAAGATGGTATTCAAATGGAATTCTGATGCCCTATTTCACTAACGACATGGTTCACAGTGTCCTGGGTAGGCTGGCCATCACCCCACAAGCTAGCACCTAGTGAGTCCTTCCGTGAATCCATGGTTCTCAGTTCACGTACCCTGCGAACCTTTCCAGGTGACGGTAGTCAATTTGTTAAAACTCTTGATAATTTTTATTTTTCAATTATATTCTCAATATTTCATTTTTATTTGCATCCAATTTCTTTTTTGGACCATTGGGAATGTTTACTACCTTATGCAAAGTTCTTGTGGGAGTATTTTCTTCCATTTGTGATGTTTTCCGAACCCTACAAGAACTTTTCAATAAAAATCAATAATATTCACAATTCATTGAAAAAACAATTTTTTCATAATATTCTATAAATTTAAATATAATAAAAAATTTAAATTTAAATTATAAAAATTATGTTCATTTTCTTCATATAAATATTCCAAAATATTTAAAAATTAATTTAAATATATGTTGGAAAAATACACTACAACTGATTTTTAGAACAAATACACTTTTAAGAATAACACATGATTTATTATTATCTTATTCCTTGAATGAATATTAGAGGAATAATAAAAAAAATATATCATTAAAATTATTCACTGTTAGTGATTAATTTAATTTATTAAATTAAAAAAAATTTCTCATGAATAAAAATATCTTTTCATAAAAAACATTTATTTTAATATCAAATTCTTTTTATTTTTTTTATTTCTAATCAATTTATTTCTAATGAATTAATTTATACTAGTTTAAACCATATTCATTTCATAATTTAGTTTGTCATATTCATAGCCTCAAATTAAATGTCTATGTTATAGCAGTATACTATATTATGGTTCATTTAGACTAATTGTTGTGTGTATCAAAATCTATCCCAAGGATTAAATTTATATAAAAAGGAATATACAGTAAAATATCAGGCTCTTAAAATCATTGTGTGTATATAGTGTGAATTATCCTGGATTATAGGTCATATACAACATGTTACATTGTGTGTGATTTGATAGTAGCCACCCACAACACATGACTTAACACATGGTGTGTATTCCAGGTATAATTTTACACATTACAAGATGTGTACATCATGGTACATTCCATTTATAACATGTCTAATCTGGTTTCTTGGCTGATAGTTTTTATGTGGTGTGTATTAATTAAATGATATGTAATTTTTCAATAAATGTTTTTATTCCCATAGGGAAAAACTAAGTGGGTATACATGGTGTGTACGCTATCTACATGTCATGTACCATTATAATTTCAAGTTCCAATTATAATTCAATACATGGCATGTATTGAAACCATATACCAAAAACCCCACATGATGTGTCCTGATTTGTGAAACTAATCATGTTATATTGGATATTTGGTACATGGAATTCACATTTCCATTACACTTTGCATGTTTTTGTCATGTTTCTAGAATCTTCACACCTCCAGATGAGTACTTTGAGAATTTGTTATTTTTTCTCTACCTGATCTTGGTCCAATGAATATGGATGATCATTATATCTCAAAATTCAAATTAAATAAATAAAAAATAAAATGATCTTTAAAAAAATCATAATTCATTAATTATTAACAAATAATTATAACTTAATATGTGATTTATCTAATAGAATATGATGCTCTGGGGGAACATCATAAGAGATTTGAATTTTGACCAATAATGGATAATTTATTCTAATAATCCTTCGAAGTGAACAATATTAACCCCGAATGATTCAAAGAGTCATATATATTTTATAATTAACTTATAAACAATAAATATATTTTCTTTCATTTATTTATTTTCTGACGAGTCTTCCTGACCATCTTTTCATACAATCATTATGATAAGGTGTCCAAATTAGTACTCCTCTATTGGAATCCACACTTTCTTTATGAATATCAGAATTCCACTGTTGGAACTCCAAGTGCTAGTGTGGAGGAATTGATCATATTATGTAGATTTTCATTGATCTCAACTTGAATCTCTTTGACCCTGAAGGATTCTCCCATGTTCTCTCAGCCTTAAGATGGTTGAGGAGGATTTTAGTAACTTATTCAGGACAAAATTATTGATAAAATTAACAATGATCTTGAGAAGATTCCCTAGATAGAAATGGTGTGTGCCAAAATTCAAAAAACAGTAAAAATAATTTAATATGGATTATATATATAGGTTTAGAGAATTATTTATTATTCAAAGGCTGTTAACTAATATCTATATTCTATGTAAACCCCCAAAAAGTAATTATTGTATTATTATTTCCATGTATTTTTCTAACTCATATACAATTTAAATATAATTTGGTTTAATAAATAATTATTTATTTATTTAATTTTAATATATTATTTCTATTTGGGCCCCAAACATGGATTTTCAATCCTAGTTGAAATTTATTGAACCTTTAATAATAAATATTTTTTCCAAAAAAAAATCAAAATGTTATTCATTCAGAAAATAAATAAACAAAAAATTAATTTTATGACCTGTGAATAAATATTTATTTATTATTATACTCTAATATATTTCTATAAGATTTATATATTGATTGATTTTACGGTATCAATCGTACATGAATAATTAATGTTCCTTAGTATTGAAATACAATTTATTCTATATAAAATTATATTATAATCTAATTGAGATTCAAGACACACTTAGTGGGTGGGCCTCTAGGAATATTTCTCAGTGGCATTAAGTGAGTTGGCATAAAGTCTAACATTAGCATCTGAAAACATGTCAAGAAACCTAGAGAGTTAGATATTAATATTGAAACCACAATAAACACATCTAAATTCTTATTTTGTAATATAATCCCTTCATCTTGATGCCTCATCATGTAGGTTTCAATTTTATATCATCAACCTATAAATTGGAATATCATTCCTTGACTATCTAAAACAATCTTATTGATAAATCTCCTAGGAAATAGAATTAAGATAATAGTTATATATCAATAAAAGAGGATAAGATATCATCTTTTAGTCTAGTGAGGGATAAATCCTTTCTTAAATTATTCAATTAATCTGATATCACATATGAGAAGAATACTCATCCACTTATCTTAGATATTATGATGTGTGAAACAACATGATAAGAATACTCATCCACTTAAGATAATCTAACACTTAGAAATCCAAAACAACACTTCCATCTTTAAAAAAAATCATCTAGATTGTAAGATATATGTTTTACAATACTATCATAGAACATAAGGATTATCATCATAGAGAGGAATAATTTTTATATTTTGATTTGAAAATTACTCTTTTTACATTATCACATTAGTATTATTCCGAATAACACTCATCAAGTGATAAAATATTTATTAATATCCATGAATTTGAATAATCATGTAATCCAAATTATAATGTATGTTGGGTTTATGGAACCAACTACAATAAAAATGTTTCCAACATTTATAAAATGGGTGACTCATGATCCCTCATGATGATTGTCTATAACGGGATAGTTGATAAGATGTAAATTTTGACTTTTTAAAATTTATATTTTGTTCATTATTCGACTGTAACATCACAAAATAGAAATTCATTATTTAAAGACCACACTTGTGGAAATAGTTCACCCAAATAACCACATTGGATCTAACTCGCACATAATATTTTTTACTCATGCTCAAAAAACATGAATGTAATGAATAAATAATATAATGTAAAAGAGAAAATAGATTTATTATGACTATATTTACATCCTAAATGAACAAAAAAATCATTGAGGCTTTGATTTATACAGAAAAAATATAAATTCACAATGAATAGATATACATGTCGATAACTGCATTCAATTATTGTGTAAAACCTCAGCAAAGTGGTCTTATGTAACATACCCGACACGATTCTCCCTCACTTGACTGAGACAAGTGGGATATTACACCTCAAGCAAGCCTCCTTATGTTGCAATGGATTTTAAATAAATATTAAGGTGTATAAAATTTAGTGGGATGACTATAGCCTCTATAAATGCTTCCAATAATAGGAGAAATAAAATAAATGATCAAGAATACAATTCCGAGAAGAAAAAACAAAATTGGAAGAAAATGAAAAATCAGATAATAATAGTGACATGTAATGACAAGTGGAATGTAGATAAATGATTTTATAAAAGTCATACAAAAAATAGAAATAAATTAATTGATAAATAAGACACCGTAGGCCCAACCGTGTGCCCAATTTTGGTCCTATGTCAGAGCTCCATCCAATCTACTAATCAATCAATCATTTCAAGGACCTTTGACTATGTCTACACCTACAACAATGACATTTTCCAGGGTTCCAATGACACCCAAATAGAGTGTGAGTACAAATAAACACATTCAAATCCACAAGCTATAATCATATTCATCTTATTTTAATAGTTCATGAAATAGAATAATAACAAAAACATAATCCAAATATTAATATTTGGTACTAAATAAACCATCCAACACTCAAGATCATGGGTGATTCTACGATTAGAAAAAACTACACCAGATTAATTAAAATGTTTCTCTACACATGTTTCAGAAACATTCCAACCATAACCATAAATCTATAATCTGTACTCCAAACTCCACATATGGGTACATTCCATATATACATTATAAGAAGATTTTATAGAATAGGTATTATCATTATAAAATAACTAGATAGATCCCTATAAGAATTACAACATAACCAGGAAGATCCCAATATGAATTACAAAATAATCGTTATGATACCTAAATGAATTAACACATAGATGGGAATATGCCTATAATAATTAAAACAGAACTAGGTAAAGCTCTATAAGAATTACAATATAACTAGGAAAATCCCTATAAACATTATAGTAAAAATTAGATGTTCCCTACAAGAATTACGACATAACTAAAAAGGACCATATATGCATTACAACATAACCAGTTAGATCACTACAATCATTACACCCTATTATACATGTCATCATATTACTCAATGATTAAACATCACATTACAATTTTGAAATCATTTAATCCTTTTTTCTAAGTTAAAAAGGATCATAAATAATTATTATATTTCATTTTCCCATAACAAGTGATCCAAATTATATTTTTAAAAAAGTTATGTTCATCCATTATATGATATTATCCCACATCCATAAACATGCCAAATATACCACATGAAATCCACAAATTACATTATCAATATAAATATCACAATTACAATGTTTTGTTAATTCCATGTTATTCCATTTCGCATGACAAAAATACAAATTTTTCCCAATTTAACGGGTTAAAAAACCCCTCAGGTGGGGGAAAGTCTGTTCGTAGTTCCAAAAAACCCAGCAGGATCCATGGGAGGTTATGCTATATGTATTATCCAGAATAGTGGGTTACATTTTACTTTTAATTATGTACAAAATATGCAGACATGGAATTTTTTTGTAAAACTATAAAGGAAACCAATTTAATATTTATATAGAAGACTTAAAACACCATCCTAAAAATAATAGAATATGAAAAAGATCCCTGAATTTCAAATGTATATTTGGATTCCTCCTTCCTTCCCATAAATGGGATGTAAGAATATTTTTACCACAAATGTTATATTTTGAACTAGGGTTGACATACTAAACAATCATTCACCCCTAGAGGAATCTAATAGATCAAGACGTAGAAGTGGAAATGAGTTAATGACCTTCAATATCTCATCCTTGAAACCCAAATATGTAGTGGACATGGATTCTAGTTTAAAGGGAACTCCTGGAATTGCATGTGGAAGGGACGTAATCCAAGGTAAGAGGAGAATAATAGATTTCTAGAAAACATGCTTGATGGTTTAATTAAAATGATTGACTCACCACATTCATTAAATAATTTAAGAAATCTCATTATGAATTATTTATTTCCAATATATGTTAAGAAATACGTATCCTCTTCTTAAAACAATCTAAAACCCCGATTTCAGGTCATGAACCATTTTCATGAAGTGACATTTTTATTTTTAGGGTATTCCAGAGTCATTCATATCATGGAAGAATTTTATGGGTTCTACCAAGATTTTTCACATCATGAATTTGTAATTTAGGGTGTGAATTATTTTTTTAGTTAGTATTTATCACCCTGTCCTTCTCCCAAAACCTCACTATGACAAAATGATTGTATAATAATAATTTTGTTTATCTAGAGACAATTTAAAACGCCACTAAAAGGACCTGAAACTGTTTCAGAAAACCACCGCTAAAATTGATGTCAGCAATAAACATGTAGTGGTTTCTTCTATTTAGATGCAATTTTTGGATTGTGTCATAGAACAAGCATTTTAAAACTGTTTTTTTAGTTGTAACATCAATTTTGGCTTCAATAAAATAACTACAATATAGAAGTAGTTAAAACTGGCTCAAAATTATAAACCTTTTATTAAAATAGACCACAACTAATATGAAAAAAAACAAATAAGTCAAATTTTTTCATATTTAGTGGAGGTTTTAACTGATTCCCAAAAAAATACAATAATATTTTGCTGGTTTAAACTGCCTCAAAAAATTTTCTAGCGACTGTTCAAATCAATGATATTTCATGAATGAAAAAAACAGGCCACATGTTTTGCTACCCTAGAACCTACATCTAGAACAGCCAAGTGAACTTTATCGATTTAAATATAAACAAGGAAGGTCTTGGTGTAATGACTACAACCATGCCACAACAATCGAATTCCAATAAACATTTTGAAGAACATTATGATCAACCTTATTGATGAACCACCCAAAAAAACAACCATGACACAACCACCGGGGTTCAAGATATTTAATAGAAGACTATGAAAACCTAACTTATGAATCATGATGTAATGACCACGGTCTTGATGAAACATACTATATATTCCCAAACATAATAGAACCTAATAATCACATCATAACCTGCATTCAATAATTGAACTTCTAATGCGAGAAATAATTTACCACTAACATAACAGAACAACATCAAAACCCAATTGACTAATCCTCAAACCACAACAAGTCATAATATGTAATATCCTTATTGTCCCTAGATAAACACACATGGTCGTGAACTAATAAAATTTACCAATTGAAATTTTAGGTAGTACCAATACCATCCTCAACACTCTCCCACCAAATATCCTCCCATGATCCCTAAAACCCATAATAAACAAAATAAATGCTCGATAAATCATTATCCATTACATTATATACCAATAAAATGATTTTATTCCAAGATAAAAAATTATGGAATAATGAATTTATAAAGATTAACAACTATATGGAAATACCTCTCAAACACAATGAACAGACCTTCAACACAGTCAAGGAAAGGATCAAATTCAATTCCATTTCTCCAAATTTAGAAAACATCTAGAAATATTACCACTATAGGGGATACATAAAAAATATGGACTAATCCATATAGAGAAACCGAAGCATTACAAGTAACCCATAAAATAAGCTGAAGCATACATAATCCTCGGAAATTTTATTCAATGATTTTATTCTATTTTAAAACAAATATATTTATAATAATAATCAACTCACTGATTTTATGATAGCTAAAAATAACCATCCCAATGAATAGATCATTTCTCAAACTCCCAGTGATCATCTCCCCTCCACTTCAGAAAAACTTGTGACTAATAAGTCATTGAATCCATACTAATCTCCTATTATATCATTTTAAGATTCAATATATTGTCTTTGATTTGTACAATAAAAATTACATACTTCGTTAATAATTCATGAAACTCATCATGTGTAATATAATTTGTGTTTTCTTAGTTCAATATCCACTTCTTGAAGCTGAATACTCCTACCATTCCACATCAAAAGATAAGGTTAGTAAATATCATGTGAATTATAAAAACATCAAGAGACAATCATATCATACAGAAAAACACATTCAGTATCAAAACATGTGCCTTAAATCAACCCATCATTACAATACTTCTTTTCCACATCATCATTCAACATACAATCTCATTGTCCCGATGACATATAAAATACAAGATGAAGATAAAAAATACCCACATTGGATGTACTAATACATGAACAAAACCTCTCTACTAATCATTTCCCAATGATGACCTTTTTTCATCACCCTCTCCATCTCCAACACTACATCCTACTATCAGCACCAATAAAACAATTATATTTAAAATTAAACAATGTTGTATATTTATATATAATTTTAAAATCAATAAAAGTTTGTGAACTAATTTTTTTTTGATGTTGTGTGACTAACCATGTCACCACTATTCATAAATTTCAACCCCCATTTTCCTACCAAAGACGTAAAATGGTACTGGTCCCAAACCCATCCCACACACTCGACCAGGATGCTCATTCCCTTGTACATTACCAACTAGGTCATCAAAGGAGACCGAGTATGACTGTGTGGGATTGAAATTCTATAGTTCATCAATTTTTACTTATAAGTAAAATATCAATCATATTAGTATCAATATATTTGAACATAGTGACAACTGAAAATAACATGTTGTAATGAAAAATGAATTCATACCAAAACTTCTCTGGCAGAATCATTAAGAAAACACCAATAAACTTTTTTATGAATTTTCATCCCCAATTGTATTCGTGATTCTTGGTGCCCTAAATTCTATTAATGTGTTAAAAAAGATAAGTCAATAATTTAATATATTAAACAGATAAAATATTCTAATAAATATTTAATCTAATTAAAATATTACTAGTGTCTATTGACTTCTAGAAAAACTATTTGACCCCGTAGTGTGAGTATAATACTTCCTTGAAATTACTTTGATTTAATCAAATAAAATTATGTTCAAAACATATATTTCACAAAAAATTTCAGAAGGAAATTGAAATTATAATATATGCATAGTTCCATCAAACAAAATATTTATAACAATGATAATGAATGACTGCACAAATGACATAAGAGGTTGAAAATGGAATGGATAATTTCACATACAGTCATTTTATTCTTCAATCATGTCAGTTTCCTACTCCATCATTACTACATCTACATCATCCCCTCTTTTTGGACTAATATTTTCTATATCATGATGGGAAAATAAGTTTTCTTTTTTTTGTTGATGGGATTCAATGTCTGAGGTCAACTCTTCCCCTTCATCACATATATCATACATGTCTCTTTGTTTTACGAGAGAAAATAAAGTCCACCATTAATCCACAACATCTTTATAATAATATATCATTTTTATGATGATACGATATGTAGATCTTGTAGTTCACAACCACCAAAATCCATCAAGAAAAGGAATTTTAGAAAAGTAAATGGAAAAGAATCTGTGTTAACACCCGTGATAATATCCACGAAGTAGTATTTGAATTAAACAACTGAAAAATTACCATGGTAGTTTAAATCGATAATATCATTTATCTTTTTGTAGTATTACACTTCAGTAAATGTAAAAATTAAACTATTATGTGTCTTCAAACCATCTTCCTGATTGATTGTATGAAATCTAGATCCACTCACATTACAAGTGTCAATCTTTCTAGCTTGTTTTAGCGGACCTCGAGCATGAGACATCAAATATGCTAGAATAATTACTCATGTATCCGTATTCATTATCTAAAAAAAGTAATATACATTATTCGATTTATGAAATACATTTTTTAATCTAATATCAATATATATATCAATATTTATGAACTTACATGTCATGAAAACCATTCTACAAGCTCTTTATTAACAACTTTTTTTAATTAATTATCATTTCATGTTCAACCTATCATAAGTCTCTTTGTTTGTACCCTCAAATATTTAATAAATGGATCTACAATTTCACTCTTAAGAAGCACATATATATGTTCGTCAACCATATGCACAGTTAAATTAATCATGGTTGTAAAAAATGGAAGAAAGGTCAAATCCATTGCAAAAAGATTTAATAAAATTCACTCCTAAATCTTGATAATCTAAAATAAATGTAGAATGTTTTCAAATAATTATTTGAATAATTTTCATAATTGGAGTACAAAAACAGTTACATTTTCTGGTAATAATGTATGCAATGCTAATGGAAGTAACTATAGTTACAAAATATGTGAAATGTGGAATTTTAGATATTGTATCCTATGATGATTTATGTCAAAAAAAAATTATATGTTACTAGAACACCCATCATACACCATCATATGTTTCAAAAATTGTAGGAATGTACCTTTATCCCTATATTTCATTGTAATATTTGTCCAAGAAGAACCTAGATTCTCCTAATTCCAGTGATCATGCATTATGTTAATTGCTTGTAAGTCATTTTGAGCATTGAGATGATTCATAAAATATCCATTCTCATTATGTAATGTAAAGATCATTTTTTTACAAACATTCTTCTCAATATGATGCACATAGAGAATATTCCACAACAAATTAAATTCCAAATATGGAAGATTGAAGAATATAAATTTTTTCTTCTATAATTTTGTTCTGACTTCAATTGATGATTCACTTTGAACTTGTTCCCCACTATTATTCCAATGAAGCACCTTACAAAATTCTATTTAAACATTTTGAAGTTGTTACGATATTTCAAAACTTGTTAACATGTTTTGAGGTGGTCTACGATCAATGAAACTATTTAATTTTGACTTGTTCAGCCGAAATCTATGAGATGCATTGAGAAATAATCAATGACATAATAAGAACCTTTTTTATAGTGAGGTAACCGTTCAGGATCAAAATCTATTTTCCAAATAGTAGAATCCAAAACCGTGTAATTGTTCCAATTATATAAATTCCCAGGTCTAGGGATGTCACTAATGGTCTACATTCGAGCTGCTTTCATTTTGTACATTGTTCAAGGAGACACATCATATGTATCAACACTGTTTTCTCCATTACTCCAGTAATTATTCAATTAATGGTTGAAAGTATACATCAATATCATTTATATTCATGTTTTCTATGAATAATAATAAAATTAATAAAAGAAATTGGTTGCACAAACATCCTTGAAGGTGGATTTTAAGGGATCAAAACCACTATCCAAATGCTATAAATGGTACTCAAAGTACCGAATGGGTTAAATCCATCAGAAACCAATCCCAATTGAATATTACTAGAATCAGATGTCAAATTTGGATATAGTGAATCAAATGTCTTCCACAATTTAGAGTCTCTTGGAAGTTTCACTATCCCATCATTGTCATTATTTATAGAATTCCACTCTATGTGTTCGGAGGTTTTTGATGACATGAATAATATTTATCATCGAGGAGTTAATGGAAAGTAAATAAAATCATTTATAGATCTATTACTTTTATTTTTCATGATGGTATTATGTTGATTTAGACAACCAAAATCACGCAAAGATTGACATCTAGAAAAAGAAAAATTTTATCAATCCGGTCTGCCTGAATCCTATCCCCAATAAAGCAAGAAATCATTTGGACACTTGTGCATTTTTTTCTAATTCTGACAAAGCTTCTTAAATCATTTTCTATCATAAACAGACTAAGGTATCTCTACCTGAAGAAATGAATTAGGAGATAATTCCTATAACATTGGCATTGCATTATTTGTAATTCATCATAGGAATTTGATATAGTATAACTTCAGTAGAAAAGAATGTTTTGAATATTTCAATCATCTAATACAAAAAAATTCATTTCCATCATCAACTAAACCATTAAACACATCCATCTACTTAGTAAATTTTACTCATACATTATTATCCACAGAATCAAGAGTAGGATCCAATGATATGTTAAAATCTTGATATGGTTGTTCTACAGTATCAAAAAAACCTCTAGTTAAATTACTATTTGTATAACCCTCAACTGGTTGTTCAGATTTGTTTTGACTTTGATGTTGGGGTATTTCATTTCCAAATAAATCATTCATAAGGTTTTTCATTTCATCTTCCATTGCTGATGAAGTTGAGATCTCATTCTGTGGATTGACATCAGTGCTCAACCTTACTATAATGTTCGATTCCCCGTGCCAAAACCAACACAAATAATAATCATGGAATTTATTCAATATAAAGTGTTCATAAATTTCACCTTTCTTCAACCATATAATAAATTTACATTTCAGGCCTGGAAATATTATTCTACCATCAATAGATTGACTGGTAATTTCTAAATCAAAAAAATCCTCCAAACCCCTAGCATACTGAGCTGTGTTCCATGGTAATGTGATCTAGCTTTTATCCATATATATCACAATTTTCCTACACATTATGAAAAATAATGATTTCACATAACTATTACTAAATATGAAATGATATTCATATATAGTAGTTGAAAAAATATGATTATTTAAAACAACCATACAGTACCTTTTAAATGAATATATAACCATCCGGGAAATGAGAATTAAATACAATTCTGAAATATAATAAAATAATTTGTACTATTATAAAATTTTTATGAAGAAACTAGTGTGGAGTAGTTAAGTTTGACCCTTCATTAATTACTACAGAACATAGAAATATAGGACAACTAGACATGCATCAACAAATCATTATAATGAATCCATGAAGTTCTAAATGTAATTCATATTCTAATCATCTTTTTTAATTAGATTATTTTTATAGACAAAACACAAATGGATAAAATGTTTTATAAATCCATTGATTCTTATACACAAGGGTGTTTAATAATTCATCATCAAACATTTAACACACAAAATATTTAAACTAAAATAGAAACATATTACTATTTAAAGTATCATGTTCAAATTAAAAAATACTCAATGTATTTCATTCAGGGTATCATTTTCAATTGATAGATGCATTCTAACATTCAAACAAGAATAATTCTATTATGAAGAAAGATTCCATAATGAGGAAATTAGAGAAAATCATATAATATAACACTAGATAAAGCACACCTAAATCACTAAATAACATTATAATATAATATAAACAAGAAATGTTCCATAATAATGAAATTAGGGGAAATGTTATAATATTTAACAAGATAAAACTCCCTTAAATCACTAGGAGTCCATATAAATGAATATGTCTAGGGATGTACCCAATGAATACTAATGTGATAAGAAGTTAATAATATATAGGGATAACCACCTGAACTATCTATTTATCTCTATAAAGTTTTAGTTTTATTGTTTTCACATTAACTTCTCTCACATACATTATTTCATCAATAATTTACAAAAAAATAAATATAAATGGTAGAGTGATTTTTAAGGTACACATAATAACATGAGAAGTCTAGTCTTTAGTCTAATTAGTTTTCCTCAAAGATCACATAAACAGTGAGATTTAACCTATGTTATTTACACTATGGTCTCATGAAAATGTATAAGTTTGAATATCATCCAGCATGGTTTAGGGAGTCATACAGTCAATTATATCCCACACAATAAATTTTTATAATATAGATAACAACTACATATTCCTTTTTGAGAATAAAATTCTGTCAATTCCTTGATGTGGTACAGATTCCATATTATTCTTTTTCACTCACTTCTATAATATAATGTGTTTTCTTCTTATTATTTTGTATAAAAACAATAATGAAGAGAATGAATTTTTATTTTCCTCAAAACATAAATTAGGAATATTTCCTTTCAATAATTATATACAACATTAATGAACAAATATTATTTCCACCATTTCATTTCATCTTCTTTAGTGAAATTTATCCGAACATGTAATTATATTATACTATATTTGATAAACATATATTAGAAAAGATATAGTTGTTTCAGATCATCATTAATTCATTTATAATACTAACAGTGTGTGTTATTTCATTCAGTATTATGTATAATATCCCTTTCAGAATATATCTATTAAGAATCCTAATATATCTCCAATTGACACCTTCATCTATTCTTTATTCAAATTTATGTTTTAAATTAAAACATATAACATATTTCAACTTATGTCTAACTACACCTGCATTATTTTGAACCGTTGCATTAAAATAGACCAAATATATTAACCATAAGGGGAAATTGAGATCTAAATAGTTCCACATCATTCATTAAATTCAAAACTATTGAATATAGTATAACATAATATTTATAGAATAAGTAAAACTATAATTTTAATGAGACTAAAATTAGTCTTTACAATCAATAGAAAGGAACAAAAAATATAGAGATTTAAATCATTATCCTCGAGAGTGGGTTTGAATAATAGTGGAAGGTAAGGTTATTTGGATTATTATCTTAGGTTTCCACTAGCTTCTATTGGGATATGAGATATATATCATCAGGGTAAGGGCTAAGTGATCTTTTGAATCTATGATAAATAAAGGAATCTACACACAATTAAGTCCTATCATAGATAAATTATATATAGAAGTATATAATAAAATTTCATAAGTTACTTTAATTAAAGACTTATTATCATTACTATCAATCATAATCTAAAATAATTCTTTCTAAATGACATAAATTACATAATAAACAACATTATTTTTAGAAACATTAATAATGAACCAATACCCTATTTGAAAAAAATATATATTTCAATTGGATGTCTCCCAATATAACTTGGATTTATTTCCTCCATATTTCACAAAATATTACATATAATCATAAGTAAGATAAACCTCAAATGAATATGATATGGGTATCAGTTTAGCATCCAAAATTTTAAAATTTCGATCAATTAAATATGTAATACCTTCGTACCCTGGTGAGGGTTAGACCAACAGCTATGGGCAGTGAGCGTCAGGATTTGTAGTGAGTGATAGAATTGATAGTGAGGGATTGAATCGACGGAGAGGTATGGGATTAGTGAGCATTGGAATAAGTGGTGATGAGGTTTTTTGGGGATTATGGGGTCGAGGGAAGGGGGAATCATCGAGGTGTTGGGGGAGAAGTGTCGAGATTTTATAAAAAAAAATATGATTTTGCGATGGTTTTTAATAAACCATCGATAAATTAACTAAAAATAAGTAACCATGATTTTATAAATCACCACTAAAAAACCATCGATAATATAAGATTTTAGTGTAGTGCCTCTAAATACTTACTCAAAAAGGAACATGGATCTAAAAAAAATTTAAATGAAAAAAACTTTACTCAAGTAGGACTAAAAATAATAATAAATAAGTCCATACCTAAATAATAACATGTTCTTACAAATTCAACAACATATAACAACTCATCCTCATGATGTTCTCCAAAGCATAACTATGGGGTATCTGTGAAAAAAGATGTAAACTACATTTGAATATCCTATTCCCCCTCTAGGTATCCTATTCAACAGTCACATACTACCAGTAAAATCATATTAGAGAAAAAATATTAAAACAAATATTTTTCTACCTATGATCCATTATATGAATCAAATTCTCCTCAAAGGAAACATCAACATCATGCTTGATTCCATCAATATAATTTCCATGAAAATTTTAATTATAATATCTCAGAATCTATGGCATGTATGAATGTTAGGAACAGTTTTGTAACACTATGGAACGTCCAAATGATATTCCAATGGATCAAGACTCTATATATCAAATAGACTAAAGAACTAGGTAATTATCTTTCCATTCTAATTTGTTTTGAATTTCCCCAAACTTGGATACTTGTGAATAAAAATACAATGAGAAACCAAAATCAATATAGTTCATCTATGACAGTCAACATTTGATTTTTTTGGATCTATGTTGTCACCAACTACTTTCTGATTAATATAATAGGGTATGACACCTCATGTATGTGACTAGGTCCAATGTGTGCTGATTCACATACCATAGCAAAAAAGGTTCATGTAATGTGAACCACCATATAGGGATTTGAAAGGATCTATTTGGTATGATTCATGTATGATTTTACAATAATATTAAAATGCTAGTTTCATATATCACTCAAAAGTACTAACCAAAATCCAAAACATAGGCTTTTAACATATGCTCTAGGATCTAAACAGTCCATTCATATTGGAAGTAAATTTTTGGATGATAGGTTTTAATCAGAAGAATATAAAATTCCAATTAATTATATATACCATTCATGAATAAATATTTCAAATAATGATCTCAATAAGAAACAATGATCCTTGAAACACCCTGAAATCAAATTACCTCTTGAAAATAAAGACAACCCAGATAATTGATGGTTAAGGTCTACAAGATTGGAAATAATTGATATAACATCATTACTTGATCAATGAACACCAAAAACAAATCAATATTTAATGGTTTCTTGGTTAATCCTCTAATTAAATCCGTAGTTTGGTCATCCAAATTCTTTCATAGAATGGGAAGAGGCTACAATATCCTAGTTGTCTTCTGATTCCTAGCCTTTAGCTGTTGATATGTGAAACATATCTACATTTAACCTGATACCATTTTCTGTATCCATGTGCACTAGTAATAAGAATAGATTTCATGATACATTTTTTTCATATTAATATGTACTTAAAATCTAGAAGCATGAAACTGCCTCATCAACTGCTCATGAAAACACTTAAGAACCCATTCATTGTCATTAATTAGAAGAAAATAACTACTTCCAATAGACCATCTTTAAGGTGGATTCCCACCATATAATCTATCCTTCAATTAAAATCCCTATAGATAATATAATTCATATGTATTAATAAATTCTAGAATCATAGGTATAAATATATTGATGTTGATGCTAGTAATCCCTAAGACTTCGGAACATCAAGGTACATATCCACAAAGACTATCATTAGCCTCCACTAATCACAAGACTCCCATACTTTTTCTAATTGTGTCTTCTTATTCAATCCATCACCCATGATGTTCCCCTTTAAAAGAGTCTATGTGAGTTCAATGTATTAATATTACAAAAACATGACCCATCTACTCTACCGAAGGAATTGGTATCTTTGAGAAAATATACAATTAAGGCTTTAGTGTTATTTGTATACAAGAAACCTATGAACCAATAGATATTACAACCAACATCTCAGGGTGTGTACCACTTTTGATAAATCTAGATCACGAGTAGGGTAGTTAAATTCCTGATGTTTCAACTATCAAGATCCGTAAGTGACTAATTTTCCCTCCCCCAGCAGACATTCACTTGGTCAGACTCTAAAATCATTATAGTTCACTGTATATTCCATAACTAGAATACCTATGTTTAAGATCAATTATTAGGACAAAATTCTATTTAACTATATAAAATTACAATCCTAATAATTTAATGATAAATATAATCACCCCCTTTTTGGATAGCACAGACATCAATGTTTCTAGACGGGAGAAGTCCTTTATGAAATGGAAATAATAGCATGGATGGAATATAATTATAAGATTATCAAATTAATTATTGGTAAAATACCATGATAAAATAGTTGTCACCTCTTCTGGGTCCATGAACTCTCAAGATTCCAAGTCACCATTCCCCAAGATGTTCATTCTATCAATCTAAAAATTAAATTTATTAATTTGGTATAAAGCTGATTCTATCTCCATGTACTCTTGATGATGTCAAGATGCATGGAATGATTATCTAAAGATTGAGAGTACACTAATTCATCATTGATAAAATTTCAAAAAACTAAACTATAAATGGTGGTATGATTTGATTCATTAGTTTATAAACACCACCGATGAATTCGTCAGACCAAACAACATCACCATAAAATCATAAAATCCATTCCTTATTCAAAAAGATATCTAAGGTATTTAAAATTCCCTCACACATATATTAAGGAACTGTGACCTCAAATCGATCAATGAGAATATTTAAGAACCAATTCACTAATTACAGAGATAATTAATACATCTAAGGGGATATAGATTCTTTGTGTCATCTGATTCATTCTCAATTAATACCCTATTTAATCATAATTATTCATCAAACTTCTCAAAAGAATGAATTGGAGAACCCCAAATTTTTGTACTAGGACATATGAATCCCTTTTCTTCTAGATCATCAAACTGAGATTTCATCTAATGATTATAAGTTGGATATATCTTAAATTTAGGGGTAGATACTGATTCATCTCCTGAAACCAACACGATAAGGAAATAAATCTCTAGCTCCAGTGTTATAACAATGAAATATTCCAAAAATACTTTTAGAGAATGGTCCACCATTTTTGGATATGTACCATACTAAATTCGAAAATAGTCTAGAACAACACTCTCTATATGAGATATCAATAAATCTAATCTACATTTAATTCTTCATGTGTGGCCAATATGAAGATCCCATTCACCCTGGTGGGAAAATATTCCCCCTTATAAAGATACAAAATTTCCTATCATATGATAGTAGTCAATATGATCCTAGTAGATAACTATCCAATCTATATAAATAATTAAATTAGAGCCAATCATTTCTATCAAAAACAAAACCAATCAAATTTGTATCCATCAATTTGAGGAGAACATTTCTTACCCACTATTCTCACTCATAATTGTTTGTCAAGGTCATAATTCCATCTAGTATCTACATAGGAAACCCCCACCCTTTAGTAAAGAATATCATCTATAATGGAATGCGATCATATTGTATAAAAAACCACATCCAAGGGTAAATGACATGATAATCATAACTATGATGGTAGAAGGTCCCAGATCTAGTCTTTCCAAAGTATACTAACTAACATGATGCTAAACCACCACTCATGCCTTGGATCTACTATGACTATGATGTAATAATCCATCCATGTGTAATTACCACTCCTACATCATGGTACCATATCACCTACCTCAGCCTATACATCTGATGGAACTCCAGTAACCTATCTACTAGAGTCTAGATGAGTCCTTACAAGAATCTGATTCCTGTCCTCATCTACCACAACTTTTCTCCTACTGCATTTCTCTAGAAAACCTATAAAATGGGATCATCCTATCACATTATTTTGACTCCACATTTGGGTATAGTAACTATAGGTTCTTGTCTCCAACCATGAAAAAGTAAAATCACTATAATGGGTCATGGCCCTATCATGACGGTCCACTTTCCTAGCTTCTCTGACCACAATTAACATTTAATAAACTATTATAGGCATGATTTAAATGTCTATAAGAAGTATTACATGATTAAAAAATTCCAAGACTACAGTTGGGGCCTCCCTTGAGTTCCCATCGATGATGAAATCCTAATTAATAATTTTTATTCAGTAGATAAGGATGAATAAATTTAACTGTAAATTTATCTTGTCTTAAATCCATTCCTAGAAGCTGTTCACCTATCAGCCTCATTTTCTCCCAAATAAGGAGAAAATATCTAGAAGTCAATAAAACATCTGTAATAGTCCATCACTGAAAATAAACCTTGTGTTAGGTGCATAATCCTTCAAGATATCTCTTCACTCAATGATAAGATGAATTTTTTAGTTCTAAGTTGTGTTTTAGTTGTATTTTTTGTCAATATATGATATACATTTGAAGTTAAGAAAAGGTGGAGGTATTGGTTCTAGGAAACACCCTATTAGATTGACTAGGATGATTCATCTGACATAGAGAATTAAATGAAAAATAAAAATGAAAAATGGTTCCAAACACAAGAACACTAGACCTAGATAATAAGACCCATTTTCTGGTCTATGTAAATTTGAAGATGATTTGAATATCTTGGTGTTATTATAAATCATGAAATTTATCATGAATTTTTTTTAATAATTGAGGATATTTAAAGGGATTCCATATTTTGAATAATGTAAGGATATGAAGATGTTGGTTTTTTAGTCAGACTAAAAAGACACAAAAAACAAATCATCAGTCAAGATCAGATACTAATTAATCATATTCATTCTTTATTAACAAGAAAAAATGATTGGAGGTTGATATTTATAAAGTCATATATTTTTCAAAATTAATTATTATATTGATACATCAATCGGATTCATCTGACGATCCAACCAACAGACTGACAAATAAGATGAGTTCAAAATTACCATTCATCTATTTTCTATAGATACCGATCTATTAGACAATAAGAATGAATAGATACATCAAACATGATATGCCTCTATTCTATCATAATGGATTTTGACACTGATACCTTTTCAAAAATTTTGTAATAACTAAATAATCAAATCAAATTTCTATTACCTGAAGCATTTAGTAGTTATGTTTTTAGATCAATGACACAAAGGTGGTATAGGGACTCATCAACCAGATGATGATCAAAAATGTAGTCAACCATTTTTATCATTTTGTATTATTCTATAATAGGTTCAAGAGTCCTAAAAAAATCAGTGTCAATGAATTAGACTAGAGGTAACATTGATTCATCAAAATGAAGCCAAGAACGATCAATTGAACTAGTGCAGACACTGATTCATGTATTTGTTTTATTTCATCATGTAGGACCAGAAAAAAGTTAGTATGTTTTGATTGAGTTAAGAGAAAATACTATATAGTTTTTATGTGGTGAAGATATGATTCATCATATGATCACTCCATAATAATTTATATCAGATGAAATTTATATAACAAATAACATTTTAATACCTCTAAGGAAGAAACATCAATCGGTGTCCCAATTCAAAAAATCAATAAAAAATGAAATTAGATTAGAAATTTATATTAAAATTCAAATGAGTTTAAAATTTTGAGAAGTTTCAAGAAGGTTCGAGATGATCACAAATGTTTTTTTAAAAGAGTTGAATAATTAAAATGTGAAGCTAAAATAATTATGAAATTCAGATATATTTTAATTACATTAACTGAAAAAAATTAGTTTTCCCTCATTTAACATATTTGGATACCCATAAAAGGTGTGAATAATACATTAACACATGAATATGGACACATTCACAGAATGCTGACACCATTATACTTCTTGTTAAATCTAGTGATATTCCAAATATAAAATATTTAAGGTCAATGATGATGAATTTTTATTTGAATAAATCTATCAGATAATGTTTCATCTTAACAAGTTCCACTAGAGTGACACCCCATATGACATACCTCTACCAGAGTCGGTTCCATCAGAGGAGATCTATCAGAGTGAGTAACTTTGGAAGAAGATCCATCATATGAAGAAAATGTTTGTTTTTATTGATTTTAATATCAATTAAATTCAGAAAAAGTACAAATAGAATTAAAAAAATGTCAATCAGGTAGAGACCATTAGAAAAAGTTTACCATAGGAAGGCTGATGAGTCTGAATTTTACAGAGAATGTTTTCTAAATAGTGATTTTGGAAAAAATTTCAAGACCGAAATTTCCTTTAGATAATTTTTTACATTCTTGATGGTTGTACACAGATGAAGTGGATACTGCTCTCATGTGGAGGAAGTGAATAAATTTCTGAATCAGATCAATAAAGAAGAACAAAATTTAATATTTTACCAATAGACACATAACTGTTTAGGAAATGGATTTTTTAGATGGGTTTTATAAATAGTTGGTGGGAAAGTTGATATGAAAAAGATTTTTGGGGGGTATAACCAGCTATTAAAGAAAATTTTCTAATGTATTGTAAAAATATATTTTTATTTTTTTCTTTATATACTATAATGAATAATATTGATGGAATCCATGGGTCTATAAAAAAAATAATGAAGTAGGTCTTTGTACCAAATATTATAAAATTATGTTTTATCATATTTTTTAATTTGTTTCATAAAAAAGGTAATGTTGAGAAGTTATATATGATTTAATCATAACTCTATAAATTTTATAGGCTAATAATGGTTAATAAATTTGTTAATAAAAATCATTAAAAAAATAAATTGGAACCACTGATTCCACCCCTCTTCCAGTAGTATCGATTCTATTGGGGACCAACAAGTGGTATCCGACCTTATTCCCTATAACTAAAAAATGTTTGAGAATTTATAAATAAAAATAAATAAAGAATATGGGTGTTCTTATTTTTTATGGAATAAAATATAACCTTTTAAATAATAGGATATTACCAAATCATATTTATCTTATTCTTAATGTATGATATGAAAATATATTTAGATTTCCTCTTATAAATGATGCTACTATGAAACTATATGATAAGATAAGTTTTAAAGATAATGAAATATCTCTGAATGCTTTGGTGATGGCCCTTACTAATAATTTTTATCTGAATATAAATGGGGTCCAAATAAAAATAAATATGGGATAAGATGGGATGTAGTTATTAGTGAAATGGTAATGTTATGGATTCCATGTTATAAATCTGTAGAAGTAAGTTAAGGGATATGAATTTAGATGAAAATAAATGTACTAAAAGTAACATTACAAGGGTTATCGATGTTGGGAGCAACATTAGAGGCTTTTTTGTGAGATGATTGAAACTTCAACAATTGTAATGAAACTAAACAGAAATAATCCAAATTTATTTAACGCCACCATTTCATATTTATATAATAGTGAAGATTTATACTTGGATGACCTTTTAAACATTCAAGTGGCATATGATATGAGGAAAGATTCATATTTGAATATAAATTTTAATAGAGAAATTAATTTCAAATATTGGATATGAGGAAAAAATATAAAGTAGTTGAAAAAAAAATAAGTGATTCAGAAGCAGAGGAAGATGTGGAAATTTTTGACATAGTTGTTTCCCTATATTAAAAGATATAAAATAAAGGAAAATTGAATCTTTAAACCCTAAAGTGTTGTAATTGTTATGGGAAAAGAAATTTTTCAGAAAACTATCCAGGGAAAAAAGTTGAATAGAACAAATCTAAATTATATTATATGAAATATTAGAAAAATATATAAAAATGAAATGAAAGAGTTCCTTATGAAAAAAATACAGCATATCTGAGAAGAGGAAAGAGTGATGATATCATATCCAATGATGAAATTTATCATCCAATCAACTTCATTTATCATGTTAGAAATGGAAATAATTCTTCCAATAGTGATGATGGTGAAAAGATAACTATGAGTTTGTTGATTTATAAAACTAATTTGGAAAAGAAAATTTAGTTCAATACTCATCACAATAAAAAAATAATGGCTTTGAACACTGATATTGAAAGTATAAAATTTGAAAATGGTTATAAGATGAATTCATCAGAGGAAAATATTAATTTTATTTGAGATTATAAAATGAATATTGGGGAGCATGAAAGAAAAAAAAAGTGGTGAGGAAAATTCAAAGGGTAATGAAAATCCCAACATGATAAAATCTTACATATCGAAGAATATAAGAATAAAATGTTGAAATTAGATGAATCAAATAAAGTTTTTGGTGTTCTAAAAAAATAGTTGGATGATAATGAAGATGATTTAATAGATAAACAATGAAATTATCATACGGAACAAGTAGAAAAAATAATGATTATTGGAAATTCAAATATGAAATTATTGATAAAGGTGAAAATACTAAAGTGGATGCCAAAAACATTGAAAATAAGGTTTTATAGAATAAATATTTTACCCAAAAAATATTGGAATTATTATGTACAGATCCTCATGAAGAAAATTGATCCACAATTTGCGAAGAGACAAAAAATGGATTTATAAACAATTTAACTATGAGTCTAAAAAATTGTGATTCATATGTCACTATTGGTGTTTTGGAATTTTCAGACACAGAGTATACTCATGTTGGTATAATATGTCTCTAACAGGAAACAAGTATAAGTCAATGTGAAATTATGATGAGAAAACTAAGATCACATTTTTCTAAATATAATTTGCAACAAAAAATTGAAACTTATAAGATAATGAAAAATGATTTCGTAAAGAAAGATGAGAAGATGAATAATGTTGTGTATTTTAATAATGTTTAGAAAATAAAACATGAAATGTTAGAAAAGATATTATTCTTAGTTATTTGGATCGAATAAGTTGACATGGATAGAAAGATAGAAGAAGCACAAAAATATATTGAAGAAAAGATAAATAAAAGGTTTTCTGAAAATAAGAATATTGTTGATAATAATATATCAATATATTCTGACATGAATATAAAGAAAATATTCAAGAGAATTAAACACAATAGTGATGTTACTAAAACATGTTTTCTTAATTTTTTAGAATTAGTAGATGACATGAAAATTTTGTTTTAAATTTGTTTTAATAAAAAGACACCAATGTTGCAAAGGGGTTGAAAACTATATTTAAATATTCCTCATATTAGAAGAAACATGTTATAAAATCCATGAAAGATTGAGTATATAGAAAAAAAAGATCTAATGAAAAATCAAATTAGAGGATGAAATATTCTACATTGAGAAAAGTCTCTCAGTTCGATTATTGAATCTGAGAAACTAAGAGGTTCATTATTATTACCAAAATATTTATTTATATTTTTACTAACTTTTTGGTAATTTACATAGTATAAATAAGAATGTTGAATATTTATACTCATAATTTACTTACAAAAAAAGTATTGAGCTTAAAAAAATATATTTTAGGTAATTTGTATTTTTATAATTGTACATTTATGATTTTTTTGTTGAGATGCTTTCATGTTATTTTTAGGCTGAATTTTTTTCTCAATATTTCCCTAGATATGAGAATTTTGAATAAAGAATGAAAATATATTACATGAAAGTTGTGTTATGCATACATGAATAACCATTATTATTCACCATTCTTTCTACCCCACATTCCCCCATAGATAATTAGTTGTTTAGATTAAGAGTCTTTATTAATAAAATAATGAGATACTATTGTACATTAGAGGAATTATTTCTATATCTTGGTGTGATGAGTCTCGATCATTTTTAATGAGATATTTTTCAACAAAGGGTGAATATTTTAATGACCACGCCTTTGAATTTGAATGTGAATAACATGTATATGATAAATTATATGGAAGGATAAATGATAAGGGGGAAATATACTAGGGTAATGAGTTTAAGGGGGAGAAGATGCGAAGAATATAGTGAGATATGACATGAGTATTGAAAAAAACATTAAAGGGGATAATATTGTTTCAAATTTGAGTTATTATTATTTTTTATAATTGATTATATAAGAATGATGTAAAGAAAATTGGTATGTTTTGTTTCTGGACACACCCAATTTGAATGACAAGGAAAATGGACCAGACAAAGGGAATCCTGTGAAAAATCAAAACGAAACCCAATTCCAAACATAACAACATTGGAACGATATTATAGGAAGAATTTTTGGGTGCAAGTAAATATAGCGATGCATGGATGATCCTAGAGTATTAATTATTAATGGATATTCTCATTTTAGAGGTTTTCAAAATTACTAATCAGACTGCTACATTAGTATGAATCATTTTTCAATCCATCATATAGGATATTAAATTTGATGATTTCCAATGAATGATTCATTGGTATATTATATATACCAATCTATTAGATCAGAAGCAAGAATAAGTCCCTTTGATATGGTTTTCCACCAATCCATCATAATGTCTTCTGACACTAGTTTATTTTATAAATACTTGAAATCATTAAAGCATCGAATAAGAGTTCTATCACTGGTAGTAATGAGTGGTAATGTTGTTGAGATCAATGATTAAAATTAGCTATAGAGACTGATCAATCAGATGATGATCGACAATGTTTTCTACCATTTTCACTTGGTTGTATTGTTCTATAATTAGGACAAGTGTATTTGTAAAAGAAGTAGTGTAGAAGCATTAAAATAGAACTGACACCAATTCAACATAAGGAATCAGAGATTGGTCCATATAATTGGTTTTGACACCGATAAAACATCAGACATAGAATCATTATTATGAGTATATAATGAATGGTTGAATAGTTGAATAGATATTATTGAATTCTAAAAAATTCAAAAAAAAGCTTAAAATATATTTATTTTAATGGTTTTAGCTGGTACATAGATTTTATGTAGGAAATAATATGTTTTTTTATTTCTCCATGTGAGAGATTAAATAATTAAGTGAGTGTGTTTTGATTGAGTTAAGAGAAAAGGAGGTTGTGTTTTGATGTGTTGAAGATATGTTTCATCAGATGATATATCCACAAGAAATTCAATTTTATGATCATTATGTAATAAAGTATATCAGAATATCTATAAGGAATAAATATCATTTGGATTCACAATACAATGAATGATCAGACTCAGGAAATCAGAGGTGATTTTTTTTTGTAAATTCGAAGGAATATGATGTTTTGAGAAGTTCCATGAAGATTCTAGAATCACCTTGAACAATTGAGAAGGGTTGAAGAAGTATAATATTGATCTTGAATAAACATGAAATTATGGGATATATGAATATTTTTGAGAAGAAATAACTATTGGTTTTATCACCATTATCCTTAATGTATTCCTATAGAAGGAGTGTACGATACATTTGTACTTTCAATAGTTCATGTGCGATGAAAGATGAATCCCCGATACCTTTGTTTAATACATTGATATTCCAACCATAATTTGTTTGATTTTTGATGATAAGGGAATTATATTTGAAATAGTCTATTGGAGTAATTTTTATTGAAATAAGTTCCACCAGAGTGACACCCCATCTGAAGGAGTTCAACCAGAGTGATTTCCATTGGAGAAATCCCATCAGAGTGACATCCATCAGAGCAAGGTCCATCAGATGAAGCTCCATCGAGCAAAGAAGAGGTAAGATGTTGACCCAGTTTTTAATCAATTAAAAGTAGGAAAAAAATAAGTATAATTGATAGATGATAATCAAAAGTACATAATTATACATTGGATAAATGAAAAAGGATTATCAGATGGACTTTTTTTAGAATGTTTTATTGATAGAGATTTTGGAAGAAGTTTCTAGACCGAAATATCCTTTATATAATTGTTGACGTTCTTGATGATTAGACACATGTGAAGTTGATCTAGCTTACTTATGGAGGAATTTAAGAACATTATGTGGTGGATTATAAAATAAGAAGTAAATTGAAGCTTGTAACTATTGATGAAAACCATTTTTGTAATGTGTTTTTTGTTATATGGGGTGTATAACCAACTGGTGGGACTGTAGACATGAAAAAAATAGTAGGGGTATAAACAACTATTGAAGAAAAGTTTATACTGCATTGTAGAACTATTTTTTATAGTTCCATTATTTTTATGAAATAAATATAGTAAAAAAATCCATGTTGGCGGGTATATACCACATGGAAATGAGTATGGATTTGTATTGAACCCTATAAATATCGTGCTTTATCTTCTCTTAAAATTCATTACATATTAATGTTAAGGTTTAGAAAATATATTCGAGTGTATCATAAATAAGAAAAGATTAAGATGTTAAGAATGGTTTCTAAAGTAGTTAATAAACATTTAGATAAAAAGAAAATGAACCACTGATTCTCCCCTCACCCTTTCAGTGGTCTTGATACGGCCTAGGAATGAGAAGTTAAATCAGAACAGGTTCTATCTGAATGATCCATCATTTATAATGGAGAGTTTCAAGTAAGTAAATAATTTTGGTATTCCTATTTGTGATCGAAATACAATCACATATAGAATATATGGATGTAACCCTATATTTTTTCACTTGGAATCGAAGTTAGATGTGCTGTAATTTTAAGATTTCTTCCCATTCATAAAGCTGATATGATAGATACCGAGAAGAGATGTTTTGAAGCTAATGGAAAAGTGAATAATTATTTTATGATGTAACATACTAATAATGTTTATATATAGATAACATGGTTTCTAATAGCTAAATTTTTTTTCAATAAGATGGGAAGTATTTATAAGGGAAATAGAAAATTTATTGAATCCATGTTAAAAACATAGGGATGTAGATTAGAGGAAATTAAATTGGATGATGATGAAAGTATTTATAGTAACTTTACAATGTTAAAATATATTTTAAGTGACATTATATTTTTTCTTGTGAAGATGGAAAATTATATAATTGTAATGAAATTGCTAAGAAATTTTCCAAATTTAATATATTCCAATGTTTTAGCATTATAAGTCCATGAATGTTTATACATGGATGAACTATAGAACATTTTAGTGGAATATGAAATGAGTGAGTCTACCATTTTCAACAAAAATGATAATTGAGAAGTAGATTTCAATGCTTTGTTAAAAGGGAAAAAATATAATGAACATGAAAAAGAATCAAGAGATTTGGAAGAAGGGGAGGAATATTAATATTTCAACACAATGTTTGGACTAATTTATATGAAATAAAATAATGGAGAATAGAAATGGAAAAATATAAAATGTCTGAATTATGAAGGGAATGGTCAGTCTACACCAAATTATGCAAGGATATTTTCTGAAGAGGATGATTCTAAATATAATGATAAAACAATATCAGAAAAAAGTTAAAGATACATAAGGAAATATTTCCTTATGACAGTAACAAGAAACATTATTCGACCATCAGAATGAAAGATGATATCTTATCTTGTGATGATTCTAATTATCTACTCATGAAAATTTTTCAAGATATAAACGGAATTAATTCTTTATATAATGATGTTGATGGTGATGATATTATCGATATGGGGTGGATTATTAAAAAATTTGAAAAGGAAATTGATAGAATATTGAACTAAAAAATAATAAAAGGAATTAAGAAATATTTTGAATATATAAAATTTTATATTTGTGATTGGATGAAGAGAAATTTTAAAAAGATAAATTTAATTAGATCTCAAAAAATGAATATTTGTTAGATTGGAAGGAAACAAAGAATTTTCAGGTAAAAATCCATTGGTAATTAGAATCTCAAGATGATATAATTTACCATTAATGAAGAATGTAAGAAAAACTATACAATGTTTGTTGAATCTATAAAAATGATAGAAGAAATGAAAAATAAATTTGTTAAGAAAGAAGAATAGTTGTTAGGAAATTAGTCAATGTTTTTTAAGGCCCAAAGTTAAATAAGATAGAATTTTCAAATATCATCAAGGAAATTATTGTTAATAGTCAATCATTAAAGTCATTGAAAATAAAAACATTTAAAGGTAGGTTTGTGAGAAATCATATTTCAAAAATAATTATTGGAATTATTTAGTAAAGTATATTTTTGGATAAAATTGATCCATAGTTTATGAAGAATGAACAATAATAGTGTAATGGTCAATTTTACTACCGGTATAAAAAATCATGATTCATATGTCACTATTGGTTTAGTGTCATTTCAAGACACATATCTTACTAATATTGGTATAACATGTGTATTCAAGGAAATAGATACGAGTCAATGGGGGAGTTATGATGCGAAATGAAGATGAATTTATTTCTAAAATATTTGTGGAATCATAAAAGAAAAATCAGATGATGAAGAAAAAACACTATGTAATGAATGGTGAGATTATGAAAAAAGATGAATATTTTAATAAAGATAAGGAATGAAATAATGCTGAGTCCAAAAATAATAAATTTTTTGTTGTTTGGAATGAGCAATATGAAATGGTTAGAATGTTATATGTTTCAAAAAATCCATATAAATCAATATGAAAAAAGTGTTTCTAAATATGTTAACAAATTAAATAAAAATATAATAATAAATTGTGACTTGATGATTCCAAAATGATGCAAGATATGTAAAAATGATAGGCATATTACAAAAAAATGTATGATTATTTTTATGGAACCAGAGGTAGGAATAATATTTTTACAAATTCATTTCCAAAAAAGTCCACAATTGTTGAAAATAGGTTATCAACTACATATAAATATTACTTATATGATAAGAAACATAATAAAAAATCTGAGAAGGATTAAAAATATGAAGAAAAAACATCCAATGATAAATCAATGAAAATTAAAAAAAATTCAAGACTGATAAAAAAATCATAGCGCGATTGTTGCTTCTATGAAACAATGAGGATCCTCATTATTCCAAAAATATTTGTATAATTGAACTATCTGGTAGGGGATTGGAGGATAGGAAGAATGAAATATGAGTATTTATTCTATTAATTTTCATAAATAATAATTTAATGAGGTTATTATACAATAGATTATGTGAAAGTTGTGTTTTTAAACATGAAACATTCATATTTTTTTGCCAGGACCTGTCCTCGGGGCCCGTGCCGTGACTACCCCAAGCCCGCCTTCCATAGGCCAGGGGTTGGCGACTAGCACTAAAGGAGTAAATCCCAATAACTGGGAAGGCATTTTCTTTATGAAATTAAACAAAACACTACATAGTACAAGCGGAAGTAAAACACTAAGTACAAAGAGAAGTGTTGAAAGTTAAATGGGCCAGAATTCAAACCCAAATGAAAGTACAACTACAACTGAACAAAGTACAACAGAAAAAAACAACATCTTGAAGAATGGAAGCAGCTCCTGGGTCTTCCTCCTCGGATCCTACCTGAAGGGTAGGTATAGATGGCGCAGCTACTGGATCGTCCACCAAGGATCCTACCTGAAGGGTGGGTACAGATAGCCTCCTCAACGCTCTCGCCCGTCAACCTCCTCCGTGTGTCGTCTCGCCGTGAAGTCCACCTCTAGATACAGACTCGTCGTGTAGTCCACCTCCGAGTACCGTCCAGTCCTCGAACACTCAGCCTCCGTCAGCACTACTGGTCATCTGCAACCAACACAACGAGGTGCGGGCATAGCCCTTACAGGGGTGAGTATAACGATACTCAGTAGGGACCCTGAGACCCTCAAGGTCTCACTAAAAACAACATGGATAACCAAAAAGAACATCTCAACGGATAACCTCTACTTATGTATATGCCCATGCATATACATAAGTTATCAAGTAACCCATCTCAATCATGAGGAAAACACAATGATCGTGAAATCAATGGATAACCACTACCCAGGTATATGCCCATACATATACCCAAGTTATCAAGTGACCCATCTCAAACATGAGGTAAACACAAAGGTCAAAAGTCTCAGCTCAAACCAGGATTTTCATTTTCGAAACTGTAACTGTTGAAGAGCCCCATATTTGGAGTGTACAGCACGACTCTGAGGTACTGCTCACTAACCTAAGACTGCTGATGTACTCCTCCTGTCGAGTACCGCGGGTCAGCCACCCAAACACAGTAGTGCTTCCCGCTGAGGTATGTCACCCAAACACAGTAGTGCACACTCCATAGTAGCCTGCTGAGGTACTCTCCGGATGAGTATCATGGGTGTACACTGTCACACAGGTAGTGTTCCATCCGCCATGGGTCTGCACCTCACAAATTAGTGCTCCGTCCACTGGGCTAGTCGACTCACTCCAAGTCTAGTCGGTCAAGCAGTCGTCTGGTCTCAGCCGGCTACACGGTCTCCGTACTCCATACGCTCGTCTCTGGGAGGGTCCGCCCCATGAGATACAGTTCGATACTCCAAGTATCTCATAGTTTCACGTAGAAGTATCTCAAAGGACCGCCTCGTCATAGGGGTCTCAACGCAAGAGACGACGCATCAATCGGACGCCCGGTCTGTGAGTTATTATCCTTTTCTTCCTAGGGGCCCGGTTGGTTTCGTGAGCGAACCAACCCGGCCGTATCTCAACTGTACCCCGAACTCTCATAGTTTATACTCATAGGGACCATTTCTCAACGTGATCACCAACGCCGCTGACAGTTCGTCAAACGGATGTCTAGTCTGAAAGATAACAGCTTTTCTGTTCCAAGGCCCCGATTGGATTTCGGGTACAATCCAACCCGACAACTATCCAACAGCATCCAAAACTCGGGTGAAGTAAGCAAAAAGTTCCGTCTCATCAAGAGGAATTCAACGAGATAGACGGTGCATCAATCGGACGCCCGATCTGTGAGTTATTGACTTTTTCGTTCCAGGGGCCCGGTTGGTTTCGTGAGCGAACCAACCCGACCGCACTCCGACGGAATCTGAACCTCGAGCGGAGTAATCCAAAACATCCGACTCACTTAGAGGAATCCAACAAAGTTGATGGCACATCAATCGGACATCTGGAGCTTAAGATATGAGAGTTTCCGCTCCGAGGGCCCGGTTGGTTTCGTGTACGAACCAACCCGGCCGAACCTAATGTATTCCGAAACCTTCAGTGAGATATACCGAAACGACCGCCTTATTGAAAGGATCGCTTCGCAACTGACGGTGTATCGATCGGAGGTCTGTAGCCCATGTTATGGGCAAAAGACCAAAGTGGGTTTGAAAATGGGGGGTCTGGGCCCGGACCGACCCGGCCCGACCCCACCAGGGTCGGCCCGAATCGGGTTGGCCCAACTCGGGTCCGACCCGGATGGGACCGGCCCGGCCGGCGCGGCACGACCAGGCCTGCGTGGCGCGGCCTGGCCGGCTCGGTCCGGCCCGACCGGCCGGCTGCGGCTCGGCCAGCGCGGCAGAGCGGAAACCGCGGGTGAGGTGCGCAGCTCCCCCCCTCGCCGCTAATTGACGTCAGCGGTGAACTGCCGCCGCCAGCCTTCCGGCGGCGCGCCGCCGCCGCTGGACGCACTCCGGTGGTCCGTTTCTTTTGCTGTCTTCGCCAACAGTCCTCCCGGGTCCCAACCTTCACTGCGAAGGGATTCAAACGCCATAGAGGCCTGCTTCGTCGTCGTCCGTTGATCCGCACATTGATTAACAAGCTACGGAGGGTTGTAGGGCCGTGTTTGTTTGGCCTGCGTCCTCCGCGTTAGGTGTTATCAATTGGAAAATAATAAACACATGATTTAAATCATTTACGTGGGTATAATTTATCCAAAATAAATTATACGAACACCTTGAAATCAAACACCCACACACAAGAGTTTAAAATTTGAATGTGCGGCGTGACGATGTGGCGCATTCTTACCGCTCGATCCCACGTGACGTGAAAATGTCACGCATCCTTTCCGCTCTATCCCGCGTGGTGCGACGGCACCGCGGCAATTTCATTCGATCTGCAACAATAAGAAAAACAATAAGGGAGGGGGACAGCCATGTTTGTGCGGTCCGGCCTCCTCCGGTTAACTGAAATCATGCGGTCAAAATATCGCGGATAAAAGACGAAAGAGAAACACATAAGGAAAAATCACGTAAACCCACTACCTTGAAAAATGTCGATGAATGACGGTGTTGCAGAAAACGGCGTTGCAGGGTGTGGTTTCGTATATGCCGACGGAGAACGTCCAAGGAGGATGCAACATCTCTCTTCCTTTCATGCAGAGAGAAATTTGAAAGGCGTATTGTCGATGGCGAGTTCCCACGTCGGTGCCTCCTCCTTTGCCGAGGAAGAAGAAGATGGATGAAGAAGAAGAAGTTATTTTAAAACTTCCATGCTCTCTTACCTTACCCTCAACACCACAAAATCCAACCCGTAACAAATAATGGTTCCACATTATTTAATCAACCCATGCCATGTTTTTCCAAAAATAAATTCAAAAGTTGAATTTACTTAATTAATGTGTGTGTTGGCTAGAGTTCATGAGGGAGTGGGTGAGGAAATGAAAGGATACTCAAATAATGATAGGTTTACAAAATTTAAGAGGGAGTTAGGGAGTTTAAGTGGAATGTGAAGGGGTGGTGTTCGTGTGGGCCCCACCTCACCTTAAATCCTCTCATGGGTGGTTAACTACAAGTGGGTCCACCACTAACTCCCTTACATAGTTTAAAACCACTTAAGAGAGGGTCAATGTGTTGTAACACAACACTTAATCTACATAACAAGAAAATAAAATATAATTGTAATAATTATATTTTATCCCTCACTTATCTTAAAACAACACCTCCCTAGAAAACGCAACTTCAGAAAGGGTCTTCTTAAGCAATTACTGGCACTACGGTTCCATCGGTGCCCTCGAAATTAGATTCCGAGCACCGGTTAAAAAGTTAGAAAAACTCGCTCGTCCGTTCACTGAAAGTACCCGAGCCAAATTTGGAAAAATGATTCCGGGGACATCAGGACTCAGAATCAGGTTCCGTCAGAAACTGCGTTCTTGTAAAATTACAAAGAAAATTAAGAAAAAATTTCCCTTGAATTTTACAGGTCTTTACATTACTCCCACCTCAGGGCTTTACGTCCCCGTAAAGCTATAACACAAACTAGGGAAACAAAAGTTGTACTGAGCAGGCATATGAGCCTTCCGCTTTCATGTGCTCACCTGGAGGTTTCCGAGCTACCCACAAAAATAGAAAAGAGGAATCAACCATCCTCGTAGGACCCACTCTCATCGAACCTCAATCTCCACTGGAACCTCCGTGAGGGACACCCCATCGCCATTGTCCATCTTCTCATGGTCGATGACATGCGAAGAGTCGAGCACATATCTCCTCAGTTGAGATACGTGGAAGTTGTCATGCACCTGGTGCAACTAAGATGGATGGGTCAAGCGGTAAACCACCCCGCCTACCCAGGTGAGGACCTAGAAAGGTCCATTGAACCTCGGAGATAACATGTCGCCTTGGCCACATCTCCGTAAACCTCGTCGATGTGAGACCCGTATAAGGACGTGATCATCATTCTCGAACTCAGAGGTGTCCAAATCCTGTTAGAACTGGAACTCGAAACGACTGCTGCCACGAGGGTAAGGATGACCGACTCAAGAGTGATCAGTCGCACCCTCCTGTGCAAGAGTTACCCTGCGCTACCTGGGGTTTCCTTTTTCACCGACCAAGGAAAACCCATCCCAACGTCGTAGTTAAACCACAACCTTTTTTCATAATATATTCAATCTGTGTATGAACTGTGGATCCAATACAAACTCAGAACAACTTCGTAAGGCCTCGACGCTACCACTAAGAGATTCCAACTGAAACTCTCACCTCAAGGGTTTGACCACACTGTTGGCGTAAGTGTGATTATTGAGTCTCCTTCCAAGGTATCTCCAAACGTGAGGGTCAAGTCCACGGCTTCCTGGAAACTCTAGGTCTAGAACAAGATTTGTAAAAGCAAGAAATGATTCATATCGATGTCTGTTACTACAAAAGTTAGAAGTAGACACAGACTATCCCTTGAATCTTTTTTAGAGCCATTGGGTCACTCTCCCTGACCGCATGCAGCTACTCTCTTTCACCACCCTCCAGATCCCTGAGCCTGGCGGGGATAACTAAGGCCGGTGGTTGTAGCATGTTAAGATGTACACCACCTCATGCTGCTCTCCTAGATCTGCCTCCACGTCCACTGCTTCACAGACTCATCTCTCCTTAAATCTTCCACTTCTTGAAACATTTAACATGCCCGAGTCTTTAAGACTGGCACCAGTTTCCTGTTTCTTACTGCCCCGTGCAGTCTTCATCCTCTCCTGGATGATCTGCACCTTCTTTTCCTATGATCTGAAGAGCTGCTACAATTTATCCTTTGCCGAAAAAGGAAACTCGGTCTCATCCCCTGGATGAACCATGCCCATTGCCTAATACAGTCAATCACAACATGAATGATTTATTCATGCCATGGATGACGTCGTAAGGCCTCGACGTAACTACTAAGAGATCAAACTTTCACACTCACCTCCAAGGGTCGAGTCACACTATCAGCATCAGTGTGAGGTCACTAGGTCTCCTACAGTAGAAATATCGAAAGTGAGGGTCAAGTCAACAGTTTTAACCGGTACCACTCAGTATCAACCAAACAAAAGGAAAGGAAAGAAAACAAAGATATGTGCCTTTTTATTATTGCAGCTCATAGTACAAAGACACGAATACAACAGAAACATGGAACTAGAAGTACAAGGGACGTATCCCCTAGTTCCACTCCTGTCCACCTGCTCTTGGAGCTCTACTGCCTTTTCCACTTCTCAGTTGTTGCTCATGCACTCATCGCTGCTTCTGCCTCGGTGGCTCCTCCAACGCTTGCAGATCAACTGTACGAGGAGTCAGACAGTCATGTGCTAGGTGACCCTTCCCGCCGCATGAGTTACACTGTCTGTTTCTGGCATTCCTGGCTCTGACCCCACCCCGGGTGCCCTGCACCACCAGTCCTAAAACCCGAGATCGTCCAACTGTTGTTCTGGTCCTCCTGGACCTCTGCATCATCTGTCTACTACCCACAGATGACTCGGTTACTGATCGAAAAACACACGGAAAATGCAACTTCTCCTAAACACGCTCGGGTTGAAGAGCTACTAGCACAAACTCCACCCTGAAAAGGTCTTGAAGTCTTCCCATGCGAAGGTCATCCCGTCGCAAAACTGAAACAAGTGGCTCCACCACCTGCCTGCTCCTTCCTGAAGAAGGATGGCAGAAAAGATCACCATGAAGTCTGCAGGCATCCCCAATAACCTGAAGACTCTCACCACAGCCTTTAGCCAAATCTCAGCCGCCTGCGGGTCCGTCTCTCCCTGGAACCCGGGGGGCCTCTGGCACTGGAACTCGTGCAGCGCGCTCAATTAGCGTGCATCGCCTACTGCTGGGGCTGGTGGCATCGGTGGCCCAACGTATGGTAGTACCGCTGGTGCCTTCGCTGGTGCCTCAACTGCAAGAGGGCCCTGTACCGAAGCCTCGTCACTCGGAAGGCTCTCGGAACGCACATCCTTATGGGCTCTAGCTAGTCGTCTGTGAAAAGGCATCTTTAAAGAAACAACGTGACATGGTCAAATGATTATACCTGGTGAGCTGACCTAGATTGAGGTGATATTTAAATAAAACTTCTGGAAACACACACGCAATCAGTGTTTTCATGCACATAGTCGGAAATCAATTGTCAGGGTCCTGGTGTATGGATATGTCGGCCGCCCGCACCAACACTGGACTCCCTGAACTGAAAACCACACTCGGTACTCTTAACACTATTGCTTCAAAGAAGGAAAAATATCAGAGTTATAAGTTCTATGGTATAACCAACTCCTTTGATACCAATTTGTCACGACCCGTCCTCGGGGACAGTGCTGTGACTACCCCAATCCCGCATTCCATAGGCCAGGGGCTGTCGACTAGCACCAAAGGCGTAAATCCCAATAACTGGGAAGGCATTTCCTTTATGAAAGTAAACAAAAGACTACAGAGTACAAGCGGAAGTAAAACACTAAGTACAAAGAGAAGTGCTGAAAGGTAAATGCGCTAGAATACAAACCCAAATGAAAGTACAACTACAACTGAACAAAGTACAACAGAAAAAAACAACAGATGGGAGAAAGGAAGCAGCTCCTGGGTCTTCCTCCTCGGATCCTACCTGAAGGGTAGGTACAGATGGCGTAGCTCCTGGATCGTCCACCACGGATCCTACCTGAAGGGTTGGTACCGATAGCCTCCTCAACTCTCTCTCCCTTCAACCTCCTCTGTGTGTCATCTCGCAGTGAAGTCCACCTCTAGATACTTACTCGTCGTGTAGTCCACCTCCGGGTACCGTCAAGTCCTCGAACACTCGGCCTCCGTCAGCACTGCCCGTTGTCTGCAACCAACACAATGAGGTGCGGGCATATCCCATGCAGGGGTGAGTATAACGATACTCAGTAGGGACCCTGAGACCCTCAAGGTCTCACTAAAACCAACATGGATAACCACAAAGAAGATCTCAACAGATAACCTCTACTTATGTAAATGCCCATGCATATACATAAGTTATCAAGTAACCCATCTCAATCCTGAGGAAAACACCAAGATCGTGAAATAAATGGATAACCACTACCCAGGTATATGCCCATACATATACCCATGTTATCAAGTGACCCATCTCAATCATGAGGTAAACACAAAGGTCAAAAGTCTCAGCTCAAACCAGGATTTTCATTATCGAAACCGTAACTGCTGAAGAGCCACGTCTCTGGATTGTACAATGGTCCTGTCACGACTCCGAGGTACTGCTCACTAGACTAAGACTACTAAGGTACTCCTCCTGTCGAGTACCGCGGGTCAGCCACCCAAACATAGTAGTGCTTCCCGCCGAGGAATGTCACCCAAACACAGTAGTGCACACCCCCTAGTAGCCTGCTGAGGTACTCTCCGGATGAGTACCGTGGGTCTGCACTGTCACACAGGTAGTGCTCTATCCGCCATGGGTCTGCATCTCACAAATTAGTGCTCCGTCCACTGGGCTAGTCAACTCACACCAAGTCGAGTCGGTCAAGCAGTCATCAGGTCTCAGCCGGCTACACGGTCTCCGTACTCCGTACGCTCGTCTCTGGGAGGGTCTGCTCCATGAGCTAGAGGTTGATACTCCAAGTATCTCAAAGTTTCACGAAGTAGTATCTCAAAGGACCGCCTCGTCATAGGGGTCTCAACGCAACAGACGGCGCGTCAATTGGACGCCCGGTCTGTGAGTTATTAGCCTTTTCATCCTAGGGGACCGGTTGGTTTCGTGAGCGAACCAACCCGAATGTATCTCAACTGTACCCCAAATTCTCATAGGGTATACTCATAGGGACCGTTTCAAAACGTGATCACCAACGCCGCTGACGGTTTGTCAAACAGATGTCTGGTCTGAAAGATAACATCTTTTCCGTTCCAAGGCCCCGGTTGGATTTCGGGTACAATCCAACCTGGCCACTATCCAATAGCAACCAAAATTAAGGTGAAGTATGCAAAAAGTTCCATCTCATCAAGAGGAATTCAACGAGACAGACGGCGCATCAATCGGACGCCCGGTCTGTGAGTTATTGGCTTTTTCGTTCCAGGGGCCCGGTTGGTTTTGTGAGCGAACCAACCCGAACGCACTCCGACGGTATCCGAACCTCGAGCGGAGTAAGCCAAAAGATCCGTCTCACTTAGAGTACTCCAAAAAAGTCGACGGAACATCAATCAGACGTCCGGAGCTTAAGATATGAGTGTTTCCGCTCCGAGGGCCCGGTTGGTTTCGTGTACGAACCAACCCGGCTGAACCTAAAGTATTCTGAATCCTTGAGTGCTATATACCGAAACGACCATCTCGTTGCAAGGATCGCTAAAAATTGATGGTGCATCGATCGAAGGTCTGTAGCCCAAGTTATGGGAAAAATACCAAAGAGGGTTCGAAATTGGGGGGTCTGGGCCCGGACCGACCCGGCCCGACCCCCCCCCCCCCTGGGTCGGCCCGAACAGGGTTGGCCCGCCCCGGGTCCGACCCGGCTGGGACCGGCCCCGCCTGGCCGGCGCGGCCCTGCCCGACCGTCCGGCCGCGGCTCGGCCAGCGCGGCCGAGCGGAAACCGCGGGCCGGGTGCGCGACTCCCCCCCTTGACACTAATTGAAGTCGGTGACGAACCGCCCCACCAGCCTTCTGGCGGCGCGCCGCCGCCACCGGACGCGCTCCGGGGGTCCGTTTCTCCTGCCGTCTTCGCCAACGGTCCACCCGGGACCCAACCTTCACTGAGAAGGGATTCAAATGCAATATAGGCATGCTTCATCATTGTCCGTTGATCCTCACATCGATTAACAAGCCGCGGAGGGTTGTCGGGCCATTTTTGTTCGGCTTGCGTCCTCTGCGTTAGGTGTTATCAATTGGAAAATAATAAACACATGATTTTAATCATTTACGAGGGTATAATTTATCCAAAATAAATCATACGAACACCTTGCAATCAAACACCCACCCACAAGAGTTTAAAATTTGAATGAGCGGAGTGACGATGTCGCACATTCTTGCCGCTCGATCCCGCGCGACGTGACGATGTCGTGCATCCTTGCCGCTCTATCCCGCGTGGTGCGACGGCACCGCGCCAATTTCATTCGATCCGCAACAATAAGAGAAACAATAAGGGAGGGGGACGACCATGTTTTTGGGGTCCGGCCTCCTCCTGTTAATTGATATCATGCGGTCCACATATCACAGATAAAAGACGGAAGAGAAATACGTAAGGGAAAATCACATAAACCCCCTACCTTGACAAAAGTTGATGAAGGACGGTGTTGCGGAAAACAACGTCGCAGGGTGAGGTTTCGTATATGCTGACGGAGAACGTTCGAGGAGGATGCAGCGTCTCCCTTCGTTTCACGCAGAGAGAAATTTGAAAGGCGGATTGTCGATGGCGAGTTCCCCCGTCGGTGCCTCCTCCTTTGCCGAGGAAGAAGAAGATGGAAGAAGAAGAAGAAGTTCTATTAAAACTTCCAAAATCTCTTCCCTTACCCTCAACACCACAAAATCCAACCCATAAAAAATAATGGTTCCACATTATTTAATCAACCCAAGCAATGTTTATCCAAAAATAAACTCAAATGTTGAATTTACATAATTAATGTGTGTGTTGGCTAGAGTTAATGAGGGAGTGGGTGAGGAAATGAAAGGTCACTCAAATAATGATAGGTTTACAAAATTTAAGAGGAAGTTAGGGAGTTTAAGAAAAATGTGAAGGGGTGGGGTTCATGTGGGCCCCACCTCACCTTAAATCCTCTCATGGGTGGTTAACTGCAAGTGGGTCCACCACTAACTCCCTTACATAGTTTAAAACCACTTAAGATGGGGTCAATGTGTTGTAACACAACACTTAATCTACTTAACAATAAAATAAAATATAATTGTAACAATTATATTTTATCCCTCACTTTTCTTAAAACAATACCTCCCTAGAAAACGCAACTCTAGAAAGCATCTTCTTAAGCAATTACCGACGCTACGGTTCCATCGGTGCCCTCGAAATTAGATTCTGAGCACTGGTTCAAAAGATAGAAAAACCCGCTCGTCCGTTCACTGAAAGTACCTGAGGCAAATTTCAAAAAATGATTCCAGGCACATCGGGACTCGGAATCAGGTGCCGTCAAAAACTGCATTCTGGTAAAATTACAAAGAAAATTAAGAAAACATTTCCCTTGAATTTTACGGGTCTTTATATTTTTATTGGTGTTGGTGTAGTTTAAATTTTTCGTAAAAAGGTTTCTATATATTTCCAATGATATGAGAGTATTGAGAGAACCCTGAAAAATAATTACTTGTACATTGTGTTATGTAAAACATTAATAACCTTGATAATTCAATCTTTTTTTCTACATTGGGTTTGTTCACATTGACATAGTGTTTCTTAGTTAAAGGATAATTATTTATAAACATAGGTGATATTAATGGTCTGTTAAAGAAGGATTTTAAGATCATGAGTTGAAGAGTTATGAACATTATAAATGAGACAATTTCTCAGCAATGGTGGATTTATTTAATGATGTCCCCGTTGAATTTGATTGTTAATAAGGCATAAAAGATAAATTAATGGTGGAGAATAAATGATAAGGGGGAAATATAGGAGGGGAATGATTTTAAGGGGGAAATGGCTTGACGAATATCCTTAGAGATAACATGAAAATTTAAAACAAACACCATGGGGGAGAAAGTGAGTTCCATGTTGTGTTTCAGTTGTATTTTTAGTTGTAGATATATGTATTTCATTTTATGAAAATTTAGATGTTTGGTTTTCAGAAACACTCATATGGAATGACCCAGAAGATTCACCGAGAACATTAAATTAGATGAATAATCAAAAGTAAATGATCTTACAGACACCAAAACTCTGGGTCCAGATGACCAAAAACATTTTCTGGTCCATGTAACTCTGGAGATTCTTTGCTAATATAGGAGTTATCAAATTTTTTTACAGTTCTTAGGATAATATAATTTGATGAATGGATGATGTTGAAAATGATTTCTTGATTTTAATGAATGTGAGCACATGAAGTTAATGGTATTTATTCAGACCAATAATCCATAACAAATAGATCATTTTTCATGTTTAGACATTGAACCATTATATGTGTTCACTATTAAAAATCCAAAAGGTTGGGATCTTGATCTTGCTGAAGTGAGTGATATTTTAATACTATTTATTATAACACTTCATCTGTATGATTTTTCTACTCATCCATTGTAAAAAATGATAGATTTGATGAGTTACAAAGACTGATTTATCGATATTACATAGATAACGGTTTATTGGAAAGGTAGAAAACACTGGCCCATTAAACATGGAAATACACTAATCCATCATAATAGATTATGCCACAGATTCATATTATAAATATTTGAAGTAATTAATGCATTATATAATATTTCTATAATAGGATTTGTTGAGTGGTTAAGTTGTTGAGATTGATGACATAGATTATCAATCTAGATCGATAAACTAGATGGTGTATAAATATGTATTCAAACATTTGTTTTATGTTGTAATTTTCAAAAAACGTGTGATGATTCCTCAGAAAAGAAGTAGTGTTTATGCAATCAAACTTGAACTGGCAATGATTCTTTAGAAGGAATCAAATATTGATCCATCGAACTGTTGCTAACATCGATTACACATCGAACATAACATCATCAGTCATGGTGTTTTAATTATGGTTGAAAAGTTTTGATGTTTTTTTCATTCATATATAAGTTGGAATAGGGTTATGGAATATTTTTTAAATAGGTATAGATGGTAAAAATATTTGAATTTTTAAATTAGGTGTTTTTCTATTTCATGATGTTGGACAATTAAAAAATGAAGTGATTATGTTTTGATTAAGTTAGAGTGATGGATGCAGAGTTTTGAAGTTAGGAATATATCATTCAGTAGAAAAAATTCCCCTAAGAAGGTTAATCATAAGCACTTTCTATAAAAAAATCCATCAAACAAAATATGATGTATAAAAATCAATTTGAGTCACAATACAATGAGTCATTAGAATAAGGAAATTATTAAAAAAAATTATTTTTTTATTTAATGGAGTATGATGTTTTTTTATGTTTCTTATTTAATAATTATGCTCCAAGAAGTATTGAGTATAGATTAAGAATTTAAATATGAATCTAGAATAAATATAAAATTTAGATATATGTAAATTTCATTGAGTGGGGGAATGAATTAGTATTCATATCTTTACCATTTTTGTATATGTACAAAAGGAGTGCAAATTAAATTCATACTAGAAATTTTTCACATGCATTAAAGATGACACCATGATACTTTTTTGAAGGGAAATAAAATTAAAACCATACATTCATTTCATGTTGATGATGAGGAACTTATTTTGGTATCACCAAATGAGTGAAAGTTTCTTCAAAACAAGTTCCCCTACTGTTACTCCCCATCTGATCGAGTTCCACCTTAGTGGGTTTCATCAGAGTTGTCCCATCAGAGTGCATCCATCAGAGCGTAGTCCATGTGATGAAAAAGATCATACTTACTGATTGAGATTATATGCAATCGAATGTAGGAAAAGTAGAAGTGGAATCATATTGTGGATAATATGACAGTGTCCATTGGATAAAGGTTACTATATTAAGGTTGATCGTATTGAATTTTTTTGAGAATGTTTTTGAGGTATACATTCTAGAATCTGATTCAAGTCCTACATGAAATTTAGTGTGTTTTTTATTTTCATGATGATTGTACACTGTCAAGGTTGATGCATCATACTGGTGGTGGAAGTGAATAATAACAGATAGTGGATCAGAAAAGAATAAGGAAAGTGAAACATGTAATTTTGGATACATACCAGTTACTAAAAAGGTATGTATGCTAGCTGAGCTGTATAACCACCTAGTGGGAATTTGGATAAGAAAAGTATTGTTGGGTGAATAAACAACTATAGAAAAACATTATATTGGGTTTCATTTCTATTTTTTTCTTGTGCCTATGTATTATAGAAAGAATATTAGTAAATGAATCCATATTGTTGGGACTATACAACACAGAAATGATTAGGTCTTTGTAATAAACCTTTTAAATTTCAATTTATATCTTATATATACATTTCTTGAATATTAAAGGTATGGTTGAATATTTATATTTGATTGAATCATAAATCTAACTATTTTTAGAGGAAAATAACGATTTCTAATGTAGTTCAGATAACTTAATATAAAATGAAAATAGAACCACTGATTTACCCCCTTCTCAGTGCTATAGATCCAATCTGAGAATAATGAAATTATTCTATAATTTTTGGATACATTTTTATAATCGATATTCATTAATAAATTGATAATGAACAACGATTAATTTTTTTCATAAGATTTTGGAATTTTGGGCATAAAGGAAGAAATGTTGAAAATTTCAAACATAGGATTTAAACATCTTATTCAACATACATGATTTTTATTCATCCATCACAATATGCTGGAAGACCAAAATACCAACCCATGAATATTTTACATGATGTGTTGATAGTATCGGATGTGTATATTAATTACACAATGAGGGAATTTCAAATTCGTAGTCCTGCTGAAATTGAATCAAATACATAGTGTATAGAGTTCACACCATAAAGAATATTTTAAATCCAAATTAGTCAATAATACATACCAATTTTTGGATCAAATATTTGGACATTAAATGTATTATGTGAAACATTATTTCAGAACATGAAGATATTTGGAGAGTTTCCACTACATCTAGTACATGATATTAATGGTTTTCATGTAATGTAGTTTTCAACATATTTATTTTTTATCACCAATTTTTTTGCACAGATCCCCGGGGACTATGACATCTCTCATTTTTTTCATTAACTGTCTTGTTTTTTAATTTCCTTCCGATATAGTTTTAATCAGTTCCTTTCATTGTTTTTCACATTCTTTTGTGTTTTTACCTGCTCTTCGAAATTTCTTCTTTTTTTGTGCTTTTAGGGAAATAGAAATTTTTATTTAAGATATTTTTCATAGTTCATCATAGATTCTTACTATTGTTTAATTACTTATTCGTTGAGAGAATGTTCTTTATTTTATTTAAATTGATTTCAACTGTTCAAACATGTATTTTGGATGTTTCAAACCATATATTTCATATTTCTCATTTTTTTCGTGATTATGTGTATATTGTTTCACATTTAATTTTTCAAATCAACACTGCCATTTTGGGAAAATCCCATTAAGGTTATTTGTCATGAAAAGGGGATATTTGGAACCTAATGAATCCATGAGTTAAAACTTTTTAATGCCACAACTAGTAAGTATGTTTAAAATAAATGTTCATCACATTATCTTTCTTACCCTTGAACATGAGAGGTGAAATTGAATAAACATAACAGAGTTGGAGTTGATTAGGATATGAACATCATCCTATCATTCCTTATGAAAAGAATCAAGGATTAAAAAATCTCGGTTTTTAATTACACAAAAAACAAGGGACAATGGAATCATATATAGTTCCAATTGGTTTAACCAAAACCAATTGGCGAATTTTTCAACACATTGTATCCTAAGAAGTGGGACTCTTTCGATAATGATTTTGGATTTTCTTCTACCATGTGTCCTATAATTTACCCCAATCCCTTATTAGATATCTCATTTAAATATAATCTTCCATGATTTACAAAAAACCATTATGAATATTGAATGTGTGGAATCAACTCAAATGGTTTTGATCCAATGGTTTCTTTCCTACTAGTGAACCCAGTGGGTTCGACCCCGCACTCCTGCTTTACAATGTCATATTAGTAAGTGTATTTTGAGACTAAAAATTTCCCAACATGATCAATTCCCAAATGAATTAATCTACATGTGTGGGAACATTATATTTTTTCACCATTATTGAGGATTACTATGGCCTAGGTAGATTAGCCTTTAGATCAATCAATGGATTTCCTTACCCCTCCCCTTTCTTATTTTTCCTTCCCATATTCTTTTTTTTACTTTATTCTCCATAGGTCAATATATATATATAAATATATTTCATGTATTGTGGAAGCATGTGGGGCCTATGCCTTTTACATAGACCTTCAACAGTCATGAAATACATTGATTCGATACTAAGATGAACTAGTTATTAACCGCATGTTGTAGCACTTCAGTTGATATTGATGCAATCCTACACTTCCCAATAAAAACAATATGCAATAAGGAACACCTAGATATCACAGAGACAATTCAGAATAGTATAAGTATGCCATTATGGATTACTAATTACCTTTCATTAGCAGTTATACAACTATAATTATATCCCATTCTATCTAGGTGCACACTTTTGAAATAAAAAATGGACTCATTATCATGATCCATAATGTGGTTAAATTCAGTTGTCTTTAATGTGAATTCCACCATGAAAATATTTCAAATTTGATAGAGGTTTTAAATACCATTTGAAACAAGTTAATTCCATTTTACATAATAATATTCCACTTTGACCCATTTAACATATGTGACTAAGCTATGGATTAGATCAATATTCACTCTCCTAAGTCAATCATGAATTGGGATGATCTAGCCATGAAATTCCAGTACAAATATTTTCCACACATCCAAACATTGATGTTGAGAAATTATATTAAAAAATTAACCTAGGAATACATTGAATCTATCTAGGATGCATAGGATAGATTTAAATAGATGAACATAAAGTTCCTACAGTATATAATCTATGTCTAGATACAATTTAAAAAATTACATTAAGGACACTATCTTTTTACACCAACTGTAATAGATATCTTTATTGGTGGCGGAATCATTCTTAAGATTCATGATGTGTGTCGATCCAATCTATATGAAGTACACCACAATCCTAGTCTATAGAAATAAATTATAGGGACACCTTATCATTGAATACATAAAGTGTAGGAGAGAGTCCTCCTAGAAACAAAAGCAGAATAACAAACAAAGAATCTTGGGTTGTTCTAATTACATACTACACCACCAATATTGTGGATGTGTGGAGGCCCACATTCATAACAAGACTACTGAGTAGTTATAGAGGTACCTGAATTCAATGAATATAAGTTCATTAATTACAATAAAAAAAATTGTTGTACAAACATATCTAGTAACATTAATAGAAAAAAATTTCTTATTGACTAGGTCAGTAGACACAACATCTTAAATAATGTTATTTTAAACATAGGAGTGGACAGGAACCACCAAGTAATCTCATACCACCTACGTACCCACAAAAAGTTCTATCACATATTCTAGAAAAAAAATCAAAATCCTTTTTCTAGTTGTCAAAATTTTACACTAGATCAATAAAATAAATATCAATTAGAACAACAATGATTAGAGAAAAAAATCCAACCTTCCCAATATAATCTTGAAACCCTGCTCACTGCCTTCATAAAGAAATCATACAAATGGATGAAAAATCAAGATACAAAAATGTAAAACGACATGTCTTCACTACACAATTTTGAGCATCCAATGGGTAAGAGTAATGAAACATTATCTAATAGAATAACTGATACATCACATAGTAATAAAAAATCTCATCAAAGGGAAGAGTTTAATGCTATAATTGTTAAAAGAGGAAAGATAGGTTACATTCAATAGTCATTCTTAGGTGATCAAAAATATTTTTTATAATTTAATAAATCTCCTCAAGTGAAAACATTTGAATTAGAACCATCTAAGAAAGGTCTGACAAAAGTTTATCTTGAGAAGGATGAAGTTTATATTGGAATACTTGAACAAAAGTCGCATCTTACCTTTCTATAAATGAGTAAATAATCCAAAATATAGTGGAATATACTTTTTTGATATGTTTAAATAGTTTAATTTCACCATTCTATTTGTCGAAGAAATTTTTCATATACTTGTTTATGAAATAATCTCTAAAGACATACTATACAAAAAATAGAAAACTTATGAGTCATCTACCTAAATAAAGATTACTCTAATGTTGTTTAGGGGAAGCTTCCTCAAAAAATGTGAGACCCCTATAGTTTCTCAATTCCCAATACTATAGGGATGTGAAATTTTTGATGAAATCATTGTGTGATCAAGGTGAATGTATAAATATCATTTCCATAAATGTTTAGAGTATATTTAGGAATGGTGAACAAAAACAAACAATGGTGGGAATCCAACATCCTAACTGCTCAGTCATGTATCTTCATTCATAGCTCGAGGATTTCTTAGTAAAAGTGGGAAAATTAATTTTCCCTAATGATTTCATTTTAATAGAAATGAATGAAGTTGGAGATATTACAATGAATCTAGGAAGAAAATATCTCTCCATATTGTAGGGTATAATTAATGCTAACTAATATAGATTGATATTTAGGGTTGGTATAGAACAAGTTGTGTTCAATTTTGTAAAGACATCTAATTTAAAGTGATGATTCATTAAATTGTCTAAACATCCCTCTCACTAATAAGAATTATGATCACATGAGCAATAAGGATTGGAATAATAAACTAGCTCATATCAATTAGAGTTCTAATTCTCACATGAAAAAAATTATATTGAACCTATTTGAATAAACTCTATACCCTCATATGTTCCCTATATTTTTAAGAACTATTCCATGTGAAATCATATTTTTTGGATGATGTAATATGCATAAAAATATTTATATTTCTATAGAATAAATAATTAAATAACTAAGGGAAAACCTAGTTTATGTTATAGTTTTGTGGAATTTAATAGTCACCAGATATGGTTTTCATAGTGCTATCAAAATATGTGAATCACACAGACATACATAAGTCATTTAGTTGAAATACACAATGTGGAAGTAATACGGGGAAAAATATAAAATACGACGAAATAAAAATCGTGTGTTGAATACATAATGTTAGTTCATCATGTCTATTTTGAAAACTGTAACCCTGGGGTTCACAGCCGATGACTGGAACCACCCGCCCCACCCCTTCGTCTCCCGTGTGAACCCCCTCACCCATGACCCTCATCATCCATTCCTCCTTTAACCACAAAATACCCCTTCAATAATCTCATACGTTTCATCTCATCATCCCTTTTCCTATTCCCTTTAATTACCTCTTTTACACAATGTAATTAACTAAAAGTGTATCACGAGGTGATGATCCTAGACATCCCAAGTTCCATGCGATTACACAACCTCCACCACCCACAAATCTGACTACCACACCTTATGCATCCACATTCGATAACTATTAGCTGGCACTCATACTCACTCAACTTTCACCTCATCCCAAGGTGTGACTATACCCTCACACCTGCATCAATGCATTCACTTTCCTATCCCACAACATCAGATTCAATTGAACCATCTTTATTACGAGCTGATGATGTATAACAAGACCTTATTCCACGAATTTCCTCATAGAATTCACATGCATGAATATTCCCTAGATACTATGGACAAGATTCTCCTAAAACTGTCTTTCGAGTGCATGAGGTGATGTTATGGGATCTCTTCCTTGAGTTCCCAGCCACTATGGATCTTGACATAGCCTATATCACCTTTCAAATGGTTTTTATGACTTGATAGATGATCCTATGTGTGGGAATTTAGAAATCAAACAAGAAAATTATTTTAATCATGAAAGAGGTGAGTGTTAAAGATGATAAAGCTTTTGGACATCTATTAATTTGATTATAATTTTATACCCATTTTATTTCCTATAAATGTATTTTCATTCTCAAAAATTTTCATCAAAATAATTTTATACTCATATTATGATTTATAACTCTTAATCAAACCACTAAATATTTATTCATATTAAAAAAAACAACAAAAGTAACAATTTTATATGTCATATTGAAACCTCCTCAAGAGTAAATCTAGAGACATATATATTTCATTTCATTAGGGGATAAATTTCATGATTAAGGATTTTAGAAAAAATACCCTCAAATAAATTGTAAGTATTTTATGTGGAGGTTTCGTGAGTTGTTTTTTAAAAAAGTGTTTTTTCCTGACCAGAAATTCTAACTTCATGTTGTTACCATTGAAATCTGAAATTGATTAAACAATTCACTATCTAATTAGATCTACTAGAAATACCCCTATACAAAGTTATGAATATTAAATTTACAAAAATTAAGGAAAATAGTTGAAACTGTAATTCCACTAGATGAAAATAGAACCATGAATTCATTTTCTTCATCACTTGATGAAAATCATGAAAATTATATGGAATATCCTGATGTATCTACTGGGTTTGAAATTAAATATCTGTTTATTCATAAAATTACCAAATTAAATGGTGTTTCTAGTGAATATCCACATAAATGCATTCAAGAATTCATTTATCTTTGTGGTAATATGAAACCACAAGGATTTTTTTAAAATATAATTAATTGGAATTCATTTCATTTTTCTTTAGAAGGATTTTCCAATGAAATATTTTTATTTTCACATTCAAAATTGTTTATATATTGGAACACATTGAAGATAATTTCCCAAGAATTTTTCCCATAACTCTAGAACTTCTTCCTTTCATAATAGATGTATGGAATTAATAAAACTCAAGTTGAAACATTGTGTGAGTACAAGGAACTATTCAAAATATTCACTTTCAGTTTCCCCCAACATCAAATTAGTGTCCAACTATTGATTAAATATTTTTAGGTATGATTAGGTCTTACTGAATGAAGAATTATTGATTCTATAGAAACATGGGATATAGTTGAAATAACACATGTTTTGGTTAGGAAATTAATTGCAAAAACTGCCCAAAATACTAAATGATTTGGAACAAGAGGACTTAATAATGTTAAACATGCCAAATAATATTCCACTACTATTACTTAGAATAACGTGATTGTGAGTCAAATTTCTGATCTTAACAACATGGTGAGGTTGATAATGTTTTCTAATAACCCACCAACACCACCCAAGCTGGAAGAAACTTTTCAAATGAAATTCCACTATGAAGATTTATATTATAATGAATATTTTAATGATAAATTCCTAGAAATAAAATTGAATTTAGAGTAATTTAATTATTCTTTTCCTAGAAAATCCTTTCAATCAAACCAATAAATTCCATTTCAAACCAACCAAAAATGACATCAGGGGTGGAAAAAACAACACTAATGAAATTTTTCTATTGCATAATCTACCTAGATGATTATTCCAAGGATTACCAAGTAACTATAAACCATGATATCTCAATGATAATTCAAAATATCATTTTATATGAAACATTTATCCTACCCCTCCCATTCAAAAGACAAAGAGAAACATTGAAGAAGTAACAAAGAAATAATAAGATTCAATGATACTAACCTAAGATTGAAAATATAATATGTTGAATATAGTGATGACTCAATTGGGTAAAATTTCACCTGATATTAGTTTTATTACCAATAAAATGATTAAAGGATGACACTCACAGTCATAAGTTAATATGAGAGTTAAAGGGAAGGAAAATGTGAGTAAAATTAAACATAGAAGATGAACAATATTGAATAAACCTTAGACTGAGAGACCCAAAAAAGTTATTGAAACTATTAATGAGAATCCCAACACTGTTGGAAATTTAACTAATTATGAATATTATTTTAATTGAAACAAAAAATAAAAGGAATATTTTTTTAAAGAATAAAAATGGATTGGTAGAGGGTTTTTTCCTTTCGATTCCTCAACGAACTACTTATAATAGCATAGAAACATTCAAAACAACAATGTGTTATCATCGGATTGAACCACATGTGATGTAGAGTGTTGAAAAATAGTTGGATAAAGTGGTTTTATAGAATTAAATGAATTTTTAAGTAGTCAAACCATTTCATTATGATTTGAAATAAATTCCGAGGTACACTGTGTTACTGAAAGATATGTGTACACACTAGAGGAAATTCAAAAGTGATTTAACAATCAACATAGGGGGGAATGTTTTATCTATGATTCCACATTATTTTCATGTTAAAATTTAATTCCCAATAATACTTACCATTCCATTAACTTTGGGAAATTCTAAATCAAGGATGTAATGCTTGATTTAGGATCGTGCATCAATTTTATTCCGTAGTCTGTTTACACAAAACTTCATGTTGGTAAATTGAATCCCTCTGGAATTATCATTCAACATTAAAAACAATGTACAAATATTCCAGTTGGAATCATAGAGGATTTTCTCTTTTATGAGAGTGAATTTTATTTATTTGTGGATTTATATTTATTACATATGGAAGATGATCGGTTTAGTTCCCATGCACCTCTCATTCTTGGGAGGCCATTTATTTAAAATAGAGAAGGAAATCATAGATGTTCCAAAAGTAAACCATTCACTAAAATTCAGAGGGGATTTTTTCATTTTAATATTTTTCAGTCCATGAAACACCCAATTGGGGATCATTCATCCCCCCATGTTAACAGGATTGATTGGTTTTCCACTGATATGTTTTTATGATTTCTCCAGTGATGAAAAACCAATTTCTGTTTTATAAGATGGAAATTGGTTTTTTTTTGAAAAATAGGATCAACATGAGAATGAAAATGAAGAATTATGTGTATATTGGAATGTTGATAATACTTCAAAATATTTTTTTGATCTTATAATTGATGAAATGACTTCATATAAACCCTTGAACCTATTAGTTATCTCTCTGGAGAAGACACCAATTTTCCACATGAAATAAATACAAAGGAAAATATTAAATGATCAACATGATGAATGTTCATCGGAATTTGGATGTTCTCTTACCAATAACACCTATGAGTAGTTTCCTTTAATCAATGAAAATAACCCTCATATGTTAGAGTAGAAACCACTTATTGAGAACCTCAAATATGATTTATTAAGTGATAATAAAAAATTTCCCATCATCATTTCAATAGATATGTCAAGGGAATAAAATAATTAATAGATATGAGTCCTAAAACCAAAAATAAATACATAGGATATACTCTATTATTAAAGTTGAATAAGTCCCTCACTGTGTGTGCCTGGAATCTTGTTGCAGGAAAATGATAAACCCATGAGACAATATTGAAGGTGGTATAACCCAACACTTTTAAAGGTTGTTAAGATACTATTCACCACCCTATTGGAAGCTGGAACTATTTTTCCATTATTTGATAGTCAATGGGAGGGTCTAGGCCATGTTTTTTTCAAAATTTATGGCTTTACAATCTCAAGGATTGAATTTTGTGATCCTGCCCATGTTAGGCATCAAAATAATTCGAAATGTTTCATTGATTATTAGATGGGAATTTTTGTTACAAGGAAAGACCACAACCAATTACCATTCCTTAATAATTTCAATGAATCAATGGATTGGAAAACCTAGTATTTGTATCTTGATCAATTCTATGGTTATTTATAAATTCACAACGCAAATAAGGGTTAAGAGAAAACTACTTTTTTGATCCCCTTTGAAAAATTTTCATACAAAAGGATACCCTTCAATTTGTGTAATTCTCCATGAACGTTTTAATGGTGTATCATGAGTATTTTTTTTATCAATTTTAGAATTATTCATGGCTGTTTTTATTGATTACATAACTATTTATGGATCATCATTTGAATATTGATTAAAAATTTTAGCTTATGTTATTGAATCTTGAAATGATAATATTTTTATCCTCAATAATGAAAAATTGAAATTAATAGAAGGTTTGATAATTGTTCTTGGTCATGTTTTGTATTGAGATGTAATTAGAGTCTATCATTCCATGTCAAGGTCATTTATTCATTGACATGCCCAAAAGCAGTGAGAGATGTGAGATCCTCCCTTGGTTTGGATGGTTTTTAGAGAATATTCAAAAAGGATTTTAGTAAGGATGTACATAAATTGTACATATTTATCCAAAAGAAACCAAATTTTCAAAAAATGAGAATTTTAAATAGTCCTTTTGGGAGTTTAAAAAAATTATAACCCCTCCCATTATTCTACTACCCAATTGGGAATTTCACGTTGAAATCATGACGGTTGCATCTAACATTTTCCTTGGGGAAGTGTTAAGTTAATGGTTGGAAAAAATCTCATGTGATTACATTTTCCAAATTAACATTAGATTAATACCAATATAATTGAATAATAACTGAGAAGGAACCATTGGATATTGTCTTCATATTGGTCAAATTTATATGTTTTCTACTAGGCTCAAATGATATTTTTTTCATAGACTATTCTGCAATTTAATTTTTAATGATGAAACATGATTCATAATTTTATTTGAGATGGATATTGATGTTAAAGATGTTTGATGATGAAATAAATGATAAAAAAGGAATTAAAAGCCATATTTCTAATCATTTAAGAAGGATTTCATTTTTTTTATTGGGAAACCATAAATATATTCATGAATTAAATAATCCTTTCTAGATGAGTATTTTAATTCTGGTCAAAGTTAATGTCCATGGTTTTATAATATTGTGAATTATTTGGATATTGATAATGTTTCTCACTAGTTTTCTAAGGAACAAAATTTTAATCTAGTGAGTGATTCAAAGAATAACAATTGGGATGATATTTACTTGTGGCATGTTGGTTGTTATCAAATTATTTGGAGATATATTAAAAATTCAAAATTTCAATCAGTCATATTTTTTTTTCTCACTTTGAGTTATTTTAGAATCTTTATGCGAAAAAGAAATGAAATAAATGAAAATGATTTTTCTTTGTATTATCCAACCAATTATATAGATTCTATTGAATTTTTAAAACCTGAAGTTTTCAATTTCAAAAAAACATTCCCCAAAGGGATGAGATGCTAGGACAATAATTTTTCGGTGTTGTCTTTTATGTATTTTTTATAGATTTCATGGTGAATTTTTCTAAATTATTTTAGATATCATTACAAATTTTTTATTGATGATTATATCTCAATGATGGTAGTGATTATTCCCATGAGAGTTGAGGATGCCAAAATAGTGTCCTTGGGTGTGAAATGAAATATTTTTTCAAAATTTGGATATCTAATGTTTCTAATTCCGGATCAAGGAACCAACATTTTTAAAAGGAAATTAGTATCAATTTTGAATAAATATGGAGTTCATCAGAGGTTTTATACACCCTATCAGCCTCAAAAAAATGTAATAATTGAGGTTTCCATGAGTTAAAACAATTTTTCTTTTGAAAAAACTATTAACCCAAACTAAAAATATTGGATTTTGATACTAGATGATTCACATTTCACCTATAGGACTGCATTCAAACCCCAAATGGCATGTCACCAGTTATATTAGAATATGGAATGGATTTTCACCTACTATATTATTTTGATCAGAAAACTTTTTGGGCTGTTAAAACATGTTACATGAATCTTTATTATACTAGAGGAATATATTCAGAAACCCAATTGTAATGTCACCATTTATATTAGTCTATGTAAAGGATTATCACCTACTGTTTGAGTTTGATCAAAAATATTTTTGGGCTATTGGAACATGTTTCAAGAGTCTATTTTATACATGAAATGAAATAAAATTTTGATTATATGAGAAATAGGCGATCATAAATAGTTCATAAGAATGATCCATGTTGTAAAAGGAATGTACAAAATATTTCCATTATGCATTTATTCTCAATAAAAACATCGATGAAGGTGACAATGTGTTTCTATTTGATTAAATATTTATGTTGTTCCTAGGTATGTTTCATTACAAATGGGCTGGTCCTTTCATTGTTACTCAGGTTTTTTCCATTGTCTAGAATCTCAATAACAGAATTAGAATTAATGACACCATTCATGGTAAATTGGCATAGGTTGATGTTTTTTAGAGAGGATTATCAATATCCTACATGGGAGGAGAAACATATTCATGAATCTAAATACAATTGATGCTAGGTTTTGTCTTTCCTTTATTCATATTTTTTTATGTCTTTTGTTTCATTAATTTCATTATCACATAAATCTATTTCAAAATGAGGATGTTGAAAATAATAATTGTTGGGGGAGTAACATGTTGCGTATATTAGGATTTCTTTTCTTTCCTTTCGTTTTTTAGTTTTTATTTTAATTTTTGAAGAGTTTTTATCTTTTATAATTGTTTTTAATTATGTGTGTTTTTATTTGAAACTGGTGAGACTAAATGAATATCATAGTCATTTTTGAAAATCATGAAAATGAGTCGACCAATAGATCCCCATAAAATTGAACATGAATGAATGCTAAAAATTAATTTATTTCTAGTTCAATATTATTTAAATTTCATGAATGGATGTATAATTTTTTAATCTCATTCCACATATCAAGTTATTTATCATTTAAATTTATTTCTCGTGAGGATTATAAACCTATTTTTACATCTTATTTAAATTAGTTTTTTATTGGGAGAACCAATCAATGTTTTTTGAACCATAACATGATTTATTTATATCAAAACATGAATGTCGGTGTACTTGTGATTAAAATGTTTGATTCATTCATTGTGATTTTAAACCCACATTTAATATCAATATGTTTTAATTTGGAACTCCCTATATATTTTATCGTTATTGAGCCCTTAGTTGGTATGTACATCTTGTTATGTTAGGCACATTACATGTTAATTTTACCTTTCCAATATTCTCTAGATGTATAAATTCATTGTCTAATTGAACATAAATGTGGGTGGAAGATGAATTATGATGTGATACATTATTTTATGTTTCTTATTGTAGAAACTAAAACATTGAAGATATTATTATGCTAATAAAAAGGTTTTTTAAGTTTAATTATGTGAAATAATAGAGATTTCAAGAATAAAAATAGTTGTGCCTATATGGATCTCTCAAATGTAGAAATTTGTGCATATCAAGAGTTTTCCAATGAAAAAATAGAGAATAAAAAAGTCATTTTTTCTAAAATATTGAATGATTTTGATAGAAAAGATATTTAAATTTATTTAGTTATGATTTTATTCATAATATAGTGATAAAGTTACCATACTTGAGTAAAAATTTTAATCATGCATTTTTTCTTCAAAAATAGAGAAAACCCTCTTTATCCGGCATTAGATTTTTTTAATTTGATATCCAACAATCATTAGTCATAGAACCACCGTGAAAAATCCTCATGATAATAACATGTTATACATGAGTTTGGATAAGAAAATACTTATTGAAAATAAAAATTAGTGTGTTAGGAGAAAATATATGTCAGGTAAATGTGTTGTGTGCATGGGAGGAGAACATATGTGTTAATAAACTGAAATATCTGAATTGAGAACTTGATTTTTATTATGATTCATTATACCTTCAGATTCTTGCTGATAAGTTGGTGAACATCATTAGTATACATTTTTTCCTTGATTTTAATTTGATGCTCATTATTCGAAGAGTCAAAGTACTATGTGTGAGGGAATTGATAGATCTAATATTTTCACTATTTATTGTTTCTTTTTCCATGATTAAAACCCCCAAAATTTATAATTTTGATCTTAATAACATTGTTTTTTGATTATAGGGTGTTTTGAACATGAATGTGACATTTTCACTAATCCAAAATTTTAACTATTTTAAAAAAATTAGTATTTAGAGAATATAATTTTTAATATCGATTCAAATTTAGTGATTATTATTTTTAGTCTTCCAACATTCATGGGATGCATATTTTTTAATTTATATGAGTTTTTATTTGACATTATAGAGGCATAAATAAATAAATCAATTTAGAAATTTTTTCTAGTAGATATGATGGGACTAAAATCATTAAATAGAACATAAATAGGACTAAAAGACTCAATATGAGCTTATTCTACTAGGGGATTTAATATGACCCAATGGAGTGAGTGTATGTTGAGGTTCCAGGAGAAAATCACTCATAAAGGCATTTGTTTAATGAGTCAAAATAGTGGAATTTAAATGGACTCTTTGAGGAGAAAGAGTTGGCTTCATTAATTCAAACATATAAATATAACAACATTTAAAAATAAACTGAAAATTTTATGGACAATAGAGGATTTAATTCTGAAAAAATAGCTAGACGAGCACATAGGGAATCTAATTTGGTAAATTGGTGATAATTAGGAAAAATAAAGACGTTGTAAGATTGGGAAACAAATTATCCATCCCTACTATTTGTCTTTCAATATCATCATCATTCAAATGGTGATTATCTTGAGAGACAAATTTGATGTTACATATTGATATTTTGTGGAATTTTTTTTCATTCTTCATGAATAGAGAATATGGGGGCTGCTCAAGTGATCAGGGGCTAAGCGCCAACTGGTTGTGGATGACGTCAACTAACAAACACTCTCTTCCGAGTTGTGATCTTATTGTGTAATATCTTTTTGAATATATCTAGAACTTTTTCTAATTGAATGAATCTATTTTAATTATAAAACATATTTTCATCCAATTTATTTTGGATGGTTGTTCAGTCAATGAAGTAAAATAATTGATTTATCTATTAAAATTTCATCATTGAGGTCTTACTATTTAGCATAGTAATTTCAATTTTGTTCGATTTCTGGGAGGTCGTCAAGTAATTGAATAAATTAAATTAGAGGTAAACAAACATAATGATGGTTTTATATGATATCAATGAAAATTTGGGTGTTCTCCTTGGATACCTTGGTTGGGAATTGTGAAATTCAATTTGGAAATATTTGTAAACATTGAATAAGGAAGTGTCCAAAACGTTAAAGCTTTTCCAAAAATATTAATTTTTTTACTTATAAAAAAACCCTTCTATTTCCTATCATTTTCTCTATATTAATCTTCAATTTTATTTCACATTACATTATATTTAAATTCTCAATTAGGAATATTAATCAAATTCCCAATTTTTTCTTCTTGAAAAAACAATAAAAAAGTCAGAGTTTTGAAACTAAATTGCAACACCCTCAAGAGAAAATCCAAAGACATGTAAATTTGAATTATCAAGGGGATAAATTAAATTATTTATATTTTGATGAAAACCCCCCTCAAATTATGTTTATATAATGAAATCATGCATGGTTAATGAATTTACATATTGGACGTGCCCCATTCATGACATGATTTTGGAACTCACATCATGAATCAAAAGTCTCCCGTATACATTGAATAGGTCATCCACTTGGCTTAAAATTAAAAAAAAAATATTTGAAATTTTGAACCATTATCAAAACATGAGATTACAATTCATTGAGACTTCTAGAGTCATTTACATCGTGGACGCATTTCAGGGGGTCTTCCCAAATGCTTACTATCATGAATTTACAATTCACAATGCCAATTAAATATGAATCCATACTAATTATACCTTTCCTTATCCCAACACCTCCACAACACATACCTTGCAGCGTAAAAGTCCATCTACCATGGTTAAAATGAAAAAAAATCAAACTCATGGAGCTTTAACCTAAATCCTAAAGTGGGTTTTACCTAAAAAATATAGTATCTTACATTCAACCCCCATTATTAAGAGTGTTTCACTTAATCATATTGTTACACTAAACGACTTTAATTCATTTATCCATCCATTGTACAATGAAATGACTGATACCTTCTAGAATCTCATAAATTGACTGCAAGAAATTGGTTTAATGAAAATGTTCTTTATAGTCACTCTTTTTCCAAAAAACATACTTGAGTTATTCAAACATACACATTTCCTTATTCTAGAGTGTGAATCATCGGCCAAAATTACTATTGAACTATAAACCTTAATTACACACGTCATAATTTCATGAAATTATAAAAACCTCAATGTGTTATAACTAAGGCATACATCCACTTCTCTCACATGAAAAAATAATTATCCTGAGTCCCTGCATCTAGCGAACATACACTAGATTACGAAGAGTCTTTGAATTATAAAAAATACCATAGTTGAAGAATAATTCTAGGAATAGAAAGAATGTATTATCAATTAAGAAAATGCGAATGTCCCCATGTATATCTAATGTATGTAATGATTATATTCATTTATCTATTCAACCAATTAAAATTGATGCACCTAGTTTCCTAATGCTCTATAGGAAAAAAAACGTTTTGTTGAACATATCCACTAGGTTCTATTGCCCAAATATCTTCTATAACCATAACAATATATCTTCAATAAAATCACTGATATAATGTTACTTCAGGTCAATGTGCTCCATCCTAATATGGAAAATCGAATATTTGGACAAATGTATCAAACACAAACTTTCATAACATAGTGACAAATTTTCCTAGTTTTTTTGAATTCTAAAACATATGTTTCAAACCCTCTTTTTCCTTACTCGATTCCATTTCTATCACACATTCAAATTACATTACGTATAGTGTAATCATCTGTTATATACTTAAAATCCATCAAATTTTTCTTTCAATAAAGGTAAATACAAAATCTTATGTTCTTTTCCATTTATTAGAGTCTCCCCTAAGGCCTTTATTAACAAAACCAACAATCATATCATATTCTCTGAATTAAAGGTTTGTGTATTATTTTCCTTCAATATAACAATATATCCACTTTAAAACATACTTATATTCATTCTCGAGATTTAAAATGATTCAAGTAAAAACTCCCAATACATGAGAAATATCCAGTTGACTAAACACCCTATACTATATGATTATTTCTACCACCAATTCATGAAGCATTCACTCAATGTGCTTTTCATATTCAACCATATTTGGTACATTTTACATTTATTGTTCGGAGTTCAGGGAATGTGGAGTTGGAATAGCTCTGCATCAGGTCTTTAAAATTTTTAATATGATATTAAAAAGATAATGTTTAGATAATAGAACCAAGATGCTGGTATTCTTATTAAATTCACTCTTCATGCCAATGATTTACATTAAATTGACATGATGTTTTATTTAATACATATTGGATATAAATTTATTCAACTTACAAATATGATATATTTACATCCCCAAGAGAAGTATCTGATCCTTGTAATATATTAAAAGGATGAAATTATCATCTATGTATTTTATCTGATAAAAATAGTGATATGAGGTGATTCATGTGAAACCCTTCTCCTCCATGAATGATTCGAATTTATGGTTTGACTTCTGTGGTGCTTATTTCAATCCAAAATTACTTTTTTTGAGTGTACACACTATGTTGTAATTTTATTCTGGCATATAAATAGTGGGTAGCTTCCGGAATATTCCCTATTCTAGATCCCCATAATGTAATGTAATCAACATGTTATTTTTTTCTAGAATATATAGTTTGGATTCAATGAATTTTAACACATAGATAATGTTAGTAAATTTTACTACCAATGAAATTATTTTATAAAAGTCAATTCTATTATTTTCCTCAAATCCTTTGACAACGAACATCACCTTATACATGTTACTCACTTAAACCTTAGGTTTTAACCCAAATATCCAATTGTTCTCATGTTACCTTTTTCCATGTCGTAGTTGTGGTGTCTCACAGGTGTTATTCACAGGAAGTGAATCCATCTCATCCATCATATCCAAATCCCACTCACTATAATCTCTATGGTCAGCTGTATATTGTGGAATTTCTAGTTATCCTAAATCCATTAAAATAATGATTTCTGATTAACAATAAGAACTATAATAACTACACAAATATCCAGTAACCTATACCTCATGAATACTTTATTACATTGTCATAAGATACTACATATCACATAAATAATGATCAATCCAATTAGCATTCCTGATGAATAAGATACATAACAGATTCCCATAATATAATAGAAATATAACATACATGGCATAAGAAACATTCTTGTATAAAGGGTTTGTCCAATGATACTTGTCGATCGATTATGGGTATGTATATATAATCAGGCCCCATCCATCACTGAATTTCCAATGAATTCCTCATATATTGAATTATCAATTTAATTATAAACAATATGGCTTATCAATATTTATTTTTATTGAGTAATTGATATAGAATATTAGTACATCCATAATCAAATAACATTCATAGTAAAACATAATATATATAAATATTATATAGTTTAGGAAATTAGAATATCAATTTTACAAATATTACTTATATTTACAAGAAATATAATTTATAATTAAAAATTATCACAATCCAGTGAATCTTTCAAAGGAAAGTGTGCGATCCCAAAAGTAATAATATATACAATATGATTATTAAAAAAAATCAGAAATATAGGTTTTATTAATAAATATAAGATTCTTAGATAATAAAATAAAATAAAAATGAAATACTAAACTATTTTCTAATTAATGTATTTTATTTTTGAAACAATTTAAAACGTTTAAAATAAGTAAAATATCATAAAACTGTTATGGTGGTGGGAAATTATGTTCATGTTGTATATGTTAAAAAGAAGCATTCCTTTGGAATTTTTATATAGAATGTTTAAAATGAACCTTTCTATATATATATATATATATTCCACTATAACCAGGTACATAAATTTAGGGAAACAATAATGTTTACATAGTAAATATTTTGATTAAATAAAAAATACTTTTTTAAAACAATTTTGAAAATTATGGACTGGGAAGAAAAATATACATTGTTAAAAATAGAAATAAGAAATATTTTCCCATTAAAAACATCTTTCAATATATTAAGAGTATAAGATATGAAATGTTCTTAGAGAAAATGGAATCTCCTTATATATGAAAATTACAAGATAATATACATCATTCTTGTTGTGTATATTGTAATATTTCTTAAAAAACCAAATAACCCACCCTTGAAAAATGTAATTGTAAAATAAATTCTTATCACTTTCTTAATATTTAAACCAGAAAATTTTGAAAGGGTAAAATTTAACTGAGAAATTATTCATAATGAAAAAATATATTATTCTTAAATACATAAATATTTAATTATATACAACACTTATAAGTAAAAGGGTGAACAATACTTAATATGTCTCATTGGAGTGGAAATTGTGAAAAAAATATATTACCTCAAGATAGTAATGCCTAATAAGTTTTTTTAGACTACTATACTATAAATATATATTTATTTGAATTTTATACCAGAACCATATAAATATATTTTATATCTTATATGATCCATTTATAACCTTTTCACACTTGTTTATTAATAATTCTATATTAAAATCGCAGTTTTTCAGTGTTAACCTTCTCATTTTCCATATATGTTTCAGTTCATTAGTTTAGTTATATTAATAATTTTCTTGGATTATACAAATAAATATTTATAATAATGTTATAAATATCATATATTTTAATTATATTCCTATTTTTAATAACCCATAAAGGGTTGATATTGAAAAATGAATGACACTATCAATTGTGATTGTAGGTTGTACGTATGCATGGACATTGTTTTCACTATTTAATGTATAGAAAACAATAAATGTAAAAAATAAATCAAAATAAAAAAATAATTATCATATAATATATTATTTGTATATTCATTTAAAATATCCTTGTTACCATACATATAAGTAGGAAAGGAAAAATGAATCACAACACATCATAGAGGTGGTAGTCCACACGTACAGATGATCGACATTATTGTTTTCCGACAAATGGTAGGTTAGGGAAGAAGATATGATATTGTAATTAAATAAGATCCATTAAATCATAAATAAAATTTATAAAAATCAAAACCATTATAGTTACCATCCTTCAAATACGGTTAAGGAAAATGAATTGCATTATTATGTGGAGGTGGGTGTCCACACGTATGCACAAGTTATACATTCACATAACAATCAATGGAAAAGTGGGAGGATAATGATGGTTACATAATAATAATAAAATTTTAGTGTTTGGATGATAATTATGTTATAATTTTCTGATGAATACTATATATTTAGAAAATTATATGAATAAATAAATTTAGAGTGGTCGGGTAGGATGATAATCGCATCTTCGATATATAACCTATAGATCCCTTATGAATTTCTATTTCAAAGGATCTTTAAGAATACTAGAACCTCCAATTCATGGATAGAAATATTGAGATTACAATTTGGTAGGTTTTTTCATATATAATTAGCACAATTTGGTTTAAATTTGAAAGAATAGGTCTGTCTTTTTATAAGTGGGGAATAGGTCACACTTTGAATTTCATAAACAATTTAAATATAATATTGTAATAATCAATATAAATGATTCCAAATTAGGATAGGTTCTAATTTGGTATATTATAAGGTAAAAATATGTCCATAAAATAGTATTTAGATGAGTTTAATTAGAAAACATACACATTTCATTTTGTTTAACCCCTTGGTATACCCATTTTAACCTTACCATCGTAACATATTTTTATTGTTTTTCCTAATCATTATTATAAAAAATCATGTTGATAATATTAAATAGTATATATTTTAATGATTAAAATATTTAATAAAATTATTAAATTCAATTCCCAAAATAATTCTAGCCTTTTCTAAAATTAAACCTGAAAAATGTGATGAAATGTAGTTTTTATGATAAAAAATGATATCTTAAGTAAATTTTTTAAAAAATAAATAAATTTGATTAAAGTTAACTTAATTGGATTACTAATTGTATAATTATTTAATTTTAATTTTAATCCTTTTTAAAACAAAATCAAACATTATAAATGTTTGAAACTAAAAGAATGTTTTTAATAAAAATATTTATTTTTCATTACTCAGGGAAAAATTAATCATTTCAAAAATTTATCAAAAAATAAATGTAAGATTATTTTAAATTTATTATATAAAAGTGAAATTAATTTTTTGAAATAAAATTTCTAAAATTGTATTAAATTAACAATATTATCTTCTAAAAAATAAATAAATACCATTTTTGAGGGAAAATATTATTTTTGAAGAATATAATGACACTATTAAAAATTAGTAAATTTGAAATTTAATAATGATTTATATTTTTAATAATGTGGTTAACACTATTCATAGAACCAACTTATTAACTATGTTATAATAGTCACATTTAAATAATTATATTATTATAATATAATGCAGTTTACTTAAAGCACAATGTTGTCTGTTAAATAAGATACTAAACACATAAAATTTATTTAAAGTGAAATATATCAAGAAATATAAGGGTGAAACATTCCACCCCCTTATAATATTTTATCCCTCAAAATTTCATCATTATGGCATAATAAATGTTGATACATCTAACCCATAACATCCCCAGGTTCCAATGTAGCTTCCAAAAATTTATAGTTTAGCCACAAACATTAAATAGATGATGGAATTGTTTCATAGAAATTTATATCTATGAACCATAATCTATATCATTTATTCCACATAAGGGAGATACAAGAAACACTTCATGAGCTTGAGAGAGATTCAGTGGAAGCACCAAGTGATAGGCTACTTGATACCGTCAACAATTTTTAAGGGGTCTATATGTATTTGTATCATCTAACATTTATTTCAAAACATTATATTCTTATTCCACGGAAATATTAGTAGGAATAACATGTCAAAAATATCAAACTATATATCTCCTTGATTATTTCCTGTATAACATATTTTCCAACATTGATTCACCATAATATGTTATTCAATAGATATAAACTTCTCATTCATTTCAAAAAATTTATAACATCTAAAGAACTATATTTCTCAAACATCATAAAAAATAGGATTTATATAAATCATTATATATAGGGATTAATAAGGAGCAATATGAATGATATAATGAAGGAAATTGATGTATGAAAATTATACAAAATAATGGCGTTGATCGAAATTACCATTGATAACCCGAGTGAAAGCTCTTTAGATGTCATCTAGAATTATAATGGACCTATATGATATATCACCTTTCTGAGGATTATAATAAGTACTGAAAGTCAATTAAATATGTAGAGCCTACTAAAGGGTTCTCTATAAATTTTTGGTAAACCTCATATTTACAAGGTACAAATGATATTAGTATCCCCAAAATCTCACAACATTATTAATGTTTAACTATGTGGGATATTATAGAGAGAAAAATTCTATAGTAGTTATAAATATTGATGATTTTCAAGGAAAATAACTAATACCAAAATGGAATTATACCATTTAGATGTATTGGGATGTAAAATGATAAAATCCATGGTAATTTTTTACAATTTTCATCTTGGTATGGGTAAAGGTTGTAACTTCCCCATACAATTATATATCCCACCAACAACATACTGACACCCCAGGAATCATGATACATACTCAGTAATATTACTTTTTCATATTATCAAAATATATATACTCAATAAAATATTTATACATTATATATATTTCATGATGAGTATAAAATTATGAAATATGAGATTTATCCAATATTTCCATATTTTGTACCAATATTTATAGAAAAAATAAATATTTCTTGAACCTTATCATTAAATTATGATCATGTTCTAATATGGATGTATGGATGAAAATTACTATGTAAAAGATAATATTTTTCTATTTTGTTCATGATTGAAATATCCAAACTTCTGAATATATATATATATATATATATATATATATATATTGGATCTCATTTTGTCCTTATCATTAAAAAAATATCATATTCATTCCATCTCAATGAATCATCCACCTTGTATTCCTTCCCTATGTGGTTATGTATTACATAGTCCAAATATTTGATCAACTCCAACCATCTTCATTGGTGAATATGCAAATCTGTTGTGTTATTATAAGTTTCAATATTTTAGTATTAGTTTATTTATCACCCCTTTCATAAATATATAATTCATCCATATCTTCAAAAAAAATTTATGATATATAGATCCAAATCAGGATTCTGGTAAATTTTCAAATTATTTTTCAATTAGTTAGAATCATTGGATATTAATATATCATTTTACATTATGAAACATACTATTAAATAATTTTATGCATCACTATATATCACAAACCCTTTTATACAAAATTTTATTATATGAATATTTGTGATGACCTACCCTCTTTTTAGTTCTTTGAATCTCTACTCACATTCATCTTTCCATTTCAAATTTGACACCTTTTGGGTCTAATTGGTGAGTGTATTAGATAACCAAGAGAAATATCTCACAAAAAATCTGTTGTATCTATAAAAAATAATCAAACTTCAGATCATAGTTACTATGGTTGGTCCATGAAAATTATCAATAATTTCTATTATTGATGGATCCGTAGATATACCCGCCCATTATATTATATGACAAAAAAATGAAACGTTGTATAGCTAAAATTTGAACATGGTAAAATTTTAATACATATTATCCTTCTTCAGGGTAATCAATACAATCCACAAATCTTATTCATGATCATTATTTCACCTTAAATAAATATGAATATGATCTATAAATATAATCCCAAACTAATCAAGATAATACTTAATGACTCTGTTCAATAAATCTCTGAAGATAGAAGGATAACTGGTAAGTCCAAATGACATTTATATAATTTCCTAATTACCATACATCTTATAGAAGGATGTCTTAGTTATATCATATTTACCGGCCCATATATGATGCTATACAGATGGAAGATTAATCTGGGAATAATATATATCTCCACATAATTAATCAATAATATCATTGATATGGGGTAGAGGATACATTATATTAATTATGATATTTTTATGTTCCATGTAATCAATTAAAATACACATTGATACATCTTACTTCCTAAACAAAAATAACATGTGCACTCCATATTGATGAATTTGGATGAATGATCCTATTATCTAGATTCTCAATGGGTTTCTTCTTTAATTACTACAACTCAGTCGAGGTCATTCTATTTAACAAATTAAATATTTTTTCACCTAGTATAAGTTATTTTAATGAAACAACTTCATGATTCTGGGGGAGACTAGACAAATCCTCTAGAAACACATTAAAAAAATCCCATACAATAAGCATATCATTAATGTTGAGTTTTTCCCAACTATATGAGATAAAATCCCCCATTCATTGGATGTAAAACCCATATGAAGGATGTAATTTATCATGTGATTTTAGGTTTATCCTCACACAAATAGATTATCATAGGAAGATTCTGAATACTGAATATAACTTCACTTCCTAGAAAATTTATATGATATATATGTTGAGTAATATAATACATTCGCAAAATTACATCAAATTTTACACAGGGAAGAATAAGAAGATTTCCATGAATATAATTCAAAAAAAAACATTATCATATAGTAGATATATATTTCTTATAGGTTCATCATACCATTAGGATTTTTCACTACTAGTTCTATATATAATCATTGAGGATATGAAATATAATTCCTTAAATAAATTTATAGATATACATGAAATCATATAACTAATATCAAATAGATTACTTCAATATTTGAGTATACCAATTACTAATTCTATGACATTTTTATATCATCAACCCTTTTCTAAAAAAATAATGGTTATCATTACCCTCTAGAATCATTAATCTGAGTGTTCAATCATATAATCATGAAAAATCATTCCTGGGATGTTTAAATCATTGAACATTATTTTTATTCTATGAAAACATAGGTCTCACCCAGGTAATCAGTGATCATGATATATTTGAATCCTTCATAATAGTCTGTAATAAAAGTATAATTAAACAAATATATTACCCCAGAGTTTCAAACTATTCTATGTAATGGAAGACTCACCGTGCAGCAAAATTATAGCTGTGATATATTCAATCGACTCTTTTCGGGGTTATCACCTCATGATTCATCTTTTCCAAAACCACATCCACCTATAGTATCCAGAAAATGATGTTTCATCAGGAAAACCACAAAATATATATCATAAAAAACATTTTATGATTTTATTCTATAATTATGGATATCCTCAATAGTTTGCATAGTGTTATTTTCCTTAATATATGTTTTCCAAAATCTAGTTCCCATGTTTTTGAAAAAACATGATCTGATACAAAATTTATAATCCCCAATTATAGTTACCAAAATGCAATGTCTAATTTATTACACTGGTATAATATACAATGGATTACATCTCAAATGATAAATAATTTTAGTAGTCTTAAGGAAATAGAAACATACATGATTCATGTTTTAAATTTTAAATATATAAAATATATCATATAAAACATTCCCATATCTTAGGTGTTATTCAAAATATCATTTTTCATATCCTAGGGAATAAAATAAATATAAAGGGCAATCATATAACATTATTAAGGGTTATATAAAATATAATCTGACAAAAATAAATAAATCACCTTCAATATAGAAAGTTAAATTATTTAAAACACATGTCATTTAATCAATAACATGATCATGAAATGCATCCATCGATAATATCAATCCTATAATATCATGGATAATAATAAATGAATTCTAAATAAAGGAAATAATTAATGTTGGATTTCAAAAAATCATACATAATGAATTCTTTACCATTAAGGCCTTCTTCTATGATAGTTTATTCTATGGGTAGGTATACAATGAGAACCCATTTATGATGTATGTTCAACTAGTTTTTCACAGGATACCTGCTAATGCATCAATGAGATATCTATAACGGGGCCCACTATTCACTTTATTTTTAATGAATTCCTCATATATGAAATGATTAATATATTTGATGACCAATATTCCTTATCAAAAAATATCTATATTCATTAATGGTTATCAAATATCTAGATTTATCCTATCAATCAAATAACATTCATAGAAAAATACCTTATATATAAATTGTATATGGTTTATGAAATAAACATATCCATGATACAATGAACATGAATATTTAATATAAACTTAATTTATAATTAAAAATGATTACAATAATGTAATGATTTCTGGAGAAGGTTAATTAGAAAAATAATTATAAGCGGGAAAGGGTTCCTGTAAATTCATCAGAAATATATGTTTGGTAAAAAATTCATATATTTTGGAGAATTAAAGGAAAAGGAATAAAAAAATTATGTTTTCATTAAAGTGTTTTATTTTCACAACCATTGATAAAATAAAAAGTAAATTAAATATTGTAAAATAGTTATGGTGGTAGGAAAGTGTGTCAACAACTTGTATATTAAATTTAAGACTTTTCTCGATCATTCCCTTTTATTAAAATAAATAACATCATGAAAAAATGTCAAGGGGGCCAAAAATGGTTGATTCTAAGAGTATCCTGTAGTACCCTCAGTTTGAGGTATGGGGAATTTATTAAGCTTTTTTATTTTTTTAATGTGAATGGGAAGAGTTGGGAATAGGTTGGGAGAGTTTGGAATGGTTTTGAATGAGTTTGGAGGATTTTCTATGGGTGCACGGTTTGAGCACGGTTACTAGAAACCATGTGGATGCTCCATGAAACCGTTCCGGGGGGGGGGGGGGAAGTAGTCTTCACACAGCCTATGCACGGTTTTCCAAACTATGTGATTCAACTGTGAAATCCCTTTCTCTCGAGGCAGTAGAGTGCACAAGGTTAGCGCACGGTTTTCCAAACTGTGCGGGCTAACCATGCAGCCACTTAAAAATAGGGTTTTAAAACCCAAGCTCACTATGGAATTCCACATTCCACTCCCATATTCCTCCCACTAGAGCCTCACTAGGGATTGTTCAGTTCTTAAGGGTTGGAGGGGCTCTCCTACTCGATTTAGAAGCGTTTTAAGGGGTTTCTTAGCAGATTGAAGGTGGCTTCTCCAGGGTAAGTCTCTCCTATTTGGTTTCCAACATTTTCCTCCGGATCTAAATCTCCATATCTCTTGGTATTCTATATTTACACCCTTTGGGTGTAGATGTTGTGTTGTGGTTGCCTTGGATGATGATTTTAAGGCTTTTGATGGTTAGGGAAGGGGATCTAGAGTTGTTTCAGTGGTGTGTTTTCCAGATTTGAGGTGTGGGTTTTTGTGGGTTGATTTCTCAAGAACCCTCAAGGTAGTTGGATTCTCTCTCAATTCTAGTTGGTTATAACTAGTGGTTCTTTGTTTCAAATTAACTTTTTTTATGAAAATTTAATTGTGATTTGTTGTGCTAAATTGGTTGAAAATCCCTTGGGTGATGTTTTGGGGATTTTTGGGAAAAAGGTTGTTTTATGGTGAAATGATTTTTTTGTGGTTTTTAAAATGGATATTTTAAAATGGGATGTTATGGTTGATTTGTGAAAATTATTGATGTAAATGTGTTTTCAATAAAGAGGTTGTTTTATTGAAATTTGGTTTGTCATGGTAAATGATTTTCAATAAATGTGTGATTTATTGAACTTGATTGATATGAAATGGAATTTGGTTGATTGCACGTTGTTGTTACCATGGGGGGTTATATTCGTGGTTTGTCATGATTTGAATGTTGTGTGGAAGTGGCGATAAGTACCACAATAAAAAGGGTATGGATGGTGGACGGAAGGGCCACCATCAAAGAATAAGTGGACAGGAAGAGCCACTAGGTGTGAATAGATGAATGGGTTAGACAAAAGCTCCACCATTTGTTTGTTATGGTTGTTTTTTGTGCATTTATTTCAAGTTGGAATTTTTTTTCTTGTGTGTGAAAAATGAAATGGCATATGGCATGTTTGGTTTGATTTCCATTGGTTGCTTGGATTGGGTGTGATGGCTTGGTATGGGGATGATTGGCTTATGGAAAATGGTTATAGTTGTGATTATTTGAAATAAAATTTTTTATATAAATGTGACAATGGTTTTATCCTAGTGGCGTGTGTAGGGACGTCATTTGAGGAAATCCTACTGAGTTTTAGTACTCACCCCCTGCTTTGGAATGATGGTGTCTTTGTAGATGTTGTGTACCGTGACGTGGGAAATGGTAAGGCATATCACTCCTTTAGTGGTGCATTGAGATTTTTTGGTGGATCCTGAATCATGGAGCTTGGTGTAGAGTTGTGGGGGGGGGGGTTTCATGGATCTTAGAGTTGGTTGTTGGTTTCCGCTTGTACCCTGATGTGGTGTAGACATGTCTGGTAGTATTGTTTTTGGGTTGTATTGTGGTACAACTTGGTTGTATTTTGGGAATGAATTCTTGAATGTTTAATTGAAATAAATCATATAATGGTGGTTAATGGATGGTTTGGTTGGTTATTTCATAAGAGAAAATTGTTCCCCAATTTGATCTTGAAGACCTCGACATTTATTTCCAGCCATTGGTGTCTTGGGAACATCGCTTAAGGCCAAGTATCCGTCACTGCCTCCTCAAGCCAATGAGGTAGGGGTAGGGTGTTACATATCCTTTCTTATAAAATTATTATAATCCCTTGGGATGGAGTCAATACATTTGTAAATAATAACCATTTCTCTAAAATCAGACATCTAGAAAATGCATATGCTGCATAGTTCCCTTATCTAAGTGTGTGTCTGTCCTCCGTTCCTTGATCAAAAAGTTATTTTCAATATCTTATATTTTTTGAAATATCCCAATTAGTGGGGGAAGTGTTACATATATGGCCAAAAAGTATAGAGGATCTAGACTTTTCCACTAAAATTTTCAAATTGAAGAGGATTCATTTTATCGGCCCATTATACATAAACCTGAATTTAACACAAATGGAATTTCATGGCCCATATGAAAAACTGAAAAAGGTGTAATAAAAAACTTAAATCAAGGAACATACCAACACCATGCATGAACCAAATATCACAAAATTTTTCTACATTTAATTTAAATCCTAACATAGTCTCCAAGAGTGAAAGAAACATTCATTTTGACTTTTTGTAATGAATGTTGGAAATGACCCTTTAGGAAAAAATTATAAAAAATATTTTAAAAACATTTAAAAGGGTCTAGGATAGAATAAAATTTATATAATAAATCTATTGAGTAAATATAAATGACTTTTGAAAAAAAATTGTTACATTTATTGATCAAAAAGAAGAGTATACCTGATCCCAATGAGAAATAAGAAATGATTTTTTTATACAAAAATTTCTAAAAGATTTTACTTCCAAAGAGAGAAATTCATTTATATATACATGAAAAATAATTATATATATAGATGATAAAAAAAATTTAGGTAGTTTTATGAAAGATATATTATAAGATTCATTATGAAATAAATCCTAGAAAAATTAGATAGTAAAATAAATTTTACAACTTTTATAACTTTTCAATTGTAAAACTTTGAAATAGTAAATATGAATTAAAAATTTAATTGTAAAAAATAATTAAATTTTCATTTTAAATATATAAAATGATTATTTTATTTCCCACATAAAATTAAACAAGTTTATAATTCAAATTTTGTCTCAATATTGTGTTAATTGAGACAAAATGTCTTACCTCAAGTTAAAATTTCATCATAAGTTGTTGTAACACACTGTATAAAAAATATTAATTCATTATACTTACATTAAATTAACATATAAAAATATATAATATCAAATATGATCTATTTAATATATTTTAAGAACCTTTTATTTATAAATATATAATTAAATCTATGGTTTGAGTGTTAACTATCCCATTTTTCATGTCACATTCAATATGGTAGTTTCTTTCCATTCACATTTATCAAGGTTACATAATAACAAGAATTATAATAATGAATTAAATAATATATATTAATTACATATATATTTCTGATCGTACATGATGTGTAGAGATAAAATAATTACTTATACCATTCATGGTGACTGTAAAAAACACATAGCATGAACGATAATTTCACTTTTCGAGTGATGGAACAAATAAAGGTAAATAATATTTCACCTATAAAAATCACTAATATCATATATTTCATATATATTCATTATATTTATCCTTATTACCATCTATGTATAGAGGAAATGAAAAAATAATTACGTCATATTGTTGAGGTGGTAGTGCACAAAGACACACGAGTGACCTTATCAATTTCCATGGAATGGAAATGTGACACGGAAGATATGATATTCTAATTAATGAATCATAATTATATCATAAATATAATTTTTCACAAATTTGAGAACAGAAGAACTTTATTATGAACATAAAATAATAATAAGAGTCTAAAGGAGGGAATTGTTCATTTCCATGAATAATGATCAGGGACAGGTTATAAGGGATAATGAGAGATTATATGAGTCACCCATTATAGATGAATTTTTTTGAGTGACCATCATCAAGGAGATTTTCTTCCCAAATGGTGTGGTTGATGATGTAGTTCATTGAGGAAAACTTTTCAAGACAATTCAACCATATTCCCCTATAATTTCATGGGAGATTAATTATTCACATCCTGATGGCTTGAAAAATTGTGGTGGAGTCGCATTCAATCCATAAGTTTTTCAAACTTATCTGAAATGCATGGTCAATTTATCTGAAAAATCCCAACTTGTATGATTTGAATGCAAAGACATTACCATAAGTACAATAGAGGCATTGTATCTCGTCACTATTATAGTCCCATATGATAACCCCATACCCTAATAGACCCAAATTACCCTTATAGGCACTATCAATATTACAATTCAACATTCCAGTAATGGTGGGAAACTAGAAGACTTCAATAGTGCCAAGGGGTTTAGGGAAATTACCAGAAAGATATAGTCACCTTAAGATAGTGAAATCCTTGATCAAGTTATTTCAAAATGAATTAATGCAATGGGTTTGAACTATGAATTGACATGATAATAGTAGAGAAAATCAGATTTATATTGGAGTGAGCATGTGAGTGAATTGATTAATTTTTTCCTCTACATATTGGGTGAATCAGTTCTATACATGCTACCATGAAGAGGACATCGATCTTCTTGGAGAGCTAGAGTTCTAGAGTGGAATGTATGAATTGTTGTGATGAATTTTCTTGAGGGGGATAAATATAAAAGTGACTAAATATGACCTTATATAGAGATGAATCTATTTTTAATTTCATGAAATGATTATCTATATATTCATGGTGTTGATGGAAACTTGAACACTCGGAGAACATGGATATGCCAACTCTCTGCATATTCTCATCAATAGGAATTTTTCTTACCAAGATCCTTGATAGCCAGGTGAATTATGTTTACATAATCAAAATAAAATTTCATTATATTTAATATATAAGTAATTATTTTATGTTGAATACCATATATTTATAGGAGGATGAATAATAAATATATTTAAATAGGTCTGGTTGGATGATTACATCTTATTTGCGATGCCTTCTTTAGATCCCCCCATAAGGACAATTAGAATGGTATTATTAGAATAAATAAACCCCTAATAAATGGATAAGGATGATTTTTAAAAAATTGGGTAGGTTTTGGTTAAGCAATATTCATAAATGTGATTCCAAGAAGTGAATATTTGGGTGTCATTATATTAGTAGGTGAAGGACATATGTAGAATTTCTTAAAATATTAAAAATATTATAATGTAATACTCAATAAAAATTCATTTAAATATCTTGAGGATCTATTTTTTGATAGTATGAGGTTGATATATTTATATAAAATTCTATTAATACATTTTTAATTGTAATAAATTCACTTATCTCTCAGTATAACCCCTAGTAAACTCGTTTTAACATAAATTGTCAAAATATATTTTGATTTCCATTAATATAAATTATAAACAGATATTAGTTGAAATTGTTAAATAATATTAATAATTTTGATTAAAAATATAGAATCAATTTTATCAAATTATATTTACAAAATTGGATGAATTTAATTTTAAATTAAACTCGTATAATGTGATGAAAAGGCTTTTTCCAAAAATGAGGGTTTTTCAAGTATATGTATTTTATAACAAAATCCAAAATAAAAAATTCGAATCAAATTAATTGGATTATTTGTACAAAAATTGAATTAAATTTAATTCTAAATTTTATTTAAAAATAATTATTTTTTAAAATGCATCAAATTAAAAACAATTTTTAATAAAAATAAGTATTTTTTCAATTTTCATCGAAAAATAAATATTTTTTTTAAAATTATATAAAATTCACTATAATTTCATTTTTAATTAATTGTTTCATAAATAATGATCATTTTATCAAATACAATTTTAAAATTAGAAAAAATTAATCATATTATTTATCACAAAAAGAAGTAAAAACCATTTTTGAAGAAAAAATGTATTTTTGAAGCATATAATGACTCTATTAAAATCAAATAAATTTATATTATAAAAATCCTTTTTATTTTTCATAATATGGATAACGTTTTTTATATTTCTAATATAATAGATATGTTTTAATGGTCACATTTAAAAAATGATATTTTTATAGTATAACATAGTTTTCATAAAGATTGATGTTGTGTGTAAATCAAGCTATTAAACACTTAAAATTTATTTAAAGTGAAATATATCATAAAATCGTGGGGTTTTAAACCTATTTATTTATATCATGGCCCTTTTTTGTCCTTATAATTCTACTTGTGGTTATTCAATTTCATTAACTGAAAGTTATAGAATATCATCCTTTATAAAATTGGACCGAGACTCACAAATTCTAGAGATTTTCGGATTTCTTTTGGTGGTCTTATACATGATGCTTATTTTCTTCCCTACAAGCCTTCGTATAAAATTTATGAACATTAAGTTAACTCAGAACTATCTAAATCCTCCAAACTTTCTGAACTTTTGGAATCTATATTTAAATCAACGTTAATTGATGTCAATTCTTTACCTTTAACTTCCACTACCTTAACTTTCATATTCATCCAAATGAATTTTCCATGAAGAGAGTGTTTCTACTTCAAATGAACTTTTATTATAATCAATCCAATGTTTAATTCTGAAATATTCATCACCATTATCTATGGAGATATATGTATAAGATTTAGGTTCAACATTATCTTTACCTTTGGCATCGACATGTGTGTAAGGAAGACATCAAAAAAACATGAGCTGAGATAAATAAAATACATTTAAAATACATATATATTATATTATATTTTCCCATTTTATTCTATATCTCCGTAGGCAAGGATTCCAATGACCTTATGGTGATCTAAATATAGTAATTTTCATATCCATAGAGGTTCCCACATTAATAATGTCGTTGATCTGAACCTCTTATAGTTGACGTTACTGCCAGTGTAGCACAGACTACGATTCTTGTTATATCCAATGTTTCATAGTTTAAACCCCTAGATATGAAAAGATATCCTTATGTAATTTCCCACATTTCATCATAAAATTTTATTCCATAACTAGCTTCATCAAACAATCCTACTAAAATCATATTCTTCCAATGTCCTATAATGTATATGACTCCTTTCATCTGATTGATACTACCATTATTTAACTATATTTTTATTTATCTATTCCCTAAAATTTCAAGAGATTCATAACCTTCTTTATTCACTCTCACAAATTTTGAAAACTCATAATTGATTATGTTTCCCTTATCACTAGAAGAGTGGAAAGTCACTCTAAAATTTATGATCAAAGATTCCACCGGTGTGGTGGGACTCATTATTTTATTATAACTACATTCCACAGTTCAATTAAATAGATGTAATACTCCCAAAAAAATTCTTAAAAAATTTCCTTTTTTGTGGTAGTATTTCTTGATATGACACCTCTTACCAAAATACTAACACATCAGGCTATGTCTTTTATGTTTATATCTATACTTCTTCCTTTCCTTCAATTCTGATTTTATTCAAATTCTTTGATTATAAGAATATCCTATTTCTTCTGTATTTATTGATTCAATGGAATATTTATATATCCCTCTACTTTCGATATATTCATTCATAATCATGTTATAGATATCATCAAATATAATGTATCATTTACTGCTGGGGTCACTTAAGGATTCTACCATTTCTCCCATGATTTAGGTAATGATGAAAATTTTAATATCACCCACACATAATCTATAATTTTTATCTTAATAGACTCAATATTGATCCTGATTAAGTTTAATTCATTCCCATGATTTTTGAAAAACCCCCTTTTGAAAGAATCTTGTCTAATATTCATCACATTAAGAAACCATGTTGAGTGTTAAAGGCTTCTCATACATGTATGAAAGGGATGATATTAAACCCACTGCAGTCTTCTTTTCCTAGAGGATTCTAGCAACATTACAGTAAAATTATATAATCATATCCTCTAATTAATTTCTATCTTTCATTTACTATTCATACTTTTCCATTTTCTTTGGATCCCCACCTATCATTGGACATTTTGGATCATTCTGTATGAGATAGTCTTTTTCTGTACACCCTCCAATAAAAAAATTATTCTTATAATTTTTGTGATCAATTAAATTACCCATTTTTATTTAATCCCCTATTGATATAATAAATCTTATTTAATCAAAATATAATGCTTGAGAAATGACTAATTTTACCTATGTTGTTTCTGATTTAACAATTAAGACTCTAATAAATCATCCTTCTAATTTGATACATACCATTGATAATTCCACTAGAATATAAGATATAGGAAACTTTACAACATAATCCCAAACTTGTGAAAATAGGTCACTTGTATAAATCCATCAAAACATCATCATACTGAAACATGGAAGAAAAAAGTTTACTCAAATTACCAAACTAAATCCAACACACACCCAATCCCAATTTTATTAGAATCACACCAAAATTCATGTAAACCATGAATTAGAAAATTTAAAAGGAATTTTTTAAGGGGTTCAGATTTAAATCACCCTTCCATGGAAAAATAAAATATATTATTCATTTCAATGAAATGACAATGTACCATCATTTTGACGAGAAAACTATATTGATCGCTATATTAAAGTATTGTTCCAATCCTCATCTATGTGGTCCAACCCCATTATATTGGGGCCACCACCTAATAATTTAAGTACATTATCCTCCTAAAAACATGGTCTTTTATCCATTTCACTTTTCTACCACCACTCCTTGATAGTATCCCTTGTCTTAACCACCGATTACTAGATGATTAATAGTGTTACCTATGCTTCAATAATTTTTGAAAAATATTGCTAGAGTGATCCAAATTTAGAAATTTAATTATTTTTTTTGATATGAAAGCATTCATTAATTATTGATGAAATGAAATATTGTTTTACATCCTTCATAATTTCATGAACATCTAGTAACCTCACTTCCACCCTATGGATATCTATTTTTGCTACTCTCACAGAACCAAAGGGTCCTTTAGAGTACCTTTGTCTAGTAAAATTACACCAATTTGGGAAGATTTTTCATAATCCTAAATAATAAATATTTTCATAAAGCGTTATATTCCTATAGAAAACATGATTGTTTCTATAAATATGGTTTTTAGATAACTCTTACATTGAGAGAATTGTGTGACATTGTTTCATGAGATGGTAAGCCGTGATCAATAATGGCGATTTAATATATTATTTATTATAAAAATTTACATGGATTTATAATAGAATAATTAGATATGAATACTCTTTATAGGGAATAAGAAATATTTTATACATAAAAATCGAATCATGGTGATTGGGAAAAAATACCATTATTTTTCCATGAAAATTGTTTGTGATGTGTTTGGAGAGAAAATTATCATCTCATTGACCATGTTTTCTGATGATTTTTTATGAACCCATTAATGATATAGGAAATAAAACCACATAATGGTTATATCAATTATCAAATGTTTTATTTGGAAATTTTTTTGGTTCAAGTAGAAGTTTTTAATGATCAATGGTGGGATTTTATATCTACTAGAGACAGAGTATAAAATCCTGGTTTTCATGTTTACAATATAGACCATAGAAAAGATACATAATTGGTTATTTTACACAAGGGTTTTTTGACATACAGGTTTTCATGATTATAAAAAGCATGTAGTAGTTTAGAAAAATTTGGTGGTGTTTGAAGGAAAACTGATTGTAAGACAACACTTGTGGATGTTTAATGGATCCATTGAAGATAAAAAATTCATGGATGGAATAAATAGTTTCATGGATTTATTAAATGATAGAAAATATTTAAGGAAAATGACCATTTAAATTCGAGGGAGATAATGAATTCTGATAGGGTATTTGGATAAACTATTCTCCAAATAAATCCATGATGTGAGGATCCATTCTATGGTTTGGATAACTTTATTTGATGTTTGATTTTTTTCATGAGAAGTGTGATAAAATTTTGAGTTATCAACCCAAATATTTTTGGACCAATTATAGGGAATTCAGGGCTTGGTATGAGTTGAAGAATAGTGTGTACACCAAGTATATCAATTTTATGAACATGAGAATGATTAACTAAGATCATTCATTATCATCTATTATCATATTTGATCTTTCTTATTCCTACATCATATTTCATATATAATTCTCTTTTTTGATAGTATGATAAGGGCCGATGAAATAAGATAATACCCTTTAATCACAAATGACATGAACACTTGATAAATAGAGTTTTTGAACTATATAAAAAATCCCATTTCTTGTTATATTATTTCTCTCTCACTATATCTCGTAGTCATCATTTATATGATCAGTTGGAGATCATATGAACTTTTTATAATGATAATATTTTATGGGAATGTATTTTACAATACCAATTCACCCACACCCCACTTGTTATTATCAATATTCTATCATTGGAATAATAATAAAGATGATGAAAATATGGACATCATATTCAAAATAATAAATTCTTTTTTCATAAAGTCATTGCATAATGGATTGGACTAATTACAAAACTAATACCAAAAGTTCTTTTGTGAATAAATTAAGTATAAAGGGCATGGATAATTCAAAAACTCATACCACACCTTATTTAGAGAATAATGTTGTTACCCGATGTATTATAGGATAATATAACATTGTTTCAATTTATAAACATATATAATGATGAAAAATAATAATCATTTAATGAGTTTTAAACATGTAAATGTGTATAAATGAAATATAATAATAGACATAAAACATGAAAAGTTAATTTCACAAAATGATGAAAAATCTAATTTCTTGATGAATAAATATTTGATGAGTCATTAATTGAGAGGAATAAAATGTTAGGTTGATAATGTGGATAAGATATATAATATGATGGTAAAGATGATATACAGAAGTATTTAAGTAACCCATAACATTATTTTCAAGACTCTAGATGTGTTCAACGAATAAAAAAAATCATAGTGTGTTAAATTATATATAGTTTAAATTAATTAATTTATTTTTAATTTATTATTTAAATAAATATAACATTTTAATTATATTATATTGATGTTTTATTTGTTTGAGGTATGTTTTTTTAAATAGTTGATAACCCGTTCATTGCTTGAAACGAATGATTTTTTAAATTATATGTATATATACCCTATATATATATATATATTAATTTTAAAATAATTATATATATATAAATATATCTCCTAATTAAAACAATTATTGAACACCATTTTTATATAAACATGTTCTGGGAATTTTTCAAATTTTTATAAAGTGATATTCTATATCACTCTCAAATCCTTTAATAGGTTTAGTTGGAACCCTTCAATTTGTGGTGATGCCGTAAGGTTTGGCGGGGTGAGGGGTTGGTCATGGGGTCAATTCCTTGATAATAAATGTTCAGTATAATTTCCATGTCTGTTTTTTGTTTCATGGTGGTGTATATAATCGAAATATTATATTATTGGTTTATATAGAATTTAATAAGATCTATGTTTTGTATATATGAATTTATAACAGTTTAGTAAGTAAAATTTCGAATATTTTAATTATAATTTTTTTTATAGAGAATGAAAATATAGGAATATGAATATTAAATAATTAAAAAGATGTTTCACAATAAATATAAATTATTTTAATACAATTAAAATTTCTATATGATGATAAAATAGATTATAATTAATAGAAAATGATAAATAATAACACCATAATGAAAATAAATAACCTAATTAAAATAGTTAGACTAGCCGAATTAATCGATCTAACATATCAGATCTTGAATCACTCTCTTCTCTTGTTCAATAATCAGTGTGTTTTTGATAACATAAATTAGTTACTATTTTTTAATAAAATATGTGTATATATAAATTGTTATACAATTTTTTTTTTATTTTTAATGATGCATCATAGGCATATTTTTTTGTTTGATTTTTTAAGACACAACTACATATATTGGTTTTAGTAACTCAATTATTTTTCATTATTGGTGCTAAAAAAGTGTTGATGATTTTGTCTTTTTCAGTGATTTTTAGCACTGGAAAGGGATCTATTATCATCAAAAAAATAGAATTGAAAACTTCAAAAACAAAATATGTTTTTTTCTATAAATAAGAGCTAGAATTATTTTGATGGGTCCATGTCCACTATTATCTATGATTAACCCATTATTTATTAGTGCACTTCTGGAACTCCACTATTCCCTTTATCAGAAGTAAACCACCACTTCGACCCACAACCTTGTGCATCATCACATGTATTTGAACCTTGGACCTCCACTGTAATGCCGCCTTTTAATTATGTCTGCAATGTTCTAATCTATTCATTTTGGTTTCCCATTCCAATTAGTTGAGTATTTTCATCCCTAAATTTTATGGATACATGTAGTGGTGTTGTCATTGTTTTTTTCGTTTTTAGCTTTCCCTCTAATTTTATACTATTCTTTGGGAAGCTACATGTTGTGTAATGATATTTTACCATGCGTAATGCTGGATAGAATCATCCCATTAGTTGAATTAACAATGTGAGAATACAAATTCCATTTGAAGGATAAATTTCATTTAATCTGAATTTCGATTTTAGTTTAATAGGAGACATGTTTCTCTTCATTACTTGAATTAAAATAGATTCAGGGAATGTAAAATATTACAAGCCATGTAATTCACGATGTTCCAATTTTTAGGGTGACATGTATGTTTTTAAGGGATAATTTTTTTTTAATCCTTCATGTCATAGCCAGAGCTCTACCAAATTGTGTTTTCTGTGTCTTCCACGTAGATCAATTCGTCAATGATTGATCTGTAGGGTTAGGAACATCATTTATATGAGTAATCGTTCCACTCTTTTTCTCTATCATTAGTGGTTGTGACACATTTCTTTAAAGGGGTTAATAATTGGATCGTTTTTTATATCAATCCTTTTTAGTCTCTAGTTTGGCCTAACTAGCCCAACGCTGATCATGTGGTTTGAAATCCCTGTTATCTAATTCTGTTAGGTTTTCTACCCTCTTGAGGTAGGTGGATCTATAAAATTTCTCTAATTTCGTGAATTTATTATCATACATACAGATTTCAGGAGAATTTAATTGGAATTTCTTGTGTTGAAATTTAAATAGATATTATGTTCACTTTTAAAATGATTTTTTCATTGGAAATAGAATTTACATCCTTTAAAAAGGAAAATGTATTTTCCAAACCCTGATGTGGATTTTTTTTGCATTGACATTATTTTATAAAAATTTCAGCATGATTTTTAAAAAAGGAATTGAAAAAAAATCACCATGATAACCTTTGGTACATCAGGAGAGTGACATAGGTATCTTTAATGTGTGTGAAACCACTAAGAGGTAACCTCATATATGTTGATGTTATATGATAGGCCTTGATGTTAGTACATGTCCAAATTTATGCCTTATTGTGATTTCGAGAATCTAGTATATTTTATCATTTATACTATAACCCGATTGGTAGGTTTATTATTTATTTTAGTTGTTTAATTACATGATAGTTTATTTATTATTGTTTCCTCAGACACCCACATATATATATTGGTATTTTAGTATCTTTAAATTTTTGTTTCAAGATTTAGAAACATGTTATGTAATTTGTGAGAACTAAATTTTTGTTTTAAGGATTTATAATTTATTTCTTCATAAGAAAAACTTGTAAATATATTTTTGTTTTCCATATAATACATATGAATTCTTGATATTATAACATGTAATGATCATTTTGTGGTATCCTACTTGTCTCTTTTTCTCACACCATACCTCTAATAATGGGTATCTGTATACCTTATTTTTCCATATTTAGGTAAAGGTAAGAACATCCTATATCATTTAGGATTCCCATTATGATGTTGTTTCATTTTGGTATTGTTTTTTGGTTATGTTTGGACAAAGGATATTTTTTTATACGTTTCTTTTCGCTTTTTTTAGGTTTGGCATGTTTGGCTCAGTTGTATCTCTTCTGTTTCTTCTTTGTACTCAAGATGTATGTCATGTTTCTCTAATGTACAGGACTAGTTTTATTATATTTGTTTTCACCCACCACATGATGGGATAACAGGGGTAACTATTATAGTTAACCTGGGTTGTTTTGTTACAAAATATTATAAATGGAGGTTTGCTTTGACTAAATTGTGTCAGCACTGCCTGAGTTCGCCATATGTCTTGGGTATACCAGATTAGAATCATTAGAATTCCGAAAGTAAGTGCGGAAAAGGGTCCTGACTAGATCACTACTATTACCGAATATGGGTTTCCATGGGTGTTATGAAAATATTTACTAATTCCATGATAGATTATTTAGGTCGATTTGAATTAATATTATTAGAAGTGTATTGAAATTAACATTAATAAAATTTCAGAGAAATTTGTACTTTTAAGGTCATCTGAATAAAATATATTAGGAGTTTATTTGGATAATATTGTCCATTTTAAAAGGTTTTTCCGACATATTATAGGATTCTTAACTGATTAAAATTTTAAAAGTTTTAAATAATAATTTTGGATTTATGTTTTGGTTTGATGTTTATAGAATTTTCCCTTTCATGATTGTTTATTAACATGTGTTTAAAAGAAAATGCCTCCATGAATAGCTCTTCCAAAGACAAGGGGGGAGATCATAAGTGAGGTTCTTGAGGAGAAACCTTTAGTGGACCATTATTTTGTTAATTAATTGATCCATACAATTATTTCTATGGGTTTAGTGGGAATAATTATCCTAGGATGGGAAATGGATTATAGCTTGAAATTTAGCAAAGAGTATCTACCAGTCATTTGTGATGACAAAGGAACTAAATATTCAGAGGATTATATTGAATGGATTGAGAGGATTTTCAACTTATTGAAGACTTCTGAATATTCCCATGTGTTTTTTACCCATATATGCTAAATGTACTTCGAAATTGTTGGTGGGAATAGATAGTGAATGTTAAGAAGCATGATGGTCTTACATGGAATTTTTTCAAGTAGTTAATTAGTCATAATTTTTATCCAGAGAATTTACATATGGAAAATAGTTGAAAGATTCTTACATTGAAGAAAGCAGACCATACTGTTCTAGAGTACTCCACCCGTTTTACTGAGTGGGTTAATATGGAACCAGCGATTGTCACCAATGATTATCTAAAGTCTTAGAGGTTTGAGATGGGGATGAGGGATGATGTTCATTGAATTTTGTTCTCTTATTCCTTTTGACGTTTATAGAGGATGGGGATAAACAATACTTGGTTGAGGCACACATAGTTGGAAGGAATGTATTGGGATGAGCTTTAGTAGGTGTAGTGTTTATCCAGGGAGATTATGTTGGCCCAAATTCAAAGTGCCTGAGTGGTCAGTTTTTTTCTAGGATGTATTTCAGAGGCCTATACAGGGAAAAAATAGGTTAATTACTACCAATATGATGGGTCTCATTCACTTTTGAAAGGTTAGTACTATGTTCCTATTACTGCATATCATTATAAAATAGAATGTATCCCAATGGAATGTGAAATAGGTCATAATACTGTTAGAGGTGTAGTTTTCAATTCATCTTCATTGGTTGTAGCTTTGTTTGATAAAGGTACTACTCATTCTTTTATTTCACCAATTTTTTTTATTTTTTTGGTTTTCATTAAAATATAATACAATTATATTTAGATATTTCCACACCTTTGGTAATGGGATTGATAAATGTTTCAAATTTCCCACTTGTTAAAAGGTGATATGTGAATTTGAGGTGGGTTGTGGATTCTTAGTGTTTGGTCAGGAAATATTTAACATTATTATTATCATGGATTATATTGTTAGAATAAAGGTCTAGATTAAATATTATCACAACAAGGTTATTTTTTTATCTACTGATGGGGTCACCCATTTTTTCAAGGGTGACTGGGACTCTAGATCAGGAAGGGCATGGTCAGTTGTTCCCTATGAGATTTTAATGTCATGCTAGTTGTTAGAAATGTTCATTGATGTAGTTGGACTATTATTAGGGTTTTAAACTATTTTTTTGTGTGTTCATACCCTATGGTATTCATGCACAATTTTTCATTCCTTACACCATAGAGAGAGGTCTGGTTTTCTATTAAACTATTTCCTAGAATGATACACATTTCTATTCCATCCAAACAAATGGATCCCGATGAGTTGTTGGAACATAATGTGCATACATAGGACCTAGAGATGAAAGTATTTATTCATCCCAATGTGCCCCCTTGGGCTTCTCTCGCACTCATTTCTAATAAGGCAGACACAATTATTATACTATGTATTTCCTATGGAAATTTGGATCAGGCGATTGTTATGAAAATGTATCCGTTACCCAAAATTCATGAACTATTTTATTAGATGAGGGGGTGATTGGTTTTCAAAGATTTATATATGTTTGGATACCACCATATGAGAGTAAGGGAAGAGGATATAACCATTTTATTGTTTCAAAGGCGATATGGGAATTTTATGTTTATGGTTATTACATTTGGGATCACTAATTCTCTTATGGTATTCATTGATTTGATGAAGTGAATATTTACTAGATTCGTGGTGTCTTTTGTTACTGTGTCCGTAGATGATATATTGATTTACTAATAGACAATGGAGTATCACAAAGACCATTTAGATATCATTATTTTATCATTTAGGGAACATCATCTATAAGGTATACCTTCCATGTGTGAGTTTTGGATCCTGGAATAGATGATTTTGGGGCATGTGATATATGAGAGGGGAATCTCAGTTGATCTTGAAAATTTGTAGGAATTAATTCCTTGTGAGAAACCTAGACATGTGTTTGAGATATGAAGTATATTGGGTTTGGTATGTTACGATAGAGAGTTATTTTGGTACTTCTCCAAGCTCATATCTTTGATGAATGCTTTAACCTTGAAGGGTGTGAATTTAAAATGAAACGAAAAGTGTCAGAAATTTTTATATTTTATAAATATAAGGATAACTACTACAAATTTTTTTATTCGTTCAGAACAAGGATCATGTTATGATGATTTCTCGGATTCTTCTAGTATGAGTTTGGGATGTGTTATTGATGCATGAGAAATAGGTTATGGCTTATGTCTCTCACTAGTTATGCCCTAATGAGAAGAACTCCCCTAACCATGATATTGAGTTGGCATCTGTTATGCGTCAACTCAAAACATGGATTCACTATCTCTTTAGTAAGTGGTTTATGGAATATTCTTTATAAATCCTAAAGTATATTTTGACTCATAGAGATTACAACATGCAAAATAGACATTGGGTAGAGTGTCTTTAAACCATTGTTTTTTATATTGTATATACCCCTATGAAAAGGAATGTGGTGGATGATGCATTGAGTCAAATATTACCATAAAAAGATGTGAAATAATTAGTGAATCATTGACTTATAGTGACTTTATTTACTGAGATGATCTTGGGAGTGGTAGGGGATGGTGGAAGGGTGTTCATGGCACCAATAAAAGATATCTTGTATTTTGATGTGTGAGTTTGACTTGATATAATTCCAGACATATAGAGAAAATACTTTTGACAAATAATTAATAGTGGGGAGACCATGGGTGAGTTATCTCCATCAATTAGTTGTGCATTATTCTTATGTAACACGTTTTTTTTCATTTCACATGGGGAAGGTGATTTTAGAAAGAGGAAAATGGTCTTACAGCTATGTGGACTATGGGTCTTCACATATATCCTATGATTTGAGACATTTAAATTTTTGGATGGGGATATGATGGTTAGTAGAGGAATTTTTATAGTGGCGTTTTGTCAATGTGTTAAGGAAAAACACTAGAGACTAGCATGTTTGTTTCATCCTTCACCCATTCTGATTTGGAAGTGGGATGAGATTTCCCAGGATTTCATCATTTTTTGTACCATGAAATAAAATCAGGGAGGATTTGATTTGGGTGATTATTGATAGACTCAATAAATCATCACATTTATAACGAGTAAAACAAAAGATATAATTAGATATACTTGGGGACTTGTATGTCTAAGAGTTTGTAGTGTTTCATGGGGTTCCCAATTTATTTTTTTAAAGGTAACTGAGGTCTACATCTAGGTTTTGGAATGTTTTCCAATAAAAAATGGGTTCCCAGTTGTAATTAAGAATGAACTATCATCCAAAGATGGATAGATAGATAGATAGGGATATCAAATTTCTTAAGAATATGCTTGTAGTTTTTTATCTCAATTTCATTGGATCATTGCGAAAACATCTGAACATAGTCTATTTCATCCAAAACAATAGATATGAGGATTTAATTATGATGGCTCCCTTTGAGGGGTTTTATATGTGGCCATATCGATTTCCTTATGCTGGGAAGAGTTTGGAGAGTTTTCATCGATTAGGTTGACTGTTGTTCAAGAGACAACAAAGGTAGTGCAATGATTCTAGAGGAGTTTGATCATGGAATAGATTCATTAGAAATCATATGTGGATTTTAATATTCCACCACTTTAGTTTAAGGTTGGGGACACGATATTTATCAAAGTCTCACCTTGATTGTGACATAGTCAGTTGGGTAATCAGAGTATGTTGTAACCAAGGTTTGGGTATCCCTTTGAGATCATTGAGGGACTGAGGATTATGGATTATTAGTTTTTGTACCCTTTTTATTGAATTTTATCCATGATGGGTTTCTTTATTTCCCGTTGAGGAGGTTTATATCATATCATTACTAGGTGAATAGATTGTAAGATATTTTTTTAGCCTAACACTACAATGGTTGAGTAGCTAGTTCAGATAAAAGATTGATAGGATAATGTACATCATAGTAAAATGATTCCCCTAGTCTAGGTACTATATAAGTGTGGATATGATTTCCATGAGATGTGAGATCATGATTCATTGTTGATGTAGTAGTGGTATGATCTTTTTCCAGATCCATGAGTTTTATATTTTTTTAGGGATAAAAACATTTATGATGGGGAGATTCAAACACCCCATTACCTTTTTTTCAGGTATGTTATGACATTTTAATTAATTTTTACCTTTTTATTGGGTGGTTATTTTTCTTCCCCAAATTGGTTGGATACCTATTATAGTGATGTCACAAATTTTTTGGATTTTAATTTTTTACATGTAATTTTCTACTATTCATTGGGATGTTATAATATGTGAAATGATATTTCATGACATATAATGCTGATTGACTTATCCTATGAGTTGAATTCACAATGTGATAATTTTCTCATCATGTAAGGGTTACACATTTTGTAATTTGAATTTTTGTTTTCAAACAAAAAGGAAACACACTTTTAAACATAACATGAAATAAAATGGATTCATGATATGTAAAACAATACATGCCATGTAATTCCTCAAGTTATAGTATTTAGTATGTTATGTTGGTTTTTGAGGGCTCCTTTTTTCCTTCTCCTCTCATATTGAGGTCTTACCCTAGGCGTTTCAGGGTGTCTTCATTCCATTTTGGTCAATTTGTTTAATGAAATATTAGCAGGGTTATGAACAACATCTCTCTTAGTAAACAATCCCCTTAATTTTTATCTCAATGGTGGATATTTCACCTTTCATTATAGGTAATTTTAATTGGATGGGGTTTTATTTCAATCATTATCTGTATATTTTCATTCATTGTCTATTATAAGTAGATTCGGTGGTTTCTAATCCCCATTGTACTAGGATGTTTGGTTTTATACACTTTTGAGTTTGGTGGAATAGTTCAATTGTTTTTATTTATCGAATTTCTTGTTGTTCATATTGATTTATTGAGATTTTAAAGGGAATTTCATGTTTTGAATTTGAAAAGGGTCATCGGTTCATATTTAAAAATAGGGTTTTCTTTGAAAATAAAATTCCATTGATTTAAAATTGAATTTTTTTTCTAACCCTAAAGTCTATTGGGTTATATTTGATGTAGATTTATAAAAATGTGATAATGATTTTTAGAACAAAAAATAAAAAATATTGTCCAATGGGAACCTTGGGTATGTCCTGATAGAGACATAGGTAGCCTTAGGATCTGGGACAACAATAGGAGGTAACCTATTATATAACAATGGTCTATGATAGAATGTGATTTTAGTTTGGATCCCACATTACGAATTTATTTTATTGTGAGTGTATAATTTTTATTTTTCCATAGGTTATAGCATGACAGGTAGGTGTATTGTTGTTTTTTGGAATTTTATTAAACTGATAGTTTATTTTATGAATGTTGTCTCACAAATATATATTTTTATTTTGTTATATTTACATGCTTATTTATTTGAAAACATTTCATTAAATTTATAAATAATTATTGATTATTTGGAATAAGACTTTTAAATAGTTTTATTTGTAACAATATTCTTCAAATTTTGATTTTTTTAATGTTTAGATTTGTGAATTATTGTTATCATAACACATATCGATCATTAGGTGGTTTTCTACTAGGATTTATTTCTCACACCCAACATTTTCCAGTTTGTGTTAAAGAACTTTTTTAGTATGATTTAGGTAAATGTATGATCATTATGTAGCATGCATGCTTCCATTTGTGTTTTGGCTTCGTTTTGAGATAGCTTAGAGGTGATGTTTGGTCACTTGTGGCCTTTTTTTCTAGACTTTCCTTTTTTTCTGGTTTATCTGATTTTTCATAGTTATATCATAATTTTTTCAACTTTTTACTCTGGTTGAATTTATCGTATTTCTTATATATGAGAAAAGTTTTTTATATTTGTTTTACCCCACCCCATGATGGGAAGACTTGAGTAATTGGTATATTTGACCCCGGTTGGTTTTCTACACCAACCCTCATGCGTCTATGTCTTTAACACTACTTTGTTGTTTTGTTACTTATTATGTGATATATCTAATTATTTATATATATTTAGTTGCATTTTTGTATCTATTAAATTATTCATATATTCATATAATTATTTTTAAATAAAATTATAAAATATGTATGGTTTTTGTGTTTATAAATATATACATACAAACACACACACATATATAAATATTCATATGTGCATGCCTATAAATATAATTATACATAATTATATTTATTTACACATCTAATATATTAATATTTACATCCATATACTAAAATAAATAGACAAATATATATGTATCTATTAATATAAACACACACACAAATCAATTTATATATATATATAAACATTACAAATACATTGTACTACTGTATAAATTTTCATATATTTTTATTTAAAATAAAATTGATATTGTTTTTATTTATATATGGTTTATATATTTAGAAATATATTTTATAATAAGATATTTTTAAATATTTATTTATTAAATTTTAGTTATATATGTAAATATATTCAAATATGCATATATGTACATATATTTAATTATAAAAACAAAAAAATATGAAAAATAATAATATTTGAACATCATAATATACATTTGAGTGCAAACATGAATAATAAATTTAGCATCCACTGATACAATAAAATTAGTCCACAATAAATGAGATTAAAATATCATAAATGTTCAAAAATTTCAGTATCTAGATAAAAAAAATAGTTTCCGAGGAGTTACAGTACATTTTTGACCTCTTAAAAAGGTTGAACATGGTTCCTCAGTTCACTATGTGGTAGAGATTTTCATAAACATCAGTTTAATATTTGGTGTAGCTAAGATAGACACTCATATCCAATGTTATTTCAATTTGATGTTTGATTCATGTTTTCAACTTATTTGATTTTCATAAATTATTGAATTTTTATATCATCAAATATTTATTAAATGACTAATAGTCAATAATAATTTTTAAATTTTTAATCTGTATTATTTTTGTATTATTTTGTGAACCATTTTTCACTAAATATATTATATATTAATTGTGATGAAATATTTAGTATTATATAAATCATATTTTATAAAATATACTATATTTATATCAATATATTTATATTTTGATATTAACAATTATTTTTACTCATATACACATTTTTTATGAAATATAACTTTTAAATCTATAAAACAAACATTTTATCACTAATAAACAATATACATTTATCAGCACTTTGAATATTGTTGATAAATGAGTATTTTTATTAATTTTTTTAGCACCACAAAAATTTAAATTTTACCAATGCATTTTTTAGCACTGAGAAGAGTTTCCACTTTACTATCATTTCTTTTAGTGATAATTATAGAATGTGATAAATAAACTCAAATATATAATTGTGAAAAATTAGGTTTTCTTCATTCTTATTACAAGTATCATATAAAAATAATGATAAACCATATATCTTATGTTTTTTTATAATTTTTTTAAATTGAACATATAATTTTTTTCATTTTATATTATTAATTTTAAAATATATAAATCTTTCTTTCCCATTGATATATTTTATATGAAAAATATATTTTAGGATTTATATTTGAAATTTAATATTAATTGTAAGAGAAAACGATTTAAATTTTTGATGTATACTTTCATCTTCTAATATCTTAGTAGAATGTATGAATGTTAATAGAATGTAAAATTTTATAATGTTTATAATTTCTATTATTAATTATATTACATATTTTATATTATATTTATTTATTGTTTTTTATGAGAAAACATATTTTATTAATTTTTAACATTAATTTTAATATGAATTAAGGAAAAATATATGGTTTACCTTTTTATTGATTTTTTTTCATTTTAATTATAATGTACACTTGAATTTCTATACAAAATGTTGATTTCCATAATATGGTATATAAATTATTTATGAATCTTATTTTTTATTAGTATACAACATTTGTCTTGTGATTATTTCTGATCGTTTTTATGTGAATCATGTTGCCTATATTTATTTATATAATTTTATATGATATTATAGACTGAACACATATTATGAATTATTTTATTTTGTTATAGAATATATGATAAAAAAATTTCTTATTATAATAGAAAACTCATATGTTGTATGATTATTTTTAATATTTTTGTAAATGGTATATTTATGTTTTTTTATTACAATTCATATCTGAATTGAAGGAATATATATATATATATTATGTATTATTATAGTATTTTAAAATAAAAACTTATTTCGTTATGATAATGGAACATAAGACATGTCCGTGTCTATTCACAAATGAACATCATTCCCATCCCTAATCGTGTCACTAATGTATATTTTTTATTCATTTATACATATTAGATAACTGATATTTTGATTATTGATTTCAAATGCTTGGGGTATAAATTTGAACCAAAATTTTTTAAAGATATTATATATTTCATAATATAAATTGTTTAAGTGTTATTAATATTGATATATATTTATTCATTTTATTATATAAATTTCTATTATATAAATAAAAACTATAAAAAATCTAAATATATTTTCGAAAATAAATATTTATCTATTATTTAAATGTATATTTATATAGTGTTAGAAAGAAAATTATATAATTATATATTAAATTAAAAATTATAGAAAAAAATGGAAGGGGATTTGACAATGAGGTCAATGAAATACATTTATATATATTTTATATTTTTTTAAATCGTATATATTTATAGAGTTGAAGAAATACTAGTACATGAATTTTAATATTAATTATAAATACATATTTATTCACATGGTAAAATATATTTAATGGTTTACATTTACAATTGTTTTTTTAAATTTATGTGGAGGAAAATAAAACATAATATTTCTGAACATATACAAAATCAAATAACTGAAATACCTATACAAGAAAAAAGTGACACAATTAAAAAAATTATAGTGTTTATTTAATATGGTAATCTATACCACATCTAGGTGTACATATATCACATTCATATCTACTTTTTCATTTACCATATGTTCATGTAATAGCTACAAGAGGTGGTTCTGCATTGTGCACCAGTTTTGACTCGATGGGTGATACATCTACTAGGGTAACCAATAGCTACTAAAATTGATTCATAGACATCTCAACGATTTACTTGTAAACTAGATTTAGTTCAAGAATGAATCCCATATATATGATAATTAAAATAGAATAGAAACATCATATATTACATTCATCGATCACTTTGTCACATACTAATGGTATTATGTTAGAAAAGAAGGATCCAACTCCTTTTAATCCCAAACAACATCATGAAGAATTTGAGATGATGATGTTCTATCCATTACATGTTGTGTATGAGAGGATGACTACACATATTCTCAATATGTATTAAAAAAGGGTGGTTTTGGAACATCCATTGGATCTTGTAATCAATGTCACAACACAGTTAACAAAACATTTCTCAATGGACCATTCCTATTAAAAAAGGATGAGTGTACGAAATGGTTAGTATATCCACAGAAATCCAAATTTTTGTATTCAAATCACTATTAAAAGAAATGTGACTTCAAATTTTCCAAGTTACATATAATATATAAAGATATATAAAATAAAAGGACAAGGCCGCATGAAACTTTTTTCCATTGCGTGCAAACCCATTACTGTCTTGCAAGTTACTGCATAAGAAAAGAATCATTATATTAAACCCTTACATGATCATCCTCCAGGGGTAATGGAATAAGGGTTGTGAAACCAGCTGATGTGGAACTAGCCTCAAGTTATGCAACACTATTGAATTCACATTTTGATGCACTGGGAAAGTTAGGTTTTTTAATATAACACCCCACATTTTTGTGGGTGAACATTTGGAAGTTGAATCATTAAGATCTTGTTTGTTCCACCCAAATTTTCATGAAACCATGAAAATACAACATCCCATGGATTTTTATCGTAAAATAATTATATAAAAACCCTCAAATAGGTGCCAAAATACACCATCTTATGTTATAGGTGTCCTTGAATAACATCCCTTAATGGAAAGAACATTTTTTGAATGTTAAATTTCTAAAACAAAACCTAAGGATTCATGAAACAATAATTGTTGGTGAAAAAATAATCCTCATGAGTATTTGACAAATCCTTCTAATAGAGCCTATTGATCACACAAATAAAATGGTTTATAGAATAGTAATTTTTTGTGACACTTCCTTTAATTATTTCACCTAATAATTCATTCATCTTAACATTATTGCGTGAAAATTGAGTAATCAGGTTCCCTGCACCCATCCAAACGATAGTCAACCAAGAAAACAATACCTTCTTGACTAATATTATCAAACCCCATTTATAGACCCTCCACTCTAATCATTATTTTGGTATCCTCTCTTCCAATAGCTCTTCATTAAAGGATCCCTAAACTCGAAACACTTTCTTGCTATATAATATTGGATGTTTTTTTCATATTCCATTAAAAGTGCATTATTGGTGAATACGTAAACCCCAATAGAAGAATCAGCATGGATAAAAAAATATTTTAGATTTGATAAGGGTATCTAGGAATTCTCGAATCCTTCTCTCCCCTATCCGGATTTTAAATGGGTTTCTCTATGTGTAATACCAAATGATGTTCAAGATGTCATAATTTAAAATTCATAGTACCCACAACCTAGTATAATTGTGTATAAATCCTTGAAAACATCAAATATTCATGGAACTAAACCTCCTGACAACATCTTCAACAACTGATGATATCCTTTTTAATAAAACCTTCTTATCTTGTTCAAAACTATAGCCCTAACCTTTGTGATAGGAATAATATTCCTCATATGATATGCATGGGATGCCCCCTCATCTTCGAGGTAGATTACTTGTTTCATCCATACACCACCCATTTTTGTATACTATTTTGTGACACAAGAATCCTTACCACATGATGTAAAACTATATAGACTGGTCCGGTCACATGATCGTAAACTGTTTAGTCAAACTACGTGGGGTTTTTCCACATTCAGATAACAAGGTATGAATGATTACTCTATGAGGTTCAATTCCAAAAATACTAAAAACGTTTCTATCTTCCCCTAGTGAGGTGACAACACCAATGTGTGATCATTTCCCCCCAGAAAAAAATGTTTCCCCTTACCACCCAAACATGAGTTCCCCACTGGAAATTTGTGTAGCCCTATAATGTAAACATATATTCATCCCATTACATGATTCATATTTATGGGAAATGACCCAACGTGATTTTAAACAGGTGATCATTTACCCAGAAGAAATTAATCCTATAATCACGCACTGATAAGACTTTAAATCTATAATTTTATACACATATGACAAGAAACCAATGACCCCTTCGGATGCATCAGAATCCCCACTTCATGTGATGAAAATGAGATTCCCAAGGGTAAATATCCTATGAAATTTATTTGATGAGCTTAAGTGGCTTGTCAATATTGGTGATGGATGCCTCATGTAATACATAATAAACATGATTTTCGTTGTCTGATATTTATAGAATTTCTAATGCAGTTAACCTTCCATTACATACTCCCATCATGCACAATTTCCCCATAAAAAACATGGACTGTCTTGATTTTTATGTCCAGAATGTCTCATAAATGATATTCCCTGAAATTCCTAAGATGAATACTATAAAAATTATCCCAAGACTCCAAATATTCAAAAATTTATACACATTCTCAATGCCATAATCATTATCATTTACTATAGGTAGCATCCCTTTCACTACAATAAGAATCATAATTAACAGGTGTCTATATTAAAAAGGCCTCTAGAATGAGATTCAAGAACAAATCTGAAGTCTGTGAGGGAGAACTGAACATGGAGATGAACTATAAAGAGGAATCTATGGAAAATGGATCTGATATTCCATAATCATTTTTTGATCAATCATGTAACATCTTCAACCATTATGGTAGAGACCACCTTCCATTTGAAAGTGTTGTGTTTCGGTAACCACATTGGAGGTGTCATGACTAGGGAAAGGACATAGAAAACACTATAGATGATAAATGTTCTCCCGTGGTGCACTATGATCGAATCATAAAATGAATAAATGGTGAAACCGACATGATATAATTCTCATTAATCCATGTGTAGATGAGTGGCATTGGACATCACTAATTTTGGATATCACCAGGTCAAAATATTTCTGTCCTTGGGATTAATGGAAAAAAATGATAAACTATATGTTAAAGACTTCTCCAATAACTAGGAGTGGACGATGAGTGATGGGAATCACTAGTTTAAGACATAATCAATGAGGATCCTTTCTCCACCTTGGAGTGGGTTGATAATGTTTGTCACATTGGGAATCACATTCATCTTCTATGTACTACTGATTGACCTCATGTATCTAATGAGATATAAGCTGCATAAAATGATCAATGACCCACCACCAACTGATTTGGAGAAATGAGGAATAATTTTCTGGAAATTCCACACAACTATAATAATTCCATGTCTTACCCCACTTTCATGGATACATGTTGTCCTCGTCAAATATCCATCTTTGAGATCATTCATTAAAGAGTGATAATTTCCCTTTTTGTCGATATGAACAACAATGGGCCAACTAGACTAGGTACATGTTCATATATGACATGAAATCAACATCAGGACAACACCACCATCTCCCGTAGGGGTCGCATATGGTAAATCTCCAAGTCAAAATGGCAGACCATTTTTGGAGTGTCTCCGCAGATTGAATTTTTAGCTCACTCCTCTAGGCCAAAAAGGTAGGGGATTTAAGGGTCATGTCTACTCTGAATAATATATTGGGCCCACCTCAGATGGCTCCCACACAACCATGTTGACAACATTGATCAATTCCATAGGCCGATGATCAGGTCAATCCTATTCCTACTCAAATGGATTTGATCCATATTACTCGATGTTGACATCATGGGATGTCCAACAACCCTTATTAAAAGGAGGCCCCTCTAACAACAATATTGCAACCTTTAACTAATTATTCACCTCCTTCTCTTGAAACAAAATTAGGGTGTCATTACTTTTTACAATTTTGATTGAGACCCCCGTCACATACTAGGATGTTTGAGATCTCTATCCCTATGATTGTCAACACCAGAAACCATCATGGGCCATCCCATGATAATGTAATTCACCACAGATGTCCTCCCCATTACACCGTCATTCTACACGGAGGTCCTCCCCATGCATAATACTTTACCTAACCTAAAGATCCAATTTAGGGATTATGAAAAAACATAAATCAAGGGGGTCTTACCTGTGATGCTAACCATAGAACACACAGAAGAAATTCCCATGAACCATAGAGGCCTGGGTTATGGATATCTCGTGCTGTTATAGGTAGGAATCCAGACAACATCAGATCACCGTTGACCTCTTATACTCTTTGGTTACTACTAGATCAATGAAAAAACCTCCACCTCCTCTACTATAATTGGGGGTAGGATCCTTTAGTTGAAGATTAAACATCCTCTAGATGATGATCTCCAAGGACTCCCAACTCTTTACATGTGCCTGCATGTAGAGAAAGTCAGGGATACATTCAATATAATTTCTATACAGTTATATCAATAATAATTGGATTTGCTCCTCTCCCTCTCCAACTTAGAAATATGGGAAACATTATAGAATAGGATTATACTCTAAAATGAAGGTGTGAACTCAGTCATGTAGTAGGGGAATTATAAAAATATGGATCATCAAGAGTCCTTAGATTACCCATTCTATATGGATATGGTTATGATATTGGAACATCATTAGAATATACCACATCGTTACAAGGATAATTGGACCATGTGATGTCCCCTATACGAGAAGATTCATAGTAGTGCATGTCTATGTCACTGTCACAATGTGTTTTCCCTCCACTACTTATTGGAGCTTGGGGTGACCATTAACAAATATTACCCTACAAAAAAATATTGGTTTAGAGCTTGAGGAGAGGTACAACATCCATTGGATCTTTAGATTTTTTTCTGAACTCATCAGTAGAAATAGACATTAGGACTCAGGAGTCCAACCACTAGGGAACTGTCACCATATCATAGACATCTAGAAAATGGAAAATTATTTGTTAATCCTATCAACCCATCTATGGGTGCACCAGAAAATTAGACAGATGCCAAAATGAAAACATTATTATAGGATTTTGAGGGTTATAAAAGGATCACCACTGAATTCCTCACCGAGTAGTTCAATGAGATGGTAAATGCATGAGGTGACCCCACAAATTGACCAGATGCATATTTGTACCGTCTTGGAAAGATTCCTAGGGTTCAGATGGGTGGTCCCACACACCCAATCAGGGAAGATTCCAATGGATATATAGAATTATTGAGTTATGACTTGCTATAACACATGAGGAATGAAGATTTCTACCATTTGACCATGCTAAATTCATCTCTCGATCCAGTATGGAAGTCAAAGTGTTGGTGACTGCCAGCTCTCACCAAGACAATGTAATAGAATCTCTCTCTTTCTATATTAGGGCTTTATAGATGAAACATGCTTTAGTACCACCTAAATGTAAGCTCTATTCGGTATGGGTGAACCTCATTTTACCACCGACATAATTTAGTAAAACGATCATTAACCCATTCAACAAGACAAGAAATCTATTGTAATATGTAAACCATTTAATCACATGATGTGGGATTATTATTAGAATAATTAATCAATGAGAAGATACCATGATTTTATATTTCATATGGATCCTATTGGGAACTGCTTTGGATTTTAAAGATAGATAGACATGGTATCAATATTTGGGTGGGAATATCTATTTAGGATGACTATCTATTACTGTAGCTCCACCATATATAATACCAACATCAATGACCAATATTATAGAATGTAGTTGGTTTATGTGATAGTTACTGAATTAATTACCCATTGGATGGGGATAATATCCTCCCTCAATGTGAAATATTCTAATGAACAATTATTGAGGATATGTGTTGAGAATGGCCTAGACGTGATGGTTCCTACCACCATATCCCTATGATATTTTAGTGGATTTCCCTAATTCAAAATAAGATCAGAGATTACAGAAGAATCATTGTAGTTGTCACACCGATTACCTATTCTATCTCTTGTATGGATTCTTATAAATTTGTAAATTGCAATTAATATTTATATTTAGGCCACACATGTAATTACCCGCTAATTCTCATTGGTTTGAGGGAACAACAAGTCATTACTAGGCCTTAAGAAACATCCCCAAGATGCCAAAGGCTGTCAATAAATTCCCAAGGGTTTCAAATAAAAGATGGGGGAAAATTTACCCTTTTAGAAATAACCCATAAACCAACCAAAACCAAACATTCGCTAAATGATACACGAACAAATGAAAGACCAATGAACAACTTCATTTATATCAAACCACATCATCATACACAACAGTGGAAGACCTAACTACTCAAGACTCCCAAAAGACACTAAAAATCTATGCCCCACAAGCTCCAAGCTCCATAACATCTCCCACGCATCTCCATGATCCAGTAGAAATAAGATGATCTGCCTTTACATGTGTCTCGAAATAAAACATCTACAAAATCACCAATGTGCCAAAGCAGGGGTGAGTATAAAACTTAGTAGGTTTTCCCCAATTACTTCTCTACTCATACCACTAGGATAGAAGAGTTAGCCAAATTTAAATAAAAACAGTTTATTTAAAACATTTTCTCAAAATCATTTTATAACTAAATATAAACAAATTTCAAAAACCATTTATAACCAAAGGAATTCGAAAAGTAATTTAAATCAGTTTTTCCACCAAGTTATTTTTCCTAAAAAATAACCAAACAACTCTAGAAAAATTTCAAAAATATTCCTTTTGGCATACCCAACCATTTCTCAACCCATGCTACTAACCATGAATGCTTCGTTATGACAGTTCCATACTCAATAGAGGTTTCTCATCGATCTAAAAAGTCATCCCAAGGTAATTGGTTCCAATGTACCATTACACCGTTGGCACCGAGAACAAGGTCATATTTCAACCAATCTTCATATTTAAAAGTCCAATGTGCCATTAAGTGTTTGGCACCGAGCATAAGGTCTTATTGCAAAAAAGCCTCGTATAAGAAACATGAACACACCCCAAAAATTCAAAACATTCATGCCAAAACCATCTTTACAATAAAACATCATTTGAAAACAATTTTCATCAAAACCAAGTGTGATCAACCAATTCAAACCATTTCAATAAAACGATACTTTTATTGAAGATGAAAGAATGAACCACTTTCATCAAGCCATTTCAATACAAAACCATTTCAATTTAAACACCCCTTTTTATTTCAAACCCATCATTCATAAAACCATTTACCATTATAGAAATTCTATAATTTAAAATCCACATTTTAAATTCAATAATCCAATTCACTTTGCACAACAATTCACCAAGATTTCACAATTTCATCAAAGCCATAAATCCTAACTAAAGAAGATTTATTCCATGATTTTCACAACCAATTTCATTCAAATAAACCATTTTGAAAACAAGCCAATCAATTTGAACTAGAGGAGTCGTGAGTGAAGCCTCCTACCTCAATGTTGTTGACGAAAACCCTAACAAATGGAGAACGCACAAGAAAACCGAGGCCGATTCACCAAGTATCCTCCTTAGATATCTTCTCATAACACAACCAAGACCAAAACATGTCATATTTGGAATCCACACACTAATATATACCCCAAATGGTCATATATCTAAGAAACTGTGAGAAGATGAGATGTATATCTAAGTAGATCTATGAAACCAAAAACAATGATCGCATACCGCAAGAATCCAGCTTCGAATAGTCAAGAGAAGCCTTTAGATCACCACTGGAATGATGGGAGAACCCTCTTTGACCTTAAGAGAACCAAAATCCAGAGTTAGGGCTGATACGGATAAAATAAGAGTGACTTAGAGGCAAAAACGTGTGAGATCCTCTTTTATTGGATCTCGTTTAAGTGGTCACACGGTTAGATCGCACGGCTTAAAAAAATGTGTCCTAACTGTGCGTTAGGTACTGCCTCTACCACCCTTCACGCATGATTTGGCCACACGGTTAGATAAACCATGTGTTTCCCGTACGGAAGCTACTACCTCCAATACCAACTCTTCTCGGTATGGCCGCAAGGTTTAGAGAAACTGTGCGCTACCCGTGCAGCTCCCTTTTTTCCCCAAAACATCAATCTGAGTTATCCCAACTCTCCCATACATGACCATTAACATTAAAACCATTAAAATCATCATGAAAGGTTTACATAACAAAAACCGGGGGTAATAAAATCTCCCCACCCTTGGACTTTCCATCCCTGGAATGTAGAAGACCATCGCTTTCAGGAAAGAGTTTTGGCCACTGCTCTTTCATTTCTTTCTCGCATTCCCAAGGCTCATCCTAAATCAGACCATGTTGCCATAAAACCCACACTAGACTGATGATTTTTTTACGCAAGACCATCTCTTGCCTATCCACAATCAATAATGGGATATGTATCAATGAAGCATCCAACTCTAGGTCAATGTGATCCCATCTGATCACATGGTTAGGATCAGGCTGATAATTTTTCAACTGAGATACAGTGAACACATTATGCACCAAACTGAACTGTGGTTGTAATGCCAACTGATATGCCACCTCTCCAACCCATTCTTGTATCTCAAAAGGTCCAATGTATCTAGGATATAACTTTCCCTGTTCCTTAATCGTTGATGTCCATGTCTTGTAGAGATCCTCAAGAAGACATGATCACCCACAACGAATGACAACGGTCTTCGACAGTGATGTACATTATATTTATGATGACTCTGATCCGTTTCCATCCTCTTTCTAATCGACGGAATCATCTCCGTTGTTTCCTGTAAATGGCTCGACCCAACTAATGAAGTTTCACCAGATTCCACCCAGCATAGTAGAGAATGACATGGACTCCCATACAATGCTTCAAATGGAGCCATGCGTATTGAGGCTTGATAGCTATTATTGTATGAGAACTCCACTAAGGGTATATGATTCTCCCATGACCCCCCAAAATCCATTACACAAGCCCAAAACATGTCTTCAAACATTTGTATCATCTACTTGGATTTCCCATTCGTCTGAGGATGATACGTCAAGCTCATAGTCAACTGAGTTCCAAGTGATTGATGTAATGATTTCAAGAAACGAGATTTGAAACTCAAATCTCTATCTGAGACTATAAAAATGGTACACCATGCCTCTTTACCACTTCTTAGATATATATTTTTGAAATATCTCCCACTGTATGTGTTTCGTGAATAAGGATAAAATGGGCCGACTTGGTCAGAAGATCCACTATCACCCAAATGGCATCATTTTTCCGAACCAATCTTGGAAAACATGTAAAAAAATACATTGCTATCTGATCCCACTTCCATGTTGGGATAGGTAAAGATTGAACATTCCAGCTAGTATCTCATGCTCTGATTTAACCTGCTAACTAGTTAAGCACCGCGAGATGAACTCTGCCACTTTCCTTTTCATGCTGCTCCACCAAAACTACACCTTCAACGCCTTATAGATCTTCTGTGTACCTGGATGTACAACCCATATTGAATGGTGATAAGCATGACGAAGTTGTTCCTGATAAACCATATGTACAACCATCTGATCCCTGAAACACAAAACTGAACCCCCATTAATTTTCCAACCATCAACGGTCACCCCACCATTGAGTTTTGAACTTACAACCATACAGTATGCATCATATATTTGTGCTTATTTGACCGTATTTACTAAATCAGGAACAAGTGTAGCTAAAAAGAAAAAAACAATATCACCCCCGTCTTCATATTCCACATGCATGTTGGCTAAGACCAACACCAACTGCCATTAATCTAATGCTACTTTCGCTAATTGAGCATATGACTTTCTAATCAATGCATCCACCACCTAATTTCATTTTCTCGATGTATATATCATGTCACAGTCAAAGATTTGGACATTCTGCATCCACCTGCTTTTCCTTAGATTCAAATCTCGCTGTGAGAAAATGTATTTCAAGCTTTTCTGATCCATAAACACAGTAAATTTCTCACCAAATAGATAATGTATCCATGTTTTCAAAGCATGGACAACTGCAGTCAGCTCCAAATCATGTGTTGGGTATCGTTTCTCATTCACCCTCAACTCCCTTGAGCTATAAGCAACCACATAGCCACTTTTCAGGAGAACACATCCCAACACTGTTCCCGAAGCATCATAATACACCACATACCCTATCCTGATTCAAGAATGATCAAGATAGGTGTGGATGTAAGGAGAACATTCTGTTCCTATAAATACTTCTCACACTCCTCTTTCTATTGGAATGGATCATTATTCTTTGTCAGGGCTGTCATTGGTGAAACTAATCATGAGAAATCATGCAAAAAGTGTCGATATTAACCATATAGTCCAAAAAACTGTGTATCTCGAATAAATTAATCGATGGTTTCTAAATGAAAGCGACTTCAATATTTTCAGGTTCAAATGAAATGCCTTTCTCGGAAATTACATGGCCAAGGAAACATACTTCTTGTATCCAAAAATCACGCATTGATAATTTGGCATACAACCGATTATCTCTCATGATTTGTAACACGGTTTCCAGGTGCTCCTCATGATCATCCATTGTCTTTGAATACCCCCGGATATCATCCACGAACACCACAACGAAAGAATTCAGATATCACTGAAATATCTGATTCATCAAAACCGTGAAGATCACTGGTGCATTCGTTAGACCCAAAGGCATGACTACATATTTGTAGTGTCCATATCTGCTTCTGAAAGCTGTCTTATGAATATCCTCCTTCTGAAGTCGCAATTGGTGATATCCTGATCGCAAGTCAATCTTGGAGAACCACTAAGCTTCCCATAATTTATCTAATAGATCATAAATGCATGGAAGTGGATATCTATTATTTATTGTATATTTGTTATGTTTAAAGTAATCAACACACAGCTGAAGAGTTCCATCTACCTTCTTAACACACAACACCAGTGCTGCCCATGGAGAAGTACTTGGTCGAATGAAACCCTTTCTTTCCAGCTCCTCTAACTGCACTTTCAATTATTGTAACTCCATTAGTTCCACCCTATAAGACCGAAGGGAAATAAGACTGGTCCATGGAAGGAGGTCAATCGTAAACTCCACTTCGCTTAGAGGTTGTAACCCTAAGATGTTATTGGGAAAGTCATCTAGAAAATTGATCCACAACAGCTAGAAAACTATTTTCCTCAATCACTTCCATTGATGCCAAATTGAACGCTACCAAATGGTGAGAGATCGTTCCCACCATTAGTTACAACATGCTCTTTTCAACTTTCTTTACATCCTATCTCTTCTGAAGAGATTATTGATGTCGTCCTCAATTGTGAAACTAACTATTCTCCAATAACAGTCATGTGAGCCTTAAATATTGTCAACCAATCCATACCCCGGATCACATCAAAGAAATCCTTGTCCAGCATCAAGAAGTCCCATTTTAACTCAACTCCATCAAAAGTAATAGTACATGATCTATACATAAAGGCTTGACATTCTCTTTCCCCAAGAAGAGTTTTTAGTTTCAAAACAGAAGGAATCATTTCCAGTTTTAAATATAGCAGATCAATAGCATGAGATTCAATGAAGGAATGCGATGTACCAGTATCAAACAACACTTGCACAATGGTATAATTAAAAAGAATCGTTCCTCTCACAGTAGATGGTCCATCCTGATCATCGACCATTTTCTGCTCAGCTCCATACAATTGCTTTGTCGCTGCACATTTCTCCTTGCTGCCTTACTGAGATTACCCTGGTTGAGGATTCATGGAATTTCTAGAATCACCATGGAAAGCTCTGTTATGCTGATGAGATGGACTGTGCTGTCCTCTTCCTGTCAAAGCATACGATGCTTGTGATGCCTGAGAAGTGTCCCGAGCAACTGACCTAGGAGCACTACGACAATAGTGCGGATGATTCACCATCGTCTTGCAATTGTGACATTCTCTAGGTTGTGCCATTCACTCTCTCTTTTTTGGTCAGTCAAACCACATTAAAAACAACCTTCTTTGATCTGGGGTTATGGAGGACGGTTTACTGATCTAGATTTCCAGTTCTGATTTGCACTTGCACCATGGAAAGAGGTATCCATTTTCGGCTTGTTCCCAGTGGTAGAGTTCCCACCATTTCTTGTAGGTATCATCGTGCCTCCTCCCATAGATCCCGAGATATCACGATCAGAAACATTAACTCTATTCACCATCACTGTGTAATCCGTAATATAGAGCACCACAATCTTCGATCGAATCTCCTTCCTTATCCTCGATTCAAAGATGTGGTCATTCAACGACGCACTTACCGCAACCACTAGTGAAAAACGGACTAAAATCACGAATTTAGACGCATACTCTGTGACAGAGAGACTCTCTTGTTTTAGGCTGAATAGGTACGTCGTTTTCTGGATCTTGAACATGTGAGGATAGAATTGTTTGTTGAAAAATTCTTCAATATCATCCCAGGTAAGGCCTTCATCGAATTTAGCATGCACCCCTTAATCCCACCATTGATGTGCAAGATCCTCAAGCATATATATCGCCAACTTGACCTTGAGCTCCGGAGGGGTGATGATGAAATCAAAGATACGATTCATCCTACTTAGCCACACCTCCACCTTTTTGGGTTCAGCATCACCCTGAAAGTTCGGTGGATTGTTCTTCATGAACTGGATGGTATGATTCACATGCCATGGTTCATTCCTTCGGTTCCCCGTATCCACAACATGAAAATCCTTGACAATACTCTAAACCAGCTCTTGGTTCACATGTGGTTCTGGTGGAACCACATTTCTCGAAGCTACTTCGGGTCGGTTTCGACAACGCCTACTGGGTGACATCTTCTAAACAAACATCATACTCCATCAATATCACTCTCTAGCAACTGATTTCTTAGTATTCAAATCCTATCACATCATCGATCACAACATTTTTTTTCCAGAAACAATATTTTTCCATGTTCTACCATTTTTGAAAAGAGTCAACGTAATTTTTGAAAATCACCCCATTTTCAAAATACACAACATACCATGACTTCAAAGACTTTCACTTGAAAAAAATTTCTGCATTTTTTAAAAATTAGCACCATGCAAAAAATCATTCCTCCTTTCTCACAATGAGATATGAAATCCTAGTGGGAAGTCATTCCTCTACAATGCATGTCCTGCACCTCTCATTGGATAAACCCATGAAAATGAGATCCCAAAATTCTAGAAGTGTATCCAAAAAACATATATACCTAACACCCAGGTAACATGACATTCAACATTAACGGGTTATCTACATCCTTTTATTCTATACATTTCAAGTTTCAAAAATCCTACTCCTATATAAGATTTCGAACCAAGGAATATACAAGAATGAATTTTATCTCCAAGACCAAGAACATCGATGACCACCTGTTAGGCAAGGACCGAACAAGCTGATACCATTTGTAAGGACCCGCCAATTCTCATTGTCTTGAGAGTAAAAAAAATCATTACTAGGCCGTAAGAGATATCCCCAAGACACCAAAGGATGTAAATAAATGCCTAAGGGTTTCAAATACAAGTTGGGGGATGATTTACCCTTTAAGAAATAAACCATCAACCAACCATAACCAAACATTTGTTATATGATGCATGAACAAATGAAAGACCAAAAACAATTTCATTTATATCAAACCACATAAAAGTACACAACAGCAGAATACCCAACTACTCAACACTCCCAAAAGACACTACAACTCCATTCTCCACAAGCTCCAAGATCCACAACATATCCCACACATCGCCATGAGCGACTAGCAATAAGATGTTTTGCCTTTACCTGTGTACCGAAATACAACATATGCAAAAGAAAAAATGTTCCAAAGTAGGGGTGAGTATAAAACTCATTAGGTTTTCACCAATGACTTCCCTACTCATGCTACTAGAATAGAAGATTTAGCCACATTTATATAAAAACATTTTTTATAAAACATTTTCTCAAAATAAGTTTATTACTAAATATAAACAAGTTTCCAAATCCTTTCATATCCAAAGGCACTCCAAAAGCAATTTAAAACAATTTTTCCCAGCAAGTTGTTTTTCTAGAAAAATAACCAAACAAGCTTTAGAACCATTTCACAGTTATTCCTTTTTGCCATACCCAACCATTTCCTAACCCATGCTACCAACAATGCATGCTTTGTTATTACAGTTCCATACTCATGAGTGGTTTCTCGTCGATATACCTAGTCATTATAAGGTAATTGTTTCCCACATGACATTACACCTTTTGAATTGAGCACAGGGTCATATTTCAACCAAACCTCATACTTAAAAGTCCCATTTGCCATTAAACGTTTGGCACTAAGCACAAGGTCCTATTTCATCCAAGCCTCGTATATGCAACATGAACACACCCAAAACATTCACAAAATTCAAGCCAAACCCATCCTTTCAGTAAAACACCCTTTTATTGAAAACCATTTCAATCAAAACCATGTTTTTATCAACCAATTAAAACCACATCAATAAAACCATACTTTTTTTGAAAACCAAAGAATGAACCAATTTCATCAAGCCATTTCCATACCATACCATTTCAATAAAACACCCCATTTCATTGAAAACCATCTTTCATCAGACCATTTACCATTCATGAAAATCCATAATTTAAAATAAATATTTTATATTTAAGAAGCCAAATCACTTTGCAGAAAAATTCACCAAATTTCACAATTTCATCAAAAACACAAATCATCACTATAGAAGATTTATTCCTTTCATTTCACAATAAATTTCATTCAAATTACCCAATTTGAAACCATGCCAATCAATTCAAACAAGAGGAGTCGAGATGAAAGCCTCCTACCTCAAAGGTTTTGATGAAAACCCTAACTAACGGAGAATGCATAAGAAAACCAGGCTGATTCACCAAGGATCCTACTTAGATCTCTTCTTTTAAAATAACCAAGAACAAAACTCGTCATATTTGGCATCCAAAGACTGAGATCTACCCATAACAGGGATTGACCTAAGAAACCGAGAGAATAGTAGAAGTAGATCTATGTAGTTCTAGGAAACAAAACAAGAACCATCGCATACCTCAAGAATCCGGCTTCAAATAGCCAAGAGAAGCCTTCAGATCGCCTCTAGAATGATGGAAGAACCCTCTTTGACCGTAGGAGAACCAAATTCCGAGTTAGGGATGCGAAGGAGGAAAAAAGGAACAACTTTAAGGAAAAAATGTGAGAGATCCACTTTTATAGGATCTCATTTCAGTGGTTGCACTGTTCGTTCGCATTTTTAAAAAAGTCGTGCGCTAACCGTGCACTAGCTACTGCCTCTACCACCATTCACGAACGATTTGGCCACACAGTTAGACAAAACATGCACCGCCTATGCGGAAGCTACTACCTCGAATACCAACTCCACATGGTTTGGCCACACGGTTTAGACAAACTGTGTGCTGCCCGTGTGGAAACCTTTTTGTCCCATAACATTAATCCGAGTTCTCCCGACTCTCCCATAAATCACCCTTAACTTTATAAACATGAAAAGAATCAAGAAAGGTATACATACTAGAAACCGTGGGTACTACAACACAAGTATCCTTCCTTAAATAACCTTAAACAAACATGAGACCAAAAGTATAGCCTTATCGTGAGAACACTACCTGTTCCCCCTTTGGGGCTAAGATCACAGGGTTCCCTTCATAGAAAAGAAGAACTAGATCTACTCCTTCAAGATTGCATGGGTCCCAATACACTTCATATATGCCCAAGAAAATAAAATCCCAAAATTTTGGGAATCCAGGTAACACCAAGAGGATTAAATGACTAATTGATCCAACCACTACCCATTCACAGGTTCATTATACATAAATTGAATGAGTGATTCATCTTCAAATATTGTCTCAAGGACTTAGTATAATATGACTTAGTCATCCTGGGTGACATCCCAGCACATGCGGAATATGTCTATACCACCCCAAACAGTGATGCAAATGACCGTAGGTAATGGAAACACAGCATTGGACGAGGCACATAGAAGTGTAACAATTAGATTACAAAAAATAAATTTATCGCATACACATCATCATTCATGTTGAATTGAGTAGACCACAACCTTCTCTAGCAACAATATCCTCCAAAAAAACTATATATACATCACAACCTCCATTGTCTAAAAAAGGTTCCAACAATTCTAAGGAAATTGGAGTCCCCTGCCCATGCCAAACCATCTTTCACTCTCAATGATTTCATACCCCCAGTGTAGGCAGAATCCTCTTGAATTTATGCCATCCTAAAATATCCCACTAGTAAAGAATATAAGCAAGAATCCATCAATTACATCAGGTTATTAGATTAATGTGTTGTGACCATTGATGAGGAAGACCGTATAGAACCTATGGGAACTTATAGCTGATTTCATTATAGGATGGGATGATTCCATGATGGGAGACAATATAAATGATCCAATAATTCAGAAGGGACTATTCAAGACATTGAAACCAGACTACATGAATCACATAGGGATCAACACAGAGAGTCCCCTTTGGATTCTACCACATGTATACCTCTGCAAATGACAGTACTGGTTGATGTTTGGCCAACTATAGTAGCCAAGTGAACATCCAGTGGTGAAAAATCCAAATATCATCCATCAAGTGATTATGATATGCTTTCTAATCAACAGTGACATATAACGACCAATATCTAGGCTCCAATTCCATAGAAAAATAATCAAATGTGTATTCATAATAAGGAGTAACATTTTATGTCCTGAAATATACCTCTCACTTGAATGTATGGTGTGTTGATGTTCTTCTCTTTTATACTAGTGAGGTTCTCAATCCTCGATGCACTCTTCATATCAATGGAGATGTCTGAATATCACATCAAGTCCTTAAGAAAAATATCTAGATTGAGGCCATTGTTTTTGTTGTTGATGCCTATCGTGTAGAGTAATATGATATAATGAATAAATATAGATAATTTACTTCTATAATGAAAATGAGGGTCCAAAAGTAGTGGGGAATATACGCTAGTTGTATGTTATAGGCCAGCTCAATGGTATTGAAATCCACCATTTCATGGTCGACACTAGATCTAAGATCAATATCTTCCCAACCTAGCTGATAAAATCCCTAGGTTTCATGGATTCATACATAACCCCCTCCAATTAAAACATTTAGTGGTAAAAAACAATGGAAAGATGTCAAGAAAGATGATTTTTCTATAGTACTAAATTGATGTTTAGGATGAAAACAAAGAGTTTATGGTTGTCTCACATAACACCAATGATAATGCGTTGTTGGGGAGGCTATGGATCAATATTTATGTAGTGTTCCCGTATTCACACTACTAATTCCTAAAATAATCTCTCAATAATCGTGTAGAGGTACTCCCTGGTGACTTTCTTCCCTTCAACTCATGTGAAACCCTATATCTGGATGTACTATACTATAGAAGGGAGGGTATAAAACTCCAAACTGATATGTTTATATAAATCATTACTCAATAGATCTGAAAAACACCACAATAGATATTTGGGTAGATATAAAAGGTACATTCATCCAACCAATCCACATGTATGAAATAATGACACCATATCATGGGAGCTATTTTATAGTCCATAAAATGATGAATTATAACATATCACATCATATTACAAAATAGGGATGAAATGACTGATGTTGAAAATTCCAACTTATTTTGAGTATTAAGGGATTTTTACCTTGGTTGTCGACAAACAACAACACCATGCCTTCTTGAGAGTAGTGAAGACTCAATGGAGGAAAACTCATAACCACTATTTTGGTAATCAATTGTCGATATCTCCATTATAATATATATGGATTTGGCCCATCATATTTTGTTTCCATGGTCTCCAAATAGTAGTAATTTCTATTCGAGGATCCCACCCCTTCCATTATTGATTATAATACCACCCTGTTATCCCCCAACATTAGAGTAATCCCATCCTTCCATATATCCTCATATTTTAGATGATGTAGAGGATTTTTTAGACTTCTCTAATAAATTTAAATATGTTGTCACCACCACTATTGTTGAGTTATCCTAGGAGAATATCAGCAATGAGGAATATATGAGGGAAAAATTGATCAATGTATTCAGATCTCCATAAGTGTAGCAATGATATGTGGATTTATTAATTCATCACAATGACGTGTTCAGCTGAGACAACCTGAAAATTCTTTTCCCAAATCTTATGAATATGTACACCACCATGGGATCCCAATAGGACACCAAGGGTATAAAAAAGCACCCATAAGAATCTCACTTCTGAAGGTGACAGAGTTGAGCATGAAGATAACAAGATCCCCAAAGAATGTTTTTTCATAGATATAAATTACCCAATGTTTTTTCCAATATTACCCCAATTAAAAATGAGAATTGTAAAATCTAGTTATACATTATCTTCATGGATCTCAACTCCAATTATTCAATGGACGCTTTTCACCTCAAGTAACAGAGATTCTAATCGATGAAAGTACTAGTTTTGTAGATATGTGATTCATGGATGGGTACTCTAGTTATAAAATATTATAGATGGACATTGAGGATGAAGAATCCACCAACATAAAGTCACCATAGGGAACATGTTGTTACTTTGTAATTTCATTCAGTTTGATGAATTCAAAATCTACCAACTGGTGTTCTAAACAACACAACTTCAAGACAGTCCTTGGAATGTTGAGGGAGTTCTATGTGGATGTTTTGGATGTCAAATAAAACAAACACTATCAAAATATTAAGGATTTTAATAAATTGTATGACTTCATCTACAATCCACAAATAATGTCGAATCCTGTGAAGTGGGAACTCAGGGTCCCCACTACGATGTTCTTCAACTTCATTGTCAGATATAGAGAGATAAAAAATGATTCAGATCAAATAAATAATACATATTAAATGCAACCTCCATGAATCCTTAGAGAACATTGGGGAATGTTGGGATAACTGGAGAACACCCATTAAATCATCTTGAATATTTATAGAAATTATATTATCTTCTCAAGGCTCTTGAAGAATGGAACCACTTATTAGTGATTTGAATAATATTACACTGCATTCAAGGACATTATGCATTATCTAATATATCAACTAGTAAAAATTTCACCTAATCTGGGAACTACCATAGTACATTTTGTATGTACCCTAGAATGGTTCCCTTAATCCCTCTTGGATCAAAATAATAATGAGGGATATGATGATACCAAGTACTACCTTTACAACTTGATAATAAAAATATAGATTAATTATTCTCTTCTGGAAAAGATCTACCTCACCTTGGTATTCAATATTTAGAAATGATGGAAGTACCTATAAAAAAAATAGATATAACTTGTGACCCATTTTGATCCACTGATGTACATTCTCAATTTCCTTTTTCTAACTGTTGGATCGACATGTTGGGTTTTAACTCTATAGAAGTTCAACATCAGGCTTTCCCATAGAAAAATGTCAAGGGAAATGAATTGGTATAATTCCTAGACACACATTCACTTATCATGAAACCACCCCTCTATTTTATCATTCATGATGTGTACATCCTATCAATTGGTCAAACCTCGCCATGTTAAAAGTTTCACTTTGATGGTTCTTCCCAAATCCAGACAAATAAGAAGCTCAACAAACATAAATACAACAACATGGGTATTGGGGTTATCTTAATCACTCCCACTTATAATGTTTTAGCATACCAATTCCTATTAATGAAAAAATACTAATAAAAAATTGGAGAAATAGGCCCTTACAATCATGCTTGAGTTGTCTCCCATGTGTGATGTCGAAAAAGTAATTTGATAGGATACTCCATGTTAATCATCAATCATAAAAAAATTTATTTCCTCAAAAAGTATGATCTAATCCCCATAATGGAGTGGAATAATCATTTAATGGCCTAATTCCCTTCCCAATAGAATGAAAATAATGTTCCCAAATCGAGGAATGACCTAGATGATGCCTTTGAAATCTTGGTCACATCCCATAAAGATTCTGACCAGGATGACTTAGTCGTTCATATACCACATTATAGGTCCCTTAATCCTATCACTTTTAACATTGAGGGAAATATAAGAACCAGATAACTACTATAAAATTTTTGAGTAGGGTCCTCAAACACCCAAATAGAAGAAGAATCACCTGATTGGATAATCCCCTTCAATGAGTATCTCCAAAACAAGACTCTCCAGCAAGACCAAAACGAGCATGAGGAAATTCCCTAGCGTGCATTGTTGTTTACCCTATGGGATTGACCTATCGTAGATAAAACGTCTTAAATGTAGATTTATGATGAAATCCTTCTCCATTTCATCAATGGGAAATATATTCCTCAGGTTATTGAAGTTCCCAATCAGGATCCAATTATCACTGAGAGGGGGAGGGGGTGAATTAGTGATATCTTTTTCTTTTTAAGTTTCCCCTTTTTGAAACAACCTTCGCCTCCTATTAAAGAGTTTCTTTCCTGCTGAACACACACATCCACAGGAACACAAGATTTACAAGGTTCACTACTCAACAAGAGTAGCTACGTCCTTGGTATGGTACGAAAATAATCCAGTACCACACAATCCACTAGAAAACAATCCTTTGATGTGGAATACAACGAGTAGGATATACCCTTACACTCGTGCAACACTTTGAAAACAATCCAATAGTGCGTGTGCTCCCTCTTAGCACAAATAGGATTACACAAAGTTTCAGTGCTTCTTTACAATTAAACAGATGTATTCTCCGAAGTACAAATCTTCACTTTCTTACCCAGAAGCCGGTAAGAACTCTCTTGTGCACAACTGAATACGTGCGAAGACCCCAGATATTTCGCGCATCCTTTAGGGTGCCTTGCGCGCAATTCAAATGGCTTGCGCGTAAAATCCCCTTTTGGCGCGAAAAACATTTTCGCACAACTTTCCTTTTACACACAACTTTTCCTCTTTTCGCGCAACTCACTTAGCGTATAATTTACGCGCACCAGAGCACGAGATTTCTTCTAAGTGTCGAGCATCAACATCTAACAGGAATTAGCCTCATATTTATAGGCATTTTTGAACCCGCGTGAAAAACACTAATCCGCGCGTAAAACCTCCTCCATGCGCGTAAAAACTCTTTTATGCAACTTCATATTTCGCGCCATGCTTCATGTTTTCGCACACCTCATGCCTTTGCCATTTTTCATCCTTCTAAGCATGAAGCACCGATTGCGCGCAAAATTCCGCACCGCGTTCCATATTGCGCGCAAACCCAATCTTTCCTGCAACATCAGATTTCGCGCACTGCTCCAATATTTCGCGCATTTTATGCCTTTTCCAATTTTTGATCTTCTGATCTCTAACCATCATTTGCGCGAAAACTTCATCCCTCAATTTCGCGCACCACGCCAATATTTCGCGCATCCCGCAGATTTTTCGCGCAACCCGCTACTATTTTGCGCATCCCGTAGATATTGCGCGCACCACTTTATTTTTGCGTGAAACGTGCCTAAATTTCCGCGCACTCCACTCCTTTGTCATTTTTTGCGCGAAACGTGCCATCCCCAGATTGTCTATTGCTTTGCCATTTTACCTCTTTACTGCTTCCCATAACCATTCTTCTGCTCTTATCACGAATCCCACTATCGTGATATTTATCCTTTCATAGATCAGCTTAAGCATCGTCAGAGTTGCAATGGGAACTGAATCTTTCCTATCTTCCAGCAGCATCATTTCTTCCAATCAAAACATTATATGACTGGCATCATCATTTCTCCCCCTTTCCTTCATAAGGCTTGCATCACAAGTTCTCCTAACTCATGATTTGTGTGAAATACATACCAGCAAAGCATCGTCTGATTTATGATCCTTCTACAAAGTGAATTGATTTATCGCCTTTGACAACAAAATACAACACTCTGCAAAAGCTAACTCTTCAAACTTTCATCTTCATTCAACTTGGTCCCAACAGTTATGAAAGAAGTCCATGTAGGGTTTTATGGGGACCGCCAACTTGGATTGAATCTCTCCCATTGGATTTTGAGATTAGGGTGTTTATGGCCCACAATGGTTCATGACTGCATTGAGTTCCCCATGAAATTCCATGAATTATATATCCAAAAAACATTGGGAATAATCTACTATATCCTCTAAATTCCACAATGTACTCTTATTTCATTACTATATTGGAAATTGATGTTGTAGGTTCTTACTAGGAATAAATAGCTCAGTATTTCATGTTCATTACGTATGCCACTCATTTATTCTAAATGTCAGCGAAATCCATTCCCCTTGAGGAAGTAAATACCTGATCTATGATGATGTTTTTGAAATCCCAAACCATAAACTTATGCGAATTCTATTACATAATTCTCACAAAAAATGGAAACAACTATTGAGGCACAAAGATGAGGAAGTTTTACTACAAGTACAACATCTGGTCCAACCATGCCATCCATTTTCATGCATAATAAAGTGGGTATATTGAATAATATATAAAAAAAATACCTCAAACACTTTAGAATATAATGGGAAAAACTATTTGTCTTTATAATCACTTCAATTCCCTCAGGGGTTATCAAATGATTTCATGAAATTCCACCCAGTGGACCATGCACTCTTTGGTGTATGGGGAAGTAGAGGGTTTTCCTATAGAGGTTTATATTATATTACATTAGATGGATTTTTACAATAAAAATATTCTTGAAAATTTATATGAAGTCTATATGGACATGTTGGAATCCCAATAAGAAAACTAGCTCCATGTGTTTCTTAATTTTCATATCTATCCAAATTAGGCGGTGCGGGTATTAAATAAAAGGGTTCACCTATTGTCATTCCTTTGTGGTGATATAGGATTATCTAATGTACTCCGATAATATTTGGGAATAATCCAAAAAAAATTAAACCAAATTGGAGGGACAATAGGTCATTTATAAGGTCTACTCCAATTGTGTATACTCATTGGTCACCATAGATGAGGTGTGTATCACATCTCCCACCAATGTCCAGTTTGTCAAGTGCTACTTTATGTGACACCCCAATTTTAACCCTAATGAAATGAAATTAAACTACATAGTATCATGATAAACTATATATGAATTCATTTTATTGAATCCAATTTTCTAGTCGCATGATATAAAACATCAGGACAACATCCTAGTCACACAACCCAAATAACAATAAAAAACAATTTCACATGATGTTAGATGGTATGACACACCATTCTCCCCACATGAAATTAAAATACACGGATAAAAGATTTTAAACAAGTCTTTAAATTTCATTGTTCAAATCATCATAACATTTTGTAATACTATGAAATCCGTTAAACCGTCACTAGAGATGGTTTACCCTACCGATACTGATTTCCTTCCATGACACCATCCCAAACTATGTACATATTTACTAACAATTATAATGGGATATATAAATATTCAAATGTCTCCAATATTGGGCCCAAACCAAAGACCATCCTATTTTAGCACTACCCCCCATGGGAACATGTTTAATTATATCTCAATGATACAACTATTTAGTGAATTTGAACCCATGTTGGAATAGATAATTGAGTTTTTATCTCTCTCCCAAACATCCCAACATGTCCACATCGACACATTGTTCCTTCCTTAGTTTGAATCCTCCTCATACTCCAGTTTTGATGAAGCTCCCCAAATAAAATGGTGCCCAGTCAAACCTGCCCACCTCCAGTCCAGGTTACACGCCCTAAAGATCTTATTTCAATAAATGTCGTATTTCTTATTTTGAAAAAAAATTAATTTGTTGATGAAACATTTTATCACATATTATTTGAATGTTGTGGTTTTAGAAAATATGTTTCAAACATGGTTAACAACATTTTCCAACCCATTGGTCTCCCACCATTTAATGATTAAATCTCAAAAGTCTCTATTTACATACTTTACACATCCCATTTACCATGTGAGTTTTAAAACCCCTGTTGTTATCTCTTTGTGAATTCACACATGTTTATTAAGAAAGTTGTATTCATTCGAACCATACAAATCTAACTTATTTTACCCAAAATGAGCACTCCCATGAGATGGGGGGAACTCCCCACTGCTCCTTGATTCTCCCACAGATAATGACTCTTGTGGTCTTAATAGTCTTTGTGGGACCCTGACATGTATGTATGAGACACACAAAAATTCTAATGTATAATTTCACCACATATGTCCAGGAATCACGACATTAAACCATGTTAAACATGTATCAGAGAAGTTTTTAATGGTGTAAGGATTTCACTACCCTCTTTTTACTTTAGTATTATACACTTTTATACTATATAAACATCACTAGGATGAACATCACATTGGGTCCAGGCTTCATAATAAAAACTTGTAAGAGAACATTTGGTCAAATATATATAACAATAAACTTTAGTGGTCAATGTCGTTTTTAGATGATGTTAAATAGTGTGGTGCTAGGTCTAAGCTTCATGAATATAATATAAGTATCTGGAATCACATTATACAAAATCCTAAACTATAAAATCAGATAACCATCCTCAACTAATATGATAACCTAACCCACCCCCCCCCCCCCCCACCAACACACACACATCCAATGTTGGTCTCCTAGTACACCGAAATCTAAAACCACATATGGATTGATTCCAAATATATTGGTTTATGTAGAAAATCTATTATAACCTATATCAAGACAAACCATAAATCCTTTAATCTCTTATGCCTTGTTTCGCCACAATTTTTTCCACTTAGGATTGTAGTACATTTTTTCATGCTAATGAATTAAAATGATCAAATTTATGCGTTCAAAGAATGATAATGATAAATTATATGAAAACTTGTGGGATATTGGACCGTCATAGTGCTTTCATAATGTTAGGTTTATAATACCTTCTCTACCACACAAGACATTCCAAATTGTCTATGAATATTGACCCTAACCTATTTACAACTCACCCCTAGTGGTTTGTTTGGTGTTGGGCCTCCGTTGATCACTCTTCAGACCAGGTCAAAATCATCAGAACCACACAAACCATTATGGGAGACTCCCCCAATCTGGTCATAGTCAAATGACCTTAAAAGGATCATCCCAGATCCCTACTTAATGTCCTTAAACTTTTAGAAAATTTCATATCGCATGATTCTGAAAAAAATGACAATGTCATTGTCAAGATACATTAAAATGGGATGATTCTATTTTAGGAGACATTATGTTAACATTATGGAACCATGGTCAATCATTTATGAACATAAACTGAAAAAACTATATATCCTATTTTCATTATGTAAAAGTACAAATTCCATGTCCATAATTACAATATGCTAAACTATGTGATTATTTGGACCTCCCTATAGAGGACCTTATCGGTAGGTGTTAGTCACCCGTCACACCATTTTGAAAAACTACACGAGGCCTGATTCCAAATTCCATGGGATATGTAGAGACACCTAGATCTTATTTCCTATGTTCATACTTATAAATGAACAACTTCAGGACCACCATCCTGCGAATAGGTTCAACTCTCACTCACCAATTCACCATTTGGTGTGCTCAAAAACATACTGGAGTAGATCTTAGATGGTTTAATTCCACAGAATCATTCCCAAAATTCAACTCAAAACATTGATTCCACTTTAATTGGGACCCCCATAACCATCCAAATATAATTGAGTTTCCCTATAAGAAATGGTTCATGAAAAAACAAGATCACCACTTGTCAGGGGTACATGCCTCGAGGGGATTATTTTAAAAAAAAATGTGGCTCTCATATTTAGAACATGGTCAACGGTTGATCAAATATTTTCTCACGACTTCCTTGAAAGACATGGTTGTTGAACCCATGTTTAAAACATAGTCATTAGTAATTTCCTACCCACTGATATTCCTCCCTTTATGGTACAAATTCAAAAAGTCATTAATTTATTCCATTTCACTTCACTTTTTTTCTGGTGTAATTTTAACACCCTTTTTATAAACACTTCTTACATTCCTTCATGTTGACCAAGAAAGTGGGTATTGTTGGAACTCTCTTGAGTTGTCTAATTTTTTCCCTATCACATACTTCGATGTGATAGGAAATGACCCTCACCAATACTTGTTTCTCACTCCAACCATGAGTCAAACAGGGTATAGGAGTCGATGTATGATTTATTCCTACATAACCAAGACACAGTCTGTAATATTTCTATCCAAGAATCATGACCTTATGTTATGTGCCTCTTTTCATGGAGATGTTTGTTTGGCAGAAGGCTTCATTGGACATTTTCATATCGAGTCCATGAACCCCTTATTCCATGAGACCCTCACCATTATGCACCTTGTATGGAATAATCTCTATGACCATAAAATTGGAGATTTTTATTATACACACCAAGACTGTAAAAAAGTAAATTTAATCCTTCGTGGACCTTAATCAACATATATTGTTCACCACATCAACTGTTTCTAATACAAATCATCCCCTTTTGTTGAATCATCACACAATGGAATTCCATATTTTTGTGTCAATCTCATAACTCACAATATCCTAGAACAACATGTGTCTTGATTATCCATTTAGTGGGATATATAGAAATACCTAGATCTTCTAACATGGGACTGGTTAAAAATAATCTAGTTGTTCATTACTTAATTTAGAACATCGTATCAAAAATTAGACCTTTGTTACCTTTTTAACACCAAGGTGTCGCGACACTAAAAAAAATTCCATGAATTATAACCCTAAACATTGTGTGTACATGAATGAAAATAATCATCCTCAACCCATTCTTCTAGATAGGGATTATAATATCATATCTATAACAAATAATTTTTGAAACATTCCAAGATATATTACTATAAATTTATAACCTTGGTCTTAAAATCCTGAATATAAACTATGTGTAATAATACACACATATAAATTTAATATACACCTATCGAATCTTATGGGAATGAACATATTTACCCATTGAATTATGAATAAATGATTTTCAGTTTGAAACCTTGCAATAACAAACCTGAAAAAAATACATCCTTTCACAAAACATGTCATCACTATGGCCTGGGAAAAAAGTGAGGGTTAGAATAGAAAATTTATTAATCCTATGAGACTCACCACTAGGACCTGATACGAATCCAGTTGTGCTCACAAGACCTAATGGTTCTTAAAAATTGAGTTCCAAACATTCCGTATATTTTTCATTTACCCTAATCATGAGGTTCTCTATCTGGTACCACTATATGTATCAACCTTTCATGAATCCCAATAAATTGATTGGGTGGATGTCAATTATAAAAGATCACATGTCTAGGACACACAATGCTAAACTATCCTACAAAAATAATTGTCACGTGATGTTATATTATATGATGTATCAATATTACTATTCATTGTTTAATAGCACATTAAATGTACTTGGAACAAAATGTTAAATTACATGTTTCTCATCATTATTTCATGATGTAAACTGTGATTTCCTAGTCCTAATATTAGAAGACCTTTCCCTCCTTTATTTTCGTTCACATAATGTAATGTTCTTATACCACGACCGTCACTTTATAATAAATACAATGATCCCTATTTGATATAGGTTTGACAATCATTCATATTGATATTCCCCCACATAATTCTACAATTCATGGTGGGTAATACCTTGAATGCTGAAATCCTCTCTAACATTTTGTTAGTTCACCAATATACTTCATGTACTCTTTGATTTGGATCCCCACTATTTTCTTAATCTAAAAGGACTCCCCTAATAATGATAATACATAGAAAAAATGGATCACATTCTGTCATGTGGAAACCCCTCAAAATAATTTTGAATAATAATTTATAGGTATTATTTTTTTAGCATGGTTAGTGGTCAAACCTCATTTTTATATCACCACTCTTGGTAGTGAGATTGGGGAATATAAATTTTTAACATCTCCAGCAGGGATCTCTATTAATCCCATTCCTTCTCTTTGCATTACAGGTCATGGAAATCTTGATTCATGTTCTATATTTCCCCTTTTTTAGGTACAATCCATAAACCCTGATGTTAACCCTCTTGTGAACTCCCAAAAATCTTAAAATTAAGTTGGCATAATAGATTATTAATCAATAACCCAATTCCATATTTTAGGTATGCTCTCAATAGTTGATGAATCATTCCATCCCGAACTAAGAACCACTTGTCTCACAATCTAATAAAAACCAGTGATGTTATATTAGTCACTTATTTCTCCCAATAAGACTAAATAACATGTCTTATAGATTCATGAATGATTTTCTAGTTTGTATAATTGTGGTGAAATAATAATATCATGAGGATTTATGAAAAAAATAAATTTATTTTTCAAATTGATTAGTAAGGAGGGGGGTATCCTCAAGCTAGAAACTCTCATTGTAAAAGAAATGAAAATGACCCAACATTCTTGTCCTGAGAATGAGACTACTCTGTCATGGCCATAAATTTCTTGGTAGCCTCAAGATCCTACTTCCACTAATCTAGATCTACCATCTCCTCCTCAGTTGTAGGGGGAACCTCCTCAGACCATATTTTCTCCTGAACATATCCATCACTGTACTTAGCTATCAGGGATTCCACATCTTCTTCTATATTCTTGGTTACATCAAACTATTCTCTAACATGGATGATTATATATTCATTAATAATAAAAAATATTCATGATTTCATAACACATATTTGAAAATCATTTAGACCATTGAACCATTGAGAAGGATGGTTGAATCAATGGTTGGGATTTTAATAATCTATTACATTTTCAAATATAATATCTTCATCTTTTTAGAGTTACATTACTAAAAAAATTATAAAATAATCACATTCATGAAAATATAAGAATTTAAACATGTAATTAATGATTTTTAATGATTGAGCATTGTTCCAGAACCTACATACATACCTTTTCCACTCACATGGTTCCAAAAAAATTCAATATTAAAAAGAATTGGTTTTTTTGAGACTTAACCCATTGTAATCATTCTATATCCTGATAGTTATGATTATAACTACTAAAATATGTTTATAATGATTTTTTTTCATAACAAATCCGACACAAAATATGCAAAACTGTATGAATTTTTATCATAAAATTATGTTTGTTTTCCCCATCTCATTGTTTCCATTCGAAGAATTTTTCTTCAATGTGATTTTAGTTCGTCTCATGAACCTAATTTAAAATCTGTATTTTCAAATATTGTTTCTATCCAATTAAAAAAATAACTACACCTCAATTATAAAAAAAATCTATATAAATCCTTTATCTGATTTATCTAACAAAGAAATTTTTGTTTGATTCCTGATCACAACTCCATCTAATAACACTTCTTCAACCGAAAAGTAGATATCAGTTGGAAGCAAAGTCTATCAAAAATTATTAATATTTTCATCTTGTTGTATGTGTCAATAGTGTTATATATAATTTAATATTCATACCTTTATAATTTCTCCCATGATATCAGTTGTTTTAAACAAAATCCATTTTCCCTCTTACTAAAATTCTAAAATAAATCATTATCTCTTATATGAAATTCAGCGGGATACTTCCTAAAAAATCTCTAATATTCTATAACATTCTTGAAATCCATTACATTTATAACATACTTCAAACTTCATTAATCATTAATGTTATGAAAATTCTAAAAATTCCCACATTTTATAATGAAATAAAACTATTTGAAAAATACTCTCAACATAATAACTATAATTCATGGTACCATACAATTTCATGTAAGGAATATTAAAAATTTATGTCCTAAAAATTATCGTTTGGAATCCTTTTAAAAACATTTTATATGATCACAAAACTCAACATCTTCATTTTTTGTTTCTTGATGAATTCTTTATCCAATTAACTTATTATTAAATCATAATCCATTTTTTTGATGTTCAATTCCTCTCACATATATTTTATTTTTGAGTAATTTTTTTTCTGATACACATAATTGATGTCTATTCGATGGATCTGTGTTTCCCCACATGGTCAATTTGCAAAATCTCAAACATGTCAACACCAAATTCATTCAAAACCCATTCATCTGGTGAAATAGGTAATGTTAATATGGTGATCTTAGATATCATTACTATTTTTCCATTGTAATTTCCATCATAAAAACACTTATTATATTTACAACATCTAAATTTTCTCAGGTTGTAATAATAATCATCTCATCAAGCATCATATAATTTATTTATTTTCGAAACTCATCTGCCTATGTCCATTGATCATAACCCATTGATGATGGATGAATTCAATATTGAATAATATAAGGACATATGTAAGTTGAAACATTATCTTTCATGAATTATACTTGAATATCTCATATTTTTTTGGATTCTAATTTTAATGGATATTGAAATGCGACATCCTATCACACATTTTATTTTCTTCTAATTTTATAAAACTGAACAACCATAGAATGTTTCTTTGCCAATAAAATTATCCAGTTTACTTTGTGAATACATTCGCTTTTACAAACTCAGTATCATTATATTCTAGACTTTCATATAAAAACATCATACAATATGTTTTATTAGGAATTTTTTTCTAGTGTACGAAGTCTCCACTTTAGTAACTTCTATATTGAAATTTTAGCTACATTTTTTATTTTGTGACACTTCATAAATCTACATAGAAGTATTTTTATATAATGTTTTTCTAGTGAATAAGTTATTGTTCATCCATTGGATAAAAATCCACCCACTTACAAAAAATTAAATTTATTAATTTTGTATAAAACCAAATTAATAAAGAATCACTTTCAAAACTCCCTTTGATGGATATATTTTATAGTTACTCAAATTAGATCTTCCCCTTTTTAAAAATAAATAAATCACAATATTTTCATTATTTTTGGGAATTTTGGATTTGATTAGCATTATATTAAATTGTAAGGATGGTTTCATACCATATTTATGCAATCTTTCAGACTTATTCACATCCTCCAAAATCATCATATATATGATTTCATACCAAAATTGGTTATCAGTGTATCTTAACAAACAACCAAAATCCACAAGAAACGTCATAACAGAACATTCTTAATAAAACATCAACTACCTTATTTAACCTATTAAAAAATATTTATTAAATCAAATATATATAAAAAAATATTTTTTTTAGGAAAACATCGAAATGGAAATTTAATCTCCCCCTTTTGATTTTTTGATAACATTTTCTAAAAAAATTCAATTCATCACTTAAAATTTTTCACATCTCATTTTTAACAACTCTAATAGTTTCACCTTTTTAAATAACACAACCTTTCACATAGAGTGGGACCTATCACCATAGTACTGGATAAAGTAATGTTTTAAAGGAATTATATCCCTAGAGGCTATAAATATTTGTCTTTATGTTAAGATAAACTACCACTCACATTTCCTATCTTTGTTTTTATTATTCCTCATTTTAGGATTGTGGAAAATTCATATTCATTTTTAAAAAAATTGTAATTTCTCTCGACATATTTGGAGAATATTTACTCTGCCCCTTTCAAAATAAAGTTACAATTATTCCCCCTTGTAAATATAAACAAAACATGGTAGGGGTTTAACTGAGAGCATTAGGTTGTATTTGGTAGATGTTGAACTTTAAATTGCAGCCTCAATTCCACAAATATCATTTTTGGAATATATTTTTTGAAAACATGGAAAATTTGATAATATTTTGAAATATATTTCATCATATTATATCCACTATAATATTCCACATTTTTGAAATGATACTTCTTATTAATGAGTTTGATTTTGGATGTTATTCATGGTTTTTTGAAATATCAATGGATCTTTGATTATCACAATTTATCCTCAATGGATTTAAAACACTGGCTCTTCCTTCTAAACGTTCACCAAATCATCTATATACAAGAAAGGGTTGCAACCACATATTCTAAATATAATATTATCAATGTGACTAAACTCTAATTTTTATTGTATGATCTTGAAAAATATATCCCAATAAAATTTCCCCCTAATGATGATTTTCTAATATTGGAATTTTCTGCCTAATTAACATCAGTGTAACAAAAAATGTTCATATACCAACTTCTTTTATAAAAAAACCCTTAAGATGACCCTCCTTTAATATATAAGATAATTATTATTCGTAGAAACATGTGAGATTATTTTGGGTCCCTCTATTTTATTACAAAAAAAGTAACAATATAAAGGAATCACAACCATAATGTTCTAAGATTGATCAATATTCTTATTAAAATTGGAAACAATTATCAATTCTCACTTATCCAACCTTCAGATTTACTCACGATCTTGCCAACAGAAATAATAGTTGATATTTAATTGGAATCTTTCACCCAATAAATTTGTAAAGACGCCCTAGCATACATTTCATGATATTGGAAAATGTATATCTATTTAATATTCACTTATATACCAAGAAAAAAGTCTAATTTTCTCCACATTAACATTTAAAATACTCTCTTTATTTATTCAAAAATTAATTAAAAATATTTTCTATATCCCATGAAATAATTATGTCTTAAAAAATAAATAAATAAAGGTCACCTAAGTTATTATCTTTTACATATAAGTTTTTTTCAACTTTATCTTTATAAAATTTCACATAAGAAAAAAAATATCATTTTTATTGAGTACCTGGAAGATTGTGTTTATTTTAAACACTACATGTCTTTCTTCAAATTACAATCCCTGGTTCCATATTTATCATGTTAAAAATCCACTATGCTTCCAAAAATAATATTATAAAAAACATTCTATTTTAGAAACATGACTTCACATCCATTTAATAAGAATAATAATAATGACGTGTGGCGACCACTAAAAAATTGAGATAGTTTATAATATTTTTAATTGGAAGAAGTATTATTCAAAATCTATAACTTTTACATATGTGTAAAATTTAAAATCATGTAATTTGTATTTTCATGAACCCCCTATGTTCATTCATCTTGTTTCTAAGAACCCATTTTTTGAATAATATTATATCCTACATGACATGGAAATAGTTCCCATGTGACCTTTTTTAATATATGATCCAACTCTACATTCATAACATCAAACTGGTATTGTGGTTCAACTACTTCTGAAACTGATATGATTTCAACTTGTATGATATGTTATGTATTAATTTCCAATGAAATATTTCTTCTAGTCTAAATATGTGATATATAATTTATAAAAATATTTCCATATTCAAACTACTTTTAGGGTATGTAACTTCCCAATATTTATTGTTGTTTTACTTTTATTATCACATGATTCATATGACTTTTTATGTACCTATTTTAGCTCAAATTTATCTTCAAATATGTTATTATATTTCATATTATTCAATTTATCTTCAACAACATTTTCATTAATATCATTTAAAGAAGTCTGATTTTGAACATGTTTCACGTTAAATGAATCCACCAAATTTTGAAATGTTTATTGTAAACAATATAACATCTTATGTTGGTTGAATATCCCAAGAAACTAACATCCTCATATTTTTCATTCAATTTTCTATGATCAGTATTTTTTATCATTAGAAGGGAATTAAAAAATTTAAATGTTACATTGAAGGTTTTTTGTAACATATTTCCAGGAAACACACATTGGATTCTGACTATTAAAAATTGTTCCTGTTCATTTATAATAGTACTAATTGTTTTTACCATAAAAACATAAAATATTATACTCATCTATCACACATAATTATATTTATATAAAACTTTTATTTTTTACTTTCAAGAGCATAATTTCATTGAGGGGTGTATAGAGAACTGTATTGATGTTTAATTACATGTTTCTTAAAATATGATTCAAAATCATTACATGTGTACTCCATTTTATAAGGTTTTCTCATATATTGTTTCTAAACACACATCTCTCTTTCAAATTATGGTCCAAAAAAATATGGTCATTTCTACAGCTTCAAATTTACGCTTCACAAAAAAAATGTTGCTCATACATGTGAAATCATCAATAATAGTGATAAATTTAAAATCCAATTTTTTTACTGACGTATCATCATCCCAAATGAGTCATAGAGAGTAAGAATAATATGTCAAGTGAATTTGATTTCAATTTTTTTTCCACTTACCATATTCCCTTTTTGACATGTTTCGAAAACAACATCTTCATTCCACTTAAGTAGTGGAAAGTTTAATATAAAATAAAATATAAAAACATTACTCATAATATTCTATCCATTGATTCCAATTATTCCTTCAAACAAATTATTTTCATCATCCCACTTAAATAACTTGAGTTATAAGGGTATCTAATATGAAATTTATTTGAACTTATAAATTATCCGCTATAAATGAATTTAATATCTTCCAAAATTATGATAATGCATAAATATTACCATGATATTATGTATTTTCATTCATCTTAAATTTTACTCACACTGAGTATGTCGTTCTGGATTCCATCCATATATAAAACATCTATATATTATATTATTTGAGCATCGATCTTATATGTTTTAATTCCTATGATTTTATGGAAAAATCATTTACAAAAGTAACTACTACTCCATTATTATTGTTCAAATACTAAAAAATATTTAAAACAAATTTCTTGTGTGAGGAATAACCACTATCTTGAATCTATGTTTTTATGTTCTTTTTATTTCATTGTTGCCTTAATAAAAATCACTCTTTATTCAGTTTTATTCATTCCAACTTCCACTTCCTTTTTAGTATATGACCATTTTCCAATAATATTCTTGAATTATTATTCAATGAAAATCAATTAGGTAACATCTTCCTTAAACATTCTCCATAAATTTAATCAAATTTTTTATTATAAACACTATAACATCTTGATATTTTACTTTTCCAACTTCTGGTGGCTTAGGAAAGTTACTCATCATTATTATATAATTACACCATATCATTTCTTGATTTAATAAATGATGTAAAATGTTATTACAAAAATTATACGATTTATGAAATTATATGCTACAATAGCAATAATATCCATTGAAACTGATTCTTCATGAATATTAAAATGATCCCTTATAATTAGTTTTCTTAGGTTCATAACATCTTTTTTTTCTTACTGGTGTGGGGAAAATTTCATATGGGGTTATTTTTCAAATTTTTTGATGTAAAATATTCCTCATCTCATTTCTCATCCCAATATTTCCCATAATATTTTTTAAAACCTTAATGCTCAGTAAAATCAGAAGAAAATTTAGATTTATTATATTTCACTTAATTGATGATGAAATATTTTCTTGCATCGTTAAATGATTAATATTTTATATATGATTCCCTCTTGAAATTTTAATTAATATTTTTTAATTAACTTGTAACAAAATATCTTTTTGTTGATGTTTACAATACTAATCTTTTTTGGTATCGAGTTTCTTACCCATATCATCCACCTTCTCTGCCTTTTCATCAAATCTCAGTTCGAGGATTATAATCTATTGAATATATCATTATTCCTATATAAAAACATGTTTTCTTCATTCATTATTAATTCCACTTTCATATTTAATCATTATAATATCGTTCTTTTGTGTTTTATTGTTACCAATACATGCCACACGTTTTGATCTCTACTGATTTTATGTTTAATTTTATTTACCTCATTTTTCTTATTCAATATTTGATAAATCACCACATTTATAAAAAATTCAAAAATAATGTCATTTTTTTTAAAAAAAATCTTACTTTTAATAATTGTCTTAATTATATTCATATTCAAATTTCTTATAGAATAATGTTATTCAATTTTTGGTGAACTTGTTCTTCACACAAGTGTAATTATTGTCATAATTATAGGTTTTCATCAACTTCTTCCATTGAGTTTTTAGGTCACAATGATCTTCATATTCACCAACATTTTTCTTTGATGGGATTCTTAGAAAATTTTCCAATTCCTCCACCTAGGAAACATTTTTTGTGGTATTTTTCTTCCATAAATTTCTCCACCAATGGAATAATTTTTGTGAGATAAGAGAAATAATATTATCATTTATTTATTTACATTCCGTTACTTTAATATCAATATGATCAAAATTCCAATTATCTTGGATTTATAGCTATATCATAGAGACAAAATCCATTTCTTCAATGCGATTCTTTTTGAATGTTGGAACATTCAAGATTGAATAAGAAGTAATAATGTTATGTAATTGAAAAGTAAAAATTCGCCTTTATCATATGAATCATTGATTCTAAAATTAAACATATCATAGATTTTTTTATCAGTTTCATAGATACATTAGAATATTATCAGACAACTCAAAATCCCCAGATTTTGAAAACAATTTTCTTAACCATGGTAAATTACTCATGAACATTTTTTTCATTTATAATTGAAATATATTTTATCTTTATTCAACATTTTTTTATCTTTTCATTATTCAAATTTAGATTTCCATTGAGGAAAATTTATATCTTTTCCTATGTATCCATTAATGATTTTTTGACCTATAAACATCCAGAAAATATTTTACGAAAAATATATAATAATAGAACTTATTTCATTCCCATAAAACTAAAAATTTTTCATGTTTAAATATTTCATAATAGTATTTTTTCAATAGGTGGAAAGACAATATTTATTGTATCAATAACCTCTAGTCTATGTGAATTAAGACATGGTATCATTTTCTCCGTAAATAATAATTTTTACCATCTAATGATGGAATTCCTATGTTATAAACTATATGATAAATTTTTTGATACGATTGCAATGGAGGAACATTTTATTTGTTACCAATTGATGTTCCTCAGGATCATTGAACCACTAAAAATTATGGTTTAATGAATGTATGTTTTTTATAAATTCAAAAGATTATGAAATTTAATAATTTCAACTTATAAGATTTAATTTCTTTATCATTTTTTTTATTAAATCTCATGTATGAAAATATGAGAAAGTAAACAAGGCATGAATGATTTGGAAGTTTCAAAATTAATATGTAAACCTATATTATTTCCTTGTAAAATTGAAAAACTCCATATAAATTCACTATTGGAAATATTAGTATATAAATTTGATTAAAATACCAGTAGATTCCTCTTATCTTATGTTAAGTATGATTATGTTGACTTCCATCAGTATAAAATGATTTTCCTACAATGTTGATCTAACACAAAATATATTTAACATCATGAATGTTTCTTAGAAATTTATTTTATAGAATGTTATTAATTTTCTCTATAAAATTGTGTCCCTTTAGTGTTCTTCTCCTCCATCTGGTTATAGTTCATTTGGTGAACCTCACGACAACTATTCATTTTTATAATCAATGTTATGTTTAATTAACAAGATCAATATGCGTTACTTTTTTAGGGAAACTCTATCCCATTTCAATGTCACAATTCTTTGAAATGATAGTTTTTTACTCTGATCAGAAATATATTATGTTTCTCATATTAAATATAAAATTTTAATATGGATGGAAACCCAAAGAATAAAAAATTAATTATATTGTAATATTTTTTTAATTTTTAATATTATTAAGATGAATGTACTTTTAATAGCTGCATAAATTCCCTCTTAAGATAGAAAATGAATGAGACAAAAATTTTTTTCTGGAAAATTATTATTTGAAAATAAATAATACCCTCTTAATTAAAATATACTTTCATGTTTATCAAATCTTCTAGAATATTGTGAAACATTTTAAATTATCCACATTTTACAACTTACATCAAACTTCTGCAACCTTTTATGTTATAAAACATCTCAAAATTACATTATTTCATCATGATATTAACGCTACTAAAAATAAACACAAAATTATAATTATAATGTTTAATAATTTAACAATTTTAATAATTTTTCTAAAAAAAATTTTCTGGATTTTTTTAATGGAACCATTCTTGTATGTTTCATCGATCACAAAATTCCACTTCTCAACTTTTCATTATAGATCTAAATTATTTTATGATGAGATTATAAGAATTCCTTTACCTTGCCCTTACATTTCATATTTTTCTCACACGTATTTTATTTACCAAGTTTTTTTCATGATGGATGTAAAAAATTCCAATCATATGGATCATTGTTTCCCCACATGTACAATTTTTCTCATATCAAACTGGAGACAAATTGTTTCATTCCTATACAAACAATTGTCTGGTGAATCCATAAATGATTATATGATAATCGGACATCCGGTTGATTTTTCCCAATTTACAATCCTTTTTCCTTTTACATCCTAACTTTAATGGAATAAAATTCACTCAACTTATATTAAAACATTACTAAGGTAACATCATACAAACTATTTTTATTGAAACTTAGCTGACTCAATAAAGTTATCATGATCTTTTGATGATTTTTGAATACATTTTTGAAACATCAAAAGGCATTAGTCACATAAAAATTTCATCTCCTAAATAAACACTCATGTTTCTAATTTTTTATCTAATTTAATAAGCACTAATATTGAAATTTGAATTCTTGTGAAACTTTTTTAGTTCTTTATCATTTTATGTAACTGAAAAAAGTCAAAAACATTCATTATCTGATGAAATTTATAAACACATCCCCTTTTTTAAACATAGAAACATGAAAATATACAATTTTACGTAAAATAATCACTTGGAATGTTTTTAATAGAATTTTATGCAGAATAAAAATACACACTTTATTAACTACTATTTTGAAAATTCTATAGAATTTTTTATTGATGAAACTTAATCAATATTATCTCAAATATGTTTTATAAGTTTTTTTTCTGTTGATGTTTTTATTTTTTTCCTTCCACTAAATCTATTTCTTATTAAAAACATTGAATTTATACATTTTCTAAAAATAATCCTCACTAGTAAGAAATTCTTAGAAAACCATGTCTGCTGGATCTTTATCTGGGGAGTCCAAGTGGATTTACCCCTTTGTAAAAATTACATAATAATGAGGTTTTATGATGTCATGAAATGTATCTTTATCATATTATACATTCAATTTATAAGTAATGAATCATAAAAAATTTAGAAAAAATTATTAACTTTTTTACGTCCTCCAGAATCATCATAACAAAATATTATTAGGAAGCTTTCTTAAAAAAATATGACCTTCATATATAAACGTCATAAACAATTTATTAACTAAAATTCATTATATTTAAATCCACTATTAAGAAGAAAATTCTTAAAAATGTATTTAGATAAAAAAAGAAAAACATTGTTTAGAAAAAATCAAATAGTGTCTTCAGCCAATTGCTAGAAAATATCATGTTCTACCACCCAGAGTTCATTGGTGCCTTCCAAGGTTTTAACATATATGGTGGAGCCTAATTATCACCATTAATTATGTACCTTCTTGGTTAAACAATTATGTGTTATTACGTGAAGTGTTTGGTTGTCCACACCACCAGTCACTAGGTTCATCAACCAGTTTTTTTGGGACAACATCTAAAAAATTAGGCTATCCAATTATGTCTGAGCAATTATGTCCGGAAAGATAATCCATAGCCTATGATGGAACACCTCGTTCTTATCTATGATTTTCAGAACTGGAGTCTTTAGGATATTGGGGTGGTGTATTCTCTTACTCTGAAAAGAATCAATAATATTAGAATTATAAGCCTATTTTGGAACCCTTTTTGATAGGTTGGGATCCATGTTGATAGGGAGATATGCTTTTCTTAACTCTTCTCTAACCGCATCCCCCTCATCAGCCACAAGTTCTACAATCTCCCTGGCCACATATTTCCATATGATGGGTGGATCATCATGGACTTGGGACCTCTATATACAAAAAGACGACCCCTATAATAATTGAGCTCCCATGGGGATGAGTACTGAAGCATTTAGCCCCCAAAGCATGCCTAAATTCTTGTTATAACCCTTAATAATTGTCAAAGTAAAAGGGGAATTAATGAGATTAGTCTAAATCAAATGATGTAATTAATATAATCCATTCAAGGATAAACTAATTGTATGATATTTCATTGATGAAATAAATTTATATCACACCTCAACAACCATTCCAAAAGTTGTTTCTACTTTCCCAACACTTTTAGGCTTGGGGTCTCAGAATGCAGGTCAACACTAGCGCACCCTCCATGCTGATACACACTTCTTCAGCGATTAGAAAATCCCAAAAGTTTTTTATGCTTGTGATCTGTACCAAATAAGTTATAAATGTCAGAATTTAATATTTATCCAACCATCAAAGGATACAAATTATAAGGTAAATAGAATTAAATATTTACCTTGGGTATGTAATAAGATAATTTTGGCCAACTTTCTCAAGTATCTCACCCCATTGTTAGATTATATGTCCACTAAAATTCTAGGATGGGACCCCATAGATGAATAGAAGGTAGGGAAAACATGTTTCCTCCTCTCCAGTCACTTATTTGATAAACTATTCTGATTAATCATCATGATAAGATCCTGAGGTTGAATCCCCTGTGCTGGAAAAGGATCTCTCCCCAAAATATTAGAGATGATGAAAGATAATATAACGTACAATGATGACATCAATCTAATGATACAGTTTTTTTTTGGAAAATTGGTTCTTAGTTATATCATCATCATCATGGGTGACTTCCCTGATCTCCTAAGGTATCGCTTGGTTAGATTAATAACCCTAGGTGTAACAACAATAAAACTGCATGCCCCAGATTCGGTTCCAAAACCATAATCTTCACATTTCTATCTATGATACTAATAAATGTGACCCAACTTTTTCCTATTAAATAATAAAATATCAAAAGGAAGTATTGGATCATATACATAAACAAGTTACTTTTATGTTTTGAGTTTTATATAATTAGGAAAAAATCGTAACAACACGTGTTAAAAAATAACTAGTTCAAAAAAATAAACATCATGTCCCACTTTACCAAAATATTCATGTTCCATGTTATGTACTAAATATCTCCCATAAAATTAATCACATATAAAACCTTTATAAACAAAAATAATTTTGTATTATTCATAATAGCATGGGTGAAAGGAAAAATTTGGGGCTGACTTCAAATTCTCTATAAATGTAAACATATGTATTAACAATTGAATGTAATTAGTGTGATTATAGTGAGAATATGGGCATGATAAAATAATAATAGTGCTTGATAATAATATAATAGAATTTAGAAACATCAATACAAGGATCAATAATCTTCGATTAAAGCTTTAACTTATGATAGAGTCATTGGAATCCATAATCACAATCCACATGGTGAATTTATTGATCAAAATAATAATTATGAACCCATAAAAAAGTATAAAAAAATTATATAGTAAACATTAGGAATAATTTTCAAATAAATCAAAAAAAATATTATAAACTAGATATTTAAACATAGAATAACCATTCATGTTACACATAATATAACCATCATAGAATAATTATAATAACCATCACAGTATATTCCCATAATCTCTTAGGATAAAAATAATATAGTTAACTCTATCTCTTTACTGCATGCATTGGAGAGATAGAGTGGGCTAAACCACCCTTAGTTTATAATGGACCCACATGTCATCATACACCATTCCCAAGAATTATAACATTAATATAGTTCATAGAGTGTGAATTGCACCGTAAAACCCGTAGACACATTCAATAATCATTTCATAATTTTATTAAGATATGGAAAAGAAACATATTCCATGAAAATACCATTGAAACAATCATAATCAATCTATATAAATAATGATTACAATGTCAATAAATAATATCTCTAGTGTATTATATGTAAAATGATGGGTTATTGACATTGATGAATGAAAAAACCATTAAAAGATCATAAAAATTTCTTAAGGAAAATACCATTATCCTTTTGAAAATAACTTGTAAAAACTAAAATTTCATAAAATATTTTTTAAACCATTATATTTTAAAATAAAATTTAGAACTTATAAATAAATATTAAAGTTAAATAATTTCCTAGATAGCTGGAAAAATCATTCATGATGTTAAGGATAAAAATATGCATACATTTTAAATATTTTGTAATGAGAGTAAACATTGGCCCATTTAGAAAATATAACTAAATTTAAATTTTATAAACTTATTAAAAGAAGTGAAATGTTAATTTTAAATATAATGTGAAAAAAAATTCATTTTAGAAAAGAACATTTTTGAAAACATGGATAAATAAAGGAAGTATTACTGATATAAAATTAGACAAATGATTGACCTCACTTATAAAAAAACATTATTGAGGTTTCCTTAATCAATAATGGTAGAAATGGAAATTAAACATGAAAAAACATTCATACAAAAAGGATAATGAAATAAATATATTTTAAGAAAATAATAGCATATGATTTAACAAAATTTAATCCTAAACAGAAAAAATCAGTAAATTAAAATAGATTGTAAAATAAATCCTTCTCTACGTTGATAACATTTCAGTCATAATCCTTGTGAAAGAATAACATCAAATAAAACATTAAATATCATGGAAATATGGATATAAATTTTCTAACATCTCAATGGGGTATTTCATACACCTAATAAAATAATTACAGTTTATATCATAAATACATTTCCCAAGGAATGATATTTTGAGATGACTAATCCTTACAAAGATCGTATCATTGAATTGAGAAATAATAACTATATAGATTATGCGTAAAAAATTGAAATAAAATTTTTTAATACATAATGAAACAATTTATTTATAAAATAAAAAATAATCATAAAAAAATAATTTCAATGAAAAATAATTATAGCAACATTTTAGAGAATTTAGTTAAGGAACAATTTACTACTTGGTAACATTCATGTAAAATCCCCATCATTGAAACAATTCAAGTAGGAATATAAAATTTTATGAATTATGAAGGATTCATGATATATAATGAAAAATGTCACTATTTTTAAGTGGTTACCTCATCAATTCTTCCAAATAAGATAGTTCATTTTAAGAAAACATTCTCGATTTCTCTCCCATTTTCTAGCACACTATATAATATTTTTTTAAGACAACATTATTTGTATTAAACCACTATTTTTATTATTAAAACATTATTTTTAATCATTTGGTTTAATATATAAGATAACTCCCTTTTATGTTTTGAATGAAATTTGATAGTTTCCTTTGACGACAATAAAATGTATTAATTGAAATGTTTCTTAAGTAATGTTTTTTCATGTTATTACCTCATGTTGACATATATTATCCTAATATATGCCAATTATACACTATTATTTTTTATTTTTTATCTAATCCCTTCCCTTTATTGTAATTATTAAGATACTTCCATTTGTTAAGATTTATGACATGATTATGAACCCCAATTATTAAAATGGGTAACCCATATGTTTAGGGATGATTCATTATGTATGATTATATATGTGGAATGGATATTCAATAACATTTAATGATGGATTAACATTGATATCACTCCAATTTATTTGGAAAAGTTGATTCTCATGAGAAATTATGTGCCATGGTCTTTTTGTTTATCCTTTACTTGTGCTACCATGTAAAATGGTCTATCTAGTTAACCTTCACTTATTTTTATCTATGGGAAACAAGTCATAAATCGTGTTAATGATATGTTTTATGTTTGTTTCCACAACAATGTGACTCCATTTTTATATGATCCCTTATTTATATGTTATGATTCTTTATGTTCTATTCCTTTTTATATCATTATGTTATGAGTACTAGCCCATGTGCTAAAGAATTATTCTTATTTTTATTCACATACTAGGATTTTACGCTCATATTTTTGTTCATGTTATACCTAGTTTATCCGATGATAATGTGTGAGATAAATGGATGTTATGATTTCATTATCATGATTAAATAACAAATTTTTTTATTTTGTCTCATATTTTCAGTTTTATATACCTCATCTTCCACGACACTACACATTAGGATCCTTGGCATGTATTGTTATTCTTTATTATTCTTAAAATCATGTAATGATATGTGTAAAAGGATATGGTATCAATAGTTTGTATCAGAAAAAGGTATAGTTATTTTTTAATATTTGGATTAAATCAATATAGTAAGAGCAATATGGATGAGACAATGTAATATAAAACATCCATAAACATTGGTAAGTGTTGAGTAAGTGGTTCATAATGAAAATAAATCCATGTATAGATCTGAACAAGTGGATGTATCTCTATTATAGATGTATCTAGGTGTAAAACCCAAAACAACACTTTGATCTAGACTCGAATGGGAATGGGTGCTCAACAACGGGATATGATGCACTTCTAGTTTGACAATACCAGGGGATATGCATTGTTAAATTCATAACATTATTACAAATTTTTTTTAAGGGGACAAAAAAAGAATACAATAAAAGTGAGTAAACAAATCATGGGTAACCTTGATTGAAACCTATAGAATCACAAATTAGGATATACTTTTCTTTTATATTGTTATCATTTTATGTTTAATGATTAATTTATTATAATTATTAACTATGTATTAATTCCCTCTAAATGTACATTATATTTCTTAGTTAATGGTGTCCAGTAGATGCTCACATTCCCACAGTAAATGTGATAAATAATGTGATGATTTCTCTAATTATATGCATAATATGATGGGAATAGTTTTTCATAAAATTCTGATAGTAATTTATTAGAAGGATCAACTTATGAATAATATGTTGAATTATGTAGACCACTCTCCTCCTCCATGTAAAGAGCATGTTTTTGTTGAATCCTTCATGTAGAAAATGAATCTCATGTATAGTGAATATTTGGATCCCCTCCACATGGAATAGTTTATTAACTCTATTGAAAATATATTCTCTATCCTCTAGTTCTCATAAGATGTGACATCCATGCTGGAAGTCTATTGTTTTGATGTTGAAGCTGATCAAGGGTTACCACTGACCATGTATATGATGTCCGAGGAGGAAATTGATTCTATGTATTGGGGGGAATTGAACAAACTATTTTTCAATAAATATTTTCCCTAAACCCTCCATCTCAAGAAGGAAAGAGATTTTATCAGACTTAAGTAGAAGGAAGATGATTCTATGGGTGTTTATGAAACCAAATTTTCAGGGGTTACAAGACACACCTCTAGATTTTTCCTGAACACTGAAAGAATGGTGGAATGATTCTTTAGATGACAAAAGTCATGTCCAGGAAAATGTTTTTGCAATTTGATACTTTGATAGTTCTGTGGTGATTTTCTATAGTTCCCTTAAGTATGAAAAGGAGATTAGAGACACTCAGTGGTCTCATGTTCATGGACACAAAAGGTAGAAAGTGTTGTCTAATATAGGTGGTTGAAAAAATAAATCCCAAAATGGAAAGAAGATAAAACATCCCACATGTCAAAATTGTGGGAAGAAGCATCATGGGAACTATGTGAAGGGAACCAGGAATTGCTTCAAATGTGGAAGAATATGACATCTGGAAAATAAATTTCAAAGGGATATAAATAATCCCACTCATTTGGAAGAAGAAATGATATTTCATATCAACACTCAGCTTATAGTGTAGTGTTACAATAGTAAAAAACATGGGAATTATGTGAATAATTTCTATAAGCCAAGGGTTGTTATATGAAACCAATAACCACTTCCAAGGAAACAAGGTAAGGATTATTTTATCATTTCAACTTAGATGGAGAAAAATAGAAATGTGGGGATAGGTATTCATGTTTTTCAATAAAAAATAGTGTACACAATATTTGTTTCTAGTGATAAGAATTCATTCGTATCATGCATGTTTTGTTGATTCATTTAAACACCACCTCAAAATTTTGTGTTTGAGTTATATATGAGAATTTTGAATGGGGTAATTACTACATCCATGGTTTATTACTCCTACATAGTAAATGATTGTGGACTGAACCTCATAGAAAATCATTTCATAATTCCTTTGGAGGAGTTCGATTGCATTTTAGGCATGGATTATCTACACAAAGCCAGCGTTAACTACTGGGAAAGAGAGATTGCTCTTAATATCCCAATGTATCCTAAAATTTTGTACAAGTATAAATATGTAGATGAGTATACTTCAAAATCATCATCTCATGTGTGGATAATGTTAAATTTTGAAAAATCATATCTTTCTGATATAATTTAGACATTGTATGTGATACTTCTCGAAGATATGCCCATCATGAGGGAATACACATATGAATTCCCAGAATAATTTCATAGTATTCATGTAGATCGAGAGTATGAGTTGTCAATTGAACTTATTCTTGGATCCCTACCTATATATAAGACTCCATATAGATTGGACACCGTCTAACTGGAATAGTAGAAGATGTAGTTAGATGATAATATGGAGAAGGGTATTATATGTTTGAGTGCATCACCATGGGGTTCACAAGTCCAATTTATTAAGAAGAAGGATTGAACAATGAGCCTCTACATTCTTTATTGTGAGCTCATGAACATCAAAATATGAAACCTGTATCTCCTAACATGGATAGACGACTTGTTCAATTAGAAAAATTGGGAAATTTATTTTTCTAAGGTGGTCATTTGGTTAGGATATCACCAATTAAAGGTGTGGAAATAAAATATTCCCAAACCATCCATTTGAATGATGTATGGAAAATAAGAGTTCATAGAGATTACCATCAGACTAAAAAATACTCTAGAAATTTTCATGGATCAAATGACTTGATTCTTTAGTGATTACCTCAATAAAATTTATGGTAATGTTTTTCGAGGATATTCTGATATAATGCAAGAGAATGGAGAAACATGAGGAAGATTTTAGTATTATTTTAGAGACTTTTCCAATGGAGAATTTATATGAAATTTATAGTAAATGTGAGTTCTTTATAGATGAAGTATCATTATTTAGTCATGTTATCACTAGCAAGGGGATATTTAAAGACTATTCTAATAAAAAGTCAATTGTAGAGTAGGCCAAGGAAACATCTGTACTGGAGATCCACATCGTTGTATGTCTTCTTGGGTATTGTTGAAGATTAGTGAAGAACTTTCATTATTTTCCAACCCAATGACCAGGATAACCTTGACATTGGTGAACTTTTTCTAGACTCAAGAATTTGTGGAATGCTTTAAGGGCCATAAAAAGAGTCGTATCACAACACTAGTACTCACACTCCTAATAAGTTTTGAACACTTTTTGGTGTATATTGATGCTTTATATAAGGTATTAGGCTATGTACTAATGAAAATTGATAATGTGATAGACTATGAATAAATGTAGCTGATAATCCATGAAAAAAACAATCTCATACTTGATCTAGAGTTGGGCCCTGTGATTTTGTCTTTGATAATATGGAGGCAGTATCTCTATGGTAGTACAAAAAAGGTGGCTTTTACCAACAGAAAATTTGTGATAAATATTATATGTGTAGGTAAAAAACATAATTCCAATAAATATATCAATTTTGATGGTATTAATTTTAATTACCGAAATTGGTTTTTACTGACGTGTATATCGGTTGGTATTAATTGTTTTATACCAACACAACTTTTACAAACACTTAAATCTGTCATCTTTATATTTTAAAACCAACATATTTTTACCTTCAAATAAATAAACTATTAATAAATAATATTAGGAATAAATATTTGTTCCAAAAAAAAATTTATTGTAAAATTTTGTACAAATCGTTTAATATATATATTTAAAAAAACATACGATTTATTAATATAAATATATATTTATACATCAAATTAAAGTATCGATTAATTGAAAAATATTATTTTGAATGAATACATACATACATACCAACATAATACTTACATATATATATATATATATATATATATATATTGTCTATGCATCTATTGACATGTTAATTGATTTTTTTACATCACACCAGATTAACACTTTACATACACATGGTGGAAAGAAATGAAGGTTATTAGTGTTTGTAAGATGGTTCCATTATAAATATCGTTTAAATATTTTCATTCATCTGAAAAAAGAACAAATAGAACATGATTTTGAATCCATTCTAAATAAGGATTTAAAATATTTTTTTAAAAAAATCTGAAACAAATAAATAAAATTCAATTAAAAAATATTTACATTAATAATGAATTTGTTATATATTTTCAATAATAATAAAAATAGGAAAAAAATTAAAATATGTTATTAACCCTAGTGATGCTTCTGTATCCCCACCCCCAAATTGTTCCACCTATGTTGTTCCACCCCTACCACCCTATTTTTCCTGATCCCCATAACTCTTCCTCCCCATCGCTCTACCTCAGCCATTCTGCCTCCACCATTCCACCTCCTCACACACAATTGCTCCGACTCTTTTTTTTTGCATCCGATGTACTGCCTCCTCACTCCCATTTGTTATGCCTCCTCTATTCTGATTCCGCTGTTCCGAGTCACGACCATAATTAATCTAGAACTCCCTACATCATATATCCTCCATTCATCGTCCCCATTTATATGCATCTACATCGCTTTGCATTTGTTGTTCCACCTCCTCCTTCCCTATTATACTTCCACCACTGTTCTGCCTTCACCATTCCAAGTCATGACCATCCTTAATCCACCACCACCACCACCCTAATTCCTCCCATACCACTATCATAAATCCTAGCATAATCAATAATTAGATCCCCTTGCACCATATCTCTTACCAACAAGTGTGGATTCGATTCTCAACCCATCATGATGATTATAACCATAGTAAGGATTGAGGATCATGAAGATGATGTTTGGTGAATGTTTCGAATCATAACCCCTTTGATTATTTTTTTGTATGTTATTTTGTTGTTCTTGTTATAGAAACATAATTATAGACTGGCATTGGGAGATTTCTGTTACTATTTTATCCCCTTTTTCAGCTCCATACCTCATAAATGTTTTCATCAATTTCTCTATTAGAAGAAGAGGGGAAGTCGTTGATCATTGTTTCAGTATCATGGAGAATCTTTCACGTGAGGAAAAAAAATCAATGGTTATATTTATTCTATCATTATTCCATACTCTAATGGTATGGTTAATAATCTGTGGATACTCAAAAATTGGATATTCTTGATATTATCTCTTGTGAGGTTTGGCATACCGAATGAAATATTATTGAATAATTTCAATCCTAGTGAAAATGACTTTTTTCATCACTATTGGAGTTAATTGAGTATTGATTCATTCTTATCCCACTAACTCAACCATCAAATATTGGTGTTTCATGAAGAATACTAAGTGAGACATTTCCCGGAATTCGAAGAATGTGATGGACAAGTTTTTCAGGGTTTAGTTTTATATATGAATGTAACCTTAGTCCTAGAATTGATTTGTTTCATATATTCTAATACTTAAGATAACAATGTCATTTTAACACTTTAGAATCATAATTTCAAGATTTATATCCTCAGTTAATAGTTTTTTCATTAATATAGAATCTGATGTTAAAAAATTAGGACCAATAAGTGATCTTTTATATGATGATTTGGATCTATTTGGATCATTAAATTTGATTCAATATGTCTAAAAATTTCTCAAATTTATTTTCTATATAGATAAAGATAATTTTTGCATCTTATCTATGAGGTTGTCATTACATATACAAATGATTTGTGATGTATAGTTTTGCCTATACAATAAACGATATTTCAAAATTAATGGGTTGACTATTGGGATTTCAATACCCAAACAAATGGGATTAGAAAGAAATTATAAAATGGTTTGACTACACACTTCTTGATATTTAAATCATTCTCAAATGGGTTGTAAAAAATTTTGAATAATTAAAAATTCATCTAAGTTGTTCACTTATTCATTTGAAATGGGAATAAAAGGTATTTCCTAAATTTGATTAAACATTTTTGAGATCATTTGATTTTTCACTGATCTACTGAAAGTACCCATTTCATTTGAAGATAATTTTTGTTGCTGAGAAGAAACCAAACTATGTGAGCTTAGTGGATTAATTTTCACTTCCATCAATTTTGGGTGCATCCTATAATCACTATAGTCTTGAATGGTTTGTATTGTATTAATGCAATGTTCCATCTTATATGATTAAATCTTCACAATAAATAAACAATTTATAGATCTCATGTTATGCTACAAACATTAAATCTGGGTATCCAGGTCTTTGGTTTTGGAGATGGGATTGGAACTACACATCTAGAGAAGATATATATTTCTAGCTTCAACTCTTTTATATTCCTTGTGATAAAAATTTAATTTCAAGGTATCAAATAAATATCTTTCTCAATATGTCCCCATTCATATTAATAATATTTTATAAGGTCCTTTAAGACTATTTTTTAAACAATACACTTAATTCCTAAGGTTATCATTCCATTAAATGGTTTGTTAGATATTGATTTAGGTGTCACAATCATTTAAAGGTAGTGTTACGAGATTGTATAATTTTATAATATATATATATATGTCCATTTATTTTAATTTTATTCCCACGAAACAATATTTCATCTAATATTCTAAAACCACATTCTATTCTATCAACGACTCAGGTTTGGTGCATGGATCACAAATAATGGGTTTTTAACTAGAATATGATATATGTCTATGCTATAAATGATTTAATTAGTCAAATCAAGTGCATGGATGTTTGTTTTGGGAATTTCATCAAATGAACCCAGCATTGGAAACATACACTGACTTACTAGAAACATGTAATTTCAATTATATATTTAAACCAAAAACTATAGGTGGTGTTTTGATGAGTGGTTATATAATCATCTTCTTATTTTTTTGGATGCATCATTATTTTTAAAGATTAATTGGATTTCAATTTTAATTTATTTTATAGTCATATTCACTTTTCTTATTCAATGCCGTATGGAGATTTAGTTTCTCAAAAATCATGGATTATTTGAACATAGTGATGATGATATGGTTAGATTATTACATTCCAGGTTTTGTGATGAGTATATATATAATGGAAAGGCCATAAAATTATTTCTCCTAATGATCACATTGAATTAAATTCAATGATTACTAGTAAAATGATATAATAATTGTCTGGATGTGGAAAAAAAGTATGGTTTTTTAATCCTTTTATTAATGGGTCTGGTGATGTTAATAATTATACGGGAATGATAATTAGTTTTCTTTTTTACATATAGATTCATATCCCTCTTGTGGATTAAACGAAAATTTATACTGAAAATATTTACATGGACATGAAATATTCCATTTAATCCTTAATAATTCCTATCATGAAGATAAATAATTTTTTGATTCATCAGTAGTTGATCATGGGGTGCACAGAGAATTCAAGACCATCATGTTAAAGGTAACATATGAGGATTATTTACTATATGAGTGTTCACACTTACCTCATCTCTTTCTCATACTCTAGCTTGAATTTTGAATTCACAGTTTGATTTCATTAGTTGTTGATGGATTATATCACCCTGACATCTTTATTCCAGTAATCTCATTCTTATACCATGGAATGAAATTTGAATGAACATATGGATTTCAAGGAAATACTAAAGTTGAATTAGGATTTCTTTAGATTAAACCTAATGAAATGAGATCCCAACAATTATAAAGCATTTTATGGATGTTAGAGGAGTATGAGGAGATTCTTTTGTTTCTATTTTTTTTTGTTTTTCCACATATCGAGTTTCTATTTGGAATGTAAAACTTGTGTACCAGTTTAGAATGTTCATTTTGAAGTACGTGAGTATCTATTTTTTTTGTTTTTTTATTATAAGAAGGTGAAGTACTACAATTCTGCACATTTATTACATTATTGAGGACTAAATTAGGTTGATGTTAGATGATCATGGATGGATGATAGAGAATGAGATGCATCTTTGGTTTATGTTTTTTTAACTGGTTTAGTTATTGTTTCAAATGTGTATGTTGACCTTCTTCATGAGTTTATATTTTTTTATTTTTTTATTTTATGTTGGTGAAGTAATACTTTTCTAAGGATGTATTACTAAAGTAGGTTGATGTTGGAAGGTTTTGGATCGATGAAAGAGGAGTATGAGATGCAGATTGACCCTTCCATCATGGTGGTGGATTAAGATGTTCATGAAACTATTCCAAAACATATTATGGAATGGATGGGGTGCTAGAGGTAGTAGATCAAGATGTGGATGAGAATATACCAAAACCCCTTATGGAATTGATGGGGCACTGGATATGGAGATCACTCAATGACATGGATGGGTCATTTGGGGGTGGATCTTAATGGGGGATCAAGCGTGGGGGGTGGATTTTCCAACGTGGTGTGGTGGTGGTGGGATTAGGGGGATTTCCCAATGTCATGGGGTGTCAAATGAGTTGGGATCCATTATTTTGTATGAAATTTAATTTTTAATATAATTAATTTTTTCCTATGTTTGAGCATGGGTTTAAATAATATTCAATTTAAAAATTTAAATCATTGTATTTTATGTTATAAAAAAATATATAATATGGATTATTTGTAGAAATATAAATTTATAAATAAAAATCTATTTTAAATTATAATCAAATTAATATTATATGTTGGTAATATTATTACCAATAGAAAAATTTGATTCCATAACCTTTTTTATAAACACTTTAACCAACATATATATTATCTGTTAGTATAATTATCATTGCAATAGATAAATTTTATCTGTTGTAAAAACATTTAGTGAATCTGTTTTTAATAATAGTTTAGCAATACAGACATATATGTGAGTAAATATTTTTACCAATAGAAAATTCACTTTTACCAATTGATATGTCTCCGTTGAGAATTGTGAAATATTATATAGTGGGATAAGTGAGAGATATATACTTATCCAAAGAGTATAAAATATATATTCACAAGGAGAGAGATTAACTCGTGACATCAATGAAGGTTAGATCATAGAAAAGATTATGACTGCTCAATCCACTAACATACTTGTAAGTCAAATAAGGTGACAAGTTCTATAAGTATAAATGATCTTGTGTTTAAATCAATGGTGTGAATTGAAAATGATTCAATCATCATTAATTTTTATAGGATGGATATTGGAATCAATAATGAAGGACCATCATCAATACTTTCTAAAATGATTAATCAACCACCCGTCATGGAGAAAATAATGCATTCCCAATGTAAATATTAGTAAACTTTGAAAAAGTTGGAAGCTATTAGAAATGGGAAATTCTCTGAGTTCACGATTGAATAGAATTTTTTTTGATTTAGGTCACGATTATGGATTCCTTGATTTTTCATTGATATATTATAGCTTGGAATGTGGAAAAAATAACATTATGTCTTATAACTTTTAAGTACAATAAACATCCAATGATTTTCATGTACTCTATGTAATTGATTTTTATCATTCATCATCTAGTGAATGTTTCATTCAAGTTGCCACCAGAGTTATCATCTCCTTATAATTAACCATTTAGAATCTTTTCAGAACCACCTTAGAATATTTATATTGTGAAATGAATGTTCCATTATTCTGTTGTGTAACCTATAAACAGAGGAAAAACATCAATCCACTGATTATCGACATTTCAATTTCAAAGTGGATGAATTATTCAAATTTCATGCATTAAAATTCATCTGATCCACCAAATATTACGTCATTGACATATACAAACTTTTTCATCCCTTGATTACTATTTTTGTCGACATACATATTATAATCAACTCCATCGCGCTAATAAATTTTTTTAGAAACAAATGTTTCCTCGAGTCTTGTAATCTCAGCCTGGTGTTTAGTCAATTTTTCTACTGTACAGAACATAGTGGTTTTGGTTGATGAAAAATGGTTGAACATTTTTCATTAAAATGGATTTAATTAATAAAAATTTAATTTTGAGGAGGAAAAACATGTATCATCTTCCTGAGTGAGAAATTCATATGGATTTTCAATTTAAACTTATTCTTCCATAACCCCTTTAAGAAATACTGACTTGATGTCCATCTAAAAAACCTTGAACATTTTTTTATATTATATAAAAAATATAGTCATATTATCCCATGACTTGAAAAATTGAAAATGTTTCAACATCATCGATACAGTTTATTTGGGGGTACCATATGCACTCTAGTTGTTCATTTATTAGAATTACCACACCGTATTCATTCATTTTGTTGTGGAAGGCCCATTGAGTCCCAATGAAATTATTATCTCTTGGCCTCAAAACAACCTCCCAGGTACGATTCTTATCAATTAGTTAATATCTTCAATCATAGCTGGAACCCAATTCACATCCCCAATATCCTCATTAATACATTCACTCTCTACCTTTGATAAGTAAGATGATTGTTGTATATTCTTCTTCCTAAATGTTTATACTAGCACTATATGATCTGAAATTATAATCTCTCTATAAATTTAAGCACACCTATTATGCCTTTGTGAGTATACTGAATTATTCTCATCCTTATCATTATCTTAAACTTCTTTTAAATTATCTTGTTTAACTAGAACATCTCCTAAACTTCTTATCTCATTATCACTATCCTTCGAAGACTAATCATTTATTTGCTAAAGATTTTTCACATTCTCTATTATATTTAAATCATGTCTTTGAAAAACAATTCCAATCCTATTATTGAAGAACATATATTGTTTTATATTATTTGATTGGACAAGAAATATTCCTTCATCTCTATGGGTTTCAAATTTCATGAGTTTATTCTTATTGTGAATGAAACACTTACTTCTAAGGATTCAAAAGTAATTAAATTTTTTATTATTTCCATAACACAACTCATAATCAGTCTTATCTTATTTTGGACAAAATAAATTTCTATTTTATGTGTAAACTGATGGCATCCCTACCTCTTTCCAAAAATTATCTGGTAGTTCCTTCTTAATGGGAATTGTTCTAGACATGTTGTTGATAATTATATTTCTTATCTCAACCAATCCATTCTTTTATAGAGTTACTATTGTTAAAATATAGTGCCTTATCCCAAGATTATCGATAACCGTACATGTGGGATATTCATGAATTTAGTTCCATTATTTGTTCTCGCCTTTTGGATTTTTAGACCTAGAATCTTTTCAACTTCCCTTAGATATCTTTTAATGAAATTTAAAACCTCATACTTGTGATGAGGACTAATACCCACATCATTCTACTAAAATCATCATTTATGAAAACATAGTATCATCTCCCATAAATATATCTTGGTAAAATAGGTCCACATACATCAATATGCACCAGCTAATGAAATCTTACTAACCATTTCTCTTTTTCTTTAAATATTTATCAAATTATCTTGTGCTATTGAAATGAATAGCATGTATGATTCATTTCAGGTGATAACATAAATCCTTCATAAGTGGAATCATATTTAACTAGATCTTTGAAGTACCACATATCTTCTTCTCCACTCACAATAGAGATATTTCTTTTTGTATGATATTATTAAAAAATAACTACACCACTTTTTCCTTTGATGAAAAATAATTTCCTTTTAAATATTACAGAATGTCCTAAGTTAGAGAGTTAACTAACACTAAGAATGTGGTGACTGATACCTTCAATAATTAATACATCATCATGTCTCATGTATTTTTCCTGAAAATACTGCTTTAAAAATCCAAAAATCTATAGACCGTCATCATTACCAAATCACATGATACTTTCCTTATTGTACCAGATTTGTTTCACTAGGTATTTATTTCTTATCACATGAGAGGTGAATACATTGTCAAAAATCATTATTATTGTGAAATATTATTCTTTAAAGGAATTCTCATCAACCACTACTTGTACAAACAACTTATTATTTTTTGTCCTCGATTTTGTCTTCATAACTAATGTAGATTTATTATCATGATCGTACTTGAAGTATGATATTTTAACTCCATAATGTAGTTTTGCAAATAGAATTTTTATATTCCACTCATTTGACGATACCTTTAGATTCTGTTTATGACAACGATAATTACACTATAGAAAATTTGATTTCATTATTGTTGTGCAGTATATTCCCATGTTCCCCAATCCTCTACACTGGAAATAGTGACCATAAAATGATTCTTTGAAATATTGAGCCCAGTATTTCCTCCTCTGTTGTTCCTGTTCCCTTTGAAACTTATTTTCTATGGAAGAAACATTTTGTGAGTGTACCATCTATCCATTACAATATAAGATAGTGCAAGGTTCATTCCTGTTTAGAAATACAGCAGTATTGGTTATCCTTTGTGATCTTTAGATCTCCTGATTCTGATTCATACCCAAATCATTATTTAACCTTGGAGTGAGAGATTTTGGTCAAACATCAACAATTACTACATTATTTTTTCAATCAGGAACCATACCTACGATATCATATGAATCAATAATTTTCTTTTCGTGATATTACTTTGAATTATTCCCTGTAATCAACAGTTTCTCCTTTTGTCACTTTTCTTCACATACTATCAAATTTAACTTCAATCTCATTGATAGGGTTGATTTGATATTTTCCAGTTTTAGTCAAACTATCAATATCCCTTTTCAATTCTTTAATTTTTAACTTCTACCAAACCACCTTTTTCAGATTTCAATAATTAAAGAATGTATATTTTGAATTTCATTATTCAAATTAGAATTATATTCTTCCTGTTGCTTCATATAATATTTCTCCTAATAAACCATTTTGATGGATTTAATAATTTTGCATCTCTAAAAATCTATCTATTCAAGAATATATTCTAATCCAATAACAAGGTTAAATATTCCTTCTACATCTCCCACATTATAGTCGTTTTAATCAATGGATTGGGAATCTCCCAAAACTTCCACCATAGCATCTACTTCACGATCCCTATAGTCCTCCAACTCTTATTCCATTGATTCTATAGAGATATCATCTTCTTTTGAAAGAAAACTATTATATATAAATATATTCCTCTTTGAACTTCTCCTACCATTCACATTAGCTAAATAACTCTTACAAGGAATTTCTTCATTATATTCATCATCATATTAAGACATCATAGGACACTTTGCTGCAAAATGTAATGTCATTCCACATAAAAAGAATTATAGTTGACAGTTTAATTTAAAACACCATCTTCCACATTGTATATTTGCTGAGAGAAATGAAATAACATCATTTTGATTTTCTTACTCCTAATTATCTTCAATAGGGATTTTTTACGGCCATAGATTCCCTCGATTTGGATTTCTCGATTTTCAAAACATCTTTATCATCATTTTTCAATTCATATGAAACAATATTACAATGAAATTTATCCAACATGACCTCCTTAATATCTTTATCTTTTTATACAGAAACATTTGGATTAAAATGAGTTGGAAGTTTTATCAAGATGAATATGTAATTATTTATATCATCAATAATTTTTTAGAGACCATGCACGTATTCCATGAAAAAATTCATCCGATAGAAGAATAAACCATCAAATTTATTAGGGTGCATTATGATATCCTCATATGTTTTTCATAGAACCTACAGCTTTGCTTCTCTGACTTTTTAGTCACCCTCATAATTTTTCAACAATCTTTCCCCCACATAATCTGATATTTTACATGAAATCAAATTTTTATATGTTGAGTTGGATAGGGATCCCCCAAAAGAATTAGTCCCTTTAGAATTATCGTGAAATTCAATTTCATCGGCTTCAGGTAAAGTACCACTATTGATAATGGTTGACATTCCATGCATTGATTCTATAAAGACATCGATTACTAATGAGAAGAAGTAGCTCTGCATCCGATTCATCCATAATTGAAATTCAATTCCATCAAATATCAGAATCCCTTTTTGATCGACAACCTTTATTTCTTCTACTGAGAGAAAACCACTAACATTCAATGATTCCCTCAAATATCAGTTGTTGTCCCAATTAGGTTAAATACCCTAAGAGGGGGGAAGAATCAAAATATGACAGATAAAAACAACTCAACATTTAGATATTGTTTCAACATTATATATAATAATCTTCTCTCTTCTTCCCATAGAAATATATGAACAAAAATGAAATCACGAAAGAGACACTGTGATTTGTACTGGTTCACCCTCATTGGGAAATGTCCAAGGAGAATACAACAACAATGTGTCGATATACCAAATATACTATACCTCACTGCCAAATTAATTGGTTTTTTCTAGATCAAATCTATGCCTGGAGTGACTAACATTAAAATATTTAGGGTCCTCTCACTGTATTACCAAGGATCACCGTGTATGTATCTTTCTCTGGTTCACTATGGGTGGAAAGGATCACCATATTCCTCTCCATTTTCTCACTACACATAGAAGGGATTAAATCACAGTTTATGGACATGTAGGTACCTTAATTTTCATTAAATAATGTATCGAAAACTATAGATAGATTCTCCATTGAAATCCATTTTCACCCATATATGAAATACAATTTTCTTATTACTATTAGTAATTGGATATTGCTTTGAGGAACTGTTTATGTCCCTTAGTGAACAACCTGCTTCATTCAGTAACTGTGTCGCAAAACATAGGGCGTATAATTTGTGGACCACCTATCCTCTATGGACTACCTCTGCTTCAATAGACCTCATCTCCTTCATGTAACACTTCTTCATTTCACATACCAACCCTTATTTTGTGAACATTCCATTCTTTTCTGTTGAGTTATTCTTCCACGAACTACCTCCCCTCCAAGAGCCATTTTATGTCCCGTAGAGTGCCTCTTCTTTGTAAGACATTATTAAATTCAATGAAACTATTCCCCAAAAAACAACATTGTGATTTTCCCATGAACACCTTCCACTTTCACATAATCCACCTCGACAACCACTTCCTCTTCATGGACCTTGTGTAATATTTTTCAAAATTAGATGAATAATATCCCATAGTGAAGAAGATTTCTAATGAAAATTTCTCTCTGAAATGATGGTATTAGTGCTCCTTATATTGAACAAAGATCATTAAAATCCACAAATACGTTTTACATAAATATTTTATGTAGTAAAACCTTCACTGAAAATAGTTCTCCTCCCACAGAACATTTTCCCTCTATAGTCTACGTAGCTCATTTCATTCCTCTAGCTGGCTGATTCCCCCCGCAAACGAACCACCAACTCGCAGTCGCTAATAACATGCCTCCTGTTAACATCTTGACTAATGATATTTTCATGACTTCTCAGATACTTATTTTAATATTGTTATTATTTTCCCCTATCTGGTCTGCATACTCTTCTTCGTTGTCCCCATAGCACTGTATTTAGAAATCCATACTTTTCTGATTTATTTCATCGTTCCACAAACTCCCTACACAGTTCGTGAACAATACATTAAATTTCAAGAAATATTCACTACTTTAGAGAGATCATTCAATTTCAAATATATATTCCAGATTTTGAGGCTGAAAAATTTGGAATACAATGATAAATTATGCCATAATAAACACAAGCTTCGATAAACAGCAACCATACCCATTTGTTGTCATCTGTTATTATCAACAAAAAAATAACACCCAAATTCACCGAGAGAACAACTTGGGGGATATTTGACCAAAATATATGAAATTTAGACTATAAATATTATAATGGATATGATAAAACCGTGATAACATCATTTGGAAAAGAACAACAAAATCAAAACAAATATGAAAAATGAAACGATTACCACCCGAACCAATGATGCTTAAATAGGGTTGTTAATGAACATATGATAAAATATTATATATGGTATGTTACATATGAGTGTAGTTATAAAATAATTTCTTAAAAAATATATATTTATTATACAGGTGGATAGAACAAATTTATAGATATAGATCCGGAGGTTAGGGTTTCTTGTCTAAATTCTACTTCTATGAGACATGTTCCATATCCACTAGTTATTTCATTTTTTGAAGTTTATATACATCCCAGTTGATAATGTTTCTAATGATTTATTTATTTACATTTTTTAATTTTTAATTCAATGTCATTTCATTCAAAAGGATTACAATTCAAAAGAAACTCTATTAGTAGGGTTTTTTTCAAAATCTCATCATTAATAGGGATAGTTTATTTTTATGTATCCGCTGATGAATATATCAATCACATATACATGTTTTTTAATAATTATTTCCAAAATATTTTTTATATTCTCTAATGATAATTTAATATACTATTTCCTTTTGTTTTAATTTTTATAAAATTTTATAAAAGGAACCTTCCAATAATTTTTCGAACAAGTTACTTTTGGTCATTTCATACAAAATATTGAAAAGAATGTTTTAATAATATATTTAATGAATTCAATTTCCCATAATCATGATGCCTCATTATGTTTAATAATCCATTGAAATATTTAATGTTTTTACAAATAAAATGTTTTCCTTATTTTTTGCATAGTTTTTAGATTTTAAAATTACATTAATAGTATAAATGGTATTGTTCTCAAGAATTATTCTTGTAATGAATTTATATTATTTTTATTTATGTAATTATAATTTATTTAATATTTTGTCTAGTATTTACTATAATGATACATTTAATCATATTTATTTTGATTTTTTATGATCAGTGTGACTAGGGAAAGTATTCATATTCAATTTGACTTTTTATTTCAAATAAAATAGTTATTGATTTTGTTAAGGCATGACGAACCAGTTGTTATATTTATCTATACAAGGAAAGAATTGGAATTACTAAATATTAGCTGGGGACATAAATATAATCGTGATTCATCAATAGATCTCACGAAGCAATCTTCATTTTGTTTTGGCTAAGTCCTTAACCATTTATTTTCAGTTCTAATGTAACATGTCCTTGATAGAATTCTTTGATATATTGGATGAGACCTAAATGAAATGTTATAGATGCTTCAAAATAATAATTACATCATTATAAAGTTATTTTTTGAGGTCCATGTGATTATATGGTTAGTTAGAATATCCATGGACATGTTTTAACTTAATGTGATTATTTACATGAAATTATTTGATCATCATTCATTCCTGCCATATTATTCTCCATGTTAATGTTATTGATTTAATAGAATGTGTTTTTTAGTTATTTAAGATTCTATATTTATTATTCCATATTTATTCAGGATATATTCCACTATATGAATACCCTTAATGAGCATTAGATCTCACCCCATTCTTATGTTTCATTTATCCAGGAATATTAGGAAGTGTTTTACTATTGTTATGTTTGGGAATGAAAAATTTAATAATGGTGTGCTCAACGTATATAATATGTTATATTTTATGTTTTCAATTTTATTGGTAAATTCATTTATATATATAGTTTACCCTGACTACTAAACTATTTGGTCATTTGGGATGTGATTCCCTATATCTAGGTCCAATGTAATAAATTAACCATCGACTTTAGGCTACAAGAATCATGAAATTTAAAATATTAATACCTACAAACCATATATAGAAGACCAGTATCATCAAACCTTATATCTAGACCCTACAGTCATATAATGGTACGAGTATCCTTGCAACATTACACTCTTATGAATGAGAACACTAACATTAGGGTCCCTACCTACTACCTAAAATGGGTAGTATTTATATCTTCTGAAACCCAAAATCACTTATATAGTGAATATGTATGCCCCAATGGTCGCATCATCATGTTTAATAGCATTATTTTCATTTTTAGGTAGTCATATTCTATTTCCATATGTTGTTCTTCTCCTACCTAGATCGATAATGAGTGTCTCTTTGTATAAGACCTGACAACGTTAGTTATGGAAGAATTAAAGTAGTTTAACAACCACATCAATTACACATGGTTTAAAACTACTTGAAAACATCATAGTAGAGTAATTTAAAATTGCATGAAAAAAATAATATCAACATGATCATAAAATACATGAAAAACCATTTTGAAAATGAAGTTAAACTACATGACATCATTCTTAGAACATGACATTAATCAATATTCTTACCCGTTGTGGCTGGAATAAGATGCCTCATGTGATAAGCATAAAATGAAACACCATCATACTGGATGTTTCAATTATTAATCCCTACACAATAACTTTTCAATGATCATTTCACAACACAGGTTTCCTTACCGCATGACATTAAGCTACACTGATCATTCGTATATCATGACCATAAACTATATAGAATAAATACATATATTTTTTATCAATATATTCTAATAGGGTATGTAGGATTCCTCCAAAGGTTCAACCCAAAGAGTATAAAAATCCCTTCATTATTCCCCATGGTTGGTGAAATATTCATGCTTTGATCATTTTCCCAAAAAAACAGACTTAACCCTGTAACATCAAATCTGGAGGTCCCCACTAGACTTCAACACCACCCTACGACAGTAACCTATATTCAGTATAGTACGTGACGAAAATATACATGAATCATACTCTTATGTATTTAAACCTATAATTACATATCCACAAGGATTTTAAACATATTATCACCTACCCAAATGACATTAATATTTTGATTACACCCCCACAAGACTTCAATACTGTGATCACGTCCACATAAGATATTAAACCTATGATTACATCCCCACAAATCAGTAAACTAGTGACCCCTCCCAATGAATCATAATATCGACCTCTTGTGATGAGAATGATATTACCTAGATAATATACATATGAATCCTTATGTTATTAGCATATGTTTCCTCACAGGATGAGTGTTAGATTCTTTTCTTAATGCATAATAAATTAAGTCACCCTATCTGAAAAGTGTTAGATACCCAAGGTAAAGATCCCTTGATTTCCTATTACACTTACATATGTTTCCCTATAATGGTTATATGATTACATGATTTTTATTCCCAAGATTCCTCATACATGATATCCCAAAAAATAAAAAAGAAGAAGCCTTTTATAGATTCCCATCACACCAAACATTAACAGATGTATAGAAATTTCCAACAACATCATCATCAACTCTGTTTGTAGGAATATTCCCTATCATAATAGAAAGAGACATAATTAATTAGTGTCTACATCAGTGTGGAACCTAGAATATGATTCAAAATGATGTCTCAAAACTATGAAGGATCCCCAAACATGGAAAAAAACACAATTATGGAATCCATTGAAGGAGGAACTAAAATAATATCATTTGATTTTGGTAAAGGATATAACATAAATTACCATGATGATAGAGGCTGCTGACATTTAAAACGCGGGAATGTGGTGTAACCACACTAGAGGGTTCTTGACTTTTCCATGTATATGGACCACTCCAGAGAGGATAAAATCTCCCCAGTAATTCCCCAATGGAAGACTCACAAAATAAATTCTAAATTTAAAATAAATTATATAATGAAATATAATAAATTTATAATTCTATAGTGGTATATCCTAGAGTTTGTGATAAATAGAAAAGAATATTTTACGTACCAATATGTGTAATCATGCAGATCAGAAATGTGTAGGCATTTTTTGGGATCCCTATATGTACCGAGTATGATGAAATACCCAATTAACATCCTTCAATCTTGTGATATTTATTTTGTAATGTTCGAAAATCTAATAGGGTGAAATGGGAATTTGTTGAATGTATATAAATTGTCATAAGAACCAATCCCATTTTATCCACTCAATGATATGGAAGTAATGAAGTGACATCACTTCCCTATAATCGCAAAACATAGAAGTGTTGTATGGTGGTGCAATTAAAAAGTCGATCCCAAATATGGGATCAATTAAATTTAATGTAACACAGATATTGATTGCATAAAAATAATTACAATAATATACGTTCCGTTTCATTTGAGTATTAAAATAACATTAATAAAACCTATATTTTTTCCTAACATCATATAGATTGATACTATAAAATATAAATTGAATGATATCTACATTATACATTGATGTCTAGGATTAATGTTAAAATAAATCACATATATGAAATAATGTAATATGTGTTTGGTTAGTGAATAAAAAATATATATAAATAAATTAAATAACATCTATTAAATAACAGTTCCAATATCTCTGGGGAATATACTGTAATAGATGTTGATCAAGTGATATAAAAAAGTATGGAGAAATATAATTAAAATTATCTCATACCCACATAGATAAATTCATAACACAACCCATAATATTTTGGTAATAGGATAAATATAATTTTTTGATGTATTTGAATGTGTATTCAAATATTTTTGGAATTGGGAACTAAAGGTATTAGCACAACATGGTGGTTTATTCAATTTCATGATCTTCATTAGGATACATTAGGACATGGCGATTGTCACAACACTATTCTATACATGCAAGTGATTTACATGACATTTTGTATCATGATAGATTACTCATCCTCTGTATCTAATGAAATCAATATCTATTATTCAGTATAGGATAATGATATTATGGTTTTAAAATGATATGCATGAATTTTTAAACATTAACCATTAATCAAGGGGATTAAACGTAATGATTCAAGGGATTAAAAATTTTGGAATACATGGTGAAATATATAATTAATATATGTACAATTTTTTGGTTATTAGAGTCTTATATAATTCATTTAAATTTTTTTTAGGGTGTTTTTGATAATCATATCTTCAAAAATGACATTCACTACAACCATTATCTGAGGATATCAAAGACTGTGGTGCTGAGAGAAGTACTTCTAGAGGGTTAGGTAATTCCCACAATCTATGGATGCATGTAAAGGAAGAATTATTTCATCTTCATCTAAGTGATATCAATAATATTATTGTGTAATCCTTAAGAAAACTAAATCAATAGGATCAACATATTCCTTTCATGTACTTAACTTATATTCATGAAATCATATAATTTTATTCTAGGATTTATACGGTTTGGAGAGTTCTTCCATAATTTTTAAATGTTATAAACTCCTCTTATACATAATGGTTCTATCATACCTAATTTATCATAGATTGGATTCATATTTTTATGAATGAGGATTATGGGAAGAAATATTTTACATATGTCATGATGTAATTGAAACCAAAAGGTTTATTTTTGTTCTTGGGATTTCAATACAATGAAATGACTAAACCAAAATCCATATATTGGTTATTTAGTTTCCAAAGGAAATGATATAATGTATTAAAAATGGTAATCACCATGATGGTATAAAATCTTCCACTATAGGGACTACCTTTCCATAATGGAAATTGGAAATCCATTTTTTGATTCTTATGTCCTTCCCATAGCATATTCAATAAAAGTAGCCATACAACATGAAAAATATTCTAAAATTCCTATATTCACTCTTAATTACTACAAATATTATCATTTCTCATAGAGTCTATAGAGAACAAAAATAGAATTATCTATTCCATGGTGAAATCAATTTTGAACAGAAATTAAAACAAAATTATATTTTTGTTAAAATTGTCCAAAAACATTGTTAACAATATCTTCGTGGGTCTGTGCAAAATCTGGGGGGGGGCTGTAAATACCAAAAAAGTTTTTTTAGATTATTTAATATTTTTTTAATGTTGTTTTACTTCTGGAATGATAAATAATGTGTTTATAAATAAAATAATGTGAAATAAAAATGTTTTTATTTTTGTTTATGAATAATTATTAAGTGTATATAAAAATGTTTGTATTAAAACCATTATTGTATTATTATTTAATAAATTTCAAAATAAGTTTAGAATATTGATGTGATCAATGGTTTTTATAAATGGTATCATGAGATATACATTTTATTAAAAAAAATTATATTATATATGATTATTTTATTACTTAATAACAAATGTGTTAAAAATATATCTCAAAATACGATTATAAATGAGTTTGTATAAAAACCACGTAAATGATACTATAAAATCTTTTTATTGTATAATAGTGAATTGTTTAAGTTTATCAATTCTTAAATTATGACATGATTATAATTTATTTATGTATTGTTCAAAAATTATTAATCCAATTTTTAATAAAATGAATAATTCATTCATATATTTTTACCCTAGTATATTCGGAGATATAATGGTTTATTTTATGAATTATGATTTATTCATTTGTTGAAAGTGAACTACATAAAAATTATCACACATGCATTTAAGGAGTTTCATGTTAGGAAAAATAAATGGGTTTGATTTCTTATACCTTGAAAATGAATTGTTATCAGGTTATGGAACCCATTTTTGAATTTGAATATAGTTTATTCATATTGTTTGTTATAATTATAATGAAATATAAATCACTCATTAGTAAATTATTCCTCTATGGAGAGACTTTGGGTCAATATAACCAGTGTCATGTAGGATTATATGTTTTTTGGAAATGTGGGTGTAAGCTACCTGTCACTCTAGGACAACTCTAGTAGGGATTATTTATTTCATTTAAATTTAATCTTTTTCCTGAAAGGGTTACATTAACCATATTCATGATATTCATTTATATATGTATATAAAAATTTAGTTTTTAATTTGTTTTAGTAACATAAGATATGATTTTTCTAAAAAGCTACATAATTATATTGATTGAATATATTGATTTGGTGGAAGAAATTGAATTCCAATAAAAATAAATTGAACTATTCAAACACAAAGAGAATACAATGAATAAGATATTGAGATCAAATACCCTTTAAATAACAAAGTATTATATTCCCTCCAAATTGATCACATGTGAAGACCACCATAATATAATGAGACAGGTCCATGAAAATTAGGGTTCCCTTGGATAATCTTATGTAAGAAATGGAAATATATATCCTAAAATGTTTTGAAACCAAATAAAAATATAATATTTGATTTACCCTACGTTGGGAAACCCGAAGAGTTTGAATACTTAAGTAATTATTTAGAGTTTATCCATGTTATGGAATGGACACATAGTTGTACACCCAACCACCATAGAGCCAAATATGATATGATTGGTTTAATTTACTAACTAAATGAATATGTGGTGGGACAGATTTTAAATTAGTCTCATTTCCTAGTGAAATATGGATCGTGGATATAATATAAAATTCAAAAATATGGCATAATTTTAGTGATAATAAATGTTATAAATGTATTTTTTAAATGATGTAAAACATGATACGTAATTTATGGAAAGTTATATTGTAGATAAAATTGGACCCTCAGTAAAAATAATTTAGGGAATAATCATTAATAAGTAGAATAATAATCTTATAAAACATCTTGTACTTGTACAAATCATTATAAGAAATATTAATCAGAAAAACTATGTGTGGGAACAAATACTTCCAGAGAAACCTAATGTTGAAATTTTTCAAAAATGGAGTCTAAATGATTATAATAAGAATAAAAGGATTAAATTAAGGCTTCAAAATATTTTTATGCAATATGGATAAATAAAAATTACATTATCCTTAAGTACTAATTTATAATGAGTATTTAAAATGACCTAGTGAAACTAGGGATTATCAATATGTCATGTATCTGAAATTAATTCAATTTTAAGTGATTTTAAAAATGGAATGATGTAATGCCCAAACAGTAGATATGCAGAGTCGGTGAATTATTACATAACATTGGCATGATCAGAAGAGATCAAGTCCTAAAAGACCAATTATTTTAGTAGCGTTGAAGTACTAGATACTTACATATGATTTACAATTCATTAATAAATGAAGAAAAACAACATCATGTATCTTTTAGAAACACTCATATAACATAGCCTATCCATGTAGGTTAATCATAATATAATTCTTCACATTCTAGGAAAAATAAAAAATAATAAAGGGGTGAGCTCAGATGATTAGTAAGAATAAAAACATAGTGGAAACGATCATAAATATGCATAATGATTTAAGGAGAAGTATAAGACTAAAACACAAGCCTTTAAAACATCAACATCAGCATAATATGGAAATGAAAAATCAAATAATTACATTTACATATTGACATGAATATTCTACAAGTCAAACAATCACATGCTATATCAATGTATAATTTCATAATGATGGAAAGCATAATACCGAACATCATAACCATAGAGTCAACACCTCATTCCAAGACTACAAATTAAAATATTGTCAAGTCCTTGTTCCAAAACACTATTTTTTCCAATGAGACCTAACATTTCATTGAGGGGCTATATAAGGCATCTACTTTCACATACTACAGCCAATGCGATCTTCATACAAAAATGATTAACATTGCATAAACATTTTTATTAAAACTAGAATACAAAATTACAATACTTAAACAAAAAACCATGGATAGTATAAAAATAGCACATCTGTAGTCAAAAATTTCACAAAAACAAAAATACTATATGGTAAATTATTTCATAATAAATCAACTACAACAAGCATAAAATCCAACAATGGAAGTTGACATAGATTAAATCAATCCAAAAAACTATTTTAGTGAAATATATCTATATAATTTGAATTCATTTTAATGTAAAGAAAACATATATTTTGAAAATATTCTAATAAGATTTTAAGGGAAGATTTTTTGGTGTTTAAATGGAATAAAATAGTTGAACCTTCCATATAAGTTAAAAAACATCATTCAATAATTTTTTGAAATGGACATACATTTCATTGTTCGGAAAATGACCTAATGATTCCATTAAAAATATTTTATAAAAAGTAAATAAAGGGTATACATGATTTTAAAACATAGTCTTGTATATAGTAAAAAAAATTTAATACAGTTTTATGAATCAGAGATGTGGATGATAAAGAAGTCCCAGTAGATACTTATGTTTAAACAACCTTTTATAATAATGTGATTGTAAAAATAACTCTTACCTTGTACTTTTCCTTATTAAAGGGTGTGTTTACCTCCTATATAATGGTTAAATAATAGGTATTAAATTATACAAGGACTACATACATATATATGATATTGTATATGATCCTCTAATATTTATTTGTTAAAAATAATTCAGTATTATCATTGTTTTGGCTGTAAATTGATTCATTTTCCATAATAAGTATTGTTACATATGTCATGTTTGTTATAGATAGGATGTATTTTATTAAGATTCAGAATTATGTTAAGTTATTAAACATTATTTTTAATCGTAAAATTAAAGTTATAGTTTAAAGGATAATATGGGGAATGAAATCTCATCACGTCGTGGAGACCATAAGCTCTATGTACGCATGAGAAACAATATCATTCAATTAATATTGAAATACTATGTATTATTTGGAATATTACATATGAATTCTAATTAAAACTAAATATTTTTTATTTACAACAATTATTCTCATTATTATACCCATCTAAATAATGTAGTGTTGAATAACAATCTACACCATGACATGGAGACATTAAGCCATACACATGCATGTATGGTGACATTTTCATTTATAAGATGGATAGAATAATGTATATGGTTTTACCATATATATATAATAACATAACATTATGTATAAGGTAATGGATTTGTTATTTTTGTATAGACACGCCAAATAAATAAGAAGTGGAAGAAGAAAAGAACTTTCAAAGAGGTTATGAAATATTTATCTCTGCTTCGGCTGCAACATTTTGATTTGAAAAAAAAATTATCCTTAGTATGGATTTCTGATCGAATTAATGCCTCTAGGAAAATGTGAGGGTAGTTGCGATGATATTTTAGTTGGGTTTGGATGAGCGAAATGGCTTTAGAGATGTGAATTTTAGAGAAGGGATTTACCCTTTTATAAGAGTGGGGCGGTGACCTTTTGGAAGACCATGAAATATTATGTTATTATAAAATCATTTTAGGTTTCTAATAGCTCAAAATGGAATTATTTAAAGTCTAATGTGAGTAATGGTATAAATAACCTAAAAAATAGGGTTTAGACGTGTCTAGGTCACCATATTAACCTTATCATTTAGATTTATCTTTTGGTTAAATAGTATAATAATTACCATGTGTTATTGTATTTATATATCACATTGTTAATAATAATACTCTAAAATGCCAAGAGAAAAAAATTAGTTCATTAATTACATATATAACTTTATCTATGTACTTTGGCCAAATCATAGAATTTTATGAGTATTATATCATTTGATAAAATAGTATTTGTATTAAAATCTCATTTATTTCAAATTTGACACTAATTAGTATTAGATTCAGGTGAAAGTTATCACAACTTGATATTTTAAAAAAAATGAATTTATTCAGCCCTAAAATTTCATATTCACCTATAAAATTTGTGTATGGCATAAATAGTTTCAATTTAACTTTATTTTAAAATAAATAATATCAATTATTTTAATATTTAATTAATAGGTTAACTACTGTAATATCATTGTGTCCTAAATAAATTGAATCATTTAACTTCTAAAAATTATAAATAAAATACCATGGTGTAAAAAATATATTTCGATTTATAATGAATATTTATAGTCGAATTAATCTTATGATTAATCTTATGTTAAAAAATTTCTTGTTATTATAATTTTAATTTAACAGTTTTAACTCTTTGTTAAATAAAATATAATAAATTTCCAAATCTAATACATGTGGGTAAAAAATATCATATTTTTTCCTAAGGTTGATTTTCTATGAAATAAGCTTATCAAAAAGAATTAGGGAATCTGTTGGGGTAATGAAAAAATTATTTTTACCTTCATTTATTGTATTTACTTTTAACTGTGGTAAATAAAATTCAAAAGTTACTATTCACTAGAAATTATTTTCATCCAATTGAACAACATTTTACTTACTAAGGAAAACCGTGTCTATCGAATTTTTGAAATTCAATTCATAGAAGTGGTAAAATTTATTTTTATGAAAATTTGTATATGTTCCTAGATGGAAGGTAAAATAGGATAAAAAAGTTCAAAGAAAATATTATATTTCTAATCTAAATATAAAATGACTCCAATAAATTACATTAGACTAATATAGGTATTATGTATCTATTTTAACTTTAAAATAATTTGAATTTAACACATAATTATTTAATTAAAAAGTCTGTTTTAAACAATAACACAGTATTTTCACTATTCATAAAAAATTGAATGTTTTCATAAAAATACAAAAAATTATCCCTAAACTAATTTTGATATTCTGAATCAAAAAATGAACATAATTTGGAAAATAAAATTATTAAAATTTCAAAAAAAATTTATTAATATTGATAAATACTTTTTAGATAGCTTGGTTGATTGGGCGTGGTGTGCTAGAACTCAAAGTTACGTACAATGCATGTTATTGTAATATTCAAAGAGAAGTGTATCATTGATGGTAGTGGTGTTACATTCTTCCTTTATTCAATTAATTTCTTCCTTGATATTTCGAAAATATTACTGCATAAAAAGATTCAGGTGGTTCTTTGTCATATGTTGCTCAGGTTCCCATGTTGCCTCTTAAATTTTACGGTTTCTCCAAAGAACATTTACCAAATGAGTCATTCTATTTCTCAACACTTGTTCTCTGTTATCAAGAATCTTGATATTCTCATCACAATACGATAGATCTAGTTTTAGTTATATTTCTTCATAGGAGAGTGCATTCATTGGTCCAAGCATGTATTTTTTGGAATGTGATATGTGGAATACATCTTGAAATTTGGGGAAACATGGCGGTATGGCCAAACGGTAAGCTACAACTCCAATCCATTCCAGAATTTCGAAAAGTTCGATGTCCATGGTACATAATTTAACCTTCATAACGAAATGTATAACACACTTCCATGCAGATGCCTTCAAGAAGACATAATCTCTTTCTTGAAAATCCAAATCCTTCTTTTAGTTATCGGAATAACAGTTTTTCCTGTATTGAGCGTCTTTGATGTGGGCTTCGATAATCTTATCCTTTTACACTGTTTCCTCAACAAGTTCTAGGCCAATGAGTTTTCTTTCTCCAACATCATCCAAACATGTTGGCATGTGAAATCTCTTCCAAAATATCCCTTCATACAACACAATATGAATACTTTAATGGGAGCATTACTATAGTAAACTTCAACCAATTTTAAATAATGATCCCACATAACTTGAATGTCTAGTGAGAATGATCTAAAAAATTCTTCTAGGTTTTAAATAGTCCTTTCAGACTATCCATCAAATTGAGGGTTGTGGGATGTTCTCAAAAAAAGATCATTATATATGGATTTTGATGACTTTTCTAGAATCATGATGCAAAATGATGACCACTATCAGAAGAAATCAATAGGGGTACCCCATGAAGTATTACAACATCATTAATATATAGTCTTGCTAATAATTCATGTGGTAAATCATATATTATAGCAAGAAAATTTGGTGACTTGGAATGACGGTCAACAATGAACCATATTGTATCATTCCTTCTAGGAGCCTTTGGTATCCCCAGGACAAATTCCATCTTAATGTCATCACATTTCGACTCAGGTATGGGAAAAGGTTTCATGACTCTTCTAGGATGTTGTCTTATAGCTTTCTCCTTTTGAAAAACCATACATCATTACATATAATCCGCAATCTCCCTCTTCATGTTGTCCCACTAAAATTGTTCATTCAAATATCAGTAGATATTAGTGCAACTAGGGTGTATAGAGAAATTTGAGCAATGAGCATCAGACAAAAATTCCGTTTTTCGGTCATGTATATCGGGAACAAAGATTATCTTATAATGTTAAAAAATTCCATCTTCATATATTAATCCAATCAATCTCCAATAATTCACAGCTTGAATTTTATTTTGTAACTCCTCATCATCGGTCTGAGAACTTTTTATTCTTCTAGTAAATATGGCTTTGCATCCATTTAAAAAAGAATTTATGTTTTACCTTCCATTATTATTCCCATATCCTTCTTTACTAGATCCATGAACATTGGATCCCTTTCAACTCTAATCTTGTTCCGAAATACATGATCCTTTCAGCTCATAGCATCTTCCATCTAATTTTCCTTCCTGGGTGGTAGGGTATAATTCAATGTTAATCCTTGAGTGAATCAAGCCATCTCTATTTCCTCAAGTTGAGTTCTTTCTATGAGAAAATATACATTAATATCATTTGATCAGTATATATCTAACATATTTAAACATAGAGATAGTGTCTCCATTTCATCAGTGAAATTATTACATCTACTAACATAAGTTCATTAGTAGGATATTTTTGTTCATGAACATTGAGCTGTTATGATGCAAAAAAATTACTACATCATTTGGCATAAGGAAATAAACTAGTCCTTTCAATGAAGAATCACTATAAAAAAACCCATCATTCCCCAATGGTAGAGTCGGGATAGGATAATTTACTAATCATCTCTTCAATTCTACAAAATATTCTTCACACTCGTTTGTCCTAACAAATTTAAATTCATTAATTGTAAGCTTGGTTAATGGGTTAGCCAATCAGAAAAAAAATATGGATGAGACGCCGATAGTAACCTGTTAAATAAAATGAACTAAATAACTTAATTATACTCTTCAGTGATAGCCATTATTGAATTTCCCTTATATTTGATGTACTAAAAGAGATTCTATCCTTAGTGACAATATGGACAAGAAAATAAATATCCTAAACCCAAAATTCACATTTTCTAACCTTCTGATATAATTAATTTCTTCTAAGAGCCATTAGAATAATGCGCAATTGATTTTCATGATCTTCCTAGTTTTTCGAGTATAAAAAGATATCATCAATAATTACCACCACTAAGTCATCAATATATTACTTGAAAAATTTATTCCTTATATCCATTAAAATAGACGGTGCATATGTCAGTCCACAAGGAATTATTGTAAACTCGTAATGCCCATACTAGGTTCAAAATGATGTCTTAAAATATCTTCCTTCTTCATGCACACCTGATGGTATCTAGATCAATGTTCAATATTTGAAAAATATTTAGCTATATGAAGTTGATCAAATAATTCATCAATGTGTGGTAGTGGATAGTTTTTTATTTATTTTTATAGAATTTGTCTCCCTATAGTCAATACAAAAACTCATAGATCTATATTTTTTATTAACAAAAAGAATATGTCTACCCACAAAGAAACACTAGGAAGAATAAATCATTTATTACTCAATTCCATGAGTTGTTTCTTCAGTTTCACTAATTCATCATCAGATATTCTATAAAGGGTCTTTGATATGGTCCTCGAAGCAGGAATTAATTCAATGTTAAATTTAATTTCTCATTCTAGAGTACGTCCAGGTAAATCCTTGGGAAACACATAAACATATTCTTGCATAATAGGCACATCCTCTATTTGAACATTCTTTTACTCACACATAGTTATATAACTCCCTTAATCCCAAATAAATTAATTTATTATAGCTACTAGGGGTGGATTGTGATGAGAATCAGAAGGGGATGTTTCTACTACAAAGAAAATGTATTCTTTATCAGCATTAAAATTGTAACATCATTCTTATTACAATAGATTTTTTCATCATGGAATGAAATCCAATACAAACCAAAAATTATATCAAATTAAATCATCGGTATGTCAATAATATTAGTAGGTAAATAAAATTTCTTTTTGATAATGGTAACTGATTGTAAAAATTATGTTGCAATGATACATCCATTGGGAGTTTTGACTAAAAAATCCATTAATATGTCAACATGGAAATATATAATTTTTATAGAAAACGTGGAACATATGAATGAACGTGATGATATTGAATCAAATAAAGCATTGAATAATTTTGAGGAAACTATTAATGTACCTTCCACCATGTCATTTGGTGCATCAACTTCAGCAGTATTGATCCCATAATATTGGCCATGATCCCTTGTCATTTTCTATGGTAAGTTTCCTTGAAGCTTAGTTCATTCATTTAAATAATTCCCCATTTCATTATAGTTTTATCATTAAACATTGACTCTCTCTTTCTTTCCCTTTGAATCGCGAGGATCATGGCCTTTTTTCCCACACATGTAAAAAAATCCTTTCCCTTTTAATAATATACACGGAGGTGTCTATCAACAGTTATTGCATGATGGAAATTTAACTTTTCTATTATACCCATTATATCCTTTTTCAAAGTTTCCAAAAGATCTCTTCTTCTCTTGATTTTCATTTAATTCATAAGACTTAGAAAATTCAGTTTCTGTCTTAGTAGAACTTCAGGCGATTTCATCGTACGATGAGATGGATTGTGAGACTAATTCTCGATGGAGAAATGAGTTTATACCATAAAATAATCGATCAATATTACTTCTTGGGTTACGTATATAATCCGCATCAGGCCTTATATACCATGTAATTATTCCCTCATAATTTGAAATATTCTCATCCTCTTTTTGACTTAGACTCAATAATTGCCTTTCCATATCCACATAATGTTCATAAGGAATCAATTTTTCTTGGAATATATTTTTATACTCACCCCATTCCATAATATATAATTATTTAAACTCCTTTTTGTTTGAACTAATGACAACCATTGAGTTGAATATCCTATAAGGTGATAATCCTCCATGAAAACATTTTCCCATTCGCTACTCCACAAATCATGAAATATTATTTCTATGGAACTTATACCTTTCTCAGATACAAATGTATTTTTTGACCGATTGAATGATTTTGGTTGCTGCCTGATGATGTATCCCAACATTTATCTTCCACATTGTAGATCATGATGCTCTATATGGGTACGGATATTATTCATAACCACAATGAGTTGTCTCGGTATGATTATAAGCTGTTCAACACTGGTTACATCACCATCTCCACTATAATTATCTTGAGTATGAGAGAAATCACTGCATTGTTTATGTGTGTCGATTCTATTTCCATTACCTCTACTAGGTGCCATTTATAAAAAATGGAATACAATAGGTTATTTTATGATTCATATATAATAATTGAATACATACAAAATACGTAACACAAATTGAGTATTTTACACTTATAATCCAAAATCATAAAATTGTTTTCATTGGGAAATTATTTACTCATAAATACATCATAATAGTTTGAGAGGAAAATGTGAGTTATCTTAAAAATATTTCCCAGGAGTGTCAAACTAGGTGACCAGTTAGGCCCATTGTCATGTACTAGGATACTCCGATCAATGCCGATACACCTTGTCAGAGTTTTCACTCCTATGTAATTCTATGCTATAACTTTGTCCACTTGTAGATTCCAAAAAATGATGTATTTTTTGGAAGCCCCACATAATATCTACATTACCAAAATATTTGGATGTTCTTATATACTAATCCTCAAATTATATCATAGGGTAATGTTATCTAATTTTTGTTTTTCAAAATCTAGTTTTTGAGGATTGTACTAATCTTCCACTGATACTAATTATATTTCCTCGACCATAGTTATCTACAGTTGGGGAAATATAGTATAACATTTTCATGATCCCAAGAGATCATGTCCCAAAAGACCGGTCATTGTAGTATCATTGGAAGTACTAGATAAATACACAAGTTTTACATTACATTATGAAATGAAAAAAAATAAACTTTTTCCTCCATTGTATACACTCATCTCCATTAGCCTATCCCTATAGGTCAATCATAATATACATCTTCACATCCTGGAAAAAATAAAACAGAAGAAAGGGGTCAGTTCAGATGCTCAGTAAGGATAACAACATATCTAAAACTATCATAAATAAGCATAAACATTTATGGAAATGTATAAGACTAAAACACCAGCCTTTTAAACATAAACTTCAGAATAATATGGAATGGTAAATCAAATAATTCGATTTACTTATTAACATGGATATTCAAATAGTTGAATAATAACATGTAATATCAATTGCTAATTTTGTAATGATGAATGCATAATGATGGAAATCATAAACACATTGTCTAGGTCTCATGGTAAGACTAAAAATAAATAATTTTAAGGCCTTGTTAAAAGGCACTAGTTTGTATCATGATATCTATTGATTAATAGAGGGGCTATAGCGGGCTCCACTCATCACATACTATGTCCAAGGAAATCCTCATATAAAAAGGTTGAAACATAATATAAACATTTGTTTTAAAAGTAGTATACTAAATGTAAATAATTAAACCACAAACCATGAATGTTATAAAAATAGAACATCCATAGTAAAACATATCACATTACCTTCAATACAATATGGAAGATTGTATCATAATAATTCAATTTCAAACATGCTTAAAATCCAACAATTGATGTTGACATAGATGAAATCAATCCAAAACTTTTTGAGTGAAATATATCTTTCAACTTCATAAAAATTTAAATGGAATGAAAAAGAAAATTATATTCAAAATATTTGTATAATCTTGTAAGAGAATCTTATATGGTTTTTTAATAGTAAAAATATCTTCAACTACCATATAAGTTATAAAATTTCCGTAATTTCCCAAATATGTCATAACGTACCTTTCTTAGGAAATAACGGAATGATTTCTTTCAAAATATTTTAAATAAATTCAAAATAAGGTATAAATAAATTGAACCCATAATATAGGAAATATTAATAATTATTGGAAATACATTTTTTTGAAGCACAAATGTGGATGATAAAGAAGTCCTTGTAGATACTTATGTGTAAAAAACCTCAGATAATAAAGATATTGTAATACTAACCCTTACCTTGACCTTTTCCATTGTCGAGGATTTATTAACCTCCTATATAATGGTAAAATATTTTTTATTAAATTATAAAATAACCCCATACATATATATGATATCATATATAATCCTCTAATATTGCATTGTTAAAAATGTTTCTGTAGTATAATTGTTCCATGTGTTAATTGATTTGTATTCCATTATATGATTGGTTATGTGTGTCATGATGGTTAGGGAAAGGGTGTATTTGATTCATATCCCGAATTATATTATGTTCGTAAAATTATTTTTAATCATTAAATGAAAATTATACATGAATGGTTACGATGGGGAATGAAATCCCATCGCGTCATGGGGACGCTAAGCTGTTCATACGCACGAGCGATATTATCATTATGTTGATGGTAAAATAATATGTAGTTGGATGTTATATTATATATATATATAATCATTAAAATGTTATATAGATTATTAATATCAATTATAATCATTATTATACCCAACCAAATATTGATGTGTTTTATATCAAACTACAACCTGACGTGGAGATGGTAAGGATTATGTGTGCGCATATGGTGAATTTTTCATTTATAGGATGGATAAAATAAAGAATATTGTTTTAAAATTTTTATAATAATATTGAATTATATTGTTTGTGCTGGAGTTATTACATTTTTTTTGGAAACAACAATGAAAGAGTTGAAGAAAAGAACATTGAAAGTGGTGATGAAATAATTATCTCCTTTTCAGGTTCTTCCTTCTTAGTTGAATAAAAGGGATCCATAGGTTGGGTTTATGATAGAATTAATGCCTCTATGATGACGTTTGTGTAGTTGGAAGGATATTTTAGTAGGGGTGGGCGGATCCAAATTGATTAGGAAGTTTGAATTGGAGCGAAGGGTTGTACCCTTTTTATAAGAGAGGTGAGGGTACTTTATGAAGAGCTTGGAATATTAGTTTATTATAAAATCATTTTCAGTTTCTAATAGATCCAAATGGATTTCATTCTAGGATACTGTGGGTATGGGTTGAAATAATCTCAACCAATAGGTTTGAGAAATGTTTATGTAACCATATTAACCATCTCATTTTGATTTAACTCTTAGTTAAATAAATTAACATTTACCATGTCTTCATGAATTTTACTATTACATGGTAAATGAAAATAATATTAAAAACCAATAGAATTATAATTTGTTCATTAAAGTTATATCTAAACATATATATGTCTTTTTTTAATGCTTATATTTTTAGTATTTTTATATCATTTAATAAAATAGTATTTTTTTTAAAACTCATTTATGTTAATTGTGACACTATTTAGTAGTTGGGTTTTTAAAGTCATCAAAACATTATTAAATAAATACGAATACATTTAAGTAACCATAATATATGTTATTCAATTTGAAAATTCTTTTATGGAATAAAAAGTTTAAATTAATATATATTTTAACATTTATAATATCAATTCTTTTAATTTTCATTAATAATGTAATCACTACATCATTATTGTGTCATAGATAATTTTAATTATTTTATGTTTATAATTTTTAAATAACATATCATCATTTAGGATATAGTTTTATCTTTATAATTAGTATTTATAGTTTAATTTATCTTATTTGTAACCCTATATTAAAAATTGTTTAGTTATTAAATTTCGAATTTAACACTTTTTACTCCTCTTTAAATAAAATATAATAAATGTCCTAATTTAATATTAGTTGATAAAAAGGATCATATTTTTGTCCTAAGGTTGATTTTGTTCGAAATACACTAATACAATATAATTAATACATGTGTTGGGTTAATTATAATATTATTTTTAACATTAAATACCCTATTTACTTTTAATGGTGGTAAATAAAATTCAAAAGTTACTATTCACAAAAAAATATTTTCATCTTATTGAACCACATTTTACATACTGATGACTACCGTGTATATTGTATTTTTGAAATTCAATTCACAGAAGTAGTAAAATAACATTTTATCAAAAAAATTAAATGTGCCAAGAAGGTAGGTAAATGAGGTCAAAAAGTCCAATAAAATTTAATATGTCTTATATTATTATAAAATGACTACAAAAAATTACATCGAACTAATATAGGTATTATGTATCTATTTTGATGTTAAGATAAATTTAAATTAGAAATTTATTTTTTAAATAAAAACTTAGTTTTAATCAGTAATGTAGTATTTTTCACTATTAGGAAAAAATTGAATGTTTTTAGAAAAATAATAAAAATTCACCATATGAAAATATTGATTTTATAGATCCATAAAATAATTCAATTTTAAAAAATAAAATTAATATAATTTAAAAAGGTGTGTATTATTATTAATAAATACTTTTTAATTAGCTATATTGATTGGTCGTGGTGTGCTAGAACTTGAAGTTGCGTACAATGAAAGCTATTGTATTATTCAAATAGAAGTCTACAGTGGAATCTGTGGGTGTTCCAAATGAGTTCAAAATTCTTTAAACTCTTTTATAAAATTACTGAAGATAAAATATCATGGAATTAGATTTCAAGAATGTAGTGTTGTATTGATAGTACAAGTTGGTAAAAGATTAATCCAAAATAAGAAAAACTAGCTAGAAAGTCCAATAATGTTTTTTCTCCCATCTCCATATCACAATATTCTCTTCAAACTAGTTGGATTATTGGTAGTTCATAATATCGATTCAGGGTGGGATATCCACCCCCTTCTTCCATGATATTCATTCATCAATTTTAATAATTTTTTATATATTCAGCTAGAGTTTAATGAGGATTATTTCAAAAAATAAACTATAAACAATTGTTATTTGTGGGTATTTCATCTATGTTTCATAAATTATATACATAGAGGAATAAATCATGACACTATTCATAATTTTCCTTAGGTTCTGTGTCCTGGTGAGTTTCCTTTGGATTAATGGTTATTATGGGTGAAATTCTCCATTTATTTAACTTATTAATTTTGGTATATCAATTGGTTTAGGTTCGGGCGTATGTTTGTAGGGTACCATACGTTTTTTCTCATGGTTTTAGTGACTTAGGGATAATTTTTTAGTTTGGTATATGTTATAATAAGCTGGTTTTTTAATTAATTAATTAATTAATTAATTAATCAAATTATACTTATTGATTATGTGAATAAGTGAGTTTCTATATAATAATGGGATTGTTTTATGTATCATTGATTGAGGTGTATGCCTTGTATATATTTTAATCTCTTATTATGTAGTTGAATTTATTTATTTTCCCTTACTTTCTATATTCTTATATTTCCTTTTTTGTGTGAGCTTACCTATATGGTTGGTATGGGATCACATTGTACTAATATTCATCATAGACTATATAAGTTGAAAAACGATTCGATGGTGGCTCCATGGTTGAAAGGGAATCAGTTTCCTTCTTTATTGATTGTTTATAAGAATACATTAGATATTGGTATAAAATATTTTTTGTTTTTAAAATATTCTTTATAAAATGGGTTTGGGACAAAGGTATTTTCAATGGAAAATATGTGATTTGGGTACATGTTTTGATATCAGATTTCAAATTAGATGGGGATATTTCTAAAGGATGTTTTATGCGATTTGGGAAAATGGAATGGTGGGAGTAAATAAGTATGTGATGAATTTTGAAATGGGATTAAAAAGGGATTTTGTCTTGGTTTTTTGTGAAAATGAAGTGGGACTTGTATTGAGATTGTTTCTAAATTTTTGAACATATGAGGGAGTTGCCCTATTTTCAAAATATTGTTTTCATGATGCCATCCCACACCTTGAGTTAATGGGTAATTAATAGAAAATGAAAATTTCTACGAGTGAGATGGCATGTCCGAACAATTTTTGAGTTAGAATACAGAGTTGATAAGAAAATTATGGTTCTGTTAGGAGTGATATGACTATAGCGGGATTCAATTTTAGATATGGAACCACAAGAGTGATATAGTTTATATGATGTGATGTGAAAAAATATATTATGTATTTATCTAATGTTAGTGTGACAATAGAATAAAATATGTTATGTAGCCTCCCATAGTGATAAGGGATGTTCAGAAACTCATGTGTTAATGGACTTCACTTGAAACCATAACAACTATCTATGGTTACAAGATGGGTTTTAGTATGTGATGATTTGATTCTAGAATGGTGTTAAAGATGATATTGTATAGGTTATAGTATGAGTAGAATTCTAACTTGGATCTAATGTAGTAATTCTATTGTTTATGGTATGAGGTGTATACTGTCATGGAGTTGAATCGGGAATGTGTTTATTTGAATGGAATGTTATATTTTTAGGTTCTTGTATTGTATAAGCAAAACCAAAACTATTTATATGTATTACATTCACATCCTAAAGACCCTTCCAACACTTAGTTTTGTTGATGTATTGCGGAATTCTACTTTTTCATTGGATTCACCACCTCACTGTATATACAAAAGGGGTTTCAATGTATATAAGAATAATTTAATATTTTATTTCAGGACATAGGTATTTCAGAGAAGTGGACAAATGATTATTTCTGTATTTCTTAGAGAAATAGAATTTATCCGGATGACTATGTGAGTTAGGCTAAAGGATGGGTATTTTATTACAATTTTTCATCAAATTGTACCCTCTAGTGAGAAAAAAATTATATATAACTATCAGTAATCCTTGTTTATATTTTTATACGCTGCTTTGTTTTTATGGATCTTTTAGATATATTTACTTCATACCATTAAGGATGGAGGGGACCCATAGGACCACCTATATTATGTCTACAAGTATATTTCTGATTCCAAATATTGGAAGGGTCAGGTAGAATTTTTTTGTATAATTTTTTCATGGTCTTTGGACATATTTAGAGGGTATAGTATACCAAAAACTATCATAGTCCCTAACCACTTGTTGGTATCCTTTTGAATATGGGGAAGTTCACATGAGGTCATATGGTAACACCACACACGTGTTTTTGGGTGATTTAGGATGAGGAATTACCAAATAGTATCAACTCATGTCTTGGGAAGAGATTGTGTTAGTTAAAAACAGAGTTAGGATACTGGGACCCGACAAGTAGATTGAGATAATGAATATCTAGTATGAAATAGGTTGAAACCAATGTTTATGTGGGTTTTATAGCTTCAGGACCAATCGTTCTAACATGAATAGAGTGTTGGATTAGACTAATAATCCCAATATGGGATGGATGGGTCTTAGGATGATTCAAAAGTCTAATCTCAAAGTTAGTAAGTGGTTTCTGAATCATAATAGTGGAAGGATTCGGGGATGATACACACACCTAAGAGAGATGTTTTTTTGAAATAATCCCCTCCATGTAGTCAATTATTAACTAAATAATCTTATAATATAATTGATTTTTTATAGAAAATATAATAAGGGTTTACTAGATAAATATGGAGATAAGGGTATTTGTTTTGTGATTGATTATCATGTAATTATTTAGAATCCATAGGTTTATTTTTTTTAGATGGTCATGTTTTGATAAATAAAAACACTATTTTAAGAAGGAAACCATATTTTAAAAATCCAACTCATTAAATTTCATAAAAATGTGGGAAATAATTTTGATTTTTTTCTCAGTAAATCACATGATGAACTAGTGAATTGAGATAATTGGGAATATAGTTTATTGATAAAATATAATGAAATTTGACTGAGAATTTGCATTTAAAAATGGTTTTGAATATGGGATTATTTCATTAGGAGAGTGAAAATAAATTCCGTCAACTTTAAATGATTTTGGATTTGGGTGAAACCATTTAATTCCTAGGGGATTATGGAAAACCCATGTGAGTTTTTATTGATGTAAAATGATTTAAATGGGTTTTAAAAATTAGTCGATGGAACCTATGAAAATTATATTTATTTGATTTTTATGTTATGGCTTCGAGTGAAGAAGATGATTGAATTATGTTCTTTCACTATAGGTTATATTTTATGGGACTACCATGTGTAATTGGTAGGTCTGGACCTATCTAGTCTAATGTGCCGAAAAGAAACTAGTAATTGAGTATGCTTGGGTTTCATGGTTTTAAGATGAGGATTAGGATGACCATTAGCATTTTTAGGTGAATATAGATGATATTTTGGTGGGTTTTAAGAGATATTTAGGCAATAGGGGTTTTATTTTCATACGGGCATGAGAGTCCTGATGTAGTTTTGGTGGTTTTACCAATCAAACCCCTTAATGAGTGATTTGATCATTTTATAGGTTGGTCCATTTGTTGTGTTTTTTAGGATTTTGGGGGTCCTACAACTTATTGTGCCATTCTTATATGAGATACATAGAGTGAAGAAAACCATTAATTTGAACTATCCATATATAGTAATTTCATAATGTTGGGTGATACAAAAGATTAGGAGAATTATCAGTTAAAAATCTAGTGTATGGGAATTGGAATGTGTTGTTGGGAACCATATTAGTGTTTGATGATCAATGATTTGTGTTAGGTGTTTAGGTGTTAAGTAGGTTTCTTAGGATTTGGTTTTAGAGTCTGAGATAGGTAGTGCTAGAATTGATCCATTTGATGAATGAAGAGGGTTATTTCATGGAGGAAAATTCATTGAGCTCTAAACCACATTCGGAGTATCATTTAGGATATGATTGATGTGGTTGGATGAACAAACTGGTAATTTTGGATGAAGGCCAATGTAACTAGGGTGGGTGTATGGAGTTATGAAACAAAATCAGGTTTGGGGTTCATATATGGAATATGATGAGTTAGTTATGAATTAGTGATCAAGGGAGGCCCAAGATGGTGTTTTTAGATTATTGGAAACAAGCTGAGGATGATAATCATTATGTTGGGGAGATTTAATGACCCACATCTTTTTGGGTCAAAAAACGTAGAGTAAATATGAATTTCTTATATTGTGGTGTTTTTTAGAACTAATGATGTGAATGATACAAAAAGGGCCTTAATATCAATAAAAAATGTTTTATATGTGTTTTGGGGCCTAATTAATACCTCTAGAGTTCGTGAGGATTTCATAAATGGTTTGGAGTGGTTTTCCTAATGAAAAATTTATCAACATGATATTAATAGTATGAACATAATCTCACAATATGAAATAATAATATAAATGTGGTTGTCCCCATGCTGGGAAAAGGTTTAATGGTGTGAAACCCTATTCAAACCATGAACTGATACAGAGAAGCGCCATTTTATCAGGGTGATCATGATATTTTTATCATGGTTATTTTTGGGAACCCACTTGGATTCCCTTATTCCTGGTTTCATGAATGGAAGGGGGAGATCCCATTTGGATCAGTAAATCACATATTTGGTTATCATTATACCAGATTTATATGTGGTTGTTCCTCACATCAATTTTTATTAGGATCTCCTCACTCTAATCTCTTTTTATTCCACCTTTGATGTTCTTTATTTTTATTCATCCAAATAGTTTTTCTGGATAATGATTTTGCTGGATCTTAGTCAAATATCCATCCATGATTGGGTTTTCATATGAGGCTCTTAGGGGATGTCACAAGAGGATCAAATTAAGATGATGTTCATAATTTTCCATAAGTTATGATACCAAGTGAGTTTACTTATGTGTTATGGTGTTTTAGGTGAAATTGGATATCAATTAGGAATTTTAATTTTTGGATTTTCCATGGATCAAGAACATGTTCACATCAAAAGGGTACCACACATTTATACACATGGTTTCATTACCATAGAGATTTCTATTGATTTCTGAGTCATTTAGGGTGAGTTGGGTATTCATTTTTAATTTAATTTTCTAATGAATTAAATTTTGTTCAATGATTAGATAGGTTCTCTAAATATTAGTGGTATTTTTTTGAGGAAGGTATGTATTTATCAATCATCGATTAATGTAGAAGGCCCTGTATTTTTTTGAGTATCTTGATTAACTAGTGATTTTATATTCATATAACTTCATTCGTATTGTTTTTTTATATTCTCCATTTTTTTGAGTTTCCCAATATGTTACTCATAGACTCATGTGGGCCTAAGAGTAAACATGGACCTTATTACCTTCTATATGGGTTGATGATGGATCCTAGGTCAAATATGTTCCAATAGACCTCCCAATACATAATTTGGTGGTGATTATTGATTTATAGAATAAAATGAATTCAATTATGAGAATAATATTATATAAAGGGATTATGAAAAAATGATTTTCTAAGGGAAAGAGGTAATTTGAAAATGGATTTTGAAAAAAATTTCAAAACAAATGAGTGTTTTCTGAAGTATTTTTATGGGACATTGGCCAAGGTACTAGTGTGAGTAAAACAAAAAGTGATGCCATTAAAAATTGTTTTATATAGAAATTTCAATATATATTAGATGAAATATTATAGGTATTATCTCTAGATAATTTTGGTCCATTTGAATGCATGAGGTTGATGTCTTATTTTGAAAATATAATGTACTTGTTTCTAGGCCATACCCAAAGTGACAGTGTAGTGGTTATAAAAGTATCATTTCAATGAGAGAGATGGATTGGTTGGCCATTACTTGAGTGAGAATATATGGTTTGATAGGTGGAAGTTGTGTAATTCATGAGTTATATTATTAGACCGGGTAGATATATTTTATGTGGGACCACTATGGGTGTTTTGGGGTCTAAGATTCTATGTGTGGTGGGATGTTATGGATTTCACCGCCATTAGTGAGATTGTTGTGGTATGTTGGGGAAGTATCCCCTCATAGTGGGAAGGGATGGTTAGATGATCATGTGAGATTGAACATGACTAAAGACCCTACCCAACTTCTCCATGTATAAGTTGGGATATAGAATATAATTATAGGATGTTATCATGGAACCAAATCAAGTATTGTATGGGTTATGGAATGAGGTGAATTCTTACATGGCACTGAAGCAGGTAATGCATTGTTTTTTTGTACATGGTGGATATTGACATGGTATTAAAGCAAGATTACATGAATGTTCATGGTGTGTTAGGTCTCAAAGTATGTTAGCTATAGGGGAATGACCAGACATATTTATATATATTTTACAAAAATGCATATTCATAGAATCGAAATATTATTTTTTGATGAATTTGGGATTTATAATGGGTCACTGAACTCACCCTACCCATATACATGACATCAGTTATGATGTAAATGGATTAAATTTAGTTATTTTTCTTAAGAAAAATTTATTTCATGTATATGGATACATGGTTCAGTCTATGGGAATTATTGGTAAAGGGCATGTTAGGATGACATTGTGTGTTGGGTCATAGGACATGTATTTTATTTTAGTTTTAGATTAACATGTATTGTAAAATATTATTTTACTATATATCATACCCATTATACAATTTTTATGTAATTATTTTCTTTTTTTATCCTTCATATACCTCGATTTAATTATTTCCATTGTTGACGGGGAGGACCAATTGGGATCCTAGTTTTTTTAAAGGGTATTTTAGGGTAGCTCAATATATATATGGGTTATGATGAGTTCTTTTAGAATCTGAGAATGAACCTTTGGATATTTATAGGAAAAAGTCTATACAAGGCAATCTTAGTCCCCCCCCACTAGTCGAAGCCTTTGACACACCTAGAAGAATTCCTAGGGTCATGGGAGACACTTCTTGAGCATCATTCAATTGCATATCATTCATGAAGTGTAATGATAATTAATATCTCAAAATTTGATTTATCCCAAAATGATGTTCATTATAGATTATCATATATTATATTGAAATATTAAGGTTTTCTTCAGTAGAATTTTTTAACAGGATACAGAATAAACCCATAAGGTCTAGAATGAGTTTGTTGTGATTGATGTCTCCAAATTATATACCAAATAGGGTTCCATGCACTATTTATTTGGTATAAAAGGAGTTCATGTTTCATATTTTGGTTTCCCTATACATATGGTTAACGGTATACATTTTATGATAACATTCATACATTGAAACATTTCTTACACAATTTTTGATACATAACTGATCAAGTGTTGGTTTTGTATATTTTTGATCATGTCATCAGGTACAGTTTAACTAATATATTATTTTTACTATTGTACAAAATGTATAAGTTTTTTTCTTATGACGATTCCTAAATTGTATATGTGATGTGATAATCTATTTGGATAAATGAAATGATATGTGATCATCCACTTATAAAAATGAAATATGATGTATTCATCGAAATGGTTATTATTAAATAGAATTGTAACACCCGAGACTTTTATAAGAAATATTTTGTTTTTATTTTATATAAATCATCAAAGGAATATTTCACTACAAACAATAGTAGCTTGTCTTGCTTTACACACAATTGTGACCTTCCTTGATAGCTTGTGTCTTACGCAATACCGAGTTTAACTAAACAATGATATGCTATTAAAATAATATTAAAACTAGCCATTACGAATAGTAATAAACACTTTTTGAAATTTTGAAATTTTTATATTTCAAAACGGACTTCATTTTTTGGATTCGGAATATCGAAATTAGCCTAGGGTGAAATTTTGGTATTTTTCTGAAAACTTTCAATTTTTGATGAATAGTGAAAACACTAGGTTACTATTTAAAAACCGAATTTTTTTTTAAATAATTATTTATTTTATTTAAATTTATTTTAGGTCAAAATTGATACATAATACCTATATAAGTTCAATTTAATTCATTGATGTCATTTTATAATAATTTTAGATATATAAATTTTTTTTCGAACTTTTCACCGTCTTTTACCCACCTCCTAGGAGAATTTGCAAATTTACATAAAACTTATTTTTACTACTTCTGTGAGTGGAATTTCAAAAATTCAAGAGACATTGTTGATGTCTGTATGTAAAATGTGTTTCAATGAGATGAAAGTAATTTTTGGTGAATAGTATCTTTTTACTTTTATTTACCACAGTTAAAAGTAAATAGGGTAATTAAGGGTAAAAATGATATTATTATTACCCTAACACATGTATTAATTCTATTGGATAAGTGTAATTCGACAAAAAACAACCTTAGGAATAATATATGACCATTTAGGCCAACTTTGATTATATTATGACATTTATTATTAATTTATCTAAAGAAGGGTTAAAATAGTTAAAATCAATGTTTAATATGTAAATAATTTTTAATATAGGTTCATACATAAGATAAATTAGACTATAAAAATTAATTAGAAAGATAAAAATATTTCATAAATAATGGTATTTTATTTTTAATTTTTAGACGTTAAATAATTTAATTTATTTATGACACAATGATGATGCAGTAATTATCTTATTAATGAAATATTGACATAATTGATGTTATAAATACCTAAATAAATGTAATTTGAGACTTTTCATTAATTACACTAATTTTATATGTTAATATGACATGTTATTATTGATCTAATTAACTTTTTTCGAACTAATCATTATGTTATGATTTTCAGAAAAATCAATTACTAAATAGTGTCAAAATTGACAAAAAATAGTTTTTATAACAAATATTATATTATTAATTGTTATTTTATTCCTAAAAATCTAAGGGTCGGCCAAATGACTTAGATAATGTTATATATATTAATACTAAACATCCTGGGGTTCGTTAGTCTTGTTATAGTGTGTTTATTAACCTTATAGTGTAAGAACACAAAAAGACACGGTAAAAGTAAAATTATCTAACTTAAAGCTAAATGTAAATGGTAAGGTTAAAATAGTAAACTAAACTTCTAAAAATTCTATTTTATGAGATGATTTAGACCCATCACCACCTTAGCTTCTAAATAAAACCATTTGGAGCTATTTAAAACCGAATATGGCTTTATAATAAAATAATATTTTTATTTTTTCCAAAGGGGCCCCTCTCCACCCTTATAAAAGGGAACCTCCTCCCTCTCTTACTCACACCACTTTGAGCCTTCAATCTCGGCCAACCCCTGCCAAGTTCTCCTCTCCACTTCCCTAGAAACATCTTAGAGGTCCTGGTCATCTTCAAAGACCAAATTTAGTTCCCTAAATGGAGGTCTCAAAGAAGCGCTTCAAAGAAGAGGTAATGTCCATTACCGATTCTTTCAACTCTATTTCTTCTTCCACTTCTTCTTCTTTAGTTGTTTAATTATTAATTAATAACATCAGTATCACTCATATACTGATATGTTATTATAAGTATGAAACAACCCTATTTCACTATCTATCCATCCTACGGAAAATGAAATCACCGCGCGTGCATAAATACGAAATACCGTCTCCACGCCATGGTGTAATCTATTTCCCACCACCACCTTACTTGGATAGGTATAATGGTGTATGGAATGAATATATATGATTATTGTAAAGTGATAATGATTCCGAAATAGTATACATACACTCCAATACAATTCCACGATCATGGGAATGACATCATCGCTCGTGCGTACGTATGGAATACCGTGTCCACAATGTGATGCGACTCGTTCTACATGATTTTCATTGCATAATGATTAAATAAATTAATTTAGTGAATAAATATTATATATATTACACTAATACCATTCTGGAAATGAGTTATCTAAAACCTAAAAAGAATAATAACAATTTATTCAACAAAACACGCATAAGAACCAAAAGTAATAAACACCCGAATAACAAGTAGCAATGAAAAGTTACTAATAATAAGCTAAGAATATGACAATATATGATATCATAACAAATAGTATGTTTATGGAATAAGTCAATGACATTATTTAAATCATTATATAGGATGTTCAGACACTTACGAAGCAAATCGGGCCTAATGTAAGTGAAATATCACAATCTTATTTTTATCCGAGATTGTTTATACTTTGGAATTTAATGGGGTGTATTTTATCATCCACATCCATTATTCCTTGATATGTAATATTATTTCCATCCACCTAAAATTTTTTAAATCCAATTTTACACTTTAGTGGGTTTTTAGTAAATGATATGAAAAGAATCTTTTGTCGTTTTTCGTAAGATGTACTTTTTGTCTTTTCCGACAAAAGTACAAGAAGAATGTTTTTTTAACTTATACGTAATGAATGGATTTGTAAAAAATTATTTCCAAGAAGCATCATTTAAAAGTTTTCATGTTTATTTTTAATCAACTTCTTTTAGTTTTGAATTGTATGACATGTTAAGAAAGGAAAAGTGTTTTTGAAGTAGGAAGGATATTTTCCTCAAGAATGGAGATCAAGTGTTTTATCAAAATTATTTTCCATATAAGATAATAAAGGGTTCTGTTTCAATCCCAATTATTACATTGTTTTGATTATGTTGTGATGGAATTATTTTTATGAATTCTTTTATCATATATGAATTTTTTTATGAGGTCACGATGTTTAAGAATCCCATTTTTATTACATGGTTTATGCTATGATGTATGGTTTATGATTTTGAGGCACACATAAGAATGGTATAATTATGAGATGGGTGGGAATTATATCTCCCTCCAATGAAATGTGTAAAGATTTTATATCTCAGGAGATAGACATGACTGGAATGGAAGGTTAAACAGGTTTAGTGAAACAGGACTGAAACAAGGAATGAACTGATTTTAGAAATGGACTTTGTCCACTAAGATAGTCTTGGAAATGAGTCTTGACTAATAAGAAATGATTTTCTATGATTATGTGTGTATGACACAAAACATCATGTTTTAAGTTATGATTATTGTGATTAAATTTCACTACCATGATTTATCCAATGTTATGAAATTATGATCTCTTTTGCAGGGTATGATTTCCAAAATGTTATGTTCTTATGAATATGATGTGATTGATATTTCTTTTGATTACCCTTACTGAGCATTTGAGATCACCATTTTGTATGTTTTCTTTCCCCAGGTCAGGAAGAAGGTTATTAAGTGAGATATTCCAAAAGTGACTATAGATATGCTGAAATAAATGGGAGATAGCGTAGACGCTTTATGAACCAGTTGTTTATGTTTCACAGTTTCTAAAGACACTATACATATATGGTCCTTTCAAGGTTTTTTTATATGTTGTAATAAGTGTACTTCAACTATGAAGTACTAAAAATGTATGTAAAGTATGGGTTGATATAGCTGATATTAGAGGAAAGGTATAGTCAACCTTTGGAAACTAGGTTGTGAAAGATTTAGTAATAATCCTAAGGATAAGGATAAGCATAGAACACAATCATAGTGTTTTAGAAATGTCCATGAATAACCTAGGATAAGACCTTAAGTGTGAAATTTTATTCTTGATTATGTGGTTTTCCTATTATAATTAGTGTTCCTCATACTATTATTCTTGGTTTTAGTCAATGGATGGATCCTGAAGGAACCATGTTAATGCGGAATGTGACGGGAAATGTAATGATTGTCCCCCTGAGCAACTAAACGTTATGGGGTCTGGAATGAAAAATATTATAGCCATGCTCACACAACTTTCTCAAGCTATGAATCATGCAAGAATTCCAAACGAGCAAATGAAGGAGCCACATTCTATTGAATCCTTCATGAGACAGCATCCACCTTCATTCAGTGGGTCTACTGATCCATTAGTTGCTGAACAATGGATCAGTACTACTGAAAATATTTTTTCAGTTCTTAATTGTTTTGAACATGATAAAGTCATCCTAGTAGTGTATTGTTTGGAAGGTGATGCTGATCAATGGTGGAATCTTATCAAGAATACGTGTCCAAGGGATGAAATTGAGTCCATGTAATGGGAAAAGTTTAAGAACTTATTTTTAAATAATTAATTCCCTCGTATTCTCTGAACAAAGATGGAGAAGGAGTTTCTTGAACTAAAGAAAAAGGATGATGAATCTGTTAGTACCTATGAAACAAATTTTACAGGACATGCAAGGTTCGCTTCTGGTATTATTATCCAACCTGAGAGTAAGATCGATCGATTCTTTAGTGTCTTAAAACCATTTCTTCGAAGGGCGTTAGCCATAAGAGACTTCAATGGCTACGAGGAAATAGTTCGATGTGCTCTCAAAGTTGAGATGGAGATTAGTGTAACCCATCAATCATATGGGTATGATAAGAAGAGGAAAATGGAATTCAAAGGAAAATCTAAAGAGCACACTGAAAAGAAGACGAGTTTTCCCATATGCTCAAAGTGTGGAAGGAAACATGGAGTGAGTTGTCTTAAAGGGAGAAGTAAATGTTTCAAATGTGGAAAGGAAGATCATCGGGAATTTGAATGCCGCAATGATAGGAAGATGATGTCTACTGATGCGAACAATGAAAAGGCTACACAGAGTGCACCTCCTACACTTCAATGTTATAAGTGCAGGGAAATGGGGCATTATTCCAATAAATGCCCTAATCCAAGGGTTGTTGATGATGATCGACGTCAAAAAACTATTAAGGCTAAAGACAAAGGAATGTCACATGCAATTTCTATCACCTATGTGGAGTATGATAACGAAGTGTTGAAAGGTACACATACCATCCTCTCTAATGTAGAAAATGTTTTATTTGATTCTGGATCCACCCATTCCATTATTTCTGAAGAATTTTATACGGGTATCACTGTATTACCTCAATAATTAGATGTTGAGTTAGCTGTGACAACCCCTAATGGCAGAACAGTCGCATCAAAAGTTTATAATTCTTCTCTGATTGAAGTTTGTGGGAAAGTGCTTCCTGCAAATATTGTGATCCTCACTATAGTGGAATTTTATGTGATTTTTGGAATAGATTGGATTTCTCTATATGGAGCTCATATCAATTTCCAATGAAGGGAAGTCACATTTCATATTCCATATCAATCTTTGATTGTCTATCGATGCAAGGATGAACATAACCTTCTGGGGGAAATTTATTAAATCTTATGGGTCTTGATTCCACTAAATTAAGGTTATTTATCTCAAATGGTTGGTGAGAAACTCACGATTAAGAATATGCCCATTGTACGGGAGTTTGATGATGTATTTCTAGAGGAATTGTCGGGTCTTCCACAAAATCATGAAGTTGAGTTTTCAATAGAACTCGTACTGGGTGATTTACCTATTTCAAAGAAACCTTATAGAATGGCCCCAATTGAGTTGCAAGAATTGAAGAAGGAACTCCAAGAGAATCTGGATAAGGGGTTCATACGCCCTAGTGCATCACCTTGGGGAGCACCTGTTCTGTTTGTTATGAAGAATTATGGATCAATGAGAATCTGCATTGATTATCGAGAACTTAACAAGATCACTATCAAGAAAAAATATCCTCTCCCACGCATTGATGACTTATTTGACCAACTAAGAGGAGATCAATAATTTTCCAAGATAGATCTTCATTCAGGGTATCATCAATTAAGGGTCAAAAGGGAGGATATACCAAAGACAGCTTTCTGTACAAGGTATGGACACTATTAATTTATAGTGATGCCATTTGGTCTTACTAATGCCCCTGCTATCTTCATGGATCTGATGAATAGAGTCTTTAGAGACTATCTTGATCAGTTTTTGGTTGTCTTTAGAGATGATATTCTTGTATAATCAAAGAGCAAGGAAGAACATGAAGATCACTTGGGAATTATATTTAAGACCCTAAGAAAGGAGAAGCTTTATGCCAAATTTAACAAGTGTGAATTTTGGCTTCAAAAAGTTTCATTTTTGGGTCACATAATATCAAAAGAGGGGATATATGTGGATCCAGCAAAAACATAGGTTATCAAAAGATCGTCGAGACCAGCAATAGTAACTGAGATCCAAAGTTTTCATGGTTTGGTTGGATATTATCGATGTTTTGTGAATTATTTTTCATGATTATCTAATCCACTCACCAGGTTGACTTGGAAATGAGTTAAGTTTTTTTGTAAGGAGGAATGTGGAGAGAATTTCAAGGAGTTGAATTGAAGGTTATCCCGTGCACCTGTGCTCACACTGCCTTGTAGTGGAGAAAGGTTTGTGATCTACATTGATTCATCCAAGAAGGTATTGGGTTGTGTTCTTATGCAAAACGATATGGTGATAGCTTAAGCCTCACTACAGTTGAAAATCCATGAGCAAAATTATCCAACTCATGATTTGGAGTTAGCTGCGGTAATCTTTGCATTAAAGATTTGGAGGCATTATCTTTATGGAGAAAGGTGTGACATTTATACTGATTATAAAAGTTTAAAGTATATTTTCACACAAAAGGAGCTGAATATGCGCCAAAGAAGATGGTTGGAGCTGATTAAGGATTACGACTGCTCAATTCATTACCACCCTGGGAATGAAAAAAAGGTGGCAGACGCATTAAGTCGACAAGACCATGCCAGTTTATCCATGATGAGGATAAAAAATGATCCAATATTTATGGATTTACAAAGGATGGATCTTTTAATTATAATGAAAGGGGAAAAATTGTATCTTTCTCAAATTAAGGTTCAAACATATATACCTATTAAGATTAAAGAGGCACAGAAAGAAGATGTAGAGTTACAAAAGAAGGTGAGAAATGTTCCTAAATTCAACCTTGATTGTGATGGGATAATAAAGTTCAGGAATCGTATTTGTGTTCCTCCAATCACCGAATTAAAGAAGGAGCTGCTGGATGAGGCTCATAGTTCTTCATTCTCTATTCATACTGGAAGCACGAATATGTATAGGGACTTGAAAGATTACTTCTGGTGGGATGGCATGAAAAGAGATGCTGCTGAATATGTCTCTCGATGATTGGTTTTTCATCAAGTTAAAGCTGAGAGACAGAAGTCTAAGGGGATGTTACAACCATTACCCATACCCGAATTGGAATGGGAGAACATCACTATGGACTTTGTCATAGGACTTCCTAAAAAATCCAAAGGAAATAATGCTATTTGGGTCATAGTTGATCATCTTACAATGTCTACACACTTCATTGCTATTAGAGAGGATTTCTCTCTGGATCATCTTGCCAGGATATATGTAAAGGAAGTGGTATGATTTCATGGAGTACCATGTTCTATTATATCTGATCGGGATCCAAGGGTTAACTCAATGTTCTGGCGATGTTTTCAGCATACTCTGGATACAAAGCTGAGTTTTAGCACTGCTTATAATCCTCAGACAGACGGTCATTCTTAGATGAAAATTCAAACTCTATAAGATATGTTGAGAGCTTGATCTATGGATTTCAAAGGTGGCTGGGATCAACACATACCTTTTGTGGAATTTTCTTATAATAATAGCTTTCACTCCAGTATTCAGATGGCTCCTTATGAATCTCTCTATGAAAAGAAATGCATGACTCCAACTTGCTGGGATGAAGTTGGGGAATGAAAGCTATTAGGATCTGATCTTATTGACGAGATGGCAGAAAAGGTCTGATCTATTCAACAACACATAAGAGAAGATCAGAGTGGACAAAAAAGTTATGCCGACAACCAAAGAAAAGACTTAGAGTTTGAAGTGGGTGATAAAGTGTTCTTACGAATATCTCCTTGGAAGAGAGTAATGAGATTTGGGATGAAGGGAAAGTTGAGCCCTAGGTATATCGGTCCTTTCAAAATAATAGATCTTTTTGGGAAGGTAGCTTACCGATTAGTCCTTCCACCGAATCTCTCTCAAGTTCATGATGTGTTCCATGTCTCTCTCCTGAGAAAGTACATACATGATCCTTCACATGTACTCAGCTCAGATGTTGTACCGTTGGAACAAGATCATTCTTATGAAGAATAACCGACAGAGATTCTTGATCACAGTGAAAAAGTCCTACAGAACAATACCACTCACTTGGTGAAAGTTTTATTGAGGAACCACCAATTAGAAGAAGCTACATTGTAGCTTGAGGTTATGATGATGGAGAGGTATCCTCATCTGTTTGTTACCAGTGACGAATTTTGAGGGTGAAATTCATTTTAAGGGGGGTAGAATGTAACACCCGAGACTTTTATAGGAAATATTTTGTTTTTATTTTATATAATTCATCAAAGGAATCATTCACTACACACAACACTAGCTTGGCTTTCTTTACAAGCAATTGTGACCTTCCTTGATAGCATGCGTCGTACACAATACTGAGTTTCATTAAACAACGATATGCTATTAAAATAATATTAAAACTAGCCATTATGAATAGTAATAAACACTTTTTGAAAATTTTTAATTTTTATTTTTCAAAACGGACTTCATTTTCGGATTAACAATATCGAAATTAGCCTTGGGTGAAATTGTGGTATTTTTATGAAAACATTCAATTTTTTATGAATAGTGGAAACACTGGGTTACTATTTAAAAGCCGACTTTTTATTTAAATAATTATTTATTTTATTTAAATTTATTTTAGGTCGAAATTTATACATAATACCTATATAAGTTCAATCCAATTCATTGATGTCATTTTATAATAATTTTAGATATATAAAAATTTTATCGAACTTTTCACCGTCTTTTACCCACCTCCTAAGAGAATTTGTAAATTTAAATAAAATTTAATTTTACTGCTTCTTTGAGTGGAATTTAAAAAATATGAGACACACGGTTGTTGTTAGTAAGTAAAATGTGGTTCAATGAGATGAAAATAATTTTTGGTGAATAGTAACTTTTTTACTTTTATTTACCACGGTTAAAAGTAAATAGGGTAATTAAGGGTAAAAATGGTATTATTATTACCCTAACACATGTCCTAATTCTATTCGATAAGTTTAATTCGACAAAAAACAACCTTAGGAATAAAATATGACCATTTAGGCCCACTTTTATTAGATTAGGACATTTATTATTAATTTATTTAAAGAAGGGTTAAAATAGTTAAAATCAAAGTTTAATAAGTAAATAATTTTTAATATAGGGATATACATAAGATAAATTCGACTATAAATATTAATTAGAAAGATAAAAATATTTACTACATAATGGTATTTTATTTTTAATTTTTAGACGTTAAATATTTTAATTTATTTATGACACAAAAATGATGCAATAATTATCTTATTAATGAAATATTGACATAATTGATGTTATAAATACCAAAATAAATGTAATTTTTGACTTTTAATGCATTACCCTAATTATATAGGTTAATATGAAATGTTATTATTGATTTAATTAACTTTTTTAGAACAAATAATTCTGTTATAAGTTTCAAAAAAATCAATTACTATATAGTGTCAAAATTGACATAAAATAGTTTTTAAAACATATATTATATTATTAGTTGTTATTTTATTCCTAAAAATCTATGGTTCGTTCAAATGACTTAGATAAGGTTATATATATTAATTATAAACAACTTGGGGTTCGTTTGGCTGGTTATAGTAATTTTATTAACCTTATAGTGTAAGAACACAAAAAGACATGGTAACAGTACAATTATCTAACTTAAAGTTAAATCTAAATGATAAGGTTAAAATAGTAACCTAAACTTGTCCAAATTCTATTTTATGAGAGTATTTAGATCCATCCCCACCTTAGCTTCGAAATAAATCAATTTGGAGCTATATAAAACCGAATGTGGCTTTATAATAAAATAAATGTTTTCGTTTTTCCAAAGGTTCCCCTCTCCTCCCATATAAAAGGGCACCTCCTACCTCTCTTCCTCACACCACTTTGAGCCTTCAATATCGGCCAACCCCTGCCAATTTCTCCTCTAAACTTCCCTAGAAACATCCTATAGGTCTTTGTATTCTTAAAAGACAAATTTTAGTGCCCTAAATGGAGGTCTCAAAGAAGCGCTTCAAAGAAGAGGTAATGTCCGTTACAGATTCTTTCAACTTTATTTCTTCTTACACTTCTTCTTCTTTAGTTGCTTCATTATGAATTAATAAAATAAGTATCAATAATATACTGATATGTTATTATATGTATGAAACAACCATATTTCACCATCTATCCATCCTACAGAAAACGAAATCACCGCATGTGTGTACATACGGAATACCATCTCCACACCGTGGTGTAATCTATTTTCCACCACCACCTTACTTGGATGAGTATAATGGTGTAAGGAATGAATATATATTATTATTTTAAAGTTATATTGATTTGTAAATAGTATACATACACTCCAATACAATTCCACGATCATGGGAACGATATCATCGCTCGTGCGTACGTACAGAATACTGTCTCCACGATGTGATGTGACTCGTTCTACATGATTTTCATTGCATAATAATTACATAAATGAATTGAGTGAATAAATATGATATATATTACACTAATACCATTCTAGAAATGAGTTTTCTATAACCTAAAAATAATAATAAGAATTTATTCGACAAAGCACGCATAAGAACAAAAAGTAATAAACACTCGAATAACAAGTAGCAATGAAATATAACTAATACTAAGCTAAGAATATGACAATATATGATATCATAACTATTAGTATTATTTTTGAATAAGTCAATGACCATATTTAAATCATTATACTGAAGTTGAGGACACTTACGAAGAAAATCGGACCTAAGGTAAGGGAAATATCACAATCTCATTTTTATCCGACATTGTTTATAATTTGGAATTTAATGGGGTGTATTTTATCATCCACATACCTGTTTCCTCAATATTTAATATTATTTCCATCCACCTAAAATTTTTCAAATCCAATTTTACCCTTCGGTGAGTTTTTAGTAAAAGATATGAATGAAATCTTTTTTCGTTTTTCGTATGATGTACTTTTTGACTTTTCCGACAAAAGTACGAGAAGAATGTTTTTTAAACTTATACGGCATGAATGGATTTTTAAAACATTATTTCCAAGAATATTCCTTTACAAGTTTTAAATATTATTTTTAATCAACTTCTTTTATTTTGTAATTGTATGACCTATTAAGAAAGGAAAATTGTTTTTGATGTAGAAAGGATATTGTCCTCAAGAATAGAGTTCAAGTGTTTTATCAAAATTATTTTCCATCTACGATAATAAAGGGTTCTGTTTCTATCCCAATTATTACATTAATTTGATTATGTTGTGATGGAATTATTTTTATGAATTCCTTTATCTTATATGATTTTTTTTATGATGTCATGATGTTTATGAATCCCATTTTTATTACAAGGGTTATGCTATGATGTATGGTTTATGATTTTGTGGAACACATAATAATGGTATCATTATGAGATGGGTGGGACCTATATCTCCCTCCAATGCATTGGGTAATGATTTTATATCTCTTGAGATAGATGTGGCTGGAACGGAAGGTTAAACTGGTTTAGTGAAACAGGATTGAAACGAGGAAAAAACTCGGTTCAGAAATGGACTTTGTCCACTAAGATAGTCATGGAAATGAGTCTTGACTAATAAGAAATTATTCTCTATGATTATGTGTGAATTCCACAAATCTTCATGTTTTAAGATATTATTATTGTGATTACGTTTCACTACCATGATTTATCCCATGTTATGAAATTATGATCTCTTTTGCAGGTTAAGATTTCCAAAATGTTATGTTCTTATGAATATGATGTTATTGGTATTTCTTTTTTTTACCCTTACTGAGCATTTGAGCACAGCCTTTTGTATGTTTTCTTTCCCTAGGTCAGGAAGAAGGTTATTATGTAAGATATTCCAAAAGTTACTATAGATATGATGAAATTAATGGGAGACAGTGTAGACGCTTTATGAACTAGTTGTTTATGTTCCCCAGTTTCTAAAAACACTATAGCTATATGGTCCTTTCATGGTTTTGTTATATGTTGTAATAAGTGTACCTCAATGTTGAATTACTAACAATGTATGTAAGGTATGGGTCGTTATAATATTAATCATGAAAAATTTAGTAACTATAAAGTATGATGATTCTCTATGTCTTGTGGTTTCTCTTTGTCTTAGATGACATGATCATATGACGATGTATACTTAAAAATGATGCAACTAGTTGAAATATGTATCGAGATACATGTGTTCGATGCATATAATGATATATCCTTTAATATATTGAGTATCATTGAGGCTTTTCTAGTGGCTATTCCTTTCATATACTTATGAATTTTGGAATTCATAATTTTTCCAAATAAATAATGGGCCAGTAATTGAAACATTGTGATTGGGTGAATAAGGGTCTTGTTTATGAAACATTTAGAGTCTCCCAAAGGTTTTTTGAGGATATTAAAAATATGTTCTTTATATAATTTTACATGTCATAACATATGATATAACATGTAGTGAAAATTATTGGTATCTTTTCCAAAATGATTATTAGAAATATCCAAAAAGGGGTTTGGAAATAGTTTCCAGATATGTTTCATTTTTATGACATATAGTTAATGAGTTCTAAATCTATGAGGATTTAGTGTATGTAGAATAATTTTTGAATTGGGTACCAAAGGAACCACTACATCGTGGTAGTTTTGACCTTGTCTTGGTTTACATTATGTTACACCAAAATAAGGTGATTGTCACTATGTCTATGTGTATGTGCATGTGATTAGGGTAATATGTGATATCATACAAGATTGCATATTCTCTTTTTCAAAATGATTTCATGTTTCGTTATTCATCATGTGATATGATATTAAAGAGTTTTAACAATCATTATGACAATTATACTAAATATATATAGGGATATTTAATTATATTACATTTAGTGAAACATAAAAATAATATATGGATGGAAATTTCATTCATTTATACATATACAAATTAGTTCAATCCTATTTCCCAATGGTGGTGATATTTATAAAACATCAAGCTGAGTCTCTCCCATAACTCATTTTCTCCCACCACTAACTAATGTTTTGGATGTCCTTGTTGTTAAGTGTTGTCCTACCAGAGTATCATGTAACTCCAATGATCCATGGATACGTCTATTGAAAATATCACTTCATTTTCTTCTTAGTAATCTCAATCAAAAATTTGTTGGAAAATTCAAAATTCAAGATCAAATTGTGTAAGGTACACAATTATTTTCCATAATTTATATTCATAGAGTTGTATAGATGTATTCAAGGTTTTATTAGGTTTAAGAGTGATCTAGTACTATGTTTGGATGTATGAAATCCTTATGAAACCTGAAAAATGTATTAAATTCCCATATTTATAATTTTTTCTTCTCTAAGTCCTCCATCAATGATAAATACATCATTTATACTATATTTAATGAGTGGTCATCGCACAATGTCTCCATAACTAGACACATAATATATGTAAATGTATACCCAATATTGGTTATATTGTTAGCATCATTATATAAAATCATTATGTTCTCATCAAGCCAAACTGTATGCAAATGATTATCGAATATGACTCATTAATCTCTGATAATAAAAATTATATGTAAATTATGGAGGGTGGGTGACTACTCTTTAAATGGTTCAAAATTTACTACATTCAATGGAATGGGATTCCTGAAAAAGAATGAAACATCCTCTAAAATGATTTCCATCTCCCCCTTAAGAATAAGAAATGTTTATGTTTCATCCATTACTCAACCAATTCAACAATTAAATCCTGATAAATAGAAATAAAGACATACATGGAGAACTTGTAAAGTATTTAGTGTTGTAAATAAATAATTATGACACTCAATTGTGAATCATCATGATGATTATGTCATCCCATGATCAAGAGTTTTCAAAGAGTATGACCTTAAAATATGTCACATCATTCATGTTTATGTTGGGTATATAGATTAACCTTCTACATGCTTATATATATGATTTATATATATTTGTGTAATATCATTTTATATAATGAGATTCAACTTATAAAAATTCATACTAGTGTGTAACAAATTTGTATGGTATTACATGTTAATATGGTTTAAAAACTTATAGTATACTCATTAAACATTGTTTTTTATTCATAAAAAAATAAACAAATATTTTTTTAGAAAATCCATAAAACCATGATTAATAATGTCAAGTAATAAAAAATGGACCACATGAACTATTAATATATATGTCTAAAATCATTGGAAAATGAATATGATTTTGACCATAATAAAAAATATATTTTACATCTCAAGGATGTTACCCACTCACATGGCTAGTCTATCTCATTGTGTAAGAAATTATACATTATCATCTATTATAGTCACAACCTATTCTAGTACAATTTTTTTCGAGTGAATTCATAAATAATAAGATATTAAAAGATTATTCTATGGATATACCTAGAGAATTATAGCCATTAGTAATAGTTTTATGGTGTTACATTGGATCTAAGAACTGTTCCCATGATAATTGAATATATAAAAATTGTATGATAACATGTGTATATGGATATTGAGCACACGAATGTCACTAGAAGCACACTAACACTACTATAGTAAAACTACAACCACACAAACAGTAAAACAAATAAGAGTATCATTGAATGTTGGGAAATAACATAAACTTCCTTTATGTATATAATATGGTACAATAGATTATTTGAATTTTTTAAAAATCTTTTCCATGGCTTTTTGGAAATATTTTCCATATTGAAACTACATCTTAAGAATCTCTTAATCATACATTACTCTTCTAAATTGTACTTCACAAAGTGATAACTTGATTCATATATTAATATACTAATATAAAACATTCAAAATCCATTTAGTTCTCCATTAATTCTCCCCAAAATGTTCATTATCATGTTATCAAAAGTCATTATATAATAAAAATCATCAAACATTTATCACAAATAATTTGTATCAGATATTCACATAAATCCTGGTTTTCAAAATTAATAACTTCAAAGAACACCTATATATGTTTTCCATCTTGGATAATATTATATAATGAAATATATATTTTAGAGCAAAATTAAAATTGAATGATTATTCAAAATAAGAATTTTATAAAAACAAATTAGTACAAGGATTGAGGATCAATTTCTTTATCAAGGACTCATCATTGCACTTATGGTTCATGTTACAAGAAACATTTTTACCATATTATCGATGATAATAATGGAGTTGTATTAATGTATGAAAAATTATATTTTTCTTTATAACACATTGGAATAATTTCTGGAATATTTATTGAGTTAGGCGGTGAGTCAGCATGGGATTCTAAGACCCATAGGGCCCTATTGTTGGTATAATAAGGTTATTAAATATATTATATAACTTATGTGTTGTTTTTATAAAATAATGGAATATAACCTAGATGGTGTTTCATATGGGAATAAATAATTCCATTTCATATGTAATGTAAGATTTTCCATATGCATGATATAATATTTTTATAATCGGTTGTTTTGTTTAAGATCAGTTGTGGGTGGAATAATAAGGAAACCAAAAAATAAATAAATAAATTAGTTAAAAATTATCAAGATTCTCATATTTATCCAATTTAAACCTAAATAGGGTGTAATTTTTGTTTTAACTACATAACCCAAGATAATGGTGGTGACCGTGGAGGATATCATACACTAGATGGCTGTGGGGTTCTGGATCAGTGATTAGTTTCCATGATGTCTGGATTCATCAATAATTTCATTAAATATAACCAATTTTGATGAAAAATAAATAATTCTTCATTAGAAATAGATAAAATTTCATGTTAGGAGATTTATTTTTTTGATCAGTCCCAATTATTTGATTCTCCAAATTGAATGAAAATTTGTTCTATTAAAAAATAAGTTGATAAATCGATTATTGATTTACAGATTATTATATAAAATAATGGAATTATAATTTGATTATAAAGTGGTTGATATTTAAATTTTTATACAACTATAATTGTATTATAGGTAAATCAATCAAGTAAATCCTGAAAATGGCCGATGATCTATTCCTAACCTTTTTTATTTCATTATTTTCACCCAAATCTCATTGAACAGTTATCATAATCATTTCAATTGAAAGGTGGATCAAATGTATCCCAAAAATGACCATTATACAATCAATCATTATCATAATGAATCATTTATTTAGGTTTGGATTCAATATAGAAGGCATGATTGAGGAGAAAGGATGATTATATAATATTTGGAGTTGGATCAAGTGCTTTTTGTATGTGGTTTGGCATTGATGAAATGCATTGTAATTGTAGGATTTTATTAGTGGATGTGTGGGTAAAATTGAAACATTGATTATGGATTAGGGGTATTCAAAATGAGATATAAAATATAAGGAAAATTTCGTTGATTAACTAGTGGATGTGGTGATATGGGGAATGCTACATGAGTTTTTCTATCTATTTCTGAAAACCAGACATATAAATCATGTAGTTCATTAGAAAAAACATCATGAGGATCCCCTGAAAGGATAAATAGGGTTTACATATACAATATAATATTTCACATAGTGTTACATTCCACACACTTTTTGGCCCTTGACTGATGACCCATATTCCACCCCTAAGGTATATTGTCTTAGACACAACCAGGGAACACAATAAAAATGAACATGGGCATGGAAATATTACATGGGAATTTCTAGAGGACATGGCATGGAAATGGACTTAGGGATGAATGGTTTATAAGTTTCATGTAATGTATTCCATATATATTCCATGTACTCCATCTAGGCTAGGATGAATCTGATGTTCCCCTTAATCTAGTAATGTAATAATAGGGTATGTTCACTAAATCCATATCTATGAGGGTATAATGAGGAATCCTTTCATGAGAATAAGATGAATGATCCCTTTTATGGGTTAGTTTTTGATAATCTAAGGTATCCCTCCATGTCTAAAGGGGTGTGACCCTATATCATTCTCCCACATATTATGTCAGGTACCCATTATCGACATTCGGGACGTGTGAAACCCATCCTTGTGTGTTCCACCAAATTGGGTATGGTATCCTCTAGAGGCCCTGGATGTGATCCCCTATATGTGTATTGAAATCCCTTATGTTCTAGTGTGATCTTAATTATTGAATATCCCAATGGATATGAAATCTCAAATGAGTGAAATCAGTATTTGTAGGACCCAAGGAGCGAGTTCACTTAAAAGATAATTACCATGAATACTCCAATGGAATCCATGTCCTGTAGTGAGATTATGATGTTGTTTTGAGACACAATGTAAATATTGAGTATATATGGGTTGTTATCATCCTTTGTTATGAGCAATCTCTCATGATGATATATGTTTAGTTATTTTGGTGTGTCCTACTGGGTATATTTATAATCACCCTAATATGGTTTCAGACTGCACGTGTTATGTCTTATGTAGATGAAATAACTTTCAATAGAGTCCTAGGAGGACCAAGAGAAGGTGGATCATAGTGGAAGTGTACAGACCAAGGATGATTCTATGAGTTATGTCATGGTACAAGTCCCATTTTTAGTAGCAGGTTGGACTCCTTTCATTTGTTAGTGGGACTGTATTCGAACATTTTTCAATCTCATACATGATTTTTCCTCTAATGAGGGATAGTTTTTGAAATGGAAATTTGGTAACAAATGTTTCTTTGTTTTAGGCATTATTTTAGTGTTTGGAGATGGTGGTGTTGATATAGGTACCTAAAGTTAATTCCACCCATGTGTGAGATATACATAATCAATGTTAGTGGCTATCCCCAAGACTATTGGAGATGTGATTATGGTGTCACGCTCAGCTTACCCCCTGACCATTCGGGTTATAATGTTTTGTTTTGTGACAATGTGGTATTATAGCTGCTCAAATTAGAACTAGATTTTAGAGATAGTATAGGAATGAGATTTTGTTTGGTAACATGGGAAAAAATGTTAAAGTGCCATAATTTTGGCTCTATGGAAAGGGGGCCATGTGATGGTGTGGCTGCAATATATCTACTTAATAAGACTCTATTATATTTATTGTTTTCTAAGGGAATATATTCCCTGGTTGATGGGAAGACATCAATACATTCATAATATAGGAGTGATTTTTTGATTCCATTTCCTCATTGAGATAGGTCACCATATATTCTCTTTGACCATAATTATTTTGACCTTGTAGTATTCCTCAATAATAAAATCAAACTTTTATTCTATTGTATCATTTTAATGATGATCTTCTTAGTGTTTAGGATTTCTTTAGGTTCTTGTGAAAGAGGTGGTACCTATTAGTCGGTTTTCTGTATTTCTAACACAATTTGAGAATCACGTTTCTCCAATAGTACCAAGAGATATTTTTACAAGAAAATCATTAAAAAATGTTCTATATGATGATACACCATAGGTCTTGGTTTGAGATTGACCCAAAAGAAATAAAGTATTGTCTGGAGTATGTTTTCTGATTTTACCCCATGTTAGGACCCCTGTAAAATAGATTGTAGCCTTAGTGGAGAGACTTACATATAGATCTATAAAGAGATAGTGAATTTTGGAGATTTAGATAAATGAAAAGAAATATCAACATTGGAAAAACATACAGTGACTCTTAAGAGAATATTTTTACCCCGAGATATTGAGGGAAGTGCATATTCGGGGGATTCTAGAACTCTACAAAGTAAACTTGTCAGTATTAGTGTATACATCAATCCTTTGTAACCTCTCATGGTTATCTATAGACATAGTTCATGATACATAATTCCATGCTTAGACCATGAAACATGGACTTCAATGATATATCTATGATGGTGTGGTATATATATTCATCCTTCTTATGCTGGGGTGATATGGTGTGCCATTTTTTTGGAGATATTTCTTGCCGAACAGTCTCTAATAGTTGGTACTGGATATGGGAACACTATAGATGGAACTTCAATAGATGGTATTTGATGAAAGATATAGAGTTAAGGGTTTTTGAGATGTTTCTAAAGGTAATATTAGGACTGAGGATCTTCCATCAAGAGTTCTGAGTGTGGTTCCTGTCAACCAAGGGGGAGGCTATGCGACTACTATGATGGGAGAGGAAATATCTTGTTGGATTTTCTGACCTACCATGCAACTGGGTGGGAGAAATTTACAGAACACCTAAAAAGAGGTAGTGATTGGATAATTTAGGTACAATTGGTGTAAAAATGGTATAAGGTAATGGAGAGAAATATGAGGTGGTGGAATTATTTATCTGTTTCCACCATCACCACAGGTGGTATCCTAGCGATGAGGGAAGCTATAGGAAGTGGAGCTTTATGACTGAAGGGATTCAAGGATGATTTTCGGTATAATATGTGCCTTAAATATTTTTTAAGAAATATTGGTATAAACAGTAGAAATATACTATTTCCATGAAACATCCATTGTTTATGAGCTATAGATTCTAGTGTAGGCATTGGCTCAAAACATCCATTTAAATACACCAACATGGGGAAATTCATCAACCACAAAATTATTCCAATAGTGTTACCTAACACATAGAGGACATACTTTCATATGTAAAATTTACATGTCCATGATGAGGTTGTAACACCCCAAGCTTCCATGGTACGCTTCTCTTTGAATAATGTGATAGCGTGTGTTGTACGCAACACCGAGCTCTAACACACCATAACCAATCAAACTACCTGTTATGAATAGTAATACCTACTTTTTGAAAATATAAATGTTTTATTTTTTAAAAATGGACTTCATTTTTGGATTCGGAATATCGAATTTATCCTAAGGTGAAATTTTGCTACTTTTCGGATAACTTTAATATTTTGATGAATAGTGAAAATTACTAAATTTTAATAAAAATCAACTTTTTTAATCAAAATAATTAATAGTGATAAGTTATTAATTTTAGTGGTTTTAAAGTATATTTAGAATATATTTTAATCATTTAATATAATTTTGGTCATTGGACATATATATACAATTAAACCGGACATAAACAAGTGTCAATCTTTTGATAGTTATTATCTCTTAAAAACCCGCTTTTTGTTTTAACAACGAGAATTAATTTTAAATTAATTTCTGCCACTTCTGTGTTTTGAATTTGGAAAAATGGATTCCATACATTGAATCAGGATGTTCATATAGTGTAAATTGTTGTTTTTTATTTATTGACATTTTGAATAATTACTTCGGTAAATATTTTATTTACCATGGTTAAGGATAAATCCGGTAAATAAGGGTTAAAAAAATTATATTATAATAATACTAAATTACCATAAAACGTGTCCTAGACTTATTGGTTGATACATGTTCGACCACAGGCATTTTTGGGTCGATTTTGGGACCCCATGGAGCCACTTTTAGGTGATAGGGACACTTTATTTTAATTATGTTAAAATGAATACAAAAATGACACAAGCATATATCTTTTAGAAAAAAACATTTTTGATAGGGTTATATATATTGGATTTTAGACTATAAATATTCATTAGAAAGATAAAACTATTTTTCAAATAATGATATTTTATTTATAATTTTTAAATATTAAATAATTTAATTAATTAATGACAAAATGATGATGCAGTAATTAGAATAATAGTGAAAATTTAAAATAATTGATATTAGAAATTCCAGAATAAATATAATTTGAGACTTTTAATGAATTAAAATAATTTTCTAGGATAATATGACATATTGGGATTGATTTAATTAACTTTTATCGAAGTAATAATTCTGTTATGAGTTTCACAAAAATCAACTATTGAATAGTGTGAAAATTGACATAAAAGACTTTTTAAAACAAATATTATATTATTAATTGATATTAAATTCCTAAAAATATAGGGTTCGCCCAAGAGACTTATATCATGATATGTGTATCATTAATGGATCATTTGGGGGCCTCTTGGATGTATATAGTAAGTTTATTAACCATATAATATAAAAATACAAAGAAATATTGTAATAGTGAAACTAATTAACTTAGAGTTAATACTTAAAGATAAGGTTAATATAAGTACCCAAACATGTATAAATTATATTGGTTGAATGGTTTTAGAACTATACCAACCTTAACATTTAAATAATCAAATTTTGAGCTATTAGAAACCGAATATGAATTTATTATAAATTAATATTTCTAGGTTTTCCAAAGGTGCCCCTCACCCCTCTTATAAAAGGGCACTCCTCCTTCTCATTTATTCAAACATTACAAGCCTTTTAGTTCGGCCAAAATCTTCCCAAATACTCTCCCAACCTACCTCATGACAACCTAGAAGTCTTAGTTTGATTAGAAAACAAACCTATGGAGCCCTTTGGATCAAATCAAAAGGAAGAACCTGAAGAAGAGGTAATGTTTTCACCGCCCCTTTTCAAGTTCCTTTCTTCTTCCACTTCTTCATTCATTGTTATTAACATTATAAAATAATAACTCAATTATCTTATATATACTGTGATTTTATTATAAATATTGTACAACCATATTCAGTATTCTATCCACCATTTTAATAACGTGTCACCATACATGCGTACGTACAGCTTACCGTCTCCACGTCGTGGTGTAATTGTTATTCAATATGTTATTATTTGTATGGGTATAATAATTATGTGTTAATGATGTAAATAATAAATATAACATTTTAATGATTCTGTATATAAGATATACCATCCATTTATATATTATTTTAATATCAAAAGAATGATATTGTCGCTCGTGCGTACGTACGGACTACCGTCTCCACGAACGCGATGAGATTCATTTTCCATCGTATCCATTCAAGTATAATTATCATTTGATGATTTAAAAATGATCTTTAAGGACATGATATCCTTCTTGATATTAATAATATAAATCCTATCCATTACAAACATGGCTTACGTAACAAAACATATAAAAGAAAACGAGTAAGTTAACACCCGGAACAACGATAATACTAAGATATTATTAACAAATAAATGTTAAAAGTTCATATATGATATCATATGAATGTATATGATTCTTGTATAATTTAATAACAATTATTTCACCATTATAAAGGAGTTTAACCTACCCAATCCAAGGAAAAGTACAAGGTAAGGGTTTATTTTGCAATCTCTTCATTATCCGAGGTTGTATATACGTAATAATCTACTGGGATCTCTTTATAATCCACATCCATGTTTCTTAAAAATGTATTTCAAAACATTTTTACTATTTAAAAGAATATGTTTAAAAGTCATTTATATCCTTTTTTGACTTTTTATAAGAGTTTTATACAGGAATATTTTCGTCGTGTTCCAAACAAGGTGTGTTTAAGCTTTTCGACAGACTTAAGGTAAGAATGTTTTTTTAACTTATACGGCGGGTGCATATATTTTCCGCCGTTATAAAATCATCGAAGCTTACCTTACAAGAATATAAGAATATTTTCATGTAGTATTTTTTATTTTATAAATATATGACTCTTAAATGATTTCAAAATAGAAAGATACATTTCTCTAAAAAGAGTTTTGATTTCATCTATGACAACATCCTTTGATGGATTTTATGCTTATTTGAAGTTGATTTATTATGATACAAAACATCTATATTGTATGGAATCTTTTGTGATATTTTTGACTTTGGATGTGATATTTTTATACCATTCATGGTTTATGGTGAAAGTATTGACATTTCATATGCTAGTTTTAATATGAATGTGTATGTTTAAACCTTTTCATATGGGAATGCATTGGACTTAATATGTGATGGGTGGAGCTTGCTATAGCTCCTTGATGCATCGGTAGGTCTCATGAGACAAACTAGTGTCTTGGAACAAGGCCTTGACAAAATCTTATTTGTAGTCTGGGCACGAGGCCTTGACTATGTGGTTCTGATAGTCTGGCATTATGCATTCCATCATTATAAAAGTGGTTATTGATATTGCATGTGATTATTCGATTAGTAGAATATCCATGTGAATAAGAAAATGGAACTATTTCATTTTATTTTTGCCATACATTGTTGAAGTTCAAGTTTAAAAGGATTTTGTTTCAGTTATACATTTCCTTAAATGTTTATTATTATTTATGAAAGTTTCCGCTATATTGTTATCCTTACTGGTAATTTGAGATCACCCCTTTTCTATGTTTTATTTTTCCCAGGAAGTGAAGAAAGAAATTATGAATGACCTGCAGGGATATAATGTTGGTATATGAGTGTGGATTATGGAGAAAATATGTTTTTGTATTAGTTTTTCACATTATAATGTAATTTAAGACTTATGAATATATATTGTGTTTCCAAGGCTTCTAAACCAATCGGTCTTTTGATATTTGATCTTTCTTGTGATCATGCCAATGTTATGTAATAATGCACTGACTCTAGGTAACTGGGGTCGGGGTGTTACAGTTGGTATCAGAGGAAGTTTAGTACAAAACTTGGAAGCTAGATTTAGATAAAATCTTATTAGAGCACATAGACCTAAGATGAACTTTGAGGATTAGTATAGAAGATCTTCATAGAATTTTGGTATTGTAGAGATTTTGTGAGTTTTCTGAGCAATACATCTCTGTCTGGATACGATCATGTAGAGGCGGCTCTGGCACAGATGTACCTAGGGCTAAAACCCGAAAACACCGCTTTGAGCTAGACTCGAACGGGAACTGGTGCACGACAATGGGCCTTGCTGCACTCTTGGTTACAACACTTCTGGGGGATATGCTTAAGATAACTCTCATTTTCTTTACAAAACATTATGAATGGTTTATGAGTATATACTTCCTCAAAGATTTTTTTTAAGATTATGGATTATATCCATAAATAGTTCAATTTATGTTAAGTGTTTTATAAGTATGGGATTATGTATTTTGATTCATAAACTGATCGAGGTTATGCCATTGTATTGAAATGGAAACTAGTAGAAGAAATGGAAACCGTATCAATGCACGCACTCCATGTAGGGATTGCCCTCCTGCTCAAGATAATTATAGTGGAGCTAGTGATGCAACTGGTGCCGATCAGCTAATCACCATACTGGGACAACTCACTCAGGTTATGAATAATAACCTTACCCGTATGGAGCACCCTGGTCCGTAGTGTGGAGGATCAATGTTAGATCGATTCATGAGGATAAAACCACCAACGTTCTATGGGAGTACAAATCCCTTAGTAGCTGAGCAATGGATATTTTCCCTAGAGAAAATATTTCAGTCTTTGGGGAGTAGTGAAAGGGAAAAAGTTATCATGGTAGTTTACTGCCTCACTGGAGATGCTGATCAATGGTGGTCATTGATTCAAAATATGAAGGAAGATGTTGAAGTATCAAATATGGAATGGTGGGAGTTCAATGATCTGTTTTTAGAAAAATACTTTCCTCGCGACAATCGAGAAGACATGGAAGGACAATTTTTAAGTTCGAGACAAAAGGAGGATGAGAATGTCATAAAGTATGAGGCTAAATTTACAAGGTTAGCAACGTATGTTGGAGATTATATACGTAACCCAAGAAGTAAGATTTATCATTTCATTGATGGGTTAAAACCATTTCTCTGTTGAGCATTAGTCTCACAATACTTTTCATAGTACGAAGACATTGTCTCATGTGCTATCAAGACCGAAAATGAATTCTCTAATTCTTATGACTTTAAAGAAAAGCATGAGAAGAAGAGACATGCTGATCAATCTGGGAATGGAAATAAGGGGATGAAGGGAAAGGTTGAATATCCATTCTGTGGTAAATGTGGTAAGAAACACCCTGGTACATGCTTGAAGGGAACATGAGTCTGTTACAAGTGTGGGGAAAAAGGCCACCAAGCTCGTGATTGCAAGGGGAAGATGGAAGCTACCAATGTTCAGTGCTATAATTGCAGGGATATGGGGCATTATGCAAATGAATGTCCTAAGCGTCAGGAGAACATATCTCAGAAAAGGCCAAGGGATCATGGCCAAGCTTATGCTATCACTACTGCTGAGGTAGAAGCTCCGAAAGACATGGTGGTAGGTAATTTAATGGTTTCCTCAAGTTTAGAAAATGCATTATTTGATTCTGGATCATCACATTGTTTCATATCTTCCCAGTTTTCTAATAAAATTAGATGTTTCCAATTTGATTTAATAAGGGATTGGTCAGTTAAAACTCCTAAGGGAAGTATCATTGCAATAATGATTTGTGAATCAGTCCCCATTAGAGCACATAAATGTTCTTTATCTGCTGATCTCGACGTCATACCTATGATTGATTTTGATATAATCCTCGGTATAGACTGGCTTTGGACTATGATGCGAAGATTTATTGTAAGAAGAAACAGGTTACGATTCTTGATGATGATGATAAGGAACACCTTATCTTTAGAGCATAATCGTCACCACCAAATTATTATTTAGATCGACCACCAGTAGCTCAACTAAATTCAATTATTGGGGAGGAAGAGAATGAAATAACTATGGGTGAGGAAAGGAATTTTCAAATAGAGGATTTACCTGTTGTGAATGAATTTGTAGATCTATTTCCAGAAGATTTACCTGGACATCCTCCAGAACGAGAAGTTGAGTTTTCCATTGATTTAATTCCTGGATCAAGGCCTATATCAAAGACCCCTTAAAGAATGTCCAATGTAGAATTAGTTGAACTAAAGAAACAACTAGAATAATTGAGTAATAAGGGATTTATTAGCCCTAGTGTTTCTCCATGGGGAGCCCCTGTTATTTTTGTTAAAAAGAAAGACGGATCTATGAGGTTATGTATCGACTACAGGGAGATCAATGCTATAACAATAAAGAACAAGTATCCCCAACCACGCATTGATCATTTATTTGACCAACTGCATGGATCTCAATACTTTTCCAAGATTGACCTTCGATCTGGATACCAACAGTTGTGTGTGAAGACGTAAGACATTCCGAAGACAGCATTTCGAACCAGGTACGGGCATTACGAGTTTACTATAATGCCTTTTGGATTGACTAATGCACCCTCTGTATTCATGGATTTGATGAATAGAGTTTTCGAGGAGTATCTTGATGAATTTCTGGTGGTATTTATTGATTATATCTTGGTATAATCCAAAATCTACGAAGATCATGAAAATCACTTGCGCATTATCTTGAAGACTCTGAAAAGAGATGAAGTATATGGGAAGTTTAGCAAGTGTGAATTCTGAATTCAGGAGATTTATTTTCTTGTCCATATTGTATCTAAAGATGAAATCTATGTTGATCCTTCTATGACCAAAGCAATCCATGAATGGCCAACACCTACGAATATAACTTAGGTACGTAGTTTTATTGGTTTAGCAGTTTATTATCAACGTTTCGTCCAGAAATTTTCCCGATTGGCTAACCCATTAACGAAGCTCACACGTAAAGGGGATAAATTTTTTTGGGAAAAAGAGTTTGAAGAATGTTTCGAATAACTGAAGAGAAGATTAGTCAATGCTCCTATATTGACTCTACCATCGGGGAATGATGGGTTCGTTATTTATATTGATGCATTGAAGAAAGGACTTGGTTGTGTCCTTATGCAGAATGATAGAGTTATTTCCTATGAATCACGACAGTTGAAAAATCATGAAAAAAACTATCCTACTCGTGATATCGAGTTTGTAGCTTTGATCTTTGCTTTGAAGATATGGAGGCACTACCTCTATGGTGAAAAATGTGAGATTTAAACTGATCACAAGAGTTTGAAGTATATTTTCTCACAAAAAGAACTCAACATGAGGCAAAGGAGATGGCTTGAATTATTCAAGGATTATGATTGCACGATAAACTACCACCCGGGGAAGGCAAACAATGTGGCAGATGCTTTGAGCAGAAAAGATCATCGTGTTTTGAACAATATGAGAATTGAAAGGGATCCAATTTTCATGGATCTAGTGAAGATGGACATTGGAATAACCAGTGAAGGAGAAAAATAAATGATTTTTCAAATGGTTGCCAAACCATATTTACTAGAAGGGATTAAGTGTTCTCAGTCTGATGATGGATAATTTCAAATGAATATTAAAGTTATTAATGATGGGAGATTGAGAGATTTTGTGTATGAAAATGGAATTTTGAAATTCAGGAAGAGGCTTTGTGTTCCTGATATACCTGATATAAAAAGGGAATTGTTGGATGATTCTCATAGTTCCAATTTCTATATACACCCTGGGAGCACCAAAATGTATAAGGATTTGAAGGAACATTTTTTGTGGGACAATATGAAGAGGGAGATTGCTGATTTTCTGTCAAGATTTATGATTTGTCAACAAGTGAAGGCTGGAAGGCAACACCCTGGAAGAGTCATGCAACCTCTTCCCATACCAGAGTGGAAATGGGACAATATTATGATGGACTTTGTCATGAGGCTACCAAAGACGCCTAGAAGGAATGATGCAATATCAGTTATTATTGGCCGTCTTACCAAGTCAGCACATTTTCTTGCTATAAGAGAAGATCTAACACTGGAATGTCTAGCAAGACTATATATTAGTGAAGTTGTGAGACTTCATAGAGTACCCCTATCGATTGTTTCTGATCGTGATCCCCGTTTTACTTCAAGATTCTGGAAGATTCTTCAGAAATCCCTGGATACTGAACATCATTTGAGGACTGCCTACCACCCTCAGACATACAGACAATCAGAACGGACTATTCAAACCATAGAAGACATGTTGAGATGCTGCTCACTTGACATTCAGGGTATGTGGGATCAGTATTTACCTCTGGTAGAATTTTCCTATAACAATAGGTTCCATTCAAGTATTCAGATGGAACCATATGAAGCGTTATACGGAAAGAGATGTCGCACACCAACCTGTTGGGATGACGATGGTGAAATAAAACTTATAGGTCTATAACTAGTGGAGGAAACAATAGAAAAGGTGGAGGTAATCCAAAATCACATCAAAGCAGCTCAAAGTAGGTAGAAGAGCTATGGCGATAATCGAAGGAAGGATTTAGAATTTCAAGTCGGTGATCATGTTTTCCTGAAGGTATCTCCATGGAAGGGATTCACACATTTTGGTAAGAAAGGTAAATTGAGTCCCATGTACATCGGACCTTTTGAAATTCTAGAATGAATTGGGGTTGTAGCTTACCGATTGGCAATACTGCCAAGTCCCTCCAAAGTTCACAATGTGTTCCACGTATCTCTGTTGAAGAAATACATGCCTGACCGAATGCATGTACTCACCATTGAGGAGTTAGAACTAGAACCCGATCTGTCTTATTGTGAAGAGCCTGTCAGTATTCTTGATATGCGAGAACAAGTACTGAGAAACCGGATGATGCGTCTGGTAAATATTTTGTGGAGAAACCATAAGATGGAAGATGCAACGTGGGAACCTGAGGAACTTATGATGAAGAACCACCCGAGTCTTTTCATGCGATAATATTCTAGAAATTTAGAGGAAGAAATTATTTGAAGTAGGGGAGAATGTAACACCCCAAGCTTCCTCGATACGCTTCTATTTGAATAATGTTATAGCGTGTGTTGTACGCAACACCGAGCTCTAACACACCATAACCAATCAAACTAGCCGTTATGAATAGTAATACCAACTTTTTGAAATTATATATATTTAATTTTTTAAAAATGGACTTAATTTTTGGATTCGGAATATCAAATTTATCCTAAGGTGAAATTTTGGTACTTTTCGGATAACTTTAATATTTTGATGAATAGTGAAAATTACTAAATTTTAATTAAAAACAACTTTTTTAATCAAAATAATTAAAAGTGATATATTATTAATTTGAGTGGTTTTAGATTATATTTAGATTATATTTTTACCATTTAATATAATTTTGTTCATTAGACATAATTTTACAATTAAACCGGACATAAACAAGTGTCAATCTTTTGATATTTATTATCTCTTAAAAACACTCTTTTTGTTTTAACAACAGAAATTAATTTTAAATTAATTTCTGCCACTTCTGTGTTTTGAATTTGGAAAAATCTATTCCATATTTAGAATCAGGATGTTCAAATTGGGTAAATTGGTAACTTTTATTTTTAGACATTTTGAATAATTACTTCGGTAAATATTTTATTTAACATGGTTAAGGGTAAATCCGATAAATAAGGGTAAAACAAATAATATTATAATAATACTAAATTACCCTAAAACGTGTCCTATCCTTATTGGTTGATACATGTTCGACAATAGTCATCTTTGGGTCGATTTTGGGACCCCATGGAGCAACTTTTAGGTGATAGGGACACTTTATTTTAATTATGTTAAAATGAATACAAAAATGACACAATCATATATCTTTTAGAAAAACAATTTTTACATAGGGTTATATATGTTATATTTTCCAATATATATATTAATTAGAAAGATAAAACTATTTCATAAATAATGATATTTTATTTATAATTTTTAGAGATTAAATAATTTAATTTATTTATGACACAATGATGATGTAGTAATTACCATAACAGTGATAATTTAAAATAATTGATATTATAAATACCCATATAAATATAATATGAGACTTTTAATGAATTAAAATAATTTTATAGGATAATATGACATATTAGGATTTATTTAATTAACTTTTATCGAAGTAATAATTCTGTTATGAGTTTCACAAAATTCAACTATTGAATAGTTTCAAAATTGACATAAAAGAGTTTTTAAAACAAATATTATATTATTAATTGATATTAAATTCCTAAAAATCTAAAGTTCTGCCAAGAGACTTATATCATGATAGGTGTATCATTAATGGACCATTTGGGGGTCTCTTGGATGTATATAGTATGTTTATTAACCATATAATATAAAAATACAAAGAGACATTGTAAAAGTTAAACTAATTAACTTAGAGTTAATACTTAAAGATAAGGTTAATATAAGTACCCAAACCTGTCTAAATTATATTGGTTTAATGGGTTTAGACATATCCCCACCTTAAAATTTAAATAATCAACTTTGGAGCCACTACAAACCGAATATGAATTTATTATAAATTAATATTTCTAGCTTTTCCAAAGGTTCCCCTCACCACTCTTATAAAAGGGAACTTCTCCTTCTCATTTCATCACTCCTTCAAAGCCTTTTGGTTCGGCCAAACTCTGCCCAAATACTCTCCCAAAGTCCCTAACTACATCCTAGAGGCCTTAGTTTGATCATAAAGCCAACCTAAGGAGCCCTTTTGGTCAAATCGAAAGGAAGAACCCAAAGAAGAGGTAATGTTTTCACCACCCCTTTTCAAGTTCCATTCTTCTTCCACTTATTCATTCATTTTTATTACCATTAAAAAATAATAACTCCAGTATATTATATATACTATGATTTTATTATAAATATGGTACAATATTCAGTATTCTATCCACCCTTTGAATAACATGTCACCATACGTGCGTACGTACGACTTACCGTCTCCACGTCGTGGTGTAATTGTTATTCAATATATTATTATTTTGATGGGTATAATAATGATGTGTAACTCATGTAAATAATAAATATAACATGTTAATGATTTTGTATATATTATATAACAACAATTTATATATTATTTTAATATCAGAAGAATGATATTGTCGCTCGTACGTACGTACGGACTACAGTCTCCACGAACGCGATGAGATTCATTATTGATCATATCAATTGAAGTATAATTATCATTTTATGATTTAAAAATGATGTTTAAGGACATGATATCATTCTGGATATGAATAATATACAAACTATCCATTACAAACATGGCTTACATAACAAAACATATAAAAGAAAATGAGTATGTTAACTCCCGAAACAACGATAATAATAAGATATTATTAACAAATCAATGTTAAAAGATCATATATGATATCATATGAATGTATATGATTCTTGTATAATTTAATAACAATTATTTCACCATTAGACAGGAGGTTAACCTACCCCCAACCAAGTAAAAGTACAAGGTAAGGGTTTATTTTTCATTCTCTTCATTATCCGAGGTTGTTTATACGTAATAATCTACTGGGATCTCTTTATCATCCACATCCATGTTTCTTAAAAGTATTTCAAAACATTTTTACTATTTAAAAGAATATGGGTAAAAGTCATTTATACCCTTGTTTGACTTTTTATAAGAGTTTTATAAAGGAATATTTTCGTCGTTTTCCAAACAAGGTGCTTTTTAACCTTTTCGACAGAATTATGGTAAGAATGATTTTTTAACTTATACGGCGGGTGCAGCTATTTTCCGCCGTTATAAAATCGTCGAAGCTTACCTTACAAGCTTATAAGAATATTTTCAATGATAATGTTTTATTTTATAAATATATGACTCTTAAATTACTTAAAAATAAAAAGATATGTTTCTCTAAAAAGAGTTTTGATTTCATCTATGACAATATCCTTTGATGGATTTTATTCTTGTTTGAAGTTGATTTATTATGATACAAAACTTCTATATTGTATGGAAGGTTTTGTGATATGTTTGACTGTGGATGTGCTATTTTTATACCATTCATGGTTTATGGTGAAAGTATTGACATTTTGTATGCTAGTATTAATACAAATGTGTATGTTTAAACCTTTTCATATGGGAATGAATTGGACTTAATATGTGATGGGTGGAGCCTGCAATAGCTCCTCGATGCATCGGTAGGTCTAAGGAGACAAAATAGTGTCTTGGAACAAGGCCTTGACAAAATCTTATTGGTAGTCTTGGCACGAGGCCTTGGCTATGTGGTTAAGATAGTCTGGCATTATGCATTCCATCATTATGAAAGTGGTTGTTGATATTGCATGTGATTATTCAATTAGTAGAATATCCATGTGAATAAGTTAATGGAATTATTTCATTTTATTTTTTCCATTCTATGTTGAAGTTCAAGTTTAAAAGGCGTTTTCTTTAGTTATACATTTCCTTAAATGTTTATTCTTATTTATGAAAGTTTCCGCTATATTGTTATCCTTACTGGGCATTTGAGCTCACCCCTTTTCTATGATTTATTTTTCCCTGAAAGTGAAGAAGTAAATTATGAATGACCTTCATGGATATTATGTGGGGATATGAGTGTGGAAATGGAGACAATATGTTGTTTTATTATTTTTTCACTTTATGATGTAATTTAAGAATTATGAATATATCTAGTGTTTCCAAGGTTACTAATCCAATCGGTCATTCGAGATTTGATCATTCTTGTGATCATGCCAATGTTATGTAATAATGTACCAACTCTAGGTAACTGGGGTCGGGGCGTTACAGAGGTCTTATGAATTCATTCTTCGTATGGACTGACTCTCCATATTTCATGAATAAACTGTCTATTTTTTGTGGAGGATACGATGTGTATGAGTTGATAGGGAATGTTTTAACATTATTGGTGAGAAGGATTCCTAGATACAGTTGGATGGATTCATACATAGGATATTACAACATATTAATAACTAGTTGTATTTTATTACCCATGGAGAAGTAGATACTATAATCTTTTAGTTTCATATAGTAGTGGCAGAGCTAGGTAACATCTTCTTCGAGGATGTGATAGGATTAAATTTAATTGATATATTTAATTCTATATAGAACTATAACCAAGTATGACCCCGATTTTTCCGCCAACATACTGGAAAACCCCCATTGATCTTCAATATATGAAGGTCTAGTTGGGGGATTTCCATAGAAATGTATTTTTGGGAACTTTTGTGACTCCCTTTATTTCCTCAGTTTTGTTTGACAAGAATTCAATTGATTGTTTGAGGTTATATATTAATTAATTTCATGTAAATATGGTGAACATAAAGAGAAGTTATACACATTCAACAATCGATGAACTCTTCGAAAAGATGAAGTGGGTTAGATGGTTCTTGAATGCTGACCTCATGACAGGATATAACCATCTATGAGTTCCATAGGAGGATATACTAAATATGACATTCTCATGTCTCTAATTTCACTACAAGTATTTGATTATGACCTTAATTATTAATAAGTCTCAAAAGGTGTTCATTGGTATTATGATTTAGATCATTAATCCCTTATTGGACTGGTTTAGGGTGGAATTAATCAATAATATCCTTGTGTACAAGGCATTATAAGATGTAAAAATGGAAAATTTGAGGATTGTTATAGATATAATCTAAGAGAACCAACATTAGGGAAATTTCCCAGATAGGAAATTATTTATTTGATAGGTCCAATTACTCAATCATGTTATCTCAGAAGAGGATATAATAGTGGAACCAAAAAATGTTGAGACAATTTTAACACCCATGAGTGTAAATAATGTGAAGATATTTATTGGGTTGGAAAAGAATTATTGGATATTGGTGCCTTCATTATATATAATTTCTTCACCCATTAATTCCTCGAACAGAAAAGTGAAACCCTTCATGTTGAAAGAGATGTTCAAATATACTTTTTGAGTGTTTTGGTTGACGTTGATACATACCCTCAGCATATGACTGCCAATATTGGTTGTTGAGTGTGTGGTGTTTTATCATACCTCTATAAGGGGGCTTTAATGTGTTTTAATTCATATGAAGAATGTGAAACTACCTTCTAGGAGTGTTGTTTATCATATAATTTGTCCACAAGATTCATAAGTATGTTCATTCTCAAAAACATGTTAACATGAAGTAGATGTGATGACTATATTTTCTATAGGATTATGACTTTGTGATAGTACATAATCTTAAAAAGTGAAGTGTGGTTGAAGATGATCTCAATAGAATATATTGTTCATTGTTTAAGAGAATGGAATCAGATTGGTTGGTTTCATTGTATTTTCCCTTAGTGTTTGGCCAAGGTGAAAATTACATTCAATTGTTGCATGTTACACCTCCACTTATTAATAATGTCAGGGAATCTCAACATAGAGTTATTAAATTCATGACCCAACATCGAAGTTATTCACTGGACATGCTTCTGATTAATTTTTTGATGGTGGGGAGAACATCATCCTTTTCCAAGGATGGACGATGGCACCAGTGAATCTATATGAGGATGTACTAATGAAGTTCCACACACCACCTTAATAGTATTTCAATGAGTTAAAAATATATACAAGGACCTTAAACTATTGGAAGTTGATGTTATATCCACACCTCTATACCAGGAGTTTAGATGAACAGTTGGAATATAGTCTTATCCACCAGTCCATACCAATGATTTCTGAAAACCATTGGTATATGTCAACCTATACTATTTTTTAAAAAAATTATTGGTTTGGGGATGAGAAATTTTATCAATGGAATCCCATCATCCCCTCACCACTAATGATACTTAATCCTCTCTACACCAATTGGCGACCTCCCCTCTCTTCTCCTTGGAGATATCCACTTATTCATAGATTTTTTTATTTTTTTATTCTTAAACATCAAATAGGTGAGTTCCAAATACATTATCTATTCTTCAAGGCCTCATTATCATTTTTATATATCATAACATAACTGATATCTTTTTAGGTAATGATTCTTCCCGAATCATTAAAAATATATATTTTAGATTTTTTGTAATATTATGTCATAATAAATGTTATTGTAGTAGACAAATATGTTTTTAATATAGTTATTTTCTAATATTACAATAACCAAATATAATTTTTTATGTGTAATATATATTAATTAATTAATTAAATATTTATTATATTAATTTTTTAGTTTTATTAATTTATTCGATGGTAATAATAATAATATTTAAATGGAATCATTCTCAATATTGAATTATCAAAATTTATGTATAATTAATTTCAATATAGCAGTATGTATTAGTAGTTTTCTATTCCAAGTATTATATATTGTCTAGGTCATTACTAATATACATCAATTATAAAATACATCATCTCAAATTATTTTTTTGCATACCTATTAGTATGGTTAGATGAATTTGACATTAAAATTGGTAACTGGTTTATTTTATTAGAAATGATATGCATACATGTGATACTAAATCATGTCTTGATGCTATTATGACTTATTTTTGGTAATTTTTTTTTTACTTTATTAAAATGACCTTGGAGGGGGAAAAACAAATAAAACAAAGGGGGCATAAAAAATTAAAACCCATGAGAATCTATAGGAATAATGTCAACCCCCTTTAATGGAAGAAACAACATACAAGAAAAACACTTAATAGAATCATCAAGAGGATCCTTGGATGTGAGGTAGTCAATTGCTCTATTTCCTTCACGCCACGTGTCGGTATTCCCCATTCCACTATCAATCATCTTCTTAATTTTCCGGATGTGATACATGATAGGCCATGGAGTATATATTGTACCCAGAATAGATTTGTGGATGATTTTGGAGTATGTCTCCAAAGATGATAAAGAAATTTTGTTCCTCCTACAAAGCTCAAGACCAGCCACCAATGCACAAGATTCATCTTGTAAATAGATTCTACTCCCAATGAATGCTGAGAATGTAATAATAATATATCACTAAGAGTCCCACCCCACGAAAAACCCACACATGACCCCCGAAGACCATGAACCATTGACATAGACTTTCAACCTATTGCTATGTAAGTTTTATATGAGCCACCGTCCGAAAACGAGGGTGTAGGAAGAGAAACCTAATTAGGGCCTATAATTGGATGTAAGGAGGGGGAAGAGTACCAATTGGGAAAAACATAAGAAAAATAATCAATTAGGTACTTTACTCTGGTGACAATGGTTCTACCATAAGAGGATCTTCCCTCAAATATTTCATTATTCCTAGATTTCCATAGACAGCAGCAGCCAGCTGAGATAATGATCATGTGGGCTTTTAAGATCTGAGGTGATTCTCCATAGACCCAGTAGTCAGGGAGACTCTCTCTGAATGGTCCACTATGAGGCTGAACAATAAAGACATTAGGGGAGGTCCATACCCCACTCACCCACTTCCCCTCATATAAGAGATGGAGAATGGATTCCTCCTTCTAGTTGTTGTAACTACTACACCAGGGAAACATGATGATACTGAATCATTTAATGTTTTCATATGTTGGGATAGATATATTGTTTATGTGACAGAATACAATTTTATATGTGGTAGGGATCTTTTGACACCAAACCACTTCTCTCTAGTAAATAGGTCCAGTCGGGGCACACACCAATTTTCAATAATCCTTAACGAAAATGGTTCCAGATGCTTCTCCTATAAAAATACAGACATCGGGGGTATTAGAGAGCTCGATGAGATCAAACAACAGCCCCTGGCACCTATCCAAGATAGCATGGATCATCATAAAATGATATATAACATGATAGAAGGTAAAGTCATGATTGGGAATTCCTGAAAATCCTAACTTATCACCATCCTAGTTTTGGAACCAATATATTATCTCACCATAACCAATGATCCAACGGGAATAACAGTCAAGTAAGGGGATGTGCAGTTGAACTATAAACTATAGGTAGGAATCACAACCCAACAAAAGCCCTTGAATGTACTTATATTTTCTACCCATGAACCAGCCCCATTGGAATTTTCATTCCAAAGTGGACCATGCAATTTTTTCATGAAATCCATGCATAGTATCTACAACCCCTCTTACACAAACACCACCTTCTTTAATGGAGTGAGCAATCCTACTCCAGGTTGTCCAGTGATGTTTACCCTTTACATTGGAATCCCAGATAATGGAGGTCATCATCATTTCCAAATGAGAAATAGTTGACTAAATAACCTTGGATGCAGAAAAAATATGAATAGGAATAGATGATAAAACACTATTAACAAGTGTGAGCCACCCTCTGAAGTAAAGAATGTGTTTTTTCTATTTATGGATCATATTGATGAATTTTACAACCATCTTGTTGAATAAATTCCCAAAAGGGAATCCCAAAGAGAGAGTTTCACTGAGGTACTCTATCAAAATGCCTTGTCTCTTGATTCCTAAGAAAACATCAATGGCTCACACTCTCCTATTAACGAAATAGTTTGGAAGAAAAACACTCTATTTTTCAACACTCACCAACTTTTCACCCCATTTTCTGTATACCTTAATGACCTCCTTGATGCCATGAATTTAATTCTTGCTCCATTCTAAAAAATATAAATCAAATATAAGAGTTATAAGGGAGGGTGATGGACTTTTTTCATTCTTGAGTAAATTTTTTCCATGTTAATGAAAAATGTATTTATTTGGATTTGGTTCATATAAAAAATATGTAGTTTTTTTAAATAAAATATCATTATAAATACATATGTATTTAATTGGATTATGTGATTGTTGGTTATAATGCCATGCCTTATATTTGGTTGGGTTCATTAGTGGTATGCATTAGATAATGAATAATTCATTTATCATATAATTTTTCTATCAATCTATTTTAATGATTTGATGAAATTCATTTTAAATTGGTATTTTTATTATATTATTTGGAATTTTTTTTAGACATTTGGTAGTAAATTTTGTCTTTATGGTATTGTTAATGTTTCCATGATAAACAAATATGCAGAAAAGAGGATTTGTCATGTAGTGTGGGAAATTTTTATGTTATTTCATAAGTGAGGATAAAATTGAAAGTTTTGAAAAGTGGGGAGAAATGACTCATGTATTAAATTCATTTGGTTTTAACATAATTTTATTATTTTGAATCATATGTATTAGGAAATTATTTAATTAATTATTCTAGTAATTGTATTTGAATATATTATGGGATTATGAAATTATTCATTAAATATTTTATTTTAATATTTTAATGATTAAAATTTATGTAGATATATTTTCTATTTAATATTGTGGTAAATTATTGAATATTTATTTTCTAATTAATAACTTTTTTTAAATATTCACCCAATACATCTACCCTGTTTAATAGTATATACTCATTATTTATTATTCAATGATTTTAAAATAATATTGGTTGAAATGAATTTTGAAATTATTTTTCTCTAAATTGATATTAATATAATTTTTTCTGTAATATATTTTATAGAAGATATATGGATCATACTGATAAGATATCAATTTAGTTTGAATAGAATTAGTATTTTTTAGATTCTTCATTTAAAAAATATTCAGTTCGTGGTCTTACATGTTTTTTCTGTTATAATTGTTTTTTAAGATCTTGGTTATGTCATGAATAATTTAAATACCATAATAAAGATGTATTCCAATAACAATTATGTTCGGTATCACAATAGAAATGTGATACAATATTTTAATGTTGATAAATGAAATGAATGTAGCATTATGGGGAATTTGATATTCGATAAGTGTCTATTTTCAAAACATCATGAGAAAAAAAAATACTAATTAACGAAGATAATGAAATCCATTAATAGGCGGAAAATAATAAAAATGAAGATTTTTAAAAAGTGAAATAATTATTAGATTATTCCAGGACTCAAACATTTCGTGTATATACTAACATGAAAAATTAAAATTTTAAGGTCAATATATACAAGAAAACCCATTTATGGAATTAATGATACCACCAAGGACTATATTGTAAAAAATTTTAAGGAAATAATCCATGATAATATATATTCTCTCAAATGATTCTATGTAAATAAAGTTAATTAATGTGATAGTATTTTTTATAAATAAAATTAATGCTTCCTCTAAATATTGCTGTTTATTATTGGAGAAACAAATAGACCAAAATGACTATAATTATTGTGGTATATCTCGGTGAAAGGAAAATGATGATGGGACACTATATCAAGTACCATAATAGGTAATTTGGTACATTAAATTGCTTATTAGGAGTCCAAATATATTCATATCTACGAAAATATCATAAAATAAATGATGGCCTGATTCTAAGACAATTACAGAAAATGATGAGTAAGTTTTTCTTATAGATGGATTAGCATGAAATAAATTTGTTGCATGAAATATTTATTTTTCTTGTAAGGTGTGTAATTTTTTGTTTGTTATGTTATGTGATCATATTAATCTGTTTTGTTAGATACATACTTCTCAGACCATGTATATAATTTTTATTCACATTTATAATATTGATTTGTGGATATGTATGAATAAACCATTTCTATTTATTATTATACTAATATATGGATATTTTAATCATGGAAATTATATATATGAATACTTGGAACATTTAATAAAAAGAACTGAGAAACTTTGGGATGTGGTTGTGTTCTAATTTCACGATTTTTGGAAAAATACATTTCATATGCTTGTTGTACTTATATGGGAAAAAACTTATTTCCCTCCATATAAAATGATTACTTGATTGATCATGAAAGAAAACTATCCACTCAGGTTTTTATGAATAATAAATGATCAGGAAGTCTTAAATATCATCATATTTTTAGTTTCATGGGTAATCAATGATTCTTCCCAATGGTTCATCCCTATATGAAGAATTCAGGGAGGATTGATTATATGATTAAAAACTAAAAATAAACGTCAATCATTTCTAGGAATTGATGTTATTAATGAATTGGATGATGTTATATTTTTTATTTGTGAATGGTTAAATGAAATCTAAAAAGATGAAGAACGTTTTAATTTAATCCACTCAAAATTGGAAAAATAAAATTTATATTTTTCAAGTTGACATATTTGCCAATAGATTTTCGGTGTCATTATATATACATAATTAAAATTGAACAAAATATATGGGAAATGATTATTTCAATTATTATAAATATTAATTGGATTAAAAAGGATTACTTAAGAGCTTGGTGTGAATTTTTTGATTGGATTATTAGAAAATAATTTAATCGTATGTGTAATGTTGAAAACAAGTGGAAAGTTCAATATTCTTATTATATGATAACATATTTAGAGAATTTTTATTGTTCTTATTATATTGGAGTAAGTGTCTTAGTACCAAAATTTTGTAAATTGATTACATGTACAATTGATGAATTGAATATTAATAAAATATCATATTATATACTTTTTATTATTTTATATTACATTATTAAAACAATGTCCTAGAGTATATGTTGAATTTATATGGTCATAATAGTTCCCCAGTATGATGAAAAAATTTAAATTCCATGATGACACTGAGAAATACAGTTCTATGATTGGATATTATTATATGATAAGGCACGTAGAACTAAACTATCTAGTGCGAGAACTCATAAGAGGATGAGACATCTCCTCATTAATTTCATACATGGTAATCTAAAGGACCCGATATTATAAGAACAAACCTACCAATATGAATTCTTCATGTTTTGGAGTCATCATATATTTGTTTCTAAAAAAATTTAATTGTCCTTATACCTTAATTTTATCGTTAATGCATGTAATAAATAACACACAATGATTTAATAACCAAAAAGGTCACATTGTATGTTGGAGGGAAGTAGGGTATATTTGTTGTGTAACGAACTCCATGTTCATAATGGATAGCTCAAGGAAGGATTTTCACCTTCAATATTAATGAAACGTGATATCATTACCATTTTATTATAATATAATTATCATTGTTAATTACATGGTCATGGTGTGACAATGTTTTAAATTTAGATTGTCAATGAAAGAGATATCAAGAATATTGGTTGGTGAAATAGATGAGAAACCTACTTGAATGGAAATTGTGATAAAGAGATTATATTACCTAACGAGTGTTCATATGTGGTTTTTTGAAATCATTCACTATGTTATTTTTATTGGACACTAGGAACCATTTCTAGATAGTGTTCATGGAATTTAGGAAATCCATTTTAATTCCGAAGAGAAAGAATCCTATAGGGTCAAAGAATATTTTTTATTTTGATCTATATTAAAACCTATTTTAATTTAATTATTATGATAAATATTATTTTCATGAATAAGGAATAATGTTAGTCATTTATTATTGATGAAATATTTTTATTGATTGATCTAAATTTTTAATTAAATATTTGATTAGGAATTCAATAAATATTGAGGAGGTTGAATTGACGAAGACCAAGCCCATTTATATATATTAATTTTCAAGCTGGTAAAAGAATATTTTTTGTTTTTTATGTTAGTGAATGCCAAATAATAATAATAATAATATTATATTAAATTGGATTTGTTAAATATTATTATATTATTTTATGTATGGTAATCAATTAAATAATATTTTTTACCGTAAGCCTTAATCTATAAAAAAAATGGTAATATCTATTATATAAAGTAAAAAAATTGATAATTGATAATAATTGTAAAAAATAGACTTATCTCTTGAATAATAATCATATCTTCCTCCAAATAATTAGAATAATTCCTCTATGCCTGATAGATGATAGAGCGATCATGAAGAATAATGAAAGTTAATTGATTCACGGTATTTGAAAAAAAAAACAATTGGTGTGCCACATAGATCAAATGAACATATGTGGATCACCACTGGATGGATTATACACTTGAATCATCACAACTAAACCAAGCCAACCTCAAATTGTTCTTAATAAGATAAATAACATAAAAATGAATGGATCATAATATTTTGTAATCATTTAATTGAATTAAAATTAAAATAAGATTAAATTTATAGTGAAATATATTTTACTAGGGTTTCATACAACTCTATATTTAAATATATTTTAATATAAAACCCACCAATGTAGATTACACTATGCCTTGAACCAATATGTTTTATTAGAGTAGTCATGTTTTTAATTAATAATTATTTATTAGATTATTGATCTATATGCACAATAGTGGTTTGTTTTTTATTTCAAAATTTATACACTCTTTAAAAAAAATTAAATAAAATTCATTTTACTTTTTAATTATAACCATTCATTATATAATTTTATTAAAAGACTTAAATTAGACGACGATTGATTGGATATTCCATTGGGATCTGCTGAAGATTCTATATGGATAACATGGTATTAGACAATATGTAGACTAAGTGCATGAAGTGTACCAAAGTTCAATACACCTAATTGTGTCATGGGATACATGATTTGTTGAGAAGTAACTATATGTGGTTAATTAGATTCACACCACATGTAGAAAGATGAAAACTAGAAGTTGACATGTCATATTACGTGGTATATAGCTAGTGTATATGCTAATAAATCTATACGGTTTAGTAGAAAAATCTCACTAGCCATACGATCATATACTAGGTCAGAATTGTTTGAGAATATTAACCTATGAAATTAATTGAATACATTACATGTAACAACATACACAACATGTAGTTCATAATTCCCACAATTGAAATACATGCTGAGTACCTTGGAATGTGATGAAGACACACTTCATGAGAGATAAATGATGTGTAATTGGATTATACACATAACATGGTCCCACATATGATGAAAATGATAAGTCCATTGGTGGGATTCATCAAAACACAAAATTCAGACCACTAGATAGGTAACTTTTTTGTATAAACTATGAAATACACTAAGATACACGCTGAATACCTAGGGGTGTATCCCAATAACATAATATAAAGAAAACATGGTGCATAGCTTGTTAGTACATGTTGTGTGGTCTGTTTCAGGAACATGTCAAATCCAAAGTATGTTATTCGAGCTACAAAACAATCAAGGTACAAGACATGTCATAAGAATGTTCATGTCATCTAGTCTCCCAATATTGGGAATAATTAAATTACATTAAATTGAAAATATTAGTGTTAAAATCATTTTATTTTGAATGGTTCCTATTGTGTTTGAAAATTTATTAATGGTTTTAAATAATTATAAAATGTTCAATAATATTATCATAAAAATCCAGAATTATTAGTTATTCCTTTTATTTTATATGAATGCATGTACGAAGGGCATTTCCAAGAGAATTTATATGGTCATTATAATAAAATGGATTTTATTAGTTAGTTAATTAATGTCCGTTCAATTATGATAATAATAATTAATTAATGAGATATAAATCTTAACTGGTTTTACTTTTTTGTATTAATTTCATGTGCATGACCTTTCATTATATTTTAAAATACCTCTTTATGGGTCAGTTTTATTTAATTTAATTTTTTTCATGGGTTTAAAATTATTAATTATTATATTAAAATGATGTCCTACATGTCACTGTTCCATATATTATTATGTTGGAACTATGTTCCCAATGTTATTTTTTTAATCCTCCTTTGAAAAATTATTTTGTTATCCTCTCCTATATATGAGTTATAAATAAATATAATTAATATAGTATCCAAAGGAAGATGATGATAATACAATATATAACCATGATAATGACAACCCATTTGATACATGGTTGGATATATGGAACTGATACTCATTCCAAGACCATCATAATGAATTTTTTCCTCGGTCAGAGGTTTTTTTATTTTTCACGTAATAAATCAAGCATTACATACTCTAAAAATAATAATATTTATTTTTTTATTTATTCTTATCTATGGAATATTTATTTTACGGATTCAAGATTACGAACACATAAGAAAATGAATTATTATGCATGGATGGAATTTAAATAAATGGATTATACATAAATTATTTACCCAACATGGTTAATTAATTATGTAAAATCAATATAACATTAACAAGTCATTTAAAAGATAAAAAATATAAAATAAAATCTTAAAAAATTAAAATACCTAAAATATATATTTAGTCAGACATGGACTTCCATTAATTGATTATGAATGAAATCCATACAACTAAGTGCTTTACCAAGCCTCGTTGTGATAAATACTTTTAACATAGAGTTCCTATAATGTTTATGGTTTTCATAACCATATTAAATCAATAGAATTATCCCTCAATAGACATGATGTAACTTGGGGGAATGTGTTGAGGAAATCTATGTTAGGATTTTATGATAGGGGTGTCCACTCACTTGATCAAGGAGATAAAACAATGCATATGTAAAAGGAATTCATACCTAAATACCTTCAAGTAGCTTTTCCAATCCTCATTGGGGATATAAAAAGTGGAATATTTATCCTTTACACATGAATTTACTAGAAACTATGAATTCTATATTCAATTTTGAGGGTTATTGGGACAGGAAAAAATATTTGGAGACATACTATACATATTTTTATTATTTTTTAAATAAATTTTTAATAGTGAAAATTATTATTAATAATATCTATTATAAGGTAAGAAAATTAGAATTTCATTATCCACACTATCCTTATAATCTATACAGTAGATTGACCATATCATCAATCACAATAACATCTAGAATTTTTTATACACATTAATGTTGTGATGAACCATGGATAGAAATATTACATGATAGAATCTTAAATTCCAAAACCACCTACCAAGGAGGTGAGTGATGAAGAGTTCCTTGTCAAAGAATAAAATATTAATGACATGGTCAACATTATATGTTTGATTCTATCATCTATATCTACTGAATATATGAATTCTCCTGAAAACATGGATATATATAGAATGATCTAGAGTCTTTATGGCCCATATATGGAGATGTAAAGTTCAGAATGGTTATAGATATACAAGGAGACATTTTCATTTAACGTAATGGAGGGAGATCTATATAGGCCACTTCTAATCACACTCATTAGATACAAGGATCTTTTGGATGTTATAGGTTCTAAATTACTAAATAACTACATGTAGAATGCATTCTCTCATCAATATATCAATGATTCTCTATATTGTTTGGTAATTTTAATATGAATAGAATTTTCAAATCTATCCCTGATATTATTACTCTTATTTACAATGTTAATAAGGAGATTATGTGAAAAAAATCCTTTGGTCCTTTTAGTGAACAAATAAAATGGAAAGAGAAGTCCTATAAGCAGAAATCTTCATTAAAACTCAATTCAATGAAGATGAATATCGTGGTGAATGTTGAGAAATGAGATTTTGTTTTCTTAAATGTTTAATTAATGGAAACTTGTATAAAAACATCACACAACTTAAGAAGAAAGGGGAATCTTTAGGTGAAATTTTTATGATGCTTGATTTAACTATTTATACAATTTTCTTATTAGATATAGCTTAAAATTAAGACATGTGTATTCAATTATATGAAAAATTAGATTCAGATCGATTTGATAATGGGAGGTCGATCTATGCGAATTTAAAAGAGAAAAAACTACTAGTGCAGTAGTTGGTGACTACAACATCACATTGATAATTATAATGATATTGGTTGTGAAGGATGGTTATTTTGTGTCATTTTTTACCAAAAAACAATATTCTATTATCTAAAAATGATGTAGAGGGATTTAAGTTCATTAATGAGAATAAATGTCTGATTCTTTTATATATATAGAATTTGTGAATATAAGTCACATTTAAATAATTGTCTCTATGTGTTGGATTACACAAACCGTGTAATGGGAATCAATAATAAAACATCTTCAAATTAATCATGCCACAACCATCTTTGGAATCATTGGGTAGGTCATGTATACAAAATTGATTTCAATAAATTACAACAAGATTGATATTTAGATTATTATGAACTTAAATCACTTAGTTTATGTCACTCATGTCTAAAAATAAAATAATACTGAATCAATATTTAGTTAAAATTGTGTAAGGGCCAAATATATTATAAAATTAGGCCATACTAATATATGTGGACCTCTTCCAATTGTCGAAATTGGTTGGTACATGTACTTCATAACATCTATTGATGATATATGTGGATATGGATATGTATACTTTATGAAGTATATGTTGAAATCTATTGAGATATTCATGGTATATAAGAATAATGATTAGAACCATATTGGTATAAGGATTGAGAAACCCCACTGAGATCATCATAGATAATTTATTAATAAAAATTTCATTTATTATTTATGAGATTTTATGACCTTATCCCAAATCACAATCCAATATAAACTTCAGTGGAATAATGTATCGGAATGGAGAACAACCACTTCTTTGAAAATGTGAGACCAATGATGAGTAATTCCAGTCTTTCATTATCATTTTGGAGTACAAATAAAAAACAATAGTTAAAAAAATAAACCATGTTCCAACTATAGTTGAAAATTGTAAACTATAGAAATTATAGAATGGAAAGAAACCCGTATTTGCATATGTACATCTGTGGGGTGGAAAAGAATTTTTCAAGGCCTCTTCAGGTAGAAACCATTCACCCCAAGGCACAGAGTGTACCATTATAGATTACACTGAATAAAAAACTGTTTATTACCTATTTGATCCCTTAGGAAAAAAGGTAATATAGGAAATAAATTCCCTATTAAATGAGAGGGAGAAAATATATAAAAGAGATAGTGGTCATGACAATGATTTTGATGAAGTCAGGACTGAATGAATAAAAAATTTGGCACATGAAAAAAACCACAAATCCATATGGAAGAAAAAAGAATTCTAGAGACACAAATACTAAATAAGAGTACTAGAGGGGTTATAGAATCCTAAAAGTGTTAATTTCTAGTCACCATGTATTGTGACTCATTATTATTTGATTATTATTATACTCTAACCTAAAATAAAGCTGTAAGTGGAACAAATGATTCTAATTTGAACGAATCCCTAAATTCTGAATTGAATCCCATATACCAAAAAACAAACCCTGATTTTGGTTTATCCTCTAGTGGATATAATTCTTGTTGATATTACATGGGTATTCATGAAGAAACTAGACATGTGTGGGGAATTCAACATCTATTAAAGAACAACTAGTTTCAGGAGTGTTCTAATAGTATGAAGGCATAGAATATAATGATACCATTTCACCCAGTACAATATTGAAATATATTAGAATTCTAAATTCCGTTTGGCCTCCATTGACTATGAGATTTGAAAAATTGATGTCAAAACAACCTTAATTAATTTTAAGATTTAGGAATATATGTATATGACACAACCTGATGGGTTTGTGACCTCAAATGATTCCATCAAATTTTGAAAATTGTAAAAACCCATTTATAGATTAATAAAATCAACTAGGTTAGAGAACATTCAATTTTACGATTCCATAACAGTATTTGGTTTTATAAATAACGGATTTTACCCTTGTTTATATACATGGTTTAGTGATAGTGCGATCATTTTCATAATAGTATATATTGATGAAATATTTCTTATTGTTAATGATATACAAGTTTTATAGTACATTAGGGAATGGTTAAATAAATTCATATTTATAAAGGACATGGGAGATGAAGAATATATTAATGGAATGAAGATACATCATGATATATAAAATATTCTAATTAGATTAATTCAAGGTATATATTTTGACAAGATACTGAGGTGATTCAGTATAGAAAAATCCAAGAGGAGATTATTTCATGTGTAACAAGGAATTCATCTTTCATGAGAAATGTTTCCTAGAAACCATGAGGAACGAAATAGAATTCAATGTATTTCATACACATCATTGGTTGGTTAATTCATGTACGAAATGATCTATACTATTCTAGATGACTCTTAGACACTCTGATCGGTATGAAGACATCCAGATGACCCAAGGAATTTTCATTCAATTATAGTGATGAATATCCTTTAGTATCTAAGAAAAGCTATGGATATGTTCCATATCATTGAAGAATATGAGTAACTATTATTTATAGGATATGAAGATGATAGTTTCCAAATATATTAAGATGATATAAAATCCCAAATTGGATAAATCTTCATTTTAATGAGGATTCATGTGAGTTAGAAGAGCTCAATGTAAGAAGTGGTCATATATTCTATATTAGAGTATGAGTATATTATGGATTTTGGGGAATCTAAAAAATAATTTTGGATATGGATATCGATTCAAGAGATTTATGTTTAATGTATATTTAAGGATATTATCACACTATATTGTCATAATATTTTAATGGTGGTCCCTGCTAAGGTTCCACAGTCACATTAGCAGGAAAATATTTTACTTCTGATGTATCATATCGTTGAGAATTTTCCTTATAAAAGTGAGGTTATAGTGAGTGGTATTTCAAAAAAATAAAAATAAACACAAAAAAGTTAATAAATATTTAAATTAGTATAAATATGATTATCATGTGATGTTTAGTGAACTGAATGTCTTAGAATGTTGGCTCAAGTACAAATTTTATTTTGTTAGAGTTTGTTTACTAAGATTTTTTTTTAATATGATTCCATAAATTTTTTATAAATTTATTATTAATAAAATATTTTATTATATATTTTTCATAATTAATATTTAATTTATTATAATAATTTCCCAAAGTACATGTCACATTGATAAGGTTGTAATTGTTCCCTCATTTGATGAGAACATTGAACACCCATGAAACAATTCAAAAATATAATTTTACAGATGGATAACATTATATTATGGGACACATATAACATGAATATATAGTGTGAACACTCATAAGCAGGTGGGGATTTATCTTATGATGTTCTCATTTGGTTATCAACAAGATGTGAGAGTACTATAATAGACCCTCAATGAGAGTTCATCTGGTTTTGATTTCATAATATTTTACTATCTGGGAGAATGTGTATTGGTTATTAGACGTTATTAATACCATTAACACTTTTCCTGAATTTCACACATTTATTTACGGACAAAAATTGTCAAAAAATATATTGGCATGAATTAGGGTCAGGTGGGTTTGTTAAGAATGTCATATTTTTAGTGGATAATTTGTGGAATGATTTTTCTATTTCCACATGGAAGTTAATAACTAGTACCATTTATTAGAATAGAATAATTACATTAATTCATTGTTCAAGGAATAAATATGTGTATATATATAAAAAACAGATTGATGTATCGAGCTTATGGTTTGGTGACAAAGATATTGTACATGCTTGATGAGGTATTGTGATAAATATATGAGAGATCATATGTTTCTATCAATGTTGGGATATTTAGTTAAATATCATCAGTTCAATAACCCATTTCCACAAATTAATCATAGACTAAAGGAATTATATCCATATTCCAATATGAAAAAACCCTATAGTGTCACACACTATGTGTCTCTGTTGATCTGAATTAAATTCTATCTAAATCTAACTATTACAATAAATGTAATTATGAAGATCGATGAATAATTTTATTCAAGTTTTTTCAACTGAAAATATATATTGTTTAATGATATATTAAATAAAATTTTTATTTGGGTATTCAATAAATATCGAAGAGGATGAATGGTACCAGTTGAATCCATTGAAAAATATTAATTCTCTTACTTGTAAAAATATATTTATCATTGTTCTAGTCAGAGAACACTATAAATTACTAACAATATTTTTATTATATGGAATGTGGTCTGTTAAAAATTATTATATTATTTATGGTTTGGTATATAATTTATTATTATTGTATCCTAAACCATATATTCATGAATAAATGGGTATGACAACTGTGTATGTATAAGGCCCCAGCCTTAAACATTACTTAATCTTGAGTTATTACAAGATTACACATTGAGGATATTTTCAAGTTTAGAGTTTTAAAGAATTAGATCATAAATCATACATTAAATTCCACATTTAAACAAAGTGGTTACATAAAAGACAGTATTCATTTTTTTCCATCAACGGAAACATATTTAAAACAAAACATGGATTCTTTCATGACACTTCCTTGACCCTATCATCACATCATGTACCTTTCCCTCGACCTGTGAAAAACATTTCAAAAACATGGGATGGGCATAAAAAGATCAGTAAGGGATATAAAAGTATGAAATGAAAACATTAGTCCACATATGAAATCATACATTACTCATAAAACATAAGAATTATAACATACCTCATAAAATCATGAATAAATCATAGAAAATATAAGACATAATTGTAACTTGAGGCATTCATAACATTCTTACGTATGGAGTAACCATCATGGTTACGTTTGGAATACCCATCACCGTATATTCCCTAAATATATTTGGAGAAACCTTAATGTTTAACCCCTTCGCGTTACCCAATGAATTGGAAAGCTATATCGGGCTCACCCACCCTTAGTTTATCACAGAACCACCGTCTTCATAACAATTCCCAAGGACCATAACATAATCGTATCACATAAAACATGCATAAAGGAAACATAACATTTCCACATTTCAATCACAAGCTATCAATAAAACACATATATATAATTAAAAAGTTATGAAAACCATTTTCAATACCAAAATAAAAGAAAATTAAAACATTGTATTTATTATTTTCATTTTTAAAGGTATGGCTTGTAGAGGAAGTTGAAACTCAAATAGTGGTCATGGTGGTGGAGAATTCATTGTCGCCGCATGCGTACGATAAAAAAACATTCCCTTTTGTAGTTTAGTAAATGCTTAATATAACAAAGATTACATTTGATTAAACATAAAAGTTGAAGGGGTTTATACACCCTATAAAATAATGTTGTGTATAAATAAAGTATTCCTCAATGAAAGGAGATTGAAACGAAGTCCCATACCTCGGGGCTGACTTGACTCGATCGTTCATTAACATCCTGAATAATAAACTTGAATTAATTTCTACTTGCTTAAGATCCTCTTCAAGTTAACTATTCCTTTTATATCACTTATTACCATGTTATGAACACTATGTAATTATTTATGTTAATAATTGTCGTTTTGTCGATCATTGGTACTTGAGTCAAAAATAAACTCTTTATAATTACAATTTGTTCATGTGGTAAAATATCCATTATAACCAAAATTATTTTCATTATTTAGATATAATATATGTCACATATGTCCAGTATATACATTCATTTTCAATATTACATAACATTTAGTGGTATGAAATGAAATGCACCGTTCATGGAGACGGTAAGCCGTACGTACGCATGAACGCTACTTTCATTTATATTTCGTATTTAATTGAATGAAATCATAATGATATAATGGTATATTATAAATCCAGTATAATATCATATATAATATCAATAACTCCATAATTTATACATTCCACATATGGCATTAACGAGTCAAATCACTTTGAGGGGGCGGTAGTCCGCACTTCCAAAAATAAATATATCGCGTTTACCCATAATGGAAACCATAATGGTATGCCGAAAATGAAAAATACAGAAGCATAAGTAAAACCTAAAAATATTATATATCATATATAAATATAGTTAAATCTTAATGGCCACCTTTGAAAGTGTTAAAAGAATATTGAACAATCATCATTTCGTGAGGCAGAAATTCACCATCCACGGAAACAATATGTTCTTTAACCATTAGATGTAGGTGTGTGTAAGTGTAGATATAATAATGATAATAAAAGCATCCTAGTATATTTAAGATATTGTTTTTGTTACAAAATAAATTATTAAAAAGAGTTTAGGGGGTTGGAGAAGCAAAATTAATCAAAAAAACAGAAGTGAAGACATTACGTTTAAATCGGGTAAGTCCCATTGGTTTGAACCAAAAGGGTTTCTTGAAGAGCTTCATCCCTAAGATAAGGCTTATAGGATGAGGATAGGGAGGTCAAGAGACAAAATTTCCAGATCTTGGCCGAGCCAATGGCTCGAGAGGTGTGGGTTAGGAGGTAGAGGTGGGGGCCTTTTATAAGAGGAGAGGAGGGGCACTCTTGGAATGGTATAAAATGTTACTTTATTTTCAAAAGATTTTCTGATTTTAAAGGTCCCACATTGATGTATTTCAAGGATAAGGTGATAATGGATCGAAACATACTCATCCAATATGTCTTTAAAAAGTTTATGTCTTAGATTTTACATTATATTTTCTTTTTATTTAAAACGATCATTAATGAGGTAATCCCTACATCATCATAATGTCATAAATAATTTAATTTATTTAATGTCTAAAAATTATTAAAAAATACTATGATGTAGGAAATCTTTTTATATTACCAATTAATATTTATATTCCAATTGATCATTTATTTTGACAAAATTAAAAATGGTTTACTCAGGTGATATATTCTTTGTTATATTTAAATTTCTTTAGAAATAAAAAGATAAAAAGTCATTATCACAAAAAAGAGATTCCATGGGGTCCCCATGTTGGGCACAAGCCATCCCATGGTCATCCATGACACAAACCGTAGCATTAAGAATCATTTTGTTGTCATTTGTCATTATTATGATATTATTTTATTATCCTTAACTACCTGATTACTAATTAATCAAGATAATTAACGATAATTACCGTTGTTACGATTCACAAAGTCCAAAAATCAAAGAGTCTTGATTACATAATTTGGACCCTATGATTCTAAATATTTAATCCATTTTACGATTTTCCAAACACAGAAATTGAAATAATTAATTTAAAAATAATTCATGTTGTCAAAACAAATAGCGGGTTTTTTCAAACAATATCTATGAAAAGTTTGGCATTAGTTTATGCCCAATTCCATAATGAAATTAATTATAATGACCACTATTGGATTAAATGGTAAACATATATTCTATTTACACTTTATATCAAATTAAAAATATAATATAACCATATAATTAAATTTTATAAAAAAGAATTTTTCATGTAAAATGTAGTATTTTTAACTATTCATAAAAAAATTAACATTGTCAGAAAAATAACAAAAAATTATCCCTTGAAAATTTTAATGTCCCAATCATAAAGAATAAGTTTATTTTGAAAAATAGAGATTATAAAATTGTCAAAAGATTGATTTAAAAATGGTTTGGCATCAAAAGGCGGTAAAACAATCTTTCAAAAATATAAGAGAATTTTATACTTATGAGTGGATTTATTCCCATTTTAAGCCTCTAAAACACTATAAAATTCATAAATAGACATTGATAAGAATATCTATTATTCATTACTTACTTGGGATGTTACATCCTTCCCCCCTTTAGAAAATTGCATCCCCGTAATTTATTTACTTATCAAATAAGTGGGTGTATTTATCCCTCATTGAATTTTCAGATTCCCATGTTGCCTCTTCAATCATGAGGTTTTTTCACAAAACCTTTACCCGATGAACCACCATATTCCGAAAAACATGCTCTCTGTGGTCAAGAATTTTGACCGGTAGTTCTGCATTAGATAAATTCTCTTCCAACTGAACTACCTCTGGACTCAAAACATGAGATGGATCTGGCATTTACTTCCTTAACATTGAAACATGAAAAACATTGTGTAACTGAGATAAACTCGGAGGTAAAGCCCCTCGGTATGCAACTGATCCAAATCTCTCCAAAATTTCATATTGTCTAATGAAACTTGGATTCATCTATCTTTTCTTAGCATATTGGATAAGACTTTTCCATGGTGATACCATGAGAAAAACATGATCACCTACCTCAAAAGAGAGATCCTTCCTCCTGTTGTCTGCATAACTCTTCTGCCTGCTCTGAGCTATTCTCACGTGTTTCTGTATTAGCTGAACTTTTTCTACCAACTCATCTACCAATTCTGGTCCCATCAACATCCCTTCACCCACTTCATCCCGAAAAGCAGAAGTTTGACACCGCTTCCCTTATAATGCATCAAATGGTGCCATCTGTATACTGTAAAGAAATATGTTATTATAAGAAAAATCAACCAAAGAATGATGTTGGTCCCAAATTACCTGATAATCCATAGAACAAGCACGTAGAATATCCTCCAATTTCTGAATCGTTCTTTCTGACTGCCTATCTGATTGAGGAAGAAAAGCTGTACTAAAATTTAATTCCTTACCCAATGAATTTTGAATGCGTTTCCAAAAGTTAGAAGTGAACCTGGGATCACGGTAAGATACAATGGAGAGAGGAACTCCATGTAACCATACTATCTCTTTAAGATACAAACAGGAAAGTTTATCTAGGGAAAAAGTATCACATATAGCAAGGAAATGTGCAAATTTAGTCAAGAGATCAACAATAACCCATATTGCATTATTACCTCGAGGTGACTTCGGCAATCCCACAACAAAGTCCATGGATATATTCTCCCATTTCCACTCTGGTACTGGTAAAGGCTAAAGCATCCCTTTTGGTAACTACCACTCTGCTTTAACCAATTGACAAGTCAAACACTTCATAGTAAAATCAGAAATATCCATTTTCATTCTGTCCCACCAGTAATACTCCCGATGATCTCTATACATCTTAGTACTTCCTAGGTGAACGGAAAACAGAGAACTATGAGCTTCACATAACAATTCTCTCTTCAACTGTGAATCACAAGGCACACACAATCTCTTCCCAAATCTCAAAACACAATCATTATCAATGTTTAATTCAAGCAACTTACCCTTATGAACCAGCTCTACCTTTTTCTGTAACTCACTGTCTTGCTTCTATTCTTGCTTAATTCGATATCATAGAGAAGATTTCACTAATACCTGAAACAAAACATAAGGACATCCTACACCAACAACTTCTAAGCCAAAGTTCATCAGATCCTTAACCAAAGGATCACGTTTCAAATGCTTCATTGTTAATGAAGCATAACTTTTTCGACTCAATGCATCAGCCACTTTATTTTCTTTTCCCAGATGGTAATGAACTGTACAATCATAATATTTGATAAATTCCAGCCATCTCTTATGTCTCATGTTCAATTAGATCTGAGTGAATATATAATTTATACTTTTTTGATCGATATATATTTCACACTTTACTCCATACAAATAATGCCTCCAAATGTTTCAAGCAAAAACAACAGCAACTAATTCCAAATCATGTGTAGGGTAATTTAACTCATGTGTTTTCAACTGACTTAAAGCATAAGAAATTACCTGATGATTCTATATTAGGATGCAACCAAGTCCTTTCAATGAAGCATCACTGTAGATAACAAACTCACCATTCTTGTAAGGTAGTGCTAAAACTGGAACATTTACCAATCTTCTTTTCAATTCCTAAGAACAATCATCACATTCTGTTGTCCAGATAAACTTAACACCCTTCCGAGTTAGCTTAGTCATTGGACTAGATAACCATGAAAAATTTCTAACAAACCTTCGGTAATAGCCTGCCAAACCAAGGAATCTACGAATATCAGTTACATTTGAGGGTCTTGGCCATTCTTTAACAACCTTTTTTTTAGGATCAATAGTTATCCCATATTTAGAAACAATGTGACAAAGGAAAGAAATTTGTTGCAACCAATACTCACACTTTCTAAATTTCCCATACTATTTCTCTTTTTTAAGGTTTTCAAAATAACCCATAAATGTATTTCATGCTCCTCTTTACTTTTAGAGAAAACCATAATATCATTAATGAAAACAACCACAAACTTATCCAAGAACTCCTGGAAAATTATATTCATAAGGTCCATGAATACAGCATGTGCATTTGTTAGCCCAAAAGGCATTACTACAAATTCATAATGGCCATATCTTGTACGAAACACATTATTTGGAACATCTTCTTCCTTTACCTTCAACTGATGGTACCCCGATCTCAGGCCAATCTTTGAAAAATTCTGAGCTCCCTAGAGCAGATCAAATAAACCATCAATATGAGACAAAAGATATTTTTCCTTAACAATGATGTTATTCGAGGCTCTATAATCAATGAAAAGTCTCATAGAACCATCTTTATTTTCAACAAATAAAACTGGAGCACCCCATGGTGATGTTCTAGGTCGAATGAAACCTTTCTCTAATAAATCTTTAAATTACTCCTTCAACTCTAAAATTTCAATTAGAGCCATTAGATAAGGTGGTTTTGAAATTGGCTTAGCATCAGGAAATAAGTCAACAATAAACTCAACTTCCTGATCTGGTATTATTCCAAGAAACACATCAGGAAAAACATCAGGATACCCATTTACCACTGGCACATCATTAATCTGAACAGTTCCCATATTTTCAATGATATTTGCAAGGTAAAATTCATTTCCATCTTTTGTAGGTTTCTCGGCCACTTGATATGTTATCAATAGTAAGGGTTCATTCTTGTACACAAACTAAAAGCCTTTCTGAAAAGAAACTTCTTTAGCACTACAGTCAATCTTATAATGGTAAAAAGAGAGCCAATCCATACCTAGGATAACATCAAACTCTACTAGAGGTAAAACAATAAGGTTTGCAAGTAGGATCTTTCCATGGATATGTATAGGAAGATTCTTATAAATTCTTTTTGCCTCAACATTTCCCCCATGTGTTTTTACCAAAAGTTCAGGAGTCATTTCTTAAGATGGTTTTCCCATTGTACTAGAAAAGTTTTTAGAGATGAAAGAATGTGTAGACCCTAAATCAAACCACACAGTAGCATAATCTAAAAAAACAAACAAAGTACCTGATACCACATCATTTGATGGCCCAACATCTACTGAAGTGGTTGCAAAGGATTTCACCACCCCTTTCTGCTTGTAGTCTAACTGCTTCCCATCACTCGAGCTCTTTGTCGGACACTCATTTGAATAGTGACCCATCTCATTTCACTTAAAAAATTTCACTAACTATAATTCAAATTTAGTCTTACCATCACCCCAATCTTTTTCAGTGCAATCACGAGCCTTATGTCCCATGTTACCACATTGGTAGCACTTTTCAGAATTCAGAAGACATTCCCCAGCATGCCTTTTACCACATTTATCACAAACTGGAAACATAGTTTTCTTACCATCAGACCTTTTTGAAGAGTTCTTCCCTTTCTCCTGCCACCCTGTTCTCTTCTTCTGTTGGTTTTTATAGAACACTTGATCATCGGCAAACTCCCTTTCCACCTTCTCAGCACATCGAATAATATTTTAATAACATTTGATCTCATGAGAAGCCAATTCCCTTCGATATTTTGGCTTTAATCCTGAGTAAAAACGATTGATTTTACTATCAAGGTCTCAGATAAAATTTGGAGCATACCTTGCCAATCGAGTAAATCTCTCTTCATAAGCAGCCAATGAGTCATCATCTTGCCTCAATTCCAAGAATTTTTTCCATCGTATGTCGAACAGCCTTAGGAAATTAATCTCAAGAAACATACCTTTGAATTCATCCCAGTTGAGAGCATCAATCTCATCAGCATCCCTGATATTTTTAACCATCGACCACAACTGATATGCTTCACCCTCCAAACAGTAAATTGCAAGACTATCCTTTTGATTTTCTGAACACCCCATGACATCGAAAATCTTATACAGTTCTTTAATACACCCTTCAGCTAGTACAGGGTTATATGATCCTTTGAATGATGGGAGATGTTGCATCATGAAATGTTCCACCACTAACATGTTCCTCTGCGGTTGATCTGGCTGATCTCGTGCATGGATACCACCACCATTTATCGCTTGGGTCAACTACGCCATTACTGAAACAAACTGTTCAGTTCCAATTCCGACCATCTCAGGATGTTGATTCGGAAGGTTATTTCCTTCTGTATGCCTTCCTAGCACTGCTTCCCTGTTTCCTCTGTGAAAAACCATTCTGAACAAACATGTCATAGATGAAGCAACATGGTAATCTTCAAATGCTATATCATTTCAATTTGACCATAATTTTTTTTGGATTTTCATTTAATAGAATTATAACTCCCAAAGTTATCTAAACTGACCTCTGATACCAACTATAAGGCCCCAGCATTAAACATTACTTAATCTTGAGTTATTACAATATTACAGATTGAGGATCTTTTCAGGTTTAGAGTTTTAGAGAATTAGATCATAAATCATGGATTACATTCCACATTTAAACAAAGTGGTTAAATAAATGATAGTATTCATTTTTTCCATCAATGGAAACATATTTAAAACAAAACATGGATTTTTTCATGACACTTACTTGAACCTATCATAACATCATGTACCTTTCCCTTGACCTGTGAAAAACATTTCAAAAACTTGGGATGATCATAAAAAGCTCAGTAAGGGATATAAATTTATGAAATGAAAATATTAGTCCATGTATGAAATCATACTTTACTCATAAAACAGAAGAATTTTAACATACCTCCTAAAATCATGAATAAATCATAGAAATCATAAGACATAAAGGTAACATGAGGCATTCATAAAATTCTTACGTATGGAGAAACCCTCATTGTAAAGTTAGGAATACCCAGCATAGTATATTCCCTAAATCTCTTCGGAGAAAGCTTAACATTTAACCCCTCTGCGTTACCCAATGCGTTGGAGAGCTATATCGGGCTCACCCGCCCTTAGTTTATCACGGAACCACCCATCTTCATAACAATTTCCAAGAACCATAACATAATCGTATCACATAAAACATGAATGAAGGAAACATAACATTTCCAAATTTCAATCACAAGATATCAATACAACACATTGATATCATAAAAACATTATGAAAACCATTTTCAATACCAAAATAAAATAAAAGTAAAACATTGTATTCATTTTTTATTTTTAAAAAAAGTCATGTCTTGTATAGGAAGCCGAAACTGAAATAGTGGTCACGGCGGCGGAGAAGCCGTTGTCGCCGAATAGGTATGACAGAAAAAACATTCCCTTTTGTAATTTAGTAAATACTTCGTATAAAAATGATTCCTTTTGAGTAAACATAAAATTCGAAGGGGTTTATAAACATTATAAAATAAAGTTGTGTATAAAATAAAATATGCCTCAATGAAAGGAGATTGAGACGAATTCCCATACATCGGGTCCGACTTAACTTGATCGTTTTTTAACTTCCTGAATAATAAACTTGAGTTAATTTGTACTTTCTTAAGAAACTTGTTCAAGTTCATTATTCCTTTTATATCACTTATTACCATGTTATGAACACTATGTAATTATTTAAGTTAATAATGGTCATTTTGTCGACCATTGGTACTTGAGTCAAAAATAAACTCTTTATAATTACAAGTTGTTCATGTGGTAAAATATCCATTATATGCATAATTATATTCATGATTTAGATATCATATATGACATATATATCCAGTATATACATGCATTTACAATATTACATAACATTTAGCGGTAATAAATGAAATGCACCATTCATGGAGACGGTAAGCCGTACGTACGCATGAAGGCTACTTTCGTTTATATTTCATATTTAATGGAATGAAATCATAATGATATAAAGGTATATTATAATTCTAGTATAATATCATATATAATATCATTTAGTCCATCCTTTATATGTTCCACATATGTCATTAATGAATGAAATCACTTTGAGGGGGCGGTAGTCCGCACTTCCAAAAATAAAGATATCGCGTTTACCCATAATGGAAACCATAAAGGTATGCCAAATATGAAAAATACATAAGCTTAAGTAAAAAATAAACATATTATATATCATATATAAATATAGGGACATCTTAATGGCCACCTTTGAAGGTGTCAAAAGAATATTGAACAATCATCGTTTCGTGAGGCAGAAATTCACCATCCACAGAAATAGTTTGTTCTTTAACCATTAGATGTAGGTGTGTGTAAGTGTTGCTCGAATACTTATTATAAAAACATCCTATTATATTTAAGATACTGGTGTTGTTACAAAATAAATGAATAAAAAGAGTTTAGGGGGTTGGAGAAGCAAAATAAAACAAAAGAACACAAGTGAAGACATTACATTTAAATCGGGTAACACCCTTTGGTTTGATCCAAAAGGGTTTCTTAAAGAGCTTCCTGCATAAGGTAAGGATTCTAGGAGGAAGAGAGGGATGTGGAGAGACAAAATGAACAGATCTTGGCTGATCTAAAGGCTTTAGAGGTGTGGGTAAAGTGGTATAGGTGGGGGCCTTTTAAAAGAGATACTTCTTTCTGTTTACATATGACCCACGATGAATATAAATAACCCCCTAGATTTGATATTCTTAAGTGTTGTGTTCTTGTATTTCTTCAAAAAATAACTCTTTCTTACCCAATGATTTCATCTTTATGTAATCTGTAACATATATAATAATTTTATTTCTTAATATCCTTTTTGATCATTATTTTCTCCCCCATTATGATTTTATAAAATGGAAGGAGGTATAGAAAACAAAATTGTACCTGAAAGGTTTGGAATAAGAAAGAAAAAACAATGGGAATATACCAAATTTTATTAAGATGAAAAACATTATTACAATGAAAATACAACAAAATATTTTAGTTTAATAGAAAAACACCCATCCTTCTTCTCCATTGGAATCTTATTTTTCAAAGTTGACTTCAGCTTCTTTATCTCTTTATGATCATCTTCATACTTCATGATCAAATGATCTTAATCCGGATTTTTCATTTTTAGAACATTGATTCATTCTTCCCCAGACTTAATATTTTCACCTTGATACTTTATCACATTTTCATTCACATTGAATTTTTCATCCATTTCTTCCATGAGTTCCCTTTCTCTCTTCAGATTTGCAGCAATAGAATTTAGCTTTCCATTCAGTTGTTTATCCTCATGGATCTAGGTAGCTTGGTATTGATTCAACTTTTTGGGAAAAGTTTTTGAATGGATTTTTATTGTGTCAATGAACTTATCAATAGAATCATTGAATGAGTCATTTAAATCATACATTATGTTTAGATTATCAATCACTGACCAAACCCACTTGGTTATCTATTTTCATGATCTTCTATGAGAATATTAACTGATTTGAAAATCCTTAAAATCATATTCATGTTTGATAACCTTTTTTATGATAATTCTTGTTGAATTTGAATTTTGATTGTTTGTTTGTTGAAGCAGCTGGAACCTGGAATCAATACTTGGAAATAAGGGAATGGTATTCACAAGCATCTTCAATAACTAAACAAAAAAATCATGTATTAAGGAAGATGATTATTCTGAAGGATATTTCTTTTGTTGGTGAAGGGGAATTATCATACTCATTTTATACTCCCTTAGATGATACAACAACAACTTCTTTCTTGGATTATTCAACATTAGATTTCATTTATTAATCAACAACCAATAATTTACCTTTTTAATCAATAGAGATTTATTCATCAACATTCTAAATATCGTGATAACTATAAGAAAATTGTACTATTTTATCATCATCATAATTTTTTTTGTCACCATCATTTTCACTAATTTCAATATCATCATTAGAATGAATAAAATCATGATTACAACCATCATCATCTAAAGGTTTATCATCCTTATCCTAAGGATCATAATTTTTTAGAACTTATTGAACTTTTGAGATTATATTTGTGGAATCATCTTGGGAATATCCGATAGACAGCTTGTTAGAATGGCTCTCTTTCTGCTGATATTCTTCCACCATTTTGATTACATCATCACATTCCTCTTCCACTACTCCTTCATCTTCTTCTTACTACATTTATTCTTATTCATCAATGTGTTCTATAATCTAAGTCACATTATTTCTCTTATATGAACCCAGAAATTCAATTTGAAATGATCTATTATGAAATGTGTTGGTACCTAAACATGGTTAGATTCCTTCACTAAATCTCTATGAAAATATTAAACAATATCTTATTCTAACATCTTCTAATTTAACTTCATCTCTTTAGATTTCTTCTCATGTTCATATACTTATTTAATAATTAAGGTCTTATCCTCTCCAGGTTCTAACCCAAAAACTGCATCTCCTTCCTTCTTTTTCTTCTACTAATCTCTCAATTAATCTAACACTAAATTTGAAAATGTCTTTTTTTCAGAATTGGTGGAGTAGATACTCACTCAGCTTCTGGTAATTTCTGTTTCCATTATGGTTCTGTTTCTATTCTTTTAATTTTTGTTTTTTTCGAACTTTATCCTACTTCCCCTTTCTTCCTGATTGCAAGATCATTATTTCCAGTATGTTCAATGAAATATGTTATCTTAATACTAAATCAATTTATAAATCTTCTCGTGGAGTCATCACTCAATAAAATTATCTTGAAAACTATGGCCTTTGAGATGCAGGGTATTTTGAAAGAGATTAAACATAATAAAATAAACATCATCATGATTTCTAGTTATATTATGATATGAGACTTGATGGTTACATTCATATCATTTCTGATTTTTAAAAGAATGTATCTGATGAGGTTTACCTTCCTTAGATTCAACAATAAATCTATAATGAAGATATCTCATTTCTAAAGGGAATCCTTGTCTCCATTTCTCAGAATTAGAAAACCTTGCATCTATCGATCTAGAAAACTATATTTAGTTGAAATATGAGCAATAATTGGTTTATTTACTCTATTATGACTAAGTCAATCAATTGCCTTAACCTTCTGAAAATATCCTTCCTTGTCTAGTACTTTCTGTGAGAAATATATTTCATCAAATTCATATAGAATATCTAGAATACTATTGGACTTGTTGAATGAAAAAGAATAATTTGTTCCCTAACTCCCAAACAAAAACATCTATCTTCCACCTTCTTGATACAAACGAACTGTATATTATAATTATATAACAATATTAGGATAAAACTGATCCTAAATCATTTGATTGATAATGTATAAACATTATCATCTATTTTTCTTTATAATATTTGAGATTAGAGAATCATAATATAGAATTAAATTTGGATCCACCAACATTTCTCTAAAAAGTATCCAATCCAGGAGTTCCTTATTTCAGTCCATCGATGTTTGCAATGAAACTTCAAGATACATATGGAAATTAATGAAATAGGGAAAAATGAATGGTGAATGTGAAGCGCACTAGAGTTTCAGAGTAAAATTATTATGACAACTGATGTGGGATGTGAATCGGGCGGGGGGGGGGGGGGTGGATTTATATAGGATTCAAGGAAAATGTTCAAATTCCTGATTCAATACAATGGTTGAGATTTACATGATCTAATATGGAATTTTATTTTATATCCAACAAAAGATTTAGATGTTCTCATATTTTAAGGATCTAAGGACAAATAAGATTCACAAAAAGTGACTCTAATAATTTTTTCATAAAAAAGATAGAAATTCCAACCAGTTAAAAAATGATATTATGAAGATTTGTGTAGTGAAAAATACAATCAAGATTTATTAGTGAGAATTGTTAATATTTATATGATTCATCTTATGAAACATCTATTAATAAATGTTTTATTATGGAATAAAAACTATTTAGGTACTGATTTTTTTTTGAAAAATAAACATAAATAAAATATATATAAATATATATACTACACCTATGAAAATTTGTATCTTAATATAAGGAGAGAGGTTTTAAAAAAATGTTAATATGGATGATTAAATTATGGTTAGCATTAATAAATTTTGTTTAATGTATTCAATTCTATAGAAGGGTAAATAATTTCTGAAAATTTCGGAATGTTTTCCTTTCATTTTGATAAATTGATGGATGTTATATCATTTACTTGTGTGATCCGTAAAAGACTGATCCCAAAAGTCTATGTGACTTTCACGAGAGTGATGTGCATGTTTTTTTCTTAGGTAAACAGAACAAATTTTATCACAAATTATCATAATTTGATAAAACACATGCCATATTCACTGAGTGTGTGTTGCATCCACAAAACATGAGCAAAAAAACGTCCAATTGCTACATTTTCAACTTTAGTTGTATAATGTTCAATTGAGTGTTACATTTTTCATGACTATGAAACTAATGAATGTAGGATCAAAATTCATATGTATATTTCTAAATTAAAAGAGGGGGGGTGAATTGTAGGTTTTAAAGAATCACTTTTGATAAAATGACTTATACTAATGATTCAAAACTATTGGTCTAGTTTCCAAAACTGTTGGTATAGGCTACACACATAGTTTTGCGAACTGTGGGGATGAGAGGGATCGAAATAGGGGTCTCAGCCTACACCCACAGTTTGGAAAAACCATGGGTATAGCAGGGTCATTCCATGGCATGCCACTTTATTGCCTGGAATAGGACTAACCCCACAGTTTTCAAAACCTGGGGATTTGTATTCGAAAAATGCAGGTAGTGTGATTCGACCAGACGACGCCCCACGAGAAGGTCACATTCTCTAACCAACTGATCCAATGAAATGTTCAATATATATATATATATATATATATATATAGCTGCTTAACTAAAAATGAGTAACGTGAGAATCGAACACGGAACCGGTTGGAGGAGGATACGTCGCCTGACCAACTAAGCTGTGAATATTTTATTCATATTTCCATACATATGTTTACTTATATCAATTAAACTCATTTAAAATAAAAAACAATTCAATGAGATTCAAATATTATATGGGATTCAACAACTCGTAATTATTGACCAACCAACCTACATATATTACATGTATTTATATTTCTATCATTGTAATTATATAATTCAAAATCATGTTCCCTTCATTATATTTTTGTTGTCCAGCATAATTTTTTTTTACTCCATAATGCGGGAAATATATTCCCATAGTTTTCTAAAACTGTGGGTACAAGTCTTTATAAACCCCCCAATACACAAAGTTATGATGAACTGTGCGTATCTGTCTTCCCAAAAAACCCTTTACCCATGGTTTGGCCAAAACCATGGGTATATGTCTTGAAAAGACCACCTTTACCCCCAGTTTTTCAGAACCATGGGAATTGGTCTTTAAAAAATATATATACCCATGGTTTTGGGAAACAATGTGGGTAAAGGTGACTGATATCCACAGTTTTCCAATACCATGGGTATATGTCCCCATATTTTATGTATACCATAATTTTATTGCAAAACTATGCATATATGCCCATTTTCCAATATTGAATTTCTTTTTTAACCACAAGAAAATATATATTTAGCAAAGATAATCATTGTGAATTCATAAACTCTATTTTTTTATTAAACAAAGGGATAATTTGAACGGCCCTAGTCCAAATATAAAAACCAAAACGTAAACATGTTTATATTAAATAAATATTATACCATAAAGCATATAGAATCAAATATATAAGTGTACGTACATGTATTAGAGTGTATATGAAATGAATTCATTTTAATTGTAACATAACACTATGGAAATATAAAAAACGTGTAAAATGAACTATTAAAGAACCTAATCATAAACAAGTTTATCAAAATGAAATATTCTAGCATAAAGAATATAAAATCAAATAGTTACGGGTAAGTACAATTATAAAATTTTTTAAGAATGTTAACCTTTTTAATTTCAACCTAAAAAAATATAAATATAACAAAATTTTAAATTTAACTAGTAAAAATGTATATTTTAACACAAATAGAATGGGATATAACAACCTTTGACAAATATCCCATGAATTATATGTTCACGATAGTCTGTCTTACCCACACTAGGGTAATCCCTCAATAATAATATCTCAATTTGTTTTCAAATTCCATACAATCCCTCAGTCTATAAGGTTATCAGTACCATAGTATTTATATCCCTTGAATCCCACAATTTTACAGAAAAACAATCAGTGTGAGGTTGAACAAGTTATTCTTCAGCTTGAACAAGTTGTGCAATGAATTGTCACAAGTAAGTATATAGATAATCACTCCTAGTGTATCACCACAGACATCAATTCTAATCATGTGTAGGCCTCTTAAAATGGATTGGGTTTTTATAGGAAGAATTCCCAAAAGTCAACTCCTCCTACAATGTTCATATTTATCCTTAAATTTTGGATGGACCTATAAAACTATCAATCAGCCAACATTTAGTTAAAAATAGATTGCACGACATCGTTTTAAGTAAGAAAACATGAAAAAAATTATCAGGATTATGAAACATTAATTTGAAAGAAAAATATTTTAATTTTAAGAAACTTAATAATTATAAGATCTAATGTACATGGAAAAATATGTTACGATAGAAAATTAACCTTCATAAATATAAATAATCAGATTTTAGAAATATTAGAAATCATATTCTAAAAAAATTAACAATATGATTTTGAAATATTATGGAAGAAAATTCAGAATTATTTTAATTTTGGAAACTAATTTCTAATGAAATAGGTGTCTAATTTAAGAAGAAATCAGAGCCTGATTTCAGAAGAAATCAGTGTCCGATTTAAGATGAAATATGAGTCTTATTTTATATGAAATCATATTTTGATTTCAAAAGAAACCATAGTTTGATTGTAGAAGAAATTATGGTATAAGAAGAAATAAAAATTAGATTTCAACATTAATATGAGCATGATTTCAGATGATTTCATAAAAATATTTTAGGAGAAATCAATGACAGATTCAAAAGGAAATGAGACACTGATTTCAGAAGAAATCAAAATATGTTTTCAAAAGAAATCATATTCATAATTCTGGGGAAATTTAACTATAATGAACTGTATGGTTCTATGTTAGATTAGGACCATAATTTTGACATGTGAACATTATTTTTAGTCTCTGAGTAAAAAAACATTCTAAGGCATGAAAAACTATAGATAAAGACAAAAACATTTGTAGACAAAAAAAATAAACCTTAAGAGAATGTTTCTTAGAGAAATGTATTTTTAATAAAGAAATGTTCTAGTGATTTTAAAAACATAATTAAATGGAATGACCATAATATAACTTACTGACTCAATAATACCCCCTTTTTTGATAGCTCAAGCACATTTTTTTAAAAAAATCATCGAACTATTGTTTTTATTTTGATTTTAAAAGAAATACTTATATCTTTTTAATTATGGCCCATGATGAGTATGAATAACACCCCCAATGGATTTTATATCCATAAGGGATGTATTCTTGTATTTCATAAATAAATAACCCTTTCTTACAAAATAATTTCATCTTTATGTAATCTCCAACATACTTAAGAAATATCATTCATAATCATCTTTTTGATCATTATTTTCTCCCCATTTGTGATTTTTTTAAAATAAATGGAGGTCAAGAAAAAAATTGTACCTAATATGTTAGGAATATAAAAGAAAAAACAATGGGAAGATATCATATTTTATTAATATAATGATCATTTTTATAATGAAAATACAATAGACGATTGTAGTTTAATATAAAATCACCCATCCTTCTTCTCCTTTGGAATCAGATTTTTCAATGTTGCATTCAACTTCATCAGCTCTTTATGATCTTCTTCATACATCATGATCAAGTGATCCTAATCCTAGTTTTTCATTTTGAGAAAATTTATTATGATTTCCCAATACATAATAATTTCACCTTGAGACTTTATCACATTTTCTTATTCTTTGAATATTTCAGCCATTTCTTCCCTGAGTTCCCTTTCTCTCTTCAGATTTAAAGCAATAGAATTCAGCTTTCCAGTTAGGTGTTTGTCCCTATGGATTTGGGAAGCTTGTTCTTGATTCATCTTCTCAAGAAGACTTCCTGAATGGATTTTTATTCTGTCAAAGGACATATCAAAGGAATAATTGAATGAATCATTGAAATCATCCATTATGTCTTGATCATCAATCACTGACATAAACCACTTGGTTATCTCATTACAAGATATTCTATGATCCACATAACTAATTTTAAAATCCTTAATGTCAGAATCATGTGTGAAATTATTTTTGATGAGAATGCTTGTTGAATTCGACTTTTGATTATTTGTTTGTTGAAGCAGATAGAACCTGGAATTAATACATGGAAATTAGGGAATGGTATTCACTTGCACCTTCAAGGACTGAAAAAAATAATTCACTAAAAAATGATGATTTTGAAGGAGATTACTTTGTTAGTGAGGGAACAATATCATACTCATCATATACTCCCTTACATGATAAAACAAAAACGTCCTTCGTGGATTTTTCAACATTCGTTTTTTTTAGTAAATCAACAACCACTTATTTACCTTTCTCATTTGTAGAGATTTATTTCTCAACATTCTAAATCTCATGATCACTATCCGAAATATTCATTATTATATATACATCATAAAATTATTAATCATCAACATTTTCACCACTTTTTATATCATCATCAGGATGAATAATATCATGATTACTACCTTCATCATCTAAAGGTTTATCATCCTCATCCAAAATATCATCATTTTTAAGAACTGATTAACCTTCTGAGATTATCTTTGTGGATTCATATTTGGATGATCTAATAGAAATCATGTCATAATGGATAAATTTATGTGAATATTCATCCTCAATTTTGATTACATCATCACATTCCTCTTCCTCTTCTCCTTCACCATCTCCTTGCTGCAATTCTTCTTCTTCAACAATGTGTTCTGAAATCTAAATAACATTCTTTCTAATTTCTACACCTAGAGATTCAATTTGAAATGAATCTGTTAAGAAATATTCAGGTACCTGAACATGTTTGGATTCCTTCAATATATCTCAATGAAATGCTTGAACAATCTCAGATTCTGACCTCTTCTTATTTATCTTCTTCTCTTTAGATTTCTTCTCTAGTTATTCAGCTTCTTGAATCTTCAATGCCTAATCCTCAGCATGGTATAACCCAAAAACAACATCTCATTTTTTATTATTCTTCCTCTTATCTCTCCATTTAGTTGACACTTCATCAGAAAATGTCTTTTTATTTTTCAGAATAGGTGGAGAAGATACTGACTTAGGTGCTGGTACTTTTTGTTTCAGTTATAGTTCTATTTCATTTATTTTCAATGGCGTGTTTGTTAAACTTTCTACTAATTCACGTCTCTTTCTTATAGCTAGATCATTCTTATCAGGATGTTCAATGAATTCTCGTTCTATAATAATAAATCCATTCTTCAATCTTCTCATGGAGTCATCACTAAAAAACATTATCTTAAAAACTGTGGCCTTTGAGATGCATGGGATTTTTAAAGAGTCTAAGAAAAAGACAATAAACATCATCATTATTTCTAGGTACATTATGATATGAGACATGATGGTTCTATTTATAATATTTCTAATTTTCAAAAGAATGTAGCTGATGAGGTTTATCTATCTTAGATTCACTAAAAATCCATAATGAAGATATCTAATTTCTAAAGAGAATCCTTGTCACCCATTCTACGAATTAGAAAACCATGCATCAATAGATCCAGAAAACAATATTTTTTTAATATGTGCAAAAATTGGTGAATATAATCCTTTATGAATTAGTCAGTAAATTTCCTTAAACTTATAGAAATATCCTACCTTTTCTAGTACTTTGTGTGAGGAAAATATTGCTTCACCTTGATATAAAATATCTATATTACAAGTGGCCTTGTTTAATGAAAAAGAATAATTTTATTCCATAACTCTTGAGAAAAAACAAATATATTCCACCTTGTTCATAAAAATGAACTCAATCCTATAATTCAAAAAGAATATTAAGATAAACCAGATCCTGATTCATTGGATTGGTAATGTATAAGCATTACGAACTATTTTTTGTTATGATTATTGATATTATGGAATCATACTTTAAAGTGAAATTAGGATCCAACAACCTTTTACTATAAATTAAAAAATACATGAGTTCCTTGTTTGAGGCCATCGAAGTCTACGATGAAACATCATGATACATTTGGATCATAATTAAATATGGAAATATTAATGGTGAATTTGAAGAGCAATATATTTTCATTGAAAAATCACTAAGATAACTAATCTGGGATGCGAATGAGGGGGGCATTATATAGGCTTCAAGGAAAAGGTTCAAATATCTGATTCAATCCAATTGTTGATAATTATATGGTCTAATATGAAAGTTGATATTAAATCGCAATAAGGATTTAGATGTTCTGAAATTATGAGGATCTAATGACAAATATGATTCACAGGAAGATATTCTAATAATGATTTCCTAAAACAAGATTGAAATACCAACCGATAAAATAATGATATTACCATGATTTATGTAATAAAAAATACAATCATGATTTATTAGTTAGAATTGTTAATATTGAAAAGTTTCATCTTATAGAACATTGATTCCGATTTTTTTTATTATGGAATGAAAACTATTTAGGTTCTGTTTTTTTTAAAAATATTCATAAATATAATATATATATATATGTACTCCCCCTATGAAAGGGTGTATATTAATATATGTAGAGAAGTTTTTAAAAAAAACATAATATGGATAATTACCTTATGGTTATCAATACCAAATTTTGATTAATGTATTCAAATATATGGAAGGGTATATATTTTTGGAAAATGTCACCAAGTTTTCCTTTCATTCTGATAAATTGAAGAATGATATATCATTTATGTGTGTGATCCCTAAGAGAGTGATGCCTAATTTCAATGTGATTTTCACAAGAGTGATGTGCATGGTATATTTTAAAGGAAATGGAACTAGTATTATCACACAATATCATCATTTGGTAAAACTGATAAAATATTCATTGATTGTGTGTTGCATCAACAAAACATAATCACAATAACTTCCAGTCGCTACATATTCAGCTTCAGTAGTGGAATGTTATACTGAGAGTTGTTTGTTTCATGACTACGAAACTATATAATATAGGATTGAAATTCATATTTCGTTTTCTAAATTAAAATAGGGGGTGGGTTGGTGAGTTGATGGTTTTAATGAATCACTTCTGAAAAAATGAAATATACCCACTATTTAAAATAGTGGGTATCGCCCCCAAAACCATGGACAATGGATATACCCACGGTTTTGGGAACTGTGGGGGTGAGAGGTTTAGAAATTGGGGACTTAACATATACGATGGTTTGGAAAAACCATGGGTATAGAGGTGTCATAGCGTGGCACACCACTTTATAGCTTGGCACAACAATTCCCCCACAGTTTTCAAACCGTGGTGATTTATATCCAAAAAGCACATCTAGTGTGATTCAACTACTGGACGCCCCACGAGCAGGTCCCCTTCTCTGACCAACCTAGACAACTAAATTTTCAATATATATATATATATATATTAATATAGCTACTTATCTAATAATGTGTGATGAGATAATCGAACATGTGACTGGTTGGAGGAGGATATGTCGCCAGACCGACTGAGTTGCAAATATTTTTTTAATATATCCTTACATCTTTTACTTATATTAAATAAACACATTTATAAGAAAAATAAATTAATTGTGATTAGAACAGTGGACCGCCTTCAACAGTACGGAATGACTGACCAACCAACCTATGGATATAATGTGTATTTATATTTGTATCTATGTAAAAATATTATTCCTAATCATGTTCCCTCTATTATATTTTTGTTTTCCCATATAATTTTATACTCTCTATAAATTGGAAATGTGATTCCTACGGTTCTCTAAAACCATGGATATAGGTCTTCAAAAAAACCCCATAATACCCATGGTTATGATGAACCATGGTTTTAGGTCATCCAAAAAATTATGATACCCACGATTTGGCCAAAAACATGGGTATATGTCTTGAAAAAAACATCTATACCCACAATTTTGGAGAACTGTGGGTATTGGTCTTTAAAAAAATCTATACTCATAGTTTTGGGGAAAACCATTGGTATAGTTGGCCTATACCCATCGTTTTCCAAAACTGTGGGTATGTGTCCCCATATTATTGCTATACCAAAATTTGTTTTCAATACTGTGGGTATGTGCCTATTTTCCAATAGTTATTTTCATTTTTAACATTATGGTAATATATATTTAACAAAGTAAAACACAGTGAATTCAAAAACTCTCTATTTTTCTTTAACTATTGGATAATTGGAGGGGACCAAGCCCAATTATTAAAACCCAAACATAAACATGTTTATCTAAAATAAATATTCTACAATAAAGTATATAGAATCAAATACATAAGTGTATGTAAATGTATAAGAATGTATATGAAATGTATACTCTCAAATTGTAACATAACACTGCAGAAATATAAAAAAATGTATAATGAAAATGAATCCATGAATCATTTTATCAAAAGAAAATGGTATCACAAAAACATGGATAATGGTGCATTGATTTATAATTTTAAGAAATAATTTCTTACACACACCAGGGCAACCCCTTAGTATGAATATCAGGATCTTTCTGGCTATCTCCACAAGCCCTCAGTCATTAAGGGGTTCGACACCTCTATCATCCTGTCCCTATAATACCTCGATTGTACACAACCTCAATCAGAGTTGCACTAAATTGGTTGAAAAAGATTTTCTTCAGCATCAACTAGTTGTTCACCCAAATCTAAAAATAATGGTTTTAGAAAAACTCTCGTATACTATTAGCACATCTAAAACTTCTCAACGTGGGTTGAAAACTTTAAATGGATGGTGTATTTATAGTGGAAAATCCTAATGGTCATCTCCTTCTCAAATGTTCATATTTATCCTTAAAATTTTAAGGTACTTTTACATGTGTCACTCAGCCAACAGTTATTTAAAAACATATTTTATGGCACCATTACATGTAAGAAAACATGATAAACATTATAATTATTATGAAACATTAATATTTATGAAAATTATTTTTATTATCATGAATCATAAGAATAATAAGAACCGATAAAATTTTAACAATAAGTTAATGTTGAATATTAATTGTAACAAATATGAACAATTGGATTATAGGAATATTAGAAATATGATTCTAAAAATATGGACAATAAGATTATAAAATAATAGTGAAAAATAGTTATAATTTTTATGAATTAGGAATCCGAGTTATAAAGAAAAGAGGTCTGACTTCAGAAGTAATTGGAGCATAATTTTATAAGAAATCATAGTCTAATTTCAGATGAAATCATAGTATAATTTTAAAAGAAATTAGTTTTTGATTTTATATGATATAGGAGTATGATTTTAGGAGAAATCCAAGCCTGAATAAAAAACAAATCTGATTTTAATTTCAATAGATATTGATGGATGATTTTTGAAGTTATTGATGTTTGATTTTAGAATAAATCAGAGTTTGTTTTCAAAAGAAATCATAATGCGATTTTAGATGAAATATGATTCAAAATTCTAGGGAAAGTGGACTCTAAGGAATGATAATATTCAAAGTAAGGTAAGGATTAGATTTTGGACATATAAAAATGATAGTTATTCCTCTTTTAAGAAACCCCAATACAAGACACTAAAAATAGTAGATAAGTACAAAAACATTTTGATATGACGAAACTTTTTCTTATGTGAATGTTTAATATATTAATGAAATTTTCCATAAGAAATGTGTTTGTGATTTTCAAAAAAAAAATGAAATCGAAATGTCAGAATATTTCTAATTTACTCAATAATCTATCCCATTTTAGAAATTACAAATGACATTTCATAAAAGAATATAATGAACTATGGTTTTGATTATGAACTTAAAAGAAATACATATATACTTTAACAAGTGATCCATGTTGAATATGTCTAATTCCCACTTAATTTTTGAAATATATAAGTATTGTATTGTTGTAACAACTCTTATATACATAATAATGACTTATTTAATTAATCTCCCCTTTACATAAGTAATATCATTCTTAATATTAATTTTGATCTTTCCTTTATCCCCTTTGGGATTTTCAAAAAATCAATGGAAGTAAAGAAATAGAAAAAAATGTACATGAATTGTTAGGAATATACAAGGAAAAAAATTCAAATGATTCGAAAATTTATTAAGATGAATAATTTTATTTAAAAAAATCCATGTGTATATGGAAAATCATTTACTATTATTCTCCTTTAGCAACATATTTTTTTCAATATTGCCTTCAGCTTCTTCAGCCCTTTATGTTCATCTTCATAATTCATGATCAACTGATCCTGGTCCTGATTTTTCATTTTGAGAACTTTTATTCAGTCTTCCAGATACGTAAGAATATCACCTTGAGACATTATCAAATATTCTTGTCATTTTAAATTTTCATCCATTTCATCAGATCACAAATCAATAACATAGACTATTTGGTTATCTATTTTCAAAATCTTCTATGAAAATCATGACCAATTTGAAAATTATTAAAATCATTTTTATGTTTGATAAACCTTTCGATGATAATTATTCTTGAATATGATTTTTGATTGATTTTTTGGTTAATCGGAGGGCACCTGGAATCAATACATGTATATAAGGGAATGGTATTCACATGCTTCTTCAAGGAGTGAACAACCAAATCCTATCATAAGGAATATTATAATTCTAATGCATATTCCATTATTAGAGAGATAACATTATCTTGATCATATTATTTCCCCTTAGATTCTCCATAAAAAACTTCCTTCATGGATTTATCATCATTATATTTCATTTATGAATCAACAACCACCTTATTATATTTATCATATTTAAATATTTCTTTCTTAACTTTTTGAGTCTCATCTTCACTATAAAAAATTTGTTCTATTTCTTATAATCGTCAAATTCTTTATCAGAAACATTGTCTCCAATTTCATTATCATCACTTCGATGAATTAAATAATGATTATTAATTCCATTATCTAGGGGTTTCTCATCCTCATCCTAAGCATCATCATTTTTTTGGAACTAATAGACCGTCTAATATTATATTAGGGGAATTTTCCAGGGACGTTCTAACAGAAAATGGTTAGATGGGATCTCTCACACCTAATATTATTACACCATTTTTTATTAAATCATCAGTTTACTTTTCCTCTTCTTATTCATCTTCTTCATGCTGCAATTATTCGTCATCAACACTTGGATTATAACCCAAAATAACATTCATTATCTTATCTTCACATAGAGATTCAATTTGATCTTCCTCATTTAATAATTATTTTTCTTCAGGAACTTGTTCATATTCTTTCTCTATATCAATATGAAAATCGAGAACAATCTATGTTTCTAACATATTATTCTTTAACTTCATCTATATATATTTCTTCTCGAGCTCTTCGTCTTCTTGATTCTTTAAGGCCTTAGCCTCAATAGGGTCTAACCCAAAAACTGCATCTCCTTCCTTCTTTTTGTTCTTCATCTCTCTCTATTTAGCCGCCACTTCATCAGAAATTGTCTTTTACTTTTTCAGCACAGGAGGATCCGACACGAACTCAGTTGTTGTTTCTTTCCCTTTCAGTTTCTGTTTCAGTTCTTTTTCTCTTCTTTTCTATGGATCTTTCTTCATACATTCTTGTATTTCACCTTTCCAACTGATAGCTAGATCGTCCAAATTAGGATGTTCAATGAAATCTATTGTTTTAATACATTATACAATTTTCACGCTTCCTAAGGTATTATCACTCAACAACATAATCTTGAAAACTACCTCTATTGAGATGAATGGGATTTTGATGGAGTCTAAACATAATTCAATAATATCCGATAAATTTGTAGGTACATTATGATCTGATATATCATGGTTCCCTTCGTAACATTTCTAGTTTTCAAAATAATGTACTTTATATGGTATATGATTCTTAGATTCATCAAAAAAATCCATAATGAAGATATTTCATTTCATATGTGAATCCTTTACTACCTTTTTCAGAATGATAAAACCATGATTCCAAAGAGATATCAATCTATAATTAGTTGAAATGTGAGTAATCTTTAGTTTTGTTAATCCTTTAAGTCAAAGAAATACAATTTTCTTAATATTCTCAAAATATCCTATCTTGTATGGTAAATTGTGTGAGAAAAAGATTTCTTCACCTTTATATGGAATATAAATTATACTACAATCCTTGTTGAAATAAAAATAATAACTTTTTACATATCTCATGAATGAAAACATATCTCTTCCACCATGTTCATAAAAATGAACTTTACCATATAATTACATAAGAATATAAGGATACTATAGAACCTTATTTTTTGGTTTGGATACACATAGTCCTTCCCACATATTTTAATTTAGGATTTTTGAGATCCTAGAATCATACTTCAGAATGATATTTGGGTTAACCATGATTTCTCTATAAAATATCCAATCCTTGAGTTTCCTGATTTAGTCCATCAGAGTCTGTGAAGAATCATCAAGAGTCATTTGGATATTTAGGAAATAAGGAAAAACTAATGGTGACATTGAAAAGAACTAGAGGTTCGGTGAAAAATCTCTAAGATAGCCAATATGGGATCAAAATCATTGGGGTCCTTCACGTAGGCTTTGAGGTGATAGTTCATTTTCCCGAATCAATCCAATAGTTATGATTACCAAAATCTAATCTGATTATAGATATTAATGTTGGAGAAGGATTTATAGGTTCTGATATTTTTATGTTTTAAGGAAAAAGCCGATTGAAGGAATAAGAATCTGATAAAGTTTTCTTAAAACAATATAGAAATACTAACATGTAAAACAATGATATTATGAAAATTTATGTAATGAATCATACTTTCAAGATTAATCAGTAATAATTTTTAATATTGATATGGTTCCAATTATAAAAAATTAATTCTAAAATGTTTTATTTGGGAAATAATTTTTTTTTTTGGTTCTGAAAAATAATTGAAACATTAACATATAAATTATACATATCTATACTTCCCCTATGAAAAGTAGTATATTAATGTAAGGAGATAGGTTTTAACAAAATTTTAATTTGGATGATTAAATTGTGGTTATCATTCATAAATTTCCATTAATGTATTCAAATCTATTGGATGATAAAGATATTTTAAAAATGTCAACATGTATGTATTGCTTTCCGATAAATTGAAAAATGATATCTCATTTATGTATGTGATCTGTAAGAAAGGGATACCTAATATCGATGTTATTTTCATGAGCGTGATGTTCAGGGTTTTAGCATAGGTAAATTGCACTAATATTGTCCAACAATGTCTATGTTTAGGTAAAACTCATTCCATGGTCTGTGAGTGTGTACTACGTCCTCAAAACATGAGCACATCAACTCTCAGCTGCTACATTTTCATCTTCAGTAGTGAAATGTTCTATTGAGTGTTGTTCTTTGCATAAGAAAGAAACTAATGAATCTCCTATGAAATGATAAGTCTGAGTTCTATTTTCCTATCAATTCTACATTCACCTAATTCATCATTATAAAAGATTTAAAAAAATTATTTCAAGAAGAATTGAAAATTCATAAATCCATAGTTCCCTTTAAATAATTGAAAATATTTTCACTTATTTGATGTGAGATTCATTTGGATTATATTGATATCTTGCACAAAATCATACTAAAAACATTAAATGTAGATGAATAGCTATTATTAATAATAAAATTCCTATCATACCTATAAAATATGTTGGATCTATTGGTTTCCCAACCTCATCAAGATCAAGAGTGTTTGAGGTAAATATTGGAGTCCTTATAAATTTAGTGTGGTCATATCCATACTTCATAAGAATACCATTAATATAGTTCTGTTGAGATATATATATGTTCCTTCTTTTTTTTTGAAAAATTTGAAGACCTGGGAAAATGTTATCACACCCATCAGAATCATTTCAAACATAGATTTCATGAGATTCCCAAATGAATCAGTTAAGGATTGTCTAGTTGATCATAATATAATGTCATCAATATAAATTTCACTAATTCCTTTTCCAATATTTTTATTTATAAAAGGGTTAGGATCAATAGTTCCCCTAACATAATAATTTTGAAAAAAAATCATATAAGCCTATCATACTCGGCTCTAGGGGATTATTTAAGTCCATATAAATCTTTGGTAAATTTTTAAACATGTTCAGGATGTTTTATATCTTCAAAAACAAGAGGTTATTTCGTCATTAAATTCCTATTGAACATATCTATTATGGAATGCACAAATTATATCCATTTGAAAATGTTACAAAGTAACTAATACCACAATGGCTAGTTGAATAACAATAGATTCAATTCTAGCAACGAGTGATTATGTTTCATTATAGTATATTAATTCTTGTTGATTATTTCTGACAACAAAAAATATTTCTTAATTTGTAATAATTATTCCATTTTTTTTACATTAATTTATGGTGACCCACTTGACTCCAATTATATATGATTCATTATTTCTTTCAACAAAGTCAAAAATTTGTTCCCTTCAAATTCATTTATATCATCTTGTATGGATTCAATTCAATCATCATCACCAAAATCATCAATAGGGATTTTAGTTTCCAATTGGAAATGCAAGGATAGATGTTCTAATTAATTTATTAAATAACATCTAGTCCTTGAAGGTAGATTTACATCTCTAATGATACAATTACTAGGTTGCTTCTTAGGAAAAAACATATTTGGGTTTTTAAAACCATCTCATCAAGATAAGGTAAAAAATATTCTGGGTTAAATATTTTTTAAAAACATTCATGAGTATTGTAGGTATTAGAAAATTCATCCATCAATGGTTGATAATATGTTTTTTAAAACACATCCGATGTTGTAGGATGTGGTTTCTTAAAAACAAAACTATGGGTTAATTAATTTTAACATGTATTGTTTCGTCAACATTACAATTTTTTTTAACTCTCTATAATCCTTTGAAGTAGTGGGGTAGCATATTAAAATTATTTCAATAGATATGTGTGTGATTATATGTAAGTTATATTTAGTATTCAAGATGAATACTTTTCACACAAATACATTGAAGTAAAAAATATATTTTTTCAAAAAGATCATAATTTATAAGGTGTTTTATTAAGATATGGTCTCATTAAATCTCAATTTATAGTATAGAAAGATGTATTAATAGATTCAGACCAAACGTGTTTATCATTAATATATTAACTCATCATGGTTCTTGTTGTCACTTGAATAATTCATTTTCTTCTTTCAAAAACACCTTATTGTAATCAAGTTCTTGTAGTTGATAAGTTGTGAGTAATTCCTTCTTTACTACAAAAGGTTTCAAAATCAAAAGTTTCAAATTCTCCCCCTGATCACTATGAATAGTTATCAAGGGACATTTTTTCTCATTTTTATCATTAGCTGAATGTAAGAACCCATGTTTTTAGAACGGGCCAAAATCCGGACCCTATTTGAATTTTTGACTTGTCCTTGGAAAACTGGAGAATTGGGGTAGTTTCTGGAAATTTCCTGACTATCGCCGTGTACATTAAGTGCACGCTTTGTATATGTTATGAGAGTGTTAGGATATGTTATCACTGAGTATATTCCATGTTATGACTGTGTAGAAATTTCATACTACACGACGTGTAGATTTGACACACGCCGTGTACCTGTGACCGTGTGGAGACCATACATGGCCTGTAGGCCTGATGGCCGTGTATAATTTTGAAACAACGTACACACCATGTCCTCCTTGGACACACCGTGTAGTCTGGCTGTGTATGAGAGGAATACATGGTGTGTGGTTAAGTCGGAGAGGAAGATACAAGAAACAAAGTACACGTCGTGTACCCCTAGGTACACACTGTGTACTCTTTTTGGCAGGTTAGGGAACGTATATCGGTGGAATTACAGCTTCCAAATGAACAATTAAATGATATACATGAAATTTATTCCTATAGTACATGCCATGTTGTTTCTTTTTTTTTTTGCGTTAAAATGGCAAGTAGCCTTGTATTGAGGAAAAAAATCAAATGTTTCGCTCGATTTCGCGAACAAAACCAGTCGGGACTTCAATCTCTTCCCGGATCTTCTTCTGAACCTCAATTCAATCCCCGATTGACGCGTTGGATCCCCATCGGTAAGGCATCGATTCCACTTGAGCCGTTTTTTATTTTTGTTCTAGAAAGAGTTATAGTGGTTTGAGCGGTTTTGACTCTTTTGTATCTCTACTGCGGTTTATACCTAATTGGATGTTATTACTAGAGGAGTACCATCATACGAGTCTCGGGTAGGTGGTTCATTCCACTTTCATTTGTTTTAGTGGTCGTTTGGGTGAGGTAGCCTTGGGTGTGTTTTTGGTTATTTTGAGCAGGACCCACTTATATCTGATATTACATATTATATTGTTCATTGAGCTATGGGATACATTTTTGTATACCCTGTTACCAGTTCTGCTTGAGGGATGCTGGGTGAGGGGACGTTTTTCAATGGGGAATTTTGACTAGGGAATGAAAAAATGTTTTAATTTAAATTATATTGTTATAAACCGTTGAGTTTAGTATTTTTCACTTGATATAAATTTTTTAGGAATTCAAGACCATAGTGCTGGTATGAGAGTGCACCTTGTATAGTGTAATTCAACTGTTTAGTTTTTTTTGCCTATTTTTTTGCCCTGTTTTAATTTGATATATGTGAAATTAATGAATTGAAAATTTTGCACCCCTTGGGTTGTGTTGGTCATGGCCCAGATATTCTTGAGTGATGCTGATCACAAGTTGGGCTTGGCTCGGGTAACGTTGGGTGGGTCTGACCATGGGATTGGGTGGCATGGTCGTCGGTTTGGGGTAGGATGACTACCAGGTTTGTCATGGCCTGGGTTACTGGGATGGCGTTTCCATCATACATGAGTGAAAAGGTCGCAGGGACACGAGGTGTTAGAGGTGTTTTGGCTTGGGTACTATTTTTGGTGATTACCTCTCACCTAGAAACGTTGGGTAGTGTGCACACAGAGATACTCTGTGATGAGGAGTTTTTGACCAGTCGTGTGGGTAGAGGCCCCCATAGTTGCAGTATTGGTATTTTGGTTTTGGATTCTTGCCATAGGAATCCATGTAGATGGTGATGAGCCTTCGGGGGATAGCATCGATAACATCGGTTTGGAGGATAAGGCTCGCCGTGATTTTATAGCAGACATCGCTGTCACTTCGGTTACATTATTTGAGGGAATAAATCTCTATCCCTCAATTTTCTTATTGAGGACATGTATCAATATTCCTCCATGTTACTTCATGGGTGTGCCTTTCGAGATGGCAGTACATGATTCACGCGGTGTCAGGGGGCACATGGTGTCGGGTTACATGACAGATATTCCAGTGTTGGCCGAAGCAGGTGACACTTTATGGTGGCTTCTTGAGCACCAGTGGAGTTAGTGTTTATTTGTGCGTAGTACTATTTAATGATTTCCTTATAAATTCATGACTGATTGAACACTCATATTAGGTACGCTTTTTTGGGTGGTATCCTACTGAGATTTGTCTAAAAACCTGCATGGGGCCTTCGAGACGCGTGAAGACATGATGGATTTACGTGCTGGAAAGGGGCCAGCTTCAAGAGTTGGGCTGCGTTAGTTATTCCATAGAGATGGTATGGAACTTGAGGTATTACCTAGTAGGTGTTACTCTGTTTTTCTTTCTTTACTTGTATCATTATGCTAACTTGTTTGTAGCTACTGTTGGTTTTCAATTGGCGCCACTTTTGTTTAGTTACTTTCTATGGATGCTTCTTTGTTTTTTTTAGTAGTTACCAGTGATTTTCATGATGTTGTGTTTACTTTATGATTTTGTTTCATATATTTAATGCTTCCACTGTTTATTTATATTGAATTTTCTTCCGCTCTTTGGGTCTGCTTCAAGTCTGTTGATTCTTTTATTCCACTACATCTTTATTGTTATACTTCGAATAATACCATCATTGTTATCCTCCGAGAGGTATAGCCTCCCCACTATACCTATGAGACCCTCACTGCTAGTCGACAGCCTATGGAATTTGGGGAGGTGCACCTAAGGTAGGAGCACGCGACCCATTTAGTACTGTTTGGGTGGCTGTTCGGGTCTAGGTCATTACAAAGTGGTATCAGAGGAGTTTTTGATAGGGATTTAGTGACAGCATTTTACCAGCTACTAATGAGATAGAGAAAAATATTTTATTTCTACTTGTTTACTATTTGGGGTATGGTAGACTAGAGATATGTTGTTACTAGAACTCAGTTACTAGCTTGTGCTTGGGTGCCTGCAGCCCTAGGTACAATGGATGGACCAAGTTACCTTGTGTGTGAATTGATGTTTTCTTTTTTCTCATATTACATTTGATATGATTTCAACCTCAGTGGCTCACTAGGTGTGTGAATTTTTAATTGTGATATGTGACCCTTAACCGGTGTGGTAACGAAGAATTGAAACTTTGCTGGTATGGCAAGGCTCATTTTCATGGCTTTTCATAGGCACATTTTATCGTATTTCAATTTCATAACTGAATGTATACTTTGTGAAGTGATAATACCATGTGAATAAAAAAACCAATTTCCATTCATTGTATTCTTGAAATGGGAAAGGGTTAAATTCCAGATAGAATTTCTTATTGTTGATATGTGTATACCATGCTTTATGTTTGTAGAATTGCATGTTGGAAGATATTTCGGTCTAGCTCTTGTACGAGTAGGAAGGTACTTTAGTTGAGGTGATTTTGATCACCAGGATTGGTCGACTGGGTCATCGTTTTGAGGCAATGTTGGTTGTCAGGATAGGAATGGCCCATGGTACTTTTGATACTTGGCTCTGTTAGGGGCGGGTAAGGAGGCCATGAGGCCGGGATGCCGGGGGGCATGGGTTGTAGTGGGGGAGTGTAAGGGTAGTAGTTATGCACTGCCTTTTACTGCTTTCTTATCTTCGTTGAATATAAATTGTTATATATATATATATGGGTTGTCTAACCATTTATGCTATTCAGTGGGTTCCTTTTTTTGCAACACAGATGGAGCGTCAGACGGGAGATGGTACAGTGCTGCTGCTGCAGGATCAGTTTCAGGAATTAGTACTGGTAGAGAATGAGTTGCAGGCATAGGTTCACGGAAAGAATCAGGTCTAGGATTCTGTAAAGGCAGTATAAAATCTGGGGTTGGCATCGTTCAGGCCATGGCTCGACGACCAACTCCGAGCCAGTCTAGTGCAAGTCTTGCATGGGATCAACAGAGGTGCATAGTGTACAAAGCCATCTATGGAATATCTGAAACATGAGTTCCAGTCGCAGCACCTGCAACTTTTTCAGGATGAGGGTGGTCCATAGGCGGCTGAGAACTAGATAGAGATAATGCAGATGATCTTTGAGCAGCTTCAGACTCCTATAGGGTGGAGGGTTAAGCTGGAGATGTACATGCTGAGAAGACCGGAAAAGCGTTTGTGGGATGTACAGGTTCAGGCTCTAGGGACGAGGGACTAGCATGGAAGGACTTCATGGGAAGGTTCGTTGATCACATTTACCTAGAGACACTGAGGGTAGAGATATGTCGGATGTTCTTGAGTCTTTAGTAGGGAGACATGTTCGTCATGGACTATGCAGCCACTTTCACTGAGTTCTCTCACATTTCACCTAGTATGGTAAGCGATGAAACGTCTAGGGTGAGACGCTTCCATGATGGCTTACGACACGCCATTTGGGTCCAGGTGAATATTTTCTGGCTAGGTTCCTTCTCAGAGGTGGTGAATCGGGCGCTAATAGTAGACAGTAACCATAGGAATAGGCCCCTGGTTGGCTGAGGAACTGTTTTAGGTGAGGGTTCAGACAATAGGAAGTGAGTACGAGATGAGTTGCAGCAGGGAAGTTAGCTCAGAGATTCATCTATACCACCTAGTGATAGTTCTTTAGTGATTTTCATTCAATGTGGATAGATGATAGATGTTCCTAATAAGTGCGATTGGCCTCCAAAAGAGTGATGGGAATGTGTACAGGTTAGACATATTGAAGGATTTTGTAGGCAGTCTTCTTAGACAGCTGGCAGAGAGGGACCAGGAAAGATGGTGGCATCTAGAGTTGGTTCAGGTTCAGTACCAAGAGAGGGTATCTGAGGTTCACCAGCATGCAAAGGACATGACAGAGATAATGGGATCCAGCTGAGGGGTTAGTGGCCGGTGACTAGAGCAGCACCGCAAGGAGGTCAGGCATCAGGCAGATGTGCTTTAGGCCAGGTGCATGCTATAGAGATACCAGAGGCTGAGCAGGCTAATGATCCAATGACTTTTATAGGAACACCATGGGAGTGGTTGTGATTCCATGTTTCCTTTTTGGCATAACCTATAGATGCAAGTCCATTTAGAGTGCACGTGGTGCACATGATATATTTAGACTTACTAAATGCTAGTCAATGTGATTAGCACCATATCAGGTGCGTGATATATATATATATATATGAGATGCGTAGCATCAGGGAAATTGAGGAAGCAGGTTACATGACGTGACATGTCCATCTAGGCATCGAGTATGCGGTTAAATTAGGTGTCTTGGGAATTGGAGCATTGAGGATGCGGGATACATGAGGTTCTAGCCACCACGTTCGTTTTTGAGCATCCATGGGATGCAAGACCTCGTGGAGGCAAACACTAATGCGGTGCGGGATACATTGGGTGTTGGGGACGACACATGAGCCCCAATGAGGTGAAGGGGTGACGATGCGTCACAGAATGAAAATGTGTCTGGAAAACAGGTTATTAAACATTGTTTCATTGAGTTTTGTTGGGTTGAGACTGGGTTAGGCGATTCCAATGGTGGGTAGCCCCCTTGAGGAATTTATCCAGGACCATTGAGACTGGGGATTTTGAAGTTACATTGATCAGGGTGGTATGTTCGGTTCCATCTCCGGGTTTTGATTTAAAGCTCTGGGATGATCTATGTTATGGTGGGGAGATTGTAAGAACCTGGGTTTTTAGAACGGGTCAAAATCCCAACCCTGTGTGAATTTTTGACTTGTCCCTGAGAAAAATAGGGAATTTGGGCTGTTTCTGGAAATTTCAAGAGTACACACCATGTACTTTAAGTACATGTCATGTACATGGTAAGAGAGTGTTCGGTCGTTTGCTTGCTGAGGACATTCCGTGTAATGAACGTGTAGAAATGTTTTACTACACGATGTGTAGTTTTGATACATGTCGTGTACCCATGACCATGTGGGGGCCATACATGGTGTGTAGGCCTGATGGTCTTGTATAATTGTTTAAACCAAGTACACGTCATGTCCCCCTTGGACACGCCATGTAGTCTAGTTGTGTATGAGTGGAATACAAGGCGTGTGGGGAAGTCGGAGAGGAAGAGAAGCGAAACCAAGTACACACCGTGTACCCCTAGGTACATGTCGTGTGCTCTTGTCGGCAGGTTCTGGAAAGTAATTCCGCATAATTCCAACTTCCAAATGAACATTTAAATGATATACACGGCATGTAGTCCTATAGTACACGCCACATAGTTTCTTTTTTTATGTGTCTTAAAATTGGAAGTAACCATGTATTGTGGATAAACATCAAATGTTTCGCCGGGTTTCACGAACCCAACCATTCAAGACTTCAATATATTCCCGGATCTTTGTCGGAACCCTGATTCAGTCCCCAATTTATGCGTTGGATCCCCCTCGGTAAGGCTTCGATTCCACTTGAGCCTTTTTGTTTGATTTTTTGATCTAGAATGAGTTATAGTGGTTTGAGTGGTTTTGACGCTTTTATAGATCTACATCATTTCATACATAATTGGATTTTGTTACCAGAGGAGTACCATCGTACGAGTCTCAGGTAGGTGGTAAATATATCTTCCTTTTGTTTTTGTGGTCATTTGGGTGATGCATCCTTTAATCTGTTTTCGGGTATTTTGAGTGGGACCCATTTGTGTTTGATATTGCATATTATATTGTTCATTGACCTATGGGATACCTTTGGGTATGCCCTGTTACCAGTTTTTCTTGAGCAAGGCCGGGTGGGGGTGGTTTCTCATCGGGGAATTTTGTTCGGGGAATGCCGAAATGGTTTAATTTGAATTATAATGTTATTAACCGCTGAGTTTAGTATTTTAAACATGATATTTTTTTTTTGGAATTCAATACCACAGTTCTGGTATGAGAGAGCACATTTCACTGTGTAATTCAACTATTTAGTTTGTTTTGCATGTTTATGTGTCCTTTTTTAATTTGATATATATGAAATTTCTGAATTGCACATATTGGACCCTTTGGGTTGTGTTGGCATGGCCCAGATATTCTTGAGTGATGCTGATCACATGTTGGGATTTTCCTAGGTTACGTTGGGTGGTTCTGACAATGGGATTGGGGGTCATGGTTGTCGGTTTAGGGCAGGATAAATGTTAGGTTGGGCAGGGCCCAGGTTACTGGGATGGAGATGCCATCAGACATGAGCGAAAAAGTCGCAGAGACACGAGGTGTCAGAGGTGTTGTGTCTTGGGTACTATTTTTCTGATTACCACTCACTCGGAAACATTGAGTAGTGTGCACACAAAGATACTCCATGATGATGTGTTTTTGACCACTCATGCGGGTAGAGGCCACCATTGTGGCAGTTTAGGTATTTTGGTTGGGGGTGCTTTCCGTAGGAAGCCACGTTGAAGGTGAGGATCCTTCGGGGGATAGCAGCGAGAATATCGGGTTTGGGGATGAGGCTCGTTGGTATTTGAGGGCAAACATCACCATCCCTCCGATTACATTATTTGAGGGAATATATCTCTATTCCTCTAGTTTCTTATTGAGGACATGTATCAATGTTCCTCCGGGTTAATTCTTGGGCGTTCCTTCAGGACGTCGGTACTTGATACACAAGATGTCAGGGGGCACGTGGTGTCTCATTACATGACAGATATTCTATCATTGGTCAAAGCTGGTGACACTCTAGGGTGGCTTCTGAGCACCAGTGGAGTTATTGTTTATTTGTGCATAGTAATGTTTACTACTTTCTGTATAAATGCATGACTGCTTAAATAGTCATATTAGGTATGCACCTTTGGGTGGTATCCTACTATGATTTGTCTGACACACTCCACGGGCCCTTCGGGACGCATGCAATCTTTATGGATTTACATGCAGGAAAGAGGCCAGCTTCATGACCTGGGATGCGTTAGTTGTTTCATAGAGATGGTATGGACCTTGAGAACTTACCTTGCAGGGGTTACTCTATTTTGCTTTCTTTACTTGTATGAGTATTCTAACATGTTTGTAGCTACAATTGGTTATCAATTGGTGCCTCTTTTGTTTAGTGACATGATATGGATGCATGTTTGGGTTGTTTAGTAGTTACAAGTGATTAGCATGCTATTGTGTTTATATTCCATTATTGATGCATATATTTATTGCTTTTTCTGTTTATTGATAATGAATTTTCTTCTGCTCTGCGGGTCTAGTTCAAGTCTGCTGAGTCTTTTATTCAACTGCATCTTTACTGTTATACTTGGACTAGTACCATCATTTTTATCTTCCGAGAGGTTATAGACTCCCCACTAAACCTATCAAACCCTCGCTTCTAGTCAACAATTTTTGGCATTCAGGGAGGGCACCAGAGGTAGGAGCACCCGACCCGTTTAGAACTGTTCCGGTGGCTGTTTGGGTCTAGGTCATTACAAAGTGGTATCAGAGGATGTTTTGAAAGGGATTTAGTAGCATCATTTTACTGGCTACTAATGAGATTGAGGATTCTCTTTTATTTTTTCTTGTTTACTATTTTGTGTATGGTAGACTAGAGATATGTTGTTACTTGAACTGGGTTTCTAGCTTGTGCTTGGGTGACTGTAGCCCTAGGTACGAGGGATGGACCATGTTACCTTGCGTGTGAATTGTTGTTTTCTTTTTTCTCAGATTACAGTTGATATGATTTCTAACTCAGTGGCTCACTAGGTGTGTGATGTTATTGATTTTGATATGTGACCCTTGACTAGTGCGGTAAGGGAGAATATGACCTTGGCCGACATGACATGGCTTGTTTTCTTGGATTTTTATATTCAGATTTTAGGGTATTTTAATTTCATAAATTTGTGTATTCTTTGTGAAGTGATAATACAATGTGAATAAAAAAAATCAATTTCCATGCTTTGTATTCATGAAATGTGAAAAGGTGAAATTCCTGATAGAATTTCTTATTATTGAAATGTGTATACCATGCTTTATGTTTGTAAAATTTCATGGGGTAGGATATTTGGGTCTATCTCTTGTACGAGAAGGCATGTACTTTAGTTGAGGTGATTTTGATCACCAGGATTGGTTGACTCAATCATCAGTTTGAGGCAACGTTGGTTGTCAGGACGGGCATGGCCCAATGTACTTTTTATACTTTTCTCTGTTGAATGGTGGGTAAGGAGGCCATGAGACCGGGATTCCATGGGGCATGGGTTGTAGTGGGGGAGAGTAAGGGTAGTAGTTATGCACTGCCTTTTAATACTTTCTTATCTATATTGAATATATATTGATATATATATTTATATGGGCTATATGACCATTTATGGAATTCAGTGGGTTCCTTTTCTTGAGAATCAGATGGAGCTTCAGATGGGAGATGGTATAGTGGAGCTGGTTCATGATCAGTTTCAGTATTCGGTATCGGAAGGGCATGATCTTCAGGTATAGTCTTAGGGAAAGGATCAGTTATAGGATTTTGTACATGCAGGATAATAGCAGGGGTTGGCATCGTTTGGGACATGGCTCGACGAGCAGCTCCGAGCTAGTCTGGTACAGGTCTTGCAGGGGATCTATAGAGGTGCATAGGGTACAGAGCCATCTATGACATATTTGATGCGGGTGTTTCTGTCGCAGAACCCACCACTTTGTCAGGATGAGGGTAATCCGCAGGCAGCTTGGAACTTGATAGAGAGCATGCATTTGATCATCGAGCAGCTCGAGACTCCTCCAGGGTGGAGGGTCAGGTTGGAAACTTACATGCTGAGAAGACCAGAAAATCATTGGTAGGATGAACAGGTTCAGGCTCGTAGGAATGAGGGGCTAACATGGAAGGACATTGAAGACATGTTCATTGAGCATTTTTACACAGAGACACTGAGGACAGAGAGAGTTCAGGAGTTCTTCAGACTTCAGTAAGGAGACATGTTCGTCATGGACTACGCATCCACTTTCACAGAGTTGTCTCACTCTGCACCTGGTATGGTAAGAGATGACATGGTTAGGGTGAGACGCTTCGAGGATGGATTAAAACACACCATTCAGGTCTAGGTGAATATTTTCCAGAAAGGTTCCTTCTTAGAGGCAGTGAATTGGGTGCTCATAGCAGATAGTAACCAGAGGGAGAGGCCCTGGATTGGTCGGGGAATAGTCTTAGGTGAGGGTTTTGACAACAGGAAGCGAGGACAGGATGAGTTACAGCATGGTATTTAGGCCAGGGATTCAGCTAGACCACCTCGTGGTAGTTCTTCAGTGATTTTATTTCAGTGTGGACAGCCGGGATATGTTCGGACTCAGTGCGATATGCCTCCAAAAGAGTATCGGGAATGTGGACAGGTTGGGCATGTTGAGAGATTTTGCAAGAAGTCTTCTCAGATAGTTGGAAGAGAGGGACCTTGAAAGACGGTGGCATCTGGAGTTTGTTCAGGTTCGGTATCATGAGAGGTTATCCAAGGTTTAGCATCACGGGGAGGACATGACAGAGATAGCGGGATCAAATTGAGGGGTCAGTGGCCGATGACTAGAGTAGCACCGCAACGAGGTCAGACATCATGCAACTGTGATTTATGCAAGGTGCACGTTGTGTAGCTACCAGAGGATGAGCCGACAGGTGAGGCAATGATGGTTAGAGGTACACCACGGGTGTGGCTGTGATTCTTTGTCTCCTTTTTTGCATGACCTGTAGAGGCAAGTCCATTTTGAGTGCACGTGGTGCACATGATCTATGTAGAATGACTAGATGCTAGTCACAGGGATTGGCACAACATCGGGTACGTCATATATATATATATATATATATATATGAGATGTGTTGCATCAGGGGAATCGAGGATGCATGTTAGTTGAGCTGTCGTGTGCATCAGGGCATCGAGGATGCGGTTACATTAGGTGTCTTGGGAATCGGGGCATCGAGGATGCGGGTTTCTAGAGGTTCTAGGCACCAGGGTTTTTTTTGCATCCATGGGATGAAGGACCTAATGGAGGCAGACACCAATGCGGTGCGGGATACGTTGTGTGTTGGGGATGACATAGGAGCCCCAATGAGGTGTAGGGGTGAGGATGCGTCATGGAAGGACTATGCGTCCGGAAAACAGATAATTAAACCTTGTTGCTTTCAGTTTAGTTGGGTTAGGACTGGGTTAAGCAATTCCTAAAGTGTGGATCCCCCTTGAGGAATTTATCAGAGACCATTGAGACCAGGGATTTTCAAGTTACATTGATCGGGGAGGTATGTTCGGTGCCATCTCCGGGTTTCATTTGATAGCTTGTGGAAGATCTATGTTATGGTCAAGAGATTATAAGAACCCAAGTTTTTAGAATGGGTCAAAATCCCAACCCTGTTTGAATTTTTTACTTGTCCCTGAGAAAGCTAGAAAATTTGGGATGTTTATGGAAATTTCCAGAATACATGTCGTGTAATTTAAGTACATGTCATGTATATGGTAAGAGAGTGTTCGACAATGTGCTCGCCGAGTACATGCTGTGTGATGACAGTGTAGAAATTTCTTACTACACGGTGTGTAGTTTTGAGACACTTAGTGTACCCGTGACCATGTGGAGGACATACATGGCATGTAGGCCATATGGCCTGGTAGAATTGTTGAAACCAAGTACCCAGAATATCCCCGTTGGACATGCCATGTAGTCTGGCTGTGTATGAGAGGAATACAAGGCATGTGGGTAAGTCGATGAGGAAGATAAGGGAAACCAAGTACACACTATGTACTCATGTCAGCAGGTTCTGGAATATGAGTCGGAAGAATTCTAGCCACCTAATGAATAGTTAAATGACATACACGGCATGTAATACTACAGTACACACAAGGTAATTTCAATATTTTTGTCTCAAAATGGGTAGTGGACTCATATTGATGAAAAATCACAAATATTTTTCCCAGTTTCGCAATCCTAGCCCTCCAAGACATCAATCGCTTCTCGGATCATCGTCAGAACCCCGATTCAATCCTCGATTGATGTGTGGGAACCCCCTCGGTATGTCCTCGATTCCACTTGAGCCATTTTGTTTGATTTTGGTTCCATAATGAGTTATAGGGGTTTGAGGGGTTTTGACTCTTTTGTAGATCTACCATGTTTTAGACCAAATTGTAGGTTGTTATAGGAGGAGTACGATCATACGAGTCTCAGGTAGGTGGTGCATAAATCTTTTTTGGTTTTCATGGTCATTTGGTTGACGCAACCTTCAACGCATTTTTGGGTATTTTGAGCAGCCCCCCCTTTTTTCTGATATTGCATATTATATTGTTCATTGAACTAAGGGATACCTTTGGGTATGCCCTTTTTCCAGTTTTTCTTAAGCAGGGCCGAATGAGGGACCATTGCTCATTGGGGGCATTTTGGCCCGAGAATGCCAAAATGGTTTAATTTGAATTATATTATTATAAACTGTTGAGTTTAGTATTTTGAACTAGATATAAATTTGTTAGAGTAATTCAAGACCTCAAAGCTGGTATGGGACATCACCTTGCATAGTGAAATTCAAATGTTTTGTTTGTTTTTCTTGTTTGTGTCTCATGTTTTAATTGGTTATATATGCAATTGTTGAATTTCACATGCTAGTCCCTTTGGGATGTATTGGACATGGACCAGACATTCTTGAGTGATGCTAATCATAGGTTGGGCTGGGCTTGGGTTACGTTGGGTGGCTCTGACCATGGGAATGGGAGTCATGGACGTCGGTTTGAGGTAAGATGACTGTCAGGTTAGACATAGCCCGAGTTACTAGAATGGTAATGCAATCAGACTTGAGTGACAAGGTCGTAGGGACACGAGGAGTTAGAGGTGTTGTGGCTTGGGTACTATTTTTTGTTATTACTGCTCACCTGGAAAAATTGAGTATTGTGCACACAGAGATACTCCGTGATGTTGTGGTTTTGACCACTCATGTGGGTTGAGGGCCCCATAGTTCGGTTTACGCATTTTGGATTGGGGTGATTGCTGTAGGAATCCACTTGGAAGGTGAGGAGACTTCAGGGGATAACATCGAGACTATCAGGTTGGGAGATGAGGCTCACCATGAATTGAGGGCAGACATCATTGTAACTCTGGTTACATTATTTAAGGGCATATATCACTGTCCCTCTGGTTTCTTATTGAGGACAGGTATCGCTATTCCTCTGGGTTAATTCTTGGGCGTGACATCGAGACGTCGGTACATGAGACACACGGTGTCAGGGGGAACATGGTGATGGGATGCATGAGAGATATTCCGGCGTTGGCCGAAGCAAGTGACACTCCGTGGTGGCTATTGAGAACCAGAAGAGTTAGTGTTTATTTGTGTATAGTACTTTTTATTGCTTTCCTTATAAATTCATGACTGCTTAAACACTCATATTAGGTGCGCACCATTGTGTGGTATCCTAATGAGATTTTTCTGACACCCTGCATAGGCCCTTTAGGACACGTGTAGACTTTATGGATTTATGTGCAGGGTAGAGGACAACTTATGAAGCTGGACTTCGTTAGTTGTTGCATGGAGGTGGTATGGACTATGAGGAATTACCATGTAGGGGTTAGTTTTTTTCTTTCATTACTTGTATCATCATGCTTACTTGTTTGTAGCTACAGTTGGTTAGCCATTGGCTCCTCTTTTGTTTAGTGACTTTCTATGGATGCATGTTTGGTTTGGTTAGTAATTACTAATGATTACCATGATATTGTGTTTTCTTTCTACGGCTATTGTTTATATTTATTTCTTTCGTTTGTTTATTGATATTGAATGTGCTTCTGCTCTGCGGGTCTGGTTCGAGTCTGTTGAGTCTTTTATTACACTGCATCTTTACAGTTATACTTGGACTAGTACCGTTATTGTTATACCCCGAGAGGTTATAGCCTCCCCACTATACCTATCAGACCCTTACTTCTAGTCAGCATCCTTTTGCATTTGGGTGTGGTGTGCATAAGGTAGTAGCACACGACCCGTTTAGCACAGTTCAGGTGGCTATTCGGGTTCGGGTCGTTAAAATGAAAAAGTCTTAAAATAATAATAGGATTCATATTTCTTTTCATCAAAAAATACCCATGTAAATATAGTTTAATAATCAACTAAAACAGTAGATGGTATTTTCCTCCAATACATTATGTTTTTGTTGGACTGAAAAGATTAATATGCACTAGATGTAATTTATTAGAAGATTAAACTTAACTACTTGTTTTAATGCATGACTTATGTTTATTTCCATATTGACAATTATCACAAAATTTTTATGAATCAAATATAAGCATTAGTATAACCATAGTATGTCTTCTCCTTGAGATTTTTAAATGGTTCCTAAAGATAAATCACCATAGTATTATATTCTATAACAAAGAATGACCTTCCATTGCCCAAAGTAAAGGTAGGTCTTTGCTCATAAGTTATTCTATGTTACCTGTATAATCATTCTCATGCCTGAGAGAAGAGAGAATAAACACTTCCATGTAATTGTGTACTAATCATTTATCATTCTTAAAATTAACAAGGTAACCTTCATCACATAATTTCCTTATAATTATATAGTTTTGCAAAAGAACATTAACAAATAAAACATTTGAAATTAGTCCTTTTCAAAGAAGAACAATATCTTAATAAACTTTTCAAAGATGTTTTTATTACCAGTCTTATTTTAGGAACATCCACTATCCATGTACCATGTGTTTTTGTTGGAACTTCATTAGTTTTCCTAAAAATAAAAAAGTTTTACTCTCAGAATCCAAACATCAATGGATCCAGAATTGATAGAATATAAAATCATCAGAATCCAAATTTTCATAAAAAAGTATGATTTATTAAAACCTATAGATTGGGTTCTATTTAAAGAAAAAGTTTTCTCTAAATGTACACTAAATTGACACATATTATAAAAAGGAAAACTTTTAGGTACAAAATAGTTATTTCAAAAAATAGGTTTTGAATGAAAAATAAAACAAATACCAATATTATTCTCAGAAAATGATGTTGTGAATACATTTTTTAAAAACATTCTTTATTAATAGTAATGATTGAAAAAGAATTCTTCAATATAAATATTTCATATTTTAGTTTGATTAATAAATTCTTATCCTCATAGTTATTAGTTTTAGAGACTGATTTATTCTCTAAAACATTTTTAATAGAAATATCACTTTTAAGATCCTCTGAAAGTTTATCCTTCTCAGAATTAACAAACAATAGGTTTTAAGAAAAAATTTCAAATTCAAAGGTTTACTGATCAGGATCCTTTTAATGATTTGATACTACTATTGTTAAAAACTATATTCTAGAATTTTCATATTCAGGTTTATTTTTTATCTTAATATTTTCATTTGAACATAATTTTGAAAACCTAGATACTTCATCAAATGAATGTAAAGTATTTTTTTTGTGATGAGGATGATTTTTAATCCAAATATTCATAATATTCCTCCTTAGGATAAATATAATTTAATAAAATATTGGATAATGATTTAGAAATGTTTACCTTTTCAATAAGACAATGATTCTTAATGGGTCAATTGCATATAAGATAAATATTCTTCTTACTAGAGGATTCATATTCCAATGATTCTTCAGAAGAGTCACCACCATTATAAATCATGGTGTTCGAATCCTTCAAGACACTCGCAGCCTTATATTTTTTTACTTATTTTTGTTCCAATCATAATTCTTGTCACATATTTATTTCCTTTTTATCAAATGACTATGTGGTCTAATAAGACCTTCCCATTTTCATTTATAACAAGTTAATTATGAATCTTTCTTGTCCTTTCTATCTTTAAACTTATATTTTTTTTGAAAATCATTCTTTCCAACATTCTTGTTCATATTTTGAGCAAGATTTTATAGTTCCTTCCCAAACTGATCATTATCACTTTATTCAAATATTAACAGAGCCTTTATAGCTTTTAATTTATTTACCCTTCCCGGAGTCATGGATTTAGATGTATTACTGAAATAAAAAACTCTATTACCTTTTTTCTTCTTATTAATGTATTTATATATCTTCATTAATGTTTAATAATAATGAATATTTCCCAAAATGATTAATGATTGATGTCAGATACGTTACCATTTTCCTCAATTGCTATCTTTTTAGATTCCCACTCATTCGGAATGATATCAATAATCTTGTCCAAAATTATTTCACCGTCGATACTTTTTATCCCATAGATTTAAGACATTAGATGATAGTCATAAATCTTTGTTTCACTTTGAATTCATGTTCTCCATAAGGGAACATAAATCCATGATATTCATCTCTTATCATGTTTCTTTTTAATTCTATAAATTTGATGTTTCAAAGTGTGTAACTTCACATTTATTCTAGATACTCTTGGTAGCTTCACAAGGGGATATTTCACTATATATATTCCTGGTCATGGAACAACAAAATAGTATTGAAAACCATGTATATTAGTTGAATATCGTTTTTCCCTAATTTGTAAATTGAATGATTTGTTTCTCAGGATTCTTGTAGTCACTAGTAAATATAACAGTTTTATAAACACTAGTATTGACAATGCAAATCATCATCCTATCTCCTTAGTAATTATAATAATTTCCCTCAATTATTGGGGGTCTGGTTGGATTTATATTCTTTATTTATTCAACGTTCATTCCTTCAATTTTATAAAAAAATTTCAAAGATCATTTCCATATAAAGACTACTAATAAAAGTTTATAAACAGATATTTTCTAATGAAAATCCTATGAAAAACAAGAAAAGTAATGTAAAGAATGTATAGTTGAAAAAGAAAACATATAATAAAATATAAGTATTTTAGAGACTAATTATGATTCCAGTTGTAGGATTGAAATGTATATGTAAATTTCTCAATAACAAGAGGTAGTGAATTTTAGGTTTTGAAGACATTTATTTTTAATCTTAATAAAATATATGTTTAACAATGTTAAACATGGTGATTTCACAATCCCTAATTGTTTTTTAAATAAGGGATAAATTGGAAGGGCCTATGTATAATCATAAAGAACCTAAACATAATCAAGTTTATCTTTAATAAAAATTCTACATCAATGTGTATGGAATCAAATATTTAAGATTAAGATTAATTATAAAAAAGTATAATAAATTTATACATTCTAATTGTAACTTAACATCGTAGAAATAAAACAAACTTGTAAAATGAATATGTAATAATTAATCTTTTAACCCAAATAGAAGGGTGTACAACATACATGCATAAGAATCCATTGATTTATAATATCAAGATAGTTTGTCTTACATACAGTAGGGTAATCCCTTGATTAGGATATAAGAACCAGTCTTGCTATCCTCACAATCCCTCAATCTCTATAGTGATCAGCGTCTCGATCTTACTATCCATCGAATCCATAGATTTTACATATCAACAATCAGAGTAACTCTATGTATATTGAATAATTTTTCCCCAACATGATCAATTTGTTCACCAAATTCACTAAAGATAGGTTTGAGAAAATATCTCATAGAGTATCAGTACATAAATAAATTTTCAAAAAGTGTCAAACTCTTTAAATAGATGAGGAATTTATAAGGAAAATTTCCAAAGGTAATCTCTTCCTCCAATGACCATATTTTTCCTTAAACATTTTAGAGAGCTTTTCATGTTTCACTCCGCAAAAAGATTGTTGAAAACAGATTATATGACATCATTTCGTGTATGAAAAAATGAGAAAAATTATAATTCTTAAGAAAAATAAATATGTATGAAAAATAAAATTTATGTTTACGAAACATAAGAATACTAAGATCAAATAAAAATGGAACAATATGTTATGAATGAAAATTATCTTTTACAAATATGAATAATCAGATTCTAGGAATATTAGAAATCCTATTAAAACAATATTGATAATCAGATTCTAAAATAATAGATAATTGGAGTCATAATTATTTTGAATTTTGAATCTAATTTCTGAAGAAATTATAGTATAATTTGAAAATTAGTCAGAGTTTTATTTAAGAGGAAATCAGATGAAATGAAAGTCTAATTTCAGATGAAATCTGAGTATTATTCAAGGAGAAAAGAGATTCTAATTTTAAATTAAATGAGAGTCTGATTTTAGGAGAAATCAGAGTATGTTTTCAGATGAAATTAGGGTCGTATTTCAAAAGAAATCAGAATCCTATTTCTGTAGAAATAAAAGTCTGATTTAAAAAGAAATCAAAATCTGATTTCATAAGAAATGGGATTCCTAATTTTGAGTAAATCTTAATCAATGGAACTGTATGGTTCATAGTTTGATAATGATTTTATTTTTTCTTTTCGGAAAAGATAGTTAGTCTTGGAATAGGAAAATACATGATAAGTCATGGAAAATTGTATATATAGAAAATTCATTATTAAATGCTGAAAAGTTTCCTTTAGAGAAATATTCTTATAGAAAGGGAATTTTCATTAATAAATGAGTTTGGGATTTTCAAAACATAATGAAATGTAAAATCCATCAGGGAACTTATTGACTCATAATTCATGAAACATATCCCAAATAAAGAATTATATATTTTATGTAAAATAATATTGGTATAATAATTATTTTATGATGAAAAAATCCTTTATCTTTCAAAAATGTTTTTCATTATCAATATGATAGGCTGTTTAAAAAAATTATTTTATTTGAAAATATCATTGAAATGTTGTAATTGATGATTCATGGAAATAAGGTGTTATGAACATTTAAATATTCATTCATTCTGTATAAGTTAATAAAACACATTTTTCACATATATTTGTTTGATAATTCAAAACATAACTCATATCTAAAACAAAAAATGATTCCTTTCATACCATTTAATAAAAAATCACCAATGGGTAAAATTTAATTTAAATAATTTTATCAGAATAGAAATAATATATTAGATTACATATTTAGGAATCATGGACATGTATGATTAATATATCCCAATAAGTACATACATATATACAATCTCGGATAATAATGAGATTGTCAAATTATTCGTTACCTTAGGTCTTAATTCCTTTATACGTATAAAAAACTATATAATGATTTAGATAATTTAATTAAATTACTATAGAATCATATTAATATTTATGATATCATATATTATCATATTATCACCAATTTTTTGGTAACATTGAAATAATACTCCCAATTAAGGTATTAAGTGCATCATTTTATTATGCATATTTTGCCGAATAAGTTACGATTTGTCTTTATAGGTTGTAGTTATATAATTTACTGAATGATAATAAGATAATATAAATCATATTTTTTTATTCTATATGTTTATATAATTCATGATTTAATTAAGATATTATAGAATGAATTGAATCACATTGTGAGGATTGTAGGTCGTATGTACGTAAAAATAACAATAACATTCCCCATATTGTGAAATGTTATTGAATTGGATGGTTAATATTTTGATACGGAATTATTATCATGTTTTCATAACAATATATAATCATAATTTTCATCAATATACAAATCCTTGTAATGTGGTTGTGAAAAACATATTACACCATTACATGGAGATGGAAAGTCGTACGTATAAACACATGGTGATTTTATTTTTCATTGGAAGTATAGAAGGTGAAATATGGTTGGTTTATAATCATGATAATATATTTGAATTTAATTTATACAAGAGTTATTACTTTATAATGGAAACAACATCTTAAGAGTGTGTTGAAGAAGAAATAAGTTCAAAATAATTTGTAGAGGAGATGACCACTTCTTCGACGAGCTCCCCCTAGATCTCATATTAATGGTACTAGAGTAGATCTTTTGGGATGTCCAGAAACTATAGAAATTAACTACTAATGTTTATAATGTAAATGGTTAGGGGATAATTGTGCTTGAAGTCTCAATGTGAAGTGAAAAATGGAGGGAGGAGGTTCCCTTTTAATTGAGGTGAGGGGAACTTTTGGATTCTCAAAAAAATATTAATTTATAATCATATAAAATCCCAAGAAAAATCCACATAAAAGTCATATTTTTTAATATTAGATTCTATAGGGTTTTAATATCAACAAACAATACATTTTAGATATGTTTTTTTTTTCAATTTATAAATTATCATTTTAATTAACCAATAGTTATTCTATTTGAATTTTATCTAATCTAGCAAAAGTTTCAATATTAATAGAGTGTAATTTTTTACTAATTTTATGTTGATTAGATAATACATAAATAATTTGTAATATTTTTGACCATATAATAATTATTTTATATTTTTTAAAATATTTTATTATTTTTATCTAATTTAATAAAACATTATTTCTTTAAGATATCTATATTGTAAATTTTGGAACAATTCATTTATTATATTTTTAAAAATATCAAGATTAGATGTTGACAAACAAAAAATATATATTCTTATCCCTAAGGGGTTAATATCTTTTTAAAAAGTTATTTAACATATTAATTACCTAAAATTAATTTTATTTAATTATTTTTAATAATATTAAATTGCTATTTTAAATAATAAAATAATTTCTAAAATAATTTTGTGTAATTATTTAAAATACTTATTTTTGGGTAAAAATAAAAAATAAAATTACAATTATTATGATAAATCTTCAATATTTCCAAAAAATATATTTATAATATAACATATCTTCTCTAAAAACATTTATTAAAATGTTATGTCTATTAATTCATGAATGTTAAAACGTTAACATCACATGAAATAGCATATTATAAGTGTCCTATTTTTCCATGTGGTTAATAATGGTAAATAATATTATCATTGGTTGAATATGGATGAGATATACTCTACCAATAATATTTGGTTTAGTGTTTTTGTATTTTAATGGTTATTATTATTTTAATAAAAATTATTTTATTAGTTTATCATCAAATAAATAATTTATGCATCGTCATTGTATAAGAATTTAAGATAAAAATTTATTTCCTAACAATTAAAAATAAACTACTATGATAAAGAAAATAACATTATTTTTAAAACGTGTACTTATAGTCAAATATAGCTTCTATATAACTTTATATTAAAAATAATAAATTTCATAAAATTTGAATAAGATATATGTAACATTAATTTAAATAAAATATATTAATTGTATTAATCTTATCCAAGTGTCATTAAAAGGATAAAATTTTGACCCAAGGATAATTTAGGTCAAACCACACTAATCTAATGATTTTAGGTCCTTTGTTATAGTAATTTTAAATTTTTTATTTTTAGAATTATTTACCTGATTTATCATATTACAATATTAAAAAAAATTATTGATATTACCTTACCTAATACCAACAAAAATAGGAACCTATTAACATAATTTAAACCCATTGATTCCAATTATGGAATCCATTTTATAAAATTCAATATACATAAATTGAAGTAATTAATTTAAAATATATCCTATTATTGGAATGAGAAAATTTGTTTTGAAAGATAAAATATGAAAAAAACCAATATTGTTATGTATAAATTCATTGTAAAATTAATAAAAATGACCCCAATTAAATTAAATGATAAAAATAAAATCTATTTAAAATTAAAAACCACTCAAATATATAATTTAACAGTATAATAAATTTTTGATGAAAAAATAGTTTTCAGTTAAAATGCTTTATATTTTAGTGTTCATTAAAATGTGAAACATAACAGAAAAATACCAAATCATCATCCAAAGTAAATTTTTATTGAAATATTTTAAATAAGATGTTTAATTTTTCAAATATAATATAAAAATTTTTAAAAAGTAATTTAAAATAGGTGTCCCATCTAAAGGAAAAAAGATTACATTTTTTTAATAATACTTCTTTTATCTAAAAATTTGAATTTTCATCTTATATCATGTTTAGAAATTGTATAAGAGGAATTTTAAACACTACATAGAACATATTAAAAATATATATTTTTAATAATTTCTATTTATAGTGATTTTTTTATTTTATAATCTCACTTGTTTGTATTTAAATTTGTTTTCAAAAACAAAACAGTTCCTTTTATTTAAAAAGGGGTTTATTCTAATTTATAATTAATTTCTCAAATAATAAATAATTATATAAACATGTGTAAATAAAATTTTCATAATTTACATAATATTATTCATACTCTCCATTATAATAAATATGTTGTATGGTAATATAATAATATGTAGTGGTTCTCTTACACTCGGTTTTGTATGAAATGAAATATATTAAAAGGACTTTAAATTATGTGTAACACATGTGAAGCATTGTGTTGTGTATACTACAAGATTATTTCAATGTTGCGTGTAATGAAATATTATATTTTTGTAGAGTAAAACAAATAAAATTAAATAAATTTAAAAAATCATTCTCATAAAACCTCCCTGTGTTACATTATTCCCCCTTAAAATAAATTTCACCCTCGAAATTCATCTGGGTTATAAAAGGATTAATACTTGAAATTTTATTCCAAAGACACCCAAATAATCAAAATAAAAACTAGAAATTATTTTTAAAAATAAAAGTTATAAACATTGTGGTTACCCATAGTAATAAATCACTGGTTTTACATAAAGAAGAACATTGGTGGAAATTCAAAATATGTATATGGAAGAGAAATATAACTATTATTTTTTGATGGATATTGATAGAGAACACGGTTTGGGGAATGTAAAAAATCAGAAGGAAAAAAATTCATGATGATCTAAGGGACCATATTATTCATTAGATAAAAAGGTACTAGGATAGCATTTGTAGTTGCAAGATCCTTTCCCTAAAGATGCTTAATTTTTCATGAGAATAAATAAATACCTGATTTTCGTACAATCTTACCATTGTTAATTCGTAGAATAATTTCCACTTCATCACTTTTTACAAAAAATTATGTTGAATTTTTTATTACCGATTCATTAGTATGTAATGAGATCCATAAATAGAACGATTGGTCTTTCCATATGTTCTTATCACAATAAAAAATTTATCATAAGTTATCAAATATGCATAAGTCCACATATTGTGAGATAATAATTTATTATAAAAACATAATATGATGTTTAAATTTATAATTAGAAAAATTTATAAACTTTCAGTACTTCTAAATGCAAAAATCCCATACTTTAGAAGGATATTTACTAACATAGCTTAAGAGTTATCCCCCATATATCATAAGGTATCTCTTGTTTTCTATACTCCAAACATGTGAATGCCTTCGTCGTGTACTCCCTCGAAATATGGTAATAACCTTAATTACTATAAAACATTAATGAAAAAATAAGTGAATTCCAAAATTATCTCTTTTCATATACCATAAATCTAAAAAATTATATATACTTAATCTATGATTTCATAAATAGTATTTTTATCATATTAGTCCCAATGTCATTAATACATTAAAAGATCCATTTATTTCCTTTTCCAATCATTATGAACGTATTATGGGTTACCCATCCCATAATATTGTTCCAAAAATAACTCAATCACCGTAAATGGTAACAGGTACATCTCATAATATACTATTAAATTCATGTGGGAAAACTGAAGTAGACCAGTAAATATATATTTCCTTTTTCCGTAATACTATAAATATGATTTTACAACATTATTCTAGAATCCCATTTCCTATATACATAATCATTCCACCACTTCATTGTCTTACTCCACATCATCAATAGTGATCACATGGGATTTTCCTTTGAATTAGCGTTAATCATCATTGTTAACCCATGGATTAGGGCATTGGTTAGCATAATTACCCATTTACATGAACATGAAGCATTGAATTGTGGGTGGTTCATTCTTTGTAACCTTTTCACTATTCACATCATTAGATATATTTTCCCCTAACATAGGCACTGAAATGACCGATTAACATATTTTTCATACTTAAATCATTTAATTTCCTTTCTTAAAAAATCTACACAAAGATTCTTTTCAGACTTAGAGAAAAAGGAAACACTCATATTCTTTTTACCATGGTTTTGAGACCTCCCCTTGTACCCCATATTCAGTTTCATGTCTAAACCGTGAGATTGATATGTAAACCCAACTTCTATTTCTACATTCATATCACAAATCAAAATCTCTTCATAGAAACTAATTTCAATTTTTTCTAAATCCATTAGATGACTAGGGTTTATGCCTATAAAGAATCAATCAACATTACTTTTAGGTTGGATGATAATGCTGAAAGCATACGTTTCAAGACTTTCTAATATGTAAAAATAGATTCATCATCAGTTTTATTAATCTCAAGGAACTTTATTTCCATATTCATACATAGAATACAAGGAAGTTACTTATTTTAAATTGTATTTTCAAACTCATCCCATTCCATTGATTTAATTTTTTTATTACTACCACATATTCTTGATTGGAGTCCACTAATGGTTCGCCCCACATTCTATATGATAAACGTTCAAAACGGATTTTCATGTTATGAATAGTGATGAATAAAAAATTATTTTTTTAGTGGTGTTTATTCATTATTCAGTAAAAAGTGGATTAGAATTCCCACAATTAGAAGGTGAATGTTTCTTATTAATAGACTCAATATAATAGTGTTTCCTTATTAGATCATTTGGGAGTCCAGAATAATTAATACCTTGTGTAAATACAATGACATGTTTCTTCATTCCATATCCCATAAAATTTGTTTGTTAAGGAGGAAATTCATTTAATTTCTCCTTTCATTCATCATTAACACATTTCCTTTAGGTTCATTCCATTGTCTAAAACCCAAAAACAATAATTTTAGAGGAAAAATTGATACATGGATAAAAACATAATCTAGGTGAAGTATATTAAATACATAAAATAATAGATTTAATACTAGGTTAACTGTTATCATTACAAAAATTAAATGATTGTAACCTTTAATTTGACATATACTAAGGGAAATACCTAGAAAAAATCCTCTGAAATATATCTAGTTATCTCGATATACTTTTCTTATCCTAGTTTCCAAATGTTAACTAAACCATCATAATGAAACCAAATATAATGACAGAAGAAATACATAAAATGATATGAAATAATTTTTGAGGAATAAATAATAAAATTACCAAAAAATAATAAAATACTATATTAGTTTATTCCCATTGGAAACATGGTAAAAAAACATATACTCTAGTAAAAGTTCATTAGTGTTTCCCACAACGATCATCCCCTTTAGTACATATACATAAAACCATTCATCATTACCTAGGTAAAAACATTAGAATGGCTGACATAAAATTCATAGAAATGGTAAAAAGGAGATATGAATAATATCATAATTATAATAAATAGAACACAAAAATTGAAAATCATAGTATTCATACCAAATATCATTATACCATGTCATGGAATTATTCATAATTTTTCATAACAAATCAATGGACATATTCCCAAAGGGTATGACATAATACATGTAATTTTTGACTCATAGGTAATTATATAAAATAATTTCTTATTAGTTGAGGATCATTCCCAAGAACTTTATAGTTGAAAAATCCCATTATTGAAACGGTTTGACTCCACATTCCTACTGTGTATTATTGAACATGGTTTACTTTTCATTCCATCTATGTATTACTGCACCAAGACCATTTTGAATTCCATCCCTTTCAATCTATAGATATATATGTATTTATAAAATGCATTGGAGGGATATATTCGTCTCACAAATATTAAAATGAAATCATTCTATCATGTTCCACAAAATAATAAATAATTAATTATAGCGTATCCCATAGAAGAAAATGGGTTTCTTAAATATAATTATATGATAACATAATCCGTATAAAAAAATGAATTTAAAAAATATAATTCCATAAAAAATAATAATAAAACCTTCTGAATAATAATAATTGTACACTAGAAACATAACCCTATTAAATAATTCCACTATATATGGAAAATAATACTTATATAACACTAAATTCATTATGAAAATGTAATTTCTTCTTCAAAATCCTTTTCATTTCTCAAAATTCTTTGAAATTATAAAATAAAACAATTTCGTTAAAAATATCCATGAAATAATCTAAATTAATATTCATGGAAATAATCCATTATGAACACCAAAAATTCCTTTCATACCATATATGTTAAAAGAAAAAAAATTATCGTACTTCATTCGGATAATTAAAAAAGTACATCATATAAAAAATTAAAAAATATACCTTTCTTACCATTAAATATAAATTCACCACTTCATAATATAGACATTAAAAAATTTATGAAGAATAGAAATAATAATTTTGAATAAATATTTAAGAATAGTGGACATGAATGATAAATATTCCATAATAAATACTTATATATAGACAATTTCAGATAATAATGACATTGGGATATTATCCCTTAACGTAGCTCCAATTTCCATTGTATGTATCTAAAAATATAGTATATGGATTTATATATTTTGATTATCTTATTCTAAAATCAAATTGATTTTTATGTTCAAAAAATTTCATTATTAGTCGTCATTCGGGTGTTAACTTCTTAATTTTCTTATGCATGTTTTGTCAAATAAGTTTTTATTTTTATTCATAGGTTATAGTTATATCATTTCAAGAATGATATTATATAATATATATCAAATTAATTTATTGTACAAATTTATATAAATAACGCTTTAATTAACATCATATAGTATGAGTCATATCACATTAGGGAGATGATACGCGTAAGTACGCACTAGTGAAAATATCATTACAATAATTGTGACATGGAATGAAAGTGGATTGTATATATTTTGTAAATGAATCAATATAATGTTATAATTATCATCTATAGTTAATATTCCTATATAAGTAATGTGGTGATGAATAATAGATTACATCATATATTAGAGATGGTAAGCCATACATATGCATGCGTGGTGATTTAATTTTTCGTAGGATGGATAGAATGTTGAATATGGTTGTTAAATAATCATAATGACATCTCATCATATGAATTATACATGACTTATTACTTTACAAATTAATCAACTCATGAATAGTATTTATAAGAAGAAATAATTTTGAAATAATCAATAGTGGATATTACCTCTTATTTGACAATCTCCCTTCATTTCTCTTCTTAATGGCACTAGAGTGGGTCACTTGAGATGACCAGAACCTATTGAATTTAACTAGGGATGTTTAGAAGGTAAATTGGTAGGGGATATTCGTTCTTGAAAGCTCAATGTGGAGTGAGGAATTTGGGGAGGATGTCCTCATTTATAATGAGGTGAGGGGATCTTTTATGTTCTCCATAAATATTATTTTATAATAAAATAAAAGCGCATAAAAAAATCTAAAATGACATATTTTATAATATGGCATGCGATATGGTTTTCCTATAAACAACCAACAAATTTTTTATACCTTTTCTATCAATTTATACATTCTAATTTTAATTAACCCTTAGTTATTCTATATTAATTCTAACTATGCTTTGAAATGTTTCAATATTAATAGACTATAAGATTTTTCTAATTTTAGGTCAATTAGACTATAAATGAGACATTTATAATTTTTTAAACCATTTAATAATTATTTTATATTTTAAAAAATATTTCATGTTTTTTAAATAATTCAATTGATCATTATATTAATAAAATTTCAATAGTGTCAACTTTGGCACTATTAATTTTATGAATTTTTAAAAATATCATGATAAAATTATAATTTAGAACCATATATTTTATTATATGCATAAGGGATAATTTTAATCTCTAAAATTCATTGGAAATATTTTTAAATTTATTTTAATATTATCAATAACATTAATTTGATATTTCCATTAATAAAAAATACTACATCAATTTTATGTAATTATTTAATATACATGTTTTTAGGTAAATATAAAATATAAAATATCAGGATGAAGATATAAATTCTATATTTCATATTAATACTTATAATTCAATTTATCTTCATGAAAATCCTATATCAAAAATTTTAAATTTCATTAAACATGAATTTGTCAAATTTAACATTACTTTAGATAAAATATTATAAGGTTCATAATTTTTTCTATATGTTTTCAAATGGCCAATAACTCAAACCAAGGATGATTATGGTCATTATATACTCAAAAAATATTATTTGGTCAAGTTTCTTAGTCTTTTAATTGTTATTACTAGTTTAATTATATTTATTTTATTGACTTTTCATCAATTAAATAAATTATGCATCATCATTTTATAATAATTTAATGATATTATGTACATCATTCAAATTAAAAATAAATTACCATGAAATAGAAAAATATTTTTCCTTAAAATTATTATTCATAATCAAATTTAAATTTTGGAAAACATTATATTATACATTATATAGTTATTAAAATTTGAATTTGACATATTTAACATTTCATTAATTAAAATACATTAAATGTCCTAGTCTTATCTAATTTTCTTCTAAAAGATATCATTTCAACCAAATGATAATTTAGGTAACAATAAATTGATAAAATAAAATTTAGAAAATTAATTGGGAAACATCAAGAAAATATTTTTTAACTTATGTTCATTATTGAACTTTTTATTGTATTTATAAGAAAATAACAAGGATAATATTCATAATTCCCAATAATAAATGTAAAAAATATAAATAATTTAGATCCACTGATTGCAATTATTTAATTAATTTTTTAAAACTCAATACATATATGTATCTGCAATTAATTTAAAAATAATCATATTTATTGAATAAGAATATGAGTTTTAAAATTTAAAACCTCTAAAAGATTAAAATGTTTTTACATCTAAATTAAATGTAAAATTAGTGAAAATGAAGTAAATTATAATAAATGATTAAAAAAATAATATATTTTTACTCTAAACAATTCAAATGTATAATCTAACACTATAAATTAATATTACAAGAAAGTAGTATTCCATTAAAATGCATTTTTTTATATTCATCAGATGATGCGAATTAATATAAATATTAAAAACTTTCTACAAATGTTAATTTTGATACTCCAATATCAATGAATATGTTTATTTTTTCAAATAAAATATAAACATTGTTAAAAAATAGATTTAAAATTAGTGTGCCATCAAAATCTGGAAAACATCATTTTTCAATAAATATATCTTTTATTTGTAAAATCGTACTTGTTCTTATATCATGTATAGAGTATATAAAAGATAAATTTGAAATATTATGTTGAATATATAACATTTATATATGAATAATAAATTCCCTCTAAAGTTATTTTGTTATTTTATAAACTCACTTATTTTCATTTCAATAGTTTCTTAGAAAAACATTTCCTCTCATTTAAAAAAGGGATTATTTTAATTTATAAATAATTTCTCACCAAATTATTAATTAAATATATAGATGTGTAGATCATTTTTTCAGAATTCATTTAATACTATTCATACTTTTTGTTATAATGGCTAGGTTGTAAGGTAACATAATAATATTATGTTGTTTTCATAAACTCAGTCATACGTGAAATGAAATCTATCAAAATGATTAAACTTTTTTTAAGGCAAGAAATATGTTTCGTATATTGTGAGAGAAGATGGTTTTGTATTTAGTACACTATTATCTTTCTGTATCCCACACCACAATATATAATATTTATTAAAAAAATTATCTCATAAAAATATAAATGTATTACATTGATCCCCTCGATTATTTATTTTATTATAATACGGATTTTTTTAATGACTCATATTATGAATGTTTTATTTTGGGATATTATATGGATTAATTATTAGGCATGGAACTATGATAATGTGTGATTCTGAGGCCCCATGTTCCTAGAGTAAATGTTTGAAATATATTAAATATATTAAATGGTACATGCTAAATGATTTCTTAAAAAAGGCATCTAAATTATAAATGGGTGGCTGAATTATAAATTTGAGAGAACTATTGAGTTCAGTGCAAGGTGTTTACCATAGTAATGACATAACCTTTTTTGGTGAGGGATTATTTTGAAAAAATCACCATGAGCGTTAAATGAATTAAAAAACAAACTATTTTATTTTATTACCTTAGTTGAAAAAAAAAACTAATTTCCATCTTTATGTATACAGTTATAAAAAATTCTCTCAGTTTGTTGCATCAGCATAGAGTTGTTTGAGAAAATTTAGAAGGAGTGTTCGATGATCTCTCTCGAATGAACACCAACCGAATTGAAGATCAGCTATCAGTGTGCAATGGGACTCATGGATCTCACAAATGTTAATGATGTAGGCCCATTATTCCTCAGTTATTATTCCATATTAGGGTAAGATGTTTTTTGTTGGATTGTTTGCACATTATCTATTTTTATGAAAAACACAAACCAATCAGCAAACATATTGTTTTGCAGATCGATCATTTTTTGGTGTGGGCTTTCTATTTGGATATTTTCGAGATAATTACTATTGATTATTTTTTTATCTATTAATTTATCATTATAATAAAATGAAATTTTTGTGGACGTGAACATCGGTAAAGGTATATTCCTAAAAGATGTTCATTTTTCATTTATTCCCCTTTCTCATTCATCATGATCAATTTCATTGGTATACAGTTCAACAAACTTGTAATAAAGAAATATTGTGCACCCATTTTTCAGCACAAAAATTTATATTATAGATCTTGTATTAATTTGACATGATAGTGGTGTGATGATTGAAGCTTCTTAGGATCATATGGTGTTGATAACCGGTTTTCTTGTTCTTTGGTTCATAATGAACATTGAAGTATGAAGTTGATTTTTAATGGATTTATGGACAGATATTAATGATTCGGGGTCAAACAATGTTGGAATATGCTATTAATTGGTTATAGTATGAGGAAGGGCCAGGTCATTACAGAGAGGAGGAGTGAATGTAAAAGAAATCTAGATTTGGAATTCTGGACAGTTTCGCAATTCCTGACAGGTGTTCTGGAGAAACATGTCATGTGGGAACCTCTCAGCCAAAGATAGGGATTCAAAATAAAGAAAAGTATCACACCTCAAGTGACCATGCTGTAGTACATATCAACTATATCGATTGGCACTGTGTTAACCATAGAGGGTACACTAACACAACTTTGGGTACATGGGCATGATTATGTCATGTACTCTAACACAGACATGACCAAGCCTGCAATACATGGGCTAAACCGTGTACTGGGAAATGAAAATATGTACATGATACTTAGTAGATAGTGTACTTATACAAGGAAACTTGAATGAATAATTTTTCCATGGAAGGACCCACTACTGAAGTGAAACATCATGTACCAATAATATACACTATGTACTCCTTCAAACTTGGCTAGGATCCCTTTTTCAAAGTATCTTGGTCATGTTTTTCTAGTGTGTGCCCCCTATTTCCCTTCCATGGTGTTTAGTATAGAATCACGTCCTACTCAAAGAATGGGGATCCTATAATCATAACTTCATGTATATAGCTATTAGAAACCTTCATGTGGCCCGATGTGAGATCCTCTATCACATTCTTTACCAAGGTGGAGTTCTTGGTATCATCCTGACCAACACAATGGGCGCACTAATCAACCACATAGTGAGTTAGTATATATTGGACTTTTAGTATATGTAAATTCCTTGGATGGGATCTTCATATGTGTATCGAATCTCTTCAAACATTTAACATATTTTTTTAATTGAGAGAACTGAGGAGCACCACCTCTTGAATAGACAACATTACTACTATGACACTTTTGGAGTGTGTTCTTCTAGATGAGTAAAATGTGGATATTTTGAGCTAGATTACTATGTTGGAATTATGGTTAGAACATAAACTTGAGACTATGTGTCTTTGTTGAGAATATCTAGATATTCTTTTTATATGTGCTATAATCATATACCTTGGTAGAGATAAATTCTACACTTTTTTATATTCTCTTTATTTTCCGGATGTCCTACTAGGTATGGTTACACAGAACCCTACATCAGAATTACCCACACATGTCATGTCATGGGTAGATGATTGATCTTTTGAAATTGTCTAATATAGACAAGGATTATATTGTTCTTATGGAGTTGGATAGATGGGGGTGTGTTCCTATATTATCTTGACAACCATCCACATATTTGTTTTCATGATGGAAATTTTTTTACACTCTTTGTGGAAATATTGTATTTGGAAATATTTACATTCCATTACCTATTTTCATACTCTACTTATGTGGTATAGATATATGAAATCATGGTTTCTCATTTTATTTTACATTTCAGAATTTTATGGTCTTGGAGATATGTGTGTGTAGGAACATAGGATAAGGCCTCACATGGTAGTTATATGCCTACTCCGAACTAGTCTCCGAAATTGTATCCTATTGAAGGTGGGTTCGAGGAGTAACAAAATGGGCCCCATTGGTAAGGCTTTTGGGTGATTGGTATCAGAGAATTTATTTCAACTATAAGACTAGAGTCTATGAGATTCGTTTGTGTCAATAGTGTAATGTGTTTTCTATCATTCTTTTAGTGCAGAGACTCCAATGTTCGTGTAGTGGCTGACACATCTATACCACAAGACTCTAATCACTTACTACATGACCTAGTACATGGGTACACCAGTTGTAGTGAAAACAATTGTATATGAATAATATAAGAGAGTTTTGTGGTTTCAATGTCCTCCTTGAGTCATGAATCTTGATATTCCCAGTTACTATTATAAATCATGTTTTTTTAAGGACGACTGGAAGATGTATGCAATATTTTATTCAACACATGGATCATGTGGATTCTATACTAAATGATGAGGCATTGATATAAGGGAAAGTTCAAGGGATTTTACTTCAATGTTCTTTACCAAATATACAGCCACTTATAGAGTATCTTATGGTACCTAAATACTAGTGGACATGGTGAGGAGGATGATTTCACTTAATGAGATCAAGTGATATAAATTCCTTAGGGTCGAAGGATATCCTGACCCACAAGTGAACGAAGATAGGATTGAGGTGATGATGATTGTTTTCCACTTGGTCAGAAGAGAAGCAGATCAAATGGTGGTCCTGGCTGCATGTCTTCATTACAACCTAGTAGGATAATGGTGGGGTTTACTGACCATGTCTAATAATTAAAAAAATACAGGTTGGTCATAGTTTTAAAAACATTTTAGGGAGTTGTTATCCCCAACTATTTTGATGGATATACGTATCTAGTACATGCCACAACTTCACATGGGTACCACGACAGTAGCTGAGTATTCATTAAAGTTCACAAACCTCTATAGGTACTCAATAGATATGGGTTGAGATCATTTCCATTGTACTAGGAACATCATGTGGGTCCACATAGATAAATACATGATATAATTATACTTTTGTGAAATCCTACTTATGCTGGGGTTCTTTAGAGATATTTGTTTGTTGAGAGTTTCCAAGCCAAGCAGATGCGGACAATGGTTTCTAGCAATGGGAACATTGGAGTATAGATATTGGAAACATGTATATGAAATTATAATCATAGACTCAGATGTATGATATGATTTAGGAGGAGGTCCCTGATAGAGGATATGTAGTTTAGGGCACAAAGGATGAGTCCATTATGTCCAGGTAGAGGTGATTCTACTCTTGTGATGGTAGGGGACATCTTGCACTAGACTGTTTGACCCACCATATGGATGACAGAGAAATAGTGGATGGGCCACCACATTAGAGGCATTAGGGAGAGAAAACCAGTCTATAGAACAGTGGATTTGGAAGAGGAGTTGGTAGAGCAGTTGGATGTGGTATAATTTTATACTTTTACAACCAATATCCCCTCATTATCCTAACCAGGATTAGAAAGATGAAGGATAGGTTTGGGGATAGCTACAGGCGTTCGAGCTAGATGACCCTATGGTTAAGAGAATTATTTTAGGTACAATCTAGGAAATTTAGTCCCTAGAAGTTGTAAATATAGGAATAGGTTCTATCCATTAATTTATTTCCATTTATCTAGTTCAAGTATTATGATTCTTATTGATCCCTTGGCACTTCTATTTCACATGGGGACTTCTACTAGAGATGACCCAGTAACAACACACTTGAGTTGATAGTGTGACATGAATATTAGAGGCGAGAGTTTATATTGGGATATCTTTGTTTAAAATATGATTTCTCAAGTCATCGTCATAGGTATGGACTATTTATCTATATTTTATGTCATGATTGACTATTTATGGCATAGGAGGTAGTGTTTTCACAATGATGGGACCATGTTTTCCTTTTTGAATGGATATTATAACCATACAGTGTAGGATAGACCCATAAATAATAGTGTGTATCCTATTACTCATCATTGGGATATAATGTACATTTGTGATGGGATGTTTTTGGTTGTCTATTCACTATAGTGGTGGTGGATAATGAAGATATATTTAACAAGAATCATCTAGGCTTACCTCCCTACTGATAGATAGACTTATTAGTTGATCTAAACAGTGGTACAAGAATTTTATATGTTTCATAATATCATATGGCTATTTCTTAGCATTGCGAGATGAAGGTTCCATTGGAGGACATGTAGAAGAATTAATTTTTTAGACCCAATGTTTCACCCTAGTCAACCACAGTTTGTTTCTCTATAAAGGCATATCTGTGATTGCAGTTATGTATGGACTACCATTTCTAAATATATATGATGTGAATAACCATTTGTTACTATTAATAATCTTTGAACTCTTGGGTCATTTTAGAGGGGCATGATGGTTCTTGAAGGTTGACCACATATCAGGAGAAGACTAGTTTCAACTACAATATAATGATATTTCGATGATGTAATTCAGAAGTCTATATGGATATAGTGATTAGTGTGTGAAACAATTTAGTGTTAATAATTCACCAATACTATACATGGGATTCATGAACTAGATCATTCATCCCTTCTAAGATAGGTTCGTGGTAGTCTTCATCAATGCTATCCTAGTGCACTCGTTTTCAGAGGAGGAGTACATGAGAAACATGAGGATGGCTCTAGATGTACCACAAGTGCACCCAATTTACAAGAATCATTCAATGTTCCAATTCTTGATTCAGTAGGTCAACTTTTTAAGACATGTTATCTTAGCAGATTGTCTCGTAGTGGACTCAGGAAAGGTTGAGGTAGTGTTACCATGGGAACTTGCCTAGAGAGTGAAAAAGGTGAAGATATTCTCTAGGCTAAAATTATGTTAATAAATATTCATACATATCATCTCCAAGAAATTATCCCTTATGAAATATTTCACGAAAAGGGAAAAATTTTGTGGGGTTGGAGGGGATTCAGCTGGCTTTCCATAATTGAGATAGATATTTACAAGCACTCCCAAATGATATTACTATAAGAGAGTGTCAATTTATTATTGTTATGTAATTCATAATGAAGTAGGAATGGTAATATTATAATTCTGAGGTAGGAATTGATTACCTATGTTTTATATCTATTGAAACCACAAAAGTAAAACTACATGATCCATGATCATGAGTTATCATTAGTAGTCTATGCACTAAAAACCTGGTGACAGTACCAAATAAGAGCATTATTTATCAATTATTCTAACCATGATAGTCCCATGTATATATTATCTTACAAGGATATTAACCTTATAAAATGGTGATGTCTATATTTCATATAGGATTATGATTTAAATATTATATATAATCCATGGAAGAGGAACCTGGAAGAAGATTATCACATCAGGATAAATTGTTTTTAGTTTCTGAGCAAGGTTTTATTTCTGTAGGACTCATTATTGTAATCATTTGTGTATGGATATAAAGAATATTACATATTTTTAATGGTTTTTACCCATATTAATTTTTAGTGATTCATTGAGGAACAACATGGGGATGCGGACTGTGTGACCCTTTAACACAGATACCCATTGTACATGATTTTGATGAATTTTTAAAGGTTGGGAGTATTTTGTTAATTTTATAAGATGTATGACGGTAATAGTGAAATTTAAAAATAAGGATTTTAATGATATAAAACATATTCTTTGGAGGTACATGTTGTAATGGAAAATATGTACTAGGAACTCCGGTGTTAGTTTTGGAATAAAAAAATAAAAAAATAGAGTTACAAAGTTTATCTCTTGATTCCATACTTTTCAGAAAGAGATGGCTGAGAACCATCTTCCTATAGGTTATCTCAACCCATTAATGTTCCAGAGGGGATGTTTTATGGGATATACATGGGGTTCCTGATGGTATTTCCATGTACATATCTGGGAAATGATTCTATCTAGGTGATCATAGACCAACTCACCATGTTTGCCCACTTCTTATAAATTTGAGAGTGGAGATATATTGAGAGATTTGGAAACCTCCATATAAAATTGATAGTATGAATCCATTATGTTACATCGATTAATGTTTAATACATCTATTCCAACATAACTTATCGGTTACATAAGGGATTGAAGAAGGATTTTGAGACTCAGTTGCATTGGATAATGGTTGTTCACCCCCCAAAATATAGGATAGACTAAGTGGACCATTCAAGTACTAGATGAATTGTTTTGAGATTACATGATGGAATTCATCCATTGTTTGGAGGATCTCAAGACTAGTGGAGTTTGCATACAAAAAAATAATATTCCTCCCTTGGTATGACACAATTCGAGTGTTTTTATGAGTGACCCAACAGGTAACCAATTTGTTAGACCGAACATGTAGAGTCATCACCAACAGGCCTATACATGGTTCTAGCCACCAAATAGAAGGTGAAGAATATCCAAGAGTGGATGGAATCTTTATATAGCTGTCACAAGTATTATGAAGACTAACAATGGAGGTATTTGGATTTTGAGGATGGAGACCCTTTCTTTATATACATTTCACCTAAACATGGATTAGGGATTGTTTTCTATGTTTAAAAAGAATCTCTGAGATTCATTACCCCTTTTGAAATACTACAGAGTTGAGGAGGTGGAATAATTTTTAGCTTAATCTCTACAATGTGACCAGGTATATGACAACATCCATGTTTTGCATCTGAGGAGGTACACACATGTCCCATCACACATTATCAGTTTGGACAAGATAGACATTGAGGATGGATATGACATTGTTAATTACCTAGTACGGATTGATGATATAGATAAGAGTATCCTCTAAAGGAGAAAAATTCCTTTAGTGCATGTGTGGTGGTAGCCTGTGAATCTTTAGTAGTGTACCGGGGAATAAGAATCATTGAGGTGTGATCAATATAAAAAATAATTTTTAATATCCAATTGTTTTGGATTTCAGGATGTAGATCCCCAATTTGAGAAGAATGTAATAAATCATATTTTCCTTATATATTTTTTGGATATTTTAGGGATTATTTTCAAGTCCATCAAGCAAGATGACATGTGATATTGAGGCCAATGGTGCCGAGAATAATTGTAAATATATAAAATATAATATTGAGCATGCTTGTGTAGTTTCCATAAAAAAGTGAAATATAATCTAAATATGGACTTAGATTAGAAATATTAGAGAACCATTTAGTTTAGAAGAATTTTTTACTCTAGGAGAGACATAACATTTGTTGATGAGTGAGGATTTCAAAAAAACAATCAAGGGATTGAAATGAATAAATTAATATAGAAGTTAAACAAGTTATTTTATTTCATCTGATGATGTAGAGACCAAATTTTCATATATATGTATACGATTATTCCAAATTATCACGGTTAGCTGCATAACCATGGAGTCATTGTGGAACCGTTGGAACGATAATTTTAATATTTCTTTGAAATTAATATCAAACAAATCATAGATCGATGATTACTGTGCAGTGAGACACAATGGTCTCATCCAATATAATTACATCAACTAATTCGTAACCCATTATAAATCTATATCAAAGTATGAAATTTTTTAATTGTATTCCATCCAAATTATCTATTTCTATGATGGGTGTGAATCAATCATCCAATAGGTTAGTCATCGGATAAGCCATTCTGGGGGTAGAGTTATCTACATTGATTTGTTTTTGGAAAATTTCTTGTGATTATTTTATTATTTATTCATTTATCATTATAAAGAAAATGAATAAACTTCCACAAGCACATTGGTCAAGTTCTATTAACCTAATATTTTCCTTTTTGCAATACTTCCCCTTTCTCATTCATTGCAGGTTATTTCTTTGGCACATCATTCAAAAAACTCATAAGAATAAAATGTTTCACAACCATTTCATTATGCATCAATTAGGTATTATAGATTTGGGATCGACATGACATGATAGTGGTGCAATGATGTAATCAGAAGTGGATTAGAAGATGTGGACGGTCGTTTCGTTTGTCCTTTAGAGTGTGCGATTGAATGATATTATAGGGAATTATCTGATTGTATTAGTTGGTGCTTTTTGATTATTCGATCATGGAAAATCCCGAACAATGATATTAATTCATTTTGGTATGTGGAGTGGCTAGATCGATGGAAGAAGGAGCAGAGATGATGTGTGAATTCTAGATCTACAATTATTGAAACATACAAATTAAACAATGTGTTTTATGGTGGAACATGCCATGTAGGATCATATCAATGGTGGAAAGGGTTTCTGAAGGAAGATAATTATTACACGACATGTGAACCTTCCCAATTGTCTAGGCAAGTACCTTGGATAGTAGACATACATTTCCTGTAGTAAATGATCATAGGAATATCATGTAAACCTACAGAGACAAGGCCAATCCAAGAATACATGAGGATAAGATATGAAATAAGAAATAGATAGAAGTACATTGAAATAAGCTCTCCATTTTCATATACATAGACTTGGGAACGACCTGTCTTATAGTTCATGTCCTAGTACCAAATGAACAGGACACATACTTATAGTACATGATCTTCACTCCTTAAAACATTTCTAGGATCCATTTTTTGTTGATTTCTGGAAATGATTTATTAGGGTAAATTCCCTATATCTATTCCCCATGGGTTAGAATGGTACCATATCTAATAACAGGATGTGGATCCCATCAGTATAACTTCTTCGATAGAGTTGTTGGAATCATTCCATGTGACCTAGAGTGAGATCATCTTTCAGATTCTTTCCAAAGATAGAGTTCATATAACCATCATGCCAAACATTATAAGTGCACCAATTCTCTACATATCTTGTTAATAAGGATTTAGTTATTGGTATACCCCATGGCCTAGTGAGTGTTCCTCATCTATATATCATATCTATTCAGACTTCTAGAATATTCTTATAATGGTGAGACATAGCGATCACTACCACTATGATGGATGTGAAAATTTCTATCAGAATCACTGAGTGAGTTCTCCTAGATTACTGTTATGTAGCTCATTCAATATTGAACCCTAAGATGACATAAAAACCATGACATTAACTTTAGAATATGTTCCATTTTATATTTTATCTTGATATTCTTGTTATATGTGATGCAGACATATACCTATGTAAATATTACTATTATAATTGTGTTATATGCTTCATGGGTTTGAGGTTTCCTACCTGGTATTGTTATAATCACCCATATAAAGCCGTTTCTCACATTTTTTTGTCTTATTATGATGAGAAATTTTTCATAGAGTCCTAGATGGTGTTATTTGAGCCAGACATACTGAGCTATGGTCCTATGGTATCTTGATAGTAGTCCCATATTTAATGCTAGGTTAGACTTGTTTTTAGACTCTTTGTGGTGGTATTCTATTGGAAATGTTTATTTTACATTACATCATATTGTACTAAACTAGTGGGATATAGATGTATGCATGAAAGGTTGATTAGTTGTCTTTACATTTCCTTATTATATGGGATTGGAGATGTCTGTTTGTGTATTGGTACTAAAGCTATGACCACCCATTTTACTGATATTCCTAACAAATTCCAGTAACCAACAATTGGCCTATTAGAGGTGATATTGAGGTGTCACGATATTGGACTCATTAGAATGGGTCGTGATAGTGTGGGTTTGTTTAGTGAATAAAACTAATTTTGTAGATTTTATATGCATCTTATAATATTTTAAACCATTTGGAAACTGTTTATATAGTCATCATTTGGTTAAATTATATATATACAGTGTATTTGTTGAATGGAATGTGTACTTTTATTTGTATTTTATAGGCTGTGGTATAAATTTGGTGGAATTGGTGGGTGGGTTACAATGCTGGTTAGGGAAAACTAAATATACCAATATTTTATTAGAATAATTGTTATACATCTATATAAATCATTTATAGGGAAAAATTTATATTCCAACTAATCCAAGGTCAAAAAAAACTATTTTGATGAAATCTATTTGTAAAAAACTATACTAAAGAAAAATCCCCCAATGATTTAAAGAACAATCCCTAAACCCTATGAAAATGATTGTGTGTCCAATACTAATGGTTTAAAACAATTTTCATATTTTATTATTCTTAATTTATTGGAATTAGTTCAGATGGTCATGGTTCATGATGTGTGTGGTTGTGTTTGTCTCTCGATACCTCACATTCATGTAGGTGATTGATAGGAACCAGATTCTAGAATGCATGGCTCGAACCCTTGAGGATCTATATTGGTTGTGGGATTGTATCTATATATATAAATTATAGGACATCCTTGAGTAGTTATATATTCTGATGCAAACTAGGTGATCACATATCAACTCAACAAGTCATACCACTTCCTAGACATCCATGATAGGAGTTTACTAGAGGCCTAGGGATGCCTTTATATGGAATTGATAGTCTATATTCAAGGAGTTACTTCAATGATCATCTGATACTATGATTCTCAATTCACATCACGAATATATATAGGAGTACATGATAACATTGGGACATAGTTTCATTTTATCAATACATTTCACCCCTAGAAATATAGCTAGATTGTGACGAACTATCATGTTATAGATAAGATGCATCGAGATTGGATATTTGAATTTGGACACATTTTGGAAGAAAACATAACCTTATAGGAGTTTGTGTTTAAAAGTTTCTACCACTACACCATCTTTATAGAATCTTTTTAGGCCTTTTATAAGAAACAGTTTTGGTCACCCCTATGTCGGTCTGATCTAGGTGCATCATCACTCATGTTCTTGATGTTTGTTTGAGAATAATTAAAAATAGTTGAAAATAATATCATCGTGGATAGGGAATACCCTAAGATATTATATTTATATCAATAAATAATTATATATTCCTTTTTATTTTGATAAGGGAGGCCATTTTTTCCAAAAGGTATTTCCATTGTCATGATTTTGGAGGTTTGGTAGGGGTGTACTGTTATATATTAGATTCGTTTTTACATTCACTGTACTATGTAGGTTTTGAGAGGTGGTGTACCGTATATCCTTAGTTCCATTGTTATGCTAGGTATATAATGTATTCCACATGTCTCAACTAAGGAGAATAGAAAATGACCCATCACATTTTATTAGATGGTGTGAGCTGGACATCGATGATGGAGCTAACTTCACTGACTACCCAACAGAGATCGATGATTTTCAAGAAAAGATCCTTCATATGAGATAAATTCATTAAGTATTGGTCTAGTGGTTGCATGAGCATCATTTGGAGATCACCTTTGATAAAGAAAAACAAATGTGGGATCGGCACCCTCACCTGTTTGAATAGTTTTTTTCTTTTTGGGACCAAAAATACCTAATGTGGATACAATGTAATGAATCTATTTTTTCCTTTTAACATTTTTTAATTTTTTATGGAATAATATTAGTGTTATCGATAAAGAAAATGTGGTATTCTTGAGTCCATAGAACTCCTTTATGGATTTAATATAGTTATCAAATATAAAATTTCACATAATTTTTTTTCTAATATAACTAAATATCCCCGAATGAAATTTATCATAGGAAAATAAACATCTCCATTAAATCCCTAATGAGGGTTCTACAATAGATGTGTTATATTATTTTTATGAATTAGGTGCTTTGTTTGACATCATTATTGTGTGGAATAAAAAAATTATTTATGTTTATTAATTGGCAAAGAACTAATTCCGTATCATATTTAAACATTATTATGAAAAAACACGGGGTTATAAATATAACTCTAGATATTATAGAAGAATATGTATGAGTCTTGATAGATGATAATGGGATTAGGGATCAATGATCAGTTTCTATGGAATTTTCATTCATTTAAAAGGGTTATTTTATTTCATTAGTGAATACAATGTGGAAATATTATTTCATCAATGACCAATCCAACATCTTGGTATGAATTTTTCATTGTTGGTTTAGTCGAATGTTTTGGATTCTCCAAATCCAAACAAAATTAATTCCTTCAAAAAATTAATTCACGGATCAATTATTTATTTAAGATGATGATTTAACTTGTAGAAATTAGAATTTGAATAATTATTTTTTTATCCATATTTTTTATTCTATAATCATCCTTTTTATTTGAATATGAATGAGGCTATACTATATAATTGTTGATGTTCATTTCCAAATGATGTTTTTTTTTATTTTCTTCACATGGCCCTTATACATTCATCATTGATATTTTATTTCACTCATGATTATCCTATACTTAGAAACTGATCATTGGAGGTTCAATCCGTAGAATATTAATTTATTATCATGTGTTTATATTATATGTTGAAGTCATGATCAATATCTAATGATTATGGCTGATGTTTGGGAGTTGTATTGATCATTTTTCATCATAGGCATGGTGTCACAAGGATGTAGTGCAAAATGAGGCTTTCACAAGAGGATGAGTTTCTTGAATCTAACCATCCGTGAATGTTTAGGCATGGTCATACCAAAATATGAGATCTATATATGATTCCATATCAAAATTAGTGGAGGCGACATCATGGGTGAAGACATGGGAGTGATTCTGAACTTTTATAAAAACATGATCGTCATATCTTTTAGTTTGGATAAATACATTCCATATGGTTACCCTTCCACTATGGTTTTGGTTTACATGGAGAATAAAACGTCATGACCTCAAAATAATTTCAATACAATGTGGGAACCTTTATTAGAAACACATTATTTACCCCTATGGAACAGGAGCACAAGCACATCTTGGAATATAGACATAAATACAGTACACAGGCATAAATAGTGTACACTAGCATGAAAAGAGTACCAAGACATGATCTAGAGAGCATGGGAAAGGGAATTGACTTAGGCATGTTTTAGATTATCTAGGAAATGCCATATATTCAATATAAACACAGTATAGTTCATCAGAAGTTGGTTTAATCCCCCAATATATTCAGTCTAGATACTATTGATATGGCACATTCCCTTGGTCCATCACTATGAGGGCATAGTGAGGCATCTTACCTAGAGCATACATTGAGTGATCCCATATATGGGTTAGTTATAGATAGATTCAAGTAACCCTCCATGTATCCAACGTAGTGATACTCTATCATTCATCCCTGGTTGGGTTAGGTATATCATTACTAAATTTCAGGGCATGTGATTCACATCCTTGTGGAATACTATAGTTAAGGTTTGGTATCACCCACATGAACCAATATTTATCCCATATTGGTGTATCAACATATTTTGAGTTATATTTTGTAACTTATCAAGGATATTTATGATGTTCATGACCCCTTGGATGAGTTCCATAAGTTTTAGCAAGACCTGAGGAGAATGTTCTCTTGGATTAGTGTAAACCTGAAGCCTCAAGTGTAATCCCAGATTAGTAGCATGTTTGTGACATTAATTAAAAAATAAAATCTATCTAGTGTATCTAAAGGATTTTATAATCATTTTTAATGATATGTATCTCTTTATACATTTTGATTGGTGACTTATAGGTGTCCTACTATGTATGTTTATACACACATATGCATGGAAGTTTCCCATACATTTCATGTCTTATGAAGAAAACATGCCTTTAGATCGAGTCCTTGGTGGAAAAGGATCATGTTGAGTATAGTTTCACTAGACTAACCACATACTGTTCCAAGTGATGAATCTTGACAGCAATCCTCCTTTTACAAGACGTTCAGACTCATCCTTAGTTTTTTCCTAGGTTATATTTTTTTCATTTATATTTCGAATAAGTGTTTCATACATTGATGATGGGTTAGTGGTATCCATTAATATATTGTAAGAGTTGTTTCTTTCCTTTCATCATTATATTGATGATTAGATATATCTGTGTGTATAAGTTTCATAAGAGAAATCTTCTCTTGTGTGAAATAGGCCTACTCATCTCTTTTTTCCAGCCCGTAACCTATTGTTGGTTGAGTTGGGGCTCACCCATAGTTTTCCATTGGCAAGGCAAGCCCTGATGTGTTCAGATATAAAACATTATGTCCCAAAAAGTGGATTTTACACTTTACCATTCGATTCCAATATTGACCAATAGAATTCCATCATTATTTGTTACATACTACTAACAGAATTACTGAAAATCATTAACATGGAAGTTGTCTATATTAATAAAATTAAATACATATTAATATACAGTGTGATTCTTATTTTTTATGGTGGAAATTAAAATTATTCTATTTTAATTACACATAGAAACATTCCCTTAATATGTATAAACTACCCATTTTGGTAGAATTTAGCTATAAAATGTAATTATACCCAATACAGCTACCAAATACTACCATCAATAACGAATCATTATTTTCATGGTAGATATATTATTTAGAATAAGACTAGAAAAATTTATTATTGTTTCAAAAATTCTATATGAGTTGTGGAATCATTTTGTATATGTCATCCCAATCACTATAAAAATTCACAATGAATATTTTCATATCATTAATTCCTTTTTATAGGAGACAACATATCTAAATATAGAATTTTCAAAATCTTATACGTGAGCCACATGAAAATCAATATTGGTTTCAATCATTCTGTAAATAAATTTCAATATGAATAAAAATTATAAGGCTATGTCTCCTAATTTTTGGATTGCATTGACACATATATATGAATTATTAAAATTTTAAATTTCTTAATAGTCATTTTTTAATATAGATTGGAAATTCATCCAATAGTATATACCATACATATCACATTGATTGATGTATTGGGGTTTATTTTATTTTCGTAATACATAATAGAACCATTTCATATTGTCATATAATTTTATCATAGTTTTATTTATCAATTTTCTTTCAAAATCACTACAAAATTATGAGACCTATTCCCTACCATGTTGAGTTCGACAAATAATTCTTAGAATTTTTTTGTTCTATGTTATTATAATTTAATAAAATTTGGAAAGTGGGACGTAATATCCAACGAGTATAATGATAATATTATAATATGATTCATACTCTATCATAACCTTTATTATTTCAGTGTAAAATATAAATTTTCATCATTTTCTTATTTTGCATCTTCTATTAACACATTATTTTAGTTTTTATTATATAAAAAACAACACCATAATGTCATTTTTTTCTGTAAATTTCTCCATGTGATCCACTATTTATAGGAGGTTTCATAGTATGATGATATGATATCATATCATATGGATGCGATAGGGAAAAATTAAATGTAACATTATAATTAAATATAACAATTTATTTCTAATATTCCTTGTCTATATATATACATTGGAATATAGTTCAATTATTCGACTTCTACTATAATATATGAACAATGATAATTATTTTTACAACACCTCATCATCAGTAATGAGATATTATATGTGACACAACATTTATTTATATTGAAGATGTATATAAATTATTGATTATAAGAATTAGTTAACTGGTGGTTTAAACAATCATTCAATTTCTCTCTAAACAACTTTTAATGATGAAGAGTCTTTCATATTTATTACTTTTACTATTTGTACACTATAACTAACTCATTGATCAATATAAATTACTTATTTGTTTCAATATATATAATAATATTTCATATTATCTATATAATATTTTTTGATATTAAACTAATTAAAATATTTATAAAATTAAATAATTAAAAAACCCACAATATTAATATTAATTTGTAAATTAATCATGTTTTATCAAAAAATATAATTATTGTTATCATTATAGTAATTTTTTCATTAAAATCCAAAGGTACATATTATTAAATATGTTAGTCTCATAATAAATAATTTATTAAGATACTTTTCAATATGAGTCTTGTGGAGTAGGAACCTTACCACCCGCCAAACATAGTCAATAATAACCCACCAAATCAAAAAACGGGAGAGGTCCAAATGTGCTCCACGGTTATAAAAAATTCCCTAAATGAATAAATATAAATATAAATTTTGATTATAATAAACAATTAATTTATTTAAAAAATAAAAATAAAATTCATGTTTTAGTAAACTGAAAATTTGAAAAGAAAAAAAATGAATTATATAATTTCATGTTACCCAAAATAATTATGTATAAATTCATAAAATATCACTTATTATATAAGTATAAAAATTATTTAAATATTTTTTATTATGAAATTTAGTTTTCAATATAATTAAAACTATATAAATTTGAATAAATTTTATATTATTTAGATTTAAAACCATTTTATATAAAAAAATGAAAAACAACTATAACATATTACCTATTCTAAAGACATGAAAACTATTTGACAGTGTTACATATTCATTAGATATAGTCTAAGGGAATATATATTCAGTAAAAGATTGTTTGAGTTTAATTTTTGTACATATTTTTATTTCTTTTTTACAATAAATAATTATTTTTATATAAATCTAATGATAACGATGCCTTTAAAATATTTATTGAAAACATTGATGTTTATTTTTAACTGATAAATCTAAAACAAGATCTCTTTTTTATATAAAAATTGAAACAAAATATAAACAATTAATAACTTGGTCGAAAAAGTAATTCACTAATTGGGAGTTTGAATAATTTTGGAAATATTTTATAATCTCCACTTATGAAATATCATTACAGGTTTTGTTGATGGAAATCAATTTCTATTCCATAATTTCTATTCAATAATAAATTTAATGATGTAAAATATTTTAATTCAGAAATCACTTTTCATCATCTATGTAATGAACCATGAAAGGCCACCCTAAACATATATCTAATCAATTCATCAACCTTGTTCGAGGGATTTTCCTAATCAAAATGGGATAGAAAATGTGCCATGGCATAAAAGTTTTTCAATTTGAAATAATTTAACAAAATAAGAATTCAAATATAAAAATATAATGTTCTGAGAATTCAATATGACCTCATCCAAAACTAGTAATTCATCCTTCGAAATAAATAGTTTTAAAAAATGAAACATCCAAATGTAAGAGCTCATTAATGATAAAATCATAAAAACACATAACATAATTATCATTAAATAATAACCTTAAACCATGTTTAAAAAAGTGATAGTAAACTAAAATAAATGGAAAATGGAATGGGGACATGTGTTGGCAGTTTACATACTTAGGGGAATTATATAAAAAAAATGAACAAAATAATAACTGATGCTACTCATATCTACATGAAAAAGATCATCAATCATATCTTCACCTTCTCTAGGCCCCACTAAAATTAATAATGATTATACTGCTTACAACAGTTCATTTATTTTACATGTTACATAAAAAAATACTGCACACATCATGAGGGTGTATACATGCTATATGTATACCATGTCTAATTTGATCGCACCATGTTCTCAATTGAAAAAAATTATAGAATTATCTTTAATAAGAATGTTTGAAAAATAAAATGATAAAATTTTATTTTTAATTTTTATTAAAACAAGTAACAATTTGTTATTATTCTTAGATATTTCATCAAATTAAGGGGGAAATTTTTGTTAAAAATGAAGAATGATGTAGGAAAAATTTTATAAGTAAACAAAAAATGATATCAATGTTCAAAACATGAATTATTGGGTGTAACCCTAGCGAACTAATGTAAGGGAAATCAAGGATCTTCATACTATGTATATATCCCAAGGGTTTTTATAACCTTCAATAGAGAAGTCTATCTTTGGGAAGGCAAATATCAATAATGACTTCCAATACTAGTGGGAATAATCACTCCCTAGAGTAGAATCCTATACCAAGGAAATAAACCGTATAGAACTAGGTAGAGTGGAATAAATACCTAGTAAGTTAATTATTCTAGGATACCACAAAAGTACTAATGGTTTTCATTAAACATAACCATTATCCAAAGATATCGTGTTCTAATGTAATGGAATAACACCCTTTGGATAATATGAATATATAAATATATCATATGATAATCACAGGAAAACTATAAAATATAAAAATCATTAGAATAATTTTTATGAACAATAAAAATTACTTAAAGAAAACATTTTAAACAATTTTTGTGCCCCTTCATCAAATAAATCATTCCATTTTTTAAACCCATTTATTTACCATGGTTAACAGAAATATATATAAAGGGAGAGATTTAGAAATTCCATGAAAACCCTTTATAGGTATTTTCCTAAACAAGTCATGAGTTATTAATAAGTCACCTTAAAAATATAAACTTTTTACCCATTAAATTCCCTTACCCAATTAAAAAGAAGAAGAAACAATTGTACAACAATCACACACACATACACACACACAAACAGGAAGATATATATATTTATATAGAAGTCCTAAAAGATTCTAATAAAAAATTAGATTAAAATAAAAACTATTTTTAAAACAGATAACCAAATATTTATATTCAAATTAAGGTGAGAACATAGAAACACCTATCATAAAATAATGAATCCTTTTTCCAATGTAAATTTTAAACCCAATGAGGAGATAATGAATCCCGAAAATCAATGAGTGAAACCAATCATAAATATTCCTTACATGAGTATCATAAAAATAATAACTCTAGGACATATTAAAAATGGTTTTGAAGAACAATAAGGGAGAAAGAGTGAATCACATGAAGGAATAAAAGGAGATGAGGTGTTTACATGAAGAAATATTCATCTTTGGTGAATACTTTTGGAATAAATCAAAATTGAACTAGGTTTAAAAAAGAGGTCTATATGGGTAAAGACACATAGGTACTTATTTAAGAGTACTGAAGAAAAATTTGGGGCATAATATTAAATTATAATATTCAAATCTTATGATTTTAACTATTTAAATGAGCTGTATGGTCATCTTTATCTATCACTAGGACTATACATTGACTTTGTAGTGGATGATACCTCTATAAAAAATAAATTTTTATAAATTTATTTCATATTAACTAAGACATCACTCCCTGATCATGAATCATGGTATATTTCATTAATTTTTTAATTTTTAACCACAAATAAAAATATAAATGATAAAACAAATAAATACTAAAATACATACATGTTAATGACATCATGTGTGCCATAATTATTTCCCCTATTTAAATTTATACCCCTAGATAGTTTTAATGAATTTAATTAATATTGTAAATTGTTTTTCAATTATTCCATCACATTATATTACCTGCATTATGTATCGAAAGAGTTAATTCCTTGTTTCTATAACACATGGACTAAATAGATTAATATTACCTAAAATAATTTCAACTAATATTCAATAATTCAAGAAGGTAATTAATGTACTGAATCATCTGGTTTTATCTCCAACCCTTTATTACTCAGAATAAGAGAAGGATTATGGTGGCACTTCTTTAATATTTAAACAAAAATGATGTTTTGAATCGAATTCATTCTATGAGTTAACTCCAACAAATATGAAACCATCCCGACCAATTTAGTAATTTAAGATGTACTGTCATTCCTCAGAATTAACTTTCCAAGTCTTCCCTATAAATGGAGGCCAAAATGAGAAAACACATTCAATAATACATAGTTATAAATCAGAAAATGTAGAAGTGCATGAAGGTATTTACTATAAGACTTTTGGTGATTCTATTCCACCAGTAGTCGTATTTTTACATGTTTAACCTCTAATATACTTTCTTCTATAATTCATATTCTCACTAGGAAGGACTTATTAACCTCGACTGAAAAAATAATGGAAATGAAAGGATTACCATATATGCCTTGAAATGGAATCATCCTGATCAATTAATGTGAAATATTATTATAAGAAGATTAAACCAACTGTAAATGATTATCCCATAATCCCAAAAAATAAAACATACATGTGGAAAACATATATTAAAAAAACATGAATATCCATTTCAATTTCACTTCTATTTGATAATGGTAAATTTGTTTAATAATGACTTGTGATCTGATTGTAATCCTGTTGTAAATTGGGGATCTCTTTTATATGTAATCACAAAAAGAATACCGTGTATATTCACTATCATATGGACATAAAATTACCCAAAATCATCCACATTGGTTCTAACATTAATTGATATGAAATTATATTATTTTTTTAGTTTATCAATGACTACCTTGATAATGTTATTTCTTAGAGAGGTAAGAGTTTATCTATTAAAAAATTCCATGTGAACCTCATCCCATTTCAAATAATAGATCAATAAACGGCAATGGAAACAAGAAGGTTTCATGTATTACAATTCTACCGAGGGAAAATACTTGAATTTAAAAACATAATTAGATATATCAATTCTCATTTGAGAAAACCAATATCAATGATTAATATTATAATATATTGTAGGGATTCCTAGATGAAGAACTTACTAGGAGTGATCTAAATCCACAATCACTATTTGTCAAATAGAATGAGGGACAAAAAAACACGTTTTCATTCAGATTATTCCATCAAGAGATATAAAACATCTACTAGTTTTCTCTCTATAAAATATATCTTTTCTAATATGATGAAATTATTTATCTTCTTGTTACCATTATAGAATAATCTCATTGAGTGAAGGTATATTGTATACAATTTCTAGGAAAAACACATCCCAATATTATATTACGTGATGATGTATATTTCAATAAGGATCACAAGGTTTATCTATCCACTAAAATCCTTAAAATACAATAATGTGTGCTTCAAAATAAGCGTTTTAAAAACTGAATTCTCCGACTCGATGTGTAAGAATGTTCAAAAACGACAGTTTTTGGATATTCAATACATTATATTTTTTTGAAAGTAAATTATTTTTGGGAAAATATATACATTAATAATTTGGGATAATTATGCATAATAAACATATAATTGAAGAGATTATTTCAAAAATATTTTAAATCATGTATGATCACTACTAGATCAGGATCAAGGGATGGGTTCTTAATTTCATGTGGGTGAAGTTTGTGAGATACATAGGCCACCAATTAATTACCTTGAAAGAATACACAAACCAAATACCTTTACTAAATCATTATATTATACCAAAAATATTATCAAGGATTGTTATAATTAATTATAGAGCTATTTTATTCTAATTGTTTTTCTAATTAAATGAATCTTGAAAATTGGGGCTCCATATAAATTTTAACCCATTATGAGTGAGGGTTGTAAATGAGATTATTTCTTTGAGAAATATATTATGAACTACCTATAGTAACACAATAATAAAATTAAATTTTGCAGCTAAAATAAATTATATATATCTTTCAAATATATAACAAATCTACCTTATTTAGATAGATCAAAATTCATTATTCTAATACCACATTTCCTATGAGAACAACCTTTCATAACCATAAGTTTCACGTTATGTTCTTGGAATAATGGTGGTGGTCATCAAGGGATCAAAATATAATAATTAGATGATGATTGTGATAATATTAATATTTAAAATATTGTTATATTCAATCAAATAAACCATAAAAAATTAGTTAAGAAATTAGTGGAATATCTTATTAATAAGTGACATAAATACCACATGAGAATTATTCAGAAAAAAAACATCACAATGTATTAAAAATTACTATATAAAATTTTATAGGTTTTATTGTGTATCCCAAACTCCCTTACCCTATGATGATGTTACCTCAACTAAATACTAAACTTATAAAACCACCTTTTTACATTATTTTATTCAAATATTCATCAACTCAGGGTTAATTGTATTTATTTTTTATGTTCAGCGAAATAATTTTTTTTGTAGTTAATGCATATAAATGACATTCAATATGCCCTATTTTAAAAGAGAATATGGGATTAACATTGAGATATGTAGTGTTTAATAAAACCTTTAACTTTAATACCATATAGTTGAAATTTCAACTCTTTAAAAATTTCTAGACATTTTTAATAAAATGGTAATGATATGGGTGGGGACCCAAAATTATATAAGTGGATCATTGAAATTAATTCATGGGTGTTTAATTTGAAAAAACATAATGTAAAACCTTATTGAAATAAATATCTATGATAGCAATCTCACTCCTAAATATCCTCCACTAATATTCATCATGAGATAAAATATCATGCATGAAATCCCACTAACTTCCAAAAGAGGCTGACTTACTAAACTTGATCTAGGGACCCATTATCCTTTGAATAAATATTAGCTCACATCTAATAGTGTTACAGATACCCTCTATTGACAAAATAAATATTTTATTTGAACATATCCATTTTATACATTATAATAAAAACCATAAACAACTAAATTTCAAAAAATATTTAGTTTCATTCCTTCTCTTCTTTAGTATTAGGGATACAAAAGTAAGGCAGAAAAAATACATTCTCTTTATTTGTTAATTGGGGAGTTGATATCTACATCACCTAAGGCACACGATCAGATGTGATATTCATAAATTCTATAATATTGTTAGATATAAATTACCATGATTAAATTTTAATAAATAAATTATTAACTATAGATGATTCAATAATTATAGTACCTCAAACATTTTCAGGACCCACATTCCATTCTACTAGAGATTTTTCCATAGTATGAAAATTCCGTAATTAAATTTATGTTTTAAGACACCCACGTAACTATGTATCATTACCAAATTATATATGACATTATGATAAACTATCTTTTCCTCCACACCATTGTTATCGAGAACTCGCTTCCTTAGAAGAATATCATTCCACATCATATCCCTTAGTTGAATAAGATCTTACCCATCTTCGTGGTGGGGGTTTGTTATAAAAAATATATTAACATAGAAAATTTGGATACGAACATGAAAATACATTATTGTTTTCTTACAATATGTTTTACATGAACAATATTTACACAGTGGAGGTATATAAAGGATCTACTCTCCAAGAGTGATGATAAGTCTCACTGTTATAGATTCCATGAAACACTCTAACTTTCCCATATGGATGTTTCCATTTTATCTTCTTTTCAGGGAATCCACCTTTTAAAACATTTATAATAACAATAACATCCACCTTCCTTAAGTTATTGCATAATCCAATCCAAATACCAATTTATTGCCTAATCTACCACCTCAACAAAGGTGGGGAGTTTCAACATAAATTATTGGTATCAAACACTAGGGTGGAAGCCTATTAAAAATTGAGGGGCTTTAAAATTTTCATTCAAGACTATATCCAATATAATGTGAATAATATTATTGAGTTGGTTCACTTATTCATAAACAATCTAATTTTTCTGCAAGAGTTCTATAAACTCCATTGATTTATATGTTCCATTATATAAGGTTATAATTATTTATTAACTATGACATTAATGTCCCTCAATGATAGGTTCTATTGAATATTTCTATAACTAATATACTCATACCATTTTTTGTTAGGGATACTGTAGAGACCCGAAGCCTGACGTACATGGACTTTACATTACTTTTGCGGAATACTTAGTACATTACAAAAACACACACACAAGGACCGTAATAGTTTAGTGTCTTTGGAAACTCGGAACGTAATCTTCTAATCCTGGTGAAAGATCTTCAAAATCTCCCACAAAGATCTTCCTCTTTTTTTTTACCTAAACCCTTTCTTTATATCCTGGGGAAAAGAAAACATAAAAGGGTGAGCTCAAATGCTCAGTAAGGGTAAACAAAAGAAATATCAATCACATAATTTTCATAAGAACATAACATTTTTGGAAATCTTAACCTGCAAAAGAGAGCATAATTTCATAACATGGGATAAATCATAGTAGTGAAAATGAAACCCTTACTTAAAACATTACTCATTGTGGCATACACACATAATCATAGAGAATCATTTCTTGTTAGTCAAGACTCATTTCCAAGACTATCTTAGTGGACAAAGTCCCTTTCTGAATCGAGTAATCCTCGTTTCAGTCCTGTTTCACTGAACCGGTATAACCTACCATTCCAGCCATGTCTATCTCATGAGATATGAAATCTTTACCCAATGCATTGGAGGGAGATATAGGTCCCACCCATCTCTTAATGAATCCTTTCTTATGTGTGCCACAAAATCATAAATCATACATCATTGCATAACCCATGTAATAAAAATGGGATTCTTAAACAACATGACCTCATAATACCATTCATATAAGATAAAGGAATTCATAAACATAATTCCATCACAACATAGTCAAATCAATGTAAAAATATGGATAGAAACAGAACCCTTTATTATCTTAGATGGAAAATAATTTTGATAAAACACTTGAACTCCATTCTTGAGGAAAATATCCTTTCTTCTTCAAAAACATTTTTCCTTTCTTAACATGTCATACAACTTTAAAATAAAAGAAGTTGATTAAAAATAAACTTGAAAACTTGTAAAGGAAGCTTCTTTGAAGTAATGTTTTAAAAATTCATTCATGCCGTATAAGTTAAAAAATCATTCTTCGTACTTTTGTCGGAAAAGTCAAAAAGTACCTCGTACGGAAAAACGACAAAAGATTCCTTTCATATTCTTTAATAAAAACTCACCTAAGGGTAAAATTGGATTTAAACAATTTCAAGTGGATGGAAACAATATTACATATTGAGGGAACATGGATGTGGATGATAAAATACACCCCAGTAAATACTTACGAATAAACAATCTCGGATAAAAATGAGATTGTGATATTTCCCTTACCTTAGGTCCGACTTGCTTTGTAAGTGTCCGAACCTCCTGTATAATTATTTAAATCATGTTATTGACTTATTACAGAATCATATTCATTGTTATGATATCATATATGGTTCACTTATGACATTATATTACCCGTTCTTTTGTAAATTCCATGTTAAAGAAGCGTTTTGGGTAAAATCGTTTCATTTATCGTAGGTGTTTTGACTTGTTGTTCTTGACATCATTATTACTTATATCATGATTTACTTACTTCCAGAATATAAAATATGATTTATATATCATATATATTCAGTATATATATATATATAATAGGTAGATAAATAAAATGCAAAACACCGTTCATGGAGACGGTAGTCCGTACGTACGCATGAACGCTGTTTTCCTTTCCTTATTGTCTTGAAATGGAAGTAAGTAGATGACATACATATGTATATATATACATAAATCCAGTAGCTTTATAATGTAATATATTTCATTATTATTTGTTATATATACTTTATAATCATTCTTAAATGGTTAACATGGAGAATGAATCTCATCGCGTCGTGGAGACGGTAGTCCGTACGTACGCACGAGCGATGATATCATTTCTATAAATATTTAATTGAATTGGAGTGGATTATAAAATATATCAGAATCAATATGATGTTGTAATAACTATGTATAGTTATTCTTTACACCATTATACCCATCCATGTAAGGTTGTGGTGGAAAATAGATTACACCACGGCGTGGAGACGGTATTCCGTACGTACGCACGCGCGGTGATTTCTTTTTCCGTAGGATGGATAGATGGTGAAATAGGGTTGTTTCATACATATAATAACATATCAGTATATGAGTGATACTGATGTTATTACTTCATAATGAAACAACCTAAGAAGAAGAAGTGGAAGAAGAAATAAAGATGAAAGAATTGGTAACGGTAATTACCTCTTCTTTGAAGTGCCTCTTTGAGACCTCCTCTTAGGGAACTAAAATTGGTCTTTGAGGAAGACCAGAACCTCTAGGATGTTGCTAGGGAAGTGGAGAGGAGAAATTGGCAGGGGTTGGCCGAGCTTGAGTGCTCAAATTGGTGTGAGGAGGAGGGGGAGGATGTGTCCTTTTATAGGGGAGGAGAGGGGCACCTTAGGAATATCTCAAAATATTATTTTATATTAAAGTCAAAATCGGTTTATAATGGTTCCAAAGGGTCTTATTTCAAAGATAAAGTAAGGATGGGTAGAAATACTATCAACCAATAGAATTTAGACAAGTTTAAGATATTATTTTAACCTTATCAATTAGATTTAACTCTAAGTTAATTAATTTAACTTTTACCGTGTCTTTTTGTTTTCTTTCACTATATGGTTAATACACTTACTATAACATGCCAAACGAACCCAAAATTGTTTATTATTAATATATATATCCTTATCTAAGTCATTTGGCCGAACCTTAGATTTTTAGGAATAAAATAACAATTAATAATATAATATTTGATTTAAAAACTATTTTGTGTCAATTTTGACACTATTTGATATATGATTTTTGTGAAAGTCATAACAGAATTATATGTTCGAACCAAGTTGATTAAATCAACACTAATATATCATAGTAACCTAGAAAATTAGTGGAATTCATAAAAAGTCTTAAATTACATTTATTTTGGTATTTATATTATCAATTATGTCAATATTTCATTAATAAGATAATTACTGCATCATTTTTGTGTCATAAATAAATTATATTATTTGATGTCTAAAAATTACGAATAAAATACCATCATGTAGGAAATCTTTTTAGCTTTCTAATGAATATTTATAGTCGAATTTATCTTATGTATAACCCCATATTAAAAATGATTTACTTATTAAACATTGATTTTAACTATTTTAACCCTTCTTTAAATAAATTAATAATAAATGTCCTAATCTAATCCAAGTTGGCCTAAATGGTCATATTTTATTCCTAAGTTTGTTTTTGGTCGAATTACACTTGTCCAATAGAATTAGGACATGTGTTAGGGTAATATTAATCTCATATTTACCCTTAGTTACCTTATTTACTATTAACCGTGGTAAAAAAAGTAAAAAGTTACTATTCACCAAAAAATTATTTTCATCTCATTGAACCACATTTTAGTCCTTGATATTAACCGTGTCTCTCGGATTTTCGAAATTCCATTCACAGAAGCGGTAAAATTAAGTTTTATGCAAAATTCAGTTTTTAACCTACCACTTAGTAGTTTCACTATTCATCAAAAATTGATGTTTTTCAGAACAATGCCAAAATTTCATCCCAAGCTATATTTCATATTCCGAATTCAAAAATGAAGTCTATTTTACCAAATTCATAACATAAAAGTTGCATTAATTAATTTTATAATTAAATCCCGCTGTTAAAACAAATAGCGTGTTTTTAAGAAACAATATCTATCAAAAGATTGACACTTGTTTATGTCTAGTTTAAATGTGAAACTACATCCAATGACCAACATTGTATTAAATTGTAAAAATATATTCTAAATATACTTTAAAACCACTCAAATTAATGATTTATCACTATTAATTATTTCGATTAAAAAAGTTGTTTTTAATTATAATTTAGTAATTTTCACTATTCCTCAGAATATGAAAGTTATCCGAAAAGTACCAAATTTTCACCTTAGGCTAAATTCGATACTCCGAATCCAAAAATAAAGTTCATTTTGAAAAATAAAATTTACTGGATTTCAAAAAGTGGTTATTACTATTCATAACGGCTAGTTTTAATAATATTTTTATAGCATATCGTTGTTTAGTGAAACTCGGTATTGCGTACTACACACGCTATCGAGGAAGGTCGCGATTGCGTGTAATGCAAGTCAAGTCAAGGATGTGTGTTGTGAAAGCTCTTTTTGGTGTAGCGTACAACACAAGACATTAATAAAATTAAAAAGAATATTTTTTTATAAAATCTTGGGCTGTTACATTCTACCCCCCTTAAAATGAATTTCGCCCTCGAAATTCGTCGGGGTTATAAATGGTTTACTATTTGAAAGTTTCTTTAATAGAAACCCACATCGTAAAAGGGAATACCAAAACTTGGCTTTAAAAACCAAAGTATGAAATGTAACGATTACCCAAATAAACTAATCACTGGGTTTCCACATAGGTGAAAATATGGATATGGAAGAGAAATCTAACCATCATGTTCTGATGGAGAGTGGTAGAGAACATGGCTATGGAAAATCCAGTAATCACAAATCCATAAATTTGTGACGATCTAAGGTACCATCTGATTCATCAGGTATAAGATCACTAGGACAACATTTTTGGTTTTCAAGATCATTTCCCTAAAGTTGAAAATTTGAATTAGAATAAATACTTACTTTATTTTGGTACAATCTCACTTTTGTTCGTGCCTTGAACAATTTCTACTTCATCTCTTAAATAAATGAAGTTGAATTTGTTATTTGTGAAGTGTTAGAAGATCATGTGATAGAATGACTGTTCATTCCATCTGTCTCAAACAAAAGGTTAGCAAAAGTTATTAAATATACATAAGTCATTCTATAGTGAGATTAATCATATATGGTTCCTAAAATGGACTTATACTTCATATATCATGCTGATTAATATAATAAAACTAGTTTCTACTAAACAGGGACTTCCTGTAGGCCAGTGGTAGGCGATAAAGGCCAGTCGCACTTTGGTTGTGGGTTCGATTCCTACAGCCTTGTCCGAAGCGATGGGCTGTCGCCCGTCCTGCAGGTTGTCCCTTTTTCTAAAACTACGTTACTATAACATCCCATCAATAATATCGAAAATCTTCTATCCTTAAACAATACTAACTTATGTCCAACATAATCCAGTCTAATCTTTAGGCTTATACATAATACTGCAGTCCACTCTCATAATATAGTGACAACGATTACCAGAGATTTAATACTGTCGTTGATCCCCACATATCATAAGATATGTCTTGTTGGTCACATTCCAAACATTCAAAGTCCTTAATCGTGTATTCTCTTGAATACCTTAGTGAAAACATGAGTGCAGTTAAAAGTTAACACTTTCCACATACCAAAATCCTCAAAATTCTATATACTCAAACCATTATATCACTTAGTCCTTATATCAATCATGAGCTCATGAATACTATTAAACATTTCATTTTCTCGTCTTCATTATGCGCATATCATCTTATTTCCAAAAAATATCTCAATCACTTTGAATACCACATCAATAAATATTGCAATACTCAATGATACAACATTATTTTGGAATCCCATTACATAAAAACTTAATCATTCCACCACATCGTTGTCATATTCAACATTGCCAATAGTGATCGCATGTGATTTCCCTTTGTCCTTTGCCTTCAGTGGTTGCTCATGTTGATCATCACTAACCCTTGGATTAGGGCAATTATTAGCATAATGCCCCATTTCCTTGCACTTGAAGCATTGAAGTGTTGGCGGTGCGTTCTCTGCAGTGTTTGCTTTATTCACATCATTAGAAACCCTTTTTCCATTACTTCGACACTCAGCTGCTCGATGACCTTCTTTTCCACACTTAAAACATTTTCTAGTCCCTTTTAGACAATCTCCACCATGCTTCTTTCCACGCTTTGTGCATAAAGAAACATTCATCTTCTTTTCACCATTATTCTGAGATTTCTCCTTGAACTCCATCTTTCGTTTCTTGTCAAAACCATGAGATGGATATGTAACACCAACTTCCATTTCTACCTTGATAGCACAACGCACAATTTCTTCATAGCTACTGAAGTCTCTTATAGATAATGCCCTTCGAAGACTTGGTTTTAAGCCACTGAAAAATCGATCAACTTTACTTTCAGGTTGGATGATAATGCCAGATGCATACCTTGCAAGTCTTGTAAAATTCGCTTCGTATATACCAACAGATTCATCATCCTTCTGTTTCAGCTCAAGAAACTCCTTTTCCATCTTTGTTCGAAGAATACGAGGGAAGTACTTACTGAAAAACAAGTTCTTGAACTCGTCCCATTCCATGGACTCAATTTCATCTCTTGGCCTCGTATTCTTGATAAGATTCCACCATTGATCAGCTTCACCTTCCAATCGATATACTGCTAAGATGACTTTATCATGTTCAGAACATTGAAGAACTGAAAATATCTTTTCAGTAGTACTAATCCATTGTTCAGCAACTAATGGATCAGTAGACCCACTGAAAGAAGGCGGACGCTGCCTCATGAAGGATTCAACAGAATGTTGCTCCTTCCTTTGCTCATTTGGAAGTCCTGCATGATTCATAGCTTGAGAAAGTTGTGTGAGCATGGCTACAAGAATTTGCATTCCAGATCCCATATCGTTTGGTTGCTCAGGGGGACAATCATTGCATTGTCCATTGCATTGATCAACACGGTTCCTTCGGGTTCCAGCCATCGTCTAAAACCCCAAAAGAATAGTGTGAGAGGCAAAAATAATGCTAGGGAAAACAACATAATAAAGGGGGAGTACCCTTAATATCTAACATCTTAGGTTAAATTATAAGATCGTTATCGTAGTTCTAGGATTATATCCTATACGTATACTTATCCTTAGGGACATCCCTAGACATACCTTAGAAATATCTCTAGGGATCTCACTAACGTTTTCGCATCCTAGTTTCCAAAGGTTGACTAAACCTTTCCTCTGATACCAACTGTAGAGACCCGAAGCCTGACGTACATGGACTTTACATTACTTTTGCGGAATACTTAGTACATTACAAAAACACACACACAAGGACCGTAATAGTTTAGTGTCTTTGGAAACTCGGAACGTAATATTCTAATCCTGGTGAAAGATCTTCAAAATCTCCCACAAAGATCTTCCTCTTTTTTTTTTACCTAAACCCTTTCTTTATATCCTGGGGAAAAGAAAACATAAAAGGGTGAGCTCAAATGCTCAGTAAGGGTAAACAAAAGAAATATCAATCACATAATTTTCATAAGAACATAACATTTTTGGAAATCTTAACCTGCAAAAGAGAGCATAATTTCATAACATGGGATAAATCATAGTAGTGAAAATGAAACCCTTACTTAAAACATTACTCATTGTGGCATACACACATAATCATAGAGAATCATTTCTTGTTAGTCAAGACTCATTGCCAAGACTATCTTAGTGGACAAAGTCCCTTTCTGAATCGAGTAATCCTCGTTTCAGTCCTGTTTCACTGAACCGGTATAACCTACCATTCCAGCCATGTCTATCTCATGAGATATGAAATCTTTACCCAATGCATTGGAGGGAGATATAGGTCCCACCCATCTCTTAATGAATCCTTTCTTATGTGTGCCACAAAATCATAAATCATACATCATTGCATAACCCATGTAATAAAAATGGGATTCTTAAACAACATGACCTCATAAAACCATTCATATAAGATAAAGGAATTCATAAACATAATTCCATCACAACATAGTCAAATCAATGTAAAAATATGGATAGAAACAGAACCCTTTATTATCTTAGATGGAAAATAATTTTGATAAAACACTTGAACTCCATTCTTGAGGAAAATATCCTTTCTTCTTCAAAAACATTTTTCCTTTCTTAACATGTCATACAACTTTAAAATAAAAGAAGTTGATTAAAAATAAACTTGAAAACTTGTAAAGGAAGCTTCTTTGAAGTAATGTTTTAAAAATTCATTCATGCCGTATAAGTTAAAAAAAACATTCTTCGTACTTTTGTCGGAAAAGTCAAAAAGTACCTCGTACGGAAAAACGACAAAAGATTCCTTTCATATTCTTTAATAAAAACTCACCTAAGGGTAAAATTGGATTTAAACTATTTCAAGTGGATGGAAACAATATTACATATTGAGGGAACATGGATGTGGATGATAAAATACACCCCAGTAAATACTTACGAATAAACAATCTCGGATAAAAATGAGATTGTGATATTTCCCTTACCTTAGGTCCGACTTGCTTTGTAAGTGTCCGAACCTCCTGTATAATGATTTAAATCATGTTATTGACTTATTACAGAATCATATTCATTGTTATGATATCATATATGGTTCACTTATGACATTATATTACCCGTTCTTTTGTAAATTCCATGTTAAAGAAGCGTTTTGGGTAAAATCGTTTCATTTATCGTAGGTGTTTTGACTTGTTGTTCTTGACATCATTATTACTTATATCATGATTTACTTACATCCAGAATATAAAATATGATTTATATATCATATATATTCAGCATATATATATATATAATAGGTAGATAAATAAAATGAAAAACACCGTTCATGGAGACGGTAGTCCGTACGTACGCATGAACGCTGTTTTCCTTTCCTTATTGTCTTGAAATGGAAGTAAGTAGATGACATACATATGTATATATATACATAAATCCAGTAGCTTTATAATGTCATATATTTCATTATTATTTCTTATATATACTTTATAATCATTCTTAAATGGTTAACATGGAGAATGAATCTCATCGCGTCGTGGAGACGGTAGTCCGTACGTACGCACGAGCGATGATATCATTTCTATAAATATTGAATTGAATTGGAGTGGATTATACAATATATCAGAATCAATATGATGTTGTAATAACTATGTATAGTTATTCTTTACACCATTATACCCATCCATGTAAGGTTGTGGTGGAAAATAGATTACACCACGGCGTGGAGACGGTATTCCGTACGTACGCACGCGCGGTGATTTCTTTTTCCGTAGGATGGATAGATGGTGAAATAGGGTTGTTTCATACATATAATAACATATCAGTATATGAGTGATACTGATGTTATTACTTCATAATGAAACAACCTAAGAAGAAGAAGTGGAAGAAGAAATAAAGATGAAAGAATTGGTAACGGTAATTACCTCTTCTTTGAAGTGCCTCTTTGAGACCTCCTCTTAGGGAACTAAAATTGGTCTTTGAGGAAGACCAGAACCTCTAGGATGTTGCTAGGGAAGTGGAGAGGAGAAATTGGCAGGGGTTGGCCGAGCTTGAGTGCTCAAATTGGTGTGAGGAGGAGGGGGAGGATGTGTCCTTTTATAGGGGAGGAGAGGGGCACCTTAGGAATATCTCAAAATATTATTTTATATTAAAGTCAAAATCGGTTTATAATGGTTCCAAAGGGTCTTATTTCAAAGATAAAGTAAGGATGGGTAGAAATACTATCAACCAATAGAATTTAGACAAGTTTAAGATATTATTTTAACCTTATCAATTAGATTTAACTCTAAGTTAATTAATTTAACTTTTACCGCGTCTTTTTGTTTTCTTTCACTATATGGTTAATACACTTACTATAACATGCCAAACGAACCCAAAATTGTTTATTATTAATATATATATCCTTATCTAAGTCATTTGGCCGAACCTTAGATTTTTAGGAATAAAATAACAATTAATAATATAATATTTGATTTAAAAACTATTTTGTGTCAATTTTGACACTATTTGATATATGATTTTTGTGAAAGTCATAACAGAATTATATGTTCGAACCAAGTTGATCAAATCAACACTAATATATCATAGTAACCTAGAAAATTAGTGGAATTCATAAAAAGTCTTAAATTACATTTATTTTGGTATTTATATTATCAATTATGTCAATATTTCATTAATAAGATAATTACTGCATCATTTTTGTGTCATAAATAAATTATATTATTTGATGTCTAAAAATTACGAATAAAATACCATCATGTAGGAAATCTTTTTAGATTTCTAATGAATATTTATAGTCGAATTTATCTTATGTATAACCCCATATTAAAAATGATTTACTTATTAAACATTGATTTTAACTATTTTAACCCTTCTTTAAATAAATTAATAATAAATGTCCTAATCTAATCCAAGTTGGCCTAAATGGTCATATTTTATTCCTAAGTTTGTTTTTGGTCGAATTACACTTGTCCAATAGAATTAGGACATGTGTTAGGGTAATATTAATCTCATATTTACCCTTAGATACCTTATTTACTATTAACCGTGGTAAAAAAAGTAAAAAGTTACTATTCACCAAAAAATTATTTTCATCTCATTGAACCACATTTTAGTCCTTGATATTAACTGTGTCTCTCGGATTTTCGAAATTCCATTCACAGAAGCGGTAAAATTAAGTTTTATGCAAAATTCAGTTTTTAACCTACCACTTAGTAGTTTCACTATTCATCAAAAATTGATGTTTTTCAGAACAATGCCAAAATTTCATCCCAAGCTATATTTCATATTCCGAATTCAAAAATGAAGTCTATTTTACCAAATTCATAACATAAAAGTTGCATTAATTAATTTTATAATTAAATCCCGCTGTTAAAACAAATAGCGTGTTTTTAAGAAACAATATCTATCAAATGATTGACACTTGTTTATGTCTAGTTTAAATGTGAAACTACATCCAATGACCAACATTGTATTAAATTGTAAAAATATATTCTAAATATACTTTAAAACCACTCAAATTAATGATTTATCACTATTAATTATTTCGATTAAAAAAGTTGTTTTTAATTATAATTTAGTAATTTTCACTATTCATCAGAATATGAAAGTTATCCGAAAAGTACCAAAATTTCACCTTAGGCTAAATTCGATACTCCGAATCCAAAAATAAAGTTCATTTTGAAAAATAAAATTTACTGGATTTCAAAAAGTGGTTATTACTATTCATAACGGCTAGTTTTAATAATATTTTTATAGCATATCGTTGTTTAGTGAAACTCGGTATTGCGTACTACACACGCTATCGAGGAAGGTCGCGATTGCGTGTAATGCAAGTCAAGTCAAGGATGTGTGTTGTGCAAGCTCTTTTTGGTGTAGCGTACAACACAAGACATTAATAAAATTAAAAAGAAAATTTTTTTATAAAATCTTGGGCTGTTACAGATACCAATCAGGAATAGATACACATATATTTTATATTATATAGAGACCATATGAATTCAAATATCCTTTCAACTTTAAAAATATAATCATATCCTCTTTAGTATAATTTTTACCTTAAACGTATTGAGGGTTGTGGCCTATAAACTATTGAGATTGAAATTATTTTTGGTTAAACCATTAGTTAATTACCTAATATGGAATATTCATATTTTTAGGATTTCAGTCTATAGATTAAACATCGCACACCACTCTCTCAATTATATTTTGATTACAAGGATTTTTTTACTATAAAATGTTATTTATAACATTCACTTGGATATTTATATGAACTATTCCAGGGGAATTTTTTAATATAAAAACAAATAATGAAATGGAAAATACATATCAACATTGTGATAATGCAATTAAATTAATCTGAATAAAATCAATTTAAAATATAATCTTTCTATAAATAAATAACAAGTAATTATATTCAATTATAAGGGAAATATAAAAAAATTCTTCTCTCTTTTAAAAAATCATGGACATGATAAATAGTCCCCAGGATCATATATCAATCAGAGTGGGTTAACTGAGCACATCAGATTATGTTATTCAATAATTATTCATTTCCATAATCCCATTAAAAATTAAAATTAAGTAATTATATTCCATAAAAAATTATAATTCCCATTTTTAAATTCCATAATTTCAATTGAAAATCCAAACTCAAAAACAGGTATATATATTCATGACATTTTCTTCAAACACAAGGCCTTTAGTAAAAAAAATTTCTAGACAGATTATCATGATATATCCCTTATGTTTTAAGGGCCTATGACTTATTTACCTTTACTACCCCATATAAAATTTCATCAAAACTCGGGTATGATACTATTTTGTAACAAACTAACTCCAAATACCTTAACCTCGTACCTGATTCTTCACTCTACAAGGCCTGAGGTGCGTTATTGATTTCAATGGGATTGAAAAATATAAAAAGGAATTGAATTTAATATATTGGAATTTTTTTCCTTAATAACTATTCAATGAAAAAAAAATTCATTCTGAGAAATTGGAGTGACCTCAACATACATTAGTAATCTATTCTTCAAAATATAAAGTTTTTTAAATGATCAACCAAAAAACCTAAACATTATTAAATTGAAAACATATAAAAATTATAAAATCCCTATCTTTTAATAATAAAATTATTCCTTTTATAAATTAGTGGTAGTAAATAAAATTAATGGGATGATGATATGGTAAGTTGATGACATTGAATTGATAAAATGGGGAAATACCAATCATCACTACATATATCTTCATGAAAAATTTGCACCACAAATATTTTCAAATCCACTAAGGTATACAAAAAAAATGATTCAATGACTTATATTTGTTCTATAACATTACATGGGTTAGATAAAACAAAGTCTATATACACTTGGAGTGTTTTTGTAGGGTGTGAGCATAATAATCCAAATATTATTCCACTATGTTTTCAACATAGACCAATTTCTAAATGATCTATGACAAGATTGTTTAGAATAATATATAAAAGTAAACTTTTAAATTTATATAAAATTATTAAAAATGGGTCATAATTCATAGTTAATTTCATAAAATTAGGTGAGAAATTCTTGTTAATATTCAAGCATGAATTTGTATAATATTTCAATGTAAATAGAAAATGTATAAAATTAAAAAGAACCATGTATCATTAGGATAAAATAAACAAAGTTAGTTATTCTCCCTTTATGGATTTTGGGACACTATAATTAGGGAAAACTATGATTCTAATACAATGTACATTTCCCAAGGGTTTGGATCTCAATCAATACTCATATCCGACTATATATAAATTGCTGAATAGTGTAGAATCCTATGATAGTGGTTGTATTCACTAGTAAAAGTATCATCGATTTCTAGTGAGATGAACCCTAGAGATCTAGGTAGAGTGTCATCTATAATTTTCATGGTACTTGGTCACAGTTCTCACTTAAGTAAAGAAGGTTTCTATGAAAATAAACCCTTATAAGATATTTAATTTTTCAATGAAAAAGAAGAAAACACATTCCATTTTATATATTTATATATATTAGGTTTTATCATACACATTGAAACAAAGACATCTTAAAACCATTTTAAGAATTTTTAATAACAGTAAAAAAAATTTATGATTTTTTAAATGATTTCCTTGCCCGATTATCCTTAAAAAACCGTCATATTATAACTCATGAATTTACTATGGTCAATATTAATACATTTACCAATAATCAAGTCTAATATTTAAATGAAAATCATTAGAGTAATTTAAATAAACACTTTATGGTAACTTGATTACGAAATATTAAAATTACACCCTCATATCTCTTCAACTTCCAATACCTAAGGAAATTTTTATAAAAACAATCATACCACAGACATAGACACACACATATATATATATCATCCTTAACTGATTATAATAACACATTAAAGTAATTTGAAATATATTTTAAAAATAAAATAACTTATAGTTATCCAAATAAAGTTGAGAACATAAAACCACTAATCAAAACATGATACATTAGATTTACCATGATAAATTATATATCAAAGTGGATAAAATGAATCCATAAAATTTAAGAGATAACCCTAATATAAAAAATCCCAACATGAATATCCTAAAAATCATAACCCTACCCCACAATGGCTTTGGGAATGAATATGTGTGAATAGGTGAAGAATACAAAGGATGTGTAAGAGAGTTGAGGTATAATAGATTAAATAATCCACTTTGGTGAATATATGAGGTGGAAATCAAATGTTAGTAGGGGTAACAATGGAGGTTAGTTTAGGGAGATACTTCTATAATGATTCAAAATAGAGAGGATGAAATATCGGGGCATATATATTAAATTTATATTTTTTTAACTCCCAAAAATTACCATTTTTATGGAGCTAAATATTTGAAATTCATTTTTACTAGGACTACATGTCAAATATATAGAATCCACTATATATATAATAAATTATGATGCAGAGTCACTCTGAGTATTCACCCTAACATCACAGTGTATGGAATTTTTTTAAATTTTCAATTTTTTTACCCCAAATTTCAATTTTAATGATAAAATACATAAATTATAAAATAAATACATGAAAATGAAATCGTCGATGTCATAAGAATCCTTTACAAATAAAAATAAAAATAGATATTTAATTTTTTTTAGAATAAAATTTAATAGCGATATTTCTATCATGGAATCGCATCGTCAATTTTCAAAAGTTCTACTCGTATCATCCAATGATTACGGTGAGAAACATTTGTTATTGAACATCTTGGAATATAAAAATATTTTTGAGTGTTTATTGTGATCTTAAAAAATACTACAATGTTATTCAATAATAAAAAAATGAGTCTTCCTCCTCTTATATGATACTTGAAGTGAATTCAAATATAGTATAAATTCAAAATTATTATAAAATAAATAAAATAATAAAATTCATTGAACAAAAAAACTCATTAGTCACCCAATATCCTCTTTCTTATTTAATTAATATTTTGTGATGTATAAATGAATATATTTTTATAAAAAAAATAAAATACTTAATATAACATTGTTATTCCAAAAATAACATTCACCCACTTCAAATTAAGACATTAATATACAAATTCCATGAATTAATCATTCATATAATTTGTTTATGAGATTAAATAATGAATATACATTTATTTGGGGGACTTTAATTTTTTATACTCTCTCTTTTTCCAATATTAATCTATAATATCACACAAACTCTATAAAACACACTCATGAACCTTTATCTCGTGAAAATTCATGTTTAAAATATAACATCCATCAACTAACACAGTTAAATTATAGTATAATCTGAACCACTTAATAACATTGAATATTCACATAACAATTGAAGTAATGAATATAAATTTAGATAGATTTGAAGTAATATCATACGGAAATAAAAAATATATGTTAGTAAATGTTCATCACAGACCTAAAATATGAACATCACGAAACCCACAATTAAGTATTGTTGGCGAAGGCATTTTTTTATTTATCAGAACCAATTAAATTGTACTTCATCAAAACCATGACCTCTCTAAATAAAAAAATAATTTTTATTCACTATTTTTCTTTTTAAATTAAAATATTTCATTTATTATCAACCTACAAATATTATAAATTCTAATTTTCCTCCAAAAAGACACAAAACCATTATTTTTTTCGTATTTTATAAGAATTTTACTGACAGACCATTATGAAAACCATAAAACCCTAACATTGTTTCAATCTCCATGATGATGTAATATTTATAGAAAAAATTAAGAACCATGTCCTTCATAAAAAATATATATATCTAAACTATTTAATGATTTTACAGTAATAAATGATCTAAAACATGTGTTGAAAACTACAGTGGAAAGTTTTTCTAATATTAATTTAAAAAAATGTTCAACATCATACATTAATATAATTTTATTTTATAATTTCATCCATAAATTTATAAAATAAAAAATATTATTAAAAAATCAATTTTATCTAAATATAACAATATATTTGTGTGATAAAATATTAAAATAAAGACACCACTTTAATTCATATCCACTTTAGCTCATACAAACAAAAATATTACCTAAAACACACCAAGAACATCCTCAGTCAATATAATATACAATTTTGGATTTTATTGTTAACTAAATGAACATAAATAAAATTCAATGATGAATCATCAATACATAAATTAAATTTCACTACATCATACTATGTGTATAAAACAAGACTAATGATTACTAATAACAACATTGGTAATAAAAAAACTCAAATTATTTACTAATGATATCTTATAATAAAAAATAATCATAAATAAGTTATAAAATTATTACCACCAAACATACTAAATTTTTTTCAGAAGAGGCAAAAAACAATCATACACGCATTATAAAATTTTGACATCAGAAATACACACCCATGTGTTTGCATAACTCACAATCTTCCCCTTTCAACCACCCTAAATATATATTCTCCCATAATAAGTGATTTATCTTATATAAGTAATGGAATATTTGTTAGTATTTATAAAGACATACCCCTATTAAAAAGTACATAAAAATATCAAGTGGGTGAGGGTATGGAACACTATAACCTACGCACCATCAGCCTCATTTCTAGAAATTCATTTACAGGTTAGGGTTGGGTAAACACATGCTATATATGATCTTTTTTTGAAATATACTTCTTATTTAATGTTATTAATTTGATCATATACATGATGAAGTGTTAATTTTCATGAATGTGATTTGACAAAAAAATGTTGAAATAAAATTCATGAAATGTGGATGTAATTTTGATTATCGTAACCATCCATCAGAGGCGTACTCACATTGATAGCAAAACCCTAATGTTGTGTCTTTATCCAAAAAAATATATTGTTTCATATGTGTAAGAAACAAATTTTTAATCAATTTTACTAATGTTAACCTTGTTTTAACTCATTATGTTCCACGATTCACAAATATCTCCAAAGAAAAACACTCCTCTAGACATAGACTAATGATAATTAAATCAACCATAAAAATTCACATTAGAATATATATATAGAAAAAAATTACTTTATTGAAATAAAATAATTTATAAAATTTCGATCATTTAATTAAATATAGAATTCTATAACTTAATATGATGTGAGAATCCTTACGAATGCTTTGATATATTATACTCAAAGTAATAATAAAAAAAATAATTTATTATTTCCATCATGTAGAGAAAAAACTTAGTAAAGTTTTTAGACACCATTTGACAAGCTCATTTCCATATTATTATTTAGTGAGTTTGGTTCCCATAGAAGATATAGTTGAGATTAACATTTAATCCCCAATTCTCAAATTCATCAGTTTTTCTTAGAATATTTTTCTAGAGAAATAAATATATGATCTTTACCTTGAGAAATTTTAAATACCAAAAAGTATATCATCTATCAAGGAACTGAAAATTTAAAAAATTCATCATTTGTGTAAACAATTTTTAAACAATTTATTATTTAATACCTAAGTATATAATATCAACAAAATATATGATAAAAAGTATGAATAACATATTAATTCATTAAGGTATATGTTATTTTCAACTCATTTTTTTTAATTTTTTATGACTTCAAAAAAAATATGCACTTGAATACCTTGCTCACAAATAATTTTTTAATATATATATAACCCCTTATTTAACATTAAAAGTGAATTATTTGTTTGTATTTTTGAATGGGGTTTAATAATTTATAAGGGTTTATTTTTATAATTATTTTTATTAATTACATTTTCATCCAATTTATAAAAATTCAACTTCTTCACTTTTATATTTATTTAATAATATTGGAATAATGTTAACTAATTTAAATTGTATAAAACTAAATATATTAATACATGTGTTATTATTTAAAAATATTTATGTTTTTTACATTTATTATAATTAATTTTATATTTAAATATTCCAATAATTATTTTTCTAATGTTAATGTTTTGAAAAAAAATTATTATAATTTTTCTTTATATACTTTCGAAATAATAAAATTTTTAAAATATAGAAAATTGATTTTTATTTTGTTAACATATTAACATATGTACTTTAAAATAATTTTATAAATATATATATATATATATATACATTTCCATATATATAAAAAAATACACTCATATATCAGTTTATATAATATATAGAATATGCATATACATGTTTCTATTATCCATATTCTTCCTCATGAAGCATCATAACACAATGTTGGCATCCCTACTTGCTGATATAGATTAGTAGCCCAAATACTTTACCCAAGGGTGATTGGAAGCTCACCCAGTCACTAGCACCTTGATTATATGTTGAACCAATCCACACGAAACCTATTGGAAGAACTAATCTTCTCTATACCTGCATCCGTACTAGTGTTTCACAGTTTTAACATCACATCCCATCTATGATTTCGACAACATGGTGGTGACACACTCATTATCACATTATTTTATTGTTTCACTGTTACATGAGAATTCACAAATCGATTTTTATCGACAACACATTAGTCGTTTAGCCACTATAGTTGAGAATTCCATCCAGTGGGAGTGCTTTGAAATTCTCTATTCACACAGTTCCATGGTACTGTTACAACTTCATCCAACAATGAAAATTAGTTCAACTATAATGTAGAAGTAGCTCATAATACACATGCTCACTGAGAGTCACAGTAAGTGTACTCATCTAGAGACATGATATGTTACCTTACAATGGAGAGGTTTCTACTTACTTTGAGAACCTTCTGAAATTTTTGTAACAATATATTTATTATTTAAAAATAAATTTATTGCGTGTAATATTTTATATTATTTATAAGTCATATTTTTTACTTTTTATTTACAAAAAATATTTATTCCAGAATTTAGTACATGTAAAAAAATTTCACATGGTTAGTAGAATGACACTATTACAATTGTTTCACACAATCAACATACTAAGAATTCGTGAAAGGTAATAAAATTTATTTCATGTGAGCGCACGATAATAGAAATGACCATCAGCCTTGTGCCTCGCAAGGTCCATAAAATACATAAATTATTTTAGTAAAACATATTTTTTTTTACAAAACTCTGTTTTTGTGTATTCATTTTAAAATAATTTACCATAAAGATGTTTAAAATATTTAAATTATTTTATATTTTTAGTAAAAATTAAAATATTTTCATGGAGTTTTTATATATTGATGAATAAAAATTAGGATTGAAATTAATATAAAATTTATTATTTGTATAACATTATTTTTTAATTTTCTTATGAAATAAATGAATAATTATTTTACTAAAATTTTATGATATGATTTTTATTTGATTTATTTTTATGAAATACTCACTGATACATAACAAAATATATTATATGTATTTTTAACAAGTTTCATAAAGCAAAAGAATAATTTGTAGACTACTTTCATAATGAGTCCCATTTTTTCAAATGGAATGAATTGATTATGTCTCTTCAAGATCTTAAATGAATTTTCAATAAATGATTATATAGAATTAATTTTTTAGAGATGTGATCAAGGAATATAATAAAATTCCAATCAGATCAATTCAATAAAACTTTTTAAGAGCATTTTGTGACATAATTCTTCCTCATTTTCAGGTGACCAAGAAACTTCTATAACAGCTATTCCATTGTTATGATAAAAAAATAGCTTCAATGTTTGGTATTCTTCCATTGATGTAATCAAAAGATAAAAAACATCATTATCTTCAATATTGTTTTATCTTCAGCTAGTTTATGTTTATTTTTATGAATGTTCTCATTTATTTACTTTGTTTATAAACTGATAGAATATTGATTATTAATATCCAAATGAAAATAAATACTTTATTTTTTCTGGATATCCTAGCACAAAAAAACATATATTGGATGTGACTCCTGATCAAAATTGAACTCACATACTAGGTTCAGTCTCCTATAAAAGGTTTAGGTTATGCCTTCATGTATTTATTAATATATTATTCTATAATAGGTGATCTCAAAATTAAAGGTGATATTATTAGTTGGTAACAATATTCTCCATGAATATAGAAGGTTAACGTGTAGGCTAGGATCTTGGTTACTTGAACCACAATAAATCTTTTTTTTATTTATATTAAATTCTACATAACGTAATTTATAGAACAAAACTCTCATTGTAGATAATTAATATATAAAATATGATACATTTTAAATATTAGTTTTTTATTTTACTATTAACCCCTCTAGAAATAATATCCAATTCTAGTAATCCAACAATTTGTCTTAAAGAAGTTTATTCATTAAAAGTATATTTAGAATCTATAATTATTTTAGTTAGTTATATTTATATATATTCAAACATGATATCCTAAATTAATAATCTATGGAATAAAATATAAGGATTATGTTATGATAGAATGTGTAAATGATATCAATAGATGGATTCCAAAAAAACCCCCCATCATTTATGGATGTTAATATATAAATTAACAAGATATAATGAAATCCTACATAAAATGGTTGTTTGTGGATCACTGGAATATCATGTATAATCCATATGAGCTTTCCAATGATTATCAATAGACACATAAAAGAAATTACATTGTAAAATATGGTTTTAATTATAAAGTAAAAAAACATTTGGTAATATAATATTTTATGATGTGCCTATATCCAATTGTTATATTAGAAGAAAACCCATGATATATAGAGAATATGTCAGGTGACTAAATAGTGGAATAAAATTCACAAAACCAAGATAGGAATGCCCGAACTAGAATATTAAGTCTTCAATATGTGACGTGAAGAATCAGTAAACCATATTTTCCTTAGGTTTACAAGAATTACTAATAATATGATTACTCTAGGAGATGTCCTGGACATGAAAAATCAAGTGGAATTATTTTTTAGGTCATTTATAAAAAAATTTCATCAAATAAAATGTCCATAGATGAGAGTAACAATTTAATAGAGTGCAACATTTATCGATGATTTAAATCTCATCTACTTTATGAGTTTGTGTTGAAAAATAAATCTGATGTATAGTTTATAAAGATAAAATGTTTAGATTTTGAGTACAATGTTAATGAAATATATAACACATATGAATCTTAGTTCTTGGAAAGTGACATATAGATGGATAACATTAGAAATATGTTTTTTTATGTTCATTACAAATAGATGTGGAAAGAGAAAATAAAGAATAAATTTCAAAAAATACTATAAGAAGGAAAATTATATACGTAATAGGGATTTTTAAGAATTTACATGTTATGTGTTCAGGAAGAAAGGAAATATTATTATTGACATTCCCAAAATAAAAAATAAAATCAATGATAAATATATAAGTAGAAAAGAAAGTAAATCTTTTTTTAAAGGTTGGGACGTCTTAGACAGTTCTTATTCAAGTAGAAATTTTTTATGTGAATAAGAGATAGGGAACATTTAATTTATGGGTGTACGGTGTGAGGTAACTAATTAAATTTTCAAAAAATTAATTACTCATACCAATTTAGTGAAAAATGATTTATATGAGAATGAACATTATTTCAATTCTGATTCTTGTTATGATTCTCAATTTATGAATTCTAATGCTAAACAACTGATTAAAGAGAGTAAATAATTAATAGATTATGGATTTAAGATAATTAAAAATTATATTTTCATAAAAATAAAAAAATGAAGTTCATTAGTGGGAATGTGAAAATTTAAGGTGAATGTGATAATATAAAAATATATGTTTCGTAGAATGATAAATCGAATGAAACGTTTTATTATAAGTTGTGAAAAAATGAAAGTGTAAAATGAAAGAATTTAATGATTTTTATTAAGGAATGATAAAGATAAAGAAAGAATATCTAATTTTGTCATTGAGGAATTAGAATTATTTAAAAATGATTTTTATAAACTTATGAAACAAAATAAGAATAATTGAAACAAAACTTTTTGATATAACAAAAATATTTATATATATTATAAATCTACTCAAAAAGAAAATATGAAAATGAAAAAGGAAGTTGTCAATACTAAATAGAATTTTTATACATTTTTAAAGGATTTTTTTTAATAAAATAATGTAATTGAATAAATAAACAAAAATATGAATTGTTTAGGCTATAACTATTAATTAAAAATCATACAAAGTACAAGCTTTGTTAAAAGATCAATAGAATGTATTTCTATTGTATAATGTTTTAAATGTAGAATGAATGGGAATTATTCACATTATTATTTAATGATATTTGCAAAAAGCATTTTGATATTATATATCATCCATTAATATATATTTACATTATATATATATCCCGCTATTAAATTCATTAAATAAATTTTGTTTCCAAATTTTTTTCCTACAAATTTAGTTGGAACCATGTTATCACGTGTACCAAAGAAGTCTGATTAATTTTTTTAAATTAAGGAAATAATCATTATAAGTCTCAAAAAATCATGGTATTTATAATGTAGATAATATTGATTCATGAAAATTGATATTTCAAAATTATTTTCCTTTAACTTTTGTCATCATTTCCGTTTCACATTTTGAGACAACTCTAAAATCAAATAGAAGTTATTGGTGAAGTCAGTTTTTCTAAAAGTATTATTATTTAAAAAGTATTATATAAAAATTGTTTAAATATTATCCAATAATAATATCATAGAATTTTGGTGAGGTATTAATTATTATCTTTTAAAATGATAAATGTACTATTTAAAAAAATATGCTTTATTTTCAACTAATAGAAAAAAGAATTTTTACACTATTGATTTCTCTGATATTCCAAAATAAAATGTTATGTTTTTAAATGATATAGATTTACATGAATTTTTTTTCTAGTGAGCCTTATAAATGAAAATGTCATACTATTATGATAAAATTTATTGTATGGCCATGTTATTTAATTTCCCGTATTAGTTACACGTTAGTACGTTATGTGTGATTCTTTTTAAATAATTATGTAACACAAAGAAAATTTTAATTCTAAAAATGTTTTTAGTAATTATATATATTGAGAAAAATTATATATTTACTTTTCTATTCCAATAAAATCAACTAGATTTTGTTTTAATAATTTTTTTTAAAATATAGATAATTATATTAGATTTCTAAGCTTTTATTTTTTATTCCATAAAATGTGACATTAAACAAATTTTGTGCCTTCTATAATATTATTCTCAAATTAAAAAAATCTATTGATAATAAATATCTAATGTGAAAGAGGTTTTGAATTATTTATTTTATATTTTGATATGTTTTGTGAATAAAGTGTCTATAAATTTTTTTCCCCTACGATACCATAATAGAATATCATGATAAAAGAAAAGTATTGGTCTATTCATGATATGTGTAGGTTAATGATATTGGAATATAGTGTACTTGAATAATTTTGGATAAAATAAATAAATAAAAATTCCTAGTTTCTAAAGTCTTTTCTACTAGACCTTTTTTAAATTAGATCATGAATGTATTTTTTAATGCATTTAAACCAATATTTGGATATTTTCGGGTTTTTGGTTGTACAGTATATATCAAAAATACAATATATAATGTAGATATTTTTTATTATAAAAAAAATGAATGATTATTTATAGTATATTAAAACTATAATAAATTTTATAGAGTTTCAATAAGAAAAATTTAGTTGTTGAAAAATCTGGTCAAAATATGTTTAATGAAATTTATTTTAACAAGTAGGTTTCTGATTCCAATAATGGCAACGATAAATTCAAGGAAATTTATTTTGGTGATGATAATATCCAAGATAATTAGAATGAATCATTTGATAAGGATAATATATATTATCAATATAATATCAAACAATGGAAAATAACTAAATATCATCTAATTAAAAAATTTATTTTAAATGAAAGATATTCTATATAAACCTCAAAATTTGTTTTACAATACTCTGAAAACCATTGTTTTGTTATGTACATTATTCCTATAAATATTTCTAATCTTATAAATGACCATGATTATATTAATTCTATACATGATCAGTTAAATCAATTTTAATCATATAAATTGTTGAATTTAGTTGAATAACCAAAATATAAACCTATTATAGGGAAAATATATATATTTTTGAAATAATATTAATGAATATGGAAGCATAATTAAAAATAATGAAAGACTAGTTTTTCTACATTATTTTTAGGAAGAGGTATTTGAAATTTAAGATTGTCTTTCTCCTTTTTCTATATGGGAATATATTATAATTCTATTATACTTTTCTTGTTTTCGAATTTTCAAATTATTTCAAATGGATATAGAAAGGTCCTTTTTAAATAGAATAATTTCAGAGGACGGTTTTGTTATAAAACTCACTAAATTTTAGAATAATAATTTTCTAAATCCTTATTTAATCTTAATAACACATTAAATGCTCTTAAATAAGGTCGATTATCTTGTTATTATAGAGTAAGTTTTTTTAAAAAAAAACATTTATCAATGTTATGGTTGATGAAACCCTGTTTATAAATAATTTTAATAAAAATAAACTAATTATGAATTCTAATATTGATGATATAATATTTTTTGGAGAAAATGATTGAATGAGAAATAAATTTTCTAAACTAATTACTAGGGAATTTGACATGAGATTAATGGGATTAAATTTTTTTCATTGGCTTACAAATTTGACAATAAATTTATGTTATTTTTTTAAATCAATATAAATATGATAAAGAAAGTTTCAAAATGTACGGGCTTGATTATTGTAAAACAATGAAAAAACCAACGAGTACTAATTCCAAATTGCATTTAGATGAGTCTAGAAATTCAGTCGAAATTAAACTATATAGATGAATGATTGGGAGAATATTTTATGTAACATTATCATCATCTAACATAATATTTTCATTTTTTTGTGATATATTTTAGTTATGACCTAAGGGAAGTCAAATTAGATGAAATAATAGTGTAATTAAAAATATTATGAGAATAATAAGAACTTACTTATTTTATTCTAATGATAATTATTTTTATTTACTATCTCACATTGAATATTTTTTTGAAGTTATAGAGTTGATTAGAAAATTACTACAGGTATATTCCATTTTAATGGTAAAAGTTTAATATCAAAAAGTTATAAAAAAATAACGTTCAGTAGAACTTCTTAGAGATGAGGATAAATATGTTGATGGTACAAGTTTTTCATAAATATTATGGATAAAAAATCATTTAAGGACTCTAATATTTGTTTACATTAAGTGAAATCATATGTGAAAATTATTGTGTAATTCTGATCTCCAAAAAAACCATCTAAAATACTCTTGAACAAAATACATAGATGTTAGATATCATTTTAGTTGGGATCATGTTAAAAAATATAATATTTGATTAATATTTTTTCCCATAGAAAAAATATGGCTAACATATTCAATAATCCATTATATTCTATAAAATTTTATTAAATGAAATTTTAATTGGGTATGTTATAATTTTCAGATTTATATTAATGAAAATTACTTATTGTTTTAAATATAAATAATACTTCAACTATATGTTTAGATGAATTATTCTTTTACAAACTGGAAATAGAAATTTGAAAATGTTACTGTTTAGGAATAAGTTTTTCATTATTTGTTTCTTATGATAAATCTCAAAAATTGGGAGAATGTTTTTTGAAAAATTAATAATATTTTTATTTTTAATTTAAAATAGGGGTTATTTTCAGTTATTTAAATAGGGTTTTAATTATTTAATGGGGTCTTTTTGATAATTTTGTTGATAAATTATTATGTAATCCTATTTAAATAAATTCAAATTGTTAAGAATTTTATATTTTAATAACAATATTTGATAAAAGTTAATTTGGTTAAATATTCATACACTAATTATGAATAAAAATATGTTAATAATTTAAAATAAATTTATTATGAAAATTTAAACTATTTAATTTTATATTTATATATTTATTTTCTTTTCTTTTTAATGATATATATTTTAAAATATATTGTTATCTTATTTTATTTAAATAATTTATAAATCATGCTAATTTTTAAATATCTGAAATTTATTTTAATATCTTTTTAGAATTTAAAATTTTATTTTTTATAATAATTATATATATATATACTTATATATATTTATATATAATATATAGTGTATACATTTACATGTTTATACTATACTTCTTATTTGAGGAGTACTGTAACTCATTGAAATAATTCAGGCAGATTTCCATACGATCAAGAAACTTCTAAAAATTTGATTCCCTTTCAATGATCATAGAAAAACACCAACATTAAGTATTCTTCTATTTAAGTGATCGATGATAATTTATCATTATCATTTTCGAAATCTTTTTTTCGTCATCCAGTTTTTTTTTCCTCCCCATTTTATCATTTATTTAATCTATTTGTAAATTCATAAATAATAGGTTATTCTTTTCCAAATGGAAGGAAATTATTTCCTTGAGTAGTTATTCCACCACCAAATATAAGGTTTGGGTTGTGAATATCGATCAAAAGATAGGTCATGGACTAGTCTTAGTATACTGTAAAAGAATAGTTTGTACCTCTAGTTATATTCAAAAGGAATGATCTATAATAGGTTCTCGACCCATTAAATGTGATGTTCATAGTGGGTTTCATTCTTTTCACGGAGTAGAGAAGGTAGACGAGTAGACCAAGATCATAGTGATCTAAACCAATAAAAATCAATGGGGTTTTTCATTTTTTAACGCTTCATTTCAATAATAGAACCCCCATTATTTATCATTATATTTTAAACTATCATTTATTATAAATATTTTTTTAAATGCTTATTCACACTCCGCTACTCTTTATCTCCATCATCATGAATCCAACATTATTATCTATGTGAATAACGTTTTTTAGTATTCTCAATGTACCCTTCTTCTATAAGTTCCCCATTGATAATGGCCACTTGAAAATGATTATATTTATATCCTATTTGTGGGACTATATTTAAAAAATGATTATGATTTCCAAAATTGAAGAAACAGGAAATATCTTATTAAAGTAAATGATTTTTTCTATAGAGTATCATTGGTAAATAAATCATTACTTTTTTTCTCATCATGTCTCCCTTATCATTATATTTTTTAAGATACCCATTTTATTCTAAGAAAATTATTATTTATTATATTAGTAACTAACTACCATGTATTAATGTTTTCAATCAAATTCATTTCTTCTTTCATGGAATGAATCTATATTTGAAACATAAATATTTCATTCAAAGTCTGTTGTTCTACATGATAAATTGTTGATATATAGGATAATTTACTCAATGAAATTTTATTATAACATTTTTTCTGGATCACCAAATTTATTTTGGACCTCCACTAACATCCTCAATCATTAAAAAAATATTTTATCTTAATCACATGATAAGATTAAATCATCATCGTCTCCATATACATCACTTGAATCCAACAATATTCTAAAAATTATAACATGATTTACAACCAATTATCTACTATCTCTATGAAATATTGATTTTATAGATTTACACATATATTGACACCATCATAATCAATAATGATTCTGGATTCATTATTAAATTAGTAATTTCCATGATAATTTGATAAAAATCCATAAAAATTTTCATAAATACATCAATTTTAAAACTTAGACATATTTTCATTCTGAACATTATTATACAAGGGAATCAATAAACAATAAAATAATCTATGATTTTAGTATTCATATAATACATATCATAAGAAGACATATCTAATTTATGATGATAAAAAAAATTATTTTGAATGAGAATTATTGTCCTAATCCAATGCCTCTAAAATAAATGAGAAGTACAGTTTTATATAAATAGGGATTGATCCTTTTCAATCAAAATTTTATTTTTCCTCATAGCTAAACTATTTTACTGAGGGATATATGGTTCACTTTAGTAATTTTTAGTATTATGCTTGTATTAGTATGATTTAAACCATTCTCTCCATTATTCAACCCCATTATCCGAATAAAATATCTTTAGTGAATAACTAAATTACTTTTTATCACATATCTTGAAAAACGTTTTCCTATTTAATATATAAAAATTATGCCTTATGAATATGATTCATTCGATCTTTGTATCCATTAATAAATGATATAATTTTTTTAACCTGCATTAATTGATTTTTACTTCTTAATTCCACATATAAATAAATGTACATAATAGAAGGGGACATTTTATTTTAATATCATCTACTTTATGTGAATAATTTATTATATATCCGCTTTGGATTGTAGTATCTTCCCAAATTCTCTATTTTTTCAAAGAAACTCTACCACATAGATTGTATTCTCATGTAAAACAATTAATTATCATTTGTGAAAAGTGTCCAAGCCTTTTATATGACAAATCATTTGACTCCTCCATAATCAAGTGGTATGACTATTCAGTTTCTCCCACATAGAATAAGTTTCCTCTAGTCAATTTTCATAGAGTAAAAACTCATATATATTTAAAACAATTTACAAAACATTCATCGTTATAAAATATCAATTATTTTCTCTCATCATCACTTTAGGTTGAAATGCATTGTTGTCTATGTTTCAAACCATCAATAAAGAATGTATGTTTTGAATTCAGCAACATATCATTATTCACCATTGAGTAAATATCATTGATATTGTGGGATTCAACATTAATAATTTTTTTGAATCTTTCCATACAATTATAAAAGACATTTAGTTTCCACATATCATCAATCATGTATTATAAAAAATTATTTTCAATTTTCCATGTTGATTATTTTGGGATTCCATCAATGAAACTAAAACAAAAATTATCTCTCCATTAATTTTATTTATTGTAATTTCTTTGATATTTTTTCATATTAAATTATTATGTAAAATTGTATTGAATTTAATATATTGACAATTTGATTAATAAAATAATCAATAAATATTATTATACTCATTAAAATTATTAAAAAATTGATCTTGGGAAATTTTAATTTACATTACATCCTTTTTTCTTACATATATTTGTATAATTACGAAATTATTTCATCTATACATTATATAGTTATTTTAAATACATAATTTAAACTAATAAGTCATTTTAAAATTCATATTTCAAATAAAAAAATATTAATTTTAAAAAATGATAATATTCTAATAAAAACTACTTGTTAAATAAACCATGAAACTTGTTTTACTTCATTCAATTATCCACATATCATGGGTTAAATTTTCAAAACAAAATTATCCAATGTTATTGAATATTCTGATGTATATTATATTTTTTAATTCATTTTACACAAAATAATTTTTATCATATCTAACTTTATCTAACCATTTCTTGTTTTTTAATGTTTTAGAATTCTACTTCTCAAGATGTACTCTTTATCATATTTCACTATAACATCTTTTTTTCTTTATTTTATTAAAATTCATGGACATTGAATTTATTGAAATATTTTTTTAATGATAATAATGGTAAATAATATTATTTTATTCTTTAAAAGTATTCTCACATCCCTTTAACCTTTTAACAATACAATGCATGAATTATTCAAAATAAAAATGAAAATATTTTACAGAAAATTCGGCTCTAACACTTTTTAAAAACAATATTCATGTTCTTTTTTAATTTTATTTTTCATACAATGAATCATTTATATTATTTTCAATTAATATGTGAGGCATTTAAACTCTCATATTATATCGCTAAGAAAAAAGTCATACTATTTGATCATTATATACCTTAATTGATTTCTTAGGAACCATTCTTAAATTATCATTATTATTTAGTATAGATATCTTCATAATAAACTTCTTCAATTCTACAATACAAATTAATTATATGTCGGTTTATTATTCCCCATATTCACATGATATATTTTCTTCATTATCTATATTAATCATAAATTTATTACAATAATAACTAGGTGATGAAATTTTTTGGTATTTCATTATCATCATATTATCCTTTAGCCATATATGAAAATTTTATTTTATTTTTTAAATTTATATATTCGCCCTTCTTTTCAATATAATTAAAATCCTTCATGTTGAATTTTGAATCCTTATACTAAGATAACATCTTTGGCGACTCATGTTTATCCATACATTCCACTTTCATTAGCATCAGAAAATTTATAACAAAATATGAAAATTAATCACATATGAAGATCTTAAAAATAACTTTACCATGATACATAAATTTTCTTCTTCAAAAAATTCTTGAGATATATTATGTATGATTCTAAATAATCATAGAAAAATATTCATTGAAATCTAAATTTTGAACATCTTCCTTTTCTACTTCATGATTATATTCATTTATCATTCATTGGAATGAAATATATTTCTATTTCATGGTTATATTATATAAATAAGAACATTTCATCATATCACAAGGGACCAATACAAAATATAATCCATCCAATGAATATGTATTAAAAAAATGATCTTCAAGCGATATAAATTTTTCACCAAAAAAGTCTGATATGATTTAAAAAACATTATGAAAATCATAATATCTTATAGAGTTTCTCTAAAATATATTGTGGATCATAAAATGTCATTCAATTGATTAAATAAACCATCCAATGATTATATATCAATTATTCTTAATCCTTCAATTTGGTTATGTCGATTTTAATTTTTTCCTTCCATTTCTCATTAATTTCATTCATAGATATTCCATAGTTTTTAAAAAATTGATTTCATTATATTGATTCATATAAACCCTATAAATTAATAATTTGTGGGATGAGGCATTTTTTATCATTTATAACCTTCACTCATGATTTTGACCAAGGATCAGAAATTTTGATCCATATTCCTTCATTGATATTGTTTTTATATGATAATTTATACTAACTGAACATTCTAGAATGGGTACTGTCATGGATATTGATCTTTAAATAAAGACAAAAAAAATTTCTTTATAGAGGCTACATTGAGATATCACAATCATAATATTAAGGAAACATAATTTCAATATATTTAAATTTTGTTCTTATTAGGAAATTAATATGGAAACCCCCACATTTAATTTTTTAATGAAATATGTTGAAGTGAATTGGTTTTTCAGATTTAATATTGGTTTTACAAACACTTCCAATGTTTTTTGATTATTATCTAAATATTAGTATTATATACTCTAGGTGAGAATATGTTTTTCAGGAGATTCACTATGAATGTTCTATAACATCACAATAATTTTGATCTTGAAATTGAATCTCCTATTTTACATATTTGAATTAGTTTCCTCTGATTACCACTAAACATATTAAAAAAGTATCCCAGTTTCTGATTTTTATCTATAATGTTCATCTAATAAAATATTATTTTTCAATGAAAAAACATTCGAGAACCTCAATTCTTATGGTTTGTGTTGAGACTGATATTTCCTAGCAATTTCCATCTCATTTTTGGATTTAAAGTGGATACACTAGAGTATATTATGTCATGATATATGAAAAATTTCATGATTACTTTTTTAATAGTCTTAAAATATAGACTTATTATAAAGATCATAGAAATAAATTTCAGGACACAGTTTATTAGAATTTAACATGGGTTGAAAACTGAAAGCAGATATTATACCCAAAAAAATTTAAAGAAGATGGTACCATGAATTTTAAGAAAACATAAGAATCTTATAGACCATTTGATGTACCATATTTTGTTGCAGTATATAAATAATTTTTCAAAAATACTAATAAATATTAGAATCAATATATGTTCATTGATTAGATTAGTTATCAGTCTGTGAAATAGACACATTATAATAAATATTTTATCAGTTTTTTGGGTATTGTTGATGATGAATTTGGTAACCACACAAATTTAAGAGTTGATTATATAACCCAAGGGAGGTATAATGAGTACCCTAATAAATATTTTGATTCAATTAAATATGTACATGAAAAATAATCAATGTTTTAAAAATACTTCATTCACTCGAGTTATAAATAAGGTAAGAAACTAGGTGTAGAATCATACAGTTCTATCACCCCTCATCCAATGAAGAAAAATAAGTGTAAGGGTTATTAAAAATTGTATAAAACCATTATTACTTGAAATATAGGGATATCTGTAGACCAAAAACTAATTTTTCCTCCTCACGAATTGGTTTTCAAATAACATGAGCTAGTTTATGCTAAAGTAAATTTGTAGGATATTCATAATATTAAGAATCATACTCATTTTATAAATAATGGTCCTACGTATTATATTTAACTTTGGGATGAACATTAAAACATATTTACATACTAAATATATCAAAACGGTGATATAAAATTTCATGAGTACTTAAAAATTAGAGAAAATATGTTTTTTAAAATTTTCCTATAATTTGAATGGATTCAAAATTTCTGTAACCTACATCTTCAGTGGGTATAGATTGTTTAATGTTATTATTTATAACTTGGTCGTGAAATATAATGTTAGTAGTATATATTGAAATTATAGATGATTCAATAATGGGGAACTCAAAGTGATCAACTTATGATATTAAATTATAAATTCCAAATATTATTTTTTGAACTAATATATAGAATCTTTGATGATTTTTTATAATATAAGAGAAGAGATCATCTTTAATGAATTTTCTTATTCTATTATATTCCTTCTCCTTATGTAAGAAACAATGATTTGGTGATTCATTACCAATCCATATGTGAAAATTCTTCCAAATAATACCATAGACTCGCACTCCTAGATCCAGTTCACATAAATACCTTATTAATGTATCATATACGAAATGAACTGAAGAAACATAATTTTTACCTTTAATAATTAAAATATCTCTATCAAATATTTATTCGCATAAATTTAATGTAATTGTGAAATTTTTAGTTTTTTAGTCTTAGTATTTTTTATATCTGACATAGCCCATGTTTTTATCCTCAAATGGAAATGTTTTAATCTTAGTAATTAACTGATTAATATGTTATAAATCTTCAATAATTTCTAATAAGTTTTCCATACATTATACTATTTTAGATATATAATTTTTATATTTTTTCTTCATAAACTTTGGAAATGGAAACACAAGAAGGGGGATCTCAAATTCCTAGTGAGGGAAAATGAAAAAGATAATGATAAAGGATTATAAGTGTGCATAAGTGAAGAATAGATAATATTTTAGGTAATGGTAATCAAACTAACTCAATAATAGAATGAAATGAAAATAAAAAAATATTCATGGATGAAAATAGAAAAAAAGATCAAATGGATAAAAAATAGATCCTTATAGGTGAAATTCATAATTCAATATATATAATTCTCTGACCTAAGACAAGAAAATATGATATTATCATAAAGGCCTTGTTTCTAGGAAATATTTTGTTTGGGGTTGGAATACACAAAAATACTCAATCTAGTTTGTCTCATGAGACCTATTGATGCATATAATGGATAAATATATGGTCCCACATTTTTATAAATAGTTATAATGGTTTCATCATAGGAAATATTTATTAAATTATAAAAAAAATAATCAGTATTTCTGAATAATCTGCAAAATCTTATATGGATAAAATGTTTATGTATTTTAAATACTTATCTAATAAAAAATAGAATATATTCTTACTTCTATATACCTGAAATGAAAATATATTGAGTAATGGAAAACATTAAATTCAAGAATTTCTCTAAAAAAATTATGTATGGATATATAGGTGTGTTCCTGTCAAATACTGTAATGAAAACTACCATATTCCCAGAGGAATGAAATTGAATGAAAAATCATTCCTATAAAATAGGACCGTATAGAATTGAAAATTCAGTGATGTATTTTTGAAAGATTAATCCCATAGAGGAAAATATCATGATAGGATTTGGTAATTAATCTATTACAAATTTAATCCCTTAAAAATTTAACAAGTGATAAATAAAAATAATATATCAATAACCTAAAAATGAGATGCAAACACAATTACTGTAATGATAACATTGGAATACATAGAATATGAGAGGTGTACCATGAAATTAATATATAATGAAATGAAATATATTCAAAATACATGATGTTAATAGTTCAGTGAACACAACATATGAAAGAAAATATGTGGTGTAATATCAAACACATCTCATGGAATTGAAAATATAGACAACTATCATCTACAAATTTAGTGAAATTAATATCAAAATCCCTTGAAGGATATAATTTCAAATGAAATATTAAATATACTGAATATTTATTTTATCATGAAACCAAATATTTAAGGGGATGTGAGTAGACCATTATATATAAAACATGGTGTATAATAACAAATTTGTATCGAGGGGTGGAAATTTGAGGAAAGAAACCCTTCGAATATTTGTAACATTGGAATCAAAACCCATTGAATTATATAATTTCGAAAGAAACATTAAATACCATGAATAATATGAGGACTATGATAAAAAATATCAAAATACATATGAGTACTTCATATAATATAAATCATGGGGTATAAAAAGAAATATCTCTTAAATGGTGGGAATCATAGCCCAGAAACCTTTATGATATTATTAAAATTTTAATTAATAATACATTAAGGATATAATTTAAAATTTAAAATTAAATACCATAAATAATAATATCATGTCAATAAAAAATATTAAAGGGGAATTAGAAACACAATTACATTTTAAACTTGGTTTGTAATAAAAATATATGTCTAGGGGGAATAGAGATAAGAAACCCCATTATGTAAGGAAAAATTTATGTAATAATCATTTGATAACGAGGTCATAAAAATGAATTTTATAAAACTAGAAATAAAGAAGAAAATTATATAAATTTTTTTCTGAATAAATCAAACATAGAATAATATATTCCAATAATATTTTTTATAACTTAATGGAAATAAATTTCATATAATAAAATGTTAAAAACATTGAAATTTTTGAGTCAAAACCCCTATAAGGATGATTTTTCGAATGAGGATACCGATAAAAAACATTTAATGGTGTTGTTGATAAACCATTCCATTGGAAACATGGTTTATAACAATAAATAGGTCTCAAGGGGTTGAAATTTGAGACAAGAGACTCTTATATTAATTCATTCCTTTCATTAAAGTACGTGAATACATTCTAAAAAATATATATTGAAAATCTATTTTAGAATATTTTTCAAATATTTTAATTTTTATAAATGTTTTTTATAATTATTATCTAACAGTAAATAACATAGTAATTAATAATTCTATATGTTGGTATTGAGAAATATTGATAATTTTTAAACTAATTTCAAAATAAAAATGTTTTTCTTCATTGTCAAATGACAATTTTTTCTTAAAAAGATCACACAATGTACTATAGATGAATAAATTCAATCATTTATAATGTCATAATCTATTTCATTTGTGGTTTTGGATAGCGTTCTTGTTAGATGAAATTGTAGACAACAACGCTTCAATGACTTTTAACAAATTAACTATTGTATATAACATAATGTTTTTAATTTTTATCGTTCCTTTAAAAAACAAATAAAATATATAATCAATTATATTTATTATTTTTTATAAGTAATTATGTTCTTACAGTAATCCAAGACTTTATTTTATATCAATTTTCATGTCGGGGATTGGACTGACACAAAAATGAATCTACCACAATTAATGGATGATTATGATTAACAAGGTGGTTTATTTTCTTCATAAAAATGTTATTAAAAATAATAATAATATTATTAACATTATTTTAATGTAGTAAATTATGTTTTAATATATTTTAATAAATAATAATGAATGTCATTGAATGTTGAGTTATATTACACTGTGGAAGTGGTAGTCTAGACACAACAAGATTAACATTTTCACTTTACAAATAATAAGAGTTAATAATTTTGATTATAATTTTAAAATTCATAATCTTAACTATATTATATATTTAAAATTTCTTCATAAATTTTAATAACATAAATATATAAGATATTTGGTGGTGAAAAGTGATGTTTTCACTTCGTGGAAGTGGTAGTCATCAAATATTTTTTTTCATTATTCTCAATAGAAAAGGGGAAATGTGTTTAATATTTATTAACTTAGAATAATAAAAATTATAATAAAAAATAATGTTGTAATTATATTTTCATTATTAAATTTTCAATAGAAATGTAGAAAAATAATATAGATTATGGAAAAGTACCCACATTGAGGACTTATGAATACCTTTAAAAGGAATATTTTAAATAGAGGTCTTAGGCCAATATCATCCTATTAGGGGAGGAAGGAGAAGGAATAAGATTGTTATTTAAGTTAAAATGGTTTATTTTTATGATAAAACTAAATTTTTATTGTGGAATTACTAGGGGGTGAGAGGCCTCCTTTAAAAGTTTTGAAAATGAAATTTTCTTAAATAAAACAAATTAATTTAATGAGTTTTTGTGTCTCTCATTTCAAATATACTCCAAAATATAAAATATTGGAGTGGGAGGTGATATAGTATGGACCATCAATAAAAATTGAATTTTAGTTATATGTTTAGTTCATTGATTCCTATAATTTTAGCTGTCAACATTTTTGGTTTTCCGTGGAAACTAGTTTCTAAATATGTAAATAGTTTTTTAACCAAAAAAATTAACCTAATAAAATAAATATTAAATAATTATTACAAAAATTAAATAAATATTTCTAGATAAAATTTCTATGTTTTTGAAAAAAAATTGAGTATTGGCTTACGTAATGTGTAATGACCTAGTTTTAGAAAATAACTATTTTTAGGAATAAAATTTTTATGTTGAGTAACATGGTTTATATATATTATTATCATAATATTAATTGGTTTCTTATAAAAAAATAAAAACTATGTGTCATTCAATGTAATATAGAACCATATTTTACAATAAAAAATATTTATTTAAATTAAAATACTAAAAATTTTTAACTGAAAAATATTATATTTGTCTTTATAATGTTAATAATAGGATTTCTAAATTCCAATATGTATTTTTAAAATGAATAGTTTAACTAATTAAATACATAATTTTTCAATTAAAATGTTTTATAAATTTATATTTATTTATTATATAATGATAATGTCTTAAAATTAATTGACATGGTAAAAATATTTAATTCTATTATTCAAATAAAAAATCAACTATTTTAGAATAAAATAAAGAAAATATTTTCATAATATAAATATAATTATTCTGAATATGATGTATTTCTTTAAACAATAATTCCTAAAATTTAGTATTTTATTTTCTAAACAAAAAAATATATAATGAAATAAATTTTCCTATAAATATAAAATTTTGTAAATATTAACAATTATTAATCTTATTTTCTAAAGGTAACAAAACAAATTGGTGTAAATATAGATTTCATTTAAAGAATATATTTTATCCAAAATATATATAGTATTTTAAAATTTATATCATAAAACCAAATTTTAGATGGGCTACATTTTCATATATAAATTAGTAATATTAGTTTCATAGCTAAATTAATTGGATTCTCATTGAGGCCAAAGTAATAATAATGGAAATTATTTTAATTTATATATATTCCACAATTTTGATGAATCTACATTCACTTAGAAATTATATGACATCATTATAACAGTTATATAACATTTCATTATTCATTGTGGATCACTATTACATGTGATGAGTTCTTGAAAATAAATTATCTTTACGAGGAAAATATAATTTTAGATCACAAGGTGTTTTATTACACGGGGAATTAAAAATGAAAATGATGTTTTATTACATTTTAATAATATGATATTTAGTGTTGTTGGGATGTTGAGAAATTTGATTCTCATCATTTTTATAGGTGTTTAGGGAAGTTTATTAGACTATTATAGAGTTTTATTACTCACCATAATTTTTTCTCTCAATATATAATATTTAAATACCTAACTGGGGTAAATTATTTTCACATTGTGTTTTCACATTAAACCATATTATTATTTTAATGACATTATCCCATGTTGGTTGGGACACAAACCCATTCTTGTGACTCTTTAGAATATTCATTGTATGTGTTTCTATGAAGGTGACCCATGAATTACGATTTCCACCATGTTCTTTATATCAATCGGCTTCATTGTATAAACTTTTCCAAGAAGAGTGAATCAATTTTTTAAAATTTAATCCACTTTCTTACACATTGAAATTAAATACAGAATCATTATATTTTTCAATAAATTATAAAATTTGGTAACTTTTTTTTTATTAAATATTATATTCTACTAATTAATATCATGATGGATACAAAAACTCATGAATCAATTTTAGATTCAAAAGTAGAATATGATTTAATCTACAACTAAAAACTTATTTAATGTCTTCAAATGGTAACCAAAACAATAATCTAATACCAGATATAGTATGGTTATATACAGAATTATTCATAGAGAGGTCAATTAATAAATGAATATAAATAATTTATGAATAGATACTAGTAATAATTTATCCCTAGTTAGAATGATCGAAATTTGGGTATATTGCAATATTTGTTTTCAATATTGAATGAAATTTTATTAATTATATTAGTTTGTGATCTAATATTGATTATAAAAATTTATAAAACCTTAGTCAGCAGAAATATTTTTATGTTACGACATTTAAAATGACTAGATATAGATTTTTCGTGTTGTGACATCATCAATTTTCATAATATCCATAATAATCATTGAATAGTAACAAAATGTAAGGATTATTCTTAAAATTAGTGAATAAAAAAATCTCCCAATGAATTATAAATTGACCATTTATAAAAAATGGCAGTTCATTAGTTGTAAATAAAATAGACATATCATCCTTTGAAAATAAACTCGATGATCAATTAAATAAATATCTAATTATCACTTATTCTTTTATCTCTAATAATATGAAATTCTCTGAAAACCCCCACACTTTGATCCCAATAATCTTCCATCTTTTTCATAAACAAATTATTGGTGTGTATTCAATTCTTTAATAACCATCCATTAATAATATACTCACTAATAAAGTAAACTATTAAATTATAGAGAGAATCACATAGAGGGGGGGATAATTGGTGTGACCAAATTTCAACTGTTCTTTAAAATATTTAGAGAGTTGCTATACTAGTTGATGATTGGATTTATTAAAAAATAAATATATTTTGTCAAGATATATAGAGTGATAGGTAATTCACTTGAAAAAAGAAATTTAGAAAATTTACGAACTCTTCATATTGATTGTATATTTATTAGTATTAAACAGATGGGATATCACTATCCATATTATTATCAAATAACAAGGAATAATATTAAGAAGATATACATGAACATAATTTATATGAAAGATCAGAACATGTATTAAAAAGATTATCTATATTTCAAATACTTCATCAGGGGACTCCTATGGTGTAACAAGTCTTTACCTATATTAATATCCCTAAATCCATCCAAATCTTCTCTAGAATTATCTTTGTTATTTATAGTCAGATATGTCAAGGTTTTATCACTCATTTCTTAGATAATTCCCACATTTTTCACACTGACCTAAAAAATTATGGTGTTAAAGAAATTTTTTACAATATAATATATAATCAATAATAGATTAAAAAAATAATGGATCTTAATCTATATATAACAAAAAACCGCCATTCAGATCTGAATAATATGATTCATCATGGAATTCATTATTGTGTGAATATATACATCATGGAAAAATAATTTAAATCATTTTCCCCTTTAAATTTAAATATTTTTTTCTTTATGTGTTCAGAAACAATTGTGGCATGATCATGTGCTTAAAAATTCCAAGAGTAGATAAAAATTATGTTTAAAGAATATTTTATAATTTGATTTATCTTTGTGTTCCGTAAAATTTAGGTATAATAATATTCATGTAAGGGAAAATGCTATACACCTCTTCAGATCCATCGAACTACACAAATCAAGGACTAACACTCAGGAATGATAATTGAGTTAGTGTAAAATGAAAATTCCTTATAAATACACAATTACGTTGGAAATTAGTATTGTGATATAATTACCATGTTTATTTTAAAAAAAAATTTATTCATGTTGTTGTATTGTAATGACCTCCCATTAGGGCATGGTTTTTTGTTCCTCAAAGAATCATTATTAATTTCCTATATAATCATCTCTAATTGGGCTTTAACTTATTAGTGAGCATGTTAAAAATAAAGTCTACATTAAATAATTATTAAAACTGATTTAATAATTACCATAAAAAATAATTCATACCACACACCAAATGTTTAATATTTATTTTAAAACCACATCGCTGGACAAAATATATTTTTCGAGAGTTATATAACAATAGATGTAAAAATTAATACTATATTGACCATATTACCATTGAGATGTTCTAAACAACCTATTTTGAATTTAATTCTTATGGTTACAATGATATATAAGTGTTGATCCATCTCCAAAATTATTTAAATTTTCAATATTCTAAAAATGATATTATATTCTCTAGGATTCTGCTACCAGAATCTCATGTCTCCCACTACCTAGGACAACATAAAGTCTATTCTACACAATTTGTTATCTTATAAAAAGATTTATATTATCTCATGATTTTCAAGAAAAAGACCTCAAATAATCTACACCTTTGTTAAAAAACAAAAAAGGATAAAAAGAGGGAAAATAATCCAGTGTTCTTATATTGACTCTCCGAGATAATTCACTCCACCAAACTAGCTCATATTCAAGAATTAAGCCCCAGTCAAGGGATTTTCCCTGAAATCTATGAATTGATCCTCTCTTAAAACCTTTTATATATTGATACCTCTTTGATCCAAATTACCCCTTCATAATGTGATACATGATTTTATTGTGGGTTGATCTCGAATTTTATACCATATTCATTAAATATTTATTTCCCTTTGAATGTAACACCATATCATCGTTGTATACAAATCATTAACAGTAATGTATTCATGTTGTGACCAAATCCACATTATTTGAGATTTTTCTTATGATTATGAAACATATAGAACATTTATTTTATTTATAGTGATTGCATTTTTATTTTTTTCTATTCAATAATTTAATCTTCATATAATAAAAAATTCAGCACATGATGTTTTCTTTAATTATCCAATAACACATCAAAAATCATAATTTTAAAAATGATAGAGTTTTACGGATTAACTTTTATTATACATTAATTAATAATCAATATTCCCTTTTATGAGTCACAATTTCCTATTCACTTCCATATTATATAACTAATTTTGATTACTTTGGGAACATGCAAAAAAGAGTAACAATGAAAAAATTTGTTCAATATAGATGTTTTCAAAATATTTAGGCTTATAAAATGTCTTCATAACATCTATTTAGGTACACTCCATCAAATTTACTTTATTGAAAACATGGTTCCATGTTTAAAATATGTTTCTACCTATCATGATTATTTTTTTTTGAAACCATTGAATTACTCAAGAGCATACTTTGTTTTTGATATAGTGACATAACCTATTGTTTTTATTAAATGATAACTAAAAAATAAGTTCATCTAACAAGTAATGAATATATTAGAATGATTTTTCATCGTGGTAACCTGGTAATGTAACTCCCTAAATGTTAAAGGGATAAAATTACAAATGAAATCACTCATAAAAACATGGTGAAACATTCATTTCAGTATCCTACAGGATTAATGATCCACAATTAAAGTGTTTGGCATGGAGTAATGACCAGGATGGATATCTTTATGGGATGATTCCCTTTTTTGTGTGAGTGTTGAAAAAGAACATTGGAATAAACTTGTGATGGCCTATGGGGACCGTCATTAGTCGGATGACCAATTTTGACTGGATGGTGGTGTCCAGATAGGGGAGCACATGTATATGGAGAAACAGTAAGTACCACCATATCCATGAACCAATACCCATGTCAATGTGGGGATCATATTTTATTATTAGGTCCTCGTTTTTACATTGGTTTTATAGGAGGAATCCAACATAAAGTCTAGTGGCACTACCTACGCTGAGATGTAGGGACCACAATGAGGACATTGTGATCTAGGGGGTAATGTGACACCCAATACCCATGGTAGGGGACCACATGTCTGTGGGGTAACTAGTATTACCTGGAGGACTAGGACTTGATGATCATGTAAATGAGGGGTGCATGTGCAGTTAGTGGGCCCTTGTTGTTACATGATCTCACAGTTATTTTCATTTTTTATAAAATATAATGTAAATGATAAATAAAATTTAAATTAATGGGTTAATGTAATCTCCCATTACAATGACAATTCTATACACCTTACATCATCTGGAATTTACATTATTTTATATACATTCAATATTTGAATTATATTCTTGGGGTTATTTCATGAGCTCAATCAATTACCTATTGAACATGTTGACATTAGAACTATAATCATAAAGGATTAAACATTAATGTTATTTTATATATACCTCTTAATCATGTTCACCATTCAAGAACTAAAAATTTTACTGGGATGTTAATGAGTTTACATAGACTTAGGACAATGATAAGTATTAATATTGAAGAGATCTATAATATCCCACCCCAAACAGTTAGTATGATCCACGTTGATGATTCTAAAATCTGGACCTGACATCCCCCAAAACCAAAAGACTAAAAATAAATTCCAATGGTTTAATAAAAAATGGGTGGTGTTTTTTCCATAAAAAACAAAAAATAAATAAATAAAATAAAAAAACCAAAAAAAACATGATGCATGAGTAAAAAAATAACTAAAATGAAGAAAAAAATTAGTGGTTACGCCAGAGTAGAAATAATAATAATAAAAAATTATACAAAGTATGAAAGGAAATCTGAACATAGTAACAACGAAATGAGATCAATCAAAATACTATGAGAGGGAACTACAAGAAAAAAACATGAACCTATAGAAGCATAATCTATATTCACCACTAGAGAAGTATGATTCCTTTCCCTTTCATATATCCTAATAAACCACATTTGAAAATGCAGAAATGAAACCAATCTATGGGTGATTATAACACACATTCTGATTTCACATTGAGAATTCGAAACTCTCGGTAATGGGACATGTATAATTAATCTGATAGTTTAGAACAAAATTTACATAGAAAGGATTGACTTCAGAACTACTATTCAGTTTAATAGATTTTAAAATAAAAGTGGACAAGATATCCTATAATGAATTATTAAGAGAAAAAATTAAACTAAATTTATTTTTATAGTATTTCATTCCACTTGGTATACCCATTCTTTATTTCACACACACAAACATGAATTCTTTTTTGGAGTTCCATAATCATGAGTGGTTTCACATCAATCCACCAAGACATCAAAAGGTAACCTCTCTCTAGGTTCTTTAAAGGTTCACATTGTATATTTAGGGTTATTTCTAGTGAGAAAGAACTCCCTCAACAATGAATTAACAGAACATAATCCATAGTATTTCATTCTTGATAAAAAAATATATTCTCTTTAAAAGATTTCAAGGAATATCTCACAGGTTCTAATCCAACACCAAAATATTTAATCCATAATTTAATATTATAAATCAATGGTGTTTTCCTTAATTCATTTAATTTGTATCATATTAATTTATGATCCAAAAGGGGGTTGTTTTAGGAAGCCACTAAATATTTCCTTTTAAAATCCAAACATAAAATTCATTAAAATCAATGTCATAAAGGTCTATAATTAAAATAGAATATAGAGAAAACACCTACCACTCAATATGTGAGAAAAAAAGTGGAAGAATATAATAAACCTCAATATATTTAATCACAACACCTTTTATTCAGTTTATAAAATTAGGATCACCTAAAAACACATCATGGATCATAGTTTTATCCAAAATGGGATAGATCTATCATTTTAAGTTAGAGGAGATGAGATGATCTAAAGAGAAAAATCTAGAATGAATAATTACCATCAATTCTATATATCTATAAAACATTTATTTTTCAAAAACATCAACAATATCAAAGTGAAAATTAAAATACACCTAGAATGGAAGGCACATTTCATAGATAATAGAAATAATAGAAAAATTAGTGTTTAATGGGATAAATCCAAATAAACTCTAATTTTTAGAGAATTTAATTCAAATCAAATGGTTTGGATGAAAAAAAATTAAAACATGATACAAATGTTGGTATGATACTAACTCAAAACTACCAATCCATAATGATGTGATGCACATTTTTGATAATCTTTTTCTTACCAAGTGCTCATACTTTCCAACAAACAGAGGGTCATACTATTATGCCACATTGTAAGAAAAACATGCTACAACAAGATTAAAAAATATTTATTCCACACAGTTTCTCCTAGTTACCATTATTTTTTGGACAAATCTGGTGCCAACATAGTGACACCCATAATCTACTTTTACAGTTTCTTATAGATAGTGAAGGGTTTATCCAAACCATAATCAAACTATGAGCTTCTAGAAACACTTATGAAACACTCCAACACCATCCATGGACTCTAGAAATGAATGATAATATTATATATAATCATAATAGATAATAAATTGATATACTACATGAAACAAGTGGTGTTACATTCTATCCACATTTGTTGATTACTACATTGAAATATTAGGGGTTGGTATTTTTTGGATCATCTCTGACCACTTCTCCAATATTTTCTTCTCACATTCCTATCAGTCTTTCTAAATTATTCAATGCTTACATAATAATCATACCAAATTGATAATTTTCTAATGTAAGATATTATTTTTTTTGTCCATAGTTTTTAAATCAATGTAGCATCAGAATCCAGGTCCACATGGTGCCATTGAATTACGTGTTTAGTATAATGTTGGTACTTATAGAATAGAGATACATGAAATAAAATGTGTACTGATATGGGATTTGGATTTAAATCTAACCAATTAGACACATCACTAAATGTTTATAGTATCTCAAATGGGAAAATATAATCAAATGATGCAATTTTTACTTACTACATTAATGGTTATTCCCAAGCCTCATAGAAACACTTAAGAAAAAATTATCACCCTTCATTAGATGATAATGGTAGATGATGATGGTCCACATATGATTTCAAATGAATCTAAGAAATTTCAATAATTTTACTGAACATTGGAATCTAGTCCATCATTACATCAAAAAGGATTTGTCTGATAAGTTAAGTCTCACCTGCATCCAACCAAAAAAGTAAACATGGGAAATGAAAATAAAACATGGATTTTAAAGGATCTGTATGTATTGATACTTGTTAAATGTTATTATATAAGTATGAAACTAATGGAATATGATTTTACCATGAGATTCAAAAATCTATAACATAATATCTATGTATTTATACTAGTATATGGATCATTCATTCATATTTTCCATTGATTTGTGTATAATAAGATATGCCAATAGTCAATTGTATTCTTAGGACTTTCATCAAGGATTTCAAAAAAATTATATGTAAAACTAAAGACATGCATTTCCCTATTTTAATAATGAAAACCTTGCATCTTTACTAATTAATGAATATATTTTTATTATACTTTTTACTCCATATTTAATTCATGAATAGGGATAAAATGTTCCAATATAATGAGATACTTCACAATCACCAATTTGAAATCATGTATACAAAACATTCATGGCATTCTTTTAACAAAATCCATAGTTACATAATCCAATTTACTTAAGATTATATATAAAGATTCAAAGATACTTATTGGTCAGAGTTGATTCACCATGACCTATTGATAGGAGAGGCATATCTAGACATACCCTATGAATATCCTCTTCATCTAATCACAACGGAACTATGCACTTAAAACCTAATGAACATTATAAATACTTGGATGAACAACCCATATTGAGTGGTGGTAGTCATAATGTAGTTTTTTTTAAGAAGTTTGAGGTACAAAAATCTGATCTCTAATAGACATCAAAAAATATCCCATATAGATTTTACCCCTCAATGATCCCCATAATTCATTTTTAACCTTATAGATATAAATTAAATATCATATTTCATGGCATTATCATCCTACTCAATAAGATTGGGGAAAATAGAAACATTAACGAAAACATAAAAATACCTTGCTCATAAAAATCCATATTCAAATCATCATTAACAGTCACCATTTTCCATTGACCTAATGACTCTTTAGAGAAGTGACCATATAAATTTCAAAAAAATTCATTTACCATGGAATTTGTTTTACCTAATGTATACATTATGTAATATTCAATAATATTAATTCATTTTATCAATAATTATTTATTTAGAATCAAACATCTTTTAATGATTATGTATTTCATGATTTAATAATCCATGCATAGCTTGAAATTCCCACCAAGGATACTATGATGGGATGTTTTAAATGGATTACATATAACAATTATTTCCACATATTGTTTCTAGACAATATTCTCATGAACCCATAATTATCATGATGTGTATGCAACAACATGATATCCATACATGAGAAAACATCCCAAAATGGATATGGATGCATGACAATAGACTATATTGCTTTATATTGAATCAATAAATTTTAGAGTAGTACATAAAAAATTTTATAGTAATTTTTCTATTTTTATGTCAATTATTAGCTAAAGTTATTGAAGGAGAATTTATAATTTTTTATTTTTTACGTCGGTTATAAAAACCGACATTTTAAATCTATAGTGAAAAACATTTTTTACACCTATTATTAAATAACTTATGTGGTATATAATTTATTACCACGGTTATTTAATAATAAATAATACAAAATGGTTTTAGATGAAGCTTTTTTGCATCGTTTATTATATAACTAATGCAATAAATTATCTACCACGTTAGTTATTAAAAAACCTATGCAAAAAACCAAGACTCCAAAGCATGTTTGACGTCTGGTTTGTAATAAGAAATGTGAAAAAATAATCAAGATGTTGTTTTTTAAATCAGTTTTTGAATAATCATCATAAAAAACATTATACAATGTCAGTTATTTAATAACAAACATATAAAATGATTCAGGACGATGTTTTTACGTCGGTTATTGAATAACTGACGTAAAAAACATGATACGACATCCGTTTTTGGATAACCGATGTGAAAAACCATTAACAAAGAAATTTTTACATCAGTTACAAAATTAGCAATGTAAAACCCAATTTTTTTTTAAAAAACTCATGAAATGATTCTTCTACACTACTGATGAAAGCCTAAAACAAGAAGAAAAATCCCAAAAAAAAGACAAAAAAGACTATAAAAACAAGAAATATTAGAATGAAATAAAAAGAACCAGCAAAAAAGTTAAACATTCACATTTATGAAATTTAAAAATTATAATATAAAGTAAAAAACCAAAATCCAATAAAAAACTAACAAATTGACCGTTACAATTACAACATTCAAAATAAAATTTTACACTATATAGAAACTAAAATCAATCAAACCCAAAAAATTATTTGAATATTCCATTTGTAAGTGTTTGAACACATGAGAACTATAAGGTTGAGGGTCATCAGATAGCTACCAATTAAAAGGAATGCAGTTAACATGTAAAAAGAAAAAATCATATGGAATATTATAGAAACTTTTATAATGAAATTTAACCCCGTTAAACATCAATATTGTTCCAGTGGTAATTATTTCATACATAAATCATAACACATAATATCATGATTTGACGATGCCTTGTAATTTATGACATTTTTTATTAAATGAGTTTATCAAATCAAAATATCATTTTAATGTAATACAAAAAAATATACCAATAATAAATTGATATACTGTATTACATTTACATATTTGATCATGGCATTCTTGTCCTTTATGGATTTTCAAAATCATCCATATCCCCTGCTCGAAAATAATATGAATGAGATAAATTTAAAATAAATTATAATAAAAAACTATTAAGAAATTGAAATATATTTTTCCTAGATATTATTGAAATGTTCTTGCACATCAACATAGAGAGATAATATCCAATAAAGTGTTTTCTCCTTTGCGAGAAACACCAAACAACCAATGGTCTCTAATTTAAAATAAATTTTATGGTTAGAGATTATTATTTTAACATATAATGAACACATTGTGAGATATACTTTTCATTCCTCTCGCAAAAAGGAATCATCCAACAGCGTGTGATAATATTCTGTTCAAATCTTTTAGCAATATAAACCATTCTTTGTTCTTCATCCAAGGAATGAACTTAAGGGGCAATCGTCTACAGGTCCATGAATCTATATACAATTGTATGTTCTTTTTTATCACACATGCTATAATGATACCTAAAACCAAAAATACATAAGTATAAACTTTTATTAAATTTATCATAGGGAAGAATTTTTGTTAAAACATAAAATGAAAAAAAATAACCACATTGATTCTCAACATATCTCCAGAATCAAGATCCTTGATATCATTTTTCATATTCCTAAAAACTATTGCACATAAATAAACATGATCTTCTATTGGGAACATATAATGAGCCGAAAAAAAATTTAAATGTCTTGACAATTTGTCAAAATAGGTAGAATCTGTATTTGATATCAAAGTCATTTTCCTTTATTGTTTTCTACAAAATATTTCATTACCTTTTATTTTATTTCTATAAATAAATTAATAAATATATTAACATTCAATTGATAAAACCAATTTAAGAAAATAAAATAAAATAAAAGATATAACATACACTTACCTTTATGGTAATGGGTCTCAGGAGATTAGACATCCAAAAATTAAAGTGGATGATACATTTTCCAATTGCCGTCACCTAATTTGTAAGTAATGGTAATAAAGCTGGTATATCTATAATATACTTTACAGTCACCATATACTGTTATACCTCAAACTATTCATGAGGAACTATATCTCTTATATAATATTTCATCCCATATGTAACTATATGATGGTGAGGATCATCAACATACAAATACAAATAACATGGATGTAGTAGAGGAGGGGGTGGGTAGGAGGTGGATAAAAAATGTGATCTATATGCTGATGTGGGAGACAAATATTGGGGTCTATAGGTGGGGGAGTGGGAGCTTCAGGAAGAGGTGGAGGAGTGGGACCTACAGTCTGAAATTTGTTTTATATGTCTGCAAACATAGACTGTACAGATTCTCTAATACATTCATCCATCATCTCATTAATATTATGAAACTTTATTGTCCAATGATTTTATTTTTCATAAAACCCATCCATTAAAGAAGATGAATAATGTGAAAAAACATTTCTTTTCGATACACTCTTCCGGTATCCTCGTATACGACCCGGGTGTTCGGGCTTTCCCAATGCTGTGTATAAAATAGCATGTCGCCCAGAAGCAATAAATAACCCCAATGTGCTCTTATCCTCAAGATAATAACAAATGAATTAATGGAAAAATTCTATAATTTTTCATAGTAGATAAATAAGATAATTAACATAAATAAATAAAATAAATATCTTATTATATTTTCAGCTACGATACTCTATTATTTCGTATGAAATTGACCATTTTTTCAACCAAACCCTAATCTAATTTTCATTTCTAGTTGGGGGGAATGTATGGGAATCCTATCCAAAGCATAAAGACTCAATACTAGGTTTTTTCTAAAAACAATCTAGAATTGGTTCTTACAATAATGTATATCATCCCTAATATAAGCTATGGGTGTATAAATTTTTATATTGGATCCCCAAATGATATCTATTTGTTTGCAGTAAGTTAAAAATAAGAAATCATTATAAATTCATTAATGAGATCATTAATATAACAAAAATTATTAATGTTTACATTGTACTTTCAAAAAATGAATCTTTTGTTCTACTATAAAAACAATATATATATCTTCATATATAGAAGGATATATATCACATGGATCCTCATGTTTTTAATAAATAAAAATGAAATCAGATGTGAGGGTTTATTTTAAATTCCTCCATCTCCTAACAACCTTCGAAAAATATTTAATTGTGACTCCTTTGGTTATAGAAATATCAAATGTTATCTCATAAAGAAAATGGAACAAATTATACTATAAAAATTTAAAAATTATTTAATCAATAGGAAACGATTATACCAAAATTGTCTCCCACAACTGAGAAAGTGTTTCTTTGTACACACTTTTCGAATCATTATACATAATGTGTACTATTCATTTACCCTTAGTTGATATGAATCCCTTAAAATATTTTCCACTGGGAGCTCTTGGAATATCATTCTCATCAAACAATAAGACTATCCTATGATACTTGTTATGGGAAATTTAGTGTTTTGGTAAACGTGTGATTCCACATTTACCAACTCTTTAACTGTTCATTACTGTTTTGGGAGCACATGAAAAATATTGGGTAACAACATGAAATTAATTTGAACCTTTTTCAATAAGCATATGATCATGATTCTATTCTCTATAATTATATGGTTTATCATTTGATTGATCTATAAATATCCATAAAATAAAAAAAACATTGGCTCGAAATATAAATTTTCAAATATTAGAAATCTAATGTAATCATAAAATGAAAAATGAAAAATGTTACGTTATAGTAAACATAGTAAACATGGTAAGAATAGTAAAATTGGTAATCATGGTAAGAATTAAACGAAGTGTAAGAATAGTAATCATGGTAAACATGGTAAACATGGAAAACATGGTAAACATGGTAAATAAGGTAAACATGGTAATCATAGTAATGTAATTGTTTCTCAAATATATATATATATATATATATGTTAAGTTATGGTAAACATGTTAAAATATATTAAACATTGTAAACATGGAAAATTAATTATCATTAAATAAAAAAATTAAATATATAAGATACGTAATGGTAAATATGGTAAAAACACAAAAGAAAACAAAAATAAGAAAACATTTCTACATATTTTTTTTAATATGTGTTTTAATAAATAAAAAATTAGAATATCTAAAAATTTTATGAAATTTAATAAATGTAAAAAATAAAATAAAAATATGATACCTTTAGTATTACGAAGGTACAGATGGATTGATTTACCAAATTCCATCAAAATGATAAATATTTATGGAACAAACAATGTCAAGAACATGATCATCATTATTTTTTGTGAATATTTCCATGGAAGTTGCGATCTCACATAAATAAGCTTATTCATCAAGTTGATCCTAACCAATATGTGGTTTTTTTCCTATAAAACAGCATACCACTGCATATATGATGGATCAATAACATAGAAAATCTATTTTTCACGTGTTTCCATTATAAATGAATATATTTTGTCTCCCAATATAGTTTGATTAAAAACTTTTCAACCAAATTATTCTTGTCAAATAATATTCTAAATGATAAAACGTTTTAAAGACTTCATAATATGCACTGGATGCATAAATTAGGGTTTTTCCTTTGGAACTCGAAAAATGAATTGCTTATGAAAACACCAATACCCTAGTATTCTGAACTACACTTCTATTGTCCTAATATTTCATATGATATGTTTTTACAATAATATCATACCCACACCATGTCATTAAATTTAAACATGGACCATCCTCAAACCATATTAATATCTCTAATGAATCTGATCTACGATGAATGGTCTATTTATTCTATTTTAAAAATGATTTGGTATGCTCCTTTAAAATCCTAATTTCTTTCTTATTTTGATTTCATTGTTTCAATTCCTTTATATGAATTGCAATATACAGTTTAGCATCAACTGTGTTATACAAGATGTATAAATGTACCTTCATTATATATTCATCTAACAACAATTTGACTTTCAAACCACAAATACCCTTTTCCCCATTATTAACTCGTTTTTGGAGAGATGGAGGAAAACCGATGAGCTTTTACACAAAAATTTAACTCATAAAATACAGTACAACCTCCTCAAAAATACACATTTCAACAATGGATGCTTCAGGTTGATATGTATTTTTATGATATCCCATCAATATTTTCATATATCATTCAAAAAAATACATCCAATTAAGATATACATCTCCACAATTATTTATTTCTAAAACAATATAAACTATTAAATGCACCACTATTTCAAAAACAATATGGAGGAAAATACATTTAAAATTGAAAAAATATAGAAATTTCATAATTTTCATAAAATTTCAAAGCATCCAAATCAATCACCTAATTGCAAATTGAATTGAAAAAATAACAGAACTTCATGATAGTCTTTCTGAAAGATATGAACAATATTCTAAGCAATGAAACTAGTATAAGTTGTTGTATTATGATATGGAAATCAAGAGATTCCATACTTGTCAACTTTAAATCCTTCAATGTGATTTTTTACATTTTAATAATTACATTATGACACATTGATATCATGAAGACCCTAAGAATTACTAATTTTATCCCTCATGGAAAAATTATGACAAGGATGTGGAAGAAATGACCACCTTCCACCACAAGTGGGAGCTAAATAAAAACATATTCCCATTGATAGTATGTCTAATATTTCATTCAACCCATCTTTAGTCTTTTCTTTAATAAATAACAATGTTTTATTCAAACTGTCACTCAAATTTTTCTCTACTTGCATGACATCAATATAATGTTTCACTTCTTGATAGGTCCAATATGGAATATCAAAAAATATTTACCTTAACATCAAAATATATCTATAATTACAAGATTTACATGTCTTTCCCAATGTCACATCATGATTTTTCACCCTCTAAAAATACTCATCAGTGGATAATGTTTTTTGGAGAAATATCATATTTTTATGAGCCATTGAATGCATTTTTCAATCTTCAATAAGGGTGATCTATAAGAAAAAAACATTCAGTAACCCATTTGTACTGTTTTCCTCCCATGATGCAATTGAAAATATGGAGTATGTTTTTTGAAAATCGGACGCGCTTTATAACCCTTAACAGTGTTTCCACACAAATTTCCATACACCGGGAAATCATATTTAGTGAAAATCGGAACTGTATGGATTTGAAAATCATCAATTTTATATGAATCATACACCCTAATACCATCCTCACATAAATGTTTTATATCATCAATCAATGGTGACCTAAAAACATAAATATCATTTATGTGTTGCATTGGACTAGATATGATTGTACTGAACATGACATATTTGTGATTCACACAAAATTTAAAAGATAGTATGTAAATTAACAATAAAACAGTCTATGAAATTATTGTGATACACAGGCTTCGATATAGATTTATTCAATTTGTGCCCAAACCATGTGATTGATTTCTATTTTCATTTCAGAATGTAGGATACTTCTCATCAAGTTTCTTCCACTATGGACAAACACCTGGATGACATATTTTTCCATCACAAATAAACTCATCAGTATTCCATATTATCATTTTTACATCAACTTAATTCTCAAATAAATGTTTCAAATGTGCAATTATAGGAAAATTCCAAAATTCCTTAGCAGAGATATATGTAATCACTACATCAGCCAATGATTTTATGTTAAACTTATACTATGAAATACCACATTTATGACACTCTAATATAAATTCATATTCCATCATATATATCATAAAATCATTCAAATAGACATGTATTTTATTTTACCCCAATACCATCAGGAATAATATTTTCTTGGCCTTATAATGTGAGTCTGGAAGATCATTGTCTTTTGAAATAATGTCTTTCAACAATTGTTGAAGCTCTGTAAAAATCCCATCACTCCAATCATGTTTCTCCATCATCTATATTAACGCCACCTACGTAACTATAAAATACATAAAAACAAGAGAAAATGGGTTTTTAGTATCAACTTATTGATGCTCAACTATTAGTTTTATCTAAATTCGGTCTACTTCAATATCACAAATCATTTCGTCAATTTCAATGGAGTTAGCATTTTACAAATCATCATCATTAGTAGATTTCACATTCTATCTACTTTCCCCATGAAAAATACAAGGGAAATTACTTGGATTTAAACCACAACATATCAGATGATCATTTATCTCTATACATTTTAACTTCTTTATATTCAAAAATTTATGGTATGGATAGAAAAACAACTCATTGTGTGGAACATTTCATTTAGAAAATTTACAAAAGACATCCACACCTTCCTCATATTCATTACTCATTTGATGGTCCATTATCCAACATCGATTAATTATTACCTATAACAAATATCCAAATTTTACATTTTGTTAAGATAAGCCAAATATATATTTATATGAAACATATCATAATTTTAATGTGAATTTTTTTTTGAAATATAAATAAATTATATGCGTATTTGAAGAAGATATGCATGAAAATAAATTAATATATAAAATATTGTTAGATATAATAGTTTTATATTTATATGAAATATGACATAATTTGAAAGTAACATAATAATTAAATATAATATAAGTCAAATATATGCGAATTTGAAAATAATAATGATATTTTTTTCTGTAATAAAATATTTTCTTCATTTCATGTAATTTTGATAGTCACATATATTAGTTTTATCATTATTATTGTGTTTTTTGTGGAAAATGGTATTGTGTATAGTTGAAATTGATTTGAGTGGTGAGTTGATATTATTAGGTTCCGAGGCAATTTTTGAAATTTATTTACATTAGACTCATAGAACAAGCCTTGAGAGGATCCTAAACTGTGGAAGGTAGGGAAAATATCTTATTCAATGTGTTATATAACAAAAATAATTAATGTGTTATATAAAATGTAAAAGGTTCTATGGTATATATTTTAAATTTATCCCAGATATTCATATAAGGATTTTATATTTAAATATAGATGTAGCTAACTAATGTGACATGAAGATTAATGCCCAGTGACTTCAGTTAAAGGGGTAGAAAAACTATGTCCAATAACAATAACATTAGGATTGATTCCATGATATTGCAATCTTTTTTAAAAAATAAACCACAAAATGTAAATATCGGTAATCTGTGAAAAATAAAGAATGAAATTGAGGCATGTGAACCTTACTTAGGTATTTAGAGTCGATCTGATAGATCTATTGATAATAAATATTATGAATAATGCTGGAAAAAAATGCGGAGGGAGGGAATGACTTTGAAGAATCGTTTCTAGGATTTCCACATAAGAGAGACGAGTTTCAATCGCCTGATTTAAAAATAAACAATGACACAATACATGTCTAGATAAAATTTTTAAATGATTTATCAATTCAGTTATAAAATAACTGACATGAAAAATAAACACTTAGTTTTTTTAACAATAGTTATTTTATAACAGATGTTAAAAAACATATATAGGTATTTTTTACATCGGTTATAATATAACTGACATGATAAATCAACCTTTACATATTTGGATGTCAGTTATATATAACTAACGTAAAAATTCCAATGTGGTAAATGTTTTCTACACTATTTTAAGGATGGGTGATGACATATGTAAATCCTAATGATCATGACAATATTTTTGGGTTTTGTTTATCAATTAGAATGGAACTCCTCTCCCCATCAAATATATCATCAAATATCATGTAATTAAAATTCATTAAAAAATATTGATAATACCCTCTTTATCCCAGGAAACTATATATCCCAAAGGTATTCATAAGATGTTTCTACTAAATAACAACTTCTATATTTTTAAGGACTATAGAATCTCATATTTCTGAAATGAAATTATCTTGGAAATACAACAATATTATCTATAAATTGCACATCAAAGGACTAGAATAAGAGAAAATTTATCTCAATATAACCAACACTATGACCCTGATTTATTGATGACTATCCATAATCCATTTATATGCATGAATATTTTTATGTATACTACCATAATGGATTCATGATTTCACTAAATTGTCAAATTAACTAATTACATAAACACTACTTGGGCATTAAAAATAGAAAGGGGAATAACCACATATTAATAATGGTATTAATGAATCCTAAATTCATACCTCAAAAATTCCACATTCATAACTCAATGTTAGTGATAAACAAATCCCAAATTAATTTTACAGAACCATTAGACTCCCCTGAGAAGAACAAATAGATTGTCAATTCAATAAAGCATATATCAGTTCTTTATCAAAACGAAGTTGATATTTTGATAATCCAAATAGAGTTGAATAGTTATAAATAATTAATATAGAAAAATAATTAATAATCTTAATGGATACATACATGGTTGAATGAACCCTAACATTCATAACTCAAACAGAAGAATCTTGATCTCCATTGATTACATTAGATACATTCTATCATATAGAGGTGAAATATGACTACTCTATAGTAGGTGGTCAATATAAGATTCAACCTCTATATTTTTTTAAAAAGTTAAAACATGAAACTTTATTCAAATAAAAGCCAAAACATGGAAAAACAAGAGAATGAGTCCAGAAAAGATGAAATGCTTTCTTTCTAAACCCTAAATTGTCAAATACCCCAGTTATCAAATTTAAGATGATTATAATCATCAAATTCCCAATCAGACTCATCTTCTCTAGTACGAAAATAATTACCTCGAGCCTTTCTCCCATTGGGGATGGATCTAGTCATAATGTTGGACTTCATATGTGAGTAGTACTTCCTTGTTCAGGACATCATCATTGAGGGAGATGAGCCTTCATTGGAAACTGATTAACCTTTAACAACATCGTGATATGAACATTTCTTTGTAGAATCATCATTCTCTATGTCAGACCATTGGTCCTCAATATTCATTGTGCTCCACTACTTGTTATGTTCCTCAGTAATCTGTAATCCTACGTCTGATGGTTTGAATGTATCCCTTTTAGGGTTAATGGTCAATGCATCATCCCTTACATTGGTTTCAGCATCATTTTCTTGAGTGGAGTCCACAAAAACTGCATCTAACTTGTACTCTGCATGTGTAGAGAGGCCATGAAGAGGAGACATAGGCCCATCCTGTTTTTCAACAGACCCTTAGAACTCCATGACATGGCAATAGACCTCAAGTAGATTTAAAACCTGCATCTACATTGTTAGATCAGTACCATCTTCTTTCTGATTTTCCTCATCAACATCTTTCTATGACTCCTCAATGAGGCATCGATCCTTCTTTGGGGTGGAAATGTTGAGAATTATTATATATTGATTTTTGGAAATGGGTTCATGTTTTTTAGAAAATTACTATGTCTGATGGAATCACTATATATAAAAGAAACTATTTCTAACTATTAGGATATTAAATTGAAAAATTATTTCAAAGGCCCCTCCATGATAACATTCACATTCTAATCCACATTAAATATATTATCAACACTATCAAAAATGTGAAAATAACCTTCTACTAATAACAATTGAAGTGGGACTTGAAGAATGATAAACGATCTATCCACAAAATTTGGTCAAATATCTCCATCTCAAGAATAGGTAAAGCCCAAAAAAATCATTATCATCTATGGTTATAGAAAACATCTCAAACGTAAAGGATTTTAATAATTATTGGATGACATCTGTTTGATATTCCAATACATGATGAGTTATTTCAACATGAAATACTATAAGATTCACAATATGATATACATTAAAAGAATGGGAAAAACTAGTATCAAACAAAACATTCATCATGGTAGTATTCAAGTGGATAATAAATCATACATTATAATGACCAAATTAATCCATTGTGATGATCTTCTCATTACCATAAAACTACATTCTATGTCCAATCAATAATTCTTCATTTCTCAATTTTGACTGTGATGACTACTAAGCTGTCGACGTGACATGAGAATCTCCTTGGGCATTGAATTTCAAGAGAAATTATCACGGTGTCTTGATTGACATGTATGATCCTAATAATTATGGAAAATGGTTAATCAATTTTCATTAATTATCCTAATATTCAGTAGACAGTAATTTTTTAGATGTCCCAACATTCCATTATAATTTATTCCCTTGTAGGAACCTTGTATTCCTCCTTGAGTTGCTGATAATATCAACCATGAAAAAAAACCCAAATTTCATTTGGGATAAGTTAAAAAATTAATCGATACATTTTTTGAGTCTATGTTTTATAAACTACATGGGAATATGTGTCCCACTTCCTATAACCCCCACAATTAGAGTTTCCACCTACATCTTTCGAGAGAAATTTAATAAATATAGTTGGATTCCTAGAAATATCTCATTATTACAAAATATTTCCATTAAACATATCCATATAATCTGTAAGGAATACGAAATCTATCTTCTAATGGTATCTAGTCATATTTTAGAATAAAATATTTATACCATCAAAGATAAAATAAAATCTACTTTTAGAGGAATGTTTACTATGTTAATAAACATAGTTGAATACTCTATCACTGATTTTTTCCACTTTCTTTTTGACGAAGAATAAATTTTTTAGTCCTTCTTGGCGGTGGGGGGATATAACGTTATGTTGATAAATTATACTAAATACTCCAATATAAGGCCTTTGTTAACTATTTGGTAGATATATACATAACAATATTGGGGTTCATGAACCTCCAATATATATACCACTAACATGACACTTTACTCATCTGGGCCTCCATGGGAATAAAAAATCAGATTCATTTTAGTAATACACACTTACACTTATTAAAGTTATTAATCCTTCTAAAATATTAGTTGTTTTTTCTTATAAGTCTACATGAAATGTTCCACTATTTGAGGTTTATTATTTTTATTTACCTTTTATGAAGCATATAATGTTTTCATATTGGTCATGACATGCTTCTGGTTCACTTGCGAATTGTGTGGAAACACATTTTCTATGTCCACTTCCTATGGATTTGTATGTCATATTCCTAATGATATTTTCCTATATATAGAAAAACACACCACTTAGTCATCAATAACTATTAACTAAAGGATTGGAAAATCAAAAATCACTATAAGGCGCAATCTATACAACCAAAAATGCATAAATAAACCATTATAAATAATTTATAAAATCATCAAAAATTTTATGAATAATGTTTTCCTAGCAGGAAGTCTTAGTAAAGATGCATAATATTCTAAACCCATTAAATACAAACATAATTATGAGATTAAAAAAACCTAAAAATTTCTTAGAACACTATTTTTATCAAAATCACCTTGAAATCCGTGATTTCAACATAATGTTGTTAACTAAATATTATTATTCTATAAATATCATGTTCTAAAATTCATATATCCTTATAACCATCTCGAGATGAGAGAATAAAAAATACCGATTCCATTTGTGACATCCCTCCCCATCCTAATATATTGAGTTAGTTTGGTGAGGTTTCTAAAAAAAGGTTACATACAGTAGACACAAAATTCTAACTATAAATGTCATAGGCTATGGAATGCATTGAGGGTTGTCTATCCTAGGAGAATAAAAAATATCTGAAAAAATAAAATAAAAATAACTAAAACAACTATAATATGAATGATTAAAAATATTACTAGTCTATTTAATATACAATAAATAATAACATCAATGTAAAATATGAAATGTAATAATATATGACCCTTAATAACAAAGGAAACCCATTTATAATAACACAGATATGGAATCACTCCAAAGAATAAAATATTTAACTCTAATATCCAAACATGAAATTCTGGAAGTAGTATCATGACCTACCACTAAAGACGTATGATACCTTTCTGATTCATGTGTGTTGGTATGAATCATCTTCAAACACACAAATGTTTCCAAAATGGGAGTGACTATAATACTCATTTTCCATTCCCAAATGGGATTCCCAACTCACACAACAAGGACAAGAATATATATCCTAACATTTAACCAAAAAATTTATATCTAAAGAAGAAATATTAAAAAAGGATACTCAATTCAAAATGTTTAAATTTAAATTAGAAAAAAATTTCATAAGAAATAATTATAAGAAAAAAAATAATCAATTTTTTTACATACATTAATTCTACATGGAATATACATTCCTTGTTTTACACAAGCACACACATGAATTCTGAGATACATTTCTATACTCAAGAGGAGTTTCTCATCGATCCTCCAAGTCATCAAATGGTGTCAAATCTCCATGTTCCCCAATTTATCAATCCCCATATATAGGACCACTATAAATTAAATGAAATCATTCGAACCATGTATACCAAAACCAAAATCTATATTATTTAATTACACATAAATAAATTCATCCCATAAAAAATTTAAGTAATATATTCCGTACTTTGAATCGAATCCATAATGTAAAATCCTCAATTTAGAATTATAAATAAAATGATTTCTATAAAAACCATTCAAATTCCATTTTAACACTTCCTAAAATGAAAATGGTTTACCATAAAAAATTAAAAAATTTCTTTTCAAATCCAAGAAAAATATTTTATAAAAACTAATCCGTTAATTTTTAAAAAATGGGGAGAAGATAAAAATATGCCTACATCTCAACATGTGATGAAACCAAAGATGAAAACAAAATACCTCTAGATCTAATATCCCCAATCCATTCCTTAAATAGATCCAATCATGTTATCAGAATAAAACATAATACATAATATAACAATAAAAAATGGTTTCTACCTAATGTTCCAATTGAGAAGAGTTGATATGACCTTAATAGAACAATAATGAAAATGGGATTACCTTCATTTCTACGGATATAATGAACTATTATTCATAAGAAATGTCATCCGGATCTAAGTAAAATTACAAGGGCTCCTACATGGGTTTTAGAGTATAGTAACCTATAATAATTGGAGAATAATGTGATTTATGGAGTGAAATCAGAATTAAAATATAATTTTCAATGCATGTTATGTTCATTACATGGTTAGGCCACACAGTTTTTCAAAAAATGATCTAACTACGCACAAGTTATTGTGTCTAAAATATAGAGCCTCATAGTTGTACCACACAGTTATAATTTTTTATTTAATTGAGGTTTTTATAGAACTATCAAAAACATAATCCTATCATATGGAATGATATTTTGATACCCTTCATATTGATGCCTTATTATGACTAATTTCATGAGACAATTCATCCATATGTATCATGTGTTTTTATTTTATATTTATTATCAATATGATCAAGGATGAGTTGAATTTTTTTTAGAGTTGATGAAATATATAAAGGATTTATGAATATCTAAGTTGAATCACACCAAAATGTGATGAATAATGTTTCACCATAATGGGAGTTGCGTTGATGTAGATTTCTAATATATTATAGTAACCAACACTACCACTTGAATAGTTGAACCATGAAGTAGTTGAAATAATGAAGCATCACACTATAGGATGAAATTTTCAAACATAGAGGATGTAACATAGGGACTGTGTGGAGAATAAAACACATGTATTTCTATAACATTATAAATGAAAAATAATCATATAGCCTAATTATAGGATTCATTTCGTAATGAGGTGGATTTTGAAATTGTTTCTATGGTATAATATTTTTATGAATCAATAGAATATGAATTGAAAATTATGGAATTTTAATATTTAGATCTACATCATGAATTATCTTCCATTTAAATTGGAATATACAGGTAGATATTAATCTCAATCAAGGAAACACTACACCATGTATAAATGATGGCCAATGAACTTTAGGATCCAGTTTCTATATCTATTGAAACATGATGTCAGTATCGGATTGAAGTATTCAAGACACAATTCATGTTTGTTTTATAAATATACATTTGTATTACCCAATCAAATATTGAGATATAATGAGATTTTCTACACATTCTTGAGTGAAATCAGGGTGGATGATTAAAAATAATAAAAAGGGTTCACATGTCATACAATTTTTGAAGGAAATTATTGTAAATGTAAGAATATATTGATCAAATTTTGTTTTTGTTTTATTTTCCTAAACCAAATTCTTTGGGGATATATCCCTTCATCATTACCTAGTTCTTATTGAAAATATTAAATGAATTCTCATACTGGGATTGCAAAAATTCCTTATAAATGATTTTCAACTTGATAAACATATTTGGTGAACCTTGTATTACCCCTTTTTTTATATATGTTCATTATTAATAATTATCTAATCATCATTCCACCACTAACAAGATCATTATCTCACTACCAAACATAAAAAATAAAGTTGAGATTTTTATTTTTTGTAACCACCAATCAACCCCATTGACTGTGTTTCTCAACTATCACCTAGGCCAATTAGTTGGTATTAAACCATTATTGGGAAATTGTTGTCAGTTATTTAAATTGGATATGTGTTTTTATTTTCCTTTATTATATATTTTATTGGTGATATATATAGGCAAAATGAAATATTTCAATAATAATGGAGTTCTTATGTTCGATGGAGAAAAATTCCATCTATAAAGAAAGAGGATGACTCAATATCATTTATCACATGGATTATATATTTGTGATACGATCAAGAATTATGTAAATATAATATTAATTTTGATTGACTAAACTATCTTGTAGAATAAGAATATTGATTCTGATAGGATAAAAGATGTTATGTTTCTCTCATCCACCTTAGAGAATGAGTTGACCTAAGTCATTAGGATGAAAACAGTGAATGAGATTGAGTGGAAACGTCATGATATCATTTATGGGGGTAATAATGTAAAAGATCCTATATTAAAAACATATTTGGAAACATTTTATGATATCCAAATGGGAGAAGAAGAATTATTGGATGAGTTTTCTATTTGTGTAAAAAATTAAACTCTATTTGACGTTATGGAGAAGTTTTGGAAGATTGTATAGGTTCCATGTGTTGTGAAAGTGTTTTATTGGTAATAAATATATATTTTCATGAATGTGGATTAATATTATACATATAAAACTATAATCACCATGATAAATGTAATTGAATAAAAAATATATACAATATAAAAAACTGTAACCAAAGCCTAGGATTATCACATATTATTTATAAATAATTTATGAAACTAAATAATTATCGTGTGAGAAAATTTTCTTTACAAAATGATTTTCCAATGTCTATACATTTTAATATAATTTTTTTGTTTGAATCAAGAATTGACTCCCTATAGTGGTGATCCACACATGTTCCATGAATCTCCAAACATCGCTATAGGAGTATCTGAGTGCAAGCATTAAGATCTAAACACTTGCATCGTTCACCTTTGATCACCCTATGAATCATTTAATGGAATAGTTCTCTTCAATATCACTAGACTATAGAGTAGTTGTGGTGGAGGATTGATCTATATTATTGAGGGAATTCTTGGAGAGGGTTACCATTATGGATTTCATAAGATTGTCTCTAGATCTCATTATTCCCATCACAAATAAATTTTTTCTCTTAATAAAATAATAAAACTGGGTTTATATATGTCTAGGGTTATAAAAATAATTATTTAACATGAACCCTTATTATTTAAATAGTCCATAGGTCAATAATAAAAATAATAATAATATTATAATAATAAATATTTATAATCATGCACTAAAATTTAGAATTAAATTAATTATTATTTACTCTGATAATATTGAACAGAAATTATTTCTCACCAGAACATTAAAATTGATACACCATTCCTATATAATATTTATTAGGCCTTGAATTAATGACTAATTAATTAATTCATAAATATTAATACATCATTCTCTAATAAACAAATAATTATAAAATTCACTAAATAGAAAATTATTTTTTAAAATATTCTTATCCCTTTATATTATATCAAATAACTAGTGATATAATATTTTTGATCAATAAAACAAGAATAATTATAAAAATTGTTGAAATTATTATATATCTTCAACTTGTTAAATAAAAATTGGTAATATTTTATTATACTGAGAATTCTAGATACACATAATTTGTGTTACCCTCTAGGCCTATTTCAATGTGCCATTAGGTGAAGCAGCCTAATGTCCAAGGTTGGCATATACCAAAACACCAAGCCACCCATTTATAAATAAATCAATTCTATAATGACACAAAACCAAGTAAAATATTTTTTAATTTAATATAATCATTTTCCCATTATATCTCTAATAAGGGAGGTTGTACACAGATTCCATAATCCAAATTGCTCGATGCGTCTTTTGTTGACATTCATGAAATAAAACTTGCTAATAGAACACCTTTTAAATGGATCTATTTAAGCTATATCATGTCTATAAAAGATTCTAAGATAACATATTCCATTAAAGTACATAATGGAAAAATCCATTCTCACATTATTCATTAATTAAATATTATTTGTGACATACCAAATATATGCTACCTCACTATTAACATATGACATCACTGTTCTCATTAGCATTGTAAATTGGATTACATGTAACAATCATTAATAAAAATTTTAATGTATGTGGATTAGTAAACATGTTTATAGATATGAACATTAAATGAAACAAATAGATGTGGAATTCCCAGTTATGGATCACGCCCTCATAATATCTTATAATAGATATTACCAATGTCATACGCCATGAGAATGTGCCTAAATGTCATATGAGTATCCAAAATTTATTGCTTATATCATTTAGACCCCAAAATTACTTAATCCGTACATATAACATAAATGGAATAATTCTTTCATGGCTCTTTTGTGTTTTCATCATCGCTAGGAACTTCTATGACCTTTCTATGTGAGTAGAAATCTTAGTTAATTAACATGTAATATGCCATGATGAAGGAAAATCATGATGCAATTAGAATTTTATAAATATTAATGAAAATGAATACATTTTATCATAATGTAACAAGATGATAGTTCTATGGAACCAAATCTAAAATACCTTTACATTCACTAGATCCATCTTCTATCAACCTTTATTCGCCTAGTTATCACCTAATTGTTATCATTTTGTTGAGATAGGTCTTTTGTAAAGGTGTCTATCATGTTTGTTTCTATCGTAACTCTGCTAACTACATATTATCCCCAGTAATAAAATTCTTAAATAGGTGAAACATTAGGAGTATGTTTTTTTGTTGGTTTGAATTTGTCTCTATTAAAATATCCACCACAATAGTATTATCAAAACTCAATGTGTTTGGTTAATTAAGGATAGGTACCACCTAATTCTCTTGAAAAAAGATTTATATCCAATTATATTCATTTGATACATACTAATCCAATGTATACAGAGAATCAATTGTAGAATCTGTTAATACTATATTCATTGAACTCTTCCAACTCATGACTCCTCTGTTGAGGAAAAAAACAAGTCCTGATTGGAAAATAAGATCATTATAACCTATTAGAATATGAAAATATATATAACAAAATATGAATATATCCATGTGAACATATGTAATTTCATGAAAAATTACTACCAATGGAAGGGAAAAACTGAAAGTACCCCAAAGAAAGTAAAAAAAAGCAGCCACCACAAGCCTAAATAGATCCCGCAACCCCAATCTACTTGAAACCATCTTGATCTCTAACCTACTCCAAATGACATGGAAAACAATTTATATATACATAGGGTGAGTATAACAGTATACTCAATAGGATCCTCCATGATGCCTCACATGAAAATGTAAAGAAAGAATGCTATAGAACACTGAACAACATGTGAGACTAACTCGTCACCTAAACAGGTATAATAAGTTCCCAACCTAACTATGGCTACTCTCACCAAGTAACGCATACAATAATATATCATATAATAAAGAATATCATGGGTACCCCGCTACAACTTCCCCACTGGATTTCTGCTTTTCTCCATCGTCACACGTCATAAGAATCTCTCTTAAAAAAGGCTATCCCACATTCACCTGGTCGACGCATGACAAAATGCCCCTCATGCATAAAAACCACCATGTCCACGTAAGAAAAGTAACCAGGTAGTTTCAACGAGCCACCACAACCTACATAATGTGTATCATACATCGGGTATTATACCTCAAGCCATTACAGCCCATACGCTGCCTAAGGATCCTCAAGACATCACAACCTATACACTTTACACGAATAGATGTCCACAAGAAACTATATCCAGAATATATGTGTGTGAATAACCACAGGCCATTAGAGCCCACTACACACATAAATGGGGAAAACTAACTGATGTTCCTACCACCACAAGTAACTACAATGTGAAGAAAGCAGGGCCAAAGTGTGTAGTCAACCATTCATTCTCTCATCAGAATGTTGGAGAAAACACCCCCAAGGATCAGAATCCCTGGGGTGTCAGTTTCCCTTACTGAGAGGGTGGAGTAGTGTATAGAAACAAAAAAAAAAGTAAAGAATATACAATATCTCACAATAACAATATGTACATAACGTAGTCTTAGACTCAACTACTGCTAACGTCTCTCATACTCCAGGCTACCACATCTAAGAATAGGTATCCTATAAGCGTATAACCATTTAAAGAGATTTATTAGATTACTTAGTTCCCTTTTTATTACATCCATCATGTTCCATACTCCTTGGTGTCCTCCCCGACACCCACAAGCATAACCCGATGCATCTTTCCACTGTAGGCGTATCCTACTTCTACAACCAAAAGGCCTCCATGCAGCCACATATCGCCATATCCATCCAAGCTCACATCACAACATAAGCAGCAGGAAAAGAAACAGCTTAACAATTGGTCTCATGGCCCTTTAACAATTAAGAGGGTAACTTGGAACCCATCAAGGAATTATTAAACAATCAATTATTTAATCCATCATGAACTAACCGATTTATTATTCATAGGTTCTAAATTCAGGAAACCTAATCAGTAATCTATAAAATTATATATTTAACATGCTTACAACATCAATTTTATTAACATCAATTTAAAATAAGAAGCACCAGATTCATTTCATTCCTCTTTATATTTTTCCAAATAGTTATCAAATTATTTATAACTTTATGTTCCATAAAAATTTCCATCAAGAATGAATGGGTAAACAATGTAAGAATAGAAATCACACTATCTAGAAAAACAAGAGGCAAAAACATATGATCGATATCAATTTATTTATCTGTTTCAAATATTTATTATGTCAAATCCCTTTTAATTCTGTGGGGAAAATAATGATAACAATAAAGTTTCACGTAAAGTAGGATAGAAGCAATGATTCCCCTACCTCAAACAATTCTGGATGTTATTTATACGAGTACATTCCAACCAATAGGTCATGAACCTCCTCTCACGGCTACTGCATCCACCCGAGGATGCCATAGTATGACCGCACCATCCAAAACCCAAGTAAAACTCCATTAGAAGCATGGAAATGACATTCTATAATATGGAAAGGAGAATACATAGAATATTAACCCTAAATGAACAAAGATAAAACAAACCTTATATCGAAGATTGATTGATACGGCTTGGTTGCATCAAAACAGAGCAAAACTGATCTGAGCGGGAAATTTTGATTGTGCCACTCCCATTAGAAGGAATGGGAAGTTTGAGCTTGTCACACTCGAGAACAAGGAGAAAGAATTAGAGAGTAAGATCTTTTATCCCTTTAGAAGATTTAACGGAGTGACGGTTTATGATACACTTAATTTACCGTTAAAAGTGGATCGCATTAAACCATGCAGTTTGACGCTGTAAAAACATCCCGATCCATAGGTATAATTAATATAGGAGTTATGGCCATTTAATCGGCCTTATAGTCCTTTAACCAAGGCTTTAAATCCATTTTACATCAAAGGAAATTTAAAAGGGGTAAAACTGTTGGATGCTGAAAACACAGTTCATGATCCTCACAATTCTGGAAACACTGTTCATGAACCTCATTATTCTCAAAACACTGTTCATGAACCTCATAACTAGAACTTCAATATTATAGAAACACTATTCATGAACCTCACCGTTGGAACCTCACTATTCTGGAACACTATTCATGAACCTCGCCATTTGAACATCACCATTTTTGAAACACTATTCATAAACCTCACTATTGGAACCTCAACGTTCTGGAAATACTATTCCTGAACCTCACAGTTATAACCTCACCATTCTAGAAACAATATTCATGAACCTCACTATTGTAACTTCAATATTCTGGATACACTATTCATGAACCTCACATTTCAGGAAACACTATTCATGAACCTCACCGTCGGAACCTCACTATTCTGGTAACACTGTTCAGGAACCTCACCATTGGAACCACACCGTTTTGGAAACACTATTCATCAAAGGTTACTGCTACACTGTTCACAGAAGGTTAATGTTGGCAAGGTTCACCTAAGGTTACCGTTGCACTATTTACAGAAGGTTAATGTGAACACTATTCCCCAAAGGTTACCATTGCACAGTTCACAGAAGGTTAACATTGGCACTGTTCACCTAAGGATACCGTTGCCCGATTCACAACGATCTACCATTGGAACTGTTCACCTATGGTTACCATTTCACTATTCACAGAAGGTTAATACTGACATTGTTCATGTAAGGTTACTATTGCATAGTTCACAATGGTCTATAGTTGAAATTATTCACCTAACATTACCATTGCAATGTTCATTGATGGTTAATGTTGACATTGTTCACATAAGGATACCGTTGCACTATTCACAAAGGTATACCATTGGAAATGTTCACCTTGGGTCACTGATGCATTGTTCACAGCTCTCTACTGTTGGAATTCTTCACAGAGGGTCACTGTTGCACTGTTCACAATGGTCTACTGTTTGAACTGTTCACCAAAGGTCACCATTGCACTATTCCAAACAATATACCATTGGAACTGTTCACTGAGGGTCACCGATGATAATTTTCACAGAAAATAGAAAAATTGGATAAGTGTTGGTGATAAGTCACCATAACCTCCCGAGACACCTCAAACACCATATTTTCACAATGGTTTGGACCAAAGAGGTATGAGAAATTAGAATTTATCATAAAGCTGAATCATTTGGGGTCTTAAAAATTCTCTATTTATAATATTCTGTATGAGGAAACATTTTCATAGAATGAGATATATCATGTGACACTAGAACTAATACCCTATTGCACTGGCCTATACTAAATCTCCTTAGAATATAATGATTGAATATACAATAAAATAAGACAAGAATCCTCTTGGATCTATCATGAAGGATCTTGATTCCTAGTATATAGGATTACTCATCTTATTTCATCACGGAGAAACACATTTTAAACCATTCCTTAACAACATATAAGAGTGGAAAGTCATTTCCACTATTTAATATGTCATAAATATATACTACTAGGATAATGAAAAAATTCCTAACAATCCTACGGAAAAATAACATTCCACATTCATTCTTAATGAAACGAAATTAATTTTACCGACTAATAAAATACAATGTTCCATGAAATATATTATTTCATCAAACCATAAATAGATATTTTTAATTTTTGTATCTGTTTGGCATCACTTAGAGTCACAAACACATATGGTTGTGACATGTATAAATATTCCTTAATGTTCCCATTGTGGATATTTAATTTTATTTAAACATTAAAAATTTCATAATCTTGGTAAGATACTAAAACACATATAATTAGGTTGTATAAACATGGAAATCTGAAAAAGTATTTCATCATAGTCAATTACTTATGGCTATTTAATCCCTTTAGCCACAATCCTTGCATTACAGTTATTAAATTTACCTTCAATGTCTACTTTTATCTAGAGTACCCATTTTCAACCAATGTCATTTACATTAACTGTTGAATTGACTAGAAACCAAAATTTAATTTTGATATAAGGAATATGTTTCATAATTCATGGATTCTTCCAATAATTCTGGTTCTAAAATCATTACAACATCTTTTTAGGATATATGTATAAGGCCCCAGCCTTAAACTTTACATAATATGGAGTTATTACAAGATTACACATTGAGGATCTTTTCAGGTTTAGAGTTTTAGAGAATTAGATCATAAAACATGCATTACATTCCACATTTAAACAATGTGGTTACATAAAAGATAATATTCATTATTCCCATCAATGGAAACATGTCTAAAATAAAACATGGATTCTTTCATGACACTTCCTTAACACTATCATCATATCATGTACCTTTCCTTTAACTTGTGAAAAAAATTTCACAAACTTGGGATGAGAATAAAAAACTCAGTAAGGGTAATAAAATGTCTGGAAAGGAAACATGAGTACATATATACATAAGAATGAAATCATACTTTACCTATAAAGCATAAGAACATTAACATACCTCATAAAATCATGAATAAATCATAAAAATCATTAGACATAATGGTAACTTGAGACATTCATAACATTCTTACATAGGGAGTAACCCTCTTGGTTACGTTTGGAATACCCATCATAGTATATTCCCTAAATCTCTTCGGAGAAACATTAATGCTTAACTCCTTCGTGTTACCCAATGCATTCGAGAGCTATATCGGGCTCACCCGCCCTTAGTTTATCACGGAGCCACCCGTCTCCATAACAATGGAGAAGAACCATAACATAATCATAGAACATAACTTAAGAATAATGGAATGATACCATTCCCACATTTCAATAGCAATATAACATTTTAAGATATTGAAATTATGAATCCATTCTAAAAACCATTTTCAAAACCATTTAAAAAATTTAATAAAGATATTTTTAAATGAAACTGTCCCATACCACATTGAAGCTTTTAAAATTTTCAACCATTATTATCCATATAAATAAATCCTTTAAACCATTTTGAAAACATGGATATTAATGAGAAATATTTATAATATTAAATCATGAAAACATTTAAAACGATATTTTAGTTAAAGGGTTTTTAACAAAATGAGAGACATTTGAATACAATAATTGAGGAATAACATTTAATCAAAACTTTATAATGTCATGATAATAAAGGTATTAATGATATAATATTCAAAAGGACAGTATATACACCATATAAGAGTGAATTGGTGCATAACAACAATGAAGTCTCAATAGAAAGGTAAAATGAGATAAAATCCGTTATAAAGAAGGTATTCTTAAATTAAGGATGAATCAATCTCATAATTATGTGTGAAAAACATAAATACACCCAATATAAGTGGATATTAAGTGTAAAACAATCAAGGGTCATTCACACATATTCAAAGTATAACATATTCAATAACTACATGTTGAACCCAAGGAAATCGAAATTGGGTTAAGAAGTTCCCTTGACAGCCAAACAGCGTCACATCAAAATGAGTTGATGAGAGATAAAAAGGGTATCTAATCACTTGTAAATTAAATTTACATCAATTAGGATATAGAAGAACATATCCCAACATACCAATATGTAAATTAAAAGACCCAACAAAAGAAGTCTTTTAAAAAGAGGAGGGTTAAAGATTCCCTTACCGACTTTAGTATCTTTCGAAACATACACCCCATGAAAGAAGGAAAATACATCATTGATGTAAATACTCATAAACGAAATTATATAACACAAAAATTAGAATAATGGGATGTATATATACCACTAAACAGAAATGGTGGCAAATGTAGCGTAAATCTCACGGGAATAAAAGTTAGGTGAAAAATCCCTTATGAAAACTTAGCAGCCTAACGACGCCACTTAAAACTTCCAAATATGGTTTGATGAGATAAAAAATGGTACATAATCATATGAACATAAAAATTATTGTAATACGAATATAAAATAACATCCCCAAACATAATAAATACGATCTTAAAGGAAATGACATAAAAGAGAGTGCTTAAAAAGAAAGAGAGAGGTAGGATCCCTCACCTCGTGTCCGACATGACTCAATCGTTCTTTAATCTCATGAATAATAAAATTTGGTCAATTTATAATTTCTTAAGGACCTAATTTAAATATTATTATTCAGTTCATATCAGATATTATAATGTTATAATAATTGGTTAATAAAGTGAGTTCATATCAGACGTTTTTGTCGATGTTCAGTACATGATTAAAAATTGAACTTGTTGGAAAAGAATTTCCCATGTAGTTATAGGTACATAATATAAAGAATAGTATTGATGGTTTAAATATCATATATATTTAGAATATATTCATTTTATACTATTCCATACCATTTGGAGATAAAAAATTAAAAGCACCGTTCATAGAGACGGTTGGCCGTACGTACGCATGAACGCTACTTTCATTTTCTGTCATATTGATGGAATTAAAACAAAATGAGAGATATATATATTATAATTCCAGAATTATATCCATAATTTAGATGTAATATATTAAATATATATCCATTATATATATATGTACTTATAATAGTAGATAACATTTGGAGATAAGAAATGAAATGTACCGTTCATGGAGACGGTAAGCTGTATGTATGCATGAACGCTAATTTCATTTCTTTTTTTTTAATTAAATGGAATGAAATAATAAATACATAATGGTATATTATAATTCCAGTAGGATAACATATGTAATACCATTAATTCCATCCTTTATATGTCCCACAAATGACATTAACGAATCAAATCACTTTGAGGGGGCGGTAGTCCGCACTTCCTAAAATGAAGATATCACGTTTACCCATAGTGGAAGCCACAAAGGTATTCCAAAAATGAAAAATACAGAAGCTTAAGGAAAATATAAAAATATTATATATCATATATAAATTTAATGACATCTTAATGGACACCTTTTAAGGTGTTAAAATAATATTGAACAATCATCATTTCGTGAGGCAGTAATTCGCCATCCACAGAAACAGTATGTTCATTAACCATTAGACGAAGGTGTGTGTAAATGTAGCTCGAATACTTAAAATAAAAACATACTATTATATTTAAGATACTGGTTATTTTACAAAAGAAATTAATAAAAAGAGTTTAGGGGTTTGGAGAATAAAAATAAAACAAAAGAACACAAGGGAATACATTACCTTAAAATCAGGCAACTTCCATTGATTTGAGCTCAAAGGATTCCTTGGAAAGGATTATTCCCAATGTGAGGCTTCAATGATGAATATAGGGATGTGGAGAGATGAAATGGGCCGGTTTGGACGAGCCAAAGGCTTTAGAGGTGTGTGTAAGGTGGTAGAGGTGGGGGCCTTTTATAAGAGGAGAGGAGGGGCACTCTTGGACTGTTATAAAATATTACTTTATTATAAAATTATTTTCGGATTCAAAAGGATCCAAAAGGATTTATCTCGAGTATAAGGTGATAAGTCTTATAAATACACCCATACAATAGGTTTGTGACATGTTTAGGTTATAGTTTTAACATTATCTTTTCATTTTATTTAAATCCCTTATTAATGAGGTAATCGCTGCATCATCATGATGTCATAAATAATTTAATTTATATAATGTCTAAAAATTATAAAAAAATTATCATGATGTAGGAAATAGTTTTATATTTCTAATAAATATTTATAGTCAAAAATATGACTTTTATACCCCCATTTAAAAATTGTTTTATTAAAACAACTCATGTTTGTGACATTTTAATTTTAACATTAAATAAAAAAGTATTTATGTCATTTTCCAACCCAAGTTGCTACATGGGGTCCCCAAGTTGACCCATGGATTTTCATGGTCGGACATGACACATTCAGTGAGGGTAATACATGTGTCTAGGTCATTTCATATTATTAAAACATTATTTTTACCTTAAACTACACTAATTACCTCTAATCGCGATTAAAAATATAAAAGTTACTATTGACCAAAAAACTATTTTAATCCCATTGAACCAAATTTTACTTCCTAATGAAAACCATGTATGTCAGATTTTTGAAATTCAAATCACCGAGGTGGTAAAATTTCATTTAAACGAAAAGTCAGTTTTTTAATTACCACTTAGTGGTTTCACTATTCATCAAAAATTGAAGTTTTCAAGAAAAATACCAAAAAATCACCCTAAGATATATTAGATATTCCGAATTCAAAAATGATGTATATTTTACAAAATTCAAAACATATAAGTTACATTAATTAATTTAATAAGTAATTCCCACTATTAGAGTAAATAGCGTGTTTTTATGAAACAATAAGTATCAAAAGATTGACACTAGTTTAAGTCCAATTTCAATATGAAATTAATTACAACGACAAATATTGGATTAAATGGTAAAAAATTATTCTAATTTCACTTTAAAACAAATTAATAAGATAATCTAATCATATAATTAAATTATATTTAAAAGAGGGTTCAAATTAAAATACAACATTTTTCACTATTCATTAAAAAATGAACTTTATCGGAGAAAATACCAAAAATTTACACAATGTAAATTTTGATGTCCCGATTCTAATGTAGAAATTTATATTGTCAAATAAAAAACATAAAATTTTCGAAAAGTGTATTTAAAAGAGGTTCTCCATCAAAAAGAGCTTAATCGACCTTTTAAAGAATATTAGAATGTTTACGCATAAAATTGGATTCATTCGCATTTTTAATCCGATAACATTTATTGTAAAAAGTAAAAATATTTGACAAACAAATATAATAATTTTTTATTTAGTTCTATTCATTCCTGCCATTACAACAGTTATGCGTTAACAACCATTTAAATTAATATTGTTTTTTATTAGAGTGCAACGTAAGATTTCAAAGGAACTCGTTGTTCTGTATTGGATAAGCCATTGAGCATAGCATTCCCATTAAATTAATATTGAAATTTTATTCACAAATATGGATAAATATAAAAATTTCATATTCTTTATTTACCCTGGGTGTTACATTCTTCCCCCCATTTGTGAATTGCATCCTCGCAATTTCGAAATAGGGCTAGGAAACATCCTAGAAAGTCCCACATCGGAACAAGGGTCGGTAAAAAAATCACTTTAAAAGAATGGGAGAGAAGTAAAAATGTCCCCCGAGTTAACCCATACTAGGATTCAAAGTATGAAAATATAGATATGTAGGATAAAAAAAGGGTCATGTTCTGATGGAGAGTGATAGTAAACATGTCTAGGAGAAAGTTAACCACAAAAAAATCACAAACTTGTGATAGGTTAAAAGGTATTCTATTCCCCAGTAGGAAAAGTTAACATGCAATATTTTTGTTTTAACATACTCTTCATTGAGGAATTTATTTTTGATCTTAACTAAATAATAATGAAACTTACTTACTTGTCACGTAGACTTTCAACTTTTACTAGATTTCTTAATCAAACTCATATTTTCTCCAAAAGACCAGTATTTAGGAAGACTTTTTCGAATTAAGAGTACTATAATCAACTTCTTGAGAATAACCTAATCCACAAAAGAGAACTATATATTTCCCGTGTCTTTAGACGAAATCCAAAACCAAAATATTAGTATAAGATCAGATAATTCACAAAAGTATAATCCTTTATAAAAAGAAAATCCAATCTTAATCTTAAATTTTTTTCCAAAAAAACCCTAATTTCAACGAAGACCATTAGATAAACAATTGTCCTTAAAATTCTTCAAAGTAAACCAAACTAAGATTGAAATCCAAATATATTAAGGATTTAGTCACCTAGTCTTCCAAGTTAAATCGTAACATTTATCTCCAAACGACATCAGTTTCTCTTAAAGTCTCGTATTGAAAATTAATTAACTTAATCACATATACTCTATGATAGGTTAATAAATTTCCATAGATAACCCAAAATCAACGCACTATTAATTCATAAAATCATGTAACTAAAAAGAATCAGTCAAACTAACCAGGGACTTCATGTAGTCCAATGGTAGGCGATAAATACAAGTTGCACTTTGGTTATGGGTTCGATTCCCATTGCTTTGTCCGACGCGACGGGTTGTCACACGGTCTGTGTGTTGTCCTTTTTCCAAAACTATATAATCCTTAAAACATTCCCCAAAATGAGATAAAATCTTAAAAAAATAATCATAGAATATTTTAACCTCATGTTTATCTCATGCCTTTCATTTTCCATCATAACATATAATTACCCATAATTACCTCAAAAGTAAGGATCATATAAACTCTAATGGTTACCTTTATAATTATTACCCGAACGTCCACATCGATTGGCCATCTCGTACATGATGCATTATAAAACATACCAAGGTTCAAGTGGTTGATCATGACTCATTGATAGTTGGTTTAGAACAACCACGTGTTTCCTCATTGAATCCCCCATTTTATCTAGTATCTTAATCAAATAACCACCACAGTTTCCTTCAAACCTGTTGTCTCTTTGGTGCCTTCTAGATCCATCCATTCACTAAAAACAAGAATGTCATTGTGAGTATATCAACAAAACCATCATGTACTAATGAGGAAGGTAAACTCTAAGATATACATACTCATTCACTTTATCAAAAAACTATGACTCTTTCTGATATCCTAACCATTATGGTAATGTCACTTATGCTTAAAGAATACCCAAACCTCTAAAGTTATCTAAACCGACCACTGATACAAACTATAAGGCCCCATCCTTAAACCTTACTTAATCATGAGTTATTAAAAGATTACACATTGAGGATCTTTTCAGGTTTAAATTTCTTGATAATTAGATCATTAAACATGCATTACATTCCACATTTAAACAAAGTGGATACATAAAATATAGTATTGATTATTCCCATCAACAGAAACATATCTAAAATAAAACATGGATTCTTTCTTGAAAATTCCTTGAAACCATCATCATATCATGTATCATTCCCTTGACTTATGAAAAACATTTAAAAAACTTGGGATGATCATAAAAATCTCATTAAGGGTTATAAAAATTATGGAAAGGATACATGAGTACATATATACATAAGAATGAAATCATACTTTACCCATAAGGCATAAGAACTTTAACATACCTCATAAAATCATGAATAAATCATAGAAATCATAATACATAAAGGTAACTTGAGGAATTCATAACATTCATACGTAGGGAGTAACCCTCTTGGTTACGTTTGGAATACCAATCACAGTATATTCCATAAATCTCTTCGGATAAACCTTAATGCTTAACTCTTTCATGTTACCCAATGCATTGGAGAGCTATATCGGGCTCACCCGCCCTTAGTATATCACGGAGCCACCCGTCTTGATAACAATGCCCAAGAACCATAACATAATAATAGAACATAAAATAATCATAAAGGAAAGATACCATTCCCACATTGCAATAACAATATAACATTTTAAGATATTGAAATGATGAATCCATTATAAAAACAATATTCAAAACCATTTAAAAAATTTAATAAAGATATTTTTAAATCAATGTGTCCCATACGACATTGAAGCTTTTAACATTTTAAACCATTAATATCCATATAAATAAATCCTTATATCCATTTTGAGAACATGGATATTAATGATAAATATTTATAAGATTAAATCATTAAAACATTTAAAATGATATTTTAGTTAAAGGGTTTTTAACAAAATGAGAGACACATGAATACAATAATTGAGGAATAAAATTTAATAAAAAATTTAAAATATCATGAAAATAAAGGGATTCAGGATATAATATTCCAAAGGATAGTATATACACCATATAAGAGTGAATTGGTGCATAACAACAATGAAGTCTCAATAGAAATGTAAAATGAGATAAAATCCCTCATAAAGAAGGAATCCTTAAATTAAAGATGAATCAATCACATAATTATGTGTTAAAAACATAAATACACCCAACGTAATTGAATATTATGTGTAGAACAATCATGGGTCATTCACACATATTCAATGTCTAACATATTCAATAACTACATGTTGAACCCAAGGAAATCGAAATTGGGTTAAGAAATTCCCTTAACAGCCTAATAGCATCACATCAAAATGAGTTTATGAGAGATAAAAAGGGTTTCTAATCACTTGGATATTAAATTTACATCAATAAGTATATAGAAGAACATATCCCAACATTAAAATATGTAAATTAAAAGACCCAACAAAATAATTCTTTTAAAAAGAGGAGGGTGAAAGGTTCCCTTACCGACTTGGGTATCTTTCGAAACATACACCCCATGAAAGAAGGACAATACATCATTGATTTAAATACTCATGAACGAAATTATATTACAAAAATATTAGAATAATGGGAAGTATATATACCACTCAACAGAAATGATGGCAAATGTAGCATAAATCTCACGGGAATAAAAGTGAGATGAAAAATCCCTTACGAAAACTCGGCAGCCTAACGACGCCACTTAAAACATCCAAAAATAGTTTGATGAGATCAAAAAGGGTCTCTCATCATATGAAAATAAAAATTACAGTAAGAGGAATGTAAAATAACATCCCCAAACATAATAAAGTTGAGCTTAAAGGAAATGACATAAAAGGGAGTGCTTAAAAAGAATGAGAGAGGTAGGATCCCTTACCTCGTGTCCGACATGACTCAATCGTTCTTTAATCTCATAAATAATAAAATTTGGTCAATTTATAATTTCTTAAGGACCTCCTTTAAATATTATTATTCAGTTCATATCACATATTATAATGTTATAATAATTTGTTAATAATGTGAGTTCATATCAGACGTTTTTGTCGATGTTCAGTACAGGAGTAAAAATTGAACATGTTGGAAAAGCATTTTCCATGTAGTTATATGTACGTCATCTCCAGAATAGTATTGATGTTTTAAATATCATATATATCCATTATGTATTCATTTTATACTATTCCATAGCATTTGGTGATAAAAAATTAAAAGCACCATTCATGGAGACGGTAGGCCGTACGTACGCATGAACGCTGCTTTCATTTTTTGTCCTATTATTGGAATTAGAACAAAATGTGAGATATATATATTATAATTACAGAATGTTATCCATAATTTAGATGTAATATATTACATATATATCTATTATATATGTGTACTTATAATAGTACATAACATTTGGAGATAAAAAATGAAATGTACCGTTCATGGAGACGGTAAGTCGTACGTATGCATGAACGCTACTTTCATTTCATTTTTTTTGTATTCAATGGAATGAAATATAAAGATATAAAGGTATATTATAATTACAGTAGGATAACATATGTAATACCATTAATTCCATCCTTTATACGTCCCACATATGGCATTAACGAATCAAATCATTTTGAGGGGGTGGTAGTCCGCACTTCCTAAAATGAAGATATTGCGTTTACCCATAATGGAAACCATTAAAGTATGACAAAAATGAAAAATAAATAATCATAAGGAAAAAATAATCATATTATATATCATATATAAATATAGTGAAATATTAATGGCCACCTTTGAATGTGTTAAAAGAATATTGAACAATCATCGTTTCGTGAGGCAGTAATTTTCCATCCACAGAAACAATATGTTCTTTAACCATTAGACGAAGGTGTCTGTATGTGTAGCTCAAATACATCACCTAAAAACATCATAGTATATTGAAGATACTGGTTTTGTTTCAAAATAAAAGAATAAAATGATTTTAGGGGGTTGGAGAAACAAAATAAAATAAAAGAACACAAGGGAAGACATTACCTTTAAATCGGGTAACTTCCATTGATTTGGGCTCAAGGGCTTCCTTGGAAAGGATTATGCCCAATGTGAGGCTTCAATGATGAATATAGGGATGTGGAGAGATGAAATGGGCAGGTTATGGACGATACAAAGGCTTTAGGGGTGTGTGCAAGGTGGTAGAGGTGGGGGCCTTTTATAAGAGTAGAGGAGGGGCACTCTTGGAATGTTATCAAATATTACTTTATTATAAAATTATTTTCGGATTTAAAAGGTCCCAAAATGATATATTTGGAGGATAAGGTTATAAGGTTTTTAAATTCACCCATCCAATAGGTTTTTGAAAAGTTTATGGTATAATGTTAACATTATATTGTCATTTTATTTAAATCCATTATTAATGAGGTAATCGCTGCATCATCATGATGTCATAAATAATTTAATTTATTTAATGTCTAAAAATTATAAAACAAATATCATGATGTAAGAAATCTTTTTATATTTCTAATGAATATTTATAGTCAAAAATATGACTTGTATAACCCCATTTAAATTTTTTTTAGTAAAACAACTCATGTTTGTGACATTTTAATTTTAACTTTAAATAAAAAAGTATTTTTGTCATTTTCCAACCAAAGTTGCTCCATGGGGTCCCCAAGATGACCCATGGATTTTCATAGTCGGACATGACACATCCAATGAGGGTAGGACATGTTTCTAGGTCATTTCATATTATTAAAACATTATTTTTACCTTAAACTACACTAATTACCTCTAACTGGGATTAAAAACATAAAAGTTACTATTCACCAAAAAATTATTTCAATCCCATTGAACAACATTTTACTTCCTAATGACAACAATTTATGTAGAATTTGTGAAATTAAAAACACAGTGGTGTTAAAATTTCATTTAAATGAAAAATCAGTTTTTTAAGTACAACATAGTGGTTTCACTATTCATCAAAAATTGAAGTTTTCCAGAAAAATACCAAAAGTTCACCTTAATCTATATTTGATATTCCCAATTCAAAAATGATGTATATTTTATAAAATTCAAAACATATAAGTTACATTACTTAATTTATTATGTAATTCCCGCTGTCAGAGCAAATAGCGTGTTTTTATGAAATAATAAGAATCAAAAGATTGACACTAGTTTAAGTCCAATTTCAATATGAAATTAATTCCAACGACCAATATTGGATTAAATGGTAAAAATATATTCTATTTTCACTTTAAAGCAAATTCAAAAGATAATATTATCATATAAATAAATTATATTAAAAATAGGTTTTGAATTAAAATACAGTATTTTTCACTATTCATTAAAAATGATCTTTATAGGAAAAATACCAAAAAATTTACAAAAAGTAAATTTTTATGTCCCGATTCTAAAGAAGAATTTTATTTTTTCAAATAAAACACATAAAATTATCAAAAAGTGGATTTAAAAGAGGTTCTCCATCAAAAAATGATTAATCGACCTTTTAAAGAATATTAGAATGTTTACGCTTAAAATTGGATTCATTCGCATTTTTAATCCTCTAACATTTATTGTAAAAAGTAAAAATATTTAACAAACATATATAATAATTTTGAAGTTAGTTCTGTTCATTCCCGCCATTACAAAATCTAGGTGTTAACTACCATTTAAAATAATAATATTTTTTTATTAGAGTGCAAAATAAGATTTCAAAGAAACTCATTGTTGTGTATTGGGTAAGACATTGAGCATAGCGTTACCTTTAAATTAATATTGACATTATATTCACAAATAGGGATAAATATAAAAATGTCACATTCTTTATTTATCTGGGGTGTTACAATATGTTCATTATTATCAACTAATTTTGAGTCCCTTTATTTGATGACTAGAATACCATATATCTCTGACTATCTTATAACTCTAGTGATCTTACATTGTAATTATTTTTAAAGAACTACTTCTTCCATGGGTAACTAAGGAATATATTCATATACCAACTTTGGTGTATCATGATCATCTAAATTTTTTAATTCAATTTTTCTCCCACTTTCTTTTTTGTGGATGTTCACCGTCTCAAGAATGATGGATTTTATGGTGAAAATAATTTCTTATACGAGGGGTTGAATATGAATTATCCCTTTTTATCCTAAAGATACCATATATATATACACTTTTGGACTAGGGGTAGTTTGTTTCATGATAATTCAACAACAGATCCCCTAAAACCCTATACACATGTATTTGACAAAGCGATGTTACATACACTTAATAAATCAAAGGGAATTTAATTATTTCCCTTTATTTGGTACTTGGTTTTTTGTGTATTATTTTTTTAATGAATTTCCCAAAAGGATAATGGAATATATACATTTATGATCATCGAACGTACCATATATAACAATATAAGTTTCCTCCTTTTACTAACACAATTAAAATATGGGGTAGAATGTGGAGTCAGTTGATATATAATTTCAAACACACATAGAATATTGATGAAATATAGGTTAAAATATTCACCAGCTAGATTCAATCAATGATTTTTATCTTATGAACAATTTTCTTATCTAAATTATTCATTAATTCATTGAATTTCTCAACTAAATAATACATATACCTTATCATGTATATATATTTCCATATCTACTCAATTAATTTGTAAATGTTCCCCAATGATATATAGCTCATCATAACTATCCTCATTATAAAGAACATTTGAAATAGGTTCTTCAAGGATATACAATTTTCTTTCACAGTGTAGGATAACTAATCTGACAGTTTTCCACTCTATAATTTTTTTTCTAGTGATATGTTTTTCTTTATCATGTATTTAATGCATTGATATGTTTGAAGTCATTTTATTTATATTTATAAAAATAAGATGTGCATATGTTTTGGACATCAAATAAAATAATTTATTCAAATAAATATATGTTATAATCATTATTCTCAAACTAATTTATTGAACACTAATATCCCTCACCATTGAATTTGTAATATACTACTTCTTGGGAATTGGAGTTGTAAGGAACCATATTATCCTTCTAATCAACAAGACATTATATGATAAAGAAATTTTACATTTTTATGTATGAATTCCAAATTATAACTGTATTCACTCATAGTTCCATCATATGTTGAGTGGAATCGCAAATCATGAAATATTTAAATTATACATCATCCAAATTTTCCAATAATTTAAAAAATATCATTCCTTAGCATTAAATCCATGATGCGAACTATGTTAAATCAACACAAAACATCATGTTAGAATTCCCTGATATCTAAAATCACCCCAAATCTGTTTGGTCAAGAACTTTGAACTATGGTATAGTTTTAACAAATGTGTTGGATGGATATATAGAATTAAAATAAATAATTGAGGGATTTTATCCAATATTCATAAATTCACTATTATTATATTCATTACAACCATTTCAATATAATTTCGGTTCACATTAGTGATTAACCATGTATAAGATGTGTTTTGGAAAAAACCAAACCCAGGGAGTTTGTAATGATTCATTAGATCATGTGAAGTTAAAATAAAAGAAGAAAACAAGTAATATTATATGAAATGGCCACAAAAATTTATATTTATTGGTAATAAACCTTATAGAAGGAGATATAAGTATTACAACAGACATTTGAGAAAACAATGATATATTTTAACTAATAGCATTTAGAATATTCACATTTCAAAAGCACCATTTAATATTGATAGTTACTTATATGGGTCTCATAGTTATAACCTTGAACATCATCGAAGTATTCTGGATGAACTGGTACAATTTAAAAACACTCAAGATGATTAATAAATATATATCAAAGTGAATGTAATGGAGAAATTGGATATTATGTTTCAATGATTATGAAAATATGATCTACCTAAAAACAAAAATGGGAACAATAACAAGGGTGTATAAACATAAGTATTTCTGAAAGATAAAATTACACTAGATATGTAGAGACCCGAAGCTTATCGTACATGGACATTAAATTACTTTTGCGGAATACTTAGTACATAACAAAAACACACACACAAGGATCGTAATAGTTTAGTGTCTTTGGAAACTCGGAACGTAATCTTCTAATCATGGTGAAAGATCTTCAATATCTCCCATAAAGATCTTCCCTTTTTTTACCTAAAAACCTTTCTTTATATCCTGGGGAAAATAAAACATAAAAGGGTGAGCTCAAATGCTTAGTAAGGGTAAACAAAAGAAATATCAATCACATCATATACATAAGAACATAGCCTTTGGAAATCTTAACCTGCAAAAGAGCTCATAATATCATAACATGGGATAAATCATAGAATTGAAAATGAGATCCCCATAATCATATCATAAAACTTGAAACTTTGTGGCATGCACACATAATCATGGAAAATCATTTCTTGTTAGTCATGACTCATTTCCAAGACTATCTTAGTGGACAAAGTCCCTTTCTGAACCGAGTTCACTCCTCGTTTCAGTCCTGTATCACTGAACCGAAATAGCCTTCCGTTCCAGCCATGTCTATCTCATGAGATATAAAATCTTTACCCAATGCATTGGAGGGAGATATAGGTCCCACCCATTTTATAATGAATCCTTTCTTATGTGTGCCACATAATCATAAATCATACATCATCGCATAACCCATGTAATAAAAATGGGATTCTTAAAAAACATGACATCATAAAACAATTCATATAAGATAAAGTTATTCATAAAAATGTTTCCATAAAAACATAATCAAATCCATGTAATAATAGGGATAAAAACAGAACCCTTTTATTATCTTAGATGGAAAATAATTTTGATAAAATACTTGAACTTCATTCTTGAGGAAAATATCCTTTCTACTTCAAAAACATTATTCCTTTCATAACATGTCATAAAAATTTAAAATAAAAGAAGTTGATTAAAAATAAACTTGAAAACTTTTAAAGGAAGCTTCTTGGAAATAATGTTTTAAAAATCCATTCATGCCGTATAAGTTAAAAAAAACATTCTTCGTACTTTTGTCGGAAAAGACAAAAAGTACCTCTTACGAAAATCGACAAAAGAATCCTTTCATACATATTACTAAAAACTCACCGAAGGGTAAAAATGGATTTAAACAATTGTAGGTGGATGGACATAATATTACATATTGATGAAACATGGATGTGGATGATAAAATACACCCCAGTAAATACTTACGAATAAACAATCTCGGATAAAAATGAGATTGTGATATTTCCCTTACCTTAGGTCCGATTTGCTTTGTTCGTGTCCTAAGCTCCTGTATAATGGTTTAAATAATGTTATTGACTTATTCCAGAATCATTCATATTGATATGAGATCATATATGGTCATATTATTAGCTTCTTGTTAGTAATATTTCATTGTTACTTGTTACTCGGGTCTTTATAACTTTTTGTTCTTATGCGTGTTTTGTCGAATAAATTCTTATTCTTATCTTTCGGTTATAGATAATTCATTTCCAAAATGGTATTAGTGTAGTATATACCATATTTATTCATTCAATTCATTTATATAATCATTATTAAATGAAGATCATGTAGAACGAGTCGCATCACATCGTGGAGACGGTATTCCGTACGTACGCCCGAGTGATGATATCGTTCCTATGATCGTGGAATTGTATTGGAGTATATATATATTATTTCAGTATCAATATTAATTCATAATAATCATATATAGTTACTCATTACACCAATATACCCATCCTTGTAAGGTGATGGTGGAAAATAGATTACACCACGGCGTGGAGACGGCATTCCGTACGTACGCTCGCGCGGTGATTTCATTTTTCCGTAGAATGGATAGAAGGTGAATTAGGGTTGTTTCATATTTATAATAACATATCAGTATGTAAGTAATACTGATGTTATTACTTTATCATGAAACAACTAAAGAAGAAGAAGTTGAAGAAGAAAGAAATTGAAAAGATCGGTAATGGACATTACCTCTTCTTTGGAACGCCTCATTGAATCCTCCATTTAAGGAACTAAGATTGGTCTTTGGAGAATACCAGGACCTCTAGGACTATTCTAGGGAAGTGGAGAGGAGAAAATGGCAGGGGTTGGCCGAGCTTGAGTGCTCAAAGTGGTGTGAGGAGGAGGGGGAGGAGGTGCCCTTTTATAAGGGAGGAGAGGGGCACCTTAGGAATATCTCAAAATATTATTTTATATTAAAGTCAAAATCGGTTTATAATGGCTCCAAAGGGTCTTATTTAGAAGCTAAAGTGGGGATGGGTCGAAATCCCATCCACCAATAGGATTTAAACAAGTTTAGGGTATTATATTAACCTTATCAATTAGATTTAACTCTAAGTTAATTAATTTAACTTTTACCGTGTCTTTTTGTTTTCTTTCACTATATGGTTAATACACTTACTATAACATGACAAAAGAACCCCAAATTGTTTATTATTAATATATATATCCTTATCTATGTCATTTGTCCGAACCTTAGATTTTTAGGAATAAAATAACAATTAATAATATAATATTTGATTTAAAAACTATTTTGTGTCAATTTTGACACTATTTGATATATGATTTTTGTGAAAGTCATAACAGAATTATTTGTTAGAACCAAGTTGATTAAATCAACACTAATATATCATAGTAACCTAGAAAATTAGTGTAATTCATAAAAAGTCTCAAATTATATTTAGTTTGGTGTTTATAACATCAATTATGTTAATATTTCATTAATAAGATAATTACTGCATCATCTTTGTGTCATAAATAAATTGACTTATTTGATGTCTAAAAATTACAATTAAAATACCATCATGTAGGAAATCTTTTTAGATTTCTAATGAATTTTTACAATCCAATTTATCTTTTGTATAACCCCATATTAAAAATGATTTACTTATTAAACTTTGATTTTAACTATTTTAACCCTTCTTTAAATAAATTAATAATAAATGTCCTAATCTAATCCAAGTGGGCCTAAATGGTCATATTTTATTCCTAAGTTTGTTTTTGGTCGAATTAAACTTGTCCAATAGAATTAGGACATGTGTTAGGGTAATATTAATATCATATTTACCCTTAGTTAACCTATTTACTATTAACCGCGGTAAAAATAGTAAAATGTTACTATTCACCAAAAATTATTTTCATCTCATTGAACCACATTTTACTTACTGACATCAACCGTGTCTCTCGGATTTTTGAAATTCCATTCACAGAAGCGGTAAAATTAAGTTTTATGAAAAATTCAGTTTTTTTTAACTACCACTTAGTAGTTTCACTATTCATCAAAAATTGATGTTTTTCAGAACAATGCCAAAATTTCATCCCAAGCTATATTTCATATTCCGAATTCAAAAATGAAGTCTATTTTACCAAATTCATAACATAAAAGTTGCATTAATTAATTTTGTAATTAAATCCCGCTGTTAAAACAAATAGCGTGTTTTTAAGAAACAATATCTATCAAAAGATTGACACTTGTTTATGTCTAGTTTAAATGTGAAATTACATCCAATGACCAACATTGTATTAAATTGTAAAAATATATTCTAAATATAATTTAAAACCACTCAAATTAATGATTTATCACTATTAATTATTTCGATTAAAAAAGTTGTTTTTAATTATAATTTAGTAATTTTCACTATTCATTAGAATATGAAAGTTATCCGAAAAGTACCAAAATTTCACCTTAGGCTAAATTCGATACTCCGAATCCAAAAATGAAGTCCATTTTGAGAGCTAAAATTTCTAAAATTTAAAAAGTGGTTATTACTATTCATAACGGCTAGTTTTAATAATATTTTAATAGCGTATCATTGTTTTGTGAAACTCAGTATTACGTACCACACACGCTATCGAGGAAGGTTGCGATTGCGTGTAATGCAAGGCAATTCAAGGATGCGTGTTGTGCAAGCTCCTTTTGGTGTAGCGTACAACACAAGACATTAGTGAAATAAAAATAATATTTTTCATAAAATCTCGGGCTGTTACATTCTACCCCCCTTAAAATGAATTTCGCCCTCGAAATTCGTCGGGGTTATAAATGGTTTACTATTCGAATGATTCTTTAATAGAAACCCACATCGTAAAAAGGAATACCAAAACTTGGCTTTAAAAACTAAAGTATGAAATGTAACGATTACCCAAATAAACTAATCACTGGGTTTCCACATAGGTGAAAATATGGATATGGAAGAGAAATCTAACCATCATGTTCTGATGGAGAGTGGTAGAGAACATGGCTATGGAAAAGCCAGTAATCACAAATCCATAAATTTGTGACGATCTAAGGTACCATCTGATTCATCAGGTATAAGAGAACTAGGACAACATATTTGGTTTTCAAGATCATTTCCCTAAAGTTAAAGAATTTGAATTAGAATAAATACTTACTTTATTTTGGTACAATCTCACTGTTGTTCGTGCCTTTAACAATTTCCACTTCATCTCTTAAATAAATGAAGTTTAATTTGTTATTCATGAAGTGTTAGCAGATCATGTGATAGAATGACGGGTCATTCCATCTGTCTCAAAAGGTTAGCAAAATTTATATACATAAGTCGATCTATAGTGGGATTAATCATATATGGTTCCTAAAATGGGATTATACTTCATATATCATACTGCTTAATATAATAACACTAATTTCTACTAAACTGGGACTTCCTGTAGGTCAGTGGTAGGCGATAAAGGCCAGTCGCACTTCGGTTATGGGTTCGATTCCTACAGCCTTGTCCGAAGCAATGGGTTGTCTCCCGTCCTGCAGGTTGTCCTTTTTCTAAAACTACGTTACTATAACATCCCATCAATAATATCGAAAATCTTCTATCCTTAAACAATACTAACTTATGTCCAACATAATCCAGTCTAATCTTTAGGCTTATACATAATACTGCAGTCCACTCTCATAATATAGTGACAACGATTACCAGAGATTTAATACTGTCGTTGATCCCCACATATCATAAGATATGTCTTGTTGGTCACATTCCAAACATTCAATGTCCTTAATCGTGTATTCTCTTGAATACCTTAGTGAAAACATGAGTGCAGTTAAAAGTTAACACTTTCCACATACCAAAAACCTCAAAATTCTATATACTCAAACCATGATATCACTTAGTCCTTATATCAATCATGAGCTCATGAATACTATTAAACATTTCATTTTCTCGTCTTCATTATGCGCATATCATCTTATTTCCAAAAAATATCTCAATCACTTTGAATACCACATCAATAAATATTTCAATACTCAATGATACAACATTATTTTGGAATCCCATTACATAAACACTTAATCATTCCACCACATCATTGTCATCTTCAACATTTTCCAACAGTGATCGCATGTGATTTCCCTTTGTCCTTTGCCTTCAGTGGTTGCTCATGTTGATCATCACTAACCCTTGGATTAGGGAAATTATTAGCATAATTCCCCATTTCCTTGCACTTGAATCATTGAAGTGTTGGCGGTGCGTTCTCTGCAGTGTTTGCTTTATTCACATCATTAGAAACCCTTTTTCTATTACTTCGACACTCAGCTGCTCGATGACCTTCTTTTCCACACTTAAAACATTTTATAGTCCCTTTAAGACAATATCCACCATGCTTCTTTCCACACTTTGTGCATAAGGAAACATTCATCTTCTTTTCACCATTATTCTGAGATTTCTCCTTGAACTCCATCATTCGTTTCTTGTCAAAACCATGAGATGGATATGTAACACCAACTTCCATTTCTACCTTGATAGCACAACGCACAATTTCTTCATAGCTACTGAAGTCTCTTATAGATAATGCCCTTCGAAGACTTGGTTTTAAGCCACTGAAGAATCGATCATCTTTACTTTCAGGTTGGATGATAATTCCAGAAGCATACCTTGCAAGTCTTGAAAAATTTGCTTCATAGGTACCAACAGATTCATCGTCCCTTTGCTTCAGTTCAAGAAACTCTTTCTCCATCTTTGTTCGAAGAATACGAGGGAAGTACTTACTGAAAAACAAGTTCTTGAACTCGTCCCATTCCATGGACTCAATTTCATCTCTTGGCCTCATATTCATGATAAGATTCCACCATTGATCAGCTTCACCTTCCAAACGATATACTGCTAAGATGACTTTATCATGTTCAGCACATTGAAGAACTGAAAATATCTTTTCAGTAGTACTGATCCATTGTTCAGCCACAAGTGGATCAGAAGACCCACTGAAAGAAGGTGGACGTTGCCTCATGAAGGACTCAATAGAATATTGTTCCCTTCTCTGCTCATTTGGAAGTCCAGAATGATTCATAGCTTGTGTAAGTATAGCAATAAGATTTTGCACTCCATCTCCCATAACATTTGTTTGTTCAGGAGGGCAATCATTGCATTGTCCATTGCATTGATCAACACGGTTCCTTCGGGTTCCAGCCATCGTCTAAAACCCAAAAAGAATAGTGTGAGAGGCAAAAATCATGCTAGGGGAAACAACATAATAAAGGGGGAGTACCTTCAATATCCAAAATCTTAGGTTTAATTCTATGATCGTTAGCGTAATTCTATTACTATAACCTATACGTATACTTATCCCTAGGGACATCCCAAGACATACCTTAGAAATATCTCTAGGGATCTCACTAACGTTTTCTCATCCTAGTTTCCAAAGGTTGACTAAACCTTTCCTCTGATACCAACTGTAAAGACCCGAAGCCTATCGTACATGGACATTACATTACTTTTGCGGAATACTTAGTACATAACAAAAACACACACACAAGGATCGTAATAGTTTAGTGTCTTTGGAAACTCAGAACGTAATCTTCTAATCGTGGTGAAAGATCTTCAATATCTCCCATAAAGATCTTCCCTTTTTTATTACCTAAAAACCTTTCTTTATATCCTGGGGAAAAGAAAACATAAAAGGGTGAGCTCAAATGCTCAGTAAGGGTAAACAAAAGAAATATCAATCACATCGTATACATAAGAACATAGCCTTTGGAAATCTTAACCTGCAAAAGAGCTCATAATATCATAACATGGGATAAATCATAGAAGTGAAAATGAGATCCCCATAATCATAACATAAAACTTGAAACTTTGTGGCATGCACACATAATCATGTAATATAATTTCTTGTTAGTCATGAATCATTGCCAAGACTATCTTAGTGGACAAAGTCCCTTTCTGAACCGAGTTCACTCCTCGTTTCAGTCCTGTATCACTGAACCGAAATAACCTTCCGTTCCAGCCATGTCTATCTCATGAGATATAAAATCTTTACCCAATGCATTGGAGGGAGATATAGGTCCCACCCATTTTATAATGAATCCTTTCTTATGTGTGCCACATAATCATAAATCATACATCATCGCATAACCCATGTAATAAAAATGGGATTCTTAAACAACATGACATCATAAAACAATTCATATAAGATAAAGGTATTCATAAAAATGTTTCCATCAAAACATAATCAAATCCATGTAATAATAGGGATAAAAACAGAACCCTTTTATTATCTTAGATGGAAAATAATTTTGATAAAATACTTGAACTTCATTCTTGAGGAAAATATCCTTTCTACTTCAAAAACATTATTCCTTTCATAACATGTCATAAAACTTTAAAATAAAAGAAGTTGATTAAAAATAAACATGAAAACTTTTAAAGGAAGCTTATTGGAAATAATGTTTTAAAAATCCATTCATGCCGTATAAGTTAAAAAAAACATTCTTCGTACTTTTGTTGGAAAAGTCAAAAAGTACCTCTTACGAAAAACGACAAAAGATTCCTTTCATACATATTACTAAAAACTCACCGAAGGGTAAAAATGGATTTAAACAATTGTAGGTGGATGGACATAATATTACATATTGATGAAACATGGATGTGGATGATAAAATACACCCCAGTAAATACTTACGAATAAACAATCTCGGATAAAAATGAGATTGTGATATTTCCCTTACCTTAGGTCCGATTTGCTTTGTTCGTGTCCGAAGCTCCTGTATAATGGTTTAAATAATGTTATTGACTTATTCCAGAATCATACATATTGATATGAGATCATATATGGTCATATTATTAGCTTCTTGTTAGTAATATTTCATTGTTACTTGTTACTCGGGTCTTTATAACTTTTTGTTCTTATGCGTGTTTTGTCGAATAAATTCTTATTCTTATCTTTAGGTTATAGATAATTCATTTCCAAAATGGTATTAGTGTAGTATATACCATATTCATTCATTCAATTCATTTATATAATCATTATTAAATGAAGATCATGTAGAACGAGTCGCATCACATCGTGGAGACGGTATTCCGTACGTACGTACGAGTGATGATATCGTTCCTATGATCGTGGAATTGTATTGGAGTATATATATATTATTTCAGTATCAATATTACATCATAATAATCATATATAGTTACTCATTACACCATTATACCCATCCTTGTAAGGTGATGGTGGAAAATAGATTACACCACGGTGTGGAGACGGTATTCCGTACGTACGCACGCGCGGTGATTTCATTTTTCCGTAGAATGGATAGAAGGTGAATTAGGGTTGTTTCATATTTATAATAACATATCAGTATGTAAGTAATACTGATGTTATTACTTTATCATGAAACAACTAAAGAAGAAGAAGTTGAAGAAGAAAGTAATTGAAAAGATCGGTAATGGATATTACCTCTTCTTTGGAACGCCTCTTTGAATCCTCCACTTAAGGAACTAAGATTGGTCTTTGGAGAAGACCAGGACCTCTAGGATTATTCTAGGGAAGTGGAGAGGAGAAAATGGCAGGGGTCGGCCGAGCTTGAGTGCTCAAATTGGTGTGAGGAGGAGGGGGAGGAGGTGCCCTTTTATAAGGGAGGAGAGGGGCCCCTTAGGAATATCTCAAAATATTATTTTATATTAAAGTCAAAATCGGTTTATAATGGTTCCAAAGGGTCTTATTTCGAAGCTAAAGTTGGTATGGGTCGAAATCCCATCAACCAATAGGATTTAGACAAGTTTAGGGTATTATTTTAACCTTATCAATTAGATTTAACTCTAAGTTAATTAATTTAACTTTTACCGTGTCTTTTTGTTTTCTTTCACTATATGGTTAATACACTTACTATAACATGCCAAACGAACCCCAAATTGTTTATTATTAATATATATATCCTTATCTATGTCATTTGGCCGAGCCTTAGATTTTTAGGAATAAAATAACAATTAATAATATAATATTTGATTTAAAAACTATTTTGTGTCAATTTTGACACTATTTGATATATGATTTTTGTGAAAGTCATAACAGAATTATTTGTTAGAACCAAGTTGATTAAATCAAAACTAATATATCATAGTAACCTATAAAATTAGTGGAATTCATATAAAGTCTCAAATTATATTTAGTTTGGTGTTTATAACATCAATTATGTCAATATTTCATTAATAAGATAATTACTGCATCATCTTTGTGTCATAAATAAATTGACTTATTTGATGTCTAAAAATTACAAATAAAATACCATCATGTAGGAAATCTTTTTAGCGTTCTAATGAATATTTACAATCGAATTTATCTTATGTATAACCCCATATTAAAAATGATTTACTTATTAAACTTTGATTTTAACTATTTTAACCCTTCTTTAAATAAATTAATAATAAATGTCCTAATCTAATCCAAGTGGGCCTAAATGGTCATATTTTATTCCTAAGTTTGTTTTTGGTCGAATTACACTTGTCCAATAGAATTAGGACATGTGTTAGGGTAATATTAATATCATATTTACCCTTAGTTACCGTATTTACTATTAACCGCGGTAAAAATAGTAAAATGTTACTATTCACCAAAAAAAAAATTCATCTCATTGAACCACATTTTACTTACTGACATCAACCGTGTCTCTCGGATTTTTGAAATTCCATTCACAGAAGCGGTAAAATTAAGTTTTATGAAAAATTCAGTTTTTTTTAACTACCACTTAGTAGTTTCACTATTCATCAAAAATTGATGTTTTTCAAAACAATGCCAAATTTTCATCCCAAGCTATATTTCATATTCCGAATTCAAAAATGAAGTCTATTTTACCAAATTCATAACATAAAAGTTGCATAAATTAATTTTGTAATTAAATCCCGCTGTTAAAACAAATAGCGTGTTTTTAAGAAACAATATCTATCAGAAGATTGACACTTGTTTATGTCTAGTTTAAATGTGAAATTACATCCAATGACCAACATCGTATTAAATTGTAAAAATATATTCTAAATATACTTTAAAACCACTCAAATTAATGATTTATCACTATTAATTATTTCGATTAAAAAAGTTGTTTTTAATTATAATTTAGTAATTTTCACTATTCATCAGAATATGAAAGTTATCCGAAAAGTACAAAAATTTTACCTTAGGCTAAATTCGATACTCCAAATCCAAAAATGAAGTCCATTTTGAGAGCTAAAATTTCTAAAATTTAAAAAGTGGTTATTACTATTCATAACGGCTAGTTTTAATAATATTTTAATAGCATATCATTGTTTTGTGAAACTCAATATTACGTACCCCACACGCTATCGAGGAAGGTTGCGATTGCGTGTAATGCAAGGCAAGTCAAGGATGCGTGTTGTGCAAGCTCCTTTTGGTGTAGCGTACAACACAAGACATTAGTGAAATAAAAAAGAATATTTTTCATAAAATATCGGGCTGTTACAAGATAAATTTTTAAAGTTGAAATTAAATATTTGGAGAAATATTTCAAAAATAAGGATTGAATAACAATATTGTAAGAATAAATTACTCAAATTTAGAATAATTATTGTTGGGAATTAGTGTAACATTCCAATGGAAATAATTTGATTGGGATAATGTGAGATTTCTAGAATAACATCAATGATAAAGGTAAATTATCACTGAAAAACATTTGTTTTTTGTAAAGGATGCTCTCAAATTTATGGTATTGGTTTGGATGATATTTTTTTCATATTAAAAATAATTTTTAATATATAAATTTTAATTGTGATTTTTATCTCTAAAATTAAACAATGGCATAAAAATATATATGAATTCTATATTCCTTAATGGAGAACTAGAAGGGGAGGTTCCCATTAATCATATCGATGGCTTTATCCTTAATTATTATGGTTATCCAGTGTTCATATAAAAGGAGTTATATATGATAATGTAATTCACATGTTTTAGGTAGTCAAAATTATACGATATATTAAGGTGCATTCCATTCACAAAGGGAGAATTGGATTCAAATTTATGTTTTGATGGAGGTGACATGAGCTCACCAAATATATATATTTATGTTGTTGATATAATTTTTTCTAGAAACAAACATGATTTTTTTGATGATGTATATAGAAAAATGAGGAAACAATTTGTATTGCCAATGATTAGTGGGATAGTATGTTTCATAGATTTGTAAATCCATAATTTAGAAGATTTTATTTTCCTCTCATAAGAAATGTATGCACCTGAGTTATTTAATAATTTTATAATTAATTTATTAGGAGATGGTTCCACTAACATATCACTAAAGAATATATCATATAATTTTAAATAAGGATAGATTACGGAAAAAATAATGTTTTGAAGGCTTATTGGCGGCCAACTGTACAATAGGTTGTCTAGTACGGAAATTGTTTCTATTGTTACTCTATGTTCGTCATTTACAATAAATCATAATGAGTCACATAATAAAGAGTTGAAGAAGGTCTTGTAGTGTTTAATATGGTCTCTTGATTATGTCATAAAGTTGAAAAAGTGATATCATTTTAGTTGTATGTTAATTCTAATTTTTATTAAACATAATATAATTATGAATGAAAATATACCTCTAGGGGTGCACTATTTATTAGAGGAAGATGTGTTGTTGGGTTCTCTCGGAAGATTTTTCCGTCACTCAAAGATAAATACATTTTTAGTTTATTGGGTAAAATAAAGCCACAAATAAAATTATTTGGATAAATCCACATCTTTAAGACACCGAGGATAATGTTTCATACCCATTAAAGATTAGATTTCTTAACATAATTAAATATAAATTTTCAATTAATCCAATTCCACATTTAATGTAAAATAATAGTAGAATTTGGTATCACTCCATAAATGAAAATGTGGAATTGGATGACATATAATTTCTGTGTGTTTCTACCAAGGAGTTTGTTGAATGTATCTTTATGAATACCTTATTGAGGGATGTTGTCTAGAATTTTAGTATGTTGGTGGGAGTGAATTTTTGTTTCAAAATATTTATATGTTGTATTGATTGTTTACTACTTGCAGTTCTATTATATTTCTATGACTGAGGGATATAATAAAAAAGGACATCTTCTTATAAATTAGGATATTCTCTAGTTTATGTTTTCATGTGATAATTGAGATAATGAAGTGGATGATAAATTTCCCATGAAAGGTGTTACTTGAGGTGTTCGTAGCTGGATCATGGATTAGTGATCATGTATTAGTAATCATATTTAAAAATATATAAAGGGTGATATTAAATATCCTTGTAATATTTAAAAATGTTGTTGGATCTTGAGTAATTTTATTTTTATTTGAAATTGAAATGATATTATGAATTTAATTGAAAATCATGGATCAATGGGACAATATCAACAAAGACATGGTCATTTTGGAATTGATATAAACACAAAGAGTTTATATAGCTCTCTAAAAAATCATTTGATCTGATCATGTGGTGTTTATAACAAATTTAAATTTTATTAATTCTATGACCATTTTCTTAAGGAAAATTTTTCATGGGTTTTATTTTGTGGTTTTATTTATTCTCACCATACATAGGGATGATTTGAATTATATTTAGAGTTGATTAAAGTAGAAATGGAATTGAGTGTGGCTAAGCTGAAGCACATAAGAACAAAATGGATAAATGTTTATTGTGATTGGAGATTTGGTAATGTATAATTTCACTATGATGTTGGACCACACACCAAATCCTGGTTTGTCGCACCATGAAGGAGTTGAACTGTAGAAGTATCATTCTATGGGAACAGTGATGGAACATAGAGGATGTAATTGAGTTAATGTGAGTATATTAAGAAGATATTATGGTTATAATAGGAGAATTATATGCAGTGATTAATTGGGAGCCTGATGGTATAATGATGTAATGTAATAAATCATACCAAAATTAGTTGGATCACACTGAATTGAATATATCATTGGATTTGTATACCAAAATAAAATAAGAGATATAAATGATCATTCCATAATAATTGTATCGATGATATTTCACATCATCCATAAATTTACGAATGGATGAGTATATATGAGTCTCAAACCATGATACACTATACCATGTTGTTGTTGTGGTTACATTTCTTCTAATATAAGGTTCTTACATCTTTTCGATATGGGATTCACATATTAAGGGATGTAGTCATTCCATCACTCTTTTATATTCTATTTTTAGAATAGTACAAATCCCAAATTAATTAATTTATTTTTTATAGGTCATGTTAGACATTCTAGAGAGCATTCCAAGAGATTTTGGGGTCAATTGAGGTGAAGTACAAGGGTTTACATGTTACCTATATCCAATGGATCATGATGTATGAGAAGGTGACATCAATTAATGTGTTGATGTTTTTTATTTCATGTACTCATGGGTTTACGTCCATATACCTAAATATTACCATATTCAAATTGATAATAATTTGAACATACAAGGAAATATCACAATCATTAAACACTAGGTATTTTCCATATGATAATAAGTGTTCATGAAACTCTTAGTAAAACATATCTAGTGTGTATTTTTTATTTATTTTTCCCATCATCATTTCTTCTCTATAATAATCCTTTTTCACGAATCCTAGTTTGAAAGAATGATGAAATTTATTATTTTTAGTAACAGTTGATTAACCCCCCTCAAAGTGGTTTTATACACTAACCAGGGACAACTAAGTGTTGGTCAGAGTGGACACTCAATAGGGGGGTGAATTGAGTTCCAATTAAAATTTCTGCTAAAAAAAATTTCTATTAAAAAACCCCCCAATTTCAAATACAAATTAAACTGTAGTGAATTTATACAGATTATAAAGGTTAAATTAGTTTCTAAGAGATTGAATAAGTCTTAGTTAACTTAATCTTAGGATTAGATTAACTTTTCAAACTAACTTACAGGTTTATAATAAATAAAAACACATGCGAGTTTAACTATCAAAGTATCGTTGAAAATAAATTATATTTCAAAGTAATAGCAGCGGAATATGAAATAAATGTATATAGTATGGATATAGATTTTAACAAAAAACACAAGTGGTAACAAAGAGGTTCAGTCTCAAGCCGAGACTTAGTCCTCTCAAAATTTATATAAAGTGATCCACACCCTGGATCTGGGTTAACAACAGTGATCACACTGTTCAGGTCAACAGACCTCTACCATAGTTATACGTGGGATAACAAACAACAGCTCAAAGCTGTCCACGTCACACTCGACCTCTACCACTATCCACAGTGGGAAATAAAGAATGTATAGATTGTGAGTGAGGATTTACAAATCCACTAGTTCAGGTTCAGGAGACAGTGTGTGTGTAATAATTAACAGGCTACACACACTGCTCATAATAAAAATACTCAATCACTTAGAGAAAGATAAAGAGTTTAGAATGGATCTAGTGATTGCAGTGCAGCTCTGGACTCCTTTGGATTTGATCAGAAATGGTTCCGAGTCCTTCTCTAGTAATTGACTGAAAAACAGAGTGTCGTTTCTTCTTTCAGTGCTTCCAGGTTCAGCTTGGTTATTGGCTCAAAAAATGAAGTGTTTTGTGTAGTTCTTGTTTAGCATAGATTGCTCGATGTATGCTCTATGTTCTGGAGTCTGGTAGTAGTAGTCTTGTGAGTGTAAGTTCTCCAGTTGTTCTTGGCACGTTTGAGATTGGTCACAAGAGTGTTCCCATGTGCTCAATCTCCTCTAGTCTCTTGTCTTTTTTTCTTCTCTTCATACTGGTTGTCTTATATTTTTTTATTATCCTAAGAAGAAGGAATGATTATACTTTTTAACCGTACTTGGTACGGTTTCCTAAAATGGCAACATAAATCATTTAATAAGATTAAATGCATCAAAAGTAACAAATGTAGCCGTTAGTGTAATAAACAAATAGTGTCGAGGATATAGGATTTGACTCCTCCGTTCATTATAGGTATCCGTTTGTTTGTTGACGTGTAAAGTTGACTCTGTGCAAGATCTTCCATCGGAAGCTCTTCAAACTCTTATCGGTGGCTCTTATCGGTAGCTCTTATCGGTAGCTTGATGAACTTAGTTCCATCAGTTGCTCTTGATTGTCGGTAGCTCTATGCATCGGTAGCTCTCTGTCCATCGGTAGCTCTGTGCATCGGTAGCTCTGTTCATCGGTAGCTCTGTGCATCGGTAGCTCTGTGCATCGGTAGCTCTGTGCATCGGTAGCTCTGTGAATCGGTAGCTCTGTGCATCGGTAGCTCTGTGCATTTATGCACATCGGTAGCTCTATTCAGGTAAGTGATACTTACACTTGACTGTCTTATGAAAAACTAATCTAATTCACTTAGAATCATTTCAAAACTTATATAAACCTGGATAATCGAGATTAATCATAAATCAGAAATTATTTTAACATTATTATTAACTTGATCATCGATTTGAAGGAATTAAAGTGTAGATCAATAGTAGTTGTGAATATCATAATATATGAACACATAATTGGGATTGTCAAAACATATGAATACACGATTGGGATTATCAAAACAGGTGAGGTCAACAATCTCCCCCTTTTTGATAATCACAACTTATGATATGTCCATTTTAAGATAGTGAGAATATAGTATTAGATAGTATGACATTAATATTCAATTTTCTCAAAGAAAACAATATCAGAGGAAAGAGGAAATAGTAATAGAAAGATATAGACCAAAAATTATCATAGGTAGAATTAAATACAATAGTATTAGTGATAAGGTTTTGAAAGAATTTGTACCAAAGAAGGAATTGTATGAAATAGTATCAAAGGCTCTTCTTTATAGTTCTCCCCCTTTGTGATAATCAAATAGTGGGAAACCAAAATATAGAAAACTGAGAAACTGAGATAGTGGAAAGAAAGGAATTTGTATTAGATTAGTCAAAAAAATTACATAAACATAATAGAAAAAAAGGATTCCTATCAAACATCCTTGCCACTTCAGCAATCCACATCTTCAATGTGAGCTTTTCCGTTGGGATCAGAAGAGAATTCAGTTTTTGAGGATACTAGGGAGGACTTTAGAATTCTAGAAATGATCAGAGGAGGCTGAGCAACTGATACATTGTCGGGCCTGTAATGGGATGTCCGTTGAGTGATCATAGGTGTGAGACTTCTTATGGCTTGAGCATGAGTCATCTGAACTAGAGACGCAGTAGAGGAAGAGGCAGGCAAAGCAGGAGGTACAATGACCGGTCAGACATCCACATGTAGGAAGGGCAGCAATAGGTTTCTAAAATCCATTATAATGATTCCTCCTCTCTACATTGCAGACACAAAATCATCTCTATTTTCAATAAATTTATCCAATGTAGGAGTAATCTCCCTAAGCTTACTAACCTGCTCTCTGAAGGCCTGAGTCACTGGAGGTAACTTTAGATTCTCAAGGAGAAGTTTGAAATGGTTGGACAGTTGTTTCTTGGTATAAATCTTTTCAAAATAAATATCCAACTTATTCTTGATTGCCTCTTGAGAAGCAGAGGCCTCTCTCATGTAGTCCTGGACGATTTTCATTATTTCTCTGGCTGAATCCCTGGTAGACAGCACAACTCGACTTAAATCTGATGAGTCCACAGATCCCCTGGTTGAAATAGAACCAAGATCCTCCTTCATCAGAGCACGAAATTGATTCATATCAATTACAGGTTCTGGAACTAGAGGGCCAAGAGAGAAGGATATAGTTTCTTTGAATCTTTTGGTCAACACACTAATCAGATTTTGCATTTGAGAGTCCTGATCATTTACATGATCCTTCACAGATGTTTTGAAAGCTTCAAAAACAGAGACCAGCTGACATACAACACTCTTCACATTGGCTAAATCCTTATCAGCTTGAGATTTTCAACTCATGAAAGAGTCTAAGGAAAAAACAGATATCTGTAGAGCATCAAGATCTGCTTCTAGCCTAGAAGTTTGAGTCTGGCACTCCTTGACTTCTTCCATTAGCTCTCCCATAAAATTTGACAGATTGCAACCAAGAGAAAGGTCAAAAGACCTTTCTAACATCTTCATTTAATCAACAAAACAGTGCTTTATCTCAGCAATAGAGGCATTGAAGGATTCCTTCAGCTCATGCTTTAGGTATTCGAGGTCAGACTTTGTAACAAAATCAGTAGGAGAAACCGTAGTAGATACTCTTTTAGAAGCTAAACTGACTACAGAGTCAGCCATGACTGATTGAATCAAGGATACTAAAAAATATTCCATTGTCTTTACTTCTTCTATAAAACTGACTTTGAGATTTTCTTTCAGAACATCTAAATCATGTACTCGGACCACATCAGCAGGTAAAAATTCATAATTGATGTCATAGCTGATCTTTGGTCTATTCAAAGATACTTCATTATCCGAATCAGGATAATCCAAGCCAAAGACTATAAAACCTGGGTCTTCTACCCAGTCTTCAGACTCGATAGTCACTGTAACATTTCCAAACATGGTGTGATGCTCCCCCTCAATGGGTGCATTCTCATATATAGAAACTACATTCTCTGCTGGTCTTTCTTCATCAGAATCTTCCACAACAACTTCCATCTGTGGAGCAGCAAGATGATTTTATGGAATAGGTACAACTTCTCCACTTTCTGTTTCATCATCCATAGAAGGTACAACTGAGTTTCCAATAACTGGACTCATACTCAATTCAGCAGAATTAGATGATTCAGAGAAATTCTTTTCTTCCTCTACATGCTTAGAGACCGACTGGTCTTCCTCATTAGCAGGTGTCTCCACTTCTGCTAGCACATCCTTTTATAAAGACAATATTTCAGCAACAGGTCTTGGAGGCAGGTCAGGATCTCATCCATCATCCATAGGAGTTTCTTCCTCTTCTTCTTCTTCTTCTTCTGACTCATCATTGTACTCAGGTTCCTCTTCATCAGGTCCTAGACCTGGATCTCTTTTATCCTTTGGCCTTGAAGGATAATCCACTGGATTAAATTTATCATATACCTTTTGGTCATCATTGACCCATTCTCCTCTCCATGGATTCCAATTAATCTTCATATATTTGCAAACTATAGTAGTGACAAAAAAGTATATCTTTACTTCAACTGTCTCATCTTGAGAATCAGCTATCCCTTTCATTTTGATCATTACAGAAATCTGATTAGCAAAGAATAGGGCATTTGTCTTTAATTTTGGACTTGACATATCTTTCATTTGATTCATCACCAATCTGCACAAATTGACTTTGACATCATGTCTCAAAATAGGTAGGAGATAGATATCCTGATATCTCAAATGAGCAAAGTCACCTCTCCTTGGTATCAACACATGTTGAACAAACTTGAACAATAATCTGTTCTCTCCACCCATTTCTGCAGAAACCACTTGTCTTGGAGTTCCATCACCAGTGAGTTCTTTCAACGTGGTCTCATGATAAAAAATTTCACTGGTAGGTGGCATGGCTCTTGATAAATATCCAGAAACACCTTCATGTGGAACTTTTAAGAAATCATCCCATTCCACTGATGAAAATGATAGCACTTTACCATTTACAAACGAAGATACTCGGTTCTCATTCTCTAGCTTCTCGAAGCTTACGAATTCGTAAAACTATTTTACCAACTTTGGGTAGTAGGAACCGTTGTTATTTGAAAAGCAGTCGAACCATCTCTCAGCTTCCATAACTTCGAGCACCAAGGACTTGCTGGGCAACAACCAGTCTACACACAACTCTTTTTCGATCATAATAACTCTATCTTGCAGATGAGGATTTACTGGTCTCCTTCCTGACCTAGTTCTAACAGCACTACTCGCTTCTGGCTCAGACTTCTGCCTTTTTTCTTTAGGCTCAAAATAGTCTTCTCGGATGACAGGAATTTTGGTTTTTTCCATCGCTGGTTCGAAGGATATCAGGTTTGCAGAGGGTTCAGATTCTAAGGTTCGAAGGTAAAAGGTTTTGGGTTTGGTGGAGTGAGAAGCGGCTTAGACTTAGTTTTATCATTTAGTAATCATAAGTTAAATACATAAAAATAAAATAAAAGAAAAAATGGTTCAGATTCTTAACGGCAGACAAAAGATTTAAAACAACGCTTTATCGGTGAGGATTTCTATCGGTGAGGATTTATATCGGTGAGGTTTTCTATCGGTGAGGTTTTCTATTGGTGAGGATTTCTATCGGTGAGGTTTTCTATCGGTGAGGTTTTCTATCGGTGAGTTTTTCTATCGGAGAGGTTTACTATCGGTGAGGTTTTCTATCGGTGAAGATTAAACATCCCCAACTCGTGCCTAATGTAACATAACCTATCCACACTTAAGGGTTTTGTGAAAATGTCGGCCAATTGATGTTCAGTGCCAATAAAATCAAGGGAAATGTCACCCTTTTGATAATGATCTCTTAGAAAATGATGCCTTACATCAATTTGTTTGGTTCTTGAGTGAGATACAGGGTTTTTCGAGATGTTTATTGCACTATTGTTGTCATAGTTAATCAAAACATGCTTAAAATCATATCCATAGTCCAAGAGAGTGTGTTTCATCCATAGAATTTGTGCACAGCAACTACCAGCAGCGATATACTCTGCTTCGGAAGTGGAAAGAGCTACAAAATTCAGCTTTTTACTACACCAAGATACTAAGGATTTTCCTAATAAATGACATGTTCCTGAAGTGCTTTTTCTGTCTAACTTGCAACCAGAAAAGTCAGCATCTGAATAACTCATTAACTCAAGGGATTGTCCTTTTGGATAAAATAAACCAAGGTTAACAGTATGTTTGAGATACTCAAAAATTATTTTAATAGCAAGCAAATGAGATTCTTTCGGGTTAGCTTGAAATCTTGCACACATACACACACTGAACATAATATCTGGTCGACTAGAAGTAAGATAAAGTAAACTACCAATCATACCCCTATAATTGGTTTGATCCATTGGTTTCCCAGTTTCATCTGTATCCAATTTACAGATTGTACTCATAGGAGTTTCACTCTCCTTAATACTATCCAAACCAAAACGTTTTAATAGATCCTTTGTGTATTTACTTTGATTCAAAATAATACCATTTTCATTTTGAAATACTTGAAATCCAAGAAAGTATTTAAGTTCTCCCATTAAACTCATTTCAAATTCATTTTTCATACTTTTTGAAAAATCAGTACATAAAGAATGTTTAGAAGATCCAAAAATAATATCATCAACATAGATTTGTACAACTAAAACATATTTAGAAATTATTTTAATAAAAGGATTTGGATCAGCTATCCCTTTACTAAAACCTTTTCGAAATAAGAAAATTGATGAGTCTATCATACCAAGCTCTTGGAGCTTGTTTTATGCCATATAAAGCTTTAGAATGTTTAAAAACATGATTTGGAAAATGGGGGTTTGTAAATCCAGGAGGTTGTTCTACAAAAACACCTTCAATTATAAAACCATTTAGAAATGCACTTTTGACATCCATTTGATATAACTTGAAATTTAGATGTGCATCATATGCAAGTAAAATCCTAATGGATTCTAGTCTATCTACAGGTGCAAAGTTCTCCTCATAGTATACGCCTTCTTCTTGGCAATATCCTTGTGCAACTAGCCTAGCTTTGTTTCTAACTATGTTTCCTGATTCACCAACATTATTTCTAAAAACCCATTTAGTGCATATTGTTAGTGTGTCCTTAGGTCTATCAACTTATTCCCAGACTTTGTTTCTTTCAAATTGATTTAACTCTTCTTGCATAGCCATTACTCAGAATTTATTAACGATACCATCATTAATATTTTTGGGATCTAGCTGGGAGAGAAAATCTTGGTGTTCGACCTGATTTCTTAGAGAATCTCTAGTCTGTGTTCCTCTATGAAGATTACCAACAACAGCATCCAAAGGATGATTCTTTAGAATTCTTGTTGAATTAGTAAAGGTATGACTAGGCACTTCAGGTGCATCAGTAGGTTCGGGTTTGACGGAAACAAATTCTGGAAAAAGTCCAGAACTGGAAGTTTTTATAACAGGTTCTTTGGATTTATCATTAAGGTCCAGAACAGACAAATCATCTTCAAGATTTTCAAGAGAGTTTTTAGGCTCATATGGATCAGTTTTAAAGAATTTTATGTGAACAGATTCTTCCACACATTTAGATTTCTTATTAAACACTCTATAAGCTTTACTTGAAGTAGAGTAACCCAGAAAAATTCCTTCATCACTTTTAGAAGCAAACTTGTCCAGATTATCCTTTATGTTAAGAATAAAGACTTTGCAACCAAAAACTCTGAAGTAATTAACCTTAGGCTTCCTATTATTCCACAACTCATATGGGGTTTTCTTAAGAACAGGTATGATCAAGACTCTATTGATAACATAACAAGATGTATTTACAGCTTCAGCCCAAAAGTAAATAGGCCGTTCATATTCATTGAGCATGGTTCTAGCTATTTCTTGAAGGGTTCGATTTCTCCTTTCTACTACACCATTCTGCTGAGGTGTCCTAGGAGCTGAAAAGTTATGAGAGTATCCATTGTGTAAGCAATAAGATTCAAAGTCTTGATTTTAAAACTCACGACCATGATCACTTCTCAGGGTCTTAATTTTGAGTCCACTAAGATTTTCTGCAGACTTAGAGTATTTAACAAAGGAAGAATAAGCTTCACTTTTGTGAGCTAAGAAATATAACCAAGTATATCTAGAGATGTCATCTACTAGAACATAGACATAGTGCTTCCCATTTAAACTAGAAAATCTTGATGGTCCAAAAAAATCCATGTGAACCAACTCAAGTGGTTGAGAAGTTGATACTTCTTTCATTGATTTAAAAAAAATGTTGTGTTGTTTTCCCTTTTAACAGGGATACACACTTTGTCATTTGGGAATACTAATTTAGGTAAGTCTCTATCTAAGTTTTTCCTAGACAGTTTTCTAAGTGAGTGAATGTTTCAGTGTCCTAATCTTCTGTGACATAGCCAAGATTCATTATGAAAAGAACTCAAATAGGCAATATTTTGTTTGGATAAAGAATTTAAATCAACAACATAAACATTTTCATTCCTTAGAGCAGAAAATACTAAAGCATTTCTGGAGTTAAAAACATTACAGGAATCATTTTCAAACTTGAAATTGTAACCATCATCACATAATTGAGATATACTAATCAAGTGATATTTAAGTCCATCAACGAATAAAACATTAGAAATTGATACTGAGTCAGTGTTAGCAATCTAGCCTAGGCCGATGATTTTTTCTTTAGAGTTGTAACCAAAGGTGACATGACCTCCATCAATCTTTATTAAGCTCTTGAAGCAAGAATAATCTCCAGTCATGTGTCTTGAGCACCCACTGTCTAAATACCATATCTTCTTGTGACAGCTCTTCAAGCAGGTCTCCTATAAAACAGATTTAAGCAGGAAATGACTTTGGTACCCAGATTTTCATGGGTCCAGATAGGTTAGCAATCAGGGCTTTAGGTACCCAGATTTGATTTATTGGTTTCATACAATTAACAGAAGTATCGGATTTTGAGAGATAAACTTTATTTGTTCTTTAACCATATGAATATCTTGTTGAAGCATATGAATTTCCAAAACTAGAACTACCAATATTTTTTTTCAGACATAGGAATAAATCAGGTTCTGGTGAACTGTCTCTATCCAGGTTGGTATCCTAAACTAGTAGCATATCTAGGTGCAACTTGCTTTCCTAGAATTGGAGTTAGAGCATCCTTTCCATTGGTGAATTTTTCTATGTCCTTTCTAAGTTTCTCATTTGACAGTTTCTGTTCTGTATTTTCCTTTAATAGTTGATCATTCTTTTCCTTTTCTATATCAAGATCAGATTTATGCTTAACACATAAAGCATACTGTTTATTTAAACCTTTTTATTTGTTTTTATTCTCATTACAGGTTTCATCTAACATATCACAGTATTCAAATAGTTCAGATTTTGACATGTTTCCCGAATCAGAATCATCTCCAGAGTAATATGGATTTAAAACAGGAGTGTCAGATGTTACCTCAGAAGTATTTGTCATGAAACACATGTTGGCTCGATTCCTTTCAGAGTCCGAAGATTCGGCTTCACTTGTGCTGTCTTCTGAAGAACTCCAGGTAGCCTTCATGGCTTTCTTGTACTTCTTGTCTTTGTAAACATATTTCTTTTTGAATTTTAACTTTGGACAGTCTTCTTTGATATGTCCTTTTCGCTTGCATTCAAAACAGACAACTTCATCAGTCCTGTCAGCTTTCTTCCAATCCTTTTTCCATTTACCTTGTTGATCATACATTCCTTTGTAATTTATTTTCCTAAAGAATTTCTTTTTCTTATAAAAATTCCTGAATCTCCTGTCTATCTGAGCCATTTCTGCATCACTGTCATACTCTGAGTTTTCACTTGTTGAACTCTCATCCTCTATCTGTATTTTTTCCTTCTCCTTACTCTTCAAAGCAATAGACCTGAAAGCTATAGATTTTCTTTTCGGTTCTTCATCTTCCTCTTTGTTTACCTTGAGCTCTTCTTCATACATAATCAATTTTACAATAAGCTCTTTGACAGGTAGAGCATCAATGTCACATGATTCTCTGATTGAGACAGATGTGCCTCTCCATCGGTCTGGTAGACATCTCAAGATTCTCATGATTTGTTCCTTTGCTGGAACAGCTTTTCCAAGTGAATTCATCGTGTTGAATATCTCATTTAACCTGAGATATATGTCATAAATAGGTTCATCAAACTTCATTTTAAAATTATCATACTTAATAGTATAAGTGTTCAATCTCATTTCTTTAACATTATTTGTTCCTTCATGAGAAACAGCCAAGGTATCCCAAATTTCAAAAGCAGTTATGCATGCAGAAATTCTGTTGAATTATTCATCTCCTAGAGCACAGTACAGAGCATTCATATCATTAAAATTATCATTGTAAGCAGTCTTTGTAGGTTCATCCCATGTAGAACTATAAGTAGAGGGAATTTTGTATTCAGATTCTATAGCTGACCAAATATAAAAACTCATGATTTATAGATGAATTTTCATTTTAAGTTTCCACTGAGCATAATTATTTCCATTAAAGAAAGGTGGCCGGTTAGTAGAAGCACCCTCAAGTCTATTGTCCATTATAAACATAATTTAAAGAGATAAAAATTTAGAAATGACATAAATTTTAAGAACTTTAGAATACAACTAAAATCACAGTTGAAAAGTAGAGAGTAAATAAGAAGTTTCGCAAAACACACAACCTCTGATACCAAATGTTGGTTGGAGTGGACACTCAAGAGGGGGTGAATTGACTTCCAATTAAAATTTCTGTTAAAAACAATTTCTATTAAAAACCCCCAATTTTAAATACAAATTAAACTGTAGTGAATTTATACAGATTATAAATGTTCAATTAGTTTCTAAAAGATTGATTAAGTCTCAGTTAACTTAATATTATGATTAAATTAACATTTGAAACTAACTTACTGGTTTATAATAAATATACAAACTTGCGAGTTTATCTATCAAAGTAGCTTTGAAAATAAATTATATTTCAAAGTAATAGCAGAGGAATATAAAATAAATGTATATAGTATGGATATATATTTTAACTAAAAACACAAGAGGTAACCAAGAGGTTCAGTCTCAAGATGAGACTTAGTCCTATCAATATTTATATAAAGTGATCCACACCCTGTATCTGGGTTAACTACAGTGATCACACTGTTCAGGTCAAGAGACCTCTACCATAGTTATACACGGGATAACAAAAAATAGCTCAAAGCTGTCCAGGTCACACTCGACCTCTACCACTATCCACACTGGGAAATAAAGAATGTAAAGATTGTGAGTGAGGATTTACAAATCCTCCAGTTCAGGTTCAGGAGACAGTGTGTGTGTAATAATTAACAGGCTACACACACTGCTCGTAATACAAATACTATATCACTTAGAGTAAGATAAAGAGTTTAGAATGGCTCTAGTGATTGCAGTGCAGCTCTGGACTCCTTTGGATTTGATCATAAATGGTTCTGAGTCCTTCTCTGGTATTTGACTGAAAAAAAGAGTGTCGTTTCTTCTTTCAGTGCTTCCAGGTTCAGCATGGTTATTGGCTCAGAAAATGAAGTGTTCTGTGTAGTTCCTCTTTAGCATAGATTTCTCGATGTATGCTCTATGTTCTGGAGTCTGGTAGTAGTAGTCTTATGAGTGAAAGTTCTCCAGCTGTTCTTGGCACGTTTGAGATTGGTCGCAAGAGTGTTCCCATGTGCTCAATCTCCTCTAGTCTCTTGTCTTTTTTTCTTCTCTTCATACCAGTTGTCTTATATTCCTTTATTATCCTAAGAAGAAGGAATGAATATACTTTTTAATCGTACTTGGTACGGTTTCCTAAAATGGCAACATAAATAATTTAATAACATTAAATGCATCAAAAGTTACAAATGTAGCCGTTAGTGTAATAAACAAATAGTGTCGAGGATATAGGATTTGACTCCGCCGTTCATTATAGGTATCCGTTTATTTGTTGACGTGTAAAGTTGACTCTGTGCAATATCTTCCATCGGTAGCTCTTCAAACTATTATCAGTGGCTCTTATCGGTAGCTCTTATCGGTAGCTTGATGAACTTAGTTCCATTGGTTGCTCTTGATTGTCGGTAGCTCTATGCATCGGTAGCTCTCTGTCCATCGGTAGCTCTGTGAATCGGTAGCTCTGTTCATCGGTAGCTCTGTGCATCCGTAGCTCTGTGCATCGGTAGCTCTGTGCATCGGTAGCTCTGTGCATCGGTAGCTCTGTGCATTTATGCACATCGGTAGCTCTATTCAGGTAAGTGATACTTACATGTGACTGTCTTATGAAAATCACATCTAATTCACTTAGAATCATTTCAAAACTTATATAAACTTGGATAATTGAGATTAATCATAAATCAGAAATTATTTTAACATTATTATTAACTTGATCATCGATTTGAAGGAATTAAAGTGTAGATCAATAGTAGTTGTGAATATCATAATATATGATCACATAATTGGGATTGTCAAAACATATGAATACAAGATTGGGATTATCAAAACAGGTGAGGTCAACAATCTCCCCCTTTTTGATAATCACAACTTATGATATGGCCATTTTAAGATAGTGAGAATATAGTATTAGATAGTATGACATTAATATTCAATTTTCTCAAAGAAAACAATATCAGAGGAAAGAGGAAATAGTAATAGAAAGATATAGACCAAAAATTATCACAGGTAGAATTAAATACAATAGTATTAGTGATAAGGTTTTGAAAGAATTTGTACCAAAGAAGGAAATTTAAAAAATAGTATCAAAGGCTCTTCTTTATAGTTCTCCCCCTTTGTGATAATCAAAAAGTGGGAAACCAAAATAGAGAAAACTGAGAAACTGAGATAGTGGAAAGAAAGGAATTTATATTAGAGTAGTCAAAAAAATTACATAAACATAATAGAAAAAAAATGATTCCTATCAATAATCCTTGCCACTTCAGTAATCCACATCTTCAATGTGAGCTTTTCCCTTGGGATCAGAAGAGAATTCAGGTTTTGAGGATACTGGGGAGGACTTTGGAATTCTAGAAATGATTAGAGGAGGCTGAGCAACTGATATAGTGATAAGCCTATAATGGGAAGTCCGTTGAGTGATCATAGGTGTGAGACTTCTTTTGGCTTGAGCAGGAGTCATCTGGACTGGAGACGCAGTAGAGGAAGAGGCAGGCAAATCAGGAGGTACAATGACCGGTCTGACATCCACATGAAGGAAGGGTAACAATAGGTTTCTGAAATCCACTATAATGCTTCCTCCTCTCTACATTGTAGACACAAAATCATCTCTATTTTCAATGAATTTATCCAAAGCAGCAGTAAGCTCCCTAAGCTTACTAACCTGCTCTCTGAAGGCCAGAGTCACTGGAGGTAACTTTAGATTTTCAAGCAGATGTTTGAAATGGTTGGACAGTTGTTTCTTGGTATAAATCTTTTCAAAATCAGTATCCACCTTATTCTTGATTGCCTCTTGAGAAGAAGAGGCCTCTCTCATGTAGTCCTGGATGATTTTCATTATTTCTCTGGCTGAATCCCTGGTAGACAGCACAACTCGACTTAAATCTGATGAGTCCACAGATCCCCTGGTTGAAATAGAACCAAGCTCCTCCTTCATCAGAGCACGAAATTGATTCAGATCAATTGCAGGTTCTGGAACTAGAGGGCCAAGAGAGAAGGATATAGTTTCTTTGAAGCTTGTGGTCAACCCACTAATCAGATTTTGCATTTGAGAGTCCTGATCTTTTACTTGATCCTTCACATATGTTTTGAAAGCTTCAAACACCGAGACCAGCTAACTTACAACACTCTTCACATAGGCTAAATCATTATCATCTTGAGATTTTGAACTCATGAAAGAGTCTAAGGCAAAAATAGATATCCGTAGAGCATCAAGATCTGCTTCGAGCTTAGAAGTTTGAGTCTGGCACTCCTTGACTTCTTCCATTAGCTCTCCCATAAAAGTTGACAGATTGCAACCAAGAGAAAGAACAAAAGACCTTTCTAACATCATCATTTCATCACCAAAATAGTGCTTTATCTCAGCAACAGAGGCATTTAAGGATTCATTCAGCTCATGCTTTTGGTATTCGAGGTCAGACTTTGTAACAAAATCAGTAGGAGAAACCGTAGTAGATACTCTTTCAGAAGCTAAACTGACTACAGAGTCAGCCATGACTGATTGAATCAAGGATACTAAAAAAGATTCCATTGTCTTTACTTCTTCTATAAAACTGACTTTGAAATTTTCTTTCAGCACATCTAAATCATGTACTCGGACCACATCAGCAGGTAAAAATTCAGAATTGATGTCATAGCTGATCTTTGGTCTATTCAAAGATAATTCATTATCCGAATCAGGATAATCCAAGCCAAAGACTATAAAACCTGGGTCTTCTACCCAGTCTTCAGACTCGATAGTCACTGTAACATTTCCACACTTGGTGTGATGCTCCCCCTCAATGGGAGCATTCTCATATATATAAACTACATTCTCTGCTGGTATTTCTTCATCAGAATCTTCCACAACAACTTCTATCTCTGGAGCAGCAAGAAGATTTTCTGGAATAGGTACAGCTTCTCCACATTCTGTTTCTTCATCCATAGAAGGTACAACTGAGCTTCCAATAACTAGACTCAGACTCAATTCAGCAGAATCAGATGATTCAAGGACATTATTTTCTTCCTATACATGCTTAGAGACCGACTGGTCTTCCTCATTAGCAGGTGTCTCCACTTCTGCTTGCACATCCTTTTATAAAGACAATATTTCAGCAACAGGGCTTGGAGGCAAGTCATGATCTCCTCCATTATCCATAGGAGTTTCTTCCTCTTCTTCTTCTTCTTCTTCTTCTGACTCATTATTGTACTCAGGTTCCTCTTCATCAGGTCCTAGACCTGGATCTCTTTTATCCTTTGGCCTTGAAGGATAATCCACAGGATTAAATTTATCATATACCTTTTGGTCATCATTGACACATTATCCTCTCCATGGATTACAATTAATCTTCATATATTTACAAACTGTAGTAGTGATAAAAAAGTTGCTCTTTACTACAACTGTCTCATCTTGAGAATCAGCTATTCCTTTCACATTGTTCATTACATAAATCGGCTTAACAAAGAATAGGGAATTTGTCTTTAATTTCGGCCTTGTCATATCTTCCATTTGATTCATCACCAATCTGCACAAATTGACTTTGACATCATGTCTCAAAAGATGTAGGAGATAGATATCCTGATATCTCAAATTAGCAAAGTCCCCTCTCCTTGGTATCAACACTTGTTGAACAAACTTGAACAATAATCCGTTCTCTCCATCCATTTCTGCAGCAACCACTTGCCTTGGAGTTCCATCACCAGTGAGTTCTTTCAACGCGGTCTCATGATCAAAAATTTCACTGGTAGGTGGCATTGCTCTTGATAAATATCTAGACACACCTTCATGTGGAACTTTTAAGCAATCAGCCCATTCCACTGATGAAAATGATAGCACTTTACCATTTACAAACGAAGATACTCGGTTCTCATTCTCTAGCATCTCGAAGCTTACGAATTCGTAAAACTGTTTTACCAACTTTGGGTAGTAGGGACCATTGTTATTTGAAAAGTAGTCGACCCATCTCTGATCTTCAATAACTTCGAGCACCAAGGACTTGCTGGGCAGCAACCAGTCTACACACAACTCTTTTTCGATCATAATAGCTCTATTTTGCAGATGAGGATTTACTGGTCTCCTTCCTGACCTAGTTCTAACAGCACCACTCGCTTCTGGCTCGGACTTCTGCCTTTTTTCTTTAGGCTGAAAACAGTCTTCTCGGATGACAGGAATTTTGGATTTTTCCATCGCTGGTTCGAGGGATATCAGGTTTGCAGAGGGTTCGGATTCTAAGGTTCGAAGGTAAAAGGTTTTGGGTTTGGTGGAATAAGAAGTGGCTTAGACTTAGTTTTATCATTTAGTAATCATAAGTTAAATACATAAAAATAAAATAAAAGAAAAAAATGGTTCAGATTCATGACGGCAGACAAAAGATTTAAAACAACGCTTTATCGGTGAGGATTTCTATCGGTGAGGATTTCTATCGGTGAGGATTTCTATCGGTGAGGATTTAAATCGGTGAGGTTTTCTATCGGTGAGGTTTTCTATCAGTGAGGATTTTTATCGGTGAGGTTTTCTATCGGTGAGGTTTTCTATCGGTGAGGTTTTCTATCGGAGAGGTTTACTATCGGTGAGGTTTTCTATCGGTGAAGATTAAACATCCCCAACTCACGCCTAATGTAACATAACCTATCCGCACTTAAGGTTTTTGTGAAATTGTCGGCCAATTGATGTTCAGTGCCAATAAAATCAAGAGAAATGTCACCCTTTTGATAATTATCTCTTAGAAAATGATGCCTTACATCAATGTGTTTTGTTCTTGAGTGAGATACAGGGTTTTTCGAGATGGTTATTCCAATAGTGTTGTCACAGTTAATCGAAACATGCTTAAAATCATATCCATAGTCCAAGAGAGTGTGTTTCATCCACAGAATTTGTGCACAGCAACTACCAGCAGTGATATACTCTGCTATGGCAGTGGAAAGAGCTACAAAATTCAGCTTTTTACTACACCAAGACACTAAGGATTTTCCTAATAAATGACAAGTTCCTGAAGTGCTTTTTCTGTCTAACTTGCAACCAGCAAATTCAGCATCTGAATAACTCATTAACTCAAGGGATTGTCCTTTTGGATAAAATAAACCAAGGTTAACAGTATGTTTGAGATACTTAAAAATTATTTTAACAGCAAGAAAATGAGATTATTTCGGGTTAGCTTGAAATCTTGCACACATACACACACTGAACATAATATCTGGTCGACTAGCAGTAAGATAAAGTAAACTACCAATCATACCCCTATAATTGGTTTGATCCACTGGTTTCCCAGTTTCATCTGTATCCAATTTACAGATTGTACTCATAGGAGTTTCACTCTCCTTAATACTATCCAAACCAAAACGTTTTAATAGATCCTTTTTATATTTACATTGATTCAAAATAATACTATTTTCATTTTGAAATACTTGAAATCCAAGAAATTATTTAAGTTCTCCCATTAAACTCATTTCAAATTCATTTTGCATACTTTTTGAAAAATCAGTACATAAAGAATGTTTAGAAGATCCAAAAATAATATCATCAACATAGATTTGTACAACTAAAACATATTTAGAAATTATTTTAATAAAAAGAGTTGGATCAGCAATCCCTTTACTAAAACCTTTTGGAAATAAGAAAATTGATGAGTCTATCATACCAAGCTCTTGGATCTTGTTTTATGCCATATAAAGCTTTAGAAAGTTTAAAAACATGATTTGGAAATTGGGGGTTTGTAAATCTAGGAGGTTGTTCTACAAAAACACCTTCAATTATAAAACCATTTAGAAATGCACTTTTGACATCCATTTGATATAACTTTAAATTTAGATGTGCAGCATATGCAAGTAAAATCCTAATGTCTTCTAGTCTAGCTACAGGTGCAAAGTTCTCCTCATAGTCTACACCTTCTTCTTGACTATATCCTTGTGCAACTAGCCTAGCTTTGTTTCTAACTATGTTTCCTGATTCACCAACATTATTTCTAAAAACCCATTTAGTGCATATTGTTAGTGTGTCCTTAGGTCTATCAACTAATTCCCAGACTTTGTTTCTTTAAAATTGATTTAACTCTTCTTGCATAGCCATTACTCAGAATTCATCAATGATAGCATCATTAATATTTTTGGGTTCTAGCTGGGGAGAAAAGCTTGATGTTCGACGTGATTTCTTAGAGAAGCTGTAGTCTGTGTTCCTCTATGAAGATTACCAACAACAGCATCCAAAGGATGATTCTTTAGAATTCTTTTTGATCTAGTAATGGTAGGACTAGGCACTTCAGGTGCATCGGTAGGTTCGGGTTTGACCGAAACATATTCTGGAAAAAGTCCAGAACTGGATGTTTTTATAACAGGTTCTTTGGATTTATCATTATGGTCCAGAACAGAAAAATCTTCTTCAAGATTCTCAAGAGAGTTTTTAGGCTCATATGGATCGGTTTCAACGAATTTGATGTGAACATATTCTTCCACACATTTAGATTTCTTATTAAACACTCTATAATCTTTAATTGAAGTAGAGTAACCCAGAAAAATTCCTTCATCACTTTTAGAAGAAAACTTGTCCAGATTATCCTTTATGTTAAGAATAAAGACTTTGCAACCAAAAACTCTGAAGTAATTAACCTTAGGCTTCCTATTATTCCACAAATCATATGGGGTTTTCTTAAGAACAGGTCTGATCAAGACTCTATTGATAAACTAACAAGATGTATTTACAGCTTCAGACCAAAAGTAAATAGGCAGTTCATATTCATTGAGCATGGTTCTAGGTATTTCTTGAAGGGATCGATTTCTCCTTTCTACTACACCATTCTGCTGAGGTGTCCTCGGAGCTGAAAAGTTATGAGAGTATCCATTGTGTATGCAATAAGATTCAAAGTCTTGATTTTCAAACTCACGACCATGATCACTTCTCAGGGTCTTAATTTTGAGTCCACTAAGATTTTCTGCAGACTTGGAGTATTTAACAAAGGAAGAATATGCTTCACTTTTGTGAGCTAAGAAATATAACCAAGTATATCTAGAGATGTCATCTACTAGAACATAGACATAGTGCTTCCCATTTAAACTAGAAACTCTTGATGGTCCAAAAAAATCCATGTGAACCAACTCAAGTGGTTGAGAAGTTGATACTTCTTTCATTGATTTTAAAAAAATGTTGTGTTGTTTTCCCTTTTAACAGGGATTACACACATTGTCATTTGGGAATTCTAATTTAGGTAAGTCTCTAACTAAGTTTTTCCTAGATAGTTTTCTAAGTGAGTGAATGTTGCAGTGTCCTAATCTTCTGTGACATAGCCAAGATTCTTTATGAAAAGCATTCAAATAGGGAATATTTTGTTTGGATAAAGAATTTAAATCAACAACATAAACATTTTCATTCCTTAGAGCAGAAAATACTAAATCATTTCTGGAGTTAAAAACATTACAGGAATCATTTTCAAACTTGACATTGAAACCATCATCACATAATTGAGATATACTAAGCAAGTTATATTTAAGTCCATCAACGAATAAAACTTTAGAAATTGATATTGAGTCAGTGTTACCAATCTAGCCTAGGCTGATGATTTTTCCTTTAGAGTTTTCACCAAAGGTGACATGACCTCCATCAACCTTTATTAAGCTCTTGAAGCAAGAATAATCTCCATTCATGTGTCTTGAGCCCCCACTGTCTAAATACCATATCTTCTTGTGAAAACACTTCAAGCAGGTCTCCTATAAAACAGATTTAAGCAGGAAATGACTTTGGTACCCAGATTTTCTTGGGTCCAGATAGGTTAGCAATCAGGGCTTTAGGTACCCAGATTTGTTTTATTGGTTTCATACAATTAACAGAAGTATCGGATTTTGAATGATAAACTTTATTTGTTCTATAACCATATGAATATCCTGTTGAAGCATATGAATTTCCAAAACTAGAACTACCAATATTTTTTTTCAGACATAGGAATAAATCAGGTCTGGTGAACTGTCTCTATCCAGGTTGGTATCCTAAACCAGTAGCATATCTAGGTGCAACTTTCTTTCCTAGAATTTGAGTTAGAGCATCATTTCCATTTGTGAATTTTTCTAAGTCCTTTCTAAGTTTCTCATTTGACAGTTTCAGTTCTGTATTTTCCATTTATAGTTGATCATTATTTTCCTTTTCTATATCAAGCTCATATTTATGCTTAACACTTAAAGCATACTGTTTCTTTAAACCATTGTATTTGTCTTTATGCTCATTACAGGTTTCTTGTAACATATCACAGTATACAAATAGTTCAGATTTTGACATGTTTTCCGAATCAGAATCATCTCTAGAGTAATATGGATTTAAAACAGGAGTGTCAGATGTTACCTCAGAAGTATTTGTCATGAAACACATGTTGGCTCGATTCCTTTCAGAGTCCGAAGATTCGTCTTCACTTGTGATGTATTCTGAAGAACTCCAGGTAGCCTTCATGGCTTTCTTGTACTTCTTGTCTTTGTAATCATATTTCTTTTTGAATTTTAACTTTGGACAGTCTGCTTTGATATGTCTTTTTTGCTTGCATTCATAGCAGACGACTTCATCAGTCCTGTCAGCTTTCTTCCAATCCTTTTTCCATTTACCTTGTTGATCATACATTCCATTGTAATTTATTTTCCTAAAGAATTTATTTTTCCTATAAAAATTCTTGAATCTCCTGGCTATCTGAGCCATTTCTGCATCACTTTCATACTCTGAGTTTTCACTTGTTGAACTCTCACCCTCCATCTGTATTTTTTCCTTCTCCTTACTCTTCAAAGTAGTAGACATGAAAGCTATAGATTTTCTTTTCGGTTCATCATCTTCCACTTTGTTTACCTTGAGCTCTTATTCATACATAATCAATTTTATAATAAGCTCTCTGACAGGTAGAGCATCAATGTCACATGATTCTCTGATTGAGACAGATGTGCCTCTCCGTCGGTCTGGTAGACATCTCAAGATTCTCATGATTTGTTCCTTTGCTGGAACAGCTTTTCAATGTGAATTCATCGTGTTGAATATCTCATTTAACCTGAGATACATGTCATAAAGAGGTTCATCAAACTTCATTTTAAAATTATCATACTTAATAGTATAAGTGTTCAATATCATTTCTTTAACATTATTTGTTCCTTCATGAGAAACAACCAAGGTATCCCAAATTTCAAAAGAAGTTATGCATGCAGAAATTCTGTTGAATTCTTCATCTCCTAGAGCATAGTACAGAGCATTCATATCTTTACAATTATTATTGTAAGCAGTCTTTGTAGGTTCATCCCATGTAGATCAATCAGTAGAGTGAATTTTGTATTCAGATTCAATAGCTGTCCAAATATCAAAACTCATGATTTATAGATGAATTTTCATTTTAAGTATCCACTGAGCATAATTATTTCCATTAAAGAAAGGTGGCCGGTTAGTAGCTGCACCCTCAAGTCTATTGTCCATTATAAACATAATTTAAAGAGATAAAAATTTAGAATTGACATAAATTTTAAGAACTTTAAAATACAACTAAAATAACAATTGAAAAGTAGAGAGTAAATAAGAAGTTTCGCAAAACACACAACCTCTGATACCCAATGTTGGTCGGAGTGGACACTCAAGAGCGGGTGAATTGAGTTCCAATTAAAATTTCTGCTAAAAAAATTTCTATTAAAAACCCCCAATTTCAAATACAAATTAAACGGTCGTGAATTTATACAGATTATAAATTTTCAATTAGTTTCTAAAAGATTGATTAAGTCTCATTTAACTTAATCTTATGATTAAATTATCATTTGAAACTAACTTACTGGTTTATAATAAATATAAAAACTTGCGAGTTTAACTGTCAAAGTAGCTTTGAAAATAAATTATATTTCAAAGTAATAGCAGCGGAATATGAAATAATTGTATATATTATGGATATATATTTTAACTAAAAACACCAGAGGTAACCAAGATGTTCAGTCTCAAGCTGAGACTTAGTCCTCTCAAAATTTATATAAAGTGATCCACACCCTGGATCTGGGTTAACAACAGTGATCACACTGTTCAGGTCAAGAGACCTCTACCACAGTTATACACGGGATAAAAAACAACAGCTCAAAGCTGTCCATGTCACACTCGACCTCTACCACTATCCACAGTGGGAAATAAAGAATGTAAAGATTGTGAGTGAGGATTGACAAATCCTCCAGTTCAGGTTCAGGAGACAGTGTGTGTGTGTAATAATTAACAGGCTATACACACTGCTCGTAATACAAATAATATATCAATTAGAGTAAGATAAAGAGTTTAGAATGGATCTAGTGATTGCAGTGTAGCTCTGGACTCCTTTGGATTTGATCAGAAATGGTTCTGAGTCCTTCTCTGGTATTTGACTGAAAAACAGAGTGTCATTTCTTCTTTCAGTGCTTCCTGGTTCTGCATGGTTATTGGCTCAGAAAATGAAGTGTTCTGTGTAGTTCTTCTTTAGCATATATTGCTCGATGTATGCTCTATGTTCTGGAGTCTGGTAGTAGTAGTCTTGTGAGTGCATGTTCTCCAGTTGTTCTTGGCCCGTTTGAGATTGGTCGCAAGAGTGTCCCCGTGTTCTCAATCTCTTCTAGTTTCTTGCCTTTTTTTCTTCTCTTCATACCGGTTGTCTTATATGCCTTTATTATCCTAAGAAGAAGGAATTATTATAATTTTTAATCGTACTTGGTACGGTTTCCTGAAATGGCAACATAAATCATTTAATAACATTAAATGCATCAAAAGTAACAAATGTAGTCGTTAGTGTAATAAAGAAATATTGTCGAGGATATAGGATTTGACACCGCAGTTCATTATAGGTAGTCGTTTGTTTATTGATGTGTACAGTTGATTCTGTATAGGATCTTCCGTCGGTAGCTCTTCAAACTATTATCAGTGGCTCGTATCGGTAGCTCTTATCGGTAGCTATTATCGGTAGCTTGATGAAATTAGTCCCATCAGTTGCTCTTGACTGTCGGTAGCTCTATGCATTGGTAGCTCTCTGTCCATCGGTAGCTCTGTGCATCAGTAGCTCTGTGAATCAGTAGCTCTGTGCATCGGTAGCTCTGTGCATCGGAAGCTATGTGCATCGGTAGCTCTGTGCATCGGTAGCTCTGTGCATCGGTAGCTCTGTGCATTTATGCACATCCGTAGCTCTATTCAGGTCAGTGATACTTACACTTGACTGTCTTATACAAAACACATCTAATTCAATTAGAATCATTTCAAAACTTATATAAACATGGATAAGCGATATTAATCATAAATCAGAAATTATTTTATCATTATTATTAACTTGATCATCGATTTGAAGGAATTAAAGTGTAGATCAACAGTAGTTGTGAATATCATAATATATGATCACATAATTGGGATTGTCAAAACATATGAATACAAGATTGGGATTATCAAAACAGGTGAGTTCGACACTAGGAATACTAATTTTATATCCATTAGAAATCCTTATATTTCCAATAAAAATAATTCATAAGAAAAATCTAAATAATTTTATGAATTATGAGTGGAGAAAATGTATCATGAAAATCTATAATATGAATATGAGCGTTTCCAAACAATACCAGATTATATTTGTTCTATGTTACTTCTCCATTCTCATTGAGTAACATTTTTTTTAATTGGGTTAAGAAACCAACTACAATGGGTCAATATTCTTATTCTGATTTATCTGTTTTACAAGATTGGAAAGGTCTTCTATAATCCTGCATCAGACAAGAGATAAAATCTAGGAAATAGATATTTCTTATTGTACTATATTATTATAGTTTGGGGGTGCTATAACTAGTACATTGGGTACAAAAATAATAATATAATTTACCAAAATTAGTCATTTAATCAATTTTCTAGGAATTTGAGCCAATAGGACTTGGATACAACCATTTGGAACTATGTCTACTTGTTTAGTAGATCATCCCAGGTGAAGTATGGGTAGTGGTAGTCTAGAGAGTCAGACCGAAAGGATTCCATTGAAGGTGTAGAGGTAGTGAGAAAACTCACTATATGTAGAGAATTACTCTATAAAGTACCAAAAATGGTAAGGAAAACAATTGTGAGGATATAGATGTCGTTATATGGTGAGGGAGGATTATAGAATTATAAGACCTTATGATATTGTCTGGGCTTATTCTATTGGTATAAGTTCTATTTGGATTTTAGGAAATGTTTCAGGGCCCTTTTCATCTTGGTCAATTAGTTATGTAAGGGTTCTCTCTTAACCTATATAATAGTGGGTCTTATAAAATTTTATAAAATAAATGCCTTCATTCTAGGAGAAATACAATACTCATGTTGAAATGATTAATCAATAACTTTTTTATCTTTTGAAATAAACAAATTATTATTACAACTTAACAACATATTATATTTTATTAAAACATAGAGGGAAATATTTTGAGGAAAAAATAAGTGTGTATCAAAAAACCATGAATGGGGGTTCATGATCGAGGGATTCCAAATAATAGATCCCAACAGAATCACCTCAAACAATACTAACATACTCCAGAGGAAATGATCCCAAGCTAGATAAGGATATGAAATCATCCTCATGAATGAACCGTGTGGAACATAAGTATGTCACCTTGTTACTCTCGCTCAATGTATGGTGGAAACATGTCATACTATCGATGAGAATCCTTCCTCACCAGAAAATATTTGAATTATTTCACAAAGTATAAATGAGATTTTTTTGATTATTGTAAATAATTTTTGAGTAAATTTCAATATCCGAGAGGAGAATTTTTTCGGAAAAGTATCGCTAGATCCCTTTGATAAGAACCAAAGAGCCCTCCTATGAGTAGCTTCCACTACCAAAATTATCACAATACGTTGTGCAGAAGCTACCCCCTTGTTTTTTGGATAACCCCACCACATCATAGTCACCATAATGCATGAAATATTAGTATTACGCTTCATCCCTTTATAGGGGGACTTCAGCAAATCCATCATCTGGTAGAGCGCATACTTTTTCATTTATGAAGAAGATGTTTAGAAGGTAAAACTTCTCTCATCGAAGGATATCCATCTGATTTTTTAGGAGATCTCCTAGATCATATATAAACCATTTTTTTCTTAAAACCTGACCTCTCTTGTTCATGAAGCTCCCCGATAGAATTCGTTGTTCCTCACATCTTAGACACACCAACCGAAAGGTGAAAAATGATGTCTCTCACCTTCTTCATTGTGTAATTTTATACCTCACCCTGGAAATATATTTTCTAGAAGGAATCCCCTAGACGGTCTTGGGGAAGCTCATCCGATGAAATATCATACTACTAATGAGACTGTATAGTTCAAATCAATCTCAAAAAATAAATGTCATGGCAAATTTTTGTTCTGGATAGGGAAGCATGAGCATTTTGAGACGATATCGAACACTTTTTGAAATATTTCTGCAATGTTAGATGTTTTGTGATGACAAAAGCTTCAAATGATAAACATATACTTTACTATGATATCCTTAAACTAGAGGAGATGACCCCGCATATCGTAAACTTGGGGATCCAAAAGAAAAAATATATAGGCCACGACAAAAATGGATCATAATGAAGAGGCATTGGAAGCACACCTATCTAGATTTTCTATTAGTTTGATAAGATGAAACACATAATTTTTTTCTTTATTTAAGTCGACATGAATAATGGTAGGGTTTTCACCATTCTGTTTGAAAGTCATTTTCAATGCCATGTAAATAAATAATATGAAATTTTAATATTTATTAATATTTTTTAATTGAATATTATTTTTAATTATAAAGGGATTTTATATTTGATAGAGTATCTGACACACAACAATTGGTTTATCTGAAAACATATGATGCACACAAGGTTGAGTCACACAGAAAAATAATAACATAATATTATTATTTTTAAAACGTAGTTAATGCATATTAATTGTATTGGAGAGAATGAATATAACTAAACATGTCATTATTAATCATGTTTGTTAAATGTTTTTACATTTATCCAATAACATTTAGAGTCATAAAAAAAGAATTAATCCAATTTTATGCATAAATACTCTTAGATTTTAGAAATATAGTTTACCACATTTTGATGGTGAAACTTTCTTAAATATAGTATTTTTTCACTTTTATATGATTTATTTTAGAAGAATAAATTTTCTTTATAAGTGGGATATCAATATTTACTTTTGGTAAATTTTTGGTATTTTTCTAAAAAAGTACAATGTTTAATTAATATTGAAAAATAATGAATTTTAAGTTGAAACTATATTTTCATCTAATTTATTTATATGATTAGATTATCTTTTTAAATGGTTATAAAGTATAATTGAATTATATTTTAACAACTTAATCAAAATTTGGTAATTGGATGTATTTTCACATTGAAATTTGGAATAAAAACATGCCAATCTCTTTGTAGTTTTTACTTCTTAAAAACACAGTTTCTTGTTTTGAAAATTGAAATTAATTTTAAATTAGTTAAGGAATATTGTATGTTTTTTATTTTGTAAAATATACATCATTTTTTAATTTTAATTATATAAATTATCTTTGGGATAATTTTTATATTTTGTTGAAAATGTTCAATTTTTGATGAATAATAAAAAACACTGCATAACAGTTTAATAAATTGGCCTTTTAATTTCAAAGATAATTTACCACTTCTATTAGTTTAATTTAAAATATACTACATACATGGATGTAATCTTTATGTAAAACATTGTTAAACAGTATAAATATAATTTTTTGTGAGTAGTAACTTTTGATTTTTATTTAACCCGGTTAAAGGTAAATATGGTATTTCAAGGTAAAAATAATATTATAGAAATCTAAAATTACATTATCAACTATCCTAACCATATTTTTTGATTCATGGACGACCAATAAAATCCAATTGTAAAACTTTTGGCTATTTTATGCCACTTGGGTATCAAAATTACATTAAAAAAGTTTTATATAAATTAAAAATAAAAATATCAATACTTGTATTATTTCTCTAAAAAAATTTAATATGTCGATATATAATTGATATATTTGACAATAAATAGTCATTATAAAGAAAAAAAATTTCTCATATCAGGTTAATTTATTTGTAATTTTTAGAAATCATATAATTAAATTTAGTGATGAAACAATTTTGATGTAATGATTACCTCATTAATTAATGTTTCAAATAAATGAGATTATTAATATTAATATAAATTTAATTTGAAACACTTTATTCCATCCAAGAATATTATGGATGATTAAGAATTTTTATATTTCAATAATGATGTTTTTTCTAATTGATAATGTTAGAATGGATTTTTTAAAATTCGTGTTATAAATAATATAAAAATTTGTCTAAATGAGTTTCTAAATCAATTAATATTTTATTTATTGATAAAATACTCATAATAATCTATGATTCATTAAAATTACCTATATGATTTTTCAATTGTAATTAATGAACCATTTTGGATTGCTTTTAAATTTTTAGTAAATATATTTACCACATTGTATGAATATATAAAAGAGGACATGGTAAAATTTAAATAAGATAACAAATGATTAAATATAAATGATAAGGATTAACAAAATATCCAAAACATGTCCAATTATAATTTGATGATTTTATTGAGTCTTATATTCATATTATCTTCTAATATAACGAGTTTGGTAACTTTTTATACCAAAATGCATTTTATAATAAAATAATACATTCAATCATTCTTAAAGAGTCCCTCCCTCTTATAAAAGGAAACCATCTCTATCCCGTTACTCAATCCTCCCAAGACACATTTTAGCCTCCAAACATTCCCAAAAAATGCTCCCAACATACCTCTATTCCCCTTCAAATCCCTACTGTATGAATATGGAAATTTATGAAAACCTTTTGGTTCAGAGCAAAGGGAGATACCCGATTTAATGGTAATGTCCCCTCTTAAGTTCTATTTTTTTCATTCTCCACTTCCTATTCTATTATAATAAATTGATTAAACAACCAAAAAAAATATAATCAATATACTAGTTTTTTTTTAAGAGGAATATTATAACAACACTTTCACACACCTCCATCGAATGGGTATATAACGTATTGTTTCTCTGGACGGAGAACTACTACCTCACAATATGATGATTGTTCAATCTTCTCATACCCCCACTTATGGTGGCCATTGTGATTGAAATATAATTGTATATGATTTTTATGATATTTTATATTTTCTATGTGTTTATATATTTATCATTAATAGGATACATTTATTCTTTTCATATTGTATATATACAATAATTTCATTTTAGGAAGTGCAGACTACCACCCCCTCAATGTGATAAAACTCGTTAATGCAATACATGGATCATATAAATGATGGAATTAATGAACTTTTTTGACATATATAACATATATATTATAACATAATTATAATAAACCTATGTATCAATTATTTTTCATTCCATTAAATATGAAAAAGAAATGAAAGTAGCGTTTATGCGTACGCATGGCTTACCATCTCCATGAACGGTGCATTTCATTTTCTTATATCCAATGGTTATTGACATTTCTAAATAAATATATTATGGATATAAATATATATATAATGGATATATATGATATATATGATATCTAAATCATGAATATAATTCTAAATATAATTGATTTTAGACCACATGGACACTTTGTAATGTTTACATGTTCATTTCTTACTCAATTTTCAAACATCGAAAAGATGTATGATATGAACTCAAATAATTAACTGATTATGATACAATGGAAATAAATGATATAAGTTGAATAATAAACATGAAAATGGTTTTTAATCCGTTAGAATTTAAATTAAGTTTATTATTCATGGAATTAAAGAATGAATGAGTCAAGTCAGACAAGAGTTACGAAATGTTGTCTCAATCACTTTTCATTGAGGCATATATTAATTTATAAACGAATTTTGTTTATATTGTGTACAAAACACTTTTAATTTTCATTTAATTTAACAAGAGTATTTTTTCTATGAATGTGTTTATGAAAAAATATAACAGAATGTTTTTAATGAATCCATCTAGAATGACACATCTGCCACAATAATCATTATTTTGTTTCCTATATATGCCTTAAAGATATTAAAATTAAAAATAAACCCCATATTTTTTTGATGATTTAGTATTAATATAGGTTTTTGAAATTGATTTATTATTTCAACATCTTTAAATTATTTCTTGTGGTTGCAAATAAAATGTATTAGTGAAATGTTAATATTTGAAATATTTTATGATTTATGATTAAATAATGGAACATAGACATTTGAAGGGTGGTTACAAATTAATCCAAATCACGACTGGTTCAACGATAAACCATGTATTGGTATTTAAGTTATAACCTCCTATGAATTTGGTATGAAAGACAATAATATGTTTATTCCAATTAGTGATAAGCGTGGAAGTTGACCATATTGTTATTTCACATAATTATATTTATGTCCCATGATACCTTTATATGTTATCTGAGCTTTATATGAGTTTTATGGTAATCTTTTTGTTACCAAAGGGTGTTAAATGAGATTTTAATTAGTGAATAGTATTTTCTATGTCATAAAGGTGAAAATTATTACTTATGATAAAGTATTAGTGGTTTACATGTTGTTTTGAAAAAATAGTAGTTTTCCATCTTTGTGTATACCTTACTATGATTTTTATGCAAATCCGATGTTTTTGAAATTTTTTTCATTTGAACAAATGTGGAATAGGGTCATGGAGGAAATCATGGAAAATTTATGATGATATATAAATGGAACTAATCATGTTTCTTTTCTTTTAAGAGTTTTTATTTTATAAAAAATTGAATACTGAGTAGAAGTGTCAAAATGTAATATTAAAATTGATATGTATATTTAATGACATTATTATCTAAATATAACAACATTAAAATAACCCAAATGTGAGTTATTTTCTTATTTCATGATTATGTAGTGTTTATGGCTCAGGACTAACAATGATATCACTTTCCATTAATCCTTGGAAGCCAAGATTGCCACCCGACCAACTATCATGCCAAAAGATGATATCACCTTGACCAATGATCCATCTAGAATGGATGAGAAGGCGGAGGATATGGATTCAAATAGTTTTAAAATGTAATGAGGTGTTTAGATAAATAATATCTATGTTACTCCCTTATATATTCCAAATTAACATTTCCTTTAGATTTATCCCTTCTAAATCCTCCATATCCAGCCTCACATTTGGGTAGTCCATCATGTTTGAGATACTACGTAGACCAATACCACCATCATCTGTAGGGACGAACATTCAAAATTATGTGGCCTTGTGGTACCTACCATTCGAGTGGGAGTCCCAAATGAAGGAGGTCATGAGTTTCTCAATATTCATTATGAATGATTTAGGATATTTTTGGATTAATAGAACTTGAATGGGGATCAATGTAAGCATGTTATTTACCTGAATTATCCTTCCTCTAATGGAGAGGAAACTAATTTTACAATTATTAAGGTGAGTAGACATATTACAAACCACCATACACATATTATTGATATGAACCATCCCCAATGTAATGGGAGAACCTATGTAGTCGATGGGATGTATCATAATGATTATGCCTAATCTTGTTTAAATATTGTGCGCATGTCTCTCCAAACGAAGACTCAAGGTGTATAATATGCTTTTATATCTATTGATGAGTTGACTACTGCATTTTCAATACTCATTAAGGATTTTTTTAATTACATTCATATACATATAACTCCAATTAAGAAACAGTACCATACCATCAGCAAACAAGAGGTGGGAAAATTTCAAGAAGCGGGATCGGTATTGGTAAGGTTGAAAGGTATCATCATACATTTTGTCTTTTATTAGTCTACTCAAAGAATCATGTGTTAGGATCCATAATGATTCTAATCCATATGTACATAGTTTCTCATTCATTTGGTCCATCCTCAATTGCTGAAAATTTTAGAATCCATATTTTAATATGGAAATTATACTATTGTTAGCACATGAATTGTATAATGTTCATCACTTTCTACATAAACTTCTTTAATCTCACCATTAATAGGAAATGGTTCTTGAAATGTATCATGATTCTACAAGAAAATCACCTAAAATCTGTCAAATATATTCTTTAAATTCTTATTTTGTAATACACCGTCCCAATTATCTATATATCATACTCGTACTATAATTACATAAAGGCCACAATGTGTTCTTGATCCCCCCTCACATGACATCACGTGTTAAGGGTATCATAATGATTTTTTTTAACAAATTATGACTTACATTATAAAGAATAAATTATACTAAAATTAATCCACTAAATAATATAATATTTATCCATTTAAAATACATAATTTACCTTTATAATCAATGTAGGAAATAACATTCTACAGGATATTACACAGTACTAGACATAATAATCAAAATATAAATTCTAATTGTCCTCTAACATCACACGACCACCGTTGTATTCCACCACCCCCATAGTGCTACATATAAGATCATGGGGTTCATGTAAATATCTATATCACCATTTATACCTATAAAAACCTAAAAAAATCTTATATAAACACAAAGGTGTGTGTGTAGGGTGTTTGTGAGACCTCACTAGGATATAAAAAATATTCAATTTTTTTCTTTTCATTGTAATTTCATACATTATAGTTTTAAATATAATTTTAAATTATATTTAAAAAAATTAACATAGACTACACATCGACCATTTACATTTTTTAAATAAATAATTTATAGAAATGAAATTTAAAACATTTATTCATAAATAATAGAATAAATAAAAATTGTTTATAAAAGAATGTTAATATTAAAAATTTGGAGGGTATTTGCATCACTAAATAATAGAAAAATATGATCCTCATACTGATTCTAATATATATTCATATCTATAAACATATCCAATTTTGTAAATGATGATGAACAATATATAGAATCCAGTAGAGTGAGGCATGTAATGGACTTGCTAGAGACACATACTAAACTAGTTCATTTAAAGTTAGAGTCTCATCATAACTCTGAATAAAAAGTAACAGAGATTTTTTTCATTCATCTAATATATGTACATGTAATATAATCCCTTATACACAATCTTGGAATTCCCATGACGATTTATCATGATTAATGCATCTTAATTCATTCAAGCATAATACTTGAAACCAAACCATTATCCTAATAGATATATTATTAATGTCACACAGTCACATATGAGTAGTTTATAATAAATTGTAATTAAGTTGAAGGATTAACTAATAGAACAAGAACATAGATCAATTTATAAATCAAATTATATATTAAAAAAATTATTAAAAAACAGCAATTATTTATAGTTTTTCTAAATAATAGAAAAATAATATAATGAAATGGAATTAATTAATCCTCAATAACATCACAAAACATTGAAGTGTGAATGTTATAAATGGGGCGCACATCCTATTTATATTAAAATAGGCATTAATTAATGGGGTTTTTCTTGACATGGTAAATCCCCAACACTTAGATGAACACTAGTTTGTGGAACACATCTGAGGAAGATAATAATTAAAATAGGAAGAAGGGGATAAAAGAAGAATATATGTACACCATAAATACACCAAGGATCCCCCATGGGAATTAAAGGAAATGTGGAGGAGAGGAATTTTTTACCTTTTACCTGCATGATTAACTCAATAAATATAAAATTGTGTTACTTTTTATTTTATAAAAATTTTAATGATATAAAATAAAAATAATAAATAATAAATATTTTCATAAATAAATTTTTATTTTACAAAAACCCATATATTATTGTATACTCATGAATAATTAGTGAATAATAATAAATTCATAATCATTTTATATTAAATATAAATTTAAAATAATTATACATATAATATAATGACTAAATTAAATAGACCTGTGATAAATCAAGACATGTATAAAATAAATTCGAAAACTAAAACATCTAATATTAAATTCATATATTAAAAAATCATAATTAATTCATAAAAATATGATGGTCATAATACATAACCCAATTATGAAGATTATTGGGATATCATGACAAAGAAAATGTATTTTTGTTCAAAATCAATTTAAATTAGGTTAATTAGACATATATAATCATACCTTGTGTCTAATTGGATAGAGGTATTGTCTCTATAAATTTAACGTGAATTCTTAGTGTAAACACTCTCTAGACCATGTGTCTATGTATGAATGTGAAATAAATTTATATTATTTTTTAATTTTAAAAAAATTCTTTTCCATTCTTCATATTATTTCTATACATTATTTTATCAAAAAATGAAAAATAAAACATGGGGTGTTACATGATGTAACAATGATAATTCCTTCTACCATGTGTATATCTATGAAATATCTCCCCATCATCTCGCTGATTAATATTTACTACGTTGACTCATTTAAAGATGTTGTAAAAGAGTGGCTAAATAAATTTAAGATCCTAAAGATTAGATTCTTCCAAAAATATATATCATAGTTTATAATGACAAAATGTTGTCTAAGTAGACACCAATTGAGAATATTAATAGTCACTATGCTGGATGGTCTCTAGAAATTATATTAATATTCCATTATCTAATAACATGGTTCTAAATATTTCTACCAATATATGGTTATTAAATTTTGATAAAATACTCCATTATGGTGTGTAAATATCAATATATTCTTGTTAGATCCCATACTTCATAAAATATGCATCAATATATTGATTATTTTATTGGGATTTTTTTGAATAAAATAATTTTAATTGCGTATCCAATTTTATATTCATTTAATATATAAATTTTCCTATATTTACATTATATAAAATTTAAATAATTCACACGTCAAAATTCTAAAGTAATGAATATTGTAATAACTACTATTAGTTTATTTCAATCTAATCCGAGCACCAAAATTTGAGTGTATCAAATCAAGAAGATTTTTCATTTTGATGTCTACCTTCATGTGATTCTTGTTCATTATTTTCCTTTCCGACACACATCACTAGGATTGATCCTTTCAAGATTTATAACATATATTATTGCCATAATTTCATGCATAATAACATTTTTCATTAATTTTGATAGATATGGAAAAGTCTTATATTCCAAATATCATTCAATTCTTTTATTCTCATGAATCAAGTAAATTTTTTAATAAAATATGATATAATTTTTCAATTAATTCCCTTCATAATGATTGTGTTATCCATTATTATCCAAAGGGATAATTCATTCTTGTGGAAGGATTCTCCATTCCCATTTTAATGATGTTGAGTGATATTCAATATAATATTACTTAACCACTAAATAATGAGAGAATAACTAGATTAAATCTTCTTTTCGACAATTTATTCACTCAAAATTACACTCACATTGGGTGATCCATCATTTCCAAAAGTAAAACATCCTCTATAATATCATTAGAATTCATTTAATAGATGTTTATTTTTAGTAATTTGTGAAAATGAACCATTTAGAAATATATAATGATTTCCTTATTTTGATATGTTATAATCCACCTCAAACACTATATGTTGTTCTCAATTAGTCTTTTTATTGAATCTTTTGCAGTTAAAATATTTTATCTTCCCTGGTAATAATTTTAGACACCGGTTGTTATTGTTTCTTGGATAGTACTACCACCAAAAAATTTACTAAAGATAATCAAAATTAATATTCAATTTCACTCTATGTTTTAGATGTTATATCTATAATATTATTGAAAAATAATCTTAAATTCACCTCGATTCATGTCTTTTATATGATTAAGGGAGTGACATATTGTACTAGTAGTCATAGTCTTTGTGTCCATACACACTATAGCACCAACATATTTATTTAAAACAATGTATCTCGACTATAAATATTCATCATTAGAATTTTTTTGGTTCTTCTTCATATTTAAACATATATAGTTCAAAAAAATATTAAAAATTTTATGAACATAATCATTTAAAATTTCATTACCCTTATTCATATGTCTCACCGACATTCTTCTTCCACACCATACAACTATTATGATTTTAGTCACCTTCTTTTGAAGTTGAAATGAAATTTTCTACATTTTTATACTAATTTCCATTTTCAGTTTCTAATCACAAGTGAAATATTGAGTGTTTAATTTAATTTTCATTTGAACAATAGTATTGTCTACAAGATTGTTAGTAGCAAAAAATAAATATCATATCCTTTAGAAGAGAATCTAATTTTCACGATGTAATAATGAAATCCAATTTTAATTTTATTTTTAAATATTTTCCTTCACGAAACATTACCTCATGATTGTTCACTATTCACTCACATAATATATGTTTACTCTAGAAATAATAAGAATCCTTCTCTTTCTTAATTTATTATAGTGAGATCACCCAAATTTCTTGAGATTTTTTTTCTATGTTTTCAATATCCATATATTTTGATTCCTGAAGATTTTTATTTAATGAATCATTCTCATTCTTCAATTATTTATTTTATCTTTGAATATCTATATTTTATTCTAAGAACACCATGAGTGTCATCCAAAAATAATATTTCTTTGGTTCCTACAAATCAATTGTCTCCTCTCTACAATGAAACTCTTTTTCAATATAACTATCATTAGACTTCTTTGATTGAGATATAATTGCTTTAGGATTTTTATTATATGATTAAACATTCAATATTTCACTAGACTCATCATAAGATTTTGTATAAGGTTTTTAGGGAAAATTCTTAATCTTTGAAAAATTTCCCTTTACCTCCCACTTAGATAAATTTCCTCCTATATGAAAACTATTAACATTATACAATCTAGAAGTAATTGTGGGTTGATAATTATCTTCATATCTTAATTCATTATCAACTGAACTATATGGAAATACCTAATTTTTCTATAATTAAAATATAAAAAGGATTGGATTACATTGTATTTATCATTACTGTGATGACTGTATTTTAAAAGGAATGAAATAAAATTTCTAAACATCATAGATTCATCCACTACATCAGTTTCCTCTATATGAATCATCTCGTTTTCAATTTTTTCAAACATTTGGAATCATTCAATATAGTAATATTTTAATATTAATCCTTTTTTCTCTTGGTTTTCCCCTTCTTTTCACATTGGATAACATGGGATTTTTATGCTTATAAAGGGTCTAATTATCAATTTCATTACCTTATATTTTTTTTCTTCAAACCATCATAGTAGAGTAACCAAAAATTTATCAACCATCGAATAATCCTTAATTATTTATTGAAATAAATGATTTAATTTGATGATTTTGTGTACCCAAAAAAATAAAACATCCATTAAATCATCATTCCATATCCTAATATTCTAAAATTGAGCACAAATTGTTTGCAATCATGAATCCTTGATTTTTTATCTCCCTCTTGAATATCATTCGGTTTCATTCAAATTTCATTTATAGTTTTATTTCCTATTACTCGTTTAGGCTCTTTCTTACTACGGGATTATAGTAACATGTGGAACACTCTCCCATCAGTATAAACACTATAATATTAACATAAGTTATTGTATATACCAACATAAATAAAATAAACCCATTATTGATGATATCAAGGACTTCAAATCTAAAATATAAAAATATACTATTCATTCTATTTTTGAAAAGAATAGTCTCTTTCCATCAATCATGAGAACACAGTTTTTGTTGATGAAAATAATGTTATCCTTATAAACTCATTAAAAAGATTTCAGTAATATAAAATACCATAGAACATTGATAATTTATTTCATCAATAACAATCAACTGTATTGTTGATGTTATAAATACAGATAAAGACCCATGAGAAAAAAATATCTCTAAAACCAACTGATGTGATGCACAAATTCATAGTGAGAAGAACTAAAATAGCAGAAGGGTGAATCAATGTTACCAAAAAAAGAATAATAATATGTATTTCTCAACTCCTTGAATGATCGTAGATAAAAAAATAAAGGATAATATATTAATTGAATCCTCATAAATTCAAATGTTAATAGCATATATGAATGTAATATCTTAATGGAAACAAAGAAGACATGTCATTGCACAAGAATCAAAAACCAAATCACACATTTCCATATATATATATATATATCACTTCTCAATTTAATCCACGAACCCTCAAAATAACAATATAATGGGACTCTCTCTATTGTAGGGAGAATCCAAGTCATGGGACAGTAGACCATAATAGTGGACCACAACCAATCATATAGGTTAATATTGACCCACATAAATGGGGGACTGTATCCCCATCACATGGTCAGATAAGGACCTTACCTACAGTATGGGGAATCTATACATCATCAATATTGAGGGGGTTCTAAATCCATGATTTAATGGAGTATCCACAACACATTGAAGGATTATAGTTCCTCAAACCACCAAGGGGTTCCCAACTCCACATTATTTATAGGTAACACATGACTTATCCAAAAAACAATCTAATGATTTTTACCATCCGATCATATCACCGAATGATTCACCCACACACTAATGTCATGTACATGAATCTAAGGAACACTTCATATCCATCAAGACACATTAAACCTACAAATGATAATAAGTTATGCAATATCAGGATATGTATGGAAAATCACTCATAATATTCTAATCATGTGTCCATGAATGACATCTAAGTGGAAAGATATGAAAAATTCCATAAAAATCTATTACATGAAATCTACTTCTTAGGTGAATTTGGTATACCATCAGAATATTGACCACATGTGTCCATAAGTTTTATTTACTATTTGGAGTTGACCTACATGGAATACCTATTATAGTTCATAGGATGTGGGACTCTTTGGTCCATCTTTCCATGTATCGACAATAAACACTGAGTCATAATAAAATATACATGGAATCTACTCAATAATACACAGTATGTGGAACTATCATAGAACAATTCAAGTAATATCTACAAACATAAAATATTTAGTCTGTTACATTGTGTGTAGACCAACAAAGGAACACATCATGTTCATACTATACACATTAAGGCAACATTGATGTACAAGATATATTTTATGGGTGACACATTGTGTGATTCTAACACATTTACCTAATGTATAATTGGATACTCACAATGATAATTAGTCACATTATACCACAAGTCTTACCTGAGGTCACATGTTAGATAAAATCTAGCACTGAATCACATGAGACACATTATCAAGAAATAAAAGAACCTTAAACTGTGTGGTCCAGATATTCATATCTAAAATAAAATTTTCAATGCATTATAAACAATTTTCACCTCTATTTCTTGTACCACCAGCCACACCTTTGATTCCAGTAAATAATTATTCCCCCGAATCCACCATGAAACCATTCAAAAATATTCATCAGCCTTTATTTACTCTTCAACTCATCATTGAGAATATTTCATCGAACACACTTCCTATATCTCTTTAATTTTTTTCTTTTTCACCGCTAGAGTCTGGTTCAGATTTGAATCCACAAATCATCCCTCATTATTTCATTATGGTATTATTATTGATCCATAATGAGAATGATAAAAAAGGGTTGTATATAAAGATAGTGGTTGGAGTGAGGCCAATAACATGAAAATGTGTTCACATCATTATCCACTAAATAACATGATATATAAGTCTAGAAGAGGTTAATATTTATGAAAAAGTAAAAATTAAACACATAAAAAAATAAAGCTTTTATACAGATAAATTATAATATTCTAATTCTAAATTCTTAATTGAGAACTCATCAACACAAATAATCAATACAAAATTAATTCTTCATTTCCTAATTATAGAGTATTCATCATTTATATTCAATCTAATATATTTTAAAAAATATCATGCATCCTTAAAAAGTAATCATGAAATAAATGGGAACATGAAAAAGAAATTATGTAAGTAATTAAATTTATGTTATAACATGAGAGATAATTCATATAAAATAATAATATAATAAAATATCAATCATTTGATTATCTAATATATCATCAAATAAATCAATAATTGTATTCATCATTAAATCATCACCTTCAGGTAGATATTTTATAATATTAAATTACAATACCACATAATTTAATAAAAATATCCCACTTTTTCCTTGATTACACTAAAACAATAAAATTCATTTATTATTGATTCATTTTTCTTCATCTTTGTTTAATGAATTTTCCACTATGAATATGATTTGATGTTAAACCCCCCAGATACTACATCCTACCCAAGAACATCCACATTCACCAAAAGGGGTACCGGAAGAGAAATATGTTGAACTGTAGTGGAGATCCCATAAATCATATTTACATTCTTCCATTAGTCTCACTATAATTGTTTTTAAAATACTTTAAACAACCTGGTACATTTATTAATAGTCAAACACAAAACATAGATCTCTCTTATTAAGAACATAACATAAAAACAACCATGGTTTTATAATTGACATCCATCAATTTATTAAGATGATGTATTGATACACGTACCAACACCCATACACAAAGCATACAACTCTTGTAGGAAGAATCTACCATTTTGAATATAATCATAGTTTTATAATTTTCGTACGAGTTTACATTAATCAAATAATAATATTCATTTCCATGGAAAAAATATTTATTTATTTAATAAATTGAAAATTTCATTTAAAATATTATTATCATGTAACTTCATCATACATTATTCTCATAGTAATTACCAAATTCCAAACTCAAAAATACCATCAATATATTTTGGTCAATCACATGTGTAAATTATCTCTTTTACCACTTTGGGGATCACAACCATTAAAACCCAAAAATGAATTTTGAGTAAATTTTTTTTAAAAAAAACATGACACTAAAATAATTTAATAAGATAACCTAGAAATGGATGTATAATAATTATTAATAAATTATTTAATGTGTTAATAAATATTTTTCTTCCCTCCTCATGTTCATCAAATACTAGATCTAGTGTGAAATTAAATTCTTCTCTATAAATATATCAATATCTTATCTAAATAATTATATAGAATGTATTGATTGATATCTTAATGCTTCATCACTCTCATCTAAAAAATATATATGTCTTTAAATACCATTGAAAATAAATGGCATGATAGGCAAGTGTTAAAGTGTATTCCCAAATCAACAATAGATTTAAAATTTTTTATTCTTAAACAATCTATATCCTACCAAAATCGTTATAAATTTTTAATAAATCTATTCAATCAATGATTACAATATAGAATAAATATATTTCTCAATGTGTAATAATTTATGAACTTATTTCTCTAGAAATCCCAAGAAATTGTTTTTCTAGAAGATCATTAAACACCATTGCAAGATCATGTGTCTAGAAAGTCATGTATCAAAAAAAAGGTTGTGACTAGAAAATTATGTAATAAGATAAACATTTTTAGTATATTCCTTTCTATTATGGAATAAAAATTTTCCCATAATTAATAGTTATACACCAAACCCTAGTTCCATTAACCTCGAAAAATTACATGTTGACATTGTGTCATGATAATATTGTAAGATTAAAACTATAACTCCTTTGAATGTCCATAGAGTTTTTATTATGTCTATTATATTGATATCTAAATGTATGTGTAAAACATATTATGTATTTAGTAAATTACATATTATTTCCCTTGTATCACGATGTGGGTTTTTACATCATTAACAATTATTTTTTCCTGTTCTATAAATTTTTATCTAATCAAAATTAAACATATCCGTTAACATGATAAAATTAAATAAGACATGTAAAAATCATTAAAACGCATGAATAAAATACTTCATGAAACACGAAATAACAAGATCTTGATGTGTTTTCATTATATAAATAGGTCATCATTATATTAAATTATTATATTGATGCTTCTCCATATCGTGATGTAAAGATCAATAATATAATAATCATGATTCAATTAATATGTTCCCATCTCGCATATCTTAATTCACTAAATAAGGTTTATTTTATCCCTTAGTAAGCATAAAATAGAAAAATTCATAATCATATACATCCTCTATCCTATTCAAATTTATATTTTAATATTCACTTTATATGTATTCCAACTAAAATAAATATGCTGTTGAAAATAAATAAAAATAATTCTTTTGTTTGGGTGTATTATACTTCTTCTATTTTTTTCTTATATTATTCCTGTCCAAAAATCATTATAATCCCAAAAATAGTTTATGAGATAATATCATTCAATGAGTTTTTAATTTTTAATTAAAACCATTACTTCTGTAGAAAACCACCATTAACTCCAACTTTAATGGTAATGATCATATTACATTGGACATTCTCAATGAATTTAATTGTATTGAGTGGCTTTTTAGAGTCTAATTAAAGTAATAAATTTTTGAACATAGTAATATAAATCATCAAATTTTTATCAATTACATCTAATATACACTTAAAAAGACTATTGTGTGGTATGATTGATTGTAATATATTTTTATACAATTGCACTAAAAAAGTTTAAATAAATCGACAACACAATCATATCAGATGAAAAATATTATTATTATTCTCTTTCTACATATTTATTTGATCCATGATATTCCTTAAGAAATGGTTTTCTAAGACAATAAAAACTAGAAATAAACCAATACATTAACATGGAAACATACATATTTTTAGGTCACTATTTTTCTATCATTGAAATAGATCTATGATCACATATTATTTCCACCTATTATGATATAAAACCATGAATGTTTCTCCTTAATATAGTAGTATTTAATTTCAAGAACACATCAAAAAACATAAAACCATGGCATGATCTTTTTACATGTGGGGTATTGGGGTTTATAAACTGATCTTTGGGAATGATAGATATCATAATGACCATATTTCATGAAACCTTCATAATCTATTTTCATGAGAAAAAATACCAAGACATGGTATAGAAACATCCATAATTTTAATTATTATCCTCACTTAATGACATAAAACATTAAAATCCACTCAAATCACATTATATCTATTCAATCATATTTTGATTAACCTATAAAAACTCTCCAACTCATCTAAATCCTCATAAATCATCTGATATTTAATGTGATTTATGCACTATAATAAAAAATGAAAACACCGTATTCAATCACATTACCTTTGGATCTTTCAACAAATAATATCTTACAAAAAACATCTAGCATTTCCCTAATCATACTAATATTAAATTAATATTTTTTACAAAGGAAAATATTATAATATTAATTTTATTTGTGTTGAAAAATATGTGTCATTATTTATAGAATAGAAAAAATATATTTTTATATATTTTTATTTTTATATTATTAAAAACATGTAATCATTATATTAACTACATATGATTATATCTATTTCCTTCATCCAATTTTATTTATTTATATATATATAATTTAATTTGATTATCTTATATAGAAATATCCTGTATTATTTTTCAATAATTCCCATGGTCAATATTAAAGTTAAATAAAACATATTTACATTAACAAAACATGTATTTTGTATATAAATTTCATGTGAAAAAATATTTGTAATGTTTTATAGAATAGTAATCACATATATTTATAAATTTATATATTTTTTCCAAATATACCCATGTAATAATTAAAATACCTGTATATGTTTACATGTATTTTATTAAGTAAAATATATATATTAATATAAAAAAATAAAAAAATAAATAAGTATATAATATTAATATTGATATATTTCTAAAGATCAAATAACATTAATTCAAGCAATGGAATAATAAAAGAAAATATTAAACTATGATCTCTATGTTATGAAACAAAATCCATATATAAAAATGAATTATTTGTTTCTCTTACACTAAATATGCATGAGTCCCCTATATGTTTGTTAAAATTTGAAGAAGATATATTTTAATTGGCAAAAGGAAACCATTCTATAGGGAATATCCATGGGATAAATTGAATCTCCCAATACCTAGGTGGGATTATCCATTTATTCATGGTTTTCTAATATCTCATTAGATGGCCTCAAACCCCCAATACTTCGTAACACAAAAACTAACTACATTATCTATAACATTTCATCATATGAAACATTAACAATCAATAATATACATATATGTAATAATATTTAACATTTCCACTTAACATTAAAATAACATAATTAATCATTAGTTGTCACATGAATCATAAATATAACTATCCTCACAATCCTTTCTTACAACATAGTAAAATCGTACACTATAAATAGATTTTTAAATTTTAATAAAATATCACCTTCTCATATCATATGATAATGCCATTGATGGAATAAGATTATTCATGGAATAATGGATGTTATATTACAATATATATTTATATAATACCACATGATATTGGATAATATGTATTGTAGACACATTTATCATCAGGTATAGACTCCATCAATATCCCTCTTTCACTGATGACCTATAGACTTTATAACCATTTACCTCATATTATAGCATGTAGAATATCTTATAAATAATATAAAAAACATATTTTTCAATATTTTGAAATTTTTTAGGAAAACTATAATAAATTCCACTACGTATCATATCTTATGAAATAAATTTTCAATGTATATCCAAAAATTAAATAGGATAAATAGTAAAAAACTTTTTGAGTAGAAAATTGAGTTTCATAATCTCAAAATAGTTTTAGTAAATCATCATGTGTGACCCCACATGTCTCATTATCCTTGAAAGGAAATATGAATTGATGAATTCATATGCATGGGAAAAGAGTGGCCCATAGAAAAAAAATCATTCCACTTTAGATACAATGGGATCCGATGTGATGTCCAAAAACACCTGTATATATATACCATTGTTAACTAGTTGTATCATATACTATAATGGATAATAATAGAATCCTTTTATCCATGTAATTGAGTAGTCATTGGACATGAAGTATGAAAATATCATATAACTATTTTTTTCAGTCTACAATTATAAATTGAATAGATGGATGGATGAGTCCCATGTTATTCACCCATGTGGATGTGCACAACACATGACCCTAATCAAAAAATATAATCAAATCATACACATATAATGTAATGATATACATACACTTACTTAATATATATAAATTGATAAAGTAAATTTGCTACTTGTTATATGATAGGAATAATCACAACATGGTTAAGCCTCAACCGATGACATGATAAAATGAATAATTTACCACTCCTTATTTTCACATCTTCAAGGGATAAATAATAGGGTAATCAATGGGTAAAGGTTCTTATGCAAATAATGTTTCAAGCATATGGCCTGGATTGGAATATTGAAATATTAACCCACAATATACCATGGAAAAAGGGAATGGAACACCATGTGACATACTTGGCTAGTAATATATATATTTAAAAAATTATCTCATTAGTGTATTTTGAAAATTTATATAATACCCTACACATGATAACCTTAATATTTTATCACATCATATAATAAACCATGAAAAAAATTAGTTAGAGATAACTCAAAATCATACATAGAGAGGCCAGCTATTATTATACTTCATGAAATATATAGATCATACATGAAAGAATGAAAAATATAACACTAAATTTTATATATCAAGATACATATAATATTCTAAAATTCCATTATTAAAACCCACAAAAAAAATATTTGATCCTATTTAATAATTTAATATATGATAGACCACCATTGAAGTTTTATGTTGCTATAAATTTATGATTTTTTACAATGTTAATAACATTTAATATTTACCTAAAACACTTTCTATGTTCATAATCAACATGTAATGTAACATCCAATTACATATTTATTATATAATTTGTTATCCTCCTCAGGGATTTCCCTTCCTCGTTGTTTTTAAGGGCCAATATGGAATTTGGAGGATAGACATATTGGTGATGTCAGAGATCTATTAGAATTATAGAATTAACATGCTTTTTTAGGGAAACACGGTTTTTTCATGCCATGTAACATGGTTATATAACATGTAGGAGTTGTAGGATGTAATCTATGAAAATAATTCATGTTGTGAAGAGTTACATGAAGTGAAGTGATGTTTCACATCATGAATGTTTTATATAATGGATTTTGATATCATGTGATTGGTTTCCCAACATCTGTGGGACATTTAGGGTTATACGTGAGGTAACCATGTTACATATCAGTAATAGCCAACATATAGTTTTTAAAAGAAGTATGAGAATGTTTTTTAGTAATTTTATCCTAACATTCTTTCTCTCGAACCAAGATAATTCCAATTCGATTATAAAAGACCCATCTCATTCTATAATGATCTGATAGACATTTTAACTTCATTGTTGTTGTGGTGAGTCCCTCTAGGATAGTGATATTTTCAATTACTCTTTATTTTTTATGGCAGAATCACAATTGGGTTGATTTATCATATCCATTTGATTAAATTTGTTTTTTCTATAGTCTTTATTAATATCCATCGTGTGATCTCATTTCAGAGTCTGTTCCTCTGTTGGTCATGGTGCGGCGGGCGTTATTTGTTTTGGTATGGGGGTTTCCTCCCTTAGAATGACCTATTTTATCAAAATGAGATCAAACACATGATATGTATTTGATTCTATGGCATTTATAGACATTTTTTGGTTTTCATTGTTGTTGTTCCCATTGTGGGAGTGTGTGTCCCATGATTCTAGGTAGGTCGTTCTGTCTCTATCCCATGATTATGAACCATATTGTTCCTACATTACTACATGATTTATACAAGGTGTTGGCATGATATATTTGTATGTGTTAAAATTATTTTTAATGAAAAATATGGTTTCCCATGATTTCTTATAAACGGAATGAAAATGGGTTGTTTCAATTCATTTAGATGGATTTGTGATTTTTTTGAAACAATTCCTCAATACATTGAGATTATTGTGAAAATGATCCCATGTGTTACCTTGGGTACATGGAGATATTTTATCATAAGGCCATAAAACATTGCGGGAGTTCACTTTCGGGGGTGTTCCTCTGGTCCTATAGTGTAGATTATTAGTTCTATGTATGTATATGATGTGAGGGATTCACATTATTTGGTGTCTCCTTTATCCTAGAGTGTATATCATTGTCTTTAGGTACTGTAATGCCCTAATCATAGATTATGGGTTTGAGTATTCTAATATCAAACCATTTATATTCCTTCTTATTGTCATTCCACATGAGGTACTATTTTTTTTGACTGTATTTGTAATATTTTATCCTTGACAAAATTTTAATACTTGTAAAATAAAATATGGAAAAATATTCTATTAAATTTGTATACTATCTATTGTTTTTGAACATCGATAAAAGGGAAAAGGTTACAATTTTTGTTTAAAACTGATTTAATACCATTCATACCTTGTTTTATATAAAAATATCATACAAGAAATTTCATACATAGGCTTGCTATGGAACACCTGGGTGCGATCCTATTTAGCATGTCAGTTCACACCCTACACACATATTTTTTGGTATGTACACCATTTTATATCATCAAATTGAGGGAATGGATTGACACCACAGTGAGGCGGTGAGGTTATATTTCATCTAAGTTGTTTTCTGGTGGTGATACAGTGAGAGTTCTTCTACACCTTCATATGTAGTAGTAAATAATTTTGGTCATTTATATTTTGGATTTTCATTTAGAGTTTTAGTTTATTTTAGAGTTTATCATTCCCATTATCTTCAAACAGTTAGGTCATATATGTATTAATCTTCTATGATCTATTTATTTTCTATGTGTACATATATACAATGTGTTTTTAGATTATGGGCCAAATTGTTCCATGAACTTTTTGTGCAATACCCGATTTCTTATCTCTAGCCCTTGGGAATTTGAAATGAACTTTAGGTATGTGGAAGATCAGGTTGGGTGCTAGTTTTGAAGGAAACTAAGGTCAAATCATAATAAAATGGTATTAAAATAGTTTTTTCCTAAGGAGTCCTTATTGTGGGGAGTCTATTAGACTGGAGATAGGATTATGAGGACATTAGAGGTATGTTGTGATAAGTGCATGGCAAGATCATGCAATGGAAGGACTCAAGATACCATTGAATATTGGTATATCTGTTTCTAGTATTTGGTTTGGTTTTAAATAAATTTTTTGCTTATGGTTTTTCTGGTTTAATATGAGATTTACTCTTTTGTCTAATCATTCCTTAATTTTCAGTGTCCACCAGTATACCACAGAGTCAACGTCTATGAGTTCATCGAGAATGTGTAGCTAATGCTCCACAAGGAAATTCTCTATTGGATCAGAATCTCATTGAGACTATATTATGGAATATTCGTTATATAAACCAAGATGTGCCATAAATTTAGGAAAAAGTTATTGAGGTATATCCAGGAGCTAGGGGAGAGAGAGATTTTTCATTGGAATTCATGCATGAAGAAGCTACCAATGTTTAAAGCAATGAATGAACATCAATTAGAGGAGGACTGTAGAGATATGATCGATCAAATACATAGATTCTTATAGGAACTTGATCATATTAGGATAATTTTTGAAGCATTTAGGCTCAAAGGATATGGAAATGTGATTGGTGGATTATATGGTTCAGGAATCTAGACATCTGGACCTAGATTAGAAATATTTCAAAATAATATAATTCTAGCGGTTTTTTTATTGATGATAATGATGGAAATGTCACAGGAGTTATTGTCTTTATAGTAGGCAGTGAGTTCATCATCTATGTAAAAATGTTTTTTTGATGAGTTTTTTAATTTTACTCTTGATGTGGTGAATAATGACTAGCTAAAGGTGTAAAGGTACATATAGGGTTTGAGGCCGGATATTAGATCACATGTTTTTTTTAAATGTTCTACCTATTAGGAGACGATTGAAAATTCTAGGACTGAAGAGATGGATATGAAATGCTAGGTTGGTTTTCAAAACAATTCTCTTCTGTCAAGAGGTATATTTAGAGAGGTGAATAGGAAGAAGATATAGAGGAGGGATCATTATAGAAGTGGTGGTGGTGGGTCTCAGTAGATAGCCTCCTCCACAGCACTCGCTACAACTAGTAATGTGCCTCTAACTTGGGATATGTGTGGCAGGGTTGGACACACTAGAAAATTTGTCCCTGTGACTTTGATGATGGGAAAATACTTTGGACATGTTGTTAACATACAATGATTCTGTCTGGCTATAACTATGCCTCATTATGGCTAGGGTTTTTCATCTCCAAAGGCAACTGTGGTTCAGTCATAATCTTCAAATACTGCAGGGCTCTAGACAGATGCCTCGGTAGTGAATCGCTTTCACATATTAAATGAGTGTCCACTGGAAGTCAATGCAGGTCCACCAATAGTGATGGGTACTATACCTTTTTAATATTTAATATAAATTACTTTATTTGATACTTGTGCCTCCCACTAAATTAAATCTAATGATTTTTTATGTTATTAAACATCAAATAGAACTTATTTACTTTAAAATGGAGTCATAGAAACATCATGGAAAAAGGAGAGAGTAGTGGATTTGGTGACCATGTTCATTAACGGTTGATGATATGGAGTAGGTTGTGGATTTTTTCATTATTGATCTAGATCTATTTTATTCCATCATTTTATGGTTTTTTTAACTCATTAAGATGGGGTTGATTTTAATCGTCTGTTTGACTCATTTATTAATGTTAATGAGAGGTCTCATGAGTTTCAAGTGGAGTGGGACCCGAGTTCAGGACATGCAGGTCCTTCCTGTCCAGAGCTCATGATATTTTTCTACTATTTCATTTTAACCCAATCACATGCCTCTTATTGTTTCCCTTCCCATTTTTTTGAGATGATCTTAATATTTTCCATGATAAATTATCTAGTCTTCCTCTAGAGAGATGGTTAGGTTATATGATTGACCTTATTCTAGGTACATAGATGATATCAATACCTTCTTCTTGAATGGAACAGTGGAGATGTGGGAGCTCAATATTCACATGGATGACAAATTGGAAAATGTTTTTCACCCATGTTTTTCTCTATGGACATCCCCCATGAACTTTTCCAAGAAAGGAGACGGTTTCCATTATTTTTATATAGAATATAAGAAGTTGAATCAAGAGACACATGAGAAAAAATAATTTTTTTTCTTGTCTGGATGTTGTTTTTATTAGTTAAATGTGTAAAATTGGTTCTCGGAGATTGATCTATTTCTAGTTTATCAGAAACTCTATGTTCGGGAGTATAATATACTGAAGACAACTTTCAGGAGAAGATATGGAAATTATTAATATATTGTGATGCCGTTTTGTTTGACTATTGCTCCTATAGTTTTTAGGGCTATGATGAATCAGATATTCCATCCAAATCAGGGCAGTGTTGTTATAGTTTTTTGGATGATATCCTCGATTATTCAAAATTTGATCATGAGAACGCCAACCATCTAATTTTGGTTCTAGAAATTCTAAGATGTCCCCATTTATATAAATTTTTTTTAAAATATAGTTTTTGGATTCATGAAGTGATGTCAATAAGGAAAAAATTTTAAAAATGGTTTTATGAGTTTATCTAGAGAAGGTGAAGGTTGTTTTATCATATAAGGAACAATAGAATATTTTTGAAATTCGGAGGGTCCTTCGTCATGTTGGATACTACCAACTGTTTCTTAAAGATTTATCTAAGCTAGTATCGCATTTGATTTCTCATAGTAGAAAGGTAGTGGGATTCAACGGGGATGTGAAGTGGCAGTCTTCTTTCAATGAAATAAAACAACTTATAACATCGGCTCATATTTGGTTTTACATAAGCTCGGTATGGGTACATGGTATTTGGTGATGATTATGGTTCTCATTTAGTATGTATGCTTATATACGATGTCTATATGGTAGCATTCAAATTCCATCAGCTCGAATCATAGGATAAGAATTACCCCACTCATGATTTAGATCCTTCTGATGTTATGGATGTTCTTCAGCGTTGGAGGTCGTATATTTTTGGGGAGTCACAACACCAAGATTTAAATTTAAACCACTGCTAAATCATTCTGTGACATTTTTGGAAAACTATTAATAAAACATGTGTCGGAAAGTAATTTTCAACGGTTTAAATCGTCGCTAAATCATTTTCAATTTTTGAAATTGTTTTTTTTTAATTTTTTAATTCTTAATATTTTTTATGTTTTCATAATATATTTATTTAATTCCGTAATTTACTTTTTTATTTATTGTTTTTTTCAAAATTTATTTATATATTTAGGTATTTGTTAGTTTCATAAATTTATTTATTATTTATTATTTATTATTGCCTTGATCATGCCCATTTCCATGCAGATTACTATGTTCATGCACATGCCCATGCCATATATAGAAATTATACATTGGATGACATTTGAACTCCTTACCACGTGCTTATTCTCTGATGACCTTTCCACTCCAGTATGCTCTTCATGTTTTTAGTAATTCTAATTTAATATACTTATATATATAAATATATATTAATTGAAAAAAAATAAAACAAAACAAATTGATACAAGAAAAATAATAATTAGTCAATATTTAATAATAAATAATGATTAACAAACAATTAATAACAAATAATTAAATATTAATATGTAATTATTGATATTTCATAACTAAAAATTACAAATTAATAATTAATTAAATTAATATTAATGAAAAAAATAAACAAACAAAATTATAAGTTGGAAATAAAGGGTAAATAAAAATAGTAATTAATAAATAGTTAATATTAAATAGTAAATATTAAATATTAAATATTATATTGTAACATATAAATAATAAATAATAAATAATAAATAATAAATTATATATAATATATAATATATTACATATAACATATAAAAAATAATATACAAGAATCAACATATAATATATAAGACATAACATATAATACATAATATTTAACACATAATACATATTATATAATATATAACATATAATTCATAATATATAACAGAAAATATAGAATATATAATACGTAATATACAAAATATAAAATAATATATATGTAATGTGATAGTTAATATATAATATATAACATATAATATACTAGTAATGTATAAATGATAAATTAATTAAATATAATTTAAAATTTGATAAACAAATAAGGAATTAATAATAAAGTAATAAATAATAGATAGATTAGTAAATTAATAATCAATAATTAAATCTTAAATAATAAATAATAAAAACTAAAAAATATAAAAATTAAATAATAAAAATTAAAAATTAAATATTAAATAATAAATAATAAATAATATATAATAAATAATATATAATAAATAATTATTAACTAATTACTAACAATAACTAATAAAAATTATTGATCATAAATAATTAATAATTAATAAAAATAATTGTTGTTTAAAAATTTATAAATAATTAGTTAATTATTATGAAATTATTAGTAAATAAATAATAAATAATAAATAATAAATATATATTTACTAAATAAATAAATAAATATAAAACAAATAATAAGGTAATAATGAAATAATATTTAGTAAATTAATAACAAAATCATAAATAACAAATAAGAAATTATAAATAATAAGAATAATAAATAAATAATAATCAATAAAGAAAAAAATAACGAAATAAATAAATAAATAAATAAATACTTAATTAATAATTTTTAATTAATAATAACTAATAAATAATAATTGATAATTATTCTTTATTAATTAGTATTTTAAATTTAATAATGAAAATTTAAAATTTAAAATATAATAAATAATAAATAATTACTAATTAATTACTAAATAATAATTATTTGTTAATTATTTATTAAATATTTAGTAATTATTTTATTAATAATTAATAATTAATTAAAAAATAATGAATAATGAATAAATATATAAAGAATAAATAATTGAAAAATAAATGAATAATAATGATTTAGTTAATATTTGCATAATAAGTTAAAAATAAATTAATAATTGTGGATGACATAATAACTATAAAAAATAAATAAATAAATAAATAAATAATTAAATAAATAAATTCATTAATTTATTAAAAAATAAATTTATCAATAAATTAATTGATAAATAAATAAATAATATATTAAATATACAAGATAAATAAATAAATATATAGATATTGAATAAAAAAATAAATCATAAGTCATCATGAACCTCTGAAAACCCTAAAAACAATAAAATGACTATATAATCTGCTCTGAGAATCCTTTTTCAAATCCAAGGCTTGTAAAATTAGTGATCAGGAAATGAACGTTTTTATGAAATGTGGTACAGGCTGAACATACACTTGGATCAAAAGCTATAACCATTTGAAATTTAAGAAAACTGGGTCTACAACTAAAATTTCAATTTCAGATGCCATTTATGCCTCTTTAGTAGAATAAAAAATGAACAATACTCTTAGAGTTGGTACCAAACCTAAAATTCCTTGATCTCATTGTAGGATTCAATTTAATATGTGGTAGAACCCAAATGGACACTGAGATTAAAAGTTATGGTCGTTTGAAGTTCGAGTTTGATTTTCCACATTTGAAATTTTAATATATTTTTTCCATTGATTATAAAATGTTTTAAATGAAACTAGGTTTTATCTAATTTTTTAACAGTCGATTTGTCAGGTGGTTGAGGTATTGTGGACTCCTGGATCAGAAGTCGCGGTTATTTGAGGCCAAAGTTTGTTCATCAACTTATTAGAGATTTGTTTTCAGATTAAAAATATTAATAACTAATGATAATAAAAATTAATTTCTTTATAGATTATAAATAAATAAAATTATAAATACTAAATTATATTTTACTTTAAATGAAAATAAAAAAAATGATTAAATAAATATATTTTTCATTTTTACTTCAATTTTGTTGTGGTTTTGGAAAAACTGATGATAAAAAATGAAAAAAATTCGGAATAAATTTTAAACCATTGATAAAAAAAGTTAAAAAAAATCCCCCCTAATCATAGTTTCCATTATGTCTGTGGTTCACAGTCTTCTCTGATCATAAGATTTTGGGATAAAAATATAATCAGAACGGCATGAATCACATTTAGATATTATTGGTAGAATACCTTCTGATGTTTGACTTCGATATCGCCTACACCATGGGAAAGGGGAATGTTGTAGCAGATTCTCTTAGTATAAATGAATCTTCATAGGCTATTCAACCATCTAACATTGAATGAATCCTTGTAAGGGTTATTTCTCAATTCCACATAGTTGATAAAAATGATATTTTTTGAATGTTTTGGCTACTGTTCAGTTATCACCTTCTCTCCTAGAGTCTATCAAGCAGAGTTAGCGACTGGATATTGAATTTATTAATGTTATCAAAATCATTTATAGTGGGTATACTGTTTCTAGTAGGTCTCTCTCTTCATATATTATACTCCACATTGAGAATAGGGTTGTCGTCCTAATATTATTTTGGAGTTAAGTCTTCTTTTATTGTCACACATCTTGGGGGCCATCCATCTAAGTGAAAAAAGGTTTATTATGACGTGATATGATGATTTTTGTGGCTGGGAATTAGGTGTGACATTAAATATTATATGTCTCTCTTATAAACCTACCAACAGATAATGGTATAGCACTTAAAACCCTCTTGTTTTCTTGAACCTCTTCTCATGCTGGTCTAGAAGTGGGATGATGTATCCATGGAGTTTGTTGTTGGATTACCTTGGACACAATGGGGGAGTAATCATATCATGGTGGGTATTTACTGTTTGACCTAGTATTCTCATTTCATTCTGATCATGGATACCACTTTGGTGGGAAAACATGGTAAGTTATATTTGCAGATATTGGGAGGTTACATGGGATTCCTTCTTTCATTATTTATTATAAGGATCCTAGGATTACATCAAGGTTCTGGCGGAGTCCCCAAGGGGAAATGGGATGTCAGGTCCAGTTGAGCACAATATACAATGCACAGATAGATGGTCATATAGAGGGTGTGATTTTGATGTTGGAGGATATGCTTCAGGCATATGTCCTTGATTTCATTAGATCATGTGATAGTCATATGGGACTAGTTGACATTAAAATGGGTAATAGTTATTATTTTTCTATTATAATGGGAGAAATTGTGGCATTGTTTGTTTTCCGATGAATATCACCACTGAGTTGGGAATAGGATAGAGAAGTAGCTTTAGTTAGACCAATATTTGTCCACGATACATTGGAAAAGATTCTGGAAGTACATAAACAGTTGGATACAGCCCAAAGTTGATAGAGATCATATGTGTATCAATTACATAATCCAAAGGAGTTTTATAACGGTGATTGGTTTTTCTGGAAACATTCTCTTTGGTTGGGTTACTGTCGACATTGGAAATAGTGGAATTTGGCTCCAAGATATGTTAGACCATTTGAGGTCACTAAATGAATCATACATGATTTTTATAGGATAACATTTCCAATTATTTTTATAGGTACTAATGATCTTTTCCACATAAATTAACACATGAAGTACTATCCTGATAACTTTCATGTTATGGGTTTAATGAAAATTGTGTTAGAGATTATATGTTTTTTTGAGAATCTAGATTAGATCATTGAATCTCAAGTAAAATTATTTGGTGTTAAATTGACCCCATTGGACAGTGTACTATGACAACAGAGGTCAAATTCTCATGAGACTGGGAAACAAAAATTGATGATGGGGAAGAAAATGCCTCATCGTCTTATATCGATTAAATCATCCACGTGACATGACATGGATAAAAAGTCTTTATGGTGTGGAGTTATTAACATCATTTTACTGATCTATTAGGTATATATTTAAAGTCATTGTGGTTTTAATTTTCAAGTTTTCTGTATGGGGATTAGATAAGATTTGGAGGATACATATAATGGTGATGTCATAGATTTTCTAGACTGTTATCATTAACTATAATTTTATGTAATTCTAAGAGGATTTCATGTCATGTAACTGTGTTACACAACGTGTTTGATTTTTTGTATTCAATTCATGAAAAGACATCATGCTATGAAAGGATACACTACATGAATAAATGATTTATTTCAGATATTTTTTAAATAATGGATTTTAATTTGAGGCTATGCGCCCTCTAGAATCTGTGGGACTTTGACCTTTACACGCAGTGTAATCATTTTACATATCATATAACAGCCCATCTATAGTTTTTTGAATCGATGTGTGACTCTATTTTTGATTATTTTCTCCAAAATATCTTGCTATCATAAAAGGGAAATTCCTCGTTGATTTTGGGAGACACTTCTCATTCTAGAGTGATATGGTCGACATTCGGTCATTTTTGGGGTTGTGTTGGATCTATCTATATATGTGATCATTCCAATTCTTTGTTGTCCTGGATCATGGTATCACTCATAGTTAATGTTATCAAATCGAATGTTTTAAATTTTTGTTTTCTATCATCATCTTTAAGATCTATTTATTGATATCATTCTCAATGTGATTCATTTGTTGGTCGTGATGTGGTGAACATTCATTTTTGATGTATATGGTTTTCCCCCATCCATTGAGCCCTTTTATCTAAATTGGATTAATATTTGGATGATTAGTTGATTCTAGGGACATCTGAGATGTTATGGGATTTCCCTTGTTAGTAAATTCGGATGGAGGCATGTCCGAAATGATTTTCTAGGTAGGTGGTTATTTATATAGCCTATGTTGATGAACCTTTTTCCCCTACTCTAGTAACATATTTATAAATGGTTGTGGAAAGATTTATTTTTTTTTTGTTTAAAATATTTTAAAATGAAACACGATTTTCCCAAATTTTTGATATATAGAAACAAAAAGGGTATTTTAAATTAATTTTTATGTATTTGAGAAGTGGTATTGAAATGAATTTTCAAAACATAGATCCAATTTTGAAAAATAGCAGATGGGTTACCTTGGGTACTGGGTGGAAGGATTATCTTGATTCTATAATCCTTTGTGGTGTTCTCTTTCTATGGTGATCCTCTTTTCCTAGAGTGTATATAATTTGATCTATGCATGTATATAAGGATTTTAGGATTCGCTTTATGTGGTGTCTCCTTGTTCATGGACTGTAGATCATTATATTAATGTATTTTAATACACTGATCATAGATTCTGTATATGATTAGTCTACTGCCCGACCTTTTATATTCATAGGCGGTTTTGATGCACGTGTTTCTACTATAGTTTTTTATTTCAAAGAATTTTACTCTTTTATCCTTGACATGCATGTCAATTCTTGTGAAATATAATATGAAAAAATTTCATTGGAAATGGATATAATCGGGATTTTTTAACTATGAAAAGGGGAAATGATTACCATGTTTTCAATAAATCCTTTCTACTTTGTATAAGGTGATGTGTTATTTGTAATTTGAATATATGAAAGGTTATATAGAGAATTTCTATAGAACACTAGAGTGTGATCCTATTGAGCCTATTAACTAACACCATACACATCTCTTGGCTGGTGCGTAGACCTTTATAAGCCTTCCAATAAAGGGAAAGGCAATGTTATAGAGTGTGGTGGAAAGGATTCATGGCAGATAAGTTGGGTATATTGTTGTGAAACTATGTGAGTTCGTCCACACCATCACATGGAGTGGATGTTTAATTTTGTCTTCTCATTTGGTATTTCCTATTAGATTTTTAGCTACTTTTATAGTTTTCTTCTTCCTAACAACTTTATATAGTTATGGGATATATTAATTAAAATTACTTTTTCTCTAACATTTCCATGTTTATATATATGCCATGTGTTTTTACATGTTGGGAGAAATAATTCCCTCTAAATTGTTTTTGATTCCAGGGTGCCTTTAGCTAGTCCTTTTGGATAAGGAATGCCCATCGAGTATGTGGAAGATCGGGTTAGGGGACATGTTTGAGGGAAACTGCGGCAAGTTCATTAACAATTACATTTCAATAAGAACATTTCATAGAGATAATTTTGGAAAATAAATTAAAATATTTACATTATATTTATTTTCCTGCACATCCTATATTATTTTAGGATGTCGAATCATATTCACATTCTCTTTTGACAGGTATAATATATTAATTATTGTATTTTTTACCATATCAATGTCCAAAAAAACTCCCATTAGCCTCTGGGAAACAATATTTTATCTAGAATATCATAATAAAAAACAAAAACTCATTTTGTAAAGGGATAAAAAAATATTTCTGTAAGGGAGAATACATAACACATAAATTGATAACACTCATATAACACATGGTATCCTATGTGACTAAATAAATATTATTAAAATAAAGCATAATTGTTAAAAATATTTTATTGATTTGATTTTGAAAATTGATACCTAATATTTTAGAAAATATATTTGATAAACTCATTACCCATAATAAAAAATGTTATCCATGTCTTATTTTCAACAATTTTATATTTTTTAATTAATTTAAAACCATGTGTATTAAAACATCATCTCAATGTATACATAATAATACCATTTTAACAAATTACATCTATTATCATATTGGACAAATGATATATGAACCAAATTCCATTATTCATATTCATCTGAGCATGATGTATTCCTTTACATTTAAAATATTCATAATAGAAACCACTGTCAATGCATTTTAATGGAAACTATAGCTCTAAAAATTATTACCATGATTAAAAATTACACTATATTTATAAAATTATTATAACATACATTTGGAATCATATAACATTTAAAATAAAAATTACTTTTGAATATAAAATCTATACCTGAAAGGGATTTTATATGGAGTTTCAAAAACCTATTCCAAAATTATATACAATTTAATACTATGAAAACATCCCCCTCCCGAGTCTTTCCTTATATTTTAACAACATTGACTAGCTATTGGAGTATTGATGGTCTGACCTTTAATCCAAATTTTCTTAATTTTAATTTTCAAATTATACCCATTTATATTCTCTATAAAACATTAGAACCATTAAATATCATTCAAATAAAAACAATCTTCAATAACATTTGGAAAATAGAAAGTATTTTATTAAAATATTTATTTTTTTGAAATATTTCCAATGTCGATTATATATTGGATTATATATCCAATTAAATCCCTAAATGAAATATAATATTCCAATAATAGATATAACAAAAAATATTTATTACATGATTTGAGAATAATTTTCACTCCTGTTTCATTTAAATAGTTCTTTTCAAACATTATTTTAATTAATCTATACATTCTTAGAAGCATCTAGACCCAAATGATGAAAATTTTTAAATTTTTTTCTCAAGGTAGATTTTATCTAACACATATAATTTACATTATAACATAAGATTGATTTTTAGGTTTCTATACCATTTATAAAAATTTCTTCAATTTATCCTTTATTTTCAATTAAACATATACAATTTCTTTATTGACGATAATGATTCCATTTTATATAAATTAAAACATTTTATTTACTTTGTATCATGTTTTGAAATATTTTAATAAGGAATTTAATTAATCATTATCCAATTAATTTTATCATACATAATAATAACATAATAAACATTAGTGTTAAAAGAAATATATCTTACTAAGTATGCATATCATATCAGGAATTCGATTTTCTAGTCATTATACATTTGTATCCAAGATGTTTGGGTAAATAACACTCCATTAAATACATCATATTCATGAACTGACCTATACTCTAATGATATCATGAACATTAGAATTTAATAGAAAATTAAAACTCATTTCATTCACTAAATATGTGAAAATATTCCTAATAGGTTCCCCCATAATTTTTTTCGCCACACTAGATAATCCATTGGAACCCGACATTGACAAAACCTTCCAGGTTGGATGATTTATTTTTTTGTAATGTGTTGTATTGGAATGAAACTAACACTTAGTATTTTAAAGGGTTTTATATCTCCCAATCTAATCTCTTATATTAACTTTATATATAATTTTTTATTCTAAAGATTTAGTTTTTTATAACTATTCCTTCAACCTAATCTTTATTATGAAGCCATATTTTTTTGGTTTCCTTCACACAACACATAGCTTATGTTATTAACCCAAATTAAAAAATACAACATATATTTAGATATATAAAAAATAATATCACTCATACAATACATAAAACTATCTCATGTAGTGATTTAAAAACATATGAAATTAGAAATCCTGATAAGGGAAAGCATGGAGTGAAAGGTATTCATGCCCCACCATTTAAAATAAATCATTTGCATGTAGGGAAATGAACATTTCGACCCAAAGTCCCATTACTCACTATTCATTAATAATGAAAAAACCCCAACTGAATATTAATTTTAAAACCTACTATATATAAAATATAAATAGATTCTTAATTATATATTATCACTTTGTACAATACAATTCTATATCAAAGGAAAACTACATCAATTATTATATGAAGCATGTAACTCCTTTAGTATGTGTATAATAATTCATAGAGGATGTTAAATGATTTAAACAATAGAATAAATTTATTAGTAATATAACATTTAAAAATATGAAAAAGTAGGGAATAAACATAAATTATGAAAAAACGTTTTTTTACTTGAGATATACATTTATAAACATATTTCTGGAAAAAGGGATTATAACATCTTTATAATTTATCGATGCATTATGGTTATTATATAATAAAATTAAAATAACCAATTTTTATTACTTTCTAGTATTAACAACATCAAATTATATGTTATAAGACATTTTATTTAAATATATAATATTAAATTAAATATAAACACTTCATTTTCAAAAATTTATTACATTAGAAAATAACATAACTAAAATATAAAATTATTATGTTTATCTGAACCATGATCATATCAATTATCAAAAATGATTTTGATATGGTTTTAATAATTACTCATAACATGGATTTTAATTTTAACATTTCAAATTATCAATTATAAAAAATTCACAATTAAAATTTTATATAATCTAAAATATATTATCCCTTATTTTTTTAAATTATTAATCTGTTATATATTTTCCTACCTATTTTATGTCAAAATTTTACATCCTAATTACAGGTAATAAAATATTAAATTAAAAAGGAATCCGAAAATAAATATTTAATATTAAGGATAATTATTTATTAATCATTTTTAAAAACATTTAATAACTAATTATAAATACTTATCATTAATTAATTTATTAAATTTTTATAAATTCAATAAACATCCAAAAAATAATTTTCTATCAGTTATTAATAATTTAGAAATCACATAATTCTATTCATAAATGAAAAATTATAATTTTTTCAAATAATATGGTATTAAATTATAAGGATTATGTCATAAGATTGGATTCAATTAAAATTTGATATAACACATAGATGGGAATGTTGTGACCTATGTTGGATAATCTAAAAAAATTAGTCAATTCTATGATATATTGTATTCATTAAATTTTGGATTTCATTAATGGCTTATAATATGGCTGATATTTCCATAGGGATAAGATTCTTTATTTTTATAACATGATAATGTGTTAAAGATCACCATCATAAGCTCTATATCACTACACTATATTTTATGATATAGCTGAAGAAGAAGGATTTTCCAAATATCCCATAAAATGATATAATATATCATACATTGAAATATAGTAAAATAATTGTTTATTCTATTTTTTAATCCCAGACACTATTAAAATTAAATATATTTCCTTACAAAACAGAATATGAAATTAGTAACACTAACAATTTTATTTATTCTATACATAATTTCATGAATATATATGCTTGTCCAAGATTTTATATTGTAGAGGATTTTAGAAGGATCAAATAATTTTTTTCCTGTAGTGTAAGAAATAATGAAACCCATATACCAAGATATCTATCCTAAAAAATCGAAGCAATGAATATAATGTCAAGATCATGTGTACCTTATATTAAATATTGATGATCTTGCAATATTCAATAACACATTTGATAATGATCACAAAGAAGAATCCAAAGTAATACTTTAACCCTATATTATTATTAGGCAGGCCTAAATCACTCAATACTAGGGAAGAACTCTCTTTTCAACTATGATATTCTAGAATATCTAGTGGAAAAGGATGATAGAAAAGAGATCTACAATAGAGAGTCAGAAAAAGAAGATTAGATCACCATATCAGTTGCTTTTGCCACTTTATTATATATTTAACTTCCTCTAAATTCCATTATTATTTTATAATTGATGAGATAAACCCCTCAAACTAGGATATTACTCATTTGTTTTAAAAAATCATTACCACAACAACTCATCTTTATATGAGAATAATTATACACAAGAATTTTAATTTTTCACTATGACACCCTATGGCCTGATATCTTGGAAACAAATCATCATACTTATTTCTATTCCCCATTTAATACCTCACACAAATTCCCTTCAATAACTAAAATTCAAATTAATAATCCTTTTTTAAATTGCTTTCCCATCTCTAACATGATACAATGTTTACCAAATATAGAGCTTTTCACTTCATGGACTACATTGTATTATGAAACTAAGTTCTTAGAGAGATGCTTTATTATATTAATCCTTCATTAAATACTACATGGATAATCCATTTCAAGATTTTAAATCACTAGATACTTCTAAATATATAATATATATAAATAAAATAATATTTGGGAATTGAATATTTTATGTGGTCTAACGTTTACTTCACATGATTTATTTTCAATACAAACATCATAAATTATATTATTTACGAATTTATTTATGGTTATTTTTATTAATATTCCTATCCAATGCATAATAATTTATACTATAATCTATTTACTGGAACAAAAACTGGAAATCCTTTTTAATCTCGTAATGGAAAAATACCATAGATGAATTTTCCATTACTCACAAAAATGGAATGTGGTGTAATCGTTTATAGTCCAACCAGAAACAACATCACCTAGGAATAAAAAATAATTGTCCATCAGTTACATTATTTTTAGGATAACATATTATATAAGAATACTTAAATTAAAAACATTTGAATTAAGTAAATCTCTTTTTATGGATCCACAATGAATCTAAACTACATAAAAATAATTAACCTTCCTTTTCGAAATACATGGATGATTCTTATTATATGGCTCATACAAAACCTTTTTAGTTCGCACACTCTATATACTGTGATGTGTTCCACCTTCTTTGTTATATGGTACACAAGAGAAAAATTCTATACTCCAGGTAAAACAATTATTTTACTATAAATATATACAAAAAATATCCCAAAATTCATATTTTCCCCCCATAAATTTTGAAAACACTAGGATATAATTCCATTTCTAAAATTATTTCGGGATTCCATATTTTGTAAACCATCAATTTTTAAGTTTATATTTATTTCATACTCATATTCTTATATATATTATAATCTAATATAATAAAAATTTCTTAAAAAAAGTTTCCTAATTAACTATTCCCTTAATAATTGAACTTATGGAGTACTTCATATGTGATTTATAAAATAAATACCATATCCAATCCCATGTATGCATCTGCACATCCATATACTCTGAATGAGACTTCTCATTTACTCATTATGCATCAAATGAATCATCTAGATAATACAAAAACAATATTTATCTAAATAACATTAAAATAATAACCTCTAAGTTGGTTCACATGAAAATTCACTCATATAACATTGAAAAATAAAAAAATATAGTCAAAAAATCCAACACACAACTTCTTCTGTGAAATAATATCCCTATATCAGACACTACAATATAAGATAATATTCATCATAAAGATATTTCGATATAAGGAATACCTATATTAAATAGAATATATTATTATTCTCAACATTGAGGGGATATGATAAATATCATGATTGTTTCAGGTGTTTCTCTGTGTGAATTAAAATATTGGTCTAAATTCATATTTTTCATCATGTTGAGAACAATTTTAATTTTATACTCCCCCATTTCAATGACATCTCTTTCAATTTAGAAAAAAACATACTACTATATTTTTATTTAAACATTTAAAAGTAATAATTTATATTATAAATATATATTATTTGATTTTGATGGTTCTAAAAATTTATAATAACATCTATTTTACAATTTTTTCTTTTATAATAGTATTCAATAAAAGACAACCTAAAAACATTATTTCCCTTGATTAATTTTAGTAAATAAATTATCAATATTGGATTCTCTATGTTTTAAATATCTTAAATGAAATAAATAATTGAGATTTAATTGAATAAAGATACCATGAATCACTTCATATATGACTTTTATAGATATATATTACATAAATAATTAAAAATAGGGTACATCATAATGATAGGCTCTTTTTTTAAATATATAGAGGATGTACACAAATAGAAAAAGTAAATGATTTTTATTAATGAATTATATGGGTTTATAAACATATGATATCTTTACGTTAAATTTGTTTGTGGGTATAATTCATCACTTATTAATGTTAACTCACAAGTCTAATTATGTGGTGAGAATATTATCAATGTTGATATTTTTGAAAATAATATTCATTTTTTCATGCATTGAATGTCCTCATACAACATTAATAACAAGTATGTAAATTTATATAATAATACAAGTTAATAATTTATAGTTATGGTAGACGAAAATAAAAATTTATTAATGAAACATCATTATTCTATCTTAGTATTATTTTTACATTTAATTAATGATTGTTAAATTTTTATAAAATCAAAGATGAGGCTGAGGCTGATAGAGGGGAAATGGTATGGAAAAAATTCAACATGTATGATAATCATATTGATGTGGAAAAATAATTGCAATGAGATGAATAAATGGATGAGTACTAAATATATTCATGATAAGGATAATAATTTTGGAAATAAAATTAATATTTTCCATTAATTTGAGAAAAATGTGATTATATTATTGGAAATATAGAACATGACCCAACTGATAGGGCCAATCCAAAAGATGAAGGCCTCCATAGAAAAACACTTTGACACCTTCAATGGTTTAATATCATTAGTGAGTATTCAAGGGTGATAAAGGGAATCACACCCTTTCTCCGAGGGAATTAGGGATGAATTGGCTAACCCAAATTTGATTGAATTGTATAATGTTTATAAAATATTTTAGAGGTTATTAATTGTACCAATAATCAATATTTCAATATCATGAACTAATATACACACTTAGATACTATAATAATGTTTGATACTTTAGTAAGTTATTTTCCATATTATCTCGTTTAATTAAATGGATTCATGTGGTATTTCAAGGATTTGTAATTCATGATTCATGATATATAGAAATTCATCCACCTCTCTGTGGGAATAGGAATTTATCCCAAACCATATAATATTTTTTTATTCTTTTCATTATTCATCTATTTTAGTATTTTCTCGATCTATTTTATCATGTCATTTTTGAGAAATTTTTTTGTTAAAAGTTTAATGTTATTAACATAGACTCTCATATTTCACACTAATAAAGATGTTTTTATCCTTGAGGGATAATTAAAAAATATAATTAAGATATAATTATAAAGTTAATATTTTAGAACCCATGGAGAGAATTTCGATTGATGCGACTCTACATTTGAATCTTCATTAGACTTTAATAATGATTTTTATATACTTTTTTAAGATAATGGAGGTAATTTTAATCATTAAACCCAATATGAAAATGACATGTATATGTTATTTTTTCTTTATAATATGCGATGGTTAAATTTTGAAAACCTGATATGTTATTGATTATATTTTCATTCATGGTTATAAAAAATAAAATCCCTTTTATGTAGGATGAAATTTTATTGGTGGAATGTGGGACTATTCAAATATTAATTCTACGTAAAAAGTATTTTACATAAATTGAATTATTTAATATTAGTGTTATCATAATATCATTCTTCTTAAATATGATATAAGGATCTCAAATTGAAAAAAAATAATTCTTCCAAATCAGACTAAAATATAAATTGATTGCGTATTATTATTTTTTCTTGAATTAATATATTTCTTTTAAAATATATTCATTATATTGGGAATTATTTAAAAAATGGTCTAAATAGTAAATATATTATAAATAAGAAAAAAATTCTGATATGATGGCCGAATTATAGAACTATTTTAACTCTCATCTCACTATTCACTATTATAAAGTAGTTCTATTTACACACATGTATATCGTTGGTTTTAATAAAAATTGATATTGGATAGCATGTTCTTGTGTTTCAAATTAAAAATGGTTATATGGGGCCCAAAATATTTTTTCGTTGTGAACCACTTATTCTTGATCGAACATTCCCCTATATCCCCAATTTAATTCACTATTTTTACCATACATTTTAATCAACAAATATCATGAATAACTCCATCGAAAACGCTTCATGGGTTAGTAGATAATCTTAGTCTTTCATTTAAGTCCCACCATCGATATTCAATGGGATTATTACTATCACCAGGGGAATAATAAACACATATGGGATGAATTACTCTTACAAAACCACACAACAGAAGATAAATTCCATTAATAAACTAAATCATGTAAAAGAAATTATCCTAATATCCCAAAAATTAATATAATTTCATTGAAAAATAAAATTTACCAAAAAAATTCTATGATCTACTAAGATGGAAATGAACCCCAATGTAAACAAACCCTTCTTGGTACAAAAAATACACAACTATACGAAACCCTATACACTTCACTTCAACCTCACAATTCATAATAAGGCCTCATATCACGTACCGTAATCACATACTATGTGGAAAATAAGACAAATAATGAATGAAATCATCCTTATATCCTCTTCTCAAAGAACATATCAACTAAAAATCTACATAATTTTCTGATCATTATTTATTATAACAATAAGAATCAAAATCCTATAATATATGTAGAAGAGTGTGTGAGAAAGGGGGAGTATTAAACTATCAACATAACCCAAATCGTGGACGTTGGGGGTAAAATAGTAATAAATAATATAATATGGGAATCAGTAATGTTAGATGACTCAAGTGATGTAGCATAAGAAATAATATTAAAAATACAAAGAATATAATAAACCTAAATACCCATAGAAAGACTAACTTACTGTTGTATCCCTTCTATATATACTCTCATTTCAACACCATCACCGCCACACATCAACTTTTACTTCCAAATCTAGATAACAAAACTAATTACTCATTGACACAAAATAATGACTCATATTTACCCCATATTATATCAACTACGAATTCTGGAATACTATGTTTCAAATCATGATATATTCCTTACTCAAGTTAAATTAGAATTGATATAAATTCAAATAAACAATTCTATATTGTGATTTATAATATATATTCCATATATCATACATTTTATACTTTATTCATGATTTCTAGAATATCAGTTTCAGATAACAAAACATTCTTATTCTATATATTCATTTTAGAACATACGACCCAAAACCATTACATATTTTAGAACTTTGTATTTTTATTAATGTATTATACAATATTTTCTAATAAAGACCACACCTATCAATGTCATCCTCTATTCACCATTACAATAATAACAACCATATAACCATTTCCACCTGTCAGACGTCATCATATCTACAAAAATGAAACCACAATATAAAATTACATCAATTTTCCAAAGTAAAATAGAAAAAAAAATCTAATAATACAATATTATTCTAATTGTCTACTATATTAGCACATAATAATGATGAAAATTGATAAATAGTGTTGTATTGTCATTATTCATTTCCATTAACATCTCTGTGTTGTTTTAAAAATTCAACAAGGTAAAAAATATCAAAAAAATATAATTCCTAGTATAAAATTTCAAACAAATAATAAACAATAATATAAAATAAATAATGAAATATATTTATAGTTCTACACCAATTATTTATTGGACGATTTATAATATTTATCACATCACATACATATACATGTGAAAATATATATAATCCATGCTAACCCCACATTAATATAAAAAATTAAGGATTTGGAAAATATATATATAATAAATTATGGATTATGAATTAAGGCCAATCATCAAATCAAGCATCCACATCACAAACCTATAAATGAGGGGGGGGGGGGGAAGGTTGAATGATAATTTATACACAATTATCTTCCAACAATATAAGAATACATTGATTCTTATAAAACAAACAACATTAACATTTTCTAAAAAATCCCAAATGATAGACATAATTGAAAATTATAAGAAATGAATAAGAAATAATAAATATCAAGGGTAAATTACCTTGTCAAATGAAATCATGGAATACAAGAAGGAATTGATCAAACACCATAAAATAGACTATTCTAAATATTTTAAGAAAATGATATGATAGAAAAGTTGAGAGATAATGGAATAAATTAATGAAAACATTGTAAAATTTTTAAATTTATAGTAAATCTAAGGGGAACACAATCTGATTTTGACGCCTAGCATTGTAATGTATTGAAGTCGGGTCAACAGAACCCTCAAAACCCATTAAATGATCATGTAATTCCATAACCCATTCTTCCCATTTGAGTAAGAGGACCATATGTACTCATGTTCAACTCCATTTTTTCATTGGCTTTTGAATAGGAGAGATGTATTGAGTATGGAAATATCCATAAGATGTTGGGACTATTTTATTAAAACATATTGTAATGAATTGTAGGAAAACCTAATTCCCATAATACATAATTAAATTAAATAATAATAATTATATAAATAATTGAATGAAAAATATGAGTAACCAATCATAGAATAATAAATCCCATAAAACATTCTTATCCCAATAAAATAAATTTTTTGTACTCAACATGAATATAGACAAAAGGTATAGAAGTGAACCATATTTCCCATGTATGGTGTGAATATATAACATTTTAGTGTATCAGAAATCACATAAAATATTCACCATTATATTTGTGTGTGTAAATGAGGATAATAAATATGATAATAAATGTGTTTATCTAGTCATCGTGAACTGAGCATACTACCATGACACTCGATGAGGCACACACACTTGTTGGGACACAATGTGCTTACTAGGCACTGTTTTATCTAGCCATTCATATATTGAAACCATTCGATAACTCTTTCATCACATTCCAGATGTATTTTACAATACATGATGACTCAAGGATGGATGGTTTCCATAACATGACCTCAACATCATTATTTTAGGGTCCCATACTATGACAACTGAACAACCAATTCTACTGGGAAGGATTCAAGTCCCACTAATCATCCTTAACCTTCACACTAAAGGTAGGATCCTTCCATATATCACATCATATGACAACCCATATCCCATATCACTAATGGATGTCAGTTATTCTAGTCTGATACCACAGGTCACCTTGATCCCCATCTCACTAAAAGAAGTTGGTCCTCTAAACCCATCATGTCACATCCTAGACACCGTCATAATCATTTTCAACTAGATAATATTATCCCACTCATGGTAGTGACATACCCTCCCACTATAGTCATTGTTAGACCAAATTTTTTGAAGATACCCCATATCTATGATTTTTTTCTTATACTTCTTAAAAGAAATAGTTTTTAGCTTAGTCAGGTAATTCCAACCTATTATCTCTCACTTTAATAGAGTGAAGTCCTTGGGACCCATCAATCACACTAGAATCCATCACCTAACATGTGTAAAAAACCATCACATGCATCAACTGATATAAATGGTAACCAAATGTAAACATATGTTCTCTTCAAATCAGATATTGGCATATCCTTTAGTTTTCCCCTCATGTAACAACACATCTCTTCTCTATTATAATGGAATCATCTAGGCTCTTTTAAACACCATAATAATATATGTTCACCATTACCATCCCATTTCTATCACCCCTCGATGATCTCATACCATAACATATTTTCTTAGACATAGACTCTATTGGAAGTGTTCTATTCAAAACCAAAACCACATGGCATCCCAATTCTTTGCCTCAGTCAATTCCCTCTACCCACAATTGGGTATTGTCACACAACCACTAAAGAAGACCGATCATTAAATTATGGTTTTAAAACCTATATGTTGTCCTATGTAATTTTTTAAGAACTCCTTCTCCAAGAGAACACCAAGACTTGCATCCATATTTTGGGTTGAGTTCCTTATCACTCGCATGGAACAAGATTATATTTCCCATAAACATTTTTCCCCAATATCGTCATTTCATACCACCCACTATATACTCTTAATAAGTCTATAACGTCATTACTCTCAAAAATTGATTCCTACATGAGGACTCATATTTACATATTCAAAACCCTATCCCTTTCGAAACATATTCCTCTTCTAAGACTAATTTACCGAATGTTACAAAGATCACGCTCTCCATGTCTAGGGCCTCAATGAAACCATATCATCTCATCAATGGACCATCTGTGTCACTACAAAAAATTCTTCAACCCAAGTTATTTGAATGAAATTCATGGTCAAACAGAACACATGCATATTAAATTGGATTATAGGGGACACATACTTCATACATATAGTACTCCCCCACCAAAATTCATCACTCCCTATCCAATATTTCTAATTTTACTATGAATCTATCTTATACAATGAAGGAAAAATAAAAAAATTGAAATTAATTAATTAAATTAAAATAATTTAGTAAATTCTACTAGAAAAAAATATGCATAATTGCTTCATTGAAACCAATTTTGATGGTTAGTGATCAAACATTCATAATTTCCTTCATACAAGACACCAGAAATACCCATCATCCAGGAATATTTCCACAGTGATCTAGTGAAAATAATTATATACTACCTAGAAAAATCATAAAAAATTAGATGCTTATAAAGGTGAAAAAAAATTTGTATATATTAGAAGAACATACTTCAAATTCATTAATTAATGGATGTATAATAATCCTTTTGAAAAAGGGATCCAACGTGGGATATGGGAGGGGATGATAGAATGAAAATTGAGTTTCCCAACATCCTCTCCACCCAAAATCCTAAAACACAGCAACTCAGAATATATGTAATTTAACCTAACAATAAAAATAAAAATTCATCATCAATGGTTCGATTTGGAAGGATAACCGTTTGAAAATACACTTTTCTTGAAATTCTCATTACATAATTAGGGGTCAGGGTGTGAATACCTATAATGCAAAAAATACCTTGTGTGGGCCTCTAGACCTTCAAATTGAAAATAATGATTCACAAGAACTTTCCATAAGTGGAAACACACACATATACTGGGGATAACTATAGCCTGCCACTTTATCAGTGTAACTATCCTGGGTCATAGTGTGAATTGCTACAAGCTGATAAAACCAATAGGTCAGACACACGAACTATATTATGAAAGAAACTTGGGATAAAACTACAAATTAGGCCTCAAACAACAACAAAAAACCTATCTGTGGGATTCTACAATCCTCGTATCTATGATCAATGTATTAATTAACGAACCGATCCCCCTCTTCATAATAAAAAATTTGATTTTCATCTGAAAAACAACATAGAATTCTATGGGTAATTTAAAACTCTCAGACACAATTATTATCATCTTTATGAAGAATTATATATTACTATATCACCAAATAGACTCACCATTATAATAATATAACTGTAAATTGATCAAATTATTCTCTTAAAACACCAAAAATGCTTCTTCTACACAAATCAAACACTAAAACGCATTATTCACCAGTAGTGGATCCACCCACTTGAAAACATCACCCACAATTGTCTCTCCAAACATAGTGGGTTGAATTCAACAAATTTAACCAAAACATCATTGTTCATCAAACCATATGAAAATATATCCCAATAGTTGATTTTTATCCAAGGTGCTACCCACCATTATAATTTCCTACAAAAAATGAACATCTATTAGTCCACTAAAATTATAGAAAAAATTAGATGAACACCACATTGAAAATTTTCCCCTTTCAACAAACAAATTTGTTCAAACCTATTTGTTAGACCAACTCTTGTAAAAATTTCTTTGAAATAATTGGTTTCACCAACAAAATCAATATCTCACCTCTCAATCATGGTGACATAACTCTTTTAAGGGATAAAAGATATTACAAAACCACACACGAACGGCTAAAATAAACTCATAGTGTAATTCTAGGACTGTATCACTAAGAATTTATTTTTTACATAAATCTATCACTCAGATCCCTGACACACCACCTATTTAACCAAATCTCGAATCACCCATACCACCTGATCTTGATGCTATTGCATCGATTCCATAAGACACTATATCCAAAGTATGAATCTGGAATTTACTCAACATCAAAATAAAATAGGATCTTACCACACATAGAAATCATATTTTTATCCCAAAAATAAATCTACATGTCTCACCACCTCTATCACCCTTCTGAAATGTCGGTCATTTCCCAACAAAGGATATGATGATCCCCACTCTAGGAGTTATATTGTCTTAACCCTAATAAGAATAATTTCAATCTTAATTGATCTTTATTCAAATATTACTTCATGTAACGGAATGACATGATAATATATCTGAAACCAAATAGTTAACATGATATATAAAATGAATGTCATTCCCAAATCACAAAAAAACATCATCCTCGATATTATCTAAAAACCACTCAAAGCATGGTCCACACCCTCTTATAACCAATAGTGTTCTCCCCACCATATTAAATCCCTTACGAAAACCCTTATTATTTATTGAAAAGGGTTCCAACACCTCCCTAACTCATAATTTCAATCATTGGAAAGGATGAAGAGCCATGGGCCTCCATTTCCTTGATAATAAAATCACTACAATTCCACTAACCCACTTGAGTTCACCCACAACCCAAAATAATTATCAATAATCCTTCATAAGAACCATTCCACCAAATCAGAACTAAACTGACACTACACACCTTTTTCACACATATTATATCTCACATAGAATTTTTACGAAACACTCAACTAGATCTGTCAACTCCCCCGAGAAAAGTGATACACTAATAACCCCCTCATAGGTTCTCACTGATGATATTACATGGGCTCCCATGAACCTAATATGAAAGGAAGCTTCATTACCTGATCACACACCGTGACTCGGGCTCCTATGACTTACGTCTACTGAATTATAGGATCACACACCTAGCTAGTAGATAATACACAACATACATTCCATCCAAATACAAAATCCCAAATAAATATCACTCATTCTAGGGATAACAACATGATCACCCATTATAAATATTATTTCAAATCTATGGGAATCATCCCATTATCCAACTTCCTTGTATTAAAGTGAAATAAGAAACTATAGGGATATGCATCCAATAAATATCACCTTCTGAAAACACATCCTATATAACAAAATAACATTGGGTGATTTACATCCCAAAAGTACAACACATTCATGTGATAATACTCAATAACCATGTTTGGTTAAGTAGAATTACACCAAAAATATATATGGGAAAACACGACATAGTAAGTTTATGACACATTAATTTAATAGGCCCAAATCCTCAAAGAAACTCATTCTAATCCTTATATCATCCCTAACAAATACAATGCATGTACAAACCCATTAAGGGTTTCATTATTAAGGAATCAGATCCTTACACTAGTCTAACAATAGTATTTACCCATTTTTCATACAAGGGAACATATAACCATAATTGTAGAATTTATTTCTATAATATACACATGAAAAATCAACAGATAACTATAATGGAGTAAAAATCCTTCTTCAAATTAGTAGAATCCAACCAAAATTTTATATTGGAAAACATGATGTATGTTTTTGGTAGCACATTAAATAGCTGACCTGCTCATAAATTAAACAATCACAGCAATGGACATGTTTGACATTGAATTATTGTGTACCATATATGATGCATACAACCTACCCTCATACCAATTAAATTAGATACACAAAATAAATAACAACCTCCCATAAATACATTCCATTTAACTACATCTCAATCATAACAACACGAACATTGATTAGAAATCTTATCATCCTTGTGACTGAGGCTTCCCACTAAAAATGTATTCATTATTTATTATGTTTAGGCACTTCATATCAAAAGACACATACTTATACCACTTTTCTATCATATTAATAAAATTTAAAAAATAATAATTTGATACTTCCTTTTAATTCCATGATCCAGAAGTACCATCTGGGTTAGAGTTCCATGTGGCCTGAAATACATATCCCCAGATACTAGAGGATCCTAACTTGTATTTTGGTCCAATTTCGTACAATGGGAATAATAATCTCTTGAATTAGAGAATAATAAACAGTATAAAAAACAAAAAAATATACATTATATAATCAAATTAATTAACATAATTATATAATAATTGAATTCATTTTATGTAATGATGATCATATAAGAATACAACTGATATCTTGGATGGGTTATCACATCAATATGATAAATCAATGAAACAAAATACACATGGGATATACATTTAATACCATTACATACCTCATCCCTATCTATAAAAAAATACGACTAAAAAAAATTCATTGTGTGTTTCATTGTCAACATAAAAGTAGATATAAGGTATGAATATTCATCAGAGTTACCATATATAAAGTGAGAAAATAAATTAGTTGTATACCACCATACATCCATAATATATATTTTCATATTTTTGTAAATGATTAATTAAAATAAATAAATAAATAAATAAATAAATATTTTCACTAAGTTGTTTTGGACTTATCAAGCTACTATGAAACTCATTGAATTACACATTCTCATCATTCCACCATGTGATAACTAAGACATTATAATGACTAACCATTTCATTCTTGGCTCTATAGTGGTATCCAGTAATCCCATTCCCAACAAATTGGCCAACACAGGAAGACTCATGGTAGGGTGTCTTACAAGTCTCAAATGATAATCCAATAGAATATGGACCCATACTATGAACCCCTATTAACCACTCCCACATATATTTTCACTAATCGACTGCTTGAACGTTACCTTCAAACTCAATGTAGGATTATTTCATATCTTCTATCACATACCAACCTGAACCCCATATCATTCAGGTTAGATTAACATTACAATATCATATTGAAAATTAGGTTGTTCCTTATATCCCTCATGGAAGTCTATCTTGTAATCCAGTCTGCTCAAAACATGAACCCTAAAACATTAATTGTAGTGTGACCACTACCATGTCACTCATGGTAGGGTTTGGATATAACGTCTCACTCAAGATGATTCCAATGTCTAAATACACACAATTTCACTCATCTTTGTCTTTAAATCCATCCATAATATGTAATTTATCATAGTTATAGTATTTCATCCAACGATAATATTCTATGTCCTCAAAACCCATCAAAATTCTTAAAATTAGTCACATAACCCAATCCCACAAATACAAACAAGAATACAATAGAAAATTATTAAAAACACATCCATTAATTCTTGAAAACTCTTCATGTCCAGACATAACCCTCATCTAGACTCTCATGTATTAGTATATCTTGTCTTTCCCATTAGTGAATGCTTTAGGGTCCTCCAGAAATAGTATCTATATCTTCTCTCTGATACCATCTCTTGTATGTCACCCTTCTATGAACCCATTGCTCATAATCTTATCTCAACCCTAGAATCATCAAAAAGGTTCTAATTAAAATCAATGACCCCTTGGAATCTTGAGGCCAAGCCCTAAATAGTTCTCTTAGACCATAATAGGATCCCATATCACATCACCTAAAGGATACCTCTCAACATTTCATAGAGGGAAACCCTAAATATTATCTTATGGAATTTCCAAAAGGACTTCTCGAACATTCAGGTCATAACAAGACTAAACTCCACCGCCAAGAGTTAGTTCCTCATCACTTGTGAGGGACACAATTATCTCACAGGTCAACAATTTCCCCCAACATCCTTATTCCTGCCTACATTTTCAATGGACCATCATAGGCTATCCATGAATTCATATCATACACTGAGACAAACCCAGGACCACATTTCAACTTATATGGAACACTTTCCATTGAGTGACAAAGTCATTGGGAAAACATTGTATACCGAAATTGCTAAAGAGTTATTACACCTTGTATAAGAGCTCCATTACACCCCATAATCTCAATGACGGAAATTCCCAATCCTTATTCCCTATTCCCAAACCTGTAATGTGTGTTGGTAATCTGTGCTCAAGAATAAATATTCATATGATATTATTTCATATGGGTTATTTACCTCGAACATATTGTAATTCTTTCACTAACCTCTAATTGTCTTCATCCAAGACAGTTCATGCTCCCAAATACCTATATCATGACTAAATACAGATATAATTAGTAACAATGAATTATAATAAACTATTCAAATAAGAAAAAATTGTGATATTCACAAAGATACTCATTTTTCATATTTGAATCACCAAAACTGTTTCATTACGTGTGTGATCAACCATCAAGAATTTACTCTACCCAAGACACCCAAAATACCCATCATCCAAAATTATTTACACCATTATTAAATATAGATAGTGACCAAAAAACATTTGAAAACCATAAAATTCTATAAAGCTATGAGAGAGATAATAAAATGAGATGAAAATTGAAGAAAACACCTTAGATCCACTAATGAATACATGAAGAACCATCCCCAATAAATGGTGATAGAATGAGTGAAGTGGGATGGGAGTATCAAACAGTCATTGACTCTCTCATGATCCCCTCTCCCAAATATCCTAGAACATGGAGACACAAAAAATAATGATTTACGCCCATGTAAAAAAAGACAATAAACATTCATGGAAGAATGAAAAGGCATTGTTGAACTAAAATACACTTTTCCTGACATTATTTCATTGTGATAATGGTTTCTCCGGTTAACACCTCCATGGTAGAAATATATTCTGAGGGAATATCGCCAAAACTACTACAGTCTTCTGAAATGTAGTAGTCGGCCACCTTGACCCCCACTCTGACCCACACATGTGTATCTGAACCACCAACATGGCCATGTGACCCAAAAAAAACATAACCCTAAGATGTTTCAACCCTAATATTTCTAATCTTATATTATATTTATGAACAAACCCCATCTCTTGGTCGAAAATCCAAATTCATTCTTAATATAATGACCAAGAAATATATGGTTCAATGTCGATATCCCCTTTAAACCTAGTAGAAAGTCACTCAAATTGTATATAACCTTAATAATCACAACATAACACCCATAATAACAGAAAAATTCTATAACACTTAAAAATAAGTATGCAAACCTCATTCGCTTTTATTATCCACAACTGAATCCCCTTTTCAATTATAAATATACCCCAAAAATGACATCATAGATCACAAACCATCATACCATAACCCTCACAAACAAATACACATGAAAATATATTGTTTGAAACATCATGGTGTTACATAACCCATCAGTATATATCCTTACTAATCATAGTGCAATATCTATTCTATGATTGCTCTTATTACTCATCTCTATCCCTAAAAATATCATGGTGACTTAAACACATCCAATGAGTAATTATTATGTTAGATAACTCATTAAGGAAACTTGTATTTTGTTCATTCATTCACTTGAAATCACACAGCCAACACCTATAATCCCTCAAAACCAAAAAGTAGAGGACAAACAATATTATATAAATATACACTAACTGTCTTTTTTTCCTATTTAACCATTTTATGCTTTGATTCACTTTCATAATAAAATATAAGACTCTTATACATCTACACATCTATTGAGTTTCTCCTAAATTTATTACCACATGTCAGATGATTTCTGATAACCCAATAGATCATGTCTCCTTCAAATTTAATGATTAAGGTTTTTTTGTCCCCTTAGTTGTAGTGATTGAGTATATATATAAATAAACTATATTTATTATTTTGGAATATTTGTAACTCACTCATCTGAAAATAAAACATATATTATTTTAATATTATTTTTATATCTAATTAATATAAATCGAAGAAGTGTAGATATTAAATGAAAATGGTTATGTTTTTTAACACAATGAAATGTTTTATAATAATATAGTTGATACATAAATTATGAAGTGAAAAAAATGATGACAAAATTCATTATAATGATTAAATTTCAATTTTTAGTAATAAATATATAAAAATTTTAGTTTCTATATTCGAATAATATGATAATAATATTTGGAATAGATTTTAAAATCCATTAGTTTTCATGTGGATTTATTACCCTAATATTAAACTTTTATTTATTTGTAATGATAAACTTGTTATATTTATTTAGATTATAATATGATCTAAAATTATATAAATATTATTTTATATTTTCTGAATATATTTTTTATATAGACTAGAGATTGGTAAAAATTATTTTTAGAACATGGATAAAACATTTTTTCAATATTTTGGTTTCATGCACAATGATTTTTTAATTATTAATTACAGAATATATATATTATAAAATTGAAATCACTAAAATCATGTCAGTTATTTTTTGTTGTATTGGGGTAGGGGAATGATTAGAAAAGAATGTATGAATGTGTCTTAAAAATTTATATTATTAAATTAAATCTATAAATAAAATTCAAAACTTTGTAATATTTCATGAAATTTATAATTTATGTATAATTATTTTAATTTTAATCCTATTGTATATCTATCTTATGATATGGAATAATTTAGAAACCTTATGGTAAACTAGAATTAATTCATTGGGACAATAACATGGAATATAAACTAATATTATATATACAATTTTACTTGTATATATATATATATAATTGTTTTCGCTAGTTTATTATGTGTTGTACCAAGGGTTTTATATAACTCCCCTTCAGACTCACAGTTGGGAATAAATGCCCAACTATTTGTCTGAGCCTATTATAATGTCACATGTTTACATTGGGGTGTGGTGAGGATCATGTAATTGTGATAATAAGTGCAATATCAAACACTTATCATGAGTCTTTCTCCCATGTAAATAGCGTGTAATAATAATGCGATAAAAATAGTTATGGCGGGATATCCAAAGAGAACAGTTACAGGGAACTGATGAGTGGAAATATATGGATGAATAGAGTTACACATGGTATCATATCCATGAGGAAGATTAAAATAACCTCGTTTAATATCAAGAAGGTTATTATGGGATTGCCTCAATTTTACTTCACCTTAAATTCAATCATTTGAAACATAATATTATTATACATGTGAATTTGTAGAATAATTCATCCATTATTTTATGGGATCAATAAGGATGAGAAAATGTTATCAACCCATATACATCTTTCATTGAAGGTTAAATGTGTTTCCATCTCTATGTACATTCTACATTCTTGATATTCTATTTTTTTTCCTTTGAGAAGCATGTGATTAATTTCATCATAGGTCTACTTCCAACCAAGAATGTAATTATCCACTTAAGAAACTATATCAATTTATTTCCATTTATACTAATCAATATTACTAGATATTTCCAATTGATCTGGCTATATGATTTGGAATATTTAATATGAAGATCATTATAATGATTGAATTTCAATTTTTTGTAATAAGTATATAAAAATTTTAGCTTCTATATTCGAATAATATGATAAGAATATTTGGAATAGATTTTAAAATACATTGTTTTCTAGTGGATTTATTACCCTAATATTAAACTTTTATTTATTTGTAATGATAAACAAATAGACTTATATCAATTTAAAATCTATTGTACACTATATCCATAACACTGGTCTTTGCTTGAGGATCAACTCTCTAATCATTTTATATATATGGTATTCTAATTGAATCAATATAGCTTGGTAGATAAGTGATATAACTCTATTACCCATATCTTATGGGAGGCTCCATCACATTAAATTGGTTAATACTCAATCCATCACCAAATATATATACTTTGAATAATTGTATTGAAAAGTATATTATAAATAATATAACTGGAAAAAATATCCAACCTGAGGGAACTTCAATTTATTCATTTGAATGTATTTTTAATTAAATATTTACTCTATGTTTCAATGTAATCCTTCTCCCCATATTTGAAAAAAATTTAAAATGATTCTTTTCCTATAATAACTAACACCATGTTTGAAAGGGAGTTCTTACTTATCTTCTATAACTAAGACATCTAGTTTAAAAAAATTATCGCAATTTTTCCGTTCGCCTTCACTATCAAGATATCAATCCATTGGAGAAGTGTGTCATCACATGTTTCTATTATAAATGTGCTAACAACTAGTCAAATATAAGTCTACATGGGATAACAATATGTATAGAATAATATTAAATAGTTTTTATAGTACTGAAATCCATATATATTTACCAATGTGATACCAAACATGATATTCAATTCTTATTGTATATATATATATATTAATCTACAGGAATATATTTAATCCTATTCTGAATTGAAAAAAACACATCCAAACATTTTTTGAAATGTTATTTTCTTCTATATTTAATGATAGTCACACTATATTGATATATATATTTAATATAAGTATAAATAGATTTAGGTTAATATTAACGTACTTTTTTTCTATTTTTATACGGATATATAGATTCCAAATTCATCAGAAAATGATGAATCTCTAGTAGTTTGGGCCATTTTTAATGAAATCCATTATGGGATTGCCTCAATTTTACTTCACCTTAAATTCAATCATTTGAAACATAATGTTTTTATACATGGGAATTTGTAAAATAATTCATCCATTATTTTATGGTATCAACAAGGATGAGACAATGTTATCAACCCATATACTTCTTTTATTGAAGGTTAAATGTGTTTCCATCTCTATGTACATTCTACATTCTTGATATTCTATTTTTTTCCATTGAGAAGCATGTGATTAATTTCATCATATGTCTTCTTCCAACCAAGAATGTAACTAACCACTTAAGAAACTATATCAATTTATTTCCATTTATACTAATCAATATTATTAGATATTTCCAATTGATCTGGCTATAGGATTTAGAATATTTAATTTGAAGATCATATTTCATTATGTTTGTTGAAACCTTATTTCTAGAAGAATTCTTGTAAAATTATTCATATGATATTCACTTTCATTTTTAATTTGACTATGAAAACATTCATACACTTTGTATATATATTTTTAGACTTTTTGTACAGTTCAAACATGTATCTATCAACTTTTAACATTACATTCACTAGAACCTTCTCAAACTATTCACTAGGTGTGTCCAAAACTAATAACATTATATGATCCCTCTGTTAGATTGATTATATTGTAGATTATATTTTTATACCTTCAGCATTAATATTAATATCCATTTTACCATGGTCCATATTATAACCTCTATTTCCAAAATTGAATCATCATATCCGAATAGTTTTTACACCATTCAATTCATTATTCAGTAAATTCTTTAGAGGAATATATTTAGTTTACTTATTTTTATTTTATCCAAATGAATATGTGATTTTCATAATCACTAATATTTTTTATAAGGAATTGTATTTGAATCCACACAAGTCTTTTGTTCAGTTGTTAAAAACCAACACTCCTAAAAAATTCAAATATGCTTCAAAAATAACGAACCCACTCTATGCTATAAAATTTATTTCTTGAGGAAAATGTTTTCTTATTTAGTGAAGTTTTATTCTTTTCATTTTTTTTCATTTCTAAATATTTGATCTCTTTAATTTCTGGAAATATATTGTCTTCTTATAGTGAAATTTTATTCCAAACTTTTATGCTTCTATTTCCAAACCTTTATCAACAATACCATTTTCCAATAAACCATTTTCTTTTCACTTTGGGAATAGAATATCCGACAATAAACCCTTGTTGTTCTGGACAATATAAAAAATATGTAGATATTTTTATTAATATTTACATATTTTAAATTCCCACATTCACCCTTGATGGTGTGTTAAATTTACTATCCTTTTTATCCTTCCACATTTTTAAAGTTTTAATCTTTTTTTTGGTAGTTAAAAAAATAATATTCAGTGAAAAATAAATGTACTAAATTATGGGTTACCTAATTCAATGATATATTACATGCTCAATCATGAGATAATTTCATTATATTATTGAAAAAAATTAGAGTCTTTAATGATTCATGATCTTTTTCAAATGTTTTTTGGAAAATATTATAATTTTAAAATATTTTGGATGACACATCATTTATAGAATCAAGATTTATTAGTCTTAATTACAAATGAATCCAATTTTTTCCAAGTGATTTCATTTCACCAACACCTTATAATAATATTTATTCCTAATCATCCTTTATTTTATGAATTTTAACCTAATCAATTTTTCTTTTCTCAAATAGATAGATATATAGTTCAATTATTCTTTATTCTTTATCATCAAATAAAGAATACATGAAACATATTAATAACATTTTTGATATGTCGAATGAGTGGATAAACACACTAAAACAATTCTCAGACACATATTTCTAACAATAATATAATTTAAGTTATACTTCATCCATTTAAATTATTTCCTTGAAAAATGTAATAATTTATTTTTTAATAATCACAATCTTTCATACTTTTTTTAAAATACTCAATTTCATTTTAAATGCTTCTTTCATTTTTGCGATATTTCACTATCACTATGAATTCTCATCATGAATTCACTGAATGAATTCATATATATGTTAAATAACATCAAGAGGGTTTTTATATAGATAATCACTAAATTTAGAATTGAAATTTATTTGTGAATCATTGAACTTATTTTACTCATTTCATTAGCAAGATTCACTAGGGGAATCATTCCTAATTTATTATTCATGAAAAAAACTACTCTGATTGCATTCATCCATTAGTTGTACATCATTCTCCATTACTCTATTTCTCATCTTTTATTCCTCCTTTACCCTTGTTTTTAATCGTCCAGTATAAGACCATTAAATATATCTCGAAAGGGATGGAGATAGAATCTCTAATATAATTCAATTATAAATTAATTTCTAATTGTAATTCAAACCAGATATTCATGTATGTTAATTAATAACACAATGGAAAGGGTAATTTGAAAATTTATTAGAATTTTTATGTACATTGATTTTAATTATTGTAAAACAATATATCCAAATTAGAGGGAACCAAGGATCTGATAGAAATTTAATGGGGAACCGTATCTAAAATGAAACACATAAGTGGTAGGTGAATTAGGGTTTTTCCAATTTTTATCGAAATTCAAAATATAAATTTTAATCTTTTACCAACATGGCCTTTAACCCACTAATATCAATTAGGATTATTAGACCATTTTTATGTTCAAACTAGAATACACCTATATGTATTTTAGATAAAAAGAAAATATGGAACATTACATTTTTTAATGTTCAATCACTATTATGAACCGGAATCTATCCTCAAATATTGGAGAGACATTAACCTTATAAATATTTTCAAAGAAAAAACCCTCAAATTTACCACTAATTCTCTATGAAAAAAACCTAAATTCATAAAATTATTTTGTAGAAATCTATCAACTCATAACTCGAACAATTAGTCCTGAAAAAAGTTTCATTGAGATTTATATTGAAAAAAACTTTCAGAATATATCTTTTTCATTACACAAACTGAAACTATATAATTATTCTTTCTTTATACATGAATCCCATTATAGGTATGTTTCCACACATATTATCCATGACTAAATTTATGTACAAGTTTAATTTCAAAATTCCAGATATTTCATATTCTTAGATTTCTATAAGATTGAATCACATCCACAAAGGATCGTTAGCTTCAAATTATTCTTCTGAAAAACTAGTTTTCTGTTTCCTATTTTTTCATTATATCATCCTCATTACTCAAGAGAAATTCCTAGTCCTAATATTCTAGTGTAATAAATTTTTCATTGGTGTGATATTTTTTTTTCTCGGCTAACACATGACACACATACAACTACAACAACTATTAAGCATTTTTTTTTATTTTGGTCTTTCTTAATATACAATTATTATCATGTGGCTAAAATAAATTCATCTTTTAATTTAAAATAACCATAAATATATTAGTGAAATTATATTATAACAACCATCATAAAGAAATATAATAAAATAACTACACATTTATTTCAATGATATTTATTGTTCATATTTAAAAAAATTCCTTTTAAAACTAAATTTCACCACATTAAAACCATGTTATTAAGAATACCATTTTTCTATTAAAAAATCATTTTATCTTAGAAAAATTGAACAAACTCTTGTATTTTATAGTTGTCTTGTGTAATTGTTTATTCCCAAAATACCAAACAAGAACCCACAAATATTATTCCTTTCAGGCTATAAAAAAGAAATTCCAGCAAGAGCAGTTTGGATCATCTAATCCATTACACATTGAGAGATTTAAAAATAACCAATATAAATTCATTATAAATCTGTAAATATTAGTTATAAACATTTATATAAACTATGTATCTAATTATAATAAAATTACAAACAAATATATGATATTTTTTCCATTTAAGACTAGAAAAATCAACAATACAATTTTTTTCATTTGTATATTTAGACAAGCCTATAATTCCTCTATTTCAAAGGTGGGTAAATTACATTCCTTCAATATAGAATTATTTTCCAATAAATTAGGGATAAGGCTCATCGAATTACTCACTCATTTGTTTATAATGATTTAAACTCTAATGTACTAGTTTAGCATCTACTCAACATTAACAAGATTATGGTTGAAATCCAATGAACATAACTTTTTTATTAATCTATGAAATAATCTAGTAAACATTAACAAACTCGTGTTTAAATCATTAAATATTTAGTTATTTTTAAATACATGAATAATATCTCAATAATCATCAAATTTAAAATGTCATTTTGATCAAAAAAGGTTTAGTTTCAAATATTATATTTTGGAACATATTAAATAATAGAATGATGATCTCTTATCAAGACCCTTAATATAAATCAGGAATAATGGATTAACTAAGAAAAATGATATTTAAAACATTAAATAAGAACCTTAGTTTCATCAGATAAAATTTTAATCATAATAATTAAATTTAGGATACTAATAATTTACAATTTTAAAAATCCCTTATTGTTCTTCTACTTACAGTGACATTCTTCTAAAAACATGAAGTACAGATTCAAAAAACATTCATGAATAAATCAAAAAATTGTTTAGGTGTTTTTATGTTTATAAATTTATATAATATCTATTGAATCAACCTAAATCAATTCTTTTTATACATTCTAAATTTTTTATAGCTCAGTTTTTAGTTTGTAGAAATGATATTTTTAATTATCCATCAGTACATAGAAGGGGATAATCCTTACTATCTAATAAATCATCCCTATATATAATAGAGTACAATATTATGTATCCAGTTGATGTTTACATAGAAAACAATCATTCATGAACTATATAGATGATGTTCATGTAGAATAATTTATCCTTCAAAACTATCTAGTTCATATGTAGATAGAGCATGTTAATAATACACAACACAGAATGATTTTCATGGTGATACCAGGATATCAAAATATTGTTCTTAAATGATGATTACACAGATCAAGGCTATTACATTTTTTCTCTAAAATGCACTATATGATGTATATGGAGGCCAAAGATGATCCTTTAAATAATATATTTAATCATTTTGATAAACAGTTTTAAATTATACACTTCTTCAAATCATTTACCAACCACTCCAAATGTCTTCAGACATATCCATTGTTCTCAATAATCATATAAGTTTAAGACAACTCATTACTCATTAACCTTATTATGTTGTACTATATCACCCTAGTATTTTAAAAATACTGTTTTTCAAATGAATTTACTCGTTTTGATACTTTTCAGAACCCGTAACAATGAGTTTTGAATTCTTTACACACAACACTTTTTTTAAACGAATGATGAAATATTATTGAAATATTATTGTAGGATATATATCTAATAATTATTTGAATGAAGGACAGGATTAAAATAAACTAAATTATAAAAAATATTTGGTTAACACATGTATATAAATTCTTTTTTGACCATTTAAATAAAAATTAATTTAATGGAAACCTTCTTATAGAAAACGTTTTTTATAAAAAGAACAAGTTTTTAATAGAGAAATTTAAAAATATTTTCCAGGAAAATTATTTATATTAAATTATTGTATAATAAATTCCATCCTCAATTAAACATTCCCCTAATTATTTTTATAGAAAATTGTTAAGAATAAATCCAATTTTGGGCTTAAAACTGTATTTTTCAAATACACTGTTTTGCCGACAATTACGATGTTACTTTTTTGACACATTAAGAATATTTCTTATAAAAATAATATTATTTTATTAATAATCCTTTCAAAATATTCTTAGGGTTAGTTTTTTATAATTTTATAAAATGTTTAATTTTTTGGTGAATATTGAGAATACCAACATTAAACCGAATAATATTTTTTTTTAAATTGTTTATAAATATAGAGAATATTTTAAATTTTATTAAATTAAAATTATTAAAATTATATATTAATTAATACATTTTAGGTAACATTAATTATTTTCATATTGAATTGTGAAATAAATACTTTATAATCATTTGAACATTTTCTCCCCGAAAAGCTGTTTTCTCGTCACCTCTTTGGGATTAATTTTAAATTTAAATTTCCCCATTTTTTTAAGGCAATGTCATGGTCAACGACCAAGAAAAAAATTATTACAATAAAGGGAGAGATTACAGAAGTTTTAAAGAGGTAATTTTATTACAATCTTGAGTAAGGAGTTGTTGGAGGTCATCTGACAACTCATTAAACCACGTAATGTCCTAGTGAATCCCCTTGTGGGCAAGAGCATATGCCATCGTATTAGCATCATGACAGGAATGAGTGGAAATATATCTGATTTCCAGAAGTGAGTTCCAGTAGATCATACAACTTTCATTAAGAGGCCAAGAGAGGTGGACATCCCCTTTACAAATAGATTGAACAATGGTGGTGGAGTCACATTCGATCCAAATATTATTCCAGCCTTTATATTTGACAAATTGGATGGCATGGATGAGAGCCATCATCTCAGCTTCAAGGGAGGAAGTGAACCCACAACTTCCATGGAAACAACCATGTATATAAGGCCCCAACCATAAACATTACTTAATCTTGAGTTATTATAAGAATACACATTGATGATCATTTCTGGTTTAGAGTTTTAGAGAATTAGATCATAAATCATGCATTACATTGCACATTTAAACAAGATTGTTACATAAATGACAATATTCAATTTTCCCATCAATGGAAATATATTTAAAATAAAACATGGATTGTTTCTTGACACTTCCTTGACACTATCATCACATCATGTAATTTTCCCTTGACCTGTGAAAAACATTTGAAAAACCTGGGATGAGAATAAAAATCTCAGTAAAGGATATAAAAATACAGAATCAAAACATTAGTTCATGTATATATATGAATCAATGAAATCATACATTACACATAAAACATAAACACTTTATCATACCTCATGAAATCATAAGATTCATGAGTAACTCATAGAAATCATAAGACAAAAACGTAACCTGAGGCATTTATAACATTCTTACATAGGGAGTAACCCTCATGGTTATATTTGGAATACACATCACGGTATATTCAATAAAATCTCATCAGATAAACCATAGCGTTTATCCCCATTGCATTACCCAATGCACTGGAGATCTATATCGGGATCACCCGCCCTTAGTTTGTCACAGAACCACCCGTCTTCATATGCATAAAGGAAACATAACATTTCTACTTTTCAATAATAAGATATAAAAAAGACATTGATATAATCCAAAAATTATCAAAACCATTTTCAATACCAAAATTAAAACATGGTATTTATTTTTCATTTTAAAAAAGTTATGGCTTGTAGTGGAAGCCAAAACTCAAATAATGGTCACGGTGGTGGAGAAGTCGTTGTTGCCTCATACGTAAGACAAAAACATTCCGTTTTTTGTTTAGTAAAACGATTCATATAAAAAGATTCCTTTCGAATAAAAGTAAATTTCAAAGGGGTTTATACACCATATAAAAAAAGGTTTTGTATAAAACAAAATATGCCTCAATGAAAGGAGATTGAGACGAAGTCCCTTACCTCGTATCCGATTTGACTTGATCATTCTTTAATCTCCTGAATAATAAACTAGAGTTAATTTATACATTCTTAAGAATATTTTTCAAGTTTATTATCCCTTTTATATCACTAATTTCCATGTTATAAACATTATGTAATCATTTATGTTAATAACGGTCATTTTGTCGATCTTTAGTACTTGAGTCAAAAATAAACTTCTTATAATTACAAGTTATTCATGTGGTAAAATATCCATTATTTCCGGAATTATATTCATTATGTAGATATCATATATAGAATATATATCTAGTATATACATGAATTTATAATATTACATAACATTAAGGGGTAAGAAATGAAATGCATCGTTCATGGAGATGGTAAGCCGTATATACGCATGAACGCTACTTTCATTTATATTTTACATTTAATGGAATGGAACCATAATTATATAAAGTTAAATTATAATTACAATATAATATTATATATAATATTATTAACTCAATCCATTACACGTTCCACATATGGCATTAACGATTCAAATCACTTTTATGGGGTGGTAGTCCACACTTCCAAAAAATGAAATTATCACATTTATCCATAATGCAAACCATAAAGGTATTCTATAAATGAAAAATATAGAAGCATATGGAAAACATAAACCTAATATCTAACATATATAAATATAGTGACATCTTAATGGCCGCCTTGAAAGGTGTTAAAAGATGATTGAACAATCATCGTTTCGTGAGGCAGTAATTCGCCATCCACATAAACAGTATGTTCTTTATCCATAAGACGGAGGTGTGTAAGTGTAGCTCTAATCCTTCTCATAAAACATCCTAGTATATTGAAGATACGGGTTTTGTTACAAAAGAAAGGAATAAAATATTTTAGTGGGTTGGAGAAGTAAAATAAAATAAAAGAACATTAGAGAAGACTTTACCTTTAAATTGGGTAACTCCCTTTGGTATGAACCGAAAGGGTTTCTTGAAGAGATTTCTACCAAAGGCAAGGATTGTAGGATGAAGAGATTTGTGTGGAGAGATAAACTGTGCAGAGTATGGATGATCCAATGTCTTGAGAGGTGTGGGTATAGTGGTAGATGTTGGGGCCTTTTATAAGAGGGTGGAGGGGCACACTTGGAAAGTCAAGAAATGTTACTTTATTTTAAAATGAGTTTTGGATTTTAAAGATCCCACAATGATATATTTTACGGATTAGGTGATAAGGGCTCTAAATCTACCCATCAAATAGGTTATTGACAAATGAATGTCTTATAATTTACATTATCTTATCATTTTATTTAAATCGTTCATTAATGAGGTAATCGATGCATCATCATGGTGTCAAAAATAAATTAATTTATTTAAAGTCTAAAAATTATAAAAAAACTGTGAAGTAGGAAATATTTTTAGATTTCCAATAACTATTTATAGTCTCAGATATTGTTTACATATACAAAACTAAAATTGTTTTACTTAGGTGTAACATAATATTGTGATATTCTCCTTTCTTTAAAAATAAAATTATAAAATGTCACTATCCCCCAAAAGTTATTCCATGGGGTACCTAAGTTTGGAACAAGGAATTCCATGGTTGACCATGACACAACCAGTAGTATTAGGACATATTTTGGGGTCATTTTATATTATTATGATATTATTTTATTACCCTTAACAACCAGATTACTAATTAATCACGATAATTAAAGATAATTACCGTCATTACTATTCATAATGTCCAAAAACAAAAGTGTATTAATCACATAATTTGGACCATCGTATTCCAAATATGGAATCCATTTTACCAAATTCCAAATACAAAAATGGAAGTAATTAATTTAAAAAATAATTCCCGTTGTCAAAACCAATAGCGGGGTTTTTGAAACAATATCTATGAAACTTTTTGCACTTGTTTATGCCAAATTCCAAAGTGAAATTAATTCTAAGGACCACCATTGGATTAAATGGTAAAAATATATTCTAATTACACTTTAAAACCAATTAAAACAATAATCTAACTATATAATTAAATTAGATGAAAATGTTATTTTGAAGTAAAATGCAGTATTTTTTATTATTCATTATAAAATGGACATTGTAAGAAAAATACCAAAAATTTATCCAAGGTAAATTTCAATGTACCAATTCTAAAGAATATGTTTATTTTGACAAATAGAGCTTATAAAATTGTCAATAGTTAAATTTAAAATTGTTTTTCTATCAAAAGGCTGTAAAACAATCTTTTAAAAATATCATAGTTTTTTATGACTATGATTGGAATTATTCTCATTTTAAGCCTCTAAAACACTATCTAATTCATAAATAGAAATAGATAAGAAAATATATTATTCATTAATTAAATGGGATGTTACATCCTTCCCCCCTTTAGAAAATCGTGTCCCCGCAATTTATATACTTATCGAATAAGTGGGGGTATTTATCCCTCATTGAATTTTCAGATTCCCATGTTGCCTATTCAATCATGTGGTTTTTTCACAAAACCTTTACTTGATGAATAAACTTATTCCGCAATACATTCTCCATGTGTTCAAAACTCTAGACCGGTTGTTCCTCATAAGATAGATTCTCTTCTAGCTGAACTACCTCTAGACTTAAAACATGAGATGGATCTTGCATGTACTTCCTTGACATTGAAACAAGAAAAACATTGTGTACCTGAGATAAACTCGGCAGTAAAGCCACTCGGAATGAAACTAATCCAACACTCTCTAAAATTTCATATGGTCTAATGAAACTTGGGCTCAGATATCCTTTCCTACCAAATCCCATCACACTCTTCCATGGTGAAACTTAGAGGAAGAAATGATCACCTACCTCAAAAGAGAGATCCTTATTCTTGTTGTCTGGATAACTTTCCTGCCTGCTCTAAGATGTTCTCATGTATTTCTGTATCAGCTGAACTTTTTCTACCAACTCATCTACCAATTCTGGTCCCATCAACTTCCTTTCACCTACATCATCCCAAAAAGCTGGAGTTCGACACTACTTCCCTTATAATGCCTCAAATGGTGTCGTTTGTATACTAGAATATAAACTGTTATTATAATAAAAATCAACCAAAGAAAATAGTTGTTCCCAAATTCCCTAATAATCCATCAAACTAGCACGTAGCATATCCTCCAAAGTCTGAATTGTTCGTTCTGACTACCCATCTGATTGAGGTTGAAAAGCTGAACTAAAATTTAATTTAGTACCCAACGACTTCTGAAGGCCTTTCAAAAAGTTAGATGTAAACCTAGAATCATGATCATATACAATGTAGAGGGATACTCCATATAACTTGAATATATCTTTAAGATACAAAGGACAATGTAGATCTCGGGAAAACGTATCTCCTATAGCAAGGAAATGATCAGATTTTGTCCAATGATCAACAATATCCTAGATTGCATTTTTACATCGAGGTGTCTTCGGCAATCCCACAACGAAGTCCATTGATATATTTTCTAATTTCCACTCTGGCACTGGTAAAGGCTGAACCATCCCTTTCGGTAACTATTTCTCTACTTTATCATGTTGACAAGTAAAACACTTCATATTAAAATCATCAATGTCTCTTTTTATTCTGTCCCACCAGTAATAATCCCAAAGATATCTATACATCTTATTACTGCGAGGATAAACTGAAAACAGAGAACTATGAGTCTAAAATAACAACTCTCTCGTTAACTGTGAATGATAGGGCATGTACAATCTCCTCCCAAATATCAAAACACAATAATTATCAATATTGAATTCAAACAAATTACCCTTTGAACCAGCTCTACCTTTTTCTGCAACTCACTGTATTGCTTCGGTGCTTGCTTAATTTTATCTGATAGAGAATATTTCACTGATACCTGAAACAAAAAATAAGAACAACCTATACCAACAACTTCCATGCCAATGATCATAAATTCCTAAACCAAATTATCACATTCCAAAAGTAACATTGTTAATGAAGCATTACTTTTTCAACTCAAAGCATCAGCCACTTTATTTGCTTTTCCCGGATAGTAATGAATTGTACAGTCATAAACCTGGATAAATTCTAGCCATATCCTATGTATCATGTTCAATTCTTTCAATGTGAATAAATACTTTAAAATTTTGTGATCAGTATATATTTCACACTTTACACCTTACAAATGATGCTTCCAAAATTTTAAAGCGAAAACAACATCAGCAAATTCAAAATCATGTGTAGGGTAATTTACCTAATGAGTTTTCAACTGAAACGAATCATAATCAAATTCCTGATCTTTCTTCATTAAGATTCAACCAATTCCTTTTAATGAAGCATCACAGTAGATAACAAACTCCCCTTGCCTGGATGGTAGTGCCGAAATTGGAGCATTAACCAATCTTCTTTTCAATTCCTGAAAACAATAATCACATTATTTTTTCCAGATGAACATAACACCATCCTGAGTTAGCTTAGTCATTGGACTAGATAATCATAATTTTTTTTAAAAATCTTTCTGTAATAGATTGACAAACCATGAAAACTACGAATATCGGTTACATTTGTGGGTCTTGGCCATTCTTCAAAAACCTTTGTTTTTGCAGGATCAACAGTAAACCCAAGTTTAGAAACAATGTGACCAAGGAAATAAATATGTTACAACCAAAACTCAAACATTCTAAATTTCTAATACAATTTATTTTCTTTTCAGTTTTGCAAAATAACCCGTAATTTTCATTCATGGTCCTATTTAATTTTATAAAACACCAAAATATCATCAATGAAAACAACCACAAACTTATCCAAGAACTCATAAAAAATTATATTCATAAGGTCCATGAATACAGTAGGTGCATTGGCTTGAACAAAAGTCATAACTACAAATTCATAGTGGCCATATCTTGTACGGAACGCGGTCTTCGGAATATATGCTTCCTTTACCTTCAACTGATGGTACCCTGATCTCAGTTCAATCTTTGAAAAATACTGCGCTCCTTGGATCTGATCAAACAAATCATCGATACGAGGAAAAGGATATTTGTTCTTAAGAGTAATGTTATTCAAGGAACTATAATCAATGAAGAGTCTCATTGAACCATCTTTCTTTTTAGCAAATATGATAGTATCACCCCATGGTGATGTGCTAGGTCGATTGAATCCTTTCTCTAATAAATCATGAAATTTATCCTTCAACACTAAAATTTCAATTTTATCCATTCAATAAGGGGGTTTTGGAATTGTCTTAGCATCAGGAACTATGTCAACAGTAAATTCAACTTCCCGCTAAAGTATTATTCTAGGAAACACATTAGAAAAAACATCAGAATACTCATTTACCACTAGCACATCATTAATATGAACAGTTCCTTTGATTTCAACAATATGTGTAAGGTTACATTCATTTCCATCTTTTACATGTTTCTCAGCCTCTTGATATGTTATCAGCAGTAAGGGTTCATTCTTGTACAAAAACGGAATTTCGTTCTGATAAGAAACTTCTTTAGCTCTATAATCAATCTTATCATGGTAAAAAGAGGTCTAATCCATACCCATGATAACATCAAACTCTACTAGAGTTAAAACAACATGGTTTTCAAGTAGGTGCTTTCCACAGATATGGATAGAAGGATTCTTATAAATTCTTTTGGCCTCAACATTTCCCCCATGTGTTTTTTACTTAATGTTTGGGAGTCATTTCATGAGATGGAATTCCTAATTTTCTAGAAATTTTTTTAGATATGAAAGAATGTGTAAACACTAAATCAAACATCATACTCTCATAATCTGATAAAACAAACAAACTACCTAATACCACTTCATTTGATGGCCCAACATCAACTGAAGTTGTTGCAAATTATTTCACCACCCCTTTCTACTTGTAGACTGACTACATCCCATCATTCGAGCACTTTGTCGAAAATTCATTTTCATAATGACTAATCTCATTGCACATGAAACATTTCACTAACTGTAAATCAAATTTGGTCTTACCATCACCCTGATCTTTTCCAGTGCATTCCTGAGCCTTACGTCCCATCATACCACATCGATAGCACTTTCTAGAATTCAAATGTCATTCCCCAGCATGCTTTTTACCACATTTATCAAAAACTGAAAACATAGTTTTCTTACCATAAGACCTTTTTGATGAATTTTTCCCTTTCTCCTGCCACCTTGATATCTTCTTCTGTTGGCTGTCATAGAACACTTAATCATCGACAAACTCCATTTACACCTTCTCAGAACATCAAACAAGCTTTTCATAACTATTGAAATCATGAGAAGCTAATGAACTTTGATATGGTGGCATTAATACTGAGTAAACACGATTTATTTTACTATCAAGGTCTCTGATAAAATTTGGAGCATACCTTGCCAATCGAGAGAACCTTTCATCATAAGTAGCCACTGAGTCGTCCTCTTTCATCAATTCCAAAAAAAAATTTCCATCCTATGTTGAACATCCTTAGGAAAATATTTCTTGAGAAGCATACCTTTGAATTCATCCCAGTCAAGTGCATCAATCTCATTAGCATCTCTAATATTTTTAACCATCGACCACCACTGATCATCTTCACCCTCCAAACAGTAAATATCAAGACTAAACTTTGGATTGTATGAACATCCCATGACATTGAAAATCTTCTCCAGTTATTTAATCCACCCTTTAGCTAGCACATGATTAGATGATCCTCTGAATGATGGGGGATGTTTCCTCATGAAATGTTCCCCCACTGACATGTTCCTTTGCGGTTGATCTGGTTGATCTCGTGTATGGATACCACCACCATTTATTTCTTGGGTCAACTGCGCCATTGCTGCAAAAAACTATTCAGTTCCAATTTCGACTATCTTAGGATGCTGATTCCAAAGGTCATTTCCTTCAGTATGTCTTCCTAACACAGATTCCTTGTTTCCTCTGGGGAAAACCATTCTGAACAATCATTTCTTAGATGAAGCAACATGGTGATCTTCAAATCCTATATCATATTCAGTTTTACAATAAAAAATATTTTTGGATTAACATTTAATAGAATTCCAACTCCTATAATTTTCTGAACCGACCTTTGATAACAACTATAAGGCCCTAGCCTTAAAAAGTACTTAATCTATAGTTATTACAAGAATACACAGTAAGGACCTTTTCCAGATTAGGGTTTTAGAGAATTAGATCATAAATCATGCATTACATTCCACATTTAAAGAAGGTGGTTACATAAATGACCGTAGTCATTTTTCCCATCAAAGTAAATATATTTAAAATAAAACATGGATACTTTCTTGACACTTCCTCGACATTATAATCACATCATGTATTTTTCCCTTGAACTAAGAAAAAAATTTCAAAAACGTGGGATGAGCATAAAAAGCTCAGTAAGGGATATAAAAATACAGAATCAAATCATTAGTCCATGTATACATAAGAATCAATGAAATCATAATTTACTCATAAAACATGACCACTTTATCATACCTCATGGAATCATAAGATTCATGAATAGCTCATAGAAATCATAATACATAAAGGTAACTTGAGGCATTCATGACATTCTTACGTAGGGAGTAACCCTCATGGTTACGTTTGTAATACCCATCATAGTACATTCCCTAAATATCTTCAGAGAAACCTTAGAGTTTAACCCATTTGTGTTACCCAATGCATTGGAGTGCTATATCGGGCTTTCCTGTCCTTAGTTTATCACTGCACCACTGGTATTCATAAACAATTCACAAGAACAATAACTAAATCACATCACATAAAAGATGCATAAAAGAAAACATAACATTTCCACATTTCAATGAAAATATATAAAAAACACATTGATATAATCAAAACAGTATCAAAACCATTTTCAATACATAAATTAAAACATGGTATTTATTTTTCATTTAAAAAAATGTTATGGCTTGTAGAGGAAGCCGAAACTCAAATAATGGTCACGGCCATGGAGAAGTCATTATCTCTGCATGCGTAAGATAAAAACATTCCATTTTGTCATTTAGTAAAAGGCTTCATATAAAAATATTCCTTTTTAATAAAATGATAATTCCAAGGGGTTTATACACCGTATAAAATAAAGTTGGCTATAAAACCAAAAATTTCTCAATGAATGGAGATTGAGACGAAGACCCTTACCTCGTGTCTGATTTGACTAGATCGTTTTTTAATCTCATAAATAATAAACTAGAGTTAATTTAAACTTTCTTAAGATCCCTTTTAATGTGTATTATTCCTTTTATATCACTTATTTCCATGTTATAAACATTATGATATCATTTAAGTTAATAACCATCGTTTTGTCGATCTTTTGTATTTGAGTCCAAAATAACCATCTTTTAATTACATGTTATTCATATGGTAAAATATCCATTATATCCAGATTTATATTCATGTTTTAGATATCATATATATCATATACATCCAGTATATACATGAATTTATAATAGTACATAATATTTAGAGATAAGAATTGAAATTCACCGTTCATGGAGACGGTAAGTCGTACGTATGCATGAATGCTGCTTTAATTTCTATTTCATATTTAATGGAATTGAATCATAATGATAAAAAGTTACATTATAATTCCAGTATAATATCACATATAATATTATTAACTCTATCCTTTACACATCCCATATATGGCATTAACGATTCAAATAACTTTGATGGTGCGGTAGTCCGCACTTCTAAAAAATGAAATTATCGCGTTTCTCCATAATAGGAACCGTAAAGGTATGCCATAAATGAGAAATACAGAAGTATAAGGAAAAAATAAACATAATATATATAATATATAAATATAGTGACATCTTAATGGACACCTTGAAAGGTGTTATTATAAGATTGAACAATTATCGTTTCGTGAGGCAGTAATTCACCATCCACAGAAATAATATGTTCTTTAACCATTAGACGGAGGTGTGTGAAAGTGTAGCTCTAATATATCTTATAAAAACATCCTAGTATATTTAATATACTAGTTTTGTTACAAAATAAAGGAATAAAAATAGTTCAGGGGGGTAGAGAAGAAAAATAAAACAAAAGAACATTATAGAAGACTTTACCATTAAATCGGTTAACTCCCCTTGGTTTGAACCAAAAGGGTTTCTTGAAGAAATTTCTACCTAGGGTAAGGCTTTTAAGATGAATAGAGGGATGTGGAGAGATAAAATGAGCAATGTTTGGCCGATCCAATTTCTTGAGAGGAGTGGGTAAGGTGGTAGATGTGGGGGCCTTTTTTAATAGGGAGGAGGGGCACTCTTGGAAAGTCATGAAATGATAATTTAATTTAAAATGAGTTTCGGATTTTAAAGTACCTACAATGATATATTTCGAGTATAAGTTGATAGATTTTCTAAATCCACCCATCCAATAGGTTTTTGACAAGTGTAAGTCTTATATTTTACATTATATTTTCATTATATTTAAATCGCTCATTAATGAGGTAATCGCTGCGTCATCATGGTGTCATAAATAAATTAATGTATTTAATTTCTAAAAATTATAAAAAAATACTATGATGTATGAAATATTATGAGATTTGCAATGAATATTTATAATCTAAGAGATCATTTACATAGACAAAACTAAAATTGTTTTACTTAGGTGTTAAATACTTTTGTGATATTCTCCTTTCTTTAAAGATAAAATGATAAAGTGTCACTATCACACAAAAGAGATTCCATGGGGTCCCTATATATGGAACAAGGCATCACAGGGTCAGACATGACACAACCAGTAGAATTAGGACACATGTTGCGGTCAATTTATGTTATTATGATATTATTTTATTACCCTTAACAACCCAATTACTAATTAATCACTATAATTAAAGATAATTACCGTCGTTACTATTCATAATGTCCAAAAACTAAAGTTTCTAATTACATAATTTTGACCATCTTGTAAAAAATATGGGATCCATCTTACCAAATTCCAAACATAGAAATTGCAGTAATTAATTTAAAAAATAATTCCCATTGTCAAAACAAATAGTGGGTTTTTTTGAAACAATATCTAGGAAAAGATTGGCACTTGTTTATGCACAACTCCAAAGTGAAATTAATTATAATGACCAACATAGGATTAAATAGTAAAAATATATTCTAATTAAACTTTAAAACCAACTAAAAAGATAATCTAAATATAAATTTAAAATAGACGAAAACATAGTTTTGAAGTAAAATGCAGTATTGTTCACTGTTCATTAAAAAATGAACATTGTTAGAAAAATACCAAAAATTTATCCAAGTTAAATTTTAATTTCCCAGTACTAAAGAATTAGTTTATTTTGAAAAATAGGGCAAATAAAATTGTAAATAGTTAGATTTAAAAATGGTTTTCCATCAAAAAGCGGTAAAACAATCTTTTAAAAATATTAGAGTATTCTATGCCTAAGATTGGATTTATTTTAATCTTGAGCCTCTAAAACACTTTCTAATTCATAAATAGACATAGATAAAAAATCTATTATTCATTACGTACTTGGGATGTTACAATTGTAGTGACCAGTGGAGTCTCTGAAGACTGCCCCACAACCCACATGGCCTCGATTTCCTTTAGAAGCCCAATCCACATTGATCTTGATCTATCCAAGAAGCGGGGCTTGTCAGATGACTTCAAGAAAACGTTTTGGCTGAGGAAATATGCCTTCAATATACAGAGTCCATAGAATCATAACGTCGCTGATCGTGTTGTCACAATTGGATTTCAGGATCGAGGCATCATCTTTAATAGCAATCAGGATTCTCGAGTGACCTGCAATGAGAATGGGCGAGTGATTATTGTGAATAGTGGAATTTCTATCTTACCATATAATGTGTAGAAGCTCCTCCAAGACAGATAAGAAATGTTTTTTGATTTTTGGCCAGAATTTAATCTCCACAAAATTCTTTAGCTAAAAATTAAATAATTATTGAATATTTTAAATCATAATAAAATAAATTATCAAATATGGTCAACCTAAATATAGAAAAAAATATTAGTGAAAAGTAAAAGAATAATTGTTGCAGATAAGTTAAAAACTAGTTTACTCAGGGTTTATTTGAAAAGAGTAAGGGTTAAAATTACATAAAAATTAATAAAACATATTATATGGGAATAGTTATACCCCAAAATGTTTGATTCTCTAGAATACTCCATTTTATACCACTTTAATAATAAAATAGTGGGAACACAATTTTCTTTTCAACACATTAAAAGTTTTCCACTCAAAAGACTTATAAAAGAACACCCCATATCTAGTCTACAGTACAACATAAATACATTTTTGATAACACCTTAACTACCCAAATTACATTAATAAATCCATTATATCATTTTATAAAACATAGTTTGGTCATAAATCCAACCTAGGAAGGTATTATGTGAAAAAATAAAGAGGATACCTATAGAAGAGGTAACGTTCTTCAACGAGGGGTTTAATGTATTATTTCACCCTCATCCATAAATTCTTATTAAAAAATACTGTCAAAAAATGGAATTATATTAGATATAATAAAATTATTTTTTGGTAATTACCAAATACCTTATCCACTTCCTTCAAATGGGATATGAAAAAATCATTCTTGTCTTCATAATATTACCACTTCATGAACCGATGACATTCATTTTTACATCACCACATATCATTGATACATAGGATTATTGATATAATGTGTATATATATGATTTTTGTAACACAATTAAACATATAATTTATTTATATTATATTTTAATTGTTTAAATCATATTACATAAGTGAAATTATAACGTCGCACGTGTGTATGTTGAACTACCACCTCATGATGTGATTTGATTAGTATTTTCATAACAATTTACATGGGAGATAACATGGATAAAGATAAAAAATATATGTTATATAAATTAAAATACTATTATATTAACAAAATATATATCATTCAGAAATGATAATATATCATTTTCATTCTTACCTTTTTCACTCACTAAATAATGATAATGTCATTTGTGTACATGTAAACTATCTCCATCATAAATAAATATGACTCAATATTTTTATAATAACACCACATAGTTTATATGTCTATGTATATTTAAATAAATATTTTTATTTTATGAAAAATTTGGAAATATAAAATATTACTTATATTTGTTCCATAATGATTGATGAGGAAATGTAATCATTACTCATGTGTACGTACAAACTGGCATGTCACTGATCGTAACGTACATAATTTCAAAAAATCATATTTCATGATTGGTATTAAAGTTATAGTTTAATTATAAATATTAGAATTATATCATGACAATTATTCTTAATATTATATAACTATGACACAACTAAGGGGACCAAAAATAAAAAATATAAACACATAAAAAATAAAGAGGTTATTATGAAAAATATTATTTAACAAGTAGTTGGTAATAAATTTTTAATAATTAATCATAATTTAATACTATATATTTTAATATATATAATTATGGTTTTATAATATATTTTTAATAAAATAATATTTTTTATATTGGAGGTTTGAACGTGAATGAATGAATTTGAGACTTAAGGTAAATGATTTCTTCTGTCAGATTAATTTAATGGAGATAAATAAATAATTCCCGACTACTATGTAAATAATTAACGTTAATTTATTTTTTTATTATTATCATTTAAATAATTGAGATTTTAATATATAGTTTATGATGTATTTTCCATTATTCTTATGGTTAAAATGTTACCAATGTGATGATGGGTTATTAGATCAATTTACCTTCATTGTGACAAATGTTATATTATAAACCAATCATATTTTATGAGATTCCTATCAATCCCCCTTGAAATATAATGACATGAATTTATTTATTCTTGTTATTTTCAATTTTTTATTTAGTTATATTATTTCATAGTGATTACAATTCAATTTTACCAAAGTGGTAAATAATTTATATTGCAATGTCATCGTTTATCGAGACAGTTTTTTTATGTTTCTTTTGGTAATATATTATGATCCATTTGTCAATAAACTTATTAAATTTCTTAATCTATGGTTATGTTAGGATGGTAATTTTTCATTTATATTCTTCTTGTTATTTAGTAAATATTTCAATGTAATATTTTTAGGAATTTTTTTTTCTCACATCGTTCAAAAAATATTTTCCTAGAAAACCTGTTTTGATTAAAAATGTTTTTAAAATGTTATGAAATTAGATACAATGATTTAATAACTAATATTTTACAATGTATTAATTTTTTAAAAATATTTTAAAAGTATTATTCGTGGCTTTTCTAAACATTAACAATTTGAATTTTACCAAAAATGTGAAAGGAATAATTGTTTTAATTTGTATAGCTTGAATTAAATTTCCCACCATTTTTCTATTCAATTGGTCATACCATGGGGGAATCATTGTGAAACCAACTTATTTTCATTGTTTATTAAATATTCAAATGATTATTAGACTTATCTCATTTCCACTAGTTATGATATGAATAATTTTTTATTAAACCCATTTAATTTCAAGATTTATGATATGATCAATGTTTTTTGAAAACATGGAACAAATACATATGATTTTCATTATCAGACTTGTGGGACTGATATCTCCTTCCAATTTAATAGGAAAATATGGATATATCTGGAATAATTATGTTATTCATGAACCCAATTACATTTTCACAATGTTAAGTGTGATCCTGATTATATGTTCAAAATTTTATGGATGAACCTGATTACATGTTCACAGTTTTATTTATGTACCTGATTACATATTCCCAATGTTATGTGTGAACAGGATTGCATGTTCACCAAATTATATGTGTCTGTATATTTCATGTCAAATTTTTTTGTAGACTAAATAGAGAGTACTTATGTTATGTGAAGCCTGATTTCATTTCCTTAACCTAACGAGTGAACTTGTATCTATATGTACTTGATTATGATGATATAGGTTGATGTATATGAAAAATTTCATTGTATTGTGAAAATGATATGGCCTCATGTATCATGTTATTTGATTTACTTATGATCCACTTTATATGAATTTTCAATATTTATGGAATGAATCATGATTTTTGTGTATGAAATATTGTGATTTGTTTTAATAGGTTTTTATCATGTTATCTTACCATTATTATCAAGTTATTATTAAAAATCCCCCTTGCTTGCCCTTACTAAACATCTAAGAACAAATTTTAAAAATTTTACTTTCCTGAAGTTAAGAAAAATGGTTCTTGTATAGGATATATATGTATAGTGTACTAAAGGAGAAGATAATTTTGTGATATATTGAAGATCTTTTTCCAAATTATATGATTTTTTATATAATATCCAAATACATTAAAATATTAAGGACCTTAACTGTGAATTTTTGTAATGTGTTTTATATTTTTTAAAAATGTTGTAATAATTATGGATGATAATATTGGGTCTCTATTATTTGTATTAGATGAATGGATCAGTTAATATTTAGAAATTGGGATGAGAAATCATTAAAATGATCCCTAAGGATATCTCTAAGGATATGACTAGGGATTTGTCTAAGGATAACTAATATGATTAGTTGAAGTATAGGAAAATGTCCTGAAATTTTGGTAAGGGATAAATAAAGTGGTTTCTAAGAAACATATTCCATCTCTAGATTCTAAAAGTGGTTGTGTCTATCATATTGAGGTACCTTGAGGAAAAAAACATGGTCCATTGAGATGGACATGATCATCATCTGGTTCATGAAAATGGGTATTTCTGAACACCTGGTTTGAAACTCCTCATGTATATACTTTTAAAAATCATAAACTACATATGAACCACTATAAAGGATTTAAAAAAATAATGACTATCAATGACCTAAGATAATCTTAAGGTGGAATTGATTAAATAGAAGGTGTTATGGTTTACAAATATTATAATGGATTTTTTCAAGATTATATGGTTATCCACTATGATTACTGTTTCTAACAATATGGATATTGGTTTTAGTCCAAGGGGCTTACTAAAAGGAACTAGGATAACATTTAATGTTATGGAAAATTTAAGGATGTGCATCAATATGGGGACATGGAAGGAGCAAATCATATATTGGATATTCATATTCTATTATCATGGATCATGATTCATAATATACACCTTAACAGGCTCATAAATAAACAAAGAGGATTGGTATAGTGTTCTCATAGAGGTTAGGTAGTATAGAGAAAAGGGAAAAGAACATTAAAATTCATGTATGTCATGGATTTGGGAAGAATCACTTATGAAAATGTCTCAAAGGGATAAGAATATTTTTTGTGTGTAGAAAAAATAACAATAATCAAGTAATTTCTTAGATAAAATTAAATGTTCAGTTGATGTAACCTATTAGAATTATAGTCTCCCAATGGTATCATCGATTGATGAATGTTTTAAATATTAAATGTATGGAAATTATACAAATAATTGTCCTAATTGAAAATATCATGAATAGATTCAACAATGTTGTACGATTAGTGGTTTTACTGCTGATGATGAAGATACTATGAATAAAATATGAATAAAAGAAGTTATTATGAAATAATATGATGAACCCGAGTGTATGGGTTAATGATAAGGTGAAATTATTGATATATTAATTAATTAAATTAAAAAAATATGTCATTTAAATCATGAAATTCATAAAAAATATTTAGAATAAGTTTTTCATTACATATTTGAAAAAATATGATTAATGGTAGTGATGGAATAAAAAAGTGATTTAAAGCATATTTTGTTATTTTGATTAAGGGTAGATAAATCCTAATATTTAATGGATAATGAGATACTGTTGTTGGGATAATGAGATGTTGGACATGAATAAAAAACATGATATTATTGATTACCTTTGACTAATTAATTATTTTTTTTGAAAATGTTATATTTCTATCAGTGATAGTGTTTAACACCATTTTGGATTCAAGTAAAATATACAATTATCTGTGTTTTATATAATGATGGTTGGAGCAGGTTTGTTTTAAATATTGTTTTATTGTAATTCAACTTATTAACATGTTTCAATTGAATACATGAAGAAGAAATTCACTTGTATGTTTTTCAATAATCAAGAGATACCTTATTAATATGGGTGATTACTATTATGTTGATAATGAGAAAATTAATGACCTTATTTTAAAATAATTAATTTTTGAATTGTTATGTGGTAAAACATTTTTGGACTGTATTATTATAATATTTGGAATAGGTTTTATAGATTCACATATGACTACATGACATAAATATTTTTCTATATTTTATAACCAAATTTATCTTTGATTTACTAGTGATAAAAGGAATTAAATATCATTATGATGTAGATATTATTTAGTTCATGGTACATGGTCATCTATTGTAGTAACATATGAAGTATAAATTTATTATTGAATAACTAAATGATGAAATTTCACTTATGAAAAAAACTATTTGTCTAAAAGATCATATTTTATCAGTCTAGATGTAAAGAAAATCCAAACAAACAAGGAAACATATATTAAAATAATATTTTATCATTATATAACCATTTTTAATGATATATATAAATTCTTTCATTCATTTTTGTTTTATGGTTCTATGGTAAGTAATTAGATTGGGTCACCCAAATTATTGTGATTCATGATCCCTATAAATATTTATAATTATTTAAACATTTATTTAATGTTAATATATTACCTTCCAATCTATTGTATCCTATTTGGATACCTAGAATGTGTTATTCTAGTTGACATTTCCATATCACATTATATTTTTTAAATGGAGGATTCATGATTATGTTTTATGATTGGGGGTTCTAAAAAGTAATATTCAAATGATAAGCCTTTAATTTCAAACCCAAATTTAAATGGGGAAATTCATATTATGGTATATAATATAAAAACACTTAGTTTAAATGAATCATGACATATTATTAAAAACTTATTATATGATAGGTATCACCAAGCCTATAAAATGACTAGTATAAATTATATTAACTAAATTATGAACATATATAGTTTCCAAATGTATATAAATTCTTTGATGACAATTTATTAAAAAAATATATAATGAAAATGTTTTTCTGAAAAAAAAATATTTTTTAGGAAAATACAAACGTATTATAATAAAAAAATAAAATACTGATTTTAGTGAATTATTTAAATGATATATATATATATTACTCTTATTATTTACTAATTGAAATATTTAAAATTCATCTTCTGATTTTTCTAAATAAGATATAACAAAAAGTCTATTTTTATGAGCAAAAAACTTTTTAACAAAAAATGTTTGGATCCTCTTTCGTACAGATTTTTTAAAATATAAATCTTTTAAATTATATAAAATTTAATCTAAAACATAAAAATCTTGTTTGAAATCATAAAAAACCTTTCTTAGGTAAAATTGTTGATAAATATTTAAAATTATATATTTGTTATAAATAGTTATATATTCATAATTTTATCTGCACAATTCCTTTTCATTTTAATTTTTTTAAATGTTAAATTTTATTTCAAAATGGGTTTAATGTAAAACTAGTTCATTATTTTATAAATTAATACAATTAAGGTCATTTTTTCTTTTTAAAATTTAGTTTTGATACAAAAACATTATGACAATTTGAACAATTTCTCTTTGGAAACACATATTCTCATCGTGTCAATGGGATTTACTTTATATTACAATTTTCCATATATTATGAATTTAATATGGATATATGTATTAGATAAATTGAATGAGATTAATACATATTTTATTTTTAGTAAAAGTTAATTTTTTCCAAAATTAATAGGGAAAATAGTGGAAATTATTTACAATAGTTAACATAATAATGTGTCTGCATAGAGGTTAAACAAAAATGATAAGGGATAAAATAACATAAAAATATTACTAAAATATATTTTATAATGATATATCAACTCTATAACGTATACTTATCTTTAATAATCCATTTTTAAGAATTAATTCTGGTTAATTTCGTGGTTTCACCTATTTCCTTTCAAAACATTACAAGTGTAAGAGTTAGCTCAATTACAAAAGGTCACCACCTCTCAACAACTATTCACACCATAAAAGAATATTGGTTTGCAAATTAATTCCCAAAAAAATAAAAATTACCTCCCCTCATCCTATAATCTTTATTTTATGTTTAATTCCAACCTGGAAATGTTTTTGGTGAAAAACTAATGAGGATACTTGAAGAAGATGTAACATACTTCAGTGAGTATTTTTATTTTACTTGTTCCCCAACCTCATTAAATTCATTATAAAACATGATTCTATTATAAAATTAAATTTAAATATACATAAATGTTTTTATTTTATGACCATGTCCTAACACCATCACCATATCCATAATATGTTTTACGAAATCATCAATCTTGTATATGGTGGACAACGCCACAAAAACCAATGTCATTCATTTTTTCATCACCATCACTCACATTAGGATATGATTTAGGATATAAAGAATATATATATTTTGTTTTTATAACATTATTATACATCTAGAGTCATTATATCATACATACAATTAATACTTTCAATATTATCGGGGATACGATAATGTCGCTTGTTTGTACGATGAACTACTACCTCATGAAGAGATGTGATTAGTTTTTAGCTATATATTTACATACAAGATAGTATGGATAAAATTAAAAAAATTTATGAAATTTATGAAATAATTATTCACTACATGAAATATTTTGTATTGTAAAATGATAATATGTATTTCCCATTCATACATTTTCACTCACTAAATGATGATAATGATGTTCACGTATTTTTTGACTACCACCTTCACGATGTGATGTGACTCTTCTTATTCACCACCACACCAAATAGAAAATAATTTAAATAATACTTATAGAAACATTAAGGTATTATGATAATTATGGAAATATACAATATTATATTCCATCATTCCATAATGATTGTTGAAAAATTGAAAAGTTACTTATGCATACCTCTTACTTACGTCCTAATGATCATGTAATACATCATTTTTCAGAACCATTCTTGATAATTCATTCTAAAAGTATAATAAATATATAAATATGATATATATTCCATGGTTTTTATTCGGGATATTAGGGAACAATGATTAATGTTAAACTATCAAAAATAAAAAATCAAAACATATATGAAAAACAAAGCTGTTATGACACAAAATATGATTTTAACAAGGAATGGGTGATAAACAGATAGTAAATGGTTACAATTAAATAATATATTGTATAATATCCATAATTATGGTTATATATTATATTTTAATCAAACATATATTTATTATACATAAAATTATAATGTGTACAATGGATGACTAGACGTAATATAAGGGATTTCTAGTCTCACTTTTATATCATGGGTAATTATGCCGAATTAACAATTCATTTATTTTATATGGTGTATATAGTTAACATTAATCTATTTTATCATTTTATGAGTAATATTATGTGTATTTATATATCCTTTGTATGACCTATTCTTCATGATTATTATAGATAAAATGTTACCAAATCGGTAATGGATTCTACTCTAAATTTTCCTTCTATGAGACATGTGTTATTATATGAAATTTTATTCATTTATGTGGTTTATATACAACCCATATGACATTATATCTCAATAATTTATTTATTTTTATTATAATATATTTTTAATTTTTTATTTCATGGGGACTATAATTTAATGTTAACAAAGTAGAAACACTTTTATGTTACAATGACACAAGTTATTAGGATTGATTCTGATTATGTTTCTGGTGAAGAAATTATACAATCCATTTCTCTGGAAAATTATGAATTTTTTAATTCTATCATTTTTTCCGCAGTATACATTTCCCACTTATTAATCTCCCATTATGTTCTAAATAGTTCAAAATATTGTTTCATGAAAAAACATATTTATTTCAATATTTGGTCAAAAAAAATTCTTATAAAACAATGTTTTCAAGAAATATTTACAAATATATTATAACATTATTAAAATGAATTATTAAAATAATTTTAATGAATGTTTTACATTTTAGAAATTTGTGTTAAAGAAATCTTGAGTCAATTTTAAAACAATGCCCCTTTGTCGTTAACCAAATATGAGAAAGAAAAATTTATCTTAATGTGTACAATAAGAATAAAAATTTCCCACTATCATGAACATTATCTTATTTAAGACTTATATTAAAAAAAGAATTTTTTATTTTTAATGAAAATATTTTTTTAAAAAAAGTATTTTTCAATGTGGAATATAATTTCACTCAGAATATTTTTTAATTTTTTTAAAGAATCCATTATAGGATTAAAAGATTATCTTAGATGAAAAATGTTTATAAATATTTTTATGAATTTTTAGTTTCATAATATGTTTTTCAAATAAAATTGTTCCCTCAATATATTTTCTATATTTATTTTGAAAATAATTTTCCATATAAGATGTCATATGTTGTTGTAACCTATAAATTTTTAGGGATATGATCCAATGACACTAATAATAATAATTCACTAAATAGTTTAGGTTTATAATTTATTTATGTTCATGAAACTAATTTTTAATTTTTTGGTTTTACCATAAGGAAATTATTATGAAATATAATTCTTTTCATGGGTTATGATGTGTTGAAATGATTATAAAAACAGACTCTTTTGAAAAGGATATGATATAATGAAATTTATGAAACCCATTTCATTTCATTGGATATGATATGATGAATATTTTATGATCTTTTGGATTTACTACATATAATTTTTTCTATGTGATATGTGGGACCTATATCTCTCTTCAATGAATTGGGTAAATATTGATAACATAGATGTAAATATTTTTTTTTAGACCTGATTATTGATCAAAATGTTATATGTGAACCTGATTGAATGTTAACAATGTTATGTCTGAAACTGATTACATTTTCAAAATTTTATACATGAACCCAATTACATATTCACAATGATATGTGTGAAGAATTTTACATATTCAAAGTGTTGTTCATATGCCAATATTCAATTCTATAATGTTATTTCTGGATCCGGTTCCTAGGAAAAAATATATTCATGGGCCTAATATGACTTCCATAACATAATGCCTGAACCTGTGTCTATTTATAAATTTTCAAAATATTATAAGTCAATTTATATAACGTAGTTCCTTGTTATATGAAAATATTATTCTCACATGGATCATGTTATTTGATTTACTTATGATAGTTATCTTATGAACATCCAATCATTATTATTTTACACGATATTTTGATCATTGATATGAAAGGTATGGTTTTCATAGGTTATTCTAATATTGTCTTACCATTATTATAGTATTATTCTTCTGTATATCCCATTTTACACTTACTAAAAATATTATCTCATCCTTTATTATGTTTTTCCCCTTATTATAATAATAGGTTTTATGTAGGGTATTTTTGGGATTAGTACTAAAGGGTTGATTGAAGATCCCTTTGGATAAATTCTTATTCTTTTCAGTAAACTATTTATCCTAGTGATATTTAATAATTTTTTGAAAATGTGATTTATTGAGTGAGTGGTTGAGTATTAACCCATGGAAAGTGTAGGACCATCCCATAATATTTGTTAATTAATATAATACCCTTATGTAACTAGATGGAATCATTAAAAATGCATAAAATATATATTATATGATTCCAGATATGATTATCAATTTAATAGAATTAATAAGGTTGTGAAGTACTATCAATAAAAATTTAGAATATTTTAAAGAATCCATCATGTGATGATACTCTATAGTTGTTGAAATTGTGAGAAATTTTTAGAAACCATCCAAATATTATAACATATGAATACTTCAAATTACTGTGTAGAAAAACACTCACATGAATAATTTAGAAGACTGAAGATGGACTAATGTCATCTTAAGTGGTTTGGAATTTATTTATAAAATTATTTAATTTACAAGTGTTGATAAAATTGAAAGATTGCAGAATCTTAAGGTTCAGCTATATCAAGCATAAGCATCGTCCAATGTAGTTGTGTGGAAAAATGGTATTTTTTTAGAAATGTAATCATCATCTAGGAATTTTATTAGGATCAACCCTTGTTTGAATAACCATCATTCATTGCCGCCTATGCGTCATAATCTATGTATATGGATGAACTGGATACATTGAAATGATGAATTTATCTATTTAAGAACCAAATATTATATATATGAATAATTTACATTCTATGTAAATGTAAACTATTTTAATAAACGAAACCTATTCTCCCTAGGTAAAATATTACAGACCATAAGGGTGATCCATATATGTGAATGGATCAACACTTAATGAATTTTTTTTCTTCTACAGGCTAAAAACTGAGGTTTATAAATTTTAGAATATGAATAAGAAATAATTTGTGTTTATATAATAATAGTTCAACATTTTTATGGACATAAAAACAATTAATATATTGTTTTTTCAATTTGGGAAATTTGGATAAGTTTATCTTTAATCCTAATGTATAAGATCAAAGTGGAATATGAATCTGAGAGACATTTTAATGTTTTAAATTATAATTATCACAACGAAATTTATATTAATGATAATTATATCTATTGGTGTTGAAGAAATGTTTTACTATTTTGAAAATCATGATTTTTAGTTAATCCATAATTAAATGTATATTTTAAGGGTTTTTATAAGTGATACCTTTTTATAATTAAGTTTTTTCCAAATGGGAATATTTGTATCAAAATATTTTTTGATCAAAATGGAAATTGAAATACGTCAATGAAAAATTAATTGTTATGTTATTTTAAAATATTAACAGATTTAATCATTTAATCATGATTGTGAAAAAATCATGTGGATGAGTTCCTTGATAATAGAAAAAACATCACAGGACTTAATGAATAATTCAGATGAAGTTCATTCTACGATTTCAATATAAATCTGAGTTTAAATCATTATAATCTATGTTGAGTGAGTGATTTACTAATATTATTGACTTTGATATCTGAGTTCCAGATTATAAGTAGGTATGATAATTTACTCATGAATGAAATTATAGGACATCCATATTCTGTTATATATAAAAATAATATATGAAATTTTATGAAAAAAATAATGATTTTCAAATAATATAATACCAAAAATTAATTTTTTATTAATGAATAATTAGATGAAGAGGATAATGATAATTTGATGATAGGTGTGTGTAGTTTCAAGACGAATATTTATAGGATTCTTGGTGTAGCACAAACACTATGTATAATGTGATTGAATATACCATGTATTCTATAGTTTATTTCATAAATTATTTGAGGAATATTGAAGTGGAAATTTTTAGTTGGTTTTTTTGAAAATAAGAAGAACCAAATACTATTGTGAATAAAATGATATGGTTTAAATCAAATAAGGTAAAATGAGTTAAAAATGACATAAAACATTTTTATAAACAATGTTTGAATGTTATGAAATTAATTTCACATGGAATATTTTTCATATTTCACAAAAATGATAATCGTAACCCAAGTGAATTTAATTAATTAATGATCTTCTGGTGGGTATAATAAAATTCTTTTGAGTATTTCATTTGTAGATATTGAAACTAAAAGAAGAATTTATTGTAGCTCCATGATAAAGTGAATGGATTGAGAAGTTACATAAATGTATAATTTTGAGTGGTTTCTATTGTAGAATATTTTCTCTGAGTTATCCAAGAGAAAATAGAATCTATAAATGAATAATAAATTATTGTGAAAGCTATGTAGAACTACTAAGTTCTATATAAGTAGAAAGAAGAAGTTATAAACTAAACATATGAGAAAAAATAGTTTGGTTTTGAATAAGATTAAAATTATTCATAGACTATACTAATGTGAATTAATTTTCATGGAATATGATAAAATGAGACTGTTGAGAGAGCCAAATTGAACCGATCTATAGATTTAGTTGAGAAAAATATGTGAGGTTGAAAACCTATATGTCATTACATGAATTTATCAAGTATAAGACTATGGTTTAAATTTATTCAATCCTCCAGAAATATTTAAATGATTTTTATAGATTAAATCGATATATAATGTTTCATAACGTTAAATTATTCGTCATTGAGTTGATAGAGGCCATCAATTGGTTTTAAAAAAACATGGAATTAGTGAATAGATAATTAGATTCCAAGTTAAATGTTTTAACCTTAATGATATTATGGTAGATTAATATATTGTATGTCCAATGAGAGATATTAATTTATGGTTTCAGTGAAATCCTTGTGAGTTATTTTTAATTTATTTCAAAAGAAGAATAAATATAAGAAGAAGTGTTAGTGTGATTCCATTTTGAAGAATATTTGTGGGATGAAACCCTTTTATCACAAGTTCTATATTAAAAACCCACACATGTGTAATATAGTCTAAATAGTTTCTATATAATCATGGAATAAATTTCACATGTATTGATAATAAGGTTTTCTTGAATAAAATGTGACTTGGTCATCCCAAGAACAATATTTAAAAGGATTTTAGGGAGGTTATGAACCAAGTAAAAACACATTTACCATATTTCCTGTCTTATCTAAAATGATTATTGGTGTATGATAGGTTAAACCTTTAATATAAATTCATCCTAACTAGAATAATAGGTTCAAATTCCAATGGTATAATCAATTTAAATCTATAATCATAAATTTTTATAGATTTATCCACACATTATTTTCCCTCCAATTAGGTGTACCTTCTTTGATCATGTGGCCCTAATATTTTCCAAATATATATAGTAAAAATTACTTATTATTTTTAATCATATGATTATCATATAATTTATTGAATTTATTTTAACTTTTTTCATTTTTATATTTAAAAATACTTGATTTCCTAAAATGTTCCACATCACAATGGTATCAAATTATATATGGGACACTATCCTGAGGAATATGTAATTTAATATGGAACATTGAATTTATTTTAAGGCACTAAAAACATTTAATGATTAATGAAATGTTAAAAAAATACAATTTCATGAGATTTTTAGAAATAAGGATAATAATGAATAGGTTTTCCATAGTGATGGATTGGTATTGTGTACATTTAATGTATAATATTCTAATTTTTCAATTAATGTTTGTAATGTGATATTGGTATGCTAATATGTTGATTTTAGTCTACTGGGTAATATGACAACATCACACTATGTGGAAAAATTTTATACAAATTCATACCCTTCACCAGTGGATATATATATATATAAACCCATTTTATGCTCTTAATATACTCATATATTAACCATAAAATCTGAGAAATGATATAGACATGTACATGAAATATTAATAATAGAGTTCAATTATATTTTTAATATAGGTGTGTATACATATGATGTATACCTAAATTAGTAATTTCAAATTCATGTTATGTTTATATAGATGATAAATTATTTTCTATTTATGGAATGATATTTTTGAAGATAATAAAGGTAAAACAATAATTATATATTATTTTATGAATACAACACCATCTAGAATTATTAAATTTCAATGAATTTTTTCCTTTAAATGACATTAATGAATCTTAGAAATGAGTTATCCATTTTGAAATAACCATAAAAAACTATAAATATTATTGTGAAATTAAATTTACCTCAATTTTTATTAAGAACACATATACTTCATGTATTTAAAGAGATAAATTTTATTCTTTGGAATGTTTTCCTCAATTATAGAAAGATAATGAATGATTCAAATGAATCATTTATGAGATCGAGAAAAACTATTTTCATTTATTTTCTTTAGTGGGATATAATTGATAATGTAACATCCTACACAAAATATATTTTCAATATATATATATATAAATGAAATATTACATTATTTTCTTTTAAATTTAAAGGAAAACAATCATGATGATTTAAGGTATCATACATACTCGATGGAATAGAGTATCATATATGAAATTCATCCTAAGTTATTTTTTCAAAAATATAAATGTGTTAGAATAAATATTAAAAAATTAATTGATGTGTTAAAGACTATATTGGCCCTAAATAGTTATTTGTGTAGATTATCTAAATGGGTAAATATTAGTGATTTTAATCTAATGTCTTTGAAAACCAAATTTTATCACTTCCTTCTGCATGAATTAACTCATGTTGGAAATTAAAATTCTTGAAAAAATAATATAAGGGGAACATAATTCAATTATGATACTTTTATAGGGGACTTTGGGCTAAAAAGAGTCGAAATGGTTTCATTAAAAAACATTTTTAGAGAAACCAATAATGTAATGCGTGTTAATGAAAACATTTACAACAATTATTTCACATTCATTATGCATATAATCACCCCAGAACAATAAAATTATTATTAGTGGTCCTATTTCTTATCATATTATGAATTAAAGTAAAATAAATGTGTTCAAAATGATTTCTTATTTTTAGAATAAGAGTCATTTAAAAGGATCCATTATGAATGGATATTTAGATCCAAAATGAATTGATTTCTATTAAATTTACTTCAGTGTTGTTCGAACTAGATGTAATAAAATAATGTGAAATAAAGATGAGAAATAAATGTTTATTAATCCAACTTTTACATCATTTAACCAAATATGTTTAATTCATGAATCAGATACATTAGTTACATTAACCCTTAATGAGTGAAATGTGGCACATAAAATAGTATTTATTTAGTAACAACTAAATTACATTTGTATTAAAGGAGAATAAAACCCAAAGAAAACATGGCTTATGGAAAGATACAAAAACATTTAAGGTGGTATAAAATAGTGGAGACCAAGTTGATCTCCCGTAATCAACCCCACCCCTTCTGGTTCAATTTGAAGAATACTATGAAATCAATAAACATTATTTCCTTGACCCACCACCATCAAGGATGCAAATTAGTCCGTAACATTATGACAATCACACCATATATGAGAAAGATAGAATATTATTGTTGTCAATCCACCTTCTTCATTCTCTAATAAGATAAGAAATAGACAATGGTGTAGAAATCTTACCCTCCATCAAAATGAGCATAATAATTGAATTTGTTTCAATCTGAGAAATATATATGTTTCATTGAATACACAACATGACCCCCATATTCAGGGCCTTAGATTTAGCTTGAATGGAATTACTACTCCCATAAAATGTAGAAAAGGCATGAAAAATTCTTCCTTTCCCATCACATACAACAACGCCACCCCGAATATACCCTCCAACATAAGATCCATCATAATTAATCTTAAGACACATGTTAGGAGGACACCAACTCACCCAGTTTCCTCTAATCATAAGATCTGGACAAGGAAATACCGGATAGATATACCTCAAGGGAGGGGAATCACATGAAATTTCTGAATACTAAACCAAATCAAGGAGAATATTTCTAGTTCTGATTACAACCGATCTTTTTGAGAAATGTATATCCTAAAAACGAGATTTATACCTTTCTTTCCAAATGCACCAACACCCTCCACTAAGGATCACAAATCTTCCAGGTATTTCGTGACCCAAAATATTCAGACCATGTAACCACCTTTCTAGAAAATAGTTTCCATCTATGAATGAATCTGAAACATTAGTGAATCCAAAAAAACCCATATAGGAACGCCCCAATCACTCTAAAAAAACACGTGGTTAGGATCTTCCTCTCCATGAGTACTACAATAGTGACATTTATACGCTAGGTAAATTCCCCTCTTTTTCAAAATCTCATCTATAAGAATAGATTGATTTCTAATTCTCTATACAAGGAAATTGAATTTAATGGTAACGCTCTTACACCATACCATATCATTCTAAGAATCATGTTGAGCCTGGGAAATAAAAATATTCTGAAACACTTTAGAAGAAAACATACAAGTTTTGGAGTTGTAGAAACACATCTATATGGATACGTGTTCATCTCAATAAGATTAAAAATGTTCCTTTGTTTCTCCTCAAGAACAACATTGATTAAATTGGGATAACTACAAGCTTCCCTAAAAGAAATAATTAGAACATGGCATCCTTGAAATCCAATAACAGACCCATCCCAATTTCAATTCCAAAAAGATAAATATCCCCTCCCTATAATCCAGCGTGAGTGTTGGCAAATAACAGTCAAAAAATTAAGAATTAAAGACCAGAAAGATGAAACATTTCTTCTTTCCTCCATGTCGATTTCATCTTGCAAGGCCATAATTCTACGCCAAAGAGTGCATCCCTCCACAACTTCCCAGGACAGCTTCGCATGTAAACAATGAATTGTATCCCCTAGGCTTATGATGTTAGCACCACCTTCTTGGAATGTTCTAGCCACTTTCTACCATGAGGCCTAAGGAAATTTACCCTCAAAATTAGCATCTTAAATAATGTCATCCCGAACCATATCAATAGACAAAATAACCCCCTTTGGCACATTGCACGCCGAAAGAACATGAATCGGAATTGCTGTTAACACATTGTTGATTAAGGAAATCCTTCCACTGAAAGATAAAAATAATTTCTTCCAATCTATAACATGGATCATGATTCTATTAAAAATATTATCATAGTCTCTAATTCGAATACATACTGGAGACACAAGAGAACCAAGATAGTTCAGAAGGAAATAACCTTTCTACATATTCAAAAGTCTTGAGATAGAAAGATCCTGATTGTAGCCAAATTTATTGGAAATTTAAAAACTTCTCTTCTCCATATTAATATATTTCCCACTCCATAAGCAGTATTCATCTGAAACATGAAACAGAACACCAACCCATCAATCATTAGCGTTAAGAAAAAATAGAGATTTATCTGCAAACATCAAATGAGATATCAGTGTTTGTCCCATTTTTCTATGAAACTGTAAAATATTCCCCATAGAAATGTTCTTATTGTAAATATGACTTAGAGAATACCACATGAGAATAAAAAGGGTTGGAGAAATAGGGTCCCCTTGTCTTGGACCACAAGATGTATTGAAGAAACCTTGAGATTTTCCCATATATGAAATTGACATCCAAGCTGAACTAATACAACGAAACAGAAGTTCAATAACCCATGAAGATAAACCCATACATCTATGGAATCTGATGATAAACCCCTACTCCATCCTATCATAGGATTTATTCATATCCATATTCAAATCCATATTTTACCCATGGAAGTTGAAATTAATATCACAGATCATCTCATGAGCCAACACAACCTCACCCTGAATCGGTCGACCTCAAACAAAACCCTGCTGCTCAAGAGAAACACAACAACAAAAAAAGACCACATAGGTGTATGTTAAAGATGCTAGAATGAAATTTTTACTTAAATTCACACATACTCAATGGCCTATAATAACGAATAGAAAACATATTTTTAACTTTGATTATCAAAACCAAGGTAGTAGCACCAGCGACCCTTGGAATAGGACGGCCTCAAAAGAAATCCTAAATGATGAAAATCAAATTAGTTTTGATCCCCACCCATGCCCCTCTATAGTACGCCCCTAGGAAATCATCAGGACCCAGAGATCTCTCTGGGTTAAGATTCATCATAGCCTTATAATTCTCATTCTCACCAAGGATTGTTTCCAGCATATCATTATCCAAACCAGAAATCATGTTCAGAATCTCATCAAACAACTCTGCATTCCCACTTGGATAACCATTAATCATTGAGTGGTTAGAGTCAGAAAGAAGATTTTAAAAGAAATAAATTGCCAAGGAAGCAATCACATCCCTATTAGCCGATAAGGACCCATCATCCAAAAGAATGTTCAGATTAACCCACCTATTTCTTTCCTTAATACACGCATGGAAATAGGCAGTGTTTTTATCACCATCATGAAGCCATTTAACTATAGCTCTCTCTCGGGAAGTACTCCCTTGTTTCAGAATAGACACTTTCATGACATATTTCTTACCCATAAGGTCCTCATAAAATCTATCACGACAGCTGCCTTCCAAGGAATTTTCCATATTCTTAACCTCATGTTTTAGAAATTAAAAATCTTGATCCACATAAGGAAAATATTTTTCCCATCCAGGAAGCATAGGATTTAACCATCTCAATTTATTATTGAAGAAAACACAAGGATAACCCTGAACTGCTTCCTCCCAACATTCTTTAACAAGCTGATGATAATTAGTCCTCTCCTCCAAATGATCACAGAAACGAAAATGTTCTACATAACTCTGTCTTGGAGATAAAGACACAAGGAGAGTAGAATGATCTGAGATCCCACTGACATGATGCTCAACTTTTTCATTAGTAAAACTAGAAACAACATGAAAATTGGATAAACACATATTAAGACAATTTTATGATCATGCATTTCCATTCGGATTATTACACCACGTGAAATAATCACCAGAGAAACCCATATCACTAAGACCTCTACTATCAAAAAATTTAACAAATAAACTACTATCTTCACAAGGAAAAAAACCTCGACCCTTCTACTCCTTAGGTTTCTAAATAATATTAAAGTCTTCACTAAAAATCCAAGGAATATCGTCAAAATATAAAAATCCAAATATTTCCATAAAACCTCCCTCCTCTAAGAATCACAACTCACATAAACAAAGGACACAAAAAACACATCAATGATTTTGTTAATCTTCACAGTAAGGTATTCGTCACCTTCCTTAACTAAATCAACATCCAAAACTTTTTTATAGATGTCACATATATTTATATTATCTGGTTCTTCATGTAGCCCAGAATGCATATTTATTCTAAGAGTAAACTCACCAATTCAGTATAAATTCTTCTTGTGTTGTAGAATAGAAATAACACACAACTTTTTTTCAATTTTCATGACTAAAAAATCATATTTTAATTGTGAACCCATGCCACAAGCATTACATATGATAATATGAATCATTCAAACAATCTAAGCATGGATTTGGCCCCAGGAATCATGGTCGGACTATAATGGGTATCAAAAAACTTCTTAATATGATGATGTTTTCCCTAGTAACCACTCCAGTATATGCAGACTTATTTGCCTCAACAGGAAATTCCAAAATCTGACCACCTCGATCAAAATCCCCTCTTCCATTATATAGAGGATTAATAATAACCTTCTTTGAAAAATTAGTTCCTTTGCATACACCCATGTCCCCATGAGATGATGTCTCTTATTTTTCCTCTTTAACTAACATCAATGGGTTATTATGCAAATTATTTGAATTACCCAAATCCCTATAGTCCATACCTAATTCACTTGACAACAAGGATTACAGCAAAAGATCCTGATTTATACATCTCAACGGACCAATAAATGGAAAACACCATTTGATGGAACCCTTTAAAAACATTACAATTATTACTGTGTTCAAAAAAATATCAATACTTATCATTGAAATATACAGTTTAGATGAAACCATATATGGTAAAGCAGCAAGATTAAACACAAAAACAGATTTTCCAGAAAACTCATTACAGCTATCCAAAGATAACAGATCAAGATAATAATCAAATGAATCAGCATTATACTGGCATACATATCCTGAATCACAACTAGAAACATTAGACAGAAAACCCTTATCATTCATATGATTATCCAAAACATCGACCTTTTTATCCAATTTCTGAACACACAACCCATCACACATAGATTTCATACAATTCTGAACCTAATTCCCTTGAATACACACAACAAGAACAATACCTAGGAATGATCGTATAGACGTTTCTCTGATTCCAAGAAAACGAACCCCCCACCTTCAAGGAGACCACTTCCCAAATAGGATAGGATAGATTTAATTCAACATAGTTCTTCACATTATATACATCCACTCATCCCTTGGAATCCTATTTACACACGGAAATCTCTCAAGGGAATCTCCAATAGCTTTTAAGGAAATAATTATATGCATGGTTAAAGGACGACCTGGTAAAGAAATCCACACCACAACAAAAGAATTTTCTTCTACACAATGAGAATCAAGAGACCACCGTGACTGATTCATTCTCCAACGTCCCATGTTACGGAAATAGTTACACCATGCATTTAGAAAATCCTCTTTAGAAAAAAAAGGGCAATCCAAAAGAAGATCGATGAAGAGTCAAAACATGGACTGGTGAAGAAAGACCCCAAGATTCAACAAATTTCTTACAACCCACAATCTGCAGTTTTGCTGCCCAAAATCGAACAATGAGAGTCCATCACAGACCCTCAACAACATCATCATAAACCTCCAGAGGAAACACCATAGTCATTCTAGAATCATTTCAAGAAATTTTTAAAAGAAACGGATGAATCCTTGGGGAATCATGCAACCCCAAATATGGAGATGATCCAAAAAGATCCTCTCTGAACGTTTTAAAAAAATCCAAAGCAAGAGCACCATCATCAGACCTAGGAAATTAAAATCCAGAATTGGAAGGACCAGGATCAACAGGAAGAGAAACCTCATTCGAACGAGAAGATAATGAAGCACCATAAGTAGAAAACAAACCCAGTGTGTATGGCGTGTTCTTTTCTTGTTGAAGAACTATTTTTTCATGTCGCACAAACCAATGTATTATTGAACCATGATGTGTTAGATGACTATATAAATAGAGTGAATTATATATATATATAGATATTATTTTATGAGATATTACATATATCATAAACTATAAGTATCATATTAATAAGTTAATATAATTAAATAATAATTATGAGTCAATGTTTATTAACATTAAGAATTAGTGTGTCATGGAATCGTTAAGTGTTTCCTTGTTCGTTGAAAATAATTTTATGATGATTACTATTATACAAATATTTTTCACAAACTATTTTAAATTTTAATATGCATACATATTTTATGTATATTTAAATTTCAAATGATCTTTCATTATAAATAAGAGCTATTTCATTTTGTTTTAATAGTGCGTTTCACGAATGTAAATCACTAGTTACCTATGTGGATTAATATATTGGAACCATTCATATGGTTTAAATTATAAAAATAAATTTTTTTTGTAATGTGAATTATAATAATATATTTTTATGCAATTTTATGTATAATAAACACACATATAAATATATATCATATTCTATTATATTATTGAAATTATTCATATTGGATTACTAATATCATGGTTGAGTCACTATAATGAAATGAACATGGTTTGATTGAATGATATAATAACAAAAATATATTGATTTTTTTGACATCATTCATTATCTACCAAATGATGTTGTAAATATTATGATGTCAGTGGAGATATAATAGTTTATAAAAAATATCCTTTAAAACAACAATTTTTCATCTTTATTAGTGTTATACCAATAAATATATAGGATTAAGGTAAATAATTTTAAAATCTCTAGGTCTCATTGTGAGTTTTGTGTAAAGTTGAGAGAGGGGGGAATTTACCCATTTAAAATTGTCAAAATAAATTATTATTAAACTTAAAAATTAATGTAGTTGATGTAATATATAAATAAAAATGATTTTGATAATAATTTAGACCGAAATTGTCTTACTATATACTTTAACTATATAAAATTAAGAGATAGAGGGAACCCATTATCTATAAAATTAACTAATTTTTAAGGGAGTCTCAACCCTTAGAAACAATTTTTTCAAACCCATGAAGTAAATCCGAATGCAAAATCTTTCTCACATAGAGTCATTACTCGCCACTGATTTTTCCCCTGATTCCACAAAACAAACACCAAATCATTATAAAAATAGAAAAATCCCATTACAAACCTTTTTTATATGGAATTAATACATGAATTATACCGTTTGTCGGTATTATAACCTAGAAATGAATGGTAACATAGAAAATAGAAATTAGTAAAAGCCTAAAAATCAAATAAACATGTAAATATCATTGTTTTTAGGAAACAAATATCTCTATAACAATAAAAGTAAAATTAATGTTTGAAAATTGTAATAATGTATGATCACTAAGGAATTTCATGTAGTATTTTTCAGGAAAAACATCAACTTCTATATTTTTCACAATTTTAGTAAAATAATTTTTATTCTGAGTTCTGATGATTATTTTCCAAATAATTTTTTTTCACTAAAACATCACTAATTAAACATTTGTATTTAATCAAATGTAGTATCTTTCCTAGAAAATATCCATGATATTTTCTAATTGAATACTTGTGAAAAATATTGGAAAATTATTTACATCGATATGTTTTAATCATGTGAGGAAATCTATCCAATTTATAAAAAATTTTAATATGAAGATTTTTCTTTTTCATGAATCCATAATGAGACATCAGCCCATGTGATAATCATTAAAGATTTTACAACTGCTTTCCAAATAATAATCATTCACATTGACACAATTAATAATTTCAAAATAAATAACTACTTCATTGAAAATTCTTGAAATAAAAATTTGATAAATAAAAATGTTTAAAATATAAATAGTATAAAAAAGAGAGTTTTTTTAGAAAAGTATCTCATTATGTACTATCTATTTATTACGGTAGGTCATTAATCACTTCATGTGGTTGACTATTTTTTCAACAAATAATCGACATCTATTTCAATATGAATTATATATGATTTAATATATGTTGTCAATAAGGCTTACAATGTGTTGTAAATTGGTTTTATAGTGAGTTTTTAATTTAATTAAAAATTCAGTTGATCCATTCTCATTATAGTTGATCATTAACAACAAGTCTTCTACACTAGTGGTCGTTCAATAAATTTGTGAAATTTCTTCTCATGGATGGTTCTTTTTGTTCTTACAGATTATTTCTTACAATATAGTACATCAATTAAATTTATTTTGTATGTTAAATAGTTATACAAATTCATATTGATCATATTACTTTCAATCCATAATCATTTTTTCAGTATTATGGTCCCCCGATTTTTTTCATTCTGTTAGTCATGGTTTTTAGTCACATGAATTTTGTTATTCTGGTTGTTTTGTTACACATGTGTTCGATCCATTAAATCATATGGTCAATCCAATACTCTTATTATACCACCCCAATACTAACCACCATGTCCATGACAGAGGGTCACATGAACTGATGCATTCATCCCAGTATACAGGACGATGTAGACGTGTAGTGAGGATCTAAGTTGGAAATAGGGGATACTTTAAACATAGTATCATTTCGATGAGAAAATAATTAAAAAAATATAAAAAATAATAATTAATAATTAAATCAATTTGTAATATAATAAAATACATAAATTTTATATAATAACTGATCGAATAATAATGTGGCAATTCAATGTAGAGTATAAAATAAGTATACAAATAAATGAATGAAAATATATGGGGTATTTAGGAGTCTATGCCACTCTTCAACCACATCTATGAACCTCTAAATAGTTTTTGGGTTCACATCAAATACCCTAACATGATTTCTTAATCATAAAGAATATATGTTCATTAAGATTCATATGTATGATATGATTAATAAAACCGAGTAAGACACAACCAATGAATCCTTAACTGATGCACTCATGTAACAAGAGTATTTAATCAATAAAAAATAAATATAATTGTGAAAAATAAAAATATGATTACCCTTGTTCTAAAAAATCCACAACAACCCCAACAGAATATGCATTAGCTCTATAACTAAAAGAGTGATTAAATATTATGATTAATCAAGAATTATCTTGATGTTAATAACAAAAATACATCGAATAGTGTTTTTATGAATTAGAATCCGCTATGGTACATGTATGACAGGTTCTCCAATTCCACTATGCATCGAGTGATAGTGCTACATTCACAAACTAGGCATTGGGTAATAAGATCCATGGAATCCACTAGAGATCGAGTCTAACATAATACAACCCTAAGGAATCTTCTTTTACCCAACATATTATTAGGGCTACATTCTAAATCACTGAAATTCATGCGCACCTTCCCTTAAGGGACATACATTTCATGACATCCCACATGATTTGGGAGAAAATAATAATATATTTAAAGGACCGCATAACAGGGTGGAACAAAAAGGAAATCAGAGACTATCATCATGACTAAAATTATCAATATACAAAATGTTTCATCGACATATAACAAGAATAAACAATATATTTACATTCTTATGAAAACATTCTTTTAATAATAAATCCTCTAAAAATTAGAGAGATGTTCATTCCACACATTTAAACATGAATAATGTATTATATTTTTCATATAATGTTTCACAAATCTATAATATGGGAATTTATTGGATTATCAACCATAAAAGTTCATCAAAAAATAAATTTTTCTAGGGCTCAACAATTTTAGAAATACAAATATTGCATGAAGATTTGTAGTATTAAATTGATTAATTATGTTATTAATTTAATTTTTCCATCAACCGTATATTAGTTTATGAGAGTTTATGTTGTCAAAAACATTTTACCTAAGGTAAAAAATAAAAATATTTTAATTCCTTGTTTTGTGGAATTTTAAAACATTGAAACATGTTGATGGTGTGATCCAGGTAAAAATGATAATAAAAAATGGGTTTTAAAATATTCCTCAAAAAGGATGTTGTGAAAGAGTAATAAGGTTTTACACTTTTTAACATCTATGTTTAATGTAAGGGTAAGGACTTACCCTTTTACCCAATTTGTATACTCTAGGTTTCCCTTACGTAACCCTCGGCATATCTATGTGAATCTTATATGGAATAAGAAATACCTTAACACAACTAATCTTTACTATTATATATAATTTATTAAAAAATTATCATTTCCCAGTGTAATGTAACCCTTAATAACATTTATAAAACATGGAATACCAAAACACAATGTATGTGGATCAGTTACATTGCATTTTGAAATCCTTCCTTTCATTTACAAAGGGCTATAATTACCCTTACCTACCCTTTAAAAATATTTTTTACCATTATACTACACTCTGGTTACTATTATATAGTTAAATAATACCCCTTCATTGAACCTTATATATACTTATATGTTTAATATATATTTGGCATTATTCATATACACCATATATAAATAGGTTGTTACCTTTGTTCATTTGCTGGAAAACTCCCTGTCCCTTATGTAGGGACTCTTAAACCCATACAATACCCTTAAAAACTAGGGTTACCTTTAAAAACATGAAAATAGTAATTTCCCTTGAAAACAACATAAATCCTTATTTAAGTGTCATTTTATCTGTTAAAATTGATTTTCACATAAATATTTTTAAAAATTATAAATAAATGATGGTTGTATGATCAATTACAAATGGTAAAATCAAAATCTCCCCATTTAATGACTTATTCCTCCAAGAAGTATCTCTTGTGGTCATGCATGAATATTGTCGGCCACTAAGTTCAATCACCAAACATCCACTCCCATGTCTCCTCCTAGATCCATCAATGATTTTCCCAAACCCAAAAATGTGGTATAATTTTTCCTTGAAGAATCTTTTATTCTTTTATAAAATACCCACCAGATTTAAATAATAACCTATACCTATATCCAATGACCACATATTCTAAAACATGGTTAAGAATTTGAATGTACCTATAGAGTTGTGACAATTGAAACCCATTATACATACCATAGTAGAAAGATGGAAGATCGTGACCCTATGATAATGTCCCATGATGATAAGTGATAAGAAATGGTTTTATAAAATGTTTTTCCAAGTCCAGCTTCCTCAATGTTGATTCACATATTGAGGTAATAATCTCATGAAAACCTGATTGACAACAATGAAATCTACTGTCCATATCATGCAATCTACAAATTTTATTTTCAATATCTGAGAAGTGAGAATCCTCTTCTAAATTTGACACACTCTTGGATAGGATTGTTGAAACCAACTTTGCCACAAAACCACTTCATCACCGACATCATGATAATAAATTAGTGAATGACAGTGATTATCGTAATGAGACTCTAGAGGTTCCATATAAATAGATGTCCAATAACAGTTCTTTATAAATGAACACAAAAAGGATAGTTGAAAATCCCATGATCCACTAATGTCCATGATACAATCTTATAGAATATCCATCCAGATTCATATCATCTACTCTGACTATCACTTAATTTGTGTATGGAACACACTTCTTAATATCATCTGAGTCCTAAGAGATTAATATAAAACCTTTCAATAAATCCTTGTGAATTTTTTATAATTATCATTAAATATTATCATAGATACTTCATTTATGCATATTATCTAATATTTATATATCATTATCATCTCCTCTGCTGAGCGAGACACTATGATTAGTTAGAAGTGGGTATCTTTTAGCAACATATTGATAATCACCATGAAAACTTCTTGATTCCTATGATACATGGGTTACACCATCACAATTTCAATAATTATGTGCTTTCACTTCCTCATGTGAATCAGAATTCATTGGAAAAAACCACCAAGTAGTTGGTGTTCATACTTTACCCTCAACTTGATATGGCATTATCAAACCCAACTAATGATGTCCCTCTTCACCCTATGACACTAAATATTTTCTAATATTTTGTTTCAACTTTTTCACAATATTATTTACCACACATATATAGGTATTGATGTCCATAATAAAATAATTTATTATGGATTTAGGGATTACTATCCTCCCATATAGATGGATCACACCATAATCATCCAATGACCTCTCAGGTATTGGGTCACCTCCATCTAGTTGTTCCTACTTCAAAAAAATCAAGGTCTAACTATTTTCATGAATTTAAACGACATACTATAAAAGATGTTATAACTAGTGGAGAACATGTTAGTGATCCATTATCCACAAAATTATTTATCTCCAAGTAATACAATATGCACATCAAAAATAGCATCTCTTCTAAAGGTTGATCACCCACCTCCCTATCAACATGCATGATATAAAGAAAAATATCCACAAGAATATTAAATTTCCATCGTGTAGTAGGCATCATAATTTAAAATTTCTGAATATACAATACCATGAACATCCTCCATGATTTTAGGTCTTCTATGTGAGGATATAATAGAGGATCTTCCGGTCGGTGTATATAATTATCCTATCCCCAAATAGATAGTGTCCCCAACAATTCAGGGAATGAAAAATGATAACTCACTCAATATAATGAGTAGATTATTGTTTGTAATGTTTTCATTGTTGAAAATACCCATACTAAAATAATTTATCCCTCCCAGTCAATACTACCCCAAAACCAACAGCTGATTTATTATATAATAAAATATATCAGATCCTAGGGTTTCGAAGAATTAGTACTATAGTTGTATTTATACTCCTATTTATATCACGAAATAAATCTTCACACTATTCCTACCACTATAAATGTACTCAATTATTTTTCAAAACAGTAACTGGTTCTCATAATTAGGAGATGTACTTGATTAAATGATGATTGTTTTTGGATAATCACAAAAATATGCTCATCTCAAACATGTTTCTGGGAAGTGTCTAGCACATCACTACCACCACATTATCATGGTCCATAAATATAACTTTCTCAGACACTACATTACCTTTTGACATCATCTCTAGAATCCTTATGTTACACTTGATAGGACGACGTAGCACCGATGTTCCCGATGCAAAGTCAGGGATATCTCTAGATGTCTGGTATGATGCTCTACTATTAGCAAGTATATATTTACTTTTTAAATTTAAAATATAATTATTTAGTTCTAGTAAGGGTGACAAATAATTTTCATAAGATCCATAAACAAATCTATCATGTTGGTCAAATGAATAAATATCACTAGTTACTTATACAACCCATACATTCTCTAAAACACCATCTTTATAATGTTCTCCACCCTCACCTGTATTTGTTGATTTTAACACCTGATCCTTAGAAGCCAAGAGTTGATTCCTTTTATCATTACATTTGTATAAGATACATTTCATCACATATAATTGGAAAAAAGATTTTATTTGTATTATTAAACTAGATACTTATTTTAAATTAACATTAATTTTTAAATCATAAAAAATACAAAAAAAAACATTGAGTCTTAAATTATCCCCCCATTCTATAACCTTCCAAATCATTCAAAGTATAATTCATCAAATCATATAAAAAATATGAATGTGGTTAGTTTGGATACTTAGTAAGGGTATACATATTGAAAAATATATAATGAATAATCATAAACAATTATTTCAAGGTGATGATCTAAAAACGTGAAATTAAATCACTTACATGAGCATAATATGGTATGAATGAAGGATGACCAATTAATTAAATAATAACAAAAGAATGAATATGAACTATTTGTATTATTTATAAAATTAATCAAATGTAATGTTAATGAATAATCTATCAAATAATGAATGCCTGATGTGGGACATCATAGTCATATCATTAAACATTCTCTCAAGACATCATATGTAATCGAGTATAGAATTTGCCCAAACTGAAACCATATTGTCTCATTAGATATAATGATTCATTAAGGGGAAATATAGGTCCCTTCCAGACACATACCATTCCCTTTTAATTTCCCTTGTGATAAGGGTGAATCATATTCGACAAAAACATTCTTATGAAAAAAATGCACACAAAATTGGAATAATTTACCCGTATGTCATGGATACTATCAGAAAAAAACATCCAATGTCAAAAAAAATCATTATATATACATAGAAATAAGTTAAATGATATCATAAGATATCAATATCAATTAAATATATGATTATATCATCAGTTTTGTTTTAGATTTAAATAATCTTATAAAATCATTGACAATAATGAGGAAAAACTCTTACTAAACCCATATAAAAATCAATTTTGTATAAAAATACAATTTTATTTTAATAGTAACCATTTTGAATACCAAATATTCAACAAAAAAAGAATATGGTTGTTATTTTAGGATAATATATTATCATTCAATGGAAGATAATAGACATAAAATTTACATTAATTTTTTTTAAATAAATATAAATAAATACATAAAATATTATCATGAATAATGATATGGAGAAACAGATTGTATAATTTAAACATTAACATTCAAGGTTCCCCCACCACATTGAACAATTAAATACAAAAATGAATTAAAAAAAGTATATGGATATAAAAATATCATAATATTTATAACAGCTGTCATAAAAAACATTCATGGTAATTATATACACCAGAGACAATATATAAGTGGTGTATTAGACATGTTTCCTATAGAAATAAAAGAGAGACAAAATCCTATTACCTTAGTTTCAATTTCCACAGTACATCTGCAAAACAATTTTATAGTATTATTAAACATATTACTAAATTATAATGTAATAATATTATTATTTATAATATCATATATGATCCCCTAATAATATTTTCAACTTTTTTATTAATAATATTTTACTCGTTTTACAATTTTTGGTGTTTATTTACTTGTTTTCTCATGATTGTTATGTATTGAATGTCTTGGTTCTCTTGAATATGATATATAAAATACATCTCCAGAATAAAAATAATGTCATAAATATCATACTTTATCATTAAATACATTTTTATAATAAATATGTGATTTTGGATATGGATAACAAGTTTCATCACATTGTGGAGATAGTAGGTCGTTTGTATGTATGAGTGATGGTATCATTCCATTATTGGTGAAACAGTAATTAGTTGGATGTTATATTAATTATAAATATAAATTAACAAGTCATATTTATTATTAATACCATTTATATACATAATTTTACCCATCCAAAGAATGTTGTGGTGAAGAAAAAATATCCCCCTAACGTGGAGACTATAAGCCATATATAAGCACAAAAGATTCATTTATTTTTCATAGGATGGATAAAAGCTGGGAAATGGTTATACCATAATCATAATTAACAATTAGAATATATATTATAATGTATATGTTATATTATTATGGAAACAACTCATTAAAATGAAGTACAAAAATAAACTAACATGAATGAGTTAGTAAAACAATTATCTCTTATTTGATGGATGTCAATTAAATATCTTCTCAAGGTATTTTGATTTCGTTCATTTTGGAAGACTAGTACCCCCCATAACATCTATAATTATTTTTTCAGGATAATTTGATATGTTTTGGTTGAGATATAATGCAAAATGTATAGTGAAAAATGTAAGGTGGATGTTCCCGTTTATAATTGATGTGAGGAGCTCTTTTGGAAACACTCAAAATATGAAATAAATATATATTAATTATCTATTCCAAAAGTATAAAAATTTATTGATTTATAATATAATATTTCTATGGGAATAATTATTCTTATATGATTATATTTGGACTTGTATATTTATAGTTTTTACACATATCATTTTCTAATAACCCTTATTTAAACCAATTTAATCTTACTGTGACACCATGTTGTTCTACTCTTTGACGGTTATTATATTTACTAAAAGATTCCAAAAAAACCATAAATAATCCATGGATGAAAGTTTTAACTTTATCTTAATTATTTTTATTAATTTTATATTTTTATGAATTTGAAATTATGTAAAAAGATAATATTTATTTTTAAATATCATTTGTTTCAATTTTGACACCATTGATTGCATGATTTGTTTTTTAAAATATCAACTTGAAATCCTTAAAAAATAACTATTAACACATAAATAATATGTATAGGTCATCAAAAAACTCATGTATTATAATAACTATATTAAATTATATATTTTTTAAAAATTTTAATAACATTTATTTGATATTTCCATTAATTAAACAATTATAGCATCATCATTATGAAAGACATTATTTTAATTATTTCTTCACTAAAATTTAAAACAAAATTATCCTAAATAATATAAAAGCTTTACCTTTCAAATGAAAATTTATTTCCAATGTTTTTTTCTGAATAAAATTATATAAAAAATGTAACACTTATTAAGAACATGAGTATTACATATTTGACATTCCATAGAATAATATACTAAAAAAGATATAATGTCATCCTAGTGGTTCCAATATGCCATTAAATCGACGCAAGTATAATTTATGTCGACCATAAATCATCCAATAGTATTAATAAATGTTTTAGTGTAATTATTTAATACTTATAATATTATATTACCCTTACTAATATGAATTACCACGAACAGTGTTAATTAAAAATATTTCTAAAATCACATGTTAAATTTTCAAAATATAAAAGGTAAATATTTAATAAAATATAATCATATGATTCCAAATTTGGAATATTATTTCCAAATTTGAAAACTGATATTTGGATATGATTATTTTAAAATTAATCTAATTGAAATAATGAGAAAATGTGATTTTAAATTAAAAACATTCGAATTTTGGAAATTTTTTTATATCTAGATTAAATTTAAAAATGATTAAAATGACCAAAATTTTATTAAATAATAAAATATTTATCTAATTTTAGTTTAAAACCAAATAATACTTTATCTTATCACAATAAATTAAGTATATGAAAAATATATCTCAAAATAAAATGCAATATTTATTTCAATATTTATCAAATGTGATACTTTTTAGAAGAATACAAAAAAAATAATCCTAATTAAAATTTGATTTTAAAAAAAATTAATATCTTTAATTTTTTCAAATAAATTTATAAATGTTTCAAAAAAAATATTTAAAAAATTAATTCCATCATATGGTGAAAAAACAAACTATAGAAAAATATATCCTTTTAGGGAAAAAATTTTGTGAATTTTTTCATAATCTATCAAACATGTTGGAAAAAATTAGTTTTTATAATATATAAATTATATAATTCACAAATATTTATCAATTATAGGGATTAATTTAATTTTTTATCATAATGTACCACTGAGAGCCAAAAAAATAATTTTTCATAAAAAAACACATCTTGTTTATTAAATTTATTGGTTTTTTAATTTACAATTAATTTGTTATCAATGAAAGCATTTTAAAAAATTTGTAAAAAATATATTCATAATTTATGTAATCCTATTCACAACATCTATCATAATGAATAGTGTTAAAATAAAAATATTTAATATTATATCATTTTTCATTTAAGATTGGTGTTGCATGAAACATATCATATAAATGAAATTGAATTTATGTTAGAATGAAAATTTGCTAAAATATTTTTTTGTTAAATTCTCCATCCTTTAATTAATTACATCATCATAATTTGAAATTGTACATTAAAAAGAAATGAATGATTCTTGATAACCCATTGTGTGAATCCCACAAAAAAATTGGTCTAATAAAACATCATCATTATAAGAGAGAAAAGGAAATGATGTGGTTACCAAAAAATTAGGTTTTAGATTCAGATTAAATTAGTGTAAAGTGAAAAGTAGGACATTGAAGATAAATAGAACCATCATGTTTCAATGGATAGTGTTAGGTAACATGGTCATCAGAATATCTACCATCCCAAAATCATAAATCTGTAATGTGTTAAAGAGGCCATTGATTCCATGTTATGAAAATAAAATAAATAGGGTCTTATTTACAAATTCTATTTCTATTGTTTAGTGATTATTTTACTCTCCAGGTAAGAACCTCATAACATAATCTTACATGATCTCATTCATTATTATAAAAAATATCCAATCCTTTGGTTTTTTTTCAATCAATTTTAATGTCAAATATTATGCCAAAAAATGGGTATTCATATTGATTTTTTTAAACTAGAGGAAATTTAATGAGTTATATTATCGACCAGTCCATCCTTCAATAATTAAATATTTATCAAAAACAAAATTTGTAGCACATATAATCAAATATGAAATTCTTTAACCTTGAAAAATAATATCCAATGTTCTACTAAATCCATTCCAACCTTAATTCTATTACAAAATACATCTTTCCAAATTTACCTTCAAAAAACGTATCAAAAGTTTCCAATTTTTTCATAATATTAGATTCCCCAGAAAACATATAATAAAGATTTCATTCACATACCAAATATTTGATCACCTAAAAGACCTTAACGAAAAATTTCATACTTACAATTTTATATAATTTATTTACTATTGTAAAATCCTTATATATATCTTGATTCTTTTATCCTTATACACATTGATGAAAGAATACATGATCCGAAAACATATGAACATAAATCATTATACATCATTCTTAAACCATTATAAATTATTCATAATAATTTTCTCTAATGTTTATTTTCTTATAATTTGTCCTCTATATTCTCTTCATCTTCAGCAATATAACTATTAATTGTATAATATTCCAAATTCAGAGTATTGACCCATATCCAAAGAACTATGTGAGGAACAATAGTCAAATTCATATTTTCCTGAAGAATCATTCATAGGATATATAAAACGTAAAACATTTTTAAATATAACATTCTATAGTTTTACCCTAGGATATCCATGATATAACCAAATATATGGAATGATATCATATACTTAGACTTATTCTCAATGGTATTCATCAGGTTATGTTTTATAATCTATTATTCCAAAAATATAGTTCCCAATATTTCTACTAAACTCATTCAAATACCATATATAATACTCTAACAATAAAAACCGAGAGTCAGTGCCATATTTAATTAAATTGGCATAAGATACAAAAGATCAAATCCTAACTGGCCAAATTGTTTTGTAATCTTGGTAAACAATAAACATATTTTAAATTCATATTAAATTTTAAACCATAATATAGAAAAATTAATCATTTCATACATTATCCCTTTTTCATGTAACCCTCTAAATAATTTGTAATATAATTTTTAGAATAATGTTTAAAATTGAGTCATATGAAAGGGGTGAGCTCAGATTCTCAGTATGGGCCCACATATAGGAGAACCAAATTTGAATAATCATAGACTATTATTTAATGGTGACAAACTAAAACCCAATTCATTTATTCAATAATGTGAGTTTAATATGGTAGGAATGAAATATGATCAAAATATTCCATAATGACATGAGAGTTATTCTTAAACACGAATATTCTACTAGTTAAACAATGAAATGGAATATTAATATCCAATCTCAAAATTGGGGGAATACATGTCATGTGAAATCATAAACATACCGGAAAAGATTCTGCCAAGTCAAAATATATAATTGTACAATACATTACACAAACCCTAATGTTTTTTTGTAATGATACCAACTAATTCCTAAATGATATATAGAGGTCCCCAAACAACACATACGATTTCCAATACATTACAGTTATGAAAGTGTGAAACATAATCCACATAAGAATTCTTATTAAAAACTCAAATATGAATTCTGAGTAAATTTAAAATAAATTATAAATGATATAAAAATAAAACATTCCTAGTTAAAGTAGATCATAAAAAATTAAATTAAATATGTTTAATTATATTATAATACATCAACCTCATGTAATTATAAGAATCAACAACTTTTGTTGTCAAAGATGAACACTGTCTAATAAAATCAACGAATCATATTTATAAAAACTCTTATTAAATCCATATGAAACTATATTTATTAGAAAAATACCCTATTATTTTGAAATTAACCAAATTTAATACAAAATATAAAAAAATAATAGAATATGGTTTTTTTGTAAAATAAGTATGGTTTCAAATGAAGCAAAAAATTCCTTGTCATTGTGTATGTTAAGGACAAAACATTCCATTTTTCTTTTGTCATAATTTTCTGTATAAAACACAAAAAGATATTCATTTTGAAATTAAATGATTGAAACTAAGATTATACATATAATTTCCTTTATTATCCTATTACATAATTATAAATAAATATGAAAAATATTATCAAGAATATTGACCTGTAGAAAAGGATTTCAAAATTAAATATTTAAACATTCATGGTGTTATATACCACTTTCCGAATTTAAATCATAAGTCCCATGAAAGAAAAAAAATAAATTGATATTAAAATAACATAATCATAATAATAATACTAATAAAAATACATTCATGGGAAAAATATCCACTATATAAATGATAAAAATAGTTTATAAGTCATGTTCCCAACATAAATAAATGTGATTCAAAAATATTCTTACCATTGGTATGATTTACTCAGTATGTCTCCAAATCTATTTTAAATGAGTTTTAAACATTTTATTAAATTATAATAGAAACCTAGTAATATTATTAATACCATATATTATCCCTTTATAATATATTACCACATTTTTATTAGTAATATTTTATTTAGATTTTTGTTTTAGGTGTTAATTACTAGATTTTCTCATTACATTTTGGTATTGAATGGATGAGTTCTCTTGACTAGTATATATATATATATATATATAAACAATAGAATAATAATAATGTCATAAATATCATATAAAATAATTAAATACAATTTTAAAATCATTTTAAAAATCGTTATAGGGATAATGAATATCATCTTGTTGTTGAGATGGTAAAAAGTACGTACGCACGAGCGATGGTATTCTTCCATTATTGTTGTAGGGGTAAGGAATTGGATGGTAAATTGATTATTCATAATAAATGTCTTGTAATATTATTTTTTATATCCATTATATACATCATTATACCCATATAAATAATGGAATGATGAAATATATGTTACGCCATAGTGTTAAGACGGTATGTCTAACATAAGAACATGTGGTTCATTCTCTCTTCATTGGATGGATAAACTGAGGAAAATTGATGTACCATTTTAATAATAAAACCTATAAATACATATGATACTATATTTGTTACTTTATTATGGAAACAACATGTGAATAGTATGTTGAATATAAAATGAAAATGAATGAGTTGGTAAAACAAGTACCTATAATTTTATGGGTTCTTTCACATCTCCCCTCAATGGGTTTAGATTTGGGGTTTTGGAAGATTGTAACCTCAAAAACATGTTTGAGGATGTTGGGAGGATAAATTAAGAGTTTTTGAGATCTAAGGCTTAATGTGGTGTTAGGAAGTGATGGAGGAGGTTCCTTTTTATAATTGAGTTGAGGGTCTCTCTTAGAAGCATTAAATATATTAAATTAATATACATTGAATTTCAATTTTGTATGGAAAAAAGTTAGATATTTAAATTTAAGATGATTATGGTTCTAAATAATCAAAAATAAATATTTTTATATAATTTTTGATCTCACTATTACCCTTATAATTTCTTTTAATGCTTATTTTATCCCATTAACTCTTACCATGACCAGATGTGTTTTTTCAATTTGAGGGTTAACATAGATACTATTAATGTCCAAAAAACATTTTATGAGTAATGGATACAATTTCATAAAAAATACCCCATTATGATGGATGGATTTTTTATTATTTAATAAAATATTATTTATTTCAAAATATAATTTATGTAAATTTAGAATCAATTCATTAGTTGACTTTTTAAAAATATCATAAAGACATGATAACATTGAATAAATAAATAAATACATAATATGTATAGGTAATCTAGGAAATTCATGTATTACATTAATTATATCATATTTTATTTATATTAATATTTTTATAACATTTATTTCATATGTACATTATTTAAACAATTACTACATCAATGTGGTATAAGACTTTTATATAATTATATAATCTCCAAAAATTAATAATGAATTATCACGATCAAGATAATAAGTTTATCATTCAGATTACTATTTATATTCTGATTTATAATCTAAATAACCATATTTAAAAAATGTATGAATTACTAAAAACATGAGTTTGACATATTTGATATTCATTAGATTAAAAAACTATAAAAAAATATTTTCAATATAGCTCGAATTGTACATAAAATCAACCCAAGGACGATGTTTTACGAAAATAAATCATAAAATTAAATTTTTAAAAGTTTTAGGGTAATTTTATTGCACTGCTAATAACATTTTTACGCTTAATTACACAATTTACCATTAAACATGGTTATTTTAATAAATATTAATGTTATTATTTATAGTTTCCAAAATTAAAAGGAGCCTATTAAATAAATTTATACTGTAAATTTAAGAATATGGAATCAATTTTTCAATATTAAAAACATATAGTTGGCGAAAATTAATTTCAAAACAATCTCATTGAGAGAATGAGGAAACTTGTTTTTACAGTTAATAGTCAAACAGATTGGAATGATTTTATATAAAATATCATTTTTAAATGATTACAATAACCTAAATTAGATTTAATGAAAAAATAATTATTGAATTATACTTTAAAACAAATAAAAAATATTACTTAACAATAAAAATTATTTAGATGAAAAAGTTGTTTTCAATAAAGAGGCAATGTTTTCACTTTTCGTCAAAACAAAAAAAATTTATGAAAAATACTAAAAATAAAACCTAATTAATCATTGAAATTAATAATAAAATGAATTTTAATTATTTTTTCAATAATAACTGATTAATTTTTCAAAAAATGATTTAAAATATGAGCGCCATCAATATGTGGAATATTCCTTTAAACAAATATTACCTTTTATCCATAAAATTGGTTTTATTCATTTCTTAAATATATAAAACATATTAAATAAATTTTAAAAACATTTTATTAAATATATAATACATATATTTAATTATTATCTTTACATTATAGTAATTTAGTTAATTTATTATGATAAAATACCATTGTGGGGAAAAAAATTGTTTAATAAAAACAGCTCCCTTATATTCGATATGTTTTTATTTTCATTTATAATTAATTTTTTTCAATGAAATAATATTATAAGGATGTGTAAACTATTTTTTTTGTAATTTATTTATTCTTATTATTACCATCAAACATATAGGATAGTGTTAAAATAATTATAATTAGTATTATCTTGTAGTTCGTTTAAGCTAAGTGTTGTGTGAAACATATACTATCAATGAAATTGAATTTATTTAATAAGAGTGATACCATAAAATATTGGTGTGTTATAATGATATCATTATCAACGATCATTATTATAGAACCGTCAGGTTATCTATAACTGATCTGATTGATAATCTTTCATGGGAAATGGATATATACTCATCACAGTCACCTGGTTTAACTTATGTTAATCAATATAGAGTTGAAGAATACCATCCACCTATTAGGTTAACAACCATGGTTCTCCCCCAAGTGGATTAATTGGTCGGATAATTTCACTCTACTTCAAGTCATCAAGCTTTAACAAGAGCTCCATTATCCCATCTACCTCCATATGATAAGGGGGTATCGAAATTGTATACAAACTCCTATGGAGATCTATACCAAATAAGACCACTTTATCATGAGTAATTTCCATAAATTCATCTAAAAAGATATCATGAAAGTGATATATGACAAGATAAAAATTGATAGAGTTTCCATTGATCTTTCCATAATGTCCAATACTATCATATGGGCTATGACAATCCTTAGTTTAAACTAGTTTGGTATATCTCTAACTTCTCCCAATTCACATTCCTTAATCATCATGTACCTCTATCCCTTAAGATAAGTTAAAGATACCCATATCCTAATGAAAAAAATGAACTCATCGAATAGATTTAGCTAGTCTATGAAAATAATCACATCAAATCTCATCATCTATAGTATCATGAAATACCATGTATTTCAATATCAAGTGATGAGCATAAGACACTCTAGGAATTACTGAATATGGTTATATTTTATTCAAATTTTTCCAATTAGGGATTGTAACATACATTATATCTTAACCAATAATTCTATTCAAGCAACCACTCATAAAAATATTCATGTAATAGAAAATTTAGAAACAGTTATGTTTTTATCTAGACATGATGATAATTTAGATTCTCTACTATGTAAAGTATTCCAACAATGTTTCCAAGACATCCCTAAACATCATTAGGTCCTTACTTCCAGGAAAGGATAAATAATTAATTATTTTAATATATTGAAATATTCAACCATATTTAAGGTCTCTTATAACTTTGATAGGTGCTAATTTAGTATATTTAGGATGAAGCATACATTCTCAGTAATCAAAAAATAATGAATTCGGGCATGATAAAATGTACTAGCTTACTCATCTGGTGTTATGAAAAAATCATCCAACCATGTGGGATAATTACATATTGTTTCCCATGTAGTCCCATTGGACCATATCAAAGAGATGTCTCCTATAATTAGAATTAAACATTATTCAATAGGATAAACTATTAATCAATATATGGGATCACACAAGTTTCTTCATAGAGTCTACCCATAAACCATGTTATAAACCTCCAACGATTAACCACTGTCAAATACCTACATGTCAGTCCCATTAATATATATACAAGCATGGTCGAAATCATAGGTTCTACTTATTAATTTAGGCAGAAATGTATCATAACTAAACAAAAATAGATAAATAAAAAAATAGGGAATACAAGTCTGTCATTAACAGATAGAACAATTCAAAGAATTAAAATTAATAATTAGAATGTATCATAATAACACATATATAAAGATTGTGATTATTCAATTATTGTAATGATGCATTAATACACCATAAATATCAAAAAACTATAACAACAATCCTGTCAATGGAAACTCAATAGCCTATGACACATGTGTTGTGAAGGCACATTGAAAATCCCTTACTACGGTCCCGTGAATATGTATTATTTATAATGTGTACTAGGTTATATCTAAATGAAAATAGAAAAATGGTTCCCTAATACCATTTTGTAACACCCATGCATGAACCCCTGGGTCCTTGTAGGAGGGTCATATGTCCATAGTTATGAAACCCTTTATTCTAGAGGCTTTCAAATAGTAGTGGTGGTCTATGACCACTAAATTGGAGACTCCGAACATGTTAAAATTGTATATATAAATCAAAAAAAATATCCAATATAATAATTAATTGTAGAAACCATGTGGAATCTATCCATTGAGATACATGTCATATAATAATAGAATGACACCCAAAGTGGAAGGAAAAACTATAGGTTATAAGCAGTAGATAAATAAATATAATAAATACTAAGGGGGTCCTCTACAGTTCATCTAAGTCATCCATTGGATCTATTCCAATATTCTAGGCCATCAACCATGAGACCCATTCCCTTACAGAAATCCCTAATCAGGATGTTTTTATGTGCATCGAGATGCCCGTACAAGTTTTGAGTAATAAACCCCAATAGGATTCCATTGATGATCTATTGACCATTTCAATCTTGTTATATTATTATTCAATAAATAATCAATAAATTTGTATGAAATACAACAATTCAAAACTGAGCACCAGTGTGCCAGTTAATCCACATCATTACTCAACCGTACTTGATTCAGATCAATGTTGTAAACAATATCCAATTATTATGAGTAATCTATAAAATTTATGTGTCTAATAAACATACAACTTATAATAATTTGTATAAATGACTAATCACTAATTGGGAATTTTGTGATTCATTTTTGTGGAATTCACTAGGCCTGGAGGGATCATGCCCCACATCTTCTACTAGGCATCGTTTAACACACACCTGGGCATCCTCAATGCATCGAGTGTATCCCAAAACATCTGTTAGCCTTCTGTGTATCCATATCTTCTTCATAGTTCCATCATATCCACCACCAAAATCCATGTGAACTCCACAACTAATGGAATAACATGTCATGATGGTCCACCTATCTTGGGTACCAAGAATAATACCTCTAATGGAACCTCCTACACCATATTTTTAATGTTGTAACAAAGGTTCATCATCAAATCCTCACACAATCAACATCCACTTTTTTGTTTGATCTAAACACATTCCAAGGATTCCAAGAACTAAATCCATCAATTTAATTTCCAAAAATGTAAAATACCATAAGTGATAATATATTATCTATCGAATATATTTTTAAAATTATCAATTTATTTTGAAACATGTGACAAAAACTATTCCTTAATGAAATATATCAAAACCCAATTTAGAAATAATCAATCTCTCTAGAATAATATGAATTTGATAATATTTTATTATTATTATTTTATAATTTAATTTTATCATATTCATAATAATTGTTTATTGAATTCCAAAACATTAGAAGTACTCAATTTTAAATTAATATGAAAAAATTATAAGATAAAATATAAAATATTAGCTAGAATTTATAAATTTCTTGAATTGAGAATATGAAGTGGAAAAAGAATTACATTCCTATTCTAGAAACAAGTATAATTTCTTCTGTCATTTATATATTACTTTAAAATACTTGAAAAAAATTAATTTCTTTGATTCGTGGACATAAAAGATCAATAATAAAAGAATCCATAAGGGGTTTTCAATATTCAAAATGACATTATACCATACAAATTCGCAGTATTAAATACAAAAAATAAATTAAAAGTTTGGTTTTTCATTCAACTGTTTCTTAATAAAGAAAAATCTATGTCTCTATATACATTTGTCTTAAAGATAAAATCAATATAAATCAATTACATTGTTTTTGAAATTTAAAACCATCGAAATGCATTGTATGTGAGATCTAGGGATGAATGAATATGAAAGAGAGGTTTTAAAACAATACTCCTAAAACAGGAACTATATAATTATATCCTGGTTTTACCCTTATACAACTCCTAGTGGTTGCGTAAAGTTATGTACATACCCTTACACACCCTTTTCCAAATTGAGATACTCTTAAAAAATGCTTGTAATTTTAGTTTCACCATTATAAATAATAAGAACAACCATTACATAGTTACCATTTACCCTTATATGTATTTTACGAAATTAAGGTCACTATTATGTATTGGTAGGTTACCTCTATTCAACCATTATATAACTAGACTAACCCATATTCAATGTTTGAAGAAGCATTAAGTATCCCTAAAAAATATTATCTTACCATTATTTAGCACTCGAGTTAACATTATGTTACCCTTAGATATCCTACCTTTCCATTAATAAATGTTCAGGTTACCCTCATACAAAAAAAATAAAAACCCTACATAGTTCCTTATATACTCAGATGCAACACATATACATAGTTATTTCCCATTAGTAAGTGTTTAGAAAAGAGAGTTACCCTTATGAAATAGTTGAATAAACCGCCTACACTAATTTAATGAATATTTTACCCTTACATAACAATTAAAACTATTGTTACCTTTATACATCCTACGTAATATTGGATTTACTTTTATGCATAACCACAAAATCTTAAGTGTGATTTCATTTCAAAAAATGGATTTTCAAGTTAAAATACTTTTAAAATATATACAAAAGAGGGATCAGTTATAAAAAATATATAATATTATACTTCAATATTATTCAAACTACTCTAATTTATACACATATGATATATGTGATACTAACTCCTATAGTGATGGTTATTTCTTCAAAATCAGTTCACAGAATACATAACCTACCAAATAATTAAAATGTTAATCACTTACAAGCAATGTAATTATATAGTAAGTTTCTAAATTTTTTTTGAGAGAATAATGTATTAATTTTATAATTTCTGAAACATAAACACAAGTTGTTTAGAGGCTAGTAAACATTATCCCCCTTTTTAAATTAAAAAAACTATTTTAATTTCCAGAACATTCTCTCCGTTTTTAAAATTGTTCAAAAATATAAATATATAAAATTCCCTTATAATTTATAATATCAATCAGTTCTACTGATTAAATTATCCCCATAAATGAAAAAAAACATTTTTGCAAATGAAATTAAACCTAAATTTATGTAGAACAATTTGTCACCAATAAAATTCAATTTTTTTTCTAATATATAGTATTCTAAATCCAACTAGAATAATTATTTTTGAAACCCAAAAGTTCAATGAAAATTTTACTGAAATTTAATTAATAGTATGTAATAATTTTCAATTAATTGTGTAGTAAGAAATAGTTATATATCACATTAGTGATCTAAATGATACATGAAGTGAGCACGTACATTAGCCAAAATAAAACTGAATCATCAAATTATTATGGAATCTTAATTTAACCACTAAACATATTATAAAAAGTTATATTTTCATGTCCCCACATACCAATTTAATATTATCAAATTTTTATAAATATCAAGGTTTAGAGATAATTTCAACATACTGATCATTTATCCAAATAGAATCAAAAATAATATTCCATTTTTCAATATATTCTATAATAATTTGATATCTGAAATCAATGTACTTTTCCCACGTGTACTCGAATATATTTTTAGTGATATAAGTTATTGAATTATTGTAATAATAATTATGTTTTTTAGAATTAAAATCATAATTAGAATGTGTTTTTATCCCATAATGTTTTGATACAACATGATGTTGTTGTAACAAACTATCTTTTTAGAGTTGAGAAAGCTACTATAATATACTTTATAAAAATAAATGAAACAAAAAATATAATAGGAAAGAAACAAATAACTTTTCTTCATTTTATATCTAATTTTCAACCACTATTATAATTATATGAAAAACTAGTTAGTTTAAAATAATTATGTACAAGATAGAACAGTATGATATTCCAATAACCACTAACATACTTAATAATTATATTAATACATTTTAAATGACATTAATTTCTATTGTATTGGAATTGGGAACATATACTTACTAAAAACCTTAAATATATTATATATGATTTCAAATAAATATATCTACCATTCATATCAAAAAAAATATAATTATTAATATTTTTTATAGGATTGTCATAATTTATCATATATGAAGTACTCATTATAGCATTTAAGATTTTAAAAACATCATGACCTAACCTTTTATCAAATTATTTTGCATCTTTCAGGTGATTAAGAAAAATTCCATCTTTACATTGAAGTATTTTTAATCCAAATATAACATAAGTTCACCCATAGGACTCATGAAATTCAATGAAGACATTAAAATTAAATATTAATTACAAATAGAATCACTTGAGGATGAATATATAATATTAACAAAATATATATTAAAAATTAATATTTAATCTGAATCTATTTTAATATATAAATTTGAAAAAGAATTTCCCTTTTCAGTAACACAATTAAATAGGGAAATCATAACCTCTTATAAGAAGCATGGTAATCTAGTTCCAAACCGTATAGAGCTTCTAGAGTTTCAAAACACGATTACGTTTAAATACTTTATCAAAACCATGGTGTGGTTTCATTAAAAATTCCAAAATTATATACATATAAATAATTAAAATTTGATATCAATTTGAAAATTCATAAATATAGAATGAGTGGAATATTACAATATAATTAATATATACTATAATATAGTTTCTAGGGAAATTTAGTCTTCAAAATATATTCATTTCTCTTGATTGTATCGTTGAGCTTCAACTATTTCATTATTTCTAATTATTTTTCTAGATTAATACATATTATTTCTAACGATCCTTTTGATTCAAATAATAACTTAATCTTTAGGGGGCTCAACTGTGGTCAATTATTAATTCCAATCAATCCAATTAAATTCGTCAACTATTTCTAAAATTCATTTTGAATAATACAACAATTCATCCATATTTTGTAGTACAAATCATAAATAAAATACTAATAAGAACAAATATTTATAAGGCATTTATGGTTTAAAAACTATTAGTTATATCACCAATTATATTTTCGACATGATTATATTTATAGACATTTTAAATTTTCCATGAGAGGGCCTACACTCAAATTTAGGCATCAAAATATTAGTTTTTTAGGTTCACTAAATATAATTTCCCTAAATTCTTTTTCTACATGGTTCACATCATATATTATTTTCAATAAATTATTTTAATCATATTTAATATTCCAAGATTTATAAACCACTAATGTTATTTTGTTTTATGCACTATATGCATTACACTAATAAGAATATACAAGAATAACATTTTCATAATACTTTGAATAAAATTCATATCATGAATTTTTTTTATTTAGAATGTAAATAATTAATTAAATAATTCAAAATAAACATTTCTTGGATTTCCATCCATATAGATTCCTTGAGTGGTTATGTTTAATAATGTTTTAAGAAAAATTACCCATTAAATGAAGAGTTAAATGTTGTTACCCCGAAATACTTTTTCGAAAAATACAATTTTCTCATTTTCATATTAATGTATTGTAAAGACTTATTTTTTCCATTCAAATAAACAATATTTTAGGGTCTCTTTGGAGGAGATAAGTTTATTTATTTATAATATATTCGTATTATTTATAACATTATAAATTTTAATCCTTACCAATTATATCTATTATAGTTGAAAAAATAAGATAACATTTTAAAATTTTAACCATTTTATAGTAGGTAAAACATTTAAACAGAGTTTCCAATTTATGTGTAAGAAAATATGTCCATATAAATGAACTATATTCATCATCATTAAAATAAATAAATTTTTCTTTTATGAATAAATGATTTCGTAAGGAAAAATAAATCCAAATGTGAACAATAAAGGTGTTTGGAGGTGCTTACCTCATGGGAATATTTTAATGCCTCTTTATACCACTTACCTTTTTAATAAAAAGTAACTTACATTAGTGTTATATAGTTTTAACATTGTAAGATCTAACACTATTTTATTTTTGGAATTCTTGTGTACCACCATTGAATATTTAGGGCCCAATATTATGTGATAGACAAAATTTTTTAGATTTTACAATAATTAAACTTTTGAGAATCAATTTAGTCATCTCAGTAGAATTAATTGAATAAATATTGTCTTGTTTTTCATCATAAAATAAGGCATAAAATTATTTAAAAATATATATTTTTTATATTAATATTTCATATTCATATTATCAACATATAGTTTGGAAAAATTATTTAATTTTATTTTAATACTTTAACAAATGGTTCCTTTGAAATAACGGCTGAATTTAAAATTACAACATTTCCAAAACCTTCACCACTTCCCTTGGAGTTGTTATTGAGTGTAACACTAATTACATCACACATATTGAAGGATACATATATAAAAATATCACTAGTCTTATTTTTTAAAAACCCATTATCAATATACAACATATCCTTTTTTATGTTTCCAAGAAATGTTTCCAAAAAAAACATATTCAAGATCATTTTAGAACCCATTATAACATGGTTCCTATGGAATTTTTACCTTAAATATTTGGAACCCTTACATTTTTCAAATATGTATTTATATGTTGGAATACCCAAACCCAAATATCTCAAATTCAATAGTTACCTTATCAAATTATTTTTATATATAAGAAATTTCGTCCCAAAAGACCAAATAGTTTATTTGTATTGGAAAACTATATCTATACAGTAATTTTTCATTCCATTTGAAAAAGAAATTAAAAATATAAATTTCTTTTAGAACCATATAATCCATTTACAATGTCCCTAAATATCAGTTAGAAAACACTTCCTGGAATCTAAGGGCAATGAAATATATTAAAGGGTGGAGATATAATGCTTAGTAATGGTTAGTGTACAGTAATATCTACCATAAATACATAATAATTAATCAATATTATAAGGTAAATAATTGACAATCAATAAATTTAATTAATTAAATGAACATGGAGTATAATATATTAGGAATAAATGATGATAAAAAATTCAATATAACTAATCGAAAGAGTATTAAACATACCCATAGCTATTATAACCAATTAAATAATAACATGGTCATCAATAATAAATTTAATAATGAGGGAATATATGTTATTTCATATCATAAACATCCCATAAAGGCTATGTACTAATTCATATTACCTAAATTGGAATGTTCTCGACAAAATACCCAAGCTAGTTTGTCTCAGGAGACATACTGAAGCATCATTGAAATATTGAGGGCACCTCCCACCAGTTACTAAGTACATTGAATCCATAGTAAAAATGTAGAAAAATATAATCAATGTGAAAAGACATATTGAAAAACTACCATAATTATGTTAATAATTTTCTCTATCAATGATCCTAGAAATAATTAAAATTCTTATCAGAAAACTAACTTACAAATGAAATACATTTTCCAATCAATAAACGTAACCACAAACCATCTGAACTACTATAGTGCATGGTAAAAAAATTGAACATTCTGGAAAACTAATTATAAAGAATATATAGAAATAATATGGATGAAATCATATAAAATTACAACAATTGATCATTTTTAAAATAAGGGTTGTTCTTGATGATGAATAGAAACACCGAAATATTTTTTAAAAACATTCCTGAAGAAAATTATATTTTCTCAATGAAAATATCATTCAAATATATAAAATTTATAAAATGTGAGGAAAATTTATAATATAAAATAATATTTTAAAATTATAAACGAACCTTCAAAATAATGAGTTGTTATAATATCGGTTAATTTCTATCATGTCATATAGGGTAAAAACATTGTTTTCACACTTTTTTAAAAAGAATAAAAAGAACGTCATTAATAAAATGAAATGAATATTACTTTTAAATAATTTTTATTAAAAATTAAAAAATGGGTCAAAATTTCATTAATAAATCATTTGTAAAATTATAAAAATATTTGGAAATAAATTTTGAAAACATTGATATTGAAGAAAAATGGCATTCGACCGAAGAGAGAAATAATGTATGGTTTTATTAAAAAAATTATTTGTAATATTAAGTAACCTTGAAAGGAAAACAATAATATTACATGAAATTTTTTATAAGAAAAATATTTTAAGAAAATACATTTTTTGAGACAGAAATATTAGACAGTTCACCCATGGAGTCTTAATGATAAAAAATATCAAATAATGATGAGATTGTGAATTAAATCCTTATAATTTTGGTAACTATTAAATCATATGCCCCATGGAAAAAATACTTTCAAATGAAAAATTAAATTAAATGAATATAAATAAACAAGAATAAATAAGTTAGTGGTGAATATGGGATATGTCCCATTACAGTAAAACCCATATGAGAAACATTTACCAAATGTATGAAAACCTATGTACACATTCAAACATACAGTATTATAAATTTATATTTATTATTAATATATTAAAAATAATATTTATAAAATATTTCACCTCATGTTTGATTTAATCATAATATTGTATAACCCATTTATTAAAAAGTTTTGGTTAAATTCATTTTTTTAGTAATAACAGCTTGGTTTTTCCTTTATTTTTTCTATTTCGTAGTTTCCATACATGTACATTTATCACAAATAAATCATAACCAAAAATTTAACAATGAGATTAATATGAAATATATTTATTATAAACTCATTTATTTTATTCCATTAAATTAATAGATAGAAAAATGAGTTGCACCTTTCATGGATATGGTAGACCGTATGTACTCATGAATGGTATTTTCATTTTTTGACAGATTGAATGAAATAAAGTTAAATAATATTATAAATTCAATTAATTATTATTATGTAATTTATATCATATATATTAACTAAATATATTCAAAATACCTTCACAGTTAAAATATATTGAAAAATGTTTCACATTACTTCGTAGATGGACCAGTCAAACACGTATGCACGAGTGGCATTTTCATTTTCTAACAGATTTGATAGTATGAATTTGGATGCGGTATTATTTATATATAATTATAATTAGATTATAAATATAATATATAAACATTAAATCCATCAATATACCAATCAGTGAGAGATGGTGATAGAAAATAAATTACATTGGTTCGTGAAGCGGTTATTCACGGTAAACCTGAATAGTGCCTTTGTTTCCCATTTTACGGAATTGGAGTTGAATATAGGATTTTAAATGAAAACAATTTCATATTATCATATGTTATATAGTTTATTTTTAAATTTTATAATAGTTTTATAATATTTTTAGGTGTTATTGCATGAAATAAGAAAATGATGCAAGGCTAAGAACTATACATCTTCATTAGAGAGCCTCTTTTGGTTTATACCTATAGGTGTCCTAGATTGGTTTCCAAATCAAAAAGAGAACAATAGAAATTATAATGGATTTATTTATGGTATTTTTTGTGGTATTGGTTATGAAAAATCTATTTTGGAAATTGGGGATGATAGTAATGTGGTTCCCATTTATAAGTGGGGGGACGGTGGACAAGGATTAAATTTTTGAAACAATTAAATTATAAAAAATTGTATCACATTAATCATGGAAAATAAATGGATAATTATATAATATAGTAATATATAATTTTCACGTATTTTTAGAAAGATATAATTTTACAAATATTTATTTCATTTTAACCATTATATTCATAGTACAACACCCCATAAACAGTTTAAAAATTGACCGTGCAAATTAATTTTTACTATCTTTAATATTTGTTATGAAAAATAAAATAAATTTTTCATTTTTAATAAAATATTATTTATTCTGAATAAAAATATGTAATCAATTTTATGAAATTATATTCACAGAATTATTAGAATTTAATTTAAAATTAAACCCTCGAACATGATAGAAAATGAATTTCCAAAGGGAATTCTTACGAAAGTATAAAATGATTTTTTTCATAAATTGAAAATATAATTGATTTAAATTATATAAATTTATGTATTTTAAATATAATTGGACTATTTTTTTCATTTAATATATTTTTAATACAATATATACGTTTTAAATGAATTAAATTAAGAGGAATTTTTCAGTAAAAATCATAATTTTTTCACTAGTAATCAAAAAAATAATGTGTTCAGAATATTTGAAAAAATTAATTATAGGATACCATGAAATATTGATTTATAAAATAAATTTCAATTTTTCAAATTAATTTTATTTTAGTGATAAATATCAATATCAATATCATTGTGAAGACCACAATTAAACTACTTTTTTGAGAAATTTAGTTTTAAATCTATAATGTAGATTTATTCTTATCCTGGGAGTAGTAAAAATATCATATAAATGATAAATATTTGTTTTTTTTATAATATATAAATTTCAATCATGTTATTCTTCAATATTGAATTACATATTTTCATTTTATAAAAAAACATTCTACTCATATAAATTTTTCTTTTCAGAAAAATATTTCTTCTACAATAAATTTTTTTATTTATAAAAAATTGAAAACCAAGGAATTTGTTTTATTAATTTCTAAAACATATGAGTTTCATAATTTAGATATTACTATTCATACCCACCAAAAAAATAGCATGGGTATAATGTTCTACAATTTTTCAGTTATTTATTAATCAGGATTGCATGTATTGAAAGATATTGAAGATATTCCATTTTTTTAATAGGACATATATCATAACGTATTGAGGTGTGAATTTATTCCCTAATAAATAACACATATCCTCTAAAATTATATAATTTCACCTTTTGAATATATATTGGAATTTCTTCATCTTATTTTATATAGATTCCAACATCACGTCAAGTTTCATATGATTTCTCCATAGTACATCTACTAGTCAAGTAATCTGAATCATCAAAACATGTTCTCCAGAGCCCAAAATATAGATAGGATCTTCACAGAAAGATATATGTTATGTATTTCTATTTATTCATAGGTGGTCATATGCATTGGTACTGACATGTACATCATTAATAATGATACACGTAACAAACCATATAATTTAGAGATACTTGTTGGAATTGACAAATGGTAAGCCATAAATATAATTATTTACATGATTTGAAAAGTCATGATGTACTAGGGTTTAAATATAACTTTATTAATGATCCTTAAAACATCCTTCCAAGGAGTTAATTTCATTAAAATGTGACCTCCATTGAAAAATTATAAATCTGTCATTTATTTATATGTTTACATTTATTGTCACACATGTTTTTTCATGTACTTGTTTTGATCGGGTTCATTGGAAATACCAATCATTTTCATTGATCATGTGTGACAAAAATTTTGAGATTTAATATTCGTCTATGTCTAATAATCCTTCCATGGGTTCCACATATCTTTTTTTGTAGTTTTGGAGAAAATGGTTGTTACTTCATGATTTGGGCCTTCTCTGATCCCATTTTATGATTTAAAAACCAAGTTTGTTTCATTTATAAATACTTAATTTTTCAACATTTTTCACACATTGCAGTACTCAATTGTCATCCACTGACGTATTAATATCATTTTATCATTATTTTACCCATTATAAATTCTTATTCATGGTTAATTTGGGTTTTTTATTCAGGTATTGGGCCTCCCCGTGGGCCCATTTCTATTTTCCAAAAAATAAATCTTTTTTATGTATTATAATATTTTTAATAATATTTTTTATACCACATTCCACATGAATCCAAATTCCATATCCTCACCCCTAATTTCTATTTTTATTCTATTGAGCTCATTTTCATCCCATATTAGGGAGAATGTTTTCTGGGTTTCTCGAATCATCTAGATTTGAGAAGGTAAATTGTTTCATCCATAAATCATTCATTTCATATTCTTTTCCCCCAAAATATGTTTCCCCTGATTCTTCCTGAAATAAGGACAACCTACACTATGTTTCCATCCATTATCGCATCGCTAATAGTGTGGATCTAAAGGAAGACGAAGAGTTTTCTAGTTTCCAAGATGACATTCCTTCTCCTTTGTCCTCCCTCTTCCTCCTCTATCCATTATCTCTTTTTTATGTCTTCTCCACTAGTCATTAATGAACTTGTTTTTTTATTTTATGATGATTTAGAATTGGGTGTTATATATTTACGTATTTTCATCATAGTTTTTGGGTTTATAAACCCGCAGCTGATGATTTCAGTTGTGCGTTTCCATTCCACCAAGAATTTGAGGCAGGTTTCCAATTACACATGACGTTTTATTTATGATCTATATATTTCACTATTCATTAATATTCCCCATAATTTGAAAATAGTAATTTATTCATTGGATAATTTATTTTATATGCTACGTTATGGTTGAAACCTTGTTTTAGTTAAAGTGGTGTAGTTATGGTAAAATGGTGCTCACCGTGCATTTGTTCAAATAATTTATTAGCTTTTAAATCTATTTAGTTGTATTTTTAAAATGGTTCATTAACTATAGTAAATTTATGTCAGGGAATTGACCTTTTATTATTTTTCTATTGCATAAAATGATTTTTTTGTTAACAAAATACATGCCATGGGTTCGGTAAGTTTCCCAGTACGCTTTTATTTGTGAAGGGTGGTTTAAATTGATTAGATTGGATTTATAATCATATTGGAAGTGGGAAAATATTTTTTTGGGTTCCTTATGTGTATTCCAATGAGTTATCAGTTTTTAAAAATATGGTGTATTGGTTTAAAGTTATTTTGACATGTGTTTCCAATGGAAGTACCGTTTGGAAGTTTTATACAAAGTGTATTGTAATGGAAAATAAATCTGTATATTATCAAGGTGGTTAATATTTTTTTGAATCATAAAATGTGGTGTTTTAATATTCTTTTTAAAATTGGTATTTGAGTCTTTGAAATATGATAGTTCGGTAAAAATGTTTAAAGTAATGTTAGGCCTTTCTTGAAAAAATGAAGAATGAGTGTTTTACATGTATTTACCATATTACATTAATTGGTATTATTTTATGGTTAATGAAATCATTTTATTTAATGTTTTTAGGGATCCCAACTATTGTTGCATAAAGTTTTTTTGTGTGTTTTTCCTTAAAAGATTGTTTTTAATGAGTTTTATTTGCAAAGCCTCATTACACTCTTTGAAATAGTTTTAAAAAAAATATTATGTGGTTTATTGATCTCGGAAATAAATGTTAATCATGATTGTGGTATGTATGTTTTTTTAATGCTTTAGAATTGAATTTTCATGTGGAAATTGTATTTGATAATATTTGTTACTTTATTGAGCACTAAAAGGAATACCAGGTATCTAGGTGTATGGATGTGTACTAGTATGCTAGTGAACCCCTGAAGTTTGTCCCATGTTTCATGTAGATTGTTTGATTGTGACAACCCTAACTAAACTATGGTGATGAAGTTAATTATAGGACCACTAGATAATGGGATCTTTTTCGACTACTGTAACATGTCCATGAGAATGCATATTTATTATGTTTACCTTCACCGAGATACGAGGTACCTGGGGCTCATAACTAACTAGTTCCTAGGGGTGTTCTGGTGACTGGTGCTCAATGGCTACTTTGTACTCACTATCATTATACAGTGTTCATAGTTGGTAAATTAATCATCATGTCTATTGTATTTAAAATTTTACCTTCATTAATAAATCACTATTGAAAACTATTTTCATTTTGATGTTGCACCTCTTTGATAAATTGTTACTATCATTCTTGTTAAAAAACATGCATGTTTTTTACTGATAATTGTTATTACATTGAACATCATTTGAAAGACATTATTTTCTATCTAGTATTCAAAACATGAACATGATGTTTATTTTATTTTTATGTAAGTGCATTGGGAATTTAATATCATGAAAACACACTGAGTTTTAATAATCATGTCAATAGACTTCTTTTATTTTTAGCCCTTTTGCAAGTTTTACCATCAGTTAGATTGCCTGGGGAGATATGTGAGCACTGTGTTGGAGAGTTTCCAGCGGGGACACATGGAGTTTGTTGGTTATCAGGTTTGGTTAGTTGTGTTTTTGGATTAGTTGTACTTTCAGATTCTTGAACAAATTATGTTCATTTCAATTTTTCGGTAAATATATTTTGGGTTGTCCATTTTGCGCTACCATATGATTTATTGTTTATATTTGGGTGAAATATTTACCCTGTGTACATTATTTATTTAATAGGTACTTGTCACTATAATGATAGGATATGTAATGCCTCTCTGGACATGTCGTGGGCTGGCTTGGGATACCAATTCAGGGTTAACTCATGGAAGTTCCTGACAAAATGGTATCCATAGAGGTCAGCTCTTAGCAGACCATACTTTTTAGAGTTCCCATGTTATTTGAGGTTTTTCAATGTAGATTATGTAGTATTTTTTGACATTAGGGTTAAGTGTGGCAAGAGTGTCATGAACTCTTGCCGATTCTGATCCTCAGGTTTCCATGGGAATTCTGGATTTTTTAGTGTCCTTTGTTCTTATTGATTGTTTGGTATTGGGATATGACCAGGGGAGTCTAACTAAAGGCCTCTGTGAGCTCACATGGCCTGGAAATCCACCTAGAGTCGGGGAATGGTCGTAATATATCCCTCAGTGTATGTATTATTTTTGACAAATGGTCGCTAACCATATGGTCTTGTCACCCACCCACACTAGTTCCCTTTTGTGGGTCCATTAAACCCTTCATAAATTCTGAATTTTTGTTATTGAAAATCCTTTTGTGAGAATTGTTGAAATGGGTTTTAAGGGAAGGATTGTATTCTTAAAATTGGAAAGGGGGGTTTATAAAAATTATATATAAGAATGGTTTTGGAAGGATGTGTTTTTGGAAAACAAATTTGGGGGAGGAAGCAAAAATGATTTAATAGTAATGGATTTTCCCAAATCTAAACATGTGGTTTACTGAAACAAAATTCATTGAAAGTTGGTATCATTTTAGAGTTATTCTAAATATTTGACATAAATTGGGAGTTTTGGGAAGTTGAAAAGTGTTCAAATCTGGTAAATTGGGTTTGGAAATTGGTTTTGATTGGTTAGTGATTTCCTATAAAGTTTATTCATCTCAATGGACATTAGATTATGAAAATATACCTTGCTGAATTTTAAAAAATGGGAATGTTTTGTTAGGAGTATCTTGGTTGTTCTGAATGTTGTTAAAAATGAAATATTTTAGGTTTTAAAGAAAATGGTTCTTGATGAGCTGTTGTTTTTTTGTTAAATCTGAAAAGGGTTTTTTATATGGTGGTAGGTGTTCATTTGTAAGGTATATGAAATTTTTAATGATGTTGGTTTATTTTAGCCTTAGGTATTTTTCATGGGAGCTCAGATGCTTGTTTTTATTGATATTTGGAAGGATGGCCTATAATGCATGTTGTTTGGGTTCCTGGGGTGCCATAGAAATGTGAACGTGAGAGAGACACGATGAAACAACATTGGTGAATTTTGAAGTCCACCATGTTTGTTTACTTTTGAAATGTGTTTTGTGCTTAATAATTGTGTCATTTTTTATAAATCGATGGTTATGTGGACATTTTTTTCTATATATTAAGAAGAATCTATAATTCAATATACTTCATTATGATCTAGAAGTCATAATCTTGTAGTTTCTTGAGATGAGGTCTTATTGGTTTCTATGATTTGGAATAATGTTCAGTGAGTTTCTAAATCTGTTTTGGTTTTTGTGATGTGGCCATATATTGTTCACCATTGGAAATATTTTTTGTTGGACAACCTAATTATTCATTTCAAATAATAAATCAATTTCTTTGGATGATTCCTCGATCAGTTTTTTAGAATAAAGAGCATCCTGGTATTGATTTAAAATGACTACAGGTACGGATAATTCGTTTGGACATAACAGTTTGGTTAAATGATGTTTATGTGTTTCCCCATATTCCATGTCCATTATTCTCCTTGATCGGAGTGATAGAGAATTTTTTTTGTATCTATGAGTTCATATTTGGATAAATCTGTGTTGTTGAGCAAGTGGGTTTTTTGGTTTGTAGTGATCCTTAGCACCTAACTATGATGCTTTAGTTGCTTCAAGCAACTAGGATCCTACCATATTCCTTAGAGTGAATCTTTTCACCCAATTTGGAAATCACACAGGTGTGGGGAGAATGACTAGGATCCTCCCTCCATCATTATTTTATGGTAGTTTAGATGTCTCTATTTTTCCTTTTCATCACTATGAATTTCCACTTGTCCAAATGACCATGGTTGAATTAACCTTCACGTTGTGTCTATTGTTATCCCTTCTCAGATGTTGATTTCCATTCAATGTCCCTGTGTGGGCCACCAATGTGAATCAGTTGTGGTCATGGTATTATCTATTCCTATATGGAGGGTGTTGGGTGGTTCCTCTATTTATTTTTTGGTTTTACTGGCTCAATGATTGGGTCCCCTTCCCTCCCCTCCCCGAGTGGTGGGGTTTTCTATCCGTGATGAAAGTGTTGGATCAGTTATTGTACCCTCCGTTCGAGGGTGGGTAGTTAAAATGTTCACGTTATAACCCTATTTACATGGGATTGTAGGTTGTTGTCAGAGATTTTTGGTGTACATTTGAATAGGAATCCCAATTCGAGTTAATGTTAAATTATTGTTTGTTCATTTCTAGTTCGGTTCTAATGGTCGGGAGACCCCCCCCCAATGGGTCTTGTTGGTTTTTCCTCTTAAGAACATGTCTGGTAATATTTGTTTCTTAATTGGGGGGATTCAATTACATATTCCCTAGGAATTTTGGTTATTGTGAGTTCACTTTATTTTGGGTGATTGTTGGATTAATTGGGAAAAGGCCCAAAAATCGGGTTCTTGGTCTGGTTTAGGAGGTAGTGACCCAATATTTTGGTTGATTATAGGGATGTGGCTGAGAGTTGGTGTTCTCTAAAGGGTAAGAGGATTATGATTCATTAATGGTGGATGGGGTGTAATTTTTATGGATACCAGACCGGATTTATAAGTAATCCTTATATGTTGAACAATTTTCATTAATTTTCATGGCTTTTGGGGTTTGAAAACTATAATGGTGGGGAAAAATGTCACACCTAGGTTATCATGTCATTATTTTGATCTGGTTCATTAGAAATCCCAATCATTATTAGGGGACATGGGTGAGATGAATGCTGTTTTTTAATGTTTCATATATGTCTAATAATCCTTCCATCAGTTCACATAGCTTATTTGGGAGTTTTGGACAAAAGGGGTGGTTACATCATGATTTGGCCCAACTATGAGCCCATTTCATGATTTCAAAACCAAATTTGTTTCATTAATAAATCATTAATTTTCATCTTTTTTCACTCAATACACTTCAATCATAGCCTACTCTGACATAATAAAACCACCATATCCTTTTGGAACCATTAGAAATTCATAAGCATGGTGAATTTCAGATATTTATTTTGGTATGGGGCCAGCTCGTCGGCACATTTCAAATTTTATAAAATTAAATTGTTTCATTTATATAATATTCTATTTTTAATAATTTTTTGTGAATCCACTTCCCAATAAAATCCAAAATCTCTGGCCTCACCACCAATATCAATGTCTCTTATTTGTAACTCATTTGCATCACATATTAGGGAGAACGTTCTCAAAGATCCTCAAATCATCCAAAGTTGAGAAGGTAAATTGATTCATCCATAATTCATTCATTTTTTACTCTTTCCCGACAAATTTTATTCCCCTTGTTCTTCATGACATAAGGCAACCCTCCACTATGTTTCAATCCATTCCCTCTATTCTACCAGTGTTTATATTTTGGAAGACGAAGAGTTCTTTAGTTTCTAATGTGAGATTACTTATCCTTTGTCCTCCTTCTTCCTTCTATTACTATTTTTTAGTGGATAATTCATATCCCTAGGTAATAAAAGACCTAGGGTTAAGTTTTTTAATGATTATGTATTAATGTTTTATTCATTATGGTATTTTCATTATTGTTTTAGGTCTTATAAGCTGGCATAGGGTAATTTTGGTTTGGCGTTTCCATTCTTCCACATATTTAACATAAGATTCCCATTGAACATGACCTTTTTATTTAACATCCATATGTTAAAATATTCCTTCATTTTCCTCATACTCTGAAAATTGTAATTTATTCGTTGGGTAAATCTTTTGTTTTTCTAAATTGTGGTTAATGCTTTGTTATTGGTAATGATGTGTAGTTTTGTATAAATGGTGCACTCAATATGATCGTTCAAATGATTTATTATCTTTTTCCCTTAGTTTGTAGTATTTTGAACATGTATAGTAGGTTGAATAAATTTTTGGAATGAAATTGATGTTTTATTTTTTTCGAGTGCTTAAAATGAATTGTTTTGTTAAAAATATTCATGCAATGTGATATATAAGATTCCCAATTTGAATTTATTTGTTGAGTATGGATTAAAATTATTTTTTGGGTATTATAATCAAATTTGAAGTGGTAAAATAAATGTTTCTGGGTTCCTTATGTGTATTCCAAGCATTTTTTGGGTTTTAAAAATTATTTTTATTTATTTTATGATATATTGACATGATTCGCTAATGTGATATTTGTGACTTCGAAAATATCGTTTTGTTAAAAATGTTTAAAGGCCCGTTTGGCCTTTCCAAAAAAAATTGATGAATGACTGTTTTACTAGTATAACCTTAGTTTCTTCAATTAGAATTGTATTATGGTATATAAAATGATTTTATTAATTGTTTCTATTTCCATAAATTATAGTTGGTTATGATTTCTTTCTTCTTTTATCCTTAAAAGAGTGTTTTAAATGAGTTTTATGTGCATAGAATCATTACACTCTTTGAAATTTTATTATGAAAATTTTATGTGGATTCCTGATCCAAGAATGGAATGTGAAGATTTTTTGGGCAATTTGTGTTTTAATTGATTTGGAATTTAATTTTAATATGGAATGTGTATTTGTTAATATGTGTTACATGATTTATCACTAAAGTTAATCTTTGGTATATAGGTGAGCAGACATGTACTAGTATGCTAGTGATCTCGTGGGGTTTCGACCGGGTTTCACGTAGCATGTTTGATGATGGAAACACTAAAAAAACTATAATAATGATGTAGTTTGAGGACCACTAGGTTATAGTTATTCTCCCTAATAGGGTATCATGTGTCTGAGAACATATAATTATTATGGTTACCTTCACCGAGATACGAGGTTCCTGGGGCTCACGACTAATCACTACCACAAAAACAGTTTTTCACAGCGCCCCCCTTTATCTGCACTGACGAAAAATAACTGATAAAGGGCCCCCCTTTATCAGCACTTATTTAGTAGCACTAATAAAGTGGGGCCTTTATTAGCGCTTTTTTTATCGCTGATAAAGGGTCGGCTTCAAAAAAAATATTTAAAAAATATATTAATATATTGATATATTAATATAGCTATATTGTTATCTAAATATAATATATAATTTTTAAATATTTTTTAGGATAAGTATAAATGTACATTTACACTTATTATACTTAATATATACGATATTTAGTGAAAATGACTTCTTAAAAAATTAAAAAAATATTTTTAATTAATATTTTGATAATCATTATGTAGTAATAGTCATTTAATAACAATTTGAGGACTAAAAAATCAAAAAAAAATTAAAAAAAGATCCAAAATATGTTGAAAACGCAACACAAACTTCAAACGGCCATAACGTTTGATCCGGGTGTCCGTTTGGGCTCTACCACATATCAAATCGAAGTCTCCGATGAGCTCTACGTCATTGTGACACTGGGGTACCCTGGTCAAGCGATTTTCGAGGCCAAAAGAGGCCCATAAGGCCTCCAAAACTGAGTTTTTTGTCAGGGTACCCATATTTTTTAACATTTTGTGGATTTTCAAACTCGTTTAAGGGGGTATTATTGGCTTTTCTTGGCGGGTACTAAATTTATTCCAAGGTATTACATTCATATTGATATTATGCCTTTGAAATTTCAACCTTTTTTATAATGAACTGCTATTTATAATCAAATATTTAACTATATGTACATATTTTTTATATATTCGCACCTAAAAATTAAATTTTTTAAATAAATAATTAAACATATTTACATATAAAATATATTAGCATTATCTAAATAGTAAATAATTTCCATTTTAGTTAAAATACCAATATATGAATATTTATATACCTATATATTAATATAACTATATATATATTAATCTAACTATATATAAATATTTATCTAACTATATATATATATATTAATATAACAATATATATATATTAATCTAATAACTATATATATATATTAATATAACTACATATATATATATTATTATTACTATAAATATATATATTAATATCACCATAAATATATATATTAATATCACTATATATATATTAATATAACTCTATAAATATAAATTCATATAACTATATATATGTTAAAATAAATATATATATGTTAATATAACTATATATATATATTAATATAAATATATATTACTATACGAATAAATATAACTAAATATATATATATATATATATAGATATATATTAATACCACTATATATATATATATTAATATTACTCTATATATTATAATATAATTGTATATATATTATAATATAAATATATTTATATTAATATAAATATATATTACTATACGAATAAATATAACTAAATATATAAATATATATATATATAGATATAATTATTGGAAAGAAAATCAAAATAGAGTAGTGGTAAGGGCTTAGGCGCGCAGGGGGGAGGTCTCGAGTTCAAATCCTGGTGGAGGCAGGGGTGCGCGCGCTTGGGGAATATTGGAGCAAGCGCTGTTAAAGGGTGGAGGGGGGTGTGTGGAGTGTGTGGGGTGTTGTATAGGGGCAAAAAAGCACTGTAATAGAGGGGGTTCAAGCGCTATACAATCCCCCCCGATTGGCAGTATATTTTAAATTTTATTAATTTTTTTAATTTTTTTTAATTTTTTTATCTTTAATCAGCACTTTTTTAAAAGCGCTTATAAAAGGGTCCTTTATCAGCGCTAAAACGAAAGCACTGATAAAGGAAGCACTGATAAAGGGGACCACCTTTATCTATGCTGGCTTTATCAGCACTTTTCTAGCGCTGATAAAGGCCATTTTTAGCGATGATAAAGGCTGTGTTTGTAGTAGTGAATTATTGCCTATGGGTGTTCCCATGAAAAGAGCTCATTGACTATTTTGAAATCCCATGCTGCATATAGTGTTTTTAGTTGGTACATTCAGAAGTGTATGTTTTTTATTTAATATTTTACATTCTTTAATGGATCCCTCTTGAAAACTATTTCCATTTTGAAGTTTCACCTCTTTGAATTTTTTACTAGGATTCTTGTTTATAAAACATGCATGTTTTTGTCTAATAATTATAATATCATGGAAAATCCTTTGAAAAATATAAATTTATATATAGTATTTAATACAATAAATAGATGTATCTTTCTTTTAAAGGAAGTGCATTGGGAATATAATATCGGGATAATCTACTAAGTTTTAATACTTGTTATTATTGTCTTCATCTATTTTTAGCCTTGTGAAGGTTTTATCTTGATTTCGATCACCTTGGATGGCATGTGATCATTGTGTTGTACAATTACTAGTTGGGTCACGTACATTTTATTGGATTTCATGTTTGGTCATTTGACTTTTTGTTTTAGTTGTACATTCAATTTCTTGTACAAATAATATTCAGTTCAATTTTAATGTAAATGTATTTTGGGTTGTCTGTATCTTTCTGATGTTTTTGTGATTATTAATATTTGGGAGAAATCATTTTTTTGTGTACTCTATTGATTTCCTCTGTTCTAGTCGCCATCCCGGGAGGATTAGGAATGCCTCTTGGGGATTGGCACGGGCTAGCCTTTGTGATCGGTTTAGGGTCAACTCGGGCTGGTTCGTGACAAAACGGTATCAGAGCAGGTCATCTCTTAGTGGAATATGATATTTAGAGTTTCTTTGTTGTATGGGAGATATCAAGGTCGATGGAGAAGGATATTTTGGACATTATGGGTATTGGCGGGAAATTCATAGAGAAAACCTTCTCATTCTGATCTTCTAGATTCCACTGGAAGTCTAGTTTTTTTAGTGTCATTTATTCTTGTTGATTTTTGGGTGTTGGGATATGAGAAGGGGAGTATGACTAATGGAAATTATGAGATTTTATAGAATATATAGCCATGTGGAGCTCATGAATTTTCATAATATGTCCCTCTATGTTGGTTTTGTGTTTGAGATATGGCTGAGAACCATATGATCTAGTTTCCCACCGAAAGTAGTTCCCTTTTGGGGGGTACTTGGACCATTCATAAATTCTAATTTTTTGTTCTGATAATCCGTGTGTTAGAATTGTGGAAATGGATTTTAAAGGAAGTTTTGGATTTTGAAATCTGTAAAATGGGGGTCTTCAAAAAATAAATATAATAATGGTTTTAGAAGATTGTGTTTTTGATAAACAAATTTTGGAGAGGAATTGGAAATGATTTAATAGTATTTAATTTTACCTATTCTAAACTTGTTGTTTGTAGAAATGAACTGATTTCAAAGTGGGAATTATTTTAGAGTGATTCTGAATATTTTTTTAAAATAGGATGTTTTGGGATGTTTAAATGTTTTTGAATCTGATAAATTGTGTTTGGAAATTTGTATTGAGTTGTTGGTTTATTAAATGAAATGGTATTGGTCTAAATGGCCATCGGATTATGAAAATATACCTTTCGGAATTTTAAAAAATGGGATGGGTTATTTAGAGTAACATGATTGTTTTTAAATATGATTAAAATGAAAAGGGGTATGTTTTTAAAAAATGGATCTTGGTGAATTGTGGTTTTCTTGTTAAATTAGAAAAGTGTTTTTACATGATGGTTGGTGTTCCTTTGGAAGGTACAAGATTTATGGAACAATGTTGTTCTTTTAGCCTTTAGTGTTTTAATGGGTGCCCACATGCATGGTTATACTGATATCTGGAAGGATGGACAATATGGCTTGGTGGTTGGGTTCTTGGGGTGGCATTAAAATGTGAATGTGAGTGAGACTTGATGAAACACCATTGGTGAATATAGAAACCCACCATGCTAGTTTTTTTTCAAAAGTGTTATTAGATGAAAAATTGTCAAATTTTTTTATTAATAGATGGTTATGTGGATCATTTTTTCTATGTCTTAGAATATTTTTTTTATTTAGTATGCGTCCTTCTAATATGGAAGTCATACTCTAGTTGTGTCTTAAGATGAGATTTTGTGGGTGGATCAGTTTTGGAGTAATGTTCAGTGGGTTTCTAAAGATGTGTTGAATGTTGTGATGTGGCCATGGATAGTTCTTTGTTAGAAATATTTCTTGTTGATCAACCTAGGGATTCATTTCAAATATTAAATCCACCTCTTCAGATGACGCCTTGACCAATTTTTTGGATTGGATTGTTTTCTGCGATTTATTTTAAATGATTACAGGTCATGATAATTCTTTTGGACATAGAACTTTGGTTCGGTGATGTTTATCTATTTCTCCATATTCCATGTCCATTTTTCTCCTTGTTCGGAGTGAGATAGAATAATGGTTTTTGAATATGATTTTAGGATTAGATTTTGAGAAAATGAGATTTTTTAGGTGTTGTGATAGTTTGCACCTGACTACGGTGCAGTATATACTTTAAGCATTAGGGAACCAATCATAGTCCTACGAGTGAATCTTTTCACACAGTCAAGAAATTGTGAGAGTTGTAGGGAGATCAACAAGGCACCAGCCTCCATCGTAGTCATAATCTAGTTTCTAAGTCTCTATTTTGGGTTTTCATCACATTTAATTTCCTCTTTTCGCAACAAGCATGGTTGAATTAACCCGCACGTAATGTCTATGGTTATGCCATCATGGATGTGGGATTCTTATCAATGTCCATGTGTGGACCACAAATGTGAATTAGGTGTGGTTTTGATATTACATATTCATAGATAGAGGGTGTTGGTTGGTTCCTCAATTTATTTTGTGGTTTCAGTGGCCCAATATTTGTGTGCCCGTCCATCCCCTCCTTGAGTGGTGGGGGTTTTGATCTGTCCTAAAAGTGTTGGACCAGTCCTTTTGCCCTCCATTGAAGAGTGGGTGGTTTAAATTTTCATGTTATAACCCTATTAATATGGGTTTATAGGTTGTTTTAGAAGATATTTGGTGGAATTTTGATAGTGAGTCCCAATTCTAGTCAATGTTGAATTCTTGTTTGTTAGTCGCTGGTTGGGTTCTAAGGGTTGGGAGACCCCCATGGGTCTTATTTATTTTTTCTTCCTTAGAACATGAATCATTCTAGTAGTTTCAAAATGGTTGGGTTACATTCTGTAATGCCCTAGAATATTAGGGTTTCTTGAGTGCTTTTTGGTATGGGTGATTGTTGGGTTCATTTGGAAAAGGACCAACAATCAGGTTCTTGGTTTAGTTGTAGAGGTAGTGACTCGATCTTTTAGTTGATTCTCAGGATGTGGTGGAGAGTTGGAGTTTGGATTGTGGTAAGAGTCTGAGGTTCCATTAATGGTGGAAGGTGTGTCATTATATTTTCATGTTGTACCATATTTATAAGTAATCATTATGTGTTGATCAATTATCTTGAATGTGATGTGTCTTTCTGGGTGAAGAAAACATTATTGGTGGGAAGAATTGTCACACCCGGTTTGTGATGTCATTTTTATGATCTGGTTTATTGGGAATCCCATTAATTTTATTGATTCTTAGGTGATATTTATTTTTCTTTTTTACATTCACCTTTTCCCAACAATCCAACCATGGGTGCCCCATAGCTTGTATGTGAGTTTGAGTGAAATGGTTGGTTACTTAATGATTTTTTCCAACTATGAGCCCATTTCCTGATTTAAAAACCAAATCATTTTGTTTTATAAATCCTTAATTTTTCTTCAATTTTCACTCATTCCACTTCCAACTTTCCCTAAAATGACATATTAAAACCATCACATCTTATTGGACCCCATAGAAATTCATAGTCATGGCGAATTTAGGATTTGTTTCCATGTATCGGGCTAGCCTGTGGGCCAATATCTAGTTTTATAAAATAATTTGTTTATATAATATATTATACAATATTTAATACTTCTTGGTGATTCCACCTCCCACTCGAATCAAATATCCCTAGAATCACCCCCATTAGCAATTTTGTATTTTTTAGCTCATTCGCATCAAATATTTGGGAAAAGGTATTCAAGATTCCTCAAATCATCCAGATATGAGAAGGTATATTGTTTCTTCCCTTAAACCATCAGTTCGTACTCTTTTTGGAAATTTTTTTCCTAGGTTCTCTTAGACATAAGGAGACCTTACACTAATTTTAAATCCATCCCTTCTCTTCTAATTGTGTTGATATAAGGGATGATGAAGATTTTTCTATTTTCCAAGGTGAGATTCCTTTTCCATTGTCCTCCCTCTTCATCCTCTTTCCATTATTTCATGGTTAATTCAACTCTCTGAGTCATGAAAGATCTAGGGTTATGTTTTTTCATTATTTTTTAATGTTTTTATATTCATTAAGGGATTTTCTTCATAGTTTAAGGGTTTATAATCCTGTGATGGGTGCTTTTGGTTGTGTGTTTCCACTCCGCAAAGGATTTGAGGTAGGTTTTCCATTGTACAAGACTTTTTTATATAAGATACTCCTATATAATTGAGTTTTGTACTTCCTCATATTTTGAAATTTTTAATTTATGTTTTTGATAATTTTTTTATTACGTCATGTAGCGGTAAAAACCTTGTTTTTGGAAAATATGTGTTATTTCGTTAAAATGCAACACACCGCATGTTTGTTCGAATGATTTATCAGATTTGACACCTTTTTATGGTATTTTGAACATATTGATGTATATTCAATAAATTCCTGGCATGAAATTCATGTTTAATTCTTTTTAGAGTGATAATATTTAATTTTTTTGATCATAAAATTATTTCCATGTGTTCGGTAAGTTTCCAAGTCGAGAAGGAATCACACCGTGGAAAATAGAAAAATATAGGTGTATTGGTTTTACGATACTTTTTCATGTGTTTCTAATTGATTAATTGTTTGGCACCTTTATAAAAAGGGTTGTTTTGTGGACAAGAAATATGAATATTTCAATGGTTCATACAAATGTTTTTGATCATAAAATGGAGGGTTATCACATACTTATTAAATGTGTTATTTTTGGTTTTGAAAAATGTCGGGTGGATAAAAATGTTTAAAGGACTGTTTGGCCTTTCCTACAAATGATTAATGAGGGTTATACATGTATATGCCATGTTGAATAAATTGGTATTGTTTTATAGTCCACGAAATTATTTTAATAGATAATTTATGGAGGAAAAATATGGTTGGGTATGGTTCTTTGTTCCATTATCTGTAAAAGATTTTTTTTGAATGAGTATTATGTAAAAAGCCTCATTAAACTATTTGTAACAATTTTATGAAAATATTAAGTTTTTTATTGATCCGTGAAAGAATTGTGATTCATGTTTGTGGGATGATTGTTTTTTTATGGTTTGAGAATTTAATTTTCCTGTGGAAAATGTATTTGATAATATTTGTAACTTGATTTATCACTAAAGGTAATTCAGGTATCTAGGTCGGAGAACCTGCACTAGTATCCTAGTTATCCCGTGGGGTTTTCCCCTATTTCATGTCGCATGTTTGAAAATGACAACAATAAATAAACTATGACTATGATGGGGTTGGAGGACCCCTAGTTTATGGTTATTCTCCCTACTATTGGCTCATGTTCAAGAGAATTTATATTTATTATCATTTCATTCACCGAGATACGAGGAACATAGGGCTCACAACTTACTACTGCCAAGGGTGTTCCTGTGACTTTTTCCCATTGGCTATTTTGTACTCAATGTTGGTATAAAATGTTCTTAGATAGTAAATTCATAATTTTGTGTGTTTTAAATAATATATTACCTTCTATAAAAAATATCTCTTTAAAAATATTTTCATTTTGAAGTTCCACATATTTGAAAAATTGTTACTATGATTATTGTTTATAAAACATGAATATTTTTGTCTAATAATTTTTATAGCATGGAAGGTCATTTGAAAAATAAACATTTGTTTCTTGTTTTTGAAAAATAAAATTTATGTTTATTTTATTTTAAATTATTTGTATTGATTAGATAATATCGGGCTAGTAAACTGAGTTTTAATACTCAGACCTATAGTCTTCTTCTGTTGTATCCCATTTGATCGTTTCTGCTTGAGTTTGATTTCCTTGGGTGTCATCTGATTTTTTTATTGGAGAGTGGTCAGCATGGTCACATGGAGTAAGATGGTTATCGGGTTTTATCAGTTGAGTTGTTGGTTTAGTTGTACTTTTAGTTTCTTTTACAAATATTGTTCAGTTCAATTTTTATGTAAATGTATTTTTGGCTGTCTATTTCATTTTTCTATTTGTTTGAATGTTTATATTTGGGTGAAATTTTTCACTTTTGTACTCTATTGATTCCCTCAATTCTTTTGTCTATCCTATGAGTATTGGAAATTCCTCTCTGGACTTGCCATGGGCTGGCATGGGCGTTCAGTTCAGGGTCGACCCAGGCTGGTTCGTGACATGTATCTCATTCATTGAGATTCCTTAATATGGGATTGAATATTATTTACCATTACTATTGTATCATCTATAATTTATATTCATATAATATTCCTTTGACTAACTTCTTCCCAAAAAGATGGAGTACATCATTTCAATACATATAATGCTTTATTATACACCATTTGAATATATGAATGGAAGCTATTAATATTGGATAACACTACCAATGGAAAATACTAAATCCACATAGAACAAAAGATAATATAACATGACCTCAACAATTATTTATCTTTTTAAATAGTCTTTTTAGACTATATATTGGATTGAGGGAGATAGGTGACACCAAAAAAAGATCAATATGCAGAGAATTCTTAATAAATTTCTAAACTTTTGATGTATACCAAGGATCATCATCAAATAGAACTAGAAGAGGTGATCCATGAAGTATTAAAAATTCATTAATATAGATTCTTTCATGGTTTTGAAGGGGAATATCTTCACATATAGAAAGGAAATTTATATATTTTGTGAGGAAATAAATAATAATCCTTATTGTATCATTCATTCTTGGAGTCTTTCGTAGTCTAATGAAAAATTACATAGTAGAATCATCACATTTCCACCTAGGAATAGGAAGATGTTTCTTTACACATCTAGGATTATTTATTTAATCAATAACTTATTTGAAACCAAAAAATCATAAAAGATAATTTTTAGTTTACCATTTCACATTCTCCCACCAAATATTTTCCATCAAATAGCTATACATCTTGGTGTTACTATGGTGTATTATGATGTTGTAGTTATTAAAATTATTACAAAATGACCTTTTAAAATCTAATATATATGAGGTACATACATTGTTTTGAAATTTTTTTACCACATTATAAAAAATGAAATCTACCAATTTTTCCTTATTCATGTCTTTAATATTATTTTGAATATTATCATCATGAGGATGAGAATATTTTATCATTTCTATCTAGTACTAGTTATCAATAATTTGAAAAAGTTATTATGTATATGTGTCATTAGTAATTACTATATCCATATTTTATAGCCAGTTTTCATGTTGCCTTATTTTACTACCATATGTGGTAATGTTTTGTGAAATCGTTTTCCTTGAGCAGCCTGAGCCATATCCTTTTACTCATATTGACAACATTTCTTCAAAATATTTATTTTACACTCTAATTATCCATATAGTTTTCTCCATTTCAACCATATAGATAATGAATCCATGTCATAAATGAAAATATAATGGATTCCAACTCAACATTATGTGGTGAAATTATTTTTTCATGAATTTTATCTACCATGATGATTAGGAAATAAATTTATCACTATATATAAGGACACAACCAATTACCTTCTTTAAAACATCACCGTATTTTAAAAACCCATCATTTCATTATAGTAGTGTCAAAATAAAATAATCCCCTAATACTTACTTGAATTATTTGAATAATTATTCACATTCCTATTTCAATACAAATGTAACCCCTTTTTGAGTATGATTTGTTATTGATTTTGGTAATAAAGAATTTATTTGAACCAATGGCTGATAGTAACAGGCCAATCCCAATAAACCAAGAACATTGGTTATATTCATTGGATTATTCCATTAATGGATATTCCATTTATTAATAGTATCTATTGTGATTATATTATTAGAGGAAATATTCCTATGAAAATATACATTATAAATTCATAATTCATTCCAGATAAATTTCCCATTAAACTCTTTTCATAAAAGAGTCTCAAGAACGATACACTAGTAATTCTCATTGTCCTCATAGCTCTTAGAATACAGTAAGAAATTATCAATAACACATGAAAATTATCAATATATTCCTTAAATAAATTGTTTTTATATACATGATGATAGATAAACAATTATTGAATCCAAATTACATCATTCAAAACTCTTATTGTCCATACCTCACATAAAATTCATTCTTCGAAATATCCTCCTTATTTACTAAAAATTAATTATACCAAAAATGAAGGACAATCATTGGAAAATATTTTTCTCTATGATACTGATCGACTAAATCATAAATTTTAGGTATGTGATACATATTATTTATCATAATAACAGTAATTTCCCTATAATTAATGAACAACCTCATTGATCTATCTTTTTTATTAAAAAAGAAAAGGGGCTCCCCAAGGTTATATAAAAGGTTATATAATTCCATTATCACACAAATTATATTTTTGTTTTTTAATCTACAATAATTACATAGTGTCTATTCTATATAGAGTATTTGATATTGTTCTTTCATCAAGGGCTAAATCAATGGAAATTAAACTTCATGATATGGGGGATATCAAGGCAATTCAATTAGGAATACATGTATGTATTCTTGTACAATATGTACATCCTCAATTTTCATATTGAAAATTTCATCCATAGATTCTATATTATTGATGTTATTAATATTTTCATAGCATTTTATATAAACCTCTTATATATTTTATATGAAATGTGTAGAATTTGATTGAAATATTAATGTTGAAATATTAATTAAAATTTCAGAGCACTATATGAATTCATCCAGATTCAATTATATTTTCATGTTTTGTTATATATATCACCATACAGATCCAAATTATGTGGTTATTGTTATTTCGCATTCCTTATTCAATTTCCCATATACCAATAGAATGAATCATTGGGCAATTCTTCCATTTTATGGGCCATATGCACCACACAAGATGGCCCACAGAATCTGTGATGAAACTGGACAATCCAAAAAGATTGAATTACTAGGATCAATCTAGAAGTTAAAATTCATTCATTCTCCTCAATGATTTAGATAGAAATTAATTACGTCATGAAGAAAACTTTCATGTCCCAAATACAAAAAAGGCGACCAAATTAAGATTTTAATTCTAGACCACCATTCTGGCTTGGAATTAAGATCAAGAAACAATTCCAGACTTTTCTCCTGATATAATATTGAAATCATGCTGGTAATTTTCAATTTGAAATCTATTATATAGGTAACTGACGTTTTAGAATAAATTACTTTTATTCGATGACATATTTTTATTCAAAACCCCATTAACATATCAGCCATGGAAAAAGTGTTGATAAAAATTCACTAGTGAGAAATTTTTAGTAAAATTACAATAACATTTGATCCAAAAGTCCAATGGCCTCCCCATTTGTGTGATTATAGGAAACATCAATATCTACAACACATAAGAATAGATAATCTCAAGATTCAGCAGTCTTGATGGCCAAATTGGCAATACAAGTGGTTGGATTGTTTTGGAATGAAAATAGTCCAAAACCAAGGGATATAAATACATTAACTCCTCTACATTAAAAGGGTTGGAATTTAAGAAGAGATGACCATGTGTTGGCTAGAAAAAATCCTTGTCAAAGGCTTGGGAGGACCTTTCATACTCTTGTTTTCAATTGAGATGCCCTTCCTCTCTTTGTTTTAATGTTCTTTGGTGTTCTTCTTATTTGTAATAATGTATGTCTATTTTCATTTCCATAGAGTTTTAATGCATCATTATTCTTCTTCATATATTATTAATATCCACTTTCTGTTAAAAAATATTATTGGACTCAAAATAGTTTAAATACAATTGAATACCCTTCCATTTTTTGCTTATTCATTTAATCGAAAGTCCATTTTTTCTAATTATTTTTTGTGTGGGTTTGATCAACACACCACTCATTTCTTATCCCTTTATTTTCCTTTTTTTTATAATTCATCATCATAAATATAATAATCCAGATTAACAATAATCTTAATGGATGAGTAATTCTCTCTTTGGGGTGAGTTAAAATTTAGGTATGTTAAGTGATGTAGAACATTTCCTCTTTGAATAATCTTTTAATTAACATTGTTTATGTTGGACTTGACATGTCATGGACTAATGACTTGTTTTTTTAAATAGTGGTTTCCATGGATTATTGGAACCATAAATATGCTACCATAAAAAAGCTGTAATTGATATTTGAACCCTATGTTAATTTATGGGATGGATTATATCCTTAACACTTAGTACTTTTAGTCAACGTAATCCTGTTATGTGGGTGTTAATTTAATGCATTATATAGAAAGGATCAATGATATAAAAACTTAACAACCTTATTATGAACTCTCCCCAATAATTATTAAATTGTTAAATCAATAAGACATTTCAATTAAGCTCTTCAAAAAACCCCCCAATCAAATTAAATTCAACTATAGTCAATCGACTGTTAAAAATTATCATTGTTGAGGATTTGGCCTGAGTAATGATATACACATTAGAAGGGAATCGGAACCTTGAACGGTTGATAGGAGATAATAAAACACATATTCAAATAAAGATATTTCTAGGAATGGTTAAATTAATTTGTCATTAGTTTTTGGTTATGGTACAAAAAACTAAAAAACCCAAAATTGAAACAAAAATTGAAAAAACACACAAAGAAAACCCCACTTTCTAATAAAAATCATAAATGAAAATAACACAAAGAAAAACCCATACTCCCCTCTCTTACAAATTATCTCGGAATGCACCGTATCCTCCCAAACAATATCCTCATTTTTTTATGACCTTTAAATTTAGAGAACAATTTTCCATATTAGGAGGAAAATTAGGGTTTAATAAATAATTCAAGAACCAGTCCTTATCCAACCAATTGAATTAGATATGGCCAATCCTAGGGAACAAACAATTAATGAACATTCTACCCTTGATATTAATTTTCAACCCCTGGTATTCAATATCCAATCATAGAGGCTGAATTTGAACCCACAATGAGTTTTACTTATCTTTTTCCTCATTTCCATCGGGTAGACGGTGAGGATTCGCATATCCTACTTAAAGATATACCAGTTTTGTGCTCTACCATGACACGTCACAGGGTTTATGGAAAACAAATAAAACTCTATGAATTAACTTTTTCCCTACCCGGATCTTCCATTTCATGGATTTACTACCATCTTCCTAGTTTCAAAACAACATGGAATGACATGAAGTGACTTTTATTAGTTAAATTCTTTCCAACATCTCGAACAACTTCCATCTGAAAAGAAATAATTGTTAATTGTCAATTCAATAATTAATCACTCCATGAATACTAAGATAGGTTAAAAAATATTTTTACAACCAACCCACACCACCAAATCCTTAACAAACTCTTGATCCAATACTTCTATGAGGGGTTATTTTCTCTGGAGGGAACTCTCATTGATGTCGCAAGTGGTAGTGCTCTTGTTGAAAAAACATTTGCAACTGCAAGAGATCTCATTAGAAACACATATACAAACCCACAAAAATTCCATACTCATGAACATGCTAATGAAAAACAATACCATGGTAATCTATCCGTAGAGCCCAACAAGGTGACTGAGTGGATGCGTGATCTTACAGGACTTGTGGGACAACTTGATATGGAATCCAAAGCTCTAACCTTATCTACTTCACAATCAATGTTTCCTGGACCAATCAAAAAATGTGTAATCTTCTACTCACCCACTCATACAACAATCACATATCCCCAACTTCATGATGATCCAACTGATTCATCTAGACCATTGGTGCTCAATGTAGCATATGCTCATAAGAACTCCAACCATCAAAAATCAGGTCTGTTTGTTAGAAACTTCAACCAACCCAACACCAAGCCCTTATCTTCTACCTTCAACCATGGATTGAGGTATGGTAATCCCATTTCTCATCCCCCTCAATTCCTATATCAAAACACAAACCAATTACAAAATGGTCAAGGTGGTGGTAACTTCCAAAAACCTTTTCCTTTTGTTCCTCAACCTCAAAGGAACAATCCTCATCATGGATTCCACTATCCTTATCATCCTTCCCAATAACCAAACCTATAAAATCTCTTTCCCAAGAACCAAAATCAAGGTAATATCAATCTTAGACTACACTCTTATTGTAAGAAACCATTGGAATACGTTGAAAAACATCTTGCCTCTTTCACCCGTTCTAGCCTCAAGAAAATTGAAACCCGAAATGGTCAACTTGCTGCCCAACTATGCCTGAAACAACATTAAAATTCTTCCCAAATCACATCTCAACCATTAACCGACCAACAAGGTAATGTAAGTGAAATTGTACTTAGATCAAGAATGAAAATTTATATGCCTCTTGATGCGACCTCCCACTCCCCATTAAATGTTGACATTGAAAATTAAAAGAAAAAGAAACAATAAAATGAACCTGAATCCATTCCCTCAAATCCTTCTATTCCACTTAGGACCCCAATTCCTATTCCTCAATCCATTTCTATGACTAATATGTCCTTTGAACCCAATCATTAATTGTTGGATATGTGTTGATGTGTCAAAGTCATCATTTCCCTCTTAGACTCCATAAAAATAACTATGAATGACATGTTTCTAAAGGAATTGTGATCATATAAGAGGCAACATAGATCCTTTGAAAATGCATCCACAGAGCAACATATTCACATAAAGTGAAAATATCCAAGGACCTTTAAACTTCCAAGCCAAATTAAATGTTCCAACTTTGAGGATGCACTCCTTGACCTAGGAGAATCAATTAATGTCATTCCAAAATCAATATTCTCCAATCATGGTCTAGGTACATAGAAACCAATGGGTGTTTTCATTCAGTTATCCAATAATATAATAGATAGTACTGAAGTAATAATCAAGGATGTCCTTATTCATGTCAATGATCTTATCTTCCCATCTGATTTTTATGTCCTTGAGATGGATGGTGAGACTAATTCATCTTTATCTCACCAAATTATTGGAATAACATTCCTCATTACTGTTAGAACCAATATTGATGTCCATCTAGGAATCTTATCCATGGAATTTGGTGACCAAATGACAATGTTAAAAATTTTCACACCATTTGATACCCATCTGAGGATCACTGTATATTCTCAATCCATGCTTCTGGGGACACTTCTGAGAATCAATTGATCCCCATTACATCTTGTTCATTATGTTCTAATGAGAAACGACCTAGTAAAATCTACACCATGATTAACCAAGTTATAAATGGTGATGTTGATGTCGAAATCTCATTCATAGAATCCATCAATCTATAGGAACATAAATACTCTCTTGAATACCACATCAACTCTAATCTATACTGCTCCACCTTGGACACTATTAAGGAAAATGAATTTGAAACAACTGAAATTCCTTCCTTCATTCTTGAGTTGTCTATCCCCCAAATGAAAGGTCAGAATGATATGAAACCTCTTCTTAGAAACATAAAATATGAATTCCTTCTCCATGATCACTTTTATCCTATCATTATATCTACCTGACATACTGAGACCGATGAGTCCAAACATGTTCAGGTGTTAGAGGAAAAAAGAAAATAGGTTGGACCCTGTATGACATACAAGGAATCAATCCTGCCCTTTGCAACCATCACATCAATATTGATAAATCATCCTAACTAATTTTAAAACAAAAAAGAAGACTCAATCCCATCATACTTGATGTTGTTAGTGAATAGATCCCTAAGATTCTTCAATATGTTATTATCTATGCAATTTCTGATAGAGAATGTGTTGGTCCAATTCATGTTGTACATAAGAAATGATGGATAACTTTTGAGAAAAATGAACATGGAGATGGTAGTCACAACTAGAGTGATAAAAAAAATGGTGCGTTTTCATAGAATATAGGAAATTGAATATTGAAACATGAAGAGATCACTACCCTCTTCAATTCCTTGATCAAATAATAGAAAGATTAGCCAAAAATTCAGAATATATCATTCATGATGGATAAACTGGATACTTAAAAATACCAATCGCACCTCATAACCTAGAGAAAATGACTTTTACAAGCCCCTATAGATTATATGCATATAAATGAATGCATTTTGGCCTATGAAACTCTTGCTACATTCTATATGTCTATTATGAGTGGATTTTGTAAATTCATTAAACAAAACATGGAAGTATTCATGGATGACTTTACCATTTATGGTGATTCATTTGAATCTTTCTTGAATTCACTCTCTCTAGTCCTTAAAAAGTATGTCATGTGTAACCTTGTGTTAAAGTTTGAAAAATTTTACTTCACGATAGAAAATGGGATTGTTCAAGGGAACATTGATTCACAAGATGGTATTGAAGTGGATCCTTCCAAAACTGAAGTGATCCAATAACTTCTTGAACTCAATTCTATTCGAGACATCTCCTCAATCCTCGGCCATGCTGGTTTCTGTCATAGATTAATCCATAACATCAGTAGTATTTCCATCACATTCACTTCATTGATTCAATATGATGTGACTTTACATTTTGATTATGTTTTCAAAAGAGCCTTCATTGAAATCAAAACTACTCTTACATCTACCCTGATAATCCAATCTTGAGATTAGTCCTTACCCATTGAGTTTAAGTGTGATGCTTCTAATAGAGCCATTGTGACTAATCATGTACAAAGAATAGAAAATATTCCTGATTTTATATATTATACCTCAAAAACATTGGATGAAACTCAATCTCAGTACATTGTCACTGAAAAAGAACTTTTAGGAGTTATTTTTTCCTTAGTTATATTTCATCCATATCTCTTATGTTCCAAAATCATCAACATCAGAGGTCATTCTGCTATAATGTTCTTACTCATGAAAAGTGATACCAAACCAAGGATAATAAGATGGATTATAATGCTCCATGAGGTTTACCTTGAAATGAAATATAAACCAGAAAAAGAAAACCATGTGGTTGATCACATGATCAGAATTTCTAATTCTTCTCATTCATAAATAATTGATCACAAATTCCCAACTGAGAACATTTCATCTCTCACTCCAAAGTCAGCATGCTGCGACCCTATTGTAAATTACTTTTTTATGGTGTTTTTCATGAAACATTTAAAAAAGATCAAAATATGAAGATGAAAAGTGATTAAAAATTATATTTTTTGATGATAAAAAACATTGTAAAAATTGTCATGTCATTGTAATTAGGAGATGTGTTGATGAAGATGAATATTCCACCATCTTATATTTCTCTCACTCGATTCCTGGAGGGGGCCACATTGGACCACAAAGGACCTCTCAAAAGGTCCTACATTCTGGATTCTTCTAGCCATTAAACTTCAAGGATCCACATGAGTTCTGTCAATCATGTTCCACTAGCGAAAACTATGGCATGATTTTTAAGATAAATTAAATTCCAAAAAATCCATCAATTTTCTATGAGAACATCAAGGTTTTGGAAATCAATTTCCTAGGACTATCCCCCCCACACCCCACCAATGTATTCTCATACATTATTCTTGTGGTTGATTATGTATCAAGTTAGGTTGAGGCCAACCCCACTAGAATGGATGATTTAGATACTGTAAGTGAGTTCATAAAGACACACTTCTTCCACAGATTTATCACACCACGTTCATTCATATGTGACTTCGGTACACATTTTCTAATAAAACCATGGAATATCATTTGAAAAAGAATGGTGTTGTACATAAAACATCAACTTCATATCACCCCTAAACAAATGGAATGGCTGAACTTTCCAATAGAGAAGTTAAATAAGTGCTTGATAGAATTTTTAAGACCACCAGAAAAGAATTTCATTATCCAGATGAAATAAAACATCAGTCTTTTTGTCCTGTGAAATTTTTTAATCTTGATTGAAAAAAATATGGTGAAGAGAGATTGTTGTAGTTTACTGAACAATAGGAGAATCAACTAGATTCTTGTGAGAATTCTAATCTGTACAATGAAAAGTATAAGGTACTACATGACAAAAATATCCTGATAAAGGTATCTCATTAATATGAAAATGTAATTCTCTTCAATTATCAATTTCAACTTCACCTAGGTAAGCATAATTCTAATTGGGGAGGTCCTTTTGTTATTACTAATGTTTAACTAATTGGTCCAGTGCAAGTCCAAGAAACCTCTACCAAAAACACAATCATGGTTAATGGACATCAGTTAATTAATCATCATGAATGGACACACATCTTGGGAACCACATCGACTTACATTATATCCACAACATCTACAGTAGACCCCCCATGGGATGGAGACCGTGACCTGCCAAATCAAAACTATGGGGCACATATTTCCCTATAACTGTCACCCTATCTCTTCGACTCTCTCCCTCTATCATCTTCTCCCCTCTCTCTCATTTGTTTTACCACATTACCCATAAATTTTTTTTATTTACTCTATTATGTGAGTGTTCCTTGAATAAAAACTATACAGAAAATCCTAAAAATTAATAAAAAATAATAATTTATAAAAATATTTGAAAAATCAAGAGTCATGCTTACTCACCTTCCAATTTTTAAATTCTGACCAACCATTTTTGGAGTCAAAATACATGGTTTTATCACAAAATTTTTTTGGTTTCATCTTAAATTTGGATAAATAATATTGTGTCAAAGCCAAAAAAAATTGAATGCTCAATTTTTTATTTGGAAAATGATTTTACCTACAAGTGAGGAACAATATTTGATTTTATGCCAAGGCCACCAATAGAAATATTTTTAAAATGTGTGTTTTTACCCCCATTTTTGAGTCTTGAGATTGTGGACCTTTGATATAAATTTCCTACTTTGGGATGCATTAAAATGATTAATGAATTTTTTCCACCTCGTGAGAATCACAATAGCTAAATAGCCTCCCATTTTCCGTACATTATTCCACCTTTTAATTTCCCATTCGATCCTATGAAAAACTTTTTTTGTATCCACATTTCAAGTCCAATACCTTTTCCCACCTAATATAAAAATGGATTTTCATTTTTTTTTAAATTTATGTGTGGGTGGAATGTATTTCCTTTTAGATACCCATTTATTGATTTTCATCGAGTTATCGTATGCTTGAAGGCATTCATCAATTTAAGAGTTGGGTAGAGGTTGTACTTCAGTGGGGTTTGGGAATGTATATATGTTTATCATGAATAAATGATATTGAAATGTGAACAAAAAATGATCAAAAAAGAAATAAAAAATGAAAATAATAATGGGAATGTGTTTTTTGAGGGTCTAAAATCACTTTTCATTAACCTTTGATCTTGTTATAATTATTTAAATTATTTTCCTGAAGAGATCAATCATTGGATGGGAGATGAGTTAGAGATATATTTCATGTTTAACTTCTATAAAATGTAAAAAAATGAACCCTTATATCATTGAGAGAAATATCATGGTTTCTAAATATTTCAACTTCTCTTTTACATAAAATTTCATTTCTATTTTGTGACATATTTCACATTTTCATTCCCTCATAAATATGGGTTTACATTTCATTTCGGGTCTCATTTGACCAAAAACTGATAAATTATTTTTTCCTTGTTGTTGTTTTACCCCCCCATTTTCCTTTATTTTGGATATAATCTTCTTGTCATCCCATAGCCACAGAAAAACCCCTTCAAAAGACCCCTAAATTATTGCGCACATTAGGATAGGGAATGAATGCATATATATCTTTCAAATTAAAAAATTTACGCTTTTAGTTGTTGACAAAGGTGAACCTCCATTATTGAATATTATCATCTGGAGAGGTGTGAATTTTGACTGTCCATATTATCCATTTCAAAATTTTAGAATGAAAAAATGAATTGTTTCTGAAACATTGTTTCAATAAAAACATATGGAAGAATTCAATATGGTTGAATAAAATTGTCTGAACCTCCCCTGATTGGGGAAAAAAATTTATTATTTGTTGGTGTGTGAAAATTACTTTTTCATGGATTTATATTTGTCGTAAATGAGGACATGAGAAAGGAAACGTGTAGGGGGTTGATGTTATTAATATTTTAATAAATTTTTATATACCGATTTTACTGATTTTATATGAAATTTCCATAATTTTTGTGAAATATTAACATTTAAATATTAATTATAATTTTTGTGCACTATTTTAATTCATCCAGATTCATGTATGTTTAATAGTTTAATAATATATATCAGTATACTAATAAAAATGGTGGTTTCTTGTTTAGTTGGATAAATTATTAAATTTCCCACATATCATTACAAATAATCATTTTACAATTCTTCCATTTGAAGGGTCATATGGACCACACAAGAAGGCCTACCAAATTTGTTAAGAAATCATACCATCCATGAAGATTGAAATACATGGAAAAATCCAAAATGTTGAATTCATTAATTATCCTGAATAATTTGGATAACAATTCAAGGAGTCATGAATAAAAAATTCAATTCCCAAATACAAAAACAATGGGCCCAAATGATTCTTTGTTATTCAGTCCACCATTCTAGTAGGTTATTAAAATTAGAACACTATTTCGGTATTTTCTCCAGATTTAATCATCAAATTAGGATGAGATTTTTCCTTTTGAATGCTTGTATATTTTCTCCAACTTTATATAATAGTCGTTTTTTTATTTTATGGAATATTCCTACTGAAAACCACATTAAAATTTCATCATTGAAAAATGTTTTTATTTAAATAGACAGGTGAAAACTATTTATTAAAGTAGCCATATCACTGTATTCAATCTTCCAATGGACGCACATATTTGAGGGATAATAGTAAACATCAATATATACATCCTGGTAGAAAAGATCATTATGGGATTCAACTATTTGGATGGCCATATTGGCAATCCTAGTGGAGGGAGAGTTTTGTATTGAAAACAATCCACCACATTGGGCTATAAATATAATCCCTCCTCTCCATTCCAAAGGGTTGGAATTTTAAAATAGAATAGAATATAATGGCATGACCAATGCCTTGAAAATTTATTTGGAGGATATTAAATACACATGTTTTCACATGAGATACTCTTCACCATCTCTTTGTATTCAGGTTCGTTTTTGTTCTTCTTATTTGAAATTGTGTAAATTTGTTTTCATTTCTATAGAATTTTAATGAATTTTTATTCATCATCATATATTATTCTCATCCACCTTCTATTAAATAATATTTATTGTCATAAAAGTGTTTAAATACCATTGAATCCCTATCCCTTGTTTTGCTTCCTCATTTAATCGAATGTCTGTTATTAATTCTCATCATTATTTGCGAGTGTGCCATTAACGCACAACCCATTTCTTATCAGTTACTTTCCCATATTTTTTTAATTCATCATCATAAATATAATAAAGCCGATTAATAATCATCTATAATGGATGAGTGAATATCTCATTGTGGTGATTTATAATTTAGTTATGTAAAGTGATTGAGAACATTTTCTCGATGAATATTCACAGAATTAACATTTTTTATATTGGAAATAAACATTTCATGGGTTAATGACTTGTTTTGTTTAATGAGTTGTTTCCATGAATTATTGGAACCATATATACACTACAATAAACAGGATCTAATTGAGATTAGGAACCTATGTTATGTAAAGGCTTGGATTAAAGCCAAAACACTTAGAAATTCCAATCAACGTTATCTTGTGAAGTTGGTGTTAAATTAATACAGTATAATACAATGCTCAAGTATATCAAATCTTAACTACCAATTGATGAAATCACCCCAATAATTATTAAATTGTTAAATGAATCAATAATTTCAACTAATCACTCTGAACAAACCACACCAGTTAAAATACAATCAATTAAAAACTAACAATTATTAAAAAGTATCATAGTTGAGGATTCGACCCGAGTGCTGCTATACACATTAGGAGAGCACAAAACCTTGAACGTTGAATATGCGACCATCAGCAATACTTTCACATCTCTTCTTATCAAAAAATATAATTCCAAACTGTAATTTTGGGTGGATCTAGTCAATAATTAGATGTTAATGTCGATCCTCTATTGATAATGAATTCCATCACGTCATCACTAATAATGAATTATCCATATAATAAAATTTTTCACCATAATTTGGAAGATATTTCATACTAAGGATTACACCAAAATGAAGCATACATATAAAAATTATGTGAAATCATGGACACATATGCCACTTAGAGGTGCCCTAAGCCATATGGGCCACTATGAGTCAAGTGAATATCCCTGAATTCTAGAGGCTTCCAAATATTTTCAAGGGAATTGAGTATGTTTGTGGGAAGAAAATTCCCTAATTACCACATTATTGAATATCAGATAAATAATATAATATAAGTTAAATTGTGCAAGCAATATAAATAGATATATATCACAACAAATGTAGACAAAAATAATAATACAACATGTGAAACATATATAATTATAAAAACCGTGATGGTGATATATGTCATGTATCTAGAATGATGGTAAACATATATACAATGAAACATAAAAACATTCAATCAAAAATTATCAAAAATGGATAGAAAATCTCTCTAAGTATCTCGATTTGTAGCTTGATCATCTGATACTAGATCCATCGCAAATAAGTAACAAAGCAACTGTCAAAAGTGATGCGCCTTCCATTATCAACACCTCTATACATGTTGTCATCCTAGGTACCAATGGTTCCTAGACAGGGTGTGAGATAAATCTCAAAAGGCCACCACAAATGGTGTCTATAATGTCCTATCCAATTAATTTAAACATAAACAATATGAAATAATGCATATATAAAAATAATGAAGTAAAATAATGAAAATACCAAATTGCATACTTCATCCCTCATATAGTGTCTGAAAATGTTTAAAATTCGTTATTTAATTATGTTCCAAATAAATATAAATATATTATATGAGGTAATACTATCACTGAAATCTGAACATAAAAATTATAGTAAAGGATCCATGAAATAGCAAGGAAACATAATTTTATTTATAATAATAAGGTTCCATGGTAATAACGTTGGAAAAATTTTTCAAAAGGGACTTCAAAAAATTAATAACAGGAGCTTGTATATAGGCGTAAAAATGTAATCAATAAATCATCATCCAAGGTATTCCACAATAATGAATCTAATCGAGTCTAAAGAAAAAAATACTAGGTAAAATGAGATTAGAGATGGTTGGAACAAAATATTCAATGATGTAATATCATGTTATTATATTCCCTGAAAGATCCATGGAGTGTCTCCAGGAATCCCTATAATTTTAATGGAAGGATGATATGGTACCATGAATGGTATCCATTGATAGAAGTGGATTGGGTTCCAATGTGGGTATCAACCATTGAAATTGACATCCTTGTATTAGAATGATATCCATGAGTTCTCAAGGAATTCGGTCTAGAATCTAGAAGCTATACTGAGTCTTACCATTCATCTAGTACTATTAGGGTCCATATACGAGGAAACATACAATAAATCCATTATTAAATTATTCCAAGTGATGGTCATCCTATTTTATAAGTTCAAGAGGTTCAATCATTTCCTTACCATATTGTGATAAGTATAAGGGGAAAGAAAACATTAAATTAATTAATATATGTCAAATTAATTTAACACGGTTGACTATGATACATTACACTAAACATGGAAATGGGTGTGACAGACATGAGACCTAGATACTAAATTATAATCCATTAAATTTTGTCATATATATCCAATAATCATTCCAATTTACCATTGATGATTCATTTATTTTGTTGAATAACATTCCATATGAATATCATTTTGAATGAAAAAATTTAATTATCCCTTTATAAATTCATTATTTACCAAATTATAATGAATCCCCAATAATAGGATCAAGCCACAGACCTAAATAGTGTAGCTATTAGATCATAAAAAACAATTAGTGCCTAACTAGACACTTGAATCAAAAACGTAGAATCACCCTAAAATAGATGGTAGATGTTTTCAATGTATCAAACAATGATGACAATAATATATGGTATAGGTCTTAGAACCCATTTCTAATGACAAGAATAAGTGAATATAAAATATACAGATAGCCCTAGATGAAATTTGCACTCGCACAGTAAAATTTATAAAAATATGAATTACGAGGGATACGTTTTAAACCACATACCTCAGGCTCAAATGACAGTCCCCATGTAGTATCATCCTCTAGTTTGGAATGGAATGAAAAAGATATAAATAACTATCCAAGGCCCTGAAAAATGGGAATATGGACCTATATCTAAATAGTTGTATTGATACAGATACTAATGACGAATGATTAAAACAGAATTAAGAACATACTAATGTGGATCCAATGTGATGAATGAAGATCTAATCTGACCTTGGACAGTGATCTATGATCTAATACTACAATATAGGATCATAGGGAATCAAAAATGGAGGAGGAAGTGTAGTAGTCCGTTAATGAAGAAAAATGAGAGGAGATATGATATAAATAGATCATTAAGAATAAAATCATACAATTACCCAAAATAATCCATCACATAGTATGTCCACACATATTTTAAAAACATGTGTAAACCATTGCTAGTCTATTGTAGGGAGGGAGTTCCCATATGGTTATTCCACACAGTTTGATAAATAGTGCACCAACTGTGAAAATCACCTCTGCAATTATGTCTGTAGTTTTTTTACTGCTATCTGGTTGAAAGCGAATATTTTTGGAAAAAATGTGCCCCCTAATTCTATTTTACTAACCATGGTTATTTAAAACTAGTTGTGTGTCATGCCTCACATGGTATCCTCTAACTATATGACTTGTCATTTTCTCCGACCGTCTAGGGTTTCGAGCTCTGAATCGGCCCAAACAACCCTGAAACCATCGTGAACACACTATCCATACTCATTAAGTCCCATAATAAAGAATTAAAAAATAATTAAATATATATATACCATATTATAAACTATGTTCTTACTGTCATCCCCCAATAAATGAACTCATACCAAAGTATACCTCTTAAGGGAAGTGAAAAAATTCCTGAGAACAACTGTGGCCACTGGTCACAAACATCAGCCTCTTTCTCCCAAGTATCATCCTATAAACATGTGTGCTTCCATAGTAACCACACTATAGAGAGAAACAAACCTAAAATATATGTCATTCATTGGTAGATTTTTTATATAGGATACTCATCATATAAATCATTAACATAAAGATCTAATTACTCAGTCTCAAAAGTATAATGAATTTCTATATGATTCTAAAGAAGCTGTTAAATGTAGAAGAAAACATGAACAGAATGATTCCACTAAGGAAGAAGAAACATATAGGATACTAGACTGACTCTCTCCAAAATGTCAAATATTCTGAAAAAGTGTAGTTAAATATTTCATTTCTTTTGTATCCATAAATTTTCAAGACATTGTGATACCTATAAGAAAACACAATCCTTGACCACAAACTCCAGAGGTCTTCGATGGTGATCGACGAAATATTTTTATCTAGAATAAGATATAGAACTATTCTTTCTGATCAAATGAGACTTCTCCATAGTATCAATCATTTTAATAAGACCTTTTAGGGTTTCTTCACCTTCTTCTAGCAAGCACACGCGTGAATAAAATGATTTACTATACATAGATGCAAAAGGATCCATCTAAATCATCACCTAAAAGATACTATAATATGTGAAATTAATGAGAGGGATATTATTCTCTCATGAACTACATAAATCAGTGAATCATGATCCAATAATGTCCTCAATAACCTATATCATCTTTTTTGACTATACATCTCTCTGAGTGTGAACGTTTGTTCTTAGAAGCAGTTATGTACACATAAATTTCGGAAACCCCTTGCAGAACTGTGACATTAAATGAGTTTAATTATCTGAAATGATATAATGATAGACCCAGAGTAATCAGATTATATCAAGGAAATAAAATATTCTCATTCCGTTAAATTAAAAGTTCTTTAAGATAGTATGTAAGATAGATACTTTCATTATCCAGTTAGTGACAATCAATACAATGTTGCTATATCTAGGTGGCCTCTTTAAACCTACTAAAAATTCTATGGAAACATCTTCCTATTTCCATTTTGGGACTACAAGTGCTTTTAACCGGCCAACTTGATGGTGGTGCTCTACTATCTACGGATTAAAAGTGGAACACATAGTGATTAATCCTAAAATCTTATTTTCGATCCCAGGTCCCCAATACTAGCATCACGTATCTTGATACATATTATGGATGCTGGATGAACTTCCAAATTAGAAGATTGGGAATCCCACATAAACTCCTCTTGCATATCTGTAGGAACATTGAAATTTCCATGTATATGTATGACTTTGTCTTCATCCATACAACAATCTAGAGGTAGGTCATCTCCAAAAATACCCTTACAGAGAACCAATCCTTAAGTATCTGAAAATTTCATACTCATCATATTCTTAATGAGGGAAGAGGTAACTAACAAGGATAATAGATAATACTACTTCTGACTATCAAGAAACTCTAGATGCATCTCAGAGAAAAGGGACATTAATTCCCATTGATCACTGGCTTCCTATAGGTCCTATGATTAATTTATTTGACTTTGTGCATATACTACAGTGTTTTCTTTTCTCGGCGTATATGCAAGATCAAAATTTAAATATATAATATTCTTGAACCATATCTTCTCTCTAAGATTCCTTCCATGAGGAGTAATTTTATATTTGAGGCCCTTGTGGTATGTATGCACCAAATTTTTTTACCCAAAATATAATGTCTCGAACAATGTAATGCCTGGATTACAACTTCTAGATCAAGGTCATGCATTGGGTAATTTCTCTCATGCTGCATCTACATTTGAATTAGAAATGTGATGATTCTATCCTTCTTTATCTGCAATACACATAAAAAATGATTGATTCATCATAAAACATGCTACAATCTATTATTAACTCTGAAATAATCAAAAATAGTGTCATGAAAATCCTTCCTTTCAATACTTGAAATTATTTCTTGCACTCTTTTAACCAATTGAACTGAACACAATTCATTGTAAGACAAGTAAGAGGTTAAATAAGTACTGATTTTTATATTATGAAATTCATTTATTATACCGACAAACATCATGAAACTCTGCATATCAAACACCTTATTTGGATCCTCCAAGGATACTACATAACTAACCTTCTATAGGTTAATAGATACATCAGATTCCGAGATAATATGACCCAAGATTTGAAATTTTTCAATCCATAAGTGGTACATATAAAACATGTGATAAATAGGATTCTCTAATAGTGCACATAAAATTATATCAAGGTGATTTGTATCATTAATAAGTGTATTAGAGTACACCAAGATTTTTTCCAAAAGGACCACAAAAAAAGAATCCAAATTTGGGTGGAGCAACCTACTCATTAGATCTAATAAAATGGAATGTGAATTTTTAAGACTAAATAACAAAACAAGATTCTCATATAGACTATACCAACAATTGAAATATGTAAAAATATGTCTTACATCTTACTTCCCACCTAATGTATAAAATATCTTAGTTAGATCTTTGAAAACACTCTACGAACATTGATCTTCAAAAAAATCATCAATTAATGCCTGTTGATAAGGGTTCATAACATTAATCTAGTTCTAACACCTTTTATCCCAGCATAATCAACGGATCCCGTCTTCTTTGTTATATAATAACATATGGGAACTACAAGAGCATTTTATAGGATGTATAAAACATTTAGCCTCTAGATCCTTTAACTAACGCATGCGACCCCAGAGTTTAGTAGGTTCCATCCTGCATGAAGGAATTGAAAGTTGATCTTCTCTTGGAATGAGATCAATCATAAACACCCCCCTCTCTAAGTATGTAAGCTAGAAAAATAAATGGGAAATACATCCCTAAAATGATCTATTACTGCATGAAAATCATCCAAATATAAATAATTATCCTCTATGAGGAGATGAGAACTATGGGTAGTCCATCAACCTTGACCATGATGCTCTGGTTTGGCTCACCATGCCTACACATCCAACAAACCCGTATGTAGATAACTTTTTCCATTTGGTGCTGTAAATGATAACCTAAAGAGATAGTTTTATATAAAGTCATAATACTAGAACATCAAATCCATATCAAGGATTAAATCAATGTATTTAATTTTTAGAAAAAGGAGGCCCCAGAAGAAAGGTTAACTGCCTACCTCTTGGAGAATTCCTTACATTGGTGTATTCCCTTTGACCATACTCCCAACAATGTGTCTAGGGTCAATAAAACACAATAAAACTAAATTTAAATTCTGAGACTTTCCATGACAGATAGAAAGCTTAAGATGTGTCGAATACCTATACCAAATAAAGAAGATACTATAGTGGGGGAAAAATAATATAACCTTCTAATGTAGATGGTTATGTATCCTGATTCTTTGTTATTGTATATAATTTTTGAAGCTGGCCTGATCCACATCCCTAGGAAACAATTGGACTACAATGATGAATACCTCTCAACTAAATATTTTAATATTATAATGTCTAGATACCATGGACATGACCTCCAACAGGGCTAGTCCAACTCATGATACTCTAACTCCATTCCTGAAAAGGAAAATAATAACATACACCCGAAGGTAGAGATTGTGAGAATCATCATCAACTAGAAGCTAATGGAAATTTAGAACATAATCACTAAATGTTCTCCATATGACCGAAATCCAGACACAATAGAGGGTCTCTATCACACTGAGGCTTTAGAATCCGATATCATTCAAACTTATGGGACACCATACCTCAACTAATATGGGTAGTATCAATACCATTTCACCAATAAGAAACCACTAGGGTTCTCTGTCTACTACTAGAAGAACTAATGGCCTTCCATAACATTAATACTATATGTCCAGTACTGTTTCCATCCCTTAGTTTATGCTCACTGATTAGGGCCTAATTAACTATTTAAGAGAAATTATGTAGGAGAAAGACATCAAACCGTGAATGAATACCATAATGGAGACCACCCTCAAAGCATCTTGCATGAGGAAGCTCATCACTTATTAGAAGAAGTGTAATGAACTATAACTCTGTGAGATGTGCAAAGTATTCCATAACTAAAATACAACCCTGAATTCGAAAAATCAAATATCTGGATCAGTCATCTCTATAAATATGATGAAATATGTACTCATAGAATATTTTCTAGAAGTCAACCCATAAAATTCCTGGAGGTCAACCATATTGGGTAATTACATTCCAATAACACTTGGACAAATCACACATCATGTAAGAAAAAATCATATCCCTTTACTTAGAAGGAATCCTTAGATTATCAATGATATATAGATTGAACTATATCCAAGAAATAGCATCTTATTGACATTCATTCCCCAATAAGGTAAGTTTAATTTGTAGCAATATCTCGCAAGTAAAATCATCCCTCGCAAATTTAGGTCGAGGGGCACCTTTCCTGGACTACATCAGACATAGGAAACATTCAAGAAGATGAGCCTTAGTTTTAAAAATGTTATAACATGTGGTTCCTCATGTGTCACTCTTGGTGGAATGACTGGAGGTTGATGGTCCACCATGTCCGGATCATGGTGGTCGCCACCATTCAAGTGCATTACATGAGGATTTCATGGTGGAATCAGTCTAAAAATACAAAACACAATCCTCAAAACTATATTAGTGTATATAGATGACTATAGAATAATATTAAAAATCTGAAAAAGTACCTCTTACATTATTATACTTCCCCAACTACCAACTATGAAATAAATGTATCTGTAAGTGCTCCTATTTAAATTTTTGGGGTTCCAATAGATATAATGTGTACTATAACATTCCTCATCACTTACTAAAAAGTATTTCATTTCCCAAGTAATGTTTAACATTTCAAGATTCAGATGTTTGCCATATGTCATGGTTTATGTAGAATTAGTTTTCTGTCCTATATAATTAGGTCCCACACTCTTTAACACTAAGGTAAACACCAATATAATATCTATTTAATGTCCCAACACGGTAAATTACTCATTCCAATCCCCAAAGTTCTCATAAATCCCATGAACTAAATTATCAAATCACATAGTAATATCCATGAGAAGAATAATAATGATATGTATACAAGGCTCACTCAACAATAATATGCATATCATGTAATGAATGTAATGAGGTTCACCTATATGTCTAGGAAGTATGCATTAATTGGGAACTCTAGGTGCCTACCTTGATGTGTGAAACAATGATCATTTTTTTAAATACATCAAGATAAGGACTAATGAAATAATCAATCATAATAATAATAATAAACATAATACATCATGTGAATTACCCAATGAGGAAATTATATAAACTATAATAAGGAAAATTGATCAAAAACTATAATTAGACAAACCTGATATCTACCTCAAACATGGGATAGTTGCACCCAGGAAAATATTATAAGCATTTTTATGTGTTTCAAATATTCCATAAATTGACTAAAAAGAGTATAGAAGTAAATGAATGACTCTGATAAGACATTGTGACATCTTGAACCTAGTTTCAACTAATAGGTTCCACAAGCCTAGTGGTCTACTTGGCCCCAGGAACATCCCCCAAAATGCCAATGACTTCCGATTAGTAGTGGGTGATCGGGGTGTGTCCATGGTGAGATTATTCCCTCACTAACAAATAGTTGAAATGAAGATAAATATGATAACACAAGGTAAATAGTTGTAGCTGTATAGAAAATATGATAACATAACATAATTAAATATGAATTATAATACAACATGTTCAATTGATATAAATATTCAAAAAAATGACGATGATATATTTCATATATCTAGAAATCTAGATAACAGGGATTCAAATAAGAATAAAAACAAACAATACAAATGTTGAAAATTCGGATAAAAATCAATCCATGCATCCCATGCTCCGTTAATATGACACTATCTTCAACCTAAAAAAAATAACATGTTTATGAAGTGATATGCTTCCCTTTATCAACACCTACATATATTAGTATACACAAGAAATAGTTGAACATGAATAAGATGTGAGATAAATCTCAATAGGGTGACATAAATAGTTTCCTGAAAATTGTGTCCAGGTTATATAATCAAAAATTGTGTACAAGAATGAATATAATAAATGTAAAGCAATAAAGTAACACACATACCCATGTACATGCTTTATCCCTCACGAGGTGTCTAACCATGTAACAAATCCATTAATTAATTAAGTTCCATTTTATATAAATTGGTCACATGAGGTATCACTATCACTAACATCCTGACATGAAAATGATAGTGAATTATACACAACATAGAAATGAATCTGGATGTTATTTATTTTAATAATGTTCCATTTTTATAACCAATGAAAGCTTGACCTCAAGGGTCACCATTTTTGCAGTATCTGTAGTATGGGTATGTGGGTAATATTTTAAGCCAATGAGCATTGTCCAAGTAATTTCATATTAATTAATATAACCATGTCCATATAAAACATCAAATATAATACAATATAATAAATAGCCAAACCCAAGGATATAACCAAGGAATTTCAGGTCCTTTGTGGTCATGATAGATATGCACATTAGCCTTAGCTCTGTTGCTATGGACATATTAGGTGCATCCACGATACCAAAGATATATTCTAGGTGGGGGAATAATCCTATGAAATTTTAGTTTGGCTATAGTTGGTACTGTAATTGGAATTTTAGTATGTATTGTTTGGTACTATAGAAGAAGGAACTATTAAACTTCAGGTCACTAGTTGGGTATTGGAGTCCATCAGGCATTCGGGCCACCAAGGACATTAGTTCTGTAAGACATTTAGGCCACCGTAAGGCCTTAAGGCCACCTCATTGTCTTCAATCTACCTCAAGAGTTTCTAGAAACATTATGTGTAGATGTAATATGGGTAGATTCCATAAGTAAAATGCTCCATAAGAGAATACAGAGCATGCACATTCACTAGAGAAAATATATTAGATTTGGAATAATGATAGTGTATGGTATTCACTATTGGCAGAATGCCTATGAATATCTACACATGATATTATACCGAACAACCATGATAATGTGGGAATCTGATCACGATGTAGATTCTGGGGAGGGGAGGTTTCAAGAAGTTTTAGTCTGTATTAATTCAGCTATTATCACTATGCCCAATAATGTCACAAAGCCTATGTTCCTTGTAAGGGTCACCCATCATCCCATAGAAAGGTGATTATCAAAAAATAAATAATCATTGAAGGCCTTCAAAACATTAGGGAAGGTTGTGATGGATTCAAGGAGTATATCCATGTAATCTTATAATATTATAAATGTGATTATATGGTTTCACACAAGGCATCTAATGAAATAAGAGGATCTGGTTATATAGTGGCTCTTAAGAAAGGCAACAATCATCCTTGAATTTCTACGGTTTCCATGATTTCCAAAGGAATTCCCATGGGAATCCATAACATAACATGAGTATGACAATTCCTATTGTAATGTTAGGGTCTATATATAAAGAACCAAATAATAAATTCATTTAATAAATTAATCCAAGTTATGTTAAAAAAAATAAGTTCAAGATGTGATATCCCTTCCACTCAATAGTGTGAAATTCCCATGGGGAAAGGAACAATTTAGTTTATTCATATGATTTATTATAATTTTACAAGTTTCACTATGATTCGTTCCACTGGACATGGAAAGTTGTGTTATGGACTTCCAAATAATACATTAAATTATAATATACTAGGCCAAATCAAATATATACAATATACATTCCAATTTATCATTTATGATTCATTTATTAAGATTAACCACTAACCATATGTGAGTAAATTGAAAAACAAACATGGAAAGATACATTTATTAATTCACAATTCATCTATGGGTCATAACAAACCATTAAAGCCTAATTGAACAATAAAATTTTAAATATAGAATCACCCAACATGAGGTGGTCACTGTTGTGGATGTAACCCCCAATGATGAATAAAAAATATTGAATGACTCCTAGAACATGGATGTATTGACAATAGGTACGGTATATAAATTAAAAATATTGCACCCAAAGATATCATTGTATAAGCAGGACAATTTATGAAAAAAAAAATCATGAGGGATCAATTATAGACAACCTACAACGTATTCATATGACACTACTTGTTCAGTATCAACCTTTGGGTTGTACTGGAATGGAAGATATCATAATTACAGAACAATTCCATGAAAATAGAGAATATGAGCATGTATCTAAATAACATTATCGATAAAAAGAATAATGAATTAATATTTAAATGGATTAAAGAAAACACAGATGTGGATCTAATGTGAGAAAGATAGATCGAATCGGACACCAGATTGGGAGCTAGGAACAAATACTAAAAATGAGTATCCAAGGGATTTAAAATGGGAGGAGGAAGAGTTTTTATCTGATGGAGTATAGTAATTATAGTATGGGAGAACATAATTAGATCATTAAGTGTAAAATCATAAGATTACCTAAATTTTTACAACACTCAGTTACGCCTCATGGTTTTCGAACATTGCACCAACAATGGAAAAGTGCTATAGGAAGGTTATACTTGTATGGTTAGTTCTCATAGTTTGGGAAACTCTGTGACAATCATGTGAATCACCTGTGCAATTTTTTCTATTTCATTCACAATACTATTAAACCCAATTCGCATGGTTATGGAAAACCATATTCCCTCCCACTAATCTTTGTCTAGCCTTGCACAATTAAAAGTTACAGTGCTTCTTACCTCACATGAATTCCTCCAACTATGTGCCCTTACATTTCACCCTATTATATTGCATTTCATGCTCTAATAAAGCCCCGTACACCCCCCCAAAAACATTGTTAACTCATTAGGGATCCATATTAGTTCCCAAAATAATGAATTATAATAAAATTAAAATGATCCATACCCAATTGTAAACCATGTTACTAAAATTGAAGACAAGGAATATGGTATATTTTTGAGTCTGGATGAGAACTAACTGACACCTCATTATTGCAGCAAGACTTCCCCTAAGAGTGTCACATTATTATACCCTTATTAAAATTATTTGAAAATATATATTTCTCTTGTTAATGATCAAATATATAAAGGAGTGAGATGATCTATAATCAAATAAAAATTTATATAAATTTTATTATATTATTAAAGTGTCTACCTCAACATCATTGAGGACTGTATCCAAATCATTTGTGATCCCATAACCACATATTTCCTCCATGTACCTTTTTTGGTGAATATTTCCTTAACACATGGTAAAATTATTTTAAATGGGTCCCATATATTTAAAATTAATTCATTATAATTTTTTTTAGCTTATTTCAATTCCATAAAATCCTAAGAATGGTGGCCTTTTCAATCCAAACTTATAAAAAACTGAAGTTCCCATCTAGCATGTTCCATGGTGTTTTTTTCTAGATTTATTATAAGATATAAATTCCACTTGTTAATTATTATCATTTTATATATTTCATTTTCTAGAGAACTCATCTAATATTTTCATTTCCCAATTTCATTTTATTCAATTTGATGTGGAGAATTATTTTTCTATATTGGTAACACATGATAATATGTTTTTGTTTTACATGAATGTTTGGGAGACTATTTCCCTTTGAATTATTGGATTAATCCAATAATAGAAAAAAATTAACAATACCCTTTTGATTTAATAATTAAACTGAAGATTGGTTTTTTAACCTTATAATGTTTGCATCATACATAGAAGCATTTTACCCATGCTTTTGTCTTACACTCATGAAATTTATATCTATTTATTATTTTTTTTCATGATGAACAATTTTCCTATAAATGTACTATAAGATAATTATACTCTATTTTTTCTTCAATATCATTAGTTTTAAAATAAATAAACACCACTTATGCACTTCCCCAGATAAATGATAAAGAACCATGAAAAACATCTCCATTGATTACTATTCAAATATATGATTTTATTCTCTAAACAACTAATCAATTTTTAGCTACAAATAGACTTATAGTCCTTTTGAATAATGCTGTTTGATAAATTCTAAATATGACAAACATTGTTTCAGCGTTTTTTGGATTATTAGGGTTCTTCATAGAAAAAATGCTATTGATCATTACATGTTTTAACTAAACTAATAAAATTATGGTTTCTTTAAAATGATCTGGAGCTCCAACTCCAGCTTAATTATTTTCCCAATAAGGAAATATGTAAATAGATTATGCACATTGATACAGTTCCCTTTCCAACCACTATGACCATTTCTATAAAATGGGACTCATTAGATTATATGATTGCATTACTAATTGTAATTTATAATTTTATAGTGTATTTAATGACATAAAAATAAAAAAAAATATTTAAAAATAATATTAAAATAATATTCATGGTATTATTTGGAATATTATCGAGTCATAAAAATACATTCAAATAATTTTTAATGGATTGTAATGAAAATGTAAATTAGCCCACAGACATCCCCCGGAAGTGTCAAACCAGGTCTGCAGTAAGGTTCATTTTCATTTATCGAGAGATTATCAAGTAAAATCAAAATTATCCCTTATCATATTTATTACATCATGGTATATCAATTACCAATTCACTTCCACTTTTCATATATAGACATGGATGTATTTCTAGAAAAACCACATAATATATTCTTTACCAAATCTTTCAGATATTATCCTAAATATAGAATTATTCACAATACTAGTCATAAGGTTATGTTATCTAATATTTGTTTTCCTCAATCTAATTACCAAGGATCCTAGTAAAAATTATTTCATATCAATTATAAATACCCCAACCATAATATCATATAGTCTGTAGTTACATTATTACATTAGTGATGTATACAACCAATCACATATCCTTATATATAATAGTTTAGTAGTATTTGATAACTAGATACGTAATTGAATTTAACATTACATTTAAAACATAAATTAAAATAATAATCCATGTATAAAACCATTATAAAAGTTATCATATACCATTATATCAATCATAAAACACTAAATCTCATCACCTGGAAAGGATACAAAAGTAAATGGGGGTGGATCTATCTCGTAATAATGTTTTCATATAAGGAATATATCTTGAATATGTAAGGTATAATAAATATAGTAAATTAAATTACAAAAACATTTTCCTTTTAATCAATAACATCCACTTGGATAATAATAAGTAAGGAATTAATTGTGATGAATATAATTCCAAAAAAATGATCACATGAGGTTGAATCATATCCACGGATACTCGAACTAATAAAATAACCACTTGGATAATAATAACTAATCTCATAATGTGGAAATTAATAATTCTAGGTATCATAAAACTATGGTTATGGAATTATTCCAATTGTATTATATATAAGGAAAATTCTACAACAAATAGCCAAGAAACATTGTTTCATGAGACCTACAGATCTATAAAGGGGCTATAACAGGCCCACCCAACACCTAGTGAGTCTAATTAATTCCTTATATGAAATGGGGGAAATATAATCAATGTAAAAATTAATATTGAAATAATAACATAATATATTTTATATTTATTTCTAGAATCAATAAATATGGTGACCTTAAATATTTTTATTGCAACACCATAATACAAATGTTAATACATTCTAGATTCATTGAATGTAATCATTAACAATCCAAAGTACTTTGGTGAATGAAATAAAAATAGTACATATTTTTTAAATTTATTTTAACACATATAGATAAATAATTTGGATGGTATAATTAAAACATATCCTGAAAGTAGAATAATTAAAATGATGTTTGATATCATTGATGAATTGAAATATCATAAATAGGAAATTTATTTTTTTTATTAAAATATCTGTTTCAAATTGAAAATAACTTTTTAAAACTCAAAATATATAGAATATTTCTAAAAATGTATTCTGTAAAAAACCATCTAAACTTATAAAGGAATCTTCAAAACAATGATCGGTCAAGATAGTAGGTTATTCCGTGATTTATATATAATATTATAAAATATTATTTACGCACTATTGTAAAAAGTTCATAATGTCCCTAATTTATAAAATTATATGAAGGTTATTTTAAATACATTTTTAAATGTAAAAAATGTATAAAAATTACTCTATTAATAGATTTCAATAATATATAATTAATTCCTAAAAATAATTTTTGAGAACATGGATATGGAAGAAATATTATTTTCATCTAAAGAGAAAAATAAAGTTATATTTTCATAAAACATTTACAAACTTTTTAAGTTTCAAAGAGACAAAAATGATATTATTATGTGTATACTACATGAATATGTATAGGAAAATAAAATATATTGGGTTTATGATATAACTATTTCACAGTTACTCAGTGGAGACTTGAACAAAAGAAATCTCAAATAATAATGAGATTGTTAAATAAACACTTACAAAATTTTAAATATTGAGATATATGCCACATGAAATAAATAACATAAAAAGTAAAATTAAATATCATGAAGATAAATATATTGTTGATATAAAATATTAAATCTATATTATATACTCCACACAAATGATGTATGTTATGAATACGACCTATGTCTCATAAAATTAGAGGTCAGACGTGAAACCCTTATCTAAGGTACAAATTACCTCATACATGTTCGAAATTCATATATAATAAATATATATTTATTATAAATATATTAAATGTCTAGAATCTCATATATCATACCTTATTTTATTTAATTATAATATTTTATCACTAGTTTATTTGGAATTCATCGATAAAATCACTGTTTCATTTAATAATTTCATCTTCTTTCAGGTATGTTTTTCATTGGTAGTTTAGTTCCATTTACTATGATCATGGGAAAATTTTCACCATAATTTTTACCATGATATAAATTTCATAAATATATTGTATATAATTATTTATAATAGTCTCTAAACGATTGAAAATGAAAAACGAGTTTCACTTTTAATGGAGATGATATGTCATACATACGCATGGACGTTATTTTCAATTTTTTAGGTATGGAAAAAGGTAAAAGAAATTTAATTATTAAATAATAGTTACTATATCAAATTTATAATATATATTCATTAAATCTATTCATAATACCATCCATTTCAATATAAAACAAAAAAATTAACATTGCATGTGGAGGTGGAAGACCACACAAATTCACGAGCAATGTAATCGGTTAGCAAAATATTGGTAGGTAAGAAGTTATATATCATATTATAATTGGAAAAGTAAAATTATTTCATATATTTCAAATATATAAGTTACATACATAATTATATCCATCCCTATGGTACGGTGGGGCAAGATAAGTGACATCAGTTAATGAGGCAGTTGTTCATCAGATAAATGATTGATGGTGTCATTTCAAATTTTATGGAAGAGGACAAGGATATATGTTATGAAATTAAAATAATGAATTATTATAATAAGTTATATAAATTTTTTATTTTTTTTATAATTTGATAATATTTCGATGTTGTAGTGGTAAAAATAATTTGAAGATCCGTGGTTATGAACATCACCACTTATTCACTGGAACTCTATATGTTTAAACATAAATCCTTGATATATTTGTTTTATAATAAATATTAAGATAATAGGTTTTGAATAGGTTTTTATAGAATTGATTTTGGAAGGTATTGTAAATGCGAAGATGGATGGAGAGGGGGTTTTATTTTATAAGTTGGTGAGTGGACACACATAGACTGTTCGAGAAAAATAAATTGTACAAACATATTTCACATTAAAATAATAAAAGATAGATTATTATATAACCTTATATGTGATAATATCTAAATATGTACATATACTATGAATTAGAAATGTGTTTGGTCATTTTATTAGTTTAATATCTCTTAAACATGTATTAACCTTAACCGTGATATCTAATTTTTCATATTTGTAATATAAATTCTGACAAAAAAGTAAGTTAGAAATATTATAAAATATTAATTGTTAAGATACAAAATATGGATTCAATTTTACCAAATTAAATTCACAAAAGTAAAAACAGTTTTATTTAAACTTAAACCCATATACGAGAAAAGAATAGCAATATCCAATGGACTTGTTTTCAAAACTGTAAAATGATTGTATATAAAAATTGAACATATAATTTATTAAAATGGAATAAATTTTTTTTAATATAATTTAAATTAAATTTAATTAATTTTAGTAAAATTGTACAATAAACATTAACATTTATATTCATTAAAATAAACTGTAGTTTTCAATAAACTGTTGTATTGTTTTCTTTATACAACAAAAACTTATTTTAGAAAATTATAAAAATTTAAATCAAAGATAATTTTCAGCCCATAATTTAAAAATTTATATTAATTTTTTCAAATACATTTATAAAATTTATTAAAATTAAATTTAAAATAAGTTTGTGAAACCTGTTCAAACCGTTTTTGTAGAAATTAATATTTTGAGCATTGAACTGGATTTATCCAAATACCATGTTTATAAAAAATATTTTAGGAATGCTAATACATTTTAATTAATATTAGATATATATCCATTGTTAGAGTCATTCACCAAAATTTATTAATTTATATTATTAACCTAGAAGTACATTTATCGTATATAAATAGTTTTTTAGAAAAATATATTTTTTATTTTTAAAATATTTTAATTTTTTTATAATTAGTCATTAATTAATGAATTTATCTTATTCATGTCTATAGATATAATTTTAACAATAAAGTTAGTAATTTGGATATCCTCCAATTTAACCTCTAGGTTATAATGATATAATATTCCACATTTCTATTAGACTCGTGGTTGTGTGGTTCAAAAAATATAAAAAATAATCAATTTATTTGAAAAGAAATATTTTATAAATTTTCATGGTTTTTCAAAAAATAGATGAAAATTATTTTCATATAAAAGTATTGGGTTATCCATGAAGATGTAGAAATATTAAATCAAATTCATTTTTGTTGGTGTCCTTTCATTTTATACAAGAAACACGTAAAAGTAGATGCAGTTTTAGTTCGTTATTCAAAAAATATTATTTTATAGATTTGGGTTAAAATTTTATCATAACCAAGAACAATTTTAAAATTTTTTCTCTTATTTTAAATAAAAATTTTATCATAACTTTTTCAATAATGAAAAACATCATGATAGATCTGCATTACACCAATCTATTTATTTTACCAAATTTTCATTTTATTCAATAAAATGAAATGTAATTAATAAGGATTATTCAAATTTAATCTAATAATTGTTATGTTTAAAATTTTAACATTGACCACATTGAGTTATAACACATAAAATTTTAATGGAAGTCAAAATTTTATTTCTAAACATTTCATTTTATAAATAACCTCTTTATGCATAGACTTATGATATTTGATTATCATGGTAATCATTTTAACCCTATGATTGATTCCTTTAGTCTCATCATACTAATAATATTTATGTTGATTATAATCAGATTCATAATAATAATAGAAATTATACTCACATAGATATTTTGATGAATCCATTAAAAAGAGGTTTAATATTTATTTTTCACAAGAATCTATGTTTTATGTGTAACACAAACAAGAATAAAATTCTTTCCTTTAATTTTTTTTTATATTATGTTTTGTTCATTTTATTTTTGAGTCTTGAAATTTTTTTATGGATGATTCATTTCTTATACATTCATAACAGATAACTTATTTATCCTCATTACATAAACAACCTCTTTTATACTAAATTTCATTAATTTTGAAAATATATTCCTGAGTAATATTTTTCAATTCAAACTCGTATTTTAGTGAATATCCAATAATATTATCTAATTTATATATATTAAAATTTCAACATTCATCAATATCTACTTTTAAACATGATATTTATTTCATAAATCACATAATTTTTCTAACTAGAGTTTAATTATCTTGTGTCTCCCCTAATACACTCATACTATTCACAATACTTGTAAAACTATGACTATTTTTTTGACTGTTTCTTCTTATTTCATTTTTAATTTTTAATAATAATCTCGTCAAATTCATATTTTTTTCATATATGTTTTTCTAATCATAAATATGTAATTTTGGAAATACTATTTATTTGATTTACATATAGACATATGGTTTTATATATTCTTACTAAATTCATAATAAAAAATATTCATTACCTTATGATTTGATATATATCGAACTACATCATTATTAGTCAATGATTTTGGACCCACTTGAGGTATCTTTTATGGTTTAACTATGATTTTACAACTATAAATAGTGAGGTTCTTGAGACAATATTACATGGGAGACTCATAATAACAATAATAATTTCCATCAAATAGTGTAGGCCTTTCATGTGACAATCTATAATTCACATTCACTCCTATAATCTCACAATAGATCCTTTATCCGTAACAATGTAAGTCAACATTTGATTAGAAAAAATATGATATAAGTAAGTCAAATCTGTGGGACTCCATCCGACACAAATTATTAGTTCCTAGTGTGTTTTAAAAAAAAATCAATATTGGGTGATTTGGCCCTTTTAAACTTATATTAATTATTTATCATCAATGTTATTAAATAATGTAATGGAAATAAAATATAAGTTATTATAATGACTTTTATAGTACTCAGTTGAAAGTGAACCAAATTTATTCTCTACCCCTTTCAAATGTATTGATAGAAACACCCACTAACTATGGAATGTCTTCATTTTGAAAGGATTTATAACCCTTGATATATCACTTTACAAATCATGGGGGACACCCCAAAAATTAATTTTTATCACACTGAGTTACAAACCACTACTGACTATTCCATACATAGAGTTTCAAACCAGACTCCCTACCTTTTATACAAATTAAGGCCCAAACCGTAACCATCATTTTCTATGAGTTATTGTGAGCCAACAATTAATTTTTTTGGGTTGTATATGTAGTTATAATCAAGGGTCCCTCAAGAGAATCGCTCCATTTTTTTACCAGATGGTCCCAAAAAGAACTACATACATCAGAATGACATCAATCTGATCATCGTAGCTTGTTCAATGGAATTATTTACAATACTAAAATGCTATGGTATTTATGATAATAACATCCAACCATGTTTGTGAAATATATCTAGGATTAAAATACAACTAAATCATCAAAAAATAATTTTGATATAACTTCACCATAAATATTAAAAATAGAGAAAAAATTAATTTATGTGGTTTGAAAAAATGTCCCACATCCAAAGGAGAAAACTAAAAGATATTTATTATAGGATATGTATGTGAATACAATAAATACCACTCACATACCCTATATTTATAGTGAAATAAACTTAATGCATAAAATAATAATAGATTTTCAAAATAGCCCAATCATTATAGTTGTCCCACCACAACTCTTTAGAGAGGTATTCATATATGGAATAGGTTTCACCGACCTATGATAATTATAATCAACCTCAAATTGATAAGGGAGAAATCTGATACATTGTCGAACCATCAGATGACACCCCCAATAACGAACACCCATAAGATAAACCCATTAAAAGAGATAACATCTTGATGAAATCCATCTAATGATATCTATCTAATGGACTCTATTACCCAAATTCAAAAAATAATCAAAAAATAATTACATTATCAATTCATATTTTTTTCTGGATGACCTGTATCAAATAATCACAGTATATTTATATTCATTCAGAATACTCTATGTGGTGAAAATCTATTCAAATATTTGTGTCTGATCATCTCTATGAAGTGAAACTGAATAATTTCCAAACAAAACCACCTAGAATTTCCCATATGAATATTGATCAAGGATTCCACCATCTTCGAAAACCCATATGATATAATCCTCTATAGGATTCTTATAGTTATTTCCATTCCATAAAATCAACCAATAGAAATGAAGGGGAAATGATTCCATTGATTTTCATGGGCTATCACCATTTTATACATATCATTATGATTCTTATTCCAAAAAGTATTATGTAGCTCCAAAAACATTATCATCTTGAAGACTGCATATAATTTTATATTTCAAATAAATGTGTTGTATTCTTGGTTGAAACACCACATTTTGGGAATGATGAAGGGATCTATGACTATCATAGAATTCCATTCCACATTCTGATCCATTTATGAGTTCCTTCCCCAAATGCATCAACCATATCTTCCCCTTCCAAAACTTTTGTGGAAGAAACATAGTCTTATTCTATTTTAGATATATAAAAATTGGATTCAATTGTGAAATCCATATTCCCATAGTCCCACCAAATATAAATTTAAATGTTATAACACATTTCTTTGAGTCTATATATCTATATAAATATGCATTAATAAAATCTTTTAAATGGTCATCGTCATTGAAACATAAATATATATCATTTGATCTCTTCATTTTTCAAATGATCCATTTTAAATATTCCTTAAGGTTCCTTATAATAATTGAAAAGAAAACGCAAGTAAATACCACATTAAAAAGAATGTTTGGATGTAAACCATGGGTTTTTACAATAAAATTTATTACCTTCCATATATATTCCATCAAAAAAAAATTCAAAAAGATTGTTTTCATTTCCCAATCGATTCATATCCCCAATATCTTATTACCCTATCAATGTTTTTTAATAACATACATTATTGAAATATTCCTCTCTATTTCCCCAATCATATGAAACACATAAGAAAAAATCAATATATTTCAAACATAATAAATTGTATGATATTTGTTTCCTCATCCCATTTTATCCAAAGAAAATATTGTAATCGTATTAATTGATACATTTCCTTATCCTGAATTTTTTAAAATTATGATTCCATTATCGTGGATGTTGCTTTAATACATACCTATTTCATTTTATCATACAAAACAGATCCACCTACAAGTGAGATTCATAACCCTATGACTATTCCATGTAAATTTAGTCCTCTAAATCCCCATGATAAATAATATAATTACATGCATTTTCCCTAAGTGTAGATCATGATATGTAACATTGTAAGGAATTATTTTAATATATTTATGATTCCATAGTGGTGAGAATAATTCATAAATGTAAATTAATTACGTTATCTAAAAAAAATTCCCCACCAACCTATCATTATTCCTAAAACATATTTCATATTCCAATTTAAAATTAAAATCCCAATTTTTAATCTATATCACTATCCCCTAACAAAATTTTAGCCGAAACTCAGGTATTTGTGATATTTAAGGTATTAATTTCTTCTTCCATGGATACATCCCACTTTTTTGAGTCTTTGAGAGTTTCTAAATATTATAGATATTGAATTTCCCATGTATTAATTATAAATATAGTGTTCCTATCTAATTAAAACCTATAAAAAGTATATGGATATAAATTGGATATTCCTAACACAACCACATGTTCGTCCGTTGGGACCACTTTATATAAGGCCCCGACCTTAAACCTTACTTAATATTGAATTAAATGAATAATTCACATTGAGGATATTTTCAGGTTTAGAGTTTTAGAGAATTAGGAAATACCTATTACATCTCAAAAGATTACAAAGTAGTCGCTTCTAATAAATTTCCATAAAATAAAAACTCTTAAAAAGAAACATGTATAGTTCCATGTAATAAATAGCATGACTTTCCCCTGATCCCATCCTTGACCCTATTCCACATTATGTCATGTGAAAAACATTTCAAAAAAAACTTGGGGTGAGCATTAAATTCTCAGCAAGGGATACACAAAGAATAAAAACTGTTTGTTTTTCAAAGTAACAAGTAAACCATCTATACTTTATCAAAGTAATACCTTTCACCTTTAGGAAGTTGTAAAAACTCTTCACTAAATAAAATATCATTACTTACCCTTTTGTAACCAAAAGATTACCATAAAACCCTAATAAAGAACACATAACATATAAAGGTAACTTGGGACATAAACATAATTGAATGGAATAACCATACGGTCGACATCCACACATACTTAATGGAATAGCCATACGGCCGACTTCCATACCCAATGCATTGGAGGTTATAACGTAACCACCCGTCCTGGTATTCACGGCACCACCCATCATATGGTTTATCACGTAACCACCCGTAAAATGTCCAAGTGCAATCATTACACATAAAATATTTAAAATATAAACATTCAAATAAAAACATTTCATTTTCAATCAAAATAAGTAATTTCAAGATATTTAATTAATCAATCCATTTTCAAAATTCATTTCAAAGAGATTTTTGAATCAACGTGACCCACAACACATTGAAGCTTTTATTGGAATTATAATTCTAAAACATTAATGTCCATATAAATAAATACTGAAAACCATTTTGAAAACATGGACATTAAAGATAAATATTGAGAATAATAAATCTTTAAAACATTTAAAATGATATTTTTGTTAAAGAGTTTCTAACAAAATGAGAGACTCTTGAATACAAATAATTGTGGAATAACATTTAATTCAAACATTATAATATCATGAGAATAATGGTATTCATGATATAATATGTCAAAGGACAGTATACACACCATATAAGAGTTAATTGGTTCATAACAACAATGAGGTCTCAAAAGTAATATAAAATGAGATGAAATCCATTATAAAAAAGGTATCCTTAAATTAAGGATAAATCAATCTAATTATTATGTGTGAAAAATATAAATACACACAATATAAGTGGATATTAATTTTAAAACAATCAAAGGTTATTCAAACATATTCAAATGATGACATACTAAATAACTACATGTTGAACCCAAAGAAATCGAAATTCTATTAAGAAGTTCCCTTGGTAAAATTTGACAGCCTAATGGCATCACATAAAATTTTACAAAAAGGGTTGATGAGAGAGATAAAGGGGATCTCATCACTTGGACATAAAATTTACATAAATAAGTATATAGAAGATCATATCCCATCATAATAGTATGTGAATTAAAAGACATAACAAAATAAGTCTTCTAAAAAAAGGAGGGTGAATGGTCCCCTTACCGAGATGGGTAACTTTCAAAAAAGTACACCCCATGGAAGAAGGGTCATACAATGAATATTTAAATACCCATTAATGAAATTACACTAAAAAAATTGTATAATAATGGTCAGTACATAAACCACTCAAAGTAAATAGTGGCAAATGTAGAATAAATGTCACGAGAATAAAAGTGAGATGAAAAATCCCTTACGAAAACTCAGTAGCCTAACGGAACCACATAAAACTTCCAAAAATGGATTTATGAGATCAAATAAGGTATCCCATAATATGAAAATAATAATTAAAGTATGAGGGATATAAAAGAACATCCGAAAACATAAGAAATATGGGATTAAAAGAAATGACATAAAAGAGAGTACTTAAAAAGAAAGAGAGGGGTTGGATCCCTTATGAAAATTCGGCAGCCTAACGGCGCCACTCAAAACATCCAAAATGGATTGATGAGAGAAAATATGGTATCTCATCATATGAACATAAAACATAAAGTATGAGTAATATAAAAGAACATCACAATCATAATAATGATGATCTTAAAAGGAATGACATAAAAGAGTGTACTTAAAAAGAAAGAGAGGAGTAGGATCCCTTACCTTGGGTCTGACTTGACTCGATCTTTCTTTAACGTCCTAAACAATAAACTTGAGTTTATTTACACTTTATTAAGAACCTTATTCAAGTTAATTATACCTTTTATATATCTTATTTCCATGTTATAATCATTATGTAATAATTTAAGTTAATAATGTTTGTTTTGTCGATATTTGGTTCTTAAGTCGAAAGTGGACTACTTACAATTACATGTTGTTCGTGTGGTCAAAGTTTAATTATATCCAGAATGATATTCATGATTTGGATATCATATATATCATATATATCCAGAATATACAAGTATTTATAATATTACATAATCATTTAGAGGTAAGAAATGAAATGCACCGTTCATGGAGACAGTAAGCCGTACGTACGCATGAATGCTACTTTCATTTCTATGTCATATTAATGGAATTAAAACCAAATGATAGGTATGTATATTTTAATTCCAGAATTATATTCATAATTTATATGTAACATAAATCATATATAATAACTTTAAATCCATCCTTTATACATCCCACATATGTCATTAATGAATCAAATCACTTTGAGGGGGAGGTAGTCCGCACTTCCAAAAATGTAATTATCGTGTTTACCCACAATGGAAACCATAATGGTATGCCACAAAAGAAAAATACAGAAGCTTAAGTAAAACATAAACCTATTATATAACATATATAAATATATTGACATCTTAATGGCCACCGTTGAAGGTGTTATATGAGTGTTGAACAATCATCGTTTCGTGAGATAGAAATTCGCCATCCACAGAAACAGTATGTTCATTAACCATTAGATGTAGGTGTGTGTAATTGTAGCTTTAATTATTCTTATAAAAACATCCTAGTATATTGAAAGTACTGTATTTGTTACAAAAGAAATGAATAAAAAGAGTTTAGGGGGTTGGAGAAGAAAAATAAAACAAAATAACACAAGAGAAGACATTACCTTTAAATCGGGTAACTCTTTTTGATTTGAGCTCAAAGGCATCCTTGGAAAGACTTCTACCCAAAGTGAGGCTTCTAGGAGTAAAATAGGGATGTGGAGAGACAAAATGGGCAGGGTTTTGCTGAGACAAAGGCTTTAGCGGTGTGGGTAAGGAGGTAGAGGTGGGGGCCTTTTATAAGAGGAGAGGAGGGGCACTCTTGGAAAGTAAGTAAATGTTACATTATTTTAGAATGGGTTTCGGATTTTAAAGGTCCGAAATTGTTTTTTTGCGAGGCTAAGGTGATAAGGGTTCGAAATACTCTCATACAATATGTTTTGGACATGTTTATGTATTATATTTTATATTCTCTTTCCATTTTATTTAAATCGTTAAATAATGCGGTAATCGCTGCATCATCATGGTGTCATAAATAATTTTATTTAGTTAATGTCTAAAAATTATAAAAAAAATACTATGATTTTTGAAATCATTTTTTTCTTTTCAATGAATATTTATAGTAAAATATATGACTTGTATAACCCCATATAAAAATTGTTTTAGTAAAACAACACATGTTTGTGACATTTTAATTTTAACATTAAATAAAAAGGTATTAATGTCATTTTCCTACAAATGTGACTCCATTTGGTCCCCAAGTTGACCCATTGATTTTTTTGGTCGGACATGACACATACAATGAGGGTAGGACATGATTCTAGGTCATTTCATATTATTAAAACATTATTTTTACCTTAAATTACACTAATTACCTCTAATCGCGATTAATAAACATAAAAGATACTATTCACCAAAAAAATATTTTAATCCCATTGAACCACATTTTACTTATTAATGAAAACCATGTATGTTGGATTTTTGAAATTCAAATCATAGAAGTGGTAAAGATTCATTTAAACGAAAAATCAGTTTCTTTAACTACCACTTAGTGGTTTCACTATTCATAAAAAATTGATGTTTTTCAGAAAATTACCAAAAATTTACCGTCGGCTATATTTGATATTCCGAATTAAAAAATTATTTCTATTTTAAAAAATTAAAAACATATAAGTTACATTAATTAATTTAATAATTAATTCCCACTGTCAGAGTAAATAGCGCTTTTTTATGAAACAATTAGTATCAGAAGATTGACACTAGTTTAAGTCCAATTTCAAGATGAAATTAATTAAAACGACCACTATTGAATTAAATGGTAAAAATATATTCTAATTTCACTTTGAAAAAAATTCAACAGATAATCTAATCATATAAATAAATTATATTAAAAATAGGTTTTGAATTAAAATACAACATTTTTCACTATTCATTAAAAATTGATCTTTATCGGAAAATTACCAAAAATTTACACATAGTAAATTTTGATGTCCTGATTCTAAAGAAGAGTTTTATTTGGTCCAATAGAATGTATAAGAGTGACCAAAAATATATTTAATGACGGTTCTCCATCAAAAGTTAATAAGTGGACCTCTATGAAAATTAGAGTATATATGCCTAAAATTGAATTCCTTTCGTATTTTAGGCCTTTATCCTTTATTGGATAAATGTAAAAACATTCAAAAACATATATATTCATATTTTAGTTATTTCTATTCATTCCCTCCAATACAACGGATACGTGTTAACTAACATTTAAAATAATTTTATTTTATTATTCGAGTGCAACGTAAGATTTCAAAGGAACTCATTGTTGCGTATTTGGTAAGCCATCAAGCATAGCGTTCCATTTAAATTAATATTAACATATTATTAAAAAAATGATAATTATAAAAATTTCATATTCTTTATTTACATATGGTGTTACATCCTTCGCCCCTTTTAGGAATTGCGTTCTCGCAATTTTAAAATTGGGCTCGGAAAATTCATTGAAAGTCCCACATCGGAACAAGAGTCGGTAAAACAATCACATTAAAAGAAAGAAAGAGTAGTATAGAGGTCACCCGAGTTAAAACACACTAGGATTTCATGTAAGAAAACATGTACATGGAGGAGAAAACATAGGGTCATTTTCTAATGGAGAGTGATTGAAATCATGTTTAGGATAAAGTTAACCACATGAAAATCACAAACTTGTGATGGGTTAAATAGTATTCAATTCCCAAGTAGGAAAAGTTAATAGAAAAAAATATTTAAGTTACTTTTTATTAAGGAATTTATTCATAAGGAAACATAATTACTTATCATGTTGACTTTCATCTTTTATTAGATTTCTTACGCAAACTCATATTTTCTGCAAAAGATGAATATTTAGGAAGACTTGTTCACATTAAGTGTACTATAATCAACTTCTAGAGAATCACCTAATCCACAAAAGAGATCTATATACTTCCCATGTATTTTTACTTTATCCAAAACCAAAACCAAAAAGGTTAGTACAAGATTAGATAATCCAGAAAAGGATAACCCTCTATAAAAAGAAAATCTATTCTTAATCTCCAAAAAATTGTCCAACAAAACCCAAAGTTCAACGAGGACCATTCGATAAAAAAAATTTCCTTAAAATTATTCAAATTAAACCAAATTATGATTGAAACCCAAATATTTGAAGTATTTCGACACATAGTCTTCCAATTTAAATTGTAACATTTATCTCCAAACAACACCAGTTGCTCTTAAAGTCTCGTATTAAAAAGTAATTATCCTAATCACATATCTTCCATGATAAGTTATTAAATATCCATAGATAACACAAAATAAACTTACTCTTAATTCATAAAATCATCTAACTAAAAAGGGTCAGTCAAACTAACCAGGGACTTCACGTAGTCCAGTTGTAGGCGATAAATTTAAATCGCACTTTAGTTGTGGGTTCGATTCCCGCATCTTTGCCCGACGTGACGGGTTGTCACACGGTCTTCATGTTGTCCTTTTTCCAAATTATATAATTCTCAAATAATTCCCCAAAAAGTAGATAAAATCATCAAAAATAACCATAACATAATTTATCCTCAATTTTATCTCATTCCTTTCACATTCCATTATAACATATAGTAATCCATAATTACCTCAAAAGTAAGGATCATATGAACCCAAATGGTTCTTTATAACTATGTCCACTATAGAAGAGATAACTATTCATTGAATAAAAATTTTATATATCAATCATCAGGGTTACACATACTACTAAATGTTTTCTAATGTAACCCCATCATCAAAAGTGACTTAATAATCTTAAGAATTTCACCATAACTCTTGAAGCCCTTATATGTTGACTTCTTACTCATTCAACATTCTTCATGATCCATTAACCATTCCTTTCCAACTTATTCTGAAATACTTCTTTCCTACAAACAAAATCATGAATCATATCCTAAGATTCCAAAATAGGAAAACAAATGTTCTGAAATAATCCATACCTTTGACAGGTCATTGTCAGTTTCTTCATCCTCAATCGGAATGGCATTAGGTATTGGTAAACGAATATTTGTACGATATTGGTGATCCCATTCCTGAAACTTCTTCATAGGACATGTGTTTTCATAATGACCATGCACACCACATTTAAAACATTTAATTGATCCCTCATATAAAACTTCTTTCTCTTTCCTCAAGTCAACTGGATGCATCATTTTTCCATGGTAGGTTCTTGCTTTATGACCTTCATTTCCACATCTATAGAATATTTCTGTCCCTTTTAAACATTTTCCTAGGTGTTTCTTTCCACATCATTGACACATAAGTTTTTGAACACACATACCTTTATGATTATTACCTATAGTTCCGTAGGGATTTGTTTCTTGAATATATGATGCCTTAATGAAATCACCAAGGTTTAGGTGGTCAATCATGACTCCAGATAGTTGGTTGATGATAAACACAAGAGTTATCATTCCAGCTCCCATATAATTCAGTTGCTCTCTCAGAAAACTGTCACAGATTCCTTCACATCCACTATTACTTTGGTGCCTACTAGATCCAGCCATTTACTAAAACCAAAAAGGTAAGTGTGTCTATATCAACAAAGCCATCATTACTAATGAGGAAGATAAACAATAATATATACTTACTCATTAAATTTATCTAAATCATGGACTCCTTCTGTAATCCTAACAATTATGGTAATGTCACTTATGCTTACAGAATACCCTAACCTCTAAAGTTATCTAAACCGACCTTTGATACCAACTATAAGGCCCCAGCCATCAACCTTACTTAATATTGAATTAAAAGAATAATTCACATTGAGGATCTTTTCAGGTTTAGAGTTTTAGAGAATTAGGACATAACTATTACATCTCAAAAGATTACAATGTAGTCACTTCAACTAAATTTCCATAAAATAAAAACTATTCAAAAGAACCATGTCTATTTCCATGTTTTAGATAGCATGACTTTCCCTTGATCGCATCCTTGACCCTGTTCCACATTAAGTCCAGTGAAAAACATTTCAAAAAAAACTTGGGGTGAGCATAAAAAGCACAAAAAGGGATACACAAAGAATGAAAACTGTTTGTTTTTTAAAGTAACAAGTAAAACATGTATACTTTATCAAAGTAATACCTTTGACCTTTAAGAAGTAGTAAAAACTCTTCACTGAATAAAATATAATTACTTACCCTTTTGTAACCAAAAGATTACAATAATACCCATATAAAGAACACATATCATATAAAGGTTACATGGGACATAAACATACTTAAATGGAATAACGATATGGTATACTTCCACACATACTTAATGGAATATCCATACAGCCGACTTCCATAACCAATGCATTAGAGGTTATAACGTAACCACACGTCCTAGTATTCACGGCACCACCCGTCATAGGGTTTGTCACATAACCACCCGTAAAATGTCCAAGTAACATCATTACACATAAAATATTGAAAATATAAACATTTAAATAACAACAATTCATTTTCAATCAAAATAAGTAATTCCAAGATATTGAATTAATAAATCCATTTTCAAAAATCATTTAAAAGAGATTTTTGAATCAAAGTGTCTCATACCACATTGAAGAATTTATTGGAATTATAATTCTAAAACATTAATTTCCATATAAATAAATGCTGAAAACCATTTTTAAAACATGGACATTAAAGATAAAGATTTAGAATAATAAATCTTTAAAACTTTTAAAATGAAATTTCTGTTAAAAAGTTTTTAACAAACTGAGAGACTCTTGAATACAAATAATTGCGGAATAACATTTAATCTAAACTTTATAATATCATGAGAATAAAGGGATTCATGATATAATATGTCAAATGACAGTATACACTCCATAAAAGAGTGAATTTGTGCATAACAACAATGAAGTCTCAAAAGAAATGAAAAATGAGATGCAATCCATTATAAAGAAGGTATCCTTAAATTAAGGATAAATCAATCTCATAATTATGTGTGAAAAATATAAATACACCCAATATAACTGGATATTAAGTGTAAAAAAATAAAAGTTTATTCACATATACTCAAAGGATGACATATTCAATAACTACATATTGAACCCAAATAAATCGAAATTGGGTTTAGAAGTTCCATTTGTAAAATTTGACACCCTAACAGCGTCATATAAAATTTTACAAAAAGGGTTGATGAGAGAGATAAAGCGTATCTCATCACATGGAAATAAAATATACATAAATAAGGATATAGAAAAACATATCCCAACATAATAGTATGTGAATTAAAATACATAATAAAAGAAGTCTTTTAAAAAAAGGACGGTGAAAGGTCCCCTTACCGAGTTGAGTAACTTTCGAAAAGTACACCCCATGGAAGAAGGGTAATACAATGAAGATGTAAATACCCATAAATGAAATTATACTACACAAAGTGTATAATAATGGGCAGTACATACACCCCTCAATGGAAATAGTGGCAAACGTAGCATAAATGTCACGGGAATAAAAGTTAGATGAAAAATCCCTTATGAAAAATCAGAAGCCTAACAACGCCACTTAAATCGTCCAAAAATGGATTTATGAGATCAAATAGGGTCTCCCATAATATGAACATAAAACTTAAAGTATGAGTAATATAAAATAACATCCCAAAACATAAGAAAGATGGTCTTAAAAGAAATGACATAAAAGAGAGTACTTAAAATGAAAGAGAGAGGTTGGATCCCATACGAAAATTCGGCAGCCTAACGGCGCCACTCAAAACTTTAAAATGGATTGATGAGAGAAAATAGGGTATCTCATCATATTAACATAAATCGTACATTAGTATTAATATAAAGGAACATCCCAATCAAATGAAATATGATCTTAAAATGAATGATATAAAAGAGTGTACTTAAAAAGAAAGAGAGGAGTAGGATCCCTTACCTCGGGTCTGACTTGACTCGATCGTTCTTTAACGTCCTGAATAATAAACTTGAGTTAATTTCCAATTTATTAAGAACATTTTTCAAGTTCATTATTACTTTTACATCACTTATTTCCATGTTATAATCATTATGTCATTATTTAAGTTAATAAGGTTTGTTTGGTTGATATTTGTTTCTTAAGTCAAAAGTGGACTTCTTACAATTACATGTTGTTCGTGTGGTCAAAGGTTCATTATATCCAGAATGATATTCATGATTTTGATATCATATATATCATATATATCGAGAATATACATGTATTTATAATATAACATAATCATTTAAATGTAAGAAATGAAATGCACCGTTCATTGAGACGGTAAGTCGTACGTACGCATGAACGCTACTTAATTTCTATGTCATATTAATTGAATTAAAACCAAATGATAGGTATGTATATTATAAATCCATAATTATATTCATCATTTATATGTAACATAAATAATATATAATAAGTTTAAATCCATCCTTTATACATCCCACATATGGAATTAACGAATCAAATCACTTTGAGGGGGTGGTAGTCCGCACTTCCTAAAATGAAATTATCGTGTTAACCACAATGGAAACCATAAAGGTATGACACAAAAGAAAAATATAGAAGATTAAGTAAAACATAAACATATTATATATCATATAAAAATATAGTTACATCCTAATGGCCACCTTTGAAGGTGTTATATGAGTGTTGAACATTCATCATTTCGTGAGGCAGAAATTCGCCATCCATAGAAATAGTATGTTCTTTAACCATTAGATGTAGGTGTGTGTAAGTGTAGCTTGAATTATTCTTATAAAAATATCCTAGTATATTTATGATACTGTATTTGTTACAAAAGAAAAGAATAAAAATATTTTAGAGGTTTGGAGAAGCAAAATAAAAAAAGAAAACAATAGAAGACACTACCTTTAAATCGGGTAACTCTTTTGGATTTGAGCTCAAAGGCTTCCTTGGGAAGACTTCTGCCCAAAATGAGGCATGTAGGAGTAAAAGAGGGATGTTTAGATACAAAATGGATAGGGTTTGGCCGAGCCAATGGTTTGAGAGGTGTGGGTAAGGAGGTACAGGTGGGGGCATTTTATAAGAGGATAGGAGGGGCACTCTTGGAAAGTAAGGAAATGTTACTTTATTTTAGAATGTTTTTCTAATTTTAAAGGTCCCAAATTGATGTGTTTAGAGTATAAGGTGATAAGGGTTCTAAATACACTCATCCAATAGGTTTTTGACATATTTAGGTCTTAGGTTTTACATTATCTTTCCATATTATTTAAATCGTTAAATAATGAGGTAATCACTACATCATGATGGTGTCAAAAATAATTTAATTTAGTTAATGTATAAAAATTATAATAAACTACTATGATTTAGGAAATCTTTTTATCTTTCCAATGAGTATTTATAGTAAAAAATATGGTTTGTATTACCCCATATAAAAATTGTTTTAGTTAAACAGCACATGTTTGTGAAATTTTAATTATAACATTAAATAAAAAGGTATTAATGTCATTTTCCTACCAAAGTGACTCCATGTGCTCCCCAAGTTGACCTATGGATTGTATGGGCCGGCCATGACAAATCCAATGTGGGTAGTACATGTGTCTAGGACATTTCATATTATTAAAACATTATTTTTACCTTAAATTACACTAATTACCTCTAATCGCGATTAATAAACAGAAAAGTTATTATTCACCAAAAAATTATTTTAATCCCATTGAACCACATTTTACTTATTAATGACAACCATGTATGTCGGATTTTTGAAATTCAAATCAAAGAATTGGTAATGTTTCATTTAAACGAAAAATCAGTTTCTTTAACTACCACTTAGTGGTTTCACTATTCATCAAAAATTGAAGTTTTTCAGAAAAATACCAAAAATTTACCCTAGGCTATATTTGATATTACGAATTCATAAATGATGTCTATTTTAAAAAATTCAAAACATATAAGTTACATTAATTAATTTAATAATTAATTCTCGCTGTCAGAGCAAATAGCGTGTTTTTAAGAAACAATAAGTATTAAAAGATTGACACTAGTTTAAGTCCAATTTCAAGATGAAATTATTTCCAATGACCACTGCTGGATTAAATTGTAAAAATATATTCCAATTTCACATTGAAACCAATTCAAAAGATAATATAATCATATAAATAAATTAGATTAAAAAGAGGTTTTGAATTAAAATACATCATTTTTCACTATTCATTAAAAATGATCTTTTTCGGAAAAATACCAAAAATTTACACTGAGTAAATTTTGATGTCCCGATTATAAATAAGAGATTTATTTGGTCCAATAGAATGTATAAGAGTGACCAAAACTATATTTAATGAAGGTTCTGCATCAAAAGTTGATTAGTGGACCTTTCATGAAAATTAGAGTACATATGCCTAAAATTGAATTCCTTTCATATTTTAGGTCTTTATCCTTTATTTGGAAAATTTAAAAACAATCAAAAAACATATATAATCATATTTTAGTTATTTATATTCATTCCCTCCAATACAACGGTTACGTGTTAACTAACATTTAAAATACTTTTATTTTATTATTAGAGTGCAACGTACGATTTCAAAGGAACTCGTTGTTGCGTATTGGGTAAGCCATCAAGCATAGAGTTCCCATTAAATTAATATTTACATTTTATTCAAAAAAAGGATAAATATAAAAAAATTCATATTATTTATTTACCTGGGGTGTTACTCTTTATCTGTTGTTCTTTAATATCGGATTTCTCACTCCAAAAGCAATTTAATTTGGAAATTCTTTATCATGTAACCGAAAAATAAACAATCCATTCATTAAATCCCACCTCCCCCCTAATTTTATGTGTGTAGTATCAATATAAAAAATTATATCTGATCAACTTGAACTTAAACAGTTGATATAGAAAAAAATAGTGCACATTCATATTCTGATATTCCAACGGAGGATTATCACTAAGAATGAAATCTTATCCCAAAATAATTTGTTTCATATCATCATCCAATTCAGGGTATCAATATTTCTCATCACCATATCTGATAAGAATGAAAACAATGAATTTCACCAATGACTAATCACTATATTTTTCATTCATATAAAAATTTATATGGTACATCAAATTCCTTGATATGCGTTTTCCTCAATTAGAATAATGAATAATGTTCCTTTGGATTCTTATCCCACACTCATGTCCAAGCTTCTAATAACGAAATATGTTTTTTCATTATGGGATTTTACCAATTGAACTTTTGAGTTCAAGATTTAATCCTTATACTCTGAGATTTAGTATACATATCCTAATTCATTATTTATCCTACTCCTTTTTTTGTGGAGTTACAGGAATTGTTTTCTCAAGCACGATTCAATTCCATTGATAGATGTTTGGAATGTTTTGTCCAATGTACTACCAACCATTATCTACAAGGATAAATATAATGTTTCATTGACACTATTTTTCAGTGAAGAAATTTGACATAATAAATTCTTCAAACATATGATATTTAATCTTTAAGAAGTAAAAAACATACCTTTCTTGTGGAATTATCAATGAAGGTAAAAAATACATATTACCATGATTTTATTGGGAATTTTCTAACCCCTAAACAAAAAAATGATCCAGTTCTAGATTTCAATACTTTGGATTTGAACTATAATTAAAAAAGGAAACTCCATCATTTTCCTAGTATTCAACTCTCACATCTTCAATGGACCATGTGATAAATTTAAAGTATTAAAATCACTCTATGACATATAAAATTACTTACACTAGGTTGTCCACCCATACATGGCCACATCATCTAAACACATGATGGCAATCTTCTGATCTCCATACCTTTCTCCTTATATCCATACCCGCACAAGGATATATTCTTTACTCGATGATAAATCACTCCAAATCCTCTATTTATTTTCATAGTAACATTTTAAAATGATCTTATAAAACCATGATCATCATGTTGTCCATCATATATGAGGTTCTCACAAAGACCCATAATATGTCTATCATCATTCAGGTTCATGAAACATCAAATTTTCATTAAAATGCTGACATCACCGTTTACAAAAATATCTAGATATTCAACATCTTCCTTATATAAAATTAATAATAATAATAGTACATAACAAACCATGCACATTTACTTACCATTTCAATGAAAATATTAACCTATGTCAATAACCCGTGACTCTTTTTGAATAATCACCCTTTGTAATGGACCAATGTATTTTTCTATTAGACTAACTATGTTCATCTATCAAGATGTAGAGGTCATTATAGGATTACTAAAATCCTTCTGGTGTTGTACCTTCTTCATAGAAAATCAGTATGTAGTAAATTAACCACTCATCATTGCCCGATTTATACTCTAAATCATAACATCTATATACTTATTCTTCTCATGGCATTTCCATTGAGGTGAATTCCCCCATCCAATAGTATTTATTTCTGTTCTGGATGGATTTTGGATTTCAATTTTCCTCAAACCCTCATTAAATATAAATTTTCAAATTGCATATATCACGAGACATACATATCCACTATAGATACTCACTAGTTTCACAATGTAATCCAGGATTTAGAGAAGTTTAGAGAGAATAATAAAATCCCAGAAATTTTCTATTAATGTTACCATCTATAATTTGATCCACCCATATATCAAAATTAAATCATTCTTGAAGAATTTTAGGTACTCTGATAGATAACATCCAGTTAAAAAATATTCACAATATTAAAAATTTTTTGAGAGACATTTTTTATTCATTCATGTTAAACAATACATTAAAAAAATATTAAGTTTTTTTATTCTCATGAATGTTATGTGGAGAAATCAATGAAATTGAAATCCTAAGTAATTATAATGACTTATTATCTATATACACTAATTTTGTCTTATCCTTCATTTATGGGAATTTACTATATATATGATTATTCAGGTTAATTTGTATCTAAATATCCTCAATTTCTGTCATATAAAATATAATTTGTTTCCCACTAAACTTCATGATATGAATAATTCCATCTTATGATGTCATTCATCCCTATAATTGTGAAAACAAATAAAATAAAAAACATCTTTAAATACAAGGCTATGTGAAACATGTATTTTGGGGCTAATGTAGATCCAATATATTCGATACCCCTTATTTGGGGAATCATGGTATCTTCAATAGTAGTAATCCATATGTTCCACTAGATGAACAAAAAATGAACTACATTCATTAGACAAGAGTCCATTTGATCACGTAATCTAGCATAATTTAATCATTCAAAATGTTATAGGAGAAATATTTTTCCTGTAATCACATCTTATAAAGTCTCTACACCAGAACTAGGTTGAACAACAACCAAAATATTCATACAAACATATTAATAACAATTAAAATGATATATTAAAATTGATAGACTAATAATATTTTGTAGTTTTTAAAAATTACATACATCCATAGAAACCCAATATAATAATTTTTATTATAGGGAATGCTGGAGAATGAAAAACTCATTAATTAATTCCTATATATTTACAATGTCTCATAAAATTATGTTACAAACTAAAAATGACTTTTCATAATATCACTAATACAATTACTATGCCACAGACTCTTTTTATCAAGACATAAATCTACTAAATAAATTTCGCTGACCTCAAAGATTAATGTTTAACCTCCCATTTTTTAATGAAACCATCATTACAATGTTTAACCATATGATGAAACTACTAAAATCTTATATTCATGTAGGAATCCCATAAAATAGATTTATACCATGTAGACTCTATCCAATGTTCTATTTACGATGGACTCTATCACTTGAATTCAATGATTCCTAATCACAACCTTTTTATGTCTATCCACATTTGTTTAATGACCCATGTTTGATCATATCAATCCAATGATCTCTATTTAGAAAACATTATCTGTTGAAACTTTGTCTTATCTTCTGTATCTAAACATCACTCTCTCTAGAGAGTGAATCATTTATGTAAAAACCCAACAATATAACTTCAACATGATTAAGAAAACATTCAATAGAAATAATTCTGAAACAAATAATCTTATGAATAAGTAAACCTCCACGTTTTTTGGAAGAAAATATATTTCAGCACCATAGAAAAAACGATTGAAGTTTGACCCAGTTCATTAGATTATTTTTTAATGGGTTTAACATAGTATATTTCAATGAAATCCCCAACGTCTATAATTTTCAATAGTTCTATTGAAATCATTTTATATAAACTTATTTTATTAAAATATACTTAATGTAATAAATCAATAATACATTATTTCCATGAATGAACATTTTAATATATATATATTTCGTCATATCATTATATTAAAATGTCTATATAATTTTCATATTATATGGGAATGAAAAATATTACAATGTGATTTAATTTGATAATCAGATAGTGTATTTGACATGCTATTCAAATTCCATAAATTTTAAATTTCAAACACATTTTTTCCTAATAAAGAATTATGAGAGAACAACCCACCTGATGTATATTTAATTCTAGAAAAAACATTCCAAATAAAATTTATTAAAATTCAAATAATTATATTTTATATTATAAATCATAGTTAAATAAAAATCCTTAAAATGAACCTATAATGAAGGTAAATGTATAAAATATGAAATATATGAAAAAATTGAGAATCATAAAAAGGAATCCATTTAGGTATGTTCGATTACTCATGGTAGGTCATAAAATACTTCAAGTTGTTGTTTGGTATCTAAAGGTATCATCATTATCTTATTAATCATGTGGTTGATGTGTATTACAACATGTGCCCACTTTGAAATATAGTATGTTGTTGAAAGGTTTTACAATGCAGGATATTTTTAATTGAAATGGGGATCAATCAATTCACTATACATTCAATAACTTACATTTGGTCCTTTTCTCAAGTGAACCATCATTGTTTTTGTGAAATTTTTAGTAATGGTTGTACCATTTGATCTTATTGTAAATTGAATAGAATATGGTCCATTGAGTGTGTTAATGTAGTTACATAAATAGTTATATATATTCAAAATGATCTCCTTAAGGTTGATCCTTAATCATGTGGTTGACCTTATAGTCACTTTACTTTTGTCTATGTATTCATTCAAGGCTTATGGTCCCTTGGAATTTTTTATTGATTTGACTATTAAAACATGTGGTAGATACACTAACTCATGTGTTTGATCCAATAATCTTCAAGTATTTATTAAAAAGAAGAATCTATAAACTTACAAGATATATGATATTAACCCATATAGTGTTTTATTTTAACCAAATTAAATTTTAAAAAAACATGAAAATATGACAATTAAAATAGTAAACATTTTAACCAATATAAATAGAAAATAATTTTATTTACTCGTGTTACGGGGAATAAAGGGAAAATATTATATTTATCAAAACAGAAAACAATGTTCTTGTGACCAACTTCAACACACATTTTGAATATCCCAATTATTATTGACCAAAATTTTTCATATGGAAAATAAACATGAATGTTAGATATTTACATCATGCAACACAAATAGTGAAAGATAGTTGAATGTATACCATGTCTTAAGCTACAATATGACTAATAATAAATTAAGACATATGTGGAATGTTCCTAAGGATATAACCTAATCAGAATAAATTTATATATGAAAAATTCATTAACAAAATCATTTTTTCATTTAATTCATATTCAAAAAATAGTTATATCATATCAGAAGATTGATATTATATATATAACATTTTGGGAATATCTACCTTAATCATTTACATTCCCTAAAATAGAAATGATTTATATTCCATGTCAACTTCTATCATATCATATATAATAACTTGTGAAACATTATCCAAAATACATTTGATATCTTTCATAATAAAATTGTAAAACAATCATCAACTTCACAATGTGGGAAATTATTTGAAATACCTTGTAAATACAAATTCAAAAATAAATAAAATAAAAAAACACATTCAAATCAGCCCTCTGAGTCAAAGGAAATCCTTATTCGTTGATTTAAATTTTTTACCCAATAGGACATTGTATTTTTGAGAAAAATAATAATCTAGAAATACATGAATGTATGAAATAATATACTTATAGAAAAACATCAATACCTCCCATTCTATAAAAGGATATGTCCTAATTTCAATCAAACACAAATATTTTTTTACTTGTTTACACCAATTGAATAACATGATATCATGCATTCTTAGATGATAAATTTTACCAAGACATAAAGTAGCCATAAGACACAATGTATATCTTCCCCATATCCAACTCAATCATTCTTGATTCTATAAGTCTAGTCTGAATATGTTGATTAATACATCACATTTAATGAACCTTTTTGATTTATCACATCACATTTACCTTAGTTAAAAAGTTAAAAACATCACATGTAATATTTATGTGTGGCCTCACAACCCTTATTCTACCTCAATCGAGGACCCATATTACTTAATTTTTAAAAATAAAAAAAAATCCCTTATTAGTTGAGTTCTAAAAAATGAATTGACCGGCAACATTCCTAACTACCCTCTGATTAACTAGTCCTCACACCATTAAAAATAAGGTAATCAAAATTTAATGGTTCAAATTATAGGTATATTTACAGCTATAGATAGAGAGTACTCCAAATATGATCCATGAACCCCTGGTATAAAAAAAATATAGTTTATGAAACTCCATATTGTATAATACATGGGATGTCCAACACACACAAAACATTTTTAATCCCCATGAGAATATTTTATATCTCAATAAATGAATACTAGTAACTATAGGCTTAAAATTTAATCTCATCCTATAATACTCTATGATAAACATAATTTAGAGAGACCTAAAATAGTATTTTGAGATGTCCTTTATCATTATGCTTCACTAAATGTATATTGATATATACATAATCACAGTCAATGTGAATGATTAATAATTTGGGGATTATTATTTTATAATAAAAATTTTATGTTCGTAAACTATATTAAGAATTCATAATGAAACTTTTCATAACATCTTTTTTAACAAATCATAATTGATAAATTGGTAGATTCTCCTTGTGTTTGCTATAAAGTCTGTGGTTTTTTTGAATAATTAAATATAAATATAATTCATATCACATATTTATTTAGGGACCTGATAAAAAGATGAAGCTAAACTGTCCAATGTGTGTCATCAATGAATAAATAAAGAGTTAATACTTGAGAGATATTTATATAATACCATGAATGATAAACATCATTAATGTAGTCAAACACCTTAACTACACAACATCAATCATTATAATTGTAACAACTTTTATTGTCTATTTATAAATATTTTTATGTTAAAAATCATAATCCCTGGAACCCTATACCTAATCATTTTACCTTATGATATTGTATTACCTAATGTAACTCTTTACATTATTACTTACCAGAACTTCAAATACACCATTATGATAAATTGACATATATTATGTCATCGTAACTAAATTTAAATAATTATATTTATTTTTACATTAAAACCATAAAACTAAATTTGGATATTAATTGAAATTAAGTTTGTATTATAAATGGAATAATCCTTTATTAAATAGTGATGTTAACATTTCGAAATGACTAAATGTAACCATTAGAATTTTTAATTTTCAACACATATCCGAAACACTTTATAAAAAAAATGTGAAATATCATTAATTTTTTATTGGAATCATATTTTATATGTTAAAATTAATCTTTTCTATGTTCAGAAATACTACCACTGGCCATTTATACACTATATTCTTTTTATATTGACAGGTTAAGATACAAAAATAGTTTTTCGTTTATGAAATAACTAGTTTTTATAATAATATTTACCAAATAAACTATTATCCATATAATATATGGTGTTATATTTGTTTACAAATTTATATTGAAAGTAAGACCTAATTTCAAAAGATACAACATTGATGGATGTAGGGAACAACACCCCTCATATTAAAACAAAAATATGGATATATTTTTTTTTATCTAGATGACATATTTTTATCCTTTTCCTCATTTAAAGATATGTTATAAAATCTAATGAATAATAAATCATGTGTTTTGTATTCATTGTTTAATATTGTTCATATGAAAAATTAATTAAAAACCAACTTTTATTATCTTATAAAAGAATTGATATAGTAAAACACATATTTAATTTAGATTCATTTGAGCATCATATATTTTTCTTCATTCTATAATTTTGATAAAAACATTTTTACTTTATCAAATAAATAAAAACTCTATGCATTATGATTTATTCCCCAGTTTATTGAATTCTTATAAAATTAATTGACTTTTAAATTATATATTAGATATCATATATAATTTAGAAAAAAATATTTAATTTCTATAATAGAGATACCTAATATGAAAATTCAATAGAGCCTCATTATTCTCTTCTAATACCCCAAAAAAATCAATTCCATGTAATCATTTCAATTTACATTCTTGATTGAGTATGAATAAATTAGTAGAATTTATTACATGAAGAATTTTTTTTGGAATCTCCATCTAACTTTTCATTTTACATTTTTATGTTATACAAATTTTTACTATTTGTATAGAACCAAAACATGGGCATCATACTCCAATTTAACCAATTCAAAAAATAAATAATTATTTTAAAAATATTTCTAAAACTCATTCAAATTGATGAAACATTTACATACATGAAAACAAAATTAATAACTCAAATATAACATGTATCAAAGAATCCTCTTTCTCACCATGTCATTGGAATACCGAATCACATTGAGTATATGATTGGAGAATCTAATTTACTAGGCCACTTTGTATATAAAGACTGAAAATTATAAATTTTTTAAAAAAATTAATTTAATGGAATATGTGAGAAACCAATAATTCAAGGACAAAATGAAATAACTGAACCCTTAATATAATGGGAATCATTAAAATGTATAATTTATTCTTTTACATAAGAAATGTTTTTATGTTACTAGTATTACGAATATTTTACAGTAATATTATCTTTTAGATAAATCTCAAAGAAATGATTAATTGTGATGAAGTGATTATTATGAAATATAATATTTCATTATATTAGTATCATTAATAATATTTATTGGTTAATGTTTTTTATTGAATAGTCTCCAATTAAAGTTATGAACCCTTTAAAATTCAAAACATTTCCTCTAATAACTTAATAATTTGGGGGAATCTCATAAAAAAGAAAAATAATGAAAATTCTCTGAATGTGAACCTAATTTTCTTAGTGTAATCCATTAATTGTTTTCTATATAAAAGATAATCCATGGGAACCAATCATTGGAATGACCTAACTGATTGGATAAGTGAGGTCCTGCAAATTTTTTCTTTGGAAATACCTTACCATGTAGTATTTTTAAGAGGATTTAATCTCACCATCATATATCATATTATTACCATAGTGTATTAACGATCTTCTGATTTAATTTTGATGTTCTATTTCATTGAACAAATCGATGTGTTTAGACTATATAATGAGTAACTCTATACAAAATATCAAATTTTTATCACTATCCAAGAAAATAGCATCCAATCATATTTAAGAACATTCACATAATTCTCTTACAGATGGTATACAAAATTTTAATTTAACTGATTATAATTATAATAAATTAAAAATCCATTCACGATAAAGAAAAATGGAACCTATAGTAAACCCCTAACTTTCTTGAACAAGTCATAAGACTTTAATAATGTGTGATGTCTGATAGAAATTCTCTCTAACTAATGATAATAATCTGAAGGGAGATTCTAATTCACTACAATAATAAAACCTAATATGTATAAACTGTATCCAAAAACTAAATTCTTGTTAATAAATTGAAATATAAATAGAAATCATCGTATATTATAACTAAATCCACTATTATACCAGGTTTGTAAATATATATATGCATCCGTGATAATCACATGATGAAATTATCAATTTTAAAATAATTTATAAATATATTAATATTATAAAAAACATATATCCATTAATAATAAAAAAGAGAATAATTTTATGTAAATAATTATTTCAACTATTTAATCATCATATAAACATTTATGTAAAATTAAGTATTATGAAATATTCAAAATCTTATAATATGAAAAATTTATATTTATCTTTTTTTAATTAAATAACACTTTCAAAAGTTACACTATTATTTCAAAACAAACAATTTTGTTCAATGTCCTAATGAATTCAATATAATATGTTAAAATTTATTTATAATTAACAATTAATATTATAGAATATTTGATAATACATTATTTATATAAATTTATATAATTTATTATAATAATTTAATAATTAATTAATTTAATAAATATTTTATGAATTAATAGATAACTAAAAATACATTTTATAAAGAATTATAAATGTTTTTAAAACATATAAATCAATTTTTAATTGAATCTAAAGAATAAAATATTATTCACTAATAACATTTCGTGATTATGTAAGAATCCTAGTATATTATTGAGAGTTTATAATGCATAATCCTTTTTAGTGATATCACTCATATTTTATGCCTGACATTTCAAGCGTTGAATATGATTCAAAATCATATTTTATCATTTTCTGAGATATTATTAATGTGATAATAAACAATTTTTTTTGAAAAAATTGTGTAATACGATCATAGGATATTATATTGTAGAGTCATATGATAATATTAAATAAACAACCAGTGTCTTTTTTACATGGTCACTTCCTAATGTATCCCATATCATAATCTATAACTCTGTCGAGTTGAAAAAGAAAACAAAATAATATTTAATGATTTTATGTAGGATATCACATACAAATGTAAAATTTTTATTACTTAGTAAGATTCCAGGAATCTAAATTAAGGGAAAGACTATAATACCACTGAAGGGTTTTGAAGGAACTAACAATACTTATTAATCATATTGGATTCAATATAATACCTAAAACAAGATAAAATCATGATAAATAATTTAAACAATTCACAAACATGAAATGATGAAAATTGTTTAATTTTTAATGTAGATAGATGTTGAATTTATCTGCATCCATGATATACAGACATCGTGGTAAGGAAACCAAATGGCATCCATCCTCCGGAGGTATCCATCGGGTAAAATTGAATCACTCATCGCATATGTCTAATTATCCTTTTGTCTACCGAATAGAATTATGCCAATAGTAAAAGTAGAATGATATAGAGTAGTATAAGATATGAGAGTTTCAGCTGGATCATAAAATCTGGATTACACTCACCATGTGATGATGAAAAAATTTTATAAATCTTTCCAGGATTATCTTCATGCAATCTTGCATTAAATCATACATTATGTGTTAACTTCGTAATAAATTGCATGTTTTTATTAGATCATGTAACTATTTCATGAATGTTTCTTACTCTCATTCATTAAAAAATTATTCATGAAATTCATATAAAATAATTTATTATATCATAAAATACAACATAACTTATATATATATATTAGCTTTTCAGAATATCTGTAACGTACTGTATTTCTATTGATCATTTTTTAGAAATATAAATATAAATTTTATTATGATTTCATTCTATTATCAAACAAAATATTTATCAAATAATTTACTTAATTTAATATATTTCTCCGTTAATTGAAATTTATTTATTAATATTTTTTACAAAAGTTTTGCTCCCAATTCACGAAAATAACCCATTCTGTTTGGGATAACTAGGATGAAAAAACCAATGTCCAAAATTAGATATGTGAAAAAATCATTCAATAATCTTACATGATACAATACATCAATATTTCTTACTATATGTATATATAATTTAATCATTTTCATTATATTAATAGAACTTTGTAAATTGATTTTTTAATTTGATTCCTTTTATTAATATTTTTATTTTCATATAATCATGGTAATCATGTAATTGTAATTTAATGGATAAAAAATTTTGATACATTCATTGATTATAAATAAATTATAATATATAAAAATTAGAGAATCGTTCATAATAAATTTTAAATGAAAAATTATATAATAAATTATATATTTAAATAATTTATTATTATGAATATATTATTTTCATTATAGGTCATTTAATTTCAATATATTTCTATTTATTCTGATTATTTGTATAGGTATTATTATTCTGAAATATTACTTAGAAATTTTTAAGAAATATTTTCATAAAAAGTTCTGAAACCTTTTTTTTAAATTATTAATAGAAAATTTATTTTATGATCAAATCCTATAAAATACAAACTATTTTATGAATAAGACACACAAAAATACAATTTCATAAGAACAATACACATCATGAATAAATAAATATTACTAAAACTAAGAAAAATAATGGGATATTCACATGGAAGAATAGTAAATTATCAAAAATAAACTCCATAGGTTTGAATTGAACATTAAAGATCTCCTCATACATCCAAATTTTAAATATAAAAAGTATATTTATGAAAATGATTGACATTATCAATGAATATGTAAAAACCATAGTGTGATAATGATTATGAATTTATAAAAAAAATATGGTTGATCGAAATAATAACTGCTGAATTAATTTTTACTATTATTCAACAGTAGAGTAGTTCAATGATATTGTTTGTTATATAGATGCACTTATGTGATCATAGAGATTATTTTAGGATATAATAAAAAAAGAATTATTTTTAGAGAATATAAATATATTATATTAAAAAAATATTTGTTTTATGATAAATTTAGTTGTTTTAAAAAAATTTATTATATTACATACTCTTATAAAAAATTAAATGTTTTAATTTTTTTATACAGCCATAAGTAATTTTTATAATGGTTAGTAAGTTAACTACACTATTATGATTTAATTTTAAAAAATTTAGGATATTAAATTAAATAATTATGTTTATTATTATTTTGGTAAATTAAGATAAATTTTTAAACTCATAAAAATAAAATTTTATGTTAGTGAATTTTTGGAAAATTTTCACCAAATAATTTTTTTGAAAGAATAATAAATTTCAATAATTTGAGAACATCTATTTTATTAAAACAATATTATATAAATATGATTCATACATTTAGTACAAATTTATTAAAACACAATTTCATTTTATATGTCTAAAAATTAAATTTAAAGTAATTAATTTAATTAATAAATTAATAAATTTAATTTTGAAACCAACAATTTGATTTTAGATATAAACAATATTTTTGGATTTTGTGCATTTAATGGGTTGGGTGGAACATATGTTTTTATCTAGGAATTACTGATACATTAACAAACATTATTTTACTCATTAATATGCAAGAAAATTAGTTTTAATTCACTTCACCCACAAGGGGTTGTATTATATAATAAAATAACCAGTATTATTCCTTTTAATCCACCCCTACCCAAGTATAAAGAACACAATTCCCTCCCCACATTCGACACTAAAGACACTTTGAGATAATTATCTCCCAATATCCCTATCAATACTTGCAACAAGGATGATCCAAGTCTTTGTGGAGTACCTTTCAATCATGAAGAAGCATCCTCCCAAGGTATTTATCACTAATAATCCTCTTTAATTTTAAAATGAAATTAATTTATTATATTGTCATTATAATCCAATTTTTATATGTATAAATGCGTCTATTTACATGTTATTATCATCGGAATGAAATATTTTTAGTGGGTTATTACTTATTCCATTTAATTACTTCCTATTTCAGTTTTTTATTGTACTCTGACTATCTCGTTGAAATAAAACGATAATAAAATTTTGGGAAATAAAAAATTTTATGCTTTCCCAAGAAATGATATATATATATCTATATACTACTATAATATTTTGTTTTTAATTAGATGCGTATAGGGGTTAAAACCAGAAAAAGTTGGATGGGAATATCTTGATAATTATTCTTTTAATGGGTGAATGGTCCCTTATAGCACACCTTGTTTAACACTCCTAGGGTATATGGTTGGATTATCTACATATTCATTATTAATGTCTACTCATGATTTGGTTATTTCTATACTAGCCTTATTCCTTTTCCAATTAATGTATTTGAAAACCTATAAACATTGCATCCTTTCTCTTTGTGAACACCCGTCCACTATAATCTAATATCCATCACATTTTAACCGTGATTATTTTTACATTTTTTGAATTCATAGTTATTCCTTTAGAGTACTTATTGTAGAAATCATTTTTGGGTTTTTAATTAAGGAAATTATTTTAATTATATATAATTCATTCTATTATATGTGGAAATATAATAAGATTCCCATTATTCAACAATTATGTAGTGTATTTATATTTTTTATTCCTTGATTATTAAACCATGAAATTATTCAGTTATTGATAGATTTCAATTTAATTTTATGTGATGGGTAGGATGTGGAATTATATATCCCTTAAATAAAATATTAGGTCTCAATAATTTCCTATGATAAGGTAATTGAAATATCATTTCCTTTTACGTGATATTTCTTGAAATAATTCCTTTTTAGTTGGTTTAAGATCTTAAAAAATTTTAAATCCCTTTACTACATGATAAATTATTATTATTATCATGAACTATATTAACTTTTATATTAACATGGAATTACTCATTCTTTAATCTTTATTTTATTTGGAATAACCTAGTTTATAAATTTATACATCCCATCACTATTTTATCATTTAATTATATCATAGAATCTGATCATTTCTATATAAGATATAGAATTATTATGCTCTTTGATTAATTTGATATGGATAAATTTTATTTATTTATTCATGATCCTATTCACTACATGTTCAATTAATATTATCTTATCACCTATTAATTTTTATATTGTTCTTATATTTATTTAATCTCTTAGTATAATTTAGAACTGAATAACTAGGTTTATTTATTCAATCCCACAAAAACTAAATGTTCAATTATTTAAATACTAGATATTATTATTTGTTATATTATCTATGGATTAATTTACTAAATCAGATTAATTATTATAGAATAACTCAATTTATTAATCCATTACATATTATTGTATTTATAATATATTTTGTTATTTTATATCCACTTACTGATCATCAGAGATCAACCATTTTTATTTTTTTCCATTTAACTAGGAAACTGATAGGATTACAATGTATTGAAAATATATTATAGGGAGAATAATAATGTTTTAATGTTTTTAGATGATGTTATTTTAGATTTAATGAAATGTGAAACTCATTTATGTTTTGTTGGTTGCTGACTCTGCTGAAACCTTTTATCCTCTAATCTATGATATATTTATTAATATAATGAAATAAATACACGTTACAGGGTTCTTTAGTTCGGGTGGTTATATTGGGAATCAATGGACAGTTTTATATAAATATTAGGAATAAGATTTTCAAAATCATATTTAGAATACATGAACTAGGATTGAAACCCTTATGATATTAATTAAATATATATAGACTGAATGAAATGAATAGAATAATTTTTTTATGGACTAATTTAGTATATACCAATATCCAGAAATAATTCATTATAGACGGAGCAACCAGTTCAACCACTAAAATTAAAACATGTGTTTCCCTTATTTACATGAAAATTATTCTTGTGTTGGTATCAAATAATATTTCAGTTATTTTTTTAATTAGGATTCATAAAATTTTGGTTATAGTTCAATAAGATCTTATCAATTTTCATTAGATATCTTGCTAAAGTATAACTAGTGTAACCTCATATGATTATCATCTCCAAGGTATATTTATTGTGTCCTTTAAATATTTAAAAATTTATAGAAGAATTTCATGTGTAATGTTATTGATAATGAGTGACGTTTTGAGGATTAAATATCTTTAAGGGAGGTATATTTTAAAATTTCAGATTTCCAATGATCATTTTTCGTCAAAAATATAAATATAATTGATAAATGAATTTATTTTAATTAATAAAAAAATTATTTATATAATATATTATATATTTTAAAAAAATCATGGAAGACTGAAATTTATTTATTGAAATGGTTGTATGAAAATTATCTCTCTTAAGTTGAGAAAAAACACCTCACATCTAGCATAATCATGGGGCCCAAACCGATGACTAATGGAGGAAAAGGGAAAAAATCCTCACATCATCTAATTTTCATCCCTACATCATTAATCCAATATATATATATATATATATAATTTTATAATTATATATAATTTAGTATATTGTTGAATATTTACAAATATATATTTAAAACTATATTCTATTTATTAATAGTTTTTTATTCAAATCATCATGGTAATTTGTTCATTATAATTTAACGGTTTAAAAAGAATGAATAATGTTTTACTTATCAAAAAATTACATTATATAATCATTGGAGGTACTATCCTAGGAAATTTTATGTGAATTATAATAAAATTAATTGTCAAATGTAAATAATATGATATTACGAATTTCAGATTCATATTAATGTTCATCTTTTTTTTAAATGTTTTTATTTTACCATATTCTATTTATAGTTTTTATAACATTAAAATATTCTTTTTAAAATCATAAGTAACATGTTTCATAATAAAAATTCAGAAATTAATAATTTATTTAACTAAGAACAATAAATTTATCATTTTTTAGATCCCATAAAATACATAATATTACAATAAGTAGGCAAAAATTAAATACTATTTCATAATAATAGTACACATCATATGTAAATATGGACTATTAAAACACGTAAAGATAAATGAGATATGCTCATATAAGAAAACAATAATCACTTAAAAAACTCCATATATTTTAATTGTCCCATAATGTTCTCCTATTCCATAAGAACTGTAAAAACTATTGAAGCATTAGGAAAATGATAGACATTATCGATTAATGTAATAACCATTGAAAGTGATGTCGATAATGATGAAGTATGAGAATGTTGATTTTTTATAGGGAAATAATGTTTTCTGATGTCATGGATACCAACTACATTGTGACCAATAGTCAAAAAGACAATTTTTCGTTATTATTATTGGTTATCTAGATTCAGTTAAGTGGCTGCTAAGATTATTTTATGATACAAATCAAAATTTTATTACTTATCAAGAATATAAATATATTATATTAATTTTTTTGATAAAATTATATGTTTTAAATAAAATAAATTTCATGAAATATTAATATAAAAAAAGATTCAAATGAGTAAATATTTTAACAATTCCCTATGTAATTTTTGTAATTGTTATAATGTGGAATAAACTGTAGATTTTTTTAAATTTTAAGAGTAATAATTATTGTTTAATAGATAAAATTTTAATATTCAAATAATTATTTTTATAAATTATTATTTTTGCTCATCACATCAAAATAATCCAATGAAGAATTTTTTATAATATGCAAAAAAATGATTTCTTAGTGAAAAACACAGAATTACTATTTTATGAGAAAATTGATTTCATGACACAATTATTATGAGGAGATGATTATAATATATGTTAGTAATTTTATTTAATAAATGAATCAATTAAAATGTAAAAATATTAATTTAAAAATATTAATTATAATTTTTCAATATATACATTATATTTCTGAACAAAAAAATGGATTTTCGAGATAAAAATTACTTTTCATTTGAGTGCATTAAACAGGATGTTATGAATTTAATTTTTTTCTTCTAAAAGTATTTAGACTCTCACCAAGACTATTTTAATATTTATTATGACAATAAATTGGATGGAATTCATTTCACCCACAAATGGTTGACTTATATAATAAAATAACCAATATTTAATCCATTAATACAGTCCATCCTTAAATAAAAATACACAAATTTCTTCCTCACATTAAAAAAAAATACATTGAGAATGATTTATGTGTAAATATCCTTTTCAATAGGCTCTTAGATGTTCTATTAATCCTCTGTTTATCATTATGAAGGACCCTCCCAAGGTAAGGGACTCAATCATACTATATCATTTTTAAATACAACTACTTTATTTTATTGTGTAGTTAATTTCATGTTAATCTAAAAAAATTATTTTAATTCCATATTATTGTCATATAATTGAATTATTTTCAATGAGGGACTTATTTTTCATTTTCATTATATCCGTTGATTTGCCTGTATTATACTAAAACTATCCTGTAGCCATAAAACCATTTTAAAAATTTGGTTAAATAAAAAGTGTGTGGTTTTATTTGAAATTTAATCAATTTCTAGACTCTAAATGATGATATGGTTAAAAATCAAATTCATTTAGGGGTTAAAACCCATAAAATGGTAGGTCAGTTAAATCCTAGAAATCATTCTGGTGCAAGGTGAATGTGGCCTTACTATACACCTGGATTGAAATTCTCACGGTATATGATTGGATGATCAACATGGTATTGGAAAAACGTATAAAGGAATTATTTATCATTTCATTATTGTCATCCCTCTACACGTGCAAGTTTCAACCTACCTAGTCTCTTGGAATCCTTACTCTTTTTGAGAACATAATGAATAAAATCTCATATAATTCACTTGTTAAGGGTATTTATTTATACATTATAAAATATAAAATTATTCCTTAAGTGGATTTCACCAAGCTATCATTATTGTTACTTTAAATGGGGAATTTTTTTTTCAAAACATATAATTCATTCATTTATATGTGAGGATATTATAATGCATTCCTCAATGATAATTTATTTTATATATTTATTTTGTTTTTTACGTGAAAATATTTCCAAGATATTATTAAGTTTCTAAATAATTATACTATCATTTTATATGATGTTTGAGTATTAAAATATATATCCCCTTAGGTTAGTTTTTGGTCTCACAAGATGACTATAATTGTAACAACATGATTTTTTATGATAAGTATTCTTTTTAATTTATTTAATGTCATGTGTTTTATTCTACCATAATTTTATCTTGTGCTATACGCAACACTATATTATCTTACAGTATACGCACCACTATTCTTAGATTGTGTTACACACAATTTCAAGTTCGTTTGATTATAGTCATTCTATGCAACATTGAGTGTATATATATATATATATTCAATGTATAAATGAAATATGTTTGTCTTCTATTATATGAAACAACAAAGGAGTCTTGCACAACACGCAACCCTAACTTGGCTTTCATTACATGCAATCACGACTTTCCTCGATAGCTTGCATCATACGCAATACCGAGTTTCACTAAACAACGATATGCGATTTAAATATTATTAAAACTAGCCGTTATGAATGGTAAAAACCACTTTTTTAAATTTTGTAAATTTTATTTTTCAAAATGGACTTCATTTTTGGATTCGGAATATCAAAATTAACCTGGGGTGAAATTTTGGTATTTTTCTGGAAACTTTCAATTTTTGATAAATAGTGAAAAAACTGGGTTACTATTTCAAAACCGAATTTTTATTTATTTTATTTAAATTTATTTTAAGTCAAAATTGATAAATAATACCTATATAAGTTCAATTTATTCATTGAAGTAATTTTTAATAATTTTAGGTATATAAAAATTTTATTGAACTTGTCACTGTCTTTTACCCCACCTCCTAAGAGAATTTGAAAATTCACATAAAACATAATTTTACCACTTCTATGAATGGAATTTCAAAAATATGAGTGACACGGTTGATTTCAGTAAGTAAAAGGTGGTTCAATGAGATGAAAATAATTTTTGGTCAATATTAACTTTTTTACTTTTATTTAACACGGTTATAAGTAAATAGGGTAATTAAGGGTAAAAATGATATTATTATTACCCTAACACATGTTTTAATTCTATTTGATAAGTGTAATTCGACCAAAAACAACCTTAGAAATAAAATATGACCATTTAGGCCCACTTGAAATAGATTAGGACATTTATTGTTAATTTATTTATTGAAGGGTTAAAATAGTTAAAATCAATGTTTAATAAGTAAATAATTTTTAATATAGGGTTATACATATGATAAATTCGACTATAAATACTCCTTAGAAAGATAAAACTATTTCATACATAATGGTATTTTATTTTTAATTTTTAGACATTATATAATGTAATTTATTTTTGACACAAAGATGATGCAGTAATTATTTTATTAATGAAATATTGACATAATTGATTTTATAAATACCCAAATTAATGTAATTTTAGACCTTTTAGGAATTAAATTAATTTTAAAGGTCAATATGACATGTTATTATTGACTTAATTAACTTTTTTAGAATTAATAATTCTGTTATGAATTTCACAAAAATCAATTACTAAATAGTGTCAAAATTGACATAAAATAGTTTTTAAAACAAATATTATATTATTGATTGTTATTTTATTCCGAAAATTCTAAGGTTCGACCAAGATAATTATATAATGATAGGTGTATAATTAATGGACCACTTTGGGGTCTCTTGGATTTATATGGTATGTTTATTAACTATATAATATAAAAATACAAAGTGACATGGTAAATGTCAATCTAATTAACTGAGAGTTAAAACTAAAAGATAAGGTTAATATAATGACCTAAACTTGTCTAAATTCTATTTGATGATAGGATTTCGACCCATAGCCACCATATCTTCAAAATATATCAATTTCGAGATATTAAAAACATAATATGACTTTATAATAAAATAATATGATTAGTTGTTCCAAAGGTGCCCCTCTCCTCCCTTATAAAAGGGATCCTCCTCCCTCTCCTCCTCACACCAATTAGAGCATTCAAGATCGGACAATACCTGCCAAATTCTCTTCTAAACTAACCTAGAAACATCCTAGAGGTCCTGGTCTACTTCAAAGAACAATCTTTGTGCCCTAATAGGAGGTTTCAAATAGGCATATCGAAGAAGAGGTAATTTCTTCTACCGATTCTTTCAATCTTCTTTCTTCTTTACCTTATTCTTATTTAGTTATTTCATTATAAAGTAATAACATAAGTATCACTAATATACTGATATGTTATTATAAATATGAAACAACCCCATTTCACCTTCTATCCATTCTTCGGAAATCAAAATCAACGCGCGTGCGTACGTACAGAATACTGTCTCCACGCCGTGGTGTAATCTCTTTTTCCACCAACAATGTACATGGATGGGTATAATTGTGTAAATAATAACTATACATATTTATTATAACATCATAATAATTCTGATATATTTTATCATCCACTCCAATTCAATTCAATAATTATGGAAACGATATCATCGCTCGTGCGTACGTACGGACTGCCGTCTCGACAACACGATGAGATTCATTCTCCATGTTGACCATTTAAGAGTGATTATAAAGTATATATAAGTAATAATAATGAAATATATGACATTATAAAGATAATGGATTTATTAATATATATATATATATATTTATGTCATCTACTTAATTCCATTCAACTCAATAAGGAAACGAAAACAGCGTTCATGCGTACGTACGACCTACTGTCTCCATGAACGGTGTATTTCTTTCCATTTATAAATCTATTATATATATGTATATTATGAATATATATTATATATAAATAATTTTGTATATTCTGGAATTATGTAATCATGATCTAAGTAATCATATGAATAATTACAAGTCAAAACACAGACGACAAATGAAACGACTTTACCCAAAACACACTTTAACAAGGAATTTACAAAAGAACGGGTAATATAAAGTCATAAGTGAACCATATATGATATAATAACAATGAATATGATTCTGTAATAAGTCAATGACATTATTTAAATAATTATTCAGGATGTTCGGATACATACAAAGCATATCGGACCTAAGGTAAGGGATAATTGTGCAAATCTCATTTTTATCCGAGATTGGTTATTCGTAAGTATTTACTAGGGTTATTGCTATCATACATGTACATGTTTTATAAAAGTGTATTCATGTATGTTTAGATTCCTTTTTACCCATTTTTACTTTTACCTCATGGTATGGGAGGAATCTTTCTTTTATTTACCCTATAAGGTACTTTTTGACTTTTCCGACAAAAGTAGATGAAGAATGTTTTTTTTACATATACGGCTTGAAAGGATTTTTACTGTTTTATAAAGCCTTATTTTCATGAATATTTCTCCAAAATATTTCCTGAATATTTTCATCAAAATCCTTTTCTTTTAAAACTGCATGACATTTTTTGAAAAGAAACTGATTTTGAAGGAAAAAGTATATTTTCCTCAAGAATTCATTCAACTGTTTTATCAAAACCATTTTTTATCTAAGATGAAATTATTTCATATGTGAATGTTTCAAGTATAATTCCTATATGATTTTCATGGTTTTGATTTCCTTATTATGAAATGATATCCATTTCTTTTATATGGATTGTGTAATTATGGGATGATGTTTATGAAACCCATTTTATTTATTGGGTTATTATGAATGATGTAGGTTTATTTTGTGGCACAAGTTTGAATGATTTCATTATGAGATGGGTGGAACCTATATCTCCCGAAAATTCATTGGGTAATGATTTATATCTCATGAGATATACATGGATGGAACGGAAAGTTAAACAGGTTCAGTAATACAGGACTGAAACGAGGAGTGAACTCGATTCAGAAAGGGACTTTGTTCACTTAGATGGTCTTGGAAGCAATGCCTTGGCTACTATGGAAATCATATCATGTGATTAATGGTTTCCACAATTACATGTTTTATTCCCATGCTATTTTATCATTCTTAATGTTTCTTTATGATCTATTCCATGTGTACTTCCATGTTTTATGTCATTGCTCAATTTTTTGATGTTTAAACATTATGTTCATGTTTTTAAGTTCAAATGTATATGGTATGTTTTATTTTATCCATTCATAACCTTAATAAGCATTTTAGCTCACCCTTTTTATGTTTTATTTTCCCTAGGATATAAAGAAAGGTTTTAGATAAAAAAAGGGGAAGACCTTTATGGGAGATGTTGAAGATCTTTCACCACGACTAGAAGATTGCGTTCCATGTTTCCAAAGTCACTAAACTATTATGGTCCTTGTGTGTCTGTTTTTGTAATGTATTAAGTATTCCAAAAAAGTAATGTGATGTTCATGTACGTCAAGCTTCAGGTCTCTACAGTAATAATGTAATCATATAATCCTTTTCATAAGTCCTTGATGACGTGTTTTAAATGTCTATAATTATGAGAGCCCTTCACTAATTTTTTAGTTATTATGATCTGGGAATATTTTATTAGGTATATTAGAAATGTATTTATTTATACTGTAATAATCGTTAGACATGGAATAGAATATTTTATTTATTAAGTCACACATTATTTTTTGACAAATCATAGATATCCTAAATTCAGATCGTTTTTATGATAGTCATGGATTTATTTGTCCACTAAGATTCAAATGATATGGAATAACTCAGTTTGTTTATTAATTTCACTGTTCACTACTTTTACTGTTATTATTATCTAGGATCATATTAATTTTTTTATTTTCAACAGATCTATTTTTTCAATCTTTTTTATTTTATATAGAATTACCTAGTTTATTTAATCATCCCTCCATTCACACCATGTTCAGTTATTGATATCCTGGAAAATATTTGTTGTTATTTTTTCCATTGATTTATGTATGCTCCCTATTACATTGTTATGGCATAAATATTTTTTTATTATAAACATAATCTATTATTAATAATAGATTCAATTGTCCATTATCCCTTTTTAGATCATCATAATTCACCCATTTCTCTTGTTTTCCTTTTTTATAGGAAACTAAGTGGATTTCTATTTAGGAAAATTATATTTGAAGGAGAAAAATAATTTTTTAATATATTAAATTGATGTAATTTTATATTCAATTTAATGTAAAACTTTTTAATTTGACTAGTTTACTAAGGTTACTAAACTATGCGACGCTATGTATTTTGATCTATATAACAATGTGAAAAAATAACCACTGTATCTAGGGTACTGGAGTTAGGGATAGTACACTATCTCTATAAACACGAAGATAAATGGTTTACCTACACTAAATAACTATCCAATTATATAATATTGGGTGAATATTTTTTTAATAAATAGCTTTTGTTTAAGGTATTATTGAAATTTAAAATTTACGATTGATTATAATTATTATAAGTATAATTATTTAAAATATTTTTATTATGATAAACATAATAAGAAAATATTTCTCGTTTACGTATAATTATAGTTATAGTTATTTATTTATTTTCTAATTATTATGTAATTTATTCTATATTTTATTTTATTCATCAAAATGGAATCGATTAAGAGAACCCCGAAATATTTCTATATAATTTTATAAAATTCTTTGTTGAAACATCAAGACACAATAAATTAATTATTTAAATATATGTTCTATTATGTTTTTAGGACATTAGTTTTCATGAACATTAAATATTGTTATAAATACTATTTGAATATTTGTGTCATCAATAAAAGTAATGTATACCATTTAAAAATATTTTTGTTTTAAAAAATTAATTAAAAAAATCATCTTAACTATTATTATAATGATGTTGACATCATTAACATAATATGAATATTATTTTATATCATGGAAATATGTTTTTTTTATAATTGAATTTAATTATTTTTTATTTTAATAAAATTACAGTTCTATTTGAATGATAATTGTATGATATTATCTTAGGGTTTTAATTTAAAAATAATTTTATGATAATGTAAATAAATAATTATGTTATTTATTTATGTAGGCCAGTACAAAATATTGATGGTCATGTATGTCATTGAAAAATATTTTGAACAAGTAGAAAAAATAATGATGAAACTACAATTATGAATGACGCATAAGAGATGATTATAACAAATTTAGTGACACTTTATGTTTTTAATTTTTTTTATTAAATTAATATAATGATTATAAGGTAAAAAATCAGATTTAAAATCTCCCAAATAGATCTATGTATAAAAATTATAACCAAATGATTATTTTCACCAGAATGTGGGTGAAGGTACCTAAGTGAGTTTTTATTGGTAACCATAGAAGGAAACCACAATGTCTTGGTATTTATCACTTTTATGAAAATCAAATTACACTATTACCATCAAATAATTATTTTTTCCAATTGTAGAATTTAAAAAGAAACAAATTCATAGTTAAATGAAATGAAGGAAATATAAAGATTAGTGGGTAGATTATATAATCAATAATGTAAATGAGTTTGTCAATTCCACTAGATAGTGGAGAGATTATTGATAAATAGATGATGATAATTCTCTCATATTTTAATGATTTCGGTGATAATGAAGAAATTTTCAATGATGGTGAGCATGGTGTTGATATTTCAGGTGATATTGATCATGATAATGATTATAATATAGATGAAAATTCTGGAAACTATGTTCATAATGGGATAATTTTTGTTGTGTTGGCAGTGGTGGATAAGGTGATATGGGTTTGGATTACTATTTCATTCCACTAAATTATTAACTTATTTTGTTTCAAACTGGTTGATTTTTTCTCTAGTTTTTGACATTCTGAACAAACCTCTATTTTATATGTAATATATAAAATTGAGCATTATCATGTAAGATCCTTGAATAAAAATGTCACGACCCCCTCCCACCAAAGATGCCCCTCCTGAGCTGGCAACGGTGAAAGGGAGATAATGACCCCCGATTCCCGCCTCCAGTAGGCCCTGGGTTGGCGACTAGCACCAAGGGTATGAGTTTTCACAAATATGGGAGGCATTACCCTTTTTATTATTTTGGATCGAGAAATAGGACAAGTCAACCACCAAAAAGGGAAAAGAACAAGTGTATATAAATAAACCCAAACCAAGCCCACATGCATTTTTAATCAATTTTTATAACAAGGTTCAAGTACAAGGAAGCTCAAAAGTACAATGCCAAAGAAAACAAGAGAAAAACAACTGCAAAAACTCCAACTGCCCGACTAGTAGGGTCCCGCACGGCCCTGGTAGTCCTCCTGGAAACCTGAAAGTAAACGTAGGGTGATCATACAAGTATACTCCGTAGGGAAACCTAAAGCTCTCGTGCACAAGTGGGGAGACACCCTAAGGTCCCGTGAGAAAACAGAAGAACCAGAAACTAACAAGGAAAAAACTATCCACCCAGTCTCACTGGTCACACTCACCAAGTAACACAAACAAGTTTAGTATATATATAGAACAAAAGTATTGGGTACCCCGCACCATTTCCCACTTAATTAGATGCTGCTCTTCCTAACGGAAAACGTCCTGACGCTACCACACTCTTCCCGCCCGCACACACCTGGGCCAAACCACGCATCCCGCCTGCACACACCTGGGCCTCACAACCACACATCTCGCCCGCACACACCTGGGCCACAACCACTAACCCGCCCGCACACACCTGGGCCTCATCCCGAAGGTTCTTGGGAACGGTAAGCCTGCCCGAAGAGTCTTGGGCTAAAGGTCGCCTCAAGCCATCACAGCCTCTGAGACCTACCCGAAGAGTCTTGGGTGTAAGGTCACCTCAAGCCATCATAGCCTATGGAAGAAGGAGCAGGAAGGAGCTAGTAACTAAGGGGGAACACCCTCTCCCATAAAATGGGAGTGTTCGTCACTAGGTGCTTCACATGGGTGTGGTGAGACAAACACAAAGATACAATTATATATATACATATACCAAACACACAGCCCAACCAATGGCTTCTCAAAAAGTGGAACTGAGCATGTGCCTCGGCACTGCTACCACGAAGCATGCATCAACAACTAAACAATCATCCCCCAACCCCATTTAGGTTTTCATGTTTCATGCAATGGTTTAACAAATTATTACTACTGGGCAACTATCATCCAGACAAAACCTTTAACAAACATATCCCTGCCATCCACAACCAAGGTTAGGTAAAACGCAAGTAACCACATGCCATATCATTTACAAAATATTATCACAACCATACAACATTCCATCATTCATTTATTTCAAAGTTCCACACATAAAACCCTTTCCACACACAAAACATTTCCGCATTTGGAAACACGTTTTACTTCCAAAAGACTTTCATTAATCAAAACACTTTTCATAAATAAAGGCATTTTCCACAACCAACCACTTCCCATTTCAACCCCATCGTTTACAAAAAAATTTCCCACAAAACAACCAAACCACCAACATGTTCATTATTCCAATTTTGTTCAACCGGGGTGATCACACAAGGTTTTCATTCTCATTTAATCAGCCAGTCTTTACGTGCTTATCCATTTTCCATGTTTTAACAAAACCAACCACAAACAATTCAGATATCAATTTCGCACACAAAGGCCACCAACGGCCTTGATTTTCAGTAGGCAAAGGCCTTTCAATCCAAAATCACAATCAGAAGATAAAGAAACTGGAAGGCAATAGAAACAGCACAATACCCCAAACCCTTATTTATCCGGTTATTATCTTTATTTAAAGTTCAACTGCATCCCATGGAATAAAAGAAAAATATCCGACCCCACATGTTGCACCAAATAGAGAGACGAAGGTAAACTCCTACCTCAAAAGGTCCTGATCACGTCGCATCCGACGACGTCCTTCGGTGTCCTCCGCCTTCGCCAAACTCGACAAACACCTCCTAGGATTGAAGCTATAGAAGGAAGGCCGAATGGAAAGGTGACAAGTCCAGGCTTAGAAGCTTCGTCTCGTCGCTACGATCCTGTGGCCGCTGACGGATCGTAATTCGAAGCTCGGACAAAGAAGTTAGAGGAGGAATACTTCTCGATCGTCCAAGAGCGTCGTCGTGTGACAAAGAAGCGATCGATATGGAAGATAAAACATGACCTCATTCTTATATAGGCAACGAATAGGTAAATCCATATTCAGCGTGCATTAATGAATACACAATGTGACCATACATACGATACATGTTTTGATTGGTTAACACACAACACGTCACGCGGTTTCCACGCGTTTTAATAAAAAAAGTTAATTTTATTAATATGTGTGTTTCGTTGACCCGAGACATAACTCATAAAAAGGTATCCGTCACTGGTCTTAAAATGACCATCTTAATTACAAGATTACACTGCCGCTGACGGTTCGTCATTCCGACAACATATGAAGAAGTTACGGTCGAATTAAGATTATAAAACCCAAAAATAATAATAAAATTTTATAATATTATTATTTATTTATTTTCCTTGAATTTTATACGCTCAAAAATTGGGTCCCCTTTTGCTTTCACGCCCAAATATCTCCACCACCAATCAATCACCATTATTTTTATTCTATTATGATAATAAAATTATTATGAATATTATTCATTTAAGGGGAAGAAAAAAAAACCCCCTTACGCCTCCTTTAACCTCATCATACACCCCCTTTATTCTCCCCATTTATTTACTTTAATTTATTATCTCATTTAATCCATATGATTTATTATTATAATATACATTGGGAGGTCCATGTATAGCGCCTCACCCACATGCTCCCCATTAACATAATAAATATATAATACGAATATTTTTATTATTATAATAAAGTAAAACCTCATGTTCAATTAATTCATGAGCGTTTCGGGTACCCAATCTGAAAACCCGAAAAAGAAATCCAATATTGGACTCATAATTTCCGTCTCGTAGTCAGGGTCACACTGCTGCTGACGGTTCGTGAAACCGAGGTCGCATGAGGAAGATACCGTCAAAATTCAGTTTTCCCATCCAAAATTAATAATTACATTATTATATTATATTATTTAATTTAATTCTTAAATTCTCACATTCTCTCTCCAATCTCCTTGAGATTCACGCACAAAGTCATTTGTTTAGGTGTATTACACTTGGCGCCTCTCTCCTATATTTATTTTTCAATAAATTTTATTTCCTTTAATCATGTTTCTCTCTACAATATTCTTACCTTCTTCCACAAAAAGTGGCGCCTCTCTCTTCTTCATTTCATGCCCAAAACGCCCCACCTTGTATTCCTTATCTCTCTTTTTTTATTTAATCTTATCTTTTATTTTATATCATTATTAATATATTTTTCATCTTCTCTCTTCAATCTCATTCTTCCCCAACAAAGTGGCACCTCCCTTGATTTTACACCATTAGTTCCATTCTTTTTATCATAATTATTTTCAATAATAATGATTGAATCTCCCTAAAAAAACATGCAAGATCACCTCCCATCAAAACCCACATGACAAAAACCTATTTTAAATCTTTATCATTATTATTATTATTTAAAGTTTTTTAAACACAATTATCATAAATAATATCATCTCTTATTTATCCTTATATCTCAAATCTCATTGCAATTAATTCAAAACATAATTCTCATTAAATCATTATTACCAGATCTATAAAAAAACCTACATTATTATTATAATTATTTAGTATAACACTTATAAAAAAACCCCAAATAAAATTTATTAACATGTCACCATTTATTATTAATAATAATTATTATTTTTGATGTTCGCCACATTGACCACATAAAAAAACGTTTTTACAAAGTAATCGACCGGGGAGGTCCGGGCCATTACATTAGATACCTCTCAAAACATTCTCGTCCTCGAGAATTAAAAACTGACCCAGAAGAAGGAAAGGATCTGAAGAACCACTCCACAAGATACCTCTCAGGGCTCTCGTTATGACAAGGAACCATCCAACAACTCTATGAGATAGGAATTCCCTCTCCTATGTCAAGATACTATCCGCTTTAGGCGGCACTGACTCGCCTGCACGGGTTTAATCGCATCCTCATTAATGCGTCTTGATTAAGGATCAGGTTTTTCCTTTCCCATATATTAGGTTTTTTTTCCAACTTACACTGCACCCAACAACGCACAACCCACACACTGCCCGGACACATGGCTTGAGGAATTCCTTCTCCCATGTTGAGATATTATCCGCTTTAGGCGGCACTGACTCGCCTGCACAGGTTAAATCGCATCCACATTAATGCGTCTCAATTAGGGATTAGGTCTTCCCCTCCCCACATGATAGGGCTCTTCACGTAAATTTAAAGAAAAGAGGGAAACAACATAGCATTATAGACTCATGAAAAACAAGGTCCAGGCCCAAAGCATGGGCGAGAATGAGTTTCAACAATTGAGTGTGATGCTCCTGGATTTAAACAAAACATAAACGAGAGCATTTAAGTAAAACATGAAACATCTCTCTCGATCTTTCGCCTTGCTGGGGTTGCCACTTCTATTGCGTGAAATTGTCCGCATCCCACTCCTCTGCATTTCTGTTAACGTCCAAGTGCCATAGATGTACGGTAAACAAGGATCGTCTAAGACCAAGTAGTAAAGAAAAACTCAAAGTTTTAATTATCATTTTATTTCAATTTCTTTCCCAGAACACCCAAATCAAGTAAAACACAAACATGATGATGCATGTACCTTCCCTATGGTCTCTACCCTGCAATCAATATAGTCTCACTTGGTCGTTCGGTAGGCTCAGAGTCCTTGCATCGGATCAAGAGGGCCCTAAAATCCCGTGTCCTAGCCGGTCTTCCCTGGCCTATGTCACACACCAAGATTAACGAACATTGTTGCCCTACCATCCCATGCAATCCTCAATGTGCCTAACTCCAGACTCCATCCTATCTCTCAACCATAAGCCTCTGATAACATTCTGTCACGACCCCCTCCCACCAAAGATGCCCCTCCTGAGCTGGCAATGGTGAAAGGGAGATAATGACCCCCGATTCCCGCCTCTAGTAGGCCCCGGGATGGCGACTAGCACCAAGGGTATGAGTTTTCACAAATATGGGAGGAATTACCCTTTTTATTATTTTGGATCGGGAAATAGGACAAGTCAACCACCAAAAAGGGAAAAGAACAAGTGTATATAAATAAACCCAAACCAAGACAACATGCATGTTTAAACAATTTTTATAACAAGGTACAAGTACAAGGAAGCTCAAAAGTACAATGCCAAAGAAAACAAGAGAACAACAACGGCAACAACTCCAACTGCCCGACTAGTAGGGTCCCGCACGGCCCTGGTAGTCCTCCTGGAAACCTGAAAGTAAACATAGGGTGAGTATACAAGTATACTTATTAGGGAAACCTAAAGCTCTCATGCACAAGTGGGGAGACACCCTAAGGTCCCGTGAGAAAACAGAAGAACCAGAAACTAACAAGGAAAAAAATATCTACCCAGTCTCACTGGTCACACTCACCAAGAAACACAAACAAGTTTAGTATATATATAGAACAAAAGTATTGGGTACCCCACACCATTTCCCAATTAATTAGATGCTGCTCTTCCTAACGGCAAACGTCCTGACGCTACCACACTCTTCCCGCCCGTACACACCTGGGCCAAACCACGCATCCCGCCCACACACACCTGGGCCTCACAAACACACATCTCGCCCGCACACACCTGGTCCACAACCACTAACCCACCCGCAGACACCTGGGCCTCATCCCGAAGGTTCTTGGGAATGGTAAGCCTGCTCGAAGAGTCTTAGGCTAAAGGTCGCCTCAAGCCATCACAGCCTCCGAGACCTACCCGAAGAGTCTTGGGTGCATGGTCACCTCAAGCCATCATAGCCTATGGAAGAAGGAGCAGGATGGAGCTAGTAACTAAGGGGGAACAACCTCTCCCATAAAATGGGAGTGTTCGACACTAGGTGCTTGACATGGGTGTGGTGCGACAAACACAAAGATAAAATTATATATATACATATACCAAACACACAGCCCAACCAATGGCTTCTCAAAAAGAGGAACTGAGCATGTGCCTCGGCACTGCTACCACTAAGCATGCATCAACAACCAAACAATCATCCCCCAACCCCATTTAGGTTTTCATGTTTCATGCAATGGTTTAACATATTATTAATACTGGGCAACTATCATCCAGACAAAACCTTTCACAAACATATCCCTGCCATCCACAACCAAGGTTAGGTAAAACGCAAGTAACCACATGCCATTTCATTTACAAAAGATTATCACAACCATACAACATTCCATCATTCATTTATTTCAAAGTTCCACACATAAAACCATGTCCACACACAATACATTTCCGCATTTGAAAACACCTTTTAATTCAAAAACACTTTTCATAATCAAAACACTTTTCATAAATAAAGGAATTTTCCACAACCAACCACTTCCCATTTCAACCCCATCGTTTACAAAAACATTTCCCACAAAACAACCAAACCACCAACTTGTTCATTATTCCAATTTTGTTCAACCGGGGTGATCACACAATGTTTTCATTCTCATTTAATCATCCAGTCTTTGCATGCTTATCCATTTTCCATGTTTTATCAAAACCAACCACAAACAATTCAGATATCAATTGCGCACGCAAAGGCCACCAACGACCTTGATTTTCAGTAGGCAAAGGCCTTTCAATCCAAAATCACAATCAGAAGATAAAGAAACTGGAAGGCAATAGAAACAGCACAATACCCCAAACCCTTCTTTATCCGGTTATTATATTTATTTAGTGTTCAACTGCATCCCATGGAACAAAAGAAAAATATCTCACCCCGCATGTTGCACCAAATAGAGAGACGAAGGTAAACCCCTATCTCAAAAGGTCCCGATCACGTTGCATCCGACGACGTCCTTCGGTGTCCTCCGCCTTCGCCAAACTCGACAAACGCCTCCTAGGATGGAAGCTGGAGAAGGAAGGCCCGAAGGAAATGTGACAAGTCCAGTCTTAGAAGCTTCGTCTCGTCGGTACGATCTTGTGGCCGCTGACGGATCGTAATTCGAAGCTCTGACAAAGAAGTTAGAACAGGAATACTTCTCGATCGTCCAAGAGCGTCGTCGTGCGACAAAGAAGCGATCGATATGGAAGATAAAACATGACCTCGTTCTTATATAGGCAACGAATAGGTAAATCCGTATTCAGCGTGCATTAATGAATACATAATGTGACCGTACATACGTTACATGTTTTGATTGGTTAACACACAACACGTCACGGGATTTCCACTCGTTTTAATAAAAAACGTTAATTTTATTAATATGTGTGTTTCGTTGACCCGAGACATAACTCATAAAAAGGTATCCATCACTGGTCTTAAAATGACCGTCTTAATTACAGGATTACACTGCCGTTGACGGTTCTTCATTCCGACACCATATGAAGAAGTTACGGTCGAATTAAGATTATAAAACCCAAAAATGATAATAAAATTTTATAATATTATTATTTATTTATTTTCCTTGAATTTTATACGCTCAAAAATTGGGTCCCCTTTTGATTTCACGCCCAAATATCTCCACCACCAATCAATCACCTTTATTTTTATTCTATTTTGATAATAATATTATTATGAATATTATTCATTTAAGGGGAAGAAAAAAACCCCCTTACGCCTCCTTTAACCTCATCATACTCCCCCTTTATTCTCCCCATATATTTACTTTAATTTATTATCTCATTTAATCCATATGATTTATTATTATAATATACATGGGGATGTCCATGTATAGCGCCTCACCCACATGCTCCTCATTAACATAATAAATATATAATACGAATATTTTTATTATTATAATAAAGGAAAACCTCATGTTCAATTAATTCATGAGCGTTTCGGGTACCCAATCTGAAAACCCGAAAAAGACATCCAATATTGGACTCATAAATTCCGTCTCGTAGTCAGGTTCACACTGCCGCTGACGGTTCGTGAAACCGAGGTCTCATGAGGAAGATACCGTCAAAATTCAGTTTTCCCATCCAAAATTAATAATTACATTATTATATTATATTATTTAATTTAATTCTTAAATTCTCACATTCTCTCTCCAATATCTTTGAGATTCACGCACAAAGTAATTTTTTTAGGTGGATTACACTTGGAGCCTCTCTCCTATATTTATTTTTCAATAAATTTTATTTCCTTTCATCATGTTTCTCTCTCCAATCTTCTTACCTTCTTCCACAAAAAGTGGCGCCTCTCTCTTCCTCATTCCATGCCCAAAACGCCCTACCTTGTATTCCTTCTCTCTCTTTTTTTCATTTAATCTTATGTTTTATTTTATATCATTATTAATATATTTTTCATCTTCTCTCTTCAATCTCATTCCTCCCCAACAAAGTGGCGCCTCCCTTTATTTTACACCATTAGTTCCATTCTTTTTATCATAATTATTTTCAATAATAATGATTGAATCTCCCTAAAAAAACATGCAATCACCTCCCATCAAAAACCACATGACACACACCTATTTTAAATCTTTATCATTATTATTATTATTTAAATTTTTTTTAAACACAATTATCATAAATAATAACATCACTTATTTATCCTTATATCTCAAATCTCATTGCAATTAATTCAAAACATAATTCTCATTAAATCATTATTACCAGATCTATAAAAAAACCAACATTATTATTATAATTATTTAGTATAACACTTATAACAAAACCCCAAATAAAATTTATTAACACGTCACCATTTATTAATAATAATTATTATTATTTTTGATGTTCGCCGCATTGACCACATAAAAAAAATGATTTTACAAAGTAATCGACCGGGGAGGTCCGGCCCATTAGAAAAAATTACTGTTTATTTTATCCTTGAATATAAATGTATATAAATTATCGAAGCTGGTATCCACCGGGTCCCCGTTCAAGAAGGAAAAAGGGGATGTTCCTAATTCTAAAAAGATTCGTGTGAGAAAGCAAGAAAATAAGGAGAAAATCACTATGGAGCAACTGCAGCTCAGATGAAAGTATTCCAAGGTTCTAAATCCATATGATAGAAACTCTAAATGGGAGTCGGCTACTGTGGAGGAAGTGCATTATTATTGATGTGGCTAGGATCGTGACTACTCTGAATTGTAGCTAACCTTTTCTGGTTAGTACTGATATCTAGATGTGGATGCATGGTATGCCTATACTACTGATCTTTATCTACTGTAATTTTTTTTTACTTTAATAAAGGGTCAGAGGCATCCCTCTGACTGAGCGTTTCTGGTATATTACTAACTATGTCAATATGGTTAATATTAAAAATTTTCAGTTTTTCTGTAATTTATAAATTAGTTTTTTAAATGTGTTAGTATAGTTTGAAAATTGTGGTTCTGAATAATATGTGTAGGATGATCATATATATGGGACTTATATATATGAGGAATCATGCTAGTAAATCCTATATCCAGAATGGTAAAAATATGGATTTGGAACATTATAACAATGTTTTAGATGATCCATGAATATATATAAATATTAATATGGTAATGTTACATTATTAAATAATTTATTGATATAAAATATAGTAAAAATGTTTGTGGATATATTGAAATTTCTAAAATGGGGGTAAAACCTTCATTTCTAGTTGTGTTTATTTCACAATCACAAAGCTGATTCAATAAATTTTGGAGTTCTAAAAATCTATAATGATAACATGTTATCTATTTGGAATAATTATCATTGTAATCATAGTTTCATAATGACAATAATCAGTAACTATAAGGTTTATATTCATTCATGAGGGAAAAAATTTCATTACTAATGATTATGTTTTTTTTATATTGGGAACAGTTGAAGTTAATTTATAAATCATCACTTCATAAATTATCTGTATAACATCTATTTATAAATATATTGATAATATGTGGTGTAGTTTTTATTCATATTCTTCCATAATTTGGTAATTTTTTCTATTTTATGGTATTTATTAATTCCCAAAAAGATTTTCTCATGTATTTTCATTCTCTATTAATAATTTTTCTTTTCCCTATCATATTTCCAAATAATACATTATATGTGTGTTTGTTTTACTTTTCTAACTATACAAATGATTCATTTATATATTTTGATAAAATCTACATCCAATATATTTTATGATTCCTACATAAATATAAAAATTGAAGTTGAACATCCCATTCCAGATGGACATATAAAAAGGTCTGGGAATAAAGATTAAGAAAATTTCTAAATAATAGATTAATTATTATATAGGCATACCAACCCATTTTTCATAGGGAAATAAAATAATGAATATATTATCTCTGATTCAAGTTAAGCCAACTATATATCATAAATTATACCATTTTTAATTTCATTATACTCAACATAATATACCCAATATTTTGAAATTATAATATAACTTTATATTCATATTTCTCTATAATAATAAATTAATACGAGGAGAGATTTTATTTATTAATTTTATTTTTAAATATTTTTCCACTATTAAATATCCTAATTAAAAAAATTAATATTTTTAGAAAAATATTTTTGGATTTATACATTAATTAATCATTCATTAAAGTTTAATGGAAGGTAAAGAAGAAAAATATTGAAACTAAGAATATTAAAATATACAAACTAAAATTTTCATATCCTGTCCAACAAAAAATTCAATGTCAATGTGAAGTTGAATTAATTTTCCTTTTATTTGGAGATATATGATATATCAAATATAACTATTCAGTAAATAAAAATAACAAAATATCATAGGGATATATGTTTTACCTGGTCCACCTCTAATATGGAGGCGAATTTATAAAGAATGAAATGTTCAATACTCCCAAACCCAAAATGTTGTGAATAATATTCATTATAAAGATCCTTAATTTGTAAAAATATATCACACATACTTTGTATCATATATAAAACAATCATAGTAAAATATTAATGAATAAAAATATAATATATATAATTATTTATAATGAGGTGAATTGAATCACCAACATTATTGTTTTATATGTTATTATCAATCTTTCTCATAAGAAAAATTAAATAAAAAATGTATGTAAATTTTCCTCATACATTTGTAATCGTACTAATATAACCATATATTATCTTCCATCTCTTATAATTTTCTCATTAATTATATATTAGGAAAATCCTAGTTAAATCTTTATTTAAATTAAAATTATTAATTTATTTTTATTATATTTATCATATGTTTTTTCAATGTTTTGATTCCTAAATATATAAAATTTTAATGAATTGAACACTATTTTAATATCAATATCTATAATTCCAATTTTCTATTCAGATAGTATTAAAATCCATGGGAATATATGACTTATTTTAATGAAATGCTTCAAGGAAATCCTCATAAATCCCACAGATGTATTAAATTATACCAAAATAAGATTCATAGAATCATTTAATCCCACATAACTCTATTATTCTAATTTTGTACCAATAATTTAATTTATTTCCTATGATGGAAAAAAATTCTTAATTGATGTAGACAATACATAATGTTTTTATTAATTTTTTCTATTTCAAAAATTCACAATAAACTTATTTATAAGAAAATTGTCGACTAATATTTTAATTTTTCTTCGTGCACCATTAAAATTTTACAATCATTATATGGGGGTAAAAATGACATGAATCACCTAAAAATACCCTATCCATGTGAAATATAAGTCCTTAGCGGTACCAACTCATATGCAAGAGGGTTTTAACTAGAGGTGAGGACCTAAATGTGTTTTATAAAAGCTTTTCCCTAAAATAAAATTCCATAGGATCTTTTTTTAATTTAATTAATTTTTATTATGACTCATACATATAATTTACATATCACAAAACTTTCGAAAAAAATGGAAGCCAATATTGGATACCCTAGTCCAAAATATAAAATGTAAATACCCTATAAAATTATAATTAAAATAATATATATTTGAAGCTGAAAATATATAATAAGGAATTAATAATTAATAAAAATAGAGTCCCTTAGGAAAATAATTATAAAATACAACAAAACAAATAGAATACAATACCATTTAGACCAACTCTAAATAATCATATATAGACCCCTCAAATTCTAATAAAATGAATGTATTTATCTATATACCTAGATCCAATTTGACTAATGTCCCAAAAAGAATAATTTAGTTATACATGCATTCATTTAATCTTATATCATGTAGAGGTTATTGGTGAGTCCATTGACCAATAAATATTCCCCATATAACATTGCCCTATTGAGTGCTAGTTATGCAATCAATGTGAATGTAAATATTGGTGTAGCAAATTTTAGTAAAAATTGAAAATATCCAACCAATAAAACCTAAACCATTCATTATTAGGTGAGTAATAAATATGTTTCATCTTTACCAGAAGACACACGCACTCTGAAGGTTTAACTAGTATTGCTGAGCTCAAGAGAAGTATTAACATCCTAAAATTGATTCCTAATATACCATCATTCCCCAATAGGGTGTACAATGATATCATTATCATCTCCATATATATAAAACTCAAGAAGGAATAACTATATCAATAATAATTTTCCCATTAGAGGCCCACATGGCCTCTAGTTCATCACACTACTAGAGAGATAATCAAAACATGTAATAAAATGGGAAATAATGATGGTATCAAGAAATATTGTAATAGGCGATCAAAGTGGGTCTGACCATTACAGAAAAATATCAAATAGTAATTTAAATTTGAATGGTAAATCAAAAATAGTACCAATGCATCAAATATCAACTAAACTAATATACCACGGTAAAAAATGGTAAAAATTATATCTAGATGCTATCTATTTGGAATAACCATCCATGTACTATTTCAATTACCCACATGATCACAGCAGTCCTCACCATAGCTATCTACTAGACCACCCATAGAGAAAATACATTTATATATCGAATATCATGAGTCATTATATGATATATATTCAACTGTATGATAGTTAAATACCTCAACATTATAATAATCACTCGAATTGTATATCAAAGTTGTTACTAATATAATTTTATGCTATATTAATGGTCTTATCCTAGGTGAAACCTTTAGAGGATGTAGGTTTGATATATCCCATAAAAAGAATAATCATCACACACAATTCTTCAATCATTGTTCCTTGAGCCCCATTACTAATCACTCAATGTTTCAATGGCCACATAGATACTGACATCTAGAGTGACTCTAATTTCCATGAGATAAAAAAATCTGTGAATGTTACTTCATAATTTTATAGTCATGCTCTATTATGAAATACCATAATCAAATATCACTCAAGAGGAAATCATTCTTCACCTATAAGTAATATAGATTAAGAAAAATACTCATTTCATATTAGAAACATAAAGATGGAACTAATAATGTATAATCAAATAAAAATAATGAGAAAACACACTACTATATAAAATAATAATAAAAAGGAGGAATCTTCATCCATATAGAGGACAATCATAGAAGATGGACTACATAACATTTATTTAGAATTATAAATCAATTGAACCCTCACCAATACTATCTCCCACCTCAATTACTGATGTAATATCATGATAGGACATCAATAATAAAAAAATAATCCACATATTACAATTATAAATTATTTCTACCAAAAGTCCAATATGAAGGGGTCATATAAATCCCTACTAAACAATAAAAATCATTTCTAATGGTATGGATTACCTAAGGATCCTAGACATGATCTCATCCCCAAGGATTTCTCACTTTTCCTTGGAATAATTATAAAAAAGGAGATATATCAACGTTGTCAATTCCAGTAACCAAAAAATCACATATTAAGATGTATTATAAAAGGATCCCAAACTATTAATTATTATAAAAAAATAGTGAACTAAAACATGGAAACTGTAAATAAAGGATCTCATATAAACGTCGAATCATTTTAAAATGGGGAACTGATCTTCATTAGTCCAATAAAAAAATTTCATTAACCAGTTGTATGTTGGATTAAATAAAAATACAATTGAAACTAATATTTGGGAAAAATTATGCAGATTCTCATAAACTAATTTTGTAATCAAAAGGTCACATTACCAAATTATTAATGCACCATTTTTTAAATATCACCAACATACCATCTTTTCATTTATTTTGTAAAAAAATCAAAATCCTTATTACGAAACCAATTGAATGGGGAAAAATTCAAGCTTTACCCAAGATAGGAATTTGGTTGAAGTTTTAATGGAGTCTCCTTTTTAAAGTGAAATTTATTAATTTTAATTAAAAATATACCTTAATTAAAATGATTTTTTAAAAAGAAACATCCAATCATGTTTAAAAATTCAATTATAGGTAATAATCATCGTCAAAATTAATTAAAAAATAATTTTATTTTCAAAAACCAATTCCATTTAAATTGATATTTAAGGGTAAAAGAATTTCCCTTCAAGAACCAATTCAAACAAGATCACCAAGAGAATTATATTTAGATATGAAAAAATACATAACATTATAATATTTTTCTCATGATTAAATAAAATAATTACATCATAAAATGTAATAATATATAAAAAAACTAATATAACCAATTTATCTTCCTACACAATATAAAATGGGTTACTAACTCTATTATACTTATTATTAATTTATAATATCTTTAATAAAATTAAAGGATCCCATGGGAACATATCAAATTAATATTCCTGGAAAATTATTTGAAGGAATCATTTTAAAAAAATATGCATGATTGAATTATAGGTGAAATACTAACCTGATAGTATAATGATGATGAAACCAAGAGCAGTGGGGTGTGGACCATTTTTGATGCAATCAAATATCTATGCTATGAAAAATACCCATTTATATGAAACAATTGATCTTATCATTTACATATATTTCTATCCAAAAACCATAAAAATTCATTTTTCAAAAAATATGTTAATACAAATTATTAAAAATGTATATAATGTATGATTTTTAATGTTCCTCTATTCAACCTTCAATACATACCCATATTGTAGAATTCATCTACCATGATCTGGTGAAATCATCATCCTAATATCAATTTCAGATGAAATACAAATTAATGCTAGGAGTAGAGGAATAGAAATAGTGTAGAATAAGGGAATAAATAATTATAATTGGTGTGAGAAGTAACATATGAATAAAATTAATCAATGATATCCAAATGAGAAAGTAGGAAGATCAGTTTGTAGAGGATCCCATTTCTTTGTTTTCCAAATATAATAGATGAAACACAATGTGTTTTAATCACAAATCCCCATAATTAACATCTTAATATTACAAATAATTGGAGCGATAGGTCTACCAGAAGCCTCATAATCTACCACTGTAATTTTAATAGTTTCTTGTTACCACTATAATTATACTTCAAATAATTTCCCTATAAAAATTCTTTTGATATTCCTCATTTTTATTATTTTTATTTAATATATCTACTAAAACTATTGATCCCATATCAAAAATTGACATTCACCCTTCGTCCAATTCCAAAAAAAAACTAACCCAACCATTGGTTCACCAAAATAGAACATTGAAGTCATTATAAAATCTAAATAATAATTTTTCTCAGAAGAAGAAGTCCCTATAATAATCCATTCATAAATTCTGAGATGACCATGCTCCATTTATATTCCTATACCAACAAAGAATAAAATTCATCGAAAAACGCTTAACCTAAATAATAATTATCCCACTAAAAATTTCATGATCTAAATCACCATTGTGGACTTGTATGTCCAAACTATCTATTTGTGATCTTACATCCAAAATCATTTACTCTGAGCACCATACATGTACCCATCATCAAAATAATGATATGGTTTAAAATTTATCCATTTAACTTGAAACACTAAATTACCAATAAGTAGTCCATAATTTTATTTATGGACCTATATATAATAACTGTTAAATAATAAAGGTAGATTCAATATATTGGTGCTTCGTAGTATAGAAATTAGCTACTAAATCACAGTCCAAATATTTTAATATCTGAAATTTATATATTACTGAACATAACTATATAATATTAACACAAACCGTATATCATTAAAACCTAACTCATTTATGTCAATAAAATTAATTTTATACATAAATTAAATAATGAAGATAAAAACCAGTGGGTAAATCATTAAAAAACACAAAAACCTAGTAAAACCTTGTTCAGATAGGTACCTATTTCTTATTTGAAAAAATTACAATCAATTAATATATGCCAAGTCTATTTAGATAATTGAAAAAAATCCATTATATCCTGAAATTTGTTTCTGAAACCAAATAATGATTCATGAATAATGAAACTAGATCCTAACAATGCTAAGTTATCATGTAGATCATTATTTATACCACATTTTGATTCTTATTCCAACACCTCACACAAATTATAATGATATTCCCCAAACACTAGATATCCCCTCGTAACTCGAGTTCAATCATATGCTATGCTAGCTAGATAAGATATAATTCTATATATCATGTTCCAAAATCATATCTCTAACTTGAAATATTAATATTATGACCAATAACACAATATAATACTATACTAAAATACCATGTCCCAGATCGCCTGAATAGTACCTGTTGTGCAGATTCCACAAAACCTCATTAAATTATCCCTATATGCCAAAGGCTACCAACTAGATTAGTGGTATTAATGATTCAAGAATGAAATATTACCAAAAATGTAAAACAAATGTTTCATGTTGTAATATACCCTGAAATTATTAACATCCCATCAATATAATGCAAATTACAAAAAACTATGGAAAATAAACAATGAACCAAGAGGGTGTCATTCAGTCTAAAATATAAAATGAAAAAAAATATATATGTTATGAATCAATATACAAAAGATTAGTAAAATCAAGAATATATTAATGAATGAATAATGAATAATAATATATTCCTCTAGGCAAATACATATATAATAAAATTAAAAATAATGTAATAGAATTTTTCCCAACTCATATAATCTCATATCAATTTATGAGACACTCATACAATATTTCTTCTAATGATGAATTCGTGATCCATGGACATAAATATCCTTAAAATTAAACATGAATATATACTCATGTAGACCAAAAATCTTGTTCTGTACATGGATAGGGGTGAGTATAATGCACAAGAAGGACACCCCCTCACTATCCATGACATAATAGTTTCCAATAATCAATTTTATGTTCATTAAAATATTATAATAGTGAAAATTAGTGACAAGATAAACTCAAACAACTCTAAATTTAAAACATGCTTGCTCATATAAGTCATACAAATATTCTTTCATGTTGAAAATGCACACACACACCTAAAGTATCAATGAATAATACCCATCTCATGAAAGTTATTTACTATATATAATCATTAACTAGTCTCCCCTCATGAACCAATGAGGGATACATTGTAATCAATCCCATTTTATCAGATGTAAATATCAACAAGGACTCAATATATCTACTATTATTCAATCATAAATGTCATAAATGACAATACCATTATTTAACTTCCCATAAAATACATTAAAAGAAAAATATAATAGAAAATAATTATGGTGTTAATAAATAAATCAATGTGAATTAAAATTAGGCAAAACATCCATGAAAATTTTAAATTAATAATAAAATGGATTGAAAAAATTGGCACATGTAATGAAATATCAGCTGAATTTCAATACTATGATAAAAAATGATGAAAAATAATTAAATATTTTCAAAATAAAAAAATATAAATTGTTATGTTTATGATTTTCCCCATATCCATTTATCATTCCTCTTTCGAAATATTTTTCAAACAATCAATATAGTACACTGAGTATTGTATAATATAACAAAATTCAATATAGGGGTGGTTGTATGTACATTATAGTATAGTACTAAAATTCACCCTAATTACTAGTATTTTATATCAAATTCATCACTAATAAAATTATGTTCATTGGCCATGGTATTACCTAAGGTAAAACATTACAAGGATGTGGGTCTAATCTCTCTTTTATTGCATTAAATAACATTCCAAGAGTCTGTAACTATAATTATATTCATGTTAGTCATCAGTCTATATCCATACATATAAGGGGAATGATATAATCTAGAGTGAGTGTTAATCCTACATTATAAAACAATTAGTGTACGTTATGTAGAATAAAAACTATCACACTCTTTCTTGAACTGATGTAAGGTAACATCGCATTAGGGGAACCCACACATATACTACTGATAATATATATGAGAGAAAGAGTTATATCCTATTGATAATATAAAAAATGAAACTACTCAACACATATAAAATATTAATAAGGGAAGATCAGTCTCCTCCTATCAAATAATAAGGAGGAGGAATAATCTCATCACCTACCAAATATATTATTCTATATAGAGGATTAACATAGAATTTGGATTACTTATCGGGTATTTTTACTAAGTCGTAAATCCAAAAATCAATAAGATTATATCCCCCTTAATCATCAGGGTTCAATCAAGAGGGAAGTCATATATGAAAAAATAGTTCACACACAAGTCAAAGATATTAGAACCACACAAAAGAAAATATGGGATTGTCTTTCAAATAACAATTTAACCCTATAACTTGCTCATATTTGTTATGGTAACACATGATACCTTAATTCATTCTCATCATGGAGGGTAACTCAAGGATCGTATGGACGAACAAAAATATGAGACTTGATAATAATTCTAATTGCAGTGTCCACCTTATCTCCCAGGGAATGATATTCTAAAAGGAAAATATACTACCAATAATCAACATGAATAAAGAACAAAAATTGAGGGAAATAACTCAATTATCTCACAAAACAGTACAAGGTTTATAAAATAATTCATATCCATTATAATTTCAAATGGAAAAAATCAATTATCATAGAATATAATCATAAATTTAAGGAAAAAGTAATTCAATCCCACATTGAAAAATGTTTAATATGGTATCACACACATACTTTATAATATTAAATTCTTTATCCCAAATCATTGAAATTTGCGTTTGGAAAACTAACCCAAATAACTTATATGATTCAATTTGGTAAAACATTACAAAATCTGCAATTAAAATCCAATTTAAAAGGAAAATCAATTCATATTTATGCATTTTAGGACCTATGATTAAATTAAAATGAAAAACCTCTTAGAAGGACACGCATTTTATTAAAAACACCAAATTAAAATTATTTTTATTCAAAATAAACCATCCTTAAAACATTATTATAATGGATACATTAACTGTTATTTTCAAATCCACTAATAAGAAATATCCATTTGCAAAATAACATAAAATTAATATTAAAGGGTAATCCCTTTTCCATTAAATATCAAAATTTATCTAAAAACCCTTTTATAGTCATATAGTGAATGTAATAAATTATTTTTTGTATAATCCAACATTCACCATTACATAAATTTTATGACATCATAATAAATCATAATATATACACACAAGAATAATATAAAAAATTGTTCGAAATAATCGATGTGAAAAGGTCACTATACTTATTTACACCTCTATATAAAATTACAAGATTGTACTAAAATCCACAAAGCCCAACAGAACCTATCACACTGATAAACCATAAAAATTTACCCATTGGTTCATTTAAAATTCAATTTTCATAATTTCATATTAGGTGACATAATTATATAAAAACATAACATTGTCAAAACATTGATAATGGGTTTCAGTAAATTTCTAATACTCCCCTAGAATTAATATATAAAAATACATATTCAAAATAAACAATTCAATGATTAATTCCATCCAATTTAATCACAATTCCTAAAAACATTCATCGGGTTGATATACTAAGTGATAGAATACCACTATTTAGAGGGTTGAATTTGTATTTAAATAAATCCGGAATACATTATTCAAATTACTAGTTTTTGTATAATACTAAAAATGGAATGAAAATGAAGTTATGAAATTGGGAGAGATATAAAAATCTTGACAGAAGAGTATATAAAAGATTCACACATTCTTTTTATCAAGTGTCATTCTCATGGTGTTTACTATTATAAATCCCATTATACATGTTCATATATTATTATAAAAAATCGGGAATTTTTAAATAAAATTTTATTTAAACATAATAAGAAGAAGTTCATATATGGATATTATTAATTTTATTGATCATTTTATTCCTTCTTTATGGGTTTTTTGTTTTGGGTCACATGTAAACCATTATTATTTACATAAAATTAAATATACTCCACTCTATAAGACAATATATATTATTTAGACGACTCACTCAATGTTTTAAAACTGACATCATTCCATTATAAATATTTAATTTCCATTATTAAATACCTCACATTCATTATGTAATGACATAATGTGTTGTGTCATAATCCTTAAATCAAAAATAATTAGATATATCTCTTTGAAAATCCTTAATATATCCAAAAAATAAATTTCATTTTTTGTTTCATGATCTAAATTTTTTTAAGGGACTTTTTATCTCATCATATATATAGTAAAAAAAATTTTATATACAATTAGGAATAGCATCATGGAGATTTTTCCATTTAAGATAACCATACATAAATTTTTCCGAACATTTATCCTTATCGCATGAAAACTGAAATATAAGATTTATATCTAACTAAGTATATGAATTTTATTATCACCTTTAGATTGAAACATAGTGAAAAATCACAATATTTTCATCATGATTACATTTTATCAAGGTAAAACCCCATGATTCACCATGAATGATCTTTCAAGAACAATTCCAATATGACTAATTTTGATTCCTATGTATGATTATATATATTTATATTTACATAAACAAATAAAGGTCCAATGATATTTTATAAAGCATTGATTTTTATCCCTATGATTGTTTTCAATAAATAAAACATAAAACTACATTTAAAACTCATTAGGGAACCATATTGAGTAATAAATCATATAATTCTGCTAGTGTAAATAATTTATACACCAAAACATAGGGTAGTACGGTGTTGTTTATAAATTTCCAACTCTTTGTGTACAAATCAATACTAATTCACCGTGTCTCAAAATATATTATCATATAACTACTCCTTTTATCAATTCAGTTCATGAGTGATCTTAAACCAATATAATGTTCAACAAAATCCCCAAGGGATATTCAATATAAATATTTTTATTTTTTTAATAAAAATAATAATATAATCCATTTAAAAATATTCTACTACTAACACATAATATATCATATTTAATGAATCCTCTTCTTATGTTATCACTAATTATTATAAAAAATAAAAAATAGAGTTCCCCCCCTTATAATATGTTCAACCATCATATTTTACATCATTTTCAATTAATGAAAGGTAATTAGTGGGGGAAAATAAAACAATGATATTTTATAGAATTTATGTTAGAATACACTCCCAAAAAAAATTCATGTATAGAAGGAAATACATTATATGTGGATTTTAAATGATATTCAAAACATATATATTTGATGAAACTTATTAAAATTAAACACCTCATGTTACACATTCTATTTTGTGAATTGGTACTTGATGTCAATATACCACAACATTGAATGTTATATCATATTCATTGGGGAGTTAATTTCACTTTGATTATCACACACAATCTGCAATGGGTATGAAACATTCACGATCATTTCTTAAAACTATGAATTCATCTTGATCATTTTTGGTATGCAGTATGATGTGGAAGCGTACTTATCTTTGGGGTTTCAAAATGTGATTGATTTTTTCTTCTTACTGTGATAAGAAACCCAAATTCCACTAAAAAAGATCAAACATGAATAAGTTTACATTCAATATTTAATAGTATAGAAAAACATATTATCATACAAGGATATTAAATCAATATAAAAACATTTATTACATTATATGAATAAAATCTTCTGGATCGTAGAGGTGCAGTTCCTTTAGAAAATGAAAACACAAGAAACATGTTTATAAGAATGCTACATCCTTTCAAACTTTGTTCTTCATAACTATACCCCTTATTAGATATATCATACATAATATATTTCATCATAACATAGGGAATGGAATCATAAAAATTGGTGAATTGAGATGCATAATAAGGATAAAAATGGAGTTATAGAAGGATAGTATTATAAGAAACTAGATCTTCATTTTAGGAATGGATTTTTATTTTGGGTTGTTTATGAGGAAAAATAAAGAAATGGGAAATTTTATAAGTACACTCTATGAACTTTTGAGTACATGCCATGTACCAAGTTACTGGGTGTAGACATGTACGGGCCGTGTAACGACCGAGTACATGGCCATGAACATGACATTGGAAACCACCAAAAGCAGGAGCCATATGAGGCTAGTACAGGGTGTGTGCATTAAATTAACACACCTTGCACATTTCATTTTAATGGATGAGTTACAGAGCGGTCTTGTTTCATTTATAGAAATCAATTCTTCTACCTGTGACTTGTACAGGTGAGGGATAAACGGCTGAAGAAAATTGATCCCCTCTATTTCCACTGTACGAGCTCCAATTGAGATGTCGTCGGGTGCATTGGATTCCACCGATGTTTTCTCTCTTCCCATAGACCCTCTCATCGTAATTTATCTTCTCTCACGAGTTATCTAGGGTTGACCGTTTTTACACTTTTCGTAGATCTACATCATTCTAGGCTGATTTAATGGGCGAAGATCATGATTTTTCTTCTTACAACATCAAGTTAGGTGGTTTGTACATTTCATTGATTTCCTTTGGATTATATATGACAAATGTTATAGAAATCCATGTATGAGGTGTTGTGTGTTTTGGAATATAACCCTATTTAAAACCAGATATGGTTTGTTTAATTGAGACAGTTTCATTTTTTATGCATAAGGATTTATAACATGATAATGGGTGTGTTTCCCTTATTTTGTTGGATAAGACCGTTTAGTCTAGAGTACCTATTAGGCTGGTGTCATTTTCCATGGTCTGTGTTTTTATGATGGAGTTATTATTTATATGAGATGCATGTGTATTTAATTGTCAATGTTTGGCTAAGGGGAATTGACTGTGGGAGCTTTTTGAGGAAGGGTTGTTTATGTTTAATTGTAGATGTGTTGACCTATAGGTATTAACTATGAGAGTTTCTCTATGTTCATTGACTAGAGGGGTTAGACTGTGAAAGCTACCCAGAGAGTCCATATAAAATGAATGTTAGTACATATGGCATTGACTATGAGAGCTCCCAAGGTTCATTTTTTTTATTGATTCTATGCAGTCCAAGGCGGTATTGATCATGAGATCTACCTAGGTTGTCGTTTTAAAATATCAGTGCCATTTAGGACCAATGGGGATAGACCATGTGACTTTTCCAAGAGGTCCATTATTTATTGAGTTTATGATAGGATAAAATAGAGGTCTTAGACCTTGAAAATGTTCCTAGTGGTTTTAATGTGAATAATTGAATTATTTTGACGAGTCTTCCAAGCCAATGCCCAAGCTTTGAATCGGTCTAGCTGGTTTGTATAGATGGTATTATGAGATGTCTATTTATTATATTATATTCTGGGATACAGAGATAATAATATATCCCATTTATACATTATTCAATGGTATTAATAATTTTTTAATTAAAACGAATTTTATTGAAAACTGTTTGATTGTTTACTTGTGAGTAATTCCTAGTTTATTGCTTCATTTATTCATATTACCTAATATATATTTTCACGGATAGTTAGGGACATATATTTTGGTGGTTTATTTATATGATTCATCTCACACCATTTTTGGTATGATATTATACCCGAAAAGATTATATGGTTGTATGTATATAAAAGGTAAATCTCCCTTCATTATTAGGTTCTTCATTGATGTTAGAGATGGTGAGAATGGGACCAAGCAGAGGCTTGCGATGCGGTTGGAGTTTACTTTTTTTCTATACTTTGGATTCAGTATTGTACTTATGGCATTGTGACTTGGTAGGATGCATTCCTAGATACTTTTCTCATGTATCATGTATTTATATATATATTTAAGGTATTTATACTATTAGTCCTTTGTTGTTTACTTTATTTGGATGGTATCAATACATCCACTATTTTTAATATTTTATTCTACTATGTATACTTTACCAATGAGGTCATAAAATCTGCAATGTTATACCAATTCAATCACTGCTAGCTAGAATCCTCTGGCATTTGAGGAGACGTGCTTGAGATTATGTGACCAACCAGGTTTAGGGAACCTTTTAACGGCACCCAAAACTGAGGCGTTACAATGTGGTATCAATGGGTTTTATTTTCTTCTTTCACATAATATTTAGAGACTATAGTCATGGATTGGATGGAATGGGTAGTTGGTGATATATTGTTCTTGGGAGTAGCTATCTTTTTTATAGGGAAATTCCATGTAACATCTAATATTGCAATTTTTCTGGTTTTTCAATTCTTACTTTTTATTTTATTTCACTATTGGGTGACACATTTGTTTTGTGCTACTATGATTCATATCGTTGTGGTTCTACTTCAATTTTAACCTGATGAGATGAGAGTATTCCGTCTCATGCATCATATATGCACTTGATTGAGAACACATGTCATACATTTTTTTCATTCCATTTAAACTGCATTTAGGATTACATGATGGTTGTGATAGATGTTGTACTAAAAATTCATACTTCTGTGCAATATTCCTTGATAGAATACCTTCTATTTTTATAGGGTATTAGATTATGTAATGTTTCATTTGTGTTGATGCAAATATTTTGTCTCTGAGGAGTTATGGACCCTCTTAGATCATAATTTGGTTGATCATTTTTTAACATTTATTGATTTTTTTCATGTTATGATGTTAATATTGATGTAAAAATATGATTCTAAAAAATTATGGGCTCCCACGGTTCAGAATTTTTCATTCCTTGGTGAAACTTTTATGTTTTTAAGGGTTCTGGAAAATCCTTAGAGGCTTACTATCCGGAAACCCAAACAACATGATGTGTGATGTTATGAACACACCCCATGTGTTCCTCTATTGTTATAAATTACTTTTCATTGGTAAGAAACATGTAATGTGAGTACACATCGTGTAGTGTTAGACAGTTTGACCAAATGTGTGAGTTGAGACACGGGGTTGATAACATTTTTATAAAAAACAACATGATGTGCCCAAGCTTTGAATCTGTCTAGCTGGTTTGTATAGATGGTATTATGAGATGTCTATTTATTATATTATATTGTGGGATACAGAGATAATAATATATCCCATTTATACAATATTCAATAGTATTAATAATTTTTTAATTAAAACGAATTTTATTGAAAACTGTTTGATTTTTTACTTGTGAGTAATTCCTAGTTTATTGCTTCATTTATTCATATTACCTACTATATATTTTCACAGATAGTTAGGGACATGTATTTTGGTGGTTTATTTCTATGATTCATCTCACACCTTGTTTGGTATGATATTATACCCTAAAAGATTATATGGTTGTATGTATATAAAAGGTAAATCTCCCTTCATTATTAGGTTCTTGATTGATGTTAGAGATGGTGGGAATGGGACCAAGCAGAGGCTTGCGATGCGGTTGGAGTTTAATTTTTTTCTATACTTTGGATTCAGTATTGTACTTCTGGCATTGTGACTTGGTAGGATGCATTCCTAGATACTTTTCTCATGTATCATGTATTTATATATATATTAAAGGTATTTATACTATTATTCCTTTGTTGTTTACTTTATTTGGATGGTATCAATACATCCACTATTTTTAATATTTTATTCTACTATGTATACTTTACCAATGAGGTCATAGAATCTGCAATGTTATACCAAATCAATCACTGCTAGCTAGCATCCTCTGGCATTTGAGGAGACGTTCTTGAGATTGTGTGACCAACCAGGTTTAGGGATCCTTTTAACAGCACCCAAAACTGAGGCGTTACAATGTGGTATCAATGGGTTTTATTTTCTTCTTTCACATAATATTTAGAGACTATAGTCATGGATTGGATGGAATGGGTAGTTGGTGATATATTGTTCTTGGGAGTAGCTATCTTTTTTATAGGGAAATTCCATGTAACTTCTAATATTTCAATTTTTATGGTTTTTCAATTGTTACTTTTTATTTTATTTCACTATTGGGTGACACATTTGTTTTGTGCTAATATGATTCATATCGTTGTGGTTCTATTTCAATTTAAACCTGATGAGATGAGAGTATTTCGTCTCATGCATCATATATGCACTTGATTGAGAACACATGTCATTCATTTTTTTCATTCCATTTAAACTTCATTAAGGATTACATGATGTTTGTGATAGATGTTGTAATAAAAATTCATACTTCTGTGCAATATTCCTTGATAGAATACCTTCTATTTTTATAGGGTATTAGATTATGTAATGTTTCATTTGTGTGGATGCAAATATTTTGTCTCTGAGGTGTTATGGACCCTCTTAGATCATAATTAGGTTGATCATTTTTTAACATTTACTGATTTTTTTTTCATGTTATGATGTTAAAATTGATGTAAAAATATGATTCTCAAAAATTATGGGCTCCCACGGTTCAGAATTTTTCATTCCTTGGTGAAACTTTTATGTTTTTAAGGGTTCTGGAAAATCCTCAGAGGCATACTATCCGGAAACCCAAACAACATGATGTGTGATGTTATGAACACACACCATGTGTTCCTCTATTGTTATAAATTACTTTTCATTGGTAAGAAACATGTAATGTGAGTACACATCGTGTAGTGTTAGACAGTGTGACCAAATGTGTGAGTTGAGACACGGGGTTGATAACATTTTTATAAAAAACATCACGTCCAGATTGTACACACTGTGTTGTAAAGAACAATGTATACAACCATGTGACAGACAACACATGTGGTTAGAACTTAAGTTGTATACACCATGACTATGGTGAACAATCCATTTGTTGTTACTGGGATAGAGCTGTGTAGTTCTATCCAGGTAGAAGTTCTTGGGTAGGAGGGACGATTCAAGTAAACTCTGTGTCTTAGAAGGAACACATCGTGTGTATGTGTGGTACACTACCAGGTTTAGAAGAGGTACACCCCCATGATTAATGCTTAAGGTAATACACCGTGTAGAGATTATACATGTCATGTAACCCTATTTTGTAAAAATTGAATGATTTATTTCTCTTGTTATGTTATTTCACTTCTATGTTCTATTCCATGATAATTATGAAATGAGTTGTGCACATGAATTTACCAAGTGATGCGCCCAATACTTCCTCTAGTTGTATGCCAGATACAGGGCAATGACCAGCCACAGGAAAATGTAGATCAGGGGCTACCAACTGATCCTCTTGTCGTTCCCATCTTGGAATCAATTATTTTACTAGGCGCCGGTGAAGATGCAGAGTTCTGTGAAGGATTTTTTGGATGTTATAGAATTTTCAATGGCCACAACATCCTACCCCATCTATTGAGGAGCTAAATGCAGGGTTCCAGTAACATCATCCTCTAACATTTTAATGGGTTGGAGGACCAGAGACTTTTATAGTCATGGTTGGAGGCCATTCTTGCTATACCTTACCATATAGAGACCCCTCCAAATAGGCGGATGGAGATCATAATGCACATGATACGTGATTCCAAAAAGAGATGGTCAGATGCTATCTTACATTAAGGGCATAATTGGGATATGTCTAGGGAAGAGTTTTAGAGGACCTTCAATGATTATTTATATCCTAAGATTTTAATGGCTGATCGAGCCTGAGTCTTCATGAATTTGGAGCATAGTTCCTTTTTAGTGATGGATTACTCATCTCATTTTACAGCGCATCAATGCTTCACACCTATTTTGGGAGGTGAAGAGTTATATTTTTATAGGTTATTTGATGATGGTCTCATGCATGACATGAAATCATAGGTGAATGTCATCAGGATGACTTTAGGGGAGTCTTTAGTGAATCAGGAGTTGATTACATAGTGAAATAAGATTTTGTTGGTAGCTATGATCAGGAGTAGTTTAGCATCCTGGGTTGGTACTCCTATGAAAAATTGAAGTAAGAACCATAGAAAACATTCACATGATGTTTAATTAGGTAGACATGTTTTATTCTACTAGTGAAGTAAGAGTGGGAACATGAGACCGCATTACTCGAAGGACCAAGTCGAGTGTCGGTCATGTAGTAAGATGTTCAACCTTCAATATTATATCAAGATTTTTTGCATCAGTAGCAAGAGATCAGGGTTCTATTATAACTCCACATGAATTATAAGGACCACTAGTTCCTCATTAGTCAGGGAACTATAGTTCATTATGTCATTCAGGTCATGGAGGGTGTCGTGGTTGTGGTATTCAAGCTACATGTTTATGGTGATTGTAGGGTGGATTAGATCAGGGTAGTCAGGTAGGGTCATAGGGCCATGATACTGGTCAGAAATTTTTAGTGGAGCATACCCTGTAGGATTAGGATCCTTGACCCTCTACGGTTAGAGGTACGATTCATGTTACCTCGGATATAAATTATTCTCATTTTAATACAAGGTAATTCCATAGTTTTATATTTTATTCCATTATGGAGAGCCTTGGGATATGTATCATTAAATATGAGTATATTATGAAAATATACACTATGTTGGGGCTTAAAAATACTAGTGTACGTCAGTGAAAGGAGTTCCCTCTTGAGTTTGGTTGGTGTCACTTCTTATTGGACTTCTTTGTATTAGATATGGAGGGTTAAGATTTCATTGTGGGAATGGACTAGTTAGACTCTTTCCCAGCCATTGATGACTGCTTTCACTGTAGTGTGAGTTTCACATCACCAGAGGGCGGGTATTTTATACAAAAAGGAGAATGGGATGTCCAGGCGAGCATATTTGGACTCGAGCATCATGGGTTGGGGGGGAATTACAACTTATATTGCTAGTTTATATCTGGATCACCTAGGGACTTCATAGTTGGAATTTCCTCCCATGGTTGATAATATTAGATATGGAATTTCAGACCACATTTCAGGTCCACCTATGAAGCAAGAGGTTTATTTTTCTATTGATCTTGTTATAGGATTGTAAAAAATATATATTCTTCCTTATAAGTTCTCTACACCACAGTTTCAAGATATCTAGATATAGTTCAAGGAGTTATAGGCAATGGGGTACATCTGACCTAGTACATCTCCTTAGGATTCTCTTATCCTATTTTGGGAATAAGGTGTATTGTACCAGCAGACCTTGTGTCAATTATCAGAAGATGAAACAGTTGGCAGTCAAGAACCAATATCCCTTGTCGGGGATATATGATACCTTTGATCACTGAAAACTAGCCTGAGTGTTCTCGGATATCGAATTGAGATCAGGTTTTCGTCATTTGTGTATTAGGCCATTATATATATCTCTTACGGCCTTTTGGGGATGGTATGGTCTATACAAGTATTTGGTTAAGCAGTTCCTCATTACTAATGCGCCAACAGTTTTAATAGAACTAATGAATCGAGTGTTCCATCCTTAAATGGTTTTTTTTTGCAGTAGTCTCTATGGACGATATCGTGGTGTACTCTAACACATGACATGACCATGCCACCCTTATTCAGATCATATTGAGTGTATTGAGAGAGAATCAGTTATATGTTAAGCTCTAAAAATTCCAGATTTAGATAGATTATATCCACTTCATGGGACACATTATATTAGAGAAATGTGTATCATTAGACCTAATGAAGTTGAGAGTAGCAGTTTCCTTGGAGAAGATGAAGAACATCTTTGATGTACGAAGTTTTATAGGGGTTCCTAGATACTACTAGGACTATATAATAAACTTTTCACACTTTGGTGTACCACTGAAAGGCCTGAATAAAATTGTCTAAATGTAATTGTGGATTGATTCTCATGATTAATCCTTTCAGGAGCAGAAATGGAGATTCACTTTAGCACAAAAACTACTTTTTCTACTGTCGGCCATGAGCTTCACTCTTTATTATGATTCATCGGGTATCATGCTAGTATCGATGATTATGTATGGGGGAGGAGTCATTGAGTGTGTGTCTCAGTAGTTGAGTCCACATGTGGGGAACTATCTGAGAGATGATCTTGAGTTTGCTACATTTAATCAAGCATTACTCTGTTGGAGATATTATCTTTTGGGAGAGCATTTTGTGGTATTCACTAACCATAAGATCCTAAAGTATATATTAACATAATGTGATCTGAATTGGAGATAGTAATGATTGGTTGATTACCTTCAGTATTTTGACTTTGAACATTCTTACATGCATGTTAAAGGCAACACAATGGATGATTTGTTGAGTAGGATGACATAGATAAAGACAGTTCATGAGGCAAGCAGTGAGGGAAGGCATATGGATCTGCTTGCTAAATTTCATTTGGAGGTACATGATGTAAACACTACTTTTGTAGATTGATTTTTAATGAAGAAGATATAAAATTTTAAAATCCTAATCCTATAGGGGATTGTTTTAGGAGAGGACCCTAGCCCTGGGTGGACTATAGGAAAAGATGAGATATTGCTTTTTCATCGATGTGTATGGGTGACAGCAGACAAACATGACGAGTTGATGTAAGATTTTCATTCCTCAGTTTGGATAGTTTTTCCTGGAGTCGCCAAGATGTTTAGATATCTACACTATCATTAATGGTGGAAAGGTTTGTAGAGGGAGATTGTTGTTTATGTATTTGGAGGTTCCACCTCTCAGATGGTGAAGCTGAAGCATCGGAGAATGGAAAATATTTTACAAATGTTAATCATTCCTGAGTGGATGTGGAATGATGTCATGATGGATTTTGTGATGGGTTTACCAAGGTCTCCATTAGGGAATGATGCAGTATGGGTTGTTGTGGATAGACTAAGGATGGATGAAAATTTATTAACGATCAAGGAATCCATTGTTTTTTGTGAGATTGGATTGTTGTACATCTGAGTAGTTGTGAAATTTCATGGGGTTACATAATCAATTGTGTTAGACAGGGGCATCCAGTTTACTTCTTAGCTCTAGAATGGACTGTAGAGGGATTTTTGTACACATGTACATTTGATTACAACTTACCACCCCCAGACTGATGGTCATTCTTAGCACATGATTCAGGTTTCTGAATACAAGATCCAAGCATACGTCCTAGATTTTTATGGCCCTAGGGAGAGATGAATACCCCTACTAGAGTTTTCCTACAATAAAAGTATTTTTAAGATGAGTCAGATGGAATCTTTTGAGGCTAGGTACGGTAGACCATGCTGACCACCCCTATGATTGATTGAAGTAGAGAGGAATCTATCATAGGACCTCATCTTGTCCCGGAGACCACTAATCAAGTGGATTTGATTCAGAGGAGGATGTATACTACACAGTCTCTCCATATATCTTTTGCTGATCTAAGGAGACGACCTCCAGAGTTCGAAGTCAGATATCATGTTTTCTTATGTGTCACACCGTGGTTGGGACACAGGAGGATTAGGATTTAGGGGATTCTTTCACTGAGATATGTTGGGCTGTTTTTGGAATTATAGAGAGTTAGGATAGTTTCGTAACAGTTTCAGTTACCTCAGAGGTAATGGGCTATGCACAACATCTTCCATGTTTCTCATCTACAATGTAACATTTCAAACACGCCACATGTTTTTCAATCCAAGGTGGTTGATTTGATGGTGGATGAATCCATCAAGGATCACCCCATTTGGATTGTGGATCAATGAATGAAGGTTCTCAGTGGCCGGTATGTTCCTCTGATATGGGTGATATTGTAGCATGTGTGAGTACATGATGATACTTTGAAGATGGAGACCAACGTACGATCTTAGGGGCCAAAGATATTTGATGTTTTTTCTTCACCAACCTTGGATGTGGAATTCGGGGATCAATTTATTTAAGGGAGGAATTTTTTAAGAACCTGGATGGATATTTATTTTGGGTTATTTTTTAGGAAAATGAAGAAATGGTACATTTTATAAACACACACAGTGTACTTTAGAGTACACATCCTGTAACTGGTTTCAACGTGTATATGTGAACTGGCCATGTAACAAATGAGTACATGGATATATATTTAGAGACCCAAATATTGATATACATGGACATTACATTAATTTTTCCGAATACTTAGTACATAACAATAACAGACACACAAGGAATGTAATATTTTAGTGTCTTTGGAAACTCGGAATATAATCTTCTAATCATGGTGAAAGATCTTCAACATCTCCCATAATGATCTTCCCCATTTTTTTCTTACCTAAAACCATTATTTATATCCTGGGGAAATGAAAACATAAAAGGGGTGAGCTGAAATGCCCAGTAATGGTAAATATAGAGAACATAAAACAATCCATTCACATTTGAATGCAAAATCTTGAACATAAAATCTAAACATCAAAATATTGAGAAAAGACATGAATCATGGAAGTAAGTGAGGCATATATCATAATGGAACATAATCCATGATAAAATATAATGGGAATAAAACATGTACTTTTGGAAACCATTCAGCACATGTTATGATTTCCATAGTAGCCAAGGCATTGCTCCCAAGACCATCTTAGTGGACAATGTCCCTTTCTGAATCGAGTTCACTCCTCGTATCAGTCCTGTAACACTAAACTGGATCAACTTACCATTCTATCCATGTGTATCTCATGAGATATAAATCTTTACCCAATGCATTGGAGGGAGATATAGGTCCCACCCATCACATAATGAAATCATTCTTACTTGTGCCACAAAATAAACATACACCATTCATAATAACCCAAAGAATAAAATGGGTTTCATAAACATCATCCCATCATCACATAATCCATATAAAATAAATGGATATCATTTCATAATAAGACAAAGAGAAACCATGTAAATCATTGAGAATTTATACTTTAAACATACACATATGAAATAATGTCATCTTAGATGGAAAATGGTTTTGATAAAACACTTGAAATTAATTTTTGAGGAAAATATCCTTTCTTTATAAAAATCAATTTTGTTTCACAAAACATCATGCAATTTTAATAGAAAAAGATTTTTTTGAAAATATAAATGAAATATTTTTGAGGAATCTTCATGAAAATAGGGATTTATAAAACCCTAAAAATCCTTTCATGACGTATATGATAAAAAAAACATTCACCTCGTACTTTTGTTGAAAAAGTGACAAAGTTCCTCGTAAAAGAAAGATTCATTACACACCATGTAGTAAAAGTCAAAATGGGTAAAAAGTAAATTAAAAAAACATAAAAACACTTTTATAAAACATGGACATGGATGATAACAAAAACCCCAGTAAATACTTACATATAAGCAATCTTGGATAAAAATGAGATTTGAAAAATTATCCCTTACCTTAGGTCTGATATGCTTCATACGTATCCTAACCTCCTGTATAATGATTTAGATAATGTCATTGAAGTATTACATAATCATATTCATTGTTATTATATCATATATGTTTCACTTAAGACTTTATATTACCCGTTCTTTTGTAAATTCCATGTTAAAGCAGCATTTTGGGTAAAATCATTTCATTTGTCAGATGTGTTTCGACTTGTCATTCTTGATATTATTACTTCTATACCGATTTACATAATTCAATAATTTAGAAAATTATTTATATATAATATATATTCATCATAAACATATACATATTATAGATCGACAAAAGGAATGAAATACACCGTTCATGGAGACGGTAGGCCGTATGTACGCATGAACGCTATTTTCGTTTCCTTATTGAATTGAATGAAACTAAATAGATGACATAAATATATATATACATAAATCCAGTAGAATTAATATTTCATATATTTCATTATTATTCATTATATATACTTTATGATCATTCATGTATGGTTAACATGGAGAATGAATCTCACCGCGTTGTGGAGACGGTAGTCCGTACGTACGCACGAGTGATGATATCGTTCCCATAATTATTCAATAGGATTGGAGTTGATGGTATAATATATCAGAATCATTTTGATGTTATAATAACCATATATAGTTATTCATTACACCATTATACCCATCCATGTAAGGTGTAGGTGGAAAAAACAGATTTCACCATGGCGTGGAGACGGTATTCCGTACGTATGAACGCGTGGTGATTTCATTTTCCAAAGGATTGATTGATGGTGAAATAGGGTTGTTTAATACTTATAATAAAATATTAGTATATGAGTTATACTGATGTTATTACTTCATAATTAAACAACTAAATAAGATGAAGTGTAAGAAGAAATAAAGTTGAAATAATTGGTAACGGACATTACCTCTTCTTTGAAGCGCCTATTTGAGACCTCCTATTAGGGCACTAAAATTGGTCTTTGAAGACAACCATAACCTCTAGGATGTTTCTATGGAAGTGGAGAAGAGAATTTGGCAGGGGTTCGCCGAGCGTGAAGGCTCAAATTGATGTGAGGAAGAGAGGAAGGAGGTGCCCTTTTATATGGGAGGAGAGGGGCACCTTTGGAAAAACTAAAAATATTATTTTATTATAAAGTCATATTCGGTTATTAATAGCTCCAAATTGATTTATTTCTAAGCTAAGGTGGTTATGGGTCGAAATCCTCTCATCAAATAGAATTTATACAAGTTTAGGTATCTATTTTTACATTATCATTTAGATTTAACTTTAAGTTAGATAATTTAACTTTTACCGTGTCTTCTTGTTTTCATACACTATAAGGTTAATAAACTTACTATAACAAGCCAAAAAACCCAAAGTTGTTTATTATTAATATATATAACCTTATATAAGTCATTTTTCTGAACCATAGATTTTTAGTAATAAAATAACAATTAATACTATAATATTTGTTTTAAAAACTATTTTATGTCAATTTTGACACTATTTGGTAATTGATTTTTGTGAAAATCATAACAGAAATATTAGTCCTAAAAAAGTTAATTATATCAATAATAACATGTTATATTAACATAAAAAATTATTATAATTCATAAAAAGTCTCAAATTACAATTATTTGGGTATTTATAACATCAATTATGTCAATATTTCATTAATAATATAATTACTACATCATCATTGTGTCATAAATAAATTAAATTATTTAAAGTCTAAAAATAACAAATAAACTACCATTATGTATTAAATCTTTCTATATTTCTAATGAATATTTATAGTCAAATTTATCTTATGTATAACCCTATATTAAAAATGATTATTTATTAAACTTTGATTTTAACTATTTTAACCCTACAATAAATAAATTAATATAAACTGTCCTAATCTAATACATGTGGGCCTAAATGGTCATATTTTATTCCTAAGGTTGTTTTTGGTAGAATTAAACTTATCCAATATAATTAATACATGTGTTAGGGTAATAGTAATATCTTTTTTACCATTAATTATCCTATTTACTTTTAACCGTGGTAAATAAAAAAAAGTTAGTATTCACCAAAAATTATTTTCATCTCATTGAACCACATTTTTGTCCATGATATTATCTGTATCTCTCGGATTTTTTAAATTAACTTCACAGAAGTGGTAAAATTTAATTTAAAAAAAGTCAGTTTTTTTAACTACCAGTAAGTGGTTTCACTATTCATAGAAAATTGATGTTTTTCAGAAAAATACCAAAAATTCAGGCTAAGAATTATTTGTTATTCCGAATTTAAAATTGATGTCTATTTTTACAAATTTATAACATATATGTGGAATTAATTATTTTTAAATTTAAATCTCGTTTTCAAAATAAATAGCTCGTTTTTTAGAAACAAAAACAATCAAAAGATTGATACTTGTTTATATCCAATTTCAATGTGAAATTAATTCCAATGAAAAAAATTGGATTAAATTGTAAAAATATATTCTAATTACACTTCAAAACCAATTAATAATATAATCTAACCATATAAATTATTACTATGAAAGAAATTGTTTTTAATTAAAATATAGCGTGTTTTTACTATTCATTAAAAAATGAAAGTTATCAGAATAACATGAAAAAATTATCCAAAGTAAAATTTTATATCCTGATTCCAAAGAAGAATTTTATTTTTTCAAATTGAACTTATATACATGTCAAAAACAATATTTTAGGTGGTTGTGTCATCAAAAGGCGGGACAACTGCAATTTTTTGAAAATACATATTTTACACGAAAAATTTATTTTTTTCTCATACCATATTCTAGAAAATGTGTAAGATGAATAATAATGTTATGAAATTATAAATGTAGCTAATAATATTCATAAATTATAGTCCATAATAATATTATAACAATATATCGTTGCTTAGTGAAACCTGGTATTACGTACAACACACGATATCGAGGAAGGTCACGATTGTGTGTAATGCAAGCCAAGTCAGGGTTGTGTGTTGTGAAAGACTCCTCCGTTGTTTCATATAACAGAATACATCCATATTTCATTTATACCTTGAATATATATATATACACACTCAATGTTTTGTAGAATAACTACTATCAAAATTGTGTGTAACGTGATCCAAGAAAAGTGTTGTGTATACTGAAAGCTCATACGGTGTTGCATATAGTGCAAGGCAGTCTTGTTGTAGCATACAACAAAAGACATCAATGAAATTAAAAGAATATTTTTCATAAAATCTCATGGTGTTACAATATAGGTTATCGGGAAGACCATTAAAAGCAGGAGTTGGTTGAGGATAATACATGAATTGTAAAATAAATGAGCATGCCATGTACATTCTTTTAATTGATGAGTTGGAGTGGAGTTGTCTCAAATCCTAAGAAATACATTCTTCTCCCCATGTTTTGTACATGAGAATGATTAATGTATGAAGAATATAGATCTCCTCATGATCCTCCATCCAAGCTCTGATTGAGATGCCACTGAGAGAATTGGATTCCCAATGGGGATTTCTCTCTTCCCATATAGTCTACATTCCTGATTTATCCTCTGTCATTTGTTATTGAGGGTTAATCTTTAGAACCATTTTCATAGATCGACATTTTTATAGGTAGATTCAAAAGCCTATGTTCAGTAGATTTCATCATAAAATATCAAGGTATGTGGTTCGTGCTTTTCATTGATTTTCTTTGAATTTTATATTCTTAATGTGATGAATAACCATGATTGGGGTATTTAATGTATTGGAATTTAACCCTGTTTAATACCTAATATGGTCTATTTAATTGACAAGGGTTATTGTCAATGCATATGTTTTTATTCCTTGAAAATGAGAATTTTTCCCTTATTTGGTTGGTTAAGGTCGTTTGGTATAGATTTTCTGTGAGATGTAATTCATTTTCTATGCCTCGTGTTGTTAGTATGGATTCACTATTTATATGAGATACATTTGTTTCCCATTGTTAATGTTTGACCATGGTGAATTGACTATGAGAGATTCTCATGGTAGGGTCGTTTATGTGTAATTGGTGTTATGATGACCATGATGTATTTAATGTTTGAGATTTTTGGTGGTCCATGAGCAGAGGTCTTAGAATGTGAGAGCTATCCAAAGAGTCATTATAAAATTAATGTTGAACCATAGGTAATTAACTGTTAGAGCTTTCAGGTGACCATTTATTTTATTATTTTAATGAAGACCATTGGGGGTATTGATTGTGAGAAAAACTCATGTGGTTGTTTTTAAATGATTTGTTCCATGTAGGACTAAAGGGGTTAGAATCTATGATCGTTCCCTTAGGGTAATTATTTATTGAGTTGATAATAGGATAATCCATAGGGGGTTAGAGTATTATTACTTTCCCATATTATTTCTTGTGTATAATGGAATTATTGTGAAAATTCTACCAAGCCAAAGCACAATCTTGGACTCCATCTTACTAGTTTTTTAGATGTTTTTATGAGATGTCAGTTTTTTATATTACATAGTGGGATACAATGCTTAGGAAAGATCGTAATGATACATTTTTCAATTATTTGATAATTTAATAACACAAAAAATGTTATTGAAAACTGTAGGATTGTATACTTTTGAGTACTTGTTAGTTTATTGCTTCATTTTTGCATATTACCTGCTATATATTTTCATTGATAGTTAGGCATAGATCATTTGGTGTTTTCCAACTAGGATTGGTCAAAAAACATATTTGGGTCATGATTTTAGACTCAAATAGATTATATGGTTGTAGGTAATGGTAATGGAAAGCACCCTTCTTTATGAGTTAGTTTATTGTTGTTGGAGTGGGAGAGTAGGGGACCAAGCTATGTCTTGAGATTCTGTTGGAGTTAATTTTATCAACACTTTGGTTTTAGTAGATTACTTCCAGAATTTTGAATTGTTTTGATGTTCTCCAATAAACTTTTAAATGAATCATGTATTTATATATTTGTTACAATTATTTATACTACCCGTCCTCCACTATTTACTTTTTTCAATGGTTTCACATATCCTGAATTTTTTATTATTTTTCATTTTCTATGTATACTTTTCCAAGGAGTGAATAGTTTCCCCAATGTCATACCTTATCCCGTTATTCTCTTCGGATGCGTCTTGAATTTGGGGAGCTGTGTATGAGGTTATGTTACCTACCAGGTTTGGGGAACCTTTGGGCGACACTCATAACCAAGATGTTACATAGTGGTATATGAGGGGTTTATTATCTTTATCATTTTATTGTTTGGATCCTATCTACAAGGATATGAAATAATAGGTATTTGGTGATAATCCTTGACCGAGAGTAGCTATCATGTGTACAAGGAAAATCCATGTTACCTCTATTATTGCAAATTTTCTGGTTTTTCAATTGTTACTGTTGATTTGATTTTAGTGTTGTTTGACGCACTAGTTTGTGACGTTATGATTTATATACATGTGGCTATATTTTTTTTCAACTAGATGATTAGTGGTCATGCCTTCTCATGCATCATATAGGCACATGATAGAGATCCCATGTCATTACTTTTTGTAATGTTGTTTAGGGTGCATTTCTGATTTCTGGATATTGTGAAAGTTGTTGTGATAGATATGAATGTTGTAGTGCTAAATGCCTTGATATAATAATTGATATTTCTATAGAGTATTGGAATATGTAATTTATCATTTGTATGGATGACAATATTTGGTCCCTGAGGTGTTGTAGGACTTCTTGAATCAGAATTTGGTGGATCATGTTTGATCATTAATTGATTTTTTTCAAGTTATTATGTGAAAAATATTTCCAATTTTTGATTTGTGGTGAGTATAGGCCCCCAAATGTTGGAATTATTAAAGAATTGGACAAAAATTTCTGTTTTAAAGGGATCCAATAAAGCTTCAGATGCTTACTGTTCGGAAAAACGGACAACACAACATGTGATGTTATGAACAAACTCCATCTGTTCATCTATTCAGGAAGGATTTTTTTTCATTACATACCATTTAATGGGAGTACATATTGTTTTCAGCTTGATCATGTTAATGGTTGTGTGTGCGGAGACACCGTGTTGATAAACATATTTTAGAACATAGTGTTTATAGATTGTACATGTTGTTGTGGTAAAGAACCCAATATCTGTCCATGTAACTAATGGCGCGAGTGGATAGAACATAAGTTGTACACACCATGCCTAGGGTTTAATTTCATTGTAGTGCTACCAGGAGAGAACATTATAGTTCTATCCATGTAGATGTACTTGGTATAGAGAGAAGATTCAAGTACATGTCGTGTCTCTGAAGGAAAACGCCATGTGTAGTGGTGTTACAAGACCAGGTTTGGCAGAGGAACAAACCGATGTTAAAAGAATAAGGAAAAAATCTATATAGAGTTTCTATATTCCATGTAACCATGTTTTATTAAAAAACAATGTTTTCATTCTACTTTTCTGTTTATGAACTTCTATTTTGTTTTCCTTGATAATTTTTAACGTTGGTGTGTGCCTGAACCTGCATAGTCATGACCCCAAAACATCCTCTAGTTTTATGTCAGATATAGAGCGATGACCTGACAGTGAAAATGGTGGAATAGGCACTACCATAAGATCCTCATTTTGTACCTTTATTGGAAATAGTTTTTATAATAGACATAGGTGCTGATTAATAGTTTCATGAAGGATTTTTTTAGGATGTAACAGAGTTTTCAGGGAGCACCACATCCTACCTCGTATATGGTAGTGCGGACATGGAAGTTCCAGTAGCATCATCCTCCAAATTATTCAGGGTATAGAGGACCACATGCTATTGAGTCATGGATGGAGGACATTCATACAATCTTTGAGCTTATGGAGACACCTCCTGAGATATAGTTAAAGCTTGTGACGTACATGTTACAAGATTCCACCTAGATATGGTGGGATTTTTTCACAAAGGTGGGACTTCATCAGGATATTGCATGGGAAGTGTTTTATAGTAAATTATATCATTATTCCTATCCCAATACATTAATGGCCGGTAGAGCTGAAGAGTTCATGCATTTGGAGTATGTCGATGTTTTAGTGACGCATTACTCATCCCATTTAAAATAGATTCAATGAATTGCATCTGTTTTTTTGGGTGATGAGTAACCTTTGGATAGGCAAATTTGTGGATGGACTTAGTAAAATTAACCTGATGTTTCATTTAGGGCTAGTACCTCTTCGACAGATAGAAGGAAGGGATTCATGGAACATCCACCTGATGTTTCATTAGTTATCCAGGAGGTATGCTACCAGTGGCGGATGACTAGGAATATCTAACAACATTTCATCAAGGAAACAGTCGAGTGCTGGTCTTGTGGTAATATGGGTTAGCTTATGAATTTTTTCTGAATATCTTAACCAATATTGAGTGATAGGGGGTATGTTATGACTCCACGTTCTTGAGAAGGTCCACTTTTTACTCCTCCGTCCAAGAACTAGTGTTTTCAATGTTTTCCATACTGAGGATGTGATTATGGTCATGGTAGTTAGGCTAAAGGTTTTCTGTGATAGCAGGGTGGATCAACATAGGTTAGTCAGGCAGGGTTGTAGAGCTGTAGTACCGGTTTGACATTTTTATTTGGGAAGACCAACGAAAATTATGATCATAGACCCTCTATGGTTAGATGTATGATTCTAGATTATATAGTTTTAGTTTCTTCTCTTTTTGATACAGGACCTTCCAATAGTATTATATATTTATCATTGTGTAGAGACTTAGGCTATTTATCTTTACTTATCATGATATTATGATGCTAGGCACATCGTTGTGGTCAGCACGACTACTGTACGTCAATGCAAGGAGTGACCTCTTGAGGTTGGTAGGTTTCACTTATTACTTATCCTCTATGTCATAGATATTATATTTTTCAATATCAATCTCTTAATAGACAATTTAATCTCTTTCCATGTTGTGGTTGATTGTTATCACCACAAGGTGATTATCTTGGAACCATAGGGTGGGTTTTTTCTATGAAAGTGTGAATGGGATGTCCAGGTGAGCAGGACTAGACCAGATTATCATGGGTTGGGATGAATTACATCCCATTTTTCTAGTTTATATCTAGATGACCAGGGTACTTCACAGGTGGACTTTCCACCAGTGGTGGATCATTTCAGAGATGTCATTCCATATGAATTTTCTTGTTTACCTCTATAGAGAGAAAAAAATTTCACTGTTGATCTAGTTCTAGGAGAAGTATTGATGTCCATTCCTACTTATAGGGTAGATATACATGACTTACAAGATCTCAAGACGTATTTAGAGGAGTTTCATTTGAATGTTTTATCCAACCCAATACATATCATTGGGTTTTGTCGGTCCTATTTGTGATGAAGATGATTGGTATCCTCAGTCATTGAGTGGAATATTAGAAGTTGAACAAGTTGACAGTCAAGAACTGATGTCACTTATTGAGGATCAATGATATCTTGATTAATCTTCGAGGATACTAAGTATTATAGAATATTTACATGAGATCTGGTTATCATCATTTGTGCATTAGACAATCAGATATACCTATTAATTCCTTTTGGAGATAGTATAGTCTATACAATTATTTGGTTATGTGGTTTGGTGCCACGAATGCACCCATAGTTTTTAAGGAACTGATAAACTAAGTGCTTCATACATAATTGGATTGTTTTGTGGTAGGCTTCGTGGCTGATATCTTGGAAAACTCTCACAGTCAACATGACCGTTCCACCCATCATATGATCACAATGTGTACACTGATAGAGAATCATTTATATTCTATTCTCTCAAAATCAAACTTTTTAATAGAATAGATTCACTTATTGGGACTTTTTATCTCAAATAAAAGAGTAATAGAAGATCTATATAAAGTAAGATCCTTATTTTCCTCAGAGCATCTGAAAAACATCTTTGTGGTACATAGTTTTTTGGGGTTGGTTGTTTACGACAGGTTATTTATACATGACTTCTCATGCTTATTAGTTCCACTAACTGGCCTAACTAAGAAGGCTTAAATGTACCTATGGATATATTCTTATGATTAAACTATTAATGTGCGGAATGGGAGGTTGACATTAGCACTAATACTAGATTTTCCAGAGCTGTTAATGAGTTACACAATTTACTAAGATGCATCATGTATTATGATGGGATAAGTTCTTGTGCATGGAAATGAAGTCATTGGTTATGGTTTTTGATAGTTAAGGCCATATTAGAGGAATTAATCGGCACATGATACTGAGTTTTTTGCAGTTTTTCAGGCTTTACAATTTTGGAGACATTATCTTTGGAATAACATTTTGTGGTTTTCACTAGCCACATGATCCTCATGTATATCATTACTCTTCATGATTTGAATTTGGGATAGAAAAGGTTGGTTAAGTAACTTTTGTCATTTAACATTGAAAATTCCTATATTCATGGGAAGGGCAACGCAGTGGTTGATGCATTGAGCAGGAAGACACCAGTACAAGTTATTCAGGAGGCTAGTAGTGTGTGGTAGCTTATGGATTTGTAATCTGATATGCATTTTGAGGTACATGGAAAATGGGTCCATGCAAAACATTATTTTTAGAGGTCACATATACTATTTTGGATAAACATATAATGATGACGCAATCTAATACCTAAGGCCTAGTACAATGAGATACTGTGTCAGGAGAGGACTATACACCATGGAAGACCATAGGTGATGATGAGATCTTCAGTTTACACGGACATGTATGGGTTCAATCAAGAAAAACCTGGGGATTTGATGCGATATTTTAATTCCTCGGTTTGGGTAGTTCATCCTGGTGTCACCAAGATGTTACAATATCTACACCATCAGTATTGGTGGCTAGGTATGAAGTGGGATGTTGTTGGTTTTGTTATGAGATATTCCACCTATCATCAGTTGAAGACGGGGAATTTTGGATTGGAATGGATTTTATAGAAGGTTCCCACTCCCAAGTGGAAGTGGAATGATATTGTGATGTATTTTTCGATGTGATTATCGAGGTAAACTAGAGGGAAAAATGCTATAACAGTAGTTGATGGTGGACTCATGAGGGATTAAAATTTATTTCTGATTAAGGAAACCAATAGTGTTGATGATCGTAGAAGGTTTTACATATGGGAGGTTGTGAATTACCATTTTGGTCCACAATAAATCCTTTTAGGCATGGAAACCCTGTTGGTTTTTCATTTATGGTAGGGACTACAGAGGTCCTTGGGTACAGAAGTACTTTTTATTACATCTTATCACCACTAGAATGATGGCCAATCCGAGCACAAAATTTATGATTTAGAAGACATTATTTTTGCATGCCTCCTAGATTTTGGGGGATCATTGGATTGAAACATACCCCAGGTGGATTTTTCCTATAATAACAGTTTTGGGGTGAAAATTCAGATGGATCCTTGGGAGGATTTGTACTGTAGGCCATGCTGATCACCCCAATACTGGTTAGAGGAAGGAGAGGCGGCTTATATGGGACCTAATCTTGTACAAGACAACACTAATCTAGTTGAATTGATTCTAAATAGGATGGATACTGTACAGTTTATCCATAAATATTATGCTAATCGATGAAGATGGCCTCTCGAGTTTGACGTCAGAGATCTGGTTTTCATACATGTCACAACGAGGATGAGACATTTTAGGATGAGGAGATTGGGGAATATTTCACCAAGATACATTGGTCTGCTTGAGGTTTTAGAAAGAGATGATCCATTTTCTTATCAGTTTCCATTACCTCAAAGTTACTGGGGTATACACAAAATATCCCTTGTTTCTCAACTACAATGTTACTTTTTAGAGCTTTTCACATTTTCAACCAGAGGGGGTTGAGTTTGAGGTGCATGCATCCTTCGAGTACCAAACCATTAATATTGTGGATCACATTACTATGGTTCTCCATGTCGTGACTATTAAATTGATATGAATGGTGTCATGACACATGTGAGCACTGGATGTGACATGGAAGTGTTAGGTCAACGTATGATCTCAGGGGATAGAGTTGTTTGAAGATTCTTCGTCACTACCATTGGAAGGAGAATTCAATGACTAATATCTTTAAGGGGGGAGTTGGTAAGAAACTGAATCCTTATTTCAGTTATGGATATTTAATTTTCATTGTTTGCAAGGAAAAGGGATGAAATGGGAAATTTTCTAAGTACACGTCATGTACATTTGAGTTCATGTTCTATACGTAGTTGTCCCATGTAGTTGTTTACTAGTCGTGTAACGGCCGAGTACATGGCCTTGTTGGTGAACTAGAAGACCGCATAATGCATGAGCTAGTAGAGGCTAGTACATGACATGTTAATTAAATGAACATGTCCTGTACTTTTATTTCTAATTGATGAGTTACAGAGGGTCCAATTCTCATCTCCAAAAATAAATTCTTCTCCAAGTGTTTCATATAAGAATGTGATGAACGACTTACAAACATCATGCTCATCCCATTCATCCTTCGGAGTTCTGATTGAGATGTCGCCGGCTACATGGGTTCCCAAAGGTCAGTTCGCTCTTTCCTTAGGGAATCTCTAACTGATTTCTCCCCTCTTTTGAGTTATCTATGGTTTATATTTTTTATTATTTTTGTAGATCTACGTCATTATAGGATGATTCAAGGTCTGATATTCATGAGTGTTTCTTGTACAACATTAAGGTAGGAGGATTGAGCCCTTTTTATTTTATTTGGATTATATATGATTAATGTTTCAAATACCCATGTTTTTGGTATTGCGTGTTTTGGAATTTTAAAATGGTTAATACATGTTATGGTTAGTTTAATAGAGATAGGGTTATTGTTTTTCAATAAGGTTTTATACCTTGATAACGGGTTTTTTCCTTTTTTTAATGCCATTTTGATTATAATGAATATTAGTCTTGCTTTTTTCCCATAACTCTCATTGTTATGATGTAGTTACAATTTATATGAGATACATCTGTTTCGCGTTGTGAATATTTGACCAAGGGGAATAAATAGTGAGATCTTCTTGAGTTAGGTTCATTTAGGTATATGGTCATTATGTTGACTGAGAGGTATTGACTGTGAGAGTTGTCTGGTGGTCATTAACTATATGGGTTAGGCCATGAGAGCTACGTATAGGTCCATTATAGTATGAATGTTTGACCATAGCGAATTGACTGTGAGTTCTTCCAGTGTTTAGTATATTTTATTGTTTCTATATGTACTAACGAGGTATTGTCCATGAAAGCTACCCATGTGGTCTTTTATAAATTATTTCTTCTATATAGAACCAAAGAAGTTAGAATATTTTAGTTTTCCATGAAGGAAATTATTTATTAATTTGATGTCTGATTAATGAAGAGGTGTTAGACTGTGAGAACATTCCCAAAGGGTTTCTTGTGAATAATTGAATTATTATGATGAGCTATCCAAGCCAGAGCACAATCATCAACTCAGTGATACAGGTTTTTTATGGTGTTATGAGATGTCTTTTAGTTATATAATACAGTGGAATATATAGTCGAGGCTAGATCTCGAGGTTACATTATTTAATGATTTGAATAATTTTTGAATAAAAAAGAATGTAACTTAAAACTATAAGATTGTTTAATTTTCTGTACTTCCTAGTTTATTGCTACATTACTTCATATTACCTGCTATTTATTTTCACTGATAGTTAGGAACATATATTTTGGAATTTGTATACTGGTATTCTCCTCAAACCCTTTTTGGGTCATGATTTTAGACCCAAACAGATTATATGTTTGAATTTATAGAAAAGGGAAAGTTCCCTACTTCATCAAGTACTTGATTATTATTGGAGATAGAGAGAATGGGACTATACTGAGGCTTTTGATGTTGTTGGAGTTTACTTATTTCTGTACATTGGTTCCATTAATGTATTTTCACCATTGTGACTTGTTTGGATTGTTTTTTTGATACTTATGACATGCATCATGTATTTATTTATATGTTTCAGCTATTTATACTATAATTCCTCCGTTTATTACTTTTTTATGGTATCACTACTTCTACAATTTTTTTTATTGGTTATTCTATTGTTTATACTTTTCCAATGGGGGAGCAGTTTCCCTAACGTCTTACCTTAGCCTTGGCTATAAGTCAGCAGCCTCTGGTATTTTGTGGTATTTACATGGTGTTATGTTACCAACTGAGTTCGTCGCACCTTTGGGTAGCACCATGTATTGGGACATTACATGTATAGATAAAATTGTTTAATAATTTGAGGATAACATTAGAATATAATTCCTTTGATATCAAATATTGTTATATTGACTCACTAAATAAAGATTGGATGTTCATAAGGCACAACTCATAAGAAAATTAGTGAACATGATCCATGAAAAGATATCATTTGCATAAGACATTGATTTGTGATAAATATATAATCATAGAAAATAATATTCATAATATCCAAGGCTTGCTACCATGGAAATCATTTCTGAATGGGTTCACTTCCCAAACCATCATCGTAGTAAAAGATTTATCTCGTGACCATCAAAAATGAAAATGTCTCTTAATGAACATAATCCACTCAAAATTCTAGTCCAGTATATCTCAAAAGATATAAATCTTTACCAAATGCATTATTTGTAGATATAGATCCCAATCATCACATTATAAACATCATACATATGTGTTCTATAATATCATAAAACATTAATCACATCATTACCAATAAAATGAAATGGTTTTCAAAATTTTTTTATCATATCATAAACTATGAAAAGAATAAGTTATTATAATTATTTCATCATTTAATCATATCATAGCCAATGAAAAAAAATTTGGTTTCAAAATAATTTAATCATGGTATAACCCATGGAAAACAAAGTAGGTTTCATGAAAAATTTATAATTGTTCATACCATGGAATAGAAATTGGTTTCATAAACATATTATAGTCATAAAACATTGAAAGAATTAACAAAAATAGTATCCTTGGTTCATATTCCCATAAAAAATAAGTTACATCAGTGGATTTTATTTTAAATAAAGACTGATTTTGTGAATTCACTTGTAACATTTCTTGATGGAAAATAATTTCAATGATAATAAATAAAGTAATTAAAAACTAATATGATATTTTGAAAATGATTTTATTTGGAAATAAAATTGAAAATTTATAAATTAACATTAAATAAAAATAATTTTCATGAGAGTGTAAATTTTTTTTCATTCAATACACATAGAAACAAAAATTCATTTTACCATATCATTTAAAGACACATAGGAATTATTTGGGAAATAATATGAAAAACACATTCTAAAAAATATTAAATATAAAATCATTGGTAAAAATTAATTTGATAAACCATTTTAATAATGTTATAATCATTATTTAGTACATTTTTAGAAAATAAAATTTTGAATGAAAAAGGTTTTTCACCTATAGTAATAAATAATGATGACTAAAAACATTTCAACAATTAATTTTTGTAAAAAAGAGTGAAAAAATGGTTCTGTTACTTGAAAATTTCATGTATAACCCATGAAGAAAAAAATAAATGACAATTATTGAGATATGGATCATAATATTTCAATATTATATATTTAATAACATATAATCCTAAGAAATAATGAGATTTTAAAATAAATTAATTACCGCATTTGTAACATTTGAATCTAAATCCATGTGATAGATACATGAGGAAAATGATATATAATACCCATAATTTTTTGTAGAATGATAAAATTTAATTTAAAAGGTAGTATATACACCACATAAAATAAATGTGTGATGAATAAATCACGTGTCTCATAGAAAAAATGTAAAATAGAAATCTCATAAAATAAGTCTCAAAATCATTTGTACATATTTTAAACTCCTATATAATAAATAAATGTTTAATATAAATCTGTCAAATAAACTAATATATATATATATATATCATACTACAAATTATTTACTTATGACCTTTTATTACCTTTTTATTAAGAATTCAAAGTAAAACAAATGTTATTGTGAATAACTATATTGTTTATTATGTAGGTTTTTAATTGTTATTTTTTATACCATTACTCTCATCAAAGATAAATCCCCAAAATAATTTTAATCATGATATAACAAAAATATAATATATATATATATATATATATATATTTAGGGTATCCAAAAACCCTAGAGAAAAAAATGAAAAGCATTGTTCTTTGAGACTCAAGACTATAAGTATACAAGAATGCTATTTTCATTTCCTTACTGGATTGAAATAAAAAGGGTAAATTTTAAATTATAATTACTAAACAAAAAGTATTCCTCATATATAACATATTTTTATATAACCCATCCTTATTACATGTCATGAAAAGCGGGAACGAAGAACTCGTTTTGTGAAGCGGTAGTCTGTTGTACACACGAGTAACATTACCGTACTCTTAGAGAATTGAAGTTATGATGGTATTTAGGATATAAAAATTTAAAAAAAATAATTATATCTTATATATATTATATAAAAATTTAATACCTAATTATAACCTGTATGATAGGGGAAATGGATAAATGAATGACATCAGTTCATGAGGCGGTACTTCTCCATACACCCAAATGCAAATTTTGAAAACCATTTGGCAGAAGTGGAAATGGTTGTATATAATTCACGTAACATAAAAAAATATTATTATAAGGAATATATTTAACTTATTATATCACCTTTCCATTATAATAGTTTAATGAGGAAGAGGAATAAATAAATTAATAACACTCGATGAATAATGTTACCTCTTCCTCGGGTAAACGCCTTAGTATTCAAAAAAAATCCGAGCAATGTTGGAGTTAAAAAAATAGGGCTTATAAAATGATAATAATGAAGATGGATGGTGATTTGGGAAGGTATTTTTAGCACCGAAAGGGATTTAATGTGTGAATAACCATGGAGAAAGGGTGTCCTTTTATATGTGAGGTGAGTGGAACACATGTAATTTTTTGAAAAGAAAATTGTTTGACAACATTTTTATCATGAAACAATGATCAAAATTAAGTATTGTATTGAAATAGTAATTATAGAATTGAAATATGACCCAAAATTAAACTCTAAACAAGATTGTTAGTTATTTTAACACCTATATTTTTGAGTATAAAACCAATGTAAACCATATTTTACCTAAACCGTGGTAATTAATTTTAACTTTCTTCCACTATTAATTTTAGTCAAAAAATATTTTCAAAAAATTTTATGAAATAAATTATTCTCATTCAAAATATTGAATCTATTATTAAAAATTTATTTAATAGATGTGGGATAGTTTAATTTAAAAATAATCTCACATATGAAATGAGATATCAGGTTATCAAAGAGAAAGAGTTCTAAGGATTACAAGGTTTTGTTTATTTATATTATAAATATAGGGATGAAGCCTCTTTTTAAACCAATGAAAAGGCCTATTATTTTTTCTTGGGAAGATGGATCCCATTACATGACACAAAAGGCCTAATGGTTAGGTTACAACAGTTGCATAACTATTCATATAGCTAAATTTAATGGTTAAGTTAATTGAAACATTTGAATAATGTTAATAATATATTGTGGTTTTGTTAAAACTTAGAGACAGGTGTAATGCAAGATAAACTATATGTTGTGTGTGACATATTATTAATTCAATGTTATGTATAACACACGCTATTAAGTAAATTTAATTTATTCAAATAATAAAAATTTATAAAAACTCATGGTGTAACATTCTATCCCCCATCAAATGAATTTTCCCCCAAAAAATCATCACACTCGTATAAAAAATGAGGAAACTTATTCATCATAATTTCTTCATGTTCCAATTTTTATTCCTCAAATAGGATGTTTTGAGCATAAAATTTTACCTTGTGAGTGGTATTGTTTCACTGAACAATCAATTCTTGATCTAGAATCTCCACAGAGTGTTCCTCACAAAAAATGCCATGCTCCTATGATATGATCTCTATGTTTGGTACATCTGGAGGGTCTGTTTTTTACAACCATAGAAGGTATATGTAGAACACCTAAGGGTCTTGAGAAAAGTTAGGTAGAAGTTCCAACTTATAGGATAACATCTTGATATGATCATGAATATCACAGGGACAGATATACCAAGGGATTTGTTTTCTTTTCCTCTCGAATCTCATAACCTTTACTACTACAAAACATTCTATATAATGGGTTAGAATTTATCAGCTCTAGAAAGAACGAAAACACTGATAAAGGATACCATTATTAGAAATAAAAAGCACCATAAATAGTACATTTTAATAACACTAACATTGTTAATAAAATTACCTTTTATTAATGATTTTTCATAGCACTGATATTGATTGATCTGTAGATGCTCATTTTTAGGGTCCATAATGGTCTTGATCATGTGCGAGAGACCCACATCATCAAAGAATAATTCCCACCACAACTTATAAATGAATCTGATAGAAAAAAAACTCAGAATCTTTTTGCAGGGATTGGCTATTGCATACACTTCCCACACACATGCATATGTGAACCCCCATGGGACAACATTGGACTTGGCACACTCTTTGATTCTCAAATGCCTTGTCCACCCTCATTCACATGGTCTGGTCCTACAAGACATACACCCACCCCGACCCCATTACATGGACCAACACGTAGCCTAGATCGTGGGAATGACCCTTGTTTTAACAAAAAAAATAAATATTAAAATCACAAAATATATGAAATAAATTAAAAAATGTGACAAGTTGAAAAATTGAGAAAAAGAAAAAAATAAAAATAAAAATGTAGAAATTATAAAAAATATTCAAATTATATTAATTAAATAATAATTAATAACTAAATTATATATATATATATATATATGTTATATATATTAATAAATATTATATAATAAATATAAATATATATAATTAATTAATTGAAATAATAATAGAAGCAAAATAAAAAATGAGTAAAAAATATTATTTTTTATTAATTTGATAATTATTAATAAAAATGATTACTTTTAATATAAAAATATATATAATTTATATATATGAATAAATATTTTATGTTAAATATAAATATATTAAAAGAATAAATTTTATATTTAAACAAAATAATTTAAAATTATTAAATTACTAAATTATAACAGAAATTATTAGTGAAATAATTATTAATAAAAATGTTTGAAATGTATAAATTATATATATATATATAAATTAATTAAAATTAGTTATAAATATTATATATTACATATGACAATATAAAATTTATATAATTTTATAATTAAAAAGTTATTAATGAATTACTCATTTGATTTGTTTTTATACATAATTATTCATATGTACATTTTTAATTTTTAATATAGAAATGTGTTCATATTTATTTATTATATATATATATATATTAATTTAAAAAATATTTCATAAATATGATTGATATGGTAAACAATAATCATGTTTACATCAAATAAGTCATATATTTAGTGACAAATAGATTATAAAAAATTGAAAATGAATAAAAGAATAAATAATTAATTTTATATTAATTAAGAAATTATTAATAAAAATGAATAAATTTAACATATATACATTTAAATTATAAATATTTAAAAAACACTATATAATAGACACACACACATATATATATATATAAAATAAATAGTAATAATTAATAAAATTAAAAATGAATAAATTGTAATAATCAATGAAAAAAATTAAAAATTAAAAATTAAAAAATATCTAAATAATTTATTAATGAAATAATTGTTAATAAAAATAATTAAACATATTTTATTTTTTTACATGTTAAGAATATTGTGAATATATAATATATATTAAATATAAATTTAGAAAATGATTAAAATGTAAGAAATAAAAACATATTAATTAAATATTCATTTCAATGGGGTTTATACATAATATACATTAATAAATTTAATATAAAAATATATTGATATAAATTTATAAATATATATATCAATATAAATATTTAATTTCATAAAATATAATTTATATAATACAATATATAAATTATCACGTTAAATAAGACATATATTTAGTGAAGAATGGTTTATAAATAAAATATGATATTAATTAAAAATATGGACTAATTGTATCGAGTAATGGACATTAATTTAATGTCATTTAATTTTTATATTTACCATATATCAAATGTGTGTTACATCTATTTCACATACTATTATACTTAGTTAATGCATAATTATTTACAAGACATGCACACAAATATTTAAGTCAATAATGAAATCTTATATAGAAACATAAACACATAAAATTACGGTAATTTGATCAAAATTTAATATCCAATTTATAATATCATTTATTAAATTGATACATTTAATATATTATGTTGCTAATTAGTAAATTTTATTTATTTATTTTTATTAATTTTTATTGTTTGGTATCATTTATTCATTTTTAAATTTTTATTATTTTTTACTTTCTTGAAATTATACCATTTATAAATATTTATTTATATATATTTATTTACTATGTCTTAATATTCTCAATATGTATTCATATTTATTTTAATATATATAACTAGTTTTCTTCATAATTTGTATTTAATTAATAAAATATATCATTTCTGAATATATTTAATGTGTACCCATTTTTAATTAATCAGTTGAACTCTTTTTTAACATGAATGCATTTAATATTATATATTCATTTGTAATATTAAATATAATTTGTATATTTATAAATAAATAATTATAAAAAAATAATTATAAAACTAAAATAGTTATATTTAAATATTTGATTAAATTTATATTACATATATTTTTAATTGTATTTCTATTTATATTTATTTATTATATTTATATATATATTATTATATAAATATATAAACATATAATTTTTTTTCAAAATGCATGTGTGTATTTATAAAATATAATAATATGATAAAATAATTATAAAATTATAATACATATTTTTAAATAATTAATATAATTTCTATACATATATTTATATTTATATGTGCATATTTATTATGAAAAATATTTATTTATAAATATATTTATATTTCTATATTTACTATATTAATAAAATTAAATATCTATAATTGTAAAAAAATTAATAACATATATTTAAATAATTATAAAATTATTATATATATTAAAACCTTGAATTTATTTATAATTATATATATAATTATATAAATTTATATATCGAAATAAATATATTTATAATTATTTAAAAATATTCATTAATATATTCACAAAGATATTTATTTATAATTATAATTATAAATCCTTTATCAATGATTAATATTTTAGCACTGATAAAATGTATCCTTTTCAATACTATTTGAATGCATTGATAAATACTCCATGATATTTTTTAATGTACTATAACAGAACATATTTCAGATGTGCCCCTCAAACTCTCATTGAATTCCACTACGGTCGACCCTCCCCCTTGACCTTCTATCAGATTAATCAAGAAACGAATCTAAGGTATGTTATTTTTTAACCTCGTATCTCATTTCTTGTTTGTTTAGAATCTATGTTTTCTGCTATTGCCAAATTTTCTTTATCCATTGCCCTCATGGTTTCCATGTTTATGATATCTACTCCTTATCATTTTGAGTCTTTTTTATTTAACCTTCCTAGATGAAATGGGATTATCCTCGTGATCTTTATTCTTTTTCATTCTTATTATCATGGTTTAATAGTTCTTCAATATTTTATAAAAAATTCTTAGGTTTCATTATTCTCAAAATAATCCCCCAATTTTCAAAAAAATATTAACTATTTACAGTTTTATAAATTGTACTTCTTCGACAACTTGATGTGCGATGCATTCCCATTGTTGCATGACAGCTTCCCCTAAAACACAAATAAATTCACCTTCAATTTTTTCGCAGTAGAAACAACTCAATAAAGTTTTAATTTTAATTGTTGGTAGTAAAACACATATTTTGTGATATTTGAGACAATAAATATCATCTTGGTAAATGTCTATATTTAATATGTATTGTCATCCCTCATATATAATTATAAATATACCCATTCCAAATGGAAAATATAAATAAAGTTGACATCATTATCTTCCATCTCATTTCATCTTCACAAAATCATTCATGTTGAATGGATTATAAAAGCCGCAAATTGTTTTGTAAATGAAGGAATGGACTTTAGTTATCATTATTATTTCTCATAATCAGTTTATATATATATAAACTCTATTTAGATTTGAAATAATATCCATTTTTCTATATTTTTATGATTACATAGAACAATTAATAATACTAATGCACTAATGACTCATTATTTAGTATTAAATAATTCATGATTATATTGGAATTGATATGTAAAAAATGAGATATGGTCCTTACAAAAGTTGATATATACACTGATGACGCTTAAATGACCCGAATAATTATTATGTATAAAAAAATCCACCATACGTGGGTCTTAGTAATGTTTAAAAATTTAAGGAATGATATTTAAGTAGGGTGTATCTATGGTTATATAAATTAATTAATCCTTACACATATCATAGTCTCTTTAGATATCACCCATGATTCATTTTTACTAACCTTATGACTTTTACATTTTTTATACTTGAAGCTCAGATAATTCATTCGATTAATTTATAAACACATCAAATCAATACCAAACCATCTAAAACTCGTAGTCTAACATAAAATATTCTTCCAATAATGGTGGAAATTATCAAAATAATTCCATACCAATTTGGGATAATTTCCATGCACGTTACATTATATAAAATAGAAGAAATATAATATTTCAATGTCCTTCACTCATTCAACACATTTAATCATTAATGAACATTAATCTATGAGATATTGATCTCTAATTTTAGTATCTAGCATAGAAAATGTCGCATCAATCATCTAACGTAATTGGTTTTCTAAAAAGTAGCCAACACTTCCACATTCAATTTATAATATAGAAAATTACTCCATTTCACGTCCAATGATTTCCAAATTCAATTACATTATTCTTTTAAACACATTTACATTCATTTAAACTCTTTAGAAATTTTAAAAAAAATTAACCCTTGGGAATTTGACAGATCTATTTAATTTATTATATTAAAAATTATCAATATATATGTAAGATTGTTCTTTGAAAAAACAACATATTTATAATATTCAGTAATTCTAACCATACCCTATAAAATTTAATTATTCATATTCAATCAGTTTAATATATTATATTCTGTTTCTATTATTAGGTATTATTAAAAAAAATATGTCTAAAAGTTATTGAGTTGATTAAGAAATCCATTTTATTAATATTGTTAATAAGATAATATATAATTATGCATGAATGAATAATTTTAAGGCCATGTATTTATTAATTAATGTTTATCAAAACGTGGTAAATGGGAATAAATGCGAGTAGAAATAGTTATTATTAATGTGTATACTAATCAATGTTAACATATCTTAATGAATGCAAAGAAAGAGCAGCGGTTGAATGATACTTTAAAACGGTGAAAGATCCCATATAATCTCATGTTCTAACTGCATTTTTGGACCATCAAATTAATCATACCTTACCTTTGTCTCCTCCTAGGTGACTATCTCGTAAATCCTCCCAATAAATTAATGTTACACATATAAAGTCAATGAATCACCACCTGATCCACCACATAATTAGTAAATAAATGAACAAACATCATGTTCTCCCACTTATTGGACTATAACCTCGAAATATAATAGAAACAATCATAGAATATATATCATTATTAATGTGAATATAACCAATTGAAATGTTATGTCCATGGACCGAAGGCCTTTTTATATTCATGGAACAGTTGAAGGATTTCTATATATGTTGATACAATAATGAATCTCTTTGCATGAGTGTGTATAGGATCATCTAGTTGATCTTTCTCAAAATAAAACTAATCAAGGAGCCCCTTTTATCCCTTTATAGGGATCAATATACTTCTACATATTTTTTCATATTTAGGAAAAAAAACTATGAAATGTTATACAATGCTTCACCAACTCCCTACCTATGAACATTTTTAATTAAGGAGACAAATTTCACCCTCATAAAAATCATGTTTCTAATAGTTATTATTTTATTTTATTTCGTGAAACTCATCACCCATATATTTTTTAAATGCACTTTGTTTTATTAAACTTCAATGATTAGTATTAATCACATACCGAGTACTAGTGATCCTTTTAATGAATTCATAGTATCACACCAAAAACTAGAGGAGTGATTTTTTATTAAATTCAATTAACTATTTCCTTTAATAAATTTTTAATTATTTTAAATAATAAAATGTTGGATTCTCCATATTAAAATTATCTTCAAATTTCACCTTTGATAATAACTATATTATGTGTCTTTATTTTTTTCTAATCAATTATTATTATACAAACCTAATATGATGGATATGAATCCAAAATGGTTTCATGCTAATGGAATGGAAAAAATAATATGTATATGGAGTTAAAGAGTTCATCTTATTTTGAATAGATCATTCATATAGAACGTCTCAAATCCTTTTTCAGTATTTATACTATTTTTATTCAAGATAAATTAGATCCCAAGAGTTGTAAGAACATTTTAGATATTAAAGAATAGAGTATAGCTATAAATAATATAATAAAAATGAGTGAAAATGGAACATACACGCCTATTAGGATGAGATTATGGTCTTGGATCATTTTGATATGAATACTAGCATAAATGTTGATGAATATTGTGTGGGAGAAATTAAAATGAGAATTAAAGATGACCTTAATTATTGTCAAAAGATGTTTTAGAAGATAAATAGTCATTCTAAGAAATCATTTCACACCTGTTCTACTAACCACAACATATTTTATACTATATTGATGTTATGTAATATGTAATATAGATGTTGATGGATTGACACCAGCAATACATAACTACAAAGTCTCATGAATGATTTTCTATCTTAAAAAAGATGAACTTCCATTCCGAATATATGATTCTAAACAAATTCAATGTTAAATGTTTATGATCTTTAAAAAATCATTTCTTCCCAAATAATTACATATTATTTCACAAAGGACATTGAATCACTTATAAAATTGACTAAGTGGAGCATGGATAGATACAAGAATGATGAATCATATCCTCTAGATGAGGTGTGATAATTTCCAATCATTCAATCGTTTTGACGACTACATAGATACCTAGAAACCATGAGATAATTAATATAGAATATTTATTCGACAATTAAAGTTGGGAAACTATCTCATCTAGAATAGTCTCTTTAATGAATTAAAATTTACTATTTGTATCATATTTTTTTGGAAATGATATGAGAAACTTCCATCTAATTTTATCTTAAGAGGGAATAAATCCTTCGATATATTGTATAGTATGAATAGTACATCGTCAGTAATGTTGGTAAATAATAATTTTCATTCATGGATAAGCATGAATCATAAATACATTATGTTGTATCCACATATATCTAGACATCAACAACATAGTAATGATACTTTTGTCTTTATGGATCTATTTATTGATGATCTAAAATTGATGTTGGATAAATGTGTTATAATGTATCATTCTCATTTACATGAATAATTCATATTAAAGTCCATTTTGTACAAGATGATAAATGACTTACAATACTATGGAAATTTATTATCTAATAGTATTAAAGGAATCATTGGGTGTCCCATTTTTGAAGAACGAACAGACAAAGTTTTGTTGAATCATTCCACAAAGTCATTATTTTTTGGGCAAAAAGAATTTTTTACATCACCTATAGAAATACCATTCTCCAAGAACAAATTTGATTGGAATGAAAAACAAGGTTCAAAATTATATCAAATGAAAAGGGATCAAATGTTTGATAGAGTAAAATATTTTGACACTATTTTTAGTGAACCATTTTTAGATTGCACACAAACTGGGTTAGAAATGGGATGATTTTTTTGAATTACCTCATTATAAATTTCTTTTAGGTAATAAAATTTATTTATGTCATAATTATAGGGCAAATATATTTGATAGTTTTATATAATGTTTCTAAAAGTTTATAGACAAAATAAGGAATCAAGGGTAGGTTAGAGATGACTAACATATGGATATGTGATGAGTTGGATCCAGGGAAGGGTTAAGGGGATACTTTTCTTCCATTATATTCTTACACTATATCCAAACATGAAGAATTTAAAATTTTCATTTTACTTAATTGTGTAAATGTTATTGGTGGGAATTGAAAATGTATTACTAATTTCAGGTAAATGACTTATTGGAAGTAACAGAGATCAAAATCACATGATTGTAAGGTTCTGAGGCAAGAATTGATTCCCTATGATTTAAGCTGCATTCTATCTAAAAATTTATCTAGTGAAACATTACATTTTACATAATATTAAAGGCGTTGATCCATACATTGAATTAGAAAATTAGATTCATAGATACTTGAGTCCACAATGGGATGAATGACATATATCAAAAATAATGAATCAATATATTATCGGATGGTTTAAAGATGATTTTTATAAAGAGATAAATTGAAATTTGAATTCATTTTCTGAACGTCATCGATGGCTAGTTAGGGGTCCAAATTTAAATTTTATATCTCACACTGGTTTTATAATAAATGGTTATATAATCATTAAAAAATAACAAAATCATTATAGTATAATGCAAAATATTGGAGTTATGCTAGTGGCGGAATGGATTCATATGTCAGGTTCCAAAGATAGATATTTATTTTTGGAAAATATGTCATATCTAAAAAAATCGAAAAAATATATACGTTTCATTATACAAAAATTCATGTTCCTTTTTTCCACTAAAGATGTGTAGAAAATATGTATGCATTGAATTTTGGTGAAATACTCGTTAAGAAGGTGAAATTCAGTTTTTAAGGGGATAAGGATGAGGTACTCATTATGGAAGCAAATGAAGTTGAAGTATTTTATGTCTCATATCCAATAAACAAGAATTGATCATTTTTACTAATAGATACTAAAAAGATGTCCTATTAGAAGAAGGTTCAATAGAGGAAGACCCTTTCATTGGGAGATAACAATTAGGTCATTGTGGTCTCGATGTATTCAATTTCATATACACTATAGTAGACTATACTGATGAGATTTTGGAATCATGATAGTGGAGCCAAATACATGAAAAAATAAAAAAATTAGTGTTAAATTATCAAGGTAGATATTTTTAATAGAGTATGTTTTCCACATAATATTATTTTTTCTAAATTGTATAAAAATATTTAAATTATATGTTTGACTGCTCATGTATACAATTCCATCAGTAAATTATGATCTGAGGGAAGAACATGAGGTTGATGTTAAAACTGCTGACTTATTAGGGGATCATCCCCATATTGATGAATAAAAAATTGATGTGGCATCATAATGTTGACTAAATCTATGATGTAAATAAGTACTGGTATAAAATTTGAGTTTGGATGGAATCAATGTGGCCAACATGTTGAACCAGTAACAAGTCAATGTTCATTTGTTATGTTCAGTACACAATGAGGATGAATATTCAATTTTATATTGAGTTGTAGATCTATGGCTAGCCTATAATAAAAAAAACCCTTTAGGTAGATACAATGTAAAGGTTGTGATTACCTTTCTCTAGTTTAGTAGGAAATTATATAAAGATATCTTGATTTAATTTTCATTGTTCCTTATAGAGGTAGTTTATTTTAGACTATTTCTCAATTATATATGTCTTAATAGCCATTGGAAAATACAATATAAGATTCCAAACACTTCTTACCATGTATAATTATAGTTATATAGTGGGGAATGTAATTTCCTATCCACCAAAAACTCCTACATGGACAATAATAAATGGAAACAAGGAATGATTTCATTAGTAATGATAATAAAAAATTCATATTTGGTGCATTTTAGTAAATAATATGTTATTTTAAATTATTTATTTTATCTAATTTTTTTAATTATTCTTAATTAATGAAATTACAAAGGAGTACTAAAAATTAAATAATGATCATAAAAACCAATGTATCCCTCTCACAATATAAGGATAGGGTATGCTTCACTAGATATTTAATTGGATTGTATTTTAAATCAATAATAAAAGTATTATGTGATATGAAACAAAATATGTCCCTTTGTTTATATAAATATTGATTAATAAAAATATGATTTCACTTCCATACCATGTCAATATCAATGGATGTAGGAATTCACAAATAAAGTGGGTAAAGTAGTTGATGATAACCGACAATCATTATGGGAAAGATATATATGTAAGATGGAATAGTAATTCTTTCTACTTTAAAAAATTATTAATTAAAAATATCCATTTATTTTAATATTTTTTAATTTTTTTAGACTTAAGAATCAAAAGAGACCATAATAAGAGAAAAAATACATTTAGTTGACATGATGTGGCTGAACCAATATAGTGGAATAAGAGGTATAGTATTTATAGTGTCTCCTCAGACATATTTTGAGAAGAAAAAACCACATGATTATAAATATAATATTATTAATGGATTTTAGACACAATTAGATTCTTTACAAAATTTTATTTTATGGTCTTGTTTGGTAGACCAATATATGAAAATTGATTAAATCAAACTAGTGGGAGAAAAAAATAAATAAATGGAAAACCAAATGACCCTTCTAGGTTTGAGCCTAGTCATTCCCCTCAACCACATTCCATAACCACTGTAATCATTTTTTTTTTACAGATTGTCTTATATGTGAATAAAAAACATCTAATAACATAATATTAAAATTTTATAAGGTGATTTTTCTATATTGGTTTCATATATCAACAACACGCACATCTTAACTGTGATTGTTATGTTGTTTATTATCTGGAGTGACAAGCACTATAGGAAAACTGAATATTTTTGAAGAGATCCCATTGAAAAAGGTATTTTGTGATGGGGCTCTGTCACAAAATCCCTGGTTGCCGAAAACGGTGTCGCAAATAGGTGTTTTGGCAGCGGTCCCGTCGCAAAAAAAGTATTTGCGATGGTATTTTTCCCCAGTTGCAAATGAGTTTTAGTTTATATATAAACAAGGTATATGCGACGGGCCGTCGTAGATATATTAGTTGTGACGGGTGAGAATCCCATCGCAAATGCGAAATTTAAAAAATACTTGCGACGAAGGTATTTCTGACGGACCGTCTCAAAAAGGTTTTCCCGATGGGTATTCGTCCCGTCGCAAAAGGTATAGTAAAAAAATATTTCAGACAGGAAATCCCGTCGCAAATTTTCCCGTCGCAAATTTTAAAAAATAAAAAATAAATAAAATAATTAATAAAAATCGTATATTATTATAAACAAAAATAATATTAATAATATAAAAAAATTATATGATTATAATATAAATTAAAAAATATATAAAATATAATTATGAAATATTACTATAAAATAATAATAATATGAATATAAATAATATAATATAATATAATAATACTAATATTAATAATATAAAATATTAATATAATATTATTATTAAACTGTCTATATAATAACATTATTGATATTAATAATATAAATAAAATATATTATTATAATATTAATAATAAAAAATATATATAATATAATTATGAAATATTAATATCAAAAAATAATAATAATATGAATATAAATAATATAATGTTATATATTATGAAATATTAATATGAAAAAATAATAATAATAGTACTAATATTATTAATATATAAAATTAATATAATAATAATATTATTAAAATAAACATACATATTTATGAAAAAATAATATTAATATTATTAATATTAATAATTTTATAAAATTATAAACTTCTAAATATTAACAATAAAATATTAAAAGTAGTATTTCTAAAATAAGAAGACATTGAAAATAATACTAATATGTAATATAAAATTAAAAAAATAAAAACAAATTAAATCACGTAATTTTCATACCAATATGAAAGAGGAATTGTAAATAGTTAATATGACAATAAACTACGAACTAAAATGTTTATTACATCTAAAAAAATCACTGCAGGGTGGATAATCTAGAGGACCTGGAGGACCTAGAGGAGGTGGTGGAGAAAACTCTATCCCTAAACTATGAGTGAGAGGACACATATACTCTATATACTCCTGATGTTTCTCCTCATATCGACGTCTCTCCTCATCCTGATGCTGACACATCTGCTCCTCCCATCGACACATATCCTCATCATGATGCTGACGCATCTGCTCCTTCCCTTGACACAAATCCTCTATAAGCTGACTCTGAGCACGCAGTTGCTCTTGATACTGTGCGGCAGAAGATGGTGTCTCTCCACGAGCTCCTCTCGAGCTAGACGCCGACATCGCAGCAGCACCATAATAAGCTGTAAGAGTCAAATGAGAGCTAATACCAACTACTCGGTCCTTTTCAAAGCCATATTGGGTCACCTGCATCCATGCCGTTTGATCAAAATGGTGGGCACTAGTCTGATAACCCGTCTCGTCTTGACTCTCAGCATGTGTTTGAGATGTCTCGGCATCATATGACTCCTTATTTTTCAATTAGAAATTAAAATAATGAAAAGATTACATGCATTTAATTTGTAACTGAAAAGAAAATAATACTTACCACAATCTGATGTTGGCGGTCATCTCTAATCTCTCCAGTAGCAGGGTCAGTGTACATCCTATGATAAACGCCATACGCCGAAATATAGGGCTGCTCAGATTCCTATATGAATATAAAATAAAATGTTTATATTTAATGTTGTATAAAATACTATAAAAAATTACTTTCTATACGTTCTCTATGCACACTGAATGTATGTCTACTGGCTCGATGTGTCACCTCTTGTCTCCCCCGATTCTGTGGAACCAATGCAGATCTCCTCTAAAACCCACCACCCAACCAATGTGTACATAATCCATCCCAAACGTGAGATGAAATGTACATTGGTCGGTGGGCTCTACAGGACTCATCAAATTCTGTCACTTCTACTTTCTTCACAGCCGTCTTTCTCAAATTATTAAAAAACTGACGGAAACAGTCACACATAGACACCACCCATGCCGCGTGGATAGTGGCATGCATTCTCTCGTCAATGGGATTCCATAAACCCTAATTTAATGTTATTAATGAAATAAATTTCAAAATAAATAATACTTAATTACGTACCATCCAATGATCAAACATGGCGGCCTGCACATCAGTGAGAATCTGATCCCATGTGAGCCAGGGCTGAGAAAAATAATTGCGCAAGGTAGCGCTCCCCTGTCCAATAGTTATATGCGTAAAACTGTGGAAAACGAAAAAATAATCAAACAATTAGAATATTAATAAATTATAATTAACGATAACTAAAATACACAAGTTATTATACCACCACATGTGTGCATCGAATCCAAGAGGTGGACATCGCTCCGGGATAGGATCTGGAATCATCAGTCTAGCAAGACCATGCCCCCCCCCCCCCCCCCCCGAGTGCTCCCTGTAGTGTCAATAGCCTGAGGTTCAGATGACTCAAAAACCACATCATCCATAGGTAGATCAGTGTCCAGCAACTGAAGATACGTTTCTGAGTCCATCTGAAACATGAAATGATTGTTATTAGCAAATAGTTGAAAATAACTATTATGTATAGATATATATTTGTTATGATTCTAACCATCGTTTTACTGTGTCAATGTTCATCTTAATCATCATCATCATAGTTTTCAATGTCAATGTCTCCATCTTCCTCATCAACATCATCAATTTCCATATTAGTTTTACTTTCATCATCTCTTTTCATTTCGTGTTCAGTTATAACATCATTGACAACATCGTCACCATCGACCCTTAACTGTGGGGTTTCATCCTTGATATTCATGTCTCTTTGTGAAAAAGATGTGTTTTGAGGAGTGTCCTGAAAATTTTCATTTCCTTTCACTTTAGTGGAACCACATTCAGTTTGAGTAAACTGATTTTCTCAAGATTTAACTTTTATTATATTCCACCAATCATCCCACTCTTTTGCAGTAGCACAGTATTTTGCATAATAAATTTGATGTGCCTAATGAGCCAATAAAAATGGTTCATTTACTACAACAAGACTTTTATGTTTAATATCAGAAATTCCATGAGTCGTATGAATACACAAGCCTCTCTCAGTATCCAGCCATCGACATTTAAACATTGTTACATAATTCTGTGCCAAATATAATAGTTCAATAATTTCTTCAAGCATTCCGTAAAAGTCAACTTCAATATCTCTAGGATGTGATCCATTCAAACAAACACCACTATTCATTATTTTCTTTGATTCCCAATATACACGTGTATGAATGCGATAACCATTCACCACATATACATTATAATATTTAACCATTTTTGATGGTGGGCTACTCAATATACGCAATTGGCAATCAATCTTATCAGTATTTACAGATACCTGAAAATTTGTAAAACAATTATCCCTATTACAAGTAATAAATTGATTTTATATGTAAAACAAAAAAAGAATGTATGTTACCAGTTTTTAAAACAAGTATGCAAATTTTTTTTACCGATGTTCTTTTAATCCAGCTGCTGTAATTTGTGGAAATTGTTTCTTGATATTCATATAACCTAAAAATATAATATGATTAATTTACAGTAACTAAATCTATAGAATAAGGGATAAGATAACTCACTTTAAAATTTGTGACATTTCTTCACAGTTTAGTAGAACATATGTATGAGCTATATGATGTTCATCATCTGAAAGACATCTATCATGACCTCCACCAAAGCCAAGTTCGGGCTGATTGACAACTAATAATTGATTGTTCATATCATCATCAAAATTCCCTTCATTCCATCCCATTCAGTTAAATTTTGAGGGATATTCAGATTCGAAATAATGAGAGTAGAATAAAGAAATTTCTTCTTGCAAATAAGCTTCAGTAATTGAGCCTTCAACTGATGCTTTGTTACAGACTTTTTTCTTCAATTTCTGCATGCACCTCTCAAATGGGTACATCCATCGAAACTGAACCAGACCTCCACATTTTGCTTCATGTGGAAAATGTAATATCAAATGTTCCATCGAGTCAAAGAAATCTGGCGGAAAGATTTTTTCCAATTTGTATATAATTACAACAACAGCTTCTTCTAGTTTTCTTAGTGTATCGTAGTTTGTTGTCGCCACACACATGCCTCAGAAAAAATATGATATATCTCTTATAAAATCCCAATTAATATAATTCAAAAAACCTCTTAATACAATAGGAATAAGTCTTTAGATTATAACATGACATTCATGACTTTTTAATCCGGTAATATGACCATTTTTGACACATATTCCCAAGTTGGATGAATAGCCATCTGGAAGTCTCAAATCGACAATCCACTGACAAAGTAATAAGAGACTCTCTTTGGTCAGTGTATAAGATTCTTTTGGCTTCATTAATCTCTGTGATCTGACATTTTCAAACAATTCAAGTTCTAGTTGCCTGCAAATTTGGGCAAGATCTAATCGAGCCTTGACATTATCTTTGGTTTTACCTCGTGTATCCAAACCTTTATGAAGTAAATTATCAAAATAGTTCTTCTAAATATGCATGACATCCATCAAGTGTCAGACCAATAAATTAGACCAATATGGAAGATTCCAAAAAATTCTCCATTTTGTCCAATTGTGTTCTTTAACAAAACCATGAAGTTTCTTTTGGTTTATTTTTTGGTTCAAAAGTGATGGAAGGTAATGAAAATATAAATGATTGTAACACTGTACCTGAGATCAATTTTGGAGGTTCATCTCTTTCAATTTTGTCTTTTCTGAAATGAGATTTATTCCTCTGAAAAGGATGATCAATTGGATGAAATCTGTGATGACAATCAAAATAGTAGGTTTTTTTCCATTCACGAGCATAAATGCTTTGTTGTCTCCCATACAGTAAGGACATGATTTTGGACCATGTTTACTCCAGCCAGATAACATACCATATGCCGGGAAGTCACTAATTTTCCACATCAAAGCTGCTTTCATTACAAAATTCTATTTCACAGCAGCATCATACGTTCCAACACCATGACTCCAAAATAAATCTGACTCATTAATCAATGGATTCAAATAAACGACAATATTATTTTTCGGATGTCCTGGGATTAATAATGTCAAAAAGGTATAAGGATCATTCATCAACATCCAAGGAGGAAAATTGTACAGAATTATAAAGACAGGCTAACAGGAATACTGAACACCAAAAGATCCAAATGGACAAAAACAGTTATTATAATGACCCAATCACACATTCCGGTATTCAAAAGAAAAAGATGGATGCACTTTATCAAAATGTTTCCATGAATCACCATCAGATGGATGAATCAAGCTTTTACCATTTGAAATATTGGTTTTGTTCCATGACATCATTGTCGCTGTGTTCTGAGACATAAATAAACGCTGCAACCTGGGTGTAAGTGGGAAATATCTCAACTGTTTTACAGGAATCAATCCCGACATCCGTGATTGAGCTTATTTATACCTCGATTGTCCACATGTAGTACAATTATCCAATGACTCATTTTCACTAGAATATAAGATTCAATCCTTTGAATATACATGGATATTCTGATAACTAAGGGCCAGATTTCGAACGAGTCTCTTGATCTCATAATAATTAGCAGGCAGCACATTTCCTTCAGGTAACAGTGCTTTAACAAAAGAAAATATCTGATGAGACCCGTTATTTGACATTCCATTATCTGATTTAATAGACATAAATTTTTTAAATGCTTCTAATTTGGTTATCTTACAACCCGGATATAATGCATCCTCAACAGACCTGAACAACTTAGCAAATTAATATGTTGCCAACTCGGGAGGTAAATCAACATCATCAACGGATGACCCTGCAACGTCATCTACTAAATTCTGAAACCGTGATGGATCCGAATTCAAATTATATTTATCTTCTCTGGAACTACGTTCACCGTGTTGATACCAAAAAATATAATCTGATTGATAACCATAACGAAAGAGATGTTTCCCAACAATGTCAAATGTCTCAAACGTTCTCAGAGCACATTATTTTTAAAATGACTCTTAAATATACCTTCTGAAACAAATTCCAGTTTTGATGATGCAAATGATAAGAAAGCTTCAACACAATCAACATATAAAAGATTTAAACTAGAACCGTTTGGATTTCTGCGCTGATTTATCCAAGCACAATCATATAATACTGATTGATGTCGATTTCCTTGTTCCATATTAATATATATGTTTCTAAAAATTTTAAAACCATTGCTGTTGTTAAATAATTCAATATAAAAAAAACAATATCCTAAAGAAAGAAGATACATAATTACAGTTATTTATTAGTAATTACCAATAATTATAGGCGACACAGCTTGTTTGTAACCATCCCCACTAAAAATTATTAATTTAGAAATACTTAGCAATACTTTGAAAAATGAAATATTCTTGAATAATGAAATAAAATTTTGTAATCATCATTGTGGAGATTATATTACTAATTATTCTGATTTTTCCGATGGATCATCTCTTTTCATCTTTCTCCCGACTAAAATAAGTATGAAAAACTTTTTTCTGACATACTTTAGAGAACATTTTTCAAACTGATTTTAGTGGGAGAAAGTAGAAAAGATGTGAGACATTGAACAAAAGGTAGCCGTCAATCTGCTGGAAATTGTTCCAATTTATATCCATGTAGTTGAATTTATTTGATTTTTGATTAATCATTAGTAATTGTTATAAATTATTACAAATCTCAATATTTCCAACAGATTTTTCTCTATTCTTAATATGTTCAAATCTTAAAGAGTCGTTAATTTTCAGGTCATGCCCAATAAAACGTTTGTGTCAACTTTGTCTAATTTAAACTCTATAATTGTCCTTACATGGCTGATCATCTCGCAAGTGGTGTTGCAATAGGAGGACACAAGTAATGAGAAAGACATGACTTGGGTTGTCCTATTGCAACGCTACATGCAAGGTGATCAACCAAGAATGAATAATTATAGAGTTTACATTGGACACGGTTGACACAAACTTTTTATTGGGCATGACCCGAAAATTGGTGACCCTTTTAGATTTTAACTGTTATGAATAAAGAAAAACTTGTTGAAAATATTGATAATTGTAATATTTTATAAATTTTTTATAAATTTAATAATATTAATATTTTTTATAAATATTAAACAAACAATAATGAAATAATTATATTATTAGTATTATTTTACTATTAATATTAGAGTAATATAATATTTTATATTATGTTACTATATATGTTACTATTTATGTTACTAATAATGTTACTAATTAGAAATGCGATGATAAGAATATAGGTCGAGTGGTTAATCAATCAATGAGTAGAAAAACAAACGTAATTGACCGCTCATCTACCTCAAATTTCATTTCATTTGTGTGTTGAGGTTGACAGGAAACCTCTACCTCCACAAGTAATATTTGCTTTTAATGTCAAATTTATAAACCTCCTCACCTCTATATTGGCGAGAAGGTTGATATTTTGACAGTAAAACCAGATATTACATGTGGAGGCAGAAGATTCCTGTGAAGTCTCAACACACAAATGAAAAGAAAATTGAGGTGGATGTGCGGTCAATCATGCTTGGTAATTTTCCTAATTGTTTCCTAATTATGTAATTGTTTCCTAATTATGTAATGGTTTCCTAATTATGTAATTTCTTCCTAATTATGTAATTGTTTCCTAATTATGTAATTTTTTCATAATAATGTAATTGTTTCTTAATTATGTAATTGTTTCCTAATTATGTAATTGTTTCCTAATTATGTAATTGTTTCCTAATTATGTAATTGTTTCCTAATTATGTAATTGTTTCCTAATTATGTAATTGTTTCCTAATTATGTAATTGTTTCTTAATTATGTAATTTTTTACTAATTATGTAATTGTTTCCTAATTATGTAATTTTTTCCTAATTAAATCTAATTATTTCCTAATTAAATCTAATTGTTTCATAATTATTATAATTTTTTCCTAATTATTATAATTTTTTCATAATAATTATAATTCTTTCCTAATTATTATAATTTATTTTTAATTATTATAATTGTTTCCTAATTAAATCTTATTGTTTCCTAATTAAATCTAATTTTTTAAATTAAATATAATTGTTTCCGAATTAAATCTAATTGTTTCATAATTAAATATAATTATTTCCTAATTAAATCTAATTGTTTCCACATTAAATCTTATTGTTTCCTAATTATTATAATTGTTTCCCAATTATTATAATTATTTCTTAATTATTATAAATGTTTCCAAATTGTTATAATTGTTTCCTAATTAAATCCAATTGTTTCCTAATTAAATCTATTTGTTTCCTAATAAAATATAATTTTTTTCTAATTATATATAACTGTTTCCTAATCAAATATAATTTTTTATTAATTATTATAATTGTTTCCTAATTATTATAATTGTTTCATAATTATTATAATTTTTTCCTAATTATTATAATTTTTTCCTAGTTATTATAATTGTTTCCAAATTTTTATAATTCTTTCCTAATTAAATATAATTGTTTCCTAATTAAATCTAATTGTTTCCTAATTAATTCGAATTGTTTTCTAATGAAATCTAATTGTTTCATAATTAAATCAATTTTTTTCCTAATTAAATCTAATTGTTTCCTAATTAAATCTAATTATTTCCTAATTAAATCTAAATATTTTATAATAAAATATAATTGTTTCCTAATTATTTTAATTGTTTCCTAATTTTTTCTAATCAATTAAATCTAATTATTTCTTAATTATTTGATATTTATTTTAATTAAATCTAATTAAATCTAATTATTTCTTAATTATTTGATAAATATATATTTATTTCTAATTATTACCAAATCATCTCCTGGGAGTGTCGAACTAAGAGTGCAGCAAGACCCATTGTCATGTACCAGGTTACCCCGAGTCACACTCGAAAATCCCTGTTAGAGTTTTCATACCTAAGTACATTTGTGCCAGAGCCGCCTCTACTTGTTCGTATCCAGACAAGGATTATCTGGTATAACCACATAAACTAATTATAATTTATTGCTAAACATTATATTAAAAAAAATAACAATTAAAAATAAAAGTGAAAATTAAAAATAATTTAACAATTAAAAAATAAATAAATACCTTTGAAGTAATTTGCATCTTCTAACTCCTTCCTTCCTCTTCTCGAAAGAAAAAATAAAAAAAAAATCTACTCAAAACTGAAAATTAGGGAGAGAAAAGAATAGAGATCTGAATGTTATGGAAAAAATGGATGTGGTGTATATATAGGATAGATTATCTGCGACGGTCGTATTTAAGACGGTATCCCGTCGCAATACCTAGTATTTGCGATGGGATACCGTCGCAAATGCCTTTGCTGTATTAAATCCGGGGGGCGGGTAAAAGGACTTTTGCGATGGGCCTGTCGCAAGTAGCCACCATTAGTGACAAGAAGATATCCCCGTCGCAAATTTCTATTTATTGCCGCCGGTATTGGCGATGAGTCCCGTCGCAAATACCGTCGCCCACATTAATTACGGGCTTCGGAAAAAAGGGTTGTTGCAATGAGCCCGTCGCAAATGACACACCATTAGCGACATGCGGATATCCCCGTTGCAAATTACTATTTACCGCCGCCGGTATTTGTGACGGGCAGATATCACCGTTGCAAATTCCTATTAACTGCTGCCGGTATTTGTGACGGGTCCCAACGCAAATACCACCCGTTGGATTGTTTTTTGCGACGGGTGAATAGACTCATCGCAAAAAAGTATTTACCACCGCCGGGTAGCTGCGACAGGATGAAGGTGACCATCACAAATAGGCTTTACAGCAGATGGTATTGGCGATGGGGCCCATCGCAAATAACACCTGGGGAATATTTTTTTGCGACGGGGAAATTTCCCCATCGCAAATACTAGTTACCACCGCCGGGTACATGCGACGGGTAGCCTTCTACCCGTCGCAAATAGGCTTCCCGTGTTTTGGTGTGCAAACCGCGCCATTGCAATTGCAACGGGACCTGTATTTCCATCGCAAATAACTGACCATTTGCAACGGGAATATATTCCCGTCGCAAATACTCTTTTCATCAGAGTTTTTGGGACGAGAATAAGTCCCGTCGCAAATACCCCGTCGCAATAATCGTTTTTTCCCATAGTGAAGCTAGAAAAAAGAACATCCAAAATAATGTATAATTGTGTGGATTGATGTATCTCAATAGAAAAGTATTTATTTTCCTATTACACTTAGTGATCGAATTATTAAAGTAGTCAATGATGCTATTGGAACTTTAATAGCATGGACATATAAAGATACATGAGGTATTCCATTAAAAAAATCCAAAAAAAAAATTATAAAAAAGATCTGATGTTAGGTATGTTATTAAATAATGTTAAAACAATGGATAAATGGATGATCTAATAAATGAAATTTAGATAATCAACCAATAAAAAACCTTCCAAGAGTACCTTCTTCATACCATTTCCACTACAACATGTATAAAAATTAAAACATAAGGAAGAAACCACATTCAATTACTGATAAATGTAATACATTTTACATGAAAAATAAATATTTAGGACATTCCCTATTAACATGGTTGGTATCCAGAGTATAAATGAGATTCTGAAATTTGAAAGACAAGGATAATCAATTTTAAATAAATAGAGAAGTAAAATTTTCATAATATATATATCAAATAAATTATATAATATATTCAATAATGTTTATAAATATTATTTTTTTATTTAGGATATTATTTTACAATTATAAAAAGGCAAATGCATGCATAAAAACATTTGGATTCATTAATTGGTGTATCATTTTTATGAAAACAATTTCTATGAATTTAATTTTTTTTAATAAATAAATATACTCTGGAAGATTATTTTGAGATGAAAATAATAGATGACAGACTCTTTTTTATTCCTAAAATATAGGGGTAAAACTCTAAAATATAATAATATAAAATAAATTTTTATTTGTTTAATGAGATATTTGTATTTGTTGTTTTAAAAGTACTAGAGGCTTATCTCAATAAACCTACTTACCCTAAATATTTATTTATTTTTGGATCCAATGCATGTATATACAACAAATCGACTACTTGTTATGTATATTATGAATTTTTAATCCACTAATTTCAATATTTTATAGATAATTTTCGAATTATATGTTTCACTCTGTGCTTCAATAAGAATTTTTCTATGATAGTGTGATCACTAAGTATTGGCCAAATTATGTTATGTAGTCTGTGACCTAGTATAAAAACCCCAAGGATTAATTCAAATGAAAAAATATATGTGTATATATATAAATATTTAACTATCAAACCACATTTCAAAAAAATTAAAATATTTTGTACAGAGTTTTTATAGTTTCTGAAGCATGATAATAGAAATGACAGTGGTTATTATGTTTACATATTTATGGATGATATCTTAAAGCATGGAAATACTATAATCTAGAGACATGTAGTTTATTACGTTAATTACAGTTTAATTAAAAATATTTTGTAATAAATTGTTTGTCTAAATTTTCTTACTATTACCAAAATATCATAAAACCTTTACACTAAAAAGATAAAGTAAATTTTTTTAGAGATGACTGTGCAGTGTACATAGGGTTATAATTATTACCTAAATCTAGTTAAGATGATTAACATATATGTTTGTGAATTGGTATGGTCTTTTCCTTTGAAATATATTTGGGGTGTGATGTATTAGAATCTAAATTATTATATATTATTTTTTATATTTTTCACAAGTAGATGTCTAATAGAGTAAATAAATTAGTTCAAAATTTAATGAGTAGAATATATTGTGTAAAAATATATATAGACATCATGAAGAGGTAGATTCCTTCCACTTATTTAGTTAATGATTGCATCATTTTATCTAATGTTTTATTTAACTTTCATATCATTATATCTATCTTTTTTTTAATTTTTACGTTGGTTCAAAATACATAGCACATGCTCAAAACATTGAAAATGAGATATGTTTTTTTTCAAACATTATTAAATTGATATATAATCCATTTGTGATGTGTATAAATTTAGCCAACATCAACAGAATGCCTAATGTGGATTTTATGACTTGGTGTATGTGTTTTCAATATAAAAGATCAAGTTTAGTTTTAAACAGACCACAAATTGTCAAAACTAGAAAACACACATGGGTAGATTTCAAACATTAGGAAAATAATCCACAATCCATTTTTATGATATAGGAATTGAACACAGATCAATTTGACACCTAATGTGGTTGGTATGGCATGAACTATGTTTTTAACTACAAAAGTGACATTTTTGGTTAAAAAATCCATCAAATTGTCAAAACCGAACAAATGCTCTCAGATTTTACACATATATCATGAATATGAGATATCCTCGTACATATTTAGTTGATTTTATAATCATTATATATATATTTGGATTGAATTTACATAACTTTTTTATCCGATACTTATTTTGATAATTTTCAAAATGGTCACAAATAAGTGTATTCTTCAACAAGAAATATTAACTCATATAATATGATCTTGCACTCAATAATGCTAGTGCACCCATGATGATGCAATTTAATTTTTATTTTGAAATGAATTTAACATTTATATTTATTAAAGGGAAATATTTTTATATAACCTAGATTGTGGAATGCATTGTAGGATAAAAAGATACAGTGAAATCAACCATAACTCAACTCGGTACACGGTGTAACTTGTATCACTCAAATTGTGAGGTTTTTTTCAAAATTATAATTTATAAAGTTATTGATTCATATTTATTTTTAATTTACTAGTTTATAGTATTACTAACATATAAAATATTTTCTTACAAGTGTGGATTATTTTCCTCTAGTCTAAGTGGTTTGTCAAAATATTCTCATTCTCAAGAGAGATTATACAATGAGGTGACAAATGAGATAATGGTAACATCGACATGGGTCAATATTATACATATACATCATGAATAGGAGAATTATAACTATATATTGAATTAAATTTATGATCATTTTATGTACTAATTCTAATTTAACATCCTTATAATTTTTATCTAATAATTATATTGTTTATTTAAATATATTTTATGATGTAATATTTTTCTTTCAATTATATTCAACAAGACAGAAAAAGGAAAACATATTCCTCTATATTGAAGAAGAAACCCCAAGCTTTCTAATATGTGACATGCTTCTAGAATAATGATGTCCCATATTCCCTAAAAATGTAATATATTTTCTTGTTTCTATATTATAATACATATTTTAATGAAAAACACAAAATACCTACTCCAAAAGATGCACTTAAATAGTATACATAGTGTTCCCTATCTGACTTGAACATCATTCCTCTAGTATATAATTTAAATTGTAGTAAAAAACACATATCAAATACTCAAAATTGAGGAAACACATTCAAAGAGTTTTGATACTTTAGGATAATTATACATATTATATTTTTGATGTGTCGGAATCATAGTCACCTTAATATATCACATAGTGTGACAGGTATGTCTCCTATTGTGTCTTTTTATTTAAATTTAACCTTAATTTTAGGGAAAAAGAAAATTGTTTTACTCAAAATTGATAAAACACATTCCAATTGTTTTTATGTGTACAACAAATGATTTATAAGTAATTTTTTATTTTTAGGAATTAGTTATGGCTTAATTTTATTCATGATGTGCTTTTTATGACTGAATATTAATGTTATTAAAATAAAATATAAAATTTATTTAAGAAAATGAATCTCATAATTAATACGGAGGAAAATTCTCGAATTGTCTGGATAATTTATGAAATATATTCATAAGTCATTTCAGATGTGTATGAATCAATCTCAAAGAAAATATATGCATGATGTTTCTGGTAAGACTCAATGGGAATGTTTTTAGTTTAAAAGGTATTTAAGTGAGAAACACAACTGACAAACTAAAAATTAATTTTTTTTCTATTAGTTTATAATAATGATTCACATGTAATTTTTTTATGTTTATGAATTAGTTGCACCTCAATATGATCAATGGAATAACATGTTTGACTGCAATTTTTTAATTTTATTTAAAATTTAGTTTAGACTTCATAATAAAGACAAGTGGGAATTGAAAATCAAGGAAATGGGATAGTACAATTTTTATACATTTATATGATGATCATTACGTCATTTATTATGTGTAGGAATTATCCACACATTAATCTAATAAAAATTATTCCTTGTATGAATCCATGTGACATTTATAATTTTAAAATTTACAATTTATTTAAAAACATGTGTCCCTTACTAAAACCACTTAAAACTCCCTCATATTGTATTTATAATTTATAAAAATGATTCATAAGTCATTTTTGAAATTTAGTAATCAAAATCTCATTAATCTGACACACAGTGCAATCAATATTACTCAATGTGTGTGTTTCAATTTTAATGACACTTTTAATAAAAAAAATTATATACTCAAAACTATGAAAATCCTTTGGGACGAGTTTTTGAAATTCTAAAACTGATCTATATGTTCTTTTTTGACATGTAGGAATCATCCTCAGCATAATTCGATACTTTTTCTGGCTAGTATGACTCAATGTGTGTCGTTTAATTTGAAATTTTCATTAATTTTAGTAAAAAATACTAGTTATATAAAAAACCATTAAATAAAAATAAAATTGTTTTCATAATTTTGGAAAATATTTGTAAGTAATTTTTTACATTTAATATTCCACTTCCCCATAGTCTTATACACAATGTTCCATGTAAGACTCAATGTTTCAATTATCAGTTTTAAATTGACATTTTAATTCAAAAAGTGCATCACTAATTTAAAACCAATAAAACACACTTATATTGTATTTATAATTTATGAGAACGATTTATAATTCATTTTATCATGTAGGAATCAGTATCACATCAATTTGTCACTAGATGTGATCGGTATGAATCAAAGTGTATGTTTTCTGTTTAAAATGTCATTTTCTTAAAAAAAACATGTGGCAAAATCAAAACAAATAGATATTTTTTAATTTATTTGATACTCTAAGAAAACAATCCAAGTGTCATTTTTGATGTATTGGAATCAGCCGCACCACAAACTGATGAACGATGTGACCATTATGATTCCATTTGTGTCTTGTTATTTGATAATGACTATAATATGAGTAAAATAAAAGTTTCATAATAGAAACTAGTAATAAAAATTTATATTCATTTGATAGTTTATGAAAATATTTCATCTTTCATTTATTATGTGTATAATTCATCCAATCATTAATCTAATATATTGTTTGTCAAATATGAACCAAAGTGTCTATTATTAGTTTAAAATTAATAATTTTAGAAAAAAACATCTCTTACTATGTTCCTTCCGATTAACAAATTTTATTTTAGTCTAGGAAATGAAAATTTTAGAACATGATTATGTTGGTCTAAAATAGCGGTAAATGAGTTCATACACCAAAATTAAACTAACACATGTAACTGAGAGAGATCCCTAACATGAAAATAAAAAAGGAATGTTCCTTATTTGTTGCTAAAGAAGCTATAAAGTAGGCAAACGTATTCCCATCATTCCATGTATGTCCGATGCCTACTCTTAGATGGAGAATAATTTTTCATTTTGAGCGCAATATGTGATGGAAAAAGGAATTTGAGTCTTCCCCTCTAGTGCCCCTGGGATCAATGTCTATTCTGATTCCATCGAGTTCATCATGATGTTCTATTATGGAACTACTCAATAAACTCCAACATCATGGAGTCCTCTGCAATAAAAAATTATCCTTCCCAAATTTTTTGAAGAAATATATAATTACCATCACTTGATTTTCCCGACCCCCCCCCCACATAACCCCATAAATATAGGATCCATTCACAATGAGTTTAATTCCACTCCATAGGGGAATCCACCACCCCAATATACACAATATAATAATATTCCTAGAAGTACATGTAATTTATTTTCTTTCCATTATCCTACTAAACTATGGTGAGCCTTCCCATCATCTGAAAATAATGATCATATTTTCCCTGGCGATTCTATCTTTTACCAGTATTCCCCATCAAGAGTAAGAGATTCCATTATTAAGGTTTTGGTTCCTCATACTCTAGAGGATCCAGCATCTCACCACAAGGATTAACACCCTCAACTTCTTCTCTTGATGAATATTAATTGTCCCCATAATCCAAGACTAATTAAAAGAATATTTGTTGAAGCATTGATTCCCTAGTTCTATGACCTCACCCAATCAACTCCATATTTCTTCAATCCAATGAATTTTAGTGGAATTATGTTTAGAAAATTTTGCTTTGGAATTCAAATTGCATATAAATTTAGACATAATATTTGTATCATTCATTAAAATCCAATCATTCGTGGGAATGTCTTAGTTATAAATAATCCTCTTAAGGATGTTGAGTTTTTTGTGGGATGCCATTTCACAATAGGGATTCATTCCACTCATCCTTCCAAATATACAATTGATTCACAGAGTGATATCCTTTCATTGAGAACACACCTGATGTCAATCCCAAAAATATTATTTTGTCTACATTATCATTTTTTTAATATTATTTAATACCTTAAACTCATGGTGGTTGAGGATAAAATGAATTAATGGATCAATCCAACTATCTTGGGATAAGGTGATATCTAAGGATGGGAATCCAAGAAATCCATGAATCGATCCAACAAAATTATCGATATTGAGGCTGATTTGACAACAACCCACATTCTATTTGGAATGAATCCATAGGGTAGGTAAATGAAAATAAATCTTGATCCAAATCAACAACTATTACCACCACCTCACATGGTCCCACATTTTTCGCATAAATTATAAAAAATACAGACAAAATAGATTTAACCTAAAGGATGTCTTACCCATGTCTATTCTACATGAATAACATTTCCTCCTAGGCATTCCTGAGATTCATACCACTACTACCCACCATCCAGGACATCATGGACCATAAGACCCAATGAACACAACCTTCATAATTAAGTCCTGGATAAAGGCTATCATATTATTTTAATATTATTCAAAACCACTATCAAATCATTGATCACTAACATAACATTCACAATAATAAAGGATAAAATATAATTGACAAGCATAATACACCCCTCAATGGAATGAAACTAATTCATTCAAATTTTAATATGAGAAGTAATTTTATCAATTATCCCATAAAATGATGAAAATGATTCCTTTCCAAAGACATGGATCCCCATGATATTCCAGGGGAATTATCTCTTATTTATACCAAGGAATTTTAATTCTCATCTCCCGCCGATTAGAACCCAATTTTGAAATGAACACACTAATCTTATATTAATTTGTATATATTCCTCCCCACTTATATTAATTTCCCATTATTTGTTTTTTCAAATATCCAATTTTTTTACTATTTTCATTCAAGAAAAATAAAATTTAATAAAAATAATAACAAAATTATCAATAGTATTAATTTTACCATGTTAAGGACAAAGGTATCGAATGAGAATTTTCCACTACAGATATTAGATAAGAGTGTCTTGAACCGTGCTAAAGAGGATAGAAGATAGTGGGTCACCATTTCTAAGGTGACAAGTGAATTTAATCAACCCTCAGCTATTCAAAATTAATGAAATAACCATCCATAGTGATCCAAATTATCTAATAAAATATCCACCTCCCTCGGGCAAAACCAAATAAATTCCAAACATTGTTTATGATAATCCAATCCATTTTGTGGTAGGATTTGTGCATGTCATCCTTATTCACCACGTTTAAGCCAGATCATTTTTTATTAATACCCTATAAAATTTAAAGAACCATGGAAATGATTGAATGAGTTGATATTATATTGATAAAATCCTATAGATTCTATAGTATTCATTGAGGAAGATGTTCCATGAGTCATCTATTGATAATGTTTAGGAGGACATTGTATGGGAAATTACACATGATTATTTTTCAATATTGAATGAGAAAGGACATGTACTTTACATTTGTAATGAGAATCACAGTTGTAGAAAATGCCACCAATGAAAAGATCCCACCACTAATGTTTCCCTGAAAGGCCCTAACTAGTTCTCATTTCACCATCTCCTAAAAAGATATGTAAACAAACCCATGAAACCTTTAGGTCGTAGATCACATTATGTTCTAAGTTAACATACTAACTCCCAAATCCAAGCTTCCTATGACACATTTTGAAATAATATATTTATCTCATTAGACACCGCCTTTTGGATATCATGAAATAATTTTGTTTTCTCATTCAGATAGGCTCCAAGCATTTGATTATTATGATCAACCAGTAACATTAAAAAGTAGTTTGTAGTCATTCATCCAACGATAACCAAATATACCATCAATGACACGTATACCAGGTGGATATTAGGAACATTGATTCACATTATTTAATACATACTTGTGTTAAGTAAGGTCATATTCATATCCCCTCTTTTATCCAGGTGGATCTGGACCACTTGTAGTTGATTATTTCTTATTCAAGAATAAATTCTCGCAGTTGCATTCCTTTACCAATAATCGTGGGAACAATTTCATCATACCTATTTTCTTCTAAAAAAACCTTAATGTGTTCAATATATTCCTTAATACCCTCTAGGATGATAAAATAGTTAGGAATATTAATATATCAAGACTGAAGACCTCTTTTGATACATTATATCTTGTTGTAAAGACACCTATATATTCTTTCCTATATGGTCTTCAATTAGGACTCATGAACCAGAATATAAAACCTAGGACCAGAAATCCATCTACTCAAATAATATGACCACATGTGGACCCTTGATCCATGCTCCAGCTGGATAATAAGGAGAGTATAATCCAGAAGAGAATGCACCGGGTGCTCGATTGTTTTGTTTTGAAAGGACGAAGTTGCTTGAATATTTTCCATGCATCGGTCAAGTCTACACCTTGTTCCATGATTATCATTTTGTTTATTATACCAAGTGATTTTTCCCTATAAACCTATGTACATGAGACCTTTAGGTGCAGAAAGACCTAATTTCCAGACTAACCCATTTGTGTACAAATACCCATTCATTCTTCTCTCGTGAATTGAGGATGATGCTAATTTCCCTACTACAAACCATATTGAGTTCCTTGGATTAAAGGTATCTTCATATTTCTACAATTATTTCCTTTCCTTATACTCACATTTAGAGTATAAAATAGATAATAAGATATATTGACACATGATTTTACTGGTATTTCATATTGTAAATGTTTCTAATTTGAAATGATATTCTATAAAAAGGTGGCATATTCAAAACCATGGAAAAAAATATTATTATTTTTATACATTGTGAAAACAATCCATATTTCATTTTTGATCTATTGAAATTATAAATACCTCAATATTAAGCATGGTGTGACTGATATAACTCCATGTGTGTAATTTATTTTAAATTAAACTAACTTTAATATTTGTAAAAATGACAAGTAAAATAGTCAAAACTAAGAAAAACCTTCATATCATTTTTATTCAATTTTAAAATGATCCATTTCTCATCTGGGTCATGTAGTAATTAGTCGTAATCCAATATGATACATATAGTCTCTACTATGACATTAAATTAAATTAATTAGATGATATTGGTCATTTTAGTTCAAAATGTTTTTCAGTCAATGAAAAACAATAAAAAACTCTTGGATTATCTTGATAATTTCGGAAAGAAACTCATATGTCATTTTAGACATATAGAGATTGACTTCACATCTATTTGACACATGATGTGGTCATTATTACTCGAAGTGTGTGTTTATAGTATAAAATAACATTTTAGAAAAAAAATAAGTTATATACACAAAACAAAAAAAGTAATTTATTTTTTTTGTACATTAGGAAAATTATACATATGTAATTTTATACATGTAGAAATATTCCATACCTCAATAAAATTCATTGTATGACCAACATGACTCCAAGTGTGTCTTTTTATTTTAATACACATTAATTTTAATAAAATTGACTAGTGATATACTCCTAACATAGAAAAATAATTCGGATTGTTTTGATTATTTTAGAAAATAATAAAAAAGTCATTTGTGACTTGTATAAATCAGTCGAACCTATATACAATACACGAGGTTCCTAGAATGAATCAAATTTTTTTTTATTTGTTTAAAATTGAATATTTAGTTAAAAATTCGTTTCTCTCATTTAAAACAAAGATAATTCCCTCCGATATTATTCTTAATTTAGAAAAAAATTTATATTCAATTTGTTCTGTTTTTAAAATGGTCTCACTAAAAACCAACAAAAGATGTGACTAGTATGAATCAAATTTACTGATTCAATATTGAAATTACATTTTTGTAAAAAAACACAAGTGACATATGAAAAACTATGAAAAAAAATTTGTATTTATTTGACACTTTATATAAACAATCCATAAGATAGTAGTGATATGTATGAATCATCTACACATCATTCCAATGCACATTGTGACTGGTATGAATCCATGTGTTTGTTTTTTATTAAAAATGAAAATTATTTTAATAAAAATATAGGTGACATAATCAATGCTGATAAAAAACATTTGGATTTTTTTATAGTTTTGGAAAAAAGATCCATTATTCATTCATTATTTTTATTATTCATTCACACCTCAATCTGATACAAGGTATACCTAGTATGACTCAATGAGTCAGTTATCAGTTTAAAATTTGCATTTTAGTGCCAAAAGTGTGTAACTCATTAAAAACAAAAAAGCCTTATCATATTGACTTTATAATTTTCCATAATTATTCATAAGTTGTATATGACATATAGTAATTATCTAAATTTCAATCACACCCATGAATTGGTTAGTATAAAAAAAGTTCATGCATTAAATATATAATTGAATGTTTTATTTAAAATTAATGTCACTTAACCATAATTGAAAATATAATCTTATATTTTTTCCCATAATTTTATGACATATTAATTAATTAATTTACTTATTATTTTTATCGTATACTAATTTAGTAAATTTAATAATTGATAATGCTTGAAATAAAGCAAGAAATTGTGTGATGTGTAAGATTTAACCACAACTCAATCTGATACATGGTGTTCTTAGTAAAACTCTAAGTATATTTTTTCAGTTTGAAAATAAAATTCTATATTTTTTTAATTTATATTATTACTAACATATTTATTATTTTTATATATAGTTGAATTATTTTTCTTGGTTTAGGGGGTATGCTTGGAAATAGTTTGGATAGGTCTTAGGCGCTATAAAATAAGGAAATTTTATTTTTTTTAATGTATGTGAGAATAATTTCATACTCAGGTAGTTTTAAAAACCAATGATTGAAATGGATATAATTTTTTTCCATAAATTGTGTTTTAAAAATTGTTTTGTTTAAAATCTATATTTAAAAAGGTTTTTTGGTTTTCTTTTTAATTTTTTCTAATAGATGTGCTGTAATATTAACAGAACACTTTATCATTATTCCAATTTTTTAGTTCCAATAATAGCACTAAAAGGAGTACATTTATTATATCGTGATGAAGTAATCATAAAGGTATATTTTATTAGTTATTTTCTTGGGTATGACAAAGCATTCCATTATTATTTCTTTTTCGGTTATAAAAAATTCCACAGTATTTTAGTCGCTCTATGGTAATCAAGTATATTTTAAATGAAAATGGTCAATTTAAAATTGATAAAGAACAAATTGGTATAAGTGATTTGTTCATAGAGAAATTACAAGAAAATCCTTATCACCAAGGTCAAATTGTAGGTCACACAAGATATTTTCAGCACAAACCTTCTGTTTATTCATAGATACATTGATGTGTTGATGGATGGATCTAACCATCAATATCATTTTTCCACATATCGGAAGACCTAATAGTATTCATTATCAAAATTCATTCCAAGAAATTGCAGCTCTATATTTATTTCCATAGACATATTCTTAAGGATCATTTTGATTTATTGATTAGAAGCTATTTTTTTAATATAAATCCACTAGAGGCCAAGGTTGATCCCAACCACATTTGGTTTCCAAATAATAAAATATCAACATATCCTATATGGTTTTAACTACTCTATCGGATTGACCATATGTATGGGGATGATATGATATTTTGGAAATAAACTTCATTTCAATAGCATTTTGAATACATCTACAAAACATTTATGTAAACCTCAACCACTGAGCAGACAAAATGTAATGTGGTACTCTATACAACATTACCACATCATAGATGTTTATTTTTGAAAGCTATTCGATATATAATTATTCACTAATTATAATTATTTGTGATGATTTTTTAGGTTATTGAATATTATTCACATAAATTTATTCCCTTTAGACCTTTTGGGGAATCCAATGAAAAAATACGTAGTGATGTTTTCCTATTTCCATTCAGGTAGGGGTAACAGATGCAACATCCCCCTATTATGTTTTCTCCCATCCATAAATAGTTGACATAACTAGTATAAAGATACAAACTCAATGATAATATCATAACATAATTCATTATTTTAATAAATTTATTTATAATTATCAAACTATTCATACACATTTTCCAAAATAATAAAATAATGGATTAAATAATGAGAAAACACCCCTCTCCTCCCCATAAATAGAATACCTCAACTAGTGTTCTTATCACACAGATCATGATTTGAACATTTTAGAAATTATACTAAAATATATCCCCGATCACCAACCCCACATCCATGATCATTTAGCCAAAAATATTCCAAAATCAAATCCCCTAAATTGGTTCTCATAAATAAGGATTCATGTTGTTAAATCCTCTTTATTTTCATTTAATTTCTATTCAAGTTATTTTCATTTATTATTCTCTCTTCAAATACCCACACCTAAAAGGTGTGATAAATTCAAAACCTTATATATACTATAATTTTATTATTATAATGGATTAATTCATTATAATTTCTCTTCCCTTAACCATTTATACTAATAAATAAAACTTTTTCTCAGATGTGTTAATTTATCGCATTTATGGACAACAAAGTATTCAATTTCTATTAGCTCCTTCGAGACTTCTCATATACCCATTTTATTTGTTTAAAAGATAATAATGTATGTATTGCAGGCTATTTAATTTATTGGATCCATTTTACATACATAATTTTTATTAATAAAATAAATGTAGTTTGTGATTATCGAAGAACCTAACAAAATAATCCAAATGATAATCAATGAAATCTTATCTAGTGATTTAACCTCATCCCAAAATACCAAATGAAATTTATAATCCTTTAATATAATATATTTAAGTTAATAACATATAACATGAATTCTAGATATTTTTTATACTTTACAAGAACATCCACACTCGGAAAAAATCAAACTTATCATGAAAACAAAGAAAACGAACACTCCCAGATGACGAAATTGAACACTCTAACCCATTAAAAAGGAAAACAATGAATATAATAAATTATTATAAAACATATAAATGAATCTAAGGTAATTAATTAATTAATTAATGGAATTAATTTTATTATCCAGGTCATTAAGATCATGTACAAAGCATTTTTGGACATAAGGTAAGGGATTCATTCTGAACCTCTATTTTTTCTATCAGGTTAAGCTTTCTCCCACATTAATTCTTTGTAATTATTTATTATGTAATTATTTGAAATAGTTGTTAGATGTTCCAAAATTCATGTATCTAGATCATATCATGATTAATTTATTGGGATATACAAGTTCTAAAAATGTATGTTTCTCAATTAATCCCGATAAGAAAAGATGACTCCAGGGAACATCTTGATTTGTTAAGAATTTTCATAAGGTCTACACAATCTAATTTATGCAAAAAATATTTTTTAAATATCATTCATTTTATCTTGAAAAACAATCTGGGTTCATTTAAAGTGTTATACATATAATAGCTCATACATTAAATATTGATATTACATCATCATTGAATAATATTTATTAAATAACAAATCACAACCTCACTAGGACCATATAGGATTAGTGTCATTATAAACTGGGAATCATAAAAAATTTGTTCATAAAACATCCACCTTGTATCCTACTTATTTAATTATAGTTTGCCTCTCTTTTTACATATCTTACTTAATACATTTCATCATGACCTACAGAAAAGAAACATATAAAAGGGTGATCTCAAATGCTCAGTAAGGGTATACAAGGGAAATGTCAATAACAAACATAACATTTGAAAATCATATCAGGTGTATAAAATATCATAATATCATTTCATTGGATAAAAGATAAATGTGGAATTTAATCCCAATATTTATAAAATAAGACATGAACTTTTGTGCCAACCCCACATAACCATATAATATAATTTCATATTAATCAAGGCTCATTTTATGACCATTAGAGCGGACAAAGGCCATTACTGAACTGACTTTAGTCTCAGTTCCAGCACTGTATTACTGAACTAGAATGACATTCCAATATATTCATTTCTATCTTATGTGATATAAATATCTACCCAATTCATTAGAGAGAGATATAGGTCCCATCCATCTCATAATGAAATCATTGTAACGTGTGCAATAAAATGATAAATACATTCAACAGATCACACCCCATTTAGTAAAATGGGTTTCATAAACATCATTTCACCAAATTTTATATAAAACAAATGGATTTCCCAAATAAAATTCCATCATAAACGCAATAAAAATCATAGTAATAACAGGGATAGAAATATACCTATATTTGATGAGTGTCATCGTAGATGGAAAATAATTTTGAGAAAAAACATGAAATTTATTCTTATAAAAAAATATACTTTCTTCCAATAAATGTTTTCCACCTTAAAATCCCACAATATATTATACGAAATAATTTTATGTGAAAATTACATCATAAGATTCTAGGGGTAGCTTCAACGAAATAAGGCATTATGAAAGTGTAAAAATTTGTTCATGTGGTACAATTAAAAAGAAATTTTTCTCATAATTTTTCCATAAAATTAAAAAATTACCTCATACCAAAAATAAAAAAGGATTCAATTAAAACAATTAATTAAAAAAATCAATGGTTAAAATTGTCTTTTAACAATTATAGAATTATATAAAGAATATTTTGGAATACATATTTAGGAACCATTAGAAAGGATGATAATTATACCCCAGTAAATACATAAAAATAAACAATCATATATAAAAGCACGATTTGAAATGTTTTGTATTACCTAAAGTCCGATATTATCTCATAGTTATACATATATTAACATTAATATACTTATATAAAATGAGATTATGTCATTTTTTCACTTTCATTATATTTTATTATATTCAAGTCATATTAATAGGTATGTGGCCATAATGTGATTCCATTTTGAATAATTAGTAAAATAAGGGTCTAAATTAGTCATCCAATAATATTTTTCATAGGTGCTATGGTAATTGTATATTATTATTTTACCCTTAATTACCAAATTTACTTTTAACTATTTTATTATAAATATTTACAATTGACACAATTTTAAATTCCCCAAAATAAAAGTATCATATCAACATAATTTGGACCAACTGATTTAAAATATGTAATCAATTTTTAAAAATTCAAAACACAGAATTTGTAGTAATTGATTTAAAATTATTCCCATTTTTGATATGAGAAAACAATTTTTAAAAGATAAAACATTACAAAATATTGAAATGTTTTCAGCAATGATTAAATTTTAAAATTAATGATAAGGACATACATTGTATTGAATGATAAATATGTATTATATTTATTCATTGAGACCATAAAATATTATAATTTAACCATACAAATTATATTGATGAAAAAAGTTGTTTTTAATTAAAATTGATCTTATGTTTAATATTCATTAAAACATGAATGTCATTATAAAAACATAAAAAATTTATCTAGAGTAAATTTTTATATCCCTCTTCAAAATAAAATTTTCATGGTATTTTATTAAAATAATTAATGAGTCAAAATCATAATCGGTTCTCCATTGAATGGTGTAAAATTAACCATAGAAAATACGTTTTTATACATAAAATAGGGATTTATTCATACCCTATGACTAAAATATCCGTTAAATGAATATCAGAAATATTATATTAAGTATATATCAAATATAAATCATTAATTTCATTACTGAAATTAATTTACTCAAAATAAATAAATATCTAATTGATTAATAATTTTCATAAATAATTGATAACCAATTAATTCATAATTCTTTTTAACAAGTTAGTTATAATTATTCCTACTAACCTAACTACTAGGCTATAATAGTAATTTTATATTAAGGTAATCTCATGGTTCATTTAAACTCCCGCTTGAATGCAAAGAATGATACTAATGAATAAAAATTGTTTAATGAAAATAGTTTATAAAAACATCTAGGTGTTACATTTTACCCCCTAAAAATGAATTTCACCCTCGAAATTCATCTCATAGGGACAATAAGATTAGGATATATATCCCTAATTATATCATCATGTTCCCATGTAGCTTCTTCAAATAGATTGTTCCTCCATAGAACAATAATCATGTGAGTGGACTTTTTTCATCGAACATTTTCTCTTGAATCCAGAATCTCTATCGCCTGTTCTTCATAAGAACGATCTAGCACCAATGGTATGAGTTTTGAGCATTGTACATGTCGTTGATTGGGTATGTAATTTCATAGTTGAGATAGAGGGAACACATCATGAAATTGATAGAGATTTGGTGGAAGAAAAAATTGGTTAGCTACCATACCAACATGATCCATAATTTGAAAAGGACCAATATACATAGGGCTAAGCTCTCCCTTCCTTCCAAATCTCATTACAAAATTCTACGGAGATACTCTTATGAACACATTATCATCCCCATTAAAATCTAGGACTTTTCATTATTTGACATCATAAAAATTTTGAAAACTCTATGCTTCTCTTATGTGTTGTTGAATAAAAATGAAATTTTATTTTATTTCATCAACAAGATCAGGTCCTAATAGCGTTCTTTCCCTATCTTCATTCTAACTTGTTGGAGTATTGTACTTATTTCTATATAGGGATTCATAATCATCCATATAAATACTTTAGAGAATGATATTATTGTATGAAAATAACACCAATGATAGGTGTTGATCTCAACCATCATTGAAATCAATTGATAAAGTTATCAATATGTGTTCTGGATTTTGAATTATCCTCTCAGATTGATTGTCTATCTGGGGATGATCTATAGTGAGGAAACATAATTCAGTATCTAGAGAACACAAGAGACTTCACCAAAATTTTGAGGTAAACCTTGGATCCTGATCAAATATAATGGAAATAGGTACTTCGTGAAATCATACATCTTCCATTAGATATATCCTAGCTTTATGATCATGAGAAAAATCCAATCTAAGTCCAATGAAGTGTTATGACTTCATATGGAGATAAACTAAAACATAAATAGAATTATAACCTTTGGATGTTGTTGGATGTGTGACGACAAATTCCATAGTGATGCTTTCCCATTTCAATTTTTGTATGGTTAATGGTCATAATAGCCCCTTAGACTTCTATCTCTCAGCCTTCAATTACTAATAGACCAAGCATCGAGATGCATATTCGGTAACATCTCCTTTCATGTCCTCCCACCTGATATACTCATTTAGGTCTGAATACATAATTGCACCTGTAGGTTGAATAGATAATTAAGAAGTATGAGACTTATCCAATAGAACCTTTTTAAATTCTATTATGGGAGGAATAACAATCCGATTCTTGAACCCTATCATTTCTTCACCCTCAAGGTTGAATTCAAGATCATTTCTCGCTTTGTTTTGTAACTCTACATCTTCCTTTTATGCCTCATTAATATTTAATTATAAAGATGGTTTAACATTCATTTTAGAATGAAAATATTTCTCTTTTTCCATTAAAATTTTAAGATCCATATTTTTAAAATCCATAAATATTGTATCATTGGTCATCCTCATCATTGATAAGCTAGCCTGGTATTTTTGACTCAATGAATCTACCCCCTTGTTCTTTTTCCCAGGGTGGTATTGTGTTGAGATTTAATATTCATTAATCAAATCAAACCATCTCCATTTGAGAATATTCATATCCTTTTGTGTAATAATATTCTTTATAATTATATTATTATTATAAATATCTTACCTTTCACTATTAAGACAATTCCTTCATATCATTAATGAAAAATTACTACAGTTTACTCCAAATCATGAGTTATGTAATTTTTCTCATGAATGTTCTACTATCTTGATTCATAATCTATCATAATATCATTTTTCATAAGAACACATCCTATCCCCTTCTTGGATGCATCATTGTAGATCCCACACCCTTCTCTACTACAAATAAGTGTGAGTATAGGTGGACTTGCTAATCTTTTTTTTTAACTAATTGAAATTCTCTTCACATTCACCTTTCCAAATGAACATTACTTCTTTTCAAGTCATCATGGTTAGTGGATTGTGTGATCATTAAAAATATTTCCCAAAACGTTCATAATATCCATCCAAACCATGAAAATTTTATATCTCAATTACAGTGGTTGGTCTTGTCCATCTTTCAATAACATCTATTTTTATAGGATCAATTGACATCCCCTCTCTTGATATTATGTCACCCAAAAATGAACATTATGAAGCCAAAATTAACGCTTCGAAAATTTGGAATAATGCTTCTCCTTTTTCAGGGTCTTCATTACAATTCTAAATTGATATTCATATTCTTCCTTTCTCTTTTAATAGACATTAATATCAACTATAAAGACTACCAAAAACTAAGGAAAATAGACTCTAAAGTCCTTATTCATTAGATCCATAACGATAGCTGGGGTATGCACATGATCCTAAACCCAGTTGGTGAGGACTCCTTAATTTCATCCTGGTGACCCATGATCAAATCTAGGTGGAGGATAATTCCCAGTGTGACTGTAGCAGTAGTGTAGTTCTACTGTTGAACTTCTGTAGAAGGTATTGTTGTGGGACTATAACAGGCACGGTTTGGCACTGTAGTAGCTTGTAATATTACCATATTTAGGCATTCGGTCCATCGATTTTCTCTCTGAGTTATTTATGGCCTTCGGTCCACCCAGGCCTACGGGTCAGTAATGCCTTCGGGCCACCTCAAGGCCTTCGGGACATTGTAAATGCAGCTGAAAACTAGACAACCTACAAAGAACTAGCTTTATAAAGAGGATGAGAAATGATATTTCACAATAGCATAAGCTAAACGGATTGTAAGAATGAGAGGGTATGGAACCTACCATCGGGACAAGCCTATGAATGCACGGGAAAGCCTAGTAGAATAGGTATGCGAAGGTGGAGAGCTGATTTTAGGATGAAGATGCTGGGGAGGAGCAGTACCATGTAGTTAATCTAGTTTGTATGTAATGTTTGAATCCTACAGTAAATTAATTCCTCTGAAGCCTATGGGACATGTAATACTTACCCATACGGGTCTTATAAGGGTTCCACCTCACCCCTTGAATGGTGTATTATCAAAAATAAATAAGAATTGAAGGCCTTCTGGCCATTGCATATGGAACATAGTTGGGGTACTAGTAAGACCAAAAGCCGTCACTACAAATTCATAGTTTCCATACCTACTATAGAATTACTTCATTGGTATATCCTCCCATTTCACCTTAAATGAGGATATCCTTAATGATGATCAATATTTGAAAAGTATTTATCTCCATGTTGTTGGTCAAATAATTCATCAATGTGGGGAAGAGGATATTTTTTCTTTATAGTGATATTTTAATGCTCTCGATAATCAATTTAGAGACTGATTGATCCATATATCATCATAAAAAATTGAACAGGTTCTCCCAACGGTGATGCACAAGGTCCTATTAATCCCTTATCAAGATTTTCATGGAGTTTCTTCTTCAATTAATGAAACTCAATTAGAGGCATTATATATGGTTTATTTGAAATATGAAAATCACATGGAATGAGTTTTATTGAAAACTCAACTTCATAATTTTGTAGAAGTCAAGGAAATTCCTCCTGAAAGATATCATCTAATAGCCATAAAATGGTTTTCTTCTTATTCCTGAGTTTCTCCCCAAGAATTTGATATAAATATCATTCAATTATTGGGATCAATACCCACAGTATGGAAAAAAATTCAAATGGAAGGTTATATTCGTCCTTGCATCGATATATGATAATATATTGATCTTGAATATGAAATATGACTTCCCTTCCATGGAAATTAATATGAGATCCGTATAGGGAAATCTAATAAATTCTAAGAATCACATCAAATTCCTCTATTAGAAGGATCACAAGATTTGTAGGTAGTAATCACCCACAAACATCAACAGGAGATGAATTATAAACTTTTGATGCGACTATTGTTCAATTTAGTGTTTTCACAGCTAACTCAACATCTAATTCTTGAGGTAAAATGATGTTACCATTATAAAATTCAATAGAAATAAAATTATGGGTGGATCCAGAATGAAAAAAACATTTTCTACTTTAGAGTTGATGGTAGGCGTACCTTTCCCCACTTCATTATCATACTCCACATCACTGATAGTGACTGCATGTGTCTTTCGTTTGTCTTTGGACTTAATATTTTTTGGGCTTCGATCATCATCAATAACCCTTGGATTAGGTCATTGATTGGAAAAATGCCCCATTTCCTTGCAATTGTAACATTTAAGTGCGGGAGGTGAATTTTGTGTAGCCATTTCTTTGTTCGCATCATTATTCATTTTTTCCATCACATTTGAATTTAATTTCCTAATGAACTTCTTTTCAACAAAAAAACATTTACTACTACTTTTAATAAAATTCACACTGTTTCTTTCCACACAATAAGAATAACAGAAAACCCGTATTATTTTTAGTGTGGTATTTTGATTTTCAATTGAATTCCATTTTTCTCTTATCAATCCCATATGAATTATGGGTTAATCCAATCTCCATATCAACCTAAAGATCTCATCTATCAATTTCCTTGTAACTATTAAAGGCCCTTATGGATAATTCCCTTTTGACATTTGGTTTTAATTCACTTAAGAATAGATCAATTTAACTCTCAAGTTGGATAATTATTCCATAAGTGTACCTTTCAAGTCTTTTGAAATTTTCGTCGTAGGTACTAATGAATTCCTCACCAATTTTCATAAGATCAATTCACAACTTCTCCAAATTATTTCAAATAATACATGAATAGTATGTGATGAATACTATGTTCTAGAATTAGTCCATTCCATAGGCTCAAATTCATCTCATTGACTCATATTCTTTATAATATTCCACCATTGATCATATTTTCCATCCAAATGAATGACTACTAATATTACTTTACCATGTTTAGGACATTGTATAAATGAATATATCTTTTTGGATGTACAGATCCAATGTTCATCAAATCTTGGATCAGAAGACCCGGTGAATGATGGTGGATGCTGCATCATGAGGGAATAAATAAAATCTTTCTCCCACCATTGGTTGTTTTGAGGGCCTACATGATTCACACATTGAGAATGTTGTGTGAGCTTGGATAAAATATTTTTCATTCCAGCTCCCATACACATTTGGTAGCTTAGGAGGACAATCATTGCACTGCCCATTGCATTTATCAATAACATGGTTAATTCTGGTTCCTACCATTGACTAAAACCATGAATCACACTATGAGAAAAACTAATCATAATAGGAATACCACATAATATTGAATTTAATTTCAATCTGGGGAACATTAGGATTTCCCCAAGTTTGTCCATTAAAATCTCTAAAATACTAGGATAAAATTGTATCCTATACATAGACATATCCACAAGGTTCTTATTAAGGATCCCTCATCCTAGATTCCAGATGTTAACTATAACATTTCTCGGATACATACTATAATGGAACAAATAGTAAATATAGATACGACTTCAAGGTTGAAGAATATTTATTACATAAGGTAAATAAATGCTACGACCATATAGGATTATTGAATTTAAATACTACGAAACATAAAAAACGGGTTCATAAAACATCCACATTGTCTCATAATAATTTCTCTATAATTAGTCTACCTATTTTGAAATCATACTTCATACCTTTTTCTTGACCTAGAAAAAATAATCATATGAAAGGGTGAGATAAAATTCTCAGTAATGGTTAAAAATGGAAATATCAATAATAAACATAACATTTAAAAATATTATCCTACATATAAAAGATCATACTATCATGTCATAAGATAAATTGTAAATTTCATATGTAATCCCAATAGTCATAACATAAGACATGAAATTTCATGGAATACACACATAAGCATATAAACTACTTTCACACTAGTCAATTGTCATTATAGAAAACATTATAGCAGACAATGTACATTACGAAACTGAGTTCAATCTTCGTTCGAGCCCTATATTACTAAACCAGAATTTATTTATGTTCCAGTTAAGTCTATATCATGGAATATCAATCGTTAACAAATGAATTAGATGGACATATAGGTCATACCCATCCAATAGTAGAACTATTCTTACTTGTTCAAAAAAAAAACACTCACCGTAGCATAACCGAGAAATTAAATTGGGTTTATTAAACATCATTCCACCATATATGATATAAATGAAATCCATTTTATAAATAACATTCTATAAAAACACAATAGAATCATAGAAAAAACATGGATATAAATATAACCCTATTTAAAGGGAGTAACCTTTGATGGAAAATAATTTTCTGAAAACACAAGAAATTTATTCATGATTAAAATATCATTTATTCTTAAAAATGATTTCCTTTCTCAAATTTCCACAAAATTTTAGAAGAAATCATTTTTTCTAAAAGTATCCTTATTAGAAAGTTGGGAATGCTTAATGGAAATAAGGTATTATAAAAGAAAAAAAAATCATTCATGTTGTACATGTTAAAAAACATTCTTCTCATACATTTTTTCTTGAAAAGTCAAAAAGTTCCTCATACCAAAAATGAAAATTGATTCCATTCAAACTATTTATTAAAAATTTTTAAATGGGTATAATTTACATTAAACAATAATATAATGATTTAAAGAATATTTTCAAATACATTTTTAGGAAACAAGTATGTGCATGATAATTATACCCCATTAAATACATAAAAATAAACAATCTTGGATAAATACGAAATTGCAAAATTTATTCCATACTGTAGGTCCTATATTATCTCATAGTTATCCAAATATTATAATTAATATAATATTATGAAACGATATTGTAGAATTTTTTCACATTAATTGGTCTTTATTACACCCATGTCATATTCAACATTTTGGGGCCATAAATTCATTCTATTTAGAACTGTAGGTGATAACGGTCAAATTTAGTCATCCACTGTGATTTTTATAGGTGTTAAGATAATTTTATAATATTTATTTATCCCATAATTAAAATATTTACATTAAACCATGGTAATAAATTTAATTATCAATGATACTATTCCTGATGCCAAAAAAGTATCCTATTAACAAAATTTTGTCCTCATAATTCCAAATGTGGAATATATTTTTAAAAATTCAAAACATAAAAGTTTAATTAATTAATTTATAAATAATCTCTTTATTGAAATGACAAAAATGTATTAAATGTTAAAACATTGAAAAAGATTGAAATTTTTTAACATGTGGAATCAATGTAAAATAAATTCTAATGACCTTAATAATAAATAATAATCAAAATAAATTCTAATTATACATTAAACCATTAAATATTATAATTTAACTATATAAATTATCTTAATGGAAACATTTGTTTTTAATAAAATTTTAGCATATTTTAAAACACAAATGTTATTAGAAAAATAGTAGTAATTTATCCAAAGTAAATTTTTATTTTCCGCTTAAAAAAACATGTTTATGTTCTCATAAAAAATTATTAATGTGTCAAAATATTAATTTAGAAATTGTTCTCCAATCAAAGGTATAAAAATAAAATTTAAAAAAATAGGTTCTTATACATCTAATAGGGGTTTATTCATACCCTATGACAAAAATATCCATTGGATCAATATGAAAAATATTTTATTAATTATATAACACATATATATCTTATTAATTTAATTTCGAAAAGTAAATTACTCTAAAATAAAAATATCTAATTGATTTATATTTTTCATAAGTAATAGTTAGCCAATGAATTCATTATGAATTTTCATAAGTTAGTTATAATATTTCCTGCTAACTTAACAGCTAAACCATATTGTTAATTGTATAATAAGGGAATCTTCTAGTTCATTTAATCCCAAGATTGAGTGTAGAGAAACCTATTGTGGAATTAAAATTACATAATGAATATATTTCACAAATATACCCATGTGTTATAATATACATGTAAAGACCCATAAAATTCAAGGAAATTTTTTTCTCAATTTTCTTTGGGATTTTACAAGAACACAGTTTCAGACGGCACTTGATTCCGAGGCCCGGTGTGCCCTAAATTTCTATCCGAAGATTAGCTCGGGTACGTTCAGTGAACGAACGAGTGGGATTTCCTATATTTTGAACCAGAGCTCGGAATCGAATTTCGAGGGCACCGATGGAACCGTAGCGCCGGTAATTTCTTAGGAACGCTTAATCAGGAGTTGCGTTTACACGAGAGAATTTAATAAAAATTTTGGAAGTTAAAAATAAAAATTTAACAACAATTTTTATTTTTACTCTACGTGTAAAATCTTTGTAATGGAAGTTGGGTAACTACCCAAACTCCCTTGGGAGGTTATGAGGGTGGTGGGGCCCACACGAACCCCACCCCTTCATATCCTCTAACCCCCCTCAACTCACCATTAATTTTGTTAACTTAAGTTTAATAACTATGAAATTAATGAGGTGAGTTGATGTGGAAACCAAACACTTGAATTTCAAAAGCCTGCTTGTGTTAATAAAATAAGTAGAGAACTTATCTTATTTGGGTTGGTGTTTAGTTGTTTGAGAGCTTTTGGAGAAAAATATAAGGAAGTCTTGAGTTCTTCATTCTCTTTGACAAAGAACGCGAAGAACGAACGATCTCCGACGTGGAGCGCCGAGCCCTCGGAGACCGTCTTCCACGACACCGACCCGCGACGCGATGTATTCTTCCACAACGTTTTTCATCTACGACGTCTCTTTCATGACGGGTTTCCACGACGAAATCTCCATCAATGTCTTCGAATCCTCGCTTCGCGACGCCGACGTTCGTCATCTCTTTTATCAAGGTAGGGGTTGTTTATTTAATTTGTTTTTGTTTATCACCTTTTCGTTCTTCATGAAAATACGACCAAATGATACTGATTAACGAGAGGGGGCCGGACCGCACAAAAATGGCCGACCCTCCTCCTTTATCCTTGTTTGATTCTTTGTGGATGGAACGGAATGGCGTGGTGTCGTCGCACCACGCGGGAATCACACGGCAAGTACTGCACGGCGCCATCACGCCGCACCGTGAAGTTGAACAAGGATGTGACGCCGTCGCACCGCGTCAATGAAAACCGAAGACGCCGCGACCGGAGCCGGGCTGCGGCAGAGGGGCGCGGTGCCGTCGCACCGCGCCAGATGAACCATGTCGCGGCCGGTTCCGGGCCGCCGGTGTCAGCTATGGAGGAAGGACCGGCCGTTGCCGGTCCTTGTCGGTAGAACCGGCCAGCCAGACAAAGGGGAGCCAGGGGAATTAATTCCCTCGGCCGGCCTACAAAAATGGCCCCCTTAATTGGGGGGACGCGGTTACACCCGGGGGGCAGGTGCCCCCCCTTGCCAAAAGGGCTTGGCCGTTGGCCGAGTTGGCCAGCGCGCTGTGCCAAGGCCGGGCCGGGCCGCGCAGGGCTGGGCCGACCCAGACCCGGGGCGGGTCGACCCGGTTCGGGCCGACCGGGGGGTCTCGGGCCAGTCGGTACGGGCCTGAAACCCCCGTTTTCGGACCTTTTTCGGTCTTTTGCACATAACCTGGGCTACGGACATCTGATCAATGTACTGTCAGTTGACATGCGATCCTTGAATCGAAACGGTCGTTTCGGTGTATCGCACTCAAGGTTTAGGAATACTTTGGGTTCAGCCAGGTTGGTTCGTACACGAAACCAACCGGGCCCTCGGAGCGGAAATGCTCATATCTTAAGCTCCGGACGTCCGAATGACGTGCCGTCAACATTGTTGGTTTCCTCTTAGTGATACGGATCTTTTGTCTTACTCCGCCTGAGGTTTGGACGTAGGTGGAGTATGTTCGGGTTGGTTTTGCCTTAAAAACCAACTGGGCCCTTGGGACAAAAAAGCCAATAACTCTCAGACCGGGCGTCAGATTGACACGTCATCTGCGGCGTAGAGTTCCTATTGACGATACAAAACTTTTGGATACATCAACCCTGGACTATGAGTCATTTGATGTATCAGCCTCTCGGCTCGTGAAGCGGACCCTCATAAACGAGCTTGCTATATGCGGGAACCCTAGTGCTGGCTGCGACTGCTACTGTGACTGCGACGACGACTGTGCAGAGATCCTCAGTGGATTCGACGATGATGACTAAAGCACTCAGCGATCCTGTGTGGACCAGTGCTACCGATCATGTGTGGGCCTGATCCTGTGTGGTTCAGCGCTCAGCGGTTCTGTGTGAGCCAGCGCCTACAGATCCTGTGTGGGTCCGATCCTGTGTGGGTCATTGCGGGGGTTAGAACCTATCGATCCATTGTGGGTCCGACGAATTAGATGGATTAGTGATCATCTCTATCGTCTTTCGAAGAAGTATACCTGTGTGAGATGAATCCTGTTTTACTTTCTTGTGTGGACCATGTTGTGCTATCCTGTGTGGATTTACATTTTTCTTTCCTATGTGGATTGTGTTGTGCTATCATTTGTGGATTATGTTTTCCTTCCTATGTGGAATAAGTTTGCTTTCCTGTGTGGACTGGGTTGTACGTGGGCTCGGATGTTGGAGCCGAATGAGAATTGATGACTTAGGTATATGTATGGGAATATACCTAAGCAGTGTCAGATGTTACTTCGTGATTGTATCTTTCCTTTGTGGATTATCCTTTGTGGATTTCGGGAGTCCTTCGGGGGTCTCGGGGTCCCTACTGACTAGCTTATACTCATCCCTGCACGGCCTATGCCCGCACTACGTTCTGTTGGTTGCAGACGACGGACAGCGCTGATCGTGGTGGAGGCTTGCGGAGCAGGACGATACCTGGAGGTGGACCACTGGGCGGGACATACTCGTAGCGGTCAGTTGGACCCGATAAGCAGAGGAGGCCATCTGTACTCACCCTTCAGGTGGGATTTCCAGTGGATAGCTCATCATTGCGGATTAACCTTTCAGTTGCTGTTTTTTTCCTTTTCAAGTTGTACTTTACTTTCAGCTTGGGTTTGTATACTGGCCCACAAACTTTCCGCACTTACAGTTGTACTCTGTTTTTACTTAGTGTTTACTTCTACTGCTTGCTTTCTCTGTGGTGTTTGTTTACTTTACAAAGGCAATGCCATACATTTTTACTGGGATTTACGCCTTGGTGCTAGTCGCCAGCCCCTGGCCTATGGAAGGCGGGCGTGGGGTAGTCATGGAACGGGCCTCGAGGACGGGTCGTGACAAATTGGTATCAGAGGAGTTCGGTTCTACCGCGAACTCTGATTTTTTTCTATGTGAAGCAATAGTGTTTAGCGTATTGGGTGTTGTTATCAGTCCAGGGAGTCCAGTGTTGGTGCAGCGGCCGACGTATCCGTACACCAGGACCCTAATTTCTGATTTCCAACTTAAGGCATGAAAACATTGATTGCATGTGTGTTTCATGTTTTATTTGTGATTAATTTGTATCAGCCCACCAGGTATACTGTTCTAACCGTGGCGCACCTATTTCCTTTTCAGGATGGCCCCATGATGGCAGCCAGCTAGGGTTCCGAGAGTTGAGCGTGACGACAACCCACCGAGTGACGAGGCCTCAGTGCAGGGCCCTTTGTCAGCAGTGGCACCGGCAGTAGCTCTACCCGCCGAACCATCGATGCTTCCATCCCCAGCCACTGACGATGAACGTCGCCTCAGTGCACTGCATGAGTTCCATCACCAGCGACCGCCCAGGTTCCACGGGGAGACGGACCCCCAGGCAGTCGAGGACTGGCTGGAGGCAGTGGTGAGAGTTTTCCGGTTAGTGAGGACACCGGCAGACCTCATGGTGATCCTCGCAGTGAGCCTACTGCACGCAGCAGCATGACGATGGTGGAGCTTGATGCTCTAGGTGCACGATGAGGCATCTCTTCTCTGGACGGATTTTGAGAGCCTCTTCTTCTCTGAGTTTTTCCCATCCACCCTTCGTACGGTGCGCATTCTGGAGCTTCTTCAGCTACGGCATGGAAGCATGACGGTCGCCCAATACTCAGCGAGATTTACCGATCTCTCCCGCTACTCTACAGACATGGTCCAAGACCCATTCTTCCGGGCCCGGACCTTTGAGTAGGGGTTGAGACACGAGATCAGGGCATCGCTGATCTCCCTCTGCATTCTGACTCAGACAGGAGTACTGGAGCGAGCCCTTTTGATCGAGAGCTTTCTTGCTGAGTCTACACCATCACCGAGACCCACCGCAGGGCGGAACGAATCAGAGTCTCCTGTAGCAGGCAATCAACGGATGACTCATGGGTCCAGGTAGACCAGACCCTCAGGCAGACGACCTCAGGACACTGGCTCAGCAGTGCGGGGCACACAGCACAGAGCCAGTCTTTCGAGAGGCAGGAAGTGCTACTCATGTGGCGGGCAGGGCCACATGGCTCGTAATTTCCCGACCCGCCGTGTTGAGGAGCAGCAGATGGTTGAGGGAACACCTAGGCAAAGGCAGAGGGTCGACCGTGGCGGTCCTCTGGGAGCAGGCAGATGAGGCAGGGGAGCTGGATGAGCAGTAGGTGGTGGGCGACACTTTGAGGCTTTACCACCACCACCACCTGGATGTCCATCCGGACCACCGGTAGTTGGCGGACAGAGATAGGCACAGATCTAGGTGGCAGAGGCCTACGACCACGGCACACCCGAGATGATTCTAGGTACTATCTGTGTCTGTTCCACCCTTGCTGCAGTTCTTATAGACACAGGGGCGAGTCACTCTTTCATATCCGCTGCACTTGTTCGGAGCTCGGAGATTCCGACAGAGCCTTTGGCTCGATCCTTACGGCTAGAGACTCATACGGGAGAAGACTCGACGATTACTAACTGGTGTCTGCAGTGTGAGCTTACTTTAGGAGGTGAGAGCTTTGGCTGGGATCTTCTTGTAGCAGCGTCGAGGCCTTACGACATCATCTTGGGCATGGATTTGTTTTCTACGGTCCATGCACAGATTGACGGTATTAGGCGCAAGGTGCGATGTGTACGCACCGAAGAGAGCAGGTTCACCTTTACTGGTGAGAAGGGAGCCTTTGCAGCATAGGATGGACACTCTCAGAGGAGGGGACAACCCATCACTCATCAGTTGGCTAGCCTCATCCTAGGAGCAGTTGACGTGCGAAGTCCTGTTTTTCCTACAGTGGTGGATCGGTATGCAGATGTCTTCCCCGACGACGTTCCAAGGCTACCTCCTCGCAGAGAGGTGGAATTTTATATTGAACTGTACCCCAGGATAGCCCCGATATCGACTCCAGCATATCGGATGGACCCCACCGAGCTTCGAGAGCTGCGGATACAGTTGGAGGTCTTGCAGGGCAAGGGGTTCATCTGACCCAGTGTTTGACCCTGGGATTCCCCGATTTTGTTCGCCAAGAAGGCGGATGGGATCTTGCGACTTTGTGTCGACTATCATCACCTGAACCAGGTGATAGTGAGGAACAAGTATCCGCTACCGAGGATTGATGACCTCTTCGATCAGCTCATGGGAGCACAGTGGTTCTCGAAGATAGACATCAAGTCAAGCTATCATCCGCTCAGAGTTCGAGATGAGGACGTGCAGAAGACAGCCTTCAGATGTCGGTATGACCACTATGATTTCTTGCTTATTCCTTTCGTCGTAACCAATGCTCCATCAGTGTTCATGGACCTCATGAATAGGATCTTTCAGCCATACCTCGATCGATTTGTCGTGGTCTTCATCGACGACATTTTGATTTACTCGACGACTGAAGAGGAGCACGCCTACCACTTACGGGTTGTACTAGAAACACTCTGAGAGCACCATATTTATGTTAAGATCTCAAAGTGCCAGTTCTGGATACGTGAGGTCCACTTCTTAGGGCACGTCATCTCTGAGGTGGGAGTTGCAGTGGATCCTGCGAAGATCGAGGCAGTTCTATCTTGGGAGCCACCCAGGAACGTGATGGAGGTGTGAAGTTTCTTGGGACTAGCTAGATACTATCGGAGATTCGTGGCAGACTTCTCCAGAGTTGCAGCACCACTCTCAGCTTTGAAGAAGAAGCGGAAACCCTTTGTGTGGTCAGACAGATGTCAGCAGAGCTTCTAGGAGTTGATACAGAGATTGACCAGTGCACCTATCTTGAGGTTTCCTGAGGAAGGAGTTGGGTACGTAGTCTACTGCGATGCATCAGGGACCGGACTTGGATGTGTCCTGATGAAAGAGTGGGCCGTGATCGCCTATGTATCACGCCAGTTGAGGCTGCATTAGCAGAACTACGCTACCCATGACATGGAGTTAGTAGCATTGGTCTTCGCTCTGAAGACATGGCGACACTACCTGATGGGCGAGTGCTTTATAGTCTTTTCTAACCATCAGAGTCTCAGATACATATTATCTCAGAAGGACCTGAATATTAGATAGCGGTGATGGCTCGAGTTCCTCCAAGACAATGACTTTGAGATAGTCTATACTCCTAGAAAGGGGAACGTGGTAGCCGATGCCCTCAGTAGGAGGACAGGCATTCAGCTACTTGAGGAGGTGACAGAGCAGCTTACCTCTTTGTAGATATCCTTCGTGGATAGAGATGGAGAAGCCTTCCTTCAGTCTCTCATTATCACTCATCCACTACTCCAGCGGGTCAGAGAGGCACAGTGTGGGGACACTGACTGTGAGACGCGGCGTGCACAGATATCCTCAAGACAAGCACCTGATGGTTTCTCCTTTGAATCAGAGCAAGACATCCTTTTCAGAGGATGTACCTTGGTACAAGTTTCTTTATGAGAGGAGGTGCTGAGAGAGTTTCACACTTATTCTTTGGCAGTAAATCCTGGAGTGGCGAAGATGTACAAGGACCTTAGACGACAACACTGGTGGTCGAGCATGAAGAAGGCTATGGCAGAGATTGTTTCTCGATGCCTCACCTGCCAGCAGGTGAAGGCTGAGCACCAGGTACCAGCAGGCTTGGTGTAGCCCTTGGATGTCCCGGAGTGGAAGTGGGACGGGATATATATGGACTTCGTGACTGGACTTACACGCACTTCCAGAGGTCACGACTCTATTTGGGTGATTGTCGACCGAGTCACCATGTCGGTGCACTTTCTACCCATCAAAGAGAAGGGCTCAGTGGAGAGCATGGGACGTTTTACGTTCAGGATATTGTATAGCTTCACGGTGTTCCATCATCTATCATCTCCGATCGAGATGCTCTCTTTACTTCCCGGCTTTGGAAGGGGTTGCAGGAGGCGTTCGGGACGCAACTACGTCTGAGCACCGCCTTTCATCCTCAGACAGATGGACAAATGAAGAGGACCATTTAGACTATTGAGAATATGCTTCGTGCCAGTGTTCTTGACTTTTCTCATAGCTGGGAGGACCACCTACCCTTGGTTGAGTTCGCGTAGAACAACAGCTACCACTCCACCATCAGGATGGCACCATACGAGGCGTTGTACGGAAGACCTTGCAGGTCTACTTTGCACTAGACAGACCCTGGGGAGTCAGCACTTGTGGGACCAGATATGTTCCGGGCCACGACAGAGAAGGTCCAGGTCATCCAGGAGCGGATGAGGACAGATCAGAGTTGGTATAAGTCTTATGCTGACAGGAGGCGGAGGCCACTAGAGTTCGAGGATGGAGACCACGGCTTCTTGCGTGTCTCACCTCGGCATGGATTACAGTGATTTGGCCGAGGCAGAAAATTGTCTCCACACTTCATCGGACCAATCCAGGTTCTCAGCAGGATGGGCGAGGTGGATTATCGTCTGGCTCTACCACCTCAGTTGCACCGGGTGCACGACTTCTTCTACGTATCTCAGCTGATGAGATCCGTGCACGACTAGACGCATATCATTGACCATGGGGAGCTCGACGTTGATGATGGGGAGACTTTTGCGGGGGTCCCAGTAGAGATCAAGGATCGACAGGAGTGGGTCCTACGTGGATGGTCTATTCCTCTAGTGCGCATCAGATTGTAGCACGGGAACCTCTAGGAGAGCACTTGGGAGCGGGAGGCTCAGATGCGTGCTCAGTACCCACATCTGTTTCCCTAGTTTTCGATGTATCTTTACGGGGACGTAAATCACTGAGGTGGGAGTAATTTATAGACCCATAAAATTCAAGGAATATTTTTTCTAAATTTTCTTTTGGATTTTACAAGAACGGATTTTCAGACAGCACTTGATTCTGAGGCCCGGTGTGCCCCGAATTTCTATCCGAAGTTTAGCTCGGGTACGTTCAGTGAACGAACGAGCGGGATTTTCTATCTTTTGAACCGATGCTCGGAATCAAATTTCGAGGGCACCGATGGAACCGTAGGACCGGTAATTGATTAGGAATGCTTAATCCGGAGTTGCGTTTACACGAGAGAAGTTAATAAAAATTGTGGAAGATAAAAATAAAAATTTAACAACAATTTTTATTTTTACTCTATGTGTACAATACTTGGAATGGAAGTTGGTTAACTACCCAACCTCCCTTGGGAGGTTATGAGGGTGGTGGGGCCCACACGAACCCCACCCCTTCAGATCCTCAAAAACCCCTCAACTCACCATTAATTTTGTTAACTTAAGTTTAATAACATATGAAATTAATGAGGTGAGTTGATGTGTAATTCAAAAACATGAATTTCAAAAGCCTTGTTCTGTTAATAAAATAAGATGAGAGGTTATTTTATTTGGGTTGGTGTTTAGTTGTTTGAGAGATTTTGGAGAAAAAGCTAAGGAAGTCTTGAGTTCTTCATTCTCTTTGATGAAGAACGCGAAGAAAGAACGATCTCCGACATGGAGCGTCGAGCCCTCGGAGACCGTCTTCCGCGACACCGACCCACGACGCGACGTCTTCTTCCACGACGTTTTTCTTCGGCGACGTCTCTTTCACGACGGTTTTCCGTGATGAAATCTCCATCAACGTCTTCGAATCCTCGCTTCCCGACGCCGACGTTCGTCATATCTTTTATCAAGGTAGGGGTTCTTTATTTAATTTGTTCGTGTTTATCACCCTGTCATTCTTCGTGAAAATATGACCAAATGATACCGATTAACGAGATGGGGCCGGACCACACAAACACGGCCGACCCTCCTCCTTTATCCTTGTTTGATTCTTTGTGGATGGAATGGAATGGCGTGGTGTCGTCGCACCATGCGGGAATCACATAGCAAGTAATGCACGGTGCCGTCGCGTAGCGGCCGGTTCTGGGCCGCAGCGGAGCAGGGTGACCGGTGACCGGTTCCGGGCCGCCGGTGTCAGCGATGGAGGAAGGATCGGCCATCGCCGGTCCTTGTAGGCAAAACCGGCCAGTAGGTGCGGGCTGGCCGGACAAAGGGGAGATGGGGGAATTAATTCCCCCGGCTAGCCTACAAAAGCGGCCCCCTTAATTGGGGGGGCCGCAGTTACCCTAGGGGGGCAGGTGCCCCCCCTTGCCAAAACGGTCCGGCCGTTGGCCGAGCTGGCCAGCGCGCTGGGCGTGCTGTGCCCAGGCCGGGTCGTGCCAGCCACGCTGGGCCGCACCGGGCCGGGCCGCGCCGGGCCGGGCCGCGCCGGGCTGGGCTGCGCCGAGCCGACCCAGACCCGGGGCGGGTCGACCCAGTTCGGGCCGACCGGGGGGTCTCGGGCCGGGTCGGTCCGGGCCCGAAACCCCCGTTTTCGGACCGTCTTCAGTGTTTTGCCCATAACATTGTCTACGGACCTCCAATCAACGCACCATCAGTTGCGAGGCGATCCTTCAATCGAGATGGTCATTTCGGTATATCGCACTCATGGTTTTGGAATACTTTGGGTTCAGCCGGGTTGGTTCGTACACGAAACCAACTGGGCCCTCGGAGTGGAAATGCTCATATCTTAAGCTCCGGACGTCCGAATGACGTGCCGTCGACTTTGATGGTTTCCTCTTAGTGAGAAGGATCTTTTGGCTTACTCTACCCAAGGTTTGGATGCAGGTGGTGTATGGTCGGGTTGGTTTTGCCTTAAAAACCAACAGGTCCCCTGGTACGAAAAAGCCAATAACTCTCGAACTGGGCGTCAGATTGACGCGCCGTCTACGACATCGAGTTCCTATTGACGATACGAAACTGTTGGATACATCAACTCTGGACTATGTTTAAGTTGATGTATCAGCCTCTCAGCTCGTGGAGCGGACCCTCCTGAACGATCTTGCTGTTTGTGGGAACCCTAGTGCTGGTTGCGACTGCTACTGTGACTGCGACGACGACTATGAAGAGATCCTCAGTGGATTCAATGATGACGACTACAACACTCAGAGATCCTGTGTGGATCAGTGCTACCGATCCTGTGTGGGTCCGATTAAATGTGGGTCAGTGCTCAGTGGTTCTGTGTGAGCCAGCGGCTACAGATCCTGTGTGGGTCTGATCCTGTGTGGGTCATTGCAGGGGTTAGTACCTATCGATCCTTTGTGGGTCCGACGACTTAGATGGATCAGTGATCATCTCTATCGTCTTTCAAAGAAGTATACCATTGTAAACTGGATCCTGTTTTACTTTCCTGTGTGGACCGTGTTGTGTTATCCTGTGTGGAATTACGTTTTTCTTTCCTATGTGGATTGTGTTGTGCTGTCCTGTGTAAATTACGTTTTGCTTCCTGTGTGGAATACTTTTGCTTTCCTGTGTGGATTGGGTTGTACTTGGTCTTGGATGTTGGAACCGAATGAGAATTGATGACTTAGGTATATGTATGGGCATATACCTAATTAGTTTCAGATGTTACTTCGTGATTGTATCTTTCCTTTGTGGATTGTTCTTTGTGGATTTTGGGAGACCTTTGGGGGTCTCGGGGTCCCTACTGTGTAGCTTATACTCACCCCTGCACGGGCTATGCCCGCACTACGTTGTGTTGGTTGCAGATGACGGGAAGCGTTGATCGTAGTGGAGGCTTGCGGAGCAGTACGGTACCTGGAGGAGGACCACTGGGCGAGACATACTCGGAGCTGTCAGCTGAACCCGAGGAGTAGAGGAGGCCATCTGTATTCACCCTTCAGGTGGGATTTCCTGTGGACAACTCATCTTTGCGGCTTTACGTTTCAGTTGCTATTTTTTTCCCTTTCCATTTGTACTTTACTTTCAGCTTAGGTTTGTATACTGGCCCACTTACATTCTGCACTTACAGTTGTACTCTGTTTTTACTTAGTGTTTACTTCTACTACTTGCTTTCTCTGTGGTGTTTTTTTACTTTACAAAGGAAATGCCTTCCCTTTTTACCGGGATTTACGCCTTGCTGCTAGTCGCCAGCCCCTGGCCTATGGAAGGAGGGCTTGGGGTAGTCACGGAATGAGCCCCGAGGACGGGTCATGACAACATATAACTATTCCTTGTCTTTTTTAATGAATCATTAATATTTTTCATAAAACCACACTAAAATGATTTATTTTTAATTTTTTTAATAACACTTTTTACACGTAAAAAATATATTTTGATATAAATTATCATAATATATGACTATTTTCCCTTATAAATGTCCACTAATGATCTAAATCCTTTATTTTGGGGAAAAATTATGATATTCCAATTTGTTATGACTTTTGACAAGAATATGGTACCCATTGTTTTTCATCAATAAACCTTATGTTCATGATTTATTCCTTATGTATGATCCTTCATTTGGAACACAAATTCTTTAACATGTATTGATGTATTGAACCACATATCCCTCCAATAAATTTGATAATTTTTAGTCACATGAGATGTCATATTGGGGGAGAGAGTGAACCTGATTCTTTTTTGGGACTATGTCCACTATGTGATATATTATTGGTTGTAAGCTTTGACTCTTATTTTTTTCATGTTATATGATGTTTAAAAATTCCTATGATGCCATTATTATATGTTCCCAAGTTATACATGTTATACATCCTTATGTTTATTCATTTTCCATGTAATTTATGTTATCTGGTTTTCTATTTTAACACATGATCATTGTTTGTTCCTAGGTTTATTAATCTACATTGATTTTTAGCTCATCTATTTTATTCATGTATTACCCTGGTATTACTATGTATATTAAAGGGGTCAAATGGAGTTAGGATATCATAATGAATATTGAAAATTTTGTTTTTAATTTGGACTCATGTTTTCCATTTTATGCACGTAATCCTCCAAAGACACTAGACTATTGGTACCTTGGATTGTATTTCATGGTCCATTATACTAAAAATATTGTAATACTATGTGTAAAAGGTTTGGGTATTTATATATCCTTATATAATGAAGGACTAGTTTTATTTTTATATTAGGATTATAAAACCTTAGTATGAACCCTATGGATAATTTGGTCACTACAGATAACCTAGGTAATCACATGTTATGAAATAATTTTCCTTTACCTGTTTATCCTTATGTGTTTATTTTATTCTGTTAATATGATTTGTGGGCGAGTATTCAATCCCCCTTATTTAAAGTTTATTTTATTAGTTAATGGATGTAAATAGAATAACCCATGCCAATAATAAATGTAATCCAAAATATGTTTATTAACATAATGATATGCCCAATATGATGGGAACAAGTCCTCCAAACATCGTCATTATATATACTCACCGAGATCAGTTTATAAATAATAACATGAATAATATAAAATTCCCTCCTCTTAAGAAAAAGGATATTCCACCCAAAACATTATGCTGCAAAGTAATACCATGTTTTGTGGATCTTTTAATCACCTCATTGTAGAATAATATATTAAACCCATTGAGAATATATTATTTTTACTCATGTTATCAAAGGAATATTAAGTTGTGCTTGTTGTTTATCAATTTGATGGGGAAGCAGATCAGTGGTGGACACTGATCATGAAAACAAATCCAAGGAGTAAATGGATTCTATGCAATTGGAAGACTTCACGAAAACAATTTTAAATAAATATTTTCAATATAACTTCTATCATAAGATGAAATTGAGTTCCTTATACTGATGAAAAAGAAAGAAGAGCCTATCAAGGTGTATGAGGCGAACATCAAAAGGCTTGATTGTTATAACTCTGGATTTTTGATGAACACCAAATGAAAGGAGGATCTATTCAATAGTGAAAAAAATACAAGTATAATAAATGTGTTGGTAATTCTAGAATTTGATAACCATGAGGAGATTATCTATTCTGAATATATTGTATAAATTGAGATCAAGTACATCTTAGTGGACTTATGGTTTTGGAAGAAAAGAAACAAAGGATTTAAATACGGGAATATTAATAGATAAGTACCACAATGGAATGACAAACCAACATTCCACATAGAAGACGTATGGGAAGAAGAATACTAGAAACTACTCAAAGTGAACCAATAGATGAATTAAATGTGTAAGACAAGATAATATATAAACTAACATGTGAAGGGATATGGAGAATCCAACTAATTTGAAGAATAATGGAAGGATCATATCAAAAATCAGTCTATATTGTAGTGATTCAAATGTAAGGAACATTGGAATTATGTGATCCATTTCCCTATGCCAAGGGTTGTTGGATGAAATCGACAACAACTAACTCCAAGGTAGTATGTAATGGCATATACAATCACTAATTAAGTGGTGGATCTAAAAAATGATGTGGTGAAAGGTATAATTCTTATTCATTCATAAATAGAGAATTTACTATTTCATTCTAGTTATACTCATTTGTTCCTAAATTGTGTATTTACTATAACTATTCAACCACAAACTCAAAATCAAGAGGCTGAGTTATCTAGGAGGAAAAATTATTCAATTATTGCATCGAAAGCTTATAACTCCACCCAGAATAAAATTTTCTGACTAAACCTACCCGTAAATCTTATCATACTCTATTAGGTGAGGATTGATGATATTTTGGGAATGGATATTCAATCGTTATATAAAAGAAAATATCAACTATTAGAAATCGGAGATCTCTCTTCAGATCCTGAAGATTCCTCCGATTTTGTACAATTTTAAGGAGAACAGAGAATCTTCTCCATAATAATCATCTGAATTGTAAATATTGATTCCCTATGATCAAGAATATCTAGAAAAAATGCTTTATATAAATGATAGAATCATGCTCAAAGGAATTACCATTGTGATAGTTTAATCTAATGTATAACATGAGATTTTTCTTGTCGTCCTCTTGATAAAGAGGATGAGTTCACAATTAATCTAATTTTTCAATCACTGCTTATATCAAAGATAACCTGCAAAATGGCCACCGTTGAACAAAAAAAAAGTAATGATTCGGTTATAAGAGAATCTCGATGTGGTTTTTATATTCCTAAGGCCTTCACTGTGGGTTGCAACAGACCTCTTATTCATGAAAATGGATATATCAATGCTTCTATGTATTGATTATTTTGTGCTAAAAACATGACAAAGAACATATATCCCCTTACATGGATATATTATTTGTTTGATCAGCTTTGTGGAGCTAGTTATTTCTCTATGGTGGAATCTCTGAGAGGATATAAGTAATTAAAGGTGATGAAGAAAGATATTCTCAAGACTACTTTTGAACAAGGTATGGACTCTATGTTTTCACAGTGATGACCTTCTGACTCACTATTGATCTGGATATTTTAATGGAATTTAGGAATATGCCCTTTATATATTAGCGTGAAAAAAGTTTGGTTGTCTTTATTGATGATATTTATATATACTCAAAAAGGAAGGAGGAATAGATGGAGCATTTGAAATATATGGTAAAAAAATTTCTATTAGACTAAATATTGTCAATGTTCCACAAATCCCAGTTGTATATGGAGGATGTATCATTCATGTGTCATGTTATCATCATAAATGGTATAAATGTGGACCTTCATAAAAAAATGAAATGAATGAGTACCCCACAAAAACATATATAATGGAGAACTGTAGCATCCATGGTCTTTCTGGGAATTACTAGAGATTTGGGAAGAACTTATCACAATTTTGAAACCCACTAACCCAGATGACTCATAAGGGATAATGAATTTTATTTATATCTGAATGTGAATACTGATTTAAGGAGTTGAAAAATATTTTTATCACTGCACCAACTATCACACTACATATTAGTGGGGAAATCATTATGGGGTACAATGATTCGTCAAAAATATATTAGACTATGTACTAATGTAAGATGATAATGTTATACACTATGTCTCAAGGAAGTTAAAAAATCATGTGAAATAATATACAATGTATTATATGAATTTGTAATATATGATCACCATGTTGAAAATATGGTTTCATTATATCTATGTCAATATGTGTGAAATATAATCTAATATTAAGAGAGTCTAATATATATTCACTAATAAAGAGCTTAATTTGTTCTACGGATGATTGTTAGATCTCATCATGAATTACGAATGATTAATCGAATAAAATCATGGTAAGGAAAATAAGGTGGTGGATTCTATATGTAAAGAGGATATTGAATTTTCATAAATGATTATAATTGAGAAGGTTCCAATATCCTATCATGTGGAATGTATTGACAAGGAAATCATTAAGGATGAAACATCATCAATATTTTCCCAAATAAGTTCCCAACCATCACATATAGAAAAATTTAAGGATGATCAACGAAATGATATGGAGATCCAAAATATGTGGATGCTTTTAGAAATAGGAAATCATCAATGTTACCAATGGATAAGGATGACGTCTTGAGATTTGGGCCATGAATATGTGTAACATATGATACAGAGATAATGACAGAGATACTGAACGACACACATGGCTCAACCTATTCTATTCACCGACAGTGAAAAAAGATGTATTGAGATCTCTAAGATAACTAAGGGTGGGACCATATGATGAATGAGATCATAGAACAAACATCAATGTTTCTAGTATATTAGAAAGAAAAGGATAAAAGGAAATATTCTGATGGGATAACGCAACCATATCTTATGCCATTATAGAAATTGGAAAGCATCAGAATGGACTCTATCACTGAAATTCTGAAGATATAATGTGAAAAAAACTGTATATGGGTGATTTTGAACTATTTCACAATGATAGTTCACATTATCAAAATTCTAGAGGACTTATCACTGGATCAATAAGAATAGATTGACATAAGTGAAGTGGTATGGTTCAATGTAGTACCACTACAGATTGAATCTGATTTAGAATCGAGATTCACCTCCATGTTCTCAAAATGTATCCAATGTGATCTTAACAAAAAAGCTGAACTTCTGTACTACATATTATCCCCAAACTAATGGACAATCTAATATGTCTATTTAGATTATTGATGTTATGTTTAGGGTTTGTTATATGGACTTCCAAAGTTGATGGGACCAACATCATCCTCTAATTGAATTCTAAACAAGTAATGTTTCCACTCGAGCATTCAAATGGCCCCTTATGAATCCCTTTATGGGAACATGTTAAAACGCTGACATGTTAGGATAAGGTTAGTGAACATAAGATATTAGGACCTCAAATGGTCTAACAATAGGTGGATATGGTGAAAACCATTAATTAGCACATTAAGGCTCCCAATGTCTACAAAAGGTATATGCATACAGTCATCGAAGAGACTATTAGAGTATGGTTGGAGGGATTTTCTTCCTATGTATATATCCCTAGAATAGGTTCAAAATATATTGATAGAATTGCAAGCTAAGTCATAGGATCATTGGCCCTTAAAATATCCTTGATTGTATTAGATATGTGGATTACCTAATGGAACTTCCACATACAATGTGTCAAGTACATAGTGTATTTCATGTATTCCACTTGAGGAATTATATAAAATATCCTTCAAATTTAAGGAATTCAAAGGTGGTATAGTAGGAAAATGATATCTCATACGATAATTAGCGAGTGAAAATCTTGGATTATTGAGAAAAAGTTCAAAAAAAGACTACACAATTAGTAGAAGTACTATGGAACAAGAACAATTATTTAGAGGAAAAATGGGAACCTTATGAAGTGATTATGGAAATGTACCCCCACATATATTAAAATTTAAATGTAAAACAATATTTTGAGGGTGAAATTCCATATGGGGGTAGAATGTAACATCCCAAAATATTTTCGATGAAAATAACCATCTTATAATTATTCCATATAGTATAACTAATATAAAAAGATCCTATATATCTCAATAATATCATTAAAATGATTAATAAATGAAATAACATGAATTTTTATAAGTTAAGGAACCTATAAAAATGGAATAGTAACTAGACATTTGGAAAATTAATGAGAACATTATGAATATTAAATTACACTATAGAATAGTAAACTCACCTATTAATGAATAAAAAAAATTATCCATCATATTAATGAATATACGATATGATTATATCATATTATAATTAAATAAATGTTTCATAAATTATTAATTAAGTGTTGATATTTTTAAAACACATTGGTTTTACTTTTCAATTTAATAATAAATATATGGTTTTAAAATAAAATGTATTACAAATAAAATTGATTCATAAATTAATATTTTATTTGACATGTGATTATAAGATAATTTTTTGAAACCTTAGTCAATTTCTCAAAAGTGTTATAAAATTAGTTATAATTATAAAAATAGTATTATTTAATTAAATTACATTTTTAATTAAAAAATAAAATTTATCATATTTAAAATTACTTTTCCATAATATAAATTTTATTTTTAAATTCTATGTATCAAAAATTGGTAAGGGTTAATTATTCATAATTTTATAAAATAGTTTAATTTTTTGGTGAATAATGAATTATGATAATTTACAACAGTGTGTAAATACTAGAATTTTGGAGTCATGGATGATTTATGGATGATGTAAAAACAAAATATCAAACAACACTTAATGATTTTATTATATTTAGTGATTATTGTAAAACTATTCAGAGTCTTGAGCCAAAGTAAATAAATATTCATTAAAATACTGAGAAAACGCCCCTCTCAACCTCTACAAAGACCATCTCTCACCGAAACTTCTCCTCACACCACTCAAGATTGAGACATGTCCAAAATTTTCAAAAATCTCTTACCAAGGCCGCCCCTAATTCAAGATGATTTTTTTTTCTCAGAAATCAACCAAAATCATTCCCCCTAAATATCTTCTCAAGTAGAAGGATTAAAGAGGTAAAATATGATTTTTATTCATTTTATTTCAATTTGAGTTCTTTTATTTTCTTATTTATACTCATATCCACTCATAAACATGGTTTGATTTTCCAATTAAATCAAATATAAAGAAATTTTAGTATTAAAATCTAATAATTCATTATCATTTTTGTTCCCCTCAACTTTTTTTACTAGAAATGAAAAAATAATTTTTGATGTGTTAGTTTATCACATTCAAGGATGACAATGTTTTCAATTTTCATTACATCCTTCAAGACTGAATATAAATCAATTTTTATGGTTAAAAAGATTACAATATATGCATGAAATCATTATTAATCTTATGGAACCATTTTATATATGGCATATTAATTAATAAAACAAAATAAGTTTGTGATTATCGAAAACGACCAAAAATATTCCAAAAACATATCACTAACATCTTATCTAATGATTCATCATAAATCAATAATAACAAAGGAATTATATAATCATTTAATCTCCTAGATTTTCATTAATAACATATAACTTCATTTTAGCCTATCTATTCCCATTTTACATCAAATTCCATACATTTAAACAAAAAAAATAATTAAAACCACGAAAATGATCACTCCAGAACAATGCAATTAACACTATAACACATCAAGAAGGCCATAAATGAGCCTAATAAATTTTAAAAAATCAAATAAATATATAAAAGGATTTAATTAATTAATTAATATATTTTTTTGATATAGGCAATTATGATTAAATTCATAATATTTTTAGACATAATTTAAGGGAATTATTTCTAAACCTCAATTTTTTCTATTGAGTTACCATTTATCCCAATTTAATCCTCTGTATTTCTTATTTATTTTTTTGTAATTATTATAAAGTTTTTTAAATTTTTGAATATAATGTATCGAGATTGTATTGTCCATATTTTATGGGGAAATACAAGTTTCAAAAAGGTTCTCCTCTTAATTTTTCCAGATATTCAAAATCGAATAAAGGGAAAATCCAAGTTTCATACCCATTTTTGTACTATTCATATTCTTATTTAATAAAAAAATATTTTTTAAAATTCAAACAGTTTATCATGAAAAAAAATATTAGATCATTTCATGTTTTATACACAAAATCTTTCAATGACACATTCAAATAATCTTTAGTATTTTACATTAACTACAGTAACTGTTTTATTTCTAATGTTTCTTAAAAGCTATTTTAACATTTTATAAATTTCTTTACATAAATTAACAAAAGAATTTACAGTTTCCCCTTATGAATTTACATTTATGATTTAAATTCTTTCATTCATGGACACCCTTATTATATTTCAATATGTTATGCCTTTTCACCTAATTATGATTCCCAATCTAATCCATGGGAAACCCATATGTATATGATTGATTCATGATGTATGATATGTCATGTGGATAACCTTTTTAGGAAAATTTAATTATGGGGGAACAAAGATAGTACTCAAATTAATTGGGAAATGTCTACTCTCTTGAGATGTCATGTAGGGATTGAGAGTGAACGAAATTCCTTTAATGGAATTTGCTTTACATTTGAAATAGTATGGGAAGTTATCCTTGGATATTGTTAATTTAATGTTATATGATGTTTCCACATTCCTATGATTCCATGACTATATGTTCCCATTTAATACATGTAATACTTATTTATATTTATTCATGTTCTATGCCAACAATATTATAATGTTATGAATTCTAACTCATGTGCTTTGTTTATTCCTATGCTTATTCCCTTAATTGTCTTTTTAGAAAATCCTTTTTATTCATGTATTATACTAGGTCATCCTATATATATGTGAGGTATAAAATAGTTTCCGGAGCCCGTTATGAATATTAAAAAAATTATGTTTTTATTTTAGATTCAATTACATAGTTTTATATACCTCAGCCTCCAAAGGCGCTATACATTACGATCCTTGGATTTTATTTTACTCTTAATTGTGCTTAAAATAATGTAAAAATGAGTAAAAGGCATGGGTCACTATAATAATCCTACATAATATCAAGATTCATGAATTCATAGATAAATTAAAACCAATTATTAAAATGGTTTTACTAATAAGATACTTCAGTTTATCAAGGTAGAAATAGAGATTGGAGTCATCTATAAATCTCATGGTTTTCAAAAAAAATAACTATATAATTCAATGGATATTCAAATAATCAATACCATGGGGTGAATATGTTTATCCATTATTTTTTCCATAAGAGTGGAAATAAATATGGAGGAAATTTATTTTTGGGGAAAAGTCAATGCTTTAACTAAGAAAATGAGAGTCCTTAGGAAATTGAATTTCAATGTGATGTGAAGATGTTAGATAACTTTTTTCAATGGATTTAATGCTATATAAAATATATCCCCCACATTTTAGTATTTGAAATGAAATGAGTAATGGAATTATACTAAAAAATGATAAAATATAATGTTTACTGATGTTGTTGAACATTATTAACCTCTTATTTTGAGAGGTGAAGTGAAATTTCATGTTATCACTATTTAAGATGTGGGATATAAGAATTAAATTTTGAAAGGTACACATACCATCATCACAAGAACTATTAACTTATTTTTAAATTCTAAATATAACGAATTTTCTATATTGGAGGAATTTTATATTTGTGTTGGGTTAGCTACTTAAGGATTATATATTGAATTATTAGTAAATAATACTAATGGTATTATGATCTCATATTATGTCTACAAATATTATATCATGGAAATTTATGGGAATGTAATTCCATAAAATCTTTTTATTCTCCCTCTAGATTAATTTGATGGTATTTTGACATAAATATTCAATATCTATGTAGATCTAAATAAAATTCATGAAAGGGTAGTAATATTTTATATTCTGAATGATCCTATGATCATTTACTGGAGGAATGGTGAATATATGTATCTAATTAAAATTAATTCATTTTTATGGGTTTTTCATCCAATTAATAATGGGTATTTATCTCATTTGGTTGTTGAGAAAATAAACACCGAAAATATTATTATAATACGAGAGTTTGTTATTATATTTATAGAAGACCTTCATATTATTCTTATAATTTGTATAGTTAGTTTTTCAATAGAACTCATACCTGGTGGAAAACATATTTCAATGAATCCATATAGAATTAACTAAATTTATTTGTAGGAATTATAAAATAAAATAAAGAAGAATGTTGACAAGGGTTTAAATCAACAAAGTGCATCACCATGGGGTGTATTTGTTTTTTATGATGAAATATGAATCAGTGAAACTATATATTGATTATCAGGAACATAATATGACCAATATCTAGAATAATTTTTATCTCCTATGTATTGATTATTTTTTTTTCCACATCAAGGACATCAATATTTTTCCATGTTCTATATTCATTTTGGATAATATTAATTGAGTGTAAAAAGTGATTTCATTCCTAAGAAAACCTTATTTTTGTGGTATGTATACTATGAATTTATAGTGATTTCATTTAGATTTACACATTTACTCATGATAATAATTGAATTAATGAGATTAATCTATATAGATTACCTCGATTAATTTTTGGTAGTATTTATAGATTTTATTTCTATGAAATAAACAGTAATGATTGATCATGAAACAAACATGATAATTTTTTTAATGTCATTGAGTATGGAGAAACAATATTCAAATTTAATTATGTATGATTTCAAGTTACCAAAATATTAATTCTTAGGACACATGATCATAACTAACAGTTTATGAGTAGATCCTCTTTTGGAAAATTTTATTGAATATAAAGCCAAACTTGAAACTATGAATGAAAACCATATATTTATTGGATTGGATTGAAAATATTTATGCTTTATGATAAAGTTTTCATGTATTTCTAATCCACTCAAAATTTTATCATGATTGGGATTCCTGATCCATTATTGAAATGAATGTGATTTTTTGGAAGCTAAAGATAAGGTCTATTAGTACACCAGTACTCACAATACACTATAGTCGAAAAGGGGTTGTGATCTATAGGGATTCATATAAGATGGTAAAATGTCATTTTATTATACATAATGACATGATGATATATTATTACTCTCATAAATTAATGGTTCAGGAGTAGAATTTCTTAACACATCAGTTAGAGTTATTTGGGGTAATATATTCATTAAATATATTGATCAATTATCGTTATGGAAAATTGATTAAAATATAGACCCATAATAAAATTTTAAATTATATATTCATCCATTATTACTAGAACATGTTTTAGTTAATATTGTTGGAGTTCATTAATGATTATGACTTCTCAATATATTATAACCATCATAAAGAAAAGAAGGCATATGATGATTTGATTTGGAAGGATATTGATAGATTATATATGATGAGAGTAAAAAGATATCTAATTTTTTTATTGGTAAAGGATTGAGTATGAAATCTTGAATGGAATGTATAATTTTTACCTTACTCAAATGATTTTCAACCATCTATCCATTTGAGAATTAAAGTGGAATAGTGGTAATATGTAGAGAAAAAAAGGAGCCAAAAGTTATTGAGTTTATACATAATATTGATATAATAAAAAGGTTAAGGAATATGTTATATGTCCCTGTAGTTTCTTATTTGATTATGGTTGTGTAGGATAAATCTCATATTTCATAATTTTAAGATACTTATAGATGTTTGATTATGTATATAGGCCTTAAAGATATTTTATGGTCAGATAACATGGGGATATATATTGTAGAGTATATTTTGGTTATTAGTATGACTAAAAATTAATGTATAGATTAATAATTATAATTGAATATTATAAACACTACACTTGACTCTATGGTAAGGATAAAATGTCACCATTTATTACATCGTAGGACTCCCTAAGACATCTTATGGTGATATTTCTATTTGGGTTGTAGTCGATACCCTTATGAAGATAAATATTTCACTTAAATCGATGACGATTTATATCATTATAACATTTTTATGATATACATTAAGAATTTTTTATGTTATATGAAGTACTAAAATCTATTGGAGTTATAAAATGGACATCACCAAGAGAGAGAGAGAGAGACCCCCATTTATTTAAAAAATAACACGAAACAATATAATCTGGAATTAAATAATAAAGAATCAACTCTTATTGAAAAATAATTCCAATTTAAACATATTCATAAAAATATCTAATAATAACTACAACCCCCTTATATGATCCCCTATATATTCATTAGTATACTATGAATGAAATTTATGTGATTTTTACTAAATCACAAAATGAAGAAGCTCCCCATATGATTAATTTTTTTTCTCTATGTAATTAGAGTCTGGATACATTTCCAATACTGAATCAACATTCAAAAATACAGCCCCAAATCTAATAAATTGGGTAAAATTACCTTTTAATTGAAATTCAGTTTTCAGAATGATAGGTTTCTATTTGGTGTTTAAATTATCCTTTAAATCATTGCAGCACCAAAAAATACTATTTAAATTTGATAAACTAAGGGATAAAACATATCTTAGTAAAACTATTACACAACTATCTCTAAAAATATCATTAATTACATTTATTTTAATTTTAACTATCAGATAAATGTTTTATATCCTAAAAAATTGAATAATTATCTTACATATCACCTCTTTCAGAGGATTCCCTACATTAGGAAAAGTCTAAATGTTTACACATCACATTAAAAGGGGGTTCTTTTATGTTTTAAAATAGGGGAATATGTTATATATCAATAAGTTCCTCTCAAAAAATATTACATAGAACTAAAAATACATATGATGTTGAAAATTCTTTAAATTTGGAAATGCATATGATGCTACACAACATCTATAGTTGGAGAATTATATTGCATATTCTTTTCAATGGTCATATTCGCCCATTAATCATGTATGAAAGGTTACATACCTTCTACATTAGGTGATTAAATATTACACATCCCTCTCCAATAGATAAAGGGATACACAGTATTCAAAACTTATCAAATTCCAAAATTTACAGAATATAACATTGTAGAAGAAAAATATTATGCATTAGTATCAAGATCTCTCACATCACCTTCTATATGTAATAGTAAAATTTTCTGAAAATTTTTCAAATGAATTAAATAAATAATATATTAATTAACAAATGATTCCTCATGAAATAATTATAAATAAAAATTAATGTTATAAATATTTCAATAAAACCTATCAAAAATAAAACATCAAACATGGAAAAATTGATCTCCAAAAATTAACATTCTTAAATAGATTGTTCAAAAACAAATTTATAAAATATTGATCATGAATAAATACATTATTTTTAAATCACATGTTTAGGAAAAAAAATCCATAATTTTATAAAATATATATGACAAACATGAATTAAAATTAAGCCACATAATGATCCTCAACACTTAATTTATTACATGATCACAAAAAATAAATTTGACATATTCAGTAAAGGTAATCAAATTTCAAAAAAATCATGAAATCAAGTTTATTTTAGAAGTGTTTCATTCCAATATTCGTAGAAAATAAACTTCTTATTTATGGTGAAAATACAAAAAATTTATATTTAATCCAAAACATAGAAAATCAGAATAATTCAACACCAAAACTGATGTATGATTGTAAAAAAATAATAATTAACAAATTATTATTATTAAAAACCATCCATTTATGTTCAAATCACAAAATATAAAAACTATTATAATTTAAGTTATAACACCATTTTAATGCATTATTTTTCAATATAAATGTAGTAAAAATATCACTTCAATTAAAAATAAAAAAATTGTACCAAAAATTGTTCCGAGAATTTTTTCCATGAGTGGAAAAATTAATGTTATAAAATTAAATCCTTGGATAAATAAATAATACTAATAACTGAAACATTGTGAAACCATCATTTAATTTTTTTAAAATAAATTCCCTCCACTATGTATGATACTTATTCCACATGAAATATAAATTTGAAAATTTATCATGAAATTTTGAAGTGTACTTAATTATTCATATAATATAACATAAAATAAGCTTACATAACAGTTATATCTCGAATTTTTTTATGAACATTGGAAATTAATGTGAAATAAAAATTAAGGTATTTTATGATAAAAATTATTTCCAATTTCATTAGATATATCATGTCCAATATTTTCCAATAAAATCCAAAATTAGTTTTTCCACAACAACACAACCATGAAATATCCTAAAAACATAAAAAACAAAATACATGAAGAAACTAAAATAACATTATAGAGTATATGAATTAATTTCAAAGTAATGAAATTATTATTTTCAAATATGAAATTATTTCTAGTTATGAAAAAAATAAGAAAGTAATGGATTATTTAGAGAAAAAATGTATTAAAACAACAAAAATAAGCCGCAAAAAATGTCTCATAACATAAAATATAATTTTTAGGGTGGAATTTTCTAATACTAATTAAAAATTATTTTCAACTCCATATATTTAAATAAGTATATAATCCATCTATTACAACACAATTTCAGCAATAAAATTTTCATTTTTATTATGCACAATAATAGATTCTAGAGTGAAATAACATGATCTCAGTTCAAGATCTAAAAATTATTCATTTACATAGAAATAATTTTGTATTTCATAGAATCATAATGAAATCATATTCAATAAGTATTATAATTTTATTATTTAATTAAATCAATAATAATCAAAATAATTTACCACCCCCACACTTAACTGTCAACCTAAAATAAGGTATTATTCATTTAAATGATTTAAAATGGAAAAATAATTCCATATTTTTTATTATATTTTAATGAAGATAACTTTTATATACTATGAAAAACTATATTATTTCATTCAACCTAAGAATATAACATGAGAAATAAATTTCAGTAATGAGGAAAAAAACAAATACAATATAGATTATTTCATTAAAAAATGATCACTAGTAAAAATAGATGTTTTGTGAAATTCAAAAACATTGACCCTTTATTTAATCTATGAATTAATAAAGGGATATTTTATTTATAAATCCAAAAAACTAAAAACTAAAAATTAATGTAAAATATAGAAAATAATTAGATTTCCCTCCAATGGGTGCTTCATTACAAACGATCTATTGTTTTATAGTTATATATATTTATCCCCAATTGTATTGCTACGGAACGTTTTTATCAAGGACCATAAATTCTAATTTATTATACTTTATTTCCATATTGAATGGTTCCTAATCTTAGTATAAGTTACTTCTGATATGAGGAAACACTTTATCTTTTATAATGATATATCAATATCCTCATCAAGATTAATAATGTTTATGTTCCCCATCGAAGGGATATAGAACATTAAAGAGCCTATTCCTGATTAAAAATTCAGAGGAATATGTTCAAAAAGAAATCTTGGTTCAACCATCAACAAATAAAATTTATTATCATTGATTAGATGTAATGAATATGTAGAAGATAAACAAGTAGAAATTATTATTTCTCTTCAAATTTTACCAACTAAGTTATGGATTATACTTTTTCACCATTATCATACACCAAATATGAAACTTCTAATAAAAATTAGGAGTTACAAATGTTTTGGAGTAGTTAGATTCTCAAATTCCTCTTAACTATCCAAAATCAGGGAATAATATGTTGTATCATTAAAATCTATACAAAGAGAGAAGAAAATATAGTATGTATCACCATATTCACAAATTTAAAAAATACCTCATTTTCTAAAAAAAATAATCACTCGGAAAACAATCATCCTATAGTTATTCTAAAAAACCATTGATCTTGAGATTATGTACTTGAAAGGAGAGATATAATCCTCCTCTAACCTCTATTAAATGTTCAACATCTCATATATGGAATTTCACAATGAATGATATATTATATCTTCATCTTATTTGGCATATGCAAACATGGAGAACCCATTAAACTTGTTACCAAAAATGAAATCATCCCACATGGTATTAAAAATAATTTATTCATCAAAAATACTTCCGACATATTTTTTTAACATGAACCCCCTACTCATATCTATCAATAATACTATAAAAATTCTGATATTTAAATTATATATTAGAATCATTGGGAATTTTAGATTGAAAAATTTTCATCTCCAAATATTCTACAAATAAATTTTATAATGATTCCACTATAAAAGATTGTTTCTGAAGTTATTTAAAACTCCTTGGATAGTATTTGGTTTACCAAATATACTTATACAAATTTTACATCATTCAAGTTGAGAAATAAATTTAATCATCTATGATATCTTTACATTGTTATTCTAGCATCCAAAATTTAATTGTTGTCATTATGTCACTGTGTTCATGAAACATTGAGTAATCTAACCTTGAAAATTATTCCAACTCATGGGATTATTTGACAAAAATTAAGAAATAGTTTTTATTGTTTTTATTTTTATTTATTTATTTATATGTTCATGTATTTCCTAGGAGTTTCATGTTGAATGCCTAAATTTTGGGTGAAACAAGCTCTGTCGCCGTGGTTGCATAGAGTTTGTAGTAATTGTGTTGATAAATGTGAAACAAGGATATTTGGGTGATATATTAGATTTAAATAATTTATTCACTATTTGAATTATAGTCTGATATACTTCTAAAATAGTGAGTCTTTGGTTTTGGGATATTGGGGCTCTTAAACGTTTGGCACATATTTTGGAAAACCATTTGGGTTGTCGACCCCATTAATTTTATTGATTTATCCAAAACAAATTCATATTTTATCCAAAAACACCCCTCTTCCTCCCCATTTACTTTCAGAAACCCCCTTATCTTGGAGCTTCTTTCACCTTGTATTTTTGGTGAATATCCCTTAATATTTTGTGGGTTCTCTTTGGGTAAGAATGATTTCTATTATTTTTTTAAAAAATACAACATTTGTTTTCATTTGTTATTCAATTTTGAAGGAACTATTATAAAATAGATTTATATATCGACGAATCAATAGTTTTTTGTAACATCATGATATTTTATATGTATTACAATGAAATTAATTTTATGTATTAAATAGATTTCATTACATTCCACCCAAAGTCTAAGTACACTATGATATATTATTTCATTGACAAACTTGTTGTTTCATTTGATTGTGTGAATCAGATTAACCATATTATGAAATATATTTAATGTTTTATCTATAATTCAATTGTGTTAATTAATAACAAATAAATAATGGTTAATCTATTATAAAATCAATTCAATATAAAAATGCCTTCTTTGAAAAAAAAATTATTTTTATATATGCTATGATTTTTCAATATAAAAAATATATAGACCACAATTAAAAAATGTGTTAAATGCAATTTAAATTTATAATTATTGAATAATAATTCATAAAATGGTTATTTAATTGTTAGAAATGAAGATAAAATCAACTGAAGGTAAAATAATTTTTTTAGATAATCTGTTATTTGAGAACAATGTGTTTTCACATTTCTAAATTAATCAAATAACAATTTATAAATGTTTTTAATTATATATATATATATATATTCAATAAAATATTTCATATTTTATATAGTATTTTTTACTCTTCTGTTTATGAAAATAAACATAGTTTGATGCTAAAAATGCATTTTTATAAAAAATGGTTTTCAATTTGTTTTTTTTATTTAATTTAAAAATAATTTCTTTCAAATAATTAAATTAAATTGGAAAAAATGTATTATATATTTTTATTTATTTTTTCTGTTTTTTAAAATATGACTACATTAATATTTTGTCACAATTAATAATAAAAATAAAAAAAATTGCATACCTTGTTTATCATTAAAATCCATTTACCGGTGGATTTTAACTAAGTGGTAATAATAAAAATGACACTTAAGATTTTATAAATCTTAATTTTTAAAATATTAATACCATATATTATCTTTTCTTTTAATTATATTCCATTTTTTCACATTTCCATTATTGTGACCTCATATTTTGTAAATATTTTATGTAATTCCATTGGTGTCCCTCCCATTACTTATAAAAGGGATCATATTATCCTATATATTCACACTCTTTGAGGCATGAAATTATTTAAATACCCTAATAAAAACCTTAAATGACACCTTTAATTCATTAATATTCTTCATTACAAACCCAATGACTATCCTTAGATAGATTAAGGTTACAGAAAAAAGGGCCTCTCAGAGAATGGGAAATCATACCTGACACATTGAACATAAATTTATTCTAATAATTTATATAAATATGTTGTATACTTCCTAATATAATGAATCTAGTATCATAAATATACATTCTTCTATTATTATTATGAAACAATAATTTTCCATATCTTCTTCAGTTGGGAAACGAATGTATCACCCTTGTGTGCAAAAGGACAACCACCTCTGCGTAATGATGTGATTAATTTTCCATCACAACCAAAATTGATGAATATAATTAAGGATTTAACAAATATTTCTGATATTTATAATATAATAATTATTTTTAAATTGAAAAAATATTGTTTATCAATCATTCATTGATTTTATCAATATAATTAAAACACCATTCACGCGTAGGTACAAACTACTGTCTCCATGAATGGATATTTTAATTTTCCTATCTCGTCCTTTTCGGAATGTTTATAAATATGTATATAATGAAAATATATTATATTTATATCTTATTTATAAATTTTCACATGAATTTACCATGATCAATATGCACGTAACATAACATCTAAATCGAAACAATAAATAAAAAATGATGTGGTTAACACTAGAAAATGAAGATGATAATGAAATATTGTTAAATTAATAGTGATATGGTATTATAAGTATAAAATTTATTGTATTATGTGTTTGAATATGATTACTTAATAAAAATGTAATAAATATATATTTATTATATGATAGGATAAAATCAAATACGTGGCCAGTCAGACCTCAGGTAATGGATTCTTATCTCAATTTTGTTTTTATGAGACATATGTAATATCCATCCCTTATTTCGTACATGAAATTTATGTAAGGCCCATTTTTTATGATTAAAGTATTGATGAAACAATTATATGATATATCTCTCAGAAATATTATATATTTTATTCTAATTAGATTATTCTTAGACATTATAGGTTTTAAATAAGTGGTTCTAATATAAAGATTGGTATTTTCCTCCAAAAATATTATACATAAATTTTAATGGTATTTTCATATATGATATAACTCATTGAGTTTACTTATGCTTCACTAGGGATATGTTCCAATGTAACCATAATTATTCTCTCTCTAGAAGCTTATTGATTATGATGATAAAATAATGAATAATCAAATTTTCTTATCTTTAATTAAAGATATGTTCAAATAATCAATTTTTATTATAATATGGAATAAATATTAATGCATTATGAATAAGTTTTTGGTGGGTTTTTTATATCATGGTAATTCACTAGGTAATGATTAATGTTTATAAACTCAATGGCTATAAGGGAGGTTTTACCAACACCAAAAGAGGGTATAAGGGTTGTTATACCAATGAAAATAAGGGTATACAGTTGATTATCTAGTGACCAAATTTGTTAAACATGTTGATATCCCAATCCAAACACGTGATTAATGACATAGTGGGAAATGTTGATATAGGATTTCTATGTCTATGATTATTACACATGTTTTATAATAATATCTATAAAAGATTCGTATTCTTCTAGTGTTATCTCATTTCCCATTATATTTGATTCTCTTTTCATTATTTTATTATGAAAATCATATTCATTATTCCATGTTTGTGATCTATCAATAAAACAGTGTAGTTTTAAATTTCTAATCTCGGTCACCTATTAACATAGGACGGTGTTATGCTTAAATATGATCATTGAATATTATTTCATGAGTTTAACCTAACTAAAAATCATCAATCATCTATTCTAATGTTTACTTTACCCAAGTTTTGAAGAATGGTTATAAGTTGGTTTTAAAAAATAAGTTTACAATGTTATAAGAAATTATAAAAGATGCTGAATATATTTTCTAAAAGAATATGGGATTGTATGTAGTCTCAATTTAAACTAATAATTTATGATCCTCATGTATTTTTATTATGAAATTTATTGAAATTTGTTATAAAAAGATATAATATTTATGTTTTTTATATTTCGGTCACCCTAGTTGGTATTAGTGGAGGTATTAGTTATTTTGGAGATTAGGATTAGAGAAAATTGTATAAAACCCTGAAGATTAGAGTAAATTTCTTATTACATTATGAAAATTTGGTAATGAGGGGATTGTGTGGATTTCCATAAAAATGAATCCATGCCTTGATACTGGAATGTGAATGTGGGTGTTTCATAAATGCACCTAGGTGTAAAAAAATTTAATTTTTTGGATTGTTTTTAACTCTTTTATTGGTGAATGATTAGTGGCTCTAAGGTAGAACATGTGCATAGAACATTCTTGGGGAGATTATTGGGTAAGTTCATATATTATTTATGAACAGTTATGAAGTATTTAATTAAATCGTTGCAATGGATGACCATGTTTAAACCAATGTTTTAAATTTTTTAAAATAATGTGTAATTATTTTGACATCCAATGAGTGATTTTTCATTATTATATGATTTTTAAATATGATTATTGTTTCTCAAACTCTAATTTCTAGTTTTATAAAATGGATGGAATGATAATAAATTGTGTTAGAAAATAATCAATAAGATAATTCAATGATTAACATCCATAGAAAAAGAAATTTTTTAGGAGATGGAATACAAAATATTATTTCTATAATTACAGAAATTTCTTATTAAATGAATCCTGACAATCTTCCTAACAAGTAAATGTGGTAAGAACATAATATTGTGTCCTTCATAAGGCAACATAAACCATCTTATAGTGGGTCCATTGATCGACTAATTATTATGAAATGGATCAATACCACTAAAAATATATTTTATATTCTATAATGGTCTTAGTATAAAAATTTTATTTTTACTATTTATTCATTAGAAGGAAAATAAGATGAATGATGAACTACAATCAAGAAAACAATGAAACAAAGAAGGTATTGAGACTATGTATTAGGAAGATATTAGGTTGTAATTTATAAATATTTAATTTCTAAATATTTATTCTATAATAATGGAGAATTAATTCCTTGATCTAAAGTAGGGGATGATAAATCCATTATTATATAATTGTTAAATTTTGTAATAATTTTGAGGTACAGTTATAGTATTGTCACTATAACGATGCAAAATTTTATAAATGAAAATTTCCATGTTATAATTATTTTATGTATTATAAATAACATCGAAATCACATAGAAAACATTAAAATAACTATATAAGTGATGAATGAATGAAATAAGAGATATTTATGTAAGTAAAGTATCATACCAAAACAATTGTAAGATGAACTTTGGTATTGTAATGTGGCCCTTATGAATAGTTAATTGGACAATATAATTGTAATCTCACCTACGAAATTATAAACAAAATTTATCAGTTTTATAAATGAAAATATGATTTTATTATATCATAGTTTAAGTAAATAATTTTTTTTAGAAAGTAATAATTAATTGATAATTTTTTAAAACATAATTGTTTATTTTCCATTTTGTGATATGTATATTTTTTAAAAGAAAAATTATTTCTATGAAATGTATTAATAAATTAATATTTTTTTCATATTATTGTAATATTATTTTTGGACACCTTAATTATTTTACCAAAGTGTTATAAAATCAGTTATAATTTTAATATAAATATTCTCCAAGTAAATGAAGATTTTAATTATATATTAATTTTATAATATTTTGAAATTTATTTTCATTAAATGGAATTCATATTATAATTATACACATCAAAATTTCTATATGCAGAATTATTGTGATTTTTCTAAAATAGTTGAATTTTTTATGAATAATGAAATGTGGTAATTTATGATATTATCTAAATATATGAATTGTTGTATTGTAGATTATGTTTGGCTTATGAACACTAATAATATCAAACCAGAATTCATTATTTAAATATATTTATTTATAATTATCAAACTATTCACACACTTGTGCCAAAATAATTAACTAATGAATTACATAATTAGAAAACACCCCTCTCCACCCAAATAAATAGAACCCTTCAACACGTCTTCTCATCACACAGATCAGGAATTGATCAATTTAAAAATTATACTAAAATATATCCCCAATAACCTACCCCACACCCCAGATCATTTAGTAAAAAAAATTCCAAAATAAAAACCCCTAAAGAGGTTCTCTTAAAGAAAAATTCAGGTAGTAAAATCCTATATCTTTTCATTTAATATCTTTTATTGGTATTTACATTTACTATTCTCTCCTAAAATACCCTCACCTAAATGGTAAGATAAATTCAAAACCTTATATATAAAATAATTTTATTATTATAATGAAATAATTAATTAAAATTTCTCTTCTCCTATCCTTTTTTACTATAAAATAAAACGTTTTCTCTCATCTGTTAATTTATTGCAACAATGACAATAATGTATTCAATTTCCATTACAACCATTAATCCTTCTCATAAAACCCTTTTTATTTTTTTAAAAGATTATAATCAATGTATTAAATCCTATTTTATGTTATGGATCCATTTTATATACATAATATTTATTACTAAAATAAATGTTGTTTGAGATTATTGAAAAACTGCACCAAATAATCCAAATTATTATCACTAACATCTTATCTATTGATTCATACTCTTCCCAAATTACAAAATAAAATGTATAATACTTTTATATAATATATCTAATTTAATAACATATATCATGAATTCTATATATATATTCCTCTTTAAATGAACTTCCATACTCAGAAGAAATCCTTCTGATTATGAAAACAAAGAAAATGAAGACTCTCAAACAATGAAATTGAACATTATAACCCATTGAAAAGGAAATAAATGAACTGAATAAATTATTCTAAATCATATAAATGTATTTAAGTTAATGAATTAAATAACTAATGGATATAATTTTATTATCTAGTTCACTGGGATCACGTATAAAGCATTTTTGGACATAAGGTAAGGGATTCATTCTGAACGTCTATTTTTTCTATCAGGTTACACTTTCCCCCAATTTACATCTTTGTAATTCTTTTTTATAATTATGTATTTATTCTAAATAGTTGTTAGATGCTCCGAATTCATGTATCTAGATACTATCCTGACTATTCGATGGGGATATAAAAGTTTTAGAAAAATGTTTTTTTCTCAATTAATCCCGATAGGAAAACATGATTCAAGGGAACATATTGATTTGTTGTGAATTCTCCTGTGATCGATATAATTTGATTTAATCCTATTTTTTTTAAATCATTCATTTTATCTTGAAAACCTATTTTGGTTCATTATTTAGGTTATACATATAATAAATCATACATTACAAATAGATATTACTTTAACATTGAATAATATTTGTTACATAACAAAACAAAACCACACCAGGACCATATAGGTTTAGTGTCATTATAAACCAGGAAACATAAACAACTAGTTCATAAAAATCCACATTGTATACTATGTATTTCATTATAATTATAATCTTTTTTTACATATCTTACTTAATACCCTTCATCATATCCTACAGAAAAGAAACATATAAGAGGGTGTGCTCAAATGCATAGTAACGGTAAACAAGGGAAATATCAATTATAGGCATAAAATTTGAAAATCATATCCTGTGTATAAAAGATTATAATATATTTTCATTGGATAAATCATAAATGTGAAATTTAATCACAATATTCATAAAATAAGACATGAAATTTAGTTCCATACCCAAATAAGCATATAAAATAATTTCTTATTATTCAATGCACATTCTAAGACCATTATAGCCGACAAAGGCCATTACTGAACTGATTTCACTCACCATTCAAGCCCTCTATTATAGAACTGGATTAAAATTCCATTCCATTCATGTCTATCTTATGTGATAAAAATATTTTCCCAATGCATTGGAGGGAGATTTAGGTCCCAAAAATATCATAATTTAACCATTTTAAAGTGTGCAAAAATTACATAAATACATTCAACATATCACTCCCCATTTAATTAAATGGTTTTCATAAACATCATTTCATCAAAATTTATATAAAACAAATGGATTTCCCAAAATACATTCCATCATAAAAACAATAAAAATCATAGTTATAACCAGGATAAAAATATACTTATATTTAAAGCGTGTCATCATAGATGGAAAATAATTTTTAGAAAACAATTTAAATTTATTATTGAGAAAAATATCCTTTCTTCTTCAAAAATGATTTCCTCCCTTAAAATTCCACACTATTTTATTAGAAATAATTTTGTTTGAAAATTACCTCGTATGATTGTAGGGGAAGCTTTAATGAAATCGGGCATTATGAAAGTGTAAAAATCTGTTCGTGTTTTACAAGTTAAAGAACAATTCTTCTCATTCATTTTCAGAAAAGTCAAACATTTCCTTGTACCAAAAATAATAAAATATTCCATTAAAATAATTTTTTTAAAAAAATCAATGTATGAAATTGTCTTTTAACAATTATAGAAGTTTATAATGAATATTTTGAAATACATATTTAGGAATCATATGCAAGGATGATAATTATACCATATTAAATACATAATAATAAACAATCTAAAAAAAAGAATGATTTTAAAAGTTATGAATTACCTTAGGTCCGATATTATCTCATAGTTATCCATATATTAAAATTAACATTCTTATATAAAATGATATTATGTCATTTTAACACATTCATTATTTTTTATTACATTTATGTCATATTAATAGGTAAGTCGCCATAATGTGATTCTATTTAGAATATTTGATGATAATGGTCTAATTTAGTCATGCCATAAGATTTTTCACAGTTGTTAAAGTAATTATATATTATTATTTTACCCTTAATTACCAAATTTACTTTTAACTATTATAATAAATATATTTACCAATGTTATAATTTTAGACAACCCAAAAAAATTACCCTATTAATATAATTTGGACAAAATTATTTCAAATATCTAATCCATTTTTAAAAATTCAAGACATAGAAGTTTAAGTAATTCATTTAAATCTACTCCCATTTTGTATATGCGAAAACTATTTTTAAAAGATAAAACATTGCAATGAAATGTTTTTACTGAAGAATAAATTGTAAAATTAAGGATAAGAGCATATATTATATTGAATAATAAAAATATATTCTAATTACTCATTAAGACCACACAATATTATAATATAAGCATAAAAATTTTATTGATGAAAAAGTTGTTTTTAATTAAAATTGAACTTATTTTTAATAATCATTAAAACATGAATGTTATTTGAAAAAACATCAAAAATTTATCCAAAGTAAATTTTTATATATCTCTTCAAAATAAAATGTTCATGGTTTCATATAAAAACATAATGTGTCAAAATCATAATTTATAATTGGTTCTCCATTTAATGGTGTAGAATTATCCTTTCAAAAATAGGATTCCAAACATCAAATATGGATTTATTCATACCCTATGACAAAAATATCCAATAAATGTATATCAAAAATATTTTATTATGTATATAACACATATATCTCATTAATTTCATTACCAAATGTAATTCACTCAAATTATATAAATATCTAATTGATTTATATTTTTCATAAATAATTCATAACCAATGAATTCATAATTCATTTTTATATGTTAGTTATAATTATTCATACTAACCAAATGGCTAGGATATAATAGTAATTTTATATTAAAGTAACCTTGTAGTTCATTTAAACTCCTTGTTGTGTTCAAATAATGATACAAATGAATAAAAAATATTTAATGAAAATTTTTATAAAAACATCCAGGTGTTACGTTCAACCCCCCTTAAACTAAATTTTACCCTCGAAATTCATCTCATAGAAACTGACAGATTAAGATACATCCTCCTAATTATATTATTATGTTCCCATGTAGCTTCTAAAAATTGTAGGTTCATGCATAAAACATTAATCAATAGAGTGGTCTTGTTTTCTAGAACATTTTCTCTAGGATCCATAATCTCTATCGGTTGTGATTCATAAGAACTATCTTGCTCAAATTGTATGAGTTTTGAACTATGTACTAGTGAATAATCAGGTATGTAATATCCCTGAAGAGATACATGGAACACATCATGAACTTAAGAGATATTTGGTGGAATCATAAATTGGTTTGCTACCATAACAACAAGATGCATAATTTGAGAAGGAACAATATACATAGGGCTCATCTCTCCCTTCCTTCCAAATCTCATTACACTATTCTAGGAAGATATTCAAAAGAACACATTATCATCCCCTTTAAACTAAAGGACTTTTCATTAGTTGACAACATAACATTTTTTCAACTTTGATCTTCTCTAATGATTGGTTAAATAGAAATGAAATTTTCTTGTATTACATCAACTAGATCATGTCCTCATAGCTTTAGTTCCCCAACTTCATCCCATCATATTGGAGTTATGTACATCAGTCCATATTGGGCTTCATAATAATCCATCCAAATAATATAGTGAATAATATTGTTTTGAGAAAATAACACCAATTTTTGGTGTTGATCTCAACCACCTTTTAAATATATAGAGAAAGTCATCCACATGTCTTCTAGCTTTTGAATTTTCCTCTCAGAAAGACGGTCTATCTGGGGATTATATGTAGTGAGGAAACATAAATTGGTATCTAGATTATACTGAATACTTCACCATAAAATTGAGGTAATCCATGGATCCTTTTCGAATATAATGGAATGTGGTACTCCTTGAAATATAACATCTTCCATTAGATATATCATGGCAAGATGATCAAGAGATAAATCCTCTCTAATAATAATGAAGTGTGATGACTTCTTATAGAGATAAACAAAAACATAGATAGCATTATTTCCTTTGTATATTTTTGGAAGTCCAAAAGAAAATTCCATAGTGATGTTTTCCCATTTCCATTTTGGTATGGGTAATGGTCGTAAGATACCCTTAGACATCCATCTATAAGCCTTCAATAATTTTTCGACCAAGCATTGAGATACATATTCAGCAACATCTCCTTTCATGAACTCCTACCAGATGTAATCATTTTAGTCCGAATACGTATTTTCGCCTCTAGGGTGAATAGAAAATGACGAATTATGAGACTCATCCAATATCACCTTTTTTAATTATATTATGGGAAGAATAGCAACCTGATTCTTAAACCTTATTATTTCATCACTAGCAAGGTTGAATTCTAGAACATTTCTCAACTACTTTTGTAACTCTTCATCTTCCTTCTATTCCTCTTTAATCATCAATTATATAAATGGTTGAACATTCATTTGAGAAACATAATATTTCTTTGAGTCAATTTAAATTTAAATTTTCGTGTTTTTAAAATCCACTAATATTAGATTATTAGTGATCCTCATCAATGATAAGTGGCATGGTATTTTAGACTCAAAGAATCTACCACCTAGTTCTCTTTCCTTGGGTGGTAATGTAATGAGAAGTTTTATTCATTAATCCACTCAATCCATCATCATTAAAGAATATTCAGCTCCTTTTGTGTGATAATATACATTATTATTTTTTTGGTAGTATAAATATCACTCCTTTCACCATAAAGAAAATGCCTCCATATCATTAAGGAAAAAATTACTGCATCTAACTCCAAATCCTGAGTTAGGTAATTTTTTTAAGGAATGTTCTACTATCTTGAGTCATAAGCTTTAATAATATAATTTGGCATATGAACACATCTTATCCCCTTCATGGATAAATCATTGTATATCACAAACCCTGCTCCACTACAATGTAGCGTGAGTATAGGTGGACTGGTTAAACTTCTATTTAACTCAATGATATTCTCTTCACATTCCCCTTTCCAAAAAAATTTACATATTATGTAGTCATCGTGTTGAGTGGATTAGGTGATCATTAAGAACATTTCAAAAAACATGGATAATATCCATAAAAACCATGAAAATTTCATATCTCAGTTACATTGGTAGGTCTTGGCCATCTTTAAAAAACCTCTATTTTTGTTGGATCAATTGATATCCCCTCTCTTGAAATTGTGTGATCGAAAAATGAACATAACCAAGACAAAAATAACTCTTGCAAAATTTGGAATAACGCTTCTACTTTCTCAGGGTCTTCATTACAATTCACATTTTATCATCATGTTCTTCCTTTCTCTTTGGATAGACATGAATATCAACTATAAAGACTACTACTAACTGATGAAGACAGCCTCAAAAGTCTCTATTCATTTGCACCATGAAGATAGTTGGGGTATGCACATGATCCATATCCCATTTGGTGAGGACTCGTTAAGTGCATCCAAGTGAATCGAGATCAAATCCAGGTGGATGCTAATTTTCTAGGTTACTATAGTGGCAATTTAGTAGTACAGTAGCATTACTATAGCAGGTATTGTAGCGAGACTATATCGGGAACTGTTTGGCACTATTGTAGCCTAGAATATTCCCCTTATTGGCCCTTCAGTCCACCTATTTGGTCCCTGAGTCCTTTAAGGCCTTCAATCCACTCAGGAATACTGGTCAGTATGGCCTTCGGTCCACCTCATGACCTTTGGTTCCCCTTAAGTGTTGATACAAACCAATCAAACTACAAAGAAAAAGATTCATAAGGAGGATAAGAAATGATCATTCACCATAGAATAAGCTAATTTTTTTTAAAGAATGATAGGGTATGACACCTGCCATTAGGACAAGACTGTGCATGCACAGGAAAGCCTAGAAAAATAGTAATGCGAAGGTGGAGAGCTTATTTCAAGATGAAAATGATGGGTATTAGAATTTCCATATAGTTTGTCTGGGTTGTATGTAATGTTTGAAGCATATGGGCAACAAATTCCTCCAAGGCCAATGGTCCATTTAATACTTACACCTACGGGCCATGTAAGGGTTAAACCTCACCCCTTGATAGGTGGATTATCAAAATTCAACAAATAATGAAGGCCTTCAGGCCATTGATGGAGGAAGATAGTTGGGGTCTAGTAAGACCAAAAGGCATCACTACAAATTCATAGTGTCCATACCTGGTATGGACATCCATCTTTGGTATATCCTCCCATTTCATCTTAATTGATTATATCATGAATGAGGATCAATCATGGAAAAGTATTAAAATCCTTGTAGTTAGTCATATAAGTCATCAATATGGGAAATAGAATATTTTTTTCTTGATAGTGATATTGTAATGTTCTTGATAGTTAATTTCGAGACTAATTGATCAATATTTCTTCATAAAAATTGCACAGGTTCTACACAAGATGATGAACAAGATCATTTTAATCCCTTATCCCCATTTTAATGGAGTTTCTTCTTCAATTCCTACAACTCAATTTGGTCCATTAAATATGGTTTCTTTGTAATAGGTAAATCACATGGAATGAGTTCTACTAAAAACTCAACATCATGATTTGGTGGAAGACAAGGAAATTCCTCCAGAAAGATATCATCAAAAAGTCGTAAAATAGCGGTATTGTTATTCCTTAGTTTCTGTCCAATCATATGAGATAAATAAAATTCATTTATTGAGATAAAGAACCATTAGATGGATCATACTTCTAATGCAAGGTTTAATTCTACATTGCATCAATATATGATCATAGATTGATCTAGAATAGGAAATATGACTTCCCTTCCATGGAAATTCATATGAAATCCATATAGAGAAATCCAATCAATTCCAAGAATCACATTAAATTCCATAATTAGATAGATCAGATGAATTTCAGTTAGTACTTTCCCACAAACATCTATTGGAGAAGAATTATAAAAATTTGATAAGACTGTTGTTCAATTGGGAGTTTTCACAGCTTACTCAACATCTAATTGTTGAGGTAAAGAGATGATACCATTATAAAATTCATTAGAAATAAAAGTGTGTGCGGATCCATAATCAAATAAAACCTTTTCTACTCTAGTGTGGATGGTAGGTGTACCATTCACCACTTCATTATCGTACTCCACATCACCGATAGTGATTGCTTGTGTATTTCATTTTTCTTTGGCCTTAATAATTTTTTGACGTTGATCCTCATAAAAAACCCTTGGATTAGGTCAGTGATTGGAATAATGCCACATTTCCTTGATATTGTAACATTGAAGTGTAGGAGGTGAATTTTTTTGTAGCCTTTTCATTGTTCACATCACTATCCATTTTTTCACTCACATCAGCATTCAACTTCCTGATGAACTTCTTTTCCACACATAACACATTCAGTAGTCGTTTTAAGAAAATTCATACTATGTTTCTTTCTGCACTATGAAAAGAACAGAAAAATCGTTATATTTTTAGTGTGGTATTTAGATTTTCCATTGAATTCCATTTTTATCTTATCAAAACCATATGAATTATTGGTTAATCCAATCTCCATCTTAACCTTAATCTCAGAACAAAAAATTTCCTTGTAACTATTAATGTCCCTTATAGATAATTCCCTTTTGATAAAAGGTTTTAATCAACTAAAGAATTGGTCAATTTTACTCTCATGTTAGATAATTATTCCTGAAGCGTACCATGCAAGTATTTTGAAAATTTCTTCGTAGGTAATAATGAATTATTCACCCATTTTCTTTAGATAAATTCACACCTTCTCCACATTTGTTCATATAAGACATGGATAGTACTTGATGAAAAATACGTTCTTGAACTAGTCCATTCCATGGGCTCAAATTCATCTCTTTGCCTCATATTCTTGATAGGATTCCACCATTGATAAGAATTTACATTAACTTGATAGAATACTATGATTACTTTACCATGTTCAAAACATTATATAAATGAATATTTAATTTTAGTGGTACTGATCCAATGGTCCTCAAATCATGGATCAGAAGACCCGCTAAATGATGGTGGTTGATGCATCATGAAGGACTCAACAAAATTTCTCTCCCTCCATTGGTTGTTTAGAGGTCCTCCAAGATTCACACACTGACAATGTTTTGTGAGATTGGATATAATATTTTTCATTCCATCTCCCATAACATTTTGGAGCTCAGGTGGACAATCATTGCACTACCCATTGTATTTATCATTAACATGGTTCATTCAGGTTCCTTCGATTGACTAAAACCATAGAGTATAGTGTGATAAAAACTAATCATAACAGGAATACCACATAATCATGAATTAAATTTAGATTTAGGAAACATTAAGTTTTACCCAAGATTATTCATAAAAATATCTAAAACACTTAGATAAAATTGTAACCTATATATTAACATATCCTTATGGTTCTTACTAAGGATTTATCATCCCATATTCCAATGTTTAACTATAAATTTCCTCTGATACAAACTATAATGGAACAAACTGCATATATAGTTATTACATCAAGGTTGAAGAATATTTATTACATAACATAAGAAACCATGTAAGGACAATATAGGTATATTGACTTTCAAAACTGGGAAGCATAAAAAACAGGTTCATAAAATATCCATATTTTCTTCTAATAATTTCTCTGTAATTAGTCTCCTTATTTCCATATCTTACTTAATTCTTTTTCGGTACATATGAAATGTTGAGATCAAATTCTCAGTAAGGGTAAACAAAGGATATGTCAATCATAATCATAAAATTTAAAAATATTTTCCTACATATTAAAGATCATAATTTCATGTCATGGGATAAATAATAAATGTTATATGTAATCCCAATAGTGATAAAATAAGGCATGAAATTTAATTGAATACACACATAAGCATATAAAATAATCTCATATTAGTCAATGGATATTACCGAAACCATCATACCAGACAAAGTTAATTTCTAAACTGTGTACAATCTTTGTTCTATCCGTATATTATTGAACTATATTTTCTTTCTATTACAATCATGTATATATCATGATATATAAATCGTTACCTAATGCATTAGAGGGAGATATAGGGCCCGCCGATCTAACAATGAAACTATTTTTACTTGTTCCAGAAACAACATTCCCCATAGCATAACATATGAATTAAATTTGGTTTCTAAAACATCATTCCACTATTTTTGATATAAATCGAATGGATTTTATAAATAACATTCTAAAAAAACAAAATAAAATCATAATAAAAATCATGGATATAAATATAACCATGTTTAAAGACAGTCACCTTTGATGTAATTTTTTTTTGTAAAAACATAAAATTAATCCATGTGGAGAATATCATTTCACTTTAAAATTGAATTTTTTCCTCAAATGGAAAAAAAATAGATGAAATAATTTTTTTCTAAATGTAACCTTTGATAGACTGTATGGGAAGCTTCATGGAAATATGGAATTATGAAAGAATAAAAATTCATTCTTGTCGTACAAGTTATAAAACATTATTCTCAAACTTTTTCAAGAAAAGTCAACAAGTTCCTCATACCAAAAATTAAAATTTATCCCATTCACAAATTTTATTAAAAATATTGAAATGGATAAAAATCACATTTAAAAATTATTGAAGTATTTAAAGATTATTTTGAAATACATATTTAGGAAACATGGTCGTGCAAGATAATTATACCCGGTTAAATACTTACAAATAAACAACCATGGAAAAAAACGAAATTAGAAAATTTATTCCATACCGTGGGTCTGATATAATATCCTAGTTATCCATATCTTATAATTAATATTCTAATACAAAATGAGATTGTGAAATTTTGTCACATTAATTCATTTTAATTAAAGTCATGTCATATTCATATTTTTCTGGCCATAAAGTGATTTCATTTTGAACTTTAGGTGATAAGGGTCATATTTAGTCCTTCGATATAATTTTTATAGGTGTTAAGAAAATTTTATAATATTTATTTTACCCTTAATTACCTGATTTACCTTTAACCATGTTAATACATATAATTACCAATGTAATTATTCCTGACGCCAAAAATGTAGCATATTATCCAAATTTGGACCTACTAATTCCAAATATGAAATCTATTTTTAAAAATACAATACATAAAAGAATCATTAATTAATATAAAATTAATCTCGTTATTGAAATGATCAAAAAAAATTTAAAAATTAAAACATTACAAAAGATTGAAATGTTTTAACATTTGGATTCAATGTAAAATATATACTAATGAAATTAATTATATATAATTATTAAAATATATTCTATTTATAAATGTAACCATTAAATATTGAAATTTAAATATATAAATTATCTCAATTTTAAAAACTTGTTTTTGATTAAAATTTAGCATATTTTACTATTCATCAAAACATGAATGTTATCAGAAAAATATTAGAAATTCATCCAAAGTAAATTTTTATATCTCTCTTATAAATAACATGTTTATGTTTTCATAAAAAATATTAATGTGTCAAAATTATAATTTATAAATGGTTCTCCATTAAAAGGAATAAAATTAACATTTTAAAAATAGTTTTTTATAAATCAAATATGGTTTTATTTATACCGTATGACTAAAATATCCATTCGATCAATATCAAAAATATTTTATTAATTATATAACAAATATATATCTTATTGATTTAATTACCAAAATTAAATTACTAAAAAATACAAGTATCTAATTTATTTATATTTTTCATAAATAATAGATATCCAATGAATTCATAATGCATTTTAATATGTTAGTTATAGTTATTCCTAATAACATTACGACTAAGCTATAATGGTAATTTTATAATAAGGAAATATTGTAGTTCTTTTAAACCACAGATTGTGTGTAGAGAAACCTATTGATGAATAAAAGTTATTTAAAGAAAAAATATCACAAAAATACCCCGGTGTTATAATACACATAACTATTCATTGTCTATTATAATGAATCATTAATATTTTTCTCAAACCACAGTAAAATGATTTATTTCTAATCTCTTTAAACCCACTTATTACATGTAATAAATAAATTTTGAAATAAATTATCATTTTATATGAATTTCCTCTTTTAAATTTCCATTTATTAATTAAATCGTTTCTCTTAGGGACACAATTATGATATTCGCATATGTTATGACTTTGTATACAAATATGGTACCCAATTATTTTCAGTGGTGACCCTTATTGTTGGACTCACCTATTTTGATAATCTCAATTATGTTTAGATATACTGTGATAGTCCCAAATAAAGTCTTTCGGTATATTAATTATATATTCATGTTATGTCACCATACTAATAAGTTGATATGAATAACAAAATGATCATGTCATATCATTGGAATATGTTATTAAATGATTTTTTATGATTATAAATGTTTATTGATGACTAACCATGAAATATAACTCAATCTGTAAATGAATTTCATAAAATAGATACTTTTTGCATTCTATATTTAAAGTCACTGATACAGACATAACTACCGATAAGCAAAGGTTTCCGATAGAACAAGTCTACTGATAGAAAATGTCACTAATATAATCTACCGATAGAATGGAGGTGCCGATAAATGAAGCAACTAATAGAGAGAACTATCACTACTGATGTTAATAGCTAATGACAGTGAGGAAGAGCTATTGAGAGAAGTTTACTGTTTTGAAGAGCTACTGATACACATGGAGCTACTACTACACATGTAGAAATCGATACAAGCAAGCTACTGTTACAGAGAGTAACAGCTACAGATGAAAGACATGGTGTTAAAAGTCCACCGCTAGAAGTTCACTGATACAAGATCTACCGATGGAAACCAGTCACTATTTCCCTAAACTCTATCTCTCTGATTGTTTATTAGCAATGGTCATATTTTGTGCCTTTAATGCAACTGATATTAATGAATGATGATTGTTGGATGTCAGGAAACCATAACTCGTAGTTGCAGAAGTAATCACGCCTTATGTATGAAATTAATTATTGGAATTTGTTGGATGTCAGGAAACCGTACCTCATACCTATAGAAGTAATCAAGCCTTATGTCTAAAATTAATTAGTGATGTCTGTTAGATGTCAAATAACCATACCTCTTACATGAAGAAGTAGTCATGACATAAGATGAACCACCTCATGAGCTATAAAAGGAAGATCAAAGCTGTGTATAAGGTGTTTGGCATAGAGAATGAATATAGAGATATATAATAAGAACACACGAAGAACTCAAAGAACACTCATACACATCAAGAACAAAAGTTCAAGAGGAGGTCCATGCAATCAAAGGAATAATCTCACATTAAAGCTGAACACCTATACTGGAAGTAGAGGAACATAACCATGACACTCTGTTTTCCAGAAAACCTCTAGAAAAGTACTCAAAGCTTCATATACATCAATCCAAAGTAGTTTAGATCTTCATGGACATCACACTAGAGCATTCTAAACACATCTCTATATTATTTCTCTGTTGTGATCATTTTTACTACATTGCGAGCATTGTCTGTGATTATGTATGATTGGACACATACTGACTCTTATGTTTAACGGGAGGATACATAAATTCTCACACCAAACTCTTCACACCTTTGTGTATCCCGCGAAGAACAATGGTAGAGGTCTGAAGACCTGGACAACATGTGTATTGTTGTTATTGTTTTCCCATTTAAAACTGTGGTAGAGGTCTGAGGACATGGATAGTCTGAGTACTGTTGTAAACCAAGATCCGCGGTGTGGATCAAAGTTATAAATAAATTATTTTAGAAGACTAAGTCTCATCTTGATACTGAACCTCTTGGTTAAAAATGTTGGGCATCATATTTTAGTTTAATTTATTTTCAATATTCCACTGCTAATTACTTTGAAATTCAACTCCGTTTAAATGTAACTCTGATAGTTGAACTATAAATTATTTGTAATTATTGTGAAATAGTACGTTAGTTTCAAAATCTAACTTAATTTTTAGATTATATTAACTGTGAAATAATCAGTCGTTGAGAAACTAATTGAACACATACAGTTGTTAGAAATTTACTATAGTCTAACTTGTATTATGAATTTGGGGATTTCAATATAAATCATTTATATAGAAATTTCTAATAGGAACTCAATTCACCCCTCTCTTGAGTATCCACTCTAACCAACATTTGGTATCAGAGGTTGTAGATAAAAGTTTTTCAGAACACTATGTTTTTTAAAAAGTTTTCAACTGTGATTTTAGTTTTATCTTAATGATCTCAACATTTCTGTTAATTATAAGTCTATATATATTTATATATATTTTTAAAAATTAGTTATTATGGGTAATAGATTAGAATTTTTTTCTACCAACATGACACCTTTCTTTAGTGGTGTTAATTATGCCTAATAAAAAATCAAAATGAAAATCCACATAGAAAGTATGGGATTTGAAATCTGGACTGCTATAGAGACTTAGTATAAGATTCCAGAAACTGTTAGATATAATTGGTATAAACATAAGAAAGCTGCTTACAATAATATTTGTAAATCAATGAATGCTATGTATTGTGCATTATGAAAAGATGAATTTAATCGAATATCTGCATGTAATACTGCTTATGAAATTTGGGATACTTTTGTTGTTTCCCATGAGGGAACAACCAATGTTAAGGAAATGAGACCAAATACATACACTAGTATTTATGATAATTTTAAAATGAAATCTGAGGAATATATTTATGATATGTATCTTAGGCTTAATGATATAGTTAATACATTGAGCTCACTGGGAAAAGTGTTTCTAGCAAAATAGAAAATCATGAGAATACTGAGTTGCCTACCAGACATATAGAGAGGAACCTCTATCTCTATTCGAGAATCATCTAACATTAGCAAGCTACCTGTCAAGTAGTTGATTGGTAAGTTGATGATGTATGATGAAGAGATAATGGTAAAAAAATAGGATGATGGTGAACCTAAGAGTAAGTCAGTGGCATTTAAGTCTACTACCTCAAAGGCCAAAGACATGTTGAAAGTTCACATACATGTCGAAAGCTCGACAAGTAAAGGATCAAATTCAGATAGTGATGAAGAGATGCCTTATATATCCAGAAGATTAAATAAATTCTATTGGAAGAAGAAATATTTCCGAAAGTGAAATTATGAGAGTATGTATGACCAATGAGGTAATTGGAAGAGAGATTGGAAGAAAACTGATAATGATTATGAGATAGTCTATTATGAATATGAAAGGAAAGGACATGTTAAGGAAGACTATCCAAAATTTATGTGTTATAAGAAATATTATTTCAAGGACAAAAATTAAATGAAATCCATGAAAGCTTAATAGAGTTCTTAGTCTGACAGGTCAATATGATCTGAAGCTTCTGATTATGAGGAAAAGAATCATTCAAACATGTGTTTCATGACTGAAATGTCTATGGTAACACTGAATTCCCCTATGCACAATGATTATTATTCTAGGAATGAAAGTGATTCAAATAATTATGATAATATGTCTAAAGATGAATTATTTTAATACTGTAATATGTTGGAAGATACCTGTAATGAGCTGAAAGATAAGTACGAATCATTGAAGAAACAATATGTCTTGACTAGTACTGTTAAATCTGTTCTTATTATAGAAAAAGAAAATAATGCTCAACTGTTAAAGGTGAATAGTGAAAAAAACATTGACCCTTTAGAAACTTATAAAAGACATAGAGAATTTCACAAATGGAATAAAACACTCACTCAAATTCTTGGAAATGAAGTTGCACCATAGTAAAATACTGGTTTAGGATAGAAACCTTGATAGAGACAAATTTTTAAGAATACATTTTTTCCAAAATCTGGATTGTATGCATCTTGTTCAAGTTCTGGAAATTCTTATGCTTTATCTAGATATCCAAATTCTTATAGACCAATAAAAGTTTATTTATAAAAATCATTTTAATCTGTTGATTATTGGAAACCCACTAGACAAATATGGGTGACTAAAGTTTTACTTTCTATCCTTTATGGACCCCTGAAAATCTGGGTACCAAATTTATCTCCTATGTAAATATGTTTTACAGGAAAATTGCATGAAAAGTTACTATATGAAGATATGGTACTTGGATAGTGGATGTTCTAGGAATATGATAATATACTACTCATGATATAAGAGCTTAATCACATTTTATTGAGGACATGTCACCTTTGGTGATAACTTAAAAGGAAAGATCATCTGCCTAGGCCAAATTGGTAGTAATGATTCAATTATAATTTCTAATGTAGTATTTGTTGATTGACTAAAATACATCCTTTTAAGCATTTCTCAGTTGTTTGATGATGGTTTCAATGTGAAATTTGAAAATGATTCTTGCAATGTATTTGATTCTAAAAATATTTTTTCATTTACTGCTTTAAGGAATGAAAATGTATATGCAGTAGATTTGAATTCTTTATCCAAACTAAAGTATACTTATTTTAATGCTTTACATAAAGAGTATTTTCTATAACACAGAAGATTAGGATACTTTAATGTTCATTCTCTTTAGAAACTAACTACGAATGGCTTTGTTAGAGTCCCACCCGAACTACAATTCCCAACAGACAATGTTGGAAATCCCTGTCAAAAGTGAAAGTAACACAAAGATTCATTCAAATCAAAGAAAGAATTTTCGACTTCCCAACCTATTGAGTTGGTTCATATAGATTTATTTGGACCATAAATATTTTCTATTTTAAATGGCTAGCCCTATTTCTATGTTTTGGTAGATTACTTTTCTAGATACACTTGGGTATACTTTCATGGTCACAAAAGTGATGCTTGTTCTTATTTTATTAAATACTCAACTTTTGTAGAAAACCTTAGTGGACGTATGATTAAGACCCTGAGAAGTGATCATGGCCCGGAGATTAAAAATAATTACTTTAAGAACTATTTCTCCAACAATGGATACATTCACAACTTCTCTGCCCCTAGGACACCTCAACAGAATGGTTTAGTAGAATGAAGGAATAGAACTCTTCAGAAAATTTCATGAACTATGCTCAATGAGTATAACTTCCCTGTTTACATTTGGGATAAATCTATAAATACATATTTTTATATTATAAATAGTGTCCTGATTAGAACTATTCTTAAAAAACCCCCTTCTGAACTTTGGAATAATAGGAATCCTAAAGTTAGTTACTTTAGAGTTTTTGGTTGAAAATTCTTTATTCTCAATACTACAGATAATCTTTATAAGTTCGCATCCAAACTCGATGAAGGAATATTTCTAGGTTATTATACATCTAAAAAAGATAATAGGGTATTTAATTAGAGGACCAAATGTGTAGAAGAATCTCGACACATAAAATTTGATGAAACTGATCCACATGAACCTAAGACCCCTCATGAAAATCTTGAAGAAGTTCGGTCAATTCTAATCTTAAATGACAAAAACAATGAACCTGTTGTTACGAAAACCAGTTCTAAAAATTTTATAGAACCTATTTCTGTTGAACCAGAACCTGTAAATGAACCTGATATTTCTAGCCCTACGTTTTCGAGACCAACTAGGACCCTTAAAACAATCCTTTATATTTTTTTAGGAGATTTAGATAGGGGAACACGAACAAGAGCTTCTCTAAGAAATCAGTTTAAACATCGAGAATTCCTTTCATAGTGAAAACCTAAAAATATCAATAATCTAATCGATGATTAATTTTGGTTAATGGCTATTCAAGAAGAGTTAAATCATTTTTAAGGAAATAATGTAAGAAAATTAGTAGAAAGGCATAAGGAGACCTTGACCATAGGCACTAAATGGGTTTTTATAAATAAAGTTGATTAATTTGGGAATATATTTAGAAACAAAGATAAGTTAGTTGCAAAAGGATATAATTAAGAAGAAGGAATAGACTAGGAGGAATCCTTTTCACATGTAGCCTGGATAAAGGCTATTAGAATCCTACTCAATTATGCTGCTCACCTGAATTTAAAGTTATATAAATGGATGTTAAAAGTGATTTTATAAATGGATTTTTAATTGAAAATGTTTTTGTTGAACAACTACATGGATTTACTAATCCTCATTTTCCAAATCGAGTTTTTAAACATTCTAAGGCATTGTATAGTTTAAAACAAGCTCCACAAGCTATGTATGATAGACTTAGTAATTTTCTTATTTCAAAAGGATTTATTAAAGGGATTACTGATACAAAACTTTTTATCAAACGGATTTCCAATGATTATATGATTGTAAATATCTATGTTGATCATATTATTTTCAGATCTTCTAAAAATGCTTTATGAATTGATTTTTCAAATAGTTTGCAAAGTGAATTAGAAATGAGTTTAATGGTAGAACACAAATATTTTCTTGGATTTCATGTTTCTCAAAATGAACACAGTATTATTTTAATTCAATGTAAATATACAAATGATATTTTATAACATTTTGGCTTGTATAGTAATAAAGAAAGTGATACACCTGTGTGTACAACTTGTAAATAGGATGCAGATCAAACTGGGAAACCAGTGGATCAAAACAATTATTGAAGTATGACTTGGATTTTACATTATCTTACTAATAGTCGACCATATATTATGTTTAGTGTGTGTATGTGTGCATGATTTAAAGGTAATACAAAAGAGTCACACTTTCTTACTGTTAAATGGATTTTCAATTATCTTAATCATGATACTAATTTAGGATTATTTTATTTAAAAGGATAATAATTCGATTTAAGAAGTTATTCAAATGTTTACTTTTCTGGTTGCAAGTTAGATAAGAAGAGTACTTCAAGAACAGGTCAATTTCTAGGTATGTCCTTTGTTTCATGGAGTAGTAAAAAAGGATAATTCTAATACATTTTCTACTGTTGTAGCAGAGTACATAGCTACTGGTATTTGTTGTGAAAAAAATTCTGCGGATGTATAATACTTTATTGTACTATGGATATAAATTTAGGCATGTATCTATAATATGTGATAACACTAGTGCGATCAATATCTCTATGAATCCTATATATCACTCTAGGACAAAGAACATTGATGTAAGACATCACTTTTTGAGGGATCATTATCTAAAGGGTGATATTACTCTTGAATTAATGGGAACTTAACATCAATTATATGACATATTCACCAAGCATTTAAGTTAAAAATGGATAAGTTACATTAGACCTGAGTTATGAATGATAAAAATTCCATAAAATTCAGTGTCAGTGAAACCTCACCGTTAGTGAAACCACATTGATAGTAAAAACTCACAGATAGTAAATCCTCACCAATAGTGACATCTCACCATTAGTGAAACCTCACTGTTAGAAAATCCTCACCCATAGTGAAACCTCACCATTAGTGAAACCTCCCTGTTTGAAAATCCTCACCGTTAGTGAAACCTCACCATTAGAGAAACCTCACCATCAGAGTAATCTCACTGATAGATAAACCTCACCGTTAGAGAGACCTCACTATAAGGATTCTCACTAATAGTTATCACCGATATATTTTTTCTATGTCTGGATTTCATGTTTATTTTGAAGCGTTTATTATTTTTTATGTTATTATTTTTATTAAATCTTGATTCCTAAATGATAAAAATTATGTCTAATTCATGTCTCAATCCACCATGAACTCTCTTCTATTCAAACCTTACTTCTCAACCCCATGCATTTATTGCGAACCCTAAGTTATTCATTTCAGAAATTACAATTTTAAAAAGGCCAGTAGTCAGATATGAAGGTGATGCACCAAGTGAAAAGAGGCAGAAAAAAGGATCTAAAGGTAGTGTTATTGGAAAAAGTCATGAGAAGAGTGCATTGAACCCACACATTCTGGATAGAAATATCATCATCAAGAAAGAACTCTTTGCAGAATGGATCCTACCTAGAAAATCACTTTTTCTAATGATTTTTGAGGAACAATGGTGGCTAGAATGTTTGGTGATTAACAATGCTCTTTATTATATGAAATTGTAAAAGGAATTATATAAGTTTTCTCATATTGAGAAATCTGAATGTGAGAAGAAAATGGTATCAGTAGTGAATGACAAGATAATACATTTTTGTCCATTGAATGGGTTGAGTGATTGAATGTTCCACACGAGGGTGAGTTTGGATATATCTCAAAGTCAATACCTCCCACTAGTGATATTTTTGAGTATGAAACATCTTTGGAAGAGCTCACTGGAGATGGAACACCAAGAAAAGTAGTTTCTACCGAAATAAATGGAGACAAACCGGTTTCTGGGTAAATTAATCCAGCATGTGTTATGTCCAAGAAGACGGGATTTTGAAAACCTCATATTACAATATATATTCTTGTTTTATCTGCTATGGAATGGGGTCAAAGTTAATTTGGGTAGGCTTCTGATGATTCATATCAATGATATGACCATGCCAAAATCAAAAACGAATGCTCTATTCTTTGCAAAGAGGATCTCTTTGATGATCAATGTAAAAGGAGTGGCTGAATCTCAGGATGAGATAGTGGTTGTAAGAGAAAACTATTGTATTACAAAAATAGTTTGTAAGTACATGAATATTGGCTGGAACCCAAGGAAAATGGAATGGGTAAATGATGATGAGAAAATTTATGATAAATTTAACCTTGTTGGGCATCCAAATCGGCCAAGAGATAAGAGAGATCATGGTCTAGGACCTGATGAGGAAGAACCGAAATACCGTGATGATGATGTTGTGGAGGATAACCCAATAGTAGATGGAGGGGATCCTTATTTTCCTCCAAGAATAACTGTCGAAAAGGTATCATGTGGAAAGGCAAGTTCACCTCTGACCCTTCCTAGATGGGATGTAGTTTGAGGAGAAACTTTTTAATAAATCTCTATAAATGATGAAGACCTGACTATATCAGATCATTGGAAGGATGCTCCAAATTCCAATGATAGTAATGATGAAGAGGAAGAAGTATCTGAGAATGGAAGTACCTATTTGAGTCTCAGTCCTCTGATTGAGAACTCTTCTATTCATGTTGAGGATATTCTTGAAGTAGACAGACCAGTACCCATTGCTGACATACCCAAACCTTTACAACCTTTCTTGGATATTAATATGGTTGTAGAATACTCTTCTTAAGAGGATGTACATAATGAGGCTGTTGGTGCTGCTGCAAATATAGTGATGGAAGCTCAGGTTGAGGGGGTGGAACTTGTAAGGATAATATTACTTTCTGTGACCTATGAAGTGGAATATTGGTCGGTGGATACAATATTTGTTGAATTAGGATTATAATATACTGATTATGATGATGAGACACTCATTAAAAATCATCATGTTTATTATTATATTTTGTCAGAAGAAGTTACTACTCAACTAGTACCTCCTGTAGCTCTGTCTGAAGACATTGTGAGAAAAGGAGATCTTGAGGCACTGAAATCTGAAATGAAAACTTGTTTTTTGAATATCCATGTAAGATGGAAAGTTCTTTGTTATCTTCTATAGGAAGTGTTATATCAATTGTTTTGACAGAATTGATTGTTGATGTAAAGGAATGTCACAATAAAGTTAAATTTTTGACATTGATTGTTGATTCATTGAAGAAATATGTTGCTTCATTTGACACCTTCATGAGTTATAAATATCAAGTTGACACTAACATCAACTACATTCGAGGTGTTGTGAAAGAGTTTGCAGATTTCATTGAGGATTTTAAGAAGACTGTAAAAATTCAAGTCAGTACTTAGGATTTTGTTGTGAATAATTATATAAGTAGTTTGGCACAATCTTGCAAAGAAACAGTAGCTTTTACTATAAAACCTTTTTGTACATCCAGAGTATCAGTTGATGGTGAAAAGTTTAGATCTGTGCTAAATGAAGAAATTGGACAAGTTACTGCCAATAGGTCATCTTATTCTAATGTGATTACAACCACCAGGGAAATTAGAAAAATCATTCAGGACTATATGATAGATGCTACTACATCCTAGAAATAAATCAAAGACAAAATTGATTACTACTTTTAGAGAGTGTACACCCAGAATCAGCTAAACAATCATTTCATGTAGCTATTTGAAAATATAAAACTTCCTCCACTTACTCAAGCCTTCAAAGAAAAAGTTAGTATGCTAAGGGAGTTGACCCATAAATTGGAAAAATTTATGGAGAACAAGGATGATTCCATCTATGGCATGGAGAGAGGGGGAGTTATTATCATGTATTTCAGGAATCTCTTAATTCCCTTTCTGCATGTGGACAATACCCCTATTATTGTACCTACAGCCCTGCATGCCTCTGGTCAGTCTGCTTCCACACCTCAGTTGACTCCAGCACATTCTATCAGAATAATTACTTTTATGATCACATAATGGAGTGCCCATTATAAGGCTGACAGTCTTTTAGTTGCTCAACCACCATTGATAATCACTGGTGTTCCCAATCCTTCACCTATGCCTACAAAGCCTAAATCTTCTTTATATCCCAAAGCAAAATCCAAATTACCTTTTGAATAGGTTGATTGATTAGTGTCTAGAACAATTGATAAGAAAATTTGTACTTCTTTTATTACTTTTGTACTATCTCTTATGAAATGAAATTTTTTGTTTTCTCCCTTCCTCTATTATGCTCTAATCCATTGTTTTTTCTCTTTTTTCTAATCACAAATGGGGAGAAAAATTATAATATGGGGGTAAATTACACTAAAGTGGAGAAAATTATAATATGTATCTTTGGCGAAAATATATATTCTATTTATTTTTACTTTTATGTTTTTCCATAGTTTAGCTCTGATACTATTGAGTGTTATGATCCGAACACACAGAGATATTCCATTAGATATATTTTACTCTAATTCAGTAAATATTATTCTGGATTATAATTCCATAATTTGTGATTATCAAAAATGGGGAGATTATTGGACTCAACTATTTTGATAATCTCATTTATGTTTAGATATACTGTGATAATCCCAAATAATGTCTATCTCTATATTAATTATACTTTCATGTGATTCCATCATAGTAATAAGTTGATATGAATATCAAAATGATCATATCATATCATTGGAATATGTTAGTCAGTGTTTATTTATGATTACAAATGTTTGCCGAAGATTAATCTTGATAACTATCTCAAACTAGAAATTTATTGGATGGAAAATATACATTATATGCATTAGAGTTTTAAAGTCATTGATACAGAGAGAGCTACCTATAAGAAAAGATCACCGATATACTATGTCTGCTGATAGAAAATGTCAATGATAAAAGCTACCGTTATAATGGAGTTGCCGATAGAGGAAGCTACTGATAGAGAGAGCTATTGTTACCGTTGTTAATAGCTACTGATTGCGAGGAATAGCTATCGAAAGAATATCACCATTATGAAGAGCTACTAATACACATGGACCTACCGATAAAAGTAGCTACTTCGACACATAGTGCCATCGATACAATCAAGCTACCATTACATAGAGTAACATCTACCGATGTAATACGTACCGTTACAAGTCCACAGCTACAAGTTCACTGATTCAAGAGCTACTAATGGGAACCAATAGCTATTTATCTAAAAACTATCACTCTGTTTTTTATTAGCAACGGTAATATTTTGTGATTTTAATGCAACTGCTATTAGTTAATGATGTTTGTTGGATGGCTGGAAACTGTACCTCGTACCTGCAGAATTAATCACACATTATGTCTTAAATTAATTAATGATGATTGTTGGATGTCATGAAACTGTCCCTCATACATGCAGAAGTAATCACACCTTATGTCTAAAATTAATTTCTGATGATTCTTGGATGTCTGGGAACCATACCTTGTACTTACAGAAGTAATTATGACTTCTGTCGAACCATCACATAAGCTATAAAAGGATGACCAAAGCTTCGTATAAGGCATGTGACATAGAGAATGCACATATATATGTAGAATAAGAACAAATGAAGAACTAGATAAAGACTCATACACATCAAGAACAAAAGCATAATAAGTGGTTCAAGTGCGGCAAGGAATACTCTCACATTCAAGCAGAACACCTGTATTGAAGGTAAAGGTACAAAACCCCGACACTCTGTTTTCCAGAAAACTTCCATAGAATGACTCCAAGATTCGTCTTCTTCAATCTGATAGAGTCTAGAGATGCGGTGACATCACACACGTACATTTTAATCTCATCTCTATATTATTTCTCGTCTGTGATCATTTTTCAACATTATGAGCAGTGTGTATGCTTATGTCTGTTTGGACACACACTGACTCTTATGCTAAACTAGAGGATACTGAAATACTCACACAAAATTCATTACACCGTAGTGTATCCCACGAGGGACTATTATAGAGGTCTACGGAACTGGATAGCCTGTGTTATGTTCTAGTTGTTCTCTCACATAGAACTATAGTAGAGGTCTGAGGATGTGGAAAGTTTGACTACTGTTGTAAACCCTGATTCGGGGTGTGGATCAGATTTATATATAAACTGTTTGAGATGACTAAGTCTCTGCTTGAGGATGAAACTCGTGGTTAAAATTGTTGTGAATATTATTTTAGATTCAACTATTTTTAATATTCTATTGCTAATTACTTTGAAATTCAAATTTATTTTGATGTAACTCTGATAGTTGAACTAGCAAGTGTATGTAATTATTGTGAACCAGCAAGTTAGATTCAAAAGCTAACTTAATATTCAGATTATGTTAATAGAGAAATAACCATTCTTTTAGAAACTAATTGAACAATAATAATCGTCATAAATTCACTACAGTTTAAATTGTTTTAAGAATTGGGGGATTTCAATATAAATATTTTAAATAGAAATTTTTATTAGGAACTCAATTCACCCCCTCTTGAGTATCCACTCCAACCAACACTTATGTTTCTGATTTATTCCATATGTATGGTCCTTCATTTGGAACACATATTCATTAACATGTATTGATGTATTGAACTAGATATCCATCCATTAAATTGGATAATATTTAGACACAAGAGACGTCATAATGGGGTAGAGAGTGAACCTGATTAATTTATGGGACTATGTCCACTATGTGATATAGTCTTGGTAGTAAGCCTTGAATATTCATTTTCTCATGTTATATGATGATTCACCATTCCTATGATCCCATGATTATATGTTTTGATGTTATACATGTTATACTTCCATAGGTTTATTCATGATCTCTTCCTTTTATTTAATCATGTTTTGTATTTTAACACATATTTATTGTTTGTTCCAATGCTTATTCATCTACATTTATTTTTAGATCGTCTATTTTTTTCATGTATTCCCCTTGTCATTATATACAGATTAAAAGGATCAAATGGAGTTAGGATATCTTTATGAATATTGAAAATTTTCATTTTAATTTAGACTCAATTTTTCCATTTTATGCACCTACTCCTCCAAAGACACTAGACTATTGGAACAATGGATTGTATTTCATGGTCCATTATGCTTAAAATAATGTAATATTATGTGTAAAAGGCTAGGGTATCAATATTTGGTATTAGAGAAAAGGTCTAGTTTTTTTTATATTAGGATTAGAAAAATTTAGTAAGAATCCTATGGATAATTCTATTAATACAGATAACATAGGTAATCACATGTTATGAAATAATTTTTCATTACATGTTTATCCTTATATGTTAAATTTATTCTTTTTATATGATTGGGGGGGTGAGTATTCAATACCGCTAATTTAAAATTTATTTTATTAGTTAATGGGTGTAAAAAGAATAACCCATGACAACAATCAATGTAATCAGAAATATGTTTATCAACCAAATTAGATGCCCAATATGATGGGAACAGGTCCTCAAAATATCATGATAATATATACTCACCCTGATCAAATTATTAATAATAACTTGAATAATAATAAATTATCTCATTCTATTAATAAAAAGGATATTATATCCAAAACATTATGCTGCAAAGGAATACCATGTTAAGTGGATCTTCAGATCCCGTCATTGCAGATTAATATATTAAATACATTGAGAAGATATTATTTTTCCTCATGTAATTAGAGGATGATAATGTTTTGCCAGATTTTTATCAATTTGATGGGGAATAATATCAGTAGTGGACACTAATCAAGAATAAAAATCGAATGAGTAAATTGATTCAATGCAATTGGATGATTTCAGGAAAAAACATTGAATAAATATTTTCCCTAGAACCTATATTATATTAGGGAAATAGAGTTCCTTAAATTGAAGAAATAGAAAGAAGAGTCTATCAAGGTGTATGAATAAAACATCACAAGGATTGAATGATATACATCTAGTTTTTTTATGATCACCAAATGAATTTTGGATCTATTATTTAGTGAACAAAATCTGTGTCTATAAAATGTGATGGTGATTCGATAATTTATTGTCATAGAGAGATTATATATTGTGACCTTATTGTAAAAATGGCGATCAAATACAACAATGTGGACTCATGGTTTGGGGAAAAAATAAATAAAATAGATTTAAATATTAGCATAACAATAGATAAGTACCACGATTGAATGATGAACCAACATACCACATGGAAAAAAGAACAGGTAGAGGAATACCAGAAACTACACAAAGTGTTCTAATAGATGATTTAAATATTGAAGATAATGTAATATATAAAATAACTTCTGAAGATTTATGGGGAATCCCACTAATTTTTAGGAATAAAGGAAGGATCATATCAAAATTCAGTCAATAGTGTAGTGATTCAACTGCAAGGAACATTGGAATTATGTGATCCATTTTCCTATGCCAAGGTTTGTTGGATGAAATCACCAACTACAAACACCAAGGTAGTCTGTAAGGGGATATGCGATCACTAATTATGTGGTGGATCTAGAATTGATGTGGTGAATGGTATGATTCTTATTCATTCATGAATAGACAATTTACTATTTCATTCTAGTTATACACATTCGATCATAAATTACGTTTTTACTATAACTATTCATCCACAATGTCAAAATATGGAGGCTGATTTATCTATGAGGGAAAATGATTCCATTATTGAATCCAATTCTTATAACATCTCCACAATTAATATTTTGAGACTAAAACTTCCAGTAAATCTTATCATACTCACTTTGGTAGATATGGATTCTATTTTGGGAATGGATATTCTATATTTATATAAATGACACCTTCAACTATTATAAATGGGATATAGCTCGTAAGATCCCAAAGAATCCTCCATGTTTGAACAATTTAAGGAGAATGGCGAATCTTCTTTATAATCATCATCTCAATTAATAATATTGATGCCATATAATCAAGAATATCTAGATCAAATGATTGATATAAATGTTATAATGATGTACAATGGCATTACCATTGTAATAGTTTAAACTAAAGTAAAACATGATGATTTTACTGATCTTCCACTTGATCAAGAGGATGATTTCTCAATAAATTAAATTTTAGGTCTCCTCTTATATCGAAGATAACCTGCAAAATGGCCACCGTTGAACTAAAAAAACTAATGATTCAGTTATAGTAGAATATCGATGTTTGTTTTATATGTATGAGTGCTTCGTTATGGGGTGCACCAGTCCACTTCATAATGAAAAAGGATAGATCAATACTCTTATTTATTGAATATTTGGTGCTAAAAACATGATAAAGAACATATATCCCCTTGCATGGATATATTATTTGTTTGATCAGCTATGTGGAGCTAGTTATTTCTCTATGGTGGAGTCTCAGTCAGGATATAAGCAATTAATGGTGAGGAAGGATGATATTTTCATGACTGCTTTTGAATAAGGTACGGATTCTATGATTTCACAGTGATGACCTTCGGAATAACTATTGATCTAGAAATTTTAATATTATTTATGAATAGTTTCTTTATATATTAGCTTGAAAGTTTTTATATAGTCTTAATTAATGATATTTATATATACACCAAGAGGAAGGAGGAACATGTGGAGAATTTGAAATCTATGGTAAAAACATTTAAATGGGACTAACTATAGTCAATGTTCCACAAATGAGAGTTTTATATGGATGAAATGTCATTATTTTGTCATGTTATCATCATAAAATGTATAAATGTGTAAATTCATAGAAAAATGGAATCAAAGAGAACCCCTAGCCGAAATATATAATGGAGAACTGTAGCTTCCTTAGTGTTTCTTGGTATTACCGGAGATTTTGGATGAACTTGTCACAATTTTCAAACCCACAAACCCAGATGACTAAGAAGGGAGAATGATTATTATAGATAAGTGAATGTCATTACTAATTTATGGAGTTGTAAAATAATTTTATCAGTACACCAATTCTCACACTACCAAATAGTGGGGAACTCTTTATGGTGTACAACGAGTAATCAAAAATATAATAGATTATGTACTGATGTAAGATTGTAAACTAATTCACTATGTCTCAAGGAAGTTAAAAATTCATGAGAAAAAATATCCAATGATTGATATGAAGTTGGAATATATGATCTTTGTGTTGAAAATATGGTTTCATTATATATATGGGAATATGTGTGAAATATAAACTAATAATAGGAGCCTCTAATATAAATTCACACATAAAGAGCTTAATTTATTCTACAGAATATGGATAGATCTCATCGTTGATTATGAATGATTAATCCAGTAAAATCATGGTAATGAAAATAAGGTGGGGGATTCAATAATTAAAAATGATATAGTATGTTCATAAACGATTATAATTGAAAAGGTTCCAATCTCCTTATACAAAGAATGTATTGACAAGGAAATCAATTAGGATGGAACATCATCAATATTTTCTCAATTTTTTTTCTAAAAAATCAAATGTAGAAAAATTACAAGATTATCAGAGAAATGATATGGACATCCAAAATAGGTGGATTCTTTTAGAAGTAGGAAATCAACAATGTTTCCAATGGATAAGGATAGAGTATTGAGATATGGGCCATGAAAATATTTACCATCTGATACAGTGATAATGAAGGAGATACTGAATGGCACACATAGCTCAACCATCTCTATTATCAGAGGGAGAAAAAAGATAGATCGAGATCTCTAAGATAACTATTGGTGGGACAATATAATGAATGCAAACATAGAACAAACATCAATGATTCTAGTATATCATAAAGAGATAGTTAAAAGGAAATATTCTAAGGGGATAAAGAAACCATATCCTATACCAATATAGAAATAGGAAAGAATCATAATAAACTCTATCCATATAATTCTAAAGATATAAAGTGAAAACAATTTTATATGGTTCTTTTTGAACTATATCACAATGATAGCTCGCATTATCAAAATTTGAGAGGACTTCCCACTGGTTCAACTGGAAACGATTTACATCAATGAAGTTGTATGGCTTCATGGAGTACCACTATAGATTATATCTAATTGAGATCCGAGATTCACCACACTGTTATCAAAATGTATCCAATCTGTTATACACGCAATGCTATACTTCTGTACAACATATTATCCCCAAACTAATGAACAATATAATAAGTCTATTTAGAAAATTTATGTTACATCGAGTGTTTGTTATATGGACTTCAAAAGTGGATGGGACCAATATCTTCCTCTATTTGAATTCAAAAATATTAATGTTTCTACTCGATAATTCAAATGGCCCCTTATGAATCCCTTTATGCGAACAATTAAACACACTGACATGCTTCGATATGGTTCGTGAACATACTCTATTAAGACCGAAAATGGTCGAATAATTGGTGGGGAAGGTGAAAAATATTCATTTTCACATCAAGTCTCCCAATGTCTACAAAAGATATTTTCATACAATCATCGATGAGACCATTATATTAAGGATGTAGGAATTTTATTTTTTTGTATATATCCAAGGAATGGGATCACAAGACATTGAAATAATTGCATTCTAAGTCTTTAGAACATCGACCCCTTAAATATTCTTGATCATATAAAATATGTGGATTATCTGATGGCATTTACACATACAATGTGTCAAGTACCAAGTGTATTACAGTTACTACACTTGAGGGAAAATATAAAACATCCTTCACATTTAATGAATTCCAAGGTTTTTTTAGTTGGAAATTGATATCTCATATGATGAGTAGTGAGTGAAAATCTTGGATCACTGAGAAAAAGTTCAAAAAACATGACTACACAGTTAGTCAATGTACTATGGAAGAACTACAATTATGAATTGGAATCATGGGAACCTTATGAAGTGATTATGTCAATGTACCAACACATATTTTCAAATTTAAATTTAAAACTAATTTTTGAGGGTGAAACTCCATATTGGTGGTAGAATGTAACAACCCCTAATATTGTCAATGAAAATAACCATCTTATAATAATTTCATACACTATAAATAATATAAAAAGTACGAATATATCACAATAATATCATTATAAATGATTAATCAGTGAAATTACATTTATTTCTATAAGTTATGGAACCTATACTAATGTAATAGTAACTAGACATTTGGAAAATTAATGGGACAGTTATGAATATTAAATGAGACAATAGAATATTAAATTATCCAATTAATGAATAAAAAAAATTATCCATATTCTAAATTAATATATTATATGATTATATAACAATATAAATAAATAAATGTTTTAGAAATTAATAATTAAGTGTGGATAATTTTACCACACCTTGGTTTTAATTTTCAATTTATTAAAAAATATATTGATTTAAAAGAAAATTTATTTCAATAAAATTTATTCATAAATTAATATATATTTTTCCTTCATAATATAAGATAATTTTATGACACCTTTGTTAATTTCTCAAAGTGTTATAAAATCATTTATAATTATAAAAACAGTATTTTCCAATTAAATGACAATTTTATTTAAAAAAATTAAATTTATCATATTTAATATGATATTTTCAAAAAATAAATTTTATTTTATAATTAATTGTATCAAAAAATTGTAAGTGTTAATTTCTCATATTTTTATAAAATTGTTTAAAATTTTGGTGAATAATGAAATACTATAATTTACCATAGTACCTAAATACGTGAATTATGGAGTCCAGGAGGATTTATATATGATTTAAGAACATAACATCAAACCATAATTAATTATTTTTATATATTTTTTGATTATTATCAAACTATTCATAGTCTTGAGTGAAAATAATTAAATAGTGAATAAAATAATGAGAAAACACACCTCTCCTACACTATAAATACTATCTCTTACCACCAATTCTTCTCACACATCTCAAGCTAGATCCTTGTCCACATTTTTCACTAATATATTACCATGGACATCCCAATTTCAAGAGGATTGTTTCTTAGAAAACTACCAAAATCAATCCCTATAAGTATCTTGTCCAAAAGCAGGAATAAAGTTTTAAAATCTTCCTTTTATTATTTTAATTTCCCTTCGAGTTCTTTTATTTTCTTATTTTACACTCATATACACTCACAAACATGGTATGATATCTCCATTAAACAAAATATAATGAATTTTTATTATTAAAATTTAATAATTCATTATCATTTTTGTTTCGCTATCCTTTTTTACTTGAAATGAAATAATAATCTGTGATGTGTTAGTTTATCGCATTCACGGATAACAATGTTTTCAATTTTCATTACATCCTTCCAGACTGCATATAAATCAATTTTTATGGTTACAAAGATTATAATATATTAATAAAATCATCATTAATGTTATGGAACCATTTTATATATAGAATAATAATTAATAAAACCAAACTAGTTTGTGACTATCGAAAACGACCTAAAATAATCCAAAAAAATATCACTAAAATCATAACTAATGTTTCATCATAAATCCATAATAACAGATGAATTATATAATCATTGAATCTCCAATATTTTCATTAATAACATATAACTTTATTTTTTCTTATCTATTCCCATTTTAAGTCAAATTCTGTACATGTAAATAGATAATGATCCTGAAAACCATGAAAATGATCACTCCAGAACAATGCAGTTTAACATTATAACCCATCAAGAAGGCCACAAACATGCCTAATAAATTATAATAAATCATATAAATGTATAAAGTATTTAGTTAATTAATTTATTAATATATAATTTAGTTTTAGGTCATTATGATTAAATTCATAATAGATTTAGTCATAATGTAATTGAATTCTTTCTAAACCTCAATTTTTTCATCCGAGTTACAATTTATTCATCTTTAATACAATTTATTTCTTCATTATTTTTAATTTAATTATTATAATTTTTTTTAAATGTTACAATATATCTTATCAATATTGTATCAACCATATTTCATGGGGAAATACATGTTTTAAAAAAGGTTTACTTCTTAATTGTTTCTGATAATCAAACTCGATTCAAGGAAAAATCTAAATTTCATAATAATTTTAGTACTCTACATAATAATATTTGATAGGGAAATAATTTTTCAAAATCACAAATTTTATCAGGAAAAAAATATTGGATCATTTCTAGTTTTATACACACAATTTTTCTTTTGTACAATCAAATATTCATTATTAGTTTACTTAAACTACACTAAATGTTTTATTTATAATTATTCATGAACACTATTTTAACATTTATTTAAAAAAATTCATAAATTAACAAGAATATTTACATTTTTCTCTAATGAATTTATTTTTATGATTTAAATTATTTCATTAATGGACACCATTATGATATTACCTTATTTTATGCCTTTTGACCTGATTATGATTCCCAATTTATTCGATGGGAAACCGTTATATATAGATATTTGATTGATGATGTATGATATGTCCTGTGGATAACATTTTTAGGAAAATTTTATTTTTTGGGCACCCAGATAGTACTCAAATTCATTGGAAAAGGTTTATTCTCTTGAGAGGAAATTTTGGGATAGGGAGTGAACCAAATTATTTTATTTGAATATTTCATCCATGTTAAATAGTATTTGAATTTATCTTTGGCACTTAACAATGTAATGTTATATAATTTTTCCACATTCCTATGGTTCCCTGATTATATGTTCCCATTTAATACATGATATACTTATTTATATTTATTCATGTTCTATGCCTATAATATTATAATGTAATGAATTCTAACTGATGTTCTTTGTTTATTCCTATGTGTATTCCCTTAATGTTCTTTTTAGCTCACCCCTTTTGTTCATGTATTCCCCTAGGTCATCCTATATATATGTTAGTAATAAAATGTTTACCAGAGCTCATTATGAATATTAGAAAAATTATGTTTATATTTGGAATTCATTTTTTGGTTTTATATTCCTCAACCTCCAAAGGTGCTATAAATTATGATCCTTTGTTTCTATTGGATGGTTAATTATGCTTAAAATAATATAAAAAATCTGTAAAAGTCTTGGGTCACTATAATAATCCTACATAATATCAAGATAGATGAATTCATAGATACATTAAAACCATGTATTAAAATAGTTTCATCCATAAGATACTTCTTTTTATCAAGGTAGAAATAGATCTTGGAGTCATCTATATATCCCATTGTTTTTATAAAAAAATAATTATAGAATTCAATGGATATTAAAATGATCAAAATCATTGAGGGAATACATTGATCCGTTATTTTTTCCAAAAGTGTGGAAATAACTATGGAGGAAATTTTCTTTATTGGGAAAAGTAAATTCATTAACTAGGAAAATGAGAGTCCTTAGGAAATTGAATTTGAATGTGATGTGAAGATGTTATATTTTTTTTCAATGGAGTGAATGCTCTATATAAGATATTACCCACATTTATGTATTTGAAATTAAATGAGTAATGGAATTACACAAAAAATGATAAAATATAATTGCTAATGATTTTGATCAACATCAGTAACCTCTTATGTCGATAGATGAAGTGAAATCTCATGTTATCTATATTGAAGATGGGGGATATAAGAATTCAGTTTGGAAAGGTACACATACCATCCTCACAAGAACTATTAATTTCTCTTTTATTTCAAAATATAACTAATTTATTATATTATAGAAATTCTATATTGGTGTTGTATTAGATACTTAATGAATATATCACGAATTATTAGTAAAGACTACTATTTGTATTATGATCTCATATTATGCCTATAAATCTTCTCTATTGGAAATTTAAGGGAATTTAATTCCAACAAATTTTTTATTCTCCCTCTAGTGTAATTTGATGGTATTTTGACACATATATTCTAGATCTTTATAGATCTAAATAAAATTACTTGAAAGGGATGTAATATTTTACATTATAAATGATCCTATTATCTTTTATGGGAGGAATGATGAAAATGAGGATCTAATGAAAGTTAATTCATTTTTATGGGTTATTATTCCAATTAATAATGGGTATTTATCTGTTTTGGTTGTTGAGATAATAAACATCGAATAATTTCTTATTACATGATTGTTTTTAGTATATTTCAAGAAGAGTTTCATAGTATTTATATAATTTGTAATGGTATTTTTTCAGTAGAACTCATACATTGTGCTACACATATTTCAATGACACTATATAGAATTAACAAAATTTAGTTTTAGGAATTATAAAATAAAATAAAGAAGATTGCTGATAAGGGTTTAATTCAGAAAATGCGTCACCATGGGATGTTTTTTGTTATTTAATGATGAAATATAAATATGTTAAACTCTATACTGATTATAATGAACATAATATGAATAAAATACAGAATAATTATTATCCACTATGTATTGATTATTTTTTTATCCACTTCAAGGACATTAGTATTTTTCCACGATCAATATTAATTTTGGATAATATTAATTGAGTGTTATAAGTGAATAAATTCCTAAGAAAACCTATATTGTTTAGTATGGATTATATGAATCTATAGTGACTTCATTTAGATTTACATATTATCCCAGGAACATAATAGATTTAATGAGAATAATCAGAAGATATTTCCTCAATTAGTTTGTGGTGGTCTTTATAGATGTTATTTTTATGAAATAAACAGTAAAGGATGATCATTAAACATAGATGAGAATTTTGTTAATGACCATGTGTATTGAGAAACTATATTCCAAATTTATTATTTGTGATTTCAGGTTACCAAAATTTTTAGTCTTAAGAGACATGATCATAACTAACAGTGTATCAGTAGATCCTCTGTTGAAGAATTTCAATGAATATTAATACAGACAAGAAACTATGAAGGATAACATAATATTTATTGGATTGTATTGAAAATATAGATTCATTATGAAAAATTTTTCATGGATTTCTAATACACTCACCATGATAACATGATAGGGATTCATGTTCCATTATAGAAATGAATGTTATTTTTTTGGGAGCTACAGATTAGTTCTGTTAGCACAATAGTACTCACAGTACAATATAGTCAAAAAGGGTATGTGATCTATAGGGATTCATATACGATTGTAAAAAATTGTTTTATTATACACAATGACATGGTGAAAGCTTATTCCTCTCATAAATTAATGGTTCATGTGTATTATTTCCTAACACATGAGTTGGAGTTATTTTGGGTAATATATTCATTAAATATATTGACCTATTATCGTTAAGGAAAATTTTGTAACATATAGACTCATAATAAAATTTTAAATGATATAATCAACCATAAAGACTAGAATATGTTTTAGATAATATTGTTGGAGTTCATTAAGGATTATGACTCTTCAATACATTACAACCATCAGAAAGAAAAGAAGGCAGATGATGCTTTGAGATGAAAGGATAATGCTAGATTATATATGATGAGGGTAAAAAGATATCCAATTGTTTTATTGGTAAAGGATAGACAATAAAATATTGAAAGAAATGGAGAATTATTATCTTACTCAAATAATTTTCGACCATCTATCCATTTGAGCATTAAAGTGGTTTAGAAGGAATATGTAGATAAAAAAGGTGACAAATGTTATGGAGTTCAAACATAATTTTTGACATAATGATATGGTTAAGGAAGAGATTATATGCCCTAGTGGTATCCTAGTTGAATATGGTTGTGTAGGATAAATATCATATCTCATCATTTTAAAATTTTTACAGATGTGTGATTATGTATAGGCTCCTTAAGGATATTTTATGGTCGGAATACATGAGGAGATATATTGCAGAGTATGTATCATGGTTCCTAGTATGACTAAAAATTAAGGTATATATTAATAATTCAAAGGGAATTTTATAACAAAAACCCTTAACTCTATGTAAATGAAAAAAATTCACCATTTATTACATCATAGTACTCCCAATGACATCTAAAGGAAATGTTTCAATTTCGGTTGTAGTCGATACCCTAATGAAGACACACATTTAAATAAAATCAATGAATATTTCTATCATTAAAAGATTTTTATACTATAAATTAAGAATTTTTTATGTTATATGATGTATTAGAATCTATTGTATTTGACCAAGATCTATGATTTATGTTGACATCCTGGAGAATTCATTATTATGATCTCATTAAAAATTTGTATTCTCATAATACCCATCAACCAAACAATGGTGTTCAGTCTGAGAGAACTATTCAAACCCTAGATGATAATATAATACCATATTATATATATTAAAAATGTGGTTGTGAGGGGAACCATCCTCTTGTCTATTTCAGTTATAATAATAGATTCTAATCAATATTTTAGATGCGTCCTTCTGAATACTTCATTATAAAGAAGTGTAGAAATATTTAATGTTGGGATGATGTTAGTGAAACAAAATCAATTATGACATAAGATTGATAGTTAAATTTAATATATGTTTAAAAACATTCATCATGCCATTAAGGAAGCTTTGAGTCAATAGAAGAGTTATGCTGATAATCATCTATGAGAAAGTGATATTGAAGTTAGTGAAAAAATATTAAATATAAATTAATTATAGAATATATTTGGGATATTAGAAATGAATGGAATTTCAATCCATAGGAATAATTTACCTTTCATTATCCATGAATGGGTAAGGGTATATGTTTATTACATTTTGTTTCCACTAAAACTATGTCATGTTTAGGATGTTTCTTATGCATATCTGTTGGTGAAGTACATACCATATCCTTCACCTATACACAATTCAATGGTTTTACCACTATATATGTTATTTATTATAAATCAAAACATATATAAATCTTGGAAAATAGAGATAATGTTCTATTTAATAGGACAAATCAAATATTCAATGTTCATTGGATTGTTTATAAATTTTTAGAAGATACATATGATCCCAAGGATGTATTAAAAATAATTGTCTTAATTTATCCTTAGAGTGATGAAAGTTATATGGTAAAATTAATTTTATGGTTGGTAGAATTTGAAAACTAGGGATTTCATATATATTCCATTGATATAAATATTATGTATTCAATATCATGCATTACAAGAATCCTTGAGTCCAAATGAACAATGATATATCATGGAATTTATAACATAGTTTATTGATTGAAATGTGTGAATATGATTAAACAAATTATGATATATACATGAAGAAATGTAATGATTAATTCAAATTTATAGATTAATCCAGAATAAATAATCATTTAACTTTTATAATATCATTTCTTGATTTATGGATATATTTTTTTGGAGATATTTATTTTTATAGGTTTCATGATTTATTTATATTATAAAATAAACTTATCAGTATAGACCAGTTTTTTAATGATTTATATCAGAAATTATAGAATAATAATTCATAGATTAGTATTTTAATGGTTAGTAATGAAGGTAAAATCATCTTAATGTAAAATGATATGTTATTTAGAGAAACAATGTCTATGTGTGAAATGTGTTATTAAATTAACTTATTGAAAAATAAATATATTTTAATAATATCAATAAATTAAAATAAAGTATATATTTAATTATATATTTTAAAATTTATTTCAAATTTTTCCCTGAAATGGAAACAATGTAAATTATTTGTTTTCTTTAAAAATAATTTTTTATAAAAATGTGTTTCATTGCAATATTCACATTTATTTTAAATTTTTTTCCCAATTTTATGAAATATAAGTTATTATAATTTTCTCAATATTTATAAATATAATTTACATATATTTTAATAATGTCACTATAATTTATAATTATTACGAATATTGAAAACTGAAAATATATGTCATCATATTTACGGTTAAAAAGGGTTTATCAAGAGTAATGTTAAGTGATAAGTGTAAAAATTCATCCAAAAATTTTGTAAATTTTATTTTTTAGAATATATATAGATCATTTATTATTTTACTATGTAACTAATATCTATTTCGTTCCACGTTCACAATAATTTAACCGTTTTTTTTAAATCTTTTATATAATTCTGTGCGTGTAACTCCCATAACTTATAAAAGGTCACCACTTCTCCTCCCATAGTCAAAAAATTGGATCCATATAAATAAAACATTCCTGACCCAAAATCCATTAAATAATTTTAACCTTGATTATTGATCTTCTTGTCATAACCTAATACAATACTATGAATTCTTATGGTGTAAGCCTTTAGATGTCTCTCAAATAATAGGTAATCATATTATCCAACTTTATTAAAGTTAATTTTATCGTATAAATTATATAAATATAAATTATATATTATAAAATAATTAATAAATTATATTAAATTTATATATTTTTTTTTAATATTATTGGATGACCATTTTCTAGCTCCTTTCTATCAAATGGAAAATGAAGTATCACTTGTGCATACATGTGGATTACCACCTCCTCATTGCGATGTGATTAATTTTACATAACTACCACCCATTTTTTATTTAATTTTGGATGTAATAAATATATATTATTTAAACAATATAATTATTAGACTTTAATTATTTAATATTATTCATCTTTATTTCATTATTTTCATTATAAAATGAAAATTGAACTTTTTTATGTACTAACTACTATATCTAATAATAGTAAAATTCATTTTTAAATCTACATATTATATGGATAGTTATAAATTTTTATTAAATAAATATTTAGGATATTTAAATAATTAATAAATTTTAGAGATGAAGGAACCATGATAAACATGCAAGGACCAGACATACGTAATCATAACATATATGAAAAATGAATTAGTTGACACAATAAATGATGTTGATAATAAAATATTATTAATGAGTGGGTGATGATATGTTGTATATAAATTATTTATAGTAATATAATTATTAATATGTATAAAATATATATTTATAAAAATTATTATATGCTTTTATATGAGTTGAATACCACTTCTGAAGCAAGTTGGATGTGAGGAAGGAGTTTCTCATCCTCGTGTTTTGGAGAAATATTATATATTCACCACAAATCTCATTCATGGGGTTTATATACTACAAAATTGATATATTATAACACTACTATTTTTATATATAAGTAATTTAATTTATCATTTTATTTTATTTATATTGTATGGGTTTTGATTCAATATATTCCAAAGCGGTATGGTCTTTATGTTACAATATATATTCTTACATGGAATATTTATTCCTAAATTTATGATAAGGAAATTATATGATATATTTGTCACACATAATAATTATTTTACTAAAATTTGTTTATTTATTTAAATTAAAATTCATTCCTTCATTTTCTTATCTCTATGAAATAAAAAGATAAAATTATTTTTCAAAGGAAAACTGACAGTGTTTCCTTATTCGATAAGGATTCCTTTATTTCTTGTCCATATTTTCAATAAATTGATTTTAATATTTTTATAAGATTTTTTAAGAATTTAACATATGAATTTTTTCCAATGATGGAATTTCTATGAAAAATATTAAATTTAATATACATGAATCTATCTAAATTAGATGCTTTTTACAGAATGTGTAAACTAAATAATTGATTCAATAATCACCAAAAATGGATTTTCCCACCATTAATGCTATAATTGTTTTGATGAACTTATTTTTTGAACACATATTTAGTGTTATAACCCCATAATTTATATGACCACTTTGATACAAGCTATAAAATCCGAGATATAAGAATCAATAATCAAAAAATAATTTTTTTTATTGAATATATTACATAGGAAGGATAATATCAGGTTAAGATCATTATTGAATTTGTAAAAAAACATAAACTAATAGAATAAATGTTCTCTATAATATATTCAATACCATTATATATTAAACTACTTAATCTGTAATTTTTATTTAATATATCCCCCAATTATTTCATATGTTTTATCCCTCCAAACATGTCATGTGTTCTACATTTCTATATAACCTTAGAAATTGAATCATAAGAATCATATGAACAAAATTATTTATGAGGGAACCATATAATTTATGTTTTCAAAAATGTAGTTATGGATTAGGGAATAGGCTAGGAATAAATAATATTAATAATTCCATAATCCACCAAAACTAATATAATGTTATTTAAATTATAATTTAATAATTTATAGATGTCAATAATACCAATGTCAGACTTATTAATTACATAATTTTAGACATATATAACATTTTTTCAAGGCCTTATACCAATACTCTACACTGATATGGGCATATGGATTTAACAAATCCAAATAGTTTTATCGAATGATACCCATCGATGCATTTAGGGGATATATAATTTTATGTCCCTCCCGTCACTTGATTAAGCCCAATGATTTCACCATATGAGTCAACAAGACATTTATATGATTCCATAAGGTAAATATTTTTGAATAAATACGAGGATATCCATATAATTAAAATAGTGAATTCCAATAAATAATAAATCCTCATTAGTAGTAAATAATCCTCAAGAAATACAATAACTTTTACCCTTGACAATAAATAGTAAAATATGATCATGAATCATCTAGATAAAGAAGGTGTATGGTAAAATAGTATTTAGCCATCTTGATAATAATTATAAATATTTTATTAATAATATACATAATTACAATTCTTTTCCCCATGTTAACAAAGGAGATAACAATATCATAACAAATCTAGAGAATGGTTTTTTGATGGTCAAATAATAGAGAGTAGACATTATAAAAATCAATCATATTCGAATAAAATTACATGGAATGAAACTAATTATCCCATTGTAAATAAAATGGATAACATGATCAGAACACATCTATAGAAAGAAAATCTGGTTTAAAATGAAAAATATAACAACAAACCAATTGAAAAAGACAATGTTATTAACTTAAATTAAAAACACCCTCATAATAGAATGCTTTATATGGAAACACAAAATAATGTGTTCAGAATCAAATATTTTGATACTGTAAGTTTGGTCACCAAAATTATTAATATATATACTATTGGATAAATCATCAAACATAAACCCCATTATGTTAAATCATATTGAAAATTAAATCTAGAATGGATGTAAAATCATAGATTGTTATTCATAATGTTTTTTAACATTATCATAAAATATATATGTGCATTAATTTTTCAAAGGTTACTTTTGAAATTGTTACATGAAAAAAATTAGAGAATATTAAATTTTAATTGAATATGAAATGATATATTGTGGTAAATAAAATCATTTTTTATTTAAAAATTATTACAGGATGAAAAAACATATAAATGTTAAATGAAACCCCATTTTTTATTATTTTCAAAATACCATTGTAAAAAATAAAATATCAAGTAGAGTAAAAAAGTATCATTCAAATTAAAATTTAATTTTACAAAATATTATTATAATATATTATTATAAAAATCTATTTGGGTTGGAGAACCGAGTATTGAAAAATAAAAGTTTAATATGAAACATTATAACTCAATAAAAGGATATTTTAGTTATCAACATCCCTTTTAGGAAAAACACTACAAGAGTTATGCAACATTTGAAAAAGGTTTTATGTGGTGTAAATATAAAAAAATTTAAAAATATAACAAAATATTTTCAATTGATTGTATTTAATCCCAACTAATATGAAATATGTTCCTATTTACAATCAATACTCAATGAATGGAAATTATATTACAAAAAACTCTTACTACTGTGGTGCACATGATTCCAAAGTAATTTGAAGAAAATGACAATATTTTTCCTTTTTTTAGAATATTTATTATAAATTAATAATTATATTAAATTAATTTGATAGTAAATATATATAAAACTATCCAACTAAGACCTAGTACAATACATGTAACATGTCTTAATGAATCAGAATAAAGACCTTGGGAAACATCACTACATGAGTAACCCTTTAAAAATACCATTGAAATAGTTGACAAATAATTGAACATATTATGCAATTATTTATATATAATTCCAGATATTATTTCACAAATAGGTATCATATACGACATATAAATTAAATTAGGAGAAGAATGATAATCATGCCTCAAATAGAAGAATTTGAGATGTAACCCCTTATCTGGATTATGATTTAAACTACATTTGCGCCAACTATGAGGAATAATTAAATAATGTTAATTAAATATATAAAAAATATCCTTATAAATATCTATATCCATTTATACTTCTTATTGATAACAATTCAATACATATATATATATATGTATTACATTATTTTTACCTATTTTCCACATTGTGTTTAAGTAATATTAATCGCTTTAAACTATATTTTTAAAAGTTGTGTTAGTAAGTATTATTTTTAAAAATTATTTCACAATTATATCATTTAATTTTATGGGATATAAGACCCATGATATTTTAAAAAACAGATAATCTGTATTCACTAAATCTTTAGTAACTATCCATGAGGTTGAAATTGGTGATGATCATGTTTAAATGATTATTAATGAATAAATGATTTTTTATTAATTATTGAGGTAAATTTTTATATAACATTATCATAAAAAAAATATTATTAACATATTAATAACATTTCATACAGTTAAAAAATTCCTTATTGTCATCCATGATATAAATTCACAGTATTGTTATGTAGGCTGTTAATCTGACCAAAACACTAACCTACCATGATTAATCAATGAGTATGAAGTGGTTTATTTGTAACATCATTACAAAAAAGAATAGTGAAATTATTTAGTTATTATTATTATTATATATTATAATATTATATAATTATTAATGGAGGATAATTTATATAAGGTCATTATTAATAATAAAGAGATAATTTTCTTATTACTTCACTCGTTTTTAGTGTTTAAATTAACAATAATCATTTTTTAATCATATAATTAATAGGTTACACAATTTTCAAAAATATAAGATTAATGAAAAAATAAAACATATATATCAATAATTTATATACTCATGACCATCCATGTAATTTTGTGATGAAATGAATATTGAAAATTAGTCGTTCCATGGAAGCGGTTGTCACGAACCAAGCTGGGAGGCCTTACAACTCAACACTTTACCAGGTCTGAAACATTGGTCAATGACATTCCAGAGCCCCATGAGATGGAAACTATTTCCAAGGTATCCATAATACACTTTGGGAATTATTTCATCCATTTATATAAGCATATGCAACCCAAAAAACAAACAGAACAATGATAAATAACCATAGCTAAACTAGGGACACTAATTTTTAGAATAATGGCATAAAAATTTACCCAAAACCACATTGAACTAAAATGGAATGATAATAACAATTCTGTCCCAATAACAACCATGTATCAAGAGGATCATCATACTCAATATAACACCACCAAACACATTAAATAAGTGGAGCACTTCAATCCGGATCCACCTTCATAACCATGATACATATTTCCTCTACCTGGTCCACACATAAAAATATCTACATACACCCAAAGGTATATGTATGACGTGATCTAAAGCCTGGTAGGATTCCACACAAAATAAAGACTCCATGACCAAACATTAGAAGAAAAATCACTAAAAAAATTTTAATAATGTACATGGAATCATTTTTATCAAAACATTTTATGATAAAATATTTCAATTAAAATGTGTAAATAATTTACATAAGACTAAGGCCCACCATCTGCCATCATTATAAAGAATATCATGAGGGAACCACTGTATATCACTGAAGTTACTATCAATAGTGGGACACTAGGGACCTTGTATCTTGGTGAAACAAGGTATAACAACTATAACAGACAATGTTCTTAGGAAAGACCCATTAGAGAGAAATACATAAAAACTTATCGTTGTATCCAAGCATCAAAATAATTTTTTATTGTTGTAATAATAAATCCTAATATATGAATCTATCCCAAGAAACTTCTGAGTCAACTATTAAACCAATCCGTGCCCACCCACAATGATACCTTGATTTCACTTGGATCTCAATTCATTTTCAAATATCACATAAATCAAAACTGGCACACCTACATGCCATCATCCATAGTCACATATAGAAATCACCAACTTCACATTTTATAAAATACATTTGGAAATATTATAGGAATAACTAACAATTAATCCAACCATTTTTATTGGACAATCCCCTTTAAAATCCTCATATAAAAAAATAATTTTTTATCATGCTTCCTATCATTTTCACTACTCAAAAAACGCATTAAATGGGAAAAATATGGTAGAAAAAATAAAAAAATAATATTGAAAACCCCATTTTATACATATTTACAGCTCATTTAATTTAAAAATACATTTACCACCTTTCAAATAATTTATATAACATTGTCATGGAATATAATAATGGGTCACACATAAAAACACAACTATTTTCCTTTAGAAAATGCATTTCATCACATATTAATATCAAAAACCATCTAAAACATGATTCAAACCCCATAACTAAATCATATAACACATATAAGAAACAAATAAATAATACTAAAATCACATACTATTGTAAAGGCATAGAACCAACTACCTATCACTTGGAAACATCCAAAAATTATAGTGAAACCACAACTGAATGACAATAAGACCATAAAAAAGGAAATATTTGACAAAATACATCGATATATTACTCAAAAATACAATATAAAACTATCAAATTTCAAAAAAAGTTATGTAAGAGATAAACCCAAATATGGTGGAGGAGAAAGCCTAAAATAAGGCCGATCTGAGAAAACACTTACTTGATAATTACTTGAAGAATACTCACTAAAACAACCAAAGGAAAGAATTCCAATGGATCTAGGAGGGATATAGGGAGGAACCTCTAGTAGGGGATATAAAATGGGGCGACCATGGGAGGATTTGGTGTTAAATTCTAAGATGAAACAAATTAAATTTTCCAATTTTTATTGAATTTTATTTGGAATCTAGTTTTCCCACATTCTTTTCAAAAATGTGGAGCAACCATGTGTCCCTTACTATACAATAAGCTCTAACCACATTGTTCTCACATCCAAATGGACTAGTCATGCACAAAATAATAATTAACTACTGTACAAACCCATTATTTTTTATATATTTACCTGGGAATGGATTCTTGGTTTCCCCTAACCATGCCGAAACCGTGTGTCATGTTCTACCAAGAAGAAATTCACTTTTTTCATAAAAATAAGAGGATATAATTTATTAAATTATTAATCAAATAATAAATGATATTATCTCAAAATAAAAACATAGATTTGATATGTATCCCCACCAGGAAAACTTTTTTCCACAAAAAATCCAACCAGAATCTTGATCTAAAAATTGAAAAGGACATTCCTCTTCATCTTAAGGAATCCACTACCATGATTCATGCACACAATTTCCAAGCATCCAAATAGCTTGGAACACCATAATTTGCATCCATTGAATAATATTTTCATGAGAATCTAGAAACCACACTAGTCACTTAAATACAAGAATGTTTAACTCCAATTCCAACTCTCACCAATTTAGCAATTGATATGGGTCTTGGTTATACTTTTCAACACAGAATCATGAAACACCTTATGAATTGATATCAATTTCAATGGAAATGATAACATATATTCCACTTTACCAATCCTCTCTTTAATCTCCAAATGTTTTACATACCTCAGTGTTAGCTTTCCTTACTTACCCAAATGACAATGACCCAAGAGAGGTGCGACATTTTGTAACACAAGGTCACCCATAGAAAAATCTATGTTTCAGAACCTATGATCAGAATAAGAATTATAATGTCTCTAATATGTCATCAATCACTCCTGGATCAACATGAATCTATTTGAAATCAAATGCACATGTCTCGATCCCAAAATTTTTTGTCTCTCCCACTTTTCCCAACACAATTGTGACAGACACAGCTGACCATAAATCCCCTCAAAAGGATATTTTTAAATTAATAAATGGAAACTATTGTAATATGAAAACTCAACTAATTTATATTGGTTATCTGATGAACTACCAAATTCTAACACATATTCTCGGAGCATGTACCCCAAAATCTAATTTTTCTTATTTTGTTTGACCATCTATTTGAAGATAGAAAGTAATAAAATAGAGGACATGTGACCCCTTTAACATCGAAAGGGCTTACAAAACCCACAAGGTGAATGGGGTACCTATCATAAAAGTTTTCTGATTGAACCACCTAAATCCTCACAACCTCTTGAGCATATAAGTAACCTAACTCATCCACCTTCGATGAGTCTAATATTGGACTGAAATGTGATGATTTGGTCAGAAGAACAAAAAATGGACAAATAGAATTCCTAACCTTTGGTTTATGAGGTATGTGAACAAAAAACCCATGGTGGTATCATCACACTTCAAGGTACGAATATTTAAAGGTTGTAGCTATCATAAGTGCATTTGGATTACTTAATTAATCTTATATAACATATAACACCATGATACAAATTCAGATATGGATCACTTCATGCCTGGACTCAATAACATAATAAACACGTTGAAAAAAATCATAGTGGCACTTGTATGAATGGACCATTGAGTGTGGTGCCTATCCTGCATCACCACCCTCCTCATAAATAACAGCACCAAAAAGAATATATAATGAATAAAACTCTTATGGGAGATAATAAAAAAAAACAAGGTGTATCCCTACCATGAAGGAACATCATAGAATATTGGCACAACACGTCACCAGGATGCTCCCCATCGAATCCCACTCTCCATTGGAATATTTATATTCATTCATGAGAACTTTTCTGCTTAGTGAATCTACAACAACATCACATTTACCTTGGGTATAGACAATATCAAAATAAAACCCCTACAGGTGTTCATCACAAAAATGATTCCTCAAATTCTGATATTTTTGAGGGAAAATGATTTCTAAAATCATAGGATCATAACAGTCTACATCATTCTCCCCATAAACGATAATGGATACACATCTTCAATGAATGCATCACCACTACCTGCTCAAGTCCAGGTGTTGGGTAATTATTTTCATTTTGTCAGAGGTATATATAACCATAATCTACTACATTATCACCTTACAGAAGAAAAAAACCAATACCCATATGTGCGGCATTATAAGAAAAATGATATCCCATTCACGATTCTAGAAAAATCAAAATAGGGGTCTACGGTCAACCCCCCCAATGATGCTCCTAAAAGGATGGTTGTCACTCTGGGAACCATTGAGACATTAACCCCTTTCAAGTGAATATTTGTATGGGTGTAGACAACCTAGGTAAACATCGAAAAATACACCTATAACACCCTAACATTTCTAAAAATAATTGGATCTCAAACACATTCTTCTGTAGAAACCATGTCATAACAACACTGATCATCTTGAGTTCCACTAAAACCCCTTGTTCTAATAAAATTTGAAATATAATTGTATCCTCTATAACCCAAAAAGTTTATTTAGATAACATGGAATAGAGATAATGAACAATAAGTATCCCAAAAATGATCAACAAATGCCACAAATGCTCCTCCTCAAAAGGTAATTTTCAGAACATCTCTATCTCCGACTCTGACTTGGTGACACCCAAATTGAAAATCAATCTTAGAGAACCACCGATCCCATTTTAGTTGATCCAGATGGTCATCTATACAGTTAAAATGTTACATGTTCTAGATTGAATCTTTATATAGATTCTGGTAATAAATAAACAAACAGAGAGATCTATCTTCCATGTTAACAAATAGAACTAGAGAGGCCTAAAGTGAGATGCTTGGTCAAATGAATCCTTTTCATTCCAAATTAACCAGCATTATATTTAAATCTCTCAACACAATGGGTAGGGGCACATGGTATGATGGAATGAAAATCAGTTGTGTACCCATTTCCAAATAAATAGGGAAATCCATATCCCACTCAGGGGAAAAACCCAAAATGTCCTCCATAAATACCTCTAATAAGTCATCCACCATAGTAGGTATTCCACTCTAAAGAAGAAATCCATCATCCATCAATGATAGGATAAAACCTAATTTAAAAGGTTTCTGAAATCTGGATGATGATGTCTAGTACGAATCGACCGAGGATCCATTTGTAACGGTATTAATAGGGTATTTGAATCTAGATCCATAAAAGTCACTCACCACCTATAAACATTTAGGCTCACAATAATACATAGCATCTAATACCTTCTAAAGATCAAATCAAATAATCAAATCTAAAAAACCATAAAATCCAATTTCAAATTGAACATTAGCATGGTGAGTGCAGAAAATGGACACTTGAGACCCCGCTCTCGCTTATCAGCAAGAAGTGTTGCCAACTACGACACTAAATGAACTCCCTAGGAAACCTAAAACACTCCCAAGGTCTAGGGAATGCTGAAATATCAATATAGTACAACTCATGATTCCAATATTTCACTTCTAATTCACACCACTTCCATTTGGGACCATCCAACAAAAATGAAGCACATCTCACTCTAACTTCATTAGGAGTTTCAAAAAACAAGAGCACCATCCCTATTTCCTCATGAAACACCCTGATTATTAATGTTCCATGATATTCCAGTAATGTGGATCCCTTTTCCTATGGAAATCATGATCCTTGTCCCTTTCATGACCTAGCTCGGTTTCTCTAACCTGATCAAGACTAGCGCTATCTCCATGTACTAAATCATAGACATCCCAAACCATGACTTACATGATCCTATAATGAATTATTAAGGGAGAAATATATATGGCTCCTACCTAGGGATCCACAAAATCTCTCAGAGGAGGAAACGTTCTAAAAAAGAAATAATCATAGTAAAAATCTCTAATAAAAACGATATTAAAAACATCAGTAATAATAAAACTTCTCAAACACATCATTAAATCAGAACATTCCAAATTCATCATAATAACCTGGAAAACCAATGTAATCCACCACAACCCTATGTCCATAAATAGTATGCATTCTATGCATCTCACCTAATGGAGAATGCAAACAAAAACCCATGGAGGCATGAGATATATCATGATGTATGCTTGTTAGGCACCCTAATCGCAACCTAAACCCCAAACCATAAAAATCTTTGCTCTAGTCTATCCAGACTCCTTCCCAAATAACTCTACCATAAAATAACAAAACCATCACTCATACAATTATTTTCATAATCCAAGTTGTAATTCAATCCAACTTGACCCCTACGTAGTCTAAAACATGACCTCAAGGGCGTTCTTGATCACCACGGGCTTGAAACAAGTGTCTAGGAATCATAAATACACTTGGCGAATGATTTATCATATTTACAAAGGCATAATAAACCCCTAAAAATAATCACAATCATAAATAACCATATCCAATCAATGCATAATAATTTTTATAACCATATCTATAAATTTACCCAACAACTCAATGGACTAAATTGGAATAGAAAAACCACATTATACAGAAAACCTCATTCTAAAAATAGAGACATCGCCCTCAAGACACCATGAATGATAGCTGCAAAACGTGTGAAATGAGCATCTGGATCCTCCTTCATCACTATGATTAGCCATTATTTTACCTAGGTCATACGTATCAAAATCTATATACACCCAAAAGAGATTTTAGGGTGAGAGCCAAAACCCAGTAGGATTCCACCAAATATAAGGATTTCATTCCAAACATTTGAAGACAAGTCATTATGAATTTTTTAATAATGAAAATGGAAATATATTAATCCAAAAATGTTAATTAAAATAATTTCACGAAATATTCCCCAAAAATTAACCTAATAGAATGGTCTGTTATATGATGATGTTATGGACAACTTCAAATGAGCACCACAAGTTATCAATAAATATAATAGAACTTGACGGAAACTAGGGACATAATATCTTGGTGAAACTTGACATAGAAACCATAACCCTTGTTTTTCTCACATATGATCCACTATAAATGAATCCATTTAGGTTTTTCGTGATATCCAAATATAACAAAAAATTATTTAGTTCTGTAATATTAAATCTTGGTAGATGAATCTATGCAAATCCTCTTTCGTGTGAATGAATTTTATAGTATTAGATTTCCCACATAGATTCTTATGATTACATTTGTGTTCAATTCCATTTCACATATTACGTAAATAAAAAATATCACACTTACATCCCATGAACAATATGCACTCAATGAAATCAATACATTCACATTTTTTAAAATCTATAATGAAATATTATAAAAAACATACATTTAATCCAACCATTTACATGGGAAGAGAACCTTTGAAATCTAAATATAAACCAAATTCATTTTCAAAATGTACTTTCCATTATTTTCAGTATTCAAAAATCACATTAAAGGATCAAAATCATGTTTAAAAACTATTAAAAAATCAATTCCACATGAAAACCCAATTTTAGAAAACATTTTAATCTCATGTATCTAAAAAAAATACATTTTTCACCTTTCACACTATTTATGTAACATTTTCAACAAACATAACAATTGGGAACACATAAAAACACAAAAAATCCATTATGTAAATATATTTCATTGCATAGTCTTGAAAAAAAACCTCCTGAAACGTTTTTCTTACCCCATAAGTAAATTGTATAACTTAATAAGAAACCATGAATGTATACTAAAATCATCTAATAATGTAAATTCATCGAACCACATACCTATAACATGGAAACTTATGGAAATTGGCTTAAAACCACAACCACACCACCAAAATACCTAAAATAATAATAATTAAATATAAACAACAAATATATTACTCATTACACGAGATAAATCCATCCATATGTCCTATAACCAGCTGTAAATGAAGATCCCAAAGATGGACTTTGTGAAATCATAAAATAAGGAACAAACTAAGGTAGAAAATGATTTCGTGATGATTTTGTGAAGAATGAACACAAATCAAACAAAATATTGATGTAAAAATGAGACAAGAAGGAGAGAAGTATGAATCAGTGTTTGAAGTTCTCAAATAGAGTGAAAAGTGATGATTTTGGATTTAATCCTGAGAGGACACAGAGCTGATTAACAAATATTTTATGACCTAGATATGGAACAAGGTTATCCCACATTGTTTTCAATTCCATGTGGAAAGAGTGTGCCCATTAGTATCAACTAGTATCCAAACAAAGAGTTTTCTCACTAGGGTTGACTAGTTGTGTGCAAACAGTGTGGTAGCTACTGTCCAAACACAACATTTATTACATGGTTACCTCCATAGGGGTGAACAATTTTCCCGAATTGTGCACCGACCATGAGCCATATGCTAATAAGCCCAAGTTTACTAATTTTCATCACAAACACAATGGTAAACTATGAGATCATTTTAATAAAAAAATAATTAAATGATTAACATCTAAATAAAAACACTGATGTGACAATGGTTGTCCACACATATGCATGGTTGATAATTTTATTCCCCTAGAATGAGAGTGAGGAGTAAAAAGGTTAGTTTTTTAAATATCGAAAAAATGATATAATCATCATATTTATTTATTAAATTACACAATTATATCATCCTTGTAACATGGTGGTGGAAAATGAAACACATTTGCTTCATGGAGGAGGTAATTTGAAAAATACATTGATGACTGTATTGTTTTTCTTAATAAAAAAGGTAAAATCTGAAAAATGATTATTTCTATAGAATAATAACATTGATTATAAATAAAATGATTTTCTAAATATATATATTTGAAATTTATAATTTTAAAATAAAAAATAGAAATGAATGAATTTATTTAAAAATGATTAATCACATTGAGAAATATGAGATTTCAGTGGAATATCTCGTGTAAAGGGATGGAATAGACTAATCTATTATGAATCAAAGCTAAAAAGGGAAATCGTTTTCATGGGGTATAAAAAATGTAATTTTTTTTGTAAACGTAATTTTTATGAGTTCCACGAATGGTTGTATAGAAACAAATTTTATAACTTGTTTGAGTGGAATCTTTATAAATATTTCAACTTAATATAAATGGAGCACATGTAATACATGTATAGTGGCTAAATATGTGAAAAATAATGGATGGGGTTAGATATATAGTTCATCACATCCCAATATAATTATTTATAGACATGTTTATATCAATTTTCAGGGCCTTTACCCCCTGGATTATTACATTTAGCAATTTTTTTATAGAAGTAACTAGTTATTAATGAAGTTATATTAATATTTAAGCTGTCATGACCCCCTCCCACCAAAGGTTCCCCTCTTGAGCTAGCTATGGTGAAAGGGAGATAATGACCCCCGAGTCCCGCCTCCAGTAGGCCCCATGTTGGCGACTAGCACCACGGGTATGAATATTCACAAATATGGGAGGCATTACCCTTTTTATTATTTAAGATCGGGAAATAGGAAAAGTCAACCACCAAAAATGGAAAAGAACAAGTGTATAGAAATAAACCAAAACCAATCCCACATGCATGTTTAAAAAATTTTATAGCATGGTGCAAGTATAAGAAATCTCAAAGTACAATACCAAAAGAAAACAAGAGTACAACAACTGCAAAACTCCAACTGTCTGAAAAGTAGGGTCTCGGACGGCCTTGGTAGTCCTCCTAAAAATCTGAAAATAAACACAGGGTTAGCATACAAGTATACTCAGTAGGGAAACCTAAGGCTCGTGTGAACAAGTGGGGAGACATCCTAATGTCCCGTGATAAAAACAGAAGAAACCTAGCTAGGAAATATATCCACCCAACCTCACTAGCCACACTCACCAAAAAAACAATCAAAACAGGTAGTATTATATAAGAAAAAGAGTAGTGGGTACCCCTCACCATTTCCCACTAGTTAGCGGCTCTTCCTAACGGCGAACGTCCTGATGCTGCCACATTCTTCCCGCCCGCACACACCTGGGCCTCACAACCACACATCCCACCCGCACACACCTAGGCCTCACCACCACGTATCCCACCTGCACACACATGGGCCTCACCACCACGTATCCCGCCCACACACACCTGGGCCTCTCCACCACGTATCCTGCCCGCACACACATGGGGCTCACCACCACGTATCCCGCCGGCACACACCTAGGCCTCACCACCACGTATCCCGCCTGCACACACCTAGGCCTCATCCTGAAGATTCTTGGAAAAAAGTATGCCTTCCCAAAGAGTCTTGGGCCAATCCCCCCAATCAAAACCAACCCAAATAATCTTAGGTGTAAGTTCGCCTCAATCCATCACAGCCTCGGGAAGAATGAGCAGGAAATAGCTAGTTAGTAAGGCTAAAACACCCTCTCCCATGAAATGGGAGTGTTCGACACTAAGTGCTCAACATCGGTGGGGTGCGACAAAACACAATATATATATATAGAAACCACTCATCCAAACCTATGGCTTCTATATAGATAAACTGAGCACCTGCCTCGGCACTGCTACCATGAAAAATGCATAAAACAATAACTCCAATCACATTTAGGTTTTCACACTTCAGCAGAATTGTTTATTAGTTACTTAACTACTGGGAAACTATCCACAACCAACCACATCAATAATTTTTGAAAGGTATCCCTACCATCCAAAAATCAAATTAGGAAAACACAAGCAACACAACAAAGACCCTTCTTATTAACCAACTTACCCATTGATTATTATTATCGTTTCATTACCATGCCCCACCATTCATTAACTCTTCCACTTTTATTTATTATTCACAACCCACTGTTTGTTCACCTCAAGCCTATCCCTGTAGCCCCGTTTCCAACCACCATAACCACAACCACACTGAAATCCGTACATCATTATCCCTTTAATACCATTTATCCCAGCCCTGCTGCCCGTCACAAACATAACATTCGCACCAACCCACAACAAAGTCAACTGTAGCCCCGCTGCTCACCCGATCCACAACAACCCACAAAACACCCCCATCACAAGCCATGTATCTATGCCAACACACACATGTTCATTATTCTATTTTGTTCATCCGGGGCGATCCCACAAGGGTTCCAGATTTTAAATCAGCCAACTTTACGTGATTAACCAATCTTCCACCTTCAACGAAGTTTCCATCCATATGAAAATCTATAAGGAGAGGGAAAAAATTAATTGTGTAAGAAAAGGCCCTTAATGACCTTGATTTTTAGTAGGTAGAAGCTCATTCAATTCAAAACATAATATCATAGGACATAAATAATGTAACTGTATTCACAAAATTCACATCCCTGTTATATAAGCCAGTTATTATCTTTAATAAACCAGTTCAAAAGTGTTTCACATAAACAAGAGAACACCCACCCCGCATGATGCAAAAATTAAGGAGACAAAGGTAATATCCCTACCTCAATAGGTTCTGATCACAACGCTCCCCCAGATCAACTTTAGATGGGGTCCGTCGGCGTCCGTCACTTCCGTCGAGTCCCGAAAAAACATCCTCAGGTGGAATATGGGAAGGAAAGGGTGAAGGAAAGACAACAGATCCAATCTCGGATGTTCGGCATCATTGTCAAGATCTCGTTGCTGCTGACGGATCGTAAATCGGAGCTCAGAAGAAGAAGTTATGGAAGAAAAGGAGCCTTCAAGTCTCTTGGGAGAGCTCTGCTCAGAGGAATGGGGAGGAGAGGGGTGAGTTGAAAAGGAGGATGGGACCTCTCCTTTTATTAGTTATAAAATAAAAAGTACATGACATGTACTTTATGGTACACGGCGTATACTCGACCATTTCACACGGTCACCACGCAGCTTCCAACACGGCCTTCAACGCGGAAAGCGGCCGTTGATTGGTCAACACAAGGCTTGAAGGTAACACATACGCGGGAAGGGACTACATGGCGTGTAGTATTGGATACACGGAGTGTACCCATTTATTTCACATGGCACCAACACGACACACAACCGTTGACTGGTCCACACACGGTAACACGTACGAGGGGAGAGACTACACGTCGTGTAGTATTGGATACACGGCGTGGACCCATTTATTTCACACGGCATGGACACGGCCTTCAACATGGGGTATACCCGGAAAGGGGGTACACGGGGTGTACTCAAACTACACGGCGTGTAGTTTCAAAATTCTGGAAAGTGTGGGAAAAGTCCACTTTACCCTCTAGAACACTTCCTGACCTTCTTTTTCACAAAGGAATGGGCCGGATTGGTCCGAGCCATTATGGAAGATACCTATTAAAACATTATCATCCCCGAGAATTCAAAAACCAACCCAGAGGAACCCAATAAGATACCTATTAGGGTTATCGTTATAATTGGAACCCAACCAACTGTACTAATCATAGGTGTTAGGAATTCCGCAGCCTATGTCGAGATATTATCTGCCTTAGGCGGCACTGACTCTCCGGCACAGGTTTAATTGCTTCCGAATTAATGCGTCTCGATTAAGGATTGGGCCTTCCCACTTCTATATATTAGGATTTTCCAAATTGCACTACCCCCAACACAACACAACCAACACACTGCCCGAACATGTGTTTTGGGAAAAAAATTCCTTTTACTATGTCGAGATATTATCCACTTTAGGCGGCACTAACTCGCCCGCACGGGTTCAATCACATCCGCATTAATGTGTCTCGATTAAGGACCAGGTTTTTTTCATTTCCCCACACATCCAGACATGTTACACATTTCTAGGGAACAACGAAACAAAAGGTCTCACAACTGACAGTCCAAGCATTCCATAAATCAAAGGTACAAAGTATAACATCACCACAAAGCTCAGAAGAACAAGGGAAAACACAAGTCAAAACAACATAGGGTACTGAGTGTGCATCTGGGTCTCCCACTCCCAAGTGCTCTACTCGAGGCCTCCATGCCTCCATAACACATGAACCAATAGGATGGTCCATCCATGGAGCACCTTCTCTTTACGATCCTAGATTCTGACTGGTCGTTCCTCGAAGGTCGCATCATCTCCCATATCTAACTATCCCCAGTCGATAATGTGAGAGTCATCGTGTAAGTACCGACAAATCTGGGAGACATCGATGACATCATGAACCTTCTCCAAATGAGGTGGAAGGGCCAGCTGATATGCCACCTTTCTGACGTGCCTCAGCACCTCAAAAGGTCCGATGAACCTAGGTGAGAGCTTGATCCCTTTCCCAAACCTCTGCTTCCCCCATAGAGGGGAAACCTTCAAGAAAACATGATCTCCCACCACGAACTCCAAGGGCCTCCTCCGACGATCGGTATAAGACTTCTGTCGGTCCTGAGCCGCTTTCATCCTCTCACGTACAAGATGAACTTTCTCCGTGGTGCTCTGTACTACCTATGGCCAAAGAGCACCGTCTCACCATCCTCTGACTAGAAAATTGGTGAACGACATGGTCTTCCATACAAATCCTCAAATGGCGCCATGCCAATAGTAGAGTGGAAGCTGTTTTTGTAGGAAAACTCTACTAAAGGCAAGTGTGGTACCCATGATCCTCCGAAATCTAGAACGTATGCTCGCACCATGTATTCCAGCGTCTGGATAGTCCACTCTGTCTATCCATCGGTCTGGGGGTGGAATGAAGTGCTAAGGCGTAGCGGGGTTCCAAAAGCATGTTGTAACCCCCTCCAGACTTGTGAGGAAAACCGAGTATCCCGATCTGAGACGATAGTCTTTGGGACTCCATGAAAACTCCCCCCCCCCCCATCTACGTACCTCTGTGTTAAGGTACTCACTGGGCCTGACTCCTTAATTTCTATGAAGTGAGCTGATTTCGTCAGTCGATCCACCACTACCTAGATAGCATCATATCCACCCTGAGCTCTGGGTAGTCTTGCGATGATGTCCATTGATATGTCACCCCAATTCCACTCGGGGACATCTAAAGGATGCAAAAGACCACTGGGAACAAAGTGTTGATCCTTCACTTGCTGACACACAAGGAATTTGACGACAAACTCTACCACTTCCCATTTCACCCTGGGCCACAAAAGCATTTCCCTCAGGCCTTGGTACATTTTTGAAAAACGCCTGGATGTACCGCCATGGCTGATCTATGGAACTCACGGAGAACTCCCTCACACATCAACTCCAGAACAAACAACCTTCCATGGAAAAGCATCTGATGTTAGCTGTCCACTGACCATCCTTATGGAGAATTTCCCTGATCGACACAATCCTGCATCACTTCGGCCTCGATGTCCCACCACTGAGACTCTTCCACTTGCTGAAACAAGGAGGGCTTCATCATCATCTGAAACAAACATCCTCTAACACCTTCTACCCTTGCATCCAAGTGCAAGGCGCCGAACTCTCCCATCGCTTTCCAAGAATCAGTGGATTCCCAAACCACTTCCTTATGCGACTTCCTTCTCAGGAAATCAGCCACAACGCTGCCCTTACTTTTAGTGTAAGAGATATCGAAGTCATAGTCTTGGAGAAACTCCTCCCATCTCCACTGCCGTAAGATCAGTTCACACTGGGAGAAGATATAATTCAGGCTCTTGTGATATGAGAAGACCACAAAGTGCTCCCTAAAGAGGTAATGTGTCCCCAACTTCAGTACGAACACTACTGATTCAAGGTCCAGGTAATGGGTGACATAGTTACGTTCATTAGGGCGCAACTACCTAGACCCATAACAGATCACTCCCTTCTTCTGCATCATAACTCACCCCAGACCCAGTCCAGAAGCATCAAAAAACACCTCATTCAACACTCCTTCCTCTGGAAAACTGAGTACGGGAGCACTGACCAACTTCTTCTTTAGGTAGTCGTAAGCCTTCTGGCAATGCTCGCTCCATAAGAAGACCGGGTTCTTCCTAGTCAAGGATGTTAAGAGAGAAGAAACTTGAGAGAAGTTCGAAAAGAACCTCGGAAAGTAACCTGCCAACCCCCGGAAACTACTGACATCCACCACGCTCTTGGGTGCCTCCCAAGAAACAACTGCCTCCACGTTCGAAGGTTCCACTGACACTCCATGCTGTGACACCATGTGTCCAAGGAAGTGTACTTTTTGCGTCAAGAACATACACTTTGACAATTTCCAGTAATGATGGTGGTGTCGAAGGACTTCTAAGACTGGCCTGAGATGCTCAACGTGCTCCTCCTCTGATCTTGAGTAGATCAGGACGTCTTCGATAAACACAATGATGAACCGGTCCAGAAACATTCATAAGACAAAGTTAATAAGTCCCATGAACACAGTTGGTGCATTCGTAACTCCAAACAGCATCACTACAAACTCTAAGTGCCCATACATGCACCTGAAAGCCGTCTTCGAGATGTCATTGTCCTTTACCCTCAGCTGTTGATATCCAGATCATAGATCAATTTTAGAAAACCAACCTTCTCCCCTCAGTGGGTCAAAGAGATCATCTATCCTTGGAAGGGGGTAACGGTTCTTGACCATTATCTAGTTCAACCTTCAGTATTCTATGCATAGCCTGAGACCACCATCCACCATCATCACGAACAAAACTGGAATACCCAACGGCAATCCGCCAGGTCGAACAAAACCCTTCTCCATCATATCTTCAATCTGAATATGCCACTCCAGCAACTCTGAAGGTGCCATCTGATAAGGGGCCATCAAAATCAGATGGGCACCAGGCTGTAAGTCTATCCCAAACTCAACGTCACATCGGTGGGGTAGAGTCACAACCTGCTCAGGAAAAACATCGAGGAACTCCCCAACAACCTCCAGGACATCCATCATCTTTGTATCAGTTGGAACCACTGATAACATTCCTAACAAGGAAAGGAGAGGCTCCACATGTCAGCTTCATACCTGATAGCTCCTCCCGCCAACAAAAGATACGCATTTCCCATCCACGTCGGAGAACATGACTCTTCTCCGGAAGAAGTCGAAAACGGAACTAACGGAAAACAACCAGTCAATGCCTTGGATGACAATGTACGGATGAATCTTTAATAGATGAAGGTCCCCACTAGATTTATGTGGTCCCAACGTCAGCCCACATCTATGGAAAACAAAAGATACGCTGGTCTAGCCTCCAACTGGTGTACTCAGCACCAGTGGTATGGAATGTATATCTATGTCTAGTCCCAATGCATGTGCTAGACCATGTGAAAAAAAGGAGTGTGAAGCTCCCGAATCGAACAAAGCAGAAATAAGAGTGCTGAAAAATAAAATCGTACCTCAAACCACCTCTGGTCCTACTGGAGCTACCAACTCTATTGCATGCAACTATCCATGCCCAAATCCTCTGCCTCTCTGATGTCGTCCACCTCCCCGACCATTCCTTGGTCGAGTTCCTTGAAGAGAACCCTGAGGTAGGCCTCCTCCCGCAAAGTATGCCCTCGGAGGAGCATGATCCTGCTGCTTCTGGAAGGGCCTCGCCGGAAACTGGTGCTGCGGAGGTGGGCACTGAACTTTCCCACCTCCCCGGTACTGAGCTTGGGTCGGGCACTAGCTCTGAACATTCCTGAAACCTAAACAAGAAAAACACATCGGTCCTAGGCTCGTGAAAAAGGGATGAGGACCTGAATGATCGGAACTAGAACTTCTAGGGCCTACTCCCCACTGGCCTGAACCTGGAAGGTCCCGTCGCAGGAGACCTGCTACTTTCTGCCTTCCCCTTCGATGAGCCTGGCTGGATCCCCTCTCGTGGTACTCCTCCCAGAGAGTGCATCCTCTCTATAACCTCTTCCTTCTCCTGTACATCCAAGTATGTCGGAAGCGTGAAGGGGGTGACAACATACTGGAGCGAAGGACGAAGCACCTCCTCCAAAGGTCTTGCCGAGACTCCTCATACCGAAAGAGATCTGCAGCAAATCGCAGGAGGTCCTTGAACTTGATCCACAACTTTGGTACTAACATACTCCCCTGTTGAAGGGAGAGTAACTCCTGCCGCTTCTCCACCTTGATCATGGAATAAAAGAATTCCTCTCGGAATTCCTTCTCAAAGTCAGCCCATGGAACCTCTTCCTCTATCCTCTCTCCGAGGTAGAGCGTCCACCACATTCACGCCGTGCCTCTCAGCTGACTGACTGCTAGGGGAACCCAATACTCCCTCGGAGCACGGATCAAGGTAAAAGAGATCCCGAGATCCTCAAGCCACCCCTCGGTCTCCGTATCCGAAGTACTACCCTCATACTTCTTGAGGGTCTTCCACTGAAAATAACGGAGAGTCTTCTGCCACTGGCTATCTTCCTCCTCTTGGTCAATCCTCAACTGATCGACTGCCTGAATCTGCTAGGCCTCGGCCGTCTGAGCCACTCAGGGATGACGTCCAGGTGCCATAGCAGTACAGTAAAGAAATATCGCCCAATCCCAAGTAGTAAGGAAATTTCTCAGGGGTTCATTTTATCATTTTATTTGAATTTCATTCCCAGAACACCGAAGTCAAGTAAAACACAATCATAATGATGCATGTACCTTCCCTAGGGTCTCTACCCAGCAATCAATGTAGTCTCACATGGTCATTCGGTAGGCTCAGAGTCCTTGCATCAGATCACGGGGGGGGGGGGGGGTGCTAAAATCCCATGTACAAGTCGGTCTTTCCTGACCTATGTCACACACCAAGATTAACTAACACTATTGCCCTACCATCTCATGCAATCCTCACTGTGCCTAACTACAGACTCCATCCTATATCTCAACCATCACCTATGATACCATTCTGTCACGACCCCCTCCCACCAAAGATGCCCCTCCTATGCTGGCAATGATGAAAGGGAGGTAATGACCCCCTGAGTCCTACCTCCAATAGGCCCCGAGTTGGCGACTAGTACCAAGGTTATGAGTTTTCACAAATATGGGAGGCATTACCCTTTTTATTATTTAAGATCGGGAAATAGGACAAGTAAACCACCGAAAAAGGAAAAGAACAAGTGTCTATAAATAAACCCAAACCAATCCCACGTTCATGATTATAACAAGGTGCAAGTACAAGAATGCTCAAATTACAATACCAAAAGAAATCAAGAGTACAAAACTGAGAAAACTCCAACTGTCCTACTAGTAGGGTCCCGCACGGCCCTGGTAGTCCTCCTGGAAAAATAAAATTAAACATAGGGTGATCATACAAGTATACTCAGTAGGGAATCCTAAATCTCTCATGCACAAGTGGGGAGACATCCTAATGTCCCATGACAACAACAGAAGAAACCTAGCAAGGAAATCTATCCACCCAACCTCAGCAGCCACACTCAACAAAAACAAAATCACAACAGGTAGTAGTATATAAGAACAAGAGTATTGGGTACCCCACACCATTTACCACTAGTTTGCTACTCTTCCTAATGGCGAACGTCCTGATGCTTCCACATTCTTCCCGCCTGCACACACCTGGGCCTCACAACCACACATCCCGCTCGCACACACCTGGGCCTCACCACCGCATATCCCACCCACACACACCTGGGCCTCACCACCACGTATCCCACCCGCACACACATGTGACTCACCACCACGTATCCCACCCACACACACCTGAGCCACATCCCGAAGATTCATAGGAAAAAGTGAGCCTGCCTGAAGACTCTTGGGCCAATCCACCCCAATCGAAACCTACCCGAAGAGTCTTTGGTGTAAGGTCACCTCAAGCCATCACAGCCTAGGGAAGAAGGAGCATGAAAGAGATATTAACTATGTGGAAACACCCTCTCCTATGAAATGGGAGTGTTCGACACTAAGTTCACAAAATGGGTGGGGGTGCGATAAAACACAATAGATAAAGATATATATATATATAGAAACTACTCAGCCTGTCCTATTTCTTCTAAACAGAAAAACTGAGCACGTGCCTCGGCACTGCTACCACGAAGAATGCATACAACAATAACCCTAACCCCATTTAGGTTTTCACGTTTCAGCAGAATTGTTTATTAGTTCCTTAAATACTGGGAACTATCCACAACCAACCACATCAATCGTTCGTGAAACATATCCCTACCATCCAAAAATCAAGTTAGGATAACACAAGAAACACAAACAAGTACCTTATTATTAACCAACCAACCCATTGATTATCATTCTCATTTCCATAACACGCCCCACCATTCATTAACTCTTCCACTTTTATTTATTATTCACAACCCACTGTTCGTTCACCTCAAGCCAATCCCTGTAGCCCCGCTGCCAACCACTATAACCACAACCACAACGAAACCCATACATCATTATCCCTTTAATACCATTTATCATAGCCCTACTTCCCGTCACTAACATAACATTCACACCAACCCACAACCAATTAAACCATAGCCCCACTGCTCACCCGATCCACAACAACACACAAAACACCCCCATCCAAAGTCATGTATCTAAGCCAACACCCACAAGTTCATTATTCCATTTTTTTCAACCAGGGAGATCACACAAGGGTTACAGATTTTAAATCAGCCAACATTACGTGATTAACCAAAATTTCACATTCAACGAAGTTTCCATCCGAAAGAAAATCTAGAAGGAGAGGGAAACATTTAATTGCGTATGAAAAATCCCCCAATGGCCATGATTTTCAGTAGGCAGAAGATCATTCGATTCACAACATAATATCACAGGATATAAATAATGTAAATTCATTCACAAACATCCCATCACCGTTATATAAGCTAGTTATTATCTTTAATAAACCGGCTAAAAAGTGTTTCACGTAAACAAGAGATCACCCCCCCCCCTCATGATTCTCAAATTAGAGAGACGAAGGTCAGTTCCATACCTCAACAGGTTCTGATCACAACTCTCCTCGAGATCAACTTTAGAATGTGTCCGTCGGCGTCCGTCACTTCCGTCGAGTCTCGAAAAAACCTCATAGGGTGGAAGTTGGGAAAGAAAGGCTAATGTAAAGACAACAGATCCAAAATCGGACGTTCCGCCTCATCGTTACGATCTCATGGTCACTGACGGATCATAAATCAGAGCTCGGATGAAGAAGTTATGGAAGAAAAGGAGCCTTCCAGTCTTTGGGAGAGCTCTTCTCAGAGGAATGGGTAGGAGGCAGGTGAGTTGAAAAGGAGGAGGGGACCCCTCCTTTTATAGGTGAGAAAAGAAAAACTACAGGGCGTGTACTCGGCTGTTTCACAATGTCACCACGCGGCTTCCAACACTCCCTTCAATGCGGAACGCGGCGGTTGACTAGTCCACACATGGCTTGAAGGTAACGCATACGCGGAGAGGGACTACACAGCGTGTAGTATTGGATACATGGAATTTACCCATTTATTTCACATGGCTCCAACATGGAACATGGCCATTGACTGGTCAACACATGGTAATGCATACGCGGGGAGAGACTACATGGCGTGTAGTATTGGATACATGGTATCTACCCATTTATTTCACATGGCAAGGACACGGCCTTCAACACGGGTTAAACTCAGAAAGGGGGTACACGGTGTGTACTCAAACTACATGGCGTGTAGTTTCAAAATTCTGGAAAGTGTGGGAAAATTCCACTTTACCCTCCAGGACACTTCATGACCTTCTTTTTGACAAAGGAATGGGCCGGAGAGGTCCGAGCCATTATATAAGCCTACAAATAAAAATTACCCTATTATATAATTTTGGAACACTAATTAAAAATTTTAAATCCGTTAAATTTTTATTCAATAAATGAAAATGATAACAATTAATTTTATTATAATAATGTTTAATGATATCAAAATATTTTTGGTCATGCTATTTCATAGGTTCTAAATTATTTAATATGTTTTTTTTTGAATATTTTTTTGATATAATAATGTCACATATAAAATAAAAATGTTTTTTGTAATTTTTTCTATAATTTCAATTTCATACTTATATACTAATAATGATATAAATTTCATCGTATTTGTGAAAATAGTATTTTCACAAATAAGTAATTCTTTTAAAAAATATCATAAAATTATCATATGGTAACATTATTGAGAATAATTAAAATATTAAGTCCATTAATGAATATTAATTTTAAAAAAAAATTAATAATTCCATAACTAGACAACTCTAATTTATAGTATAATTTTTTTTTCATATTTGATGATTTGTTAAAAATGTTCACTAATATATTCTTATTTCACATCGATTAATAGTTAATTTAGTTGTAATAAATTATTCATGTTATCAATTTATTTTATTATTATCTACTAATTATACATTTTATTTCTTGAAATTAAACCCTGATTTTATAAAATTATTTCTATAAGCATAAAATTATTTTCCTTTATGTTTTAGCTATACTATTTGAATTTCATTCTTATTGAATGTATTAACTATTGTCTTTCTAAAAATATTTTTTAACACTTTTACTCTTATTTTTACCATCTAATTTAATGGATATGTTTTAATGGTCATACTTAATATATATGTTTTATTCAAAATATATTAGTGTTTTATTTCTGTATGGTGTTGCATGTTTGGAAAACTATCAGAAACAATTTTATTATTTAAATTATGTATTACATTAAAATATAGGGGTGTTAAAATTTCCCATGATGGTTTTTTTTAAAATTTTCAATTTATTTATTTAGAGAAAAAAGTTTCCTAATACTATGGATTTTTTTAATTTAAATATGTGATGTGAAAATAAAACAGAAGAAATTTACTCCTAAAATTTCCAAATAAACTTCTAATGGTATTTTAGTCTACAAAAATATCTTTTAATATTAATTAATATTCAATAGGGGTTTGACCCAATGTAACCATATTTGTTTATTCTTTGTACGATTATTCATTATGATGATAAAATATTGATGACACCCAATTTCTTCTAAATGTTTAATTGTATATTGAAATGACAAATATTTTTTTCAATATTTTATCATTTATAGGAATAAATTTTTTTTATGTTTAGATCAATTATTGAAATCCAATGAGTTGGATAATGTATAATTTTTATGAGCTCAATAGATACATGGGAGGTCATCTGAAGCCCACGAAAGGGTACTATGGTGTTTAAACCAAGAATAACAATTGAATATGAGAAGATATACCAATATAAAAGAATGTACATGGGACATTATCCCCTTTTTAACATACAATAAATATATTTTTGGCCATCCCTGAAATATTATTTATATGAACATGATTATTCCACACATTTTATGAGAAATTATTTGACATGTTATTATTTTTATGATGTGATCACTTGTCTTATGGTTGTTTATTCTCGAGTGATTAATCTATTATGAGCTACCAAATCCATATACCATTATTATGACCTATTAAATTCTAGTAATTATTTTCAAATTTGATATGGATATTATCACATCATTATCCTCACATTATGCTTACATTTGATCATAAGATTATATCATCCACATTTTCCAATGATGTTAATATAATCTCCCCCTCTCTTATGATTCAATTACCCAAATTTTGAATTATGAATTTAAGTAGGATATGAAAAGGAATTGTACAACATGATAATAATTATTAGGATATGTTTTATATATTTCATTGAATAAAATAATTATGTGTCTTATTTTGACCAAAACATTTATAACATAAATATTACATCTTAATGGATTAATGTCCAATATATAACAATATACTCTATGATAGAACCAAAATTCATAAATATTATTAGAAACATTGATATGTAAAAACTTTTACATAAAATAACTACATCATATATGTATTTGTTATTAATTACTATCACAATTCTTTAACATAACATATTCAATACCATTCTTTATATCTAGGGAAAAATGAAATAGAATAATATGAGAGCTCAAATTCTATGATAGGGTATATAATGTAGATATCATTTATCATTTAGGCATAACTTGAACATAATGGTATGAAAACATGAGCATAAAATTTTAAAACTATACCTATCAATTAATACATCTTAATCATAAAACCTTGCATAATATTTTGTAGTTCATAAGATATGAATCATAAAATAATTTAATAACATGATCAATGAGAAATTAAATTTGGGAAAATAACATGTCATAAAATAGTGTAATACATTGGGTAATAATCCTACCAATTGAAATATTATTTCATAGTAAATTGAAAATATATTTAGAACATGTTTGGCTTGGACTAACTGCTCGTTTACCTACATGGTGATTAAGAAAAATACTCATCTAACCTCATTATAGATTGTTATAAACACCCATTTACACATTTATATCATAAAACATTAATTTATCAAAATTCATTATAGGGATATACAATTTCGGACAAATCCTTCACATATACATTATCCATTTATAAATATTCCAAAAGATCATGAAAACTATTATCACACCATCAAAACATAATCTGTAGAAAATAAAATTGGTTTCATTGATATTTCATCAAAATTAAAATAAAATATCATAAAAAAGAGTAATTATGGGATCATAGAATCAAATCCCACTGAAATATAAGTAACCAAAAATGATGTTATTATAGATAAAAAATATGTTGAAAATATCATGGAAATGATTTTTTTAGGAATATACCCATATCTTTTGTAAGTCACATATTAAAAAAAATAAACATTTACAAAATATTATTTAATACACTTTATTTGAAAATAGAAATGAATAATTTAAATGTGTTCTTTGAACTATTGATCCTTCCTGATTGTGGAAAAATTCTACTAATGTAGTCTACATTAATGTAAGTATTTGTTTCACATTTTCAATAAAAAGTCAATAGTTCTAGGTCATTAAATTTAAAAGAAGAATACATTTAAAAAATTACATAAATATATGAAAATTAAAATAATCCATTAAAATCATTGTATAATATTAAAAACATTTACGAACTTATTATAATGAGAAAACCTATATGGAAGAAATAAATTCTGGATTGAATTATAATTAATAGTTGATTTTCCAAAAGAACATAATTTCAATCTCTTAAATACATAAATATAATAAATTATTATGAAAAAAATGATATATGTATGATTGAATAGATGATAATAAAAATAAATATTATTATCAGATAAGGATCATATAATTTCCTGGCATTGAATTTTGAGAACAAATAATCCTGATTAATGTGACATAGAAACATAAATCCCTAACCTCAAGTATGAAAAGTAATGTAATTTATTGAATAACAATTATAATAATGTAAATTTTTTTATATCTATATAAAATAAGAATTTAATTAATTATAATATCATATAATATCCACTTATGACATTTCAATACACATTTATTAGTAAAACATTATTAAAATCATCGTTTGTTGGTGTTATCATTTCTGTTTTTCAGAAATGTTTTGTTTCAATAGTTATGAACATGTTACATTGATCATGATTATATATTCTCCGTAATGTTAATATTTATAAAAATATTATTTCAATTATTTATATAATTACATTTATTTTGGTGGGATGGGCTACATTACAATGAATATCATAGAACCTAAAAATATCGGGAAATGCACGGCGATGCTCGAACATGTGAACCCCCTGAGAACCACAGGGTAAAATAAAACAACGATAAACCTAGATAATATACTTACTAATTATAAAAATATTTATTTTCATGCATAAAATTTAAATATTTAAAAATTATTATCATTGTTCAGGTAGACGGTAGGCCTACGTACGCATGAATGTAGTTTCATATTCTAATGAGATGAAGAAAAAATATAATTAATATTTCATAATTATAACAAATGAAATATATCATAAATATAATTAATAATAATTAAATAAATCATTAAAATTAACTGTTAATGATGGTGATGGGGAATAAATTATATCAATCTTTGGAGGCGATAGTCAATAAATATGCATAATAGATACTTTCCCTTAAAATTGGATGAGATAATGTTTTGATAATAGTGGTAATAAAATTATAATAACATTTAATTAGAATTATTATATTTAATTTCGTAAATTATTTTGAATAAAATATATTTAATAAATGTAAAATATGGAATAAAATAGAAAATACATGGTTAACAGTTTTACCTCTTTATTGAGAAATCTATTTTAGCCTAAAATATAATCTTTGAAAGGGTAAAATTTTGTAAGGTTAATATTATCTAGGATATGGCTAACGGATATAGGATCATATTACATTTTTAATTTTCTAATCTAGATTTATCATAATTTGTGAATATAGGATGAGAGGAGGTTCCCTTTCATAAGTGAGTGGGGAGGTCCCCTTATAATTACTTAATGTATTAAATTAATATACATCAATATTCCTGTTCACATGGAACAAAATTGATATATTTAAAATATAAGATAATTATAATTTTTTATATTCTCTTAAATTAAAATTTATTAATGTTTTTGATCCCTTAAACAAAATATTCTACTTTTAACCCCCATTAACAATTTTGTGGATTATCGTGATATCATTTTTTTACTGATTAATTGTTATGAAAGTTACTAAAAAGGAAAACTAAACCATAAGTGTAAAATGAATGATACTCTCAAACATATTAATTTAAATTAGTTAAATTTATTATTTTTACGATTTTTATGTTCATTTAGTAAAATATTATCTAACATAAGATACCAAAAAAGTCAAAATTATGAGTATTAAATAAGATAGAAATTAAAAAACATAAAATAGAATTAGAATAAAACATTTTCCACCTATATTTTAATTTATATTTGTATAAAAAACATGTTACCTAATTATTAATCTAATTTTTTTGACATTTTATATTTTTAAAATCATTTAGTTAATTTTTATTTTATAAGTTAAAATTTTATGTTGATATTGCATAAGAAAACAAGGTAAGTATTCGATCATGGAAAATAAAAATATGTTCTAATGGTAAAAAAATCAATTGATATTTAAAATAATCATTTAAAACTTAAAATTACCTCTTTTTATCACAATGATAAAATATTTTATATTTGAAAATGAAGAGAGTGGCATTATGGACTGATTCATTACATAAAATAATATTAAGGTCATAATGAAGGAAATGAGGCACCATGTTTCCAAATATTTTAATCATAAATGAACATTATTAAAAATAGCTAATAAAATTGGATAAATACAAGTATATCAAATTTTTATAGTGCTTATCTTGAATTTTTTACCTTGTTTTATCCTTACACATATGACAAATATTTACAGTAGTTAGAATTTACAATGAATAAAATTAAAGGTGTATATTTAATAAATTTAAAACTCTTGATTCAATATATGGAATCAATTGTTAATTTTCAATTCCAATAAGTTTCATATATTAATTTATATTAAAAATGAATGGCACAAAAAAGACTCATTTTTTAAAATGGCTTTTAAGCACAAAAGTTAAATTATATCAAAATTAAGTATAATATAAATTTATATTTAATTAAATAAGAAATTTCTTGTTAAATATTTATAATATTATTGTAATATAAAATTTAACGTTTAAATTAATTTATTTACGAAAATGAAATTATTGTTTTAAAAAATTGTTATTTTTCACTACTTACAGAAATATAATCCATTTTAAAAAAATCCAAAAAATCAATCTTATGATAGATTTTCTATACCAATTCTAAAAAATATATAACTTTTGTAGAATGAAATTTCAAAAAATGTAAAAAAAATTTAATTATAATATTTTCTCATAAACATATATAAAATCCAATATTTATGAAAAAATATTTTTGAAATATAAAATGAATCAAATGAAAATAAAATAGATATTTCCAAAGAATTAAAAAATATATTTTTATTAAGTTGGACCATTACACATTTATTTTAGATTATGGTTGTACATATTCATAATTCACAATTCAATTACTATGTAATATTTGTAAAATTTAAATAATAATATTTCAATTTTAATATTTTGTGCATTCATTCTCAATATTGTGATTAAGCTAAGCTATAGAAAAAAAATTAAATTTTATTAAAAGGGAAATTTATCATAAAATATGAGGGTTATATATATAGTCTTTATAGACACTGGACCATTATAAATCTTAGGCTTTTATTATTATGAAATGTATTGTGTATTCAATTAAAAGGATGTAATATTTATGTTTATTATTATCAATTTTCCTTTTTGGGAATAGTGGATTTATATTTTTTCCTAATGGAATATGTAATGGTCATTCCCATTTGGGTCTATTACAATGCCGGTTTTGGGTTTTGGAGTTTTTTGGAAGAGGCCTATATCAGAATTAGATGTGTTAGTTGTAAAAAAAGGTATAACTAGAGCGAATTCATGCCATTTAAGGCTTACATGATGTGTAAATGTGTTTTTCCACTTTTATACGGTCAGTTCATGAAATGTGGAATATTGGGGTAAATAATAAAAAGGAAACATATTTTCTGTGAAATTGATCCCCGAGGATTACATGAATTGAAAGTGGATTACATGTCATGAAATTCACTTATGTATAGAATATTTAAAAGTTTTGGTGCGCCAATTTTACCTCAAACCCCATTCTCCCTCTCTCAATCTAGGCAGTATATTTTTCTATCTATAGGAGTCTTAGGCTTCCATCGATGTGGACTAATATGTCGATTCCCATATTTGATCTATGGTGATGTTCAATATGGTGGTTAGGTTATGATAACTTTATGTGTTTGGGATATTCATTGATGATCTTAGTTTGCATTTTAGGTTGACCCACTCGATTATTCTTGTGGTGGTGTTTCTTGGGTGGTTTCATCATTACCATGTTGTTCATAGTGATACTGTAAATCTTCTTTCATTTTGGGGATCACTATTCTCACCCAATTTACATGACATGTGGTCTAATTGAATTATTTTTTAGCTTTGTGTGGATAATAAGGGTCAATGAAATCCTATAATTAATTGGGAAGTCTAAAATTTATGGTTACTTGGAGTGATCACATTATTTTTATTTTTTTATATGTGGTTGATGTTTTATTGCTTTCTTGTTTCTAATTCTAAAAAATAAGCTGTTGTAATCATTTTTTATTTTGTTGTTCATATATGTGTTATCCCATGTTATGTTGTTGTGTGACAACATCCTATATAACTTTTTAATGAAAATATATTTTTGATAATAGTCGGTTTCCATTGGATATCTGGTTAGTGTGATAATACCTACACTAATATTAATAATTCATGTGATTAAACCCTTGAATGAATGTGAATCTAGGTTGTATTGTAGCTATTTTTGGATGTTCTTTTTTGATGCTTTTTGTGGATTATGGTTCTTGTGAGGTGATATTATTGGAAATATAGTCGGTTTGGTACATTGATAAGTGATGTGAATGATGGTTTGAATGGATATGATTTCAAATTTTTTGTGTTGTGGTGGAGTTTTTTTGGCATAAAGGTCATGATATGTGGCATTTGTGGTTGTGTGCTGGGAAATATGTGTGGATTTGTGTTATTATATGGCTTGGCTGATGAGATGTGATGATGATGGTGGATGTGAGTGGTTGTGGAAATAGTCTGGTGATATGGTTGTGTTAGATTCCTTGGTAGTAGTGGAATAAATATAATGCTAATTGGAAGGAGTGAATGAATGATTTGGATAATATTTATAATGGGATGAAAATTGAAATTTTTCTTAATGGCATAAATAAAATTTAATGACTGTTGTAATGTGAAATGAAAAGGATAATGAATTTTATTAGCAGAACATCTAATTTTAATGTTGAGAATATCATGGGGATTTTGTGGCAGTGGTGTAATGTGTTGCATATAGTAGTTCCAACGGTTGTGACAGTTAATGTGTGGTACAATGGAGGTAGTGTTTTTTGTACTAGTGTTTTATTTGAACCCTTAGGTTGGATATTTTTTCTATCTATGTATCATCTATGTTTATGTTAGTTTATATGCACACCATTGAAGTTATATAGGATTACAAATGATCAGATGTTCTAGTATCCTTTTATATTCCCCATAATTCCTAATGGTAGTAATAAAGAAGGATTTTTACCTCTCTCCCCAAGTATTCCATCAATAATTATGTGTTTCTTAGGTCTGTGAAAGTGATATGTGGTGTGATATGTGGACCAATTTTTTTTGAGAAAGATTTGAAATGTGGTCCCATGTGTCATCCAGATGATCTGTGATGTCGGGTTCAAGATGTCTTTTAGATGAGATGTGATGATATGTGATGTGTGGCCCATGTGTGTGAGGATGAGATGTGATTTGATGTAATGTGTCGCTAGGTGGGTGCATCAAGTATCTGATTTGAAATGTGTGGAAGGGATGGGAGAATATGACCTTCCACATTGGGACATGAGAGATGAACACAAATGGGGAGGTGGAATCCGGGAGAATGGATTTATTATGAACTTATTATTATATTATTATTATATTTGATGTGTTATTCAGTGAGTAACCCATTGTGATGATATGTTATTTTAGTTTCCCTATGTATTTACTTTGTGGTTCTACAATTTTCACTAGTGAATTATAATGAACTATTTCACATAATTAGTATAGTACTTTATTATGTCCCAAATAAGTATACCTATTTTTCAAACCATATATATTAAAATTATTTTCAGGTTTCTATATTGTATTTAGTGACTGATCTAGACATTCCTTTCTCGGTTGGTTTACTATTGAGTCACTATCATAGTCCTTTCAATTTGGTAATTATTTTTGAGACATTATATTTACAATTAATATTATTTTCATTCAGTTATGATGAGTTTTTTATTTCCTTTATAATGGATATCATATATTATTTGGGTTATTATCCTATCTCTTATCCTGTTCATTTATACTGGGTAATGCCTCCTATATTGTGATATTTTTATACCCTTGGTCCTAGTCTCAAACCTGAGGCCTGATAGTTGAGGGACTCAGGGGGTCAGTATATCTCTCTATTCATTGTGGAATCCCTGGTGGGAGTGGTTCATTAAATATTGGTATCAAATGTATTGGATAATGGATATGATGTATTACAGACTTTGGGCATGTGAACATTGAATGGGTTGGTGTGGAAATTTTTCATGTTGAGCTTGGTGCATGGTATAGACAAGGGATACCTACTAGAACATGAGATTTTAGGGCCCCCATGACATAGTAAACTAACTATTTGATTTTTTTAATGACCAAGGGAGGTGGACCTATTTGAAGGTTATAGATATTGGAGTGGTACATGCATCATGATGAATTTTTACATGTTTCAATTTGGAATTTTCGAGAAAATTTAATAAGATTAAAAAAATTCTTCATTAAATGCCCTGCTACTGGGATTATGATGTTCTACATGTTTTTTGGAATGGATCATGTTTTTTCTTGTGTGTTTCTAATGTAGTTGAGGTCCATCAGGATAATTCATTTGATCATTGGATTTTTGAAATGATAGAGTTGGATAGGGTATAATAGTGGGCTTTGTATGATTTTCAACAAGAGAGTTTTTCTAAATATGATGGGAGTGTATATTATTTCTAGATGATGTGTTTGAGAGTGGAGATCGAGATCACATTCATCCCAATCAAATAATGAGGTTAGTTTTTTGTGATTCTAGTAGTTTGTTGGATTTACTGGGTTTCACGCCAGTGGTGGATCCTGTTTCTTACTGTTGATAGGGAAGAAGATTTGTTGTGGCCCAACATTCTGAGGGTGTTTTGTGAAGATTTTTTTTTCTCAAAATCAGTTAGTCTAATGGGAAGGTTATTATATCCCCTTAGAAGGTCAGTCAAAGAATGCAAGAAATTGAAATCAGGTTCAATGGTCTCTTGTACTATTCTCTAGATGATTTTCTAAATGAGGAGTCGAGAGAATGACATTTGGATGATTTTTTTCATCTGGTGATCAGGTATACAGTCAAGTTGTTTATGAACTCAATTTATCTAGATGGGTAAAATGGGAATAGTTTTTCAAGAGGATTATTTACATTGTATTTGTTTCCTCACAGATTGTCTAGTAGGGTATTTTGAGTGTAATGGAATTTGGTAGTGGGTCACAGGTGTTTAGGAAGTCCGGATTCTATTTATTGGGGAACCGTCCTAAGAAGATTCATTCCCATTCTTCAGGGACATGTGGGTTTAAAAAAAAATTCTGGGGTTCTCCATTTTCAGGCCATATATAAATTTTATATAGGAATCACTAGGCTTAGTGTCAAACTACTCCGGGAGAACAGTTCGAAATGGATGATTGGTCTCCATTTTAGTACCATCATGTCCCTCCATGATACTTCTAATGGCATTGACTGTAGGTTGTCATCCAGTATCCATAATCATGAACATTAAAAAGTGGGTAGCCTCTTGATAGTCTTATCTATAGGGACCATGGATAGTTTGTGGTTGTGCAGGATGATAGCTTAGAAGTATAGGATCTTGGAATGGTTAGATTCATTTGTTATAGTCAGTATATGTTGTAAGCTATGAGTTGACTGAGGTACATTTAGTTTATCATCTACCAATGTTTTTCATTTTTCGGATATTAGATCCACAAAATCCTATGTTTATACCTCTTTATTAATTATTTTTGGGATAAGATTTATAGAGGCCTCCAAATCCCCTTATGTTGTCTAATCTATTTAAAGTCCATGATATAATGATTATTATGATGTGGGAATGTAGACAAGAAAGGGGATAGTGCCAGTTACTGAAGTAATTATTCATATTTGGGATACAAGCAACTGATATTATACATTCAATGGAATGGATTTATTTTATGAATTATTTCAATGACTATTCCAATGGAGTGTTTTTTATTCATAAGTGTGGGGAACAATGAGTGGCATTTATTGGGGAGAAGGGTTATCAGTTGGGTGGTAGGAATGTAGATCCTCTTTTTTACACATTTGGTCTAACATTCTATATAATCTAATGTTTGAATCCTTCCTTTTCATGTGGTGATGTTTTGGATTTTTTCCCTCATATTTTTTGTTTCAATACCTCCTCAATGTTTCCTTATGTTTAGTATAGAGTTGCATCCAGGTGCATCTATGATTTCGATGGATCCATATTATATGGTTCCCATGATGTTATGTGTGTTAAAATATAAGGTGGGTGACCTGATCCAGAGGTTTTTTCTCAATCCAAATGTTTCGTTGTGTGGTTCTCTATTGTTGTTTAAAAAAAGATGATATTCTGAGGATTTTATAGATTACCATATGTTGAATCATACAATTATCAAGAATCATTACACTCTTCAAAGGATCGATGATCAAATAATCCAGTCGATAAGAGATAATAGGTTATTGAAGATTGATAAATGTTCTAGATATCAGGGGTTGACAGTGAAAGATGTTTATATTTAGATGGAATAATATTGATGTCACGACCCGCCCTCGGGGTCCGTGCCGTGACTACCCCAAGCCCGCCTTCCATAGGCCAGGGGCTGGCGACTAGCACCAAGGCGTAGATCCCAGCAAATTGGGAAGGCATTGCCTTTGAAAAGTAAACACACACCACAGAGTAAACAAGCGGAAAGTAAACACTAAGCAAGCAGAGTACAACTGATGTGCGGAAAAGTAAATGGGCCAGAATACAAACCCAAACTGAAAGTAAAGTACAACTCGAAAAGGAAAAAACAGCAACTGAAAAGTAAAGGCCGCTACTCCGTGCTGTCCACTGGAAAATCCCACCTGAAGGGTGGGTACAGATAGCTCCTCTGCTCCACGGGTCCCACCGTCCGCTCCGTGCTCGTCCCGCCCAGTGGTCCACCTCCGGGTACCGTCCCGCTCCGCAAACCTCAGCTAAGGTCAACGCTGTACGTCGTCTGCAACCAACACAACGTAGTGCGGGCGAAGCCCGTGCAGGGGTGAGTATAAGCTACTCAGTAGGGTCCCCGAGACCCCTGAAGGTCTCTCAAAATCCACAAAGGATAAACCACGAAGCAAAGTACAATCACGAAGTAACAACCAACACTGCTTAGGTATATGCCCATACATATACCTAAGTTATCAATTCAAATACGCTCCAACCTCCGAGCCCAAGTATAACTCAGTCCACGCAGGAAAGTATACGTATTCCACAAAGGAAAGTAACAGGATTCAGCTCACACAGGTATACTTCTTCAGGGACGATAAAGATGATCACTGATCCATCTAAGTCGTCGGACCCACGAAGGATCGATAGGTAACTAACCCCCGCAAGACCCACACAGGATCGGGCTCACACAGAACCTGTAGGCGCTGACTCACACAGAACCGCTGAGCGCAAGGACCCACACAGGATCGGGCTCACACAGAACCTGTAGCACTGATCCATGTAGGATCGCTGAGTGCTGTAGTCGTCGTCGTCGAATCCACACAGGATCTCTGTACTGTCGTCGTCGAATCCACACAGGATCTCTGTACTGTCGTCGTCGCAGTCACAGTAGCAGTCGTAGCAGTAGAACAGTCGCAGCCAGCACTAGGGTTCCCGCACACAGCAAGCTCGTACGGAGGATCCGCTCCACGAGCCGAGAGGCTGATACATCAACTGTCACGAAGACCGAAGTTGATGTATCCAAAAGTTCCGTATCGTCAAAAGGAACTCAACGCAACAGACGGCGCGTCGATCGGACGCCCGGTCTGAGAGATAATGGCATTTTCGTCTCCGGGGCCCGGTTGGTTTTTAAGGCAAAACCAACCCGACCGTACTCCACCTGCGTCCAAACCTCGGGCGGAGTATGCCAAAAGATCCGTCTCACTAAGAGGAACACTACGCGACTGAAGGCACGTCAATCGGACGTCCGTAGCTCAAGATATGAGCGTTTTCACTCCGAAGGCCCGGTTGGTTTCGTGAATGAACCAACCCGGCCGAACTCAAAGTAACCCGAAACCTTGAGTGCGATATACCGAAATGATCGTCTCGATCCAAGGATCGCGTTGCCGCAGACGGTTCGTCATTCGGAGGTCCGAGGCTCATGTTATGAGCCAAAAACCTAATCTGGTCCGAAACGGGGGGTCCGGGTCCGGGCCGACCCGGCCCGACCCCCCCCCTCTGGACGGCGCGGCGGCCGGTGGCGGCGGACGGCGGCGGCGGACGGCGGCGGACGGCGGCGGCGGCTGGCCGCGTGGCGGCGGCGGCGGCTGGCCGCGTGGCGGCGGCGGCGGCTGGCCGCGTGGCGGCGGCGGCGGGCCGCGAGGCGGCGGCGGCTGGCGGACCGCGTGGCGGCGGCGGCGGGCCGCGGCGGCGGCGGCGGCGGGCCGCGGCGGCGGCGCTGGGCGCCGCACGTGATTGGCACGCGGGGCATAGCCCCGCGTTTTTCTTCAAGCGGCACGGCTCAAGGCCGTGCCTTTGACAAAAACGGCCCCCGCAAATGGGGGCCGGCTTGATAAAGCCGGGGGGCTGTTGCCCCCCCCCTCTTTAAATGAACCGCCCCCCTCTTTAAGAGGGGGGTTTGAAGAGCCGGCCGGGGGTTTAAACCCCCGGTTTTTATGATATCCGGCCGGCCCGCTGGCCGGCCGGTTTTTACTAACGGGACCGGGAAATTCCGGTCCCGCCCTTGATTTCCGACGCCGGCGGCACGGCCGCCGGTCTTTCCTTCCGCCGCGGCCCGGAACCGGCCGCGGTCTCCTCGTCTCACCGCGGCCCGGAACCGGCCGCGGTGTTCGTCGTCCGGCGCGGTGCGACGGCACCGCGCCCCTTTCTCCGTGCCAAGAATCCTCCCAACGCGGTGCGACGGCGTCGCGTTCTTGAAATCTCTCCTCGGCGAAGCGCGACGGCGTTGCGGAAAATATCAGAACGTTCATCCGCGTGGTGCGACGGCACCACGTTACTTGTTTCCTCCAGCATGAACAACATGAACGATGGAGGGGGATTCGGCCGTGTTCGTGCGGTCCGGTCCCCCTCACGTTAAAGAAATAAAAACGGAACTTAAATAAAATAAGTCACACGTTAAGTCATGCTAAAATCCACGATTCAAGAAAGGAATAAAAATAATCAATAAAGATCATCCCCTACCTCTGGTTTCAAGAACGAAGATCGTCAACGACCCGCGGAAGACGCGTCGCGGTGGTCGGCGTCACGGAAGAAGGACGTCGATGTCGTGAAGCGAGGATTCGAAGTTCTTTGACGACGATTTCGTCGCGGGAAAAGATGACGCGGAAGAAGACGTCGTCGGTGTCGCGGGTATGGCGTCGCGAAAGACGATTCCCGAGTACGTGGCGTTCTTCGTCGATGTTCGAAGGTTCTTCGCGTTCTTCAAGGAGGAAAAAGAAGTTCTTCAAAGTGTAGAACTCTTCCTCTCTCAAATCTCCACACAACACAGCAACCCCCAAAATAAAATAAGCTACCCTTATTTTATTTTCACTTTGCCCACCTTTCAAAAATTCAAAAGTTGAATTTATTACATTAATTAAAATCTTGAGTTGTCAAGAAATTAAATGGAAAGATAAGTTGGCAAGTTTTAATGTAGGGGAGAGTCACAAATTAAAGAGGGGGTTTAGAGGGGTTAGGGAATTTGAAAAGGTGGGGGGTTCGTGTGGGCCCCACCTCCCTCATAACCACACATGGGAAGTTGGGTGGTTGCGGGCCCCACCAACAACTTCCCATGAGAGAGTCTAACCACCTAGAATAAAATAAAATTCACACACAATTTTATTTTACTTATCTTTTAATCCCCAAAACTAACTTTCAACCCGCAACATACGCAACTCCCGAAAGGGTCTCTTTAAGCGAATATCGGCACTGCGAGTTCATCGGTGCCCTCGGATTTCAATTCCGAGCACCGGATCAAAAGTTAGGAATTCCCGCTCGTTCGTTCACTGAACGTACCCGAGCCAAACTTCGGAAATTAATTCCGGGCACTCCGGGCCTCGGAATCAGGTGCCGTCTGAAACCGCGCTCTTGTAAAAAAATCCAAAGAAAATTAAGAAAAAATTTCCCTTGAATTTTACGGTCTTTACATTACTCCCACCTCAGGGCTTTACGTCCCCGTAAAGATACAACAAAAACTAGGGGAACAAATGAGGGTACTGAGCACGCATCTGAGCCTCCCGCTCCCAAGTGCTCTCCTGGAGATTCCCGTGCTGCCATCTGATGCGCACAAGAGGAATCGATCGCCCACGTAGGACCCGCTCCTGTCGATCCTCTATCTCCATCGGGACCTCCGTAAAAGTCGCCCCATCGTCAACGTCAAGCTCCCCATGGTCAATGATGTGCGTCGGGTCGTGCACGTATCTTCTCAGCTGGGATACGTGAAAGACGTCGTGCACCCGGTGCAACTGAGGTGGTAGAGCCAGGCGATAAGCCACCTCGCCAATCCTGCTGAGAATCTGAAAAGGTCCGATGAAGCGCGGAGATAACTTGCCGCCTCGGCCAAATCTCCGAATACCACGTCGAGGTGAGACCCGCAAGAAGACGTGGTCGCCATCCTCGAATTCTAGTGGTCTCCGCCTCCTGTCAGCATATGACTTCTGCCGGCTCTGAGCTGTCCTCATCCGCTCCTGGATGACCTGGACCTTCTCTGTCGTGGCCTGGACCATCTCCGGTCCCACTAGTGCTGACTCCCCTGGGTCTGTCCAGCACAAAGGAGATCTACATGGTCGGCCGTACAACGCCTCGTACGGTGCCATCCCGATGGTGGAGTGGTAGCTGTTGTTGTATGCGAATTCCACCAAAGGTAGGTGGTCCTCCCAGCTACGACCAAAGTCAAGGACACATGCACGGAGCATGTCCTCGAGAGTCTGAATGGTCCTCTCCGTCTGACCATCCGTCTGAGGGTGAAAAGCTGTGCTAAGACGTAGCTGCGTCCCGAACGCCTCCTGCAACCCCTTCCAAAGCCGGGAAGTAAAGCGGGCATCACGATCGGAAACGATAGATGATGGCACGCCGTGGAGCCGCACAATCTCCTGAACGTAGAGACGTCCCAAGCTCTCCACCGAGCCCTGCTCTCTGATGGGTAAGAAGTGTGCCGACTTGGTGAGTCGGTCAACAATCACCCAGATGGAGTCGTGACCTCTGGAAGTGTGTGGAAGTCCAGTCACGAAGTCCATAGATATGCCGTCCCACTTCCACTCCGGAACCTCCAAGGGCTGTACCAAGCCTGCTGGTACCTGGTGCTCTGCCTTCACCTGCTGACAGGTAAGGCATCGAGAAACGAACTCTGCTACAGCCTTCTTCATGCCCGGCCACCAATGCTGTCGTCTGAGGTCCTGGTACATCTTCGCCACTCCAGGATGTACCGCTAAAGGTGAAGTGTGAAACTCCCTCAACACTTCCTCTCGCAAAGCGACTGGTACCATGGTACGTCCTCTGAAAAGGATGTCGTGCTCTGCTCCAAGGGAGAAACCATCAGGTGTCTGTCCCGAGGATATCTGTGCACGCCGTGTCTCACAGTCAGCGTCCCCATGCTGTGCCTCCCTGACTCGCTGCAGTAGTGGAGGAGTGACTGTGAGAGACTGTAGAAAGGCTGCTCCATCTCTATCCACGAAGGATATCTGCAAAGAGGCTAGCTGCTCCGTCGCCTCCTCAAGTAGTTGAATGCCCGTCCTCCTGCTGAGGGCATCAGCTACTACGTTCCCCTTCCCAGGAGTATAGACTATCTCAAAGTCATAGTCCTGGAGGAACTCGAGCCATCGTCGCTGTCTCAGGTTCAGGTCCTTCTGCGAGAAGATATACCTGAGACTCTGATGATCGGAAAAGACCGTAAAGCGCTCGCCCATCAGATAGTGTCGCCATGTCTTCAGAGCGAAGACCACTGCTGCTAACTCTAGGTCATGGGTAGCGTAGTTCTGCTCATGCGGCCTCAACTGACGTGATCCATAGGCGATCACGGCCCGCTCCTGCATCAGAACACATCTGAGTCCGGTCCCTGATGCATCGCAGTAGACTACGTACCCTACTCCCTCCTCAGGCAACCTCAAGATAGGTGCGCTAGTCAATCTCTGCCTCAGCTCCTCGAAGCTCTGCTGACAACTGTCTGACCACACGAAGGGTTTCCCCTTCTTCGTCAACGCTGTGAGTGATGCCGCAACTCTAGAGAAGTTCGGCACAAATCTCCGATAGTATCCAGCTAGTCCCAAGAAACTCCGAACCTCAGTCACGCTCCTGGGTGGCTCCCATGCTAACACAGCCTCAATCTTCGCGGGATCCACTGCAACTCCCGCCTCAGAGATAACGTGTCCCAAAAAGTGGACCTCACGTATCCAGAACTGGCACTTCGAGAGCTTACCATAAAGCTGGTGCTCTCGGAGTGTGTCAAGAACAACTCGCAAGTGATAGGCGTGCTCCTCCTCTGTCGTAGAGTAAATCAGAATGTCGTCGATGAAGACCACGACAAACCGATCGAGGTATGGCTGAAAGATCCTGTTCATGAGAGCCATGAACACTGCTGGAGCATTGGTTACACCGAAAGGCATAACCAAGAACTCATAGTGGCCATACCGACATCTGAAGGCCGTCTTCTGCACATCCTCGTCTCTGACTCTGAGCTGATGATAGCCTGACCTGAGGTCTATCTTCGAGAACCACCGTGCTCCCTTGAGCTGATCAAAGAGGTCATCAATCCTCGGTAGCGGATACTTGTTCCTCACTGTCACCTAGTTCAGGCGACGATAGTCAACACAAAGTCGCAAGCTTCCGTCCGCCTTCTTGGCGAACAATATCGGGGAAGCCCAGGGTGAAACACTGGGTCGGATGAATCCCTTGCCCTGCAAGTCCTCCAACTGTACCCGTAGCTCTCGAAGCTCGGCGGGGGCCATCCGATATGCTGGAGTGGATATCGGGGCTGTCCCGGGGTACAGGTCAATATAAAAGTCTACCTCTCTGCGAGGAGGTAGCCCTGGAACATCGTCGGGAAAAACGTCCGCATACTGATCCACCACTGCAGGAAAACCAGGACTCCGCACGTCAACTGCTCCAAGGATAAGGCTAGCCAACTGATGAGTGATGGGCTGTCCTCTCCTCCGCGGAAGTCCATCCTGTGCTGCTAAGGCTCCCTTCTCGCCGGTGAAGGTGAACCTGCTCCCGTCGGTGCGTACACATCGCACCTTGCGCCTAAAACAGTCAATCTGTGCATGGACCGTGGACAGCCAATCCATGCCCAAGATGACGTCTTAAGGCCTCGACGCTGCTACAAGAAGATCCCAGCCGAAGCTCTCGCCTCCTAGAGTAAGCTCACACTGCCGGCACCAGTGTGTGATCGTCGAGTCTGCTCCCGTAGGAGTCTCTAGCCGTAAGGATCGAGCCAACGGCTCTGTCGGAATCTCCGAGCTCCGAACAAGGGCAGCGGCTATGAAAGAATGACTCGCTCCTGTGTCTATAAGAACTGCAGCAAGGGTGGAATAGACACAGATAGTACCTCGAATCATCTCGGGTGCGCCGTGGTCGTAGGCCTCTGCTGCCTGGAGCTGTGCCTGTCGCTGCCCGCCAGCTCCCTGTGGTCGGGGTGGACCTCCTGGTGGTGGTGGTGGTAAAGCCTCAAAGCGTCGGCCACCACCAGCTGCTCGTCCAGCTCCTCTGCCTCGTCCGCCTCCTCCCTGCGGACCGCCACGGTCGACCCTCTGCCTCTGCCTCGGTGGTCCATCTACTAACTGCTGCTCCTCGGCACGGCGGGTCGGGCAGTCACGAGCCATGTGGCCCTGTCCGCCGCACGAGTAGCACTGCCTGCCTCTCGGAAGACTGGCTCCGCGCTGTGTGCCCCGCACTGCTGAGCCAGTGCCCTGAGATCGTCTGCCTGAAGGTCTGGTCTGTCTGGACCCCTGAGTCATCCGTCGACTGCCTGCTGCAGATGACTCTGCCACGTGCCGCCCTGCGGTGGGTCGCTGTGCTGGTGTAGACTCAGCAAGGAAGCTCTCGATCAGAAGAGCCCGCTCCAGTACTCCTGTCTGAGTCGGTATGCTGAGGGAGATCAGCGATGCCCTGATCTCGTGTCTCAAACCCTGCTCGAAGGTCCGGGCCCGGAAGAATGGGTCCCGTACCATGTCGGTCGAGTAGCGCGAGAGATCGGTAAATCTCGCCGAGTACTGGGCGACCGTCATGCTGCCCTGCCGCAGCTGTAGAAGCTCCTGGATATGCACCGCTCGAAGGGTGGCCGGGACGAACTCAGAGCGGAAGAGGCTCTCGAAGTCCGTCCAGAGTAGAGATGCCTCATCGTGCACCTGGAGCATCAGGCTCCACCATCGTCCTGCTGCTGCGTGTAGTAGGCTCGCAGCGAGGATCACCATGAGGTCTGCTGGTGTCCTCACTAGCCTAAACACTCGAACCACTGCCTCCAGCCAGTCCTCTGCTGCCTGGGGATCCGTCTCCCCGCGAAACCTGGGCGGTCGCTGTCGCTGAAACTCATGCAGTGCGCTGAGGCGACGTGCATCGTCAGCGGCTGCTGCTGGAAGCATCGGGGGCTCGGCGGGTAAAGCTACCGCCGGTGCCACTACTGGAAAAGGGCCCTGCACCGAGGCCTCGTCGCTCGGTGGGCTGTCGTCTCGCTCGACCATCGGAACCCTAGCTGGCTGTCGTCGTGGGGCCATCCTGAAAAGGAGATCAAGAGTGCCATAGTCAGAACAGTATACCTGGTGAGCTGAATTAAGTAATCACAAAGAAAACTTTGAAACACACACGCAATCAATGTTTCCGTGCATTAAGTCGGAAATCAGAAGTCAGGGTCCTGGTGTATGGATACGTCGGCCGCCGCACCAACACTGGACTCCCTGGACTGATAACCACACTCAATACGCTAAACATTATTGCTTCACATAGAAAAGATCAGAGTTCGCGGTAGAACCGAACTCCTCTGATACCAATTTGTCACGACCCGCCCTCGGGGTCCGTGTCGTGACTACCCCAAGCCCGCCTTCCATAGGCCAGGGGCTGGCGACTAGCACCAAGGCGTAGATCCCAGCAAATTGGGAAGGCATTGCCTTTGAAAAGTAAACACACACCACAGAGTAAACAAGCGGAAAGTAAACACTAAGCAAGCAGAGTACAACTGAAGTGCGGAAAAGTAAATGGGCCAGAATACAAACCCAAACTGAAAGTAAAGTACAACTCGAAAAGGAAAAAACAGCAACTGAAAAGTAAAGGCCGCTACTCCGTGCTGTCCACTGGAAAATCCCACCTGAAGGGTGGGTACAGATAGCTCCTCTGCTCCACGTGTCCCACCGTCCGCTCCGTGCTCGTCCCGCCCAGTGGTCCACCTCCGGGTACCGTCCCGCTCCGCAAACCTCAGCTAAGGTCAACGCTGTCCGTCGTCTGCAACCAACACAACGTAGTGCGGGCGAAGCCCGTGCAGGGGTGAGTATAAGCTACTCAGTAGGGTCCCCGAGACCCCTGAAAGTCTCTCAAAATCCACAAAGGATAAACCACGAAGCAAAGTACAATCACGAAGTAACAACCAACACTGCTTAGGTATATGCCCATACATATACCTAAGTTATCAATTCAAATACGCTCCAACCTCCGAGCCCAAGTATAACTCAGTCCACGCAGGAAAGTATACGTATTCCACAAAGGAAAGTAACAGGATTCAGCTCACACAGGTATACTTCTTCAGGGACGATAAAGATGATCACTGATCCATCTAAGTCGTCGGACCCACGAAGGATCGATAGGTAACTAACCCCCGCAAGACCCACACAGGATCGGGCTCACACAGAACCTGTAGGCGCTGGCTCACACAGAACCGCTGAGCGCAAGGACCCACACAGGATCGGGCTCACACAGAACCTGTAGCACTGATCCATGTAGGATCGCTGAGTGCTGTAGTCGTCGTCGTCGAATCCACACAGGATCTCTGTACTGTCGTCGTCGAATCCACACAGGATCTCTGTACTGTCGTCGTCGCAGTCACAGTAGCAGTCGTAGCAGTAGAACAGTCGCAGCCAGCACTAGGGTTCCCGCACACAGCAAGCTCGTACGGAGGATCCGCTCCACGAGCCGAGAGGCTGATACATCAACTGTCACGAAGACCGAAGTTGATGTATCCAAAAGTTCCGTATCGTCAAAAGGAACTCAACGCAACAGACGGCGCGTCGATCGGACGCCCGGTTTGAGAGATAATGGCATTTTCGTCTCCGGGGCCCGGTTGGTTTTTAAGGCAAAACCAACCCGACCGTACTCCACCTGCGTCCAAACCTCGGGCGGAGTATGCCAAAAGATCCGTCTCACTAAGAGGAACACTACGCGACTGACGGCACGTCAATCGGACGTCCGTAGCTCAAGATATGAGCGTTTTCGCTCCGAAGGCCCGGTTGGTTTCGTGAATGAACCAACCCGGCCGAACTCAAAGTAACCCGAAACCTTGAGTGCGATATACCGAAATGATCGTCTCGATCCAAGGATCGCGTTGCCGCAGACGGTTCGTCATTCGGAGGTCCGAGGCTCAAGTTATGAGCCAAAAACCTAATCTGGTCCGAAACGGGGGGTCCGGGTCCGGGCCGACCCGGCCCGACCCCCCCCCTCTGGACGGCGCGGCGGCCGGTGGCGGCGGACGGCGGCCGCGGACGGCGGCGGACGGCGGCGGCGGCGGGCCGCGTGGCGGCGGCGGCGGCTGGCCGCGTGGCGGCGGCGGCGGGCCGCGTGGCGGCGGCGGCTGGCGGACCGCGTGGCGGCGGCGGCGGGCCGCGGCGGCGGCGGCGGCGGGCCGCGGCGGCGGCGCTGGGCGCCGCACGTGATTGGCACGCGGGGCATAGCCCCGCGTTTTTCTTCAAGCGGCACGGCTCAAGGCCGTGCCTTTGACAAAAACGGCCCCCGCAAATGGGGGCCGGCTTGATAAAGCCGGGGGGCTGTTGCCCCCCCCTCTTTAAATGAACCGCCCCCCTCTTTAAGAGGGGGGTTTGAAGAGCCGGCCGGGGGTTTAAACCCCCGGTTTTTATGATATCCGGCCGGCCCGCTGGCCGGCCGGTTTTTACTAACGGGACCGGGAAATTCCGGTCCCGCCCTTGATTTCCGACGCCGGCGGCACGGCCGCCGGTCTTTCCTTCCGCCGCGGCCCGGAACCGGCCGCGGTCTCCTCGTCTCACCGCGGCCCGGAACCGGCCGCGGTGTTCGTCGTCCGGCGCGGTGCGACGGCACCGCGCCCCTTTCTCCGTGCCAAGAATCCTCCCAACGCGGCGCGACGGCGTCGCGTTCTTGAAATCTCTCCTCGGCGAAGCGCGACGGCGTTGCGGAAAATATCAGAACGTTCATCCGCGTGGTGCGACGGCACCACGTTACTTGTTTCCTCCAGCATGAACAACATGAACGATGGAGGGGGATTCGGCCGTGTTCGTGCGGTCCGGTCCCCCTCACGTTAAAGAAATAAAAACGGAACTTAAATAAAATAAGTCACACGTTAAGTCATGCTAAAATCCACGATTCAAGAAAGGAATAAAAATAATCAATAAAGATCATCCCCTACCTCTGGTTTCAAGAACGAAGATCGTCAACGACCCGCGGAAGACGCGTCGCGGTGGTCGGCGTCACGGAAGAAGGACGTCGATGTCGTGAAGCGAGGATTCGAAGTTCTTTGACGACGATTTCGTCGCGGGAAAAGATGACGCGGAAGAAGACGTCGTCGGTGTCGCGGGTATGGCGTCGCGAAAGACGATTCCCGAGTACGTGGCGTTCTTCGTCGATGTTCGAAGGTTCTTCGCGTTCTTCAAGGAGGAAAAAGAAGTTCTTCAAAGTGTAGAACTCTTCCTCTCTCAAATCTCCACACAACACAGCAACCCCCAAAATAAAATAAGCTACCCTTATTTTATTTTCACTTTGCCCACCTTTCAAAAATTCAAAAGTTGAATTTATTACATTAATTAAAATCTTGAGTTGTCAAGAAATTAAATGGAAAGATAAGTTGGCAAGTTTTAATGTAGGGGAGAGTCACAAATTAAAGAGGGGGTTTAGAGGGGTTAGGGAATTTGAAAAGGTGGGGGGTTCGTGTGGGCCCCACCTCCCTCATAACCACACATGGGAAGTTGGGTGGTTGCGGGCCCCACCAACAACTTCCCATGAGAGAGTCTAACCACCTAGAATAAAATAAAATTCACACACAATTTTATTTTACTTATCTTTTAATCCCCAAAACTAACTTTCAACCCGCAACATACGCAACTCCCGAAAGGGTCTCTTTAAGCGAATATCGGCACTGCGAGTTCATCGGTGCCCTCGGATTTCAATTCCGAGCACCGGATCAAAAGTTAGGAATTCCCGCTCGTTCGTTCACTGAACGTACCCGAGCCAAACTTCGGAAATTAATTCCGGGCACTCCGGGCCTCGGAATCAGGTGCCGTCTGAAACCGCGCTCTTGTAAAAAAATCCAAAGAAAATTAAGAAAAAATTTCCCTTGAATTTTACGGTCTTTACAATTGATGCTGGTATGTGAACTTTGAGTTTGTGGTTATGTCATTCAGTGTTAAGAATTCATCAATATTTTTTAGGGGACAAATGAACTCCTTGATCAATGAGTTCCATGACTTGATCATCATTTTATTAATTGATGATATCTTGGTCTAATTAATGATAAAGGAGGAGAATGCATAGATTCATAGATTTTTTCCTACAGGTCCTTCGACACCACCATGTTAATGGTATGTTGTCAATGAGTGAGTTTTTGATGGGAGGGTTATATCTATAGGGACGTGTGTTTTCTTAGAAGTTTTTGGAATTGAGCCCATCATAGATTCAAGCTATATATTCATGGTACGAACCAATTAATGTGGCATATCCTCACAATTTTATTGGTCTATTGTGATATTATCCGTGTTTTGTTCGTGATTCATAATAATTTGAATCCTCACTAACAATGTTGACTTGGAAGAACAATAATTTTTAGTGGAAAGACCACATTTAGGTATAATTTAGATACCTAAAGGAGATGATTGTTTTTTATACAGTTCTTCTATTTCATGAGGAGGATTTGAGGTTTAACCTTTTTAGGGTGAATCCCATATGGGATTCGTATGCATTTTAATTTAGTATAATGTTGTAATATATTAATATTTTAGGAATTTAATTACCCACAATTATATCTATTCCACCCATAATATAATGTTTAAAAAAGTTATTTTTTTGCTAATATTGTTGATTCATTACCACATCAGTGAGAGTTTTGTAGATTTCATGAACCACAAAAGACTGTAATATTTTTTATGTCAATGACATCTAAATCGATGCCAGTGGAGGTGGAAGTAGTTTCATCAAGATGTTAGTTTTTATTATCTATTACACCTAAGATAATGGTAATGTATTATCAAATGTGATTAGTCATAAGTCCCAAGAGGTTGTGGCCAAGGTGTCTATAGATGTTTAGAATGGAATATTAGAGCATCTATAAATGCATCATGATGTTGGAGAATATTAGTGGATGAGGTTGCATTTATCATATGACTATAAAGACAAATTTTATTTAGTGGGTGGAGGAGACTTGAGGTGGATAATCATAGGTAGAGGTTATTTATGATATTTTTGGCCATGGTGATTCCCCTGATGGATGGTCAGAAGATGATCATAACCTAATGGTGTTCTTAGGGTGACACTTTATCCAGCAGGTGATGTGTAAGGTATTTCTCCATTAGCTCCATATGTAAGATTTTGTGGTACATTAAGTTGGAAAAAATATGTATAATGTATTGAAGAAATTGATTTGGTGGATGTAAATGAAATGACCATTAGTCATGTTTGGGGAACGACGTTTGGTTATTCAGTAGGTAAAAGTTGAACATGGTGATCCATGATATATTTTGTAGTAGTTGGATGATCCCAAGTGGAAATGGGGGGGACATATAAATGGTTTTTTTAAATTTTTATCCAAATAATAGGGAAGTTTCTATGTGATTTGGGTGATAGTGGACCAACTGATTAATTATCCTCTCATTCTGGTGATCCATGAGTTAGGTTCCATGGATGTTTTGGAAAGGAAGTTTTGGGATTATGTCTTTTGGATTCATTGGGTACCGAGGACCATCATCTCTAATCAGGATCCAAATTTTACATTGCTTGTATGGAGGTGACTCCAACATTTTTCTAGAAAAATTTTTCACCACAACGCTACTTTATACCCTCGGATAGATGGGAAGATAGAGCATACCTTCCATTCAATGGAGGATATTTTATTGGAATGCATCATGGAATTTTTTGGATATTGGGTTTGAATACTAACATTTTCCATGTATATATACAACAATATCAATCACTCATACATTGGTGTTGATCTGTTTATGGAATTGTATGGGTTGCCACATCATTTTTCCTTGTGTTGGAGGAGGTAGGAGGGTCAAAAATTCATGGTTCTGATTTAGTGACGATCTCGATAGTGAGGATATTGTTTCTTAATGATAGGATTATTGTAGAAAATGATTGTTAGAAGCCCTATTCCGATCATATGAAGATTCCCATTGGTTTCAATTTTGGAGACCATGTTCTCTTAATATTCTTTCGTAAACATCGGAAATAGGGGCTTGGTACAATGATTAATATTTCTACCATTTTTTATAGATCCTTTTAGTTGTTGGGGAATGTTGGTTATGTGTCATATTAGTTGGAATTTCCACTATGGAGGGACCAAATCCATAAAATATTATATGTATCTCATTTTTGGGTAACATTACGATGAATCCCACATCATTGATTTGGGGGAGTTGGGTATCAAGGATAATTCAACATTATTGGTGTGACTGGTAGAGATCTGGTATCGTTGATCGAATTTGATTCATGTAAGGGACATTGGCTTGGATCGTGTGCTGTGGATGCAAAGTGGCCGTGTGGATTGTACTTGGGAGTGATAAATGTAGATGTGATCTTTGTATGTGGAGTAGTTTTGGGGTTCTATTTTCCTTCTATTCATGTGATATCATTATTGGGTTTTTCAATGTTATGGTATGTGTTGCATTGCTTGATGCTGTGATTACATATAAATATATTCCATATTAAAAGTGATGTACATAAATCGTAATAAAAATTCATAATCCATGATTCAATTAATCCCATTAAAAAATTCCACAAAACCCAAAGTGAATAGTATATTTACATAGAGGATGAGATACTAAGATTCGTATGTTTGGGGAAGCTTTGATTGTCGGTTTGGGATGCGTGGATGTTGGATAGATGTGTAGTTGTTTTGTGGAGAAGTAGATCTGGTGGATAGTACAAGATGACACAGTGTTGTTCCCCATGGAAGGTTGTGGTGTCAATTTTTAGTGTTTAGTCACTACTTGGATTGGCATGTTCGGCATGTGGTAGTGTTTGGGGATGATGAAATCATTGATAGGTATCTCATGGGATGGTTCTTAGAACACGTTCCCTCATATGATTGTATTTTTATTCTCATAGGAGAAAAATTTTTTATAGGGATCTAATTTAAGGGTCTGTAATTAACTTTCCAATTACATTTCTAGTTTTGGGTGCTGATGTTTCTTGGATGAGTCCTAGATCAAGCCAAGAGGTATTGGATAATAAAAATCTGGAAGTAGAGGGAATAAATTTCTTATAAATCTAACAAAAATTGTAAAAGTGTTTCATGGAATGAATTGGGCTAATTCCAGATGTTTAGATTTTAGGGGTTAGATATTAAAACGGAAATTATATTTTTAGTGAAATAGAACCCCAAGGATTACACATTGTGAAGGTGGGTCACATGGCTTGTAATTCCCCTATGTAGTGGATCATTAAATACTGGGGAAATTCGGGTATTTCCTATAACCATACACTCCCAATCTCCTTCAAAATAGGCGAAGTTCTTCTGATGAGGTGTTTTAGGATTTATTCAATGGGGAATGATCAGTGGACTCCCTTATTTGATCTATGGTGATTTATCATCTTTCTATCATCCTTTTCCAGTTATTATGCTTATGGAGATCATGGTGATGATGCTTTTTGGTTTCGGTTATCTGTTTGTACTATGTCTTTGGGTTGTGATTTGATAATATTTGGGTACATTATAGGTTGAATCTCCAATTTTTTCATGTTAGTGGTTCTTTAATGGTTTTTTCTCCACCCAATAGTGCACAATGATATCAGAATGCTTTTTGAGGTTGGGGATCCCTGTTCAAACCCTTTTTACATTCTATGTGTTGGAATTTAAATCTCATTATTACCCTTTGGGGAATAGTAAGGGTTAGTGTAATAATATAATTAATAGTCTTATATATTATTTATGGGCATAGGGAGATATCACATGATTTGCTGTTTTTTTATATGTTGTTGATCTTTTTATGCTTACATGTGGCCAATTTTTAAAATAGTGACTGTTGTAATCCATTCTTACACTATATTTGAAATATTTCACGGCCATTTATATGTTTTTATATGATCAAATCTTGAATTAATTTTAAATGAATTTATATTTGGATATTAATTAGGTTCCCAAAGATATTTTGTTTTTGTGATAATACACATACCAACATATATATGTAATGTCATTAAGCCAATTAGTGATTGTGAATCCAGGACATGTTTATAATTAGTGTGGTTTTTATTGATGATTTATCTAGAATATTGTTATTTTGCGATGATATTATTATCCATCTAGGTTGTGTGTTAATTGTGGGAGTGATGTCATGGATCGTTAGCATGGTTATGTTTTGGGATGTTTTGTGTGGAGGATTAGTGGTTGTGCACAATGGTTGTGGCATAGTGGTTTTGGTACATAGTTTTTTTGGTTGGGAGCTATGAAAAATGTTCAATTGTTGTGTTGTGAGAGGTATTGGGTTATGTTATTCAATAATGATTGTGGATGTGTGGTGCTATGGAGATAATTTTGTGGTAATTTTTTTAGTTTTCTAGGTAGTAGTGAAAAAAATTATGATGTTGAATTGAAAAAATAAATGACTGAATTGGAAATTAAATATAATGTTGTTGAAATTGACATGTGATTACTGGATTAAAACTAATAGAATTAATTCGATAAAATGGAATGAAAATTATACAGAATAAAAATGGTTGGTCTTATATGTGGAAAGTGGAAAATTTTGTATGAATTGAGTGGATGTTGTGTTGTACATTGTATATATTGGTGGAAGTAGTTTTAACAGTTAATGTAAGGTATGACATAGGTAGTGTGTTGTCTACCAGTGTTTTAAACATGAAATAATAGTTTGCGTATTTTTTCCAATATATGTATCATGTAAATTTATGTAATTTTATATACTCCCCACCAGTGTTGGATAACCTTACCAAGGATCAGAGGTTCTAGGTTTTTGGGTTGTTTTCCACGACATCTTGGGTTATCGTACTAGATTTCGGAGCCCACAATGGAAGCCGGTTGGTATCGGATTTTAAATTTTCCATTGAAGGATCGACGATAATTATTGATTCCAACGATCCGAGACTTGTTGAGTTCCAAGGATATCTCTTAAATTATAAGGAGCACAAAATAAAATTGAAAATGTACCCATTTCAAATTTGAAGCCGTGGTCCACTACAACTCGTCGATGGCGATCTTCGCTCCAAGGATCCAAATCATGAACCCTCTAGATTGTCACCATATGCTTCAAATCCCAACCGGAGCATCATTCATCGAATTTCGGGTGCTATTGGGGAGATCTAAAGGTGCTTTCAACGTCTCGACGATCATGGAATTGAAATTCCTTCGATGCTGAAGAGATATCTTGATCCGATCATCTTGGATCGAGATCTTCTCTCTCAAGAGAGAGGGAGGTGAGAGAGGCTATAAACAATCATTCCATAAATTAATGAATAATGACTATCACATCAAGAGAGAGAGATCATCTTCTCTTATATATAGTGGAATTAATAAAATACAAGGTAGTGTTCCCCGACCCCCGCTTATCTCAACAACTACTAAATAAATAATTTCGACAAACTAAACTGAGTAAATATTATTTATAATTTTAACACACACTTGTAATATATATATATATTTATATATTATTAAATGCCAAAATCTGAGCCTTTTAACTCAACTAGTTATCCCTCTTAATATTACATGAACCTTGAATATTAATATAATATTAATTCGGTTAATATTTTCTCATATTTACAAAACATGTAAATAAATAAATTAAATTAAATCCAAAATTTTCATAAAATTAATAGTAATGAATTTTCTTAATTCTTTTGATGATCAATAACTTGGAAAACACTCAATACCTATGGTGGTACCCACTATGTCAATATAGTTATTCAACTAAATTGGGAATATTCCTGAATACACTTTTGTGTGTCACCCTATAGGCCCCTATTTCAATAGCAGTGAATAAATTCAATGACCAAGAGAGGAGTCTTACAACCCATCATGGCCCCTAAATAGAAAATGATAATCATAGAAACCACAACCATCCTACGTACACTTACTATGTACTATAATCTCGTTGTCATTAAATATATAACAAAGCCATTTGGACAATTGTGTCATCGTGCTTTTTTTGATTTACTATTTGTTGATCTTACTGGATGGATTTGACTTTCTACTACTTTGTCCAACGATATATAAAGGTTACACCATCCTAATCAACCAGGCCTGAGATATACAACTTCCTAATCATGGAAATGAAAAATCATTTCTTGTCATTCGAATAATTCATACCACCAAAGATGCACCCAACACAAGCTACCTCACCATGATTTCAATACCATGGTTTTCTCCATTCATCAATTTATGTAATAAAATGGTACACATTGTTAATGGCCTCATTTCAAGAGAACAATAGACATGTCCATAGATAGAAATGAACAATGACACCCAAAACTTGTGGTGTTCTAATTGGCGGGTCTGTCCTCATGATTTTAATACTAGATATCACCATGTTTGAACATCATGATAATATGTCTCAATGCTTATGATCCCCTAGGAATTTATTTTTAAACATCTACTGTGTCTAGTTAGTATGATGTATCTGGACTATGAATCATATATTTATGATCAATGTCATGGTATCTCGAGGATCTCATTATAGCATGGGATCTTCTATAAACTTTCAACAAGACAATTAATCTTCAGATATTACCAATATAAGAGTGGACATAGAAAATTCTACACTGTAATGGTAAGAGGACATCATGTATAACTAGAGACACATGATATGGTGACCAATATTATTGTATAGTGGCGTCTAGGGAACTAACTATTTCAATACTCTCACTTTCACTAGATCCAACTTGTGAACTAAATTTGTTAGCTAATCACATGATTAATATCATGCTTCTGCTGAGTAATTGCTTTAACTGTTGGGCCAGCCACGTTTTTTCTTGTGTGGCATATCTGTTGTATGCGTCCTCATCTGCATGAGTAAAACTTCTCAAGATATGGTATCCCCGAGTATATCACTTTTTTCTACTATCATTAATTGAAAACATGGCTAGTAAGAATATATTAATTCACATTATTATAATTATTTTATCACTAGGTGAAATTACATGAAATGGAACAAATTGTTGTTGTTTATAACTACTGCATTTCGTCCATAGAAGCTGAAACATACTCGTTATTTGTAGTTATGGCTACCACTAGCTTTTAGGATCTTGAATCACTCATCACCATTTCCAAACAATGATACTGAACCAAATTTATCTATTGATAATAGTTTGTATCCCAAAAAAACTATTATAACTTCTTCTCCATATTTCAGGTACTTATCATTTGTACTAACTGAAGTACAAGATGACTGCTCTGACTTCATCACTTGGGGTTCTCTTAGAAACAATTTATATCTGCATACAATAATTTATTTCCAGGAAATATCAATTATTGTACGTAACATGGAATATATGATTGATCCATCACTGAATAGTATTGTATCAATTCACAATAATATTCTATTCCCAAGATGAGAACATGTTAACCTAGAGTGATTATGTGACATTGGCTACAATTATGACCTTGAATTGTTCCAATTTTTATTTTTCAATACAATGTCACTTTATGTATGATTGACTATTTCCAAGAAACTGTTAGATCAACCTCAGTAGATCATGTTCCCAAGAACATAGGTTTTTACATTATGTCAATCAGTAATGAATTTCATTTAATCTACTCTTACTTAAAATTAAGACCATGATCAGTTTTCCATATGTTGCGGAAAGTATTTCTCTTAGAAAACATTGGCACTCCCACTATCCTTTGGCAGACACAAGGAAAAGATTCATTTGAAATTAATTCTCTACAATCTTGTTTCTTACATTACTCCAGAACTGGATTTTAGAAACTTTCTACCAGCATTGTCATTCAATGGAATCATCGTCCCATTCTGGATGTGTTGTATTGAAACTATCCAAAAAAGATGATCTTGGCATCAATTGACTTATAGAATAATCCTGGAGGTTTAGATATGACAAGTAAAATTATAATGTATTTAGGCATAGAGACTTGGTATAAAAAATCAAACCTTATTGGTACCATTCTTGTACCATCCATGTATCTTCTCCTTTGAATACACACTCCTGTATTCAATTTATAAGCCCGTTTGAAATTTTAAACATGAATTACATTATTGAATATTAGTTGATCTTGTCAATCTTAGCTCATTTCCATATTCTTCTTACTTATAGGATTCATAATTTTTAATGAATAATTTATCATTGGTCACAGTGATTATAGAACCATCACCATAGTTTCATTATTTCTATGTAGTATGTGTCTCACGAATATCCCTACTCCACCTGTACATGTGGAACTTGTTCCTATTCTAGACAATTGTGCATCTCGAGCATTGACTATGTCCAAGTAAATTCTGGTCCCACTATTTCTAATAGACATGTGCACCCTAATTTTGAAATTTAATCTAATTCCTGAGTACATATGTTCTATCATAGGGATTTATGTAATATCATAAGAAACTGTTAGGATAATTAATTAAATTCATCATGTGTTAATCTTGATGCATGCTTATTTATATCTTTACAAACTCTTTTCATCCTAACTTCATGTTCTATGGAATAAGGGATTTTTATCATACTATTACTCGTATGATATCCATTTTTTATTTTAGTAGGAATATAGGTTAGGTGATTTCTCTATTATTTACAAATCACATCATGAAATATAATGGTTGTTTTTTAGGTTGTAACATTGATACAACTAACATCATAACTTTGAAGTAAAAAATGTTCATTTATGAATTTCACCACTTTAAATTTTGTTGATAAATGTAATCATGTAATAATTAATCATTGATCATATTTATGGAAATCAATACAGTTATATAGATTAGGTAACATATATTTAGAAATTACACCTTGAAACATTATCTTGATCAATGATTGCATAGTCAAGATATTCTTTGACATGTCGACCCGAAGCAACTTAAATATTTTGACCATGAATATACTTGTCTATTCCATAATAACATAAAATAATATTTTGAATTATTTTAAACCCTAGATTTCTTTGTAATAGTTCACACTCTTTTTTTGAACTAATCTCAGTTGATTTGTTGAATACCATTATCATTTAATGTATATTTGGGTAAACTAAGCATGTCAATAATACCTAAGGTGTTTATATGTTCCATGAATAAATAACATAGAAGGTATATTCTTGACATCGAATTTTAATTTTACTAGACAATGATCTATATTTCCACAACTGGGTACGGATTACATTTTAAATGCATCATGTATTGACATTGATTCAAGTAGTAGTGAACTATTGGTTGAGTTTGTTACAAAAAACAAAATTAATTCCATGAATGTAATAATGTCTTATCATTTACAAATGCTAAAATGAGATAATTTTTTTTTATAATACTCAACAACATCTTCAGAATGACTCAACTACATGCCAATTTGATGTTATATGTTTGGCATCACTAACCTAGGAATCACCCATTCTCAACTGTTTGGAAAGACAACTTACTCCTAGTAATGTTTCTCAACACAATTAGTTACTGTATTTCAATACATATATGTGAATGTAATATTGTTTTTTAATACCCAAGATTCATGTGATAAAACAATACTTTTGTTTGATGAGTATTATCTGAACGAGAAGCGGGTACATGCTTCTAGTATTTCAATCAATTTCATTTTTAAAATTCGATAAATTTAATTATAATATATGATTTTAATAACATCCTTGTAAGTAACCAACCACTTTATTTGAAGAAAAATGTGAAGGTGAATTTGGCGTAACCTATCATAGGACTTTCTACCTTGTCTTTCACTGTATATTCACCATAAGAACAAATGGTTCTGATATCTTTAATACTCTCATCACATGGAGAATTTTCTCTTGAAGGAAATGATGCACATAATGTATATAATTAATTTTTTTTCTTAAATAAAACTCTAGTAATTGGGTGTAAAGTGTATAAAAATGTGATTACATGAATGACTGTGAATGGTCTTTCACCTTACACAATCTGAGTGAAATCATCTAATTCAAATCAGGCATATCATTCTCCTTGAAAACATGTATGAGATGATACTACATGTAACATATATAATGATGTAGTGATAGAAACTAACATCATACATTGATGATATCAATATCAATGGACTATCATATCAATGATTCATGAGTCTATTGGAATCAGTTTTACACCATCACTTATCGAGGTGGCTTAACCTGTTGGGACGCAAGCACCTTGAATTTTTGATATAGTACTAATGTGCAAAAGTGCCTATATTACTATTTGTAAATTTGTGATAGTTTTTACAATAACATTTAATAATATTTATCGTAGTTTTACTTGTGTTAGTGCTTTCCATTTTAAAAATTTAGATTTTGAAGATTGTACTTTTAATGATGATTTCCAAAAGTGACATTACTGATTAATTAAACCATGCAATGTCTCCCAATAATTTTTTGAATTTCAGGAACTCTCTATACTAGAATCAGAATACTATTGAGAATTCTAGTGGCAAGGATCCCTGAACCTCCATCATAGTCTTTATGTTATGGCTACACCACTACTTAGAGGGTCAAAGGTTGGATTTGGACTGGGAACCACATTAACTCGTGGTTCCTTAATCTATTTCGTGATGTCCCAGCATACCAAATCATTTCTTAATTTAATCAACATTGTCCCCTAATGTTACAACAAGATATCTATGGAAATTTATTTTCTGCAATATTAGTTAAGTCATCCCACCAATCCAATATTAACTCCCCGCTAGAAAGAGGCACCCTAAGCTATGGCATGGCCAGTACCTCGAACACCCAGTTTTTTTCAAACATGAATGATTAAAGGCTGTTGTGACATTATATTTTCTTTGATGGTTTTATTGGTTTTATCTTGATGAGTGAATTCCGATTCTATTAATCTTTTTCAATAATTTTGTTGCATTCTCAACTAAACTATAATAGAAAATAGACATTGTTTCATTATTCATTTTATTATCTATTATTTTATGTATTTAACCACTGTTTCAAAATGCTTAAAATAATAAATAAACTTTTAATGGAAAACAACTACTTGACTGTTCTTAAGTATCTAAATGACCTAAGGTCATCATACCTGAGTCAAAAAATGACTCTTGATTCATCTTTCCCTCATTTTGTATGTTCTCTTTGTATTCAATGAATAGCCTTGTCTAGGTAGGGTCAACGTCACATCTTGTAGTACTGCCTCCTCTTAGCAGAATCCACGTGTTGTCAGGCATCATCTTCATCGTTCGTCTTCTTCATCCGATGTACAAAATTACTCATGTTCCTGTGAGGGGTACTTGGGTCTAAATGTAAATCAGGTGAATTGGCCATGCAGTTTCTTATACATTTTAACTGAAAAAGTATGATGATGCACAGAAAATCAAATAAATAATTACAAGAATTGAATGCAGTTAAATTATTAATTAAATAAAACCCCACAATAACAGTTCAATGCTCAAAAATATAATGTAGGTATAATAATGCCCGATAAAAATAAAATGCATTAAATATTTATAAAGGTTTATTTAATTAAATTAATTGAATTAATAAATTCAAATAATTTAATTAATTATCGGTCTTATAATTAATTTTACTTTTATAAAAATATTAAGTTAAATAATTAATGTAATTTCCTTAAAAATTTATATTAATTCATATCCCATGTATTAAAATAATTATCCAAAATTAATTTTATTTTATTTAATTTAGATAATAAAATTACATTAATTAAATTAATTTATTTTGATTAATATAAGTGAATTATCTTTGAAACGTTATTTCATGGCCTTTGAGTGTCAAGGAAATTCCGCGCAGGACCCAAGCAAGCCCTGAAAGGGACTAATTTGGCTGGACCAATCCACCCAAACCCATTCCACCTTTATTATTTTTCCAGACACAGAAAACATAAAAGCTACTCCATATCCTTTCAATATAATAATAATATTATCATTATAATGAAATAATAATTTATTATTGTAGTATTATAATAATAAAAAAATAAGTGTTATTATAATTAAAAAATTATAATTCAAATTAATAAATTTTAAAAATGACAATTTGCACAATTAAATTTATTTTGGATGAACCGATTGAAAAATAATTGGTTCAGCATATGGAAATAAAATTTAGAACCCAAGATCAAACCACAGGGTCAATCCAATCTAAAATATTAAACTAACATTAACATGGTCATTCGACCTTGGATCGACGCATGGTTTGAACCATTGGGACTATCATTGAGGCCTCTTCTTATTTTTATGCAAATTAATATTATTTTTCTAAGAAAAACTATGTGATCCCTTTTATACCATTATTAATTTTTAGGGACTGTAGCGGAAGCCGATGGGTTAGGGATTTTAAATTTTTTTCTGTGGATTGAAGGTACTTGTTGATGCTGACGATTTTTGTTCTATTGAGGTCTGAGGATCTTGTGTATATTCAAAGAAGGACAATATAAAATTGAAGACATACCCATTTCAAATCTGAAACTGCAGTCGACTGCAACTCATCGATGGCCATCGTTTCTCAAAATATCCAAATAAAGAACCCTCTAGATATTCCACATGCAGTTCAAAAACCCATGGGAGAGTCGATCACTAAATTCGGTGTGCTATTATATAGATCTGAAAGCGCATTCAACGACAAGACGATCACTGCATCGAAATTCCTTCGATTCTGAAGAGAGATCTTTATCCGAGCATCATGCATCAAGATCTTCTATATCTAGAGAGCTGATGGTGGTGGAGGCTCTCATATTTCATTCCATGAATGAATGAATAGTGATTTTCACACCAAGAGAGAGAGCATCTACTCTTATTTATAGTTGAATTAGTAAAATAACTGGGAGGGTTCCCCAGGCCCCGTTTATCTCAACGTCCTCTAAATAAATAGATTCAAAGAACTAAACTACGTCAATGTTATTTATTATTTTATCCCAAACATGTAATATATATATATATATATATATAATATTATGTGTTAATATCTGAGCCATTTAACTCGACTCGCTATCCCACATAAGATTAAATAAACCTTGAATATTGAAATCATATTCATTTGATTAATATTTTCTCGATTTTACAAAACTCGTAAATACATTAAATAAATTCATTCCCAAATATTCATAACATCAATATTAATGAATTTATTTAATTATTTTGGTTATCAATAACATAGAAAACACTTGAAACCAATGGCGGGGCCCTCCATGTCCAATACATATTCAACTATATAGGGTGGATTCTTGAATACACTATTGTGTGTGAACCTCTATGTGCTTATATCGTTAGAAGTGAATAAATTCATAGACCAAGAGAGAAGTCTAGAAACCTATAATGGCCCCAAAAGAGATAATGATAGTCATAGCAACAACTACAATCCTAAGAACACTTATTGTGTACTATAATATCTTTGTTCTTAAATATATCATAAATCAGGACACAAACTTATGTCATCGTCCTTTAATTGCATTAATAATTGTTTATATTACAAGATGGATTTTTCTTTCTACTTATTTGGTCAATGAATTATGAAGGAATGACCTTCCTGATCAAACAGGCCTAAGATAATCCACTTTAAAAACTTGGTAGTGACAAATCCTTTCTTGACCATTCGGCCAATGTCATACCACCAACGATGCACCCAAGATAATCTACCTCTCCATGATTTCAATACAATGGTTTTCACTTGGCATCAATGTATGTAATCAAATAGTACACATTGGGAATGGTCTCAAGTGAGGAGTCCAATACACATGTTCGTAAATTAGAATGAAAAATTACACCCAAAACATGTGGTGTTCTTATTAGCAGGTGTCTCCTCCTGATCACATTACTATAGATCACCATGTGTGAACTTCATGTGAAAATTCTCAATGCATATGAGCCCCATGCACCTGATAGTCAAACATCTACAATGTCCACTTAGTAAGATGTATCTTGACTATAAAATTTATATTTCAGAACAATGTCACTATATCTCAAGGTTCCCATTATAGATTAGGATATACAATAACAGTTAGAAATGATAAATTATCATTGAAAATTACCATTATAATAGTGGAATAAGAAAATTCAATACTATCATGTTAAGAATAATTCATGTATAACATACTGTACATGAAATTTTAATCAAAGGAATGGAATTGTTGGGTCTAGGGCACCCATTATTTCAACATATAGATATAAAAAAGGCATTCTACCCCTATCCATGGAACTTCCTTTAGTATCGATTTCTTTCTCAGGTGTGCATGTGTGTTATGTCATGTGAAATGTGGCCGAGAATTTTTTTGGGGTGATATTGGATGTGTTATCCTAGGTCTCTTTAGGATGAGATTCCATCTATAGTCTGAGGTGCCATTAGGATGAGCTGTTATGTGTGTCCCCAATTGTCATTATGATGAGATGTGCAGTGATGTATTGTGACTGGTTGCCTATGTGTGTCTGGGAAGAATGTGATGTAATGTGATGTTTGACCTATGAGTTTTTAGGTGGGATGCGAAGTGATTTATATGGAAGGAATGGGAACATAAGATGTTTTGCTTTGGGGTATGAAAGAGGAAATTTAGAGTGTACGAGGCAACAATACACCAATATTTATTATGATCTAGATATTATATTTTTGTTATATTGGAAGCATGATTTGGTCAGTGAGCTATTTTGATGCAGAGTCTTGTTATAATACTTGTGTATGTGTCTCGTCGTTCTACTATTTGATCACCGGTTCATTAGTATTATCTTTTACTTGTGTAGATAATCACATTGTTATTTTCATATGGAATATACCTGTTATGATCACCCTATGTATATAAACATTTTTCAAGTTACCATGATAAATTTGGGTAGAATTCTAAACATTACTGGATGGGTTGGGTTGTTGTTGAATCAATGTAATGGACATTCCATTTTGCTATTTACTTTGGATACATTTTAGATGTCATTTTTATTTTCTTCAGGAATTGTGTGATTGTTTTTAACCCTTATATAGTATTTCAATGTATTTTTGGTTTTTTTGACCAATATCCGATCATATTCATTTATAGAAGGTAATACCACCCAAATTATGGTATTTTTATACCCTAAATTCTTATCACCAACCTAGGTCCTACGAGAGGACGAACACCATGATAATTATGTATCTCCCTTTATTTTGACATCATTGTTGGGATAGGATCAAGAAAATTTTGTTGTGTGAGGAATCATCCTACTAGGTTCATGTGGTTTTTATTGATGTATATGAGTTTAATTTTGGCTTCAATATAGTTATATCTATTTAATTTTTCTCTTCCATTATATTTCATTCATTCATAAATTCCTTGTTTTTATTTATAAAATATATTTCAAAATTTTTTATTATTTCTGTATTATAAAGGGTTAATATGATTCATAAAATTAATTATGAATTTTATTACCTTAAATTATTTATCCAAGAGAGTTGGATATGAAACAAGGAATTTGTTTCTTAAAATGTCACAGAGTGGATTTATACTTTCAATTGAGTATTTGAAGACCTTATTAATGTGTTATTGTAATTTTTTCTCTGTTGGTTTGTTATGGTGATGTGTGGTTCAAAAAATTGTAATTTTATAAGGATTATATGATTGAAAGTTTATAGAAAATTTAGGACCTTTTGATTTTTTGGTAACTTGGTTTCTTCAAACATTACCCTATATTAGGGAATAATTATATAATGTCATCCAATATGACTAGAGAGACAATGGGAGGATAATAGTGTAGAGACTCGAAGCTTATCGTACATGGACATTACATTACTTTTGTGGAATACTTAGTACATAACAAAAACACACACACAAGGATTGTAATAGTTTAGTGTCTTTGGAAACTCGGAACGTAATCTTCTAATCGTGGTGAAAGATCTTCAATATCTCCCATAAAGATCTTCCCTTTTTTTACCTAAAAACCTTTCTTTATATCCTGGGGAAAAGAAAACATAAAAGGGTGAGCTCAAATGCTCAGTAAGGGTAAACAAAAGAAATATCAATCACATCATATACATAAGAACATAGCCTTTGGAAATCTTAACCTGCAAAAGAGATCATAATATCATAACATGGGATAAATCATAGAAGTGAAAATGAGATCCCCATAATCATAACATAAAACTTTAAACTTTGTGGCATGCACACATAATCATGGAAAATCATTTCTTGTTAGTCATGACTCATTGCCAAGAATATCTTAGTGGACAAAGTCCCTTTCTGAACCGAGTTCACTCCTCGTTTCAGTCCTGTATCACTTAACCGAAATAACCTTTCGTTCCAGCCATGTCTATCTCATGAGATATAAAATCTTTACCCAATGCATTGGAGGGAGATATAGGTCCCACCCATCTTATAATGAATCCTTTCTTATGTGTGCCACATAATCATAAATCATACATCATCGTATAACTCATGTAATAAAAATGGGATTCTTAAACAACATGACATCATAAAACAATTCATATAAGATAAAGGTATTCATAAAAATGTTTCCATCAAAACATAATCAAATCCATGTAATAATAGGGATAAAAACATAACCCTTTTATTATCTTAGATGGAAAATAATTTTGATAAAATACTTGAACGTCATTCTTGAGGAAAATATCCTTTCTACTTCAAAAACATTTTTCCTTTCATAACATGTCATAAAAATTTAAAATAAAAGAAGTTGATTAAAAATAAACTTGAAAACTTTTAAAGGAAGCTTCTTGGAAATAATGTTTTAAAAATCCATTCATGCCGTATAAGTTAAAAAACATTCTTCGTACTTTTGTCGGAAAAGTCAAAAAGTACCTCTTACGAAAAACGACAAAAGATTCCTTTCATACATATTACTAAAAACTCACCGAAGGGTAAAAATGGATTTAAACAATTGTAGGTGGATGGAAATAATATTACATATTGATGAAACATGGATGTGGATGATAAAATACACCCCTGTAAATACTTACGAATAAACAATCTCGGATAAAAATGAGATTGTGATATTTCCCTTACCTTAGGTCCGATTTGCTTTGTTCATGTCCGAAGCTCCTGTATAATGCTTTAAATAATGTTATTGACTTATTCCAGAATCATACATATTGATATGAGATCATATATGGTCTTATTATTAGCTTCTTGTTAGTAATATTTCATTGTTACTTGTTACTCGGGTCTTTATAACTTTTTGTTCTTATGCGTGTTTTGTCGAATAAATTCTTATTCTTATCGTTAGGTTATAGATAATTCATTTCCAAAATGGTATTAGTGTAGTATATACCATATTCATTCATTCAATTAATTTATATAATCATTATTAAATGAAGATCATGTAGAACGAGTCGCATCACATCGTGGAGACGGTATTCCGTACGTACGCACGAGTGATGATATCGTTCCTATGATCGTGGAATTTTATTGGAGTATATATATATTATTTCAGTATCAATATTACATCATAATAATCATATATAGTTACTCATTACACCATTATACCCATCCTTGTAAGGTGATGGTGGAAAATAGATTACACCACGGCGTGGAGACGGTATTCCGTACGTACGCACGCGCGGTGATTTCATTTTTCTGTAGAATGGATAGAAGGTGAATTAGGGTTGTTTCATATTTATAATAACATATCAGTATGTAAGTAATACTGATGTTATTACATTATCATGAAACAACTAAAGAAGAAGAAGTTGAAGAAGAAAGAAATTGAAAATATCGGTAATGGATATTACCTCTTCTTTGGAACGCCTCTTTGAATCCTCCACTTAAGGAACTAAGATTGGTCTTTGGAGAAGACCAGGACCTCTAGGATTATTCTAGAGAAGTGGAGAGGAGAAAATGGCAGGGGTTGGCCGAGATTGAGTGCTCAAATTGGTGTGATGAGGAGGGGGAGGAGGTGCCCTTTTATAAGGGAGGTGAGGGGCACCTTAGGAATATCTCAAAATATTATTCTATATTAAAGTCAAAATCGGTTTATAATGGTTCCAAAGGGTCTTATTTCGAATCTAAAGTGGGGATGGGTCGAAATCCCATCAACCAATAGGATTTAGACAAGTTTAGGGTATTATTTTAACCTTATCAATTAGATTTAACTCTAAGTTAATTAATTTAACTTTTACCGTGTCTTTTTGTTTTATTTCACTATATGGTTCATACACTTACTATAACATGCCAAAAGAACCCCAAATTGTTTATTATTAATATATATGTCCTTATCTAAGTCATTTGGCCGAAACTTAAATTTTTAGGAATAAAATAACAATTAATAATATAATATTTGATTTAAAAACTATTTTGTGTCAATTTTGACACTATTTGATATATGATTTTTGTGAAAGTCATAACAGAATTATTTGTTATAACCAAGTTGATTAAAGCAACACTAATATATCATAGTAACCTAGAAAATTAGTGGAATTCATAAAAAGTCTCAAATTATATTTAGTTTTGTGTTTATAACATCAATTAGGTCAATATTTCATTAATAAGATAATTACGGCATCATCTTTGTGTCATAAATAAATTGACTTATATGATGTCTAAAAATTACAAATAAAATACCATCATGTAGGAAATCTTTTTATCTTTCTAATGAATATTTAAAATCTAATTTATCTTATGTATAACCCCATATTAAAAATGATTTACTTATTAAACTTTGATTTTAACTATTTTAACCCTTCTTTAAATAAATTAATAATAAATGTCCTAATCTAATCCAAGTGGGCCTAAATGGTCATATTTTATTCCTAAGTTTGTTTTTGGTCGAATTACACTTGTCCAATAGAATTAGGACATGTGTTAGGGTAATATTAATATCATATTTACCCATAGTTACCCTATTTACTATTAACCGCGGTAAAAATAGTAAAATGTTACTATTCACCAAAAATTATTTTAATCCCATTGAACCACATTTTACTTACTGACATCAACCGTGTCTCTCGGATTTTTGAAATTCAATTCACAGAGGCGGTAAAATTATGTTTTATGAAAAATTCAGTTTTTTTTAACTACCACTTAGTAGTTTCACTATTCATCAAAAATTGATGTTTTTCAGAACAATGCCAAAATTTCATCCCAAGCTATATTTCATATTCCGAATTCAAAAATGAAGTCTATTTTACCAAATTCATAACATAAAAGTTGCATTAATTAATTTTTTAATTAAATCCCGCTGTTAAAACAAATATCGTGTTTTTAAGAAACAATATCTATCAAAAGATTGACACTTGTTTATGTCTAGTTTAAATGTGAAATTACATCCAATGACCAACATTGTATTAAATTGTAAAAATATATTCTAAATATACTTTAAAACCACTCTAATTAATGATTTATAACTATTAATTATTTCGATTAAAAAAGTTGTTTTTAATTATAATTTAGTAATTTTCACTATTCATCAGAATATGAAAGTTATCCGAAAAGTACCAAAATTTCACCTTAGGCTAAATTCGATACTCCGAATCCAAAAATGAAGTACATTTTGAGAGCTAAAATTTCTAAAATTTAAAAAGTGGTTATTACTATTCATAACGGCTAGTTTTAATAATATTTTAATAGCATATCATTGTTTTGTGCAACTCAGTATTACGTACCACACACGCTATCGAGGAAGGTTGCGATTGCGTGTAATGCAAGGCAAGTCAAGGATGCGTGTTGTGCAAGCTCCTTTTGGTGTAGCGTAAAACACAAGACATTAGTGAAATAAAAAAGAATATTTTTCATAAAATCTCGGGCTCTTACATTCTACCCCCCGTAAAATGAATTTCGCCCTCGAAATTCGTCGGGGTTATAAATGGTTTACTATTAGAAAGTTTCTTTAATAGAAACCCACATCGTAAAAAGGAATACCAAAAATTGGCTTTAAAAACTAAAGTATGAAATGTAACGATTACCCAAATAAACTAATCACTGGGTTTCCACATAGGTGAAAATATGGATATGGAAGAGAAATCTAACCATCATGTTCTGATGGAGAGTGGTAGAGAACATGTCAATGGAAAAGCCAGTAATCACAAATCCATAACTTTGTGACGATCTAAGGTACCATCTGATTCATCAGGTATAAGAGAACTAGGACAACATTTTTGGTTTTCAAGATCATTTCCCTAAAGTTAAAGAATTTGAATTAGAATAAATACTTACTTTATTTTGGTACAATCTCACTGTTGTTCATTCCTTTAACAATTTCCACTTCATCTATTAAATAAATGAAGTTGAATTTGTTATTCGTGAAGTGTTAGCAGATCATGTGATAGAATGACGGGTCATTCCATCTGTCTCAAAAGGTTAGCAAAATTTATATACATAAGTCAATCTATAGTGGGATTAATCATATATGGTTCCTAAAATGGGCTTACACTTCATATATCATACTGCTTAATATAATAACACTAGTTTCTACTAAACTGGGACTTCCTGTAGGTCAGTGGTAGGAAATAAAGGCCAGTCGCACTTCGGTTGTGGGTTCGATTCCTACAGCCTTGTCCGAAGCGATGGGCTGTCGCCCGTCCTGCAGGTTGTCCTTTTTCTAAAACTACGTTACTATAACATCCCATCAATAATATCGAAAATCTTCTATCCTTAAACAATACTAACTTATGTCCAACATAATCCAGTCTAATCTTTAGGCTTATACATAATACTGCAGTCCACTCTCATAATATAGTGAAAACGATTACCAGAGATTTAATACTGTCGTTGATCCCCACATATCATAAGATATGTCTTGTTGGTCACATTCCAAACATTCAAAGTCCTTAATCGTGTATTCTCTTGAATACCTTAGTGAAAACATGAGTGCAGTTAAAAGTTAACACTTTCCACATACCAAAATCCTCAAAATTCTATATACTCAAACCATGATATCACTTAGTCCTTATATCAATCATGAGCTCATGAATACTATTAAACATTTCATTTTCTCGTCTTCATTATGCGCATATCATCTTATTTCCAAAAAATATCTCAATCACTTTGAATACCACATCAATAAATATTGCAATACTCAATGATACAACATTATTTTGGAATCCCATTACATAAACACTTAATCATTCCACCACATCGTTGTCATATTCAACATTGCCAATAGTGATCGCATGTGATTTCCCTTTGTCCTTTGCCTTCAGTGGTTGCTCATGTTGATCATCACTATCCCTTGGATTAGGGCAATTATTAGCATAATGCCCCATTTCCTTGCACTTGAAGCATTGAAGTGTTGGCGGTGCGTTCTCTGCAGTGTTTGCTTTATTCACATCATTAGAAACCCTTTTTCCATTACTTCAACACTCAGCTGCTCGATGACCTTCTTTTCCACACTTAAAACATTTTCTAGTCCCTTTAAGACAATCTCCACCATGCTTCTTTCCACACTTTGTGCATAAGGAAACATTCATCTTCTTTTCACCATTATTCTGAGATTTCTCCTTGAAATCCATCTTTCGTTTCTTGTCAAAACCATGAGATGGATATGTAACACCAACTTCCATTTCTACCTTGATAGCACAACACACAATTTCCTCATAGCTACTGAAGTCTCTTATAGCTAATTCCCTTCGAAGACTTGGTTTTAAGCCACTGAAAAATCGATCAACTTTACTTTCAGGTTGGATGATAATTCCAGAAGCATACCTTGCAAGTCTTGTAAAATTTTCTTCATAGGTACCAACAGATTCAACGTCCCTTTGCTTCAGTTCAATAAACTCTTTCTCCATCTTTGTTCGAAGAATACGAGGGAAGTACTTACTGAAAAACAAGTTCTTGAACTCGTCCCATTCCATGGACTCAATTTCATCTCTTGGCCTCGTATTCTTGATAAGATTCCACCATTGATTAGCTTCACCTTCCAAACTATATACTGCTAAGATGACTTTATCATGTTCAGAACATTGAAGAACTGAAAATATCTTTTCAGTAGTACTGATCCATTGTTCAACCACAAGTGGATCAGAAGACCCACTGAAAGAAGGTGGACGTTTCCTCATGAAGGACTCAATAGAATATTGTTCCCTTCTCTGCTCATTTGGAATTCCAGAATGATTCATAGCTTGTGTAAGTATAGCAATAAGATTTTTCACTCCATCTCCCAAAACATTTGTTTGTTCAGGAGGGCAATCATTGCATTGTCCATTGCATTGATCAACACGGTTCCTTCGGGTTCCAGCCATCGTCTAAAATCCAAAAAGAATAGTGTGAGAGGCAAAAATCATGCTAGGGGAAACAACATAATAAAGGGGGAGTACCTTCAGTATCCAAAATCTTAGGTTTAATTCTATGATCGTTAGCGTAATTCTATTACTATAACCTATACGTATACTTATCCCTAGGGACATCCATAGACATACCTTAGAAATATCTCTAGGGATATCACTAACGTTTTCGCATCCTAGTTTCCAAAGGTTGACTAAACCATTCCTCAGATACCAACTGTAGAGACCCGAAGCTTATCGTACATGGACATTACATTACTTTTGCGGAATACTTAGTACATAACAAAAACACACACACAAGGATTGTAATAGTTTAGTGTCTTTGGAAACTCGGAACGTAATCTTCTAATCGTGGTGAAAGATCTTCAATATCTCCCATAAAGATCTTCCCTTTTTTTACCTAAAAACCTTTCTTTATATCCTGGGGAAAAGAAAACATAAAAGGGTGAGCTCAAATGCTCAGTAAGGGTAAACAAAAGAAATATCAATCACATCATATACATAAGAACATAGCCTTTGGAAATCTTAACCTGCAAAAGAGCTCATAATATCATAACATGGGATAAATCATAGAAGTGAAAATGAGATCCCCATAATCATAAAATAATACTTGAAACTTTGTGGCATGCACACATAATCATGGAAAATCATTTCTTGTTAGTCATGACTCATTGCCAAGACTATCTTAGTGGACAAAGTCCCTTTCTGAACCGAGTTCACTCCTCGTTTCAGTCCTGTATCACTGAACCGAAATAACCTTCCGTTCCAGCCATGTCTATCTCATGAGATATAAAATCTTTACCCAATGCATTGGAGGGAGATATAGGTCCCACCCATCTTATAATGAATCCTTGATTAGGTGTGCCACATAATCATAAATCATACATCATCGCATAACCCATGTAATAAAAATGGGATTCTTAAACAACATGACATCATAAAACAATTCATATAAGATAAAGGTATTCATAAAAATGTTTCCATCAAAACATAATCAAATCCATGTAATAATAGGGATAAAAACAGAACCCTTTTATTATCATATATGGAAAATAATTTTGATAAAATACTTGAACTTCATTCTTGAGGAAAATATCCTTTCTACTTCAAAAACATTTTTCCTTTCATAACATGTCATAAAACTTTAAAATAAAATAAGTTGATTAAAAATAAACTTGAAAACTTTTAAAGGAAGCTTCTTGGAAATAATGTTTTAAAAATCCATTCATGCCGTATAAGTTAAAAAAACATTCTTCGTACTTTTGTCGGAAAAGTCAAAAAGTACCTCTTACGAAAAACGACAAAAGATTCCTTTCATACATATTACTAAAAACTCACCTAAGGGTAAAAATGGATTTAAACAATTTTAGGTGGATGGAAATAATATTACATATTTATGAAACATGGATGTGGATGATAAAATACACCCCAGTAAATACTTACGAATAAACAATCTCGGATAAAAATGAGATTGTGATATTTCCCTTACCTTAGGTCCGATTTGCTTTGTTCGTGTCCGAAGCTCCTGTATAATGGATTAAATAATGTTATTGACTTATTCCATAATCATAAATATTGATATGAGATCATATATGGTCATATTATTAGCTTCTTGTTAGTAATATTTCATTGTTACTTGTTACTTGGGTCTTTATAACGTTTTGTTCTTATGCGTGTTTTGTCGAATAAATTCTTATTCTTATCTTTAGGTTATAGATAATTCATTTCCAAAATGGTATTAGTGTAGTATATACCATATTCATTCATTCAATTCATTTATATAATCATTATTAAATGAAGATCATGTAGAACGAGTCGCATCACATCGTGGAGACGGTATTCCGTACGTACGCACGAGTGATGATATCGTTCCTATGATTGTGGAATTGTATTGGAGTATATATATATTATTTCAGTATCAATATTACTTCATAATAATCATATATAGTTACTCATTACACCATTATACCCATCCTTGTAAGGTGATGGTGGAAAATAGATTACACCACGACGTGGAGACGGTATTCCGTACGTACGTACGCGCGGTGATTTCATTTTTCCGTAGAATGGATAGAAGTTGAATTAGGGTTGTTTCATATTTATAATAACATATCAGTATGTAAGTAATAATGATGTTATTACTTTATCATGAAACAACTAAAGAAGAAGAAGTTTAAGAAGAAAGAAATTGAAAAGATCGCTAATGGATATTACCTCTTCTTTGGAACGCCTCTTTGAATTCTCCACTTAAGAAACTATGATTGGTCTTTCGAGAAGACCAGGACCTCTAGGATTATTCTAGGGAAGTGGAGAGGAGAAAATGTCAGGGGTTGGCCGAGCTTGAGTGCTCAAATTGGTGTGAGGAGGAGGGGGAGGAGGTGCCCTTTTATAAGGGAGGAGAGGGGCACCTTAGGAATATCTCAAAATATTATTTTATATTAAAGTCAAAATCGGTTTATAATGGTTCCAAAGGGTCTTATTTAGAAGCTAAAGTGGGGATGGGTCGAAATCCCATCAACCAATAGTATTTAGACAAGTTTAGGGTATTATTTTAACCTTATCAATTAGATTTAACTCTAAGTTAATTAATTTAACTTTTACCGTGTCTTTTTGTTTTCTTTCACTATATGGTTAATACACTTACTATAACATGCCAAAAGAACCCCAAATTGTTTATTATTAATATATATATCCGTATCTAAGTCATTTGGCCTAACCTTAGATTTTTAGGAATAAAATAACAATTAATAATATAATATTTGATTTAAAAACTATTTTGTGTCAATTTTGACACTATTTGATATATGATTTTTGTGAAAGTCATAACAGAATTATTTGTTAGACCCAAGTTGATTAAATCAACACTAATATGTCATAGTAACCTATAAAATTAGTGGAATTCATAAAAAGTCTCAAATTATATTTAGTTTGGTGTTTATAACATCAATTATGTCAATATTTCATTAATAAGATAATTACTGCATCATCATTGTGTCATAAATAAATTGACTTATTTGATGCCTAAAAATTACAAATAAAATACCATCATGTAGGAAATCTTTTTAGATTTCTAATGAATATTTACAATAGAATTTATCTTATGTATAACCCCATATTAAAAATGATTTACTTATTAAACTTTGATTTTAACTATTTTAACCCTTCTTTAAATAAATTAATAATAAATGTCCTAATCTAATCCAAGTGGGCCTAAATGGTCATATTTTATTCCTAAGTTTGTTTTTGGTCGAATTAAACTTGTCCAATATAATTAGGACATGTGTTAGGGTAATATTAATATCTTATTTACCCTTAGTTACCCTATTTACTATTAACCGCGGTAAAAATAGTAAAATGTTACTATTCACCAAAAATTATTTTCATCTCATTGAACCACATTTTACTTACTGACATCAACCGTGTCTCTCGGATTTTTGAAATTCCATTCACAGAAGCGGTAAAATTAAGTTTTATGAAGAATTCAGTTTTTTTTAACTACCACTTAGTAGTTTCACTATTCATAAAAAATTGATGTTTTTCAGAACAATGCCAAAATTTCATCCCAAGCTATATTTCATATTCCGAATTCAAAAATGAAGTATATTTTACCAAATTCATAACATAAAAGTTGAATTAATTAATTTTGTAATTAAATCCCGCTGTTAAAACAAATAGCGTGTTTTTAAGAAACAATATCTATCAAAAGATTGACACTTGTTTATGTCTAGTTTAAATGTGAAATTACATCCAATGACCAACATTGTATTAAATTGTAAAAATATATTCTAAATATACTTTAAAACCACTAAAATTAATGATTTATCACTATTAATTATTTCGATTAAAAAAGTTGTTTTTAATTATAATTTAGTAATTTTCACTATTCATCAGAATATGAAAGTTATCCGAAAAGTACCAAAATTTCACCTTAGGCTAAATTCGATACTCCAAATCCAAAAATGATGTCCATTTTGAGAGCTAAAATTTCTAAAATTTAAAAAGTGGTTATTACTATTCATAACGGCTAGTTTTAATAATATTTTAATAGCATATCATTGTTTTTTGAAACTCAGTATTACGTACCACACACGCTATCGAGGAAGGTTGCGATTGCGTGTAATGCAAGGCAAGTCAAGGATGCGTGTTGTGCAAGCTCCTTTTGGTGTAGCGTACAACACAAGACATTAGTGAAATAAAAAAGAATATTTTTCATAAAATCTCGGGCTGTTACAAATAGAGAGAGGTTATAATCTTTTTCATGTAGACCAAGAGATGAGTTGAAAAGAAGTTTAATTTGTTGACAGAGAGTGTAACACCCCAATATTTTCAAAGAACAACAACATGATTGATATTTTATAGGACACACAACTCTAAGCATAAATGAACTACAAAAATATTTATATTTAAATATGACTGGTATTACCTAGCCATTGAATACGATGGAATGAATTGGAATAAAAAATAGGTTATATATATATAATGTTCTTACTCTATAAAAATTTATTAATTATTTATTTGTAAAAAATCATACATTTTTTAGTAAATATATACTAGGATTAAAAAAAATTGATTTCCTTCTAAAAAATTGAATACCTTTGTTTGAGAGAAGGTTTTTTTAATTAGTGACATATTCTTAAAATTTATTTTATAAAAGTAAATTAATTTTCTGGATAACCGTGTAAATGTTTTCTTATATTTTTTTGAAATATATGAAATGATTGTTTTCTAAGGTATAATAACAAATGCTTATTTTTATTGAAAATTGTATTTTATTTCAAGAATTTACAAAGATCCATTTTGTTTTTTAAAATTTTAAAATTAAAAATATTTCCTTTATTTTATTTATCATCCGATTATGTTCCAAAAATTCAATTTTATTGTTGAATTTGTTATAAAACTATTTTTATACTAAAAATTGCATCTTCTAAATAAATATTTTTCATTGGGTGTTTTGTTTTTACATTAAATTAATTTCTACTACTTATAGAAATTTCATATTAAAAAAATTCTATATATAGAATCTGTTCATAAAATTTTGGAATTAGTTATATTTTATTTTGGGTAAATATTAATAGTAACCAAAATAAATATTTATTATCCTGGAAAATGTAAAATGTGATAATTATGGATAAAGCTAATGTGTTTGGGTCTCAAAGTCAACGCCAATATTTACATTATTTCATTTTATTGTATAAATTCAACTCTAGTGATAAAAAATTTAAATATATTTAATTTTGGAGAGATTTCCCTTGAAAATGAAATTTATATTAGTTTTGGTAAACACATTTCCAAAATTTATTTTTATAGATTTTGATATCATTAGTATTTTTTCAAAAGAGAATGAAGAGATTATGTTTTATTATGAATATTTATTCTAATTTTGAATTAATTTTATTTACCATGGAAAAATAATTTTATATTTTATTTAATTAATAATTTCCCTAAACTGTAACACAATTTAGAAAAAAAAATTATTGAATTAAAAGAGAAATAATTTTTTTTGATTTTAAAAGTATTAAAAGAAATATAATTTGGATGAATCTTTGAGATCAATGAAATTATTACGAATAATTGAACTATTATTCATATGTTAAGTGATCATATTATAATTTAATCACTATTATTATATTTTTATAGTAAAATCAAATTAATTATTCAAATTTAGACATTAATGAAATTTTATAATAAATAATATCTATTTAACTAATTTAATATTAAAAAAATATCATCTTTATCCAACATAATAGAAAATTCTTGGAAATATATACCATGATCCATTTATTGATCACATGTTCATTTATGGCATCCTTATTAATCTTTTAATATTAATTTTTTTACCACAGTTAAAATAAAAATTGGTTAATTAAGGGTTTATTCAAGAAAATGAGGTTTAGAATAACCCAAAAACCCGTTTAAATTTTAGTGGATTATCATATTTTGACTCTAGAATCTTTGTATTAATATATATGTTTATTTTGATATTTTTGCATGAAATTTACTTCATCATATTTTAATATTTAATGAAATTCAATGTGTCTCATCTCCTTCCCCTATAAAATGACACATATTTTATCTTCATTACACCATATTTTGAAACTTGGATCAAATAACCCCATTTATATTATCATATAAAATAATATATTTTTGAATTATAGGTGTTGGTTTTCTAAAAATAATATTTAATGGTTCGTTCTAAATGTGTATTGATGAAGAAGAGTTTGTTTGAACACATATTCATAAAGATGAGACTTGAGGATCTCAAGAAAGGATTTAAGTAGGATATGTCAAGAAGGGTAAAAATTGTGATGAACATTATGGGTAATGGTGAATAATGTATCTATATAATATATTTATGTTTCTTTTCTCTAAATATAATATTTCTTAATGGTTCTGGTGGAGATCATAATGTTATATATGGAATATTCATCTAAAATGTATTAATATTTATGAATGAAAATCATGGGATGCTATAGTTTTTTTCAAAGTTGATATTTTTCAGTCATTTGATATTTTTATTAGATAAAATTACATAAGAACCTATGGATAATCCATTGTATATTATAATATCCTAATGATTTGGTAACATAGAGATTATGTGGGTTTTATAATAACATATCTTTATCTTGATACTAAATCTGGACTAGGTTTTGGAACAAATATATCATGGGGTAATAAACCCCGAAAGAGTAATATGGGAATATCGTATCCATCGATCTATTGCATGATGAGTGTCCCCTTACTATGGACTTCGTTTGAAAATTTAAGGGATATGATTAAGATAACTCACATTCTCTTTAAAAACATTTATCATTGATTTTAAAAGAAAATATAAATTAATTTCATAGGTTATACCTGAGAAATTATAGATAGAAAATACAGTGTCTTGATTTTAAAAACTGTAAATTATTTTCCCTAATTTGTTTTTGTTTCCCACAATTAATTTTTTATCAAACTATTCATTTTTTTAAATTCTATGCCTAGAACCCAGAGTAATTTTCTAAATGAAGAATGAGATAGAAAATTAAATGATTGTCCTTATGTGTAACCATTTGAAATTGGGTTTTTAATCTAAAATATTGTGATTATTCTCAATCATCTATCTCATAAAATGATTAACATTCACATATTTTATGAGTTTCCTAAAACTTCCAATAACAGAAAAATTGTGTTCCATGAAGGCCATGGAGGAATAATGATCTAGTTTCCAACATGTGTAAAATGCAAGAGGAATCACTCACTCTAATTACTCAAAGAAAAGAAAATATGATTTCAATATAAAAATTAATCAAATAGAAAAATTAATTTATTAGAAAAAAATGAAGAATTTAATGGAGGTAAATGAAGTTCATTGTAAGATATTATTAATAGTTCAATTTATTATGTGTCAAAAATATGGAAATTATCTAATCCAATATAGAAAAACAAGGGATAAATCCTATAACAATGAAATAAATTATATTCCCATAATTTAAGTGGATATATTGATGTGTTTATTTATTTTTATTTGAGAATTATTTTTTATATGTGTTATATCAATGATACTAGATAAAGGACTAATAAATTATCTATGGATTATTCCAATGTATTTTTTTATTAAGGGATTCAAAAACATATTTTTATTGTTATCAATAACCAAGAAATGTTATTTAGTGTTATGATGATGATTTATAAATGTGATGGATAGATTATTTATATTGGTAAAGTAAATGAAATTGTATTAGTTACACTGCAGTTTGTTGTTGATTAGATAAAAAAGCGATTTTGTTCATCTTTAATGATTTTTATTACATTTTTATACTATAATTTTATTTTATGAATAGAATTCATGGAGGAATATATTTTTTCATGCGAGGTTATATTAAGAATATCATCATTGGTATATTATTTTAATGGCATTGACACGCCTTATATGATTTTATGTGACAGTATTTTAAGGTGATTTTAATCTTATTTCAACAAAAAATGATATCTAATGTCTAAAATATTGTTTGGTAGATAATATCAAATAAATCACCATTTTTATAAGACAATATAACAAAACAATATGTTATAATATATTAATTTTAATTAAAAATAATCATTTTGATATCTTTTGGAAAATGGAATCCCAAGTATAAAGGAACATAAATATAATATGCCATTTTAACATAGCCGTTATATTTATTGTTATGAATATGAATAATTATATTATTAAAATAATATGGTTTAAAATTTTATAAAATAAATTAAATGATTATATATTTATTTTAATTTATATAATAACCATTTGAAATAAAAAGAAATGATTCATAAATAATGAATTTGTCTAAAATATGGTTTAGTCATTATTTTCTCATACAAGATAAAAATATATTTTAGCAGGGCCAGAAAAATTCTTATAAAAAACAAGCCATATTTATTAAATAAAAAATTCAATATTTTCTATGAGTTATTTATTGATAATTTTATGAAAAGAATAAGTATTTTTATAAATAGTGAAAATTTTTTGTTTTTGTTGAAAAAATTCCATTTTTAATTTTACTAAAAATATATATTATTATATACATTGGTTCTAAATTAAAATTTGTTCAATAATTTTAATAATTATACAATTTATATTATTGTAATCTATTTTTTATTTTATTGTGATTTAAAATCTTTTCAATATTTTGAAAATTATGCATTTGTGAAATTGTTTTCTGGACACCACTCCATGTTTGAAAATTAATTAAATTATTCCAATTATTTAGAATAATTTTTTTAAATATGGAATAATTATTATGAATATATCTAATTTATAATATATTATATTATCAACAAATTTTCTGTTCACAATGAATCGTAAAACATATTCCTACGTGCCCTGTAAGGGTTCCATATCACCCATTGAATGGTGTATTATCAAAATCAATAAAAAAATGAAGGCCTTTGGTCCATTAAAGTAGTAAAAATTATTTATCAGGGTTATTGTAATAAGTGGTTAATCAAGTGGATAATTAAAAAATATAAAGAATAAATATGTCCCAAAAAATATTTATTTCATATTTTGTTGTCAAAATTAGAAGATATATCATATGAGGTTCCATAATGACCATTTTTTATAGGTTTTTTCATGAGAAAATTGTGGGTATCACATTATCATTTAAAAAATCCAAAGTGTATCATCTCCCACTATTATAAAATGCCTCATCCTATTATTTGATATTCACGTTTAAAAAACTATTTTTCACATAAAATACATTGAAATATATTTTTATTATTTAAAAAATAAAATCATACGTGTATTATTTATATTATGGACCCATCCTAAGAATCTATTGTGTTTAAAATTAATGGAGTTCTTCAATGAAAATGTAAAATTAATAACATGTGTATTTGTTTAATTTCTTATTCTATTTATATAAAATATTCATAAAATCTGAAAATATTAAAATCTTGTATGACCTATATAATATGGTATTATCATCTTAATTTAGTAACCTATATCCATTTCCATTTTTATAAAATGGAAAATGAAACTGTCGACCGTATGTATGACATTCTACCACCAACGAAATGATGTAATACTTTTTCCATAAATAGATTTCAATGATTGATATATTGATGTATTTAACATTTTTATATTATATTTTTGAAATAATTAATATTCCATAATATTTATGTGACATATAACTTCTTACTTTGCATTTTGTAGGGGATTCAACAATTTTACTAATTTGTATGGCGCACTATGACCTTATGAAGTGATGGGATTCATTTTTCATTTAGGATTTACATAGAATGTAGTAAAGATAATGTAATATAATATATTTTATATTAATTTCATAACCATACTTAGTTTAATATAATATTATATATAATTTCTTATCTTCTATTTTGTTAATGTCACTCATACATACATGTAGACTACGACCTCCACATTGCGATGTAAGATTTTTTTCATTTTACATTTAAATATATAGTAATAAGGATATATTCTGTTAGTATAAATGATATATATGAAAAAATAATAATTATTCAGGAATGTTGAATTAATATTTTTCCCTCCATTCTATCCATTAAGATAAAATGGAACCAACATTCATACATACGTACAACCAACCATATTCATGAACTGTGAAATCATTTTTCAATCAATAACGTTTATAGACTATTATAAAAAAATATATAATTGTTATACATGATATTTATATCATGGTGATCATTAAGATGATTATTTGACTATGATCAAAGTAAAAGGATCCAAATTTCATAAAATTAACATACCAGAAAAATGAATAGAATATAACTAAAACAGTGATTCTAAAAAATAATTATAAATTAATAGTTGATATAATACTTTAATAATATAATAATTTTCATGTTTTATATGCTTATGGACATATAATATATTTATATTAATCCAATACAAATTTTACTGTAGGTTAAACATGTATGATATAATAATGACATGAGGAAAGGGTTTTATTGTCTTAATTTTACTTTCAAGAGATGTAATAAATATTCACCACATAGTTAAATTTTGTGGTGTATATAATTCCCCCTTAATATGATTAATAATTAATTATTTTATTTTCATGGTATCTAATCTATAATTTTATTTTATATAATTTATGAATCTTCTGATTCAAATTATTCTGAAGTTCTAAGGGATTTTTCAACCATCTTATAATTTATCAGGATTTTTATGATTAATTTTACAATAATTAATCCATATAATCTATCATTCAAGAAAATAATGAATTCTATTCTCTAATATTTACTGAAAAAATCATTTTTTAATATAATTTACCTCACTGCGGTATATTAAATGACTGACAAAATGATTTTTTGATAAGACAACATTAAATCTATTTTTGGTAAAAATTCCCTTTCTTTTCCATGTACATGATTTCTAATTATTTATTGATAAATGTTTTTAAAAATTATAAAAAATGATTTATTATATAAAATTTTATTCATTATTAATTTTTTTTAAAAATATTTTAAGAGGAATATTGTTATATTATTTTAGACAGAACTCTATGAAATTTTTATAAATAATGATAAATAAATACTGATTTTAACAAACTATGAATATGTGAAATTTCAGTCTTCACAACCACTAATTGACTGGATACATACATTACATATTTATAATGTTATTTTCTTATTAAATTTTATCCCTAAAATTTTGGAAATTATTATTTTTTTAAAGTGATTTTGAAAGGGAAAAATATGTTTTAATTAAAAACATTTTTAAAGGAATTTTTATTGAGTTTCTATTCATCATAGATAGGAACCTTCATTTTATAGTATACTCCACTATGATTATGTTGTATTGTTACCATCCTTATTAATTCTCTTGATGTTTTATAATCATTTTGACTGAGGATGTTCTAATTTGAAACTATCTACAATATTACTCTAAATGGTTAATGATTATGTGTATTGATTGGGGAAGGAAATAACAATAAGTATTCTAGTTGATAAAGATATTATTATATTGATTATGTTTAACCCTTTTTTATAAATAATTAATCAAAATTATTATGTGATGCTTGGGGCCTACAATATCCCCTCGATGCATTAGTATTTCACATGAGACAAACTGGAATGGGTATTTGGCCAAGCATATACAAATTTATGTATGAAATTTTGGAATGAGGACTTAATTATATGGTTATAATGTCTGAAATTATTTATTAACTCATTATGGTATTATTTATTTATGAATAAGTGATTTTTCAAGTAGTAATAATATCCATGTATAAGTTTCAAGTACATGTGAATTTTTATATGGAATTATTTGATCAATATTTATTCCTCCAATATTATTCAACATGGTAATGTTATTAACTAAATGAAAGGTGTTTTAGTAATTCACAATAACATATTGATTAGGACATATTAATTAATGATATATTCTGATATATGCATAACCTTTGAGATCATTTAATCTTACTATTTTTGAATGTTTCTTTCCACTGGATTCCATGATGTATATTATGATTAATATAAAATGTTATTAATAAGTAAAGAAATATTCAATTTATCAAAAACAATGTTATATTTTATGTTATCAATTGTAATGTGAGATTAATATATGTATCTAGTTTATCAAGACTAATAAACTAATTTTTAGTTATGTTTGTGATGGCATATATATATATATATCCATCATAATAATTTGACCCCCAAATTTGGACTACTCATGTATAGTGATATAGAGTTAGTATTTGTGGATTTTGAGTAGAAACCATGGGAATATGATTCAAGAAAACATATATATGGGAAACATAACCCTATTATTGACATTGAGGATAAGTATAGAATAAAATACCATTTTTTTGGAAAGTTAGATATTTTGTGGTTTTTTCTAGAAATAAGTCCCTATCTGGATACGTCATGTGGACATGTTTCTGGAAAATATGTACCATGGTGTAATTACTCTATAAAATTAGTATAAATCATGAGTCTATCATTACCAGGTACATGACAATTTTACTTAATAAATACCCAATTTGAAAATAATAGTGGTTATTGTTTGGTTAATTCATATTTTATTTACAAACCACTTTGAAGGATTTATGAATATTTAAATGATTTGAAAACATTTTCTATAAAAAAATGTTTAGGATTATTATATTATCTAGGAATAAATTTTTGTAATTTATTTTATGAATTTCACTGGTGTTGGGATTATACATTGTGTATCATAATTTTATGGTCTAATATAGTGGACAATGTTTTTTAGAAATGGTTCTAAGTGAATGGAATATGAATTGTGTCAATATGCATAACAGATATAGGGATTTCCCCATAGATAAGATAAAAAATATGGTATATGAATTAAATCTATAAACGTCAAATTATAAAAAAATGTGAAACTAACTCATGTTATGAGAGATAACATTCCTTATATAGAGTACCCTACTGATCTATCATGTGGTTTAGAATGATAGAAAAAAACATTTTTCAGTATCCTCCATTATTCAATGGGTCTAAAAATCCATTTATGGATGATTAAGTGATATGGAACTTTTTTAATATATTTACCCCTTTGGGAATTAATGAATGAAATAAGGTTTCCAAATGATTTGATCACATCTCCGTGGATGTTGGGGGTCATTAGTTGGAAATATTTATGATAAGAATAAATATGGGGCATAGAGTGGAAGGATAGTAAGGTACCTTTATGGGAAAATATCCCCACATGAGAAGTGAGAAGATATAGAGAGAAAATTACCCAGTCTAAGAAAACAATATGATGTAAATATTTTTATTTATGAACCCAACATTACAAGGTGATAAAGATATTATAAATACTATATACATAATCAAAACTGAACGATTGACCTTTTACTGGATAGACTAAAACCAATTATTCAAAGGTAACTGCTCCCATAAAAATTCTAATCATATTAGGAAAATGTATCACGTGGTTTAAAAATGTTGTTATAATTCATGATGTCATATGTATTTGATAGGATGTGATTGGGGAAGAGTATTATATAGAAAAAGGTGGACAAAGAAAATAAAGGAAGAATGATTTCCCAATGTGTTAATTATAGAAATAAGAACCCGGTACTTTCATGAAGGGAATGTGATTTTGAAATAAGTGTTTTCATAAATTATATCATGAACATTATTGAAATGGAATGTGAGAAGATTATAATGTCAAATTAATCAACAGTAATGTTATGGGAAACTAAAAAAATCCAAACAACAAGGGAATATACCACAAATTAATTTAAGGGATCAAGATAAAGATTATACTATTAATAAAGTCGAAATTTTATGATTATTATTCTTTTGAATTTTGATTCATGAATTATATTGTTGAATTATTTAATCAATGATATTTTATCAATGTAAAAGGATTTAATGGATGTAGTGTCTTCATTAAATATTTGAATGCATCAGTTTAATTGTTCTAGTGTCGATGAAAGTGATTTAGTGTAGAGTTTATAATTGAGTAAAACACATAATTGAGTGAAGAAAATACTTGACATATTCCCAATATTTAGGTCAAAATAATTACGATATGATTATGGGATTATATTGGTAAACATAAAATTCATTACTAATTTAATGGTTTATATTGTTTGTGTAGGATGTTATTTCATTTTTGTACTTATGGATGGTATTTTATAGCATAATATTTCTTTTGGAAAAATTCTTGATTAAATTAATGTTTTATGGTTATCAAGGTATTTACATATTTTGTTGTGACATTAAGTGTTACTTTTTTAGGGAATCAAATGTTATAGAATTTTTTAAAAATTTAGTGACCTTTCCTATAATCATTTGATCATTGAATTTTCTCAAAAATATTTTTAGAATGTTAAAATGTAAAATATATATGAACTGGATTAAATTGATGTTTTGTATTATAGGTGATGATTTATATATTATTTTATTATTGGATAACATTTTGAAACCATTTTGGTTTTGGAATGTACCTTGAGAAAGGAAGAATAATTAATCATTTTTAATGGATGTAATGATATGAAGAATGTAAATTATAGAACTTCAACAATACAATAATAATTTATTATTAGAGTAAGAGATTAATTATTTATTGATAAATTAATATACAATGTATATAATTGGTAACAGTAAATAAAAAGACATCAAGTATGTATATTTTCATATGTTCCAAGTCCATATGGTAAGGGAATCCCTTAAGTACATGAATGGGACATTTGAAAAAAAATGTCCTCCATGTAACATGATTTACAATGGTTCAAATATTCATTTAATACAAATAACAATTATAGCTTTGGGGTGTTATATTTTCTATATCATTCACATTCATGAGATAAATGATATCCATCACTCTCCAAAAATATTTACACATTTCGTCCCTGTCTACTTATTAACATCCAAATATTGTTCCCATATATGAAAACTCTGTCATGTTTTATTCAATATGAGTTTCATAATTACTTCTATATCGTATAATTTGGATGGATTACTAACATATACATTCCTGTGGGTTTGAAAAAAATTAATTTTCAATTATCAACACCATGATTACCGAGAAAAATACAATATTGTGGGGACACAATCTATTTAATGGGGTAGAATTTAAAAACCATTGATTCTGAAATAAGAAATTAATTTTCTACAGAATATCTAAAATGAAATTCTAATAATTGAAGATAATAAAACATATTGAGATTTTACGATACATTTCTTTTTAATTAAATTCAATCTCTCTGAAAGTATGAAGAATAAATAACCTCGAGTTTTAGTGAACTGTAATATGATATAATATTATAATCTAACTCTTAAATTAGGGGTTATGAATAAGACTAAATAGATTAATATAATTATATGTATTTAACATGAATAAAATAAATTAAATGGTAATATATTCATTAATAATAAAATAATATCCATTTTTACTAAAAATAAATGTTTTCTGAAAAAGTGTATTTTTCAGAATGCTTTTTAAGTTGTTATCTACACACTTAATTTTAAATTAAATTATAAATCATTAAGAAAAAGATATTTTAAATTTTTTAACTCTTATTTAAAATCTAAATTGCTAAATTATATTTGGTTTAATCTTTTATAATTTGTAAAAATTATTAATTTTATTGATTAATAGATAAAAATAATGATTTTTATTGAAAATTGAATTATTTTTAAAATTATTCAAAATGTTAAGATATATTTAAAATTTGGATTCAAATGAAAATAAATCAATTATATAAAAATTTATTGAATTTTTGTCATTTTACTCATTTTCCTTACAAATTTGGATATAAAAACATTTTAATCTTTTGAATAATTTACATTGGAATAATCATTTTCATTGCATTTGTAGGTTTAATTTTTGGGCTTTGCATCCAGCAGTTGTGGATTTCAAATCGTCTCCTTTGTATTCTATAGATTCATTCATGTTTTATCTTGGGTTTAATTACTATTTGCTTTTGCATATTTTGTTCTTTTTTGGATGTTTTTTGGATCTGTTGGTATGATTTATTTGTTGATGTTGATTATTCACTTCGGATGTTGGTCGTCTGTGTATGTCTTCATTGTAGAGCTTCTTGATTTCCTCGCACGTCTCAGTGGAGAATTTCTTCCATGGGGGGTGGGTTGCGGTGGTCATCTCAGACATCCATAGCATACTATTGGTTTTGGGATGATGTGAATGGTGTGTTAGGGTGAGAAGCTAGGGTTTCACTGGCTTTAATTCTGATGGATATGAAAATGGTGGTGCAGATACCTATTCAACGCATTTGGTGTTTTGTGTTTGAATATGACAGTGGCATAGGTCCAGTATTTCTTTGGCGTCGATGATTCTAGGTGATCCTCTATAACAACCCTATATTTTATGATAAGTATTCTTTTTAATTTACTTGATTTCATGTGTTTTATGCTACAACAATATTATCTTGTGCTCTACGCCACACAGTATTAGCATGATGTATACACAACACTATTCTTAGATTGTGATACACACAATTTCAAATTTGTTTTATAATAGTCATTCTACGCAAAATTGAGTGTATATATATATATATATATATTCAATATATAAATGAAATATGGTTGGATTCTTTTATACAAAAAAACGAAGAATTCTTTCACAACACACAACCCTGACTTTGCTTGCATTACATGCAATCGTAACTTTCCTCGATAGCGTGTGTTATACGCAATATCATGTTACACTAAATAATGATATATGGTTATAATATTATTATGAAGTAGCCTTTATGTATATTATTAACTAATTTATTAATGTTATTACATTATTATTTCTTCTTACACATTTTCTAGAACATGGTATGAGAACAAAATAAATTTTTCGGGTAAAATAAGTATTTTTCAAAAAATGCAGTTTTGCCACCTTTTGATGGCGCACCAACATTAAATCTAGTTTTTGACATGTTTATAAGTTCAATTTTACAAAATAAAATTATTATTTCGAATCAGGATATAAAATTTTACCTTTCATAAATTTTTGATATTTTTCTGATAACTTTCATATTTTAATGAATAGTAAAAACACTCTATATTTTAATTAAAAACAAATTTTTTCATCGTAATAATTTATACGGTTAAATTATAATATTGAATGGTTTTAAAGTATAAATAGAATATATTTTTACAATTTAATATAATTTATGTCATTAGCATTGATTTTACATTGAATTTTTAGGTTAAATCAATTTAATCTTTTGCAATGTTTTAAACAAAAACCCGTTTTCATTCGACAACGAGATTAATTTTAATTTCATTTATGAAACTTCTGTGTATTGAATTTGAAAAAATGGATTCCATATTTGGAATGAGTGGGACCAAATTATGTTAATAGGATACTTTTTATTTTTTGGAATTATGAATAGTAACTACGGTAAATTTTATTTACCGTAGTTAAAGTTAAATCGGGTAATTAAGGGTAAATATAATATTATAAAATTACCCTAACACATGCCAAAATTCTATTTGATGGCTAAAAGTACACCCATATCACCTAAGGGTCTGATTAGATTCATTTTATTGACATTTGACCCTGAAAATAATTTAATTATTATTAAAACCAAAGAAAGTGACAACATGTCACTCTCTTAAATCTTATAAGTATAATAATTTTAATTTAGTGATAAACATCATAAAACTTCAAACATGAATAGTCTCCAGAAATCCAATAATATTATCTACATCATGATAATTTATTAATAATTTTTAGGGATTAAATTAATTTCATTAATGGTAAAACATTAATGATGCATAAATTATTTATTAAGTGAAAAATCAGTAATATATTTTTTATTGAAATAATAATACCCACTAAAAGACCCAAAAACCTGACCAAAACTAATTGGTAGTGTATATCTGCACCATAATCATCCAATGACCAAATATATAACCGTTTGGAGTCTTACAAAAGTGATTATGACACTTATATTATTTTATTTTAAATGATGCCAACGTTGTCACCTTCATAATTTAATAAATAAAAAAATTTAAATATTGTGATTTTAAGATGATAAATTCTTGTAAAAGTATTATTGTGACATTAAATAGATTTATCTTCATCATAGGATTTTATTTATAATTTTTATGCAACAAATAAGTATATTAAATAATTATTCAAAAATGTTGTAATAATGATTTGACTACGAGATAAACAAAATAAATGGTTTTAAAAATAATAAAATACATATTATATGAACTATTTAATGTTCTCCACAAATTTTCTAGAAACATATTTCCTTTTAGGAATCTATTAACGCTTTTATTTAGAACATATCTTCTGTATATATTTTATTTAAATTCAAATAAATGAATAGTGTCAAAATTGAAACTATTGTTATTTTATAAAAATAACATATTATAAAATTGTTTAAAAATCACAAAAATATATAAAAATTATAAATTTAACTTTATATGGTCTAAAATGTCATAAATTATCCAATTATGGACAATTCACAAAAAATAAGTAATTATTTGTTATAATTTAAAATTTAGAATGTTATTACCACAAATAAAATTAAATTGATTAAATAAGGATAAATCAAGTTGATAATGTTTAAAATAAATTCCTAAAATGTATAAATTTGATTGGTTGATGAGATTAAAACCCTATATAATCTAATATTCGTATATGAGTCATTTTTGGAGGTTTTTATGTGGGGTTAGATTTATTATAAATTAATATGTTTAAGAATTACAAAGGTGCCCCTCTACTCCCTTATAAAAGGGCACCTCCTCCCTCTCTTCCTCACACAACATTGAGCCTTCAAGCTCAGCCAAACCCTACAAAATTATCTTCTCCATTTCCCTAGAAACATCTTAGTGGTCCTGGTCTTCTTCAATGACCAATTTAATGCCCTAAGAGGAGGTCTCAAAGAGGCGCTTCAAAGAAGAGGTAATGTCCATTACTGATTCTTTCAACTCTATTTCCTATTCCACTTCTTATTTTTTAGTTGTTTCATTATGAGGTAATAACATCAGTATCAATAATATACTGATATGTTATTTTAATTATGAAACAACCATATTTCACCCTCTATCCATCCATCGGAAAATGAAATCACCGCGCGTGCGTACATACGGAATACCGTCTCCACGTTGTGGTGTGATCTATTTTCCACCACTACCTTAGATGGATGGGTACAAGGGTGAATTTTATGAATATATATAATTATTGTATAGTAATATTGATTCTGTAATATTATACATACGCTTTAATACAATTCCACGATCTTGGGAATGATATCATCGCTCGTGCGTACGTACGGACTACCGTCTCCACGACGCGATGAGATTCACTCTCCTTGTTAACCATTCATGAATGATTATAATGTATATATAATGAATAATAATGAAATATATGAAATAATAACGATACTGTATTTATGTATATATATACATGTATGTCATTTACTTAATTCCAATCAATTCAAAAGGGAAACAAAAACAGCGTTCATGCGTACGTACGACCTACTGTCTCCATGAACGGTGTATTTCTTTTCATTTATCTATCTATTATATATATGTATATTCTGAATATATATTATATATAAATCATGTTTTATATTCTGGAATTATGTAATAATGATCTAAGTAATCATATGAATAAATACATGTCAAAACACGGACGACAAATGAAACGGTTTTACCCAAATCGCTCTTTGACATGGAATTTACAAAAGAACATGTAATATAAAGTCATTAGTGAACCATATATGACAACATTACAATGAATATGATTCTATAATAAGTCATTAACATTATTTAAATCATTATACAGGAGGTTTAGACACTTACGAAGAAAATCAGACCTAACGTAAGGGATAATTCTGCAAATCTCATTTTTAACCGAGATTTCTTATTCGTAAGTATTTACTGGGGTTACTGCTATCATCCATGTCCATGTTTTAAAAAAAATTATTAATGTATTTCTAATGTCCTTTTTACCCATTTTTGACTTTTACTACATGGTATGTATGGAATCTTTCTTTTATGAGGTACTTTTTGAATTTTCCGTCCAAAGTATGAGAAGAATGTATTTTTTAAATTATACAACATGAAAGGATTTTTATAGTTTTATGAAGCCATATTTTCATGAAGCGTCCTCCAAAATATTTCATGACTATTTTCAACAAAATCCTTTTCTTTTAAAATTTCATTACATTTTGTGAAAAGAAAATGATTTTTAAGAAAAAACGATATTTTCCTCAAGAATTAATTTCATGTGTTTTATCAAAACTATTTTCCATATAAGATGACATTATTTTCATATTTTTATGTTTCAAGTATAATGTCTCTATGATTTACATGGTTTCACTTTCCTTATTATGAAATGGTATCCATTTATTTTATATGGATTATGTAATGATGAGATGATGTCTATGAAACCCATTTTATTCGTTGGGTTATAATGAATGATGTATGTTTATTTTGTGGCACAAGTAAGAATGATTTCATTATTATATGGGTGGGACCTATATCTCCCTACAATACATTGGGTAAAAATTTATATCTCATGAGATGGACATGGCTAAAATGGAAAGTTAAACAGGTTCAGTAATACAGGACAGGAACGAGGAGTGAACTCGATTCAGAAAGGGACTTTGTCCACTAAGATGGTCTTGGCAGCAATGCCTTGGCTAATATGGAAATGATATCATGTGCTTAATGGTTACAACAATTACATGTGTAATTCCCATGCTATTTTATCATTCTTAATGTTTCTTTATGATCTATTCCTTACGTACTTCCATGTTTTATGTCATTGCTCAAACCTTTGATGTTTAAACATTATGTTCATGTTTTTAAGTTCTAATGTATATGGTATGTTTTATTTTATCCATGCATACCCTTACTGAGCATTTGAGCTCACCCATTTTATGTTTTCTTTTCCCCGGGATATAAAGAAAGGTTTTAGGTAAGAAGAAAAGGGGATGATCTTTATAGGAGATGTTGAAGATCTTTCACCAAGATTAGAAGATTACGTTCCGTGTTTCCAAAGACACTAAACTATTACAGTCCTTGAGTTTTTATTTTTGTTATGTATAAAGTATTTCGCAAAAGTAATGTATTTTCCATGTACGTCAAGCTTCAGGTCTCTATAGTTGGTATCAGAGGAAAGATTTAGTTAACCTTTGGAAACTAGGATGCAAAAACGTTAGTGAGATCCCAAGAGATATTTCTAAGGCATGTCTAGGGATGTCCCTAAGGATAAGTATACATATAGGATATAGTCATAGAACTATGGTAACGATCATAGAATTTAACCAAAGATTTTAGATATTGACGGTACTCCCCCTTTACTATGTTGTTTTCCCTAGCATGATTTTTGACTCGCATAGAATATTTTTGTGTTTTTGTCAGTGGAGGGAACCAGAAGGAATTCGGTTATCATTGAATCCCATGGACAAAATGGTGACTATGAGAAACAAAATTTCTTAATTCCTAGAGAGAAAGATATTGTGATTATTCTGAATCAGTAATCGCGATATATGATTAACAAGGTGAAATTTAGTGGTATGCCTAATTCATCAAATAAGAGGAAGGTAGACTTTTATGCATGTTCTCATGTTGAGGAGCATAAAGAAAGGAAGATTGAGATTTCTAAAGAAGGGAATACGAACCTTGAGGAATACCTCAAATGGATTGGAAGATTTTATCTGTATGGAGAAAAGGGTCATAGAGTGACAGAGTGTTATAGAGTTCAATGTCTTATTTGTGGAGAACATGGGCATTACCCAACTCAATGCCCTGACCTAAAAAGTTACTTCTAAATCAAGGAATGACTGATTCCAGGACCATCATTGAAGAGGATGGACTGAAGTGTTTATGTATTGGTATTCAAGAATAATGTTGTTGATTAACTTTTATTGTGTATTATAATAAATTTAGTATTAGTCTATTGTGGTTTTCAAAAATTTTATAGTACCGGTAACCAAGAAAAGTGATTCAAATATTTTGGAAAGCAGATGATATGCGCATAATGAAGGGATAAGGAGAAAATGAAATATTTGACAGTATTCATGAGTTCATGATTGATATAAGGACTAAGTGATATCATGGTTTGAGTATATAGAATTTTGAGGATTTTGGAATGTGGAAACTGTAAATATTTAACTGTATTCATGGTTTCACTAAGGTTTAGTGGGTATTCATTCTTCAAGAGAATACATGATTAAGGTATTCACATGTTTTAATTTTGACCAAAAAGATATATCTTATGATATATGGGGGATAAATGATGCATTCAAGTGATTGTTATGTGAAATTTCATGTAATCATTTTCTTTATACTATGATCTTGAACAGAAGTATTTTAGATAAGCCTAAATATTGGAATGGATTATGTTGGACAAAAGTTAGTATTATTTAAGGATAGGACATTTTTAGATATTATTGATGGGATATTATAGTAATGTATTTTTAGGAAAAAGGAAAACCTGCAGGACGGGCGATAGCCCATCGCGTCGGACAAGGCTGTGGGAATCAAACCCACAACCGAAGTGCGACTGGCCTTTATCGCCTACCACGGGCTTACAAGAAGTTCCTGGTTAGTAGAAACTAGTTTTATTTTATTACGCAGTATGATATATAATTTATAAGTTCATTTTTGGAATCATATATGATTAACCTCATCATAGATGGACTTATGTATTTTTAATAACTTTTGCTAACCACTTTTTTGAAATAGATGGAATGACCCCTCATTCTATCGCATGATCTGTTAACACTTCATGAATAGAAAATTCAACTTCATTTCTTCAAGAGATGAAGTGGAAATTGTTCAAAGCATGAACAAAAGTGAGATTGTACCAAAATCAAGCATGTATTTCTTCTAATTATTAATTTTCAAATTTAGGGAAATGATATTGAAAACCAAAAATGTTGTCCTACTGCTCTTATATACAATGAATCAGATGGTACTTTAGATCGTCACAAATTTATGGCTTTGTGATTGAAGGGTTTTTCATAGCCATGTTCTCTACCACTCTCCATCAGAACTTGATGGTTAGATTTTTCTTCCATATCCATATTTTCACCTATGTTATCCTATATGGAAACCCAGTGATGAGTTACATTGGCTAATGGTTACGATTCATACTCTAGTTTTTAAAATTATTTTTCAGTATTCCTTTTTACGATGTGGGTTTCTATGAATAGTAAACGATTTATAACCCCGATGAATTTCGAGGGCGAAATTAATTTTAAGGGGGGTAGAATTTAACAACCTAATATTTTATGATAAGTATTCTCTTTAATTTAATTGATGTCATGTGTTTTATTCTACAAAAATATTATCTTGTGCTATACGCCACACTGTATTAGCTTGAAGTATACACAACACTATTCTTAGATTGTGTTACACACAATTTCAAGTTTGTTTTATAATAGTCATTCTATGTAACATTGACTGTATATATATATATATATTCAATTTATAAATGAAATATGGTTGGATTCTGTTATACGAAACAACGAAGGATTCTTTCACAACACGCAACCCTGACTTTGATTGCATTACATGCAATCGCGACTTTCCTCGATAGCGTGTGTTATACGCAATATCATGTTTCACAAAACAATGATATATGGTTATAATATTATTATGAACTAGCCTTTATGAATAGTATTAACTAAATTTTTAATGTTATAACATTATTATTTGATCTTACATATTTTATAGAACATGGTATGTGAACAAAATAAATTTTCTGTGTAAAATATGTATTTTTCAAAAAATGCAGTTTTGCGGCCTTTTGATGGCGCACCAACATAAATCTAGTTTTTGACACATTTATAAGTTCAATTATAAAATATAAAATTATTATTTGGAATCAGTATATAAAATTTTACCTTGCATAAATTTTTGATATTTTTCTGATAACATTCATATTTTAATGAATAGTAAAAACACGCTATATTTTAATTAAAAAAAAAATTTCATCGTAATAATTTATATGGTTAAATTCTAATATTGAATGGTTTTAAAGTATAAATAGAATATACTTATACAATTTAATATAATTTATGTCATTAGCATTGATTTTACATTGAATTCGTAGGTTAAATAAATTCAATCTTTTGCAAAATTTTAAACAAAAACCCGTTTTCATTCAACAACGGGATTAATTTTAATTTTATTTCTACAAATTACGTGCGTTGAATTTGAAAAAAAGGAATCCATATTTGGAATCAGTGGGTCCAAATTATTTTAATATGATACTTTTTATTTTTGGGAATTATGAATAGTAACTACCGTAAATTTTATTTACCATAGTTAAAGGTAAATCAGGTAATTAAAGGTTAATATTATATTATGAAAATTACCCTAAAAAATTCCAAAATTCTATTGCATGGATAAAAGTATACCCATATCACTTAAGGGTCGGATTAGATTAATTTTATGGACTTTTGACCATGAAAATAATTTATTTATTATTAAAACCCAAGAAAGATACAACATGTCACTCTTTTAAATCTTATAAGTATAATAATTTTAATTTAGTGATAAACATAATAAAACATCGAACATGAATAATATCCAGAAATCTAATTAAATTATCTACATCATGATAATTTATTTATAATTTTTAGGGATTAAATTATTGTCATTAATGGTGATACATTAATGATGCATAAATTATTTATTAAGTGAAAAATCAGTATTATAGTTTTTATTGAAATAATAATACCCATTAAAAGACCCACAAACCTGACCAAAACTTATAGTAAGTGTATATCTGCACCATAATCATCCAATGACCTAATATATAAACGTTTGTAGTGTTATAAAAGTAATTATGACACTTATATTATTTTATTTTAAATGATGCCAAAGATGTCACCTTCATAATTTAATAAATATAACAATTTAAATATTGTCATTTTAAGATGATAAACTCGAGTAGAAGAAATATTGTGAAATTTAATATATTTATCTTCATCATAGGATTTTATTTTTAATTTTTATGCAACAAAAAAGTATATTAAATAATTATACAAAAAAGTTTTAGTAATTATTTGATTAAGAGATAAACCAAATAAATGGTTGTAAAAATAATAAAATAAATATTATATGAACTATTTAATGTTCACCACCAATTTTATAGATACATATGACCTTTTATGAATCTATTAAATCTTTTAGTTCGAACATATCTTCTGTATATATTTTATTTAAATTCAAATAAATGAACAGTGTCAAAAATGAAACTATTGTTATTTTATAAAAATAACATATTATAAATTTTTTATAAAATCACAAAAATATATACACATTATAAATTTAAATTTATATGGTCTAAAATGTCATAAAGTATCCAAATATGGAAAATTTAAAACAAATAATTATTATTTGTTATAATTTAAAATTTAGAATGTTATTACCACAAATAAAATTAAATTGATTAAATAAGGATAAATCAAGTTGATAATGTTTAAAATAAATTCCTAAAAAGCCTAAATTTTATTTTTTTGATGAGATTAAAACCCTATATAAACTAATATTCAGATATGAGGCATTTTTGGAGGTTTTTATGTGGGGTTAGATTTATTATAAATTAATATTTTTAAGAATTCCAAAGGTGCCCCTCTCCTCTCTTATAAAAGGGCACCTCCCCCCACTCTTCCTCACACAACATTGAGCCTTAAAGCTCGGAAAACCCCTGAAAAATTCTCTTATACATTTCCCCAGAAACATCCTATAGGTCCTGGTCTTCTTCAAAGACCAATTTTAGTGCTCTAAGAGGAGGTCTCAAAGAGTCATTTCAAAGAAGAGGTAATGTCCATTACCGATTCTTTCAACTCAATTTCTTCTTCCACTTATTATTTTTTAGTTATTTCATTATGAGGTAATAAGATCAGTATCAATAATATAATGATATGTTTTTATAATTCTGAAACAACCATATTTCACCATCTATCCATCCAACGGAAAATGAAATCACCGTGCGAGTGTACGTACGGAATACCGTCTCCATGCCGTGGTGTGATCTATTTTCCACCACCACCTTACATGGATTTGTATAAGGGTGAATGTAATGAATATATATGATTATTGTAAAGTGATATTGATTCTATAATATTATACACACACTTTAATACAGTTCCACGATCTTTGGAATGATATCATCACTCGTGCGTACGTACGGACTACCGTCTCCACGATGCGATGAGATTCACGCTCCTTGTTAACTATTCATGAATGATTATAAAGTATATATAATGAATAATAATGAAATATATGAAATAATAATGATACTGGATTTATGTCTATATATACATGTATGTCATTTACTTAATTCCATTCAATTCAAGAGGGAAACGAAAACAGCGTTCATGCGTACGTACGGCCTACCGTCTCCATGAACGGTGTATTTCTTTTCATTTATTGATCTATTATATATATGTATATTCTTAATATATATTATATATAAATCATGTTTTATATTCTGGAATTATTTAATCATGATATATGTAATCATATGAATAATTACAAGTCAAAACACGGACGACAAATGAAATGAGTTTACCCAAAACGCTCTTTAACAAGGAATTTACAAAAGAACAGGTAATATAAAGACATTAGTGAACCATATATGACATCATAACAATGAATAAGATTCTGTAATAAGTCAATAACATTATTTAAATCATTATACAGGAGGATCAGACACTTATGAAGAAAATCTTACCTAAGGTAAGGGATAATTGTGCAAATCTCATTTTTAACTGAGATTTCTTATTCGTAACTATTTACTGGGGTTATTGACATCATCCATGTCCATGTTTTATAAAATTGTATTCAAGCTTGTTTAATGTCCTTTTTACCTATTTTTGAATTTTACTACATGGTATGTATGTAATCTTTATTTCACGAGGTACTTTTTGACTTTTCCGTCCAAAGTACGAGAAGAATGTTTTTTAACTTATACGGCATGAAAGGATTTTTACGGTTTTATGAATCCATATTTTCATGAAGCTTCCATCAAAATATATCATGACTATTTTCAAAAAAAAATCCGTTTCTTTTAAAATTTCATCAAATTTTGTGAAAAGAAAATGATTTTGATGGAAAAAGGATATTTTCCTCAAGAATTCATTTCATGTTTTTCATCAAAACTATTTTCCATCTAAGATTCCATTATTTTCATATGGGTATGTTTTAGGTATAATGTCTCTATGATTTACATGGTTTCACTTTCCTTATTATGAAATGATATCCATTTCTTTTATATGGATTATGTAATGATGGGATGATGTCTATGAAACCCATTTTATTCATTGTGTTATTATTAATGATGAATGTTTATTTTGTGGCACAAGTAAGAATGATTTCATTATGAGATGGGTGGGACCTATATCTCCCTCCAATGAAATGGGAAATGATTTATATCTCATGAGATAGACATGGCTGGAACGACAAGTTAATCCGGTTCAGTAATACAGAACTAGAACGAGGAGTGAACTCGCTTCAGAAAGGGACTTTGTCCACTAAGATGATCTTGGAAGCAATTCCTTGGCTAATATAGAAATAATATCATGTGCTTATTGGATGCCACAATTACATTTTTTTATTCCCATTCTATTTTATCATAATTAATGTTTCTTTATGATCTATTCCTTATGTACTTCCATGTTTTATATCATTGCTCAAGCTTTTGATGTTTAAACATTATGTTCATGTTTTTAAGATCAACTGTATATGGTATGTTTTATTTTATCCATTATTACCCTTACTCAGAATTTGAGCTCACCCTTTTTATGTTTTATTTTCCCCAGGATATAAAGAAAGGTTTTAGGTAAGAAAAAAAGGGGAATATTTTTATGGGAGATGTTGAAGATCATTCACCAAGATTAGAAGATTACGTTCCGAGTTTCCAAATACACTAAACTATTACGGTCCTTGAGTTTTGATTTTTTATGTATTAAGTATTCTTCAAAAGTAATGTATTTTCCATGTACGTCAAGCTTTGGGTCTCTACATCCTCTTAATTTTTCTGAACTCTAATTTCTTGATTTTTCTTTGCTCTGAATTTGGGTTTCCCCCAATATCTCTGAGTTGGAGCAGCGTGGTGGGATTCAAGGATCTTTGGGATGTGAGTTTTGAGCGGGTGGTGTCGATAGCATGATCCTCGATGGCATGGAGGGTTTATCTCTGGTGATGCGGATGATGGTGGTTGGTAGTGACATGTCTGATGGTGAAGCATGATGAGGATTGGCTTCGGGGTTTGGTGATAATAATCTTTTTGAATTTTGAATTTTTGAAATCTTTGAGCGGTATTTTCATTTTTGAATTTTCAATGGGTAGTATCCTTGTAGTGGTTGAATATGAAACTGGGTGGATTTTTTTGGTTCACACTTACCCATTATAAGTTTCATTTGAAAATAAAAATACCGATTGTGGTGGGTATCACTTAATATTTTCAAAAACATTATTTGTTTTTCATATCCCCCACTTATAAAAGGATAAATTCTATCGTCCCATATTCCCACATAAAAACCCATTTTATTCATAAAATACCTAGAATATATCATCCTTAATTACCTCCCAATATCCTATAAGAGTTGTTTTGACTTGGAAACCCTCAAATGAATTCATTAGTTATAATCCTAATTGGGTTTTCTAAAAAACAGGTAAAATTATTAACATGTATATTTGTTTTATTTCTTGTTCCACCACCATAAAATATTATTCATATAGTATAATATAATATAAAATTATATAATATATGATTATGTATTATAATTTTAATTTCATAACATATATATATTTACTCTTCCTTGAAAATTGAAACGAAACCATCGATCGTGTATACGGAAGTCTACCGCCTCTAAAACTGAAGAAATATATTTACCTGAACCACCTCTCAAGGATGGGTATATTTATATATTTAACATATTTATATGATACTTATAAAATTATTATACTTATTGAATTATTATATCACAAATACCTAATTAAATTCAATTATATAGGGGATATGATAATGTCTTCCATGTGTACGATGATATATCGCCCCACGAATGGATGTGATTCATTTTTCACTTATCATTCACATGGATGGTTTTATGGATAAAATTACTAAATAATGGTGATCATTTTATCTAAAATAATTTTTTAAACATAATATCTATATCACACTATGATTTTTTAAATTATTCATTTTTGAAATAATTAATGTTTTTGGATATTTTTCATTTCACACAACACTAAAAATAGTTTATTTTATATTAAAGCACTACATCTAACTTGATTTATAAAAACGTTTATCATGAAATAAACACAATAATAAATTTTATCTTTATAAAAATGGAACACCATGTTTATCTTACGTTACATACTAGACTATCTTTCCTTGATGGCTTGTGTAACCCGTAAGAGTAGCCGTTACTGAAAAATAATATATTATAAAAATATTATTATTTATTATGATATAACATAGCTCTTAAATTGAAAATTATAGAATTAATTTAGTTAAGAATATATATATATATATTTTAATTCATCAGTCACCTGTTAGTTATAAATGAATATAGGAACCAAATGAACATAATTGGATTGATATTAAAAAAGGCCATTTTTTATGTCCAAATAAATATTTGACTTAAATTTTTTTTTATTTAATACTAGTGAAAGATAATAATTAAATTTATATGTTATATATTCATAAAAAAATATTTTCTATTTTATTCTACTTTATTTTATATGCATTATCTGATAATAGACACAATATTTGACATTAAAACCATTACTTTATTAAAAAAAGGTTTAGCACCTTTTAATGGAGAGTCTATTTTAAATATAAATTTTTTAACTTTTATAAATCTAATATGTCAAATTATTCTTCATATATTATATGTAAACATAAAAATATGATAGGATGAAATTTAGATATTTTTCAAGAAGGTTTCATGTTTTAATGAAGTGCTAAAAGATAATGAATTTTAATTGAAACCCACCATTTCAGATAATTGATTTGTTGTGATAAATTATATTATAATTTTTTTATAAATAATAATTAGAAAAATTATTTATCAGTTATTAAAATATAGTTAATTTGGGTTAATTTAACTTTGTAATTGAAAATAACAACATGGAAAACTTTTGAATTTATTTACTTTAAAAACCCAAATTATGGACTATAATGTGGGATTAAATTTAATTAAATTTCGTCCACTTAAGTGACTGTAATGTAAAAAAATGGAATTAGTATTTTTTATAATCATAATTTATAATATCAAATAATATCAATATAGTTTAATTAAAAATATTAGTGAATTTAATTAAAATTATTTACAATGATTAAAGTGTAATTATGCTTAGCATGGGAATAAAATTTAATCTTATGAGCCCAAATAACCTAGTTATTTTTGTAATGCACATTTTATGGACATTATTAGGAAATTAAAACTGCATTATTGATTTGATTTTGGTTTTTGATTTCTTTTGTGGGTAAAAACATGGGGACACATAACTTGTTTTCAATAATACCAAGTGAGTCATGATCCTCCCCTATAAAAGGACGTCGCATATCCCCCTTACTCACACCATTCAAAAAACATATTTCTAGAAAAGATATTCCCAATTAAAAAACCAAAATCCCTAAAATTCTCATTTAATCCTACATTATAAAATAATTAAGTCAAATAAATCCCTTTTTTGAAAACCAGAAACAGTTTCCCAAAGAAGAGGTAACATCCCTCCTCAAGCCCCATTATCTTATTTTAATTATCCACCCAAAAACTATAAATATTTAATTATTATTAAATAACACCATTAAAATTAATAAAATTATATTTTTTATGAAAATTTTATGACCAAAACATACAGACTGTTTTATATAATGGGAAAAAACGCATTGTTTATGTGTACAGAGAATTGTCGCCTCATGAAATGATGCTACGTTTTTTTCAATTACCAAATTTAATGGTTGGGAATTATGATTAAACATTGTTTATATATTATATTAATGATAATTATTATTCTATTAGTAATATTTAATTCTTTTATAACACATATATTTATAAATGTTTTTATGTAAATATGAAAATTTCAATTGAGGAAAAGTAGATTACGACCCCTTCAAACTAGTGTGACTTTTTAAAACATTAAATAGAATAATTTACGTATTTAATTTGTGATATTATATAATATATATGAAAAAATAATGAAACTTTAATTATATAAATATTCAACTTTTTGCATTATTTTAATAAAATACTTAAATAGAAACATTGTTTGTGCGTACGTACAATCTACCAACTCCATGAATTGTGTATCGAATGTAACAAATATATATTATATAGATTATTATAATACAAAATATAATCAATATACATGACATTTATACCCTAGTTTAAATTCTGGAAATAATTTTATATGTATAAGGACCAATTATATCACAGATTAAGACATAAGTCAATAAACAAATATAATATTACACGAAACTTATCCATAACATAGAATTGTTAATATGAGGGTAATATAATTTCATAATTTAACAATACCTGGTATTAGATATAATAATTTGTTTCTATGATATATTTATAATAAAATTATATTTATTCTACCATAGGATGGAATGAGTAAGACGAGAGTCCAGATTGAAGGTATGAAAATTTCATCTCACATTTTATTTCCATGAGATAAATGATTTATTACCCACCCATTCCATTTATGTGGTGTTCATTATACACATAATTTAATTCTATTATTATTATAATTAAACATATCTGTATTTACATAAGAATTTATGTTCTATATTTCAAATGGTTTTTGATTCAAAATTTACAAAATTGGAAAACATTATTGGTTCAATTTTCCTTCTTTGAGGAACATGTTTTTTTATGAACCTATGGCCTTTTTAGTTGTGTATATAATTACATTTGATATGTTATATCACGAATATCCTTATTTTGATGATATTATAATATTTATTTATTTAATTTTTTTACATGTGTAATATGGATCAATGTACCAAGTTTTAAGAGTTTATTGAATCAATATGATTACTTTTCAAGATTGTATATAATTAAACATTATTTGATGAAGTATTATTATCCACATATCAATAAAAATAAGGTATTTTATTCTCTTATGGTTATTCATTTTATATTTATATATTGGTACCATATTCCACACTATGGATCAAATGATATTTAATAATGTTTTTTACAAATGCCCTACATTACCCTCTCATTGGTCAATGAAATATGTTCCCTCAAACCATTTTTCTAAAAAAATTCAATCTCACAAATTATTTTTAAAGAAAATGTTTTATAAAAGAATTTTAGATTTCATTTTATTCTTTCAATTTTTTTTGAATGATTTTTTTTTGAAAAAATATTCAAGCACTCTTTATTAGTCTTCAAAGTATTTAAAATGAAATGCTTTTCAAAATGTTTTCATATTTATTTTATTTGTTTTGAAGGAAAATTGTTTTAAAAATGTTTTCACGATTTATGTATTTTTTTCAATTCATTTCAATGAAAAAGTTTTCAAAACGTTTTCAATATTATGTTATAAGTTTCCATTGAAAATCATTTTCCAAATATTTTTAATCTTATTGTATAAGTTTTCTAGGGAAAAGGTTTTGAGGAGTAATTTATATGTTTTTAAGGATAGTGGGATTCTGTATTTCATAAGGGTTATTCTATATGTTCTTTGGGAAAAAAGGTTTTTGAAAATTGATTTATTATTCCTTTATAAAGGTTTAGTGACATATTTTATGAAAATGGTTTTGAATTTTTTTTCATGTTTTAAATACCTTTTATTAATGAAGAAAAGATATTTTATTAATAATATGTTTTTATAATATATTTCAAAAATTAATTTCAATATAAGATGTAATCTGATGGTGTTACTAAGGCCTTTATGATGAGAACATTCATTGGTTCCATTCATATTATTTATTTAGTTTTTTTTGGTTTGGATGGAATAATGTTAATGAAACCCATTTCTCTATCACATGTTTTATGTTCATAAATCTCGTTTCATTATAGAGGGTTATATAGTATTTAATCCTACATCTTTTTGTGGATTATTATTTGATTTAATGATTATGAACCTGTATTTTTCCAAAGGTTGTGATATAATTACATGTTTATAAGACCAATTTCATTTCATTGTTTTTCATATGATTGATTATTATTTTGAAAAATATGTAGATATGATATCATAATGAGATGGGTGAGATTTATATCTCCCTATTATTCAGTTGGTAATGTTTTATAACTCATGATATAGAAGAAGATGGTATTTTGAGTGAACTTTCACTACTTATAAGTTCATGGGAGTGATCTGTGACTATTAGGATTATTTGAGGAGTGAACTAAATATACTATGTTGGTCATGGTAGTGAATTATGACTACCATGATAGAATGAGTATTGAATCCATACTACCATGATTCCCTTGGAATCATTTCTATAAATACAATGGAAATAATATTATATGATTATGTGTCTTCTATAATTCCATGTATTATTCATTTGTTATTACTTCATAGATTATTTTATTTATTCCCTTAAAATTCATGTCTTATGAACATTATTATTTTATTCCATGATTCATATTTATGATCATCGATATACAGGGTGTGATATTATAATTTAATGATTACATTATCATACCCCTATGCTCATAAATTTACTTACATGTCTCCCATGTTTACCCTTACTATGTTTCTGAGAACACCCATTTTTATGTTTATTTCACCATGTTATGTGGATATATTTCTTGTATGATATTAAAAAGAGGTGTGCAAGTCTTGGATAAACATAGGGGAGAAAATGTGGCTCACTCATTTAATAGTGTTTATATATCCATATTTTGAATGTCCCAAAACTAATATAGTCATTGGTTGTCTGTTATTATAATGTTTTCAGTATTATGAAAAAGTTATGTAATTTATATGTATGTATAGACTGGTATAGTATAGTTTATATCACATCAAAGATATATATAACTGTTGGAAATTTAGATGATAAAAATTTAGTGATACCCCATGGTATATTACATAGGATATGACCCGAGATTTCACTATTGATATGAATAAGAATGATTTTACAATTCAGAAAATGTCTTGGAATTTAGGTAAATTATATAGTGAGTGGTTTTATTGAACCACCTAATGTTTGAAAACTACAAGTGTATGTGGATCCGGATTAAATATACCTAGGTGTAACAAACTCGACTAGGTGGGTTAGGCCTGACTCAGCCTAACCTAGTACAAAACAATTAGCCTTACTACACACCTGGTTTGACACTCTCATTGGATATGATTTTCGAATTAAAAAACTCTTAATTCACCATCATGAATCTTTTAAATATAAGTTGATTGCTAATAATCTATGATAAACCTATGTTTCAATGTTTGAGGACGGTTTCATAATTTAGAAATCCTATAATTAATTCTTTTAGGATTATGTGGTTTTAGACTGTGATATGTGTTTCTCAAAGAATGATTTTTGGTTTCTGATAATGGATTGAACTAGGAAGAATTGGGATAATGATTTTCCTGATGGAAATTTGTTTAATGAGTAATCAAATTGGTTGACTATTGGAGTGATGGATGTTGTGATCATGACTTTTCAGTTATCGTGATTCATTATTAATAATGTGTATCTTAAAAAAATATCAAACTCATCATAGTAGATAAGGAAGGATTTCACTATGATTTCATGTAATGGAAGAAATGAAATAAAGATTATTGGGTTTTCATTGTGTTAATTATGTGGAGAAAAACCTATTTGAAAGTATTATAGGAACAATAAGGTGTTTTGAATGTGGAAAAGATGTACAAAAAATGACTTTTAATGAAAAATTAATTTTTTAATTAATGAAGTGGATGTGAATATTGGCCTCCCTAATATATCATTGATTGTTAATTTTTTTCTGTATGGAATGGTTTTTAATTTTTAATATCAATGTCCCATGTGGAAAGGCCCCAAACAAATTCTGTAAGGCGGTATGACTAATGGTTATGTTGTAGATGATGATGTGACTACAAATGAAATGAGAAAGGGATGAGAAATTATGTAATTGGATGAGGAATCCTTATTATAGTTTATGGATGATGTGTAGATATCAATGTTTTCATTTATTTGTATTCTAGAATTATGTTATATGAATGGTCAAATATACTAGGATTTTACAGTTTTTGTATTTCACTTAGGTTTTACAAGATTATGTTTGATGTTTCTAATTGAATGAAAAAGTGATCTAATAATAAGGTGATATATTTTATAAGGTATGGTAACCCTTAATGTTTCCACTATATAGAGAATATAATGTTTATATTAGATAAATAGTTGAATGTTTTGGATAAATTAAATTGAATGTTATCAATGAACACAAAACGAGTGAGGATTTTTTAATAAATGGTCATTGTAATAACGGATGGAGTTTAAAACATCTTGAATTTAATGAATATATATTTTACTATTTAGAATAAGTAAGAATTCATGTTTTCCAAAAATAAGATAATTTTGTGACCTTCATTCTAATGTTTTTTAATTGCATCTTTCATAAGGCTAATAAGGCTAACAAATTAATGAAAATTCTAAGTTGAACATTGGATGGTGTTTCTGATATGAATGTATTATCTCACCACCTAAGGTCTCATGTATATTTTATGATCTATTCTAACCACATTATGTTGATGGTGGATGAAAATATATGAGATGACTTATCATTGATATCATCATTAGTTAATGCTTCAAGAATGACAAATCCACCATCATTTCTTCCAATGAGAGATGAAGTGCAAGATGATCATGGTGAAACAATGGTTATGGTTATCCAAATTCATTTAATTATATAATTTTATTAAAAACCATAAACTATTGGAAAAATTATCTTCAATAAAATAATTGTATCCTAATTGCTTTGTTTTTGATGAATCAAATGGTCCCATAGATCATCACATCATTATGGATTTGCAATGTTTATCTTCTTCCTATCCTTATTATCTATCACACGCCATCATATCATGATGGTTATATTTCTCAACCATGTATATGTTTTAACTTCCCTCCCATGATATCCTATGTGGGAATCTAGTAATGAGTAACTTTTGGAAACCTTTACGATTCCATATATCCCATTTTAAATGTAATTTTTAGTGTTCATCTTTATTATGTGGGTTTATAATAATGGAAATTTCAAGTTATAATCCTTTGATAAACCATTCATATTTTGAGGGAGAAATTATTTTTAAGGGAGGTATAATGTAACTCTTTATATTTATTGAATTATTTGTTTCAATAAACAAAATCTTTTTGATATTTTTCATTTCAAGAAACGTTGAAAATAGATTAGTTTATATTAAAGAATCATATCCAGAATGCATTATATAGAACACCAATATAATAATGAACTACATGAAACATAAATATTATATTTCTCTACCAAAAATACTGATGTTATCTTATATTACATGCACGACTAACTACACATGATGGCATGCATAACACGTAAGAACTAGTATTACAGAACAATAATATATTATTTAATTATTTTGTAGTAGGATATAACATGTACATGAAATTTATGATTATAGGATTAACTAAAAAATTAATATATATATATATATATATTTGAATTAATTGTTTACCTATTTATTTAAAATTATTATAGAAACCAAATGAATATAATGGGAATGATTTCCTAAAAGACCATTTTTATATGAAAAACAGATTTATCTTAATAAGTTAAATTAACTACTACTACTATGTGATATTAATAAAATTTATATGTTATATATAAAATATTTTTGATATTCATCGAATTTATTTTATATACATAATATGAAAACAGAACCAATATTACACATAAAAACCTATATTTTTTAAAAAATAGATTTACCTCATATTAATGAAAAGCATATTTTATTTCAAAATTTCTAATTTTTATAAATATAACATGTAAAAATAAAATACATATTTAAAATATAAATATAAATATATCGTAGTATGAACTTTGGGAATTTTTTGGGAAGGGTTCATTTTTTTTAATGAATAGTTAAAAAATACTGAATTTTAATTCAAAACTAATTTTTCATCTAAATTATTTTTGGCGTTAAACTAAATTTTATAATTTTTAATTATTTAATTTGAAAATTATTTTTATAACTAAACTAATTTAGTTCATTGGAATAAATTTCATATTGAAATTTAATCTAAAAACATAGAATAAATTTGATCATTTTTAACATTAAATCCCTACATTGTCATCATGCCATTGGCCCGTAAGGGGTTCTCCCTCCCTAGGGTTTCTGCTCTTCACCGTCGTCTTCCTCCTCGGGTTGGTGCAGATCATACTTACCATTAATCCAAAAGATCGCGGTGGAGGTTCCCCAGTTGTGTTGGCGTTTCAAGGGCTCAGTTGTCTCAGCGTTTCTCATCATTGTCGAATTGTTCTTCACTCAACTCCCATATGCTGGATAAGGATTCTTGGTGGCAAGGTGCGGACCCAGCTACTGAGTTCCCTACTTTCGAGGTTTGAAGATTTTATACTCACCCTCTACTATGTGTGTGGGAGAATAACCATGTCTGATTGCGATATTGAGTTGGCGGCGACGGGATTTTGGTTCTGGTTTGTCGACAGGTTTTCGGTCCGGCGATGTGTTTCTTGTTTCTGTTGTTTGAAGATGGTTGCAAGGTGATGTGTGGTCAGAATCCATGGATCCAAGGCTTCAGATGGATTCTTCTATTTATCTTTTGATTTTTGGGGTTTTGATTTCAGTGATTTTGATTTTGGATCTTTGGATTTTGATTCTCTCTGTCGTGATGGTCGTTTGAGATAGTGTTTGTGGTTTTTCTTGTGGTAGCCAATTCGGAGACGACGGCGATCTGTGGCTTGAGTTTTGTTGATCCCACTATGACGGTGATGATGTACGTCAGTGAAGCTCATTGGTGATTTGTTTTGATGATTCTCCAGTTATCTCAGGTGGGTTTCGAGGCTGACCAAGTTTCGAGGTGTTGCAGGAATCGAGGGCTCCATGCTTCGAGGTCGGGGCATGGGTTCCTGGCTCGAGGTGGTGAGAAACATTTTTTTGAATGGTGGATTTTCAATTGGAAAGTGTGATGTTGTGGCTATTTGGACTGTGGGTTTTGGATGCTTGTATTGGGGTACCATCAACCCTTAAACCGGCTCGTAGAAAATGAAAACAAAATGGTTTGGCCATCCATGCATTGTCGACATGACTATGGAATTTAATTTATATAAATTTCATCAAACTATGTAATTGGAATTTTTAAAAATGGTTTAAATATTTAGAATATTAATAATTTATAATGTTTTATAATTTCAATTTTTTTGAAAAATATATTGTTGAATGTAATTAAAATTAATTACAATTATTATAGTGAAAGTAAGCTTAGTAAGGGAATAAAACATAAAATTAAGATCCAAAATGACCTTGTCAGTTTTTCAAAACCCATTTTGATACCATTATTATGATATGAATAATCCATTATTGAGTTTAGATGGTTTTTTATGAATTTGGATAGGAAAAAAAGATGGTACAGCTAACTTGTTTTCAGAATTACCAATTGAGTCCTTTTCCACCCCAATAAAATTCTACCTCCTCTCCCCCTTTCTCTTACCTATAAAAACACATAGTATAGCCTATGATCTTCCCAATTAAAATCCCAAAATCCATAATTTCATCCTTTAACCATATGTTTTGGTATAAAGTGATCTATGGAATACAATTGTTGAAACCTAAAATGAGTTACCTAAAGAAGTTGTAACATCATTCCTCATGATCCTTTATCTTATATTCATTGTCCACCCCCGAAAATATCTTATTCTATTATTATAAAACAAAAAAATTTATCCTAATTATACTAATTCTATATTATACTTTCTATATATACACTTATATACACTTCCATCAAATTTTTAACAAGCATACTCTTTGTGTGTATGTCGAACTACCACCTCATGAAATGATAATTGTTTACTTTTCCATTACCACATTTAATTGTTAATAACTATTAGAGAAAATAATTTTTATATTATATATTTACTAAATGTTTTTTTAGTATTATATCATTATTTTATAATAAATATACTTATACTTGGGATTTTCTATAAATATAATAATTTATTTTTTGGATGTTTGGATTACTGCCCCCTCAAAGTGATGTCATTCGTTTACACACTACATAGATTGTGTTAAAGAATTATTTTTGGAAAATGATATAACATATATGAAATTATAAATGTAATTTAATGATATTATATATAAAAATTCCCATATTCAATTTTCATCTTATCTTTAAATATGATAATTAAATGGATACTTCATTCAAACGTACATACTACCTAGCATATCCTTGAACGGTGCATTAGATATCATACCTATATACTCTATAGATTATTATAATATAGATAAAATAAATATAAATTATATTTAAATCATGGTTTAAATTCTTGAAATAATTATATATTTATAAGGACCAATGATATAACAAATTATGAAACTTGTGGAAAATAAAGTGAATATTTCCAAAAGTGTAACCATAAAATATAATTTTAATAAATGGATAATATAAAGACATAATTAAACCATATATATTGTTACGTATAATAATATTTTTCATTTATAGATTTTTAATAAACTTAATTATATTATTATGGAGTTTTAAATATGTTTGTTGAGAGTCAAGACACAATGTAATGAGATTTCATCTCAATTTTTCTTTCTATTAGAAACATGATTTATTCATCACTCATTACATTTGTGTAGCATGTATACTAAACATGGATGTGTTATATAATTACAATAAATTAATTTATGGGTATTTATATACAAATTTTATGAATTTTATTTCATGGGTTTTATGATTCCAAATTTACCAAATCGGTAATTCTATTTAGTCTTAATTTTCCTTCTTTGGGACACATTTTTTTTCATCCACCTATGATATTTTTAAAGGAGTATATAATCAAATATACATGTTATTTCATGAATACAATTATTTTAATTATATTTTAAGCTTTAATTAATTTAATTTTATTACATGGGGAGTATGGTTCAATGTTACCAAGTGGTAACTTTTTTTTGAAAAATATAATTACTTTTCTATATTGATTGTAAATATACTTCATTTGATAAAAATATTATGATACATATAATATGAATACTCAGTAATTTTATTCTCCTATAGTTTTTGATTTTATAATAATGTTTTCGTTCCTATATTCCATAGTTTTTTACATAATATTGTTATTTAATTATTTGTAAGAACGCCCAAATTTACCCTCTCTTCAGTCCGAAATATGTGATTATTCAAACCAGGTTTTCAAAAAAACATATTAATCCTATCAATTTATATTCAATGAAAAAGATAAAAAAATAGATTCAATATTTCATTATAATCAATAAATATATTTTTAATTTAATGTTTTCCAAAAAAAAGTTAAAAAACCATTACAAATTATGAATGTATTTTCAATGAAATGGATTTCAAAATGATTTCAATATTATTTTATATGATTCCAAGGAAAATGGTTTTCAATCTTTTTTCAAGATTATGTTATAATTTTTTATGGAAAATAGTTTTCTAAACCATTAAAATCTTATGTTATATGTTTTCCATGTGAAAATATTTTTAAAATGATTTATTTTTATTTTTAAATGGATGGTAATATGGATGTAGTTGATTAATATTAATTCTAAATTTTTAATATTTTATTTTAATTAATAGTGAATTATTAATTATTTACATTTTTCCTCCAACAAGTGAAAATGGAAATAGCCTTCATGTGTATTTCTGACCTATCATCTCCATGAACGATGTAATCCATTTTCAATATATTACTTTTATAGACCAATAAAATTACAATATAATTAATATATATATATATATGATGTTAATATCAATTGTAACATTTTGGAGATGATGGAACCATGATCAATGTAAAATCTTTAAAATTACTCAACCAAAACATATATGAAAAACGAATCAATTATCACATAAAACAATCATTGTAATAATGAATTATTTATAAATAGGTGATATATGACTATAAGTAAATCACATAAGATATTAGATATATTAATATGGTTCAATAATATAATTATAATAAACGTATACTTATTATACAGGAGTTTTGAAAATGTATGATGGAAATTGGGCCTCAGGTAAGGGGTTTCTCGTCTCACTTTTACTTTTGTGAGACGAATTCCATATTCACCAAATTGTTATTTTGTGTGGATTATATACTACCTATTTGTTATATTTCACAATTAATCCATTTATATTATTAGTATTTAATATTTGATTTTGTAAGAACTTGTGCTTTTCCGGATAGTTGTTTTGAGAAAAAATTTGAATTTTTGTTGTTGGATGCTAGTGAGGGGTAAAACGGTCATTTTAACCTACCATCTGATCTCGAATAATTTATATGACAGAACGTTGGTCCCGGAATAGGGAGTTTACTATAGGACAAGAGTTTGGAGGAAATCTCAGCTGCTCAAATTTTGGCAGAATATTTAATATTTAATATTATTAAATTAAATATTAAATTATTCACATAAGTTCATTTGGAAATGAATTTTAAAAGAAGCTTCGTATTGAGACTATTTCTGTGCCGTTGAGTCCAGAATGGGGATTTTAGCCTAGATATGGCATAAACTCATGTTGGAAACCATGGCCGGCCCAGACCCCTTTTTCTTCCTTTTCTTTTCTTCTTTCCTTTTCTTTTCTTCTTTATTTTTTCCTCCTCCTACATGCGAACATCTCCTACGCCACTACTCATTGGTCATGACCTATTATAGATATGGAGTTTGAGAAATAGTGATATTTGGAAGCCAATAAGGGTACTGATTCGAATCTCTCGACTCGCTGAGTCGGCGTGCGGCAACCGGGAGCTGCAGAATCAACCGAAGCTTCAGCGATTTATGCCCAAAGGTAGGGCCGTTTATTTTTTTGCCATATATCCCAATAAAAGATGTTTTTTTATGTCTCTATAGCCTTAAAATTGTTTAAGCCCCTGTGGCTCGATCTTTTGTTTTGGGGGTGAAAACGGGCGAATATGGCATTTTTAGGGATTTCCCGTCAGAAAACCCAGTATACATGGCGTGTATTCCAGGGGTACACACTGTGTGGTATTCTCGTTAGGAGAAGATGAATTTTTCTTAAGTAAACTCCATGTACTTTGAGTACATTTCGTGTAGTGGGTAGCCATGTGGCTGGTCGTGTGAATTAGAACATGGAATAGTGGTTTTTAAGGAGTACACGATGTGTAATGGTACATGGGCATGTGTTCGGTTGAAAACGGAAATATCATAACTTTTTGTGAACATTACATGCTGTGTACAGAAAAGTACACGCCGTGTAATATTTCACAAGTAGGCCCATTGTGCTCTATCCATGTATTCTGGTCATATACTGCTTCAATTTAGTAATTTTGAGATATCTCGAGCTTTGGAAGTCAGAATAGGGCTTGTGAGTAGTCGTTTATGAGCGTTTTCGGCATAGATCGTGATAGTGGAATACTTTTTACATTTAGAGTCATTATAAAGGGGGTTTTGGGGGTTTTAATCTAAATATAGGGGTTCTTCCTCCACTTATTTAGTTCATTTGTCACTAGAGAGTAATACATGGGGTGGACGTTAGGTTGGGTCTTCATACCAACTTAGTTGAGAACCTTAATAGGAGATGAGCTATGTGATATCTCCCATAAACAATGTTTTAGAGGATGTTTCACATGTGAGACGTTCCCTTCTGGCCAATGAGGCTTGAGACGAGGTACTTCTAAGGATACCCTGAGGGATAACTTTCCTTCTGTGCTGGCCTGGGGAGCCCCTTGTAAGATATGTCTCTTGTTCATCATTTGAAAAGAACCATGTTATGGGATGCTTATGTTGCCCTTCCTTTGAGGATCCCATGTAGGATTCCTCCCTTAATCTTTTCTATGGATCCCTCATAGGATGCATTCCTCGTGTTTACCTAGAGGATCCCGAGTATGATACCTCCTCTGTGTTTGACCTGAGGTACCCAGTGGGTGCACATTTTTTGACTGACCCTGAGTTGTTATGTCAGGTTTGGGTAGAGATAGTGATCGGGTTTTACCTAGAACCCATTCAAAATGGGTAATACCTTTGGTCTTTGGATGTATTGTTGGGTTGGGCATTCGGGTGAACCGCTTGGTTTGTATATATCTGACTTGGTTGCTAATAATGTAGTGTATACTAGAGGTTCTTCCTTGTTGGTGTCTTCTGAGCCTGATGGGATGCGTCATTCTTGTTTTTTTGGATGCCTACTTTCCCTTGTGTGCCTGAGTAGGTGTTTTGTTTCCTTACGTTGAATGTCTTTGTGTTTTCGTGAAAAAGTTTCGGATACCCATGCATTGGTTATCTCGGGTTAGTGTTTTGATCATTCTTTATTATATGCCTTAGACAGATTGTATGCTTTTGGCTGTTAGAGGAATAATGATTGCATGTTAGCTTGTTTGAGGATCACCCCATGGCAGTTTCCCTTGTTTTGGCCGTTTATCGCCATTTGTCTTAGGTTTCCTTTGAGGCAGACCTTTTTTCATTGCTTTCTTGCCTTGATATAGTTGGATTCATGTATTAGATGCTTTTTATATGCATCTAAGGAATTGTAGCTATTAGCCAAGTAGTTTTTTGAACTTACTTAGGGCTACGGACAGTCGATTTAGCACGACTGGACTTCTCAAGATTGTGTGAACCTGGTGCAGTAGACTAAAGAAGTAATTTACGATTAAGGGATTCCCTAGAGAGTCTATTATTAATTAGTATCTTTCACCGGACCAACGGGAATTGGACTTTGTGCTTCCTCGGAGTGTCCTTAGTTACGTATCGAGACTATAGGGGGAATTAGACGAAAGTGCTTCATCAGAGATTCTGTATCTATGGTTGCAAGACCACAAGGGGATTGATGGTGAGAGCTTCCCAGAGTGTCTGTGCCTTTGTATGATTACTTGACTATAGGGGTATGCTAGTTTGAGCCACCTAGAGAATCTATGCTTTAGCTAAACCTGACGGGTGAGACTATGTGTGCTGCCTAGAGGGTTTCTTGTGTTTCTTGGTAGGACCAGAGGGGATAGGTTGTGAGTACATCCCAGAGGGTTACTTGTTGTGTAATATTATTTCTTGTGTTTTTATCTTTGAAACAGAGGGGATAGGCTGTGAGTAATTCCCATAGGGTAACTTTTTTTGTTGATCTTGTTCAGAGACATATTTTCAGCATTGGACAATGCAGGTACAAGTCGATGGGATTACGGACCTAGAGATCATCTTAATGATACACGGATTCAGTGGCACGATTTCCAGCTCAATGCCCTCGCACCGGATTTCTTATGATCTCACCTATGGTCCCATGGATCGACTGCAGATGTTGTTTCTTGTTATTTGAATCACATCATCATGATTATTAATATTTATGTATAGGTGTATAGGTAATGGACTATACATGTGTACGTATATAGATATGGACATCCATGGTGGAACCTTCCCAGTTGATAGGGATTACACGCCCTGAGTTTAACTGTGGTTGCATGTTTGGTTTACATCATTTTTTTTGTCTTCCCTCTAGGATAAGAACATTTTTGTTGCACACACTTTTAGTAGGAGAGCCTTGTACTTTTAATTTAAGTTTCTTTGTACTTGTATCGGTATGGTCGGCCTAGTGGGTGACCGGTGTTGTATTGTATTACATATCTGTTCGGGATTTTACAACATTTTACTATTACATCTTGTTCTATTTCAGTTTTTTACAGCTTCTGCACTTTTTTTACATTCCTCAATGTATGGTACATAGTTATTTCCGCTGTTTTATTACCCTGGTATGAGGTCATAGTCTCCCCACTATCACACCCTTGGCCCTCACTTCTAGTCGGCAGCCTCTGGCGTACGGGGAGGTGCGCTTGAGGCCTTGTGGCGAACCGACTCGGAGCACCAGTTTAGTGGCTTCCGGGTTGGGACGTTACAAAGTTGTATCAAAGGAGTTTTCTTTCTTGGTATTTACTAATATGGATATGGTATATAGGAGTATTAGGAATGTGTCGGAACCTATGATGGATATCAGGTTGGTACGTCGTGAACACTTGTTCCGGTAAAAAGTCCCGGTTTCCGGGGTTTGGGATTGTTGTTCTGATTTTGTGATGTTAGAGTTGTATATGATTTTCTCCTTGAGAGACTCACATGTTTTGTGGTGTTTTGATTTTATATGGATCTCTGGCTCTTGGACACTGGTAAGATTCCAGGAATAGATTTTGACTCTTGTCTAGAAAAGGAAAGAGGCGTCTCATGCATCATACTCGGCACGTAGGATTCACACCATATAGGCCTACTAGTGTGTGTTTTTATTAACGACTGAGTCGCTTGGGTCTGCTTACACATACTTTTTACTCTGATGGCAGGTTACATGGATCTACATTAAGACATTTTTGATGGGGCTGATGACTTAGTCCTTTTTCACATGTTGTGTAGTGACCCAAGTTGGTCTATGTGGCACATGATGCCTTTTTGTTTAACCCCTTATTGGGTGTTGTTTCTTGGGTATATGGTTATATAGTCGGATCATTGAGAATTATACTGATTGATACCAAGGATTTTTTTCTAAACTGGACCTCCTTGTGGTGTTATTGTGTACAGATTCCCAATGGGTGTTAGCTCAGCTTGACTCTTCTGTTTGGTTTGTGACCTCCAAGGAGTCCTTCCTTCTGAGGATGATCGGAGAGGATCAGGGCCCTTGTAGGTTGTGTTTTGGTTTTGACCTTCTTGGTTCGTTGAGGTCTTTACTATCTTCTAAGTGGGTTTGGATCTTTTTGGAATGGTGGTTAGGCATTGTGAACCAGTTGTGAGGATTTTTCTGTAGGGTGAGGTGGAAGACCAAGAGACCATGGGTTTTGAATCGAACCCTTATCGATCGATGTTTGTTCCATTTCAGGGAAAGCTGAGTGAGAAGGATGGCCAGTATTTTCCAATGCTTTTTTGGCGGTGTTTGTTTTCATGACTGGTTTTGATGAGAAGGCATGTTTGGGTGCCCGTACTGGTCGAACAGTGTTTCTGATGTTGTTTTTGTTGAGGTGAAATTTTGAAATTCCAAGTTACCGTGAAATGGGTGACCCGTGGTTGAATCCTGGTTAGGATTTGGTGTGATGTTTTACTGGATTAGAGGGAGCTATACACGCCTTCAGTGAAATATTAGTGTACTCCTGTAAGAGATGATCATGCGCTATCTTGATTCATCTTGAGTATGCTGAGAGATATTCGACCTTACATCGAGCTCCTTTTTATTTATTAATTTTCTTCCCTGATAAGGATAAAACCTGTTCTGGTTGCGGTCATGAAGTAGTGTAAGGAAATCCATATGGTGGGGAGTGCACCATTGGCCCTTTTATAGGGAGGTTTTCCTTTTTTAGGTTATACATCGGTGTTTTCCAGTAGGATTTGGAACTTGGAGTTTTCATTTAAGATGATGACATGCGTGTTCCTATGGTGGGGTGTACCAGTTAGGTTGTAGTTAAAGATCATATGTGTAGAAGGTGGCGGTTAATCCTATAAGGTAGTTCATTGGACAGTCTAGATAGATTGGTTGTGAAGATGCTCGGGTTACGAGCATGGTTGCTAGTTCTTCCACTGGGCTTCTTGGGGACGAGAAGTTTTATGGAGGGGAGTTTTTAAGAAACCGTGATTTTCTGGATGGTTGTTTTGAGAAAACATTTGAATTTTTGTTGTTGGATGCTCTTTAGGTGTAAAAAAGTCATTTTCCACAACCATCTGATATCGGATAATTTTTCTGACAACTCTGTTGGTCCCAAAATAGGGATTTTACTCTAGGACAGGAGTTTGGAGTAAATCTCAGCTGTTCGAATTTTGGCGGAATATTTAATATTTAATATTATTAAATTAAATATTAAATTATTCACATAGTTTTTTTTAAATAACATTTAAACGGAGAATAGGATTGAGATTCTGTCTCCGCCGTTGAGTCTGGAATGGGGATTTTAGCCTACGGAAGGCATAAACTCATGTCAGCAACTAGGGCTGGCCCAGTCCCCTTTTTCTTCCTTTTCTTTTCTTCTTTACTTCTATTTTCATCATTCTTTTTTACTCCTCCTCCTTGCGCATGTCTCCTACGCCACTCCTCTTTGTCCATGACCTATGGGAGAAATGGATTTTGATAAACAGTGAGAGTTGGTATCCAATAAGAGTACCAATTTGATGCTCTCAACGCGCTGAGTCGGCGTGCGACAACCGGGAGCCGCAAAATCAACCGATGATTCGGCGATTTCCACCAAAATGATGGTCCATTTATGTTTTCTCCATATATCCCTTTAAAATATGTTTTAATGTCTTTAATGCATTATATTGTTTTCTTGTAAGCCCATGGGGCTCGATCTGTTGTTTCGGGGGAGAAAACTTGCGAATCGGGCGTTTTTAGGGATTTCCCATCGGAAAACCTAGTATACACGGTGAGTATTCCAGGGGTACACACCATGTGTTCTTACGTTATGGGGAAGATGAAGTTTTCTTATGTAAATTCCATGTACATTGAGTACACGCCGTGTAGTGGGTAGCCGTGTGGCTGGTCGTGTGAATTAGAACACGGAATGGTGGTTTTTAAGGAGTACACATCATGTACTTTAAGTACACGCCATGTAGTGGTACATGGGAATGTGTTCGGGTGAAAAAGGACATGGTGTAACTTTTTGTGAACTGTAAACACCATGTAAAGTAATGTACACGCCGTGTACTATTACACAGGTCGACCCATTGTGCTCTAGCCATGTACTCGGGCCATGTATTGCTTCAGTTTAGTAATTTTGAGATATCTTCTGCTCTAGAAGTCAGAATTGGGCATTTAAATAGTCTATTATGAGCGTTTTTCCATGTAGATCGTGATAGTGGAATAATTTTTACATTTATAAGTATTATAAATGGTTTTTTGGGGGTTTGAACTTAAATGGAGGGCTTCTTCTTCCACTTATTTAGTTCAGTTGTCACCAGAGTGTGAGACTTCCGATTGATGATATGTTGGGTGTTCATGCCAACTTAGTTGAGAACATTAATATTAGATGATCTATGAGATATCTCCCATAACCCATGTTTTAATGGACATTTCCCATGTGAGAAATTCCCTTATGGCCTATGATGCTTGAGAGCAGGTACTTCTAAAAATCCCCTAAGGGATGCCTTTGCGTTTGTGCTGACCTAGGGAGGCCCTTGTAGGATCTCTCTATTGTTATTCCTTTGAAAACAACCATGTTACATGATGCCTATTTTGTCCTTCCATTGAGGATTCCATGTAGGATTCCTCCCTTACTCTTTTCTACGGTTCCCGAGTAGGATGCCTTCACTCGTGTTTACCTGGAGGATCCCGAGTATGATGCCTCATCTGTGTTTGACCCGAGGGACCTAGTGGGTGCCCATTTTTTGACCGACCATGAGTTGTTATGTCAGGTTTGGGTAGAGATGGTGATCGAGAGTCACCTAGAACCCATGCCAAACTGGTAATCTGTTTGGGGTTTGGATGTATTATTGGGTTGGGCGTTCGGGTCACCAGCATAGTTTGTTTATATCTGACTAGGTTGCTGATGATGTAGTGTTTAAAAAAGTAGCTTCCTAGTTGGTGGCTTATGAGCCTGACGCGAAGCATCTTTCTTGTTTTTTTGGATGCCTACTTTTCCTTGTATGACTGAGTAGGTAGTTTGTTTCCTTATGTTGAATGTCTTTGAGTTTTCGTGCAAAATTAAAACATACCCATGCATCGAGTATCTTGGGTTAGGGTTTTGATCCTGCTTTATTATCTTCCTTAGACAGATTGAATTCTTGTGGCTATTAGATGAATAATGATTTCATGTTAGCATGTTTGAGGATCACCCTATGGGTGTTTCCATTGTTTTGGTTGTTTATCACCATTTGGCTTAGGTTGCCTGTGAGACAGACCTTATTGCATTGCTTTCTTGCCTTGCTATAGTTGATTGCATGTATTGTCTGCTGTTTATATGCTTTTGATGCATTGTAGCTATTAGGAATGTAGTTTTTTGAACATACATAGGGCTGATGATAGTCGATTACACATGATTGGACTGCTCAAGGCTGTTTGAACCTTGTGATGTAGACTAAAGAGGGAATTGACGATTAAGGGCTTTTCTCGAGAGTCTGTTATAAATTAGTATCATTCGCAGGACCTACGGGAATTGCACTTTGTGATTCCTCAGAGTTTCCTTAGTTACGTATTGAGACTATATGGGGGATTTAGACGTAAGTTCTTCCTCAGAGAGTCTATAGCTATCATTTCAAGACCACAGGGGAACTGATGGTGAGAGCTTTCCGGAGTGTCTGTGCCTTTGTATGATTAGTTGACTATATGGGTCTGCTACTTTGAGCAACCCTGAGAGTCTATGCTTTAGCTAAACCAGAGGGGTGAGACTGTGTGTGCTGTACAGAGGGTTTCTCGTTTTGCTAGGTTGGATTAGAGGGGAAATGTTGTGAGTAATTCCTAGAGGGTTAACTATTGTGTTATCTTCTTTCTTGAGTTTGTTTGGTTGAACCAGAGGGGATAGGCTGTGAGTAATTCCTATAGGTTTACTTGTTTTGGTTTATCATGTTCAGAGACATATTTTCGGTATTGACCAAAGCAGGTACATGTATATGGGATTACAGACCTTGAGATCGACTTAATGATACATGGATTGAGTGGCACGATGCCCAAATCAATGCCCTTGCATAGGATGTCCGAAGATTGGGTTTATGGTCCCAAGGATCGATTGCTGATGTTTCTTCTTGTTATTTGAATCACTTCATCATGAATATTCTTATTTATGTATAGGTGTATATGTATGGGACAATACATTTGTACGTATATAGATATGAACATCCATGGTTTCACTTTCCCAGTTGATAGGGATTACAATCCTTGAGTTCAACTGTGGTTGCACATTTGGTTTACTTTCTTTTTGTTGTGTTTTAGCTAGGCTGAGCACATTGTTGTTGCATACACTTTTAGTAGCACAGTTATAGGTTGCTTGTTGGGATTCCATGTTGAGATTATTTCTCAAACCTACACGTGCACCTCGTTGAACGTGTATACCTTATGTCTTCTTTTCAAGTTGAGAACGTGTTGCATAGTGGATAGGGCTGAGGACTAGTGTTTCATGATCGAGTGGAGCTGCTTGAGTGGTTCTACTGATCTGGCTACTGCAGTTCGATATTCTTTGGAGATCATGTATGTGGATTGGCTTAGAGTTAGTAGAAGAGGCCTGTACTTTTACTTTAAGTTTATTTGTACTTGTATCTGTATGGTCGGCCCTGTGGGTGACCGGTGTTGTATTGTATTTCATAGCTATTCAGGATTTTACAACATTTTACTATTACAGCTTGTTCTATTTCAGCTGTTTACTGCTTCCACACTCTATTTACTTTCTATTGTGTATGGTACATAGTTATTTCTGATGTTTTCTTACTCTAGTATGAGGGTATAGTCTCCCCACTATCACACCCTAAGCCCTCGCTGCTAGTCGGCAGCCTCTGACGTACGAGGAGGTGTGATTGAGGCCTTGTGGTGAACTGGCTTGGAGCACCGATTTAGTGGCTTCCGGGTCGGGATGTTACAAATTTTATGTTTTTTATTTTAAGGGTCTTATGATTCAAATGTTACTAAAGTGGTAAGGGGTTATTCAACAATCTCATCATTTACCATGATTTTTTATGATTATATTTTTATTGATAACATATTATGATCTATTGCTGCAGAATTCAATAACGTTTCGAATCCTATGGTGATTAAATAAATTTTCATGTAGTATTACAGTTAATCTTATTTGGAAATTAAAATTACTGAGAAAAGTATTTTATGAAAATCCAACTTTTTTCTACTTTTCAGTCAAAAACAAATTTCAATTCAATTTCAATATTTTTTAAAAATAATTGTTTTTTATTCAAAAACATCCAAATAATTTATTAAATAATTATTTTAAAATGTCTATATTTATAGAAAAAAATATATAAAAGGATTCTACCTATTATTTCCCAAACAATGAAATATATGATATTTTACAGAAAAACCTGAAATGGGTCATTCTTTAAACAGAATCGACATGTACATAATTTCTAGATCTCATTACAACTAATTTATTTGAATATCTATTTTAATTTGTAAAATTTTATTTTCAAATAAAATATTTTTCCTCATATTATAGAAATTTTTAGTTTTTAAAATAAATTTTTATTTTGAAAATGATATTTTCCACAACAATGTATTAATAGATTTTTTATGGTATTTTTATTCATCAACGATTGAAACCCTAATTTACTAATATTATGGACTTGAAATATTGTGAAATAATACAAAGATTATTATTTATCTGGAAGGTTTATGCTGCGATTGATTGGGGATATACTATATTGATATCATACTCTATATTACCTTAATTGGTTTATGATTATGTTTTTTGAATAGATAAATTATTAAAATTTCATAGGTTTTTTCAGTATGAATATTATTTTCATTATATTTCACCAATTTCATAAGAGAAGTTCATTCAAATTATTATGTGTTGTTAGTGACTAATTATATTCCTTCAATTAATTGATAGGTGTCATGACACCAACAAGATTGTGTATTTTGATGAGGCATTATTCATTAGTCAAATATACCATAGCATAAATCCATGAAGATAATGTTATGATGTTCAAAATTATCAATTTCTTAATTATTAGATTAGTTATTAATGTCTATGAAATTATTCTATTAGTTAAATATCAATAGATAATATTCAAGATAATATGATTACTTATATTTCATTATTTGATAATAATTTATTAGTGCTAAATTATTATTCGTGTTAAATTTATGTATTTAAGAGAATGTGTTTCAGTAATTTATCAGTACATATTGATTAGGACTTATTTAGAAATTATATATTATGGTTTATGCATACCCTTACTAAACATTTATGTTCACCACTTTCTTCTGCTTCATTCCCTAGGATATAGATATGTGTTTTATGATTGATATACATAGTTAAGAAAAACAAAATAATAATACACATGAAAAATACTCTGTTTTATTTATGTTTTCAATGGTAATATTTTTTTCATGTATGTATCTTGTTTACCAAGACTACAATAAAATTCTATTCTATGGGATGTATTAAATTTTACCTAGAAAAAAATTTAATAATATTACACCCAAAGATTCCATGGTACGTTTCCCTTTGAATAATGTAATAGGTAGTATTGTATGCAACTTGGAGAATCTAACACACCACGACCAATCAAACTAGCCTTTATGAATTTTACTAACCACTTTTTGAAATTTTTTAAATTTTATTTAAAAAAATGGACTTCATTTTTGAATTCAGAAGATCGAAATTAGCTTAGGATGATTTTTCTGTATTTTTCTTGAAAACAATCAATTTTTGATGAATAGTGAAAAACAATGCATTATTGATTAAAACCGACTTATTATTTAAATAATTATTTATTATATATAAATTTTTTTGGGGTAAAAATAGATATATAATACATATATATGTTCAATATAATTATTGGAGTCATTTTATAATATGTTTATATAATAATAATTTTATTGAACTTTATACCGTCTTTTACTCACACCCTAGGAGCATTTGAAATTTTTTAGAAAATGTAATTTTACCATTTATGTGAGTTAAATTTTAAAAATACAGGAGACAAAGTTAATATTAGTAAGTAAAATTTGGTTCAATAAGAAGAAAATAGTTTTTGCTGAATTGTAACTTTTGACTTTTACTTACGACGGTTAAAAGTAAATTGGGTAATTAAGGGTAAAAATGATGTCATGATAACCTTAAAAGATGTCCTAATTCTATTGGATAAGTATAATTCGACCATGAACAACCTTGGTAAAAAACATATGACCCCCTTTGGTCCCCATGGATTAGATTTTGACATTTGTTAATATTTTATTTAAATAATAGTTAAAAGAGTTAAATTCAAAGTTTAATAACTAAACCATTTTAAATATTGGGATAAACAATATAAAAATTCGACTATAAAAATTCATTATAAAGATAATAATATTTCCTACATGATGGTATTTTATTTATAATTTTTAGACATTATATATTTTAATTTATTTATGACACAATGATGATTCAGTAATTACCTTATTAATGAAATATTAAAATAACTAATATTATAAATATACAAATAAATGCACATTGAGACTTCTGATAAATTACACTAAATTTATATGTTAATATGACATGTTAGGGTTAGTTAAATAAATTTTATTCGAAGTGATAATGGATTATTGACTTTCAATAAAATCAAGTACTAAATAATGTCAAATTTGACATAATTGAGTTTTAAAACAAATACTATATTATTAATAGATATAATATTCATAAAAATATATGAATTGTAAAAAGGACATTGATATGTTTATATATATTATTAATGAACCACATGGGGTTCTCTTGGATTGTTATAGTAACATTATTATCCATATAATATAAAAATCTAGAGAGACATGGTAAATGTCAAGCCATTTTACTAAGAGTTAAATATAAATGATAAGTTTAATATGGTGACCTAAATCATTAAAAAACCTATTGGATGAGATTTTTTCGACCCATCCCCTCATTAGCCTCAAAATAAATCATTTTGGAGCCATTATAAACTGAAAATGATTTTATTATAAAATAATATTTCAAGCTTTTCCAAAAGTGACCCACCTCTCTTATAAAATGGTACATCCCCTTATCTAAATTTCACACCTCCAATGCCATTTTTCACGGCCCAAACATGCCCGAATATCCTCCCAAAATTTCTCCCTTAATCCAAGAGGCCTTCAATTATTTCAGAAAGCCATTTTAAGGAGTCCTTTTGATCAAATGAGTAGGAAGAACCTAAATAAGGGGTAAATATTTAATCACCACATTCATGTTCTTTTCTTCATCCACATCCTCATTCTATGTGGTTTCCATTATAATATAATAAACCCAGTATCTTCTATATAATTTTATTTTATTATAAAAATGATAAAACCATATTCATTATTCTATCTTTTATATGAATTACAAAGTCACCATACGTGCATACGTACAACTTATTGTATCCACGTCGTGGTGTAATTTGTTATTCAAGAAACTCATTATTTAGGTTGGTATAATAATGAGTATAACTAAGGTAATTAATAAATATAACATGTTAATGATTCTTTATATATGATATACCATCCAATTACATATGATTTCACGATTAATATAATGATATTGTAGCTTGTGCATAGGTACAAATTCCCGTCTCCACAAACGTGATGAGATTCATTCCCCTTCGTTATCATTCAATAATAATTTTTATTTTATGATTAGAAATAATATTTATGAAAATAATATAATTCTTTATATGAATGAAATACATCCTATCCATAATAAACATGACTTACGTAACCAAGCATATAGAGGAAGACAAATCAGTTAAAACCCGAAACGATGATACTCTTAAAATATTGGTAACAATGCAATATTATATGATCATATATGATATCATATTTATATATATGATTCTTTTATAATTTATTAAAATTGTTTTCAATTTTATAAATGAAGATAACATACCATTGACTATGGAAATTTATAAGGTACGGGTTAATTTCCCAATCTCTTAATTAACCACGGTTATTTTTACCTAAGTATCCACTGAGACCTCATTATCATCGACATCAGTGTTTTCTAAAAAAGGTATTTCAAAACCTTGTTAATATTTACTAGACTATGGGATAATGTCATTTATACAATTATTTTACCTTATATGTTTTTAATAAAATATTTATATCATTTTCCAAACAAGGTACTTTATGACCTTTTCGACAAAATTTAGGTTTGAATGTTTATTTATTTTATACGGAGGGTGAGGCTATATTCCACCGTTATAACATCATTAAATCTTCCCTTCCAAGATTACTAAAATATTTTCAATGTAAATGTTTTATTTTATAAAAATGTGACTCTTCAATGGTTTCATAATAGAAAGAGGTATTTCTTTCAAATAGTCTTCATTTCACCTATGTCCATATATGTATTGGACTTAGTATGTGATGGGTGGTTCCCTCTATAGCTCCTTGGTGCATCAGTAGGTCACATTATAAAATTAGACGTGGAATTGGCCAAGGCCTTTCCAAATTTGATATATGGTTTTGGTCGTGGCCGTAATCATTTTTAGACGTCCTGGCCAAGGCGTTGACAAGATGTATCAGAATGTCTGGCATTATAAATTCTATCATTATGAAAATAATAATGACGGTACATGTGGTTATCCGACCAGTATGAAACCCATGACCATTTTTTATTCAGTAATTATTTACTGAGATCATATTCCTACCAAAGAGTCTTCATGTTTATTATTTGTAAAGGCATTTATTTTTAATCATTCACCATTCTTAATGAATATGTTATCATCCACTATATTGCTTACCCTTACTGAGTGTTTGAGATCACCCCTTTCTTATGTTTTATTTTCCATGTATATGAAGAAGTTATTTAGGAATGACATGCAGGAATAATTTTGGAGACTTGAATCTATCAAAAGGAAAAAATTAATGTTGTATTTCATTTCAAGTTGTAATTTTGATCTTATGAATGTATCGTGTTTCCAACAATACTAATGTGATCAGTCTTTCAAGACATGATTCCTTGTATCATTCCAATGTAAGGTAATAAAGCACAGACTCTAGGTAACTAGGGTCAGGACGTTACAGTTGGTATCAGAGGAAATTTAATACAAACCTATGAAACTAGAAGTAGATAATAACTAATTAGAGAACATTACCCTAAGATTGATTTTGAGGATTCGTATATAAGAACTTTCTTGAATTTTTATAATGTATAGCTTTTGTGTACTTTACAAGAAATAAATCATTTTCTGAATACGCGCAGGTTGATGCGGCTCTGGAACAGATGTACAAAGGAGTGAAAACTCTAATAACGACTTTCGGGCTTGACCCATGATATCCTAGAAGACAACAATGGGCCCTGCTACACTCTTGGTTACGACACTCTCGAGGGATATTCATTGGATAATTCAAATTTTCATTACAAACCATTATGAAGTATATATGATAATGTACCTCCCTAAAAAACATTTATTTATGATTATTGATTATAACCATACATTTCTCAAATTATGGTAAGTGTTTTAAAAGTTTGGAATTATGTATTTTGATTCATAAAATAATATAGTGTATTCAATTTTTTAGAAATGGATCATAGTGGAAGGAATGGAAACTATATCAACAGACATAATCCAGGTTGGGATTGCCATCCAACTCAAGATAATTATAGTAGAGTTGGTGATGAAACTAGTGTTAATCAGTATATCACCATACTTGGACAAGTTACTCAGGTTATGAATAAAACCCATACCCTTATGGAGAACCCTGATCCACAATGTGGAGTTTCAATGTTAGACCACTTCACGAGGAAACAACCGCCAACATTCAATGGGAGTACAAACCCATTAGTAGTTGAGAAATGGATAAAATTCCTTAGATAAAATATTTTATATTTGGCAAGTAGTGAAAGGGAAAAATGTTTCATTGTAGTTTATCACCTCTTGAGAGATTCATATCAATTGTTGTGAAGAATCCAAAACAAAAAAAATATGAAGAAATATTGAACATCGAATGGACGGAGTTTAGAGTTATTTTCTTAGAAAAATACTTTCTTCATGACCATCTAGAAGATATGTAAAGGGAATTTATGAGTCTAAGACAATAAGAGGATGATAATGTCACAATTTATGAAGCTAACATTAAATGGTTAGTAATTTATGATTCAGATTATATACATAACCCAATAAGTAAGATTTATCATTTCTTTGATTGGAATAATCCTTTTCTCCATCGATCAGTAGTCTCACAATCCTTCTCATTATATGAAGATATTGTCTCATGTGCTATCAAGACAGAAAATGAATTCCCTATGTCTTACAACATTAAATAAATGCATGAGAATAATAGATATGTTGAACACTCTGGGAAATGAAATAAGGAATCATGGAAAAGGGAATAGTTGAATTTCCAACCTGTGATAATTGTGGAAGGTAGCACCCCAGTGTCTGTCTAAAAGGAAAAAGAGTATGCTATAAATTCGAATATAAAGTCCATCATGATGGTGATTATAATGGGATTAAATAAGATACCAATGTTCAATTGTAAAATTGGAGGGATATGGGACATTATGAAAATAAATTACCTACGCTTACGGGAAATGTACCTCAAAAAAGGCCAAGGGATAAAGGCCATGTTTTTGCGATCACATATATTGTGGTGGAAGCACTTAAAGAAATGGTGGAAGGAAATTTTATGGTTTCTTCTAGTTTATCTAATACATTATTTGATTCTACATCATCACATTGTTTCATATATTCCCTGTTTACTATGAAAATTAGATATTTCCAATTTTATTTAACATGGTTGTTTTCAGTCAAAACACCTAAGGGAAGTATCATGGCAAAAACGTTTTGTGAATTAGTTCCCATTAAGGAACATAAATTATATTTATCCTCTGATATAATATTCATACCCATGATTGAAATTGATAAAATCCTCGTTATGGATTGTATTTCAGACCATGATGCGAAAATTTATTGTAACAAGAATGTGGTTACAATTCTTGATGATGATAAGGAGTACCGTATCTTTAGAGTAGAAACGTCTCCATATGATTCTTATCTAGATCCACCCCCAGTAGCACTAATAAATTTGATTATTGGGGAGGATGAAAATGAAATAATTCTGGGTGAGGAAAGTAAGGTTCGAATTGAGTACATACCTATTATGAAAAATTAGGTTGAGGTGTTTTCAGAGGATTTACCTGGATATCCTCCGGATAGAGCAATTGAGTTTTCCATTGATTTAATTCCTGGTTCGAGTCCCTTATTGAAGACCCCTTATAGAATGTCCACTATGTAGCTAGTGAAACTAAAGAAATAACTATAGAAATTGAGTAATAAGTTATTAATTCACCTATTGTTTCTCCCTAGGGGTCCCCTATTTTCTTTTTGATAAGAAATACAGATCTATGGGGTTGTGCATTGACCATAGGGGGACCAATGATATAAAAATAAAGAACAAGTATCCCCTACCTCACATTGATGATTTATTTGACCAACTTCCTAGAGATCAGTATTTTTCAAATATTGACCTTACGTATGGATATCATCAGTTGTGTGTGAAAAAGGAATACATTCCAAAAACAGCATTCCGAACCAGGTACGGGCATTACATGTTTACATTAATGCCTTTTTAATTGACTAATGGACCCTCGATCTTCTTGGATTTAATGAATAATGTTTTAAAAGAATATCATGATTAATTTTTAGGGATATTTATTGATGATATCATGGTATAATGCAAAAGCTATGAAGATCATGAAAATAACTGGCACATTATTCAAAAGTATCTTAGAAGAAATGAATTATATATGAAGTTTAGAAATGTGAAATCTAGCTTTAAGAGATTTTTTTTGTGTCCGTATTACCTCTATGGATAGAATATCTATTGATCCTTCAATGACCAAGGAAATCCATGAATGGCCAGTACTAGCAAGTATAACTGCGGTATGGAATTTTATTTGTTTAGAAGGTTATTTTCGACGTTTTATCCCAAATTTTTCATGGTTTTCTATCCCATTAACCAATCTCACATGTAAAGGGTGTATATATGTATGGATAGTAGATTTTTTAGATTTTTTGAAGAACTGATGAGAAGATTTGTAAATTATCCTATCTTTACTCTACAATTAGGTAAGGATGGGTTTTTTATTTATAGAGATACTTCAATGAAAGGACTTGGTTATGTCCTTATGTAGAATGATAGAGTTATTTCCTATGCATCATGACAACAAATAATTCACGAGATAAAATATCCCACTCATGATCTTGAGTTTGTAGCTATAATATTTTGTCTGAAGATATAGAGACACTATCACTATGGTGAAAATGTGAGATTTATACTGCTCACAAAAGTTTGAACTATATTTTATCACATAAATAACACAAAAAGTGGAAAAATAAATGGTTTGAACTACTCAAGGATTATAATTTTTCTATACACTACCACCCATGAATGAAAATATGGTGGATGATGCTTTGAGTAGAAATGATCAAGGAGTTTTTAACAAGTTGAGAGTTGAAAGGGATTCTATTTTTATGGATCTTGTAAAGATGGATATGAGAATAAAAATGGAGGGTGAAACATCAATACTTTTCAAATTGTTTCCAAACCAACTTTACTATAAAGGGTAAAAAATAATCAGACTGATAATTCGGAGTTTCAAAAATACGATTAAAGTTGTGAATGATGTGAGATTGAGTGACTTCATATATGAAGATGGACTTTTGAAATTTGGGAAGAGGCTTTCTGTTCCTAATGTACATGATCTAAAATGGAATTGTTGGATGATGCTCATAGCTCTAATTTCACTATACACACTAGTAACACCAAGATGTATAGATATTTGATGGAACATTTTGTGTGGGACAACATGAAAAATGAGATTTCTGATTTTGTGTCCAGATGAATGGTTTTTCAACAAGTGAAATCTAGAAGACAACATCCTAGAGGATTTACGCAACCTATTCCCAAACCTGAGTGGAAATGGGATGATATTACGATGGACATTATCATGGGGCTACCATTGACTCCAAGAATGAATGATGCAATATAGGTCATTGTTGATCATCTTACAATGTCATCACATTTTCTTGCTGTAAGATAAGATTTAACACATGACCGTTTTGAAATACGGTATATTAATGAAATTGTAGGACTTCATGGAGTACCCCTATTGATAATTTTGGATCGTGATCCTAGTTTTACATCATTATTATAGAAAAGTCTTTAGAAATCCATAGTAATTGAACTTCATTTGAGCACTTCCTTCCACCCTCAAACTGATGGACAATCAAAATGGTCTATTAAAACCATATAAGACATTTTGATATCTTGGTCACATGACTTTAAAGGTATGTGGAATCAATATTTACCTCTCATAGAATTTTCATATAACAATATCTTCCATTCGTCTATTGAGATGGTACCATATGAAGAGTTATATGGAAAGAGATGTCACCCACCAACTTTTTGGGATGAGGTTTGGGAAAGAAGACTTGTAGGCCTAGAACATGTTGAGAAAATGATGGAAAATGTGATGTTTATCCAAACCCACATCAAAGAAGCTCAATGTAGGCAGAAGATCTATGCCGAAAAACGATGAAAGGATTTGGAATTTCTTGTATGAGATCATGCTTTATTGAAGGTTTATCTATGGAAGGGAGTTATATGATTTTGTAAAAATGGTAAATTAAGTCCTAGGTACATCGGACCTTTTGAATGTTTATGGGATGAATCTCAATTTGCATTAGAAAAGAAAAGATGAAATAATTTGAAAACCATGAATGTTGATGGGATGAAACACAGTTTTCTAATTGTTTTAAAATTTTGTAATGAGGGTAACAATGGTATCATCAAAAATGGTGATTCTATTTTGAAAAGTGAGGATACTTGAATGATTGGTACTAAATACCAATGTATAAAAGGAATCTCGATTCAGGTTGGTGAAATACAAAACACATATTACATGTGAATGATGGACGAGAATAAATTGTCACATAAAGGCTAGGACACATGTTTCAAGGGAATATGATCATGTTATCTATGTTAGATTGTATTCCAGAGATTCCTAATTTTATAATAAGAGTATGATAGTGTAGAACTATTTTCCAAAATTGATTGATTACAAATTATGTTCACAAAAAATGTTGACATTTATTCAAAATAACCACTAGATCTTATTCATTCTAATATCTATGGGCCAATAAAAAAATAATCAAAAAAGTATATATATTTTTTAGTAAATTCATTGATGATTTTACTCACATTACTTTTGTTATGTACATGAAACACAAGTTAGAGGAATTGAAAATGTTTACAAGTTTTAGAATAAACAATGAAATGGAATGTGAGTATATAATGAAGAAGTTAAGATCCAATAATGCAGGTGAATTCATAAGTGAAGAGTTTGGAAGTTATCATGAAAATCATGGAATTAGATGTGAATATAGTTCCTCATACACTAATCAAAAAATGGTGTTTATGAAATAATATATAAGCATGCTGAAAATAAGAAGAACTATGTTACTTGAACATGGAATTTCTCATTTCTAATGGAGGAATGCTATGATCACTGATGTTTGTATTGAAAACTGATTTTTCAATAGGGGTTGATCAAAATATAACTGATACAAATTTTTATATAGAAAAACTACGTGTTTTAAAAAATTTATAGTTTTTTAGAGTCCATGTATTTTAAAAAATAATATTGGGAACTTCTGAATGTTTGAATAGAATGGTGAAGATTTAATTTCTCTAGGATATGGTTGTGAAGGAAGAGGATATAGATATCTCAATAAAAAACAGGAACAATTGGAAATTTTATTGATGTGAATGTTTTTGAATGTGATGAAGATGACAAACATACTCAATCATATAAATAGGTGGAGCATGATCATGAAAAAAATTATGAAAAGGAAACAATAAATTATAATCCTACTAAATAAGAAGAATTAGATTCAGTTATTTCAATGATGGGGAAGATACATGAAAATATCAACCATAGATGGGGAAAATAGTGGATGATCAGAATATTATTGGTGAAAAACATAATATGTTTCAAAAAATAAGAACAAAAATTCAATTACACCAATATCTTTGTATTCAAAATTAGCTTCGAATGATATAAAAGAAGAATTTGAGTTTTTGGAATTGGATATGGAAATTAATGAAGTGTTGGATCACAATGAAAATAATGATATATGGTAACACATATCCAATCTAGATAAGAAAAATGTTATTGAAAAAATGTGGGTCTTTTTAAATAAGATGAATAATGTAGGGGAAGAGATAAGAATGATCTCAAGATTTAATTACAAAGGGTATTCACACATTGAAGGTATTAATTTTTATAAATCCTTTTCTCTTATGGAATGATTATAAAAAATAATAATTTCTATTTCTATTTCTACACAAAAATATTAAAAAAAATTCATGTGGATGTTATATCAGCATTCTTAAATAGTGATCTAGATGAGGACGTTTACATTGAACACCTTTGTGGATCTGTTATTGGGAAAGAAGAAAGTTCAATATTCATGTTGAAGAAGTAATTTTATGGGATTAAAAAAGATTCAATGTAATGATATTATAAAATGGATACTAACTTATAGAATATGAGTTTTAAGAATGGAGAAGTTGATAATGATCTTTACAATAAATAATTCCATGTGTATTCCATTATAAAATATTTTTATTTTGAAGATATTGTCTTTGATGGGAATAATGAATTATGATTTGAAAATTTTTATAATTAAAGGAAAAAGTTTTTTGAGATTACTATAATGGGGAAATTAAATACATTCATGGTTAAAAATCATATAAAATGATAATTTTTTTCACAGGAATGTTATGATAAAGAATATATTAATAATTTAATCATAGAAAACTCACAACCTAATTCCACACTGATGTTAGTGAGAATTAATTTTTTCTAAAGAAAGAGATGAAAAAGAAGTTTATAAAAAATAATTTTAGAATATGATTGGATGTCAATTTATTTGAATTCCTTAATACCTATAATTTATTATGTTGTTACCTTATGTACAATATTTCAGGGTTGTTCAAAATATTCAAATTTAATTGCTGGAAATATAATTATCAGATACATGAAAGTTAAAAAAATTTGGAATCAAGTATGATAGCATCGTTAATATTGATATGTATGGTTATTAAGATGTTGATTGGCCAGGAAATACTGATGATAAAAGATAAACATAAGGGGGATGTATTCATTGAAGGAAGGAATTTTGTTAGTTATAAATCAAATGAATAGAATTCTGTAACTCTCTGTAAGGATTGTGATGAGTATGTTGATTCCTCTCAAACCGCTACTCTACTTATGTGGATGAAAACTCAATTATAAGAATTAAATAAGGATGTGAAGTTACCATTTATCTTGGGTTGTTATAATAAAAGTACAAACAATCTCACTAGGAATCTATTAAAACTATCTCATTCGAAACATATTTATATCAAATATCATTTAACTAGATAACATGTAGAGAATAAGAATTGAAGTGGGATTTTGTTCCTTCATCAGAAAAAGATGCACATACTTTCACAAAACCATTATCAAAATAATACTTCTCTAAATTGATTTTAAACATGGGCCTCCAGCCTCTTTCTTGTCAATGTAGAGGTGTGTCTTTCTACCTACTCTACCATATTACATTTGGATAATGTTTTCAAGCGGTAGAATTGTTTCATAAATATACCATTTTTTGAATGCATGTAAAAAAATTGGAGTTGTGGGTTAGCAATGAATTTAGAACTGTTTTTTGTGTGAACTATTCGAACTATTTTTAGGTAGTTTATAGGAAATGTTTTGGTAATCATGGAATGTCGAAGAGCTGTGGATGAAAAATTAACAATGATTTTATAATCACTACTTTTGGACATCCTTGTTTTTCAATCAATGATGATTATTTCTTATAATGTGTTAGCTCACATAGTCTCAGAATTTTAGAAAGTAATGCATTTCATGTGGAAATAACATTCATTGATTTATGAATCATGGTTAAAAACAAAATCCAATGAGGGATTTTTATGACCAAGCTAATAAGGATGTTAAAATTGAAATTTTTGTCTTTTTTAATCAATTATGTTTAAGAGTAAAATAAATCTTGTCGAGAAAGGTAAAATCGCATCACTCTATATATTAATCAGACTAAACATCATATTTGTTCAATCATACTACCAATTCATAAAAAGGTCGATCATATTGAAGAATAATATTTATGGAAGTAAATGGTCAAATAATTCAATCTAACTTTGGTATGAATGGTTTGATTGTAATAAATATAAAGGAGACTTTATATCTGAGATATAAATGTGATGATTCTTCTCTAAACATGGAGTTCTTGTAAATCACAATTATTTCGAAAAAAATGATGAAAACCCGATGAAAGATAGGGGGTGAAAAAGATTCTAACAATGGTTTTACAATTGATCAAAATTTATTGAATAAATAAAAGGGAACTATAAATAATATTCATCCTAATCATAATCATGTTGATCATATTTCAGTTAGTTTTTTTTTGAATAAATTTTTTTTGGTTGGGAAGGAATGAATTTAATCGACCAGGATGCTACAATATGTTCCATTGAATATTAGATGATGATGAAGCTATTTTTTATTTTATTTAAAGACATAAATGAAGTCATGATACAATCGGATGTTTTTAATTGACTATTTTTTTGAAGTTCAAGATTTTAACCCTAGTCTATCATATTTATCATATAATCATATACATGAAATAAAGAATTATATTCAAAGACCAACAGTAATTGAATTGAGATAATTCCAAAGTAAAACATAATGATAGAGACCTATCAACAATATATATAAAAATCAACGATGAAAAAATATATGTTTTCATATACATGGATTTAATCTTGAAAGGCTTATAATATTTTTATAATATGTGAGAAACCAAATGTACTAGTTTTTAATTTGACCAAAATAAAAAGATACAAAACATAAGTGATTGATGATGATGGGTTTTAGAAGAGATATATGAACTATATTTTCTTTTCAGATACATTCATTAAGTGGTATATGAGAAGAGATGAAAGATATGGTAGGATGTATTTTATATGTGCATCATTAAATTCCATCAATATTTGATGTTTCCCAAATTGGATCAACCTTTCTCATATACATGTTGATACTGAGTCATCATGTTGAACATATTGAAAAAATCAGAATTGGTTGATATAAATGTAATCATACCCTCAATTGTAGTTGAGAATCAAAATCAGACTCGCATTTGAAAGTAATGTATAAAGAAAATTATAAGTGATGGAGAAGATTCAAGAGTAATTATGAAGTGTATATGATGTAATATATTCACACAAAATTAAATTTAAATCGATATTTTGGTGAATTTTTTTGAGAAAGAATGTTTTGTGGATTCACACCAAATCCCCATATGGGTCACCGATAAAAGGGGAGAAATACATCATAATTTTTATGATATTCTGATAGATGTAATGTTCATGTGAAGATAGAAAATATCCAACATTCTAGGGATTGATGAAGTTTTCTATATTGAGCTACATTGAAGAAGTTTTAATCGAGATGAGTTAAACGAGAAGATAAAAGCATGAAATGTATTCACCAGATCATCGAATTCATTGATCATTGTACTTATATTTATATCATATTATACTAATCATCGTATTCAACTAGTAACTATATTAAGCTGGATAAATGGATCCATATTTCCATATTGGGATTTTAGAATAGAAGAAGGTGATGTTTTACATTTTCTCACTTGTATTTTTTCATAGTTATATCCATTGTATCAGACAATAGGATTTTATGATTGTATTGGGTAAATCATATTGGGCAATATGACTATGATTTAATTATGAAGTCTACAATGTTCTTACCTACTTCTGGGTCAAAAATTGAAGATTTTTTTCCACAGAATACATTTGTGGAAATTTTAATGAATCATAGGTCACATGTGTTCTTATACAAACATTGTTTTCTATATTTCTGCTATGATCATGAACCTGAAATGTTTGATTGTATTCAAAGTGATACATGATTGAAATGGTATATTATACTCATTGTATTCAACAAAATGGATTGTTTTCTAGTGAAATGTGTGGTATTGGATCATATTCTGACTATACCATGGACATGGATATTCTTATTCAATAGTGAACCTTGTAAATATTTTTTTCATATAGATGTGTGTTTCAATTGTTTTTAGTAGGGTGTGAAGTCATTAATATGAGTCGAGCGCTCTTTCAAGGAAACCTAAAAAGAAAAGTGTCACTAAATCACATCCCCCCACCACAGTGATGCAATTATCCATATTGGTAAATTGTATAAACTAGATATTAATGGTTCACCAATCTCCTATTATGTATGATTCCTTGTTGTTATTTTTGAGAGGTATCTCACTTTTCTGTAAAAATGCGTAAAAATAATAAAAATGTAATTTTCAGTAAAAAGAGGGGATGATAGATTTTCTAGAGGAAGGTGGTGAATAGATATGATAAAAAATTCAACGATAAGGAATAATTATTTAAATTAATTATCATAGTTAATTAATAGATATTATTTATAGTGGAAAATAATTGGAAGATTACAATAATGTTTTTATAGTAGTTCAGTCAAAAGTGGACATATTCAAATATTATTTTAACACCCTAATATTTTTTTAAATTGTTTTCAAATGTATTTAATATTATTTATATTTAAGGTAACCCGAAACACAATGTTTTTCTTGTGTTACAAGCAGTACAATGTTTAAAAGAAACATTCCATACTATTAAAATATTATTATTCAATATTATAGTTGTCACAGAGCCATTGGAAGGGAGGGTATGTATATTATTAAATAAATAATTTAATTATAAGATTTAAACATGTATATATAATTAATTATTTGAAAAAAAATCAATCAGAAATGAAAATAAATACCTTTTTTCAATAATGGAAATCATTTTCTTTAAAAAAAATTGTGCACATAAACATGATTTACCTCAACAAATTAAATGAATAAATTTTGGTGAATGATATTAATGAAATATATATTATATATTAAATAAAATATTCAACATTCATATAATGTTACATAGAATGGATATATGATTAAGTCCATTTTTACACATAAAAACAGAATTTGTCATAAAAAATGTTCTCCACCATTTTATGATACACTAATTTCAAAAATAATATTAGGATAATTAACAAAAATTATTTGAAAAAATAAACATCATTTTTTATGTTATTATCGTATAATTATATTAAGGTAATGTTTTGTTGTTTTTTAATGGTTTGAGTTTTTTATGAATAGTGATAAATACTAAACATTAATTGGAAAGTACATATTCATTTAATGTATTAAAATGTTAAATTATATTATAAATTGGTTTGAATGTATATTTAATTAAATTTAAAATATATTCATCACTAATAGTTCATTTTAACAAACTTAATTTATAAATATTACATAAAATCATTGTAAAATATTTTAAAAATTACTTTAATAACATGATTTTTTGTCACGTATATGACATTAATTTTAAATTAAATTCTTCCACTCATTTTAGCCAAAATTGAAATAATGGATTCCATATTTGGAATCGTAAAATTAATATTATCTGGTAATTTCATCTAAATTTCATTATATATTGATTTGTGAAAAAAAATTATAATTAATTTTCAATGTTATGATTAGGAGACGTGTTTTTACATTACATGTGTTGGTGTAAAAATTATTTTAACACACATATATGCTTTTTATTTAAAAAAATTGATTTAATATTTTTAACTAATAGGTATATATTATATAATAAATATTATTTTAATTTTGGTCTTAATGGATAAATTTCCTGATTAAATAAAAATATATAAGTCAACATGGAAAAACTAATAGGATAAAATTGATTAAACATAAATACTACAGAACAACATGATAAAAATATTTTTCATTTTCTATATTGGAGATTTTTGTTGACCACATCTACCTTAACCACCAATAATATTCAATTTTTGAGTTACATTAGGTTTGGGAGACCACACAATAGTGAAAATGTTTGGGAATTTATAAAAACTCCACACTTCTTCAACTATAAATGGGAATTTGAACTCCCAACGTATTCATAGCTTAAAAAAATATTGAATTAGAGAAAAATATATTAAATAACATCCCAAAATTCAAAATCTAATCCAATAAGATTTATTTTGGACTACAATATATCCTAGTAATTATTTTAGTTCAAACCTAGAGAGTATACTCAATTAAGTGGTAACATTTATCAACGAGTTTTTTTTGTTTTATTTCATCCTATGCCCGTTAAATTTTTATTATACAACTACTAAATAATATCCTCAGTGTATTCCATATACTAATTTGTTTTTTTTTGTTAATTTAATTAAATATAATCCCTCCACTTCCATCATATTGGATATTAATTCATCATTTTTTCTATACAATAGACTAAAATGAACTACCGCCTCACGAAGCGAAGTGATTAATTCATTCATCACATGGAATATATTACGATATTTTTTAATAAAAATATTTAAGATATTTTTCACATAAATTATTTTAGAATGATATTATACCATTAAATTTTTTTTCTAATCCAACAAATCAATAGAAACTTCATTATATCATACAAATGATGTACCGTCTCAATGAATCATGTGTTTTATTTCATATCTCTGCATTTTATGGTTTTCTCTAAATACATATATACAGAACAAAAATTATTTTTATATCATGGGTTTAATTTTAGGGATTATGAAATCATGATTTTTGTAAGAGGAAATGAAATAACTCCTAATATGTATGATAAACAAAGAGGTAATTACCCGATAAATAAATTTAACATGTAATTATTAATAAATGAGTAAAAAAATGATAAAATTAAAATAATATATGGTATGGTGTATAAATATTGTTCTATAAAATATTTATAATAAAATTATATTTCTTATAAATTAATTTATAATTATTATGAAATATGTCATGATATATGGTAATGAATTTTCATCTATATTTTTTACTACTGTGAGACAAATGTCATATTCACCATATATTTCCTTTTATGGTGTATATACTTGAAATGAAATATTTTTATGATAATTATCCTAAATATTTATTTGAAATTATATATCCGTATTATTTTCACCCGTTCATGGGGTTTATGGAACTATAAAAAGAAAATAAATAATGGATTTTATCTCAAATCTCCTTTTTTAGACATATGTTATGTTATTCACCTAAAATTTTTTATGAGGATTGTATACATCCCATTTTTTATGTAATATAATTAATTTATGTAACCTTTTTATATTTTAAATTTTCATTATATTTTATCCATTCATGTTTCTTAGGATTCAAAATTTCCAAAGTGGTTAGGGTTTTCTGTTATAATATCGTTGTTTATCATGAATATTTATGATTAAGTATGAAATGTTGAAATATTATTTTCATACTCTCAGGAATTTTCAGGAATTTTTATATCCTTTTTATCTCACGAGAATATAGGTTTTACACTCATTTTTATATCTTAATATACTAAATTGTTTAAAATAATTATTTTCCATCTTTCTAGTCGAAAACCATTTTTCTTTTAGAATTTTTTTTTCCTAAAAGTGATTTCCAAAATGTTCTTCAAATTTTTTTAATAATTTTTTAAAAGGATATTATCCTCAAAAAAATTTAAAATTATTTTTAAAATCTTATATTTTAATTTTTGTAGATTATTTTCATATAAATGGAATTTAAATTTTTTCCTGATTTAATGAAATATTTTTTCAATGTGTAAAGTATATTTTATTCATAAATTATTTAAATTATTTTTAATGATTCCATTATAAAATTTCTAGTATATTTTTCACGAAAATCATTGAGAAAATGTTTTTTATTTAAAAAAACCTATTTTCAATGAAATTTTGTGTTCCTCGAGAAATATTCTACGTGATTTATCTTTAAAAATAATTTTACATATAAGATCAATATAATTTGATTTCACATATTATTTATTATGTATATGAACCTATGTTGTTTTTATTATTATTTTAATGAATTTTGAATTATGAAAATTTATTTAAAAAAAACTGTTTTTATTCAATGGGTTATACCATTATAAACTTTTTGGAAACCAATTTCTCTTCCAGTGGTTACACCCAAATCAAATTGTTATGGAACCCACATTTTTCCATATGTTATTATATGATGAAATTAAGAAATGAATACCAAACCAATATATTCTTTACATGTTATGATATGATTAAAAAATTATGAAAACCATCTCATTTTATGGGTTATGATATGATTAATGTAGTATGATCTTATGGAACACATAAGAATTATTTTGATTTTGTGACTTATAAGCTCCCTCGTCTTTGTTACACTTTTAATCATGATTTATTACATAATACTGAACTTAATATACTCTATAAGTTCGAGAAGATGAGTGTATTTGGGGATTAAGAAAATTACAAGGCAGCTTAAGACATAAAATAATATATCTTAATAGAAATATTATTTTACATGATCACAACATTCCTTTGTATATAGCATTGGAGGGGATAACCTGGAACATACATAAGAAATGGGTGAGATATAAAGCCCAGTAAGGGAGTAACCAAGCAATAACACAAATAATACAACACATGTTTGGAAATAGTCATATAAATATATCATAAGAGAAACATGATGATAACGAAATGATATAGCTGGATTATCATAACATTTAAATGTGGAAACAACTTAAAACACAACATCATAAACATGATGGAATCAGGTAAACCCCTTTCCCAACATGGTGGAGAAATTTTTTAAAATAAATCAGATAATTCCCTTTCCTAACACGATGTATCATGATACTAAACATTTCCCAAAGAATTAGAGCACTATCATGGTATACCCTTAATAATCATTTTAATCTCATGCTTAAGTGTACTACAAAGATCATATAACATAGACTTATTCAAAATCATCCTTTATTAAAAATAACGGAATGTGGAATACATAAATGAAATTATATAATCAATAAATATATTTCCATATAGTTTTATACCCTTGATAGAGAAATGGAAATGGTATTCACTACATGATGATTTTGGCATGGAAAATCACAGTATAAGTTCTACAGCATAACGGAATGACATAAGGCTTAATAAAATTGAATGATGATATAAAAGGGGTATCTCATTATTTAGACATGAAATGGGATGTATGTGGTTCATGTATCATAATATCCTAATATGTGAAATGGAATTTTAGATGCACAATTTAAGATAAATTTTTGAATGGTTACAAGGAGAGAAAAATCATTTACGAAATTTCGTTATCGTAACATGTTTTCATGGGAGGGATTAATTGCTGTAAATGGGTCTCTCATAATTTAAACACAATATGGTCATTATGGAGGAGGTTATAAATCATTCCACGTTATTTTTAAAAAAAAATTATGGGCACAACAATATAAGGAAAATGTTAAAAATGAGAAAGGAAGGAATGTTAGGATACCTTACATGGGTGTGTGATCCTAAACGCTTTGGAGAGGTTTCATTGGATCTTGGGGATCCTCAGAAGGATTATAGGGCGTGGTGAGATGTATGTGAATGATAATAAAAGATTTTTGAGTGAAGATGAATTGGTTCTTGGGTGGTTTTATTTAGAAAAGGATGGGGAATTAATTATTATTATGTTTTGGATACTACATGCTAAAATATTCCAAACCACAAATCAATCACTGAATTTTTTCCATTTTTTTGGAAATGTGGAGTGGGAAACATTTACATTAAAAAATTATCCATGTGATGGTGGAGGAAAGTCACAATCTCAACGAAATGAACTTAAAATCATAACATATATTATACATTTTGGAGGATTTAATAAGGAATTATAAAATAATTCATATAAATCTAAAATCTCATTATTTGAAACTTAAAAATATTTTTGGGCAAAGATCCATATGATGGTATTTTTTACCTTCTTATTGGGTCATTATGATGTCATAAAACACAATATATAATTATATATTATTTAATTATTACCCATAAATTTTATGGTCTCAAAAAAATAAAAATATTTCACCATAGGATAATTTCAATGACCGAATTCCAAACATAATATTCATTTTATATAAATAATTTTATACATATTTTATTTTCCATTATTAAAATGAGAACAAATATTTATTGAAAATTGAAATGTTTTGACAGAAAGAGTTTTTTATCCGTAATAAAAAATTACATTTGACTTCATTAAAATTAAATACTCGTTAATTATTAATAAAAGTAATTTAATAATAATATATTAAATGAATATTAATTATTTGGGAAATTAATTAATTTCTTAAAATAAATTCTTTAAAAATACACTTTCAATTTTATCATATTTAAATATAACACTTATAAAACTTCTTACCTAATCATTTAGAGATATGGAATTGATATAATCATAATTTATAACATTTTTTTATAATATTATTAATAAAAACATTGTTTAAATTAAAAATGAATATATTTCTCCAAGATTCCTTTTTTTTATCAAAAATTAAATTTATCAAATTCATTATTTTTTAGGAAAAACTACTACAATAAATGAATTTATGGGCAAAAACATTTATTTACAGAAATTGATTAACTAATAAGTAACTAATACTTTGTTACATAACCCCTTATAACACCCTCACAAGATATATGTGTATGTTGTGCGATGGTAATATATTTTGGGGGCATCATAGATAACATCACCTGAGTGGTAATCTCTATGAACATGAGTTTCTCTTTTAAGTGATTTCTTTCATTCATAGCATGTTGAAGCTCATCATGGTATTGGTCAAGAGAAATTCCCAATGACGCTACCTCCTTTCCGATCAATGACAAATGATCATTGTATGTCCTGAGTCTACTGGATGGGGCCATCCAATCATTTGACTATGTTGAAAGAATTTTATAAAACCTTGTATTTATATCAATTTTTTTATTAGTGTTAAACAGCTATATCATCAGCAATGATCATACATAAAATTCATTAAAACCAAATAATAATAAAAAAAGAGATCATGTGTTTTCTTTATCCATAATAATTTAATGTAAAGATAATTTTATTCATAAATTATCATTATGTTACATGACTTGTGGGACTTATATATCCCTCCAGCGAATTAGGTAATGATAAAGGTTTTATGATCTCAGAGGGTACTGGATTCACTCCCCAAAACCTAGAAAATAGTGTACATTGGTGATCAGTAAAATCCTTAAAATGAAGTGAACATGGATGTTTATTCCAATCCAAAATGTAGGTTGAATTGGTGGTGAGACCAAACCAAAATTAAGGGGAGTTTAGGAGTTATTCCCCAACCCAAAATCGTGGTACATAAGTGGTGAGACAATACCCAAAAAATTTCACATGGGTGGTTATCCAATGATAAAAAGATAATGTATACAGAATGTTAGACCATGCCATAAATTGGTACATGGGTGGTTAACCCATGCCTAAATTGTATTGAATATCTTGGTGGGTGGCCTCAAAAAAGTATTTTATATTATTACATGTATTCCTCAAATTTAGTCCTTATTACAATATAATTATATTTTGGATCACATTCAGTAATTCTCTCCAGATCTATGTCTTTTGAAATTCCAAACTATATGACATGACTCATCCTTCCAATCTATTATTGGTTTGGTATAAATATCATATGTTTTTTTATTTATCATATACCCTTATTATCATCTTATGATTTGATTTGATCATAGATTGATATCTCTTTTGTTTACTTTACTGATCATATGAGCTGACCATTTCTTAGGATTCTTTCTCCAATGTTATGATAAAAGGTTTTATTTATGGTGCGTATATGAAGAGTACGAAATGGGAACATCTTAGTGTGAAATATTCAAGATCATTCACCATATTAGGATATTTTTTCCATGTTTCCAAAGAATCTATGCTATTATGGTACTCATGAATCTGTTTTTGTAATGCCGATAATATGTATGTAAAATATGTTATATTAATGTATGAGAATAATTTTTCATTATAGTTGGCATCAGGGGAATGGATTATATAACCTTTAGAGTCTAGGATAAAAAACATTAGAGACAAACCTAGGAATATATATAACGATATTTTTAGTTCTGTCTCTTAGGATAGGTCTAAGAATGAGAAAAATGTTTTGAAAATGTTACTCAATTTTTTTAAATATAAAGGATGTTATTTTCAATAAATTTCATCCATGATTAGATAATATAAGTGGATATGGATCTAGAAAATATGTACCTAGCGTCCCATTACCAAAAAACTATAGTGAGGAAGACTCGATCAGGAACCAATAAATGAAATTCATCCTTGCTGTACACATGGTTTAACACACCTATGTGGTATTCTTTGGAAATTCACAAACTATATATGAACTATCATAAAGGATTTAATTAAATGATAAATATTAATAAACAAGGATAAACTGATTTAATCATTTATTAAATATCATATTTCATGATCTATACATTATATATGTGATTTATCATTATTAAGTGGTTTACCATGATGATTATTTTCAATCAGATTATGATTTTTGAATTAGTTAAGACAGGGAACTAGAAATAAATTGGATAAAATAAAATATGTTGGATTAGTTTTTGATGGGTTGTTAAGAGGTATGATGAATAGAGTAATGGTTATTGTGATTTCTCCGAGTCTATTTTCATAGGACATTACTAAAAACACTCAACTTAACCAACACTTGGAATCACCAATGAAGAAAACGAAAGAGTTCAATAAGATTTTGTGTATAAAATACCATATTTGAAAAAATATTTAGTTTCATATATGTCATGAAATTGGGAAGAATCTCTGGGTTGAATGTTATTGAGGTAAGAGAATATTTTTTGAGGTTAGAAAAGGATAAAAATTTGGTTATTTCAATTGAAAAAATGACTTGTTCAATTAATTAAATGGATGGGAATAATGGTATCTATAAATTATTATAAAATGACTAATTTTAAAAATGTTATATTTATGGTAATTATGCAGAATGATTTCATAAGGATAATGCTCATGAAGAAAATTATAATGTGTTATGAGTAATGTAAATATTAATGATGATGAAGAGACAATGAGTGACTTATTAAAGGGTTGGGCTGTTCAATTAGAACTGTTTATAGCATTATTAAATTGTGTTTGGTAAATGATAATAAAAGATCATTATTATGTATTATTGGAGGAATATATTATGGAATTAGATTACAAAGCTTAATTAACTTTTTATCAATGAAATGGGATGCATAAAATTGATATTTATTGGAGTTAAGGATTTATGAATCACAAAATATATAAATATTTTTATAAATAATTTTTTGACTAAAGATATTCAAGAATATATTGATTGGTTATGATGACCTATGAAAAATGTATTTTTATTAAGGAGATATTTTTAATATGGGACGATATCCCTTTAAATGTCATGGATGTTGAGATAATTGTATTGAGATAAAGATATGTTGGATTTTAATAATATAAATTGTATACCACTAATTACATTGGAAGTAGTAAATGGTTTTTGGACAATGTGATTTATGTTACCATTTTAAGAGTATACAACATTATTGGATTTATGATTTATATTCAATATTCTATAGTTTTATTAATGCTATGAAAATTAATGTATGTTTTAAGTATTTGTATATTATAAATCATTATATTACTATGGTTAAAGATGTTACATGATGAATATATTCACTTGTTTTCTAAGTGATAATCAAGAGTTACTTTTCATATATGGGGGATTAATGTTAAGTTGATTTGAGAAATATAGTGTCCTTATTTATAAAATTTTAATTTTGAAGGGTATTAATGTAAAACATTAGTGGAATGCTTTATGTTATACATTAGATGAGGATGTGTGGAGTAATATATTAATTCAACATTTTAAGTATAATTCATCTTGAATACCCTGTGAAAACCAATGATTTTTTTTTGTTAACTAAAGGAATGTTAATTGAATTATCATCCAATTTATGGATATTATGATTTGTTAGTGCTTTAGGAATAGTAAAATAAAATTTATTTCATTGAGTATGAGATGTTGTGGAAATTAATCGGGGAACTGACAAAGGGTTTGATTGTTCTTATCAAATAATGCAATTATTTCATGTCATTAAAATTATTGAATAATTAGTAAATAATATGAAAATGAATAAAATCCCTATTACTATATTTATTTATGATATTAGTGAAATTCTTGAGGCCTTTTTGGATTATTTTTTGTGTTTTTTATACTTCACTAGATCGCCCACTTTCTTATTATCAATAAAATCTAGGACTTTTAATTAGTATTTCAGTGTTATTTTTCTCTCATATGTCCATTTTTTAACTTCCACCCTATTTTCCATAATTTGGAATCCTATTAGGCCATATTCTAGATGACATTACACATTCCATTACATTTTCTGTATGATTTTTTATTAAGAATTATTATGATGTGTGTTACAAAAAAACATCTTGTAAATGTTAAAAAATTGACGACAATGACAAATTTCGAGGGATAATTTTCTTTGGGGGTAGAATGTAACATCACTTAATTTGGTAAAATATATCTTGTTTGAAAAAATATTAGGCTTTTTGATATTTTATGTCACACTCAACACTGAATTTATCATGTGTTATATTCCACACTATGTTTAAAAGAAATGTGTCATACTATTAAAATATTTTTATTTAATATTATAGCTATCACATAGGCATTGGAAGTGCGGGTTTGAAAATGAACCACAACAATATTAATATATATGTTTTAAAAATTTATAACTTATTAATTATTTATTGATGATTTAATTAGAAATTAAATATTTACCGTTTTAAAATGAAGGAAATAATTTTTTGGTAAATAATTTTAATGGAAATTAATGTGTTTTACGTCAATAAATTAAAAAAACATTACTTTTTCTTGTAATATAATAAATATATTTATGTCAAAATATCACCAGTTATTAAGACTGTTTATGATTGAATCACCAATGTTGAAATATTATCATCTACCCTACAATAATTAATCATAATTCTCTTATCATTTGGATATATAATTATTATACATGTCTTCCCTTAGTTACACACACATTATGTAAACAAAAATTCAAAATATTGTTTTTCTACTTTTCGGTGGAAACCCCTTTTTCTTGTAAAACAATATTTTTTAAATAGTTTCAAAAAATCTATTTTAAAATCAAGTGTAAAATGATATTTTTATAAATAAAAGTTTTCAATTATTTTTATAATATTCATTTTAATGTTTTTAATGATATGTTAAATGAAATTTCTATTAAAAATGTATTCTTTTTTAAAGAAATGTTTTTTTTTCAAAGTGGAAAAGGATATTATCCTCAAGAAATGTTTTAAAGGATTTTAAATTCATCGTTTATAAGTTATAGATTTTATTTTCAATGAATATCATTTCAAAAATTCCATAAATTTTAAAAATATCATTTCAATTAAAACATGTCTTCCTCAAGGAACGTCTATTGTAATTTATATTTCAAAATTGTTATCTATATAAGATGATATAATTTGTTTTATCATATTCTTTACTATGGATATGAACTATAGAAATCAATACTATATGTTATTTGAATAGTTTATTTTGACAGGGTATTTATGAAACCTATTTATCATCTATGGGTTATACCTTGATAATGTTACTGTTAACCTGTTTCTCTTTGACGGGTTAAACCATGATTAAAATGTTATGAAACAAAATTATTTTTCCAGGGATTATGCAATAATGAAATGATGAAAATATTATGAAACATTTTTCTTTTTAACTTGTTATATGATGTTTAAATATTGATGAAAACCATTTCATTTCATTGGTTATGGTATGGTAACTATTTTTTTATATTATAGTACACGTATATTTGATTTTTCTTGTTTTATTAGTGGTATATATATAATTATCTTATATATTGTTTCATGATAAAGGTTTTATCAGATCATAGAATACATGTATGGTTATCCCAAGCACAAAAAAATGTTCAATAGTGGTTAGACCAATATGAAAAAAGGATAGTACAAGGATGGTTTTCCCAAGACAAAAAATGAAGGGTACATGTGTGGTTAGCCAACTACCCAAAAAGAGTTTACATGGGTGGTTTGAAAAAGGCCAAAAAATGAGGTTACACAAGAGGTTTTCCCTAACCCAGAAAAGAGGGTATATTTTAGGTTATCCTAGGATTGAAATGTAGGGTACACATGTGGTTAGCCTAAGCACAGTGAATGTACATAGGTAGTTATCCCGAGACTAACTTGTTTTGAATTCCTTAGTGGGTATCCTTGACCTATTATTTGTAAAAAATATGTACATTTCACAAATCTATGATCTATCCAATGTGATGATATCATGACCCGTCTTATTTTATTCCCTTTTTATTGATATATTTCGAGCAAACAATATTTAGGTAGTGACTCATGTCTATAATAATAAATAGGTTGGGTTTGATCCTCATAAATTATGTTAATTATAATGTACCCTAATGTATATCATATTATTTTATAGGATCATATATTTATATCCTTTATGTATACCCTTACTGAGTATCTCAGATCAAAAATTTGTTTTCTTCCTTTCCCGAGGTTATGAAGAATGGTTTTATTTAAGATATGCATATGAATAATAAGAAATGTGATGATCTTTGTTGGAAACATTGATGATCTTTCACCAAATAATAATATTTTGTTCTATGATTCCAAATAAACTAATCTATTACAAGTGTTTTTGTAATGCGGTTAATATTCATCAAAAAATATGTAATAACCATATATGGTACAACTGGGTTTCTATACATATACCTCCATACATGGTTACATTTATATTGTGCACTAATCTATTTTTTATGTTAATCATAACATTATTCAAACATTCTTTTTATAGTGTAATTATTTCCAAAAGACATCCAACTTTTTTTGGGGAGGCACAATCACATTAAAACCCTGAAATTATATATTGGGAGTCACTACTATAACAGTTATGAATTTACAATTGGTGGGTGACAAACCGAATTTTTAAAATTAATTATTACGAAAGATCATAAATAAAATGTTATATAATGTAAGATATTAGAAGAAGTGTCACAAACTCAAGAAACCAGATTGAAAAAGTTAAAATAAAAAAAAATCAGATCAAGATTGCTTTATCATCATCATTGTCTCATTAAGGATGTAAAAGAAGTCATATAGTTAATTTTTTATCCCTTTAGACATCTTATAATAGTATTGTTTAAGGTTAAATATATGCATAATGTATTGTAGTACAGAGTATCAACAGAGCCATACTCCTTTCAAAGAACTACAGGAAAATTATAAAGTCTCTAATAAAAAAGTATAGTATCAATATTATGTCACTTTCCTAAACCAAATTTGAAATGATATTAAACATTTTGAAAAAAAACTCAACATAGTTGAGAGGGGTTAGAAGAATTAAAATTAAGAAATGATTAAAAATTATGTTCGGGATGGGCGAGAAAAGAGGGGAATAATCATTTCACAAATATCTCTGAAACCATGAATGAAATATGAAATGATTATGAACAATAAAAAAAGAATAAATCATCAGATGAATAAATTTCAAATATTTCCATAATAATTGTAAAATTATTTATCCCTTGAAAATTGTTAGTTTCAATTTGAAATAAGTAATTCAAAATCCTTCGATTTAAAAACAAGCAATAAATTGGTGGAAAATTAAAATTTTCATATTAATATATTAAAAAATATTAAAATAATTTTTAATGAGTTTTATATCAACTAATATCAATTTTAAAAAATTAGAACGAAATTAAATGACATAAAACATTAGAAATATTTTTTCACTATGTTTTATGCTTTATTTTACATGTGAGAAAACATTCCACCATTTTAACTTCATAAAATTGATTAAAATATTTTAAAACACTCATATATCTTTTAAATAATTAAAATGAAATTATAAATTATTTATTATATTCAAAATACTTGATATTAACATTCAGTAAATTGATATATGAAACAATACATAAAATAAAGATAATTTCTAGATATTAGAAAAACATGTAGAAATTCACTATGCATTGTAAGAAAATTCACCCTGGTGTTTCTAATATAAGTAAAAATAATATAATAATATAATTTCACATTGTATAATTGAATCAGGTGATTGCTATAAGTGAATCTGCAAAAGAAATTTATGGAACTGAATTTTGTTATGATGAAAAAAAATTAACTAATCAAATTTCAAACAATAATCAGACATTCAAAATAACATAACAAAAATTGGGCCAGGAAAAATTATATTTATAAAATTTCATTATATTTTTAAAGAATCATTAATAAACTTAATCATACGAATATATCTCAATTTATGGTTAAAGACTAAATGTAATACATTTTTGGAAAAAAACAAATTCAAATTGATAACACACAGTTACTACTAAGCTATGTTCTTGAATAATAGATATCATTTCAGAAATAGAGTTATTCTAATAAAACATATATATTTTTCTTATATTTAAAATTTATCACTCAATATTGTGTTTTAGATCCCAATATATGTTCAAAATAAAAATGGTAAACAAATTTGGAAAATTAGATATGTTGTAAGAAAATCATGTATGTGAATTACTAATTGGATATGTGAAAAATTAAGATTGGATACGTAGTGAAAGTGAAAATCCTTTATCAATGATATATTACAGCAACAAAATTTTTTTTTAGCCTAGAAACTCCTAAATACACATGTAGAACATTAAATGAATAATTAAATCATTAAATATCAAGATATATTATTAATGATTAATAAGATAAAACCAATGTTAAACATACAAACAATAACACAAAACAATGTCCATGAAAATAATATAATTATATACAACAATACATTCGTTTCAATGATATTTTTAATAAATACTTACAAACATCTGTTTTGATTCATATTACTTTAATCAAAACATAAAATAACAAAACATATAAATAAGACATCCTAATACCTATGATTTAATAATTCGTATTATTGTGATATAAGTTTCTCTAATTTAGGTAAATGACTATTAATTCATATTTTTTTATCATTAACTAATGTTTCATATCAATCTATGAGCTCAGAAACTTAATTAATAAAAACCATGCCGAATTAAATTTTAAATACTAAAAAGGTCCATATTGGAAACTAATTCACTAACATGTTACTAAATGTTGATGATAGAGTCATGAACTGTAATGAGTTCCTTGTACTACATGGAGACATTAGAGCGTTTTGATGTGTTACATAATACTCGTGGCCCATTACACAATGTTTAATGCTTGATCAGAAGTGTACATACCATAAATCGTGATAATATTCCATAATCTATTAATATATATACTCATGTTACCTTTATGAGACAGCTATATTAGTGTACATTTTACAATTCATGTTAGTGATCACATGTGGATGTGTAAAATAGTATGAATACCCATTTATGATATGGTATTCATGGTTCAAAGAACAATTATTATTGTGTTATGATACTAAATTTGTGTGAATGACATAATTCCATTTTTTACTTTTGAAATTTCTGGTATATGTTATGTTCTTTTTTTCTTGTAACCTTAGAGAGAGGTAGACTCATCTTGCCTATGAATCCCTAGATGGGGATTGTGTTCTGATGCTTCAGGAGACATGTTTAAAATGCTGAGATAGAAAATGGGGATTTTGGCCAATTTTTCCATGAACTACGGGTATGATTGATATGTGTAACATGCCCAGAGAGGTAAAAGTGGTGCATGAGGGTCAATGTGAAAAGTATTGATAGATAGTAACAAAAAATGGTGACTTGGTGCGGTCTGATTTCGAGGCCTGGGGGAAATAGTGCTAATGATAGGGAGATATAATGAATGAGGGATGAGTGTAGCCTGTCATGTTTCCCAGATCCTTGTGACTATATCTTGTTTACTTATGACATATGTTATGAAAACTTCACAGCATGGACATGAAGGAATTATGATTGAGTTTTCATGGAAACTTTTTATGGGACTGCATTATCATAACCTAGTTGATTACTACACATGTTTCTTTGATGAAAATATGATTTATCATTCTATTATGTATTTATAGATTACTTTTTAATATGCTTATCACATGTGGGTACACTGCTTATTACCAGTTGGGTTTGGGACTGTGTTGTTGGTGTCCTACTGAGTTTTACCACACCATTCTGGTGTTTCCACAACATATGGGTACCCAAGCAACCCTCACAAGTTATAGGAACATGTTTGTCTTTTCCATGGGTTTCTCATCTAGTGGGATATATCAATATGAGTTGGAGAATGGGATGAGGCGAGACATTTGGTTTTAGGGAATCATTGTAGTTCCTTACATATATATATTTGAATACATGATCGGCTTAATGGGACAATGGATGATATATTGCTGAATGGTTTTTGAGTCTTTTTATCTAAATTAATGTATATTTATTATTTGTATTTGGTATCTACGTAGTCTAATTAAATATTTTAATGTTATTTGTTATTTATTTTTTATTATTCACTCTAATTGATGGTATAGTCTCCCCTTGGTTTCACTCGAGACCCTAGAAGCTATTCAGAAACCATTTACATATAACGAGGCATGTATGTGGTCATGTGGAATTAAAACATAGACTCATTGATTCATGTTGGGATGTCACACTCAGACCCAGACACAAGGGTCCATCCTATCCGAAGCTGACAATCCATTTATCATAAAGGCCCTTTCCCTTATCTTCATATAGAACAATGATGTATTATCAAAAACCAATGCTGGCCTGATTATTGTGTGAGTATGAATCAATAGGATTTGACCAAAAATTTCAAAATCATGAATAGTCATTGTATATATTTTATATTGATTTTATTGATAAAATGAAGGATGCAACATAAATAAATAATCATCGTCATTCTTCAGGATCAACTATGACACTAGGGATCAACAATAAAAACATCAAAAAGTGTAATATGTCTATGAAAAAAATAAATTTTATGAATATTACTAAGTCTAGTGATCCCAAGTAATTCCCAGGAATTATGATCAGGGTTTAATATAAGGTGAATATCCATGTAAATCCCAATTTATAGGCTCATGGGTATATCCAGAGTGTGTGTGTATAAGGAATTCTCAATATTTAGTCCCACCAATAAATCCATGTAATGTTTCCAAGGAATTTAAAGTCACTATAAACAATGATTAACCCATACTGTATTTCCAAATGGATTTCCCAAATCAATTTTTCCATGGAATATTCTAAAGATGGGTGACACAATTCCTTTCATGTTAACATGCACAAGGCCAAATCCAAAGAGTCTGTTAGAGGCATTCATTTTTATTGGGAAATTCATTTATCAGCTTCTTTAATTAATTATTTTTTTTTCTAACTAAATGAACATAAATTTTTCAATATGGATCTTCTCAATGGATAACCCAAACACACATATGGTCAATTCTATACGTCCACGACCCCACTATGCTCACATCTCAGGTACGAATTTAATTTGAAAGGTTATTGAACTGCATGGGTGGATAAATATCCATTAAACAGTCATCAATGGACTTATAATGGCCCGTGGTGAAGGGGAATTTAATAGAATATGGGCATACAAAATTAATTTGTTAATATAGGTAGTGTTTGTGGACTACTTCTCAGATGCATTGAATAATTGATGAGATGTTGAGGGAAATATTATATACTGCCTACATTATAATTTAAATGTGCACATGGATGATAATATAATGAAAAATGAAATCAGCCTAGTCTCTAAGCGTTCATGCTGTAAGAACAGACATGAGGAGAGGATTTATCAATTTTTTAAAGAGTAGGTATATATGATCTATAAAATATTTTGAATCAATATAGGCTTTAATGTACATGGTAGTAGGGAAACCCCATTCCTTAGTATCTAGTTTAAGGATTGGATTCGATCGTGCTTAGATGAAATGATTGAAGAGTTGTCTAATGTGCTGGTTATTCGTGTTTATGGTAATCTAGGAAAAAATCTGATTCGATGGGGAAAACATACCGAGTAAAACCCCAGATATTAGAAAAAAATTTCTTTTATTCGATATGAGTCAACTTTTAAATAACTATATGGATGCTCCAACCCGCCTTCCCCTCTTGAAAGGTATATACATTTTTTATTTTTGTAGTGCCACCATTTAGGGGATCTATTTTTCCATGAATATGCATGAATCTGGTAATAAACTCAATAATGGCATATCATACTCATCATGTTTCATAAAATGAGTTTGAGTGGCCTGACACTCCATTGGATTTTTCATCTTCTCCTTCTGAACATTCTTTGGATGTGTTCACTCCCTCAATGATAATGAAAATAAAATGTTAATTAGTATATAATTTTTAAATAATGTAATTTGAGCCTTATGTTAGTGGAAATATACTCCTTAATTATTTTCAACTACTTGACGAATAATCACAATGCACCATGGTCAATTTCTTGTATTTCCAGATGATGTAGGGAAATTATATGCAAAAGTACCAGGATCTCTCATATCAAGCATGAAGGAAACTATGTAGCTGATTTTCTTTCCCATTAATCTAAAAATGTGGCGAATTTTAAAATTTATCCACCATATATGTCTTCTCCACTTAAGGATATGGATCACTTTAGATTTTATTCTCACGAGCATCACCACTAGTGACTACTTTAATGGACCAGTTTTTCTATCCTTCTCCTATTATTATTTATTTTTTCCTCTATGTTTTAATAATATATATTATAACTAAAATTATGATGATGATGGATTGAAATTTGATTATTAATTTTGTCCAAAATGATTGGAATTATAATTGAATTTCAAAATTGTAGAATTTACCATAAATTCAATGATACCACATATAAGTAAAATAGAAATAGAATATATGAGATAGAAACGTTATCTTTATCTCAATCCTTCTAAAACAATAACAGGATCATAATCATAAGATTTAATGGACTATAAGACACCAAAAAAATGGTTGAGAAAGAGAGGGATGTTTCATTGGGGTTTCTAGGTAGTGTGAGTGAGGAGAATATAGCGGTTAGGGTATAAGAAAACATAAGGGTGAATTATTAAAAACATAATTGTTTAATTTTTAGTGAGGGTCATATGGTTTGACTACATAATTTTAAATATAATGTGACAACCTTATGGATACCAATAAAATAAGGACCAAACAAGGCATAGTATTCCAATAATATTTAATAAACCATGCAATAAAAGTGTGGTTCCCAATATTATTCGGAACCACCCCTTGCATAGTTTAGCCACACAGTATTCTAAACCATGCGCCAATTTTCAGAAACACCACTACTACTTAATATTTTTTTCATTTTTTCTTGAAACACATGGTATGGTTATGTAACTTATGAACCAATAACTCTCTTACACATGGTAAGGGTTCAATATTATTACTATTAATGAAATAATTATCCCCTATATTTTCAATCTCCATTTTCAAAAATTTTAGTCATTCAACCCCCAATATTCTATAAGACCACCCTAAATTAGTTTAAATACAACTATCACATAATAATCATGAATATGAATGAATATAAGAAAAACATGAAAGAAAATTCACCTTAATAATTTTTTAGGTTTTCTAGTTTAAATATATAATGATATAATGTTCCTTTTTCTAAAGACACATCCTCTAAATAATTGTGTATTTTATATTCAAAGAGAGTTTTAAGGTTTACTTCATGGATTTGTCTAGATATAGAATTAATTTGAAATCATTATTTTATATTTTTTTAATAATGGGAATTAATTAAATATATTTTAACCTTATCTCATGATATTTTTGAGTAAATATGACTTGTACATGTGGTATTCATTCCTGGGTTCTATGTCAATAAAAGGGTTGGAAAAATTCTTATGTCAAAAAATGATGATTTAATAGTCTTATGGACAGCCATTGTCATTGAATCCTAATAAAGGAATAATGTTAAAGGGTTATTATTTCCATTGGAATAAATTTTCCATGATAAGTGATAGAGTTTTAGAAATTCCATGGACATTCCACATTAGGTATTAATGTTATAAAAATAAAGACATAAATTAATAAAAATTTATAAAATCAGTTATACATAAAAAATGTTATAAACAAATGAGAGTTGAAAATTTAGTACTGAACTGATGGACATTTTATTTTTCATTCAAAAATAGTAAAAAAGGATTTTTTATTGAATATATATTTTGAAAAGTAAAACTATAACCTCATATGGATTTAAATAATTAATGTGTATTTCAATCCGAATTATCCTTTATAATAAGAGGATTTTTTTAATATTTTTTTTCAGAAACAATGTTATTATAGTCAGGTTACAGTTGTTTCTGACTCATTGAACACTATAATATGGTTTGAAAAAGGTTAAAAGGAAAAAAATATTTCATCTTGAATAAAATAATATATCAGTGATATTTTTTAACATATAAGGTGATGATTTATAACCTCCCATTAATGAATATGTTTATAAAGAAATTCTTCTTTTCTACATCGACATAAAAACAAAGGAAATACCATATAAGTTATGGGTGTTTATTGTTTATTTGATAAATATTTCCACAGAATGAAATAAATTTTATTTTCTAAACATGAGTAATATAATCTATCATTGAATCATATTCTTGATATAATGTTGTTTCTGTGATACTAGTGGAATTATATTTTTACATTGAGATACACAACAAATTATGAAATAAAACACATATACTAATCATAATTCTATGTGAATTTACCTTAACATCATAAAAATTTTAGTGTATAATTGTAAAAAAATAATATAATTAGTTATATTTATTTATTCAAAATAATCCCAAAATGAATGTTTAAGGAAAGAATCCAAAGATGATGATGACAATTAACATATAAAGAGTTATAGGTAGAAAAAAAGTTATAATAATAATATTGGATGATTTATCTAATTGATTATGAATAATATGTTCAAGATGATTATCAATAGGAAATTCATTCTTATGCATCAATATTTTTTCAACCAACTGTCATCATTTATGTTACATACTAAATGTGTTTAGTGGGGATTTTTCTTCCAATGTTCACGTAGAGATGTGGTAAGAATTACATTGTAGTGTAATGAATTTTAAAAAACCCTAAATTTTTAGCAACCATATTGCCTCTATATTTAACTATATTAAGGGATTCAATTATATGTGGGTATTTTTAATGGTTTTATTAGTATTTATAAATTTTTTTAATAAATTATTATATATAAAATTATACCAAAATTACCTATATCATTAATTCATTCACATTTTATATATATTTTATTCGAAGTGTAAAGATTATAAACCTCTTAGAGAATGAATTTTAGTTATCCATAACGGTTGTTCATCACGTTGTATTATAAGTTATAAAATAATGTCATGGTTTGTGTGGGTTGGATTACTATTCAGGATATCTAATATAATTGTGATTTAAATATATTTTTGGGTGCTCGATGACCCATCATGTGACCACATGTTGTTTTGTAGAAAATATATTTGGTATACTTGGGGTTAATGTCTAATATTTGGATCCCCCACTACATGATCTTAGAAAATATACCCAACTTTAGATCCTTAAAAACAAGACGCCATTCATACACCCTTCTTGAAGATGATATAATATTGAGTGTCTGGTTACAATGTGGACCACATCATCAGTTGAGTTTTGTCAATACATAATTTTCCTCTCATATGATGAGTTTGACATATAGACCCTTGATTGAGATATACTATAATAATTTAAAAGTATATTTAAATAAAATATATGATGTTATTTTCTATTGGATGAGTTTAATATGATGTTTTTATTCATACGGTCGAGTGATATGTGATGTGTTGATCCACCTAATTAGTCTATAATAATAGAATTGGGATTGTAATATTAGATATATGGGATTGAAATAAATCATTCCATATGGTTACTTTATTTATATGAATATTGGGACATTTTAAAATGTGTTTTCTATAATATGTATTTGTTGAACCAAAGTTTGTGAATACTTGTTTCTAAATGTGATCATTCCAGATCAATTTTTTATTTTGAGTGACTATAAAAACATTCTAGTCGATTATATTTTCAAAATATTATTAATTCATTAATTATTCTTATTTCATTTCTATGACGTACAATATGGTTACTTTTTTTGGTTTACTAAATGGAGAAATAGATTTTTGAAAATCAATGATATTTTTTTGAAGTGTTTTTTAGATCATCCAAAATTTAATTGATTGGATTTTTATAAGCTGTCACAACCCGGCCCAATGGGGCCCACCATGAAAGTTACAAGCTGACAATGACACCCCAAGAATACCAATAATATGCTATGGGATGTCTATTAGAACAAACAAGGTATATCACCCACATGGGACGCCTTAACTGAAAGTACCTATAAGTAGGAAAACATACACATCTCTAGAAACCAATCTAACGTGATAAATAACAATGAAAAATACAAATCATCAATTTATTAATTCAATGAGAAACCAAATATGCATACACACATATAATCTAACATTAGACTATGAAATTAATATATAATTTAAAAGGTCTACATACAAGCCAAAACAATACTAGAATAGCGTGTCACCTACTAGTAAAAGGGGAAGGTTATCATGATGTAACTCATGGAAACAATTTTTCTCTATCTAAATAAACTGTTATGTACCTTCTCTTGGTCCACATATATCTCTATAAAAATTCCTCCCATAATTATATGATATAACCTTTTTTGGAAAATCCCATGCATGTGAGAGTATAAAATTATAGATTATTACACCAAGAAATCAACAAACATAATGTATCTATGATATTAATCTCAATATATATGATTATAAAAACCTAGATATGATCAAAGATAGATGTAAATCATCGAAATATGGTAATTCATATAACACAATACTGAGATTACACTATAGGATTCAAGGTAACTATCGCCTGAGAGAACTCACAAAAAGGGTATGTAAAACACTGATGGTGGTCATCTAATTGTTCATTCCGCTCAGTCCTCATCATAATGTGTTATATTCATGAACTCAGAAGATATTGATTCACATATAGGGAATCAAAAACATATCATATTAGTGATACCAAACCATATACAGATTTATCCAATATAATCAGGATGAAAAACACAAAAGGCCAATAATCGGATACATAGATCAAACTGTAGAATAATGATAGAAGATCACACATGTGACCACATTGGAGGATACATGAATCTATTTAGAACAAAACTATAGAGGGGATCACTCATCTTAATTTTAGAAAGGGATTTCTCTCTAACACATCATGTGGATGAACTAAGAGAACATACCCTATTAATACACAACAAGAATGAAGAGGAAGAGGGATCCATCCTATCATTGAAAATTACATGGAATATATAGGGAATACATATTCTTCCTAGTATGTGTGGACATAAATAATTCCATGGTTATTCCCATGACCTCCAGCCAAATCCCATGCACTGTAGTTATTCTTTAGTACATTGGTCATGTCTGCGCATGTGTACCCCACATGTATATGCCAGGTAACCAATATATTGTCCACATTGTGTGGAAACTCACATGTAATGTGATATATATTTCATTGTTAAAACTATTGATGTAGCTAAAGGGGATCTACATTTTATGTGCTATTCCAAACTACATATTGAGTATGACAACATTTCATATAACATCAAAAACACTCATGTATAATCACTCGCATAGTTGATTCCACTTATTCTTCCACTTAATATTCTATATATATATTATACGAGGTTGACCTCACCTTATCCATGAAAGGTGGCTAGATTCGTTGAATCTATCCACTTGAACCTCAACCACATTTCATCACATCATTGTAAGGCCAAATCAAAAATAGAAATAACTCGATCCAATTCCTAGTCTTAAATTGCAATAATCATCACACATTTATCATACCATAAATCACATATCTAAACTATTTGGAATGATTTTTTTCTCTAGGGATCAGTTATGCAATTATTGGTTTCTGGGTATAGTCGAACACTCTATGAAACAAAATACATATGATGATCATTTGATGAATAAGGGTAGAAAAGGACAAAACACAAAAGGAGAAGAGGAAAACATTGACTACTTTTTGGGCTAACCTCATTCCATTGATAGAAACATATTATGATCATTGTAGAAATAATAATTAATCACAAATTATTTTGCCAATTCCCAATTCCAAGAATGAATTACATTTTCTGTAAATCAACAATCAATTCAAAAATTTATTTTATAACAGGAAATTGTTAACATTTAATTTTTCATAATTATAAACATTAATTAATCAAACGAAAATAGAAGTACATTGTTGAGATTGAAAAAAAAACTAATGAAGAATTAATTCACATAGATTTCATTGGTGAGATCTAGGAACTCCAATGACAAAGAAAAACTCCTTAACAGACTAATTTTTGATCCATAGTCCCATTATCTTTGGCCAGCGCTCTCATCTATGGTAATCTAAAATTTCTAGTGTTTTGTGGATAAACCATATATTTGTTCGTAGACATGTTTAAATTTTATTTGAAATATGAAAACTCCCATTTTAATTCAAAATCAATTTATAATTTATTTATTTTTTGACATTTATGTACATGAATTTCCTATGAAATAAATCTGAAGCAAATAATTGTAATTTCATTCCAATGGTAAAATACAAATTCCAATTGTTTTGGGAGTATATGATTTTCCATCTAAAAAACTATTGGGTGAATATTCCATATTTTTTAAAAACATTCAAGGATGTTATATATAATATTTAACATTTTTATTATAACAAAATTGAGGCCCCATGAGCCCTGAAATCCCACAATGACTCGCATCATAAGTCCAAAAATATTCATTAAAATATTCTGAAGTATAACATGGAAAAATAGAGTCAATATAATTTGTACTCATGTATATTAATCATAAAATGAAAAAAATCTTACTCAAAAGGATTATGGTGGTTATCTCAAATTCGGTTGTCACACTCCCACTTTATCTTATGAATATTCTCATAGATTTAATGAATGCACACCATTGGAGTGAATGTCTCATGTCGATCCCCATTCTCCACTTGGTACACTGTGAATGTATCTCTATCCATGATTCCAACATTCCCCAGTTGATATAATGAATCATATCATACACATACCACTTCAAATGTGACATGTGGAAGACATCATGACCCCAGTATAACTGCGCCAGTAGAGAAATGCAGAATACCACCTCACAAACTCTATGCAGTATCATGAATGAGACATTTAATCTTAGAGATATGTTGGGACCCTAGAAAAAATTCCATAAAAACTAACATAGGATGGAAAATTAAGAACACTTTTTATTACTCATAAAACAAAAATATCCTCCAATATTAGTGCACATATAAAATATAAATAATATAGGAAGCCTGTATCCACATATAGAAAATATTTACATTCAATATTTTCACTCACACCATCTCTAGGCGAATTTTTTATGATTCACAAGGACCATTCAAACACAGCAGTGTCCTAAAGGGTCTCCCAAAAAAACCTAAAATTGAGGAATATTAATGGGGTAGTGGTGGATATTGTTATTAAATAACTCCACCAATTTAAGATTACACCAACATATTGAAAATGTATAATAGGAATGCCCCAAGAATTTCATCAAGAACATATATTGTTTTATTTTTCTGTCCATCTGTATAGTGTTGAAAATTTGTGATCAGAAAAAATTAATTCCCGAATGACTACATAATACTTCACATAACAATTAAATGAATTGATAAATAGGCTCAGACATAATCATCATGGTAACTCTATAATGCCAAATTATCTACTAAAAAAATTGGAATCCCCAACTATATATTAAAATATTATCTTATATGGTTAGGATGTGGGTTTAGTTGGTGTGTTTTATATATGATTACACTTATAGAATCATGCCCTCTACATGATCATGGGATTTTGTGATTAGTGGAAAATCCATCATAACTGCACTATAACACACCAAGTGGTTGAGATAAAGTTGTTAGAACATTGTGCCAAGCCATCACCTGATTGAATGTGAGGAATAAATAGGTAAACTCATCTACACACCACTTTATTCAGGGACAAAAAATTCATTTTTATAATCTAGATACATAATTTCCACTCTTTTATGGTCAATAATAGGGGATATATGTAACATACTTAGTACATACTCTCACATTGTTGTATGTACCATCTCCAATCATCAAAAAATCAATGACTTGCTCCCTTCCCACATAAAATCCATTAGTAGAAAATCAAGTAGATACATGGCCAATGAAGTTCGTGAAATCTATATCTGAAAATTGAACACCCCTAAAAGGGAGAAGATGACGGGGGTAAAATACCATTTTATATAGGCATGGTGAACTATTGTAATCAACTAGGAACAATTGTAATATGTCCAACTATTATGATGACTCTCTCTATAACTAAGAATCTGATCTCTTTCATAGGGAATCGACCACCACAATCCCCTTTTTGGGATTATAGACTACCTCATTTTCAAGATCCAACAATAAATATATCGATCACATATACATCAGGTTATGATATATATGAGGAAATAATTACTTGAGAATGTTATGTTTAGAATATAAGATAAATCAATCTACCACAATGTATTGTTATAACATATTTAGGGCAATGACCACAATATAATGTTCCTAATCAGGGGATGTGTAATTCTACATAGGGATTTTTTCAAGACACGTAAGAAATAACCACATTATACTAATTCAAAACACATCAAAGTACATTTTTTAACGCATTAAATAACACCACATACTCTATAACCTTTACTATAAATATCATGATAGGTTCTCTCATCATTCTATACTCAATCAACTTAAAAGACTTCTAGAAAATCTCAATACATATGAACAGATTCCCCTTTAAGGTGAAGGTATTAAAGGTAGATTTAAACCAATTCAAATGTAATAAAAATTTATTATTATTGTGTAAAAACATGGGGATCCTTTCAACTTCAGTCATACTCTTTGATGGGTCGCAAGGTGTCATATCCTCAAATTTTTATAGGATTAATAATACCCTTTCTTAAGAGAGAACATGTCCCAGGAAGTGGAACTATCAAATATAGAACGGTTACTTCAATATATTTCAATTAATATGTTTTGCTCGGTGTGTCTATAACTATACTAAAATTTCTTGTGTTCCCCTAATATGATATCGAGTAAAAAATATGACTTTGACACAAACCATAATGCATCGGCCAAATAAGGGAAGAATGATCTATTCATATGCCCGATGATCACAATAATAGAATTAATGATGCTTATGGAAATCACCAAATACTCATAGTGACTAGAAAGATATTAAAAATCCATTTTTTGTATACTCTGCTCTCTACATAGAGATGGTGATATCCAAAATGGTGGCCAATATTTTAGAACCACCAGTACAATTTCAAATGGTCGAAGTGGTCATTGATTATTTGAATCACCACATAACCAAACGATTACATCCTCATTCTTGGGGAATAACACATGTCATGTCCAGTGGGACAAATTGTCTCTGAAAAATCCCTTCCTATACAAAAACACAAAATACACAATCATTTATCGATGATTGACAATATCTATTTGATATGCTGGAACATGTATCATGGATGTTACTAGAAAAATTTCTATATATAAACTGATACATATGTGGGGAGATATACCCAAACCATTCTCATACTCAATAACTATTATTGGTTATTTGTAGCTCATAAAATCTATTGATCCATTGATAATAGTAGTCAACTGATTAGTAACTAGTTGTATCCACCAATGTATGACTCCATCCTACTATATATGTATTTTTTTTCTTTTCGATGAAGGGAAAAATCAACCCAATATGTCATACACACCAAATTATTCTCTAAATACTTTAAATTTGTTTATAAACCATGATGGGATAGTTTATACCTATAATGATTTCGTAAGGCCTCCTCACAACCATGAAAATATATCATATGAATTTCAATCCTCCATGAGTCAGTTCACAAAAATGTTAAATTTTTTATTGACTAATTTACCATAGTATGAGTCTCTAGATAAATGAATTGAGCCTAATTATCCACTAGAATCTATAGATCATGAACAAGGAATGTTTAAAGAAAAGAGTGGTTCATGCCTATGCTGATAAATACATTATATAAGGTAGAGAATAAATACGTAGTACTTCGAATATACCCTATTTCCTATAGGTCATAAGAATACACTACTGACTTCGTTCCATGTCCTTGATATCTAACTCTTAATGCCTAGATTTACCCACCTTATGGTGATGATGGAAATAGCCAGAATCATTATCCACCTCCCACTTATCTCTGAAATTCTATGCCATATATTCCAATATACAGACATATTTGATCTTGCCACTCCATCTGTCTAAGAGTTCCATTAACCATCTCAATGTATTCAACATGATAAGTCAGCACATGGTACTTGATATGTCATTGATCATTAGAGGTGTAATAGTTTCTCTCCTACAACCAGTTAGAACTATCCTAAGGGATATGTATGATAGAATATTAGTCCAAAAAATATCTTCATTATTTCCTCACATGTAACACCCCGATATTTTATAGTATGTTATCACATTAATGTATTTCAATTTCTTTTTATATATTCCACAACGAGTTCAAGGGCATCACGACCAATAAAACTAACTATTTAAAAATCATTTATGAATAGTATTAATGACATTTTGAATTTTATATATATCCTATATAATTATATCATTCATCTTTCTTATTTCATATACCTAATATAAGGACAAATTATTTTTTTTAGATAAAAGAAGTAATTTTCAAAAAAATTAGTTTTTCTACTTTTAATGGAGAAACCGGTTTAAATATAATATTTTACACTATTATATATTCAATTAAATTAAATTAAATTATTCTTTATAATTGGGACATAAAAATTATTTTGGATAAAACTTTGGTACTTTTCTGATAACTCTCATATTTTGATGAATAGTGAAAAATACAAAATTTTAATTAAATACAACTTTTGAAATCAAAATAATGAATAGTGTTAAATAATATATTTGTGTGGTTTAAAACTATTATTAAATTATATTATTATCATTTAATATAATTTATGTCATTGGATGTAATTTCACATTTAAATTTTACATAAACGCATCTTAATCATTTGATAGTTTTAACTTCTTAATAACCTAGTTTTTGGTTTTGACAACGAGAATTAATATTAATTTAATTTATGAAAATAATATGCTCTAGATTTGGTAAAATTGAAATTATTTTTTAATTTGGAATATCAAAAAAAAATTGGGTGATTTTTTTTGTATTTTTCCGAAAACATTCAATTTTGTATTAATATTTAAAAACACTACGTTGTAAGTTAAAACCGGATTTATCATTTAAATAATTATTTTTAAATAAAAATAAATCATTAATTAAAAATAGATACATTATAAATATATTAGTCAAATTTAATTCATTAGAGTCATTTTAGAATAATATTAGACAAAAAAATATATTGAACTTTTTTGATATCTTTTACCCACCTTATAGGAACATATGAAAATTTGCATTAACCTATTTTTAAAGCTTCTGTGAATAGAATTTTGAATCTCTGATAGACACAGTAGTCATCATTATGTAAAATATGATTCAATAGGATGGAAATAATTTTTATGAATAGTATCTTTTGATTTTTATTTGCCACGATTAAAAGTAAATAGGGAAATTGATGGTAAAAAAGATATTATAATTACCCTAACACATGTCCTAATTCTATTGGATAAGTTTATTGGTACCAAAATCTTCCTTAGGACATAAATATGATCATTTTTTATCCACATGGATTATATTAGTACATTTATTATATATTATTTAAAGAAGTGTTAAAAGTGTTCAATTCAAATTTTATTAAGTAATTCATATTTATTATAAAGTTATACATAAGATAAATTAGACTATAATTATTAATTACAAATATAAAAATTTTTCCTACATCATGGTAATTTAGTTTTGAATTTTAGACATTTAATAATTAAATTTATTTATAAAACATTGATGATACAATAATTACCTTATTAATGAAAGATTAAAATAATTGATTTTATAAATATCAAAATAAATTTAAATTGAGACTTTTTATGCCATACATGAATTTAATAGGAGAATATGACATCTTAGGGTAGATTAAATTTATTTTTTTCTATGTAATTATGTTGTGAGGACTAAACCAAAAAAACAAATACCAAAGAGTGTCAAAATTGTCATAAAAGAGTTTTTAAATCAAATACAATTTTATTAAATGATATAATATTTCTAAAAACCTAATAATCAGAAAAAAGAATTATATAATGATAAATTTTTAATTAATGAATCACTTGAGTTTCTAGTCCCATTTTATAGTATGTTTATTAACCATTTAATGTATAAATACATGAAGACATGGTAATAGTTTACCTATATACCTAAGAGCTATATCTAAAAGAAAAGGTTAATATGGTGACCTAAACATGCCTAAATCCTATTGGTTTAGAGTTTTCCAACCCATCCCCACCTTATCCACGAAATAAATTTATTTTCAATATTATAAATATAAAATGATTTTATAATAAATTAATATATCCTGATTTTCTTAAAGTTCCCCTCACATCTCTTATAAAAAGGTACATCCCCTTATCTTATATTCACACCTCCAAATGCATTTTTATTGGCAAAAACCTATTAAATTATTTTCTCATATACCCTAAATTCATCCTAGTGTCCTTAATATTATCCTAAATCAACCCTACTGAGCCATTTTATTCAAGTAAATGTGAATCACTCATAGTAGAGGTAATTAATTCATCACCTCTTTCAATGTTCTTTTCTACTTATTAAACATATTCTTTATTTGTTATTTACATAATAGAGTAAAATATCAAGTTCCTTCTACATTTTAAGATGTTATTATAAATATGGAACAACAATATTCAGTATTCTATCCAATATATCAATGACAACACCTCCTTACGTGCATACATACAGTTTACCGTCTCCATGTAATGGTGTAGACTGTTATTCAACAATACATTATATTCATGGGTATAATAATGAGTATAATTATAATAAATAAATAATATAAAATGTTAATAATTCTGTATATATAATATAACATCCAATAAAACACCTTTTTACCATCTATAGAATGATATTGTCTCTCGTGTATACGTAAGACTTGCTATCTCCGCAACGCGATGAGATGCATCTTCAATGATCAAAAATCAAGAATTTTTTTAAATATATATATATATTAATTATGAGTTATATGAAATAATGTTTCTACTGGAATAATATATATTTATGTAGATAATTATTTTTTTACTTACTTCCATATTATACTGTCACGATCCGTCCTTTGGGCTCGTGCCATGACTACCACATGCACGCCTTCCATAGGCCAGGGGTTGGAAACAAGCACCAAAGGCGTAAATCCCAATAAAATGGGAAGACATTGTCTTTATAAAAGTGAACAACACAACAGAGTACAAGATGAAGCAAACAGTAAGTATAACAGTAAACAATGTACTAGAAGTACAAGGGGATGGAAATACAAGCCCAAAAGAATGGTAGAGCTACAACTGAAAGAAAAGTAAAACTCAAAAGGTAACATCTGAAAGGGTGACAAGCGGATCCTAGATCGTCCACCACAGATCCTACCTATAGGGTAGGTATAGATGTCCTCCTCACCACTCCACATCCGATCGTCTATCCGTCTGTCTCCTCCTGGTACAAACTCGTTGTGAGATCCACCTCTGGGGACCGACTCATCGTGAGATCCACCTCTGGGTACCGTCCAGTCCTCGAACACTCGAGCTCCATCAGCGCTGTCCATCGTCTGCATCCATCACAATGAGGTGCGGGTATAGCCCGTGCAAGGGTGAGTATAATGACACTCAGTAGGGACCCCGAGATCCTCAAGGTCTCACTAAATCCAACATGGATAACCACAAAGAATGTTCTCAACAGATAACCTCTACTTAGGAATATTCCCATACATATACATAAGTGATCATGTAACCCATATCAATCATGAGGAAAACAAAATGGTTATTCACTCAGCTCAAACCAAGATTTTATTCATGATGTCGAAACCACGGCTGATGGAGAAATCCTCCTTTGTCAAGTACAGTGGGCATGCCGCTACAACCAAGTGCGCCCCACTAACCTTGGACTGCTAAAGTACTCCACCTGTCGAGTACTGTGGGTCTGACGTTGCAACCAAGCGCATCCCACCATGGGTCTGGCACTATAACCAAGCACACCCCCTCTTATCTTACAGAGTTACTCCTTCTGTCGAGTACCACGGGCCTACCACTATAACCAAGCGCACATCCTCCGTGGGTCTGCTTCTACAACCATTCACACCCCACTCTGCTATCTGAATCACTCCGAGAAGATCGATCAGCAGTCGTCAAGTCTCAGCCAGCTACTAGGTCTCTGCACTCTGCTAGCTCGTCACTGGGAGGGTCCGCTCCACGAGCTACTAGTTGATACACCAAGTATCAAAAAGTCCCATGAAGAAGTATCACAAAAGACTACCTCATCATAGGGGTGTCAACGCAAGAGACGACCTGTCAATCAGACGCCCGATCTGTGAGTTATTAGCCTTTTAGTCCCGGGGGCCCGGTTGGTTTCGTGTACCAACCAACCCGACCATATCTCAGTTATACCCCAAACTCTCATAGGATATACCTAAAGGAACTGTTTCTCAATGTGATCACCAACACCGCTGACGGTTCGTCAAACGGACGTCCGGTCTAAAAGTAATCGGCTTTTCCTTTCGAGGGGCCCGGTTGGATTTCGGTAAAATCCAATCTGGACATACTCCAACTACATCCAAACCTCGAGCGTAGTTATCCAAAAGGTCTGTCTCACTAAGAGTAATCCAACAAAGTCGACGGCACGTCAATCGGACATCCGAATCTCAAGTTATAGGTGTTTTCGCTCCGAGGGCCCGGGTGGTTTTGTGTTCGAACTAACCCGGCTATATCCAAAGTTCTCCGAAACCTTAAGTGTAATAAACCTAAATGACCGTCTCGATCCAAGGATCACATCTCAACTGACAGTTATTCGATCAGAGGTATGTAGCCCATGATATGAGCAAATGACTGAAAACAGTCCGAAATGGGGGGTCTGGGCCCGGTCCGGCCCGACCCAACCCCCCTGGGTCGGCCCGAACCGGGTCGACCCGACACGAGTCTGGGTTCAGCCCAGCCTAGTCCGCGCGACCCGCCCTGGCCCAGCCAGGGGGGGCATTGGCTCTTCCAGCGGCCGTGCAGGGGGGATGTGTTTCCCCCCTTTAGCGACCCACGGACGCGGCATGTGTCGCGTCCTCCTCCTCCGGGTCCCGCGCGGCCACGACATCATCCGCGATGGTTTTTTCGAGCGGCGCGCCGAGGATCCTCCGCCTCCGAGCGGCCGGCCGGTGCCGGCCGCCGGCGGCCCGCACCCCCCGGTGATGTCCGTGGGCTGCTGGAGTTGTTCCGGTGGTCCGTTTTCAATTTTTTCTGTGCCGGTGTTCATCTCGGGTCTTGTAATTTACTGCAAAGGCCTCAAATCACTTTTGCAGTTCTGTTTCATCATCGCTGTCATTCCGCGCTCCAAAAAAAATCTGCGAAGGGTCCGGGATTTGTTCGTTAGCCCGTTCCATCCACGTTAGACATCTTTAATCAGGATCAAACTCAAACCAATCCTGAAAATTCACACCACCACCAACCCACATGAACAAGCGATTCACAGATCAACCGAGCAGATATTGGTCCGCGCTCATCCTCCTTTCCTCAAAATATAAATAGAAAATCAAATATAATTCCCCTACCTAGATATTTGACGTCGCATGTCGGGCGCCATAGAGAACAGCGTCACGGGGATTAGTCGTAGATTCTGTGGATGTCAGGGTGTGTCCGAGGAGGAAACGACGTCTCCTCACTTGGTGTGGAGATAAAGAAGGAAGGTACGTTGTTGTTGGCAATGATCACCACAGTCGGTGACTTCTCCCTTGTCCTAGAGGAAGATGACGATGAAGAACCGTGATTTCCGAGTCGGGGTTCTTCGTCGGAGCCTTGGCATTCTTCGCGAAGAAGATGAAGTTATTCAAATGTGAAGAATGATCCCTCTCTCAACACAATGAAGAAACCAAAATAAAATAAGGCCTTTGCCTTATTTTATTACTTTTGCATACATTTTTAAAATTCAAACACCTTAACTCACTTAAATAATTAGCCTTAAATTGACAAAATTAATGGTGAGATAGGTTGGCATGCATTTATGAGGAAGAGAGGTAGCCAAATCATTTATTACATGGGAGGTTTAGAGGGTTTAAAGAATTTGAATAGGTTGGGACTCATGTGGGCCCCACATAACTAATATCCTACCAAGAGCTAGGATTTTAGGGGATCCCACCCCAACTCCCTCACATGGAAGTTAAACAACGAAGATGTGAAATAAAAATTTTAACTCATTTTTTATCTCATTTTAAACTAATTATATTATTTTTAACAACTCTTCTCGAGCAAACGCAACTCCAGAAATAGTCTTCCTAATAAATTACCGGTGCTTTGATTTCATCGACGCCCTCAGATTTCGATTCCGAGCAACAGATTAAAAGTTATAAAAACCCGCTCATTCATTCACTGAACGTACCCGATCCTAACTTCGGAAATTGATTCCTGACACACCGGGCCTTGGAATAAGGCGCTGTCAGAAACTGCATACTCGTAAAATTCCAAAGTAATTAAGAAAAAAATTTCCTTGAAATTTCCAGTTCTTTACATTACTCTCACCTCAGGGCTTTACGTCCCCGTAAAGCTTTAACACTAACTAGGGATACAAAAGTGGTAATGAGCATGTATCAGAGCCTTCCGCTCCCATGTTCTCTCCTGGAGGTTCCCATGCAGCCAACGAAAGAGCACAAGAGGAATCGACCATCCTCGTAGGACTCATTCCTTTCGATCCTTAACCTCCACTATCACCCCGCAAAAGTCACCCCATCGCCAAATTCCAGCTCCCCATGGTCGATGATATGTGTCAGGTCATGCACGTATCTCCTAATTTGAGATACGTGGAAGTCGACGTGCACCAGGTGCAACTGAGGTTGATGGATCAAGCGGTAACACCCCTCGCCTACCCTGTTGAGGACCTAGAAGGGTCCGATGAAGCACGGAGATAACATTCCACCTCGGCCACGTTTTTGTGAATCCACATCAAGGTGAGACCCGTGAGAAAACGTGGTCTCCATCCTCAAACTCTAGTAGTCTCAGCCTCCTTTCTGCATAAGACTTCTATCGGCTCTGAGCTGTCCTCATCCACTCCTGGATGACCTGGACTTTCTCTGGTCCCACAAGAGCTGCTAAGATTAAATCGTTGCCGACAAGAGAAATCTAGTCTCATCCCCTGGATGAACCACATTCTTTTCCATATACAGTCAATCCAGACATGAATGATTCATTCATTCCATGGACGATGTCGTAATGCCTTGACGTTACTACCAAGATATCCAACCGTCACTCTTTCCTCTAAGGGTCAAGTCACACTGTTGACATCAGCGTGAGTCACTGGGTCTCCTCCAGTAGGAATCTTGAATGTGAGGGTCAAGTCAACTTTTTTAACCGGAACCTCTTAGTACACAAAAAGGAAGGAAGCAAATATCACAAGGAAAATTGTCTTTTATTACTGCAGCTCGAAGTACAAAGACACATAACAATGAAAATAAGGAAACTAGAAGCACCAAGATCAAAGGTCCCATTCCTGGAACTAGTCCCGCTCTTCTCCACCAGCTTCTGGAGCTCCGTAGTCGTATGCTTCTACAGCCTGAACTTGAGATCTCCCATGTCCACTTGTTCCCTGCGATTGGGGTGGACCTCCTCATGGTGGTGGTAGAAACACCTCGAAGTGTCGTCCTCCTCCTGCTGCATTTCCAGCTCCCCTGCCTCAGTCTTCTTCTCCTTGCGGCCCTCCTTGATCAAACCTCTGCCTCTTCCCTAGAGGTCCTTTGATTATCTACTGGTCATTTGTATGGAGGGTCGAATAGTCACATGCCATTTGACCGATCTCGCTACAGGATTAACACTGTCCGCTCCTGGCAAGTCTCTCTCCACCCCGGGTGCCTCTCACACACGATACTGTGTCATGCAGTTGACCACCTGTAGGTCTGGTCCTCTTGGACCTCTACGTCATTTGTCTACTGCACGCTTCAGAAGACTCTACCGCTTGCCATCTAGTGGTAGGTCCTGCTGGTGGATACTGCTCAGCAAGGAAACTCTCCACTAAGAGGGCTCACTCCAACACCCCTGTCTACATCGAGATGCTATGAGAAACAAAAAAAGCTACAATCTCTCTCCAGATCCCCTGCTTGAAGGTTCGGGACCTGAAGAACGGGTCCTATACCATATCATTGGAGTAGTGCGGGAGGTTGTGAACCTCGCTGAGTATTGGGCCCCCATCATGCTACCCTGCTGTAGATGCAGTAGCTATTGTATATGCACCGCTCTAATGGTGGCAGTTACAAAGTCTTCCCGGAACAGGCTCTTGAAGTCTTCCCACAGAAGTGTCGCCTCGTCATGCATCTGGAGCATCAGGCTCCACCATCTGCCTGCTGCTGCCTGAAGGAGGCTGGAAGCAAGGATCACCATGAAGTCTCCTGGATTCCCTAATAGATTGAAGACTATCACCACCACCAGCAGCCAATCCTCAAACGCCTGCGGGTCCGTCTCTCCCCTGAACCTGGGTGGCCTCTAGTGCTGGAACTCGTGCAGTTCACTCAAGCGACGTGCACTCTCTACTGTTGGGGCGGGTGGCATCAGTGGCCCATTGGGTGGTAGTACCGTTGGTGGCTCCACTGGTGCCTCAACTGGAATAGGGCCATGTACTAACGCCTCGTCGCTCAGCGGGATGTCAGTACATACAACTCTCGAGGCTCTAGCTGGTCTTCCACATGGAGGCATCCTGAAATAAACAAACGTGACATGGTCAAACGATTATACTTGGTGAGCTGACATGGTTGGAGCTGCATTTTAAAAACTTTTGGAAACACACACTCAATCAGTGATTTCTCGCACAAAGTCAGAAATCAGTTGTCAGGGTCCTAGTGTATGGATACGTCGGCCGCCTGCGCCAACACTGGACTCCTTGAACTGAAAACTACACTTGGTACCCTTAACACTATAGATTCACAGAAAGAAAATATCAGAGTTATAAGTTATGCGGTAGAATCGACTCCTCTTATACCAATTTTTCACGACCCGTCCTCAGGGCCCATGTCATGACTAACCCAATCCTGCCTTCCATAGGAAAGGGGCTGGCGACTAGCACCAAAAGCGTAAATCCCAATTAAATGGGAAGGAATTTCCTTTATAAAAGTGAGCAACACAACAATGAACAAGAGGATGAAAACACTAAGTAAAGTAGTAAACAATGTACTGAAAGTAAAAGGGGCCGGAAATAAAATCCCAAAATAAAGGTACAGCTACAACTGAAAGTAAAGTACAAATCAAAGGATAATAGCTGAAAGGGTGACAAGAAGATCCTAGATTTTCCACCACAGATCCTACCTATAGGGTAGTTACTGATGTCCTCCTCAGCACTCCATGTCTGATCGTCCATCCGTCCGTCTCCTCCGGGTACCGAGTCGTCGTGAGATCCACCTCCGGGTACCGACTCATCCTGAGATCCACCTCCGGGTACCATCCAGTCCTCGAACACTTGACCTCTGTCAGCGATATCCGTCGTCTGCATCCAACACAACGAGGTGCGGGCATAGCCCGTGCAGGGGTGAGTATAACGAAACCCAGTAGGTACCCCGAGACCCTCAAGGTCTCACTAAATCCAACAAGGATAACCACAATTAAAGATCTCAACAGATAACCTCTACTTAGGTATATGCCCATACATATACCTAAGTTATCATGTAACCCATCTCAATCATGATTAAAGCAAAATGGTTATTGACTCAGCTCAAACTAGGATTTTATTCACGATGTCGAAACCACGGCTGCTGGTGAACTCCTCCTCTGTCGAGTATAGTGAGCCTACTGCTACAACCAACCACGCCCCACTAACCTTGGACTACTGAAGTACTCCACCTGTCGAGTGTTGTGGGTCTTCCACTGCAACCAAGTGCATCCCACCATGGGTCTGCTGCTACAACCAAGTGCACCCACTCATAGCCTATTGTGGTACTCCTTCTGTCGAGTACTGCGGGTCTGCCGCTACAACCAAGTCCACCTCCACCGTGGGACTACTGCTACAACCAAGCGCACCCCACTAGACTATCTGAATCACTCCGAGATGACCAATCAGTAGTCGTCAAGTCTCAGCCAGCTACTAGGTCTCTACACTCTGCTAGCTCGTCACCGGGAGGGTCCGCTCCATTAGATACTGGTTGATACTCCATGTATCAAAAAGTCCCATGAAGAAGTATCAAAAAATACAGCATCATCAAAAGGGTCTCAACGCAAGGGACGATGCGTCAATCGGACGCCCGGTCTGTGAGTTGTTAGCCTTTTAGTCCCGGGGGCCCAGATGGTTTTCTGTACGAACCAACCCGACCGTATCTCAACTATACCCCAAACTCTCATTGGGTATACTCAAAGGGACCGTTTCTCAACATGATCACCAACACCGTTGATGGTTCCTTAAATGGACGTCTGGTCTGAAAGTATTCGGCTTTTCCGTTCGAGGGGCCCGGTTGGGTTTCGGTACAATCCAACCCAGCCATAATCCAACAACATCCAAACCTCGAACAGAGTAAGTCAAAAGTTGCTTCTCACTAATAGGAATCCAACAAAGCCGATGACACTTCAAACGGACGTTTGGATCTCAAGTTATATGCATTTCCGCTCGGAGGGCCCAATTGGTTTCATGTTTGAACCAACCCATCCATACCCAAATTTCTCCGAAACCTTGAGTGTAATATACCAAAACGACCATCTAGATCCAAGGATCACATCTCAATTGACGGTGCTTCAATCGGAGGTCTGTAGCCGATGATATGAAAAAATTACTAAAAACAGTCAGAAATGGGGGGTCTGGGCCTGGCCCGGCCCGACCCAACCCCCCTGGGTCGGCCCGAACCGTGTCCGGCCAGGCTCGGCAGGGCCCAGAATGGTCCGCGCGACCCGACCTGGCCTGGATGGGGGGTACGCTGGCTCAGCCAGTGGCCGAGTAGGGGGGACATGTTTCCCCCCTTTGGCAACCCACAGACGTGGCATGCGCCGTGTCCTCCTCCTCTGGATCAGGCGTGGCCGCGGGATCCGGCCACCTGCCGCTGTGGCTTCAGCCATGGAAGTTCTTCCTGGCGGCGCTCCGGGGCAATGCCACCTTCGAGCGGCCAGCCGGTTCCGGCTGCTGGCGACCCGCGCCGCCGGTGATGTCTGCGGGCCACCGGAGTTGCTCCGGTGGTTCGTTTTCAATTTTGTCAGCACCTATGTTCATCTCAGGTCCAGTACATTAATGCAAAGGTCTCAAATCAATATCGTGGTCACGTTTTATCATCTCCATCAATCCACACACCAAAAAAAATCTGAGGAGGGTGCGGGCTTGGTTCGTTAGCCTATGCCCTCTGCGTTAGAGGTTTTCAATCAGAATCAAACTCAAATCAATCCCGAAAATTCACACTACAACCAACCCACATGAATGAGCGATCCGCGGCTCAACCGGGAAGATATTGGTCTGTGCTCGTCATCCTGTTCTCAAAAGATAAAGAAAAATAAAATATAATTCCCCAAACTGGATATTTGACGTCCCACGTCGGGCATCGCGGAGAATGAAATCACCGGGGTCGGAGGTAGATTCCATGGACATCGGGGTGCATCTGAGGAGGAAATGACATCTCCCCACTCGTTTCGGAGATGAAGAAGGAATGTACGTTTTTGTTGGTGATGATCACCACGGTCGGAAACTTCTCCCTTGTCGTGGAGGAAAAAGAGGATGAGGAACCGTGATTGCTGAGTTGGTGTTCTTCATCAGAGCCTTCGCGTTCTTCATGAAGAAGATGAAGTTCTTCAAATGTGAAGAACACTCCCTCTCTCAACACAACAAAGAAACCAAAATAAAATAATTCCTTTGAATTATTTTATTAATTTTGCATACATTTTTAAAATTCAAAAACCTTAACTCACTTAATTAATTAGTCTTAAATTGACAAAATTAATGGTGAGATAGGCTGGCATGCATTTATGAGGAAGAGAGGTAGCCACAACATTTATTACATGGGAGTTTTATAGTGTTTAGATAATTTGAATAGGTGGGGACTTGTGTGGGCACCACATCTCTAATATCCTACCAAGAGTTAGGATTTTAGGGGGCCCCACCCCAACTCCCTCACATGGATGTTGAACCACAATGATGTGAAATAAAAATTTTAACATAATTTTTATCTCATTTTAAACATATTCTATTGTTTTTAACAACTCTTCCCAAGAAAACACAACTCCATAAATGGTCTTCCTAAGCAATTACCATTGCTACGATTTCATCGGTGCCTTCAGATTTTGATTTCGTGCAACAGATTAACAGTTAGAAAAACCCACTCGTTCGTTCACTAAACGTACCCGAGCCTAACATTGGAAATTGATTTTGGGCACAATGGGCCTCAGAATCAGGCGCCGTCAGAAAATATGTACTCGTAAAATTACAAATAAATTAAGAAATGATTTTCCATACAATTTTCGGGTCTTTACATTACTCCCACCTTAGGGTTTTACATCACCGTGAAGCTTTAACACAAACTAGAGATTCAAAAGTGGTATGGAGCATGCATCAGAGCCTTCCGCTCCTATGTGCTCTCTTGGAGCTTCCCGTGCTGCCAACGAAAGCACACAAGAGGAATCGACCATCCTCATAGGAACCGTTCCTATCGATCCTCAACCTCTACTAGAACCCCTCAAAAGTCACCCCATCACCAAAGTCTATCTCCCCATGGTTTATGATATGCATCGGGTCAAGCACGTATCTCCTTAGTTCTGATACGTGGATGTCATCGTGAACGTGGTGCAACTAAGGTGGATTGGTCAAGCAATAACCCACCTCACCTACCTTGTTGAGGACCTAGAAGGGTCCGATTAAGCACGAATATAACTTCCCACCTCTTCCAAATCTCCATAATTCCACATTGAGGTGAGACCCACAAGAAAACATGGTCACCACCCTCGAACTCTAGTGGTCTCAGCAATCTGTCAGCATTAGACTTCTGTTAGCTCTGAGCTATCCTCATCTGCTCCTGGATGACCTGGACCTTCTCTAGTCCCACAAGAGATGCTAAGATTTCTTCATTACTGATAAGATAAATCTGGTCTCATCCCCTGGATGAACCACATTGTTTTCCTAATACAGTAAATCCGAACATGAATGATGCATTCATTCCATGGATGACGTCGTAAGGCCTCAACGTTACTACCAAGATATACAACCGTCACTCTCGCCTCTAAGGGTCGAGTCACACTATCGGCATCAGCGTGAGGTCCCTGGGTATCCTCTAGTGGGAATATCGAATGTGATGGTCAAGTCAACAGTTTTAACCGGAACCACTTAGTATAGAAAAAGGAAGGAAGAAAATGTCACAAGGATAAGTGTGTTTTATTACTGCAGCTCGAAGTAAAAAGACACATAACAATCAAAACAAGGAAACTAAAAGAACCAAGATCAATGGTCCCATGCATGGAAATAGTCCCGCTCTTGTCCTCTAGCTTCCAGAGCTCCATAGTCGTATGCTTCTACTGATTGAAGCCGAGCTCTCCCATGTCCACCTGTTCCCTGCGGTCGGGGTGGACCTTTTGGTGGAGGTGGTGGCAACACCTCGAAGCGCTATCCTCCTCCAGCTGCACGGCCAGCTCCCCTACCTCGGTATTCTTCTCCTTGTGGTCCTCCATTATAGAACCCATGCCTCTGTCCTCAAGGTCCTTCATTTATCTACCGGTCATCTGTATAGCGGGTCGGACAGTCACGTGCCATGTGTCCATTCCCACCGCAGGAGTAACACTGTCTTCTCCTGGTAAGTCGCTCTCCACCCTGGGATCCTCGCACACACGATACTGTGTCATGCGGTCGACAACCTGTAGGTCTGGTCCTCTTGGACATCTGCATCATCTGTCTACTGCCCGTTGCAGAAGACTCTACTGCATGCCGGCTAGTGGTGGGTCCTACTGCTGGAGAATGCTCAGCAAGGAAACTCTCCACTAAGAGGGCTCGCTCCAACATCCATGTCTGCGTTGGGATGCTGTGAGAAAAAACAGAAGCTCTAATCTCTCGCCTGAGCCCCTGCATTAATGTTTGGGCTCTAATGAACGGGTCCCGTACCATATCTGTGGAGTAGCGCGAGAGGTCTGTGAACCGCGATGAGTATTGCGCCACCATCATGCTACCCTGCAGTATATGTAGTAGATCTTGTATACGCACCGCTCGAAGGTTGGATGGTACAAACTCTGCCCAGAACATGCTCCCAAAGTCTACCCACAGAAGTGTCGCTTTATCACGCATCTGGAGAATCAGTCTCCACCATCTGCCTGCTGCTGCCTGAAGGAGGCTGGATGCAAGGATCACAATGAAGTTTTCTTGCGCCCCTACTAGCCTGAAGACTCTCACCACAGCCTCCATTCAATCCTCATCCACCTATGGGTCCGTCTCTCCACTGAACCTGGGTGGCATCTGGCACAAGAACTCTTGCAGTGCGCCCAAACGACATGCACTCTCTACTGTTGGGGCTAGTAGCATCGGTGGCCCAATAAGTGGTAGTACCGCTGGTGCCTCAACTGGAAGAGGGTGTTGTACTGAGGCCTCGTCGCTCAGCCGGCTGTCAGTACGTACAACTCTCGGGGCTCTTGCTGGTCGTCCGTAGGGAGGCATCCTGAAAGAAACAAACGTGACAAGGTCAAAAGATTATACCTGGTGAGCTGACATGGTTTGAGTTGACTTTTAAAAAAATTTGGAAACACACACGCAATTAGTGTTTTAATGCACAAAGTCGGAAATCACTTATCAGGGTCCCGGTGTATGGATACGTCGGTCGCCCGCACCAACAATGGACAAACTAAACTGAAAACCACACTCAGTAGCGTTAAAACTATTTCTTCACAGAAAGAAAATATCCTAGTTATAAGTTCTGCGGGAAAACCGACTCCTCTGATACCAATTTGTCAGGACCCGTCCTTGGGGCCCGTGCCGTGACTACCCCAACCCCGCCTTCCATAGGCCAGGGGCTGGCGACTAGCACCAAATGTGTAAGTCCCAATAAAAAAGGAAGGCATTTCCTTTATAAAAGTGAACAACAAAATAGAGTACAAGAGAAAGAAAACAACAATTAAAGTAGTAAACAACGTATTGAAAGTAAAAGGGGTCGGAAATTCAAGCCCAAAAGAAAGGAACAACAACAACTGAATGTAAAGTACAACTCAAAGGATAACAGCTGAAAGGGTGACTAGCAGCTCCTGGATCGTCCACCACAGATCCTACCTTCAGGGTAGGTACAGATGTCATCCGCAGCACTCCACGTCTGATTGTCCATCTGTCTGTCCCCTCCGGGTACCGAATCGTCGTGAGATCCACCTCCGGGTACCGGCTCGTTGTGAGATCCACCTCCGGGTACCGTCCAGTCCTCGAACACTCAACCTCTGTCAGCGTTGTCTGTCGTCTGCATCCAACACAACGAGGTGCGGGCATAACCCGTGTAGGGGTGAGTATAACGATACCCAGTAGGGACCCCAAGACCCTAAAGGTCTCACTAAATCTAACATGGATAACCACAAATAAATATATCAATAGATAACATCTACTTAGGTATATGCCCATTCATATACCTAAGTTATCATGTAACCCATCTCAATCATGAGGAAAACAAAATGGTTATTGACTCAGCTCAAACAAGGATTTTATTCATGATTTCAAAACCATGGCTGCTAGAGAACTCCTCCTCTGTCGAGTACAGTGGGCTTGCCGCTACAACCAAGCGTGCCCCACTAACCTTGGACTGCTGAAGTACTGCACCTGTCGAGTACTATGGGCCTGCTGCTGCAGCCAAGCGCATCCCACCATGGGTTTTCCGCTACAACCAAGCGCACCCCCTCATTTCCTACAGTGGTACTCCTTCTGTTGAGTACCGCTGGTCTTCCACTATAACCATGCGCATCTCCGCCGTGGGTCTATTTCTACAACCAATCGCACCCCACTGGGCTATCCAAATCACTTCGAGATGATCGATCAGTAGTCGTCAAGTCTCAGCCAGCTACTAGGTCGCTTCACTCTGCAAACTCGTCACCTGGAGGTCCGCTCCACGAGCTACTGGTTGATACTCCAAGTATCACAAAGTCCCACTAATAAGTATTACAAAATTCCGCCTCATCATAGGGGTCTCAACGCAATAGATGTCGCATCAATCAGACGCCTGGTCTGTGAGTTATTAGCATTTTAGTCCTAGGGGCCTGGTTGGTTTCGTGTATGAACCAACCCGACTGTATCTCAACTATACCCCGAACACTCATAGGGAATTCTCAAAGGGACCGTTTCTCAATGTGATCACCAACTCCACTGACGGTTCGTCAAATGGATGTCCGGTCTGAAAGTTATCGGCTTTTCCGTTCTAGGGGCCCGGTTGGATTTCGGTGCAATCCAACCCAGCCATACTCCAACTGCATCCAAACCTTGAGCGGAGTAAGAAAAAAGATCTGTCTCATTAAGAGGAATCCAACAAAGTCAATGGCACATCAATCAGACGTCCGGATCTCATGTTATAGGCGTTTCCGCTCAGAGGGCCCAGTTGGTTTCGTGTTTGAACCAACCCGTCCATACCCAAAGTTCTCTGAAACCTTGAGTGTAATATAACGATGCGACCGTCTCGATCCAAGGATCACATCGCAACTGAATATTCTTCGATCGGTTGTCCGTATCCCATGATATGAGCAAATGACTGAAGACAGTCTGAAATGGGGGGTCTAGGCCCAGCCCAGCCTGACCCACCCCCCTATGTCGGCCCGAACTGGGTTGACCTGATCCAGGTCCGGGTCTGGCCCATTTGGGCGCATCCCGGTCCGGCTGGGCACGACACGACCTGGTCCGCGCGACCCACCCCGGCCCGGGCGGGGGGGGGGGGGGGGGTGTACTGGCTTGGCCAGCGGCCGAGCAGGGGGGACATGTTTCCCCCCTTTGGCGACCCATCGACGCGGCAAGCGCCGCCTCCTCCTCCTCCGGATCCCACGCGGCTGCGGGATCTGGCCACCTGCCGCGCCTTCTTCAGCGACGGTGGTTCTCCCTGGAGGCACGCCGGGGCACCGCCGCCTCTGGGTGGTCGGCCGGTGCCGGCCACCGGCGACCCGCTCCGCCGGTGATGTCTGCGGGCCCCCAGAGTCGCTCCGGTGGTCCGTTTTCAATTCTGTATGTGTCGGTGTTCATCTCGGGTCTTGTACTTTACTGCAAAGGCCTCAAATCACTGTTGAGGTCTGGTTTCATCATCACCGTCAATCCGCTCACCAACAACAATCTGCGGACGGTCCGGGCTTTGTTCGTAGTCATTTGCCCTCCGCATTAGAGGTTTTCAATCAGGATCAAACTCAAACCAATCTAAAAAATTCACACCGCAACCAACCCACATGAACGAGTGATATGCGGATCAACCGGGCAGAGATTGTTCTGCGCTCATCATCCTTTTCTGAAAAGATAATGAGAAATAAAATATAATTCCCCTACCTGGATATTTGATGTCGCACGTCGGGCATCGCAGAGAACGACATCACAGGGGTCGGACGAAGATTCCATGGACGTCAGGGTTCAGCCGTGGAGGAAACTATGTCTCCTCACTTGTTGTGGAGATGAAGAAGGAAGGTACATTGTCGTTGTCTATGATCACCGCGGTCGATGACTTATACCTTGTTATGGAGGAAGAAGAGGATGTAGAATCATGATTGCCGAGTCGGGGTTCTTCGTCAGATCCTTGGCGTTCTTCGCGAAGAAGATGAAGTTCTTCAAATGTGGAGAACGCTCCCTCTCTCAACACAACGAAGTAACCAAAAAAAATAAGGCCTTTGCCTTATTTTATTACTTTTTCATACATTTTTAAAATTCAAAGACCTTAACACACTTAATTTGTTAGTCTTAAATTGACAAAATTAATGGTGAGATAGGTTGGCATGAATTTATGAGGAAGAGAGGTAGCCACAACATTTATTAAACGGGAGGTTTAGAGGGTTTAGGGAAACTGAATAGGTGGGGAATAGTGTGGGCCCCACTACACTAATATCTTACCAAGAGTTATGATTTTAGGGGCTCACACCCCAACTCCCTCACATGGTAGTTAAACCACAAAGATGTGAAATAAAAATTGTAACACAATTTTTAACTCATTTTAATCTTATTCCATTATTTTTAACACCTATTCCCGAGCAAACACAACTCCAGAAAAGGTCTTCCTAAGAAATTACTGGTGCTGCGATTTCATCGGTGCCCTCAGATTTCGATTCTGAGCACCGGATTAAATGTTAGAAAAACCCACTCGTTCATTCACTGAACGTACTCGATCCTAACTTCGGAAATTGATTCTGCGCACACCGGGCCTTGGAATCAAGCGCTGTCAAAAACTGCATACTCTTAAAATTCCAAAGAAATTAAGAAAAAAATTTCCTTGAAATATCAGGGTCTTTACATATACGACAAGAAATTAGAAACAACGTTCATGCGTACATATGGTCTATCTTCTCCATGAACAATGTTTCCACTTCATATATCTATCTATTATAAATATTTATATTATAAAAATATATGATATATAAATCATTTTTTATATTTTGAATTTATGTAAATCATCATCTAAGTGATACGATCAAGAATAACAAGTTAAAACACGTACAATAAAGTAGGTGATTATTACCTGATATGTAAATTTAACATGGAAATTATTATTAAATGGGTAGTATAAAGAAATAAATGAAACATATATGATATCATAAAAATTAATATGGTTATGTTTTAATTTAATAACATACTATGATCATTATACAAGAGTTTTAATGTACCCTAGACTAAAGAAAATAACTTGGTAAGGGTGAATTCATAAATCTCATTATTATTAGTGATTGTTTTGGTATGTGTATTTGTAAATAAATATTTATAATCCACGTCCAGGGTTCCTAAAAATATTTTCTAAAGGAATATTTTATGTTTTCTATAAGGAAATCATTTTTAAGATCATCATTTTAAATATTTTAATCATTTATTTTTCTAAATATTTTTAATTTGTATCTATATTTTAATACAAATTTGAGGATTTATTATATGGCATAATTATTATAAAATGATAATTCTTTTAAAATGTCTGAAATTTGTATGGGTCACTATGATTATAAAATATCATTTATACGATTTCTTTTATTAATGTGTGACCTTTAAATAATTTCACTAAAAAGGGATACTTCTCTGAAATAGTTTTACTGATCATTTTCAACTATGTCAAATCCTTTTAATGGATATTATTTTTTATTGAGGTTGATTTATTATAATAAAACATCCATATCGTATTTAATGAGTTATGATATGTTTTATAGTGAATGTACTATTTTTATACCATTCGTGGTTTATAGTTAATAGATTTATATTTTTATGCTAGTTTTATTACGAATTTGTTTGTAATGTTTCAACTTTTTCATATAAGGAATTCATGGGACTTAGTATGTGATGTGGGAGGCCCACTATAGCCCCTATATGCATTATTAGGACTCATAAGAAAAATTATTGTCATTGCATACGACATTCATTTTTTTTTGTAGTTTTGGAACAAGGCCTTGATAATGTGGTTATGATGTCTATCATTATGTATTCCATCATTATGAAATTGGTAATCACATGTGATTATTAGAATAGAAGAATAACCATTTGAATGTTTATATGGTAATGTGTGATTCATTTTTTCAACATTATGTTCATTTTTATGATAAAAAGGTTGTTGTTTGTATTACACATCTTTCATTAAATGTTTATATATTTACCTAAATTATTTACCCTTACTGAGCATCTGAGCTCACCCCTTTCATTTGTTCTATTTTCCCAGGGTTCAAGGAAGTGTATTAAGAATGATATACATGGTTAAGATAGGGGAATAAGGACATCTCAATGTATTTTTTATGTTGTGTTTTATGTTTGAATGTTTAATGTAACGTTCATGTATGCAATATATTTTCCAAGACTATTAAACTAATTGGTCCGTATGGACATGATACATTGTAATCGTGCCAATGTATAAAAATATTGCACCGAATCTGAGTAAATGGGGTCAGTGGTTTAAAGTTGGTATCAACGGATATTTAGAAAAAACAATGTAAATAGATTTAGAACAATTTCATTAGAGACCATAACCCTATGAGAGACATTATAGATAAGTATAGAAGAACCTCATAGAATTTTGGTAAAGTAGGTATTGTGTGGGTTTTCATTGAAATAAAAACCTGTCTGGATACTACTTGTGGACATGGTTTTGGAACAGATATACCTCGGTGTGAAAACCCAGACAATGTGTACTTGTCTTGACCTGAGTTATCCTGGTACATGACAACATACCTTACTGCACACTTGTTTTGGCATTCACTTGGGATATTTTAAGGATAATTCAAATTTTCATTACAATCGATTATGAAGGATTTATGAGTTAATATGTTAGTAAAGAAACCATTTTTATGATTCTGATACTAGATGTGTGAAGGCATTTAATTAATGTAGATAATTATTCTTGTCCTTGAATTATAAATTATGATATGATATATCCTAGTGTATGTCATCATTTAGAAATGGAGCCCTGTAAAAGGAATGAGAACTGTAGAAATACACATGATCCGAAGAGTAAGAAGGATCGAATATTTTAGGTTCTTAACCGAACATTTAGAAGAGAAATGGTCTTCCACTTATTAAAATCATATGAAGGAATGGTATCATGTATTGATAAGATAAGTAATGAATTCTCTCAGTCTTATGGCTTTGAAGGGAAGAAGGTAAAGATGGATTTTACCATATGTGATAACTGTGGAAAGAATCACCCTCGGATGTTCTTTAATGGAATGGGAGTTTATCATATGTGTAAAGAAGAAGGAAACTAGGTTTATTGTTCCAAGGGTAAGAAAAATGTTTCAAATGTACAATGATTCATCTGCCCGGAGTTGGGACACTATGTGAATCAATGTCATAATTACCAGAGTATACCCCAAATGCTTCTATTGAATAATAATGAAGTTATCATACTATCATAGATGAAGATGAATTATAAGCGTTATTAAGTTTTCTTAAATAATTGTGTCATTAGATTAGTGTATTGATGAATTACAAGTTATAAGAATTATAAATTATATAAGTATTGTATTGCAGTACGTTTTCATTAAATATTTGAGATGTTTTGGTACCAAGTACTATGACATAGTTTAATGTTAATCATTTTTAAAAATATATGGTTGGGGTAAATATAACCCTTAATATGTTTTTGAAATAGAGATAGTGATTTTGGAATAATATATGATTTATTTGAAAAAATTATATTGAATATTCTTGCCGACCTAGAAACTAATTAATTGTTTTTTAATTCCGTCACTGTTAGAGTTTACAACATTTTTGGTATAAGGAGTATATCTAGTATTCTATAAGGAATAAGGGAGAATGAATTTAATAAATAAGGTTTTCTGGTAATTTTGGTTGTTAACATGTTTATAGTGAATAAATGATGAAGGCATTCACATGTTATTAGGTGAAAAAACATATCTTTAATCTATCTTTCTTCCTTATAAATTTTGGATTTGTTTTTAGACATAAGTATTTTGGTTATAAATAATGGTTGGAATGAATTAATTTGGACATTAGATTCAATTGTTAATGGTTAAATAATTCATTAGATTATTTTTGGATTGTCGTAAAAAGGAAAAACCGGAGGTCAGCGGAAAACATGTCGCATTAAGAAAGGCCATGACACTAGAAACCACAACTAAAGGGCGAGAAGAGTGTATCACCTGCAATTGGCCTAGGTTATGTCCTTGTTTTTATAATGTACTATTTTATAAAATTGTTAGATAGATAAATGAAAAATTCATTTTTTTTGAAACCCTATACGATTAAAATAAATGGAATATTATTGAGTTCAATTATCTTCTGGAGTGAATGATTAGTTTGTGGTAGAAATAAGTTAAATGAAGGAACACTAATGGTGATGTATTATTTTTTCCTTTAATATTTTAGTAAAATATCATAAAACCAAAAAAATGTTATCATAATACCTTATGTTTTGTTGTACACATAATATTTAAATCATCATTAGATTTATGGATTTGAGGCCCCTAATTTTCCATTTATGGTTCACTTGTTAGTGATTGATGACCTTAATATCTCCCTATAAATATAAATGTTTTCCAACAATTATGTTTCTCTAATTGAAATCAATGTTATCCTACTCAAAATCATTATTGGGTGGTGATTTGTTCATTTCAATTTCCCTCTTATTAAGACAAAATTTAGTTAACCATTTTTCCGATGTGCGTTGTCGACAAAGGTATTTTAAATTTTAAACAATTTATTTTAGAAGTAAAATTTCAAATTTTGAAGATGAAATTTATTGAATATCGGTATAATTTAACACCATTATATTTCTTAGTATGTTATCTCTTTAAATTAATTCAATATCTTGCGCTATATGAAACACCATGTTCAAGCGCATCGTGACCTATCAAACTAGTCATTTAAAAAACTCTTATGAATAGTATTAACCACATTTTTAATTATATATATTTTATATATAATTTTTAAATTGATATTTTGTGTTTCTTAGATATTATATAAGGACGAAATCTATTTTTTTTAAAAAAATTATTTCTTAAATAAATGTAGTTTTTTTCACATTTAAATGGAGAGCCCTTTTTAAATAGAATATTTGACACTATTATGTATTCAATTTATTGAAATTAAATTCTTCTTTAGAATCAGGACATAAAAATTTATTTTGGATAAAATTTTAGTACTTTTCTGATAACTTTCATATTTTGAGAAATAGTGAAAAATGATAAATTTTAATTAAAAACAACATATTTAATAAAAATAATTTATAGTGTTAAATTAAAAATTTGAGTTATATAAAAAAATAATTAGATTATATTATAATAATTCAATAAAATTGAGGTCATTTTATGTATTTTCACATTTAAATTATACATAAACACGTGTCAATATTTTGATACTTTTTATTTCTTTGTAACTCGCTTTTTGGTTATGACAACTGGAATTAATTATAATTTAATAAATTAAACTACTATGTTATTTATTTGGTAAAATTGTAATCATTTTTTTTGAATTTCTAATATAAAACTTATCATTGGATAATTTATTGGTATTTTTCCGAGAACATTTAATTTTTGTTGAATACTAAAAAACAAATCATTGTATACAAAAGCCAACATTTTCATTTAATAATTATTTTTAAGGAAAAATGTATCTTAAAGGAAAAATTGATATGTAATACAAATATTAGTTTAATTTAATTCATTAGGGTCATTTTATAATAATACTAGACATATAAAATTTTATTCAAAAATTTTAATGACTTTTACCTACCTTCTAGGATCATTATGAAATTTCCATAAATTGTAATTTTACCGCATTGGTGAATTGATTTTCAAAAAACCGACTGACATAGTTGTCATGAGTATGTAAAATGTGACTCAATGGGATGAAAATAATTTTTTGTGAATAATAACTTTTGATTTTTTTACTACAGTTAAAAATAGCATGGGTTACTAATGGTAAATATGATATTATAATTACTCTATCACATGTACTAATTCTATTGGATAAGATTATATTGTCCAAAATCAACCATAGGACAAAAATGTTATCCTTTTTTGATCTACATAGATTGTATTAGGATATTTATTATATATAATTTAAATAAGGGTTAAATGTGTTAAATTAAAATTTTATTAACTAAATGTTTTTTAATATAGAGCCATATATATGATTAATTCGACTATAAAAAATCATTAGAAATATAAAAAGATTTCATAAATCTGGGTATTTTATTTATAAATTTTAGACATTTAATATTTAAATTTATTTTTAACATAATGAATATACAATAATTACCATATTAAATAATGATTAAAATAATTCATTAAATAAATATTAAAAATAAATTTAAATTCTGACTTTTGATTCCATCAAAGAATGTTATAGGTGAATATGACATGTTAGGGTTGATTCAATGTATTGTTTTCTAAGTTATTATGTTGTGATGACTTTAACAAAAAAATAATTTATAATGTCAAAATTGACCTAAATTATATCTTAAAACAAATACTATTTTATTAAATTTTATAATATTTCTAAAAATATGTGATTCTACCAAAGGACTTAAATAATTATTGATATTTCATTAATGAGACACTTTAGGTTATGTTGAAATTTTATATTATGTTTATTAACCATGTAATATATAAATTCCAGAATACATGGTTAAAGTTATACTATTTAACTATTAGTGAAATTAAAAAGATAATGTTAATATGGTAACCTTAACAAGTCTAAAATATAGTAGTTGAAACGACATAGACCCGTCCCTACTATAAGCTCAAAATAAATCTATTTGTAGACATTATTACTGTAAAATTAATTTATAATAAATTAATATTTCAATATTATCCTGAAGTGAATTTCACCCCAACAATAAAACACAGTCTTACCATCGATAGAATGTATTGTCACTCATGCATACGTACGGATTACCATCTCTACGATGTGATGAGACTCATCTTCAACGATCACCATTACATTTTTTTATTAATATATATATATATATATTATGTATGAGATATTTGAAATAATATTGTTACTGGAATAATATATATTTTTTAGATAAATATATGTCCTTTACATAATTCCATACTATACGATAAGAAAACAGAATCTACATTCATACGTGTGTACAGACTACCGAATCCCCGAACGGTGTTTCCATTTCATATATATATCTATAATAAATATTTAAATTCTGAATATATATGATATTTAATTCATGTTTCATATTCTTTAATTATCTAAATCATTATCTAAGTGATATTATCAAGAATAACTAGTTAAAACATATACGACAAAGAAAGCGATTATTACCCAAAATGTTACATTAACATAGAAATTATTATTAATTGGGTAGAATAAAGTCATAAATGAAATTTATATGATATCATAAAAATTATTATGGTTTATCTTTAATTTAATAACCTTCTATGGTCAATATACCAGAGGTTAAATGTACCCTTGACTAAAGGAAAGTATAAGGTAAGGGTTAATTCCTCAATACAGTTTTTATCCGAGATTGTTTAGATGTAGGTGTTTACAGGGACATATTTATAATCAATGTCCATGTTATATCAAAACGTTTTAAAAAGTAATATTTTAATGTTTTTGGTAAGGGAATATTTTTCTAGATTATCAATTTAAATTTTTTAATGATTTATTTTTCTAAAATCTTTTCATTAATGTCCATATTTTTAGAATTGTTTTGTGGATTTATTTATATTGACATTATTATTTTAAAATTTTAATTCAATTACATAGTTTCAAAGTGGTATGGGAATATTTTATTCATAAATAACTTTTAAATGAATTCGTTTATAAATGTAGGACATTGAATTTATTTCACAAAAAATGTATATTTTTTTGAAAGAGTTTTACTGATCATTTCAAACTTTGTCAACATCCATTACTGGATATTATTCCGGAATCTGGTTGATTTATTATAATTTTTTTTTCATAATTTATTGAATGAGTTATGAAATGTTTCACTATGGATGTGATATCTTTATATCGTTCATGGTTTAGGGTTAATGTATTGACATTTTATGTTAGGTTTAATATGAATGTTTATGTTATGTTTCAAAATTTCTGTATGAAGAATTCATTGGACTTAGTAAGTGATGGGAGGGGACCGCTAAATCCCTAGATGAATTGGTAGGTATCATTAGAAAATTAGTGTCTTTGAACAGGTCCTAAAGAAAAAATTATTTGTAGTCTTGGTATGAGGCCTTTCCTATATGGTTATGATTTCTGGAATTATAATTTCCCACATTATAAAATTAGTTATCACAACTGATTATTCGAATAGTATAATATCCATGTGAATGTTTATATATTGATTTTTGATTTATTTTTTCAATATTAAATTAATTTTTATATTCAAAAGGTTTTTTATAAAATGTCTTATTGTAAAAGTTTATAGCTTTCCTGAAATTATTTACCCTTACTGAGCATCTGAGCTCACCCATTTCTTATGTTTATGTTTTCACATGTTTCAAAATGTGTATTTTTATTGATATGCATGGTTAAGATAGGGTAATTAAGGAGTTCTCAAATCATTTTTTTATGTTGTGTTTTATGTTTGAATATGTAATTCAAAATTATTGTATGTAACTCTTTCCAAGACTGTGAAACTAATCGGTCCAATGGGACATGATTCATATTAATCACGACAATGTATTAAAAAATTTCACCATCTCTAGGTAACTGGGGTTTGGGCTTTACATAATAGGCCAATATCCCTATATTTTTCATCGAATACCTACATCGGAATTCTCAGGTCCACTATGTCCACTATTAGATCCAACAGTTGATGCTTTATTGAATATAATGTTGTCCCTAACCAAAATATTATCTAGCACACTAGAATAAGAAGGGATTGAAAGAGGTACCAAATTATCCCATATGTATTGTAAAAGGTCATTCATGATGGTTTATTCTTGAAATTATGCACCACAGACATTGTCTATGTAGTTTATTAAGTGGTTAATAAACCTCAATTCATACTCTACGAGTAACATCATACCCTGATAGAGCCCTTTAATCTCCTAGATAAGTAATTACAACAAAATCTCTTGTTTAAAATCCTCCCTATGCATGTTCCTGGTCTATATCAATGTTAGAGTCAAATCATTATATTTCCACATCACTATACTAGACCATATCAATTTTCATCCATGGAAAATAAATTTTTAGTATGAAGACATTCTGAAATGATGGTGTTCGAACACGATGGAAAAATCTCCCAACTACCTGGAGCTAGTCCTCTACCACCTCGGGATGTGGATCACCTAGAAACCCATGGGGTTAATCCTTTGGAAATTATTATGTTCCACCATCCTACACACATAATCTAGTAGTACATTCTTAACAACATGCTAGTAAGTGGGTGCATGTATGACCGACAAACCAATCAAAGGTACCACCTCCTATACAGGACCCTGAACTGATGCCACATTGGATAGAGGATCATCACTTCAATCCCACAATGGAATCCAATATGGATTTCTTCATTTATGAATCCAGTCTATGTTATGATGTACCATATTAAAAGAGAAAATCATGGGAATTGATTCCATAAGAACATCGAAAGAACAACAATTTCATATTTGATTAATGTATTGATGCTTCCCTTATGACCATATCCTACATGTAGTGATTCAATAAAATGTTTATTAGAGTCCTTTTGATTAGATACCTCATCCATGTCCCCATTACTGGGTTCCCTATCTTGAGATCTGATCTTGAGGCACATTAACAATGTTTCCATAGTTCCAAAACTGAATCCTTAGAGCTCACATGTCTCTAAAAATTGGTCCTAAGAAAAATATACGGTTACACTTATCATTCATGATCAAAACCACAAAGTCTATGTTGGTTGATGGAATGTCATGTGAGACACCCCAATCATTCCTCTAATTGGTCAGGAGATGGTAGTGTGCACTAAGTATTCCTATCACCCACATGGGTGGCCATAGACTACGGTACATGAATACACAAACACACATCTCCAAGCAATAATATGTTATAGAAAGGAAGGATAAAAGTGATACCAAATATTCATACACTCATCTGATACGATATTAGAGTACAACACATGTCACGACCCTCCCTTGGGACCCGTGCCGTGACTACCCCAAGCCCGCCTTCCATAGGCCAGGGGCTGGAAACTACCACCAAGGCGTAAATCCCAACAAAAAGGGAAGGCATTGCCTTTGAAAAGTAAACAACCACCACAGAGTAAGCAAGAAGAATAGTAAACACTAAGTAAAAACAGAGTACAACTGAAGTGCGGAAAAGTAAATGGGCCAGTATACAAACCTAAACTGAAAGTAAAGTACAACTCGAAAGGTAAAACATCAACTGTAAAGTAAAAGCCGCTACACCGAGCTGTCCACTGGAAATCACACCTGAAGGGTGGGTACGGACAGCTCCACTGCTCCTCGGGTCCCATCGTCCGCTCCGAACACGTCCCGCCCAGTGGTCCACCTCCAGGTACCATCCTGCACTGCAAGCCTCAGCCATGATCAACGTTGTCTGTCGTCTGCAACCAACACAACGTAGTGCGGGCATAGCCCGTGCAGGGGTGAGTATAAGCTACTCAGTAGGAACCCTGAAACCCCTGAAGGTCTCCCAAAATCAACAAAGGATAAACCACAAAGGAAGATACAATCACGAAGTAACAACCGACACTGCTTAGGTATATTCCCATACATATACCTAAGTCATCAATTCCAAAATGCTCCAACCTCCGAGCCCAAGTACAACTCAGTCCACACAGGAAAGTAAACATATTCCACACAGGAAAGCAAAACGAAATCCACACAGGATAGCACAACACAATCCACACAGGAAAGCAACAGGATTCAGCTCACACAGGTATACTTCTTCAAAGGACGATAAAGATGATCTATGATTTATCTAAGTCGTCGGAACCACGAAGGATCGATAGGTAACTAACCCCCGCAAAGACCCACACAGGATCGGGCCCACAAAGGACTTGTAGGCGCTGGTTCACACAGGACCACTGAGCGCAAAGACCCACACAAGATCGGACCCACACAGGATCGGGCCCACACAGGACCTATTGCTCTGATCCACAAAGGATCGCTGAGTGCTGTAGTCGTCGTCAAATCCACATAGGATCTCTGTATATCGTCGTCGCAGTCTCAGTAGCAATAGCAGTAGCAGTCACAGTAGCAGCCAGCACTAGGGTTCCCGCACACAGCAAGCTCGTTCAAGAGGGTACGCTCCACGAGCCGAGAGGCTGATACATCAACTGTCACAAAGTCCAGAGTTGATGTATCCAAAAGTTCTGTATCGTCAACAGGAACTCAACGCAACAGACGACGCGTCAATCGGACGCCCGGTCTGAGAGTTATTGGCTTTTTCGTCCCAGGGGCCCGGTTGGTTTTTAAGGCAAAACCAACCCGAACGTACCCCACCTGCGTCCAAACCTCAGGCGGAGTATGCCAAAAGATCCGTCTCACTAAGAGGAACACAACAAAGCTGACGGCACGTCAATCGGACGTCCGTAGCTCAAGATATGAGCGTTTCCACTCCGAGGGCCCGGTTGGTTTTGTGTACGAACCAACCCGGCTTTACTCAAATTATTCCGAAACATTGAGTGCGATATACCAAAACGACCATCTCGATCCAAGGATCGCATCGCCGCTGACGGTTCGTCGATCGGAGGTCCGTAGCTCAAGTTATGAGCAAAAGACCGAAGTTGATTCAAAAATGGGGGGTCCGGGTCCGGGCCTACCCGGCCCGACCCCCCCTGGGTCGGCCCGAACCGGGCGACCCGACCCGGGTCCAACCCGTCCCGGCCAGCGGCGGGGTCCGGCGCGGCGGCGTGGCCCGGCACAGTGGCGCGGTCCGGCGCGGCGGTGCGGCCCGGTCGGCGGCGGCACGACCTGGCGCCGCTCGGTGCCATGCGCGGGGGGCAAGGCCCCCGCTTCTTCTTAGCTGGCTGCGCGGCTAAAGCCGCAACTTTGGAGGAAACCGGCCCCCTCGTGGGGGCCTGCCTTGAGGGAAACGGGGGGCCTCCTACCCCCCTTTATGAAACCAGCCCCCCTCTTAATTGGGGGGGGGGGCATTCATGTTGGTCGGGGGAAATTAATTCCCCCGGTTTGTCCCCTTCTGGCCGGCCCGCCTGGCTGGCCGGTTCATCTTTAACGGGACCGGCAAAGACGGTCCCCTTTTGGCTTCTGACACCGGCATCCCGGTTAGCCGCCGGTCCTCTTGTTCCGCCGCGGCCCGGAACCGGCCGCGACCTTCCTCATTCGGCGTGGTGCGACGGCACAGTGCCCCTCCGCCGCGGCCCCGCTCCGGCGCGGCGCGACGGCGTCACATTCATGATGATCCTTCCATGGCATGGCGCGACGGCGCCGCACAATATAACCATGTGAATTCCCGCGTGGTGCGACGGCACCACGCCATCTCGTTCATCCGCAAGGAAATAATATTCAAGAACAGAGGAGGGGGGATTAGGCCGTGTTTGTGCGGTCCGGCCCCCCTCTCGTTAGTCTATAACTCTAAAATATTTATCCACAAGATTATCATGCTAGAACCAAGAACAAGAATAAATAAAATAATCAACAACAAACCCCTACTTCGGTTTGAAGATCGATGATCGTCAACGCCCCGCGGAAGACGCGTCGCAGTGGTCGGCGTCACAGAAGAAGGACGTCGATGTCGTGAAGCGAGGATTCGAAGTTCTTTGATGACGATTTCGTCGCGGGAAATCTTCGTGGAAGAAATGACGTTGAAGAGGACGTCGACGGTGTCGTGGGTATGGCGTCGCGGAAGACGGTTCCCGAGAACGTGGCGTTCTTCGTCGAAGCTCGAAGGTTCTTCGCGTTCTTCGTCAAAGCTTGAAGAAGAAGAAGAAGAAGAAGGCTTCAAAATCTCCCAATGAGGCTATAGAATTCTAACCAAATAAAATAAGCTAATGGATTATTTTATTTACACACTTAACAATTTGAATTTCAAAGTTTTGAAATTCAAACAACTAAACTCCATTAATTAACACAGTTGTCATGTCATTATAAGAGGAGATTAAGGGAGTTTAAAAAGAGAAGAAGAAGAGTCATGCTTCGGGTGGCCCCCACCACACTTAATCCTCCCAAGGGAGGTTAAGTGGTTGTGGGTTCCACCACTAACTCCCTTTGGGAGAAGATAACCAATAAGTTAAAATAAAAATTTGTAATCCTCAATTTTTATATAACTTATTCTAAACTCCCAAAAACTAACTCTCAACCCAAAATAAACGCAACCTCGAAAAAGGTCTCTTTAAGAGAATATCGGTGCTGCGAGTTCATCGGTGTCCTCAGAATTCAATTCTGAGCACCGGGTCAAAAGATAGAAATTCCCGCTCGTTCGTTCACTGAACGTACCCGAGCCAAACTTCGGAAATTGATTCCGGGCACTCCGGGCCTCGGAATCAGGTTCCGTCAGAAACCGCGATCTTGTAAAATTCCAAAGAAAATTAAGAAAAAAAATTTCCCTTGAATTTTACGGGTCTTTACATTACTCCCACTACAGGGCTTTACACCCTCGTAAAGATACATCAAAAACTAGGGGAACAAATGAGTGTAATGAGCACGCATCTGAGCCTCCCGCTCCCATGTGCTCTCCTGGAGGTTCCCGTGCTGCCATCTGATTCACACAAGAGGAATCGATCGCCCACGTAGGACCCACTCCTGTCGATCCTCGATCTCCACCGGGACCTCCATAAAAGTCGCCCCATCGTCAACGTCAAGCTCCCCATGGTCAATGATGTGCGTCGGGTCATGCACGTATCACCTCAGCTGAGACAAATGAAAGATGTCGTGCACCCGGTGCAACTAAGGTGGTAGAGCTAGGCGATAAGCCACCTCGCCAATCCTGCAGAGGACCTGGAAGGGTCCGATAAAGCGCGGAGATAACTTGTCGCCTCGTCCAAATCCTTGTATACCACGTCAAGGTGAGACCCGCAAGAAGACGTGGTCGCCATCCTCGAACTCTAGTGGCCTCTGCCTCCTGTCAGCGTATAACTTCTGCTGGCTCTGAGCTGTCCTCATCTGCTCCTGGATGACCTGGACCTTCTCTGTTGTGGCCTGGACCATCTCTGGTCCCACAAGTGTTGACTCCCCTGGGTCTTTCCAGCACAAAAAAGATCTACAAGGTCGGCCGTACAATGCCTCGTACGGTGCCATCCCGATGGTGGAGTGGTAGCTGTTGTTGTACGCAAACTCCACCAAGGGTAGGTGGTCCCCCCAACTATGACCAAAGTCAAGGACACATGCGCGGAGCATGTCCTCGAGAGTCTGAATGGTCCTCTCCGTCAGACCATCCTTCTGAGGGTGAAAGGCTGTTCTCAGACGTAGATGCGTCCCGAACGCATCCTGTAACCCCTTCCAAAGCCGGGAAGTAAAGCGAGCATCTCGATCGGAGACGATAGATGATGGCACGCCGTGGAGCCGCACAATCTCCTGAAAATAGAGACGTCCCAAGCTCTCCACTGAGCCCTGCTCTATGATGGGTAAGAAGTGTGCCGACATGGTGAGTCGGTCAACAATCACCCAAATGGAGTCGTGACCTCTGGAAGTGCGTGGAAGTACAGTCAAGAAGTCCATATATATCTCGTCCCACTTCCACTCCGGGACCTCCAAGGGCTGTACAAAGCCTGCTGGTACCTGATGCTCTGCCTTCACCTGCTGGCAGGTGAGGCATCGGGAAACGAACTCTGCTACAGCCTTCTTCATACCCGGCCACCATTGCTGTCGTCTGAGATCCTGGTACATTTTTGCCACTCCCGGATGTACCGCCAAAGGAGAAGTGTGAAACTCTCTCAGCACCTCCTCTCGTAAAGCGACTGGTACCATGGTACATCCTCTGAAAAGGATGTCGTGCTCTGCTCCAAGGGAGAAACCATCAGGTGCCTGTCTCGAGGATATCTGTGCACGCCGTGTCTCACAGTCAGCGTCCTCACGTTGTGCCTCTCTGACCCGCTGCAGTAGTGGAGGTGTGACTGTGAGAGACTGGAGGAAGGATTCTCCATTTCTATCCACAAAGGATATCTGCAAATAGGCTAGCTGCTCCGTCGCCTCCTCAAGTAGCTGAATGCCCGTCCTCCTGCTGAGGGAATCGGCTACCACGTTCCCCTTCCCAGGAGTATAGACTATATCAAAGTCATAGTCCTAGAGGAACTCGAGCCATCGCCGTTGTCTCAGGTTCAGGTCCTTCTGTGAGAAGATATACCTGAGACTCTGATGATCGGAAAAGACTGTAAAGCACTCGCCCATCAAATAGTGTCGCCATGTCACCAGAGCGAAGACCACTGCTGCTAACTCCAGGTCATGGGTTGTGTAGTTCTGCTCATGCGGCCTCAACTGACGGGATCCATAGGCGATCACTTCCCGCTCCTGCATCAAGACGCAACCGAGTCTGGTCCCTAATGCATCGCAGTAAACTACGTACCCTACTCCCTCCTCAAGAAACCTCAAGATAGGTCCGCTAGTCAATCTCTGTCTCAGCTCCTGGAAGCTCTGCTGACATCTGTCAGACCACACGAAGGGTTTCCCCTTCTTCGTCAAAGCTGTGAATGGTGCCGCAACTCTAGAGAAGTCAGGAACGAATCTCCGATAGTATCCAGCTAGTCCCAATAAACTTCTAACCTCAGTCACGCTCCTGGGTGGCTCCCAAGCTAGCACTGCCTCGATCTTCGCGGGATCCGCTGCAACTCCCGCCTCAGAGATGACGTGTCCCAAGAAGTGGACCTCACGTATCCAGAATTGGAACTTCGAGAGCTTACTATAAAGCTGGTGCTCTCGGAGTGTGTCAAGTACAACTCGCAAGTGATAGGCATGCTTATCCTCAGTCGTCGAGTAAATCAGAATGTTGTCGATGAAGACCATGACAAACCGATCGAGGTATGGCTGAAATATCCTGTTCATGAGAGCCATGAACACTGCTGGAGCATTGTTTACACCGAAAGGCATAACCAAGTACTCATAGTGGCCATACCGACATCTGAAGGCCGTCTTCTGCAGGTCCTCGTCTCTGACTCTGAGCTGATGATAGCCTGACCTGAGGTCTATCTTCGAGAACCACCGTGCTCCCTTGAGCTGATCAAAGACATCATCAATCCTCGGTAGCGGATACTTGTTCCTCACCGTCACCTGGTTCAGGTGACGATATTCAACACAATGTCGCAAACTCCCATCCGCTTTCTTGGCGAACAATATCGGGGAAGCCCATGGTGAAACACTGGGTCGGATGAACCCCTTGCCCTGCATGTCCTCTAACTGTACCCGTAGCTCTCGAAGCTCGGAGGGGGCCATCCGTTATGCTGGAGTCGATATCGGGGCTGTCCCGGGGTATAAGTCAATATAATAGTCTACATCTCTGCGAGGAGGTAGCCTTGGAACGTCGTCGGAAAAAACGTCCGCAAACTGATCCACCACAGCAGGAAAACCAGGACTCCGCACGTCAACTGCTCCAAGGATGAGGCTAGACAACTGATGAGTGATGTGTTGTCCTCTCCTCCGCGGAAGTCCATCCTGTGCTGCAAAGGCTCCCTTCTCGCCGGTGGAGGTGAACCTCCTCCCGTCGGTGCGTACACATCGCACCTTGCGCCTAAAACAGTCAATCTGCGCATGGACCATAGATAGCCAATCCATTCCCAAGATGACGTCGTAAGGCCTCGAAGCTGCTACAAGAAGATCCCAGTCGAAGCTCTCGCCTCCTAGAGTAAGCTCACACTGCCGGCACCAGTGCGTAATCATTGAGTCTGCTCCCGTAGGAGTCTCTAGCCGTAAGGATCGAGCCAACGGCTCTGTCAGAAACTCCGAGCTCCGAACAAGGGAAGCGGCTAAGAAAGAGTGACTCGCTCCTGTGTCTATAAGTACTGCAGCAAGGGTGGAATAGACACAGATAGTAACTTGAATCATCTCGGGTTCACCGTGGTTGTAGGCCTCTGCTGCCTAGAGCTGTGCCTGTCTCTGCCCGCCAGCTCCCTGTGTTGGGGTGGACCTCCTGGTGGTGGTGGTGGTGGCAGAGCCTCAAAGCGTCGCCCACCACCTGCTGCTCGGCCAGCTCCTCTGCCTTGTTCGCCTCCTCCCTGCGGACCACCACGGTCGACCCTCTGCCTCTGCCTCGGTGGTCCCTCAACCGTCTGCTGCTCCTCGGCACGGCGGGTCGGGCAGTCACGAGCCATGTGGCCCTGCCCGCCGCACGAGTAGCACTGCCTGCCTCTCGAAAGACTGGCTCCTCCCTGTGTGCCCCGCACTGCTGAGCCTGTGTCCTGAGGTCGTCTGCCTGAAGGTCTGGTCTGCCTGAACCCCTGAGTCATCCGTAGACTGCCTGCTGCAGCTGACTCTGCCACGTGCCGCCCTGCGGTGGGTCTCGGTGCTGGTGTAGACTCAGAAAGGAAGCTCTCGATCCAAAGGACCTACTCCAGTACTCCTGTCTGAGTCGGTATGCTGAGGGAGATCAGCAATTCCCTGATATCGTGTCTCAAACCCTGCTCTAAAGTCTGGGCCCGGAAGAACGGGTCTTGTAACATGTCGGTCGAGTAGCGCGAGAGATCAGTAAATCTCACCCAGTACTGAGTGACCGTCATGCTGCCCTGCCGCAGCTGAAGAAGCTCCTGGATACGCACCGCACGAAGGGTGGCTGGGACGAACTCCGAGCGGAAGAGGCTCTCAAAGTCCGTCCAAAGTAGAGATGCCTCATCGTGCACCTAGAGCATCAAGCTCCACCATAGTCCTGCTGCTGCGTGTAGTAGGCTCGCAGCGAGAATCACCATGAGGTCTGTTGGTGTCCTCACTATCCTAAACACACGTACCACTGCCTCCATCCAGTCCTCGGCTGCCTGTGGATCCGTCTCCCCGCGAAACCTGGGCGGTCGCTAGCGCTGAAACTCATGCAGTGCGCTGAGGCGACGAGCATCGTCAGCGGCTGGCGCTGGAAGTATCGGTGGCTCGACGGGTAGATCTACCGCCGGTGCCACTGCTGACAAAGGGCCCTGCACCGAGGCCTCGTCATTCGGTGGGCTTTCGTCACACTCGACTCTCAGATCCCTAGCTGGCTGCCGTCGTGGGGCCATCCTGAAATGGAAACAGGTGCACCACGGTCAGAACAGTATACCTGGTGAGCTGATATAAAGTAATCATAATGAAAACTTTGAAACACACATGCAATAAATGTTTTCGTGCATTAAGTCGGAAATCAGAAGTCAGGGTCCTGGTGTACGGATACGTCGGCCGCTGCACCAACACTGGACTCCCTGGACTGATAACCACACTCAATACGCTAAACATTATTGCTTCACATAGAAAAGATCAGAGTTCGCGGTAGAACCGAACTCCTCTGATACCAATATGTCACGACCCGCCCACAGGACCCGTGTCGTGACTACCCCAAGCCCGCCTTCCATAGGCCAGGGGCTGGCGACTAGCACCAAGGCGTAAATCTCAACAAAAAGGAAAGGCATTGCCTTTGAAAAGTAAACAACCACCACAGAGTAAGCAAGTGTAATAGTAAACACTAAGTAAAAATAGAGTACAACTGAAGTGCGAAAAAGTAAATGGGCCAGTATACAAACCCAAACTGAAAATAATGTACAACTCGAAAGGGAAAACAACAACTGTAAAGTAAAAGCCGCTACACCGAGCTGTCCACTGGAAATCCCACCTGAAGGGTGGGTACAGACAGCTCCACTGCTCCTCGGGTCCCGTCGTCCGCTCCGAACACGTCCCGCCCAGTGGTCCACCTCCAGGTACCATCATGCTCTGCAAGCCTCATCCAAGATAAACACTGTCCATCGTCTGCAACCAACACAACGTAGTGCGGGCATAGCCCGTTCATGGGTGAGTATAAGCTACTCAGTAGGGACCCCGAGACCCTGAAGGTCTCCCAAAATCCACAAAGGATAAACCACAAAGGAAGATTCAATCACGAAGTAACAACCGACACTGCTTAGGTATATGCCCAAACATATACCTAAGTCATCAATTCCAAAACCCTCCAACCTCCGAGCCCAAGTACAATCAGTCCACACAGGAAAGTAAACATATTCCACACAGGAAAGCAAAACGAAATCCACACAGGATAGCACAACACAATCCACACAGGAAAGCAACAGGATTCATCTCACACAGGTATACTTCTTCAAAGGATGATAAAGATGATCTCTGATCCATCTAAGTCGTCGGACCCACGAAGGATCGATATGTAACTAACCCCCGCAAAGACCCACACAGGATCGGGCCCATACAGGACATGTAGGCGCTGGTTCACACTGGACCGCTGAGCGCAAAGGCCCAAACCGGATCGGACCCACACAGGATCGGGCCCACACATGACCTGTAGCACTGATCCACGTAGGATCACTGAGTGCTGTAGTCGTCGTCGAATCCACACAGGATCTCTGTAATGTCGTCGTCGCAGTCAAAGTAGCAGTTGAAGTAGCAGTAGCAGTCACAGTCGCAGCCAGCACTAGGGTTTCCGCACACAGCAAGCTCGTTCGGGAGGGTCCGCTCCACGAGCCGAGAGGCTGATACATCAACTGTCACGAAGTCCAGAGTTGATGTATCCAAAAGTTCCGTATCATCAACAGGAACTCAACGCAACAGACGGCGCGTCGATCAGACGCCCAGTTTGAGAGTTATTGGATTTTTCGTCCCAGGGGCCCGGTTGGGTTTTAAGGCAAAACCAATCGAACCGTACTCAACCTGCGTCTAAACCTCGGGCGCAGTATGCCAAAAGATCCTTCTCACTAAGAGGAACAAAACAAAGCTGACGACACGTCAATCGGGCGTCCGTAGCTCAAGATATGAGCGTTTCCGCTCTGAGGGCCCGGTTGGTTTCGTGTATGAACCATCCCGGCCTTACTCAAAGTATTCCGAAACTTTTAGTGCGATATTCCAAAACGACCGTCTCGATCCAAGGATCGCATCGCCACTGACGGTTCGTAGATCGGAGGTCCGTAGAACATGTTATGATCAAAAGACCGAAGTTAATTCGAAAACGGGGGGTCCGGGTCCGGGCCGACCCGGCCCGACCCCCACTGGGTCGGCCCGAACCGGGTCGACCCGACCCGGCCGGCGGCGGGGTCCGGCGCGGCGGCGCGGCCCGGCTATCGGCGGTGCGACCTGGAGCCGCTCGATGCCATGCGCGGAGGGCAAGGCCCCCGCTTCTTCTTAACTGGCGGCGCGGATGAAGTCGCGCCTTTGGAGGAAACCGGCCCCCTCGTGGGGGCCTCCCTTGAGGGAAACGGGGGGCCGCCTGCCCCCCCTTTATGAAACCGGCCCCCCTCTTAATTGGGGGGGGGGGGCATTCATGTTGGCCGGGGGAAATTAATTCCCCTGGTTTGTCCCCTTCCGGCCGGCCCGCCTGGCCGGCCAGTTCTTCTTTAACGGGACCGGCAATGCCGGTCCCCTTCCGGGTTCCGACACCGGCGGCCCGGTTAGCCGCCGGTCCTCTCGTTCTGCTGTGGCACGGAACCGGCCGCAGCCTTCATCATTCGGCGTAGTGCAACGACACCGCGCCCCTCCGCCGCGGCCCCTCTCCGGCCGCAGTACCTTTGGTTCTCTTCGACGCGGCGCGACGGCGTCGCGTTCATGATGATCCTTCCACGGTATGACGCAACGGCGTTGCGCAATATAACCGTGCGAATTACCGCGTGGTGTGACGGCACCACGCCATCTCGTTCATCCGCAGGGAAATAATATTCAAGAACAGAGGAGGGTGGATTCGGCCGTGTTTGTGCGGTCCGGCCCCCCTCTCGTTAGTCGATAACTCTTAAATATTTATCCACATGATTATCATGCTAGAACCAAGAAATGACGCGCCGTGGTGGTCGACGTCACGGAAGAAGGACGTCGATGTCGTGAAGCGAGGATTCGTAGTTCATTGATGACGATTTCGTCGCCGGAAATCTTCGTGGAAGAAATGACGCGGAAGATGACTTTGACGGTGTCGCGGGTATGGCGTCGCGGAAGACGGTTCCCAAGAACGTGGCGTTCTTCGTCGAAGCTCGAAGGTTCTTCGCGTTCTTCGTCAAAGCTTGAAGAATAAGATGAAGAAGAAGGCTTCAAAATCTCCCAATGAGGCTAGAGAATTCTAACCAAATAAAATAAGCTAAGGTCTTATTTTATTTACACACTTATCAATTTGAATTTAAATGGATTGAAATTCAAACAATTCAACTCCATTAATTAACAAAGTTGTCATGTCATTAAAAGAGGAGTTTAAGGGAGTTTAAAAAGAGAAGAAGAAGAGTCATGCTTCGGGTGGGCCCCACCACACTTAATCCTCCCAAGGGAGGTTAAGTGGTTGTGGGTTCCACCACTAACTCCCTTTGGGAGAAGTTAACCAATAAGTTAAAATAAAAATTTGTAATCCACAATTTTTATTTAACTTATTCTAAACTCCCAAAAACTAACTCTCAACCCGAAATAAACGCAACCTCGGAAAAGGTCTCCTTAAACGAATATCGGCACTGCGAGTTCATCGGTGTCCTCGGAATTCAATTATGAGTACCGGGTCAAAAGTTAGAAATTCCCGCTCGTTCGTTCACTGAACGTACCCGAGCCAAACTTCGGAAATTGATTCCGGGCACTCCGGGCCTCAGAATCAGGTGCCGTTAGAAACCACGCTCTTGTAAAATTCCAAAGAAAATTAAGAAAAAAAAAATTTCCCTTGAATTTTACGGGTCTTTACAACACATGTATGAAAATATAAAAGGGATAAATATAATCCCAATAAAACAAGAAAAGAATCAAACTTGGTATTAATAAATGGGACTCTTAACATGATATAACTCCGGGTACAATCTACGACCCTTTGAGAATTACTATGATATTCCTACTTATTTTCCTCCAATTTCTCTATCAAAATTCTTATTATATATATGAGATACAACACTTGTGGTAATATCCCATGAAGTGATAAGAATATCACACCCAATAAGGCACATTGAAATCACAAAACAAATGGAGTTAAAGAGGATTAGATAAATATAAGGAATGATAACAACCCAAATATTAATAAATATACACACCATGTCATGGATTAAGGTACCAACCATGCTTGAGTACATGGATTCTTCTTGAAGATTAATGATAATTCTCGTCGATGATAAGTCACACATCAGGTCTTGCAAACACTGTTTGTTCTCAACTGAGAGGTCATTCACATTAGACCTCTTCATTAATAAGAATATAATAAAACTCATAATATGCCAATATAAAGATATGGGATCACACCAATGGTATATGGAATATACCTAACCCTACTCAAAGAAATCAATACATATGAGGTTCAAATTATATATAATTTGATAACGTGATACATGTCCCAACCTAAGAAAGAATTATATAGGATTAAACCATTTTTCTTTTGGAGGGATACGTAAATCAATACAAAAATTACACATATATTGGATCACTCATCTTATTCTTAGTATAATATTCCTCACTATAACCCCATAAGGATGGACAAAGACAACATACACTATTGATAATCCACTAGATTAAAAGGGATGAGGGCTGTAAACATCCCTGAGAAATGTATATGTAATACAATTTTTTATGGTATATTTGTATATTCCTATTTCTATAGGCATAACTGTGTGCTCTGAACCATACCCGTGTACTCTAGCTGTGCCTGGTACACTAGTTATACATGTGTACACTTTCCCCTTTTGGTTCATCTGTACCCATGGTGTACATTATAGGTCATCAATAAATGGTCACCTAGTTTCTAAAAAAGTAAAAATTTGTGTGAAATTTATATTTTTGGAATAATCACAAGCCCCTGTAGATGGGTCTCCACACAACATGTTATATTCTTAACTATAAGAAGTGTATGTCATAATTTCACAGAATGTACAAAATCCTCATGAATATTTACCCATGTTGTTACCAAATGTGATTCCAAAATAGAATATAACAAAGATCTAATGTCTAAGGTTAATAATTTTGGCTACAACACTGGTGACCAGATTGTATCCACCTTTCGGCTGAGAAGTCACCATCATTGCACCCCATCATTGTACCACCATCCCACATCTGTAAAAAGTGTATATTTTATTCCCAATCTTCCATCATCATCATAAATTAAAATTGATCATGCATTAAATCCTGAATCTAATCCTTTTGAAACGATCCATTGTTCCAATTTATTATGTCAAACGATCAATTTCTATGTATATTTGAACTAGGAGACCAATAAAATAGTGATGATGAGTGTTCGAAGAACAAGGGGAGAAAAGGATGAAACTCAAAATGTGAGTATATAGACAATGAAAAATGATCAATTTCTCATCGATCATTTGATGTAGAATATAATGATTACGGGTCACATAATAAATAATCAATGTTTTTTTAATTCTGAATTCATTGAATGAAAACCATCAACTATAAATCAATAATCGATCTCTGAATTGATTTTCTAGGAGGATTAATGTGTGTTTGTTATTTGATTGAATAAAAACTGGGATTAATTTGAAAAAATTATGTAATAAATAATGTATCTATAACAAAAAAAAATGATTCTATGTTAATGTCATTGGTGAGATCTAAGGACTCCATTGATGAAGGTAAAAACATTGGAAAATAATTTGTCGATCCATTATCTTCTTTTCATTCCCCATGGTTGTCCTCCATTGTCCACTAAAATCTAATAGTTCATGTGGCTAACCCAACTAATTGTATAGAACCATGTTTAAATATAACAAAGTTTAAGTTACATTCAATTTAATTGAAGATTAAAATTTAATTTATTTATTTATACTTTATTCCTCCCATTAATGAACATAAATAAAACACTTCATTCACACAAATGTGATTTCTCCTCTTGGGTATATCCCAAATTCCCATTTTAATGGAGATCTCATATTCCCCATTTAAAACAGCATTGGGGATATAATCCATTATTTTAAAAAAATAATCAGTTATATATTATATTAAATATTGGTGATTATATAAACATTGAAGCCCCACTGGCCCTATAACTCCATGATTTCTTTTCACTTATATTTTGAAATATATTTAAAAAATCACAAGTATTACATGGAAAATAGATAGTAGTTAATTAATTTTTCATATATGATGGGATATAAGGAAATGTTAATGATATTTTTGAAATGTGTTTTTAATTATATTAAAAATGAGTTTTTATATGATTATACAAGTTAGTATATATGATATGATATAATATAAAATGAAATTAATTCTATTATGATTTAATCTATGAGGGAGGTTAATGGATATATTCCCAAAATCCTTTCTTGCATAATATAATGTAACTAATATTATATGGAATGATATAGGGATATTGTATTTTAATACATTAATTATGTAAATTATTTTATATAAATTGTATATATATATATATTTATTATGTTATGATATAAATATATCATAATTTAACATCCATAACCAATAATTGTTTATGAAAAAGTAATTATATTCTATATTGCATTGTTTTATTATTGTGTATAATTCATATGGTATCCAATGATTATTTACAAAATGCATACTTTATGAATTTTAATTCTAGAAACATCCATAAAAGAAATTCCTTGATACTTGACATTTCATATGAAACAATTTATCAGTGAATTTACTCAAATTAATTTTTTGATGAATTAACATATACTACTATATTTTAATAATATTTAAATTTGAGGAATTTACATGAAATTTTCATACATTCTAGTATATTCATATAATGCTTGGGACTTTCCAAATATTTATATAAGTATTATGAAACTATTGATACGTTTATCCATGATTTTTTAAGTTCTACACTGGTGCTCTATTATCCTCTATTATTTTTTATTAGAGACACTAAAATATCATGGTTTCAAGGAGAATCACACAAAATTAATTGTTAATTATTGTCATCGCATGGATACTCTATTGGGGGATGACTACTTTGGATGATTCATGGGGATCATTATCAAACTGATTTTTTATGAAAGTATCAATGATTGACTTCGGTGTATTATATTGATGTTATTCATTTTACATCATATATTATTTTGGTTTCTATGCATAGATGGATACATTTTATTATTTATTTTTTATTTGGATGTGTTTAATAGATGTTATTAAAACCTACAAAACCCTTTACCATTACCAATCAAGAAAGTTTTATCCTTCAATAATTTTTTGTATCCAATACTGATATCATAATCATATATGATGACTATTTTTTCATTTATTTATAATAGATCCATTTATATGAAATATATCATGTTTATCATTAATTTAAAAATGACTTGTATTAAATTTTCTCCCATTAAAATGAATACCCTTTTTAGTTAAGTCATAAGAAATAGTGTGTAGATATTTAATTTTATCTAATACATGAGTCCCCTTTAAGGTTTCTTGAAGATAAATAGTAGTTTGGTTATTAACTACACTAATATTGTTTGATATCATTATTTTATATTTACAAAAAGAATAAATTATTGAATATATAATATATAAACCTTACATGATTCCTTTGTTTCCATAGCACACAGGGTTTCCCAATAATTTGTATACCAAAACTCACAGTGGGATTTGAATCCCTAACTCATAGGTTTTTCCATTTCAACTATGACTTATAGAAGATAATCCATGGACACCTAAAAATAGCATGATCCAATCCAATTGTATGATCAAAGTATTGCATTGTATTTCCTTTAGAATTAGTCTAAAACATAGTATTTAATTATGGGGTTATTATCTCATAATTTTATCTCATGAATTCCCATTAAAAGTATTCACACTTCTAATGATTTATTTATAAATCTCATTCCTTCCATTAAATAAATAAGATCATATAATATTTATGTCGAACAATTTACATTATCCATACCTTGTGTTTCAAATCGAAAATAAAATAAAAATATATTTACAAAAATCCAAATACATCATATGATTAAGGTAAGTACAAACATTTCATGTAATGATTTAGAATCAAATGAAACCAAAAATCCCCAAAATATTAATCATAGAGTGACATGTATCCAACACCTACATTTATAGAAAAATCATATTATCCTAGTCCAATGATAAATCTGACCCAAAATCTCTATGCCCAATAATTTTTTGTCAAGAGTTTATCAATCCTTTTATAATTATAACAACAAATATATATACACATTAATTAATATCTTAATTCATTACCATAAACTAGTAATGTCAAAATAAAATGTAGAAGAATAATAAATCAAATATCATTCCAAGAATTATGTTCCTTAAATTCTTGTGTGATAATTTATAGTAGTTTGTAACACTTTAAAAAATATCATACATCGATTCAAAAAATAAGAGGTATATTTATAAATAAAATAATTGTACAACAATAAATAAATGAATATATAATAAATTTAGACATGATATAAAATTTTATAGATATTTTATAAATACAAAAATTATAAAAGAAATCATACTAATCAATTCATTATAATCACTACATATTTAAATAAATGTAAATTGATATTTTATATTTATAAAATTAACTTCATATTATCCTTTATATTTTATTTAATTAATATATGATATGAAATGAAATATAACCATTTTATATTCAATATGTATTTTCTAAATATATAACATGATTAAAATATCACATATTTAATAGTATCTAAAAATTGAAAATATCAATTTATCAAAACTATTTTTTACATGGTTTAAATAATATATCAAATAATGAATTTAATTTGACAATTTCACGTTATTTGTTTGGAATTAATAATAATTTAGTATAAAATTATTTATATTTTTCCTTTTATTTTAAATAATAATGATATTATAAATTACCTTATAATTCATGTATAAAAACATTATTTCAATATTATCATTCATTCCACATAAATAAATGGTATAAAATTAAAAAACCAATATTATAGATATTTATTTAATAAATTTTTCCGTTATATTTAATAAATAATTATTAATAACAAATAATTAATTATTTTATAAATAAATTATAAAAAAATATCCCAAAATACCATTTTAATAATTTTTATACAATTTAAAAAAATATATAATTCAATTAAGAATGTAATTTTTTAAATAATATTCATATTTTATTTAATGATATATTCAATACTGTAATCCCTAAAATGGTTCAAAACCATAACATGAAATGATTAAATTGTTGTGACCTACAATAGATACTTAATTATTGTATCCTGTATTTAACAACAATTATCGATATCCCAATGGTGTTATAATATTTTTCTTGTGCTGCAAGCACACTGAACCCATCATTTGATATTATTACACATATCATATGTTATGATAATCAAAAAATAAAAATATTACATGAAATGAATTTTTATTATATTAGATATATTTTGGATTGTCCTAGCCATATATTATAACATTGTTCATAAAAAATCAATCCCTAGTATAAATTTTATTATTTATTTTATGAAACTGATTAAAGAATCAATTTTCTATGGTAAATAAATAATATAGTCTATGATATATAATATGAGATACAATGTATACTTATTTAAAAAATGATTTCATGAATCAAAAAAAATATAATTTCTCTCACACATTTAATGGGTATCTATTGAACGAATAACCCATATTCAAGTAACAGAGCATATTAAAGAATCCAAAATCCAAAGATCACCATTTTGTGAAACTGAAACCAATAATAATAGAAAATGAATAACAGGGGTACCTAACTCCAACGACATATAATTATCGTATATTTTACTACATAGTAGATTAATTAAACCGCATAGAAAAGACTCCTTAATTTTTATTGTATCAATGAGTAGACTTAAATATTCCATAAATTGGTTGGGATCCTCCACAACTCTCATTGAATACTTGTTCCTCATAAAGGAAATGAAGAATTAGATAAGTGGAATAGAGGATAGAATTGAAAGGACACAGGAATGATATTTTCATGGGCTTTAAATCACACAAATAAATCTAAGACATATTGTTTGTCACAAAACCATCATATATTTACTCAATTTTTTATAGTTTATGAGTTAATAGAATCCCCTAAAAAATATATAACCTAAATCAGATGCCATTAAAACTTATAAACTTATAATTCTTAAAAATATATCATTATATAAAATATTATCAATATTGATAGAATTAGATCAAGGTTTTTTCAAATTTTACTTTTTAGAGTTAGTCCTCATGTTAATCATATCGTAGGATTTAATCACATCTACACAAAATTAGATGACATTTCATATAAAAATAAGGGCTAATAATGTAATTTGGTATCATTATACTAAACCATAAGATATCAACATCCTAATAAATAAAAAATTCATTGATTTTATATATCTAATTGATTTGTTTGAGATGAAGGTATAACATATAAAATACAGTGAATGAAAACTCTAAAACATGATTAAACATTGATTTAATCTATATATTTGGAATAATTAAAAGTAGAGAATAAGAAATGAATTCCCTTCACTAGTCTATTTTGATTGGGGATTATTTTTATAATATTTTTATGGATATCAAATAGAATAAACAAGAATACACTTTTGTCGAGGGGAATCAATAGATCATGGGAATCCCTTAATACTCGGGAAAGATATCTCTCATGAACAGAGTATGTAATATAATTTTTTAATTATAAGAGTTAACAATATGTTTATAGTGTAAACTATCAAGAGTTCAAATTTTCATAATAACTTACATGATTGTCACATTTACATATATAGGAACCCAAGAGCCTCAAATAGCTTGCCTTAATTCATAAGAAATTTAATAAATGTATATTAATGAAACAAATCATTGTATCATTCAAAATGGAAATATATAAATTATTTTATCTTTTAAATAAACATATATATTGTTAAACAAGTAATTAACACCATCTTATGATTATTTTAACTGAGTGTGATAAATGGTGTAGAATATGTAATCCAAACATGGAATCATCATATAATACAATAATTCGAATCCATGGACACCTAAAAATAGTGCCCCACACTATACCATGGTTCACATAAGGAAATACAATAGAATATTCTAAAAAATATCCCATGTTCATCATCTTAGTTACCATATCCTAAAAACTCCCACTTACACTAAAATCACCACGAACATAGTGATTTTATTTCTTTATGTTACATCATATGCAACAAATCAGTAAACTATATTGAAATAATTCTTGTGAAAATTACCAAATTATTTTTCTCAAATGATATCTTCATGTTCACCATATGTTACATAATAAATAAGAATTAGAAAAAATCCATCAATAAATTCTTCTAGATATCCTCTAAAACACATTGGGGTTGTTTTTAAAGATTTATAAACTCAATCATCACTCACATGGCCTTAAATATTTAACCCACGAGCCTTTATAGTATTTGAAAAAATTATAAATTCCAATATCTGTAAATTTAATGATAATAATCATCCAAAAAAGTTTCAATGTTAATCTAGCAACAAATGGATCATGTGGGATCTCTAACAACCCCATTCAAAATTATACTTTTTTCTACCAGCTACATCAAAATGATGGTATGAGTAATTTTGTAATTCCACTAACCAAGACATCAATTTATTATTGGATATAATGTATGTCAATCTCAAATAGCATACTCATACATTCCCAATTCTCTATGTACATACTGACCATGTAAATGAATGCATCACATATCATTCATCATATCACATGTGAACATAACATTCATAGAATTGAAAAAGTAAATAACATATAATTAATTATAATAGTTTGTCCATAAACATCCTAGTTTTTCTAATTTTGTATCCCATATTATATACTTTTCATTATGGAGGAAAAATTCAATACTGGTTATTTAGCAAACTGGGTTTTTCACAATTATGACTTAACTAGATTTTATGTTTGAGAGTCATATGACATAACTATGAGCAAAGAAATAAATTTATCCTAGTATAAAAACTAATGACAATTATATGACTAATCCATTTATTTTTAGGTATAGTGTCTACCCCCATGTTGAATTGGTGTAGAGTTATATGTAATGTGGGGGCTTAATAATATTGGATTAAATGATAATATATTGGTCTTATTCTGTTCAAATGTACATCTAAATAAACTATTATAACTATTTAAAGGTCCATATTAATGGAACAATGACATATTTAATGTCTTTAAAATATTATTCATACTCTATGGGTGTTATAATTATCATTCTAATTGGAATCCCTAATTTTGGGCCACCATAGATGGATTAATTAAATGAATAATTTAAATTATAGGAATTAATTAATTAATTTTTTTATGTATTTCTTATCAATATTTTCCCTAATTTATTAATATCATCTATGATCCTCAGATTTTGTACCCAAACCCTTGAATTAGAGATATATAGGTATTTTGAGGAAATCTAGGGAATCCATGGTTTTAAAAAATGAAATTCCCCAAAGTATTCACTAATATTGGTCGATGAAGGCATGATCCTCTATAACAAATAATACCAACTCAAGGAAGGGATTTAGTTTCTTATAATCTGTAATTTATTATTGAATTACAATTAAAAATATTAAAAAAAATTGATTTCATTCATTATTTGATGTTTTTAATAACATTTTAAAAAAACAATCAATTTTTTTTGAACAATTTATGTGGAAAATATATTATATTTCCTTAAAAATGTCATTTTCTAATCCCAAAACATCATTACCTTTCATATTATATTATGAATTTTTACCCATAACATTTTTCAGAATATTTTGTGAAAAATCATTAAAGATTGAAGAATAATGAGTTGGTAAAATTATTATTTCTCTATCTTATCATATATTTCTCTCCCTCTCTCTCTTGTGATGACCCGCATCATCATATGTTGGGAAAATAATAGAAAATTACAACCATTTTGTTCCCATGAATGATATGGGGATATTGGTAATTTCACCAATGAAATAATTTTAGATAATTTTTTAACCACTCTTTTGGTCCTAAAATATTGTGTTATTGATATGATTTTCATTTTGTGGAATAACAAATCCATTTTAATATTAATTGAGAATTATAAATTTTGTTAATTTAATTTTGTTTCATGTGTGTTCATTTAGTCTTATCATCTAATTGGATCATCGTATTGAAATTACTTCTCTATTGTTGAGTTTGTAATGGGGGGTTTTCCTTAGGGAGGAATAACCTTGGGTCAAGATTTGGGGTAGGGCCTTTACCCCTTTTCTCATCTGTTCATTTTCTTTTGTATCCATTTATCATTTAATCCCTTTTAATTTCACCCCTTTCTCCTTTTGTGGTCCATACATAACATTGTGGTATTTTCCTCTTTTAGGATAGGGATGGATTGGGGGAGAAGAGGGAGAGGGAGAATAGTTGTCAATAGTGGGTAATGTGGGTCACACCGGATCTCCATGAACTAGCTCTTAATCAAATATCATACCAAAGAATTTGTGTATCCATCAAGGTGGGATAATTTTATTTCATCCACTTAACTCCCCATAAAATAGTTAATTTAATTTCAAATGAAATTTATGGATTTTTGTGGACCCCTAAAGGATTCATCTAGGTACAATTATTGAGAAATGGGTGAAGGTGATTTAATTTATTAAATCCCATGTATATAATGTTTTATTTTAGTGAAAAAAATCATGTTTTACTCATATTTAGGTAAGATTTTAATTTTTTTAATAAAAACATCTGTGTGGGAGTACACATGTTGTAGTTGGATTCTGGGGTGTGGTTGAGTACTGAAAAAATACCCTATGTTGTCGAACATGGCTGTGTAGGGTACATGGTCAGTACCCATGTGGGTTTTATTCCATGTAGTCACACATATCGAAGTTTAACACATGTCCATTCCAAGTATGCTATATCGATAGGTACACCATGGGAGAGTATAAGACTTATACCATGAGAGCATGTCATTTTCTCGAGAGGGGTACACATCGAGTGGGGACTTAAGTAAAAGGGAAGGTACCCAATTGGGGTACATTCTATGTAAAGGATCCACAAACCAAGTAATTTATAAAATTACATGTTTACTTTTATGATGAAAAAATACTGGGATGATCCTTGTGGGTATAAACTGTGAACCCATGTACATGTTGTGTACATATCTGAACGTGGACCATTTTTTGCTATTATTTTCTCTAGTGTCAAATTGAGAATTTTTTGTAGTAAATTATCACTTTATTCATTTAGATCATGACAATGTAATAATTTGGTTTTTGGATGATTTATTAATGGTTTTTTAATGGTGTGAATTTTCATGAAAAATTATATGAGTTTTGGATTCAGAATAATCATGGGGATTGGGTTCTGATCTACGAGGCATGGGTGAGGGTAGTGGGATAATTAGTTGGATTGTAATAGTGTATGATAAGATGGAATTATTCTAGGTTCTTCAAAATTTATCCCATAATAGATAATCATTAAGTATATCTTTGGATATATTATTCCCCCCCTCAATGTGAGGACTAGTTTCAAGAGGATATAGTAGTTGAGGTTTATCTCCAAAAATTCAGAACCATAGATATTAGAGCCTTAATATGGGTTGATATACAATATTGTATGGAGGTCATGTAGGAGTTCATTCCAAATTTTGATATAATTAAATTAGACTCTTGAGGATTCCATTTATGATTGGTTCCTGATCATGTGTTCCATGTATTCCCTAATCATCTCTTGAAAATTCTTTAGTGGCATGGAATTGTTTCAATGCCATAGTGGGATGTTGGTGTTCATGGATGAAGTATTTAATTGGAAATAGGATGATGGATTTATATATGGTATTTTTCCATAGGTTTTGATGTTTATGAGGATCTCTTGTGGATGGTCTTTATATGAGGTTCTCATGAGGATGGTTGTGAATTCCCATATTGGCATGATTATGATTTAGAATTCTTTTTGGTCATGTTGTTGATCGAGGATCAGTGGGAGTCCATCGAGGTTCATTTGGGTTGTTATATCACTGTATACTTCCCATGATTTTTGATGATCAATAAGAACCCCTTATAGGATGACCTATAAATTCAAGAGCCTTCTGTATGTATGAGGACTTTTTAATGGTAATGGATTGAGAGATTAAGTACTGTAGTGGAGTCCCTAGTCAAATGTCACTTTATTTTGTGACCCTGAGGACATTGTTGGACTCTATACTTTATTGGAAGTGAGATGGGTCATTTATATCCCATAGTGGAGTTCTGGTTTGGATGATAAGGTCCTAGCTTCCATGATAGGACATGTTATTTATTATCTTAGTGTATATCTATGATTCTATTTAATATTTTTGAATGGAGGGATTGATACTGGATCATTCCGTGTTCATTTTTCATTGGGTTGTGATCATAGAGAAAATCTCTTTTAAGAGTAATTAGATTTAATAGTAGACCCTTGTGATGTTATGCTCTGGGTATTGGTCAAGATTATTGATATAGTTTTATCCTTCATTTTTTGGTAATTTTTAGATAATCGTAGGGGGCTAATAGATGATCTAGATGTGTGTTACCAACATATAGTTGAGTGTTATCCATGATTAGTGCTGTTTTTGGTATCATGAAGGGCCAAGGAATTCACGAAGTGGTTTTTTTGTTTTGTGGATGTTATTTTAATACCAAGGCTATATATGTTTTGTGAACATGTTTTTTAAGGATCTATTCTTATAGAGTCTATAGATGGGGACCAATCTATTCAGTAAGACCTTATAGACTGAGGGAATCTCTATTTGTGTCAACCTATATGTTCCTTTCTTCAGTTTAGAACATGTTATTTTATTCCAATATCATGGTAGTTGAGTGTTACATTTTTGGGGAGCCTATGAATACCCCCATGGGTTCTAAATTCATTACTTTTGAATTTAGATGCCTTGGAGCTCAAATTTAGTTCTACATAACAAGCTGGTTGTCGTGTGGCTAGTTTATCAATGTATAGTAAATCCACTAGAAGGGGCCAAAGAAGGGGTAAATTTAAATTAGTGGTAATGATAGTACTCATGGTTGGAAATTTTTCATTTTTCCACTCTCTTTGTTTTTGATGTTTTTCATTATTCCTACTGTATTTATTCATGAGCTTGTATGGGGGAAAATGGTTTCATTATCATGTTTTGTCAAAAGATAAAATCTCCACCATTAGGGGGTAACCTACTAGGGTTTATTTCTCACCCCCAATAAATTCAACTCAGTGTGCATACAGTCATGATATCTAGATTTAGGATTGATCACATGTTTCACCAAAAATGAATTCAAGGACCAATGTTTATTGATTGAGTATAGATTCATGTGTGGATTATTAAAATCCAGATTGTTTACCTTGAGCACTATCGATACCATGTTTGTGATTTGGATTGTTGTTGGTAGTAAAGCCAATTGTAATTTATCTTTTGTTGATTAATTTTTATATATGATCATCTCAAAAGGTTTCTAGCTATTTTATGTTTGGAATTGTTTGTGTTTTTTATGACCATATGATGTCTTTCCTTTATTATAACATTCTCTTATTTCACTTGCGTAATTTTGTACACTAATATTAATCAGAATATATTAGTTTGTTTATTTTAAATAACTGTTTCAGTAAGACTAGAAGTTATATTATCCCCATTTCACCTTTTAGAACCTCACCATTGGTCAAAAACCTCTAGAATTTTGGTCGATGTGCATGATTCCTTGTGGAGGTCCATATCAGGTGACGTGTCATATCATCATTGGCTGGTCTGTTACCAAATGGTATTGATAGTTTTTGGTTTTATGATTCGTGGAGTTGGTATTAATGTGAACTAGAATTTTATTGGAAGATATATTTGTTATTGGACTTGGTTCCTTTAAAAACCTCTACCTATAATATTTCCATGATTCCAGGTCATGATTTTTTTTTCTTCGAACCCATTTTTTAGGTTGTATGATTTCACCTAGTGCAATTCACTTGGGATTTTGGGATTAAGGTTTATTATAGATTTAATATATTGGAAAATGGAATAGAGGCTAATGTTAATGCATAATTATATTCATGAATTATTCACAAGACACATTCATATATATTGTATATTGTTGAAGATGGAGGTTCACATGTTTAAAATTTAAGAAAATTCTAATATAGATCCTTATTTTAAAAGTACATGGTGGAATTATAATCAATTTAAACACACATATATTCTCATATTATTACATTACATATGGATCATGTGGAAATACATTCACCTATTGGTGCGATGTAGTCCCCTTATCGAGGGATGTATGTAAAACCTTATGGTTATCTATGGTGATTCAACTTCCATATCGGTGGTCCACTGATGGATAGGATTTATGATGAATCTAGGTATTGGAATAGAGTTTCCATGATGTGGTGTTATCCTTGATGGACCAGTATGATGTTAATTTTTCGGGGTAGCTCTTATCGTGTGTTATATTCAAGATCATGCAGTGGGGCCCATGTACTTATTATTACCAATGACATGGGTGGGCATGGATGATCCCCGATAGTGGGATAATTGAGTTCTTCAATAACTAGGATGTGGTTTTGAATGATTATTTATGGTGTTTGAGATATAGAGATGTGCGAGTGGTCCTTGTCTCATCGATGGATTGAGAGGAAAGGTTTGATAGGACCTCTACCGTTGATCATTTTTTTGCACAATGTGATGAATGGTGAGTGTGTGGTCAGAGGATTTTGGATTAAGATGAATGAATGAATAGAGATTATTCATTTGTTTTATCTTAGAATGATGTAGATTCCTTTTTTGTGGAATAATAGTGTCAACAGTGCTCTAGTATGTTTGAATTGACCAGTGTGAGGATTATGGTCAGTGGTTTTAGGCGCGTTTTCCTAGACTCATTAGACCATAGCCCATATAAGTATGATTTTTATTCCTCATTTGAGATAAGTATTAGGAAATATGTTTTTAAATATTTCATCATAGGTTATTAATGGTCGTGATCGTCGTTTGATAAGTTTTGTGGAGAATGGACATTGTTGTTCATGGAAGTCTAGGAATGATCGGTTCTCTTTTCATGCATGTGATATACTGTGAGTGGTTTGTCTACATATAATTGTTTCATTTAGTAATGGATGTTGCATGGGACTATACGTTTTATATGGGTAAGTGGGGAGATGATAAGGAGACATTGATAATGGGTAGAATCTGATCAGTCATGGTTAAATGTATATTGTGTTAGGGGAGAGAGTTGGGGATGCTGTTAGATCAGTTGTTGGATGATCGAGATAGCTTCCATTTTTTGATTTTTTGGTTGAGTGAATGGGTACTAGATGTCAAATCAGGTTTCTTGGGGGGATAGTATAGTTTTTTGGTTATTAGTGATGAACCACATTATCGTGGGATTGTAAAATAAAGGTAAATATCATTAATTTTTTCTTGTGAGTGTTTAGGGGAAAATTGTATGTTCTCTAATGATATTATCTTAGATAATATTTCTCAACAATCAATTAGTCTCAAAATAGTATATTTACCTTATGAAATGTGTTTAGAGGAATTCCATGTAGTTTGATTTTTTATGGAATATTTAATATTTAATAAATTAAATATTAAATAATTTATGCCCCACATTCTGTCATATATTATAAAATTGAATTAGTTGAGATTCCATCCCCATGTTTGATTTACTAATTTGAGGATTTTTGTTACATCTCGGATATGGGTGTCGCCCAATGGTGCCCCGAACCCTGATGGTCAAATGACCTCAAGCACATTTCCCAAAATCCCAAAGGTAACTAACTAGAAGAGAGGTCCATGGCGTCATAATGGGGAAACTATGCCCCCATTGGCAGAGTATACACAACTGAAAACAAGTAGTACATAATAAAGAAAGAAAAAATACCATACAATCGAAGTAAACAATGTAAAACTAATAGTAATAAAAAATTTGAGCATATATATACATATGATTAATGTCACATGTGCCTTTTAAATCATCCAAAATAGGTAACATGAGTTAAATACAATACATTATAATAAAAAACAAAAACATGTAAACTCTAACATCATCGCAAGGTAGAGCTTGGTCCCATGCTCTCCAGTTCCAATAACAATCAAGATCCTAATGATGAAGCGATTTTTCACTTATCAATACCAAAAATAATTCAATATTTTAGGGTCCTAAAGCATTAACCAAAAATGGTGTGGGATGAATCCCGATAGGCATCCACCAAAAGATCTTTGCCTAACGTTCTGTGAATATATATAACAAGTAATATGAAATAATGAAGCAATAAAATAGTAAGTAATCAAAAGTAAAAAAACCAACAGTTTTCACTTACATTCATTTAACATTTATTATTCATCTGTTTAATCATGTAAACATGTGATCTAGGATAAGATCAGCTTCCCCAATCTATGTGACAAAACGGGTGTCTCATAATACCCCTTTGGAATACTCTCACAGTATAACCCATCTAGTCTATCATAACATCAATTCATTTGATAATGACCACATGTGAATCTTTCACGGTCTATCTCCATAGGTCTAACACAGAACCAATCAATTAAATAATGACCCTATAGGAATTCAATCACGGTCTAATACATTAGTAAACCATAACATTAATAAATATATAACAACCCTCTAAGAAATCTATCATGATCTTTCAATTTTGGTCAAGGGCCTACACAAAAGGATATAAATGTCCTATTAAATAATTTGGAAGTCCTCTCAGTCTTCCTTGTCTAAGGCTATTATGGTCCTTTGGAAAATAATATGGAATTCCCCTCAGTCTTCTTGGTCCAAGGCTCTCAAGGTCCATTGAAAAAATTAGTGTGCATACCATATCAAATCATCTCAAGTAATCTATTACTACTACATCACCACATATTTAAAAAACATATCACTTTCATGTCATATATTCAACTACTCCATCTTAACATAATATGTCATGGAAAATATGGTAATCCTAGCAGTAATATTAGACCAAATGGCCCTAAATAATCAACAAAGGAAACACACAAAAGGGGTGTCCCATAAATAAGGTATCTAACCTTACACATATGAAATGACCCTTTATCAATCATCAAACAATGTAGGTATTAACATGGTTTAATTCCAAATTCATGCAATAGAGTCAATGTGCATATGCGGCAATTTGAGAACATATAATCCAATTAAAAATATAAAAGGAACAAACCACCGACCTCGATGTCATAAAATCGATATAAAAGAACATTTTCCCTTGAATAAGCATAAAATATTTTATATCTACAATAATGTGAAAATTCCCAAGCTTGAATAACTCATTAGAGGATGAATTAGGAAGAAGGTCACAATAGGGTTTGAGAAATCACTGGATGGATTTCAATACACCCAATAGTGTCTCGATCATATCTCAGATGGTGAGTTGGTATATTGAACATCATCCATCATTCCAGAGTTCTCTTGTATGAAACAAGGGAAGAAGAAGTTGTTTTTGAACATGAGACACAACCTCACTTCAATATATTAAATAAAAAATAAAATACATGATGTGTTCATTAAAACTATATGCTGTGATGTAGCCTCAACCTAACTCCGACATAAGAGGATATTCATTGTCACCACCTGAAAATTTATTTGGACATTACATGGTCTAAACGTGATTTTACATGACAAGATATGTACATGACATGTACATAGAAGTACACAGATTATACATTGAAAATACCTTTTTCCTCAAAACAACCTATTAAAAGGATCCATTTTTGAAAAGAAGATATGGGTTCTTAAAATATCCCCACACAAAGAGATATGTCCCCAAATTTATCTTCCTTGGGTGTTGAAGAAGAATCTATGAACAAATCCGACCAATGTGATCACACAACAGCATTCCTTTCCCAAGTCTCAACTTGCACTCTCTTGTGCTACTATAGCACCAATACTAGAGGAATAGACCAGCCACATAGAACCTTTGTGATGCTATCCTCAATCCAAATATTGTGAACCTTGAATGATGAATCCTCCTCCAAATCTAAATACCTTGGTTGAAGGCATGATACAGGTCTGAAATGTTGTAGTAGAGAAACATGAAAGTCATCATGCATATCCTGCTACCTCCGATGAAACTACTACCAATAGGAAATAATACAGACACTCTATAAAACCAATAAATGCTCAATGTTTCAAGTTGAATTATTTCCCTATCTCATAATCCTTCTATTTCATAACCATAGTGTGAAATGTAGGAAATCCTGATCTCTGACCTCAAACATCAGAGGGCATCTTCGTCGATCAATATATGATTTCTAGAAAGATTGTGTAATAGTCATAATTTTCTTGAATCTACTCCATCTACACTATGGTCTCATGGACAAGATGAAGTCTAAGAATAGCTACATCTCCTACCTCCATTCAACATTGGGGTGATCAGTATGGACTACCATTCCATGACTCATAAGTTTCCATCTAAATTGTTTCATAAAAATTTTTATTATCGGGAAACTCCACCAGGGATATGTGTCTCTCCCAATAGACCTCGATATCATAGACACATGCTCGATTCAAGTTCTCCAAAACATGAATCGTGTACTCATACTAGACATACGACTCATGATGGAATGATTTACTCAAAAGTACATGTGTACACAAATCCCTCTTTATTCCCTTCAAGGCACTAGAATTAAACCATCCACCCCAATCTGAAAATATCAAGTGTGGATCCCTATGCAAACATACAATATCTCAAAATTGAAACCATCCAAACTCATCAATACTGAAGGTAACCTTTATCAGTTAGAAATGTACATCCATTATGAGGCTGTCGATAACTATCAAAACTGCATCATTCCATTGTGGAAACCTCGGTAAACCTATCACAAAATACATCGCCACATCATTCTACATCATCTTGGGTATAAAAAACCTATGTAATAGCCCATCCTAACACTGATTGTATTACTTCATATACTAATAGTTGGAACATCTAATAAAAAATTCATCAATATCCCTCTTCTTACATAGTGACCAATACCGACGATGTAAATCTCGATACATCTTAGTGACACCAAGATGAACTTCCCACACTAACGCTAGAAAATCTAACATCAACTCCTCACATATTTCTAATAAAAACCATATATTTCCATTAAAATGAGGATCCTCATCCTCGTCACTATTTCAATCAGATGTTGGGTCCTTTCCTATCGCAATCCATCATACGACTAGGCCTTCAGAATCGGATATATACCACATTTGCACTTGATTCAGTAGAGTAGAGCTAACAACTGAAAAATAAAGAAATATATTCCCATGTCTATTGTTCACCTTCAAATGCATCTCAAAGAACATATCCATGAACTCTCACTCAATGCTTGCCTGTTTTATTGTCTATATCTGTGTCCTAATAATCCATGCATCAGTTGCAGCATTGCCTTTCCGAGACGTGTAGGCATGCTCAATGTCAAAATAATGATGGTACTCAACCAACCATCACTGTTCAAATTCATATCACTCCGAGTAAAGACATACATTATGATTTGGTAGTCCTTTTACACCACATAATTCAATACCAAAAGATAATATCTCCAACAATGAAAAGCATGCACGACTACAGCTAACTCGAGATCGTGCATCGGGTAATTTCTCTCAGGTGGCCTCAACTACTGAGACATATAGTCAATGACTTCTTCCCCCTACATAAGCATGGTTCTGATCAAGATACCTAATACATCATAGTAAACTATGTAACTCTTGTTCAATTCTATAAAACTAGTATTAGTGCTGAATTCAACCTCTCATTCATCTCTTGAAATGCCAAATCACAAGAATTGGTTCACATGTACTTCACACCCTTCATAGTCAGGCTTGTAAATAGGGAATCTATGCATGGGAAGTCCTTAATAATCTGTCTCTAGTATCTATAGAACCCTAGGAAACTTCGTACTTTATAGAATTTATTTGAATTCTGCAAGGAAAATAATCATCTCATCTTCTCTATGTCTAAATATACTATTGTATTTGAGATTAGCTGACCCAAGAAGTGAATTTGATGCATACCAAAGTGGAATTTTATGAACATAGAGTATAACTGATTATCTCTAAGTGTTCTCAAAATGATGAGAATATGGATGGAATGTTCATGTTTTGTGTGAGAGTGTACCAAGATATATTCGAGAAAGACTACCACAAAATAATCCATGTATGGATGGAACACATGGTGCTTGAGTGCCATGAAAACTACTAGTGTGTTCATGAGACCGAGGGACGTAACCAAATACTCAAATAGACCATTCCCACCCAAAAAGGATTTAACAGGTATATATAATGGAAAAACCTACAACTGATGATAACTAGATCCCAATTCAATTTTCAAGGACTCATGGTCTCCTCAATACTGATCTTGGAGTTCATAAATCCTCAGTAAAGGAAATTGATTGTTGACCATCAAATAGTACATCTACTGATAATCCAACAAACTCTGGGGGTACCACCTCTATTCTTCACAAAAAAGACTGGAGAACACCAAGGATAAGTATTGTTTTAGATGAAAAACTATTCCTAAAACTCCTCTAACTGCTTCTTCGGATACTGTAATTCTTGTGTAGTTATCCTATAAAGAGGAATGACCACTACTGCCACTCCAGGAACAAGATCAATTGAAAAATATACCTCTCACTCTAGATATAAATTGTAGAAGTATATTGTAAATAAATATGTGAAATGATTCACCCCTAAAGGAATGTCCACATATAAAGTCCTATGGTCATACAGATATTAACTATTAATCAGTGTTATGATTCCTCCAATCCAATGATGCTCAGGTCCATCACCACTTTCCTAGACATCCCATTCTCCATTGTGAAGATATTATCTACCCTATGGTGATCTGAAACTAACCCTACAATGATTGAAGTCAATATAGGCCTAAATAGAGACCATCCAATACATTCCAAGGATGACATAAAAGAATATCATCTATAAATAATAGAGTTCCCATAAGAAGTGACACACATCATCTTCAAGAGGGCTCTCCTTGCACTAACGCACACTAGCCGTCCTAATCCACAACGGAGCATCTAGAATCATAACATCATTAAAAGTAATGATATATAGCCCAATGATCTCCATAATGGAATCTGATATAAAACTATGGAAATTACCTATTTCAAAAAGAGAAGTAGTTAACACTGATGCAACTAGAATCATACATTTAATTTTAGATGGTTCGGGATCGTACTCTTGGTGGGTCTGATCCAACACAAATTCCTGACATGTACTATGGCCCTAACACCATACATGGATACCCTGAGCTGATCCACCCTACTATCAATTCTAACATATAATCTAGCTACCACGGACACAACCACCTCTTCGCCCTAAATGTCCTAATGGACTCTAGTTACTTTACTAATGCGAAATTGGTGTCCCTACTTTTATATGGGGAGTCATTATATACCCCCTATCACTATTAGTTGGTGATAACATCTCGAAAAAAAATCTAAAGATGATCCACTAGTCTATATGATCAGCATCCAACTCGGTCTCTCGAGCACTGCAGTCTGGCTTACTAAATTAGTCATTAAAGTCAACCTGAAAACATTCACCTACGATTGGATGTCATACCTGATACCATCTTCATGTTTCCTATCTAGTGATTACTCATCACCCAAAGAAATATGTGTGAACCGATGTAGCTCAATAATGGGAGAAGTGTAATTCATAAATGAAGGGTTACCCTTCTCCAAAGGCATGAACTCTAGGGCTCGGTCATCCCTCATCATCTCGAGGAACAATTAATCATAGAATTTCCTCCAAACTCTTCGCAAGACATATCTTCATGCCTTACATCCTATAAAAAATCACAAATTCTCTTGTCATAATCACCTAGCCTATAAGTCGTGAGATTAACCCTACTCATAGAAGGTGTCTCTAAATACTCAAACACAAAAATCATGGCATCCAACCATGACCCTACAACATGTGGTCCTCCATCCCCTAGAAAAGTGGGAGTATTCTACTACTGGAACACCTGTGTTAACTATTCCATTGTTGTGGAAGGATGTGGTTCCCTCTGAAAGGTCTACATCATCGTCATTAATCATTCAATGAACTGTGCATCAGAACCAACATTTTATTAATAGATGGTGATAAGACAAGCATGAAGGGAGGATCTTCAAGTAGTCCTTGATTTACTATTTCCTATTTCTGGTCACCACCATCAACCTGGCATACAACTAGAGGATGTCTTGGTGGAATGGCTCTACAGGATCAAGTGCACACCTCATTATGAGATTAATGGAAACTACATATCAAAATTGAAGGAATGGTACATTTTAAAAAAACTGTTCAAGCCTTTCAAAAGGGGGTTACACAGCGTGTAGAACAACTAGAAGGTGTGTTCCCTTAAGACATAACATGTGCATGTTCATATAAAAGCATGGTCATATAACACCCCATACACATGGTGTGTACCTCATGAGACACTCAGTGTACTTGATTATACCGTCCTTCTGAGGTACTTCTACTCGACTATAAATACATGGTTCTCCTAGAGTAACACTACATGACATGCACAGTATGGACACATCATGTAGAAAAATATTTACATCAACCCATGTCGTTAGTGACACATCTAGATACACCATCGATTATATCATAGTGTGTACTCATGGTACACAACATGTCAATAAATTTTTTTTACCAACCCTATGTCTGTACTCACATAGTCTGTCACATGGCTGACAACTAAATGGCATGTATATACATTAAATGGCATTTTTATAGGTTTTCCATATAATAAGCCTCCAAAAAATTCTCAAAAATCCCCAAAATCCAAAAACATAGGCAAAAGGAATTGAAAATTCTGATATGTGAGTGCCCATGGTCCCCACTAATCAATGATTGACACCATAATTCACATGAAACATTACATATAACAAACACCTATCAATTTAGTAGTCATGTCTATCATAGAATCTATCGCAATAGTAAAACTATCTAGCATAACAACTATCACAACAAATTAAATCTGTAATATACCCTACATGGCATGACAAGAATGAACGATATGTGATCTCTAGAAAGTTCCTATATGATATATGAGAATGAATACTCTCATATCATAAGGATTCAAGAGAATAAAACATCAAATAATATAAATGATAATAACACAATACCTATATATCACCCAAAGGTGAAATCAAATCAGCTGTAACAATTGAAAGACAAGAAAAATTACAACATTTGAGGTAACCTTGATTTTCCCTATAAAATGGTTATCTAATATTGATCACAACTAATTAGCAACTACCTTCTCCTTCTTATCATAATATATTTTCTCTAAATAGTATGGTGATGTAGGAAAAACACTCTTGTACAACATTGTAATGTCCTAGATCTACATGCAACCCAATGGTGCACCAAAATTGGTTGGTCACATGACCACAAGAATATTTCCCCACATGCCAGAGGCTATCGAAATGCAGCGGGGTCCAAACTGTGGTAATTGGGAAACTATGACATCAATCGTAGAGTATACAATATCAAAAATAAATAGTAAACAATAGCGTAAGAAGTGATACCATAAAACAGAAGTAAAAAAGTGGAAAACTAATAGTAATAAAAAAACTGGATAATATATAAATATATAATGTGTATCAAATGTTTCTAGTAATTCAACCAAAACATTTCACGTACTGGAAATACAATACAACACAATACAAAAAAACATGTAAACTCAAACACCATCACCAACCTGTGCTCGGTCCCTTACTCTCCAACTCCAACATCAATAATGTACATGATGAAGAAAGGATATTTATCATATCAATAACTATGATAATATATACTGCTTGGGTATAATAGTATGAACCAAAAAGGGTGTGAGAGGAATCCCAGTAAGAAACAACCAAAAGATATATTCCTAAGTGTCAATGAATATATATATATCAGGTAATATGAAAAAATGAAGCAACAAAGTAGGAAGTACTCAAAACTAAAAAATCCTATAGTTTTCAATTACATTAATTTAACATTTATTATCCATATTTTCGAATCATGTAACCTTGAGATCTAGCCTAAGCTATGTATCCACTGTCTATATAACAAAAGAGGTGTCTCAGAAGACTATATAAACAATCAAGTGAGAGAGAATCTGTAACATCCCCAAATGATAAAGGGTTAAATGACTAAATGATATGACTCATGTCAACAAGGTGCACCTTCCTTTTCGGGAGCCTACCTGATTAGAACTCCACATTTAAGCGTGCTTGGCCTAGAGTAGTGATCAGGATGGGTGACCTCCTGGGATGTTCCCCAGGGTGTGTGTGAGTGAGGACAAAGCACACTGGAAAGGACATGTGTTGGCCTGTGGGGACTATCATTAGTCAGATGACCCGTTCGGGCATGTGGGTGGACCCTGGGGTGGGCCCCACATGTCTGCGGGGGCAACTGGGGGTACCTGGTGGGCCAGGACCCAACGACCATGTTAAGGTGGGGTTGCTGTGTTGTCACCGGGACCCGGTTGTCACATTTGGTATCAGAGGAGGAACCCAGCCTTAAGTGCGCGGTGCACTGCCTGGGTTGAGATGTAGGGCCCACAACGAGGGCGTTGTGCTCTAACGGGGGGGTGATTGTAACATCCCCAAATGATAAAGGGTTAAATGACTAAATGATATGACTCATGTCAACAAGGTGCACCTTCCTTTTCGGGAGCCTACCTGATTAGAACTCCATAGTTAAGCGTGCTTGGCCTAGAGTAGTGATCAGGATGGGTGACCTCCTGGGATGTTCCCCAGGGTGTGTGTGAGTGAGGACAAAGCACACTGGAAAGGACATGTGTTGGCCTGTGGGGACTATCATTAGTCAGATGACCCGTTCGGGCATGCGGGTGGACCCTGGGGTGGGCCCCTCATGTCTGCGGGGGCAACTGGGGGTACCTGGTGGGCCAGGACCCGACGACCATGTTAAGGTGGGGTGGCTGTGTTGTCACCGGGACCCGGTTGTCACAGAATCCACGCTTGTGATTTGGATTTGAAGACTCATCTCAACCATTCAATTATTCATAGACTATCCGTAGTGAAATTTCACCTACTGTAACCCCTCAGGTCTTAAATAATATCAATTCATTAAAAAACAACCTTCTAGGAAGGTCTCATGGTCTATCCCCTTTGGTCTAACACAACATCAGTCAATTAAATAATGACCCTCTATGAACACTCTCATTGTCTATCACCTTTATTTTAACATAGTATTAATCAATAAATGATGACCCTCTAGGATATATCTCATCGTCTAACCCATTTGGTTATTTTTCAACCCCATGTCTCTTATGGTCTTGTGTAAATAATTTGAGAGACCATGCAGTCTTCTGAGTCCAAGTCTCTCATTTTCCATTGGAAAATAATTTTTATGTCCCCTCAATCTTCCTGATCCAAGGATCTCATGGTCCATTAGAAAAAATAACACACATATCATATCAAAGAAGCTCATGTAATCCATAACTACAATAGGTCTAATCCTTTGTAACACATATCACATGCATTTTATATAATATACAACTCCATCCTTACAAAAGAAGGAATTGAAAACCAGGTAATCCAAGCGGTCATCCTTGACCAAACGACCATAAACAATCAAAAAATGGAAACAAACCCATGGGGTGTCCCATAAAAAAGGTATCTAACCATATTTATAATCAATAACCCTTTAGCGAACAACATACCAACTAAGGTAATGATAGGGTTTAATTCCAAAATCACACAATATCGAAAACAAGGGTATGTGGAACATTTAGAATATATAATCCAAATACAAACCACCAAAGACACAAAACACCTTCCTCTGTGTCATACGATAGTTATAATTGAACGTAGGCCCTTGAATTATCCAAAAAAGACATAGATGTACAAAAAATTTATAAAAAACTAAACATTAATAACTCACAATAGATAATTAATCCAGACGAAGGGATAAAGTTGGTTTGAGAGCACACTCGTGGGATTACAATGCTCTGGACAATGTCTTGATTAGAGCTCGGATAAAGAATTGGGTGATCGAGCTTCTTCCATCATTCTGGAGCCCTTTAATGTGAAGAACATGATGAATAAGGTCTTTTTGAACATATATATAACCATGACATGATATATCAAACAGAAATAAAACTATATAGCATGTTCAACAATAGTACATGTTGTGTAGTAGCCTTAACAGGACCTCGACATATGTGTATCATCAAGGGAACCACACAGCCATGTATTCGACCGTTTCAAGGTCAAAACATGGTTTAACATGGCATGCTAGGTACACAGTGCATACTAAAAATTACACTGTGAATATATAGAAAATATACTTTTCTTAAGTTTCCAGGAGAACAACATGAGAACATGATACATACCGAGAAAACAGATCGGAGTTCTTAAAATTTTCATAAGTGAGGTATATCATTTCATCCTCTTACATGACTAGTCTGAGCCTCCATTGGTATATTTATATATTAACTTTTCACTGGTTTTTACACATTTTTTTCCCATTTCCCATTTTCATCACATGGATTCCCCCATGGGATCCACCAAGAACAGAAAAAATATTGTGACTAATAGAAAATGGAATTAGGGCATGTGAGGTGTCTTTGTGGAACTCATCTCACACCGAATCATCATTTTCAAGCTGTGGATCACATATGAGATCACACAATTAATTGATCCAACATGGAGGTAGGCCAATTGTATATTTTCAACCCTATAATTATATTGAATAGTTCATTATGTTTTTTAATCCATTTATGGATTTTTTTAGGACTCTCAGTGGCTTTACCTAGTCTTAATAAGGAAAAATGGGATTTCCAGATATTTTGAGGGCATTCTATTTGGGATAAACTATGTACATCGTGTGTAGTTTTATGAATAAATGTTAGTGTGTTAATAATATTCACGGAAAATTATGTTTTTCTACTACACTACATATACATGGGAGTAGGGGCTATGTATTTTTCAATAAGGGTATGGTTGAGTACCTGCTGTCACACCTCATGTGGGTGTTTATGTTTGTCGAGGGAATACACTCATTCCCCATGTTGGGAGCATTACTTATAACTGTACACACAAGGAAGAACACTTGAAAATTCCTTGTGTAGATCATGTCTAGGTACCCCATGTGGGTGTACATGCTACGTACTAGAAAAACCATTATTTTATTATGGAGGTCTTCATGTAACATAGGGGATAAGGAATACAAACAAGGAGATCCCCTGGGGGAAAACTCCTAGTACTTCAAATGCACCACATTTTAATTTCCTTCCATAGTGGGTTTTTCCTTTTGTTAATACATGATTTATAATGGGACTTATGATTAGTATATTATGATATTTTTTCATGCAGATCATGATATTGGATTCATATTAGCATTTTCAAATCATCAAGATGATGTTTTAGATGGGTGATCATTTGAATGAAGATTTCAATATGGGTTTCTTTTAGAATCATCATGGGGTTTCAGTTTTGAGTTGTGATTCTAAGGTGAATGTAGTTAGTACATTGTTAGGATCAAGATTATAGATTCGAAGCATGTGTTGATCGAGGTTATTTTGGATGAATAATGGAATGTGGGATCATATAGAATTTATAAGTAGGTCTTCGATTTTCACTACATGTCGGGACCATTTACTTGTGGTTAGAGAAGTTGATGTTTATCTCTCTAGTTTGTGGACCCAAGTTATTGGATCTTTTTTTGGGTTGACATTGAGGGATGGTAATCCTGACTGGGTGTCATTTAGATTTTACTTAGATTCCGAGGTAATATTGAGTATTCCCTTGTGGGATAGTACCTCATTAAGTGGTCAATGGGTTCTATAGTCTTGTATTAAGGATACCTGAGTGACTTGGAATTTTTTGGATTCCCTATTGGTTGAGTTGGTTCCCATGGATGGGTTGTTTACTAGGAAAGTTGTATAAGGTTTTAATGTGTGGGATTGTTCACAATGTTAGGTTTGTGATGATAATCCATTGTTGAGGATCCTCATTTTCTCAGGATCATTATTGATGAACCTATAATATATATTTTTATTTAGATTCCCATTATATTTGATTTTGATCGAGGATATGTTGTAGGTTAATGTGGGATATTTGGTATGTTTCAAAACTGATCAAGTAAAATTCATTTGGATAACCTAGAGGAAAATTCATATAGTTTTTTCCTCTTGATATGGATTTCCACTATTTGAGGATGTGTCCGTCAGAATCACTTAAGGGCTTGGGTATAGTATGGGAGTCCCTTGTATGTTTTTGAATTATGTTTTGAACCATGTGAACATTCTGGACTCATTTGTTAGTTGACCCTGAGCTGGGTCATTGAGATAATTTGGTGGTTTTTTGGTTTGTATGTTAAGATACATGGTTTTATGAAAGTCCAATTTCATTATTGGATGATTTATGATCGACATTACTATTTTTGTTTTTTGTATAGAATGATTGAGTTTGGATTTTCCTACATTTTGTTGGCCTTTGTCCATGATTATTGGGAAAATTTCTACTCAGGGATTTCAATAGGAGACCACAAGGATATGTCAGATCATGAGATGGCTCATATATTTTTCTGGTTCTCTCCTCTATTGGGGTTTTTGGTGAGATGGTATTAGGGAGATTTTGTTTGGACACGATGAATGAATCCCTCCTCTAGTTGAGTGTTATCCCTAACAGGTGTTTCTTTGTTCTTGTTAGGTTATGAGGCATTGATAGTGTTCTTTTTTGTTCCACGGATATTGTTGAAATCATGAGGACATGTATGATGTGTGAACCTATTTTTTAATGAAGCACTTCTTGTTGATTCCATAACAGGTGGCCAATTTGTTTCGTAAGACCATCTAGACAGACATGATCTCTAGGTTTTTCATCCAAGATGTTCCTATCGCCAATTATTATTGTGTTATTGGAGTCCTTGAGCTTGGTATATGGGGGTTAATGTTATGTATTAATATGGTTATTATATATAGTAAAAAATACATGTTTGTTCTATTTATACATCTTGTATCTCCTACATAGATCCGGTGTATGTGCCCATTTTCATCTTGCTCGGTGAGCCACATGTTGTAAATCCTCTAATAGGGTCCATAAAAGGGGTAGATTAAGCTCGACTATCTATCTAGAACTCATGGTTGAATATTTTCTTATTTTCTTCCTATTTTTATGATGTTTTTATTTATTTTAGCTATTATTAGTCTTCTTCTATTCCATACATATCACATGTGTATTCACTTAATATGAATTGACTTTTTTGGTCCACTATTTGGGGTGACCTCCTAATATTTGTTTCTCAACTCAATTATGTATACCTCATTATTTTTAAGAACTGATATGTAAATTTTGGTTTGAGAACATGATTAATGAAGTACATGGTTAAGTACTAGTGTTGTGTGATCAAGTGGAGAAACTCATGTGGAGTCTCAAGGTTAGGCTGAAGTATCTCGTGTGTCGTGGTGACCGAGTAGGTGGTTTAGATAAATATTGGAATTAAAGCATGTTATTTTTTGGTTCCACTTATATATATTTGGTCAGCCAAGTGGGTGACCATATATGTTATGTTTTATAAGATTTCAGTTTATTTGACTATATGATACATTTCATTTGTTATAGAATTGTACTGTTTCAGTTAATTAATATGAATAATCTATTATTGAACATTGTGTATGAGTTTGGTTATATTAAACAATTATTTCATGCTAACAAGTGATTTTAGTCTCCCAACATAACATTTTAGAAACTCTCCACAAATTATAATCCTCTAGAATTCAGGGAGGAATGCTTGAGGCCTTGTGGCTGACGAGATCAGTTGATGAGTTAGGACATCTCTAGGTACTTTTTTACATCTCAATTATCTCATCTACAACATACCACCTATCACATTTACACTCTCTTAATTTATCACATCTTTTTCTAATTAAGGACAATTTATATTGCCTTTACATGTATAATACATATTAATCAAGTATGTATTTTTTTAAAAAATAATTTTTCATTTTATTAAAAAAATTATAAAAGTAATTTCAAATAAATTTTGAAATATTTATCAAAAAATGTAATTTTATAAAAGTACATGTAAAAAATATATTGGAGATAAATTTTGATAGTTTTTTGAAATGATATATTTTTTATTGAATAGTTTAAAATAATGGTTTTTATTAAGAATTTTCTTTTCATTTAAAACAATTTCAAACATAAAAATTATTTTATGATGGGTTTATAAGTAAAATTATCTCAAATATTAATTTATTCATAATTTTTTTAATTTTATTCAATTACATCTTTATTTATGAAGTTAATCATTTGTATGATTATGTAGATTATATATTTTGAAAATAGACTTTCATCATGTTGGCGATGTTACTTTTAAATTATATTTATTCGCTTAAAAAAATAAATTTATAAAAAAGTTCCCCATATTTATAAATATAATTCAGTATATTTTCTAGTAATATCGGTTTAATATCCAACCAATAAGAACAATCAAATTAGTACAACTCAATTACCGTGGCCAATGTGAAGATGGGTTTACTGGGGTTTAAAATTAAAGTATATGTGTTAGAAGGACCGTGAGACTTTTCCAACACCGATTTTATAGAGAAACATAGACATTATTACAACTAGTATTAAGAAAATTAAATTTTGAATCCTTTTTTCATGATAAAACTATGTGTACACCTTTTTTCAAAAATTCCAAATGCATCCACCCCACCACTTATAATAGGTCACCCCATATCATTTCATATAAACACATCCAAAACATTTTTTTGGCCAATAACCACCCAAATAACTTCAAATATTCCATATCATCATAATAAATGCATTATGTTTATCATAAATCTATCCTTGGAAGAATTCTGCTGCAAAACAGTGGTTACCTGAAGAAGAGGTAATGTTCATCAGTTAGTGTCTTCATTTTATTTCCTCCTCCACCTTCTCCAAATCCTATTGAATAAATATAATATAATAAAATATTTTTACTAAATATAATTATATATTATATTTTTATGGGTATGGAATTCATCCATTTAATTTACCCAAAAATTAGAAATGATAACATTTCTCGTGTGTACTGCGTACTACCACGTAACAAACCGATGTGATACATTTTCTATCAACACATCTCATGGTTTATTATGATGATGGATATAATGTATATATATGATATTATTAACATAAATATATATCACGAGATTAAATATCACATACACCTTTTATACATTCCATTTCGCGGGGGATACGATAATGATGACCATATGTATCGTGGACTATATCAACACAGAGTTGTGTGATTTAGTTTTCACTTATATTTAACGGGGAAGGTAATAAGGGATAATTTTAATTAATATATATGTTATTTAATACATAATAATTATTTTGGATAGAGATTTATTATATACCAGTCTTTTAAACATCCATCATGAAAATCGAAACAACGCTTATGCATACATACGGCCTATTATCTTCATAGAATACATCATTCATTTTCTATGTTTAAAATTTATTTATTACACTGAATAATATTTTAATGAATATATAGGATATTAATAATATGTTTTTAAATCTATAAAATATATAACAATGATAAATTTTAGAGGACCAAAAATAAAAAATGAAAAGATACATGAAAAATGAAAAAATTATTACGCAAAACTAAATTTTAAAAGGGATTTATTATCAAACTGGTAATAAAATGTTATATGTACATTATATATGATAGTATATATGTTTTTATATTCCTTAATTATACTTATAATATATTTAATTTATTATAGATAAATATATATCACTTTTTAGGTAAGATGAACTCAATATAAGTGATTTTTTTCTCAATATTCCATGTTTGAAAATTTTGTTTTCTAACACATCTATATTTTTTATGAGATATATATATATAACCCATTTGAAATGGGATATTATGAAATTATGAATTCTCATGATGTTTTTTATTTCATTTTATTTCATTTTATTTCATTCTTAGATGGAGAATTTGATTAACTGTAACTAATGTGGTAAGGGTTTTATGATACTATCTCATTGATTATCTGGACTATTTATAGTTTTGATTCTGATGAGGAAATATTATTATCCATGTCTCAAGAAACTCATTAGTTTGTTCTAATATGGTTATTTCCTAATAATTCTAATTTTCCCTTAATCTATCTCTATGTTTAGTAATGTTCCAAGTAATGTATTTATAAAAAAATTATCTTTATTTTTCTCTTCATTTGAAGACACGTTTTTCTCACATCTAATTTTTTTATAAAGAAATTCAAAAAAAATTCAAAAAATTTTATAGTGGAATTATTAGAGGTATTATTACCCATTTTTTCTTTTTTGTAAAAGTGTTTAAAAAGAATATTCATGTTTTTTTCAAAACAAGGAATGTTTGCCTTTATTATAAAATTTGAATGGAATAATTATTTTAACATAAATAGAATTTCCCACCATAAAAAACAAAAAAATATTTAGAGAACAATTTATATATTGTAATTTTTATCTTCAAATTTAAATAATTGAAAAATATTTTATGATATTTTATGTTTAAATTTTTTTAAATAGTAAATGATATTTTTTTCAATGAAATATTCCTTATGATATTTTGAAATCATTTTCCATCTATTATTGCTTCATTTTATGTTAATTATTTTATTGGGGATATGATTGAATGATGAAACCATTATTTTTTCACAGTATGTCTAATGTATATATTGATGAAATTTAATTAAACCTATTTATTTTTCACTATGTATTCTATTATGAATTGATTAAGTGTTTATGAAAGCTATTTTTTATACATGGGTTATAATCTGATGATATGGAAAACTATTAATGATATTTTGGAAAAAAATATGCGTTGTTTTAATTTTAACATTTTTGGAAGCAATATCTCCTTAAAATTAATTAGGTAAGTCTTTATATATCATGAGATAATAATGGGAAACAATTCGATCGGCTTGATCCACTGTGAGAAATACGTGAGTCCGGATCCCCTTTGGGATATAGGTGTATCCTAATCCACAATAAGAAATAGTTTATGTGTACTAATACAATATTTTTATGGTAATGGTAGTAAAAATTGATATATGATGTTGTTTTATATTTTAATGAGGGTTCCACACAGTTATGACATGACCTCATTATTAATGATTGATTTATGATGATATATCACACTTATGGCCTATTCTTTCAGAAATGAATACATTTTATTCCATGAATCATGAATATAATCTTGAATAGTTTTTTATAAACGTCATAATGTGTGTTCATGGTCAAATACACTTAATATTTTCTTATTATTTCATATTATCAAATATTGATATCTCATATTCTTACACTTATTAAGCATTTGATTACTCCCATTCTTATGATTAATTCAACAGGTTATGATGAATGGTTTAGGAAGGTTATTCCTAATATGAGTACTATGTGTGAAGATATTTGGGGGATAAGTTTAATATTTTTCATGAAATAATATTACTTTTTTTTTCTAATTTTCGAATAAAATAATGTATTATGGTTTTTATGCATCATTTTAGGAAATGTATTGAATTTCATGAAAAAAAGTTGTCATATTTATGTATAAAAAGCATGGTTCCATATATTTCCATTTTTAATAAACCATTAAATTGTTTAGGTGGATTCATGAAATATATAGAAAATATTTTTGATATAAATAGATGCTTTATCTACAGTCAAAAAAGAAGTTAATAGTTCAAGTGTGGATTGTAAATGTATATTTTCCACGTCATTATCACAATCCTAATTAAAAATTGTGATCACATGATATTCCACCTATTATCGTAGCATTATATTTTATTGATGTCTATAATTGTCATTAAAAATTGGAATTGACAATATGTTACCGTAGTTACCAAAAATCATGCATTTGAAACACTAAATTTTCTGATATTCATTAGGAAATGTTTTCTATTTAATTGTATCATTAGATGACCTATTTCTATCACATAAATCAATTTCTACATGTCCTTCCAATATAAAAAATATTTATTTGTCCCATTAGGAAATTTTTCTACATGTTTCGATCCACAATTAAAGCATGATGGAATAATCATATTCGCATATCCATGATTGTTAAAGTTTATAATGAATTCCATACTTCTTTTCATATCAAGACAATAAGATTAATGGGAAAATCCAATATCTTCTTCCACCATCATATCACATTGAATAAATTGTTTATATCTACTAATTTCCCTTATTGATAACTTCATTATGAGACATATTTTTAAACCAATAAACAGTCAATCAACCTTAAATTCACCATGGATGAATATACCAGAAATCTTGATAAAAAATAAATTTTCAATGGCTCTAATATATTGTTTTCAGTCATTGGGATCCATAGAACCACAAATATAAGGTGGATGATGACTTATTTAGAACTCAAATTTACATTAATCCCACCATTTCTCATTTTTATGTACATCATGATTTATATCCCCTGAATTTTGTGTGAGTGTAACCGTGAGATTTTTATGTCCATCTCCCATGATATTTAGATTATCTAGAGGATATTATTTTCATTTCCCTGTACATTCAGAATTAATATGATTTCATCAAGCTCCATAATCAAATAAAACAAAAAATCATTTTATACACAATAATGATCATAGTGGGAAGACATATAATCATGAAAATTAACTTATATGATGTATAAATCCTGAATCATGTTCAATCTAAGACACCCTAGGCTTAAAATATGAAATCCATGGTCATTAATTAAATAATTCTTAATGGTTCATAAAATGTTTGATAATTTAAAAAAAATAAACCATGTTCTTAGTAAGTCCTATTTTTGTGTACTATGTGACACTCAAGTCATGCCTGGCACACCTTTTTTTATGTGATTACCCCTTGGAACATATGTGCCGGAACCACATCGACTTGAATTATCTAGAAATGGATATAATTTAATGGAAACCACTCCCTCTATCCTTCTGCAATATTCAAGGATATTTTTATATATATATAATTATCCATAGACATATACTTATACATTTTTCTAGGGGTCTTGCAATTGTATTATAATACATTTTTATAACAAATATGTTAACTATTATATAATCCTAATTTAAAAGACAGAATAATATAATAAAATAATATTACATCATAATAGGTTAATATTCAACACAGAACATAATTAGTCTTGCCAGAATAATTTAGTTCTTGTTTCTACGGATGTATAGAATTATAATGAACAAGACCACATGGGAGAAATATCATCTCCCTCAATGTTCTTCAACACTAGAACCCTTCTTAGACATATCTAAAATAGTATATTTATATATATCGTGGATAAAGGTAACATAATATTGGGTGTGATTATATTCATAGTAAGGGTGGATAAGGGATACAACTACATAACTTGATTATGAGGGTATGACAACATGAGAATAACATTTATGAAACCATAACCTACATAGCATTGACCACAAACTAGTATCATTTGATACATTTTGGTAGATCATAAAACATGCATCACAAGGTAATCAATTAACATGATACTTAAGACTATAAATTATTCATAAGATAAATATTTTTTCATATATATAAATATATAAATATGTATTTTATGGATATCCCACAAGAAATTAATAACATGTTGGGCTCGGTGGAACCACCAATATACATTCTTTAGTCTTGAGGTAAAATCCAGTGATCCCGCTTTTTTGAATGGTGTAACGCCCAATATAACCTTTTCCAGGCTTGGGATAAACTATAATATTCATTTTGAAATCAAATAAAATTAATCATTTCCTAATACATTAGTTGTAGATGTATGTCACACCAATAACATAATCGATAAATTCTTGTGTTATTAGATTAAAAACCATTCATTGTAACACTGCGAGATTTTATGAGATATATTATTATTAATTTTGTTGATTTATTATATTATACACTAATCCAAGATTATATTTTACTATACGCGACACCGTATTAGCTTGAAGTATACACAACACTATTATTGGCTCGTGTTACACACTATTTCAAGTTCGTTTTGCATAAACTATTCTACACAACATTAAGTATAAATTTTGTTTAATTATTAATGAAATAAGTTTTGATTATGGTATACACAGCACCAAATGTAGCTTTCACTACATGCAGCCCTGACTTGGCTTGCATTACATGCAATCAAGAACTTCCTCGATAGCGTGTGTAGTACGCAATACCGAGTTTCACTAAACGAGATGTTATTATAATATTTTTATGAACTATCCGTTATGAATAGTAATACCCAAATTTTGAAATTTTATAAATTTTATCGTTCAAAATGGTCTTCATTTTAGGATTCATAATATCAAAATTAGCCTAGGTTGAATTTTTGGTATTTTTCTGAAAACATTCAATTTTTGATGAATAGTTAAAACACTAGGTTACTATTTAAAAACCTGCTTTTTATTTAAATAATTATTTATTTTCATTAATTTTATTTTAGGTAAAAATTTTTACATAATACCTATATATGTTCAATGTAATTCATTGGATTCATTTTATAAAAAATTTCGATATATAAAATTTTTATTGAACTTTTCACCATCTTTTACCCACCTCCTAGGAGAATTTGAAAATTTACATAAAACATAATTTTACCGCTTCTATGAGTGGAATTTTGAAATTCCGAGAGACACGATTAATATCAAGGAGTAAAATGTGGTTCAATAAGATAAAAATATTTTTTAGTGAATAGTAACTTTTTATTTTTATTTACCACGATTAAAAGTAAATAGGGACATTAAAGGTAAAAATGATATAATTATTAACCTAACACATGTCCTAATTCTATTGGATAAGAGTAATTCAACCAAAAACAACATTAGGAATAAAATATGTCCATTTAGGTCCACTTGGATTAGATTATGACATTTATTATTATTTTATTTAAAGAATAGTTAAAAGAGTTAAAATGAAAGCATAATAACTAAATCATTTTCAATATAGGGTTATACATAAGATAAATTAGACTATAAATATTCATTAGAGATGTAAAAATATTTCAGACATAATGGTATTTTATTTATAATTTTTAGACATTAAATAATTTTATTTATTAATGACACAATTATGATGCAATAATTACCTTATTAATGAAATATTAACATAAATGTTGTTATAAATACCCAAATAAATGTAATCTGAGACTTTTAATTAATTTAACTAATTTTCTAGGTTAATATGACATGTTAGTATTGATTTAATTATCGTTTTTAGAACCTATCATTCAGTTATGATTTTCACAAAAATAAATTACCAAATAGTGTCCAAATTGACATAGAGTAGTTTTTAAAACAAATATTATATTATTAATTGTTATTCTATTCCTAAACAATAAAAGGTTCTAAAAAATTACTTATATTAGGTTATATATATTAATAATTAACCACTTGGGGTTCTTTGGGATTGTTATATAATGTTTATTAACCATTTAGTGTAAGAAAACAAGAAGACCCGGTAAAAGTTAAATTATTTAACATAGAGTTAAATCTAAATGATAAGGTTAAAATAGTAACCTAAACTTGTCTAAAACCTATTAGTTGAGAGTATTTCGACCCATCCCCACTTTATCTTCAAAATAAGTCACTTTGGAGCCATTATAAACCGAATATGACTTTATTATAAAATAATATTCTTTGTTTTTCCTAAAGTGCCCCTCTCCTCCCTTATAAAAGAGAACCTCCTCCCTCCCCTCCTCAAACCACATTGAGCCTTAAAGCAGGGAAAAAACCTGCCCATTTATTTTCTCCACTTCCCTAGCAAAATTCTGGAGGGTTGGGCTTCTCAAAAAACCAAATCTAGTTCCTTAAGAGGAAGCTTAACAGAGGTTCGTCGAAGAAGAGGTAATCAATTCTAACGATTCTTTCAAGTTTCTTTCGTCTTAAACTTCTTCTTCTTTAGTTGTTTCATTGTAAAGTAATAAAATAATTATCACTAATATACTGATATGTTATTATAAATATTAAATAACCCCATTTCACCTTCTATCCGATTTAAGGAAAACAAAATCACCGCGCTTGCGTACGTACGGAATACCGTCTCCACGCTGTGGTGTAATCTGTTTTTCCACCACCACCTTACTTGGATGGGTATGATGGTGTAAAGAATAACTATATATGTCTATAATAACATCATAATTATTCTGAGATATTATATCATCCACTCCAATTCAATTCAATAATATGGGAATGATATCTTCTCTTGTGCGTATGTACGGATTACCGTCTCCACAACGCGATGACATTCATTTTACATGTTAACCATTCATGAATGATTATAAAGTATATATAATGAATAATAATGGAACATATGACATAATAAATCTACTATATTAATTTATATATATATATTTCATCTACTTACATAAATTCAAGTCAATAAGGAAAGGAAAACATCATTCATGCGTATATACGACCTACCGTCTCTATGAACAGTGTGTTTCATTTCATTTATCTATCTATTATATATATATATACTGAATATATATGATATATAAATCTTGTTTTACATTATGGAAGTAAGTAAATCATTATATAAGTAATAATAATATCAAGAACTAAATGTCCAAACATGTATGATAAATAAAACGATTTTACCCAAAACGCTGCTTTAACATGGAATTTACAAAAGAATGGGTAATATAAAGTCATATTTGAACCATATATGATATCATAACAATGAATATGATTCTGTAATAAGTCAGTGACATTATTTAAATCATTATACAAGTGGTTCAGATACGTACGAAGCATATCAGACCTAAGGTAAGGGATATCTTTTCCAATCTCATTTTTATCCGAGTTTTTTTATTCGTAAGTATTTACTGGGGTTATATTTATCATCCATGTCCGTATTTTATAAAAATGGTTCCAATTATGTTTAAAGTACTTTTTACCAATTTTTGACATTTAATAAATGGTATTTATGGAATCTTTATTTTGTTTACCATATGAGGTACTTTTTGACTTTTCTGATAAAAGTTCAAGAAGAATGTTTTTTTAAATTATACGACATGAACATATTTTTATGGTTTAATATCTCTTTGTTTTCATGAATCTTACTATACAATATTTCATTAAATTTAAAAAAACATTTTCTTTTAAAATTTCATTGAATTTTGTGAAAATAAAATGATTTTGTAGAAGAAAGTATATTCCCCTCAAGAATTCATTTCAAGTGATTTATCAAAACTATTTTCCATCTAATATGAAATTATTTCAAATGTGTATGTTTCAATTATAATGTCTCTATGATTTACATGGTTTCAATTTTTCTCTGAGGAAATTATATCCATTTGTTTTATATGGCTTATGTTATGATGGGATGATGTTTAGGAAACCCATTTTTATTCTTTGGGTTATGATGAATGATTTATGTTTTTGTTGTGGCACAAGTAAAAATGATTTCATTATTATATGTGTGGGACCTATAACCCCCTACAATGAATTGGGTAAAGATTTATATCTCATGATATAGACATGGATTGAATGGTATGTTAATTCAGTTCAGTGATACAAGACTGTAACGAGGAGTGAACTCGATTCATAAGAGGACTTTGTCCACTAAAATGGTCTTGGCAGCAATGACTTGGCTACTATGGAAATCATATAATGTGAATAATGGTTTTTCACAATTACATGTTTTATTCCCATGCTATTTCATCATTATTTATGTTCCATTATGATCTATGCCTTACGTACTTCCATGTTTTATGTCATTTCTCAATATTTTGATATTTAAACATTATGTTCATGTTTAAAGTTCAAATGTATATGGGTTGTTTTATTTTCTTCATTTATACCCTTACTGAGCATTTGTGGACACCCTTTGTATGTTATCTTTTCCCTCGGGATTAAAAGAAATATTTAGGTAAGGAAACAAAAAGGGGAAGATCGTTATGGGAGATTTTGAAGATCTTTCAACATGATTATAAGTTTATATTTCATGTTTCCAAAGACACTAAACTATTACCGTCCTTGAGTTTTTTTTGTTATAATTATTCCTCAAAAGTATTGTAATGTCTATGTACGTCGAGATTGGGGTCTCTACATTCATCATATCTAAAACTATGAAAAAATGGGTTTCATTGAAACATTGTAATAATAATTTCAAACCGTCCAGATAAAGAGTAAGTATAGTATCATTGGATATTATCCCTAATGAAGGAAAATTAACATCATAAAATTTCATCATATATTTACAATTATTTTGAAATATCAGTTTGAACATTTCATAGAGAAAATAAAATTTTTAGCTGAAATAATTTATTTAAAATATTAATTTTTTCCTAATATTAAATAAAGCATTTTAATTCAAAATAAGCATGGAAGAATTTAATGTATTCTTTTAATACTTAATTTTTTATTGAGATGATACATATTATTAATTCCATAAATACTAAAATAAATATTCTTTTTACAATTTTGGTAAATCCTAAATGACACTAGCTTGGGAAAGAACATGGATATTATTTTCAAACCGTATTGTAATAATGTAAAACCATGTTAAAAATATTAATAAAAAATAATATAGTAATATTACAACATTTGTTATATTTTTTATCAAATATATATATGGATGAAAAAGTAATTTTGACCATATGGAAAATAAATTTTTGTTTCTATAAATTCCATTTTGGAATCATGATTATATAATGAGTGGAAAATGAATGGAAAACATGTACTATAAATAAATAACTAGAGGGGAATAATATTCTTGATATTATCGAGAAATATATTATAACATTTCATTAAATAAATAATAACATAAATATACTCTGATATTCTATGTTCTAGTAACATCATACCATGACCACTTTGGTAAATTTTGAATAGTAAGGCTCATAATGGTTTACATTAAATGAAATATTATATTTAATTATAATAAACTATATAATGATACCACATGAAAATGGTGATTTTTTAATACCATATAAAATAATTTTTTTTCATGAAAGAACATATATTCTAATGAATTAAAATTGAGAAACAAATCCCTTAAAATAAGCCTCAAATTATATTGTATTTGTTTCGAAATCATATATATTAAATATTTTGTAATTAAAAATCTATTAATGAACCATAATAATTTTAATCATACCATATAACATTTAATTATGAATTTTCATTACACATTTATTACCAATTCAAAGTTAACATCAAGTTTCTGTTAAAAACTTCTTCATTTTTCATGCGTGTTTCGGTTAAGTATATTTGGTCCTTTAATTTTCATCATCGGTAAATAATATTAATAATGGACAAATTATAAAAATTTATTACAAATTTATAATATAATTATTTAGTGTAATCCATTAATGTTATAGATAGAAAACGAATTAAACAATTCATGAAGACAGTAGGTCATACATATGTTGGAACACTATTTAAATTTTCATGAAAGATGAAACAAATGAAATGTAAATAATATATTTCCTTTACTGAATAATTTTTATGTCATATATATGAAATATATTATATAAATAGTCCATAACTAGAATCCATATAAATTGTATGTAAATAAGCAACCACATCACATTATGTGGTTTTAGTCCACCATACACATGATCGGTAGTTTCTATTCCTATTAGATGGAAGAGAAAATATATTTTTAAATATTACCATTAAAATAAATAAATATAATATATTTTATATACTATTTTTCATAATATCATGGTTTAATAATATTTAATGGAGTTTGATGAATAAATAAAACAAAAACCCATGTTTAATAATTTTACCACATATTCAGAGATCCTATTTAGGTTTATACCTAAAGAATTATTAATAGGGTTTCATTATCAAAATACAGCCTCTAGGATATGTAGAGGGAATAATAGAAGATAAATTGATTGTTATTTTCATAAAAATGGTTTTTTATGGTTGAATTGGATATTAGAGGGGTGGAATTTTATTAGTGGGTGAGTGGACATACATGGAATTTTTAAAAAGTATAAATTGTACCCTTGTTTTTTAAATCACCAAAGTCCAAATAATTTGAATTTTGAAAATTTTATAGGTTATATGGTTTTAATATTTCATTAAATTAGTGTTTAAGTAGCCTCTATGTCATCATGCCCATTATCGTTTTAGTTTAACCCCTTGGTTAGCCCATTTTAACATTATCATGGTAATTAATATTTTCTCTTTCTAATAAAAGTTATACTAAAAATTAAAATGATATTAATATAAAATACCTCCATTTGTGACTCAAAATATTGAATCCATTTTCCAAGTTTTAATCATGGATGTGGAAAAATATAATTTAAATTTAATCCCACATTCACGATGAAAATGACATTTTCCAATGAGATTTTTTTTAAATTTTTACATTATTTTTTTAATAAAAAATCAATTTGAAATTGAATGTAATGACATATTTTGGATTAATTATAATATTTTTGAAACATTTTAATCTATTTAAAATAAAAAATTATCCTAAAATTTTCTTTAAAAGAAAAGGCAGTTTTAAATAAAAAACATTTAAGTATCTATATTCATCCAAAAATAAATCTTTTCAGATTATTACTGAAAATTCACTGTAAGATAATTATGAAATTTTCTTTACAAAAAATATTTTATTTTTCTAAAATAAATTTAAAAGTTTTTTAAAAATTATTTTTACTATTTTTTCTCTAAAACAATTACTAATAATTTTTTGAAAAAGAAATATTTTTTGAATCATATAAAAACATTGCAAGAAGTAAATTATTTTTTTAGAAATAATATTTACATATATTAAACAATTATAAATAAATTTTATTTTTTTAATTATTTATTCCTCTATGATTAATATCTAAGTTATAACGGTCACACTTAAATAACAATATAAAGTGTTTTTCGTGGTATGTTACATATTGGTGTTATATGTAACACATGTTATGTATGCCGAAATTACATCATGGGGTATCTTAGAAACCATCATGGATTATATTTATTGTGGGGGAATAACACTTTCCATCATAGATGGATATTCATGAAGGAGAGGCTAGTCAACATCATTGTTGGTGATGCACTAAGTAAGGTTTTGCATGATCATGGTCCACATTGCTTGAGCGGAGGATAGACACTAGTGAGGTGGAAACTTAAATTAGAATCAAGGGTAGATAATTCACCGTCACCACCACCACATCCATATGGTACCATTAGTATCAAACAATGGACTATTTTCCATGTGGTAGGTGGGTGGATCTAGAGGTCTAGATACAGAGCCGACCGTTCTCGACATAACTTGAGTGGGTGTACACTGAACCAACCCTATGTGGGGTACTACCAAAATAGTAGATCCACCACATACCTATGCTACACACACATAGCTTTATGTGACCAACCACCCCTAGTTCATCATGTATCATGGTCGAGTCATATGACAAGGGTCCCACTTACTTTGTTGATGGGTATTTTGTAAATCAATCATTCTATCTCAAATTTAGGAAAATAAATAGCATATTTTAGATATTTTTTCACAAATATTCCAATGGTCCCATCCTTTAAAATATTTTATATTATTTAATAAATGACATTGTATTACATTTAATTTCTCATTGTAGGACTACTGATAGGTTCCTAGTGTAGTGATTAGAGTGTCTAAGGGTGATGTACCTCTCTATAAAATTTTGTGGAATCCCATTGGTTATTTTTTCTTATCATTACTTTTTTATCATCATTTATACTCCTCTGAAAATGTGTAGGTGAGACACTCATATTCTATTTTCTAGTTTACATTTAATAAGGAGTTCTAAAAAATCTAAAACATGAAAATGGGGATTCATGATGGTTATTTTGGATTTTAAAGTGTTTTCTAATTATTCCAGGGCTAGGATGTATAGAACATGAATTTATTATATTTATTTTTTTCTAAATAAATTTTAACAAATATCTATTTACATTTTTTCCACATCATGGAAAATCACTTGTACCAGGGGTTTGTATTTGATGATTTTCAATGATATTTACTTTTTTCGTGGGGGTTTCCATTAGATTATTGTTTTACTCAAACATACATGATATCTTTCTTCACATGTGTTACATATGTGGAGATGATGCATATTTTTCAGAGGGTACAGTTTGATGTGGAAATTTTGTCGGTTATTTGGAGATTAATCCTAGTGTGTTTTAGGTACATAATTAAGGGTGGTGGTTCATGATAGTGGAAGTGACCATTTCAGTTCAAGGTTCATCCAAGCTCACACAATGTGAGGAGAATATTTACATTGTATTGGATGTAGTGGTTTCCCGGTAATTCAATATGTATGATTGTTTTGGTATTTTCCAACGAGGTGTTTTACTTATACTTATTTTCACCTAAATGTTATATATAGGGGTTAGTTATTTAAATATGTTTTTTCATAGATTATGGTTATTATAAGGAATTAGCAATATGTATTTGTGAGGTAAATAATGTCTTGGGCCTCCCATATTGTGTTAATTTTATAATTTATGTCAAAAAAATCCCCTAGCTAATGCGATGCATGATTGGGGTGGAATTCATTAATTACAATCAAACTGTGTGGGGCTTAGGTGGATTGGGTGAAGTCGTGTTTTTTCTAAACGACTACAAGACCAACAACATACCCAACCCCCACTGGTTTGAAAATCCTCTAGGATTGAATATAATTTTTATAAAACTATAAAGTATCCCATCCCAAATATCACTCCATTGATATATATAGGGATTATATTTAGATAATACAACCCATATACACCAATACAGGTTTTATGAAACTCAATGTGGTATATGTTGAGGGGGTCATCTAGATCAAAATCCTATTATTAATTTTTTAAATATATAAAATATCTTGATACAATAACCACACACTTTATATCCATAAAATTTACTAACAAACTATTATAGTCCATAAAGAACATTAATTAGTATTAACACATCTTGTATGGGGAAAGTATCAATAGAATTCACATAATATATGTATCCATAACGAAATAATTATTATAGGGGGTTTAGATTTTTTATAATATAATTAGTTTAATATTCTGAAACCCTTTTTAGAACACAAGAAAATACATAAGAACCTGACAAACCATATAATATATGATAGACTCCTAAATTATCCTTTTGATTATTGTACTTTTTAGTTTTTCTTATACACATATAATACCAATGTAATTCCTACCACATCTCTCTATAACCACCTAAAAACGTAAAACTAATCTCCTTTTGTGAGTAAAATATATTGTGTATTATATTTTAAGAAATAATGAAACATAGTGTTCATCCAAGACATGGCTAATCCACAGATTGGGGGTTAATCTGGGTATCTTAATTGTTCAATTATCCCTAGGAATCAGTCTAGTCCCACATTTAGTAGGGTCTATTATTTCTATATTGTATATGATATAATAAAACAAGAGAAGTAAAAGATATAGAGATTTATTTTTTACTTCATTTAACCAAATAAGATAATCCATGAAGATTGTATCAAAATGTGTCTATAAACCTAAAAAACAAAGCTCACTTTGTTGGTTATAACTTTGGATTCTCCAAAATGACCCTCATGGGATATAACCACAAATGAATTTATATAAAAATAATTATTATTCTTATATGATGAAACTCACTTATACTCATGTTACCATCCTTAACATCATAACAACTAGAGGATCAATTATACTAATAGTGGTGTAGAAATATTCACCATTTCATTCAAATTCTATTGAATTGAACCTTACAACTAACTCCTTATATTTTTCTCACTTTCTAGTGCAAGAATAATAAATTTCTTGCCTCCTTGTTAAATTCTGTAAATTCTTATCTATTTCTCTCACTATTATCTGGAAAATCACAACTGAATACCATTTTTATATTCTTCCATATTATTATATATTCATGCTTTATTCATTTCTAATATCATTGCATATTTAGTATTTATAAAATTTTAATCTATTATCAACCACAAGATTCATCATTTAAGATGAAATTATACTATTTCATCAAATATACTAAATATATAATTTCTCCTAAATTCAAATTTTAACAATTTTTAATTAAATATTTTAATTCATAGTTACTAATTGATGTATCTTGGTGGTATTCTATTTTTAGTCCAGATGTGATATTATAAACAAAAACTATGCATCCAAATTTTCTATTAAACATACAATATCATCCTCCATCATATTTTTTATGGATGTCTTTTCAAAAAATTATCTAGTTATTAATTATATTATATCATTAATAACACACTTTTAAATAGCACTAGATGATAGGTGAAAAATACTAAGTGAAGGAACCTTAATGATATTCCCTTCAAGATAACTCCTTACTATCAACTTTCAAAAGGAATGTAATCCTTATGTGTTCTGTGTTTAACTTTATAATATATAGAGTGAACCTTAGAATCTATAGGCCATCATTAAAATTACAGACATGGAACCTTAATAATATCATATAGACTTTATAACGTTTACACACCAAACATATCATGTTCATTGTACCATACGATGACCCAAATAAAACACCTAATAAAACATTCCATGTTATATATTAAAACAATTAAATATTTGTATTATAATAAAATAAACTTTATGTACATAGGATTACATAATTCCCCTAAAACTATGAATTTGAAGTTATAAATTTATTTGATCTATTCATCATTATTTCTTTTTCCCCTACACATCAATATTCCTCATTTCAATAATTTTTGGTGATTAATTCTATTCTATATTTTACGACATCAAAATAATGGTCCCTATATTAAAATTATATCAAATGTTAGTGTGATAATGTGATACTTTAGAAATATCATTTGATCATTCATTTTTCACTAAGCCCTTTAATAACTTGTGGATTAAATAACCAATCATTTGGTACCAAAATTTATTCTTTTTTAATTAGAAAGGAAATAGATAGCATCCTCTCTCTTAATTCCATAGATATTTCCATTGTGGAACAATCCTTGAAAAACTATAGTTCCACATTTTCTTTTAATGATATAGGTATTCCGGTTGAATTAATCACATTACTCATGATACAAGATAAAAATATACTTAGTATGTTGTGACTTTTCCATTCATCTACAATATGTATGTTCACCTCAAGTATCATGCCTCTATCTAGGCCTTCCTAGAGCCCGTGATCTTTAATCCCCCATCATTTCAAAAATTTACCAAACCATATTAATCATATCTTACTTCAAGGAAGTGATATTTTCCCCATAATAGTTTAAGTACATCCACTCTCTAGAATTGTTGTTCTGACATTATATATTTCTCTACCAAATATTTCCATGATGTTAACCTTATTATCATCTCTTTTATAGATCAAAACTCACTACTTAACATATTTTGGTTGTAAATAGAATAATTCCACCATTGGATCTATAAATTATCCATCATTTTCCTAGATAATATATCTCTTTTGTGTTTTTAGAATGCCTTATGAATCTTCCATATCAATTTCTCTCTTTATTTGGACAATAGTTAGAAAATTTCGTTATTTAATTCCTGAGAAATTATTATAATTGTGTATAAACCCTTCAAAACCATATTCATCTTCATGAAAAATAGTTTATGTATAAGAAATTATTATATTCTAATTTTATTTCTCTTGACCCCAAAGATTATATTTCCCTATAAAACACATCTATTATTTCTACGCTATATTCCAAAAATAATAACAAAATATATACTTTGTATTATATAACAACCTTTATCATCCAACTTTATCCATTTGGTACTTTCTATTTTGGGATGACCTCTCATGTAAACTCTTTTAGGATTAGGATAACCACTATTTCACCATATTTTTGTCTTATAAAAACCTCCCATGTATCCTGTTTTGGTATTTATATAATCTTCCATATAACCATTCAAATAATATAACATTAATCTTTACCCAAAGAATTTGAGATAGATTTAGGTCTCACTCAACACCTAATACAAAAATCCATGATCCCCAGGATTTTAAATAATTCATCATATCATAAAACATTAAAATAAATGATTTTTAGATGAAATACATCGTATCATAACATTGGTAAAGGAAATGGGTTTTATATACATTCCATTAATTCATGAAATCATAACCTGGGATAAAATAAAAGGGTTTCTTAATCATTTAATCATGATATAACCCATGGAAAATATATGGATTTCATAAAAATATTTTCATAATAATAATAATTGATTTTGGAAATAATTAGAATATAATCCATGGATTATATCCAGAGTAAAATATTACTAACATCATGGGAAGTCATAATTAATAGAAATTTATTTTTCAATTAATTTTCTAATATTTATTTAGGAAAATAAATTTTTATAAAATAAATTAATTAAAAGTAATAAAATAAAATAATTTATAACTATTTTTATATGAAAATAGTATTTTATGAATTTAAAATATTAATTTAAAAATAACTGGACAAATTCTTGAGGAAAATATCTATGAAAATTTAAAAAAGACTTTTCCAACATTAAAAAATGTAAAATACACTTCTTCAAAAAATAAATTTTTAAAAATATAAATGAATATTTTATACATTTATTGTTCATGAATTTAAAAAAATTTGTTAAAATAAATTTTCAATTCATATTTTTGTTAAAGCCTAATGTTCATTATTTTGAAATCGACATGAAATTTACTATTAATTTTCATGTCATTAAAATATAAAAAAAGATAAAAATTATTTAACAAACATATTGATTAATGTAAAAACATTTAGGAAGATACTTCTTTTAAAACATTTAATTTGATGAAAAAGGTGTTTTAACCAAAAATATAAATAATTTCGGTTTCATTTAAAAACCTTGCTTTGGAAGATTGATTATAAAAATAGTGGTAAATTCATGGAAGACATGAATTTTTATGGTATAACTAGAGGATAAGAAAGTTATTGATATTATTGATAAATTGATTGTAATATTTAATCACAAAATACATAACCACAATCAATTTTGATAATCAACCAGATTGTAGCATCAAATATTTACCACTTTGGTATCTTTTGTATCATAAAACCCATAAAATAAAAACATAAAACAAAAAATATAAAATCATTGGTGTATGGATTATAATTATATACCATGTCAAATGTTCAGTATATACAACTCAAAGAATAATATAGGTGTATAATATTAAATATGTCCCAATGAATGCAATTTGAGACAAAAAAATCAATTCAACAATTGTAACAATGATACTGTAAACACCATTAAATAGATATCATAAAATGGATATTTAAATCCCCATTAATTTTATATGAAACATCATAAAAAATATTCATTCGTGGAATATGCACCACATAAATGAAACATGTGGTGAATATGTTATGTATCTCACCGAAAATAATATTATGATGGAAATCCCTTATTTTAAGTCTCAAATTACTTCATAGACAATATATCCTGATGGATAATAAATATAATTTTACAATACATCATATAATAGAAAATTAATTAAACATATCATACCAAAAAATATTTAATTATTTTTATTTATTACTCATTTATTAACAATTCATTGTTAAAATCATTATTTGAGAAACAACCACATTGTTTTTCGTGTAAGTTTTGATTGTTTATTTTCATATATATTACTTTTATCGGGATTCCATTATATATATAGTAATAAAAATTATATATATATATCATATAATTGTTATATATATATATATATATATTTATAGTATTCCATAAAATTTAGAGATTGAAAATGGAATACATCGTTCATGGAGAGGGTATGCCAGTTATACACATGAATGTTGTTTCCATTTTCCCAAAGGAGGAAATGAAAGAAAAATATATAATATGATTGAATTAATTTCAAACTATTATGTCTCATATATAAGATATATTAATTAAATTTATCCAAATTACTTACATGTAAATAGTATGTGAAGAATGAATGACAACGCTCTGAGATGGGGGTAGTATGCCATACATACGTATGATGTTATTGTTACACCATGAAAAGGAATGTAATAATTCATGTGAAATATAATTTTTAATTCAGTATAATTATTTTAATAATATAATATATATTAATTTAGTCTATCATTATTACCATCCAATTAAAATGATAAATTAAAAACACTTCACATCGATTTGTGAGGTGGTAGTCATCAATACACATGAGAGGCACTATTGATTTCCCAATAGTTTTGGAGTTACGTAGGTATATGTTGTATTTGAATTATACATTTTTAATGATATAATAAACATATTACATAAAATTTAATTGTATCATTATATCCATTCATTATAGGAGGTGATAGGAAATGATTACCATTAGTTTCTGAGGCGACTATCCACCATACACATGAATGGGGATTTTGTTTCCCATTTGATAGAAGAGGGTAAGGATTATGAATGAAAATTTATGATAACAAATTATCTTTATTTTTATTATACTTATTTTATTATATCATAATGTTTTAATAATAATCATTGGATTTATTCAAAGAAATAAAATAAAACACTCATTTTGGGAAATTACCACTTCTTTGGATAATTTTTTTATTGACAAAAAAAGGATTCATGGAATGCATTTACAAACCTAATAAGAGATGAATGAGGTTATTATTGATTTAAGGAAGCTATATTGGTAGTACATGAAAATTAAAATTAGGTTTGGATGTGTTAAGATGAGAAGAGAGGGGTGTCCTTTTATAAGTATGGTGTGTGGCACACTTCAAATTTTTGTAATGAAAAAGTTGCAGACCAAATTTTCAAATTCCAAATTGATCCACAATTATAAATTATATAATATAGCTGTCTTAATTCGTTATTATTTACATACAATGGTTATGGACATGTTTGGAGTCTATTTCAACCCTTATCATTTTTGTTCAGCACATATGTAAACCTATTTTTACCATAACATTGGTAAATAACTATTAATATTTTTAGAATTCACTATGGTAACGAATTAATTTTAACTTATTAGACAATATAAATTATTCTCTTTCCAAATTTTTAATCATTTATTCAAATTAAACTAATATAAATAGAATTATTTAATTTAAAATAAATCCCATATTTTTGACAAAAATAAATTATTCAAGACAATTTTATCAAGAGATTAAAAATGTTATTTATAAAATTCTATATAATTTTTTTAAAAACTAAATATTGGATTAATAGAAATATAATTGAACTTAATTTCATTTTTGAAACATATTAAAATATTATTTAGGTTCTTAAAAGCATCAAAGGAAATTATAATTTGTAATAAAACACATTATTTTTCATCATTTATTGAATTATTTATCTTTTCAAAAAATTATCATAACTCACCTCAAGACAAATTTGATACGATTATTTAAAAACAAGTATCTATTTTTCAAAATAATTATTGATTTTTAAAAATTTAAAATTATAATAAGTGCACAAATAGGGAATGAAAATATATTTAAAAAAATAGTTTTAATTGTAAAATATGATTTATTATTCTCTTTTCTTTGGAAAACACAAAAGATGAATGATACACATTTTACTGAATATATAATACTTTTCATTCATTAACATCATTCACCAATATAATTTTTTTAAATTTACTGATGTAATACTCATTTGTGTGTATAAAAATACTTTTATTTTAAAAACAATACACCCTAATTTTAGAAGAGGTACTTTTTCATTTATAATTTACTAGTGAGAAAATAATTTAATATACATTCTTGTGTAAACCATATATTTTCAAAAATTAGTTTACCGTATTCATACATACCATTGAAATGGATAGGTGATAATTATCATCTTAAATAATAATATTTTAATTTCATGTCCCATTTTATTTTATCAATTTGGTACATGTTATACTAGTTAAACGTATTGTTGCATGTATATAAAAACATAGTTTTCATTTAATGAAAGATAAAAATCATTTTCATGTAATAAAAGTTTATCATGTTTATTGTATAATGAAAAATACAATGGAGATAAATTTTATTATAAAAAATTAAATTTCATAATATATCAAGGCATTACATTTAATGGAATTCCAACTATTTAGGGATCAACACCTTACCCTAATAGAGTTATCATATAACCATAGTTTCCACTCTATAATTAAAATGGAGTCCTGTGAATATCTATATGGGAAGTGATATTTGGATCAATCATGTTGGGATAAATTTGGACAATAGAATCTTTTTTGACCTTACTTTATCCAAGAGATGAATGAGATGGTTCAATGCATTCAATGTCATATGAAATAAACACAATATAAATAGATATTATATGTGGGAAATATTTAATTATGAAACACCCAAATATATTTATGAAAAATAATTTTTAAATAATTTCATATATTTGATAACATGCAATGGACATAATGGAATGTTTTGACGAACAAAGAAAAATAAACAAAATATTATCTATTACTTATAGATAGACATTAAATTGGATGGAATTAGTTTTGATAACTAATTTATGATATAAATATAAAACATAATATGAATGACTTATTAATTTCAAATAAAATAATAAAATATTATTTAGTAAAGTCAATTTCTTCTTAGAAAAATTTCTTAAAATACAATTTTCCTATTTTTAAGAAAAATTATTAAAATAGAATTAATTTAGTTTTTAATTATTAAAATCAGAATTATCGTAAAATATTTTTTTATTAATATTCTGAAAACATTTATTTTCTAAGGAATGATGAAAAAAATTATTATTTTTATTAGAAAATGTTTTTTCACTTAAATTAAATTTAACGTAAAATTAGGATTATGATTAGTCTTGAATTTACATTAAACCATTTTTATTTCAATTTAGAAAATTATTAAATTCTAATTTCATTTAATACTTGAATTTATTGTAATAACATTTTAGTTTTAAAATATATAAATTTTCTGAAAAACTCTTTTCTAGGTTTTTCAAGATTAAATTTAAATCCAATTATAAAAATTCTTCGATTATAATTAAATAAAATGGATTTCATATTTTTAATCTAGAGGATCAATTTTCCTAATTAATATTATTTTATTTTTTGTAAATATGAACAATTACTATTGTAATCTTTATTACCTTGGTGAGGGATAAAATGATATAATGTCGATTTAAAATAAATTTTAAGGGAATAATTATTCATCATAATTATTAGTAGATGAATTTAATTAGACTCTTAAAGCGTAATTTCCTTAATTGAGTTTTTTAATGGATACTTTTCCAAAAAAATGACTTAGATATTTTTAAAATCAAAGAAAGGGTCAGAATGTCACAATCTTATTTTTATGAAGTAACATATTTTTAATATGGGGTTAACTGGAATGTATTTTAGACTATAAATATAATTTGGAAATATATAATATCTATATTAATCATGTAATTTTATTTATAAATTTTATTATTTCAATAATTACCCTATATTCATAGACAACACTATTGTAGTAATTATTCAATTCATTTGAAATATCATATTAATGATGTTAAAAATCATAAATGAAATATAATTTATACTAATTAAAGTGTTACACTTATATTTTTTATGGTTATAAAAAATTAGATGTGTATTAAAAAAATTTATTTAAATATATCTTCATATATTTATTTTCATAAAGTAAATGTAATAAATAGTGTCCAAACTGTGACAAATGATATTTTTTGTAAATAAAATTTTATAAAATTATTAAAAAATAATAATAATATAAAATTTAGAAAAGGGGCATGGTATGTCTCTAGTATAAAATTTTATCTCTATATGTTCCAATTTACAATTTATAAGTGAAATTTACAGCAATTTTATATTTAAAATGATGTACTTTAGTTAAAGTTAAAATTTGTTAAGTGATGCTTAAAAATGATAATTTATAAAATAACACAAATCCATGTCTAAATTTTATTGGATGATGAGATTAAAACCATATCATTTATTATATTCTAATCTATATCAACTTTTTAGCTCAAGGAATGAAAATATATTTATATATATTTATTATTTTATGAAATTTAAAAAGTGCCCCTCACCTATGTTATAAAATGGAACATCCTACCTTACTTATTTATAACCCATTTTCCCTTATAGATCGAACATAATATTACAATTTCACATGTGCACATCCATATTCACGTCCTATATAATTTTTATTCACATAAGACCAACACATGAGATACTCAAAGGAGATCCAAAAAATACATTTCGATGAATTGGTAATCACTCCAACCGATCACTTTTTTTTATACTCGTCCTTACCTTATATAAATATATAATAATTATCATATAGAACCCTTAAGAATCCTAAATATTAATATGTGGTATTCTTATTATGGAAACATAATTTTACATTATATTTCTCATAAAAAATTTAAAGTATCACTCATATGTATGTACGACTTAAGTCTCACAATAGAGATACAATTCATTTTTCCTCACCATCCATTTTTTGATGATTATTATGATGGGTTTAATGAATTTATATGATATATATTATATGATAATTATTATTTTTAATATTAATTTTTATATAACACCCATACATTTCATTAATCAAAAAAAAAAAGAAAATAGTGTTTATGCGTACGTATGTCTAATCATCTCCATGAATGAATTAATTAGTTTTTATATATAAAATTTTATAGAATGATTATAATAATGTTTATAAAAAGTATATATGATATTTAAAACCTATTAAAAAATATATAAAATTTTTTTCCCATGAAAAATGAATACGGACTGAGGACACTATAATGAATCTTCCTAGAAAAATTATTTATCTAAAAGAACATTGATTTTAATAAAAATTTAATATTAAATGGATGATAGGATGTCACTTAAAAATGAAATCATTAATATCTGATATTGTAATAAATTTATAATAAATTAATATTTATAATACATGAGGTTTTAATATGAATAAATAAATACAATACTTGAGGTAAGTAAATTCCTAAATCAATTTCCATTCATTAAGATAAACTACTATTTCATTGATTTTTTCATGCTATGATTATGTGTGAAATGAATTTTGATTATATATTATTTTATTTCCAATTTTTTATTTTTATTAAAATATTATACGCATAATCTATTCATTTTTGTAATCCTCAGTTCAATGAAATGAAAATTTTAATGGTTTGTTTTGAAATCTTATTATTTTTTCAGATTTTTTGTGTATAAGACCCCACTATATAATATTATTCTTCCATGTACATATATTTTTTAAAAATAAAAAATTCAATAAGATTTTTTTAAAATAATGTTATCTGTAATTTTTTTCGATTTTTTAATTTTCTAAAATGGTTTGAATATAACATTTTTTTCATTTTATAAACAACGATATTAATTAATTATATAACAAGAATTTATAAAAGGAATGTTTTTACTTAAATAACAAAGTATTCTTTTTCTAATTAAATAAATCCATAATGTATTGAGGAAAAATTTACATGTTTATAAGGATATATTTATCTAAAAAAATTTCTTTATAATTTCATGACTTTTTGAAAATATTGATTTATAAAATAGAAAGGATATTCTCTTCAAGAATTATATCATGTGATATTTCAAAACCATTTTCAATCTATGTTAAAATTAATTCATGTTATTTATTATTTTGTGGGGTTTTGATTCATGGACATTATCCTTATTCATTCTATGATTTGTTCATTTTTTATGAGGAAATGATATTTATGAAACCCATTTATTTTTTTGGGTTATGTTATGATTAAATTTTTATGAAACTAATTTCATTTAAATGGATAAAATAGGATGAATAATTTATGTTCATATAGAATGCATAATTTTGGTTTTCATTATGTAATTGGTGGGACCAATATCTCCATCGATTTCATTAGGTAAAAATTTATTTCCAATGATATAAAAATGGGAAACAAGTCGATAGGCTTGATCCAGTATGGAAAATATATGTGTTCTAAACTATTTTAAGAAATAGGTGCATCATGATATACTATATATAATAGGTGTGTCATAATCCACAATGTTGATAGTAATGATATTTAACATTGATATATTAATTTTTTTATTAATGATTGTAACATAATTTAGTGACATGAATTATAGTTCCTGACTGATTTATGATGACGTCCCATATGTATTGTTCATGATTTCATAAATGATAATGTTTATATTATCAATCAATTTTATGATCTAAAAAAATTCAGATATGAACACTGTATGTTAGGTTCTTGGTATTATAACCATATTCTTATCGAATTATTTCGTATTATAATGGATTTATATTTCATATTTTTACCCTTGAGAAGAATTTGATCTCACCATTTCTAATGTTTCCTTCACAGGTGAGGAAGAAATGTTTATGTAATGTAGTACAAATAGGAGTACCATTGTAGAATATATATTTGTTATATTTTTAAGGTATTTTATTACCTAATAATATTTTATATCTAACTTAGAAATTCTATATACCATTACTCTTTTAGAGAGGAATATATTATTATTCATATAACAAGATGTAATATCTATTTATGAAAATAATGTTATGTCATAGTTGGTATGAGTTACGGGTTTATATATTATTTATAGATTAGGGTTAGAAATCATATATGAAAATCCTTGGGATAGGACCAAGTATAGGATCACATATTAAATTATGTATAATGATCAAGAATGAGTTAAGTTAATCCTAAGGGGGGAATCATAAATAATAAGGTTTCATAATTTTGACATAATCTTTCGTGACTTTCTAGTTTTCTAATGTAATTATTATTTCTCACACTTTTATTTATGGGTTTTATAAAATGTGTAGAACAATTAGAATTCTTATTAATGCTGAATGTGATAAGAAACGGAATGGACTTACTAATGATAATCCATGTGAAATGGGAGTCACTAGGTGAATCCACATTATTATTAATAATCAAAAATCACAATATATTGTCAATAATTTCAACATTGGTGATTTTTTTAAACCATGTAAGAAGATTATGATGAAGTTTCACGATATCCACATAGGAATGAATGTTTAATTTTCCTCATGTAAATAATATAGGAAGAGTCACAAAATAGAATTCTTAAAAGGAACTGTATTATTATTAGGTTGTGTAATAGAAGGAAACAATCAAGGAATTGAAATAAAAATGAAATATCTAGTTAAAAAAATGATGAGAATGATTTTTTTCCTTTTACATTATCGATTGCTATGAGTTTTAAATGTGGAATGTATGGGAATTATGGAAATCAATTACCTATGGGGGAATATCATGAATATAATCTTTTAGGTTTTATGAGAAATGGTTATATTAATAACAATGAATAGATATCCAATGAAAAAGGATATGATGAAAGAATTAATGTATTCACATGTTTGGTGTGTGACAATTAATAGCTATATCATTTTTTGGGGGATAAATGATATGTTAATTTTTAAATTTTAATGACCTTCTTCTGAATGATTTGGATTTTAATCTTCTATATGGTTCATAAGGGTATCTTTTTATGAAATTGTTGACATTGAATTCTGGATGATGTTTTAGAGAATAATGTATTACTTCACCAAATGAATGTTTATGAGTATTATATAACTTATACTAACAATGTTTTTGTTGATAAAAGGAGATAAAAAAACTACATGTCAACCCATTATGGATCATATGATAAATTAGTTCTACTGGCATGGAATTTTCATCTTCATTTCATATAGTATGTGATGAAGTGGAAATTTATCAATTCACAACGAAAGTGTGATATTAATAGTATCAAATTAAATCATGTAAAATACCTTATCATAAGATTTTCAAATAAAATTTTATTATATCATCATCATTTCTGATGATATAAAGGCCCTTTTTCAATCCTATTTGGCCTATTGATTTGATGTGAAAAACATTATCATGACCATTTTCTCTATCACTCGATTATTTCATGGGTGTTAGTGTTCCCTTCCAAATATATTTTCTATTTTTTCACCAATTTTTTCCATATGGGTTAACCTAGTTATGGGTAACATCAAGTAAAATTTTTATTTCCAAATATCCCATTTAAATGGATGTTTTATTATTCATTTGATTGATCTGGGTTTCTATGAATGAATTATCCATGGATAAATCATTGATGGATGAGAAGAATTTTTATAGGGAAATTTATTTTGTGGGTGTATAATTTAACACCCTGATATTCTAATGAAATATATTTCTAAAATAATTTTATTTCATTGATAACATTCTTTGCACATAATTGCGACTTTATAAGAACTGAAAAATACTTCTAAAATATTATATTTATTTCATAACATGACCATTAAATTGGGAAAAACAAGAAGAAATAAATAATTTATGAAATAAATATCCAAATCAGTATTAATTTAATGTTACATTATTAGATAAAAATAACCCAATTGTTTATAAAGATAATTCATTTTTCCAAAATATATATTCGACATAAATGAGATTTTACTGTTCCCTTAAAAAATTAATTCAAAATTTAAACTTTCATTTTAAATTCAAATTTTATAGAATATATTAAAATTATTTCATTGATAATTTTTTGAAGATATTCATTTTTCACGTAATATCGAAAAAATGATGATTTTTATTTCAAAGTGTATTTTATTTTAAAATATTTTCAAGTTCAAATTATGTTTTGTATTAGCCTTAAATTATAATTAATTATATTCAATTTCAAATATTTTTTTATGATATTTTAATTAGGTTTTATTATTTAATTTTTAATAAATACATTTCATGTTAAAAAATGAGTTTTTGTAGAAAAACATGGGTATGTAGAATTTTTCTAGTTTAATATAAAATAATATTTTGTAAAATATGTGTTTTAAATTAGATCAATTCGATTAAATATTTGGAATCTAGAGGTTCACGTATTGGAGTTAATCCCCTTTTATTAATAGAAATTATGAATATTAACAATAGTAAAATTTATTACCCCGATAATGCATGAAGCATGTCAATATTGATTAAAAAATAGTGACAAGACCATAAGTATTCAACATATTTCATATTGGATAAATTTTATTATATACTTAACACTTATTGTTATAAATATACATAGTTAATATAAACTTTTATATTTAAATTACTTAGATATTATTAATCTCATTGAATGTGAAAAAAGGTCAAAATCTTATTTCATAATTTGAAAAACATTTTTAAAATGAGGTTGACCAGAAGAAATTTTAAACTATAAATAAAATTGTTTAATATAGATTATTTATCTTTAAAAGGTTAAATTATTTATAATTTTTAAGATTTAAATATCTATCATAAATTCCAAAGAAAATGATGAAGTAGTAATTTGTCAATTAATTAAAAAATATCAAATTAATGATATTAAAATAATTAAAGGAAATATAATTTGGATTATCCAATGTCTTATAAGAAATTTATGGATTATTTTGAAACATTAGGTGTTTATTAAAAAAATTATTTATCCATATATTGTTTTGTTAATTTTCATAATGTTAATGTAATGAATAGTGTCAAAATTAATACTGATGGTAATTTATGAAAATAATATCATATTAATTTATTTAAAAATCATAAAAATATTAGATAAGAAAAATTGTGATATGTAATATTTCCATTATCATAAATTTTACATAAATATTCCAATTAAAAATTTATAATTTTAAATATCAACATTTTATTATTGAAAATGTTGTTACCGTAGATGGAAATAAAATAGGTTAACTAAGGGTCAAATGAAATGATAAAGTCTAAAATAATACCAAAAGATGTCAAAATTATATTTGTTTATAACATAAAAAACCTATAATATGTTATCATTGAATATAATTCCCTTTTTTGGAATATGGAGTGATAATTTATTTTTTAAAAATTCCAAAAGTACCCCTCACCTCAATTATAAAAGACCACATACTTAATAACTTATTTACACCACATTGAGCCTTTTATCTCAACAATAATCTACTATTTTATATTTTAAACTTCTATAGTCACATTCTATAAGAAATTTTCTTCTCAACAGTCCTACTCTAGATCTCTTTTGATTTGATGTGTTTTGAATAAGAGATAATTGATCTAACCGGTCAATTTCTTTTTCTACTATTCTTTACCTCTTATCAATCTATGATGTTTATCAATAAATAAATAACATAGTTATCCTCAATATTATGGATTATTATTGTTATTATTTTGAAATCAAAAATTTATGCCATATTTCCCATGAAACTAGAAGATAATGTATCCCTCGTGCTTACGTACGACTTACCATCTCCATGTAGCGATACAATTCATTTTCAATATCCATATTATATGGATGGGTATTATTATGGGATTAATTAATGTATCTCATATATATCATATAGTAATTATTTCAGGATTATTAATTATTACATACACTCCATTAATTCCATAAATAAAAAATTGTAAACAAAATTTATGTGTACGTACACCCTATCGTCTACCTGAATAGTGTATCAATGTTTTCTATATAGAAATTGTATTAATGATTATAATTATATATATAATGACTATCTATTATTTTTAAACAATAATTAAATTTATTTAATTTATAGAATCATGATTATTTCATAAGTAAGAGGACTACCAAACTGAAACATGCTTTGAAAATGATGGAGTTCTCACCCTGAATAATGATTTTTTAAGAAATATTATTATGTTTGTGATTAGATGTAATAATAAAATAATACATGATATGATATATATATATGGTTATGGATTATTTTTATAATAAATTTATATTTATTATAAATTATTTTTGAATGTGAATAATGAAATTCATTACTTGAGGTAGTCGAATTCGTAACAAAATTTCAATTCATTATATTAAAAAACTATTTCATTGATTATTTCATGATATAATTAGGTGTGAATTGAATTTTTTTTATATTATGTTTAATTTTCAATTTTTATATGTTTATTAATATCTAATACATTGTAAAAATTCATTTTAATAATGGTCTCTTCAATTAAATTATATTTTTAATCATTTCTCACAATATCATCCATATTATAGCTTGTTTCTATTTATTTTTCTAGTGCGGGATATTTCTCATCCATTTCCATGATTTCTAAAATTGTTTCCAAACCGTTTTAAAATATTATCCAACAAATTTTTAAATTCATTTTTTCACATTTTATACTTATTAAATATGGGTCAAAAAATAATATTTTTTCATTTTCTGAACAAGGTTATTTGTGACTTGTACAAACAAAATATATTAAAGAAATGTTTTTACATATATTGAATGAGTGGATTTTCCTACTTTCATGATGGCTTAATTTAATGAGAAATCATTTATAAATTTACAAGGTTTTTTCAATGATAATGTATTCTTTTATAATTTGAATTATTTTAAAAATAATAATGATTTAAAAAGGGGAAAATATATTCTCCTCAAAAAAATATATCACGTGATAATGGAAACCATTTCCAATTGAAGACTAATTTATTAAATGTGAATTATAATTCTCTGGGGTTGTGATTCACGGAAATTTTCTTCATTATATATATGATCATTTTATGATTATCATGGAGAGATATTTGTGAATCCCATTTCTTTTTCATGTGTTATGTTATAATGAGATGTTTATGAATTTGTTTCATCTCAGGGGATTTTCTATGATGAATGATTTATGTTATCATGGAACATATATGAACTTTTTTCATTATATGATTGGTGGAACATATATATACCTCCAATGAATTGGGTAATGATTTATATCTCATGATATAGAAATGGGAAATAAGTTAATAGGCTTGATAGTCTATGAGGAAAAAGTCCCTATGAATCTATTATGGGAAATATGTGATTCATGATGTATTATGGGAAACAGGAGTGTCGTGATCCACTATACGGATGGTTATTGTAGTTGACCTTTCATATTAAATTTTTATTATATATTTTTAATGTTGATACACTTTTATGTCATTCTTATAAGATTCATGGTTGATATACATTTATTTCCTACTCTTATGGTTCATGTTTTCAGAAATGATAGTGTTTATTCTATGAATCATGTTTACGATCTATAAAAAGTTTCATATAAACTTCATTGTTTATGTTCATGGTTACAAAAATTAATTCTATTCAAAATATTTAATATGGTCATGGAATGTTGTCTCTTATATTTACCCTTACTAAAAATCTTAGACCACTATTTATTACATTCCCTTCATTAGGTGAAAATTAATGGTTTAGGTTGGGTATACCTAAGAGGGCTTATATTATCGAAGATCCCTGTGGGATAGTATTATGATCATTCAGTTGAAAAGAATATTTTAAATCTAATCTCTAAAGACAATAATCCTTGATAGTTTTGGAGAGGAATATATTATTAGCCATCTACAAGAATGTAATATTTATATATGAAAAGTATTTGCCATAATAAATGATAACTAGAGTATTATATCAAAGATACGGTGTTCATTCGTATATATCCATGGACAGAAGCCATGATGGTTTAGAAGAAAGGAATTTTTAGTCCATGATAAATTATCCCCTCTGAGATTCATGATCACATCATCTATAAACTAATAATCCAACCCAAACTATATCAGGAACATGATGTGTTCCATGCGTCAATATTATATAAGTACATATCAAACCCCTCACATCTCTTGATCCAATGGTGGTACCCATATATAATTATATTTCATATAATGATAAGTTGTGAAAATCTTAAATCAATGTGATACGCTTTTACAGTAAAAGAAAACATACCTATTCAAAGTGTTACAGTGGAACCACATGTTTGAGGAGGTTATGTGGGAACTAGAAGAGGTGAATAAACAAATGTAACATCATCTAATATAGTGAATGATTTTAATTTTCTAGTGTAAGAATTTTAATGGGGGAAGAATTTAACTACCTAAAATTTCATAAATAAAATTACAGTTTGAATGAATAAATTCCATATTATGTAATGTAGTTATAGAAAAACTTTTTCTAATTTTGTTATTTTGAACCATTATCGAGTAAAGCATATAATATTTAAAATATTTTTAGGTATAAAAACAATTTATAATATTTTTTTTAATAGATACCATTAAGAATAATATATATAAATCATCAGGATAATGTGTAATTAACATGAACAAAATAAGAGATGGACAGGACAATTAGGAATGTACAATATGAATCCAATTTATCAAATATTTTGAAAGACATAGAATCACTATTCTCTTACATTAAAGAAACCAAATATAATATTCAATAATTTAAGATTAAGTGAAACATTTCATGGGATATGTTTAATCTTATCGACATAATAACCTAAATGCTTTTCACTGAATCACTCCCAGAAAGCACCACCAACATACAGCCAACCCATAAGAAATAAACGACTATAAAAAGGGAATCATTATCTAGTCCCTAATGAAAAAAAATTTAGATTCTATTTTTTAGGATACAATGAAAATATATATCCCATTTCATTATTTACTTTATATATGATTTTAAATTATTTTGATATAAGGTAGATTTTGATATTGTGAAATACAATTTGATTTTTTGGGAAATATATTTTTTTTATTAAATGTCCATTTTAGAAAAATTAATAAAATTTTGAAATAAATATTATATTAATAATGCTAATTTTTATTAATATTTATTTATATTTAAATGATAATATATTTTAATTTTGACTTATTTAATTTTTATATTTGTCAGAAAGATTTTAATCGCATAAAAACAATTATTTTACAATAAATAGGGATATTTTATTTAAATATTTAAACTATCATATTTTGAGAAAAATTTTGATAAAATATAAATTAATTTTGAAAAAAATATCTCTAAATTATTCAAGGGTGGATTTCCCTTTATTTTCTATGATAGGATAATTTTTGTGCAAAAACATATGCAATAATTATATTGTATAAGTTATGATATCATAATATACTAAAGTGATATAATAAATAATATTAATGGAATCCATTACCAAAAATATATACCCCATTATAATAATGTTCTTTTGTTTTATTTTTATAAATTTTTAATCTATTAATGAATTTGTAAAATAATATATTATATTTTATGGTTTTAGAATAGTTTTTTTAAACATGACTCACTTTTGAATCACCAATGGCATTATTTTAAAATTACCAATTCATGGACATATAAATTTTTTAATACCATTCAAATTTGATTAAATATTGGTGAAAACCCATGGGTTGTTTTTTTTATTATATAGATTCCCAAACCAATAAATTAAAATTATTTAAAAATACACTATATTTTTCTAAAAAATATCACACCATCCCACTCCCTTCACTAAAAAGCCATTTATCATTATTTATATATCAATCTACTACTCAAAATTCATCCAATATATTTCCTATGTTCTTCAGAACATCCTCCTAGGACTTTAGAGGATCCCTATCTATTAATGTATGATCATCCACCTCTTTTTAGTTATAATCATTTTATTATGAATTTTTATTTCAAATTATTAATGTTTTCATATACTTATACACATAAATTTATATTTGTTATGATATTTAAGAAATGAGTTGCTACATTTCACTCTAATTAAGTCATTCCATCAAAATTTACGTACTCCACTAATTCTGCTGAAATTATCATATGATTTTTTATACTAGACATTGGTGTGGTGTATACCACTCTAGATTTTGGTCAAGTGTATTCAACTACTTGTAAATATCCTTCAATTATTTGGGAATACTATTTATATAACCTACTCTATATTATAATTTAATTTAAATGTATTAATAAACTTTATATCTTATAAGATCAATGTTCTATACAATATACATGTACATGCTTTGTATATGGTGGGTGGTTCCGAAATTATATATACCAATAATTTATTAGATAGTGTTATTTTCTTGTCAAATATCTTCTATTGTTCATCGGAGGTTATCATAATAACATGTTATTATAAAGATATCATGTATAATGTTGTTGAAACATTCTTTTGTTAACATTTTATTATCATCATATATAATTCTTCGAAGTTCATGTTTATGAAAATCACTCATTAAGGTCCCGATGATATTAATCTTGACTCCATTTATTACATTCATCATATCATTTATTGTATTATTCCCTTAATGAGAATTATATCTCACAAAATTTTTCTATACATTCCCAATTTATCATGTATATCATTATAAGATCTGTGGTCTTTAAGGTCATGTTATGGAGATTTAAATTTAATTTTTATATCCCTATTTCAATTTAATGTTAAATGTCTATAATTTCACAATGATACTATGATTCTTGATTTTTAGGATTATATTATATCTATATTTATGTAATAAAACATGAAATATGTTATATAAATTATATAGGATGAAATAGCATTGAATTCTACATAACTCTAATTTTCTTTTGGAGAATACTGATTATAATTGGTTCTCATTCAATATACAAAGACATTAAAATTAATATTATCCAACATCACCTCCATTGTAAAATTTTCAACACTAAATAATATATTTTCATTGAAACACATTTTCAACATTAACTAGATTCTTTTGAAGATTTTTGGTGCTTAAAGATACTTATTTTCATGTACATCTTAATACTATTTTTATATACTTTTTGTTGGGTCTTATTTTAGTGAGTTTAATGTAATATTTAGAAAAACATGGATGCTTTTGTTCTTTTCACATTTGGGTAATGGTTTTCCCAAAATATCCCCTACTCCAAACTGTGAATACATATACATTGGGGGAATTCATGGTTATCCCGTGGTTTCCAAAACCATAATCCCACATAGGGAAAACAATGATCGTAGATGGTGAGTTTACAGGGGTTACATCATTAAGGTACATGGTTTATATATCCATGTGACCCTCCCCATGAATGTGTGCATATAGTTTTAAATTATTCTAAAAATTGAATTAAAATTTACCAAGACCTTATTTAATATATATAATCTTCACATCAACCCTTATACGATTTCCCAAGTTATGAAGGATCTCTAGAAGAGATTTTGGAACCTCTAAACAACTTATTTGGTGAATCCAGGTATTAGTGGAAGATCTAGTACCACTCTAGCAAGTTGATCTCCTATCTAAGAGTATCTTATGATTTACCCTTTATTCATTATTGGATTTTGATGGAACATCTCGTGTTTTATGGATATATAATTCCTTTGATTGGATCATAATTCTTTGTTGTATTTTTATAACTCCTCCACCTTTAATATATGTTTTCATTCATATTTTAGGTGTTTATTCCATATAATTAAATAAATCTAGGTGGTTCCAGAATTTGTTACCCTAAAATGAAAACCATTATTTTATTGAATTAATTGAAATGAATTCATAAGTATCATAAAATCATGGAAACATGATAATATTCTCTTTGTTTTAAATTAGGTACGAATATTAAAAAACCACTATTTTAATTGAGTTGATATTGTGGGGTAGATTTTTGGAAATTGATATACTAATTTAGAAATTATTTTGATTAATTATTATTATGTTGATGTTGATATATATTCATTAATTGAGATTGGTTTTGAAATTAAATTTAATATGGAAAAATATGATTTTTTAAATGAGAAATGTGTGGTCAAAATTTAAATTTAAATTTTTTTTATAAATTGTTTTAAAATTTTTAATTTAAAAATTGATTTATTGATTGGGTTGTTGATGAACATGTGGGACTAGGTAGTTTGTAGGTTTTTGGGAAAAATATTCTTGGATCATTATCCCCTAGAATTGGATTTATGAATACCTCAATAATGTAACCATGTTCAGTTAGTAATTTTCACTTATGTGTGAGTGGTTTTTATTTTCACTAATGTGGGAGTGGGTATTTAGCTATGATCCCGGATGATATGTATAAGAATCCTATATCTAGTAATTAATGTAGATAAGGTTGTTTAATCATATTTATATGATTTCATTGATTATATATGCATGGCTCTGATTGTGAACTATTTTAATCAGGCTATTTAATTTATATAAACTATTTTATATTGAAATGTTATCTATTACAATTTGACATTTATTTTTAAATAATTTCTATCACCTTGAAATTAAATAATGTTTTTGTATTTAATTAAAAAAATTATGTGACATGAATTTTTTTATTTTATTTGATTTCATAAATGATATATTATAATGATATTTATTTTTGAACACTTGTTGAGACCCTACTGGGATTTATAGATCACATTCAACCTTTGTCATCCAGTTTTTTATAATTTTCTATTCTAGGTATTCGTAAAGGAAACTCTCCTCTTATAATATGTGATTGTTATTAATCCATTGTATTATAGTTATAGAGGTTAATAGTGGAGATGTAACATACTTGTTTCTTAGGTTTCTTAGTTTTTATTGCTAGTTGTTCATTACATATTTTTATAATAATTTTCATTAATATAGTCCATAAAATACATACAAAAAAATTGATGGGGGATATAGAATAGAATCTCAAGGGCATCATTTATATCGATATCCACAACAGTAGGGGGAAGTGACCCATGGGAGGTGATAATCAAGAGAGTTTTTTTATGGGATGCCCTAGCAACCAAAAAGTACGCCAAACGGTTACTATCCCTCCACATGTGACGGACCTCAGTATCTCAGGAAATAATCTCCATGAATTTGTGTATGAGGTAGGTGATCAACCAAGGGGGAGAAATATCACCCTTAAGGGATCCAAAAATTATAATAGAGTTAGTTTCAACTGATGTGATGAGAAGATAATTTTAAAGGCAGATCTCATGATCTGTGTGCATCGCCTTGGCATCCGCTACAAGGGAGTCACCCTCCGCATTGGATGCATTGAATGAAAAATAGACTGATCCAGAAGGGTCTCAGACAACCCCCCATCCCTTCATTCTCTCTAATAATAAGCCCCATTAGTGTTTAGTTTAAACCCACTAGAATTTGGGTGCCATCTCACCGAGGAGCTGGACAATGGAGGGGTTAAGGGAAAATTTCACACACACTATTGGTGTGGAAATGAAGGGAGGGTGTGATTTCATTATTATTATAAAGGGAGGCTTGATCATTTATTAGAAATGTTTTTCGATGAAGCAGTATGTGAATGGAGGGTTGGGGCTCTGAGTTTCATGATTGGATGCCCACCTAACAAAGGCACCAAAAGTCCACAGAAAAGAGGAACGACTGACCCTCCTCCTCATTCTTGGTTGAGCCCCCACTGAACCAGCACTTGAAAACATTTTTCAGGGAGGAATACACCCCTGACATATCTATACACTCCCTAAGGATGTTTCATTAGTGGCCAACCCAGTTAGTTTGGAAGAACATATGGAAGGAGGTATCCCCTTTATGGTTATAGAAATAGAATCATGTCGATGAAAGGGGAATATGTTTTTATTTAATATCCATCTTCATGGGAATGGAATTTTAACGAACTCTCCCAACGAGAAAACTGAACGTGGTCATAATATATTTTCCCCAGAGAACACTCTCCTAGGAGTCACTAGTCGGTTTACTATTTATTGCATTACTGTATTTACTCGTTGAGAACCTTCCAGATGGGGAGTATTAAAACACACACCTATCCATGGATCTATCTAGGATGATATCTCTGAAACACGCCTCTTGGGATGGGCTAAGAACAACTATGAGAAAAAAGGGGTGAATGTAAGATACTATGACTAACAGATCAGGTGTCTGGTATCCTGGTAATACGAGAATCCTTATACCCTAGATTCACCCCCATAATATGGCCTCATCATGTACAATGATTCATTGTGATTCGTTACGGAATGCAGACACATGGCTATGAATATATCTCCAAAGTGGGGAGGGCTTCCTGCAATTCTTCGTAATACTTAAACCTTACATTCCTCTTATAAATTGGCTCCAAAACATCTGGAACTCAATAACAATACAAGAAAATAAACCTTATAGGAAAAACATGGCCTCACTCAGGCTTCTAAAATTAATACCACCATGCTCTAGAGGCCTCACTAGTTTTCTCCAAGATTCCCACCATCATCTCCCCTCAACATGGGAAACCCATAATAAAGAATTCTGAACAGACTCCATATGGCTGATGAAAGACTTTGGAGCCGTCATAATGGGAATATTGTGCATAAGGATTTAAGATAACACACTATTTATGACGATGATCCTCCCAACAAAAGAGAGGATGTGGTTTTTTCAGTTACTAATAAAATTAATTATTCTGTTGGACATTCCCTCAATGTAGTGCACCCAGATTCTCCCATGGGAAACATGAGCCCTAATGACTTGTGAGTGTTGGATTAGGTAATGGGAATGACATTTATGTCTTGTGAGTGTTGGATATGGTATCAGTGTACCTAGGTATTTGGGTTGTTTGTGAAAAAAGTGGTATTAGAGATGTAGGTTTAGAATCTTTCCTTGATGTTAGTATACAATTTTTTGATATCTTTTTGGGAGTAAGAAGGTAGTAAAAAGTAATTTCCCAGACATGGATTATTTTAACAAGACTATATCACCTTGGGAGTCATAGGAAAGGCTTCTTGAAGAATAATTTGATCTAATTCGAGTTATTTTCTTGCTTTTAATTTGGATATGATGAAATGAAAATAATGATATTTTATCTAATGGGAATTATTTTTTAGTTTCTCTTGTTAGTTTATTTTATCTATGGAATCTTATGGTGTAATTAGTTTTTTTATTTTTTGTGTTGTCATTAATCCAAAAATAAGTTTTAGTAATCTCTATGAGGAGTATAGTGGTGAGTAATAATAAAAAAAATCCTCCCATGGACCTTAATCTTTGTGAGATTATTATGTGTATTATCCATGATTTGGGACAGGAACCTGAACCAATTCATGTTTAGGCTCTAGTTTTGGAACCACATATGGATGAAACTCAAAATAATTATCCAGAGTTATGTTTCTATAATACACTAGTTTTTTAATGATGAAATGATCCGAAATAGGATGAATATTAGAAGATAATGATAAAGCTTCTATTGGATATCTTTGGAATTCCTGAATTGATTAAGGTAAAATGATTAATCATAAATCTAGAAGGAACATGAAGGATATATTGGTATTTTATTGAAATAGCGATGAATAATGAGAATTTATAGTGTAATGACTATTTCAGTTCTTTTCACTGATCAATAATTTCTAGAATCATTGGTGTTGGAAAATGCAATAGAATTTTAAATCACCATTAGGATGACAAGACTGTGACATAATTTGATAATTGATTTTCCAAATATGGGCTTCTTTAACATGATATTTTATTTAATGTGAAGATAAATAAGTTAGGTTTCAATATTCATTTTCAACGTGATATATAATATTAGGTGTTCTAAATAAGTCTCTCTTATTATTTGGATGACTGGATAGGGAGTTTATGATTAAACTTGACTAGGATGTTATGTATGGGTTATCATGAGTAGCATTTTATCGCAGTGGTACATATATGAGTTATTTTTATGGGAATATGAAGAGTGATGAGTCTGATAGTGTTTCTTGATATCATGAATCATATATACTTCTTACAGTTTCTAGTAGAGGAAATTTGACATTCTTCCAGTGTTGAAAGGTTGGGAATTTGAGACTTGTTTTTACTGAGGGGCGAATGATCCGCAATTCTTGTGGTCATTCAAGACACCTACACAAATCCATCCATATATTTTATACCCAATGTAGTTTCATGTTTTCATCACATCATAATTTATTATGGTGATATGATACACTTTGAGATATATGAGGTTCCATCCATATTCATCCCCAATGATGCTTCTTCACATAGTTGAAGAGTATTTAGAGAAAGATGATAAAGGTTGAGAAAATATGATAGGTACTATCACAATTAAATCATCTTTAGTGACTACATTATTTGATAATTCTGCATCTTAATCATCTATATCAACTCATATTGGGGACCTATTAAATATACCTAAAGTGTTTTTTATTATGTTATGTATATTACTATGCCCCTTAGAATGAAGCGAGGGGTAGGGTCTCAATTTTCCTTCCTGTGTCATCCAATTATTAGTGATTTATATTACTGAGGATTTTCTGGTTCTCAAAATTAAACCTCAAGATTTAATATTAGTGAGGTATTGACTCATTTCTAATAAAGGATGAATTGATAATTATCTTTAACGAGCCTTAGTTAGATCTCCCAACGAGTTACTATGTATCATTCAAGGAGAATGGGACCAATTGTAACATCCCAGGTAAATAATGAACATGACATTGTTTATATTTATTAATATTCGTGAGTTAAATATTAACTCAACTTTAAAGAGGTCTCTATGTTCAATGTCGTAACCGATACGAAAAAATGGGATTCTTTGAAATCTTACATTACCCACTAATAATATAATATTATTTTTTTAGATGTTTGATAACACATAGAAGTTTTATTGTCAGGAATGAACATAACTAACTATAATACGATTATACATGTCTGTTAAATGTTTTTACAATTATCCGATAAATTTTAGAGGCTTAAAATATGAAAATAATTTTATTTTAAGCATGAATACTCTAATATTCATTAAAATGTCAATTTACTGCCTTTTAATGGAGAAACCTCATTAAAACTAGATTTGGTCACTTTTATATGTTCCAATTGAAAAAATAAAACTTCTTATTAGAATAGGGACTTCAAAATTTTCATTGGGAAAAAATTCTGTATTTTTTTGTTAACATACATTTTTTGATGAATAGTGAAAAATAATATATTTTAATTCAACACTGCCTTGTAATCAAAACTATTTATATGGTTATATTATATTTTTAATTGGTTTTAAGGTTTAATTAGATTATATTTTTTTCATTTAACCCAATTGTGGTCATTAGAATTAATTTCACTTTGAAATTTTTCATAAACAAGTGTCAATCTTTTGATAGATAATTTTTCCTAAAAACACTATATTTGTTTTGACAACTGAAATAAATTTTAAATTAATTAATGAAAATTCTATGTTTATAATTTTGTAAATTATACATCTTATTTTAATTAAGAATATCAAATATAGCTTAGGCTGAATTTTTGGCATTTTTTTAAAAAACATCAATTTTTGAAAAATACTAAAACCTCTAAATAGTAGTTAAAAACTGACTTTTTCATTTCAATAAAATTTTACCACTTTTATAAATTTAATTTTGAAAATCCAACATACATGGTTGTAATTAGTAAGTAATATGTGCTTCAATAGGATGAAAATATTTTTTTTGGGAAATAGTAACCTTGGACTTTTATTTACCGCGGTTAAAGGTAAATAGGGTAATTCAAGGTAAAAAGAATATTATAATAATAAAAATTTACCTAAAAACTTCTCTTAACCTTATTGGATGGGTCATGGATGACCATTGGAATCCTTGGGTCGATTTTGGGACCCCATAGAGCCACTTCAGAGTGATAACGACAATTTATATTATTTAACATAAAATAACTGCAAAAATGACATAAACAAATAACTTTTTGTAAATTAATTTCTTAGATAGGATAATATAATATTTATTTTCAACTATTAATATTAATTGGAAATATAAAAATAATTCCTAAATCATGGATCTTTTTTTATAATTTTTATACATCCAATAAATATAATTATATATGACACAAATATGATGTAGTGTTTACCTCATTAATAAATCATTTAAATAAAAAAGATTATAAATAATAAAATTGAATCCAATACCTGTCCAATTCTTATTGGATTAATTTATTTAGACCAGGAGTCATCTTATATTCAACCTTAATTAGGTTTGGTCTTTTATAATCCTAAAATCATTATATAATTAAATAATATTTCCAAAAATTCCTAAAGAACCCCTCCTTCGCCCAACAAAATGCCTCCACTTATAACCCATTCCATACCCATCTCAAGCCCATTGGATCATCCAAACCCTAACCAAATTGTCTCTCAATATCCCTCTCTTCCTCCAATAATCCTTACCCTATTCATAAGGCACTTCAAGAAATGATTTTTGTTCAAATCAATGGGAGTTACCCAAATTAAAGGTGATAGTTTCTCTTAAATTCTTTTATTTTTTTTAATAATCCGAACCCTTAAATATTTTCATTCATTTATTTTATAACAACATAAGTATCATATATATAGTAGGATTATGGTATTATAAGGATTATAAATACACTTATACACACCTCCATCTAATGGTTTAAGAACGTACTGTTTCTGTGGGTGGAAAACTAACACCTCGCGAAACGATGATTGTTAATTTATCTCCTACCACCTCTTATGGATGCCATTATGATGGAACTATATTTAAATATGAAATATATTATGTATATGTTTCCATTATGAATCTTTATTTTTAATTTAAATCATACCTTTATAGTTTCCATTGTTAGTAAACACGATAATTTCATTTGAGGAAGTGCGGACTACCTCCCCTTCAAAGTGATATGACTTGTTCATACCGTACTAGGGACATATAGAGGATGTATTTATTGAAATTATATATGATATTAATCTTTAATTATAATATAACTATGTATAATTATGTTTTCATTCAATTAAAATACTAAATTTAAATGAAAGTAGCGTTCAAGCATATGTACGACTTTCCTTCTCAATGAACCGTGCATTTCATTTCATATCTCCCAATGTTATGTACAGTAATAAATACATATATATATACAAAATATATATGATATATTTTATATCTAAATCATGTATATAATTCTGGATATAATGGACTCTTGACCACATAGATAACTTGTAATTATAAGGTTTTCATTTTTTACTCAAGTACCAAATATTGAGAAAATGAATACAATTAATTTAAATTATTACATGATGGTTATAACATGATTATTAGTGATATTAAAGGAATAATAAACTTGAAAAAGGTTTCCAAATCATTTATAAATTAACTTATGTTTATTATTCTTGATGAACAAGGAAAAAACAAGTCAAGTCAGACACAAGTTATGGAATTTGTTATCTCACATTTAATTCTGTGAGATTTCCATTGTTCGCCACTTATTTATTATATATGGGGAATTGTGTACTAACATTTGATATATATTATAATAATTATTTTTATATTCATTTTATTCTGTGATTCATATGATGGTTATTAACATTAGGTCATATGACTCGATCGATTGCAACTTGGTATGTGGTTTCTTATCTCACTTTTAATTTCGTGAGATTTCCATTGATCGCCACTTATTTTTTGCATGTGGTAAAATGTGTACTAAAATTTGATATATATTATCATTATTATTTTTATATTCATTGAATTCTTTGATTCATTTGGTGGTTATTAACTTTTGGCCATATGACTCGATTGATTACAATGTGGTAAGGGGTTTCTTATCTCACTTTTAATTCAGTGATATTTCCATTGTTCGCCGCTATTTTATTCCATGTGGTGTATTTTATAATTCCATTTGATATTTAATATCATAATCATCTTAATATTCATGTTATGATGTGAATCATTTGGTTGTTCTTAACTTTTGGTCATAGGACTCGATAGATTTCAATGCGGTAAGGGGTTTTTATCTCAATTTTTTTCCATTGAGATTCATTCTATATTTTCCACTATTTCCTTTTTTGTGGTGTATATACTTCCCATGAATGTATTAATTGTGTTATATACTTCAATTTATTGGTATTTACATCTATATTTTATGATCCTTCTTTCATGGGTTGTATGTTTCTTATGTTACCAAATTGGTAAGTGATTCTTTTAACCCAATTTCCATTCCTTGGGTTAATCTTCTAATTCTTAATTATGTCATGCTATGATTATGTCTGGGATCAGTATTTATTTATTTATGTTGTAATTTATACTCCGCATTTTTATATTAACTTTTGACACACACTATCACTCAATTGATGAATTCTCATTCCATCAATATGATCTTGATACGGGTATTTTTTACTCAATTTCCATTCATTGAGTTACACATCCAAGTCATTGGTTTTTTCTTAAAAAGAGCATGTGTGAATTTCTTATGATTTATTTACACTGAATATCAAATAATATTGATTGTATTTATATTTTCTAGACATTATTATGTAATTTATTTATCCTTAATCTAAGGATACAATTTTTATAAGTTATTTCATCTAAATTTACATTTCATTGAGACATCATTGTCATTAGGCATCAATTAACTTTTATACGGTGTATATACTATCCTTTGGAATATTATATCATTAATCCATTTTTTATCATTATATTATAATGTTGTGATTAAATGTTATTCCTCAATTATTGTTATTCCAGCATCTCTTATTTTGTTAAAAACTCATTAACTAAAATATCGTTTTAAATGATTTAAATATTTATTATTTTAAATATTTATCATTAATGTACATCTTTTAAAATTAGTTTTAAAGATAAATTTATATATAAATTAATGTTAAAAAATTATAAATCAATTAAAATATTCAAATTTATATGAGACACCTTTTTTCCAAATTCACTATATTGAATGTTTTAAATGGTTTTGAAAATGGATTGATAAAGCATTGATTATATCTATATCGTGAAATGAAATGTTTTGATTGCAATATGGAAATGTTATATTTGCTTTATTCTTATTATAAGTGTTATGAATATGTTTTGGTTCCTGGGAATTTTTTACATATATGGGTGGTTCTGTGATAATCTTATGGTGGTCGACCCCAAGATAGCTCTTCTACGCATTGGGTAACAAGACAGAGGTAGAAATTAATGTTTCTCCTAAGAGATTTAGGTAATATACAGTGATGGGTATTCCAAATGTGACTCCCTATGTAGTTGTGAAAGCTACAATGTATGTATGTTATAAAATCCATAAGATACCTTTATGATTTATGATTTTTGTGTGTTATTCATAAATCTTATGATTTCTTAACATATCTTATGATGGAATATAATGGTTCCATTGATTTGTATTTATTGATGGGATAATGTTTTTTTCAATATTTTATAACCCTTACTAATCTTCTTATCCTCATCTCCTGTTTTGAATTGTTTTCTAGAGGGCATAAATATGAATAGGGTCTAGGATGAGATGAAGGAAAAGTCATACTATCTAAAACCTGAAACCAGACACGTTAATTTTTTTAAGAGTTTTTATTTTATGAAAAATTTACACTTGGTTGTAGTCTCTACATGTAATATTCAAGTGGTCAGGTAATATTTATGGCCTAATTATCTAAAAATATTTACATGAAAAGATCCTCAATGTGAATTCTTGACATAATTTATGATTATGTAATGTTTATAGTCTGGTCCTTACAGTTGGTATCAGAGTTCAGTTTAGATAACTTTTGATGTTAGGGTGTTCTTTAAGCGTATGCGACATTACCACAATGGAAAGGATTTTAGAAATAGTAATAGTTATTTTAGATAAATTTAATGAGTTGAAGATAACATGAATAAGTATATATTAGCATTTAAACTCCTCAGAAGATAATATTTGATTATTTTTCTGATATTTTAACACTGACATTTTTTGTTTTAGTAAATGGATGAATCTAGTAGGCACCAAAGTAATAGTGGATGTAAAGAATATTGTGATGGTTTTCTGAATGAGAAACTAAATGAAATGGGAGCTGTAAGGAAAACACTTGTGGTTATTCCAAACCAACTATATGATTTCATGATTGACCACCCGAACCATGGTGATTTTTATAATGAATTGTATATGCGAGAAACTAATTCATATAGTTGTTCAGGTAATAATCATAATGGTATGTCTACTAAAAAATCAATGTGACAAGAATTTGGAAATAAACACATTGAAAAATGATTTAATGGGATGAGGAGAAGATATATATGTGGAAGTTAATGTCATAATGTAAGAAACTACAATGAAAAAAGGAAGCAGGCAGTTGACTCTAGAAAAGGGAACAATGTTATTTTTGAGGGATCAATTGAATGTTATAAAATTGGTGGGCTTGGTCATTATACAAATAGATGTCCTATGAAGAAGTTTTGGTAATGGGATTACCAAGATCATTCAAATATATGTTTACCAATACCTAATTCCTTTCCAATTGAGGATGAAGAAACTGACAATAACCAATGAAAGGTATGGATTATTTCTTAACATATTTTTTTGATATTATTTAGTATTAGGATATGATTCATGATTTTTTTGTAGGAATTAATTATTTCAGAATAAGTTCGAAATCAATGGTTAATGGATCATGAAGAACGTTGAATGAGTAAGAAGTCAACATATAATAGATTCAAGTGTTATTATAGATTTTAGAATGGTGAAATGTTTAAAAGTATTAAGGATCTTTTGATGATGAGATTACATTAAAAGATTTTTATATTATGTGTAACCCTGAAGATTGATATATGAAAATTTTATTCTAGGAATTATTATCTATTCTTTTGTGGATATTGTTATAAACAACCATTTGGGTTTATATGATCCATGAATTTTAGGAAATTACAAGTTAATACATTTTGGGAAACAAAATGAAAGTTATTAGATAACCATTTTGGTTAAAATAAGTTATGGAAATTTATTATGAATTTATATACTTTTGGGAATGATATAAATTTATATTGTTTTTCAAAAAAGACAATACACAGACTGTTTGATAACCCGTCGCGTTAAACAATGCTTCGGGGATCGAACCCACAACCAAAGTGTCACTGGGATTTATCGCCTACCATAAGACTACATGATGTCAATGGTTGGAATGAATTATTATTTTGAGATAGCTGATTTTACGAATGAAGAATATGTTGATTTTGGGTTATTTATGGAAATGATTAACCTATCATAGAGAATATGTGATTTGGTTAATGTCACTTTAGTATATGATATTAAGAGTAGTTGTTTTTTATGGATATAAATGAAATGATTTTTGTGGAAGACTATGTGATAAAATCCATTAGAAATTTTGGGCTTCAATCATAGTTTGGGTTACATTGATGAATTTATAGACAGTTGTTTATTGAATGGTCTTTGATGAAATTTGGGTATTGTAAGACAATTTTTAGAGATTAATAGTAGTTTTTCTTTATTTATTTGATTATCCTTTTTTGGGTATTATCCGATCTTGTACTAATCATTTTGGTTTTTTTTGATATCTAAAGGCTGGAAAAATATATAGTTCATATTTTGTGGATTATTTCTTACTCTAGATGTTGATTCTAGAGCATTTAATGTGACTAGGTCGGTTTGAATACGCATCATTTGGAGAAAAGTTGTGATAGTGGTAAAAATTTAGTAAACGATGAATGTCTACATGACAAGTAAGTATGTTTCCTTATGTATTTATTTAATCTCATAAATAAATTCCTTAACATTATGAAGATCTACTTACAAAAAAACATTCTCTGTTAACTTTTCATAATGGGGAATCACATACTGTTTAACCCATCATGTGTTTCTGATTTTTTAGTGGTAAACTTTTTCCTAAACATGTTTTCTATCACTCTACCTCAAAACTTGACTATTTGTTCTCCCTTCCATAGCCTTGTTTTCCTAAATGGTATAGTAGTATGGTTTATATCAGGTGACCTTTTTACTTCTCTGTCGTTCATTTAATGTGATTGTTTTACTGACTCTTTTTTGATGTGGGGATTTTAATAATGTTTCCATGCCCAGTATTAAAATTATGAGGACGCAATTCCCAAAAGGGGGAAGGATGTGACATCCAAGGTAAATAAAGAACATTACACTTTTCATATTTATTAATATTTGTGAATTAAAATTTAATTCTACATTAAAGGGGATCCTATGTTCAATGGTGTACCTGTTACACAACAATGGGTTTCATTGATATCATTTGTTACACAATAATAGTATAGTATTATTATTTTAATTGGTAGTTAATTCCTAGATTTTGAATTGGTAGAAATTAATGTAACTAACTAAAATATGATTATAAATTTTTTAAAATATTTTTACATTTATCCAATAAAAGTTAGAGGCTTAAAATATGAAAATAATTTTATTTTAGGCATGAATACTCTAATATTCACTAAAAGGTCGATTTACTGCCTTTTGATATAGAAACCTCATTAATTTATGTTTTGGTCACATTTATATGTTCTATTTGAAAAAAATAAAAATCTTCTTTAGAATCAGGACATCAAAATTTACATTGGGAAATTTTTTTGGTATTTTTCTGATAAAATTCATTTTTTAATGAATAATGAAAAATACTGTATTTTAATTTGAAACTGACTTTTAATATATTTATTTCTATTGTAAGATTATATTTTTAATTAGTTTTAAACTGTAATTAGATTATATTTTTACCATTTAACCGAATGGAGTCATTGAAATTAATTTCACATTGAAATTGGACATAAACAAGTGTCAATCTTTTGATAGATATTGTTTCTTAAAAACATGCTATTTTTTGACAACAGAAATAAATTTTAAATTAATTAATGCCACTTATATTTGTTTGGTTTTGTAATTTAGACATCATTTTTTAATTCATAATATCAAATATAATTTAGGATGAATTGTTTGTATTTTTCTGAAAAACATCAATTTTTTATGAATAGTGAAACAACTATGTAGTAGTTAAAAACAGAATTTTTCAATTAAATTAAATTTTATTGCTTATGTGAATTTTATTTTTAAAATATGACATACATGGTTATTATTAGTAAGTAAAATTTGGTTCAATAAGATGAAAATTATTTTTTGGTGAATAGAATATTTTGACTTTTATTTACAGCGGTTAAAGGTAAATATGGTAATTCAAGTTAAAAAGAATATTATAATAATAAAAATTTTATGTTAACAGTTGTCCTAAACTTATTTTATGAGTAATGACCGACTATGGGCATCCTTGGGTCGATTTTGTGATCCCATGGAGCCACTTGGGAGTGATAATGACACATTATTTTAATTAATTTAATTTAAATGCAAAAATGACTAACAAATATTTTTTTTGTAAATTAATTTTTACATGAGGTTATACATGTTATCATTTAGAAAATAAATATTCAGTGGAATACTAAAATATTTTTTATATCATGGTACTTTTTTTATAATTTTTAGTCTTCATATATATATAATTATTTATGACAGAAAAATGATGCAGTGTTTACCTTATTAATAAATCATTTAAATAAATAGGATTATAAAAATTAAAATAACATCCAAAACCTATCCAATTTTTATTGGATAGATTTATTTAGACCATGATTCATCGTATCTCTGACTGTAATGAGTTTTGGACCATTTTAATCCGAAAATCAATATATAATAAAATAATATTTTCACAGTTTCCTAAAGAACCCCTCGTCCCCCTTTAAAAAGCACTCACTTTTAACCCATTACTCACACCTCTCTATACTTTTGGCTCATCCAAACACTACACATATAAGATCTCAAGATCCCTCTACTCTTCTTAAATTCCTTACATTAGGCAGAAGGCACTTCAAGAAGTCCTTTTGGTTCAAACCAATGGGAGTTAACCGAATTAATGGTAAACGTTTCACTTAAATTATTTTCATTTATTTTACATCTCCAATACCTACAATATTTTCATTACATTATTTTATTAAAACATTAGTATCATAAATATACTAGGATTTTTTTATAAGGAATCTAAAAACACTTACGCACACCTCCATCTAATGGGTAATGAACATATTGTTACTGTGGATGGAAAACTAACAACTCACGAAACGATGATTGTTCAATTATCTCCTACCTCCTCTTATAGTGGCCATAATGATGGGACTATTTTTCTATATGATATTTATTATGTATTTTTACATTTATTATTCTATATTTTAAATTTATATAATACCTTTATGGTTTCTATTATGAGTAAATGTGATAATTTAATTTGAGGATGTTCGGACTACCGCCCCCTCAATCCGATATAACTCATTCATACCATACATGGGACATATAAAGGATGGATTTATTGAAATTATATATGATATTATACTGTAATTATAATATATCTATGTATAATTATGTTTTCTTTCAATTAAAATATGAAATAGAAATGGAAGTAGTGCTCATGCGTACGTACAACTTACCGTCTCAATGAATGGTGAATTTAATTTTGTATTATCCAAATGTTATTTACTGTTATAAATACATATATATACCAAATATATATGATATATTTGATATCTAAATCATTAATATTATTTTGGAGATAATTTACTCTTGAACACATATAAAACATGTAATTATAAGGTGTTGATTTTTACTAAAGTACCAAATATCAACAAAACGACCATTATTATCTTAAATGATTACATGATGCTTATGAAATGGTGATAAGTGATATAAAATGAATAAGAATCTTTAAAAATATTTCTAAGTCATTTAAAAATTATCTTACGTTTATTATTAAGGAAGAACAAGGAACCAACAAGTCAAGACAGACATGAGGTATGGGATTTCTTATCTCACTTTTAATTCCTTGAGATTTCTATTAATCGCAACATTTTTATTGCATGTGCTAAATTTTTCTCTTCAAATTAATATATATTATCATTATTCTCTTTATATTAATGGTATTATATTATTCATTGGCTGGTTATTAAATTTTCATCATACGAATCGATTGATTACAATGTCGTAAGGGGTTTCTTATCTCACTTTTAATTCCGTGAGATTTCCAATGTTCGCCACTTATTTATTTCATGTGGTGAAATATGTTCAACCATTTGATATATATTATCATGATTATAATTATATTATTGGTATTCTTTGATTCATTTGGTGGTTATTATCTTTTGGTCATATTACTCAATTGATTACATCGTGGTAAGGGGATTCTTATCACACTTTTATTTCCATGCGATTTCCATTATTTGACACTAATTTATAGCATGTGGTGTATTGGGTACTGCCATTTGATATATATTATCATGATCATATTTATATTGATATTATTGTGTGAATCATTTATTGGTTGTTAACTTTTGGTCATATTACTCAATTGATTACAACGTGGTAAGGGATTTTAATCTCAGTTTATATTCCCGTGAGATTAATGATATGTTTGCCACTATTTCCATTTGTGTGGTGTATGTACTACCCAAGAGTGTATCCATTGTGTATTATACTTCAATTTATTGGTATTTACATCTTCATATTATGATCCTTCTTCCATGGGTTTTATGTTTCCTATGTTACCAAATTAGTAAGGTAACCTTTTAACCCATTCTCCATTCCATTGGTTAATCTTCTAATTCATAATTATGTCATTCTATGATTTTGTGTGGAATCCCTATTTAATTATTTATGTTTTAATTTCCACTCCCCTTTATGTGGATAATATTTTTATACACATAATCACTCCATTGATAAATTCTAAAGTAATCAAAATGAACTTGATGGGAGTAATTTTAACTCAATTTCCATTCATTAAATTAAAATTAAAATTCATTGGTTTTATCTTAAAAAGAACATGTGTGAATTTCCAATGATTTATTTACACATAATATCCCATATTGTTTAGTGTATTTATATTTACCACTCATTATTATTTAATTGATCTGTCCTTATTCTAAGGATGCATTTTTTTTAGGTATTCGTCTCAATTTAAATTTCATTGAGGTATCATTGTCAGTATACACCAATTCAATTTTATATGGTGTCTATACTATCCTTTAGAATATTATATCATGAATCCCTTTATTCTCAAGATATTATAAATTTATTATTAAATGGTATTCCTTAATTATTTGTATTCGAGCGTCTCTTATTTTGTTAAAAACTCTTTAAGTGAAATATCATTTTAAATGTTATAATGATTTATTATTTAAATCATTTTCATTAATTTCTTTATTTGAAAAAAGGTTCTAAATATATAAATATAGGGATATTATGGGTTTCAATTGATAATTAATTTAAAATCCTCAAATTTGTATGGGAAACTTTTAATTAAAAATCTCATTATTAAATTTTTTAAATGGTTTTAAAAATGGTTTGATAATGTAGGGATTAAGTATATATAATGAAATTATATGATTTGATTGCAATGTGGAAATTTTATATTTCCATTATTCTTTTTTTATGTGTTATGAATATGTTATAGTTCTTGGGAACTGTTTCTGTATACAGGTGGTTCAGTTTTAAACCAAGGGCGGGTGAGCTCGAGATATGTCTCCAATGCATTGGATAATGTGAAAGAGGTAAACATTAATGCTTATACTAAATGATTTAGCTAATATACTGTAATGGGTATTCCAAATGTGAATCCCTATGTAGCTGTGAAATCTACAATGTACGTATGTTATGAATATCATATGTTTCCTTTATGATTTATTATTTGGGGGTGTTATTCCTAGATCTTATGATTTTGTACGGTATGTTATGGTTGAAATATATGGTTTCATTGATTTGTATTTATTGATGGGATAAAGGTTATTTTGATTATTTTAAAACCCTAACTTATATTTTTATGCTCATCCCATGTTTTGAAATGTTTTTCACAAGAAATAAAGATGAATAGGCTGAAGGATGAGATCAAAGAAAAGTCATGCAGTCTAAAACATGGAACAAGACTTGTCTCTTTTTAAAAGAGGTTTTATTTAATGAACAAAGGATACTGGGTAGTATTGTATACATGTAAAATTAATGTTTTTATGTAATAGTTATGGTCTAATTCTCTAAAACTCTAATCCTAAAAAGATCCTCAATTTGAATTCTTGACATAATTCATGATTAGGTAATGTTTAAGGTCGGGTCATTACACCAATGGTGAAGTGTTTCCAAAAAATATCATCTATAGATTGCAGAAATAACAGTAGTGTTTGATTTTTATCTTCTGAGGGAGACTCTAATGAATGATCTCCCTCTAGTTTCCATTGAGTATCCCAACATTTCTCCTTCTTGTTTCACTAGTCTTCTTCAAGTAATTATGGTTGAGTATTTTATTGATTTACAGACTCATACTCAACAGCTATCTATAAATTATTAACATATATACCTATCTGAACATAATTAGTTTATGACTTACTTAGATGGTCCCTTCGAGAATATCTTCATACACCCAAGCATTTCCCCTAGGATGTCACGTATTATTTTTTCTATGAAATTTTATTAAACAAATCTCAATTGTGTATATTTTTGGAAACTCAACTGAGTTATAGTAAAAAAAATTATACATTTCCATATATTTTTGAAATGTATCCCCAGTTGAAGGGAAAAATTATTTATAGAAGAATAGTCTTTAATTTGGTCATCACTAGTGGATAAAAAATGAATATAACAATTCAAGGATATTTTCAAGAGTAGGTATGGAAATTTTGATTATCCTATCACTCCATTGGTATAACTTATTACCATATAGTATTTATGGATTTGATTAAAAGGATTATCCATGAGTATCTTGATATGTTTGTGGTGGTATTTATGGATGAAATCTTCCATTACTCTATGTGCGGGGAGTATTCTGTGAATCATATGAGAATAATTAATTAAATCACTTGAGATCATGGAATTTGCATAAAAACTCTCAATGTAATACATCTTGATTAAGAATGCGAAATTATTGTGGCACATGATGTCCATGGATGGTATCCAAGTTGATTAAAAATGAATTCGGAGGAACTGTGTATTGTTTTTGAGATATGTAGCTACATGGGTTTGATATAATACTATAATAGGTTTTGTAATGGATTTCTCAAATTTGGTTTATCTGGTGACAACTCATACTCTGAAGGATGTGATGCATTCTTGGGAAGATAAATTTCAATGTTATTTAATCGAGATAAAATGAATTCTGACTTCTATACTGCTATTGACTCTTCTAGAGGGCAGATAGGGAAATGTGGAATTCTATGATGGATAATGTTTTGGTTTGAGTGGTTTTCATTTGTAGGGTGATCTTGTGGTAGACTATGGTTCTCGATAGAATATTCTGTATGAGAATAATTATCGAACCCGTTACCTTGAACACAATGTTAATATGAATTCACTTACTATTTGGAGGAATTACCTTTATGGTGAAAGAATTACTATTTATTCTGAACATAAATGGTTGAGTTATATCATCTCAAAAATTATTGGATTCTCAGCCAATGTAGTTGGGTGGAGTACCTATAGTCTATTGATTTGAAAATTCCTATACCCCAATTAAAAGTAATTTCATTACTAATGATTTGATCCGAAAAATTATGAACCCTACTATGAAGGAATCATTTGATGATTTGAATATTATGGCACTTTTTTTCATAGTTTAATTTATGATTCCTAGAACATGATGACGAGGTTGGTTAGAGAGTGTTTAGTAGACGTCCTTTGTTATTGATATGATTCATTAGGAGTATTAAATTGATAAATAATATCGTATAATTAGGTACTCTCATTATGGAGAGGAAATATTTTCATACTATTCATTCTTTGTAGAGTGTATTTGATGTTTTTAGAATTTATTTTTTATTCCATGGTCTATGTGGAAATTTGTAATGGGTTATTATATAATTTCAAATGGATTATATGCCCAGGAACCACAATGATATTTTAGATAAGATGAAATATTCTAGTGGCCCAGATTGATACAAGACATCACCATCAATGGTTCAAATTATTATACTTTCTAAATCATCATGTTGGAGCATCACTGACCTCCATGAATTCATCAACCAATTCTAGTTCTTAATAGGAAGTGAGATGTGATTTATATGATTTTTTTGTTGGTTATCTGTGTACCCATCAATATAATAATGTTATATACACTGTGATTGATAGGTTGTTGAAATTAGAAAACATTATAACCATTCATGATACCAAAAAAATTATAGAGTTGGAAAATTTAAATTTGAAATATATTTTATGTTTTAATTTAGTTAACCTAGTTGTAATCTCTGATATAGATCCCTGATTTTAGTGAGCCGTTAATTATGTTATGTGATCTCAGGTTCATTTTATTATTAAATTCTAGCAGTAAATTGAAGGACTGAGAAAGAGGGATATACACATTCTATATTATATTCTATGTTATTGAGTTCTCTTCCTTTTTTGGAGCATTCGATGATTATTTCAGCATATTTTAGTTTTATTATAATAATATTTATTTATATGTGTCCGCAGTGGATCATTTTGGGGACTTGTATAAACATCATTCCATGACTTTATGTTCTTGGTCAAATATTGGTGAATGATATTTTGTTGGACTTAGCTTGGTATACGAGGTGACAGAATAGATTTAGTTGATTCATTAGATAATCTTTATCTCACAAAACTAATATTATTCTAATTTTGACAATTGTAAGTGACCATTTTAATTTTGGGTTGGTGACTAGGGGGTTTTGAGAGTTTTACCAAATTTGGATTATTTATATCTTATGAGAAAATAGAATATTGGTCAACATTTTGTGGTACATTTAGAGGATATTGAGATGGTGTGAAATGTGTGTTACCATTTATCACATCAACAATAGTTTATGTTGATACATAATGTGTTCCATGTATTTAAGATCATGAAGAATATTTCTAATCAATCACATGTTTAGTGCCGGAGTGATATTTATATTGATCATTATTCTCCAATGAACGAGAATGCAATCTATGTACTCAATTCAAATAAAAAAAATTCTTTTTTGGGATAAAAAAACATTTCTTTTTTGTTCTATGGAAACATGGTTTTGATTCTTATCAGACTTGGGATTTTAGGGTACTTAGGAGAGAGTGGTGGCCTCATCTCATTGATATGAAAATATCCTAATAGGATTTCTAGTGATGTAATGGTTTTATGGTTGGGAGGTTATAACATCCCTTTATTTTTTCATCCACTTCATGACCATATATTGATATCATTCAATTTGGGGTTTCTTTATGGATTGTTTTGCTAAAATTCAGAAAAATAGGATTTTTTATGTCCATTTATGGTACTAATTTCCCCCAAAAATAATTACCCTAGTGAAAACCTTAAATACCTAGATAGTGGGTGACATCATAATTAACACATGGTTTCATAAACCGTGTTCCCAATATGGGGTACAGTTCCACCGTTTTATAGTGAGAAAAAATGGGGCATGTGGTTAGGGTCAATTGTCATTCTGACTGTGCATCCCATAAAAGATCATGTGCATAGTATTAAATATATATATATATATATATATTTAAAATTCATGAGACCCTAATTAGGATTCCTAACAACAATGTTATACCACAATATAACTTCCATGGTTGTGAAGGATTCTTAGAAGCAATTTTGGATCCTCCATCCTCTTCCTTTGGGGAATCAATCTATGGATGGAAGATCTTCTCATTCCCTGGATTGTGGATTTCCTCTGTAATAGTTACTACAAATCTGAAATTCATTCCTACATTGAGTTTTATGAATCATCATTTTTAATGTATATAGATTCCATTTTATTGGAAATTTATTCTAGGTTGTGTTTCTAGTTATATTTATTCTTTAATCTACGATGGGGTTCACATTACGGTTATTAATTTGTGAACATTAATTAAATTTTGGTTGTTAGATAAAATGTTTCCCTAAAAATTGAAACCAATAATATCATGAATAAATGGAATTATATTTTTAATTTTCTTAAAATGATGCAAATTTGATAATTTTATCATTTCCTTTGAATTGGTCAGGGAAATTGAGAAAAACCCCAATTTCAATGGAATTGATATTTTGGGGTGGATTTGTGAATGGTTAAGGCATGATTTGGAATATTATTTTGTTAATTAATTTTATTTTTATTCTTAAAAAATTTATTGAATTAAAAACAAATTTTAAATAGAATTAAATAATGAAAAGATAGGATTTTTTTGAATGTAAAAAAGTAATATAGAAAAATATTATAGGGGAACTGTATTTTAAAATGTAATAAAAGGATAAATTGAACATTTTATTGATTTATTGATCGAATCACATGGAATCCTTGTTAGTTAGTGATTTTGTGGTAAAACATGAAATGATCATGATCCCCAAAAACATGATTTATGATGACAATACTAACTAAAACACATTTCATAAGTAATTTTACCATTAGTGGGAGTGGACGTTTATACATGATCACCAATGCGATGTATAAGGTTCTATTAGCTATTAACTAAAATAGAAAAGGTAATTTGACCATGTTGTCAAGAGTTTTTTATTTTATTATAATTTCTCTTATTATGAACAATTTTATTCATGATAGTTGATTTTTATAAATTTTTTTATGTGAAATTGTAATTTAATATGGTTTAAAATGCATTTTGATATATCAACCATCTCAATGAAGACAATGAATGTTTTGGTTTCAAATATTAAACATAAAAAACCATAAAGTTTTTTATTTTATATGAATTAATAAATTTTATATTGTTAAGGTATCGATTATGGAGAACACGGTGAGACCCTATTTGGATTTATAGCTCACACCAAACCATTTTCGTTGGGATTTTTTTGACATTATTGTTATAGATTTGACAAAAGGGAAAGATCCTCTTGAATGATTTGTATATTCTTAATAATTTGGGTGCGAGAGATGGAGGTGACCGATGGAGAGGTTAACAACTTGTTATATGGTGTTTTTGTGTTTATCCATGCATTTTTTGTGTTCATTGATGATATACTATGTTTGGGTTTATTATAACTATTTTGATTATGGTAATTTATAACTTTGTAGTGTTGACCATAATGACTTCTAAATCTTTTATATTCTATTTTTGTTCTAACCTTTGTTCAAATTTGATCATTGTCTATTATAGGGGTTAGTCTCCATCCATTAAGGATTGGGAATACCATTTAAACCATATCAGGTGTAGCTCTGGTATCTGGGTACTAGGGAATCTATTGTGGTCCATGAAAATTTCGATATTATATTGGATATGTCTAACTACACACATATTGTCAAGAAGAATTCCCCTATTAAATAACATATCATATATATTGTTATGGTTCATCTTTAAGTCTTCATACATATTTTACAATAAATGAAATGATACCCATCAAACAATGTATTCATATTCCAGAAATTTACGAATATTTTCCATGTAAATTGATATATTTTTTCCAACAACACCTTCATATTGATGGGTTTTTTCAAATATCCCCTTAATGTATTAATTTCTATAGCATAGACACCCAACATCCTTTTATCACTATTTGATAGGGATTTACTATCCATGTTAGTCAAGAACTAAAGTATCATTTCAATATAATTGTGTATTTCAAATGCTTGAAGGTAGTGTTTTATTTGGTATTTCAATAATTGAAAATTGTTTCGTCAAAAAATTGAATTCCCATGTGGTTTAATGTTTCTACCATAAATTCAATGAGAGACACTTATTCTAATAACCATTTCTCTGGTATAAATTTTTGTCCTATAAATTTTATTGTATCATGTTGTAGTTAAATAATGGTAGGTAAATTTATATACTACTCCTAATCTAAAATCATGCCACACTTTTTATATGGACTATTATTTTTATTTTCATGGTCTATATGATAAAGTTAGAGAAATATGTGACAAAAATTTTTATTTTCATTGGTTCACCAAAATGGAATGATCTGACGATCATGTATGGAAGTGTTCCTATGCACCAAAAATATTAATCTCACTAATTTGGTCACAAATCTGGAGTGGCCACACTAATCCCCCTAATATAACGATATCACTATTCTTTCTATATGATGGATGTTACTACTACTCCAATAACCATCCATCTCATTATGAACAATGCATGATAAATTTCACTTGAAATGGTGCTGAAATCCTCATAACTTACTTCAACATTAATATAGTTATAACCTTATACCTCCTATTTCTTCATTTCCAAATTTCATGTGAAAACCTAGATTTATTGAAACATTCCAATATATGATTATAAATTCCTCACCATTTATAAATTTTCAGTCATAATGATCATCATAGAATACCCATTATCTCTTTTTTTAGGAAAGAAAGGAATACATGTTAAAAATTAAGGAGATTACCAGATTATAATAGATAGAAACATCATACAATCCTTTTCATTAAGAGGAATAAGATCAGCAGGAATATCGTCAATTCAGGTAATGTCATGTTTTACTACCTTATATGAAATTTCAACTGCATCTATATTTACGTCATGATAAATGTCAGTGATAATGTAATTTATGTAGAGAAGAAAATAGATGTAATGCATCCAATGGGTAGTAATCAGACAAGAATATTGTATCAAGCCATTCTAAATAACATGAAAAATGATAGTTTAATCACTTTAAAAGTAGTTATTATTCAATCCATTGAGCTTAATAAAATAACTTTCTTGTATCATTCTCAACATTTCAGCCTCCGGAGAATATGAAATGATTAATATACTGAGAAAGAATCCAATGATCCACCCAAGGTGATTCTTGAAGATGGCTCCATGACTAGCACGACTAGTATTTCATTTAGAGGAACCATTGACATTTACTTTCATCCACACAAGAAAAATATCACACCAAAATACTTCAAATGTGATAAAATGCTGTAAATTTTTTAAATCAATAAAAATATGTTGCAAAATTACAATGTCATCAATATTGTTGTTGTAATTTCCCTTTTTCATCGATACAACTTCATGTATGGCAATAAGTATTTTCATCTGAACTGAGTTAGAGCTGATTGAGTAATTATTAGGAATAATAGCATTTCAATAATACTAGATCACATTATGGAGATAAGTAATAGAAGTAAATAATTGGCTCTTAATTTTATGATAACATTCTTTTCTTAACATATCTTATGTTAAAAGTTAATAGAGTCAAGAATCAACCATATAAAGTCAAATATGTCCAAAATATAGTTCCAAAGAGCATAAGTTGTGGCACAAGAAAAAAATGTGTGGTTATAAGTTTTTCAATATAATTGGAAGGGTCTACCTTTAATGAAAGGTTTAATTAAAAATAATTAAATCCGCCTATATGTTGGAACTCTTTTATGAGAAAGGTGCCAAATAAGAGTAAATCATGATGTCATTAGCCAAGGTTTATTAAAAAAATTTAACCAACCAAAATCACATTCATAATTACAAAAATAATTATTATTAAAAATTGAGTTAAGGAGACCATTGGGAATAGGAAAACAATTTAAAGTCAACAGTGTTTGAGAATGGGTAGTTGTAAATGAAAGGCATAATGGTTTTACTAAGATGATGATTTTGAGAATTTTACATATATAAAACTGATTAGTTGGTATTCTCAATGGTTTGGTCAGGAGGGATCATTGACAATAAAGGTGTTCCAGTCAAATTATCCAACCAGAAATAAATGGAGGAAACCCAGGAAACCATCCATCTAGAGTAATTCAAAATACTCGAAATAGATTTCTTAATGGATGGCTAGATATATTAGTTTAAGAAATTCATATTTCCTTCCTTATGTTTTCTATTAAATTTATTTTTGAAAAACCAATTGAATAATAATTTTTATAAATAAGGTTTTTGGTGATTGTATCTTGAAGGGGGTTAGTAATGTATTTCTTGTTTATTATGCCAATAGCACCATTTTCAATAGTATTACAACAAGTTTACTAGGTGAAGGTCACAAGTTTTCTATCTAAATTTTTACTTCTCCAAATAAATTTTTTGATAGATATTTTCATTTTTTATTAGAAGAACATGACATTATTTTACCATTATTGAGTAAACCATCTTAGAAAGAATAATAGAATTGACTGGGAATATTTTAACTTCCATTGATAGTGATTTACCTTTCCACAAATATATCTGATTTTAGAACTTGGTTGAAAATTGAATAAATGTAACAATACTTTGGTTTTCCCCAAAAATGAGAACACCAAGATATGTGAATGGAAAATAACATTCATTTATGCCTTAATCACTAATAATTATACATTTCCTTATAGGAGGAAATATTTTTTCCAAATAAGATACATGATTTTTTCCAATATATGGGTTGGCCAGAAACCTCTTCCTAGTGAGATAGATAATTTTTCTAGGTTTTTGATAATTATTTTATCACCATGTATAAAAAGGATTATATTATCAGAAAATATCATGTGAGTGGGATCATTCACATTTTTGAATATGGGGATGTGATTATGTTTGAACTATTCAACAAGATGATTGAGCCAACAACTAAGATTGTCAGATGTAATAGAGAAATGAATGGTAGAGAGGGGGTTACCATTCCTATCAACTTTGGTACATTTGAAATATCTCTTAGGATATCCATTGACCAAAATGAAAGTACTTAATGATTTGAACATTATTTTGATTTTAGAGATAAAGGAATCACTAAATCCAAAGCCTTGAAGAACCATGAAGACAAATCCTCAATCCATAGTATAAAAGAATTTTTTAATGTCATGTTTAATAGAAATATTACCTCTTTTGTTATATTTGATTAAAATATTGATGCACATAGTTCAAATATAAATGAAGTCATTTATGGATATACCCTTTATAAACTATAATATGTTCTAGTAGACAATTTTTTTGTGTTGGTTGAATGTCTATTCTCAACCATTTTGTTAAGGACATGGTATATAGTGTAAATGAGAGAAATGGGCCTAAATAGATGGATCTCAGTGTCATTTTTCACATTTGAAATCAAGGAAATAAATTTAGAATTTAGGGAATGGGGGAGGACACCATTGGATAAGAATTATTTAACTAGCATGAACACATCAAATTGAATATCATCCCAATAATACTAAATGAATCCATTGTTAAAACCATCAAGACCTAGAGGACTGTTAGGGTTAAAACTAAAGACAATGTTTTTAATTTCGTTATCAGAGTGGAATTTTTAAAAGTAAATTTTTATCCTCATCATTAACCACCAACATAATGACCTTAGGTAACTCGGTTTTGTTTTTATCAGAAACATTAATTAATTATTCAGAGTAAGTGATGTTATGATTAGTAATATCATCTTCATTGTCTAAAATATTGTCCCTACCTTGTAAAAAAGTTATTAGTCCAAAAGTTTTATTCACTCAATAAAATGAGTTGTAGAAAATTTTATATCCATCACCATCTGATAAACATTTAATTTTAAATGTATGGTTTCCCATGTTATCCTTTAAAGTGATAAAAGTGTTCAGTTTAGCCAAAATGTTTTTTATGGAGTTGGATCAATGTTGAAATCATAACTAATGTTATTATATTTAATTTGATGGAGGTCATCCTATTAGAGAAAATTTTCCTTATTAATTTTTTTTACATATAGATATGCACTATCCTTTTGGAGTCTTCATGAGGTATTTTAACATAACACTACAAGAAATGGTATCATTGTAGTGGGATATAGATGACCATAAATTTTTTATGATAAATGTGCAACCAAAATAAAAAACTACACATTATTATATCATATTGGTGCCGAGGGATTCAATATTTAGAAGGATATTTTGACTAGAATGCAATGATGGTTCAAGTGCATCTTGTGAAGGGTGCATCCGTAGATAGTGTCCCATTTTTCAAAAGTAAAGAAATTTGTGAAGGATTTATCCAACTTGGAGGAGACCATCTTATTGGAATTCCTTCTATACCATGTTATTTTCGCTCCAGTAAGATTAATTTCAACAATTTTTTTATCTTCAATAGGGGTTTCAAATTATCTAGTGGAATAGTATGATGAGATAGGCCAATATTATAACTATAATTAAGAATAACATTATAGTCCCCAATTACAAGCCAAGGAGTATTAATATTAGTACTTAACTAGGTGAGGTTGATCCAAAGAGGCCTCCTATCATGGTATCTATTATTTTTATAAAAAAATAAGACAAATAAAAACGTTCTATTAATTGTAAAGTCTCATGTAAATACATGCTCAAAAACACGAAAAGTATTGACATTAGGTAATGATCAGTGTGAAAAAATCCTAATATATTCAATATAGGAGGAGTTTTTAGTTACACGTAATAAATAATGACTATACTGGAAAAAATGAGATTACATAGAGGAAAATTGAATTTTGGGCATAACAAAAGAAACCAACATTGTATGATGAGTATTAACCATTCTTTTTAAAGTATTAAATGTGTCAATGTTGGAAATACCCTAACAATTCCAAAAAAATAATCATTATTTGGACGTAATTTTGGAATTATAAATCATTTTTTTGTTCCCTGACCCCTTTTTCCTAGAAGATATTCTAACATTATGATCATTGTTAGGGAAAATATTTTGATCATTCTTACTGATAGAATAAGCAGTGGTTGTCTTGAAATACATTCTCTAGCATTATACTTATGAGAGTCATTCAAATAGGCAATTAGAGTTGAATCTACAGTATTCTTGTTAATAATAATATTATTATCAACATGTTTAATGTAAAATTATTTTCAGAGATTCTAGAACTAAAACTATTATATATTACTCGAGAACCATCAATAGTATGATTGATAGAAACTAGATAAGATTTAATTGAGTCATTAATTGTTTCCTTGAATTTTTATGAGAAATTGATCATGATTGAGTTTCCTGGACCAACTGTCTACCCGAAACTAGCTAAGTGCGGCTTTATATCTACTTCCAAAACCATTTGATCTCGGATATTCATAGTAGGTTTCCCTTTCTTCTTTAGTGATACATATAGATTCTTTTAGACAAATGTTTCATTATTCTATGAAATTTCATTATTTTTAGAATAATAAAAACTCCGTAATAATTTATTAACAAAATCACAAGACAAACATCCATCATATTTGGATTAATTTTATCATTATATAACTGACAATGTTATTAGTCATATTATATAATTTTTAAAATGATTTTATACTACAATCTACTTTACCCCTATCAAAATTTACCATCGGAACATATCATATGAAATTTAATTTTTGTTACCTCCTAACGATTAATCCTCACAAAGGACATGAACATCACAATGTCTTATTTTAACATTAATAAATTTAGAGTCAACCATACAAAATATATATGAACATTTTAATGTTCCTAGATAATCCCTAAAAACATTATATTAATGTCATAATGTTCATACAATAAAATTGATATGTTTAATCAAACTTTTGATGAACCTAGTGATGATTATATACTAACACTATAATGGTATCTAAACATTAAAATGAACCATAAAGTTATACTAATGATCCATTTTGAGTTCATTCATAATCATTATAATGATTTAAATTACTATAAAATGAATCATTTGTTCATAGGGTAACCTCATTCCTTTAAAACAAAATGACATGTATAGTTTTCTAATGAACCGTACCTGAAAGGGTGAATTCCATGCATATTCTATAAATTCAAACATACGATTCAAATAAAACATCAAGATCAAAAGGAAACCTAATATATCCTTGATGAACCTCATGATCGAGACATATACAAAATTCCCAAACCGAAACTATATATATTTTAACCAGTGCACCGCAAAATATATAAAAAACACATCTCGACTTAAAATTATGAGTTTTTCCTACATGTTTGAGATATATTGGACAATCCTTCACCAAAATTTTCAACATATACAATTTAAAACAACTTTTATGTAAATTTTTATCAACACATTGGAATTATGTTCCTAAAATTATACTCCACAGATGGGAATGAATATTATTTTACATTACAACATCAAATGTTATGGTGTAAATTACTTATATTATTCCATTGAATTCATTCTATGATCGTCATCATCATAATTATTCATGAATTATGAATAAAATATTCCATAACTAGTGTTTATCTCTATAGTATTCTTTTTCAAATACTTCCTAAAAATCTTTTAGGGTATAAAGTGACATTTTCCTCATTTTGGAATGAAATATTAATCAGTATATTTCTCTGTATAGATACTACCTAAACAGTTTATGATATATTATGTAAAATTAAATTTTAATTTTCATTGATAGTCTATTTTATTTATTTACATTTAAATTCAAAAATTACAAATATACTCCAACTTTCAGGTCACAAATGATATCCTATTCTTAATATATTTCAAATGAACACAATATCCATTATATATATATATAAACATATTAATTTAGGTGGGAATGTTAACATATTAATTATTATAAATATATTATAAATGGTATTCTATGTGTTTGGACACATTTTTTTAAATTAATAGTTCAACTTTTAAATTATTCCTCCTTTTTAGTGGTAGTAAAATTTTAACTTTTATTTTAATAAAATCTTTGATAAACATTTTTATAATAGAAAAAATTCCTTTATCCTAATCAAACCTTAAAAAATAATACTAAATATGATGAATCATTAACCAGGTGTATTAAATTCATCATCTCATGTTGCTCAAAAAACTAGTTGTTACTAAAAAATCCCTTATAATATAATAGAATGATATAAAAATAATAATCTTTTATTTCTTTCCATATGAGTGTTGACAAAATAAACAAAATGTAATGGAATTATTCATAAACCCTTTAATTCATCGTTTTAATGTATATTATAATATATAACAATTATTTCCTTGATTTTAAACACTCACACAATTATAAAATTTAGAAAATATAAATTGGGTATAAATTACTCTTGAAAAGTACTCAATTGATCATATAACAATGAATCTTGACATGGAACTTAAATAAAGATTATTATAACCTTTTAAATATATGATAATATTACATTTAATAGAAACATTTAACTTCCATGAAATCACCCCTTTAGGATTAGATGAACAATTTTACTTATTTGACCACCCAATATTTCCCTTCTCGCTAAACCATTTCATCTTAGAACTATCTACATAGTTCCAAAACCAATATATCACATCTCATGATCACCACTCATCAATAAATTGAATATATAGGATAAAAATTTATTGACCTCATTTCTATTGATAGAAAATTTCTTATTTTTTATACATAATGAATTCTATAAAAAACAATTTTTATAAAACCTATAGTCTCTACATGTCATCTACATACTCAGTCAAATTAAATATATGGATAGTGACTAAAATTCAATGGGTTACACTATATTTAAGTAATTAATTTGAAAAAATAAGTTATTAATTTTATTATTCTCATAATCATTAGATCATCAATTTAAATTATTTCAATATTTAGTCTAATTTGGAAGATGTTTCTCACACACATAAAATTTTACTTCTTTTTAATAATGAATGTTTTGTTTTAACAGGTTGAATGAGTTTTTAACATTATTATAATTCTTTTAGATACTTTTTCTAAAATTTGTTTACATTTATTTTTATTACATTTCACTTTAAAAAATACTTTCATTATATGAATATCATGTTTTATGTTTTCTAATTAAGGATGTTTATTTAAAAGTTGTCCCACAAAAATAAGGACCCCTTTTCAATTTTATCATATATATTATTGGGCCATGATCCATATTTCACTAGGAAAATTACCTTACTTTGTATTGAAAATAATAACATTGAAATTTAATTAAGGAATCATCCTAATACTATCATAAATTAATCTTTGATGGTAAATGGTACAACACCTCAACCAACTCATTATATATATAAACGCAACATCATTACAATGGTATACTAACTCTTTGCGTTTCCCAGTTAAGTGTAACATGAATAAAACACAATGAAAATGAATCCATACTCATATAATAACATCCTTACATTGTTTCCATACAAAATATAGTCCAATGGAACCCCAAATTGTCTTGAAAAAATCCATTAGGATGATCTAGGTCCTGATAAGTGATAGCATTACAATAAATATAACAATTTATATCATAAAGGTAATTTAATGTCACTATATTATCTCTTCTTATTCCATTTAGATGTATTTGTTATTTTAATTATTTTGTTTACAATCTGATATCATCCACTGAATTAAATTTTTCACACTTTTTATATGTGTAACTTTTACTATCACAAATTAAAATAAAACTATACTTAATCATATGAAAATATATAACATGAAATTTTTACATGAAATACATTGATGTAAATTCATAAAATTGTAAAAATAAATAATACCCAATAGTGTAATAATATGATGATAGGTATCCAACCCTCACAATTCGAGATAAGTAAAAATCCACCCATATAGTGATAATTCTAACATAATTTCCCACTACCGAGGAATAAATTACTCCAAAAAGATTTCTATTTCATCCAAATTATTACACCAATGTTTTTAAAATTATAACATATATTAAAATTCAACACCAAAACCTAGTATAGACAAATTTGAATGTAGAATATTAATATTTCCACAATCATTGAAAGCATGTAACTCCATATATCCATGTATTAAAAATAATCAAAGTAGTTTAAGTCTATAAACCAATGAATACATCAAAATTCATAACATCAGAGTTATATTAATCAATAAATTATTGAATATTTTAATAATAAATTCATATATTTATTCATGAGATAGATATTATATGGAAATTTCCTAAATAAAATATAATCAATTTATAATGTAGGCATAAATAAACTTGAGCGATTTAATTTATCCAATATTAACATTTAATAATATCATTTATAGGGTTTAAATATAAAATCAATCATATTCTATTTATAAGATATTTTCTAACCAATTTTGTTATTGAATTATAAATATATTAGATTTATTTAAACAATTTATATAAATTAAATAAGACCTAGTAGAATTTATTTAAACCATTGATCATATCATCATCCAAAAATCCTTCATTAATTATTTAATAAACATTTCTAAATAAGAACTTTATATGAAAACATTACATAGTTATTAATGATCTATTCAATAATTAATATATATATATTTGTATTATCATTTTTTAAAATATTATTATCTTTATAAATTAATTACTATTAAAATCTCTTTCAAACCTCATAAAAATCAATAATTTTTTTTGACATAGTTTAAATCCCCTTTAGGTTTTAGTTCAGGCCCACACAGATGATGTACATAGTGAATTATTATAAAAATAAAATATTCTTCAAAATTATGTCCATAAAAACATGAACCATAGAATAATACATATCATTTAGGTCCTCCAAAAACACCTTTATCCATGAAAAACTTGATTCCAATTTTGAATAATGGTCGAACCGTGATTTGGTTGTTCTGAAATAAGTATTTTGGTTATCCAAGAGAGTTGGATTAAACATTTGAAGTAATGGAAATTTCTTGAATTATATCATGGTGGTCTTTAGGGATCTATTAGACTTGGTAAAAGAAATATCTAAATAATGACATTGAGTGTCAAAATATGATTCTCTGTTTTTCACAACATTCTTATGACCCCCAAAATTTCTACATCACTTTTTTTTCTCATGTTGTGACAAATTTTATAAGAAATATTATGTTTTCTAATTTAACCATGTCATTTTCAATGAAAATCATGACCTGAAATACCTGATTCAACGTGATTAAATTATTTCACCCTCGAAAATTGGTTTTCCAGTTTCTTCATATCATCAAAAAGAAAAAAAACTTCTAATAAAAAATATATATAACAATAAAGAGTTTCAAAAAGATATTTAAAATCTAAATTGATTCATAATAACTCACCAAAAAAACTAAAACTAGGTCTTATTCATATATTTGGAAGTAATAAAAATAGTGGACAGGGATGGTTTTCCTATCACGAGTTGTTATGTCCTATCAAATAATTTTTAAATAATTTTTTAAAGATCCTTGAGAAGTAGTTGAAATTATATTTCATTTATTCAATGACTATGGGAATCTTCAAAATCATGGGTAGGATATCTCGTAACAGTATATTCTACTAGAACCATTATTAATGGAGACAAAAAATTATATATTGTTAGTTTGTACTATAAGGAGTGAAATGATAAAGAAACATATATTAGGGTCAAGATAACATATATAGTGACCCAAAAGACATAAATAGTCAACCGTAGTTTATAATTGTTTTATAAATGTATCTCCATATTACAACTCTCTACAACATTCAATCTTATTCTCCATAAAATTTCATAATAATTAAATGAACATATTGAATGAAAATATCATAATATCATAATATTATAATGATTATTACCGAGTATGATAACCTTAGAGGAGAATGTATAATAGAAAATGATTCATTATACAATAGGATAATTATCATATATATAGCCACCGTGGAATAGTGTCTCATGCTATATCATGGTTCACGTAAGGTTAGACTATGGTGTCAACTAAACCCCTAGGTTATGGTTGAAATTTATGTTCACACATATACAATTCATAGAACTTGATATTATGATATGATATTCCATGATTCATCCAATATAACTTTTATTTTTAGTCTTTATGGAATGTCTCTTTCAGGTAATTTATTAAATGATCTCCAATCAACATTGATACTTTTCCAGTCAAGAAACAAGTAGGTTATTAAAACATGAAGAATATAAGAATTTTTTAATATGATATTATGAACTTATAGGTAAATAGATAGAAGATATAGAACCATATAATACTTCTATATATGAAATCCATTTTAATAAAACAATGAAACGCCTTTGTTACTAATAGTATTCATTCTTTTTATAGTTATCTTGAATAAAATATATGTTTGAAATAAATATAATTATTAGATCATTAAAAATACATTGAAATGGTATAATTATGTTTCAAAAAATTGATTTATATGATAAAATTGATTGAAATACCATGTGATATTATTTAAATTGACTACCCAATGAGAGAATGTGCCAACACTAGGTGTGAGGGAATTATTTTTTTCCAATATACTATCTGTCAACTAATTTTATCATCATTGCTTAGTTCATGGAATCAAAAACATAACCAAAATTTTGATGTCCTATAAATAGAGAGAAAAAAATAATGAAAATTTATTTTTAAAAAGGTCGACACACCATTTTTTGTCATGTGTATGATTATATTGGTCCAATGTTTGTGATCAAATATTCAACTATTTTTTCTTACCATCAAAATCTATAAATAATATATATATATATAGAATAAGAACATGAACAATATGTAACAGAAATATCTATATGAGTTTTAATAACTAAATAATTCTTATTCATACATCATCTAGTGAATCCATGTTTTAATCACATACAAACCTTAATTATTATCTGAAAATTAACCCTTATACTCTTTATAACAATTTATTAAATGATTATCTAATTATATAAATTTTTCATCAATCACATAATTCCTTTCTATGTAGAGGAAAAATCAATTATTAAATTCCACAAATTCATTGTGTTTGTTTCATGGTGTGTTATAGTGTGATCCAAATATCTGAAACACATATATATATATTATAAATATATCAAGATAATTTATTCCTCCATCATGATAAAATCTTAGAATATTTTCTTTGGTCATTATATCTCCAACTATATATTGTGAACATGTTGTGGAGTGACTAACATACCTACCGACGTGAGGTGTTTTTCCTTCCATAAAATCATACTTGAATGTTACGCATACTAGAACCCTATATTTTTCTATAATTATTTTCTTGTGATAGTATTTATATTTACTAGATATTCTCACAATGGAAAATCATGGCCTCATAATCAAAACAAAATAACATATGTAAATAAACTATAATTTTTCATGGAACATAATTATGATGAATTGAAAATAGGATGTGTTGTGATTCCTAAATGACAATATAAATTTCCATTTTATTTAATAAAAAATGTTTTAGTAATATAATACCTTCATGGTTTTCCAGATCTATATAAATTCATCATTCCTTGGAAATCCAGTCAAACCCATTTGGATTCTTACTCATACAGGTGCACGTTTGTAAAACAATTACATGAATACACCTTCAAAACTCATGAATGAGTTGTCTCATGAAATAATTCATCTCATTTTATCAATATGAATGTTCTTTGAACACTACAACATTATATATGATGTTTCTGATTTATTTTGAAATCTCAAGGAAAAAATTTATATTTACCATATATTAATTGAAATAATATCACATCTATCCCTTTTAAGATTTACTCCTTGACTTCCCGTAAACTGTAATACTTGTCAGCCTAGTCAAAATGGGATCCACATGGGTGAATTAGCATAGGAAAAATGATGAATGATATTGATAATCTATGCTTTCAAGTCATCCCCCTAGTTTCACACAAGGAATACCCATCAATTGGAATGGTTCTACGATACTATATTAGAAAAATAATCCAAATATATATCTAAGACACATCAAATTAGTGGAAGAAGGAGAAGAAGAATAGAAGAGGAATAAAAGGGAACTCTTATTGAGAATAAGTTTGATGAATTGTACCTGAACGACTGAAGTAAGGAGATACCAAAATTAATTATGGGAGAGCCATGGGAAATTTCTCAACTCTATTCTAGTCAAAAGAAGACAAATAATATGAGAGGGATGAATAATGATCCTGAAATATTACCATATTTCTACACACATAATGTGGGTTTAGTTAACGACACTAAAGTACTCTTAGTCTCTTATTAGACTTCAACATTCATCCTACATCTACTTTACTCCACTATATCATACACCTAATTCTCAAATTCCTGATATGGGACTCTTCTAAACTAAATATTCAATTCAAACACCGCCTTTTAATTACTTTTAATTCATCCACCAATTAAATGTTCCTATCACATATCAAAATTTTATATTCTTCTATCCTCTAATTCAAAAATAATGGACCAAACATTGAGTTCACTAACATGAAATATAATTTTCATAAATACTGGATCCCTTAAACAATTATTTTGTCAAAAATAAAAATTTAGATAATTAGAAATTAATTATCTAATAACAAAATAAATCCCAAAAAGAATGGAAAAGTAAAATAAATATACACCATGGCATGATATTTTTGTAGTGTTATCATAGTGATATAAATATACAAATTCTTCACCAATTATTTACAAATGAAATAATGATTCCACAAGCCTAGAGAATTGGTTACAAAAACATAATAATAATGAAATAACGGTTTAAGGAAAATACCAATAAAATTGATTTGTTCAATAGAGTTTGAACAAAAAATTTCTAATCTCTAGAAGATAAAACTAGTTCATTTAGTGTTTATCCATCACATTGAAAAAATGGAGGGTCAAATTGTTGTTATAGTTTCTATAGTCATTTAATTTTCAAAATATCTCTATCATATAGATATTTCTAATAGAGTTTATGGACACACCATCTAGTAGTTGGATATGATCCAGTCATAGGTTAAATAAGTGGTAATGGCATAAAGGTTCATGAATAAAATACATTTAAATTGGTAGAAATATGTCAAATGTTTCCCAATGTAACAAAATTTAAATTAATAAGAAGTTTATTTTATCTTACACCAATGGTTGTAAATTTTATAATGAGATTTATTAATTTTTATTGCATCAATATTATATGGTTTATTCTGTTTCCATTATAAAAAAAATAATATGATAACATATTATCATGAACTATGTATTTGTTGATAATGTGAGGTGACACATTAAAATACTCCTCATTAGTTTTAGAGTCCATTTAGATATCTTGTTATTCAGTTATGAAGCGATAGTTCATGTGTAATGATTTTTATAAAGAATTGTAATCCCCTATCTAGATCATTAAGGTGGAGTGTGTGACATTTGTTAATATGAAACTATAATAAAATTAGTCTAAAATGAAATATGACTGATAGATCGTGGGTTATGGTGTGTAATTATTTCATCATGTTTATATTATTATCGTAAAATGTTTTATTTTTTTGATCATAATATAAATTTATATGTAGATTCAATATTGTAAACAATGATATATCTCAATATATTTTATTTATTTTATGAATTTTTATGTTATAAATTCACAACACAAAAAACCCTAAATAATTACTCCAAATATAGTATTTATCTATGGGTCAAAATTCTATTGTTAGTGCTAAACAATAATTGATGTTATAAGTTCTATTAAAGCCCAGAAACATTTTTCAATACTATAAATAGAACTTTTAAAAGTTCCCTCTATAAAAAGTATTTTTATTTCTAAAAATGATTAATTTATCAATTCATGTAATAGCACTAATAAAATCCATGGGTTATAAAAATGTGTCGCTACACTTGAAGCACATTAAAACAACCCATAAAAATATACTTTAATAAAAAAAAATATAAATTAAATTAAAAAATAATATAAATTTAAATTATTTTAATAAAATAAATCCTTATTGGTTTATATTTATTTTTAAAATCAATACATTTTATAATGTATTCAAAAATACTACGTGATTCATTATATCAAGATATATTTTGGAACCACTTTCAATAGATCCAATTCACACAACCTTCTTATAAGCGCAGCAGCCTAGCTCAAAAACAAATGAAGTGTGTACATATAATAAAAAACAAATTATATGTTAGTAATATTATAAATACCAAAATGAAATAATAATATGATAAAAAGAATTTGTAAAATGCATCATTAAAATTTTAAAAGTGAACTTAGATTAATATATGAATAAACATGTGTTGGATACATATTTGTTTTATTTATACAAGTGAAACATTATTTGAGATTATTTTCATGAGATTTCAACACAAATTAATCCTATACTCCAATTTTTGGAAAATTGGATCTGTTATTGGACCTAAAAGGTTAATTCAAAATAAAATCATGCACATTCCATTATAATGGTCACACCATTTATTATATTTACATGTGACCGATTACTTCAAATCAAAAATTAATTAGGGATATTTTTCATCAATTATTAATGTTATATGATCATCCTTTCTTAGTTTTTAATCAGAGGAATTTGTTTTATTCTGAAACACTGATTTCAAGTTAAAACATAAAATTTCAAACATATTTTCTTCCATGTGTGTCAGAATAATTTTTTGTTATTTATTATACAAAAAGATTTACTTATATTTCATTTTAAAAAATTAGAAAGACAATAATATTGTGTTTTAATGGTTTCTAGTGATTGACACATGTTTTGAACTAAAATGTTACTTTTAAATTAAACTATACCTTCTGAGTCATACCAGGAACATAATGTATTGAATTTATACCACCTAAAAAATTACATTATTTTAGTTTTAAAATAAATATTTTTTTAAAATTTAATTATATGAAACATCTCGTTATTATTACATTACTCACACTTCAGAGATAGCTTATGGTATACGCACGACCGAATCCTGCCACCATTCAATTGAACCCATATTTAAAAGATAATTTTTGACACTTTTTAATGTTTAATTTTTCAAAATAAACATAAATTTTAAATTTGGAATATAAAAATTAAATTAAGTTGGATTTCTAGTATTTTTTTAAGATATTTTATATTTTGATTAATAGTAAAAAATACTACATTTTAATTAAAAACTGCTTTTTTTGTAAAATAATTATTAATGTCAAATTTTATTTTGAACTAGATTTAAAAAAAAATATAAAAATTGTACATAAAATTAACAAATTTAGGTCACTGGAATATTTTTTACATTGAATTTAGATATCATAACATAATTAAATTTTGAATATTTTCACATTTAAAACATTTTTTCCACCCATATCTGCTAAATTAGATAGAAACATAATTTTTTCACTTTTCTGTAATTTAATTTGGCAAAATGGAAATGAAAGGTTATAATAAGTATAATATTTATAAATCAGTAATATCTTTTTAGTTTTTGAACAAAAATGTTAGCGAATATAATTAACATTCATTTTAGAAATTAAGGAAAAATTATGCTTAATAAGGGACGAAATCATAAAAATAATAGACAAATTGACTTAAAAACATTTCCATAAACCATTGTATACAATGTTTTTTACTCTATAACATATTGAAAGATATTTTATGGGTTAGTGGGGTATTATTCAATGATGGTTAGAAATATAATATGTTAATTTAAGGAAAATACAGAGAAGGAATTGTCCTTACATTTAACATTAATAAATATTTTAAAAATGTATTATGCTAAATATTTTAATATATAAACATTTTTATAAATTTAAATTATTTTTTATAATCATGATAATTTAAATATAACATTTCGTGTTCAATTAGTTATGTTAAACACTTAACAAACAGTGAAACATGGATTATTTATTTAATAATTAAATAAAATAAATGCCATAAAGAACATTAAAAGGGAAATAATGTAAATGAAATATTATGTTACATTAATTTTTAGTTGATTATATCATGTTAAATATCATTTAAATTAATATGTTTCAGTTCTGATAATGTTATGATATCTATAAATTAAAATTAAATAAATAATGTCATATAGACATTACTATTATTTTACAATAAATGAAATTTCATTAAGTGATTTAATATTTTTAAAAATCCCATTTTCATTCATGTTTTTTTCTTTTATTATAGAGAAAATATATACCATTCAGGGATTAAATTAGCTTTTATAATTAATATATTGACCACTATATTGTAAAACATTATTAGGATGGTTTGTAACATCCCATGTAAATATATAATAAGCAATTTTTCATATTTATTAATATTTGTGAATTAAATATTAATTTTACTTTAAAGGGGTTTCTATGTTCGATAGCGTACACGATACACAACAACAGGTTTCTTTGAAATCTTATGTTGCACACTAATAATATAATATTTTTTTTTAAATGGTAGTTAACTCCTAGATGTTGTATTTGTGGGAATGAAAAAACTAACTACAATATGAATATACATGTATATTAAATGTTTTATACATTTATCCAATAAAAGTTAGATGCTTAAAATGAATGAATCCAATTTTAAGCATAATTTAAATTAAAGGAATGATTTACCGCCTTTTAAAGGTAAACCCTCTTTAAATATATTTTGGGTCATTTTTATATATTCTAATTGAACACATAAAATCCTTATTCAGAATGGGTACATCAAAATTTACTTTCTGTAAATTTTTGGAATTTTTTCGATAAAGTTCAATTTTAATGAATAGTGAAAAATATTGTATTTTAATTCAAAACTGCGTTTGAATCTAATTTGTTTATATGGTTATATTATCGTTTTCATTGGTTTTAAAGTATAATTAGAATCTATTTTTACCATTTAATCCAATTTTGGTCATTGTAATTAATTTCACATTGAGAGTGGACAAAAACAAATGTTAATCTTTTGATAGTTATTTCTTCTTAAGAACACTATTTTTTTAACAACGGGAATTAATTTTAAATTAATTAATGTCATTTATATGTTTTGAATATAAAAAAATAGTCCTCATTTTTGAATTTGGAATATCAAATAATGCTTAGTCTGAATTTCTGGTATTTTTCTTAAAAACATCAATTTTTGATGAATAGTGAAACCACTTAGTAGTAGTTAAAAAAACTCACTTTTATCATTTAAATGAAATTTTACTACATCTGTGAATTAAATTTAGAAAATACGACATACATGATTGTTATGAAGAAGGAAAATTTTGTTCAATAAGATAAAAATATTTTTTTGTGAATATTAACTTTTGACTTTTATTTACCGTGGATAAAGGTAAATAGGGTAATTCAAGTTAAAAAGAATATTATAATAATTCAAAATTATCTTAACACTTGTCCAAACCATATTTTTTTAGTCATTTATGACCAAGGGAATATTTGGGTCGATTTTGGAACCCCATTGAGCCACATGGGAGTGATAAGGACAATATAAATTAATTAACATAAAGTAAATGAAAAAATAACAGAAGAAAATTTCTTTTAGTAAATTAATTTTTATAATTGGTCATATAAATTATCATTTCGACTATAAATATTCAATATAAACTTTAAACTATTGACTACATCATGGTACATTTTTTATAATTTTTAGACATCAAATAAATTAATTTATTTATGACACAATATTGATGAATTATTTACATCATTAATAAATCATTTAAATAAATAATATTATAAATATTAAAATAACATCCAAAACCTGTCCAATTCTTAAAAAATGAATTTATTTCGACCATGAGTCTTCTTATCTTTGACTCTAATGTTTTTTGGACCTTTTTAAACCTAGTATTATTATATAAGAAAATAATATTATCACGCATTCCTAAGGAGCCCCTCCTACCCCTTATAAAAGGGGACCACTTCAAACCAATTACGCACACCTCTCAAGACTTTAGGATCTTCCAAACTCTACCCAATTAAGCCCCCTACATCCCTCCCCTCCTCTTAGAATCCTTAACTTAGGTAGAAGGCACTACAAGAAGTCATTTGGTTCAAACCTAAGGGAGTTAACCAAATTAAAGGAGATTAAAGAACGATCGAGTCAAGTTGGAAACGAGGTAAGAGACTGTGTCTCAATCTCCTTTCATTGAGGCATATTTTGTTTTAATACATGAAATTCTTTTATACACTGTATAAAAACCCTTTAATTTTCATATGGAATCTTTATCTACGTAGCATTTTACTAAGCGACAAAAATAAATGTTTCTTTTAACGCATGCAGTAACAACGACCTTTTCCTCTGCCACGAGTATTATTTGATCTTTTTCTTCCTTAAAAATATGTAATGTTTTTAAAAGAAAATAATTACCATAGAATATTTTATGTATTTTGGTATTGAAAATGGTATTGATAATGGATTTGTTATGTCAATATATTTATTTGACATATTGTGATTTAAATGTGGAAATGTTTTCTTTCTTTCATAATTGTTTTATGTGTTATGATTTTATAATTGTACTTGGACATTTGACAGGTGGGTACATGATAAACCAAATAATGGGTGGTGCTGTGAATACCAGGATGGGTGGTTACGTTATAACCTCCAATGCATTGGGTATGGAAGTCAGCCGTATGGCTATTCCATTTAGTGATATGTGTGGAAGTCATTCGTATGTTTATTCCATTTAAGTATGTTAATGTTCCAAGTTACCTTTATATGATATGTGTTTTTTATATGGGTTTTATGGTAATATTTTGGTTACAAAACGGTACGTAATGATCTTTTATTTAGTGATGTGTATTTACTACATCATAAAGGTGAAAAGTATTACTTATGATAAAGTATTCATGGTTAACCTGTTGTTTTGAAAAACTAATAGTTTTCCTTCTTTGGGTATCCCTTAATGATCTTTTAATGATCATCCAAATTTTTTTAAATTTTTTTACAAGACATAATGTGGAATAAGGTTAAGGTTGTGATCAAGGAAGAGTCATGCTATCTTAAACATGGAACTAGACATGACTCTTTTTTTCAAGAGATCTTGTTTTTAAAAAAATATAGAAACTGTGTAGAAGTGTCTACATTGTAATATTTTGAGATGTAATAGTTACTTCCTAATTATATAAAACTCTAAACCTGAAAAGATCCTCAATGTGAATTATTCATTTAATTCAATATTATGTAAGGTTTAAGGTCAGGTCGTTAAAGTCTGTGTTAGAGGTCAGTTTAGAGAACTTTAGGAGTTAGGGTATTGTTAAATAAATGTTCATAAAGTAAGAGGTCCAGTTGGAAATGGAGTTTGCTGATGATCAAGTGTTCTTCGACAAACCACAGAATAAGAGGTCCAGTTGGAAGGCCAAGGGGAAGAAATCATCAAAGAAGCCTAGAGATACAAAAATTAAATACCCAACTTGTGAGAAGTGTGGTAAAAAGAATCCTGTAGAATTTTTATCAAAGTCTGCATAGTGCTTCTGGTGTGGTAAGTCTGGTCATATTGCTCATAACTGTTAAGATGATGAACAAGCAAGTAATGAAATGCCATCAGTAAGATGTTTTAAGTGTAATGAAATGGGTCATTATGAAAATGACTATCCAGGGAAGAACTCATCTGAGGGAAATTAGTCGGACTACAAGAAAAAAGGCGTGGTGGAATACTTCGCAACTACTTTATCAGATGTTGGGCCATCTAAGGAAGTAGTATCAGGTACACTGTTAGTTTGTTTAGATTATGCCAATGTGTTTTTTCATTCGGGGTCTACACATTCATTCATTTCTGAGAAGTTTTCTAGTAAATTGGGAATTCCATCTCTAGATATAAATATGGAACTTATGGTAAAAACACATGGAGGAAATGTTTAGACAAAAAAAAATTTATAAGAACCTTCATGTCCTTTTGTGCAGAAATTATCTACCTGCAGACCGTATTGTTTTACCTCTAGTAGAGTTTGATGTTATTTTCAGCATGTATTAGCTTACTGTTTATCATGGAAAGATTTATTGTAGAGCTAAAGATGTTTCTTCTCAGAAATATTTACAGTTTGTGTACAAGAATGAACCATTTCTATTGATAACATATCAGGAAGCTGAGAAACTAGTAAAATATGGAAATTAATGGTACCTATCACATATTGTTGAAAATAAAGGAATTGTTCAGATTAATGATGTGACAGTTGTAAATGAGTACCTTTATGTTTTTTCTAATGAGATTCCTAGTATAATACATGATCGGGAAGTTGAATTTACTATTGATTTAGTTCTTAATCCTAAGCCAATTTCAAAACCCCTTTATCGAATGGCACAAATTGAACTTTTAGAGTTAAAGAATAAATTTCCAGAGTTATTAAATAAAGGTGTCATTCGACCTAGCACATCACCTTGGGGTGATCCTATATTTTTTATTAAAAAGAAAGATGGTTTAATGATACTTTTCATTGATTATAGTGCATTGAATAACGTCACTGTTATGAAAAAGTATCCATTACCTCATATTGATAATTTCATTGATCAGCTCTAGGGAGCTCAGTATTTTTCAAAGATTGATTTGAGGTCTGGGTACCATCAGTTGAAGGTAAAGGAAGAAGGAGTTGTGAAGACCGCGTTTCATACTAGATATGGCAATTATGAATTTGAAGTTACGCCTTTTGTGTTGACCAATGCACCTGCTGTATTCATGGATCTTATGAATAGAATTTCCCGTGAGTTCTTTGATAAGATTGTGGTTGTGTTCATTGATGATATTTTGGTTTATTCAAAAAGTAAGTAGGAACATGAAATTCACTTAAGGGTTCTGTTGAAAACCTTAAAGGAAAAGAATCTATTTGGGAAATTCAGAAAGGGTGAGTTTTTGTTACAAAAAATTTCATTACATGGTCACATTGTTTAAAAAAATGGCATAACAGTTGATCTTATAGAAACAAAAGTAGTTGAAGAATGTCCAAGACCAACAAATATAACCGAAATACATAGTTTACTTGGTTTGGTAGGTTATTACTGGAGGTTTGTTGAAAAATTTTCACATTTATCTAGTCCAATGACTAAGTTGACTCGAAATGGTGTTAAGTTAACTTGGAAAACAAATGTGATGATTGTTTTCAGGAATTGAAAAAAAGATTGGTGAATTCTCATGTTTGGGCACTGCCATCCAGAAATGGTGAGTTCGTTATCCACAGTGTTGCTTCATTGAAAGGACTGTGTTATGTCTTATTGTAGAATGATCAGCTAATTTCCTATGCTTTATGTCAGTTGAAACCTCATGAGTTAATTTTCCCTACATAAGATTTAGAATTTACTTATGTTGTTTTTTCTGTAACAATTTTGCGGCATCATTAGTATGGAGTAAAATGTGAAATATATACAGATAAAAAAAGTTGAAGTATATATTCCTCAAAATTAATTGAACATGAGATAGAGGAGATGGTTGTAATTAATCAAGGACTATGATTGGACGATCCATTACCATCCACGAAAAGAAAATAAAGTGACTGATGCTTTGAGTCATAAAAGTAATGCTTCAATAACTTTGTAACATTTTAAACAAGATCCTTTGGTTTTTGATTTGATGAACTTTGGCATAGAGGTTCATTGTGCCGGAAAGTCTTCTGTTTTTTATGAGGTGTTAGTGAGATCATCTCTATAAAATTGAATAAATAAATCACTGAAAGAAGATATTGAGTTATAGAAAAAAGTAGAGTTTGTTCATAAGGGTATGTTTCTTGAATTTAACATTGATAATGATTGTGTTTTGCAGTTTAGAAAGATATTATGTGTTCCTTATGATTCACATTTGAACAATGAGTTGTTATGTGAAGCTCATAGTTCCTCATTTTTAGTTCATCTTGGAAGTACAAAGATGTACAGAGATCATTATGAGTATTAATGGTGGTATGGAATGAAAATAGATATTATTTATTTTACTATGTAGTGTTTGACTTTTCAGTAGGTTAAAGCAGAGCATCAATTTCCACAAGGGATGCTTCAGTCTTTATCTATGCCCGAGTGGAAATGGGAAAACATATCCATGGACACCGTTGTGAGATTACCGAAGAAATATTGATGTAATAATGCAATATGGGTTACTGTTTATCGGTTGACTAAATCTTCTCATTTCCATCCTATTTGATATTCTTTATCTCTATATCAAGTATCTCGGTTATATGTTAAAGAGATATTCAGGTTTCATAGAGTTACCTCTCCATTGAATCTAATCTTGATCCCAGGTTAACTTATAACTTTTGGAAAGGCCTTCAGAAATCATTGGGTACTGAATTAAATTTTATTACAGCTTTTCATCCTCTGTCAGATGGACAGTCGGAATGAACAATTCAGACCTTGGAGGATATGCTACGTTTTTGTCCACTTATTATCAAGGAAGTTGGGACCAGCATCATTCATTGGTTGAATTTTCATATAATAACAGTTTTCATTCCAATATACAGATGGCTCCATATGAGTTATTATAAAGAAATGGTTTTCGAACTCCAGATTTTTGGGATGACGTAGGTGAAAGGAAGCTGATGGAACAAGAATTGGTAGAAGAGATGGCAATGAATGTTATGTTGATTCATAAGAACATGAGAACAGCTCAAAGCATATAGAAGAGTTATATAGATAACCGGAGGAAGGATCTTTCTTTTGAGGTAGGTGATCATGTTTTTCTCATTGTATCTCCCTGGAAAAGTGTGATGTGTTTTGATAAGAATGGAAATTTGAGTCCGAGGTTCATTGGAACTTATGAAATTCTGGAGAAATTTGGATCAGTTGCGTACATAGTGGCTTTATCTCCAAGTTTATCTCAGGTAGACAATGTTTTTCATGTTTCGATGTTGAGAAAGTATATGCCTGATCCATATCATGTTTTGAGCCTATAGGTAGTTTAATTGGAAGATAATCTCTCTTATGAAGAAAAACCAGCCCAGATTCTTTACCATAGAGAGAAAGTGTTACAGAATAAGTTAATTCACCAGGTAATGGTTTTGTGGAAAAACAATATGGTTCAAGAGGCAACAGGGGAATCTGAAAATGCAATGAGGCATAAGTATCCCCACTTATTTGATAAGTGAATAAAATTGCGAGAATGAAATTTCCAAAAGGGGGGAAGGATGTAACATCCCAAGTAAATAAAGAATAAGACATTTTTCAAATTTATTAATATTTGTGAATTAAATATTAATTTTACATTAAAGGGGTTGCTATGTTTGATAGCGTATCTGATACGCAACAACGGGTTTCTTTGAAATCTTACGTTGGAAACTAATAATATAATATTATTACTTTAAATGGTAGTTAACTCCAAGCTGTTGTATTGCTGGGAATGAACAAAACTAACAACAATATTATTATACAAGTCTGTTAAAAGTTTTAACATTTATCCAATAAAAGTTAAATGCTTAAATTGTTAATGAATATAATTTTAAGGATAATTTACATTAAAAGGTTGATTTACTACCTTTTAATGGAGAAACCTCATTAAATAAAGTTTTTGTAATTTTTATATGTTCTAATTGACCAAATAAAATCATTATTTATAATGGGAAAATACAAATTTACTTTGTGTAAATTTTATGGAATTTTTCCGATAAAGTTCATTTTATAATGAATAATGAAAAATATTTTATTTTCATTAAAAACATTATTTATACTAATTTGTTTATATAGTTGGATTATATTTTTAATTGGGTTTAAATTACAATTAGAATATATTTTTACAATTTAATCCAATGTTGGTCATTGAAATTAATTTCACTTTGAGAGTGGACAGAAACTACTGTCAATCTATTGATAGTTACTGTTTCATAAAAACACACTATTTATTTTCATAACATGAATAAATTATAAATTAATTACTACCATTTAAATGTTTTTAATTTATCAAAATAGGCATCAATTTTGAATTCGGTATATCAATTAATGCTTCAGCTGAATGTTCGGTATTTTTCTGAAAAAACTTCAATTTTTGATGAATAATGAAACAACATAGTAGCATTTAAAAAAACCGAATTTTTTCATTTAAATGATATTTTTAACAGTTCTCTGAATTGAATTTTAAAAGTCTGACATACAGGGTTTGTATCAAGAAGTAAAATGTGGTTCAATAAGTTAAAAATAATTTTTGGTGAATAGTTACTTTTGACTTTTATTTACCGCGGTTAAAGGTATATAGGGTAATTTAAGGTAAAAAGAGTATTATAATTGTTAGAATTTACCTTAACACTTGTCCAAACCATATTGGTTGAGTCATTAACGACCATGAACATCTTTGGGTCGATTTTGGGACCCCATTGATCCACTAGGGAAGAATAATGACAATTTAGATTAATTAACTTAAAGTAAAGGAAAAAATGACAAACGCAAAAATCTTTTAGTACATTAATTTTTACAAGGGGTTATATAAATTAACTTTTCGACTATAATTATTCATTGGAAAGCTAAAACGATTTCCTACATCATGGTATATTTTTTAAAAATTCAGACATCAAATAAAATAAATTATTTATGTCACAATAATGATGCAGTGTTTTCTTCATTAATAAATCATTTAGATAAATTAGATAATAAATATTAAAATAACATCCAAACCCTATCCAATTCTGACTGGATGATTTTATTTTGACCATGAATTATCTTATCTTCGACTCTAATTATTTTTGGATCTTTTTAAACAGAATATCATTATATAATAAAATAATATATTCACACATTCCTAAGGAGCCCCTCCTCCCCCTTATAAAGGGAGACCACTTCTAACCAATTAATCACGCCTATCAAGCCTTTAGACTCGTCCAAACTCTACCCAATTAAGCTCCCTACATCCCTCCCCTCCTCCTAGAATCCTTACCTTATGAATGAATCACTTCAAGAAGTCCATTGGTTCAATCCAAAGGGAGTTACCAACATTAATGGGGATTAATGAACGATCGAGTCAAGTGGGACACTAGGTAAGATACTTCGTCCCAATCTCCATTCATTGAGGAATATTTTGTTTAAATAAACGACTTTCTTATATACGATGTAAAAACACCCTTCAATTTCAAAAAGAAATCTTTTTCTACGAAGCATTTTACTAAAGGAAAAATGGAATATTTCTTTTAATGTTAGCGGTGACAACGACCTTTTCTGCCGCCACGAGTATTATTTTCTCTTTGGCTTCCTCAAAAAGCTTTAATGTTTTTAATAGAAGATAAATTCCATATTCTCTTTTATGTATTTTTTTATTTAAAATGGTTTTGATAATTGATTTTTTTATGTCAATATATTTATGTGATATGTTGTGATTGAAATGTGGAAATGTTTTCCTTCCTTTATAATCGTATTGTGTGTTGTGATTTTATTATGGTATATGGACATTTGAAGGGTGGTTATGTGATAAACCAAATGACGGGTGGTGCTGTGAATAACAGGAAGGGTGGCTACGTTATAACATCCAATGCATTGGGTTTGGAAGTCATCTATATAGCTATTCCATTTAGTGATATGTGAGGAAGTCGACTGTATGGTTATTCTATTAAAGTATGTTTATGTTCCAAGAAACCATTATATTTTATGTGTTCTTTATATGGGTTTTATGTTAATCTTTAGGTTACAAAAGGGTATGTAATGATATTTTATTTAGTGAAGAGTATTTACAACTTCAAATAGGTGAAAAAATTATTTATGATAAAGTATTCATGGTTTAACAATTGTTTTGAAAAACTAATAGTATTCCTTATTTGTGTATCCCTAACTGGGATTTTTATGCACATACCATGTTTTTGAAATGTTTTTCACAAGACATAATGTGGTATAGGGTCAAGGATGTGTTCAAGGAAGATTCATTTTGTCTTAAACATGGAACTAGACATGACACTTTTTTTTCAAGAGTTCATGTTTTCTAAAAAATGGAAACTTTGTGAATGTTTCTACTTTGTAATTTTTTGAGATGTAATAGTTATTTCCTAATTCTATAAAAATCTAAACCAAAGAAGATCATCAATGTGAATTATTAATTTAATTCAATATTATATAATATTTAAGGTTGGTTCCTTATACTGTTCATGTTAAAGTATTGTTTTGTGTATTACGTGTGCTTATTTTAAAATTACGGTCCAACACATATGGGATTTTATTTTTGAAGATAAAGACGCCTATGAAAAGCTAGACACAGGCTATGGGGTTTTAATATAACTTTTTACATCTATGAGATAAATTTCATATTCTTTAATTACTTATTTTGTATGGTGTGTCTACTAACCTTGTTTCATATTAAAAATTTTGATATATTATATCATTAATTAAATTTATTCCATGATATCAAATATTTTCATTGATTTAACTCTTTAATTGATCGCACAATTAATAATTTACTCAGGTAGTAAGGGGTTCTTGTGTCATATTTCGTTTCATGTGGCTTTCAACATTTTTACCAAATATTATATTCATGTTGTGTATATTCTTCCCCTTTTTTCATTTAATATAATGATTCATTAAATCATCATGGTATATTAATTTTCTGTTTTAATTATATCGTCCATGGGGTTTGATGTAAAAATTACACAATTGGTAAAATTTATCTTTGAAATTGTACTTTATTTATGCAATTTTATCCTTCTCTTGAAACAATCAATTTATTATTATAATTTTTTTGAAATTAAATGTATCATAAATATTCATATCATTTATCATGGTTATTATTATTTCCTAAACTATATACCATTTTTACATAATGTATTCACTATCAAAGTTATTTGAGTACATAAAAAATATTCATAAATAATTTTTGTTCATTCATTAAGGATATTTTATGGTGGGGTGTTTGGATTAATTAAATAAATTATTCAATATATTAGTAATGAATTTGATTTCATAGGTTACAGGTTTGTCCCACTATTTCCCCTATCTGAATCGGTAGTTTTCATGATACAAAATAGATATGGTTTTTGTGGACACCATACCCATTTATTTGACTCATAGAATGAAGCCATGTTTGTATTAGATTCATGGAATCATCCCTTGAAAATAAAGAATTCTTCTCATGAATCTTTGATAGTCTACAATCTAATAATGAAGCCTCTATGATATGATTTAGATATCCATAATTATGATTTCCATCATTTTGAATTTAATTATTTTAATTTCACGGGATTATAAAAATAGTTCGAATATCCATGGTTATGATTTATTGGTAGATTAGTGATTAAATGGATTGTTTTTTGTTATATACCTTAAGATATTGATTATTAATTAACTAATTGTATAAATGGATAGTGGTTTTTGTTTCGTTTAAATTTAAATATTTATTATTCTTATTCATTCGCAATTAATTCTATTTTACATATGCTTAATAACAAATTGAACACACCATTTAATGTTTTCGTTCACTATTTTATGATGAGGAATCATTTGAATGAGTTTCAAGGATTCTGATCATTATCATATTTTATACTTTATTTTTCATTCCCATTTTTTATTGGTATCATGTGTGTACTATCATTTTCCCAAAAATCTAAACTATTTTTATTTTGGGTTTTGATTCTTGTTTCTATTCCAATGTAATAAACAAGGGAACTGTCTCTAATTTTACATGGTTATGGCATTATAGATTGTATTAGAGAAATTTTTGTAGCAAAATTGGATACTATATTTAGAAAAAAAATACACTAAAGAACTTATCATTATGATAGAATTTGGGGATAATTATATAATAACATCCCAAATAAGAAATGTTTTGGATTATGACACACATAAATTTATAAATTTTTTTAAAGTATTTAAGTTGTTTTTAAATAATAAATTACATTCTATAATTATATGACTTAATACAACCTACGTAATAATATAGTAATGTAACCTATCAAAATGTATATAATACTCAACAATACATGTGATCCAAATGGTGAGAATAATAATTTTATTGAGGTTATAAGGCAATATTTCAAAGGGATCTTGTCTCCCATGAATTGTCATCCTACGAGGACATAGTATCCGATTCTAATGAGACATTAAATAATTATCTTAGTATCACTAATTCTAAGTAAATTATAAGAACAATAAGATAGTTCTGAAAAATATGTATAAACATAATAAGGCGAATATGAATTTTCCGACTTGTAATAATAATTGAATGAATCACTTGGATTGTTTCAAAAAAAGAATGTGTGTTTTCTACATGTATGTAAAAATTCCCCCATTCATGTTATTACATTGATAAGATAATGGATACTACTGTACAATGTTTCAACTACTAGGAAATGGGAATCTAACAAAATCAATGACTCAAATATCAAAGGAATATACAACAAAACAGGCTAATAGATCATGGTCAAAATCATGCCACTACTAGAGATGAAGAGAAATGCTTAATATTCTTATGTTTGTATTGATGAATTATTTCATTATAGAATTTTATCAATGATCCATTTATTATTATAATTATTTAATATAAGAGGATTTTACAAAAGAAATTTTTCATTAGGGACATCATAACATATGTGGAATGGTACAATGAAAACTGATTCGATGGAACATTAATTTTTTTGGAAAAAAAACATGGTTAAGGTAAAGATAAACCCTAATATTTTCTAGACTCAGTGATAATAATGTAGAAATAAATAGAAAATTGATTTTCAAAATGTAAATATAATAGTACCAACTTCCTTGGATCTAATTAATGCTTTTTTTGAAAAAGAGGCTAATTTCATCAATGAAAGAGTTTACAACACATTTGAAATTAAAAAATATATCGAATAAAATTTTTCTCACATAAAGAATAGGGAATAATAAATATTTCCAATATTGTATTATGGTAATTCATTTTATTACCCTGTTTCAAGAGAATACAAAATGATGGTTTTTACATGTTAGGAATGCCATTATTATAGATATATTTTATGTTGTTTGTATTAATATTAAGTTCATTTGGGAAAATTGGCGTCCTTTGTTAAAAAAGTGTTGTATTATAATCATATTAAAATGTTTACCATTTATGAAATGGAATATGATGATATTTTAATGAGGTCTTAGAGATTAATGTATATGTATATAAATCATCTTTTTCTATCAGTTGAAGTAGCATTAGTTTGAAGTGTATCTAAATGAATGGATTAATTTTATAGTAATGCACATATAATTATATTATTATAGTACGATCAAATGTACAAATACAATGAAAGGGTTATTAAAACCATTTTCTTTATATCATCATTTTTATTATATTTATGACCTTTATTCACACCTCAGGATTATGGATTTTTGGTTAAAAACATTTTCTTGAACATGTTCTCTATCTCTCAATATCAGATCATGATAATTCTATTTTTCTTCCATGTCCACATTTTCACTAAATGTATATTATTTGAGAGCACATATTCATAGTGAAATTCAAATTTTAACTTCCCTTTTGTTTAGAATATGGGTTATTATCCCAATTTAGAAAATGGCTTCTTTCCTATCCCTAACTAAGGCTCCAAAGAGTAAGTCAAAGAAAAGAATCAGCCATTGATACCACTTTGTAACGTCCTGGATCGAGATGCCACACAACGGGTTCCCCGAACTCGGTTGGTCACATGACCTCAAGGACATTTCCCCAAATTCTAGAGGTTGTCGATTAGAAGAGAGGGCCCAAGTCTGATAGTGGGGAAACTATGCCATCATATGTTAATGTGTAGTATAGCAGAAAAGAAAACTACATACAACAGCAGAAGCACTAAACAATATGAACTATAAATGAACAACTTCAGTAAAAGATAACCAATAGTTATATACAATGATGAAGCAAGTCACTAATTCTATGATAGAATCCTGAATAGGATACACCGAAAGACTATACAATAAAACTCAAAGTACAAAGTACAACCAAACAAAACAAAGCATAGAAAATAGAATGCAGCAGCATCACATGCCTAAGCCTAGTCCCATGCTCACATACTCCTATGCTACAATCATGTACCTATATATAGAACATTTACCCTATCGACACCTGCATCAACATAGTTTATTTAGGCTAAAGATATGGCTGAAACTCGGTGTGAGAAATAAATCGTAGTAGGAACCCACCAAAGGACCATGCCCAAATGTAAGTGAAAATGTGCAACAACAGTGTGCAAAAGTAAATGCAGTAAACTAGTAAGTACTCAAAAGTAACTATCACTACTATTTTCATTTCCATTTTAATTATTAATTATCACCTTCAATCTTGTTCTTTGGCTTGGAAGGTACAACATAGAAAATCACTAGAGTGAATATTCTAAATAGATGTGTCCTGAGACATATTATCCTTACCCTCATGTAACATAATCAAATACCAGTAGTTGATTTCCCTCAGGCATAATGATCATTTCCCTCAAGAATACATGATAATTCTCTCAGGCACAAAAGAAACTACCCACAGGCATAAGAAAAGATGCTTTTAGGATAAACAGAACATTTTCCCTCATGCATAAACAAAGGTTACCCTTAGGCTAACCAAAAAATGCCCACATGCTATGTAAAACAATTCCCACGGGCTAATAGAATGTTTCCCTTAGGGTAAAAGGAACTAGGCCGAGTCCATAGCATAAATAAAAATTTACATAAACTTTCTCTCAAGAAAATGCAGTGCACAATATAATCATGCCATACATTCCTGTGTCCTGGAAAAATGGAAAAATAGAAAAACGCACCCCCGAGGTGGCCCTGGATCCAGGCAGTGATCCCAAACAACTATTTAATCTTATCATTAGATTATATATGTAATTATAGATATCATTTCTGCAATGTAATCAACCATAAGACACCCCAACCATGGACGCGTAGAACAACGGTACACAATTTCAACACAACAGTTGAAAGGATCATCAGACCACCTTCCTCGATCGTCTGTGAACAGTAAACATGAATGACTCTCCCGAATCATCCAAGAACGACGTAGATCTAGGATTAACATTCACTCATTCGACCTCAAATAACATTCCCTCGAAACAGAATTGTAAAGAAACACACAAGGAGATTGAAGAACTCCCCAGCACGGTTCAATCATGACTATCAGAGAAGGACTCGGATTCCCAGTGTGCAGTCGAGAGATGTCTGAAGCACCGGCCTCCTACCCCAGATCCTAAATTAACTCAAAGCCTCCTCTGATGAATAAGGAGGCTACTACTATTTTTAAGGGAAAAAACTACACGGTGTGTACTCCCAGGTTCACGGCGTGTACTCTCATGTACACGACGTGTACTTTTCATTTTTTAAAATGTTCCTCTGGTTGGTTATTTCCACCGTGGCACTATACATCCATCGACATGAGTACACATCATGTGTTCCTGATTACACGGCGTGTACAGTCACTCCACTACTACCTGCCTCCATCGCCTAACTATTCAACAACCGAGTGATTACAAGGCATGTAAATACAAAGTACATGGCATGTAGACAGTTTTTAGACCTTTCATTTCCGATTCGATTACACGCCCTGTGTACTCATCCCACACTGCCAAAGTACATGGCTTGTGGAAAAGTACACGGCGTGTACCAACAAAATGTGGGATTTTTCCAATTTTCCTTATTTTGTCAAAAACACATAATTAAAATGTAAAATAAGAAACCCTTACATAAAAGTAAAAATAGGTTCTTACATAACTCTATTAATAATATTTTCTTTGTCCTCTAGTGATTAGAGGAAGGAAAAGTAGTATATGAGGGCTATAATTTTGATGGGGAAGCTGATCAGTTGTGGACACAGATCAAGAATATGAATCCCTATAAGGAAATTGATTCCATGAATTGGTGGGAATTCAAGAGAATGTTTTTCAATAAATATTTCCCCCAAACCCCCCATCTCAAGATCAAAATAATGTTCATCATACTCAAGCATAAGGAAGATGAGTCAATCGGTTCATATGAAGTAAACATTACAAGGTTTACAAGGTACTCCTCTACATTGTCATGTAAACCAAAATAATGGTGGATCACCACTCTAGAGGACTAAATCCAAGTCTAAATAAATCATTTGTGATTAGAGACATTGACAGTTATGAGGATATTGTCTTTTTTTGCCCCATGTAAGAAATGGAGATCATGGAATCTACGTAGTATCATGGATTTTCTATCTTAATACAAAGCCAACAACTGTCAAGAAAGGGAGGTCACTCATCACATCCAGAAGCATCCCCCAACTATATAAAAGTGTAAAAAGTAAGATGAATCTACTTCAGAATCGTTATCACAAGTGTGGATATTAATTCCAGATTATAAAGAATTTCTAGCTCAAAATATTTGACACAGTGGGGAGCATATCTCTCAAAGATATTCCATTCGTGAGGGATTACACTGATTTATTTTTCGAAGAGTTGCATGGTATTCCTCCTGACTGATTGTATGCGTTCTCAATTGAAAATATGACGGGATCTCTACATATATGAAAGACACCTTCTATAATGGCCACCAAAGAGAATGAAGATATGTAGAAGCAGTTACAGGAGAATCTGAAATGGGTTTTTATATTCCATGTGCTTCTCAATGGGGTGTACTAGTCCGATTCATCAAGAAGAAGGATGGATCAAAGCACCTCGACATTGATTATAATGAGATCCAAAAAATCATGATAAAGGACAAGTATCACCTTCCATGGATTGATGAATTCTATGATCAATTTCGTGGGGCCAGTTATTTCACTAAGGTGGACCTTCATTCTGGATATCACTAATTAATTGTTACGAAGGAACATATTCCCATGGATACTTTTCGAATGTCGTTTGGACACTATGAGTTCATAGTGATTCCCTTTAGACTCACTAATTCACTAGAAATTTTCATTGATTTAACGAAAAGAGTCTTTAGTGAATACCTCGATAAATTTTTTGTAGTCTTTATCAATGAAATTCTGATATACACAAAGAGAATGGAGGAACTTAATGAGAATATGAATATTATGATATGGTATTTGAAAAGGTGAAAATGTAAGAAAATTATTTTAAATGTCAGTTATGGATGGGGGAATTACCCCTCCTGGGGAATGTTATCAAAGGAAAATGGATATCTAGGGACCATTACATGAAAAAGGTGATTGAAGAGTGGCACATGCCAATAACTATAATGTATATCCAAAACGTTTTGGGTCTAGCAGGGTATTATTGTTGATTTGTAAAAAACATTCATGATTGTCAAACCTAATGACCAAGATGACATGGATGAGAGTAATATTTTTCCACACTCATGAATTTGAAGACTTATTTAAGGAGTTGAAAAAGAATATTATCACTATGCCAGTACTCACACTCCCAACATGTGGTGAACACTTTATAGTGTACAATTATTCTTAAAAGAATGGGTTAGGTTGTGTGCTAATGAAAAATGATAATCTCACAGTCTATGAATCATGGTAGCTATAAATCCATGATTAAAATATCCAATGCATAATCTATTATTGGCGGCTGTGATATTTCCATTAAAATTATGGAGGAATTATCTATATGGGAATTAGTGTGAGATATATACTGATCTCAAGAGTCACAAATATATATTCAAACAAAAAGAGCTTAAAATTCACCAGTAATGAAGGACAGAGCTCATCACGAATTATGACTGCTCAATCGACTACTATCCAAGTAAGAAAAACTATATTGAGGATTCTCTAAGTTGAATGGATCATGAATTTTTATCAATGATTACAATTGAAAAGGATCTAATCATCATAGATTTGAAAAGGTTTGACATGGGAATCGTTATGGGACGAACATAATCAATCCTTTCCCAAATGATTACTAAACCATCCATAAAGGATGAAATAATGTATTATAGAAGAAAATATGTGGAAATTTATAAAATAGTGGAAGTAATGAAAAATGTAAATTCCAAAGAGTTCAAGGTTTATGACGAAGGATTTGTAAAATTTGGGTCATGATTATGGGTAACATATGATCTAGAGATAATTAATGAGCTTTGGAATGATGCACATAGATCAACCTTCTCTATTCACCCAGGTAGCACAATGAGGTATCGAGATATCTAGGAGAATGTTTGGTGGTACAATATGAATAAGCACAATTCTGAGCATACATCATAGTTCAAGTTATGTCAACAAGTGAAGGCTGGAAGAAATAAGTGTATGGGGATGATGCAACCACTACCCATACTAACATTGAAGTGGTAGAACATCCCGATGAACATTATCACTGGATTTCCACGGAAATCCACTGGAAACAAAGCTATTTGGGTCTCTATGGATCATTTTACAAAGACAACTCACTTTATCAAAATTTAAGAGGACTTCTCATTTGATAAACTTAAACATATATATATATATATCAAATAAGTGGTAAGGCTATATGGAGTCCCACTATTTATAGTATCTAACTGAGATACGTGATTTACCTTTATATTTTGAAAAAGTATCCAACAAGCTCTAAGAAAAAAACTAAATATCAGTACGTTCAATAAACCTCAAACTGATGGGAAATATGAGTAGACTATTTAGACACTAGAAGATATGTTGATAACATTTCTTATGAATTTCCAAGGAGAATGAGACCCATATCTTCCACTAGATGAATTCTCAGACAATAATGGTTTCCACTGAAGCATCTAAATGGAACCATATGAAGCCAATTATATGGAAAATGTGAATAACACCAGCATGTTGGGATGAAGTCGGTGACTGTAAGCTACTTGGACTTGAAATGGTCGATGAATTAGTCAATGAAATGGTGGAGAATTTGAAAACCAATCAGCATCACATCAAGGTATCTCGTTGTTGATATAAGTCTTATGTAGACAATCGTTGATGAGACATTGAGTTCAATGTTGGAGACATGGTATTTCTATGAATATGTCCATGGAAAAATATCATGAGGATTTCAAAGAATAGAAAGATAGTCCCAGGTACATTTTCCCCTTTAATATTCATGATCATATCAGTGATATGGGTTATTGAATTGAAATTCCACCAAACATGTCCAAAGTACACGATGCCTTCCATGTATCCCTCTTAATTATGAACATACCATACTCATCACAAGTATTATCATAAGAGTTGGTACAGTTGGATAATGATCTTTTGTATGAGGAGAATCCAGTGAAGATCATGGATCATAGAGATAATGTTATATGTAACAAGACTACTCACCTAGTAAAAGTACTGTCGTTGACCCATATGAATGAAGAGGAAACATGGGTACTATAGCAGTAAATGAAGGAAAATTACCCGTAGATGTTTATGTCTTAGAATGAAAAATGAAATTTCGAGGGAGAAATTTCCTGGGGGGGGGGGGATAATGTAACGAACAAATGTTTTATCAATGGAAGTTTTCTTCTTATATTAATGACATATAATCTCATGAAATCACAACATAATGAACCACTAAGTACTATTTGACCTTTAAACATACTTTTTCCACCTCTGTAACTTGAATTTCGAAAATATGACATGCAGAGTTGTGATTAGTAAGATGTTGGGAGTTTTATTAGACAAAATTAATTTTTGGTAAATAGTAAATGACCCTTATGAATAATAAATTTACAATAATAAATAGTAATACGACCCTTATAAATATTAAATTTCCCAAAAGAATAGTAACCTCACCCTAGAATGTATGAATAAAATTTATGAGTCTTATAATTTTTAATATCATCAAAGTAAAAGTGTTAGTTTTCTTATAAGTCATAAATAATTAATTATAGTTAATATATTAATTTCAAATAAAATGAATTTTTCTTAAAGGGTTTCATAAAATAACAATTTTATGCCTTCTGGTTTAATTATAATTTTATAAGACCTTATGTAGTTTTTTAAAAATTTATAAAATTAGTTATTATTTTAAAATAGGTTTTTAAAGTAAAATATGGTTTTATTCAAAATAAATTATTATATTAATAAATTTATTTTTGAAAAATTGACTTCAGTTTTTGATTCTATAAATCAAAAATTTTTTTTTGATTTTTTGAAATTTTTCGAAAATACTTGAAATTTTGATGAATAGTAAATTACAATAATTTTGAAATTAAGAAAAAATACATGATTTTTATATTCAAGGATGATTTCGTGCTAATTTAAGAACAATTGCATCGAATTTAAATTCACTTATTAATATTTCATGTGATTGAATTGTTTCTATTTCTAGTTTTGAGGGAAAATAATAAACTACTGAATTAAATATTATGAAAAACCTCCTCTCCTACACTATAAAAACCACCCACACTGTCCTTTTCACTTCACTCTTCTCAAGATGTATGCCTTCCTTAAATTATACAAATAAATCTCCCCAAGATCCTCTTCCACTCCATTTATAACTTGGTCTCCTCGAAAGTCCTAATACCATCCCCTTAAGATCCTATCAAAGAGAACTTATTCAAGAGGTAAATTCCTCTTTTCAATTATTTTACTTTATTTTCTAGTTTATTTGTTTACTTTTCTATATTTATCACTCCTCATAAAAATGTAATGAAAACTCCTGTAACTTACATATATAGTGATATTTTATTATAATGTAATAATTTATTATCATCTCAACTTTACCCTTCGTTTATTTTAGTAGTAAAAACACTATCTGATATGTGTCAAATTACATCATTCTAGGACGATGCGTTTTCAATTTCTGTTAACATCATCAATTCCTACCATGAAACCATTTTCTTGTTTTAAACAGTACATAATAAATGTATTATGTTTTATATATGTTTCTTTAATCCCTTTTCACACATGGTTTTAATTTATATAACAAAACATGTTCTTTGTGGCCAAAAACCACTAATTAAAAGAAAAGGTAATCACAAATGTTTTACATAAATCTTTATATCAAGTAACCAAATGAAATTTACAACAACATAACCATATAAATGTTTAATAATATAGTATAACCCTATTTATATAAAATCATCCCCACTTTACAGGATTATATGTTTATGAAAATAAGTTAACAGATCGTAAAAACCAAGAAAACAAACGGACCTGAACAATGAAATTGAACAACGTAACCAATCAAAAATGCCATGAATGAAATTAAAAATGATTTACTAAATATTTTAAATATATAATATGTTATGAAATTATTATTGAACCTAATATGATTATTCAGGTTGTTATGATAAAGGGAATGACACCATCGAGCTTAAGGTAAGGGATCCTTTCTATTATACTTTTATTCAAGAATGGTCACTATGATATGCCCTTTTATGAGTAATCCATAATGATGGGGTGTGGTTTCTCCCCTCCCAAATACTAACCTCATGATTTATATTTTATGATAAACCCCCTTCCACTCTCATTAATCCCTCACAGCTATACCCGATACATTGTCGATAATCCGTAAGGAATTCTACCCGAACCTCATTTATTCCGTCAAGTTTCCATGTCCTTATTTCTACCTAAATGAAGTTATCATATCTTTTTATGTGAATATTCATAATTATGTTTACATTTAAAAAAATCATTTATAAAAAATCTCTCATCATTCCCTTTCTAGGATATACATGTTTTTAAGTGGTTTCAGCCTCAAAATTTCCTGATAAGCACACATGTTTTAAGGGAATTTCCCAAATTATTAACATATTTTAGGATCAATATATCTTCTATTTTAATCCACCATTGTATTAATAAAATCTATTTTTATGAAAACCTTCTTGTTTTACAACTGGTTTTATATAAATAATTTTTCCATTTTCCATTTTAATGGCTCTATAGTATTTTCCTTATAACCACCCTAACTGTTTTAGTGCTAAAGTTTCTCAAACAATTTTTGACATGTTTTCACATATACATGAAAAAATACCATGTTAAATTCATATTTTACCTTTGTAATATCCATTTATATTTTATTTCTATTATTTCTTGGACACCATTAGGATACATCCATTTTATATTCTTTATGACTTGATTATGGTAACCAATTCCTTATATAAGTAACCCTTATGATTATATATGATTGATTATGTATGATTATTTATGTGGAAGAAATATTAATAAAATTTTACAATGGTTGAAGCGAAAGAGAACTCCAATTCATTTGGTAATATTAAGTCTCGTGAGACGTTATAAGTGACGGTCTTTACAGTTAGCCTTGGCTTGTGAAACCATGTGTGACGGTCTTGGTTGTTATCCTTGGCATGTGAATTCATGTGAAATGGTCATGGCGGCTATCCTTGACTCATGAAAAAGACATTTTTTATGTTTCTATTTCATTACAATGACTCCTGGTTTATATTATTCCATGTTTATCCGTTAGGATTCCATGTGTTACATGCCACTTTATATCAAAATGTCTTGCCTTCTATCCCATGTGGTAGTACTTTTTATTTTTTTTATTCCTTTACTAGGCTATTTAGATCATCCCTTGTGTTCATGTGTTCCCCAGGGTACCCTATGAAGATTTATGACCACAATTAAAGTTAGGTTCTCAATTTGAAGATTAAATAAAGAAATTTTTTATTTAGTAACATGTTTTCAATTTTATGTACCAGGTCTTCCAATACACAAGATGTCATGATCCATGGATTTTACTCTAATTTATAATTATGCCAAAAATCTAGTAATGTTATATAAAAATGTATAAGGTCACTATACCTCTTCTTAATCAAAAATTTGAGTATCCTGTATTGGATTTCTCTATATACATACTATCTAGGATCCCATGTATGATTCCCCCTTTTATCTTCAATTTTGAGGATCTCAGTTAGCATAAATTAGCATATGTGTATACCATGAGTATTTTGATGTAGGATACCACTACAGTGATTCTACATAGGGGTCACATTGAGTTCCCCAGTGTCTGACATAACCTAAGCTACTGTAATGTTGGGTTGGGTAGATAAGGTAGATGCTGTCACCTTTAATTCTCTACATAACATATAATCTAGATAGGATGTGGCAGTGGTGGTGGGATTAGGTGCTTAATAAACATTTATCAATATTAAATGTAGTTAAATTATTACTTTTCATTCCACTATGATAGCCATATGTGCTTCCTCATTTGTGGATGAAGTTCTTAATATGATGAAGTATGTTACTATTGTGGTACATATACACACATCTCAGGACCCACATGATGCACCCTTCCTATTTACTTCCTTTTGATCATAATAAGAATATGTACTTCAAGGATATGGATGATTAACATTACTATTTTAGTATTTTCAAACCAAAAACCAAGAATATATCATTTAAGATCTATTCTATTGTGATCACTATACATACCTCCAAGGTTCATGCTTACAGTCGTAACTTGTTTGGATGTTACTATTTCTATTACAAGAAGTACCATTATTAATTTGGATTCAACCCTTTTCTAGGATACAAAGGTATGATGTAGAGAGTTTCATAGAACCCCTCTTTAATGGGTCTCCCAAGGAATATGTATTCCTCTATAATTACATAGGATGTTAAAGGTTGTTGTCTGGGTGCATTTCCTCCCAGTAGTGGGATACTGATATGTTCAATGGGGATGGACATGATCTCCACTTTTTATTCCATGTATACTCCCTAGGATCAGTGCACATACCATTATAGTATCTCCCAGGGTTGATTGGGTATGATTCTGTTGAGGTATTTTTTAAATGATTCTATGTTGTTATACAATATCACGAGATTATAGCATATACATCTCCTAAGGATCATTCCCCTTAGTGATCTTTTGAGTCACATTGGGATGAGACCTATGAATCAATCATTAGACTATATTACACCAGGATTGAGAAGTATGACATCTACCTAAATTCCAAATTTCATGATGTTCTAATTACACATCAGGATCCTTCATATTAGTTATTGGAGGCGATTATGTTTGAACCTTGGGATACGACATGTATCACCGCTGGTGAAGTATCTTCCAAAGAGACATATTTAGTGAATACCAATGTAGGTATTAATAATCAGTATTAGAGTCCTAGGGTCAAAATTAATGTTATATGAAATGAGTGGTATGGCATCAAAATCAGATCCCTAGTCCTAGGATGTCCATTCGACTAAATCTGGTATTTGGGAAATGAGTATGGATTGTGTTTGTTATCATGTTGTTCATTGACAACATAGTATGTTTTTTAGAGTAAATTACATTAATATATATATATATATCTATATGTATTGGAATATATTAATATATATATGATAGAAGAGGCTCAAGTACATTCTAAAATTGGCAGAATATGATATGTTCATTATGGGTTACAGACTCTAGGATTGTCTATGTTTCTTTTTTTGTTATTCTATATTTTTATTTTCTAATTGATCTCATCATGGATTAACATATTTCATAAATATACACTTATAACAGTCGATTTATAGGTTTTTCATTGGGGTGGCAAACAAATATTTTTTATCACCCTTAAATGTGAACCACATTGGGAAAACAGACCATATGTATTATTTTTTAGGATGATCATAAAATAATTATGGATACAATAGAGTCCTAGATTTTTATAATCAAGTGGATCCTCTGTTGTGGTTTCTGATGATCAGGTTACAAAATCTCTATAGGGTATGTAGATTGGGTATGGGGTTTAGATCGGTGTTAGGATTTCCTTTTACATTTCATTTTATATATTTTATTTACTTCAGTTTGTTTCGTTATTCAACTGGGTGACCAGTGTTGTATGTATGACATGGTTGTTCCAGATTTTACATTATTTCATTTATTATTATATCATGTTAAATTTTAGTTATTTCCTACTTCCACGATCTTTTTATTTACTACTTAGATGACATCAAGTTATTTCCACTATTTTTTAGAATAATACGGGGTCATATTCTCTCCAAGGACACACCTTAATCCCTCGCTGCTAGATGGGAGCCAATGGAATATGGATAGGTGTGCCTGGGACCCATTCATGAACTAACTCGGAGCAACATTCTAGTGGAATCCATGTTGTGAAGTTATAATTTGTATTACATCTATTTGTGTCCCTTTGATTTAATATTTTTGATATGTTAGATTGGAGTTTTCATAATGTGTGAGAACCTATGATGGATATCAGACTGGTGCAATAAGTCAAAAATGATCTCATAATACGTCCTGATTTCTAAGAATATGGGGTCTTTGTTCTGATATATGATGAGAAAATATAATATGATTTTATCATTGGGTGATGAATATGTTTTTTTGATGTTGTTATTTATTATGGAATTCTAGCATTATTCTATTAGGAACAGACAAGACATTTATTTTTACTATTCCCAAACAAAGGAAACATGCATATGATGCACTATATATGGCACATTGGATTCACGTGTTATATACCTTATAGTCTATTATTTTACTAATGAAATAAGACAATTGATTTAAGTGTCAACAAAAATCAAAATGGTATTTTCTCGTATAGGTTTTTGGTGGATTTCTGCCCAATTGGGATGACATAAAGATATATTTCATTCTCATGGTAGGTGAGGTGGTATTATATCAACACATTTGATGGTGAGTCTAATTACTTAGACCCCATGCACAAACTATATAGTTTTTTCCTAAAAAGATTAAAATGAAACTCTACATAAAAATCCTTTGTCTATGATAATCTAGTTGTATCACTTATTATGATTCTGATAGGTTCCAGGATGATCTTCATGAACCAATACACACGGGGAATTACCATATAAGGATGTATTGTTATTGTTAGTTATGTAACACTTTTATATTATATCATGATACTCCATGGGACGTTCCCTTATTAGGATACTAATAGAGGGATATGGACCTAGTATGATTATATTGACAGTTTTACCCTATTATGTCATGGTTTTTCTTTACCTCGCTGGGAGAGGTTTGACATATCTTTTATAAACATAGGATTCTCATACATGGATACAATATATTTTTAGAAAAATATTCAATATATTATAAAACACAATCCTGAGGACTGTAATATTTTTGTGCATTTGTGATCGTGGAATATAATCCTCTAATTTGGTGAAGGATCTTCAACATCCCCACAACGATCTTCTCACATAGTACTCCTCTTAGAAATACCCTAACAAAACAATTATTTATAACCTGGAAAAGAGAAAATATGAACTACTGAGACCAAATACTCTATACAGGTAAACATAAGAGAAATCGGTATATGGTAATTTCAAAGCATAAGATAGGAATAAGGATTTGGGATCATGAAAATAACTGATAGTGTTTATTACCAACCATTCAAGGTTGATAAAAATGATTCTGGGAAAAAATATTATCATTTTAAAATAAATGGGTCATAAGAGTGAGATAATAATCATAAATCAGTCACGAATCATAATATGACTTCCTAATAGTGTGAAACCATCATAATTATAAAAAACTAATTAATGTGTCATGGTTAACTACTAATACCATGAACATAGTGAATCAGTATGAACATATTTTCCATAGTAGATCTGGAAGCAACTATTTTCATATTATGGATTATCACACATTGGTTAACCATTGTGGATCAAGATGAACTTATTTCCCATAGTGTACTGGCACAATAACTTGTTTCCCATTTTAAACTTATAATACAGAAATCATTACCTATTCTATTTGAATGAGATATAGATCCCACCATTCACATAATTATAATCATACACATGTGTGTCACAAGATCACAAAACATTCATCATATCAAAACCAATTTAATGAAATTTCAAAAATGAAATTTTCAATATATCACAACACTTGTAATAGATATATGTTTTATAGTCATTTCATCATTTAATCATAATATAACAGATTAAATTTTTTTATAAATAATTATATGATGTTCTAATTTGAGAATGAAAAATGTGATTCATAATCCTAAAAATTTAATAACAAAACGAATTTAATTATTATATGATATCCCTAGGAAAGCATTACTCACCACAAATATTGTAATTTTAGATTTAAATAAACTTTGAATGACTAATAGAGACATTTCATTTGGAAAAATATTTTTATTAGAAAAGAAAATTTTAAAACATGATGCATTATTGAAATATTTTTATAAAATACCATGAATACTAGAAATGAATTTTTTTTTAAAAATCATTTAAATCACAAGTAAAAAACCCGGTTCTTATTCTTGAGGTACGAGTTTCTTATTTTCATTTTTCTTTAATTATATTTTAGAAAATAAGGAAAATGGGGGGAAATACCCAAAAATTTTGGTGCACACCATGTACTCTTCCACATGTCATGTACTTTGGCTATGTGGGATGAGTACACATGGCATGTAGGCCTATCGGCGATGAAGGGTGTTGAAGCTGACTACATGTCATTTACTTAGTATATATAAGCCGTGTAATCATTCGGCATGTGAACATTAAGGTGGTGGGAGTAGCCACCAGCGGAACGACAGTACATGCCTTGTACTTAGAAATATAGGTCGTGTAACCGAGTTGGCTGATGAACAGTGAGGCGGTGGAAATTGGACGCCAGAGGAACAGTTAAAAAAGGGAATGTACATGATATGTACTAAAGTGTACATAGTATGTAGTTATGTTTCTTCGCTTAAAAGAGGTAGTAGCCTCCTCATTTGACAGAGGAAGCTTATAACTCGTTTGGAGCACTGGAAGGGAGGCTCAATAATAGTAGAGCTCCCGATCATACACTGGGACTCTGATTCCATTGCGGATGATTGCGTTTGGACCGCACGGGTAAGCCCTTCGGTCTCCTTAAGTGTTTCTTTCCAATTAATTTTTGAGTGGATGTTATTTTAATTTTAACGAGTAATTGTTAATCCTATATCTACACCATTCTCAGATGTTTTGGGAGGCATCGTTCATATATATTTATCAGAGGAGATCAAGGTAGGTGTTCTGCTATTTATTTCCAACTGTCGAGTTATATCTGTGTACTGTTGTGCTACGCGCCCATGTTTATGATGTCTTATGGCTGAGGCCTTGAATGATAAAATACCTAGAATTTCATAGTTAATTAAATAAATATTTATAAACTATTTTTTTGGATCGTATCTTTGATCCAGGGCCACCCCGTGGGTGCGTTTCCCTTGTTTAGTCATTTGGCCAGGATACCCATGGGTATGTTGTGATTATAGCATGGTTTGAGTTTTCATGAGAGAAAATGTATACTTAATTACTTACTTAGGTGTTGGGCTCTGCTCGGTTACTTTCTTACCTTGAGGGCAGTGTTTTGATTACCCTGAGGGAATCGTTTCTTATGCCTGAGGCCAAGTTCTTGTTTAGCCTTAGGGAAACGTTTCATATGACTGCGAGCAGTAGCTTCTATGATTGAGGGCAATATCTCGTATGCCTAAGGGCAATATTCGTTATGCCTAAGGTCAATATTCGTTATGCCTGTGTGTAATCACCTGGGGGTTTCTATTCTGATTACCTGAAGGCAAGGATTTCCTTGTCTGAGGACTATGTTTACATTGAATATTTACTGTGGTGATTTTACATGTTATACCTACCAAGCTAAAGCATAGGCTAGCTATTATTTTTCCTTATACTTGTTAGATAGATTGTTGTGGTTTTTGCTGCGGCACTACATATGAGATTTTCGGCTGAGGATGAGTCTCGAGAACATATAATTCAATTATATTGACTAGATAAATAATAATAAAATTGAAATGGAACATGTAGGAGTAGCTGGTTATGATTACTTACTAGTTTACTGCATTTTAATTATTGTACACTGCTGTTTCATAAATTCACTGATAGATGGGCATGAGGCTTTTGTGGTTTCCTGCTGGGATTTATTTCTCACACCCTGTTTGGGTCTTGTCTTGGGCCGAAGAAGATTATATTGCTGCCAGTGTTGATAATGGTAAGATTCCCTATACATGTACATGATTGTTGTAGAGGAGTAGGAGAGCATGAGGCCGAGCTTAGGCTTGCGATGCTGTTGAGTTCTTGCTACACTGTGTTACTTTGTTATGCTGTATTTGTACCTTGTAATGTATAGTTCTATATTGTAGTGTATCCTGTTTTGGCTGCTTTCCTAGAATTAGGAACATATTGCATCGTCATATATATGAATATGGGTCATTTATTTACTTCAGTACTATTGTTCATTTCATTATAGGTGTTTGTTTACTACTTATTCTTTGTTATGTTTATATTTCTGCACTGTGCTACACTTTGAAAAATGAGGGCATAGATTCCCCACTATTAGACCTAAGCCCTCACTTCTAGTCGACAGCCTCTGGAATTTGGGGAAGTGCGCCTAAGGTCAAGTGACCAACTGGGTTCGGGCACACGTTGAGTGGAACTCCGATCCGAGATGTTACAAAGTGGTATCAGAGGACTTTTTCTTTTCCCTAAGTTATTTTATTATTTGGCAATGACAAAAGAAATTCATTGTTAATGGATTTGGTAATAACTATGATCGAGAGTATCTACCCCTTTTACAGGTGAAGGCCGCATTCCCTCGAGTAAAATTGTGATTTTTTATTAATGATTATTACAGTAGATTTGATTTTTACTGTTGGGTGATGCACTTTTGGTGTGCTTCATAAATTTTTTATAAATGGGTTCTATTTAGTTTCATCCCGATGAGAAAAGGGTATGACATCTCATGCATCATTTTGGAAGATGTTAGAATCACATTCCCAACATAGTTATCGTGCCATGTTTGGGCATTAGAAATTGTATGTTGTTGTGATAGATGTTTTTCTAGAAAATACATGATTTTGTGATAGATGCCTTGTTAAAATACCTGCTATTTGATAGGATATTTTTATGTAAGGTTATGTGAATGAATTCCAAACTTTGGTTCTTGAGTAGTATGGGACCTCATCTACCGGAATTTGGTTGATCATCAACTTGTATACCTTGTTATTACACGTATAAGATTCCAAGATTTGGTTCGCAGGGAGTATGGACATTCATGGATCGTAATTTGGAACATTGGTGTTTGTTCAAGGGTTTTATAAGATTCAGATTAGTTTCTAAGGCTTACTGTCTGGGAAAACCTAGAATACACACCATATAGTTTTGACTACACTCAATGTAATCTTATGTTCAGGAAGAAAATAAAAACTTTTAAGTACAAGACGTGTACCGTATGTACAATCAGTGTAGTTTCTAACGGTGTCATAGGCCATGTAGGCAGAAAGACAAGATTGGGAAAACTCTACTGGGAACATTTCGTGTAACGGTTGTACACGCCGTGTCGTGTTGACCCTGTGTTCTCCATGTGACAAAAAACATGGACTGAGGATTCTTCTCTTGACCACACCGTGTCAGTTCCGAACATGCAGTGTAGTGTAATCTAGGAATCTGGTCATATAACTAACAACATGGGTCTGTGATATACTTTCAAGTACACGTTGTGTCCATATGGAACACACTGTGTAGTGGGAGCCGTGTATCTGGCCGTGTCTCGAATAACACGGGTCGTCGAAGCATTTCTAGAACACTTACTGTGCCTGAGGGTCACGCCGTGTAGTCTTGACCGGTTAGGGACTGTGTGGACATGCCTATGTGGTTGGGGAAGAGGTTGATGTAAACACCGTGTGCATATGTACACGCCATGTAGTGTCAGCCGAGTAGCCATCCATGTCACTAACAACGCGGATAGATGGAATCTAAATCATACATACCGTGTCGAACTGTAACACACCGTGTAGTTTCATCTGTGTACCCGTCCATGTCATGAACAACAAAAGTCGGTGAATCTCATCTAGTACACATCATGTAGACCTTATACATTCCATGTAGTCTTGTTAAAAAGAGATCCTTGTGTATAAGTTATGTCGAAGGACTCAGGAAGGGGATGAAAATTCATGTACACACTATCTGTGTGGACCACAAGTCATGTGTTTGGGGTGTTACACAACCAGTTTTGGCAGAAGTAAATTCCCATGTGAATGAATTGAGGTAACACACCGTGTAGTTGTTATACATGCCGTGTAGTCTTGTTTTGAAAAACTTGTATGTCTTCTTTTCCTTGTTCCCTCCATAAACATTCGGTTCATAGTACTTGATGGTTTTGATCTAAGTTATGTGTTCGACCTTGTAGAGTAATGATGCTGAGACACCACTAGTTTTTCACCAACATGGCAGAAATTATTATACTCTTGAGATGGTAGGACATGGGCTGCTGATGGCTCCTCCAGAAGAGCCAGATGTGGCGCTAGCTATTTTACCGGACACAGGCGCATATGCGTAGTTCCGTTAAGGCTTTAGGCGGTTCATGCAGACCTTCCGGGGAGCACCGTCAGTTGCCAAATCTATGGTAGAGATGACATGTATATTCCATCAGTAGCATCGTCCTATGTTTTTAGGGTATGGAGGACCACATTATGTGGAGTCGTGGATCGGATCAATACTGATGATATTTGAGCATCTGGAGACGCCTCCTGGGAGGTGGTCGTGCTCACAACTTACATGCTGCTTGATTCCGCCAAGTGATGGTGGGATGTTACCACCCAGATTGAGCATCACCAAGACATGGTGTGGGAAGATTTTCAGGCAGTCTTCTATGACTTTTTCTTTCCAGACACGGTGAGGGCAGATAGAGATCCAGAGTTCATTATTTTTTTGCAGGGTGCCATGTCAGTGATGGATTATTCTGCCCGCTACATCGAGCTACATCTTTTTTCACCTATTATAGTGGGTGATGAGGCGTTTGGGGATAGTCTCTTTGAGGATAGTCTTAGATATCACATCTGGGGGCTGGTGATTATTTTGAAGTTTCCTATAGTGCATGATATTATGAACCAGGCACTAATTACCGAGCAGATCTTGTGGGAAGCTAGTGGTGTAGGCCAGGGCAGTTCGACACCAGTTTCTAGTACTATTTCTACTAGTAAGAGGAAGAGGCAGATGAATTTCTCTCAAGGTGGCAGTACTAGCCATAAAAATTCTTTAGGTGGCTAGGTAATGTGTTACAAGTATGATAAAGAGGGGAACAATAGACCTTAGTGTCCACATTACCCAGTGGAGTGCCATTTTTGCAGCAAGATGGGTCATCTACAACATTTTTGTAGGGATTTTACACTAGTTTCTAGTGAGAGGAGATCTGTGTAGACATTGCGTGTAGGAGCAGGGCCAGTAGCATCTTAACCGTTAGGGAATTGGAATATGTGAGGACTTTCAGGCCGAGGTGGTTGTCGTGGACGTTGTATCTAGACACTAGGATCTTAGAGACAGCAAGGTAGGTCAGCTTAGGGTACCCAGTCTGTGTCGTAGGGCCACAGCACTGGGCAGGTATATACAGAGCAACAGACCCAACTGGAGCAGGATCCCAGACCATCCACCGTTATAGATACTATTCTAGTTTATTCTGTTTTATCGTCGATCCTTTTTGATATTGGTGTTTCACATAGCTTTATACATGTTCTCATTGTGGAGAGCCTTGGGCTCTATGTTTCTTCATATTCTGATATAATTATGCAAGACACTCTATTTGGGATTAGAATGGCAGGTGTGCATTAGTGCAGGGAGTTCCCCATAGAGGTTGGTGGATGTCACTTTCTATAGGACCTCTATGTCCTAGTGATGATGAGATATGACTTCATTCTCAGGATGGATTGGTTCAAAAACTTTCAAGCCATTGTGGATTGATATAGTTTCAGGGTGAGTATCACATCACCAGAGGGTAGGGAGATTATATTCAATGGAGAATGGGATGTCCATGTATGTTGAGCTAGACCCGAGCATCATGGGCGAGCTGGAGTGATAGTCAAGATTGGGAGTTTTTATATGGATTACTAGGGAACTTTTCAGAAGGTTTTCCCTATAGTAGATAAATATTTCTTGGATGTCTTCCTGGAAGACTTTTAAGTTATACCTCTAGGGGATGAGGTGGATTTCTCTTTTGATCTTGTGCCTGGAGTAGCACCAGTGTCCATTATTTCTTATAGGATGGATACACCAGAGTTTTAGAAGCACAAGAGGCAGTTGGAGGAGTTGCACGAAAAGGGTTTCATCCGACCCATTACTTCTTCTTGGGGTTCACATGTCCTATTTGCAAAGAAGGCGGATGGTACCCTCATACATTGTGTGGATTATCGGAAGCAGAACTAGTTGATGGTTTGATGATCTATTTGATCAACTTCGAGGATAACAAGTTTTCTAGATGATTGACATGAGATCTGGATATCATTAGTTGTGCATTAGACCATCAGTCATACCGCTTATAGCCATTCGGAGTAGATATAGTCTATATGAGTACTTGTTCATGTCGTTGGGACTCACGAATGTGCCTGCAACTTTAATGGCTTAGAAGAATCATGTGCCTCACCCATATCTAGATTCATTTGTGGTAGTCTTCATGGACGATATCTTGGTGTACTATGACACTCGACATGACCAAGCCTCCCATATTGAGATCAAATTGAGTACACTGAGAGAGCATCATTTATATACTATTCTCTCAAAGTCCCACTTTTGGATAGACCAGATACACATCCTCGGTCATATTATCTTAGAGGCAGGAGTTATGGTAGATCCATAGAAAGTGAGAGCATTAGTTTCCTGGGAGAAGCCTAAGAACGTGTTTGAAATACGAAGTGTCATTGGGCTAGATGGTTTCTACAAAGGCTTTATATTGTAATTCTCCCACATAGAAGTGTTGTTGATGGGTTTTACTAAGATGTGTGTGATGTTCATTTGGTTAAAACCTTGTGAGACAGCCTTACATGATCTGAAGGGATGGTTGACATCATCACTAGTCTTGATACTTCCATAGAAATGGAAGATCTATACAGTTTACTGTGATGCATTGGGTATTGGGATTGGAGAAGTGTTGATGAAGGGAGATCGAGTAGTTTTGTATAGGTTTCGGTAGTTGAGACCACATGAGAGAAATTACCCAATTCATGATCTCGAGTGGGATGCAGTTGTTCATGCGTTGTGCTGTTAGAGACATTATCTCTGAGGATAACATTTTGTGGTGTTTACGGACCACAAAAGTCTGAAATATATATTTACCTTGTGTGACCTAAATCTGAGATTGTAAAGGTGGGTTGAATACCTTCAGTACTTTGACTTCATGCTTTCCTATACATCTGGTATGGTTAACACAATAGACGATGCAATGAGTATGAGGACTTAGGTACAGGCAGTGCGGGAGGCTAGTGGTTAGTGGCAGCTGATGGACTTTTTCTCTGAAATGCATTTGGAGGTGCACAATAGTTAGGGGAGAGCCTATCTTTCATCCTAAGCTGTGACTTTTACCCTCCTGGATAGAGTGTGGTTGAGACAGCTATCAGATTCAGAAGGCCTAGTTCTACAGGAGTCGATGGAAAGTGATGAACATCCTCTTTATTGGATGATGGGCGATGATGAGGTACTTTGTATCCATGGATGAGTGTGGGTTCCAGGGGATATACGCAAGGAGTTGATGCAGGAGTTTCATCCTCAAGCTTGGTCAGTGCATCCCGGAGTTACCAAAATTTCCAGTGACTTGAGACTTCAGTATTGGTGGACGAGTATGAAAAGAGAGGTATCTTGTTTTGTTACGAGATGTTCCACCTATCATCAGGTGAAGGCGGAGTATCAAAGTCCAGCCGGACCGTTACAAAAATTACCCATTCCAAATTTGAAATTGGATGATGTCACAGTGGACTTTGTGACTGGTTTACAATGGTCATCTCAAGGAAATAATGTTGTGTGGGTTGTTGTGGACAAACTTATAATAGTAGATCACTTTCTACCAATCAAGGTGACCTTCAGTGTTGATGATCTCTGGACGTTGTATATTAGATAGGTAGTAGGTTTTCATGGGTTCCCTCGTTCCACCATTTCACATAGGGAAACCCATTTTACATCTCGTTATTGGAAGTGTTTTCAGAGGGAACTAGGTACAAAGGTTCTTCTGAGAACAGCTTACCATCATCAGACTGATGGCCAGTCAGAGCGTATGACACAGGTGCTTGAGGACATGCTCCATTCATGATTCCGGGAATTTTGGGGATCATGGGAGAAGCACATACCCCTGGTTGAGTTTTCCTACAATAATAGTTTTCAATCTACTATTGAGATTGCAACATGTGAATATTTATATGGTAGGCAATGCCGATAAACCTTGTGCTGGTTGGAGGTAGGTGAGGCAGCCTTACTAGGACCACGTCTCAGGCAGGAGACATCAGAGCAGGTCCAGTTGATTTAGAAGCGGATGGCTACTTCACAGTCTCATCAGAAATATTATGTTGATCGTTGTAGATGTCCATTGGATTTTGTGGTTGGGGATCAGGTTTTCTTGCATGTTTCACTGAGGTTGGGACCTAGGAGGATCAAGAGACATGGTAAACATTCACAGAGGAATGTGGTGCTGTTTGAGATTCTGGAGAGAGATGGGATGGTTGCCTATCAGTTGAAATTACCACAGAGGTACTGGGTCGTGCACGACATCTTCAATGCATCTCTGCTGCGCCGCTATCACTCAGACCTGTCTGATGTTTTTGATCCCAAGGAGGTTGAACATGAGGTTGATGAATCATTTGAGAAGCATCTAATTTGTATTGTTGACAGGAGCATGATGGTTCACTGTGGCCGGTCCGTTCCTCTCGTACGAGTTCCATGGAAGCATGGCCGAGTGTTGGACGAGACCTGGCAGCAGGAGACAGACGTATGTGCTCAGTGGCCAGAGTTGTTTTCAGCTTTATCTATTCCACCCTTGGAAGGGAAACTTGGGGAATAATTACTTTAAGAGGGCATGTTTGTAAGAACCTGGTTTTTATTCTTGAGTTACGAGTTTCTTCATTTCAATTTTCCTTATGAGTTTTTTAGAAAATAAGGAAAATGGGGGAAAATACCAAAAATTCTGGGTGCATGCCATATTCTTTTCCACACACCATGTGCTTTGGCAGTGTGGGAAGAGTACATAGGGTGTGTAGTCCTGTCGACGATGAAGTGTTTATAAACTGACTACATAATGTGTACGTAGTATATGCACGCCGTGTAATCAGTCGGCAGTTGAACAGTAAGGTGGTGGGAGTTTCTGCCACCAGAACAATAGTACACGCTGTGTACATAGAAATTCATGTCATGTAACAAATTCGGTTGATGTATAGTGAGGTGGTGGAATGTGGCCACTGGAGGAACAGTTAAAAATTTAATGTACACACCGTTTAATTGAGAGTACATGCCGTATAGTTATTTTTTTCCACTTAAAACAGGCAGTAGCCTCCTCTTTTGATAGATGAAGCTTATAACTCATTTGGAGCACCAAAACGGGAGGCCAAAGCTTGAGGAGCTCCCAATCGTTCCCCGAGACACTAATTCCTTTTATGAATCCCACATTTGGACCGCGCGGGTATGCCCTTCCCTCTCCTTGAGTTTTTCCTTCCAATTTGTTCCTTTGGGGAGGTTGTTTGAGATTGAACGAGTACTTTTTAATCTCAAATCTATGTTGTTCTCATTTGTTTTGGGAGGCATCGTTCACATATATTGATTAGAGGAGATAAAGTTAGGTGGTCTCGTGTATATTTACAACTATAGAGTAGTTTCTGTATACCATTTTTCTATGCACCCATGTTTGGGTTGTCGTATTGTTGAGCCCTTGATTGATAAAATTCCTAGTATTGCTTAGTTTTATAAATTCATATGTATAAACTGTTTTTTGGGATCACTGCTTCGATCGAGGGGCACCCCATGGGTGTGTTTCTCTTGTTTAGTTGTTTTTCCAGGATACCCATGTGTATTCCATAATTATAGAATGCATTGGGTTTTCTTGAGAGGAAATGTATATATAATTTCTCACTTATGTGTTGGGCTAGGCCTGGTTACTTGCTTAGACTAAGGGTGGTGTTTTGATTAGCCTGAGTGAAATGTTTCTTATGCATGAGGGAAAGTGTTTGTTTATCTTGAGGGAAAAGTTTCATATGCTTAAGGGTAGTAGCTTCCGTGCCTGCGGGAAATATCTCATACGCCTGACAGAAATATTCATTATGCCTATGGGCAATCACCTGAGGGTTTCAATTCTGATTACCTAAGGGTAAGGATTGGCATGTCTGAGGACACTGTTCACTTTGAATATTCAATTTGGTGATTTCACATGTTATACCTGCCAAGAAAAAACACATGCTTGGTATGGTTTTACGTTCTACTTATAATATAGCTTTTTGTGCTTTTTTCTGCGACATTGTATATGAGATTGTTAGCTAAGGATGAGTCTAGGGAACTTATAATTCAATTATGTTGAATTTTTAAATAATTAATAAATGTAAATGGAACTAGTAGGAGTAGATTAATTTGAGTAATTCCTAGTTTATTGCATTTTCATTATTGCACACTGCTGTTGCACAAATTCACTGATTGTCGGGCATGGGACTTTGGTTGTTGCCTACTGGGATTTATTTCTCACACCCTGTTTGGGTCATGTATTGGGCCTAAAAAGGTCATATTACTATAGGTGTTGATAGGGTAAAGAGTCCCTATTGAGGTACTTGATTGTTGAAGAGGAGTAGGAGATCATGGGACTGAGCATAGGCTTGCGATGACGCTGAGTTCCTGCAGCATTGTGTTACTTTGTTTTTTTTTGATTTTGGACATTGTATTGTATTGTTCAAGATTGTAGTGTATCCTATTTTGGATGATTTCTTAAAATTTGGAACATATTTCATTATCATATATATGAATATTGGTCATTTCATTACTTCAGTATTGTTTTCCATTTCAGCATTTTTATTGTTTACTACTTCCTCTTTGGTATGTTTGTATTTCTCTAATATGCAACACTTCGACAAATAAGGGCATAGTTTCCTCACTATTAGACCTAGGCCCTCACTGCTAGTCAGTAGCCTCTGGCATTTGGGGGAATGCGCTGGAGGTTACTTGACTAACCGGGTTCAGGGCACCGTTTGAGTGGCACCCGGATCCAGGATGTTACAACAATTATCAAGGAAAATATCCTTTTTTTATTGAAAAAATATATGTAAAACATAAAAAAATTTTAAATCCTTTTTATATTAAAATATCCTTGATAATTTATATATTAATATTGGAAAATTAATTCATAAATACATCAGAATATTCCACTAATTCCATATTTGTTAAAACAAAAATTCCTTTCAAATTATAGAAAAATCCTAACTAGCTTTGTTTTGGAAAAGGACATGATGAATATTTTTTAAAAAATATAAAATTGAATGATGTTTAAAAATATATTTTTAATATAATAATAATGATATAAAACATGTTTTTTGAAAAAGATAAAATGGTTTTAAAATAAAATTATTTTCGGCCGAAGAGATATATAATGTCTATTTTTACGAAAATTATTTTCTTAATTATATTATGTAACAATGAGTGGAAAAATTATTAATGTAATTAGATATATTATGAATTGAAATTTGAGAATAAAATTGATGAGAATTAATTAGATGAATGACCAGAGTTCTTAACATTTTATACATGATCATAAATAATCCTGATAAGTGATGAGATTAAAACATAAATTCATTTACACATTGGCAAACATTAATTGTAATCCTCCTGAAAGAATAAAATTAAATGAAACATAAAATTTTTCAATAATGAATTAATTCATTATATTACATTCTAATGGGGTTGTATATACATCTAATGAGATAACATAGGTTCATAACATAATATCTATCAAAAATATAGAAAACTGAGATACAAAATATCTTATTAATTGAGTAAATTTTTAATCATAATCCCCATAAAAGAATAACATCATTAGAAATATTAATTATCATGAAATGAGTTAGATTCATGATAAATCAGGAAAAAAGATTGTTTATACCAGAAAAAAAATAAATTAGTGGTGAATATGGAATAAGAAATATTGAAATAAAAGAGATACTATAAAACCATATACCATTGGTCTTGACACCCATCATTTTTGTTCAAACATCCTCTTCTTCAGATATCCCCCTTATGATTCCACTAAAATTATTTTTTGGTTGGTTTTATGTCCCAACTATGTATTTTAAGAATATGGGAGGGAATATGGAATGTCATTTGGGTAGGCAAGGTGGAAAGAAAGAGGTGTGAAGGTGTGAGGAACAATAGAGGATGGTGGTTTTTTATATGTGTGGTGACTAGAAAACTATTAAATTTTTGAAACAGAGAATTCCAATATTGTTGTTCATATATCAAAAGGGTCCATAATCGATCATTGTAGAACCTCTAAGGTGTAATGTTCCAAATATGAAAATATAATAGTTTTAGACATGTTTATATGTTAATTTTGTGCTTATAATTTTATATTAACCCACAGGAAAACCCATTTTTACCTTAATCATTATAATTAACATCTTCTACATTCACTATTCATTGTGGTAAAAAATTGATTTATGTTTATTGGATATTATAAATTTTTTTAATTCCAAATATGGAATCAATTATTTCAAATTCTAATCACATAAGTAGAATAAATTAATATAAAATTATCCTCATATAAGTGTTAAGAATGTGGGGTTTGAATGCAAAAATGGTCAAATATTTACAATGTTTTTATATTCATTTTCAATATGATATTCATTCAAATGACCTAAATTGGATTAATAGATGTATTATTGAACTAATAACATTTTAAACTAAAACTAAAATATAATTTCCCTTTATAAATAAATTACATGAAATGGAAGTTATCAATTTAATCATATAATTTTTCTTTATTCACTAATTAATAAAACTTTTTATAAAAATCCTAAAAAAATTCCTTAAGATATTTATGAAATTTAAAATTATGTTTTTCATTTCAAAAATATCATTTTCTAAAAGTGGGAAATATTAATTTCATTATTTTTCCCAAAATAAATTAAATACATTTCTTTATGAAAATAATATTTTCAAGTATATAAAGATTTCACAAACAATAATGTATTTTATTATTAGTATCTTTCTGTTAGGTAAAAAAATTATTAATTAACAATAATAATTAGTTATTAATATATATTCTTCTATGTCTAATATCCAGGTTATAATGTCCATGTTTGAATAATGTTAATTATATATTCTGTTTCTCTTAGAAATTAGTTTCGTGTGTTACGCAAGCTAAATAATTCTTGATTTGTAAAACAAGAAAACTAGTGTTTCTTGTAACACAATATTGAGTTGGTGTTTCAAATAATGCATACATATATTATTGAATATTGTAACATAATCCATCGTAGAAGTTTAATTTTTTAGAAAACAAATTAATTCATAAAAATATAGGCTGTTATAATCAACCCAAGTGAAAATGAATTTATCCCACATAACAAAAAAATTCAATAAAAAATTATTATATTTCTTCCTCATCGTATTCTCAAGTTCACACATAGATTCATCAAACTTGTGTTTTCACCATAAAACATTTACTAGTTGAGTGGTCTTATTTCATATAATTCTCTCTATATTATCTAGAAACTCTACCATTTATTACACATTATAATGATATATATCTATCAATGTGTCATATGAGTTCAGTATATTTTAATGGTTAGTTAGTACATTCTCAGGATAGATAAACTGAATACATCAGGAACCAGAAAACGATTCAATGGATTTCCAAATGTTAATCTACTGCCCTATAAAATCATGTATTTTATTGGGACCGATATATCGAGGAATTATTTTTCAATCCTTTCATTAATCGATAAACCTGTAGAAAGAGAGAATTACTGAATTAAAATTTGTGATCATTATGATGATTATATACAAATCATAACAGTGAACATTGTGTAGTCTGATCAATTTTCTAAATTAATTTAACTATCTCTTCTATCTCATCATATTACTCATCTCTAAATGGTTTTCATTGTACAACTTCATTCTAGTATATTGGAGTTCAAAACTTACTTATATAAAGGTCTTCGTAAAAATCAAACTCAATGATCATATGTTATAAATCATTATAAGAAAAACCAACTATAGGAAAGTGTCTATGGTATAATCCTTTAAAATCCATAGGACATCATCATAGATGTAGCATCCTCGTCCAAGAACCCACATGAAGGGTGCTTCGAGCCAGGTTGGCCACATAAACTCAAGCACATCTTCCAGAATTCCAGAGGCTTCCGACTAGTTGTGAGGTCCTTTTAACAAGTCTATAATGAAATTATTCATTCCTTGGTAATAGGTAATATATAGAAAAATAAAACTAATTTATACAAAATCGTGGAACAATAAAGATAATAAAACATCCACAAAAGAAAATAAATAACCCCACCTAAATATATAATAAGTACAAAAGATGTTAAATAAACAAGACACACAATGATGTTAGGATATGATGTATATTATAATGTAAGAGTATAGAAAAAAAGAATAAAAGAATGATATCATGATGTAATTAATAAGAATCAATGTAAAACAACATCTTCTAAAAAAGCTCAGTGCACTTCCCCCATGCTCCATCTAATGAAGTAAGACAAACTAAAGAACCAAAAGCAGCATGCATTCCATTATCCTTACGAGAGATCATAAAGTTTACTCAGGTACCAAACAGTGCCCGAGTCGGAAGTGATATAATATCATAGTTGGCCGACACCCATGGTGTCTATGATATTCCAATTCATGCTATAAATAAAATTAGTGTCCCAATATATGATAAATGCACAGAATTAAATAGTAAAGAATAAAATAAGTATAAAATGGTATGGTCATCAAAGACACACATCCATTACAACTTTCTTTGGATTAATCTAAGAACCTGATGAAAGTAACTATAATATGAAAGATGCATATATATATTTATATAAAAAGTATATAAATAAACTTGTAGATGAAAAAACATACCTCCATGCTTCTGCTTATCTTGGGGTCGAATTTATAGGTATGAAAAGAGAGCATCAAATCCCAAGATATTATCAAAATTCACATAAAACCCAAGCAGTATCAACAAAAACATTCCACAAATTGTCATTATTATTATGTTCATGTTGTGAGTTTGAGTCGGAGCTCAACCTGAAGGTTTCACTAATGTACATTTACCAATGTAACCAATACCACTGATCCCTTCCAAGGAAATATTCATAATGACCAAGTATCTCACAAATCAGGGTTTTATCATGAGTTAGTCCTGGTATCACATATAAGGGGTCAAGTATCACTCAAGTCATGGAGTACCCACTTTTCTAATTGGAACATATTTTAATGTACCTTTGGGATGCAATATTACTCATTAGTATACAAAAACCTTTGGAAACCCTTGTCTGGAAAATACAAAGTCATCGTCTACCTGGTGTAATGTGTAACCGGTCTGGAATGAAGAGTTATTGTATAGTCCATAATGAGGAACCCTCATTATCTCACAACTATGAATTTAATTAAATATCAATGTGTATGCATTTATAATTTCATCAAAATATTATATGCAATGTAATCCACAAATTAATGATCATTCTAGTCAAGCAATTACATCCAATGTAATTTATCAGTGAATGTCAAAAATCACGCGTATCATTTTATGATGTCAAGAGAAGATAAATATTTACAAAGGAAGAAAATGACATGGAATATATATCAATACTATCATGAAGTTCATGGACCATAATAATCCCAAATAATTTTTATTAATTTAATGATTACCCTAAAGGGGGCCAAACAACACATGCAATAAAGTAATTTAATTATTTTGGTCTAACAATAAATGATACCAAGAACTCAGTAACAAAATATATGGTATACAACAATGTTTTAACAATTTAAACAATCACATTTATCTCAAAAAAAGGTGTAACAACTTGGACAAATGATATAAATTAATTAAAATAGGTAAAATTGAACATCGCCAGAAGGCACTAAAAAAGGAACAATAGACATTGTAGAATACACACCTAAACAAGGACAAATAGATTATACACTCTACCTTATACTAATATAGGATATTATGCTCTATGGTGATCATTTATTTGACCTAAAATTGAAGAAACTGGAATATTAAAAAAAAACCTAATTTTGGGTAAAATCATTCCATGACAGATTGTTTGATAGATTTAAAATAGGATAGAACGGTACGTCGTATGTGATGTTAGCCTTACCATGGGATTCAAAATTTTCACGAGGATGTCGAAATCTAGGGATTAACAAGAATAAAGTGGGCATCTAAAGGAAAGGTAATATAAGAGGCACACCATCTAGGGGGAACTACTATGGAGATGCATAAGGAGAGGGAGGAGAGGATGGTAAAAAATGTTGAGGAAAAAATTAAAAAGTAAAAATAAATAACAATGTAAATATATAAATAATATATTAAAAATAAAATGGTGGATGAAATGACTAAATTAATTTAAATTTGTTTACCCTATTTTACTTATTTTTTAATTTCTCTCTAATAGTTTCTATTTTATTATTTGTTTTTTCCCGCATTACATTAAATTATTTTTATTCACTTTTACCTAATTTAAATTAGTTTTTTCCTGAACCCAGCGATAGGGTTCGATGTTATTTTTTTTATAAAATCTAGAATAATTATTTAAGGAATTTTAGTAGGTGCCAGAGATCCGCATCTGGTTGATCAAGCATGCACCCGAGGTTTCTTTTAATATTTGGATAAAAAACCTAATTGGTATGTACGATGATTATATCCGAGAAATTACAGCATCCCCTCCTTAAGATAGCTCATCCCTGAGTTACCCTTCTTTGGGTAGTTTAATGTCATCTAAGAAAAGTTCTGGCTTCTGCACACATACATTAGTCTCATTCTCCTAGGTCTCATCTTGAACACATTCATGTTTCAATAACACCAATTCCAAAGGAACTAATCTACCTTTGAGAACCTTCATGATATGGTTGATGATATATATTAGACTCTCCTAAATGAATGCATTTACATCAAGATCAATTTTTTAAGGTTACAAAGTGTGAGACGGGTCCGGAAAATATATTCAATGTTGAGATACATGGATGAAACCATGCAGGGGTCGGTATATATAAGGTAGAAATAAACAATAGGCCATCTTCCAAACAATTTCCATTATATCGATCTAATTGAAGTATCTCGATGATATCTTACCATGTCTTATGATCTTTCTATGACCAAACCTTAGTGAAACTCATAGAGAGACTGGATGTCCCACCTCAAACTCAAGAGGTCAGCGATGAGGTTCAGTATGAGATTTCTATTTGGTCTGAGCTCTATTCATATGATTCTGAATCAACTGAACATTCTAAGACATTTTTTGAATGAGATGTGGACCCAACAGAGCATCCTCACCCGTAATATTCCAGTATGAATGTGAAAGGCATGGTCTACCAAGAGTACCTCATACATAGAAATTTCAATCAGCACCTAAAATCAATTATTATAGGTAAACTCACCAATAAAAATATGTTTCTCCCTGGATCCTCCAAAACATTGGATATAAGATCATATCAAATCCTCAATGACTCGTATGGTCTTCTCAGACATCCCATCGGTCTAATGGTGATATATAGTACTCAATAGTACCTTCGAACCCATCACTTTTTTAAACCGTTTCAAGAAATGTGATGTAATGTCAGAATATATGTCTGAGATAGAAGAAATTGGTATTCCCTAAGGTCATGATATCTAACAGATGTACATAATCCAAAGACATCAAATAGAAAACGTCTCCTTAATTAGAAATAAGTACATGAATTTAGTCAACAAATCAACTATCACCCATACCACAATGCATCATTAAGGAGATATTAGAAGATTTGTAACAAAATATATGGTGATTTAATTCTATTTCAACTCAAGAATGGATAGAGGATATTGAAGTACAGTAGGTTATTGGTGCTCTGCCTTCTCTTGTTGGACGTTGGAGCACCATGTGATTAAACCAGCTATAAGCTTCTTCATTCCCAGTCACCAGGGATAATGACACTCGTCATTATACATCTTGGAATGTATAGGATGAATTTCCCTAACTATGGTATGATATTTCTTCATCATCTCGTCTCATATATCATAAGGTAAACATACACCATCTTGGTAAAGAAGAAATTATCCGCCATCAAAAACCAATCCAGGAGGAGGTTTCACTATAGTAACAATTTCCCTCAAAATGATCCCCTCTATATTAGATAAAAATCGCATACATACTCGCTCAAGAAAATAATATTTCATGGTAATAGAATTTAGAACTGGTTTCCCATGCTATTTTTGAACCTCTAGATGAATCTAGAAAAAACATATCCATCATCGGCAAATCACTACTAGCTTCCTGGATGGCTTTTGTCGATGTTTTGTGGCTCAAAGAATCTTCAAGGGAATTTCACATACCAGGGGTATAATAAATCTCTAAATCAAATGATTTAAGGTATTAAACCCACCCCTACTACCTTAAATCAATGTCTCTCTATGTGGAGATATATTTTAAGCTTTTGTTATCTGTGTAAACAATGAACCCCTCACCCAACAAGTAGTGACTCCAACAGCGTAAAGCATGAACCTGAACCACAAACTCATGTTAATGTGTAGGATAGTTTCTCTCTTGAGGTATTATATGGAAGGATCCATAAACAATGAATCGATCACCCTAAATCAAAATTTTTCCCAGTTTTATTCATTAATCATCATAATAAACAGTATAGTTTTTTAATGGCTCATGCAGAATTAGGATTGAAGCTATGGATCGTCTTCCCTTTCTCTCCTGAAAATAATTTTCACAAAAATCTCACCAGATAAACAACACATAATTCTTATCAAGCTATATAATAGTCATTAATAAGTAGGATAAATCCTGTATGAACTACCTATAATATCCAGAAATCCCCATGAAACATTGTATGACCAAAAAAATTGTTTCTGTCAGAAAACTATAGAACTCACATTTTACGGGTCGACTGAAACACCAGCCTCAGATAATATGTGACCCAAGAAGTGGACGTTATCAATAAATAAGTGGAATTTGATAATATTTTCATATATATGGTTCTTTCTTAGTGTACACAAAATGATCTCATAATTGGTTGCATGGTTGTTTTTGGAATGTGAGTACACCAAGATGTCATTAACAAGAACAAAAACAATGTAATCATAGTTCGAGTGAAAACCTAATTCCTCATATCCATAAAGACTATATACACCTTCACGAGGACAAATGGAATAATCCGATACTCATACAATCCATACCTACTCTGGAATTCAGTACATGGTAAGGAATATGGTCACCCAAAAAACTAGTTATTTCACAATTTCAGATCAATCTATGAGAAAATAGTTTCTCCTCGGAGCTAGTTGAAGAGTTCATCTATATGAGGAAAAATATATCTATTCTTTAACATAATCTAGTTTAGTCGATTGTAATCCCGACACAATGTTATTGTACTATCTGTCTTCTTAGAGAAAAGATGTGGTGAACCCCATGGAGTTGTGCTAGGTCTGGTAAAACCCTTAGCCTTGATTTCATCAAGTTGTATGTTGAGTTCTTGTGTCTATGTTGGTTCCATCTAATATGGACGAATAGAAACCGATGATCCACCTGGAACTAGCTTGATATTGAAATAAACATCCCTCTTAGGAGGTAATACAAATATTTCATTTGGGAATACATCCCTGAAATAATCCACCACAGCAGGGAAGTCCAGTTGTTATGTTCCTACATCACTCATGAAGATACATGCTAATTGAGATTTCACTATTCCTAGTCCTATATATTTAAGTCTATCTTGATCTTCTTGCATGTCCCATTCTATTTTGTGTAGATATATTTCACACTGAGGAGATGTGAAGGACACCCGATGGAGATATACATCCAATTGCGCATTATAAGTAAAGAGCCAATTCATTCCACGAATGGTGTTGATTCTAGACATATTAAAAGTGTAAAAATTCTAAAGGAAATAGTACCCACCTATCTCAAGTTTAACTCATGGTTAATGTGTATGAATTCATTTATTACACATATATGTGTGTCGCGATGCATGATGCGGCAAATATACTCAATATTGAATGAAATTTTTTCAAAAATAGTAGTAGATAAAAAGTAATGAGATGAACTGGAATAAAAAAGTGATGAAACAAAAGAATAGAATACTAGAATACTACCTATAACCGTAGATTGTCCTGATATATTATCCTCTGTAGATGGCTGTACTTTATACATAAGAAATAAACCATGACCCTGAGATGTTTCATGACTTTCCTGAGTAGGTATTTTCTATTAAAAGTGATGGTCTGGGACTTGGTCTCCTCGACCACGACCTCTTCTATTACCTCAATCTGATCGTCCAGTAGAAAAATAACATCCAACCTACTATGGATTCACATATACCATACCTGATAGAGGTGCCAGTATAAATAATCTTCCACTAAATGATGATGATGATGGCTAGTAAAAATACTGATGGTGACCCATCTTTCATCAAGACTGACACTCCATCGGGTCTCTGGTGTATAGAGTATTTTTATGTCCAACTCTTCCACACTAATGATAATTGATATAATTTTTAAAATGTGCTTCTGGGAATTAATTTCCTCCATATGCACTATCAAAATGGAACTTCAAATTTCTTGAAGAACTATCACCCTGCCTCGGAACTGAACCTCACTAGATCAAAGTTTTTACTTCACTAACATTTAATTCTAAAATGTGTTTCTTATTAACAATCTCTATAGCAATGGTCAAACAAAATACATTCACCTTCCTACATACTGTATATCTGATTCCTTCCTCATACCCTCTCATGTGTGTTTTTACATCACCATTTAGAGAAGGGAAAATGCTGAAGCTCTGTGAAATGAGTAACATACTCTAACTGTGACATAGAGCCCTACCGATGATATACGAATTCCTTGGCATGATTGTCTCTTAGAGTTTGTCTAAGGAATGGATAATTAAATTGTGTTTTGAGGTTTTCCCAAACAATGACTCATGTTTTCTCCTCCTGAGATATAACATCTTAAGAACTCTTTAAAGAGTCATGATGCAAGTAGAATGAATGTTTGACCCTACGCTGAAGAAGATTCTCAATATGGTAAATCATAGATTTCATGGATTCAATCCCTGAATATACAATAAGAGGACTCGCACTCCCCACGATAGTGGGAGGTTTATGCTATAGAAAATCCCCTGTAAGATCTTCCATATACGGGGAAGGTCTGGGAATATTCTGTACTGACAACATAAACCATAGAAGACTATCTTGAAAAAATCCATAAGGACTAATAGATGGTTGGAAGGATATTGTATCACAAGAGGCACCATGGGTGTTACTACATGTAACACTACATGCGGAACTATGAGAGGAACCTTTGGTGGTTCATACCCACCACCATTAGAGTGTGATCATCACAACTATTCTGAGGCATGACATAGGGACACCCTGGAAACATTGTTCTACAATATGCAAACACACACCATTAGACAAAATTCATAATAGATGATGAAGATATGTTAGAATAAAGATAAGGTAGTTATATAGATTGCCTTTAACCAATATACAAAAGATATCCCACTCCATGAGCTGAGTCCAGATAAGAAAGAGCAATCTTAGTAGGATCACTAAAATGAGGCCTACAACCTTTTTCCATGGTAATTTAAAGTTAAAATGTAAAAAATTATAACAAAATTATATTTAATAAATGGTAATTTAAAAACCTTTCAACTAGGAACTACAACATTAACATGAAAACAGGTAGATGCACACATGAAAGTAGACATGACATGATAAAATGCATTTAATTTTAATCCTTACGGTGTGTAATTTGATTCATGAAAATTAATTTAACTCTTGTGATTTGGTTGAAATTATAAATATAATAACCTAAAAAATACCAATATCAATAACTCGGTAAAACTAGTGTGTCACACAATGGGGAAATCATATCAACAATAATCAGAATAATCCATAACTACAACCCCAACCTAGGAATTTTGGTTTCTCAAGTACATGGGTTAACTACATTTAAGCATAGGTTAATTCCTAAATTCATTTATCATAGACTCATCTCTAATCAAAAACAAAAAAACGGAATATAACCTCTGATACAACATTGTAGAATCCCCATCCCAAAATCTATTGAAATGGTGCTCCAATCCATGTTGGGTACATAACATCAAGAGCATCTTCCCAAAATCCAGAGGCTCTATAATAGTGGTGATGGATTTTTAAAGTTTCTGTAGGGAAGACTATTACCTCGTAGGTAGTTTGTAATATAATGCAGAAGAAAACCAGTTTATAATCAATATACAAATTATATAGATAATTAAACTCCAATTGTAGAAAATAAATAACTACAACTAAATATATAATAAGTGTGGAAGTTGATAAGTAAAAAATATACACAATGATGTCATGATATGATGTTTGGGATAATGATAGAGTAAGGGAATCTAGAATAGAAGCTTGTAATCAAGCTATACTGATAATGAATAATGTGAAATAACTATATCTCATGCAAAATTGTGGTCCTCTACCCCCATGTTTCAACCTAAGCATCAAGTCAGACTCATCCACTCGAAGAATCATGCATTAAATTGTCACTAACTGCAAGAATAAGGACTACCCAGGTACCCAATGGTGCCCAAATAGGTAGGAAGATAAAATCCCAGTAGGTTTATACCCATAGTGTCTAAACCTTTCTATTTCATTATATTAACATAATTAGTTTTCTAATATACAATAATTTCATGAAATTAAATATAAAAGAATAAAATAAGTATAACTTGGTCTAGGTCCCAATGACACCGATCCATTACCCCATGCTTCTACCTAAGCTGGGAATCTTAAGAAGGTACCTATAATATGAAGGATGCATATATATATATATATGTGATAAATAAATCTGCAGACAAAAAGGAAAATAACCCCAACTCTGTTCTTTAGAAAGGGGTATAATTTATATCTTAGAAAAGTGTTCATCAAAGTAGTATAAGATATCACAATTCACAAAAAACCAAAGATGTATAAATAATAACCTTCCACACATTATCCTTATAATTTTTTTCATGTTGAGAGTTGGTTTCTGAGCCCGTCTTGATGGTATAGTTATGTTACATCCTTTAAACGTATCCAATACCACCGAGTTCGTGCAAGGAAATCTTTTGAAAGACCATGTATCGTTTGATGAATGGATTTATCATTAGTCTATCTCGGTATCACAGATAAGGGGTGTAGTATCACCTGTGGCATTGTTTAAGAAAATTGCCAATATGACTGTACTTGAATTTCCCATTGGGTACCAGTATCACTCATCAGTATTTAGAAACCAAGTGAAACCCTCATCTAGAAAATCCTAAGACATCATCTCCCTGGAATAATGTCCAACCATTTAGGAATGGAGTGTCCATGTGTAGTCATTAATATAGAACCCACATAATCTCATTGCCCTGAATTTAATTATTTTTTCAAGGAAGAATATATAACATGGTATGAATTTATATTTGAAACAAAATAATACAATAAACTTGAAGCCACATATTAATGATCAATCTATTCAAGCAGTTACAACCAAATTAATTTTTCAGGAAATATAGAAAAACGAACATATCACTTTATGATGTCATAGAAGGATACTAATGTAACAAGGAATAAAAATCATTATTCATAGATAACCCACAAAACTCACGGTTCATGGTTCAAAATAATCCCAAATAATATATTTAATTTAATTCTTAACCTAAACGGGGTCATGAAACTCATGAAATTATGTAATTTAACTGATCTAGGATAATTAAAAATGAGATCAAGAAAGTTGGAACACCCAAAGGAGAATACAATGACGTAGCAAGAACTCACACAAACTAATTTTTCTCAAAAAAAGGTGCATCAACTAAACAAAACAATATAATTAAATTAGAATATGTAAAATTGAACATCACTGGCAGGAACATGCTAGCGGCACAACACACATTTTAAAATATGCAACAAAACGAGGGGAATGAGATCAGACACCCTACCTTGTAGTCATAAAGGATAATATTCTCTATTGTGATGCTTGATTTGACCTAAAATAGAATAAACCCTACAATTTTAGAAAAACCCCAATTTCAACGAAAATCCTTCCGTAACAGATTACATTAGAGATTTAGAACAAGATTGAATGATTCTTGGTATGTGAGGTTAGCCATACCGAGTGCTTAAAAGTGCACCAGATGACATCGAAGTTGAATGAGAAATGTAACTACATTGAGCTTCCAAAGAAGAGGGAACAGAAGAGGCACGCCACAAGGGGGCGCGATAGGGGTGACACACATGGAGAGGGAGGCGAGGATGAGAGAAAAAAATAAAATAAATAAATAAAACGAATTAGAAATAAGAAAAATAATTAATAAATAAAAAAGGAAATAAATAGAAAAATAGAAAAATAAAATATTGGAAGAAATGAAACAATTAATTAAAATGGGTTTACCATAATTTAATTTTTTTTAATTTCTCTCTAACTATTTATATTTTATTTTTTATTTTTATACCTCTTTAAATTTAATTAATTTAATTTATAATACTTTTTATATCCATTAAGTTATTTTTATCATAAACACGGTGCTAGGTCGTGAATTATTATTTTTAAAAACTCATGTGAAATTATTTAATTAATTTTAATATCTACATGGGACCCGCAATGGGGTGTGCGGGCACGCACCATAGGTCACATCAGATATGTGGACTAAAAATAAAAATGGTCAATAAATTGATTAAATATTGTACATTGCAATAGAGTATCCTTTAATCTTATATACACAAGTTGTAAAGGAATTACACATTAAATAATAGTTTCACTACCTATAATACCATATGTTTTTATTATAATAAATTTATCTTAATATATCTTTATTATTGATAAACATTAATCGCATAAAACACAAAATGGGTTTTCAGTAACATTGAACATATGATCAACGTTAAACTAAAAATCCTATTATGGTATCTATAACTCTTAATTTAATCATACATGGTGGCCAATATTATTCAAAAATATAATTAACCCTTTATTCCATAAATATACTATTATCTCATCAAAATTTATATTTTTTTGATGCTTGTCTTCATTCATACACCAATATAATATCAAATGTGATTTTATTATTTTATAATATCTTAAGTTAGGTATTATCAAATTAAATTTCACTAAGGGATGAATAATAAGATTTTCATAGGGATCATTCATAAAAAATAAATCATGAAATTCAAAAAATGGGGGTAAGTATTATTTAATTATCATGATTAAAATAATACATTGTGATTTCATAATATTTCCTTATATCCTTTTTCATTATCGGTTGTTGTGTATTATCATCAAAATTATCACATAGGTTGGGTTATTTATTTTTATTATTGCAAAACTCCTCTCACATGACACCCTAGAGTGTGGGTGCTATATTATTTGGTGTTATATTTTCCTATATTTCATCTAGTAGGCAATTAATCATACTTCATAATTCATAGACTTTATGTCCTACCTTTATACATTTTATGAACCTCCTAGTATCATTCAAGAACTTCCCTTGATTCCTTTTACCCTATTTTGGGCATACAAATGCATGTAATTTCATTCTATCATTTTAGTTTTCGTCAGAATTGGTCTTCCCAAAATAATAAATACTAATGTAACGATGGGAATATTCAATTTCTATTTATACCTTTAGTACACAAACAAATAATTCATTTTAGATAGTATGTTTCTCATATCCAATGCCTTTTGATGAAATGGTTTTAAGATACCAAAGAATGTATTATTTTTTCCATAATGGTTGATATTTATTCCCAATGCATACCTATAAAGTCTTCTAAAATTATCTTCATAGATATCAATATATTTGTCAGCTTTTTTCATAAGTTCATGGAATGAATTATACATTATTGTACATAAAATAAGTGGGAAATACATACTATGAAATATCCTGAGATACTCTTCACATTACATAGATTCAATTTTGTGTTGTTCCCTCATGTTCTTAATATGATTCCACTACTAATATAATTCAGTATAAAAATGATAAAAAACAAAATTATATTTTTCTTGCAACAAACATTGAAGGATTTAAAACCAAACATAATCACATAATAAACCATAAACCTGATGGGGTTCCAAATAATAATGAAATATAACTTATATTATATCAAATTCATGACACATACATACTTAGTGAAAGACACTTTAGGTTCCTAAATTTTCATTCATATTCATATAATATTTTAATACTTCATCATGGTTCATAATGAGTTTGTGAATTTCTAATGAATATTCCATTGTAGTTTCTAACATGGTCTTTAACATGAGTTCTTTTTGTGCACCAGTTTGCTGATAAATTATAAGTCAATAAAGCATATTTCAGGTTGTTACCCCTAGGTACATCTTTGCTAGAGCCACATCCACTTGTAGTATAAATTCATGGAGGTTTTCTTAGGGAACCACTGACATTATTCAAAACCAAAATTCTAGGAATGTTTCTTATACATTGATTCATTCTTGTACTTATCCATAGACTTGTACATAAGGATCTCACTAATTTTTTTTCATATACTAGTTTCCAAATGGTAACTAATAATCCACTCTAATACCAACTATAGAATTCTAGGATTATCATATATGGATATTACAAACATTTTGATAAATATTTGATATATTAATCAAACACAAATCTAAGGACCATAATATTTTAGTACCTTTTGAATCAAGGAACACATATTTCCAATTTTGTGATAGATCTTCAACATCTCCACAAGTGAAATTCTCACATATTACTCCCCCTAGGAATACACTACCTAAACCTTTCTTTATAAACTATTTCAGGAAAAAAAATAGTGAGAGCATAGAATCCCAATATGGGTAAACATAAGATATTTTAGTCTGTAATCAAATAAAAGTGTAAGATAATAATAAAGGTATAGGATCATGAATATAATTTAGAAATTTCATATGAAACCCATCATTGATCATTAAAATGATTTGATCTACACAACATTATCATTTTAAAAAATTAGTTCATGAGGGTGATAAAATCATCTTAAATAAGTCAAGAACCATAAACCCATGTCCAAAATGCGTGTCACCATCATAAATATAGTAAACCATTTAATTTGATAAGTTTAACTACCAAGACCGCAGACATAGTGTGCTAGAATGCACCAATTTCCCATAAGGGATTAGGACAAACTTGTTTCCCATTATGGATCATGGAACACCTATTTTTGATAGTGGATAGAGGTACAAATTTAATCTAAAGTGGAAATGCATTTTTAACTGTTTACCATTTCTCATATCCTGATATATAAATCAATTCCCAATAAATTAGAGGGAGATATAGGTCCCACTAATCACATAATGAAAAGAATACCCATGTGTGCCATAAGATTATAAAACATTCATCATTTCAGAACACATGATTTGAAATAGGTTAAATATAAATCTCATAATAGTATAACTTGTTGAAAAGATATATGTTTCATAATCATTTCACCATTTCATCATAACAGAAACAATGAAAAGGAAGAGGGTATCATACTAATTTTATCAAGGCATAACCCATTGAAGTTAAATGGGATTCAAAAACATATTTTCCTCATAAACATAAACCGGTTAGATAAAGAATAAGAATAGAATCCCTAGATCATATTCCTAGTATTGAATAAGTAACCACAAAATGTTCATCATATAGGGAAAATAAATTTGAATGACTACTAGGGGAATTTATGGAGTAAAATAGTTTTTCTAAATTCTTCTTTAAATAATAATCACTATGAAAATTATCTTCATTAAAAATAACCAGGAAAACATATAAAGGGTTATTTTAAAATCATTTAAAACATTTATTTAGTAAAGTATCTTTTATGAATTGTAAAAAAATTAAAGCATAGTACTTTTTAAAAAACATATTATTGGAAAACCCCATTAAATTATATAATGGAATATTAAATGAAATAATTGGTCATGAAATCAGAGTATTTATTCATGTCGTACCGATTAAAACAATTTATCCATTCAAATTTTCGTTAAAATAAAATGGGTGTTTTTTTTGAAAATGGCATTACTATTCCTTTAAAAAATAATAAAAATACAATATTAGGTATAAAATTATTTTAATGATCGAAAGAGATATATAAAAAAATTTATTTATTTTAGATAACATGGGTTGGATATAAAACATATTTCCAAATAAAGGGTGAATAAAGTTAAGTTTTTGAAAAAAAAATCAAAATAATATTATGTAATAATGATAAAGAAATTTTACCATTAATTTATTATATCATTAAAAACTAGAGGGGAATAAATGTGATGATAATTATATAGCGGTAAATAATGATCATTCAACATTAGATATTTCATCAATAATACCAAATTAATGATGATATTGTAAAAAATAATCCTTAAAAATTTGGAAACCATGATTCATAAAACCCATAAAGATGAACATAAAATGAAAAATAAAATATCAAGAGGATGAAAAAAGTAATTTTATTTCTTATCATTTTGGTTTTATAAACACCTTATAAAATAATATATGTTCATTGCATAACCTCATTCTCAAAGAAGGTGAACTGTGAAAAAAAATCCATTTCTGTTTGAGGAACTTTTTAGTCATGATCCCCATAAAATAATAACAACAATAGAAACGTAAATTAACATGAATGAGGATAATTCATGATATATCATTTCATAGGAATGTATTTACACCACTCATAAATAACATGTGGTGAATATGGAATATGTCTCTTAAAATTAAAAGTGGGATTAGAAATCCCTTTACCTTAAGTCTTGACTTCCATCATACTCATTAAACATTCCTCTTCTTCACATATCCTCCTTATATTTTCTCTAAGATTCATCATTGGTGGGATTTATGTCCAAACTAAGGCTTCTAAGATGAGGTGAGGGATATAGGGAGGTTATATGTCAAGGGATTAATCGAATAAATGAGGTGTGAACGTGTAGAGAAGATTATAGAGGACCTGTCCATTTATAAGTGGTGTGAATCGAAAACATGTTAATATTTGATAGAGAAAATTCCACCAATATTATTAATATGTCACAGGGGTCCAAAAATGAATCATTATCAAATATAAGAGGATGAATAATTTAAATATTAAATAAAAATAGTTTTTAGACAATTTTACAAGTATATTTACACTAAAAATTTTAGTTTAACCACACAATAAAAAAAAATTTACCTTAACCATGGTAATTAATTTATAAGGCATTGACTATTCATTTAAAAATGTTTTAATAGTCAATTTAAATCTGAAATTTATTTCAATGACAAAAATTTCAATAATATATTTACAAAATAACTAGTTAATCTTTAAAAAAATTAAAATTTAATTTAAAATTATAAATAAATTAAATGAAATGGACGTTTCAAATAAAATTTATTATTTTTTACTATAAATTAATAAAAGAATCATTTTTGAGAAATATGGAAAATTTACCCACTGTTAATGTAATATCATAAATTGTTTTGGATATTTATCATGCTAATTTTTATGTTCTCATTCTTTTTTTAAAACTTGGTTGTGTTTAACATGGAGTAGTTTTCAGATGAAATTGATGAATTTTGGAAGGAAGATGTGTTGTCTACAGATAGAACACGGTTATCCCAAACTGTGTGACCATACCAGAAAATCACTTGAATCCAAACATAAGTGATTTGCATGGATATTAAAAGGTTTATCAAACAATGATCCTGATTAGTAGTAACTTTGTGACATCTAGAGGTGAGGCAAACAGTTAGGGAATATTTTTATAGGAATCCATGCTCCTCTTATAGAAAACGATATGTATGGTATTTTAAACCACATAAAATTATTTTCAATATTCCAGAAAACACATTTTATATCCCTAACCCCCTTCCCCACCCCTCCATACTGGACTATAATTTGATTATCACATTATTGGAGGCACTTAGATGAATTCCTAGAGATCCCAAACTCCATTTTTGATGATATAAAGACAAGATCCAAGATACGGTCCTCTCTCGGCATGTGATTCTACTATAATTTTTTTTCAATAAATTTCCTATGTCTATCTCATCCTTATATGTGGCATTCCCAACTCCTTTTTGTATCTAGATCCAGTTTTTAATAGTTGTCATTTATTTGATCTTGGATCTAAGATTTAAAGTCATATCAAATCATTCAATGCATTATGTATAACTCTGCTTTAAATTGGGGAATTATATTGGTGATGGGTTTTCATCATCCTTAAGGTAGGTGGTATAATTCATTACACATAGTCTTGAATCTAAATTTCATGTATGTGTTGTGAAATTTCAATTGGATGATTTGACAATTTAATATCAAATTGAAATAATTAATTGATAGATTAATTTATTGAATTTTAAAATTTTGGAATATTGCGACTGTGAAATTGTATTAATTATTCTTTGAATAAATTAATGGAATATTTGTAATGTGGAATTGATGATATATTGGTATTGTGAAATTGGATTCATTAATTCAGGAATTAATTTATCGAATATTGTGAATGTGTAGTTTATGGGATACAAAGATTGTTATATTTGATTAGTTAAGTGGGGGAATTAATTAATGGAATATTGAGATTTTGGAATTGATCAATTAACATGATTATGAATTTATTAAAAATACAGATTATGAGATGTTGGGAAAAGGTTTAATGTTGATTAATATTTGTTTATATGAAATATGAAATTATGAAACTGATTGATAAATGTCTGTGGGTCACAGATTGTGGCATCAAAATACCATAGTGATAAACTGATAAGTGTGTGTTGGGCATGGAATGACGCTTCAAAATCCCATATTGATAAACTAATATATGTCTGTGGGACATGGATTTCTTCGTGAAAATCTCACAGTGATAAAATAATATGTCTTTATGGGATATTAAAGTATGCTTCCCATAGTGATAAAATGATAATTGTGTATGGTACAAGGACTGTTACTTCAAATGCACATCGTCATAAATGAGTGTGGGACATGGAATAATTCTTCAAAATAAAACATGTTTTAATTTATGATTAATTAGATTGGGAAATGAATGATTTCTTTAAAATAAAACATATATAATTATTTGATAAACGGGTTGTGGGTTAGGAACTACTTCATCAAATACCCACATGTTCCAAGTAATGATGATCAAGGACAAATATTCAAATTATAATACGGTACCAATTTGATATTATATGAATTAAAAAGAAATGATTTTTTATAACCACTGTACTATGATATGAAACTGACCCCAATATGGGCCGAAACACGTATTGTGATTCAGGATTCCTTAGGAACCTTGGGGTTTATTTGGATAAATAATAAATAATTGAATATATGTATGTTTTTTACTTTATTTCAGGTATTATATTTTTTATAAAACTATGTATTTTATTATCTACATGACATTGTTTTAGACTCTATTGGTGGGGGCCTATACTATATTACTCACACAATACTATGGATTCCTAATCCGTACTAGAATAAACATTATGTTAGCAAAATAGGAAATTGAAAAGATTCACATGTTAGATGGATGTTAGGGGAAAGTGTGAGGATGTGGGAAGTGAATGTTATTTAAGAACTACTTGGGGAGTTATCAATGTATTTATTTAAATTGTGTTTTTCATATTAATACATGAAAAATATTTAGCATGGAATAACTAATAATAGTTTTGGATATAGTATTTATTGTTTTGGTCATCGTGTGACATTGGTAATAATTTTATTATGGTTATATCTTTTGGATTTTTTTTATTTATTTCCACTATTTTATTACTCTGATAATGTGGGTATAATCTCTCCCCATTTGACAGTAAACCCTCACTATGATATGGTATCCACTGGTGTATGGGGAGGTGCACCTTAGGTCATGTGACAAATTGTCTTGGGGCACTAGTGTGTGGAAGTAGGGTCAAGATGTTACAAAGTGGTATGTGAGCATCTATTGTCTTATTATTTATTAATATTTTTTAATGGTAGACAAGATACTATGTAATTTTTGGCCTTGTTCATGAGGTTTTTCATGGGAGTAGCTATCCCATGTATATTGGAAAACCCAAGTATATAGGGTGGAATTGTGTTTATTGGTGTGTGTTGTTACAATTTGATGTTATTTAACCTTGAGTGACACACTTGTTGTTTTATGTGATTATAATGTATGTTATTTATTGATATTTTAGTCGTGGAAATATATGGAATGATAATTGAGTATACTTGTTACATTCTAGGTTCTCAGAATTATTTTTTGACATAAATAATTTTAGTTACACACGAAAAAGTTGGTTCTAAGTTGTAGTTGAATTTGGAATGTTTTCCTTTAATGGGAAACAAAAATGAAAATGGTTTTTATGGTGAAATTGAAATCTGTAAAATGATGAAAAATGTGTAAAATGTGTTTTTGAAGAAAATATATAACAGTGATATTATTTTTAACCTTTGTTAAGCAAGAACTATATATAAGATGGTTATGGGTAGTGATATGGCCTATCATTTGAGAATGTAGAGGGGTTTGTGGGAAGGAATTATTTTGACATGTTTTTAATACTTGTATCCGTGTTAATGGTGTGAATGATTCCCATGGTTTATGACTTGAATTATAGAAACATGTTTGTATGAGGATGCTTGATGAATGTAAAAGATGAGGTTATGGTATGAAATGATCTTCCAGTAGTGGAACCTGAGGCATTGATTGTTTTGGTGAGGAATTTAGAGAACATTTCTGAGAGAAAGTTTTTCAATTTATGTATTTTATATAAATACACCAAGTGTATATTTTGAATAGAATTCATGATATGAAACTAGTGTTATGAGCATATCACCCTCCGATATTTACCAAATAGGGTGGACCTAGGGCGGTAGAGCTCTAGATTGAGTCTATCCATACTATACATTACCTCATAGAGAATCCAATCAAGAATAGGGTCCAATTGATGGATTATATACTATGTGGTCATTAAATATATTAGTGGTACATCTAGACAAGGGATAGATTACTGGACAAAATTATATGGAAATAATCTCAAGATATGTTCTTATAGAACTATTACCCAATGATGCTGAGACATGACATAATAGTTGAGTACATGAGGATGACTCAGGGGAGTATGTTTGTTATAGACTATTCTGGTCACATTATTGATTTTATTTTCATTATTATAGTGTTAAAAAATATTAGGAGACTATGGAAAAAAATTTATGATGGGGTTACATATGAAATTATGTACCATGTGAATATACTAATGCTGGAGATATTTTTTATGTTTCCAATGAGGATTTCATTTCTGAGGAAAACATAAAGGTTGAATTTAGTGGAGGATATGTGTTTTCTTCTATATGGTGACGAGGTGTTATTATAACGACCCATACGTTAAATACATTGTTATTACTTCAGAATTGAAGAATACTTATTACCACATATAACAAAACCATGGTAGGACAATATAGGTATAGTGTTAATAGAAACTAGGAAATATAAACAACTGGTTCATAAAGCATCTACTTTGTCTCCCTTTTATTTCATTATATCTAGTGTCCCTTTTGGCATATCCTACTGAATACCCTTCTTTATGACCCCGGGAAAAGAAAACATACAAAAGGGTGAGCTCAAATGCTCAATAAGGGTAAAAAAAAGAAATATCAATCATATCATATTCATAAGAACATAACATTTTGAAAATCATAACCTCCAAAAGAGATCATAATATCATAACATGGGATAAATCATAGTAGTGAAATGTAATCCCAATAATAATAACATAAAACATGAAAATTTGTGGCATACACACATAATCATAGAAAATCATTTCACACTAGTCAAGACTCATTTCCAAGACTATCATAGTGGACAAAGTACATTACTAAACCGGGTTCACTACTCCTTCCAGTCCTGTTTCACTAAACCAGATTAACATTTCATTCCAGCCATGACTATCTCAAGAGATATAAATCTTTACCCCATGCATTAAAGGGAGATATAGTTCCCAACCATCTCCTAATGAAACCATTCTTATGTGTGCCACAAAATCATAAATCATACATCATAGCATAACCAATGTAATAAAAACGGGATTCATAAACATCATGTCATCATAAAATAATCCATAAAAGGACTTTATAAAAATAATTCCATCATAACATAATTAAATAAATGTAATAATAGGTATAGAAACAGAACCCTATATTATCTTAGATGTAAAATAATTTTGATAAAACACTTGAATTCTATTCCTGAGGAAAATATCCCTTCTTCTTCAAAATCATTTTTCCTTTCTCAATATGTCATACAATTTTAAACTAAAATATGTTAATTGAAAATAAACTTGAAAAATTGTAGATGAATCTTCATGTAAATTATTTTCTATGAAATCATAAATATACATTCACACTGTATAAGTTAAAAATAAACATTTATCTCGTACTATGGCCGGAAAAGTCAAAAAGTACCTCGTACTGAAAACGACAAAAGATTCATTTCACATCTTTTATGAAAAATTCACCAATATGTAAAATTGGATTTAATCAATTTTAGGAGGATAGAAATAATATTACATATTGACGAAACATGGATGTGGATGATAAATATTCCCCAATAAAATATGAAGTATAAACAATCTCGGATAAAAATGAGATTGTGATATTATCCCTTACCTTAGGACTCATATGCTTTGTAAGTATCGGAACCTCCTATATAATGATTTAAATAATGTCATTGACTTATTACAGAATAATATTTATTGTTATGATATCATATAAGGTCATATTCTTCTCTTCTTATTAATAATATTTCATTGCTACTTGTTATTCGGGTGTTTATTGCTTTATGTTCTTATGCATGTTTTGTCGAATAAATTCTTCTCTCTATTTTTAGGTTACAAATAAATAATTTATAGAATGGTATTTTTATAATATATATAATATTTATTCATTCAATTTGTTTATATAATCATGGTTTAATGAAGATCATGTATAACAAATCACATCGCTCTGTGGGGACGGTAAGCCGTACGTACAGACGAGCGATGATATCGTTCCCATGATTGTGGAAATGTATTGAAGTTTATGGTGTAAAATATTTTAGAATAAATATCACTTAGTAATCATATATAGTAATTTCTTCCATTCTTTTTACCATCCAAGTAAGGTGGTGGTGGAAAAATAAATTACACCATGGCGTGGAGGCGGTATTCCGTACATACTCACGCACAGTGATTTCATTTTCCATAGGAAGGATCGAAGGGGAAATATAGTTGTTTCATATTTATAATAACCTATCATTATATGAGTGATACTTATGTTGTTACTTTATTATGAAACAACAAAATAATACTAAGTAGAAGAAGAAATGAATTTGAAAGAATCGATAAAGGATATTACCTCTTCATCGACACGCCTCTTTGTATCCTCCTCTTAGGATACTAAAATTGGTCTTTGAAGAAGACCAGGACCTCTAGTATGTTTCTAGGGAAGTTGAAGAAGGGAAATGGGCATGGGTTGGCCGAGCTCCAAGGCTCAAGGTTGTGTGAAGAGGAGAGGTATGTGGTGCCCTTCTATAAGGGAGGAGAGGGGCACCATTGGAAACCTCAAAAGTATTTAACTATAATAAATTCAAACCCCACATAAAAACTTCCCAAATTACTCCAATCCGAAGATTAGATGACATAGGGTTGTAATATCATCAAAAAATAAAATTTAGATATGTTGGGAATTTAATTTATATATTATCAACTTGAATTATCCTTATTTAATCTATTTAATTTTATTTGTGGTAATAATATTCTAAATTTTAAATCATTATAAATAATTACATATACGTTGTTAATTTTCCAAAATTGTATAACTTACTAAATTTTAGAACATATAAATTTTAATTTATAATTTTTAAATATTTTTGTGATTTTTGAACCATTTTATAATATGTTATTTTTATAAAATAACAATATTGTCAATTTTGACACTATTCATTTATCTGAATTTAAATAACATCTACTCAGAAGATATATTCGAAAAAAATATTTAATAGATTTCCAACATGTCATAGTCATCTATAAAATTTGTGTATTACATTAAATAGTTCATATAATATTTATTTAAATATGTTTAAAACCATTTATTTGATATTTCAATCCATAAAATAATTTCATCATCACTATTGCGTCAACTTTAAGGAGAACTATTTTATTCCTAAAAATTCAAAATAAATTCACCTCACATAGATAATATTATTATATTTATTTAGACTATTCATTTTTGAAGTTTCATTAAGTTTATCACTAAATTAAAATTATTATACTTATAATATTTAAGAGAGTGACATGTTGTCAGATTCTTTGGTTTTAATAATAATTAAATTTTTTTCATGGTCAAAAGTCCATAAAAGTAATATTTTACGACCCTAAAATGATATGGGTCGACGTTTAGTCATATAGTAGAATTATGGAAGGTGTTAGGGTAATTTTATAATCTTATATTTAACCTTAATTACCCGATTTATCTTTAACTGCAGTAAATAAAAATTACCGTAGTTACTATTAATAATATCAAAAAAATAAAAGTAACCTATTAACATAATTTGGACCCACTGAATTCAAATAAGGAATACATTTTTCAATATTCAAAATACAGAAGTTGAAGTAGTTTATTTAAAATTAATCCCTTTGTTAAGTAAATGGGTTTTAAAAGTTAAAACATTGCCAAAGACTGAAATATTTTTACCTATGAATTCAATGTAAAATTAATGGTAGTGACATACATTATATTAAATGGTAAAAATATATTCTATTTATACTTTAAAACAATTAAATATTATAATTTCACCATATAAATTATTGCGATGAAAAAAGTTGTTTTTAATTACAATATATCGTGTTTTTACTATTCATTAAAATATGAAAGTTATCAGAATAATATGAAAATTTTATCCCAAGTAAATTTTTATATCCTGATTCCAAAGAATAATTTTATTTTGTCCAATTGAATTTATAAAAATTTCAAATACTAGATTTAAGGAAGGTGCACCATCCTAAGGCGACAAAACTGCATTTTTTGAAAAATACATATTTTTCCGGAAAAATTTATTTTGTTCTCATACCATGTTCTAGAAAATGTTTAATATGAATAATAATGTTATAAAATTCCAAATTTAGTTAATACTATTCATAATGGCATGTTAATATAATATTTTGATAACATATTTTTGTTTAGTGAAACTCGATATTGCATACCACACACGCTATAGAGGAGGGTTGATTTTGCGTATAATGAAAGCGAAGCTAGTGTTGTGTGTAGTGAAGGATTCCTTTTATGTTGCGTATAATATAACACATAATAAAATATAATTCTCATAAAATATCCACGTGTTACATTCTACCCCCCTTAAAATGAATTTCTCCCTCGAAAATTGTCACTTCGTAGCAAACAGATGAGGATATATCTCCCTCATTATATCCTCAAGCTCCTATGTCGATTCTTATAATTGGTGGTTCCTCCATAAAACATTCACCAAGTGAGTGGTCTTGTTCCATAGAACATTTTATCTACGATCCATAATCTCTATCTGTAGTTCTTATTAAGAAAGATCTTGCTCCAGCAGTACAACTTCTGAGCATAGTTCATGTGAAGGAATGGGTATGTACTTTCTCAGGAGAGATACATGGAACACATCGTGAACTTGAGAAAGATTCAGTGGAAGCGCCAATCCGAAAGCTACCTTCCCAACACGATCCAGTATTACAAAAGAACCAATATACCTAGGGATCAACTTTCCCTTCTTTCCAAATCTAATTACTCTCTTCCAAGGAGATATTTGTAAGAACACATTATCACCCACTTCATGCTCTATGTATTTTCATTGATTATCAGCATAACATTTTTGTTGACTCTGAGCTACTATTATGTGTTTTTGAATTGATCCGACCATTTCTGCCATCTCATCAACAAGATCAGGTCCTAATAGCTTTCTTTCCCCAACTTCATCCCAGCAAGTTGGAGTTCATCATTTGTTTCCATTGAGAGCTTCATAAAGAGCCATATGAATACTGGAGTGAAAGCTATTATTATAAGAAAATTACACCAATGGTAGGTTTGGATCCCAACAACCTTTTAAATCCATATAGAAATCTCTCAACAAGTCTTGTAGAGTTTGAATTGTCCTCTCAGACTGACCGTCTATCTGAGGATGATAAGCAGTGCTAAAACTCAACTCTGTATCTAGAGTATGCTGAAGAGTTCACCAAAACATCGAGGTAAAACTCAGATCCCGGTGAGATATAATGAAAAGTGGTACTCCATGAAATGTTACCACTTCATTCACATATATCATGGAAAGCTGATCCAGAGAGAAATCTTCTCTAATAGCAATGAAATGTTTCGACTTCGTAAGACGATCAACTATAACTGAGATAGCATTATTGCCTTTGGATATTTTAGGAAGTCCAGTGACAAAGACCATGGTGATGTTTTCCCATTTCAATTCTGGTAAGGGTAATAGTTGTAAGAGCCCATTAGACTTCTATCCCTCTGCTTTAACTTTTTGAAAAACCATGCATCAAGAGACATATTCAGCAACACCTCTATTCATCACATCCCACTAGAAGTACTATTTCAGGTCCTTATACATATTTGTGCTTCTAGGATGAATAGAAAATGAAGAACTATGAGACTCATCCAGCATCCCCTTCTTTAATTCTTGGATAAGAGGAACACACATCTGATTCCTGAACCTTATTATCCCATCACAATCACGGTTGAATTCAAGAACATTTCTAACAATATTTTGTAACTTTACATCTTCTTTTTGTGCCTCCTTAACCTCACATGCATAGATAGTTGAACATTTATTTCATAAAGATAAGGTATCTCCCCTTTCATTAGATTTCCATGATCCATCCTTTGTAAATCCATAAATATTGTATATTTTGACATCCTCATCATTGATAAGATATCATGGTCTTGTCGACTTATTGCATTTGCCACCTTGTTTTCTTTCCCAGGGTGGTAATGAATTGAGAATTTGTAATCCTTAATCATCTACAACCATATTCTTTGGCGCATATTCAGCTCCTTTTTTGTGAAAATATACAATAAACTTTTATGATCAGTATAAATATCACACCTTTCAACCTAAAGATAATGCCAACAAATATTTAATAAAAAGATTACCACAGCTAACTGCAAATCATGAGATGGGTAATTTTGATCATGGAGTTTTTATTGTCATTAGGCATAAGTTATCACCATATCATTTTGCATGAGAACACACCCCAGTCCCTTCTTGGATGCACCACTGTAGATCACAAACCTTTCTCCACTACAAGGCAATGTGAGCACAGGTGAACAGGATAACCTTCTTTTAAATTCCTTGGTATTCTCTTCACACTCATCCGTCCAGACGAACGTAACAACTTCTCGAGTCAACCTGGTTAGTGGATTAGATAATCGTGGAAACTCATTCACAAAATGTCGATAATATCAAGACAAACCATGAAAACATCATATATTAGTTACTAATGTTGGTCTTGAACATCTTTTGATAACCTCTGTTTTTGATGGATGCACAAATATCCCCTCTATTGAGATTATGTGGCCTAAAAATGAAACTTTTTGAAGCCAAAATTCACACTTGGTAAATTTGGAATAAAGTGTCTCCTTTCTTAGGGTCTTTAATACAATTCTCCATTGATCTTCATGTTCTTACCTGCTCATTTAATAGACAAGAATATATTCTATAAAGACTACCATAAACTGATCAAGATAGTCTCTAAAGACTCTATTCATCAGATCCATGAAGATTTCAGGGGAATTAGTAAGACCAAATGGAATCAATACATATATTCATAGTGTCTATAACTTGTACGGAAAGCCGTGTTTGGTATATCCTCCCTTTATACCCTTAACTGATGATACCCTAAATGAAGATCAATCATGGAAAAGAATTGATCTCTGTGTAGTTGGTCAAATAAGTCATCAATGCATGGGAGAGGATATTTTTTCTTGATAGTGATCTTGTTATGTTCTCGATAATCAATGCAGAGTCTCGTTGATCCATCTTTCTAATTAACAAACAGAACCGGTGCTCCCATAGGTGATGCACTTTGGTGTATGAATACCTTATCAAGATTCGCTTGGAGTTTCTTCTTCAATTCCTGCAACTCAATTGGGGCCATTCTATAAGGTGTCTTTGAAATAGGCATAGAACCCACTATGAGATCTATTGATTACTCAACTTCAAAATTTGGTGGAAGGCCTAGAAATTCCTCTAGAAATACATAATCAATCTCTCATACAATGGGTTTATTCTTAATCATGAGTTTCATGCCAACCATTTGAGATAAATAACCTTCATTTATATGAATCAAGACCAATAAGATGGTAGAAATTTCTTCTAGTTGGTTATATTCATCCTTGTATCTATAGATGATCAAATATTGATCAGGAATATTAAATGTGATTCCCCTTCTTTGGACATTGATATGAGATCTGTATAATGAAAGCCAATCCTTGCCAAGAATCACATCAAATTTCACTATAGGAATGATCAAAATATTTTCAGGAAGTACTTTCCCACAAACTTCAATCGAATAAGAATTGTTATCTTTTTATGAGACCATTGTGCCATTAAGAGTTTTCTCAGCTAACTCAACATGTATTTGTTGAGGTAGAACGCCGATACCTTTAGAAAACTCTTCAGAAAGAAAAGTGCGGGTGGATACAGAATCAAATAAATCATTTCCTACTTTAGAGTGGATGGTGAGTGTACCTTTAAACACTTCATTATCATACTCCACATAGATGATTGTAATTTCATGTGACATTCCTTTTTCTTGGTCCTTAAGTGTTTTTTGATGTCGATCATCATCAACAACCCTTGGATTTGGGAATTTATTTCCATAATTCCCCATATCCTTGCACATGAAACATTGAAGTGTTGGAGGTGCATTCTTTATATCCCTTTCTTTGTTCGCATCATTAGACATATTCTTCCTATTATTTCGACATTCAATTGCCTGATGACCTTATTTTCCACACTTAAAACATTTTCTTATCACTTTAATAAAATTACCTCCATGTTTCTTTCCAAAATTTGAGCATAAAAGAAAACACATCTTCATTTTTGTTTGGTATTTAGATTTTCCTTTGAATTCCATTTTCCTATTCATATCAAACCCATATGATTAATGGGTTACTCCAATCTCCATCTCAACCTTGAGAGCACATCGAACAATTTCCTCATAGCTGTTGAAGTCCCTTATGGATAACGTCGATTGAAGACTTGGTTTTATGCCACTAAATAATCGATAGATTTTACTCTCAGGTTGGATAATAATTCTCGAAGCACACCTTGCAAGTCTTGTTAAATTTTCTTCGTAGGTACCAACCGATTCTTCATCCTTTTGCTTTAGTTCAAGAAACTCCTTCTCCATCTTTGTTCGAAGAATACATGGGAAGTACTTATTGAAAAATAAGTTCATGGTCTCATCCCATTCCATGGACTCAATTTCGTCTCTTTGCCTCATATTCTGGATAAGATTCCACCATTGATCGAATTCACCGTCCAAATGATATACAATTAAGATGACTTTATCCTATTCATAACATTGAAGGACTGAAAATATCTTTTCAGTGGTACTGATCCATGGTTCAGGAACAAATGGATCAGAAGACCCGCTGAATGAATGTGGATGCTGCCTCATGAAGGATTCAATAGAATGTTGCTCCTTCCTTTGCTCATTTGGAAGATCTACATCATTCATAGCTTGAGAAAGTTGTGTGAGCATGGATATAAGATTTTGCATTCCATCTCCCATAATGTTTGGTTTCTTAGGGGTACAATCATTGCATTTCCCTTCGCATTCATCATTAACACGGTTCCTTCGGGTTCCAACCATTGACTAAAACCAATAAGTATAGTGTGAGAAACAGTAATCATAATAAGAAAACCACATAATCAAGAATAAAATTTAACACTTAAGGTCTTATTATAGGTTAATCTTGGCCATTTCTAAAATAGTAAGATTATGTTATATGCTTAGACATATCCTAAGGGTTCATACTAAGGTTTTCAAATCCTTGTTTCCAAAGGTTGACTATGCCTTTCCTCTGATACCAAATATAATGACCCATACTTTACATATTTTGTTATTACATCAAAATTGATGCATATTTATTACCAAATATAACAAAACCATGGTAGGAATATATAGGTATAGTGTCTTTATAAACTGTGAATAATAAACAGTTGGTTCATAAAGCATCTACATTGTCTCCCATTTAATTCATCATATCTAGTGTCCCTTTTGTTATATCCTACAAAATAACCTTCTTACTAACCTGGGGAAAAGAAAAAATACAAAAGGGTGAGCTCAAATGCTCAGTAAGGGTAAACAAAAGAAATATCAATCATATCATATTCATAAGAACATAACATTTTGAAAATCTTAACATGAAAAAGAGATCATAATATATTTACATGGGATAAATCATTGTACTGAAATGTAATCTCAATAATCATAACATAAAACATGAAACGTGGTTGCATACACACATAATAATAGGAAATCATTTCATATTATTCAAGACACATTACCAAGACTATCATAGCAGACAAAGTCCATTACTGAACTGAGTTCACTACTCGTTCTAGTCCTTTGACACTGAACAATCTTAGCTTGTCATTCCAGCCATGTCTATCTCTAAAGATATAAAACATTACCCAATGCATTGGAGGGAGATATAGGTCTCACCCATCTCATAATGAAACAATTCTTATATTTTCTACAAAATCATAAATCATACAGCATAGCATAACCCATGTAATAAAAATGGGATTCATAAACATCATGTCATCATAACATTATCCATAAAAGGACTTAATAAAAACAATTCCTTCATAACATAATGAAATCAGTGTAATAATTGGGATATAAATAGAATCATATATTATCTTAGATGGAAAATAATTTTGATAAAACACTTGAACTCCATTCCTGAGGAAAATATCCTTTCTTCTTCAAAAACATTTTTCCTTTCTCAACATGTCATACAATTTTAAACTAAAAGTAGTTAATTGAAAATAAACATGAAAACTTGTAGAGGAGGATTCATGTAAATAATTTTCTATGAAATAATAAATATCCATTCACACCGTATAAGTTAAAAATAAACATTCTTCTCATACATTGGTAAGAAAAGTCAAAAAGTGCCTCGTACTGAAAACGACAAAAGATTCCTTTCATATCTTTTAATAAAAATTCAACAATAGGTAAAATTGGATTTAATCAATTGTAGGAGGATAGAAATAATATGACATATTGATGAAACATGGATGTGGATGATAAATATGCCCCAGTAAAATTGGAAGTATAAACAATCTCGGATAAAATGTGATTTTGAGATTTTCCCTTACCTTAGGTCCGATATGCATTGTACGTTTCTGAAACTCTGTATAATGATTTAAATAATGTCATTGACTTATTCCAGAATCATATTCATTGTTATGATATCATATATGGTCATATTGTTATCTTCTTATTAGTAATATTTCATTGCTACTTGTTATTCATGTGTTTATTGCTTTATGTTCTTATGCATGATTTGTCGAATAAATTATTCTTCCTATTTTTAGGATATATATACATCATTTAAAGAATTGTATTTCTATAATATATATCACATTTATTCTTTCAATTCATTTATATAATCATGGTTTAATGAAGATCATGTAGAGAGAATCCCATCGCACCGTGGAGACTGTAAGCAGTACGTATGCAGGAGCGATGATATCATTCCCATGATTGTGAAAATGTATTGAAGTGTATGGTGTATAATATTTTAAAATCAAAATCACTTTATAATAATATATAGTTATTTCATCCATTATTATACCCATCCATGTAAGGTGGTTGTGGAAAATAGATTACCCCACGGTGTGGAGATGGTATTCCGTACGCACGCGCGCGCGGTGATTTCATTTTACGTAGGATGGATCGAAGGTGAAATATGGTTGTTTAATATTTATAATAACATATCTGTATAGTACTGATACTAATGTTATTACTTTATTATAAAACAACAAAATAAGTGGACGTAGAATAATAAATGAATTTGAAAGAATCGGTAAAGGATATTACCTCTTCTTCGACACGCCTTTCTGAAACCTCCACTTAGGATACTAAAATTTGTCTTTGAATAAGACATGGACCTATAGTATGTTTCTAGGGAAGTTTATAAGGGAAATGGTCTGGTTTTGTCCATTTTTGAAGGCTCAAAGATGTGTAAAGTGGAGAGGGAGGAGGTTCCCTTTTATAAGGGATGAGAGGGGCAGCTTTGAAAACCTCAAAAATATTAATTTATAATAAATTCAAACCCCACATAAAAACTTCCCAAATGACTCAAATACAAATAATAGATGATATAGGGTTTTAATCTCATCAACCAATAAAATTTATACATGTTGGGAATTTATTTTAAACATTATCAACCAAATTTATCCTTATTAGATGTATTTAATTTTATTTGTGGTAATAATATTCAAAATTTAAATTCATTAAAAATAATTACGTATATGATGTGAATTGTCTATAATTGTATAAATTACTAAATTTTAGACCATATAAATTTTAGTTTATACTTTTTAAATATTTTTTTGATTTTTAAACCATTTTATAATTGGTTATTTTGATAAAATAACAATAGTGTCAATTTTTACATTATTCATTTATTTGAATTTAAATAAAATCTACACAAGGGATATATTCGAAAAAAAATATTTAATAGATTTCCAACATGTCAGAGTCATTTATAAAATTCTTGGATCACATTAAATAGTTCATATAATATTTATTTTAATATGTTTAAAACCATTTATTTGATATTTCAATCAATAAAATAATTTCAAAATCACTATTGCGTCAACTTTAAGGATAAATATTTTATCCCTAAAAATTATAAATAAATTAACATGATGTAGGTAATTTTATTATTTTTATGTATACTATTAATGTTTGAAGTTTCATAATGTTTATCACTAAATTAAAATTATTAATCTTATAAGTTTTAATAGAGTGACATGTTGTCACATTCTTTGATTTTAATAATAATTAAATTATTTTCATTGTAAAAAGTCCATAAAATTATTCTATTCCGAACCTTAAATGATATGGGTCGTCTTTTAGTCATCTAGAAGAATTTTTTCAAGTGTTAGGGTAATTTTATAATCTTCTATTTACCCTTAATTACTCGATTTACCTTTAACTACAGTAAATAAAAATTAATGTAGTTACTATTCATAATATCAAAAAAAATATGTAACATATTAACATAATTTGGAGCCACTGAATTCAAATATGGAATCCATTTTTCAAAATTCCAAACACAGAAGTTGCAGTAATAATTTTAATATTATTCCCGTTGTTAAGTAAACAGGTTTTAAAAGTCAAAACATTGTCAAAGATTGAAATGTTATTATCTATGAATTCAATGTAAATTTTTTGGAAATTCCATAAATTATATTAAATTGTAAAAATATATTACATTTATACTTTAAAATCATTCAATATTATAATTTAACCATATAAATTATTTCAATGAAAAAGCCGTTTTTAATTAAAATATAGCATGTTTTTACTATTCATTAAAATATGAAATTTATCAGAATAATATGAAAAATTTATTCAAAGTAAATTTCTATATCCTGATTCCAAAGAATAATTTCATTTTGTCAAATTGAACTTATAAACATGTCAAAAAACTAGACTTAATGTGGGTGCACCATCAAAAGGCGGCAAAACTGCATTTTTTTAAAAAAACTTATTTTACCCAAAATATTTATTTATTTTCTCATACCGTGTTCTAGAAAATGTGTAAGATGAATAATAATGTTATAAAATTCAACATTTAGTTAACACTAATAATAACGTCTAGTTTATATAATATTTTACTAACATATTGTTTTTTAGTGAAACTCGATATTGCGTACAACACACACTATCGAGGAAGGTTGATTTTGCGTATAACGCAAGCCAAGCTAGTGTTGTGTGTAGTGAAAGATTTATTTGATGTTGTGTATAAAATAAGACATTAATAAAAATATACTTATCATAAAATATCAAGGTGTTATAGTTATTCTAAGAGATATAATCATCGTTACGAAAAATTTTTCCAGATCAGTGGAACGAATTGTGTCTAGGGAGAAGCATTAATTATAGATGAAATTGCTCAAGTGATCAGTCACTAGTGTGGTAGGTTTGGATCATTTCATTGATAGTTCCCCAGAGCTTTGGTTGAATTCCAATATTATGGAAAGATGAGACATCTACATAGGTTATTTAGGAACCCAAAACAGATATGTGATTATGGGGAACCTAGAGAGAACTAGTTTACAGAAAAGAGATATTCTACAGTGTATCATTCGGTTAGGTAGAAGTGAAATGGCCATGTTTATAGAGGCACTATATGTGGTTCTAGTAGGAAAGATAACACATACCAGTAGAGTTTTAAATCTTAGGGGACACAGGATAAATCAAATAGAAGATGACCGGGATTGTTTTTTATCGGATATCATAAAATGCTGGATAGCAAGGATGGAGAATCGATAGTTTGATAAACTATTTTTATTGTTTTTACACTAGCTATTTCATTATTTCAAAATGGTACCTCTATTTGTTTTATATATTTAGAACTTATTAATTTTTTGGTCCTCTAGGTGGAGTTTGTTAGTAGGGTTAAAATGATAGATACACTATTTGGGGTACAACCAAGGGACATCTATTTATTCAATATGTGTCCTCTTAAGGGTGGGGGTATAATTTAAAATTGGATCATTACTTCCTTAATAGGTCATGATTTAGCATAATTATGGTTATCGACTAGTTAGTAGAATATAGATCCCATATTTATTATTACCTAATATGAGTGTTAGGTACATCTCTTATGGGTGAGAAATATATTCACAAGGGCGACTGGGATACCCAGGAAATCCATTTAGGGCTAGTAAATCAAAAACTAGGGGATATCACTGCCCATGTTGAAAATATATTGTACGATTTTAGGGGCCATAATCAAGATGTATTTCTACACACATTGGATATATTTTAAGATATTTATTCTGAAATAATTATCACGTATTCCACCTATGAGAGATGTGGGATTTACAGTTGAGTTCTTTTCGGGGGTTGAGCCAGTTTCTAGTCCACCATACAAAATGGCACCAACAAAACCTCATTAGTATAAGACTCAAATTATAGAGTGTATGGATAAGTATTTTACCCATCCGAGTATGTTTCCATGGTGTTCTCTTGTCTTGTTTTATAAAAATGCTGATAGAACATTTATCTTGTGTGTTTACTATAATAAGATGAAACATATGACTATAAAAAACATGTATCCTCTTGTCTATTTTGATAATATTTTTGAATAATTAAGGGGAAAATGTGTTTTCACCAATTCCGACTAGAGATAAAGGTATCATTAGAATAATTTTTGACCTTCTCATATAAATAGAAATACTTACATAAGTTGTATGACTATTATTAATTTTTTGTGATGTCGTCTGGTCTAATGAATTTACTAGTAGTTTTCATGACCTTGATGACCCAAATATCACACTTGAACCTTGTACAATAGGTTTTAGTGTGTGTGGATGACATATTGGTTTACTATAAGACTCATAATTATCATTCCCAATATCTTGACATCATCTTGAGTACATAGTGTGAGAATTTTCAATAACATAAGCTATCTATGTTTCATTTTTTTATTTATCACGTACACATCTTGGGTAACATCATCTTAGAGGAAGGTGTGTTAGTGGACCCAGAGAATGTTTTGGAAAATTTTTCTTGGGAACAATCCAAGTATGTTATAGATATTCATAACATTATGGTATTATCTAGATATTATCATAGGATAATCTATGAATTTTCCCTATTGGAAGAACATCGTTCGAGATTTACCAAGATGGTGATACTTTTTTTAATGGTTTTAATAATCTGATAATTACATCCATTAAATGATTAAGTTATTGAAAAATAGAACCAATCAGGATTCTATTTGATCCATGTGAGGAGTATATAGTGTTATTTGACACTTATGGGATCATTCATGGAGTATTATTGATGTAGAGATATGGATGTTTGGCATATGGGTCTTGGAATTTGAGTCCCTATAGACAAAATCACCCTACACATGACCCTGAATTTTCTATTGTGGTTTTTGCTTTGATGTGTTGGTTACATTATATGTTGGGTGAATTTTTTAGTATTCATACAGATCACAAGAGAGTAAAATATATATTTTTCCAATTAGACATGAATATTCAGTTGAATTGATGGGTTGAGTATATATTGTCATTTCATTGGAGCTAGAATTTAATACCGGAAAGGAGAATAGTTTTGCAGATGGTTAAAGTAGGAAAACTAATACACGAGATGTATAGAAGTATTGTGGTGATTGAATGGTCATTAATTTAATAGATTAGATTCTTGTTTCTGTTAATTATTTTTAGGAGCTTATGTCTGTCATATTATTTTTAGTGGAGTCCACTCTTTTGAGAAATATTATAGATATGCATTATGAGGATCTAAAATGTCTGGCCTTAAGGGAAAAACTTGAAGGGTGGTACTCACCATCATATTAGACCATATATGATGATGAGATCCCCTATGTCTGGAATCAGGTTGTAGTTCCTAAAAACATGTCAGATGATTTGAGGCTGGAATTTGATGCCTCAAAGTTGGTTTTGCATCGAGGTGTGACCAAAATATATCATGACCTACAGAGATTGTTTTGTTGGATGAGCCGAAAAATGATATTTCATGGTTAGTGGTAGGATACATAACCTATTATCAACTAAAGTCCAAGAATAAATGACATGGTGGTATTCTAAAGTCATTTCCCATTCCGAAAAGGAAGAAGGATGGGGTTACTAAGGACATTTTGATGGGTCTCACGAGGATGCCTTAGATAAATGATATAGTTTGGGTGATTTTTGGACTGTCTGAAAAAGGAGGAACATTTCTTACCTATGTGGTAGACATTAATAGTGGATCACCTCATATACATGTACATCTAGGAAGTTGTTTTTCTGTATAAGGTTACATGGAGTGTTGTCTCAAACTGCAAATCATGCTTTACTTCGCGCTTCTAGTAGGGGTTTTAGAAAAATATTGGGACACATGCATTATTCATTATGGACTTACACCCATAGATATATCATAATTCCATATGTACTATAAATGCTACTAAGGATATTCTATGATATTGTTTCCTAGACATTGATGGGTCTTCAGAGAATCACTTATCATTTGGGGGGATTTACGATAACAATAGCTATCAAGAAACAGTCACGATTTCACCATATTAGGATATTTATGGTATGAAATGCAAATTAATACATTGTTGGATGGTGGTAGGGGAGTTTGAGTTATTGGGACTATGTCTCATATAGGAGGCGTAAGAACATATCTAGACAATTCAAAAATTTATGGTTATGGATCAGAGTGGACATAAGTCGTATGCTGATTGATTTTGATAAAACCCTAGATATTAAAAATATTGATTGTTTCTTCCTTAATGTGTCTACTAGATTGGGTCACCATAGGATATGTAGACAACACAAGTTGGAACCCAATTTTGTTGGACCGTTTGAGGTGGTGGAGAGGATCGGGATAGTGGCATACCGATTAAATCTTCCACAAAGATACATTTATATGCATGAAGTCTATTATGTGTCACAAATTATGTCGTGTCTCTCCCACACTTATCATATGATCGATATAAATGTTGTTGATCATGATATGGATGCATCCTTTTGGGAGAATATAACATGTGTGTAGGATCATAGTCAGTAAACCATATGGAGACATTCTATGTTGATACATCATATTTTGTGGAAACATGGGCATGTTCAAGAGAAAACATGGGAGAGGGAAGAAGATTTGTGGGATTCGTGGAAAAATCATTCTAAAATATAATTATAGAGATTATTGGGAGTAGGTCATGAGGAAGAACTCTTATCAGGAGGGTGGATTGTGACATCCCGTCCTTATCTGACGATTTTTATATCATCTATTGGTACTATTTTCCTTTATTTTGAGAACATCATTTCGGGTAACACATTGGGGGTTTTCAGTGAAATTGGAAAATTTTAGAAGGAAGAGGGACTAGGCATGGTTGGTGCAAGGATTGCACAAACCATTAACCAAAACAAGAAAATCATGGGAACCCAAATATAGTATGTTTTCAATGTAGGTTCATAGTTTTTGAAACTGTATTCCCTCTTTGGAGAATTCATGTGACGCTCCTAGGTGAGTCTCATGTTAAGGGACCATGATTTTGGGAAACCATGTTCCTCATATAGAAATCCACGCATGCGGGATTTTAAACCCCATAAAATTATTAAAAATAAATTCTCAAATGACCTTTTTATATTCCATAACCCCTTACAATGATTATAATTGTATTCTATCAGTTTTTGAGGCTCTTTTGTTAATTATTTGGGTTCATAACCTCCTTATGAGATGATTCAAATATCATATTGATGATATAAAACTCTCATGAAAATACATTCTCATCTCAATTAGTTTATTATATTCTCCGACATTTCCCTCATCCTTGTAAGGGTAATTTTTATATATTATTGAGGATCTATTTCTTGGTTTTAATAGATTTAATCTATTAGATCTGGGATCAAGTATTTATGTTTAGTTCTTTTTTACACATTTTGGATAAATCTTTATTAATTTGGGGATTTCATTTGGGGAGTGTTTGTAATCAATATTTAGGTAGGTTGTCTAAATTCAATCCCAATAATCATGAATCCCAATTTCATTCATGTTTTGTGAAGTTTAAAATTGAACATTATAAAATTGAATGTTGAAATAAATTAAATATATGATTAATTAATTTGAAGAATTATTGAATTATATTAATTTAGGTATAATAAAATTGGATCAATAAATTCCTGAATTAATTAGTGGAATTTTGGAAATGTGGAATTGATGGGATATTGGGATTTTGAAATTATATTGATTAATTGGTGAGTTATTTAATTTAATGTCGTGAATTTGGAATTCATGGGATATTATTATTGTGAAAATGGATTGATTAACTGAAGAATTAATTAATAGAATAATTGTATTGATTAATATATAAATTAATTTGTCTTGTTTTCTATTGAAAATGTGGATTTTGATATTTAGATAAATGGATTTATGTTGAGTAGTCTTTATTGATGTGATATATGTGGTTGTTTGATTGATTGATAAAAGAATATAAGAAATTGATATCTATTACAAAATTCTATAGTGATAAATAGATATACATGTTTTGGATATGGACTAATGCTTTAAAAGCCGATATTAATAAACTGATATATGTGTTTGGGACATGGAATTATGCATTAGTAGCCAATAGTGATAAATGAGTTTCTGAAACATACATCTATATTAAAATTAAACTAGTATGATTTTATGATAAGTGAGTGCGGCACAAAAAATTATACTTCAAAGTCCCACTTGTGTGGTTATTTGATAAACAAGTAGTGGTTCACATAATATTGCATCAAATACCCGTGGGGTCCTAGGCATGCAGATATAGGCCCAAAATGTTAGTATTGGACTATGGTTCAAATTTTTTATAATGTGAATTAAAATGAAATGATTTTTGATAAACATTGTATTGGGATATGAATCAGAATCTGTCTTGGGAAGTAGTAGGTATTTTCAATCAGGTGTCCTCTGGAACCTTTGATGTTATGTTGTTGAATAAAGAATAACTTAATATTATTATTTTTAAATTTATTTTTTGTGTTTTATTCAATATATAGCTGCATACCCTTTTATTAAATGGTTATTTTCAATACATTGTTGGTGGTGGAGTATTGAGTTTCACAAACAACCAACTTCGGCTGCCTAGTCATTACTTAAAAAGAATTCATGTTTGTAGGATAGGGTAATTCAAATAGTCATATGTCAGAATAAAGATATATGGTAGAGCATATATGAGGGAACCATACATGATTATTGACCCTCTTAGGGAGTTTTCGTTGTCTATTTATTTTAGGTTTTTTCACATTAACAGTTGAAATATTTTCAGTGTCATGTATCTACTATTAGTTTTGGATATTTTATTTCATGTTTTAGTAACCATGTAAATTTTGAATTATTTTGGTAATGATTAAATATTTTGGATGTTTCTTATTTAATTCCTTTTTTATTACTTTGATAAATATGGTATAGTTTCCTTAGGATCAATATTTTACCCTCACTAATAATTGGAAACCTCTGGAATATGGTGAGGTGCACTTGGTGTCATGTGATGAACCGACATGGGGAAATGGTCTATGGAACCTAGTTCCTGATGTCACATAAAATTTTCACATTCTAATTTCAGAAATGATGATTATTTTATCAAATTAATTTTATAAAAGAGTCTAAAATTAATTTTATCCCTTTTCACAAATGATATAAAAATCATTTCATTGAGAAAATAGTATCTTCCAATATTTAAGGAATTTAATGAGATTTATTTTTTTATTATCAATATGAGTCTATTATGAAAATACATTATAATTAATATTAAGATATTAGTTATTAATATTCATTTATCTACGTCTAATGGATAAGATGTTATGGTCACATTTGAATAATTTTTATAATATATTTTTTTTGTTGAAACTTAATTCCATTTGTCATGCAAACTAACCAATTGTTATGTGTAGATCAACATAAACCTGTTTATTGTGTAATGAGAACTTACTTTGGTTTTTTATTTATCTCTTGATGAAATTTTTGTTTATTATAACTGAAGAAATCAAAGCTATATAATTTATTCAAAAAATAATAATCTATAAAAATTCAGGGTGTTAAATTATACACACCTTAAGCGGAATATCTACCATGAAATTAATTACTATGATACAAAAAAATTAGGATACTTCTACCTCATAATATCCCCATATTACTACATAGCTTCCTCAAATATGTGGTTACAACAAAAAAACTAGGTGAGTGGTCTTGTTATGTATACCATTCTCTCTATGATCCAGAATTTCCACTATATATTCCTCATAAGAACGACCATTCTCTAGTGGTATGACGTCTGAGTTCAATAAATGTGAAGGGTATATTATGTACATCCTTTGGATAGTTACATAGAAAATAATTTAAAAAAAATAAAGGTTTGGTATATGTTACTAATGTTAATCAAATGTCCTGATATGATAATGTATTTTAATGGGTTTGATATGCATAAGGCATAGTTATTCCTGCTCTATGGGAGAAAATTTTAGAAAATCCAACTTACCAAATTAAAATTCAAGATCACATTAATGATAACCAGAGTAACATCTTCACCAACGATGAGATGTTCATAAATGTTTTTTAATGGCTTTAACCTTCTCTACCATCTCATCATATTTCTATAGTCCAAGTAGATATCATTCTAAAATATCATTCTAATACATTGGTTATATATATTTTCTTTCATAATGGGAATGATAAATAGAAATCTTAATTACCATGTGATAGCTATTGCTGTTAAAAAACTCAACATTAGGAATGCATAGATCTTGATCACATTTTAAATCCATTTTAAAAGACTATAGAGTTTCCTTTAATCATATTTCAACAAGATGTAAAGGTATTCCTCCAAAAAACATTGCAGAAATCTATAATACGGAAGGGTTTTATTAAAAAAAATGCCACATAAAATTTTCCTAATCATGATAAAATACCATCACCTAGACCCCAAAATGGGTGAATAAAACTCTAAACTTATGATAAAAAATAATATCATAAAACTATGATGGTATCAATAAATCTTATATCAATTATACCGAGAGACATAAATGCTTCCAAAATATAGTTGAAAATTTATTCCATAAAGAAAGTCATATTTCATAAAAAAACATTTTCATCAAAAGCCTACGTTCTTCATGGTACTGATAAAATAGAAAATTTTATTTTATTATTATATAATCCATGAGAATGAACATAATCATTTGAAATTTCATTAAAGGGTTAACTATAAATTTTCACAGGGCTCATTAATGAAAAATAATCATGAAATTCTTAACAAAGGAGGGTGGTTAAGGGTCCACTAATTATCATGATTCAAATCCTCAATTGTGATTTCATAAGAATTTTCAATTTTTCTTTGACTATATACGTTTTTTTGGCTTATCATTCACATTATCCTTTTGATTGGGGAATTTATTATCATAATTACCATACTAAAATCTCTTGAAAAACTAGAGTATGAGTTGTCAATTAGTTATCAATCACATCTTTTCCATTGTATTAACAAGATAATTAATTGCATATCAACATTCCAGAACATTATAGACTTACTCTACACCTTTAAATCACCACTAAGTTACATTCAAGCTATTCCATTAATGAATCATCCCACATCTCTGGTATACTGATTCCTAATATTTCGTTCCAAAATATTATTTTTCATGAGACTCGATCATTCTTTTCTTATCCAAACTGTATAAATGATATGAAATCCAATTTCTATATATACATTTAGTTCAAATCAAATGAATTATTTATATCAACTTATTCTTCTTATATCCAAGGCCTTTTTACGAATTTGTTTATGGTAACCAAATAAATGAGAAATCTTTTGCGGATTATGATTAATCTAAAAGCGCAACTTTCATGTCTTATAAAATTCTCTTCATAGGTACTAATAGATTCCTCATCCCTTTTCATAAGATCAAGAAATTCCTTCTCCATATTTCTTTATAGAATATAATGTAAATATAAAATAAAAAATAACCCCCTGAAATCATTCAATTTCATAGATTCAATTTATTTTTGTTCCCTCATGTTCTTAATAAGATTCTACCAGTAATATAATTCACCTTTGAAATTATAAACATCCCAAATGAATTTTTCATGCACTAAACATTGTGGGAAAAAATATATTTCTTGGGGCACTTATACATTTCTTATCAATTAGTTCCTCATTTTCATAAATAATATTGGGTTTATTTTTTATAAAGGACTCAATTTAATGTTTTTTCTCATTTTCTCATTTATAAGTTCGACATGATTCCTAGAATGAGAAATTTATATGATCATTTCAATAATATTTTACATTATAGCTCCCGTTTAATTTTATTTACAATTTCATAAAATCATTTCATTGTCCATTACATACTACATTAATGCGGTTCCTTGAGTATCCAATCATTGACTAAAACTAAAAATAATCCTGTAAGAGATAAAAATCTTAATGTGGAACCACATATTTCGTAAGAAACATAATTTAATTCTAAATCAAGAAACTATATTCATTAATCAATGATAGAATAGGTTAGCCCTAGGTTGTTTAAATTCATGTTATATATAAAATCTTTTATGATGGTTCATATAATGGTAGTGAGCATCCCAATCATATACTCTGGGAGTCTCAATCTAGTTTTTCAGTAAGGGAAATTTTCCTACACCAATTTTCAATTGAGTCTCAGACAAAACATTTTTATGGTTTTTACCCACTAGTATATCTATTCTCTATCAAAATACACTTATAGAATCTAAAAAATAATGTATTTCTAGGAAACTACTCACTATATCATTTTAAAAATATATATTCCATTTTCATTTACTTTTAATCATCCTTATATTATCAATAGATATGTCTTTAGGGATCTAATTATGTTTTTATCGTCTTATTTTAAAAATGATAACTAAAACATGCCACATATACCAACTATAGTGTCCCATTATTCTCATACAAGGATATTACATCATTTTAGATTAATAACCAATACATTAAATAAACACATACCCAAAGAACATTATATTTGAGTTCTTTAGTAAACATTTCACAAAATCATCTAATTGGGGAAAATTTCTTCAATATATCTTTTAATGAAATTCTCACAAGGCACTCCTCTTCGGCATATCCTAATTTAAACTTTTTTTATAGAATGGTGAATGGAACATATTTTTGATTTAGCTCAAATACTCAATAAGGATAAAAGTAAGAGATATCAATATATGGTCATATGAATGAACATTCGAATACTAATGGTATGTGATCATTAAGATAACATATATATATTTCATAGTGATCATATTATGAATCATAATAATGATCCATGGCATAAAAATTTACCATTTCGGAAAAATGGGTCATAAGTGTGCGAAATGAATTATAAATAAATCTTAAACCATAATATAATGTCATAAAATTATATAAATATCATAAGTATAGAAAATATTTTCATTTTTCATGTTAAACAAATTATACCATCTACATAGTGGATTAAGAAACCACCCTTTTCCATAAAGTATTTAGATACACCTATTTCCAATTGTTGATCATGAAACACCTATTTTCTATTATAGACCAGGATTCACTTTTTTCCCATAGAAGATCATTCTCGTTGACTTGTTTCCCATTTTGATCTCTCCAGATATAAACCTTTTCTAGAGGTGGATGTTCTTCGAGAAGCATATTTGATGTTACTCTGCGTGACGGTGAAGCTTTCTGAGCAGGCTTATGCTTCTTCGAGTAGGGGATTCTAAAGAATTAGAGGTGGTGTGTGGATTTCTATTAGGTGCGGTTTCGGCTTCATCCTTCTTGCCAATATAACTTGGTTTCTACTTTTATGGGAAGTGATGGTAGTTCTTCTTGATTGGAGACTTTTCTACAACATTGAAGGTTTTTTGGATGGGTGGTGCTTCACGTTGAAAACTCTTGATGGATCATGTTTATGGTCCTTGGTTTCTACTTTTATTTTGATCTATTATCCAATTCTATAGTGGTGGTTTCAGGAGTTATTTGTATGAATTTCACCTTATATTTTATTGGTCTAAATAGATTTTTTTTCTCTTGAGCTGCTAATTTTTTCATGATTTCTTTTCTTCCATGTTGTATTTGGTGCGACACAGCTTTATGCAGGTGTCAATGGGTGGGAGGCCTCGAATGAGGGATGAGTGTGTTCAAATCCATCTTCCAGCAATTGGTCATCATCTTGATGGACTAAAGGGTGTCTTTCATTGACTATTGGTAAGTGTTTTTTGTATGATATTGCATCACAGAAGGTGACATTTCATGATTTTTATAGGTGGGAGGTTATTTTTATAGAAGTGTGTGATGGAGCCTTTCATTCAGCTCTCATCCACACTCCTATACAGTTTCATGTGGTTGTCAGACACATTTTACTACCGCCACGGTGCGTCTTCTAGTAGAGGGTGTGATGAAACATTTAGACCATTCTCACTTTTTCACTATTTCATAGGGGGGTGAGGCTTTTATATGTTCTTTCATGGATTATTTATTCCTTTTGACTCATAGATCCATTTTAAACTTTTTAATTTTTTTGTTAGGAATTTTTCCCCTCTTTGTAATAGGTTCCCACTTACCTAGTCAGAAAATATGTTCTTTTGTTTTTTGTTAAAAAAATCATATCATAGCCCATCAAAAAACATTGTTTCATAATAATTTTATAATTTTATAAGACATGTAAGAGAAATGGGATTCATAAATAAGTTTTCATTTAAAATATAAATCATTCAAAGAAATAATAAGAATAGTATACTTTTATAATAACCCTATTAAACATAAGTCCCATGAAATATTGTAATCATTGATAGAAGATAATTTTTAATGACTAATTGGAATATTTCATAAGGAAAATATAATTTAATGACTTTTATAAAACATAATAATTTTTAAAATCCTTTCCATTAAAAATTAACTTAAAAAATTATAAATTAGTATATTGAAAAAAAATAAAACATTTCTTGTGAAAAATGTATTTTCCTCTTTGAAAGACACTTTTTAAAACATAAAAAAATTGAAAAAATTTCATCTGAAAACAATATTTAAAATATATAATGTACCCTTCAAAACATGAATGGTAATGATGTCATAATATTCTGTTCTTTTTATAAACAACAAAAAAATATTTCTTCAACATTTTCAGTAAAATCTAAATGATTATTGTTTTGGACAACATGATGATTCCTTTCAAAATATTTTTTAAAATAGTAATTCATGAGTAAAAATATATTTTTAACTTAATAACAGAGTTATAAATCAATAGTGAAACATTTTTTAGACAACATTCTTCTAAAAGTAAATTGATTTATAACTAATGGAAGAAATAATTTCAGATTTTCTTAAAAATTATTTCTTAATTTTTTAATGTTCCCAGGAATTGGAAAATGTTACCATTAATTGAAGATATCATCAATAAGAAGTGAATAATCAAACCAATAAAATATTTTGAGAGGTAGATCTAGAGATTTAAAAATTGGATACTTGATAATAAGAAATCCTGATAAATTATGAGATTATAACATAAATTATTACCAATTTTGTAACCTTGAATCATATAAACCATGAAGGAAGAGTAAAAAATAAAATATTAAATATCATGAGGATTAATAAATTCATGATATTATTTTATATGTGGCTTTATATACAACTAATTAAATAATATTGGGTCATTACAAAATTTTTGTCACAAAGAAAATAAATTCATAAAAAATCACTTACTACAGGATTGGATTTGTAATCATAATCCCTAAAAAGTAATAACATTTTTGGAAACAGTAAAATTATTTAAAATAGGTATATTAATGATATATAATGTCATAGGGTTCAATATAAAACACCAAAATGAAATTCGTTATGAATATGGAATAAGTATCTATGGAATAAGTATCTATGAAATAAATGTGAGACTTGAAATCTTCTAACCTTATGTCATGACTTCTCTCATACTCATTCAAACTTCCTCTTTTTTAGGTATCCTACTTAAGTTTGAAAAAAAAACCCTTCCTTGATATTTTGTACTAAATACGAAGTGTAGTGTCATGGGAGGGATTTTGTGATGTGATTTGGGAAGGTCTTGGAAAATGCAAATAAGGATGAATGTGTGAGGAGGATTATTGAGGGCTTGGACTTTATAAGTGGGGTGAGTGGGAAACATTTAAAAATTTTAAATATAGAATTCATCCACATTTTTCATATGTCATAACGGTCTAAAATATAATACTATCAAACCTATTAGAATTAATTTTCTCAATATGGAATGGAAAATGTTTTTGTAAAAAATATATATTTTAATTTTACTATTATCTTTTCAGTATAAACCCCCTATTAACCAATTTTTACCCTAACCTTGGTTATTAAATTTTAGTGAATTCACTATCAAAATTAGTAAAAATACAACATAAATTTTTTAGTAATTATAAATTATGTTTATCCCAAATATGTATTTCTTCTTCAAAATTCTAATCACATAAGTAAAAGAAATTAATTTAAAATTAATCATATATATTTGAGAAGAAGAAGGTTTTTAATGTAAAAATGATAAAAAATTTTACAATGTTTTTTATTCAATTTCAACATTAAAATTAATAAAATAATATAAATTGGATTAATAGATATATATCCAAACATATTACACTTTAAAATAATTTTAAAATACAATTTATCATTATAAATAAATTAAAATAAAATGCAGTTTTCATTTAAATCATAGTATTTATCACAAAAAAAGAAACAATTCACCCAAATAAAATTTTGAAATTACGAATCAAAAATTGAATATAATTTTACCAAGATAATTTTATAAAATTTTAAGAAACTAATTTTATTATTGTTGAAAAATGAAATTAAAAACATTTATAGGAGAAAATAGTATTTCCAAACATATAATGACATTATTGAAAATAATGTATATCATTATCTATACATTTATTTTATATAAAAAGTGTATAATTTTTCTTTAATAATTGTTAATTAATTTTCATATCTCTTTCTCTAACTTCCATATTATAATGGTCACATTTGAATAATTTTAACAAAATATTATGGTTTTTTTAAAACTCAGTGTCATGTGTCACAGGAACTAAATGAATGTTGTGTGTAGTTATAGATATCCCATAGTATCATGTAATGAAAGCTTGACATGGTGTTGTTTATAATTTCTGATTACATTCTTTTTTCAGGTAACATATCCCATCAATGATATTATATTTACTTGAAATGAATTATTCTAAAAATGGAAAGGGTGATACATATAGCTTATGTTAAAAGACATAGTTTCCCATATTCATACATCATTGGCATGGGCTAGGTGGAAAGCCAAGATATCCTTGTTATGAATCACAACCATGTATGTATACATTCATTTGATCAAGGAAAATCTATGAGTAGGGTTGGGCACGTTTTATGGATGCCTTTATAGGAAGTGAGTGAGGACATATGCTCGTTTGACATCGATGCCTAATAGGTGTTCTATTTGTGAGATAAATGAATTTTTATGCCTTAATCGTTTGAAAAATGCACTTAGGATGGTTGTTTTATATAAATAAAATTTTATTGGATGTACGGTTTGAGTTACTAGCCCTAATGGGTGAAGATGCTCGACACTGAAATGAGACCGAGTAATGGGTGGTAATGAAAAAATCATGGCACATGTGATGTTCATGATTTTGAAAAGGTGTTACAACTGATCTTCTGATCTATGGGTCCTACATGTCAGGTATCATCGTTTGTTTGGTTTTAGTAGAATATGAGTCATTTGAGTGTGAGTCATGTCCTAATGGTACATGTCTGTTGTTTGTGGTATAATTCATATCATAAATTAATGACTGACCATATATGATTTAAGGACAGATGGATTCAAAAAAAATGGGAATGACTTATTAGATATTGTGGCTAAATAACTAATGTATCTCCATTTAAGAGGAGATATCGAGGACAAATTGGGTACCATGCATTTAGACATGGACATGGATTGTTGGAATATTGGATATAGGTGATGTTTAAAGGAAAGTGTAGCCCAGTTCGATGTGATCATGGGTTAAGGATAACTAGATATACCCTTTCATGAAATATTAGTGGACATATATTTTTAAAAAACCGATCTCTCTCTTGTCATATTCTTATGTACACTGAGATAGAGCACTTGCTCTATGCTGATCTTCTTTGATTTTTACATGAACTTGTTAGATTCATTAAGGAACCAATTGAGGTTGTGCTCATGGAATTTTTATAGATAATCCATATGGTTGGGAGTGTACCATTGGCAATTTGATGAACATTACAGTCATTTTCAGCATAAAATTGGCATTTTTTGTTGGTTGATGAGATTGATTCATGTATTTGAGAAAACAATATGGTAATTCTTATAATGGTGACTATCATATCGATCATGGTTAATCGTCATTATTGATTGAAATGTTATTGAGGTTATGAGGCTAGTCAATGGAATATCAGGATAGAGAATTTGTGTATATTCTAGGGTTAATATCATGTCTATTTGATTCTTCCACCAAGGCTTCTTGAGGATACGAATGGTTATAGTGGAGGTATTGTATGGCCCTATGTTCTTTCAAACAAGAATTTTGAGGATAATAATGAATTTTTTTATTTTGGATGATTCTAAGTGGTAAAATGTTATTTTCCCCTTGATTATGGTATCAGATGATTTCTATGATCACTCAGATAGTCCCAAAGGAGGTTTTCTATTCCATTAAAAGAGTTTGGTATGATTTTGAACCGTCTGAAATTATGTTCAAAACCTAAATTTTAATATATATTAGATAAATATTAATTTATTCACACATTTTCATTAGGTTATATATTTATAATGGATATTAATAATTAGATTACATACCTTTTGTTGTGTTGGTAATGTATGTTTTTTCCTAGTAATGGTAAATCCTTGATTTGTGAACTGTGGCGATGCATAGGCCTAGTTTAATTCTTCTTTTCCATTCTTTTTATTCTTTTATTATTCCTCCATAATTTTCATTCTCTCATGGATTTTAACACACACCCCTAGGGACTATAATTGATTTTACCAATATAGAAAAAGTGAAATAGATATATATAATGATATAAAAGGAAAGAGTGGTACAATTATAGTGCATAGGATGAGTCAGATTGTCGTGCAGTCGTCATGGATCTGAGAAAAAGGCTAAGATTAAACACATTCCTCATTAAGGTCGTTTTCTTTTAGGATTTCCCATGAATACCAATTTATTTATCTTTTCTTGTTTTAATGTCTTATTATTAATTATGTGTATCCATTAGGGTCTGTCTATATCTTTTGTTGAGAAAACTAGGGCTTCAGTTCGATTTGTGTGGTTTTTCATTCGAAAATTCGGACCCAATAGTGTGTATTCCATGAAAAAACATCACGTGTTCTTAGAATTTAGTGAAGTATATATTTTTACATGTGCACACTTTTTATATGGTATTCACATCCTTTTCTTGGACTCAACAGTGTACTCAACTACCCAAATAGATATCATATGTATGGACACATGGTCATGTAGGGTATATGTTTAGACCCGATGTGGGTGGAACACCGTGTGGTGACACACAATCAGACAAAAATGTGTCCATGCCATGTGAGAAACATTTCAATTCACCCCATGTAAGTAAAATTCTATTTACATGACTCAAATTCCATGTAAATGGGTTTTTACACACCAATACCGGTTTGCGTAAAATACCATTTGTGTATTTGGGAGTACGGTCTATGTACATGGGTATAAACGTCACGTACATCCCCTCATAACTGGTTAAGGAATATTAATATCTTTATTCACCATTTTTATTATTGAAAACATGAGTATTCCATTTTATTATAATTTCTTGTAGATCCCATTATTGAAACCCTTAAGGTGGTTTGATGACTCCTATATTGTTTTTTAGGATATTTTTAATCAAATATGTTCTCCCACTAGTTATATAATTTAGTTGTACGGGGATTGTGAGACACATTATAATGATATAATGATTGAGATATATCTCTATAAATGTTATTTCATAGAACTTATTTTATGGTATTACCCCTTACATTATCATCCCATCTAGAATAGTAGGTCGTGATAGTTTTTATTTCCCAGGATCTTCTATAGGGGTCCTCTAAATTAATTTTTTCACAACTGATACCATGTACGATGCCTCAAAAAATTTCTATTATTGAGGGTGACCTGAGGGATAACATTTCTTGCATGCTGGCCTAGGTAATACCTTGTAGGATCCCTTACTTATTTACTCCATCTAAGGATCCCATATAGGATTCCCATTCCTTTATACAATGTTATTAAGGACCCTACTAGGTCAACACTTCCTTTGTGCCATTCATGTGATCCAGTGTAGGATTACTCTTTTTTTACATACCAACAATGATTCTATGTAGAAATCCCCCTTTTACCTTAAATGATGAGAATATTTTGTAGGATACCTTCACTATATGTCTAAACCTGTAGGATCCCAATTATGATATATATCCTATCTTTTTAATCTGGTGTTCTAGTGGGTTCCGAGTGATTTTACCAACCATAATCCTATTTGATTTTTTTTTGTAGAGATTTTAGATTTTTTGACCATACAACCCGAACCGAACATTTATTCTTGTGAGTTTGAAGAAGTAGTTGTGGAATTTTTCATCTTTCCACCCTTACTCTATTTTAATCTTTATCATGGTTAGTACTGATGTATTTATTATATCCCGATGTGCTTTCTAGATTATGGCTGATTTGCCTGATGTGTTGCAAAATTTGATCAGTGGGTTTCCCAAATGTAATTCTCAAGAACCAAATGAATGAGTTATTCCTATTTACGATCTTTTGATCATGATACCTAGACATAATTCATGGGGATAATCTTTTGGTACTTAATATTTAGGTATTTTTAGATGTAAAACATGGAAACTGGATCCTTGGACTTTATATATTTGGATCACTAGACATACTTACATGGGTATGGCTTCTGAGCCTTGTTTGGATATTACTGTTACTATAACTCAATGTCCAATTTCTCACTGAGATTAGCCCCTATTAAAGGATAAAAAGGTTGGGTTTTTATAGTTTCCTGTAACCCCTCTTATACCTTTTTTCACTATGAATGGTTATTCCTCTAACATTCTAGAGGTTGTCAAAGCTAGCTGGTTGGAATCATTTCCCCCACGCACCAGGATATTATTGAGATCCCTTTGGTATGGACTTCATCTCCTCATTTGATGTTTAGAATACTCTCGTGTATTAGTGGAGATAACATTATATTATTTCATAAACATCTTTTGTAATGAGGATTTTGAGCTAGTTGTTCAATGATTATGTGTTCTTACAATATATTAGGATTTTATTCCTTAAAAGTCATCTACGGTTCATTCCCCTTTGTGATCATCCATTTTACAATATTGGGTTATCCAATGGTCCATAACCTAGGAATATTAAATTTCACTGGATTACACATGTATTGATTGATAGGAAGTATATCTCAATTCAACAATTTTAGGATGTCACATTTACACCTATGAATCCTTCATCATAGTTTTTAGATGAGAGTGTGGGTAAACAAAGGGCTAGGACATGTATCCCCATGTAGTGATGCAGCATGATTAGATACATTTAAATATTTTGAATAATAAGTTATTGGAAATTGGGATTATGGACCCAGGGAAAGGATTAAAGGCACATGGCTTCAGTGGTTCAACATCTAACGCATAACCCTATTCATAATATTTCTTGTCATCCAAAATCTAGTATCCATGGATCGAGTGTAGATTGTGTTTATTATCATGTTGTTCATGGACACTATAGTGTAAAGTATTGAGAAACTTTTATTATCATATATATACATACACATATATATTTATTGGAATATATATTGGTATATATAGATATATCTGACAGTAAATTACTAGTGATATTATAACATTGTAAAAAGCGGATATCTTTGTCATGGATTACTGACCCTTGGATTGACTAAATTCCTTTTTTTGTTATTTTTGTATTTATCTTTCACGATTGTCCTTAGATGGGTTTAGAATAAATGATAAAATATCACTTGAGAAATAATATTTATAGAATCATTATTGGGATGTCTTACTGAGAATATATTATCACCCATGTACATCCACATCTCTATGCATGATGAAATAATATTTTCATTTCACGTTGTGCATAGAGAAATGGTGGACAGGAAAGAGGCCCAATAATGCAAGATCATGTAGACCTTCGCATGTGGTTTCTTATGATTGGTCAGGAGTATCTCGAAAGTGTCTCTATACCAAGTATGTGGTCTAGATCAGAACTATAAGTATATACATGTACTTTTTTTCCTGTTTTTTAATGTATTCCAGATTATATTGTTGTTCATGTGGGAAATCCTTGTTTTTTCTATGACAATGGTTTTCAAGATTTTAAAACATTTCTTTTATTATAATACCAAGAATCATTTCAGTTATTTACTAATTTTAAACTCTATTAATTTACATCTTGGATTTTATCCACTAATTTCTTTGTTTTTACTCAGATATGATGGAATATAATCCTCACAAATAGGCAATAGTCTTTTTCTTTTAGTAAACATCCATTGGCGTATGGAGAGGTTTTCTTAAGGACTTGAGATTAACTTGCTTAGAGTATTGTTTTAGTGGAATTTTGTTTACAAAATTATAGTCTAGATAATACAAGTATATGTGGATTTGGAATCGATGCATCTTGGGGTAATAACCATGGATGTAGTTGGTCATGTATATCATGACCATCATTCTGGTTCACGGTGACTGTACCCTTATAGCACACCTAGAATGATGCTCCTGGTGAATATTTATATGAAAAATAATATTTTATTTTTAGAACCATTAAGAATTTTTTGAATCAAAATGACCATGGATTAACTATTATGAACCTAAATATAAGTATATTAAAATGAACGGTCCATGATTCACACATACTATAAATGAATTTTAATGATAATGTGGTATTCCACGGTGATTATTATTACTCAAACTATGTTTTTATATAATGGTGGAAAAAAGGAGGAACTAGATTAATGCTGAATATGATGAACAATGGAATAATACACCATATAATAATCCAAGTGATATGAAATTCACAATGAAAAACCAATATGTTTATAGCTAATCATCCATCTCATTATATAATTGACTATATCATCATGGGTGTGTATCCTGACACCAAAAATAAAATAAAATTTTAGTTTCATGATAACCATTGAGGGAATAATATTTTTATTCATATATTTAATGTATATTAAAAGAAAACCTCAAGGAAATACATTAATGGAATGAGATATTTATTTAAGTGTGAAATGAAGAACATAGTGAAAGTAATTATTAAGGAAAAATAAATTTTTTGATAATAAAAAACATAAGAAAAAAGGTTTCCCTAAGGTATCATAATTTTCAGAATGTTTTAAATTTTGTATAATAAGGGAATTTTTTAATCAAGAAAGTAAGGGGAAAACTTGAATGTGGAATAAATGTGGTAGTATGAGTCATAGATTTACTATTTATTATGTGGTGACTATGAATGACATATTAATTGAAAAATTTATTAAAGAATAAGTTGAAAAGTAATAGTTAATGGTTTAAGAGGCAAGTGGAATGATTAACGTTTAAATATATTGAAATTTAGGAATTTGGATGTTGAAGTATTTTTATCAATGGTATTATAGTTATAAGAATCATAAAACATTTATGGATTTGTTTGCAATAGAACTAATGATTTACATGAATGTTTTGAACAATACTAATAACATAAAAATATTATTAAATGGGAAGGTAATAGTTAATGGGAAAATGACTGAGGAATGAATAAACCATAACTTGTTCCTTTTGTTGATATAATAGTGTTTATTTGAGATATAGATATTATTAATAATGTAAATGGGATCGATGAACTGGAATTATTTTAGACAATTGATAAAAAATTGAATTATGTTATCAGTGATGTAGTGTAAATAATATTGGGATTTATGGAATATATTTTAAAATATGTGAATTTTTATGCAATGAAGAGAGATTTTTTTGGAATCATGTATGATTTAATAGATGTTTTAATATAGTTTAGGTTAATAACATGATTTAAGATAATATATGATAAATATTTTCATATATCTGGTTTGTGAAATTATGATCTAAATTTTTGGTTTAAGGGATTAATGTTTGGATTATTTTGGAAATATAGGGAACTTTTTTTTCTAAATATTTGAATTTTGAATTTGGTCTGAAATATTTATTAATATTTTTAAGGATATGTACTTATTGAATCGTTTAAGTTAATCATTATGTATTATTAGTTGAGCTTAATGAAATATTTAACATATTGGATAACCTATTATAATTATTTTGGTTTTGGTATATTTATAAAGATAGATGAAATATATTGTTATACTTTTTTGGATTATATTAAACATTAGAAGCTAATTATAGTGCATCGGGGTTGGAAAATTTACGCTGAATACTCATCATTTGGAGAAAAGTTGATATTGTGGTAAAAATTGATTAAAGGATAAAATTATAAATTGGAAGTTTCTGTATTTTAATATAATAATTAAAAAAACCTCAACTCCTTGTAACCTATATAAAAATGTTTTTATTATTGCATTGGCAATAGATAAATGTAATAAAATCCCCAAGGACTGTATATTTTAGTAGTTTTGAGGACACAAATGAATACATGATTTCAATTTCACATTGTAAATATAAAATGAATAGTATAAAAACTTTCATTCATACTTTATATTGTTCATAATATCTTTTTTCATATACCTGGAAAAAGAAAACAAATAAAAATGTAATCCTAGTTTCTCAGTGTAGGATACATACAGTGAGATCTCCCATGAGTATATAAGTAATAATCAACATGGAAAGGAAAATAACAACAAACAAATGAAATTTTTTCAATTCCAAGATAATAAATATTGTCCATGGATAATATCAATTCATTAAACTCATGTGTAATAAAAAAATAATTTTTAATGAAGATAATTATTAATATTATACACCATAATCTTAAAAATCATGGTATCAATACTATATATGCATTATGAAAGTATAGTTTGAAAATATGGTTATGAAAACACCCAAAACCCATTTAATATTATATATATTATTTTTCTCATTAATCCAATTGAGAAAAACGATGGGAATTACTATTTCGAGCCCCATTAATCACTATATTTGCAATTCATTCTTCATGTATTGAATAACCAAATTAATTATTGAAAATATGCCTTCTCAAGATTTATCCATATTATGTAATGGAAATAGATTTACCAATAATTTCTCATTTAATAAAATACCTTAAAATTATAACACCACATGTATAATGATATATTTTTTAGGATATAATCATATCAATTATACAAATATTATAGATATTTAAGAGAAATGGAATATCTAATGATCAAAAGTAAGTGAATGTCTAAAATTATGGTATCATTACATCATACCCCTAGTGGGAAAAAATTAAATTAAATGGTATTTTAATTAAGGAATAAATTTATAATAATAATGTACATTAAAACAACTTTTTGTAAAATATCATTTTCGCATGAAAAATCATTTAATAAAAAGAAAATTTTAAGAACTTTTATTGAAAGAAATTTTAAAAAATGAATCTATAAACATATTAAAGAAGGTTCAAAACATTCAACCCTAGATAAGGTGGTAAATTCTATTAATTATTTATAATTTTAAGCAAAAAATTCCTTTGAAACTTTTTTTATGAAAAGTACATCAATCAGAAAATGATAGGAATGTTACATTAAAAAATTATGAAAAAAGAAAAAAAATGGTTAAAATTTTATAAGAAAAATCGTCGTATAATTTTTAAAATTATATGAAAACATTTTAAAGAAAATATTTACTTGGAAAAAAATATATCTGAAAAAAATAAATAAAATCTATTTTTATTTTAAACATAACATTTTTTATTCATTTTCAAAAGAGAGGAAAAAATGGATGAAAATATGGAAACTACTGAAAAGTGTAAACATGAACTAGAAATTATTAATCATAAGTTAATATATATTAATATAAAACACCTAAAAGGGATAGTATAAATATCTCATTATTGTAAATATGTGCATATTACCAAAAATGCCTCAATGGTGTTGAAATTGAGATGATATCCCTTACATTAAGATCAAATTACCTCATAGGTTATCTAATATATGGTATGATAATATTTAATTTATTACAGTTAAATATAAAAAAATACATATATATAGAATCATACATTATCTTTTTATATCATTTCTTGTCCCATTCATTAATGTTTATTTATTATTATCATTATTTCCAATGTTAACTACTTGGTTTTGCATGTATGTTTTGATTCGGTAGCTCTGATCCTTGTAAATTTATTTTGGATCTACAATATCAAAAACTATATTGATGTTGTATATATCATATATATTTTATATAAAAATCTTTAAATTCATTGATTATAGATATAATAATTAATAAAATATTTCGTTTAAATGGATGGTTGTATGTATTCATGAATGCAATTTTTAGTTTTTGATAGATAGAATGAAATAGTGGTAAATACTAATTAAATATTCTATAATAATAATTATGTAATATACATAATATATATAAAAAATATACCTTAAATTTTACATTATTGCCACCCTTGTAAAATGTAAATGAAAAACAGATGGCTTTCATACGTAGAGGGGGTAGTCTACACATATGCACGAGTGACATAGAATATTTCCAATGTATTTTAAGGTAAGATGGTTTATATTTTCATTAATTAAAGAAATTTATTGATGTAATAAATATCATATATATTTAATACAATAATCTTTATAACCGTCGTAGTGAAATGGTAATGAGAAAAAATTACACCGCTATGTGAACACAATACGCCATATGTATGCACTAGCAATATTTTCTCTTTTCATAGGATAAAAAAGAGATGAAATATGTTTTTATCAAAATAAATATAACATATCAATATATTTATGATACTAGATTTAATAACTTAGTCTTGGTCAAACCCCTTAATAAGAAGTAAATGAACTAAAATTTAAATACTCAGAAAATATAATGACTTGCACTTATACAGACATTATTTAGTTAACTTCTTAGGAGACAAAGAGTATGTATATTTGAATAACCCTAAAAAATAGAAATTGTATAACTATTTTTATTACTGTAATGGTTTGGATTTATATCTATATTTCTCATTGTGGTTAATAATGTGAAGTAAGGGTTTCTCATTAATAATTGAGGGACGGGGCACTTTTGGAATTTCATAAAATATTAAATTAATATAAATTGTTTTTATTACCCAATTGATCCAAATTTATATAATTAAAATACATTATAGTGATAATTTGAAATCATCACATAAAATATAATTTTGACTTGTTCTGTTTTTCTAATCCATATAATTTTCTTTTGTCCCCTGTTTTCCCTTTTGACAATTATAATTATATTTCTATTGTATACACTACAAGTAATAATGATGTTAAAAATGATAAAAACACATAAATGGACCATGGTTTCTCTTAAAAACCATATCTCATTCATTTATAATAATATAATATTTATATAAATTTTAAATCATTTAATAAAAATTATGATAAAATATTATTATGGTCATTTTTAAAAAATATTATTTTAATAGAGATTAAATACATTGATAAAAATGGGAATTCATATATAATGCTTAAAAATCATCTTAATATTAAATATAAATCTATAAATTCATGAGACACATTAAACCATTCATATAATATAACATTTCATGTTTTTAATGTCATTTTTTTTATATTTATGTTAATTGATCAAATATAATATTAGTAGTGTACAAGTATTTATGTAAATTATTTAATCCCAAAAATGTTTAAATAATATAATATATTTTATATAATTTAAATAATGAATTAATGTATAGAAAAAATAATTTATTTTTTCTATAGTTGAACACATGAGAGATATTTCAGAATATGTGAGTGATATGTTGTAAAATTATTTGATTAAAATATTTTATTAGTCATTTTAATGGAAAAGTGCCCGTTAATAATATAAATGTTGGGAGTATGGGGATATGATTCTAATTCAATTAGTCTAATAAAAATTAAGAAGAAATATTATGACTTTTTCACTTATGTTTTTTGAAATTTAATATGATTTACCCTTTACCATTTTATTTTTTTTACCAAGGTTATTATTCATATATACCAAACCCTAAAGGGGGATATTTAAAAATTTGAACCAGATGATTCCAAACAGGAACATATTTTTCATATTTTAATTTCTCTAGGATGTTGTAATTAATTTACAATAAAAAATCAAAATATAATAAAAATTATATTTTTAGAAATATTCCTTTTTATGTATAGAATATTTTTTTCCAAATTCAATCATAAAATTGATTCTAAAGAACATAAATGATTTTTTTTCCCAAAATTCAATCATAAAATTCATTCTTTACATATATTTCATAATTTTTTTAATATTATTTATACCCATAGATTCATAATCTAATAGAAAATTAAATTATAATATTTTAAAACATATTTATGATCGTTTAGACTCGGTGTTTCATGTTGTGTATGCTATCAAACATAATGTTCTTTAAAATCATGGTTTTTTACATTATTCCACCATTTCTTAATTATTTACTCATAATATTAAATTTATTATTTATAATAAAAATGTATTCCATTTGAAAATTCATTTATGTAAACCTCACATCATAAAAAAATGTAATTATAGTTTCCACTTAAAAGAGGGACGGAAAAATATGATGGTTATCAATAAATGGGTTTCAAAATTGGAAAAAAAATATGTAATTTGAAAATATAGAAATTAAAGTGAAATATAACTTTGAAGTATAAATAGAGAGTTAAATGTTATATGGTCAGGATAACTTTATCCACAAAAACCGTAAATTTTTTATTGGTTAAAAGAACATTGATTTCTTGGTAAGAAAGATATATGGGTGAAATTTTTTTTTCACGGTCGTTTTCCCAAAGATGAGGTATTATTTTAAATATCCTGATAAAGAACTCAATATTATGAATTTAATTTATTTCTTCCTATATCATATTAATAATCTCATCCTTTGGTTCTTCTTTGATAAATTTCCACTTAATTTATTACACAGTGTAATTGATATTAAAGATTATTTTTGTAACACCCCAGGTAAATAAAGAATATGACATTTTAATATTTACCCATATTTGTGAATAAAATATTAATATTACTTTAAAGGGGATTCTGTGCATGATGGCATACCCAATACACAACAACAAGTTTCTTGGGAATCTTACGTTGCACTCTAATAATAAAGTAATATTATTTTAAATGGTAGTTATCGCCTAGCTGTTGTAATGGCAGGAATGAAATAAACTAACTACAAAATGATTATATATGTTTGTCAAATACTTTTACTTTTTACAATAAATGTTAGAGGATTAAAAAGGAAAATGAATCCAATTTTAAGCATAAACATTCTAATATTCTTTAAAAGGTGGATTAACCGCCTTTTGATGGCGAACCTCTTTTAAATCCAATTTTTGATAATATTATGTGTTATATTTGATAAAATAAAATTCTTCTTTAGAATCGGGACATCAAAATTTACTTTGTGTAAATTTTTGGTATCATTCCAAAAAAGTTCAATTTTTAATTAATAGTGAAAAATGTTATATTTTAATTCAAAACCTATTTTTAATATAATTTATTTATATGATTAGATTATCTTTTGAATTTGTTTTAGAGTGAAAATTAGAATATATATTTTTAAAATTTAATCCAATAGTGGTCATTGGAATTAATTTCACGTTGAAATCAGACTTAAACTAGTGTCAATCTTTTGATATATTTTGTTTCATAAAAACATGCTATTTGTTTTGACAAAGGGAATTATTTCTTAAATTAATTAATGAAAATTATATGTTTTTAATTTTTTAAAATAGACATCATTTTTGAATTCGAAATATCAAATATAACTTAGGGTGAATTTTTGGTAATTTTCTGAAAAACATCAATTTTTGATGAATAGTGAAACCACTAAGTGGTACTTATAAAAACAGATTTTCCGTTTAAATGAAATTTTTCCATCTTTTTGTTTTGAATTTCAAAAATCCGACATACATGGTTGTCATTAAGAAGTAAAATTTGGTTCAATGGGATTAAATTTTTTTTTGGTGAATAGTAACTTATTATGTTTTTAATCGCGATTAGAGGTAATTAGTGTAGATTAAGGTAAGAATAATGTTTTAATAAAATGAAATGACCTAGACACATGTCCTACCCTCATTGGATGAGTCATGGCCGACCAATACAATCCATGGGTCAACTTGGGGACCCCATGGAGCCACTTTGGTTGGAAAATGACATAAATATCTTTTTATTTAATGTTAAAGTAAAAATGACACAAACATGACATGTTATACTAAAACAATTATTAAGTGGGGTTATACAAGTCATCATTTTGACTATGAATATTCATTGAAATCTAAAAAGATTTCCTACATCATAGTATTTTTTTTATAATTTTTAGAGATTAAATAAATTAAATTATTTCTGACATCATGATAATGCAGTGATGACCTCATTATTTAACGATTTAAATAAAATGGAAATATAATGTAAAATATAAGAAATATGCATGTAAAAAACGTATTGGATGGGTGGATTTCTAACCCTTATCACCTTATCCCCGAAACACATCAATTTGGGACCATTAAAATCCGAAACTCGTTATAAAATAAAGTAACATTTCCTTACTTTCCAAGAGTGCCCCTCCCATCCTCTTATAAAAGGCCCCCACCTCTACCTCCGTACCCACACTTCCAAAGACTTTGGCTCAGACAAGCCCTGCCCATTTGTCCCACCACATCCCTATCTAACTCCTTGAACCTCACTTTGGGCAGAAGTCTTCCCATGGAAGCCTTTGAGCTCAAAATAAAGGGAGTTACCTGATTTTATGGTAATGTCTTCACTTGAGTCCTTTTGTTTTATTTTTCTTCTCCAACCCCCTAAACTATTTTTATTCATTTATTTTGTAACAACTCCAGTATCTTAAATATACTAGGATGTTGTTATAAGATGTATTCGAGCTACACTTACACACACCTTCGTCTAATGGTTAAAGAACATACTGTTTCTGTGGTTGGCGATTTTCTGCCTCGTGAAATGATTATTGTACAACATTCTTCTAACACCTTCAAAGGTGGCCTTTAAGATGACACTATATTTATATATGATATATAATATGTTTATGTTTTAATTAATCTTCTTTATTTTTCTTTTTTGTCATACCTTTATGGTTTCCATTGTGGGTAAACACGATAATTTCATTTTAGGAAGTGCGGACTACCGCCCACTTAAAGTGATTAGATTTGTTAACACCACATGTTGTACGTATAAAGGATATATTTAATGATATTATAAATGATACCATACTGGAATTAAAATACTATTATGTATCATTATGTTTTAATTCCATTAAATATGAAATAGAAATGGAAGTAGCGTTTGTGCGTACGTACGACATACCGTCTCCATGAACGGTGCATTTCATTTCTTAACTCTAAAATGAATATGTAATATTATAAATACATGTATATTCTGGATATATATGATAAATATGATATCCAAATCATTAATATCATTCTGCATATAATGAACCTTTGACCACACGAACAACATGTAATTGTAAGAAGTCCACTTTTGACTTAAGAACCAAATATCGACAAAACAAACATTATTAACTTAAATGATTACATAATGTTTATAACATGGAAATAAGTGATATAAAAGGAATATTTAACTTGAAAAATGTTCTTAAGGAAGTATAAATTAACTCAAGTTTATTATTCAGGATATTAAAGAACGATCGAGTCAAGTCGGACCCGAGGTAAGGGATCCTACACCTCTCTTTCTTTTTAAGTACACACATTTATGTCATTCCTTTTAAGCTCATATTTCTAAGGATTGGGGTGTTCTTTTATATTACTCCTAATTTAATTTTTATGTTCATATGGTTAGAGACCCTATTTTCTCTCATCAATCCATTTTGGAAGTTTTGAGTGGCGCCGTTAGGCTACCGAACTTTCATAAGAGATCTAACCTCTCTCTTTTTTTAAGTACTCGCATTTATGTCACTTCTTTTAAGCTCCTATTTGTTATGATGGGGGATGTTCTTTTATAATCCTTTTGCTGTACAATTTTTTATTATATGATTATATACTCTATTTTATCTCATCAATCCTTTTTTGGATGTTTTAAGTGGCACCGTTAGGCAGCCGAGTTTTCGTAAGGGATTTTTCATCTCACTTTTATTCCCGTGAGATGTATGCTACATGTGCCACAATTTCCGTTGATTGGAGTATGTACTGTCCCTTATTATACACTTTGTGTATTATAATTTCATTTATGGTTATTCACATCTTCATTGTATGACCCTTTTTCCATGGGGTGTACGTTTCGAAAGTTACACAACTCGGTAAGGGGACCTTTCACCCTCCTTTTTTTAAAAGACTTATTTTTGTTATGTCTTTTAATTCACGTACTATTATGTTAGGATATGTTCTTATATATCCTTATTGATTTAAATTTTATGTCCAAGTGATGAGATACCCTTTTTATCTCTCATCAACTCATTTTCTGGATTTTGGAAGTGACGTCGTTAGGCTGTCGAATTTTCTCAAGGAAACTTTTTAACCAAATTTCGATTTATTTGGGTTCAACATGTAGTTATTGAATATGTCATATTTTGAATATGTGTGAATGTACTTTTATTGTTTTAAAATTAATATCCACTTATATTGGGTGTATTTATATTTGTCACACATAATTTTGAGGTTGAATTATCCGTAATTTAAGGATACCTTCATTATAAGGGATTTCATCACATTTGACATTTCTATTGAGACTTCATTGTTGTTATGCACCAATTCACTATTATATGTTGTATATACTATCCTTTGAAATATTATATCATGAATCCATTTATTCTGATGATATTATAAAGTTCTGACTAAATGTTATTCCTCAATTATTGTACTCAAGTGTCTCTAATTTTGGTAGAACCCCTTTAACCAAAATATCGCTTTAAATGTATTAATTATTTATTATTATTAATATCCATGTTTTCAAAATGGTTTTAGGGATTTATTTATATGGATATTAATGGTTTAAAATTTTAAAAGCATCAAGGTGGCCTGGTAAACTTTGATTCAAAAATATCTTTATTAAATGTTTTAAATGGTTTTGGAAATGGTTTCTTTTTTGAATGGATTCATTATTTCAATATACTAAAATGTTATATTGTGATTGAAATGTGAAATGTTATGTTTCCATTATGCATGTTTTATGTGATACTTTTATGTTATGGATCTTGGTAATTGTTATTAAAATAGGTGGTTCCATGTAAAACTAAGGGCGGGTGAGCCCAATATAGCTCTCCAATGCATTGGGTAACGCGAAGGAGTGAAACATTAAGGTTTCTCCGAAGCGATTTAGGGAATATATTGTGGTGGGTATTCCAAACGTAACCTAGAGGGTTACTACCTACATAAGCATGTTATGAATGACTCAAGATACCTTTTATATATTATGATTTCTATGATTTATTCATGATTTGATGAGGTATTTTAAATTGCCTATGTTTTATGGGTAAAGTATGATTTCATTCTTATGTATGTATGAACTCATGTTTCCTTTCCATATTTTTTTATAACCCTTACTGAGCTTTTTATTCTCATCGCATGTTTTTTTGAAATTTTTTTCATAGGTCAAGGGAAAGGTACATGATATGATGATAGTGTCAAGGAAGTGTCAAGAAAGAATCAATGTTTTATTTTAAATATTTTTCCGTTGATGGGGAAAATGAATAATGTCTTTGTTTAAATGTGGAATGTAATGAAAGTTTCATGATATAATTCTATAAAACTCTAAACCTAAAAAGATCCTCAATGTGTAATCATGTAATAACTCAAGATTATGTAAGGTTTAAGGCTGGGTCCTTATAGTTGGTATCAAAGGTCGGTTTAGATAACTTTAGAGGTTAGGGTATTCTCTAAGTATAAGTGATAGTACCATAATGGTTAGGATTTCAGAAAGAGTCCTAGTTTTAGATAAAGTGAATGAGTAAGTATATCTTAGGGTTTACCTTCCTCATTATTACATGATGGTTTTGTTGATATACTCACACTGACATTTCTGTTTTTAGTGAATGGATGGATCTAGCATGCACCAAAGAGACAAAAGGTTTGAAGGAAACTGTGGTGGTTCTCTGATTAAGATACTAGATAAAACGGGGGATTCAATGAGGAAACTCATTTTTGTTCTAAACCAACTATCTAGGAGTCCTGATCAACCACTTTAACCTTGGTATGATCTTTAATGCATCATGTACGACATGTCCAATCGATGTGTAAGTTCAGGTAATAATTATAATGGTAACCATTAGGGTTTCTATGGTCCTTACTATATGTTATGATGAAAGTAAAAGGCATGAGATAAAATTGAGGTTAAATTATTTTATGGTTATTTTTTATGATTTTATCTCTTTTTGTGAATGATTTTAGAATTACATAGTTTTGGAAAAGGGACAACACTCAGACGATGTGACAACCCGTCGCGTCGGACAAAGCTGCAGGAATCGAACCCACAACCAATGTGCGACTGATATTTATCGCCTACCACTGGACTATGTGAAGTCCCTGGTTAGTTTGACTGATTCTTTTTAGTTAGATGATTTTAGGAATCAAGAGTAATTTTATTTGGGCTTATTTATGGAAATGATTATCCTATCATAGAGGATATGTGATTTGGTTAATTTCTTTTCAATATGAGACTTTAAGAGAAACTGATGTTGTTTGGAGATAAATGTTATGATTTAACTTGGAAGACTATGTGACTAAATCCTTAAAATATTTGGGTTTGAATCTTAGATTGGTTTACATTGAAGAATTTTATGAACAATTTTTTTAATCGAATGGTCCTCAGTGAACTTTGGGTTTTGTTGGACAAATTTTGGAGATTAAGAATAGATTTTCTTTTTATAAATGGTTATCCTTTTCTGGATTATCTGATCTTGTTCTAACTTTTTTGGTTTTTTTTGTTAAAGTCTAATGACATGGGAAGTATATAGTTCTCTTTTGTGGATTAGGTGATTCTATAGAAGTTTATTATAGTACTCTTAATGTGAACAAGTCTTCCTAAATACTTGTCTTTTGCAGAAAATATGTGTTTCTGTAAGGAATCTAATTAAAGTTGAAAGTCAACATGATATGTGATTATGTTTCCTTATGAATAAATTCCTCAATAAAAAGTAACTTAAAAAAAATGTTGTCTATTAAATTTTCCTATTGGGGAATCAAATACCATTTAACCAATCACAACTTTGTGATTTTCTTATGGTTAACTTTCTCCTAGACAGGTTTACTATCACTCTCCATCAGAACATGACCATTTGTTTTTTCCTCCATGTCCATATTTTCATACTTGGAATCCTAGTATGGGTTAACTCGGGTGACCTTTGTACTTATATTTTTTTATTTTAAAGTGATTGTTTTACCGACTCTTATTCCAATGTGGGACGTTCAAGGATGTTTCCAAGCTCAATTTTAAAATTGCGAGGACTCAATTCCCAAAAATGGGAAGGATGTAACCCCCCAGGTAAATAAAGAATATGGAATTTTTATATTTACCCATATTTTTGAATAATATATTAATATTACTTTAAAGGGGACGCTATGCACGATGGCGTACCCAATACACAACAATGAGTTTCTTGGAAATCATTAGTTGCACTCTAATAATAAAATAATATTATTTTAAATGGTAGTTAACTCCTAGACGTTGTAATGTCGGGAATGAATAGAACTAACTAAAAAATGATTATATATGTTTGTAAAATATTTTTACTTTTTACAATAAATGTTAGAGGATTAAAAATGCAAATGAATCCAATTTTAAGCGTAAACATTCTAATATTCTTTAAAAGGTCGATTAACCGCCTTATGATGGTGAACCTCTTTTAAATCCACGTTTTGACAATTTTATGTGTTATATTTGAAAAAAATAAAATTCTTCTTTTGAATCGGGACATCAAAATTTACTTTGTGTAAATTTTTGGTATTTTTCTGAAAAACTTCAATTTTTAATGAATAGTGAAAAATGTTGTATTTTAATTCAAAACCTCTTTTTAATCAAATTTATTTATATTATTAGATTATATTTTGAATTGGTTTTAAAGTAAAATTAGAATATATTTTTACCATTTAATCCAATAGTGGTCGTTGGAATTAATTTCACTTTGAAATCGGACTTAAACTTGTGTCAATCTTTTGATACATTTTGTTTCATAAAAACACGCTATTTGTTTTGACAGCGGGAATTAATTATTAAATTAATTAATGAAACTTATATGTTTTTCATTTTTTAAAATAGACTACAATTTTGAATTCGGAATATTAAATATAGCTTAGGGTGAATTTTTTGTAATTTTCGGAGAAACATTAATTTTTGATGAATTGTGAAACCACTAAGTGGTACTTATAAAAACTGATTTTCCGTTTAAATGAAATTTTGCCATCTTTGTGTTTTTAATTTCAAAAATCCGACATACATGGTTGTCATTAAGAAGTAAAATGTGGTTTAATGGGGTTAAAATAATTTTTGGTGAATAGTAACTTATTATGTTTTTAATCGCGATTAGAGGTAATTACTGTAGTTTAAGGTAAGAATAATGTTTTAATATATTGAAATGACCTAGACACATGACCTACCCTCATTGGATGAGTAATGGCCGACCAAGAAAATACATGGGTCAACTTGGGGACCCCTGGAGCCACTTTGGTTTGAAAATGACATAAATACCTTTTTATTTAATGTTAATGTAAAAATGACACAAACATGACATGTTTTACTAAAACAATTTTTAAATGGTGCTATATAAGTCATATTTTTAACTATAAATAATCATTGGAAAGATAAAAAGATTTCATACATCATAGTAGTTTTTTTTATAATTTTCTCAGTTTAAATAAATTAAATTATTTATGACATCATGATGATGCAACAATGACATCATTATTTAACGATTTAAATAAAATGGAAAGATAATGTAAAATATAAGACCTAAATATGTCCAAAACATATTTGATGGGTGTATTTCGAACCCTTATCACCTTATCCTCGAAACACATCAATGTGGGAGCATTAAAATCTGAAACGCATTCTAAAATAATGTAACATTTCCTTACATTCCAAGAGTTCCCCTCCCCTCCTCTTATAAAAGGCCCCCACCTCTACCTCCTTACCCACACATCCAAAGCCATTGTATCAGCCAAAACATGCCCATTTGTCTCTCAACATCCCTCTCTAGCTCCTTGAAGACTCACTTTGTGCAGAATTCTTCCCAAGGAAGCCTTTGAGCTCAAACCAAAGGGAGTTACCCGATTTTAAGGTAATGTCTTCACTTGAGTCCTTTTGTTTTATTTTGTTTCTCCAACCCTGTAAACTCTTTTTATTAATTTCTTTTGTAACAACTCCAGTGTCTTCAATATACTAAGATGTTGTTATAAGAATTATTAGAGCTACACTTACACACACCTTCGTCTAATGGTTAAAGAACATACTGTTTCTATGGTTGTCGATTTTCTACCTCATGAAACGATGATTGTTCAACATTCTTATAACACCTTCAAAGGTGGCCATTAAGTTGACAATATATTTTTATATGATATATAATATGTTTATGTTTTACTTAATCTTCTTTATTTTTCTTTTTTGGAATACCTTTATGGTTTCCATTGTGGGTAAACACGATAATTTCATTTTAGGAAGTGCGGACTACCGCCCCCTCAAAGTGATTTGATTCGTTAATACCATATGTGGTATGTATAAAAGATATATTTAATAATATTATATATTATACCATACTGTAATTAAAATAATATTATGTATCATTATTTTTTAATTCCATTAAATATGAAATAGAAATGGAAGTAGCGTTCATGCGTACGTATGGCTTACCGTCTCCATGAATGGTGCATTTCATTTCTTAACTCTAAATGATTATGTAATATGATAAATACATATATATTCTGGATATATATGATATATATGATATACAAATCATGAATATCATTCTGGATATAATGAACCTTTGACCACACGAACAACATGTAATTGTAAGAAGTCCACTTTCGACTTAAGAACCAAATATCGACACAACAAACATTATTAACTTAAATGATTACATAATGTTTATAACATGGAAATAAGTGATATAAAAGGAATAATGAACTTGAAAAGGTTATTAAGGAAGTAGAAATTAACTCCAGTTTATTATTCAGGACGTTAAAGAACGATCGAGTCAAGTCGGACCCGAGGTAAGGGATCCTACACCTCTCTTTCTTTTTAAGTACACTCTTTTATGTCATTCTTTTTAAGCTCATATTTATTATGATTGGGATGTTCTTTTATATTAATCCTAATGTAACTTTTATGTTCATATGGTGATAGTCCCTATTTTCTTTCATCAATCCATTTTGGATGTTTTGAGTGGCGCCGTTAGGCTGCCGAATTTTCATAAGAGATCTAACCTCTCTTTTTTTTAAGTACTCTCATTTATGACACTTCTTTTAAGCTGATCTTTGTAATGATGGGGGATGATATTTTATATTTCTATTGATGTACATTTTATTGTAATATTATGAGATACTCAATTTGATCTCATCAATCAATTTTTGGATGTTGTAAGTGGTGCTGTTAGGCTGCCGAGTTTTCTTAATAGATTTTTCATCTCAATTTTATTCCTGTGAGATTTATGCTACATTTGCCACAATTTCCATTGAGTGGTGTATGTACTGACAATTATTATAAAAATTGTGTAGTATAATTTCATTTATGGGTATTCACATCTTCATTGTATGACCCTTCTTCCATGGGGTATACGTTTCGAAAGTTACCCAACTCGGTAAGGGGACCTTTCACCCTCCTCTTTTTAAAAGACTTCTTTTGTTATGCCTTTTAATTCACATACTATTATGTTGGGATATGTTATTATATATCCTTATTGATGTAAATTTTATGTCCAAGTGATGAGATACCCTTTTCATCTCTCATCAACTCAATTCCTGAATTTTGAAGTGACGTCATTAGGCTGTCGAATTTTCTCAAGGAAACTTTTTAACCCAATTTCGATTTCTTTGGGTTCAACATGTAGTTATTGAATATGTAATCTTTTGAATATGTGTGAATGAACTTTTATTGTTTTACACATAATATCCACTTATATTGGGTGTATTTATATTTTTCACACATAATTTTGAGGTTGAATTATCCTTAATTTAAGGATACCTTCTTTATAAGGGATTTCATCACATTTGACATTTCTATAGAGACTTCATTGTTGTTATGCACTAAATCAATCTTATATGGTGTATATAATGTCCTTTGGAATTTTATATCATGAATCCATTTATTCTCATGATATTATAATGTTCTGACTAAAAGTTATTCCTCAATTATTGTACTCAATTGTCTCTAATTTTGGTAGAACCCCTTTAACCAAAATATCGCTTTAAATGTTTTAATTATTTGTTCTTATTAATATCCATTTTTTCAAAATGTTTTTAGGGATTTATTTACATGGATATTACTGGTTTAAAATTTTAAAATCATCAAGGCGGTATGGGACACTTTGATTCAAAAATCTCTTTATTAAATGTTTTAAATGGTTTTGGAAATGGTTTTTTTTGAATGGATTCATTATTTCAATATACTAAAATGTTATATTGTGATTGAAATGTGAAAATGATATGTTTCCATTATGCATGTTTTATATGATACGTTTATGTTATGGTTCTTGGTCATTGTAATGGAAACGGGCGGTTCCGTGTTAAACTAAAGGCGGGTGGGCCCGATATAGCTCTCCAATGCATTGGGTAACACGAAGGAGTGAAACATTAAGGTTTCTCCGAAAAGATTTAGGGAATATACTGTGGTCGGTATTCCAAACGTAACCAAGAGGTTTACTCCCTACATAAGAATGTTATGAATTCCTCAAGTTACCTTTTATGACTTATGATTTCTATTATTTATTCATGATTTGTTGAGGTATGTTAAAGTGCCTATGTTTTATGGGTAAAGTATGATTTCATTCTTATGTATATATGAACTCATGTTTCCTTTCCATATTTTTTTATAACCCTTACTGAGATTTTTATGCTCATCACAAGTTTTTTTGAAATGTTTTTCACAGGTCAAGGTAATGGTACATGTTATGATGATAGTGTCAAGGAAGTGTCAAGAAAGAATCCATGTTTTATTTTAAATAAGTTTCCATTGATGGGAAAAATGAATACTCTCTTTGTTTAAATGTGGAATGTAATGCAAGTTTCATGATCTAATTCTCTAAAACTCTAAACCTGAAAAGATACTCAATGTGTAATCTTGTAATAACTCAAGATTAAGTAAGGTTTAAGGCTGGGGCCTTATAATTTTAAACCTAAAAAACATTTTATTATACTTAAGATCCATAATTTATTCAAAATGAATCTAAATATTTACCAATACCAAAATAGTTATCATAGGTTACCTAATATGATAAATTATATTTTAACAACAAACAATCATATCCAAAGTTCAACCCAATATATTCCATAACTAGTAAACCATAAGAATCATGTAATATATTTACAAACATATTCAAATCCAAAAAATGTGATCAATCATATATCCCTATAATATGTAAAGATGTTCATCATATCACATTCCAAACATATGAATACCTTTATCACATGAACACTTAACTTAAATCAAAATGAAAATGATCCATATTACATATTTCCCATATGTTAATAGATAAGGTAAAATATATCATAAATTAATTTTTCATCAGATCAATATCCATATTAAGAGTCCCATGTACTATTACATAATAATTCGAAATGTAAATATTATTTTTATCCCACCTAAAATTTTTCAACTCAACGTTAAGAACACATCAAGGGTTATCTATCTCATATTCTTGTATTCGCCAGAATATTTTCTTAACAAAAAATCACATTTCATGGTTATCGTTCCATTTGAAATATGATTTCATGACCATAATAAAGAAAATTCAACACAACCCTTATATATTTCATGACTCTTATAACCAAAATATCATCAATAGAATTGTTATATAAAAATAAAGAAGTGTTTTAGTGATTCTTTTTCATCTATAGTAACAACATAAGATAGACCTTATCATCATTTCTTCTACTGTGGTAGGATACCTTGAATCTTGAGTTATAAAGACACATATATTCATAATTAAAACACTAGATGGTAGTGGATTATTTCTATTCCTTGTAATAATTATCTAGATAACCCTTATCTCCACACATGTAACAAATTTCCATAAACTTCATGCATTATCCAATATATTTATTTCCTATGTTTTTACATGATGTATATTGACTCAATCTATATTTAATCATTGATGTAATTCCTTTTTATTTTTTCCCATTTAATATATTCTTCTCTTGAGAGAATTTATAACGTTACTCCTCTATGTTAACAGAACCTGGTACTATATAATCAAATGATTAAAATTCCCCTAAATATAGTATACTTTAGAGACATTTATTCATCCCATCAATGAAAAGGTAAATAATTATTTCCAGATAATGGTTTGTTATGATTTATTCAGGGATAATCATATAAATTTATCCTTACACTCTACCACTCTTTATTCTTAATTTTTATTTAATGATACTAACTTCCTCTCCATTAAATTTTTACTTTCCCATTGTAGGTATTTCTTAATTAAAATAAATTTAAAAGTTCATTATTTAAAACATTCTATTACATTTTCCACTTTATTATTTTGGATCAATGGCCACCATTGATCTATATCTGATTTTAAAAAATAAATTTTTATAAAATCATTCCATCTTTAATAACATCCCAAAGAAAGGGAAATATTTTTGTCGGATTTAATCCATTACTCAGCTTCTAAAGGATTAATAGTCCCACTAAAATATTGAGTCCTTTTCATTTTAATTTATCCAACATAATAGATTATTTATATGAATGAACAATTTGTTATATACTTGTAAGGTTATTTTTGATAATCCGAATCAATTGGCCAATTATAGCCACGACAATCTCAGTTCCAACACTTGTTTTATTGGTTTTCTAATCATGGTTATCCCTTCATTGTGTATGGGTATTGATTCCATTTCATTGGTTAAGAACCATCAATAATTAATGTCACACGCTGAGTCATCACATAATCATCATGAATTTTGAGCCACAATATAAAATACCTATGATTTTAATAGTTCTAAAATTCTCTAAGGGGTTAGCACAATTTTCATGTTATCTATTTTTTTAATATATAGATCCCATGGATTTTACTAATAATGATTTGATACCAACTATAATTACCCAACTCCTATATTCTATTTTCCATGGTTTCATTATTAAATTATAACCAGGAAAAAGTAATCACATCAAAAATTATTGAATATTTTATTAGCCTCAAAGAACCAGATTAAAAAATAATTTCCATATCAAATTTCGTATATATTTTACATATAAGGAAAACATTAATTCATACTTGATATTAGTTATAATAATCTTCTTAATATCTATGGAAAAATAAATCAAATAAATGTGTGAGCTCAAATTCCAAGAAAGGGTTACATACACTAGAATAGATAATGAAAAAATAAGTTGAAATAATTTTGTATTTATAAATAACTAGAAACAATTACATTTAATAACCAACATGAGAATAAACTAAATCCATGGATAATATAAATGAATAAATATCTTGGATAATAATAACTAAAGTCTCAATGAAGTAACTACTGAATATTTGTCACCATGATATCTACAATTGTTATCATTACCATCGAGGCATGTTCCAATATAATTTAAAACTATGTGTAGGCTTGAACTAAAAAATAATTGAATGCATGATTATCGATATCACTCATGAAACCTAATATTTCACCAATTTTCTATAAATTATACACCCTATACATCTATTCATGTCTCGTGCATTACCTATATATTTAATTGAAGATATAATTCATGAAAAATTTGCTTTAGAAAGAAAATATACCTATAGGGTAAAGAATATGGATTTATCAATAATTCACTATTCAATCAAATATTTTCAAATTATTACACTATATTTCGAAATGGTATACAACTTAGAGAATAATCCTACTCATTATAGATTGAATATAGTTATTTAATAGAATGTAATATCTAATGATCACAACTACTTGAATGTTTCTAATGATGGTTTCATTAAAACATATCTATAATGGTGACTAATTTAATAAGGGTGGTTTTTATTAATTAATAAATGTACTATAAAATCATTAAAAACATTTTTTGAGGAAAATATTCTTTTCAAATTAAAATACCCATTGAAAATATGAAAATTTTAAAAAATATTACTGAAATAATTTATTTGAAATTATCCTTGTAATAATAATAAGGAAAATTAGAAATATAATAAAATATTGATGGTAATAAATTCTATTCATGTTTTATATGTTAAAATAAAACATTCATTCCACACTTTTTATTTAAATAACCTCATTCAGAAAATGACAATAATATTTTTTAAACCATTTTATAAAATAATAAAACATGGGTAAAATTGATTCTTGATAAATCATTATTGAATTGTATAATCATTTTTGAAAACATTTTAATGAAAATATAAAATTGAATTATAGAATACACTATCAAAAGTGAAATAAGTTCTATTTTTATTTTAATCATTTCATTGATTGATTCAATTTCCAAAGAGATAAAAAGTTGGTAGAAAAAATGGAATCAATTTAGAAGTGTAAAAATGAATTAAACATAAATCACCTAGATTAAATATATATTAATTTCAAATATGATCAATTTATATCCTTTTATCACCTTTTTCAAATAATCATTTATTAATATAATTATTTCTGGTGTGGACTAATTTATTCATCAAGATTGTTTGGATTGATTAGTTCCAGTCCTTGTATATTTATTATACATAAATTTTCGATATATTTTTTTTTCATGGTATAAGTATCATATATATTCAATATATAGATATTTAAATACATCCATATGTGATTTAAAAGGTAATTACACCATTTATGGAGATGTTAGGTTATATATACTAATTAATAATGTTTTAATTGTTCGATGGATGGATTAAAACAATGGTAAAAAATAAATAAATTTTAAATAATAATTATTATTTATTAAATATTGGATATATTCATTAAATTTACCCTTATTACCACCCATATAAAGTGCAAATAAAATCAGATGAAATAACTTTGGGAACATAGTAGTCCACACGTACGCAAACCCGACGTTATCGTTTTCCAATGGATTTGAAGGTAATAAGGTATATTTGATATTTTCATTCTAGAAGGATATTCATTTATTAAAAATGAAATATATACCTTAGTTTCATATTTATAACCATCCTGGTTTAATGGTGATGAAAGACAAATTAGACCACTATAAGGACACGAAATTTTGAATATACAAACGAGCGATGTTTTCACTTTTCATAAGATGGAAAATAGATGTAGATACTCAAACTTGACGTACATAGACAATACATTAATTTTGTTGAATACTTATTACATGACAAAAATAAATTTCCAATGACCATATTATTTTAGTTTCTTTGGAAACATGGAACATAATCTTGTAATCTTGTTGAATGATCTCCAATATCTCCCATAAATATCTTCCCTTTTTTTTCTTACCTAAAACCTTTCTTTATATTATGGGGAAAAGAAAACATAAAAAAGGTGATCTCAAATGCTCAGAAAGGGTAAACATGTTGAACATAAAAACAATACATAAACATTTGATATTAAAAAACATGACCAAAAAACCTCAAAATCTTGTACAATAACATAAATCTTGGAAGTACATAAGACATAGATCATAAAGGAACATTAATAATGATAAAATAAAACAAGTAACTATTATGCACAAGATTTTATTTCCATTGTAGAAAAGGAATTTCTGCCAAGACCATTATAGTGAACAAAGTCCATTACTGAACCGGGTTTACATGCCATTCTAGCCCTGTATTACTGAACCAGATTTTACATGTCGTTCCATCCATGTCAATGTCATGAGATATAAATCATTACCCAATTAATTGGAGGGATATATAGGTCCCACCCATCTCATAATGAAATCATTCTTACGTGTGCCACAAAATAAATATAAATCATTCATCATAACACAAAGAATAAAATGGGTTAATAAAAAACATCCCATTATAACATAATCAATATAAAACAAATGGATATCATTTCATCATAAGAAAAGTGATACCATATAAATAATACAGACATTATACTTGAAACATACACATATGAAATAATGTCATCATAGATGGAATTTTTTTTAAAAAAACACTTGAAAGTAATTCAGGATGAAATTATTCTTTCTTCTTCAAAATCATTTTATTTTCAAAAAATGCAATTCAATTTTAAAAGAAAATGATTTTGTTGAAAATAATAATGAAATATTGTATAAAAATATTCATAAAAATTAGGCGTCATGAAAATGTAAAATTCCATTCATGCTGTATAAGTTAAAAAAATTCTCCTCATACTTTTCCCAGAAATGTCAAAAAGTTTCTCGTATGGTAAACAAAAGAACGATTCCTTCCATAACAAAATTTAAAAGTAAAATAGGGGTAAAAATAACTTTATTCATACCTAGAATAATATTAAACACTTTATGAAAAACATTTTAATGGACATGGATGAAAAATATAACTCAGTAAATACTAACAAATAATCAATCTCGGAAAAAATTGAGATTGCAAAATTATCCCTTACCTTATGACAATTTCTTTCGTATGTGTCTGAGACTCATATATAGTGGGTTTAAACATATTATAAACTTGTAACAGAACCATAATAATATTTATGAGATCATATATGATTCAATTATGAATATATATTTCCCGTTCATTTGTCAATTCCATGTTAAAGCCGCATTTTGGGTAAAATCATTTCATTTATCGTACATGTTTCGACTTTTTGTTTTGATATTATTACTTATATCATGATCTACTTAATTCCATAATTTAAAACATGATTTATATATAATATATATTCATCATATAAATATATATGATATATCGATAAATGTAATGAAATACACCATTCATGAAGACGGTTGGTTGTATGTACGCATGAACGCTGTTTTGATTTCCTTATTGAATTGAATGGAATTTTGTAAATGGAACATATATGTACATAAATCCAGTATCATTATTATGTTATATATTTCATGATTTTTTATTATATATAATTTATAATCATACTTTCATGGTTAATCATGGGAAATGAATCTCATCATGTTCGGGGAGACAGTAGTCCATTCGTACACACGAGCGACAATATCAATCTTTTGATATTAAAATCATATATAATTGTTTGGTATATCATATATAAAGAATCATCATAATGTTATATTTATTATTTATTTCATTTATACTCATTATTATACCCATCCAAATGATGAAATGTTTGAATAACAAACAACACCACGATGTGGAGACCGTCACCCGTACGTACGTACGTGTGGTGACCTTTTCAATCATAGGATAGATAAAATAACTAATATGTTTGTAAAATTTTTATAATAAAATCCCAGTATATAAAATATACTGTAGTTATTATTTTAGAATGGATGAAACAATGAAGGAGGCAGTGGAAGCAGAAAATAACTTGAAATAGGTGGTGAGATATTTACCTCTTCTTAGGGTTCAAACATTTGATTTCATCAAAAGGGATCTATAGGATGGATTTCTGATGAAATTAAGGCCTCTATGATGAATGTAGGACAGTTGAGAGGGTATTTGGGTAGGTCTTGGCCTAGACAATTGGCTTTAGAGGTGGTAATTAGAGAGAAGGGGGAATGCCCTTTTACAAGAGGGGTGGGGGCAGCGTAGGAACAACTTAATATATTATTTTATAATAAATTCATATTCAGAATAAAATGGATCCAAAGTGACTTATTTCAAGACTATGGTGGATATCGGTCGAAATTATCTCATCTAAAAGGTTTTAGAAAATTTGGGTTACCATTTTAACTTTATCATTTATATTTAACTTTAAGTTAAATAATTTTTCGTTTACCGTGTCTTCTTGTATTCTTACACTATATGGTTAATAAACATACTATAAACTGCCAATAAAACTCCATTTGGTACATTAGATTCATATATATTATTATATAAGTCTTTTGGACAATCCTTATATTTTTACGAACATTATATCAATTAATAATATAATATTTGTTTTAAAAAACTCTTTTATTCCAATTTTGACACTATTTGGTATTTTGTTTTCTCTAAATTAATAATAGCATTATTACTTCTAACACAATTTATCTAACCAACCATATTATGTTATGGTAACCTATAAAATTTGTTTAATTCATAAAAGGTATCAATTTACATTTATTTTGGTATTTATAATATCAATTATGTTAATATTTCCTTAATAAGGAAATTACTACATCATCATTGTGTCATATATAAATTAAATTATTGAATGTCGAAAATATACAAATAAATTACCATAATGTAGGAAATATTACAGATTTATAAGGATTACTTATAGTATAATTTATCTTTTCTATAAACCTATATTAAAAATGTTTTAGCTTTTAAACATTGATTTTAACTATTTTAACTCTTCATTAAATAAAATAATAATAAATGGAATAATCTATTCCAAGTGAATATAATGGGTAATATTTTATTCCTAAGGTTGTTTTTGGTCGAATTATACTTATCCAATATAATTAGTACACGTGTTAGGGTAATAATAATATAATTTGTACCTTAATTACACAATATACTTTTAACCGTGATAAATAAAAGGAAAAAGTTACTGTTCACCCAAAAATATTTTTATCTTATTGAACCACATTTTACTCCTTGATATTAACTGTGTCTCTCAGATTTTCAAAATTAAACTCACATAAGTGGTAAAATTATGTTTTATTTAATTTGAAAATGCTCCTAGGAGGTGGATAAAAGACGGTAAAAAGTTCAACAAAAATTATATATATATAAAATTGTTATAAAATGATGCCAATGAATTTCATTGATCTTATATAGCTATTATGTATATATTTTGACATAAAATAAATTTAAATAAAATAAATAATTATTTAAATAAATAGTTGGTTTTAGCCAATAACTCAATGTTTTCACTATTCATTAAAAATTGAATGTTTTTAGAAAAATAGAAAAAATTTACCCTAGGATATTTTTGATATTCCAAATCCATAAAAGAAGCCCATTTTGAAGGATAAAATTTATAAAATATAAAAAAGTGAATATTAGTATTCATAAAGGATAGTTTATAAAATATTTTAATAACATATCATTGTTTAGTGAAACTCGGTATTGCGTACAACACACGCTATCAAGGAAGGTCGTGATTCCGTGTAATGTAAGCCAAGTCAGGGCTGTGTGTAGTGCAAGATTACTTTGTTGTTGCATATAACATAATCCTACCATATTTCATTTATACATTGAATATATATATATACACACACACACTCAATGTTGCGTAGAATAATTTCAATCAAATGAAAGTGAAATTGTGTGTAACATGATCCAAGAATAGTGTTGCGTATAATGAAAGATAATACGGTGTTTTGTATAGCGAAATATAATCTTGGTGTAGCATACAACACAAGACATGAAATAAATTAAAAGGAATGCTTCTCATAAAATTTCAGGGTGTAACATTCTACCCCCCACAAAATGAATTTCGCCCTCAAAATTCGTAGGGGTTATAAATCATTTACTACTTGAAAATTTCTTTTATAGAAACCCACATCGTAAAAAGGAATAATAAAATATAATTTTAAAAAGGAACGTTAGAAACATAAAGGATACCCAAAGTATCTCAACACTGGGTTACCACATAGGAGAATGTAAGTGAGAACATGGATATGGAAGAGAAATATAAGCATCATGTTTTGATGGAATGTGGTAGAGAACATGGATTTCAAAAATCCAACAATCACCAAGCCATAAATTAGTGATGATCTAAGGAACCATATGACTCATCAGATATGTGGGCACTAGGAAAACTTTTCTGGTTTTCATGATCATTTCCCAAATGTTGAAATTTTTTTGAATTAAAATAAATACACACTTGATTTTGGTAATATCTCACTGTTTTTCGTGCTTTGAATAACTTCCACATCATCTATTAATGAAATGAAGTTCAATTTTCCATTTGTGAAGTGTGAGAAGATCATACGATAGAATGATAGGTCATATTATCTATCTTAAACATAATGCCAACAAATGTTATCAAATATATATAAGCCCATATATGGTGAGGTTAATCGTATATGGAATTATGATTAATCTATCATACCTATTATTAAAATAAAACTAGTTTCTACTAACAAGGGACTTCATGTATGTCAGTGGTAGGTGATAAAGGCATGCCGCACTTCAATTTTGGGTTCGATTCCCGCATCCTTGTTCGACGCGACAGGTTGTCTCCTGACCTACGGGTTGTCCTATTTCTAAAACTATACTATTATAAAATTTTAGAATAAAATAAAAAAGTTATAACCTTAAGAAATATTATATGATGTCTAAATTAATCCATTACAACCATTAGGATTATCAAAAATACTTTTTTCCAATTACTAGAAATGTAATCGACCGAGCATATGAATTCCTTCATTTGTCCCCCATATATCATAAGACATATCTTGTTGTTGGTCATATTACAAACATATGAATACCTTAATCATATATTCTCTTGAAAAATTTATACCCATTGATCATTAGTGAAAAAATTAATGCTGTCAAAAGTTAACTCTTTCCACATACCCAAAATTACAAAAATTCTATACACTCAAACCATGATATCACGTTCTCATTATATCAGTAATGAGTTCATTAATAACAAAAAAACGTATTATTTTCTCTTTATACCTTCATTATGTTCATATCATCTACTTTCACATAATATTTCAATCACTTTTCACGGTTACCAGTACCATATTCTTATGGAAAACCACAATGGACCAATACAAAGATATTCTAATATACCATAAAATTACCTCAACAACATTATTCTTGAATACCAATACATAAACACTTCAATCAATCCTCTTAAATGATTGTCATGGAATAAGTCCTTCCTTGATTTATAACTATCCTCTTAGGTTAGGGAATTGAGTTGGGTAATGCCCCTGTTCTCCACATATAAGACATTGAACTCCATAACAGTCTGTCACTCTAGGACCCCTCTCCCCACACAGGTAACATCATACCCTCCATTTGATGTATTAATCAATGTTCTTCTTCCCTTCTTTTGAAATCTCAATCTTCATTTCTCTATTATCCTCACCATGAGATCATGCCTAAAAGTCCATCTTCATCTTTTATGATTAATTAGGAATACCACTAAAGTTCACCTGGTTAATCATATATCGCAGAGACAGATTTGGTATAATAACAATGTCTTTCTTTCTTGGAATTTCAAAATTTCTTTACTCACATTCACCAATTTTTTCATTGGATTCAATGTTGACCCAATTCCTTCTAGTTCCCTTCATTTACATAAACCAAAAACCATGGTTTAAGAAATAGTTCATATAACGAGGAACTACATAATCATGAAATGTAACTTATGGGATGTCTAACATACCACACATTCTTGAATCCATGATGCCTTATGTCACCCTAGGTTATTCATGATCTTCAACATAATTCTAGGACTGTAAACTATAATTATAGTAAACATTTTAAAAATCCCTAGACATACATTAGAAATAACACCAGGGATCTCACTAAAGTTCTCGCATAGTAGTTTCCAAAGGATATCTAAACCTTTTCTCTGATACCAACTGTAGAGACCCAAACATGACGTACATAGACATTACATTAATTTTGCGGAATACTTAATACATGAAAAAAAACAGATGCCCAAAGACCGTATTATTTTAATGTCTTTGGAATCTTGGAACATAATCTTCTAATCATGTTGAATGATATCCAACATCTCCCATGAATATTTTCCATTTTTGTTTCCTTACCTAAAACATTTATTTATATGATGGGGAAAAGAAAACATAAAAAGTGTGATCTCAAATTCTCAGTAAGGGTATACATGATGATCTTAAAAACTTTCCATAAATATTTGAACGTAAAAAACATGAACAAAAAACCTCAAAATCTTGAGAAATAACATAAATCTTGGAAGTACGTAAGACATAGATCATAAAGGAACATTAATAATGATAAAATGAAACATTTTACTCTGGAAAACCATTAAGCACAAGATATGATTCCATAGTATCCAAGTCATTGCTGCCAAGACCATCATAGTGAACAAATTCCATTACTAAACTGAGTTTACTTGTCGTTCCAGCCCTGTATTACTGAAGTGGATTTTACTTTCCATTCCATCCATGTCTATCTCATGATATATAAATATGTACCCAACGTATTTGAGGGAGATATAGGTCCCACCCATCTCATAATGAAATTATTCTTACGTGTGCCACATAATAAACATAAATCATTCATCATAACCCAAAGAATAAAATGGGTTAATAAATATCATCCCATCATAAAATAATCCATATAAAAAAGATGGATATCATTTCATCATAAGAAAAGTGAAACCATGTAAATAATAGAGACATTATACTTGAAACATACACATATGAAATAATGTCAGCTTAGGTGGAAAATGGTTTTGATAAAACACGTGAAATGATTCTTGAGGAAAATATCCTTTCTTCTTCAAATTCATTTTCATTTAAAACAATTCCATGATATTTTAAAAGAAAATGATTTTTTTGAAAATAATAATGAAATATTGTAGAGGAATCAACATGTAATTTAGGTGTTATGAAACCATAAAAATCCATTCATACCGTATAAGTTAAAAAAACATTTTCCACATTCTTTTTCCAGAAAAGTCAAAATGTTCCTCGTATGGTAAAAAAAGAAAGACTCCTTCCATAACACAATATAAAAGTAAAATAGGGGGAAAATGACTTTAAACATACATGTAATAAAATTAAAAAAAAATTGAAATTTTTTTTTATTGTCATGGATGAAAAATATAACCCTGGTAAATAATTACGTATAAGCAATCTCGGATAAAAATGAGATTGAAAAATTATCCATTACCTTATGTCCAATTTCTTCTGTATATGTAAGAGACAATTGTATTGTGGATTTAAACATATTATTAACATGTAACATAACCATAATAATATTTATTATATCATATATGATTCATTTATAACTTTATATTGCCCGTTCATTTGTCAATTCCATGTTAAAGTAGCGTTTTGGGTAAAATCATTTCATTTATCGTAAGTGTTTCGACATGTTGTTCCTGATATTATTAATTATATCCTAATTTAAATAATTCTAGAATTTAAAACTTGATTTTTATATAATATATATTCATCTTATAAATATATCAGATAGATTGATAAATGGAATGAAATACACCGTTCATGGAGACGGTAGGTCGTACGTACACATGAACGCCATTTTCATTTCCTTGTTGAATTGAATGGAATTAAGTAAATGAAAAAAATATGTACATAAATCCAGTATCATTATTAGGTAATATATTTCATTATTATTTATTATATATACTTTATAATCTTACTTGAATGGTTAATCATGGAAAATGAATCTCATCGCGTTCGTGGAGACGGTTGTCCGTACGTACACACGAGCGACAATATCATTATTTTGATATTTATATATTATATAATTGCATGTTATATCATATAAACATAATCATAATAATTTTATATTTATTATTTATATCATTTATACACACTACTATACACATCCAAATGATGAAATGTTTGAACAACAAGCTACACCACCAAGTGGAGATGGTAAGCCATACGTACGCACGTGTGGTGACATTTTCATTCATAGGATGAATAAAATAACCAATATGGTTGTACAATTTTAAAATAACATACCAGTTTATATAAGATACTGGAGTTATTATTTTATAATGATATCAACAAAGAAGGAATAAGTGGAAGAAGAAAGGAACTTGAAATATGTGGTGTGATATTTCCCTCTTCTTCGAGTTCATCATTTTGATTTGATCAAAAGGGCTACATAAGTATGATTTATGAATAAATTAAGGCCTCTAGGATGAAGGGAGGACTGTTGAGAGGGTATTTGGTAAGGTTTTGGCAGAGCCAAATGGCTTTGGAGTTGTTAATTAGAGAGAAGTGGGAGTTCCCTTTTATAAGATGGGTGAGGGGAACCTTAGAAAAAACATAAAAGATTATTTTATAATAAATTCATATTCGGTTTATAATGTCTCCAAAGTGACTTATTTGGAATATATAGTGGGGATGGGTTGAAAGTCTCTCAAAAAAATGGTTTTAGACAAGTTTGTGTTACCATTTTAACCTTATCATTTAGATTAAACTCTAAGTTAAATAATTTATCTTTTACCTCTCTTCGTGTATTCTTACACTTTATTTATAATAATCTTGCTATAAACAGCCAATGGATCCCCAATTGGTTCATTAATTTCATATATATTATTATATATGTCTTTTGGCCAATCCTCATATTTTTATGACCATTATATCAATTAATAATATAATATTTGTTTTAAAAACTCTTTTATGTATATTTTGACACTATTTGGTATTTTGTTTTCTCTGAATTTATAACAGCGTTATTACTTCAATCAAAATTCATATAACCAACAAAAATATGTCATGGTAACCTATAAAATTAGTGTAATTGATAAAAAGTATCAAATTACATTTATTTGGGTATTTATAATATCAATTATATTAATATTTCATTAATAAGGTAACTACTACATCATCATTGTGTCATAAATAAAACAAATTATTTAATATCTAAACAATAAAAATAAAATACCATTATGTAGGATTTTTTTTACCTTTCTAATAAATATTTATAGTTGAATTTATCTTATATATAATCCTATATTAAATTGTTTTAGTTATTAAACATTGATTTTAACTATTTTAACGCTTCTCTAAATAAAATAATAATAAATGTCCTAATCTAATCCAAGTGAACATAAAGGGTAATATTTTATTCCTATGGTCATTTTTGGTCGAATTATATTTATCCAATATAATTAGCACATGTGTTAGGGTAATAATAATATCATTTTTCCCCTTAATTACACTATTTATTTTTAACTGTGCTAAATAAAAGCTAAAAGTTACTATTCAAAAAAATATTTTTATCTTCGTGAACCACATTTTACTCGTTGATATTAACCGTGTCTCTCAGAGTTTTGAAAAACAACTCACAGAAGCAGAAAAAGTATGTTTTATGTAAATTTTCAAATGCTCTTATGATGTTGGTAAAAGACGGTAAAAAGTTAAATAAAAATTTTATAAATATAAAATTATTATAAAATGACTCAAATGAATTAAAGTGAATTTATATAGGTATTATGTATCTATTTTGAACTAAAATAAACTAAAATAAAATAAATAATTCTATAAATAAAAAGTCAGTTTTAACAAATAACTCAGTGTTTTCACTATTCATACAAAATTGAATGTTTTTAGAAAAATACCAAAAATTAACCCTAGACTAATTTCGATATTTCAAATCCAAAAATGAAGTCCATTTCGAAAGTTACAATTTATGAAATTTCAAATAGTGGGTATTACTATTCATAACGGCTAGTTTATATAATATTTTAATAACATATCGTTGTTTAGTGAAACTCGGTATTGCGTACAACACACGCTATCGAGGAAGGTCGTGATTGCATGTAATGCAAGCCAAGTCAAGGTTGTGTGTAGTGCAAGATTCATTTGTTTTTGAATATAATAGAATCAGACCATAATTCATTTTTACATTGAATATATATATACACACACAATGTTGCGTAGAATAACTTCTATCAAACGAACTTGAAATTGTCTGTAACATGATCCAAGAATACTGTTTCATATACTACAAGCTATAACGGTGTTCTGTATAGCACAATATAATCTTGGGGTAGCATACAACACAAGACATCAAATAAATTAAAAAGGTTACTTCTCATCAAATCTCAGGGTGTTACAATAGATATAATTGTTTTCTCACAAAATAATAATAACATATGAATATAATTATTAAACTCAAGTTATTATATTTGTAAGGTTACTGCACATTAAGATGAAAAATAACAAATAATATGGAAATTCTCGATACATATTATTACCACTTCTTTGGTGGACATGATTTAGATCTCTTATTATGGGACATAGAGTACGTATTTTATAATGAAAAGAACTTATTTATATTTGAAAATTATATTTATAAGAGAATGTTTGTGGTTTTCTCGATTACGATTTCTCAATGTGTAGTAACTAAGTGAATAAGGGGTGACCATTTTTAATTGAGGTAAGGGGTGCTATTGGAATTTCATAAAGTGTTAAATTAATACAAATTATTATGCAGGCCAAAATGGACCAAAATTTATTTGATTATAATATTGAATTATTATAAGTCTAAATATTCTAATCCAATAATATTTTGAAATGTTTTGGGCAGGTTTACACCCTTATCATTCATTTATAACAAATATTGAACCCTTTTTATACTTTATCTATTATTAAAATTTTATTCCTTATAAGTGTTAATGGTTTTAATATAAATTAAAAAAGGAACCATACGTGGAAAATATTTTATGTTTAAAACTATATAAAAACAATTTCTCTAAATATATGTTATTATTAGTTTGTAAATAATTTTATAATATATTATTTATTATAAAATTTCATTAATTTCATTTTTAATACTTTTCAATATATTTGATAATAAATACATCATTATAGAATAATAATTCAAATATAATTATTCCCAACCTTCATAATATTTTTTATAAATAGATAAAATTAATGGAATTCATTTACTCATTCAAATTATAACACAATTATATTTTTGAATTCATTTATTTTATTTATTCTATAAATTGATTAAATAATTTATCAGTGTTGTAGATGAAATTATTGAAATTATTCAATCACTAAATATTATAAATAAATTATAATAAATAATATAATTTCATTGTTATTAAAATTAAAATAAATAATTATTTAGCTGTTGGTTTTTTTATATGTGAACTCATAAGAGATATTAAAATCTAGGTGAGTATTATTTTTAAAATTTCATTTATTTAAATATTTTTTTAGACCTTTTTAAAGAAAAATATTGATTAAACATAAAAATTTAGAGCAGAACGTGATAAGGATAAAATTAAATTCATCCAATGAAAATTATGATGACATATTATGACTTTATAACATATTATTATCCAATACTAACCCAATGTACCTTTTATGAGGGTGATAATTGTTTGCAAAAGTGAATATCAGTATTAAAAAATATAAAAGGGGCCTATTTAAAAAAATCAACATCATTATTTAAAATAAGGATTCAATTATTCAATATTAAATACCAATAAATTTATGTAATTAATTTAAAATCTACATGAAATATAAATTGAAAATTATTTTTTCAGGAAAATGTTTTTTATTTATAAAATAATTTAATTATAAAAAATTCAATAAAAAAATTGATTTCAATGAACATAAGTGAATTATTTCTAACACAAGGAACATATGTTTTGTTATAAATTATTTTATTATAATATCATACTTTTTAAATACTTGAAACATAAACAAAATATTCAATACAAACATTTATTTTCACTGTTTATTAAAAATAGTCTTTTCAGAAAAATTATAAATTTTAACCCAAAAGAAAACATGGGTAATATGATTTAAAAAAATTATATTATATCTATAAAATAAAATTTATATATGTCCCCTAATTTTTTTTAGAATATTTTCTCTCATAATTCATTAAAATTAATTAACGTGGAAAATGTATTTTTAATTCACAAAATAACCTTACATTAATATGAGTAATTATTTCTTAAGAATTGATCAATACATTTGAATTAAGTATGTAATTTATAAATATTTAATATTTTAGTTAATACTATCCAGAAAATCCAATTAAATGGATATAATATAATTAAAAAATAAAATTTTAATAGTATATTGCATTTTGTATTGACTTGGTGTTGCGTGTTGTGTTTACTAAAAACATAATGTTATTTTAAAACCCCAGGGTGTAAAATTATTATTATATATGATAATTGAATTATTAAACTCTTGGAAAATTATATTAATAAAATAAAATTCAATTAAGATCCCTTATAATGTACTGATGATCTCTTTCACACCTCTTATATTTATGGTTTTCTCCCAATTACATTCATATGATCATTCACACTATAGAAACCAATGTTCTTGGTCACACTTCATAATTATTTAAACCTTATTTTTCACCCATTAAAATATTTTCACTCCCACTAACATTATCCTATTTGGAAACCTAGTTATTTTTTATATTTAATGAATTTCATATTTCCTTTTCCATGTTTTCAAGAGGAAATTTTATTAACAATATTTAGATTGATGGTTTTAAAAAGGGTATTTTAAAATATCAAACACATTTAAAGTAATCAGATGATAAAATATATAGGATTAAATTTATTAAAAGGGTGATAGAAACCCTAAAATTTTTAAACTACACTATGTTCAATATAATATAAAACACATAACTCTGATCATAAATGAACAATGAAATATATTTAGTCATCAACAGTTATAACAAAGAAAATTGAATTGGTAGGTATGTATAAGAAAAAATAAATTAATAAATATATAAAATTAACAACTAAACATAACAATATATATTAATTATTAGGAAATAAGAACCTAATTTTTAATAAATTCATATTATTCTTATGTAAGACATTTTCTTTAAAAAATGGGTTTTATTGCTTTTTGTGATAAAATAATATAATTATTTATTTAACATTTCCAAAAATACAACAAAAAATATGAAATTAATTTATGAATGTTAATTTTAAACATTATCATAATGTGAAATTATTGTTTTCATTAAAAAATTTATTTTTTAATGAATATTGAAAAATTCGGTTTTTTTGTATAAATTGAATTTTTGAATAAAGAATTTACAAAGTGTCATTTTATTTTGAAATGGAAACAATATAAAATTAGTTATTTTATAATATTATTTATCCAATTAATTTAATTTAAATATAATTTATGGTGGAATTTGGTGAAAAAATTATTTATACTTGTGAAGACATTTTTTCTGAATATTTTTTTTCATTTCATTCTGTATTATTATTTTAAATTAATTTAAAACACTTATAGAGATTTCATCTAAAAATATAGATTAAATTTTTATAATAATGAGTTCATATTTTTTGTCTGGTCTCCTTTTATATTTTTTAAATATAGATATGAACCAACGTACTTTTCCTACCATAGTAATGGTAAAAAATGGTTAATTATGGTAAATACCATTACATAAAGTATCAAAATCAACCTGAAACATTAATTTAATTCATTATATGGGATAAAATATCCCACAGTCATAAAAAATACTAATATATATCGTTTTCAAGCAATTTTACCTTGATGGAAACATCTATATTATTTTTTGTAGTGAAAATTAAAAAATGATACTCTATTGATTTTTAAATATCTAAATATTTTTCAGATAGAACAAAAAGAGAATATTTATTATAATTTTTTTTTAAATCTATTAATTAACTGTAATGACCCGAAAAATTCATGGAAAATTTTTTCTAAATTTATTTGGAATTTTACGAGTATGCAGTTTCTGACGACAACTGATTCTGAGGCCCCGTGTGCCCGAAATCAATTTATGAAGTTTAGCTCGGGTATGTTCAGTGAATGAATGAGCGGGTTTTTCTATCTTTTGAACCGGTGCTCAGAATTGAAATCTGAGGGCACCGATGAAACCTCAACGCCAGTAATTTATTAAGAAGACCTTTAACGGGGATGCGTTTTCTTGGAAGAGTTGTTTAAAAATTGTGGATTAAATATAAAGGTGAATAAAATTTGTGATATAATTTTATTCCTAACCTAGGTGGTTTTATCCTACATGGGGAAGTTAGGGTGGGACCCACTGCACACAAACTACCCATGTAAAGATATTTGTGAGGTGGGGCCAACACAAGCCCCAATCATCCACCTCCCCATAAATCTCTTTAACCCCCCATTAATGATCTCTTCTTTAATTTTGACAACACTCCCATTTATGAGACCACCCAAATTTTCCTCTGACTCTTTAACTCATGACAACACACATAATTAAATATATTGAACTTATTTAATTGATTAATTTAGTGTTTAAAGTTTTGAATTTTGAAAGCTTTGTATGATTAATTAAAATAAGAAGAAGTCTTATTTTAATGGGTTTGGAAATTGGTGTGTGGAGGATTTGGTGAGCTCTTGAGTTTTTAAAGAGTACGAACTCACCGAAGAAGAACGATCACCCTTCTCAATGAAGAAAATCTTCCTCGAACGAAGAACGGTGCCTGTTCGTCGAAGAATACTGAGGTTCCATCTTCTCTGGTGAGACACCGACGAAAAAGCAGGGATCGGTAGCGTGGTGCAGGCGTAATGAACTACGTTGACTCCGACGTATTCCTCGCGTCAAATCCAATGAACGACAAATGGCACGAGGTAGGGGTTTATTTTGAGAATGTTAATATTCCATGGTTGTTTCCTTCTAAAACAAAGAACACAGATCAACTCATCATTAAGTTGATATGCGAATGTTTTTATTTGTGCACTGGGAATAAATATTTGCGGTGGAATTATTGTGAATTAAAATTGTGCCTCATTTGTTGATATACATCATTGTTGGTTTGATCTTTTGCTACCGACTAACACAGAGGGCGCAGGATGAACAAACACTGCCCGATGACCCTCCACAGATTGCTTGTCTGTGCGTGGATTGACGGGAGATGACGAAACTGGCCGCAATGTTGATTTGAAGCCTTCACAGTGAATTTGAGGTCCTGAGAAGACCGCCGGCGCAGATGGAAGCTAAAACGGACCACCTGAGAAACTTCGGTGGCCTGCGGAAGTTCCTGGCGGCGCCAGTGACCGGAGGCGATGGCTGGAGCCGTCTGCCCGACTGGAGGTGGCGGTTCCCCAGCACGCCACCGGAGAAATCCTGCCCCAGTAATAGTCGTGGCGGCGGTCCGTCGGATCCCACGGCCACACGAGATCTCGGGACGGCAGCAGCTGGCACCGCCTGCATCAATTAACGGCGGGGGGGGGGGGGGTCGCACCCCCTACTCCACGACATCTACTCTGCCACATTTTCCGAGCTGCAGCAGGCCACGCGGCCAAGCCATGTCAGTCGGGCCGGGCCAGGCCATGCTCAATCGGGCAGGACCCGGACCCTGGTCGGGTCGACCCGGTTCAGGCCGACCTAGAGGGTATTGGGCCGGGTCGAACATGGCCAAAACCCCCTATTTTTCGCACTAGGTTCGTTCAAACGACCATATCATGGGATAATGACCTCCAATCGACGCACCACTAGTTGTGTAGGGATCCTTGGATCGAGACGGTCATTTCTGTATATTAAACTCAAGCTTTCAGTAAAGTTTGTGTACGACCGGGTTGATTCGAACCCGAAACCAACATGTCCCTCGGAGCGGAAACGGTTATTACTTGAGCTCCAGGAGTCCGATTGTTGTGCTGTCGGATTTTTTGGATTCCTTTTGATGAGAAAGATCATTTGACATACTTCACCTATGATTTGGATGCAGTTGGAGTATGTCCGGGTGGGATTGTACCTGAAATCCAACCGGGCCCCTCGAACAGAAAAGCCGATAACATTCAGACCAGACGTTCGTTTGATGAACCATCAGTAGCATTGGTAATATCATGGATAAAAATTCCCTTTTTGTATAACCTATGAGGGTTTGGGGTACAATTGAGATACGACCGGGTTGGTTTGTACAAGAATCCAACCGGGCCCCTGAGACAAAATGGCTAATAACTCAAAAACCGAGCATCAGATTGATGCGCCGTCTGTTGCGTTGAGACCCCTATGACGAGGCGGTTCGTTGAGATATTTGTTAATGGGACTTTGAGACACTTATATTGTTGACTAGTGGCTTATGGAGCAGATCCTCCTGGAGACGAGCATACGGAGTACGGTGACCTTGTAACTGGCTGAGATCGGATGACTGCTTGTCCGATTCGATTCGGAGTGACTGGTATAACCCTGTGGGGAGCACTACTTTGTGAGGTGGCAGAACCATGGAGTAGGAGCACTAAATTGCGAGGTGGCAGACCCATGGTACTCGACAGGAGGGGTACCTCTGTAGGCTACGAGAGGGAGCACTACTATGTGAGGTGGCAGACCCATGGCGGGGACCACTAATTTGTGAGGTGGCATACCTGATGTACTCGATAGGAGGAGTACCTCAACAGTATAAGGTTAGTGAGTATCACCTCGGAGTCGTGATAGGACTTCTGTGCTCGACATAGGAGGATTTCTCTAGCAGCCGTGTCTTCATCATCGTGAATAAAAATCCTGGTTTGATCCGAGTCAATGACCTTTGTGATTACCTCATGATTGAGATGGGTTACTTGATAACATAGGTATTTGAATGGGCATATACCTAATTAGTGGTTATCTATTTATTTCATCTCATGATTGATATGGCTTTCATGGTAACTTAGGTATAAGTATGGGCTTATACCTAAGCTAGGGTTATCTGTTGGGACCCTTCTTTGTGGTTATCCTTGTTGGATTTAGTGATACCGTGAGGGTCTCAGGGTCCCTACTGAGTATCGTTATACTGAAACCTACATGGGCTATGCCCGCACCTCATTGTGTTGGATGCAGACGACGGACAGAGCTCACTAAGATCGATTGTACAAAGACTGGACAGTACCAAGAGGCGGACCTCATGAAGAGTCAGTACACAGAAGTGGACCTCACGATGAGTTAGTACCTGGAGGTGGACTTCACAATGAGACGGTACTCGGAGGAGGTTGGTGGGAGAGAGCATTGGGGAGGCTATCTGTACCTACCCTTCACGTAGGATCTGAGGTGGACGACCCAAGAGCTGCTTCTATCCCCCAGCTGTTTGTATTTTCTGTTATAATTTCATTCAGTTGTAGATGTATATCTCAGTTGGGTTTGTATTCTGGCCCATTTACTTTTCATCACTTTATTTTGTACATAGTGTATTACTTCCTATTGAACTCTGGTTGGATGTGTTTATGTTTTATAAAGGAAATGTCTTCCTAGATACCGGGATTTATGCCTTTGGTACTAGTCGCCAGCCCCTGGCCTATGGAAGGTGGGATTGGGGTAGTCACTGCACGGGCCCCAAGGACAGGTCGTGAAAAAATGGTATCAGAGGATGTTGTTTCAATCACAGAACATAGGAAGCTGATATTTACTTTCTGTGAAGCAACGATGTTAAGGGTACTAAGTGTGGTCTTCAGTTCTGGGAGTCCAGTGTCGGTGCGGGCAGCCGATGTATCCATACACCAGGACGATGACTTCTGATTTCTGACTCAGTGCAAGAAACAATTGATTGCGTGTGTGATTTCAAAAGTTTTTTTAAGTTAGCTCAAACTAGTTCATCTCACCAGGTATAGTCATTTGACCGTGTCGCATCTGTTCTTTCAGGATGCCTCCCCGCGGATGAACAGCTAGAGTCCTGAGAGTTGTACGTACTGACAGGCCGCTGAGTGATGAGGCCTCTGTACAGGGCTATCATCCAGTTGAGGAACCGGCAGAGGCAGCAGTGGTACTACCACCCATTGGGCCATTGATGCCACCAACCCCAGTAGTAGGAGATGCACGACTCTTGGGCGCACTGCATGAGTTCCAACGCCAGAGGCCACCCAGGTTCCAGGGAGAGATGGACCCACAAGCGGCTAAGGATTGGTTGAAGGAGGTGGTGAGAGTCTTCAGGCTAGTAGGTACACCAGTAGATTTCATGGTGATCCTTGCTTCTATCCTCCTTCATGCAGTAGTAGGAAGATGGTGGAACCTGATGCTCCAGATGCATGACGACATGTCACTTCTATGGGCAGACTTCGAGGGCCTGTTCCGGGAAGAGTTTATACCAGCCACCCTTTGACCGGTGCAGATACATGAGCTACTTCATCTGTAGCAGGGCAGCATGAGTGTAGTTCAATACTCAGTGAGGTTCACCTACCTCTCACACTACTCAACATACATGTTATGTGACCCGTTCTTCATGGATCGGACCTTCGAGCAGGGACTAAGGCACGAGATCAGATCTTCGACGATCCCTCTCAGCATCCCGACTCTGGCAGGGGTGTTAGAGAGAGCCTTTTTAGTGGAGAGATTCCTTGCTGAGCAGTCTCCAGCAGCGGGACCCACCACTAGTCGACTTGCAGCAGAGTCTTCTACAGTTAGCAGTAGACAGACGATGCCGAGGTCCAAGAGGGGTAGACCTACAGGTGGTCGACCGCATGAATAAGGATCGGTAGTGTGAGGCACCAAGGGTAGAGACAGAGGTAGACCTGCCATGCTGTGTTACACATGCGGCGGTCAGGGTCACATGGATCGCGACTGTCCGACCTACCGCTCGAATGATCAGCAGATAGATGAACAACCTCCCAGGAAAAGGCAGAGGTTCGATCATGACAGACCGCATGGAGCATGAAGTAGAGGCAGAGGAGATGGCTGTGTAGATGGAGGTGCACGATGCTTCGAGGTGTTGCCACCACCACCACCTGGAGGACCACCCCGACCGCAGGGAACATGTGGATATGGGAGAGCTCAGCATTAGGCTGCGGATGAATATGACTACAGAGCTCCGGAAGCATGTGGACAAGAGCGGGTCTAGGTATGGAGGACCTTGTTCTTTGTGTGTTTAATTTCCATGTTGGCACTGTTGTGTTTCGTTTGTGTCTTTGTACTAAGAGCTGCAGTAATAAAAGACACTTATATTTGTGACGATTACATTCTTTTCCACTTTGTTTGGTTGATACTAAGACGTTCCGGTTTAAAACTGTTGACTTGATCCTCTCTTTAGAGATACCTACTGGAGGAGACCTAGTGACGACACACTTCTTCTGATAGTGTGACTCGAACCTTGGAGGCGAGAGTAACGGTTGGATCTCTTGGTAGTAGCGTCGAGGCCTTACGACGTTGTCCATGGAATGAAATAGTACCATTCATGTCAGGATAGATTGTAATTGGCAAAGAATGTGGTCCATCCAGGAGATGATACCAGATTTCTCTTCTCAGCAGAGGTGAAATATTAGCAGCACTTTGGTGGAACATAGACGAAGAAGGGTGGATATGAGTGCTTACAATTGGCTAGTCTCACCCATAGTTCATTGAGCGAACGATTTACAGTTATCTCCATCTCAATAATCCCAGTTGTGTCTTCTCTTGGATGGAAATTAACCTCTAACTACAGTGATGGCATGAATTCATCTAGAACTATGACTTCGAGATAGTTTATACTTCTGGAGAGGGGGATACTGTAGCAGATGCTCTTAGTAGGAGAACGGGAATTCAGCTGTTAGGAGTGGCAAGACAGCAGCTAAACGTGTTTCAGATATCCTTTGTGGATATTGTTGTAGTCAGAACGTGTAGAACAAGAGATAGTTTAGGAAACAATGTAAAAGGTGCAGATCATCCAATAACGGATGAAGACTGCATGGAGCATACAGAAGTCCTATGCTGATGGGAGATGGAGACCACTGGAGATCGAGGGTGGTGACCACGTCTTCTTACGAGTCTCTCCTCGACAAGGTCTATAAAGATAGGGCCGAGGCGGAAAGTAATCTACAAGGTTCAACAAACCTTTCTGGGTCCCCAGTATAGTAGGCAAGGTGGCTTACCTCCTAGCCTTTCCACCTCAGATACACTGGGTGCACGACTTCATTCATCTATCTCAGCTGAGGATAGGTGTGCATGACCTTTTCCATTATCATCGACTAGAAAGATCTAGATATCGATAACGTGGCGACTTACACAGGGTTCCAGTAGAGGTTGAGGATCGACATGAGCGGGTCCTATAGGGACGGTTGATTCCTCTTGTACGCTTTCATTGGCAGCACGAGAACTTCCAGGGGAGCACATGGGATCAGGAGGCTCAGATGCGTGCTCTGTACCTCCTTTAGTTTCTATAGTTTGTGTTGTAGCTTTATGGGGACGTAAAGCCCTGAGGTGGGAGTGGTTTAAAGACCCGAAAATTTCATGGAAATTTTTTACTTAATTTCTTTGGAATTTTACGAGTGCACAGTTTCTAATGGAACCTGATTCCAAGGCCCGGTGTTCCTGGAATGAATTTTCGAAGATTAGCTCGGGTGTGTTAAATGAACGGACGAGTGGGTTTTTCTATCTTTAGAACCGTTGATCGGAATTGAAATCCGAGGGCACTGATGAAACCACATCGCCGATAATTTCTTTAGAAGACCTTTACCATGAATGTGTTTGCTTTGGAGGAGTTGTTTAAAAATTGTGGATTAAATGAAAAGGTGAATAAAATTTGTGATACAATTTTATTCCTAACCATGGTGGTTTTATCCTACACGGGGAAGTTAGGGTGGGACCACTGGCACCCTAACTACCCATGTCAGGATATTTGTGAGGTGGGGCCCACACGAGCCCGAACCATCCACATCCCCATAACTCCCTTTAACCCCCATTAAATCTCCCTTGATTAATTTTGACAACACTCCCATTTATGAGACCCCTCACCATTTCCTCTCACTCATTAACTCATGCCAACACACTTAATTAATATATTGAACTAATTTAATTGAATAATTAAGTGTTTGAAGTTTTGAATTTTGAATGCATGGCATGATTAATTAAAATAAGAGGATGTCTTATTTTAATGGGGTTGGCAATTGGTGTGTGGAGGATTTGTTGAGCTCTTATGTTTTAAAGAGTACCAACTCACAGATGAAGAAAGATCACCCTTCTCGATGAAGAACATCTTCCTACCGCGAAGAACGACACCTCTTCGATGAAGAATACCAAGGTTCCATCTTCTCTGAAGAGACACCGATGAACGAGCATGGATCGTTAGAGTGGTGTGGGTGCAGTGAACTTTGTTGACTCCGATGTCTTCCTCATGTCAAATCCGACAAACAAAAAACGACACGAGGTAGGTGTTTATTTTGAGAATGTTAATATTCCCAAGGTTGTTTCCTTATAAATCAAAGAACACGGATAAACTCAACATTAAATTGATCCGCGAATGTATTTATTTGTGGGTTGGGAATAAATATTTGCATGGGAATTGTTGGGAATTAAAATTTTTCCTCGTATGTTGATTTACATCATTGTTGGTTTTATCTTTTTCTACCGACTAATGCAGAGGGCTCGGGCTGAACAAACACAGCCCGATGACCCTCTGTAGATTGATTGTCTGTGCATGGATTGACGGGTGATGAAGAAATAGGCCGCAAAGTTGATTTCAAGCCTCTGCAGTGATGTTCGTGTCCCGAGAAGACTATCGGCGTAGACTGGAGCATAAATGGACCACCGTAGCAACTCCGATGGCCTGCGGAAGTTCCTTTCACCGCGGGTCACCGATGCGGCGGCGCTGGTAATCGGTGGAGACGACCGGAGCCGTCTGACCACATAGAGGTGGTGGCGTCCTAGTGTGCTGCTGAAGAAATCATGCCTTGTCAATAGAGGCGGCAGCGGTCCGTCGGATCCTGCGGCCGCGCTGGATCCTGGGACGACAGGGAGGCACCAGCTAGCTCCACCGACATCAATTAACGGCGGGGGGCCGCACCCCCTGCTCCGCGGCATCTGTTTGGCCACGTTGGCCGAGCCGCGGCTGGCCACGCAGCCGGGCCGCACTGGTCGGGCCGGACCAAGCCAGCAGGGCCGGGCCGCCCCGACTGCAGGTCGGGCCCCACCAGAGGTGCTAGGACGCGCTCAATTGGGCCGAACCTGCACCCGGGTCGGGTCGACCCAGTTCGGGCCGATCCAGGGGTATCGGGCCGGGTCGAACCGGTCCCTAACCCCCTATTTTTCGGACTAGGTTCGTTCAAACACCCATATCTCAATATACGGACCTCCGATCGTTTCACCTTTAGTTGCGTATGGAACCTTGGATCGAGGTGGTCGTATCAAAATATTACACTCAAGCTTTTGGTAAGGTTTTGGTATGACCGGGTTGGTTTGAACCTGAAACCAACCAGTCCCTCAGAGCGGAAACTGTTATAACATGAGATCTGGGCGTCTGATTGACGTGTCTTCAAATTTGATGGATTCCATTTTATGAGACAGTTCCTTTGGAATACTTCACCTGAGGTTTGTATGTAGTTGGAGTATGGCCGGGTTGGATTGTACATTAAATCCAATAGGGCCCCTCGAATGGAAAAGCCGATAACCATCAGACCGGATGACTGTTTGACGAACAGTCAGTGGCGTTGGTAATCTTGCTGAGAAACGGTCACTTTGTGTATACCTTATGAGAGTTCAGGGTACAATTGAGAAACAACTGGGTTGGTTCATACACGAAACCAACCGGGCCCCCAGGACTAAAAGGCAAATAACCCACAGACCGAGCGTCCGATTGACGTGCCATATGTTGCATTGATACCCCTATGACGAGGCGGCTCTTTGGGATATTTCTTCATGGGACATTGAGACACTTGGAGTGTCGAATAGTGGCTCATGGAGCAGATCCTCCTAGAGAAGAGCATATGGAGTATGGTGACCTTGTAGCTGGCTGAGATCTGAGGACTGTTTGTCTGATTCGATTCAGAGTGACTGGTATAGCCCAGTGGAAAGAACTATCATGTGAGGTGGCAGACCCATTGTGTAGGATCACTACATTGTGAGGTGGTAGACCCATGGTACTTGAAATGAGGAGTACATATATAGGCTATGAGGGGGAGAACTACTATGTGAGGTTTCATACCCTTGGCGGGGAGCACTACTTTGTGAGGTGGCAAACCCGCTGTACTCGACAGGAGGAGTACCTTAGAGTTCTAAGGTTAGTGAGTATCACCTCAGAGTCGTGACATGACTACTGCGCTCGATAAAGGAGGAGTTCTCCAGAAGCCATGTTTTCTTCCTCATTAATAAAAATCATGGTTTGAGCTGAGTCAATGACCTTTGTGATTACATAATGATTGAGATGGGTTACTTTATAAATTATGTATATGTATGGGCATATACCTATGTAGTGGTTATCCATTGATTTCAAAATTGTATGATACCTCATGATTGAGATGTCTTACTTAGTAACTTAGGTATTAGTATGGGCGAATACCTAAGTAAGGGTTATCTATTTAGTCCCTTTTTATGGTTATCCTTGTTGGATTTTGTGAGACCTTGAGGGTCTCGGGGTCCCTACTGAGTATCGTTATACTCACCCCTGCACGGGCTATGCCCGCACCTCATTCTGTTGGATGCAAATGACGGACAACACTGACTAAGATCGAGTGTACGAGGACTGGACAGTACCCAGAGGTGGACCTCACGACGAGTCAGTACCCAGAGGTGGACCTCACAACGAGTCAGTACCTGGATGTGGACTTCACGACAAGACGGTACTCGGAGGAGGTTGGAGGGAGAGAGCATTGAGGAGGCTATCTGTACCTACCCTTCCGGTAGGATCCGAGGTGGACGACCAGGAGCTGCTTCTATATTCTAGTTGTTTGTCTTTTCTATTGTACTTTCATTCAGTTGTAGTTGTACTTCTCAGTTGGGTTTGTATTCTGGCCCATTTACTTTTCAGCACACACTTTTGTACTTATTGTATTACTTCGGCTTGTATTCTGGTTGGATGTGTTTATGTTTTATAAAGGCAATTCCTTCCCAGATACTGGGATTTATGCCTTTGGTGCTAGTCGCTAGCCCCTAGCCTATGGAAGGAAGGCTTGGGGTAGTCATGGCACGAGCTCCATGGACGGGTCGTGAGATTAACATTTGAACCTTGTGAATTTATTTTAAAATTTTATAAATGAAATATTTATAATAAATCCTTAAAGAATAGTGACACAGTGCATGGTAATTGAGAAGAATAATCAACTAAATTAATTTTTTAATCCCTAAAAAATATTCTTTTGACATATACTGTCCCTAAAATTTTATAGACAATTATAACACATTAAATTATTTTTAAATTATTTCTAAATTTAATTTTTTTTAATTTGAAATGTTTTCAATGTCAAATTATTTGAATTGTTTCCAAAATGGAATTTATGACATTTTATTGAAAATAATACATTATTAAATGATTTTAAAAATAAAAATAAATATTTAAAAAGGGTAATTTGGATGATAATTTATATATAATATCACCCCTTTCCACTTATGATCCAATTGAAACTATTTACATAAAATTATATCCATTTAATATTTAAAGGTTCTTACTGTGGTTATCTTTAAAATTGTTTAATTAAGGGGTTAATCAAAAGGATTAAATTTGAAAACACATAAAACTATACAAAATTTATTTTTTGATGGTATTTTTACCAAAACCTACATTATATTCCAATATATTTCTATTACAGAAAAATTTCTAGATAGTGACATTATTATATTTTTAAATATTAAATAATTTCAAGAGTTCCCCTCCCCTCTCTTAAAATATCCCACTCAATTATTTACACTACTACGAGTATTATACCTCAAAATATACTTCCCAAAATATCTTTCAACATTCTTCTTTTTCTACCTCCTCGAATTCTATGGTATTTATTATAATATAATAAATTCAGTATTATATATATAATTAAATGATATTATGATTATGTAACCCCCCATTATTGATCCTCCATTCCTTTAAATGGGAAGTCAATGTATTTCTCATGTGTACTTGTAGACTATCGCCTCCACGTAGAAACATAATTCATTTTCCATCACTACATTTCAAGGATATTTATTTTAATGGGTTTTAAGTATTTAAATTATATTTAGAAAAAAATGATGATTTTTTAATTATAATATTATATATACCATCTTACTATATAATATATTGGAAAATGATAGTGTCACTAATGTGTACTTGTAGACTACCACCTCTACGAATCGATGTAATTCATTTTTCGATTCAACATTACATAGATGGTAATAAGGATATATTTAATGCACATGTATATTATATATGATATAATAATTTTTTTATTAAGGAAATTTATTTTTTAAATTATTTTTTTACAATTAGACAAAAAAGTGGAAACATTGTGCAAGTGTATGTACGACTTAATATATCCATGAATAGTCTATTTCATTTTTCAATATTTATCTATTAAATATGTATATATATTTATAATTAATATATATTTTATTCATACGATGAATTAAATTCCTGAGGTGATGGAACCGTGATCAATGTACAAGGACCGTAATAACAGAACCGAAATTCTCATGTTAAACAAAATAGCTAACTTTTGGAAATGAAAATATTAATAATTATTTATTAATAAATGGGGTTTGAAATAATAAAATTTTATCACATATGAAATTATATGTTTTAAAATGATAAAATTATATAATTATAATAAATTTAAATTTTTAATGTTGAGGTTATATCAATTTCAAGGTATTTTGAACTCAATGTGAGGGTTTATTCTCTCAAATTTTCATATGAGGGACATATGTTATATTATGAATGTATATTCATTTAGGAGATGTATATAAAAACCCTCTATAAATTAATATGATAAATATCCTTAAATTCTGGATTTTTTTTTCATTGGATTTTATTTTATTCAGGGGCTTACGATTCAAACATTGGCCAAGAAATATGGGATTTATATTACAATATCATTAATTAATAGGATTATTTAAATCAATTTTTCATATGATATAATTAAATTTCAAATTTCTCAATAATCCCATGAATTTTCTTATACTATAGTTATTTCAAGAATTTAAATTTCCTGATTATATTTTACTATTTTCATGTACACAAGATATGAAAATAATATTATTGAAGAAAAAGGGTTTTATTTCTTTCTTTGTTCCAAAATTATTTCTATTATATTTCGATGTTTTCAAAATAAATAAAGAATGTGTATTTTAATCCAAGGAATAATTAAATTCATTTTTTTATCATTGTATAATTTTTTTCAAAATGTTTTAAAAGTACTATTCTTTTTTTTCCAAATGAGGTACTATTTAAATATTATCAAAAATTTGAAATGAATATTGTTTTAAAATTAATAATATGAACAAGTATTCCTACCATTATAACCTCTTAATTATTTTCAAATTAATTTAAAATATGACAAGGTTATTTTAAACAAAAAATTTTGCAAGATATTTTGGAATGTTTTAGAATTTAAATAAGTGATTTCAATGTAAAAGGGGTATTTTTCCTGAGATATATTCCAATGATATTTTTAATGCATTTCTCATCTTTTATAAAACCATTTGATGTTTCATTGGATTAACAGGGTTTTATTACAAGAGTAACAACCTTATTTTTTCTTTTAATGGTTTCGGATTATGTTGTTGAGATGTTGATGAAACTAATTTATTTTATTAATGTTATTCAGTGAATCAATGTTGAAATGATTATGAATCCAGGTTTCTTTTCCCATGGTTATGATATATTATGATGTATTTATGATATTGTGGGAAACATATGAAAATAATATGAATTTGTTTTAGTGTGATAGAAATTATATATCCCTCCAATGATTTAGGTAAATATACATAACTTATGAGATAATAAGATTTAAAATAGGGAGTTAAATAAAATTATTAAGGGAGTCTACCCACTATGATAGTCTTTGGAGTTAACCTTAAATATTGATAAAATTGAATAGGGAGTGAATTCAATCCTCTATGATAGACTTGGATGCATGCATTGACAATGGAAATGATTTTATATGATTATGTGTATGCGACCATCATATGACTTATTTTAATTTCACACTCTCATTACTCATGTTATTTGATTTATTTCTGATTCATGGAATATGAACTATCAAACATTCTTCCATTATTAAAGGCTATGAATAATGATATGATATGTATAATTTTAAAATGGTATCCTCGTTTTCTCATTAACTTATACTATGTTTTTATTTTATGGACAATAATATATCATTTTTTTACCCATGCTGAACATCTGATATTACCCTTTCTTATATTTCCCTTCCCCATGATAGGAATAATGATTTTATATATGATATTTATTTTATGGTTGTAGGTTATAAAGAAAGTAGTAGAAATTTATCTAGATCTCTTACATATATGTTTTCATGTATCGATGTCTATAAAGACATTGGATATATGGAATTTATGTATATATCATAATGTGAAGTATTGAATACTTTTCTAATAAAATATAATATCTAACTATGAAAAATATGGGTTGCTGTATATATTTTTTGATTTTGTTTGATTTTAAATCAAACCATGCACTTTATAACATATCGAGCACACCATATTTTAGGGTGATGTGTAGATAATTCCTACACATAAAAAATTACATAGATATTTTTTGGAAAAATTTAAAAGAAAATATGAGTGAATTTACTTATATTTTATATAGTGATTCAATTTTTGAAAAATAATTCATATTGTAAATTAAAAATATATGCTTATTTCCATACCATGAACACTGTTAGATAGATTGATGTGTGTTTGATTCATACACATCAAAAATTACTTATTTATCATTTTCCTAAAATATAAAAACAATCTACGATTTTATGCATAATTTTTAGTTTTTTATTTGTGTTTTTAACAAAAATGTCAATTTTAAATTAAAATATTCACTTTTAGTTATAATAGAAACACCATGTATCATACTATTATGTGGATATTTCCTATATATTGAAGATAAATTCTAATTATTTTCATAATGTATCGAAAGAAATCAGATTGTGTTTTCTTGGTTATGAGTGAGTGGAACAGATTCTGAAGATAAATGAAACTTTTTAAAATAAATCCTATATTTTTTTAACACAAGGGATATCCTGTGTTTAATTGTAATTTGGTTGGTTCCTACAAAACTAATATGACTTGTGGATCATTTTTCAAAAAATTTCTCCCTGAAACATTTTTAAAAATGCCCAAATCCAAAATCGAATGATTTGCATCAAAAAATAAAAATAAAAAAATAACCAATATTTATTTGGAGATAACCTTAAACAATTAACCAATTCATTATCATTTTCAATGAAATAATCAAGAATATAATTTTTTATACATATTTTATTCCACTGAAGATATAAAAAGTATTTCATATAATTATCATTGTTTTTAAGGAAATATAAATTCCCATTTTAACCATTAGGAAGAACTATGAACTCTATATAGAGGACTATTGTTCTATATATATTACAAAAATATTACATCAAAAAATTTGAAATCACCTCTTCTTGGTATCTTTGAAATTTTACTAAAGTGGAACTAGAAAAATTGATAATATAATTACCTAAATAATTTTTTTTGGAAAGTATATTAAAATTTATTAATTAATAAGTAGATAAACCAACTATTCCTGACCCATGAGAAATGAAAAACATGCTAACATGACATGAAGTGACAACTTTGTAACACCTGATAACATTTTAACACCATGTATCCTTCCCAATTGACTCTAAACAAACTACTTTGTTATTATGAATATTTTCAAAATTGATAGTCCTGGTAGTAATAGAAATAATAAAAATAAATAAGGTAAAAATAAATATTTTAAATAGGACTATAGTTATCAATGGAAATACCACATCTATAATTATAGATTGTTTATGTAACATGATATCTTCAATAAATGTTCATATTTAATAACATCAATCATTGTTATTATTTTTATTCCAATACTATAGAATCATTGATAAAAATTTTCAATATTTTCTATGTATGTATTAATGTGAAATATTATTATATATACACTGATATATTTCAATTTTTAGAGATCTATAAAATTATTTTTATCTTATAACATCCCCTTAAAATAAATTTATATTATTTAAATACCCCATTATAAATAAAATTCATTAAAACGTAATATAAAATAAATAATTTTAATATTATATATAAATTATTGAATGTAGTGTATTAAAAATCAAATAATGTCATCATGTGTGGTCAATTTGTGGGTAATTCATGCTTTGACACCCAAAAATAAATATTTAAATAAAATTTATTACAGTGAGAAACAAATGCTTCATTAAAAGTAATTATAAAAAAATCAAATGGATGTATATGTTATATGATTAGATTTTATAGTTTTACCTTGGTATTGTGGATATTAATAAGAGTTTTTTATTTCTAAGTTATTTTAATAAATATTTCAGACCAATAGTCTACATTTATTAAATAATATTATTTTTCTATTGATAATGTTTTATATAAATGTGATGGGAGGGGTACTATGTCAAAATTTTTGTTTTTGGGGTTTTTCCATCACTAAGTACCAGTATATACACCTGTAAAAAATATGAATATTAATTAAAAATAATTGACATAGTAGATCAACTAAGGGACAAATATATTATGAAAAAACACTTTATATATAAATTTACAACTGGGAATCCAAGACATTCATGAATGTGGATTAAATATGAATTTTTAAGAAAAATATAGTCTATAATAGATTATTTTTATATATATTCTTCAAAATAAATGAAGACCATATTACTATCTTTCAATGTTGTATCATCACCAACTTGAAATATTATTAAAAATGACTGTTAAACTAGTTGGGTATGGGAATTATCTAATGGTCTTTCTGATTGAGTAATTTATCTATTTGATTTTTTTGACATGAATTTTCCCCCTATATTTTCAACATGTATTATAAGATTCCTTTCATTAACATTTAATGGGATTTTATAATAAAATTGAAAGGAAATACACATTATCATCATTTATTTTTTCAATATAAAATGTCAGTTCTAATAAATTACCAATATTAAGTGTGAAAATTTTTATAACTATATCATCATGTGGAAAAGGTAGCTCAACTCCTGAATCATGAGTTATATAATTTACAAATCACATGATCTTTTGGAATTTTTTTTGTTTTGTATAATATTTCTTTAGATATTGTACACTATACCCCTAAAAAGGTTATGTTTGGATAGAAATAGATATAAGTAATATAAAATATCACAATGTGGAATATTAATATAGGATATGTATTAATATATTCCTAATTTAGATTTCATAGAAATAGTTATGAATAAATCGATTAAATCATGTATTGTAGGGCTTTGAGGGGAATGTCTAACCTCGTAGATAGGATCTAGTATAAGGTGATTAATATTTTTATTAGGATTTTTTATTGTTTCTTCACTTATCATTATATAAAAACCAATCATTATAATTATGTTTTCATTCTAAAAAATTTATTCATTCCTACATATCATCTATTTATCTAATCATTTTCCCCTTATGTATTTATTCCCTCAAAATAAGGTCATCTAGAAACTCCAAAACCCACTCCTGTGATGTGTCCACATTACCCAATATTCCAATAGGTCACTAAAATTAGACATTCATTAGGTAAAATAGATGAATATTATTATTTATAAACATGATATAAAAGTGGAACATATACATTAATCTGTATGTATTATCGATTTAAAGTCGAACAATTTTTTATTATTTTATACATATATATTATTCCCATTGTATCTATCTTTTCATCTAATTTTATTCTATCATTATTTACAGGATACTTCTTCCAAAGAATATGTTGTTGAATAGCTGTGTCTTTGTATTTTTATATATTAATTATTTTAAACAGAAATTAACAAAATTATTATTTTTTAATTGCACATTATAGTATCACTGTAGATTTAATGTAAAAATGATTTTTTCAAGTGATGTATACCTCATCCTTGCTTTAAGGTACATGTATGCTGGTTTTGATGGATATTGTTTACTTTCAGTACTCACTTATTATTATAAAAATTAAAAATTCTTAATCAAAGTGATTGAGATACATATTTTCATGTAAAATATTACCAATAGAAGTGTACATTAAAATATGACTCCAAAAAAAATCCATAAAATCTATTACATGATTCTTAGATTATTTTGAGTTAATATAAATATAGTTATTTCAATTTTTTCTTTCACTTTTTATTATCTAGGATAGTTCTTTGTAATGGTTATTTAAAAGACTCTATGCCCATTTTTAAAAACTATTAATAAACAATTATTTAGGTAGTCATCTTGTATAAATTCTCTCTACCAGGGATAATGAAGTGTATGTCATTGTTAAAGTATTAAATTTTTTAGAAAAATAGGGAATGTATATTATAATTCTTCCATAATATGTTCCAGAATTTGTTCCCTCAAAGTAAGAAAAATAGTATGTCACGAATCTACATAAATAAGATCACGTATTTAGGTGGTGATCCCAATATAACTAATGAAATTTAAATTTTTTGGGTTCATCAAGATACTTTTATGCGTTCTATAAAAAATAATTTTTATGTATTTTATTTTGGCCTTATTTTTTTATATGAATATCACACTATGATGCCCCAATTTTATTATACCATTACTTGTTTACCATTTACCATTTCCTCAGTTTCATTACTTTGAATATGTTGTTGTTAAATAATTCTAGCATATGTATGTGGGGAAAAGTTTTATTCCTAGGGATAGAGAGAAAAAGATTTTCAAGAGGAAAATATATAAGAATGTAGTTGAAAATTTAATTTCGATTATATAAATAAAATATAGAATAAATAATTTTAGAGACTCTAAACATCATACACAACGATATCATATCTTAATAGATGAATATAAATTATATTTCCCAAATACATTTTCATGGACCATAGAGGATTAGTGTATTTGGTGAATAGATTCACTATATTAATATTTGAAAAAAAATATCCAATATCTCCCACAATTGTCTTTCATTTTATTAAACTTTATTGAAATACCATACATGAAATACTTCTTAATAACCTCAGGAAAATAATCCTTAGAAATTGTGGTACGAAATGATCAATAATGTTAATCAACAGAGATATCAATATAACATTAAAATATGGGTATGATAATATGAGAGAAAAATTTGAAACCCATACCCTATATGTTATATATAATAAATGTGATTTAGGACATAAACAATAGTAGTTCATAAGACATTAAAAATAATTCGATCAAAGAACAAGAGACCATAGAGTGTAAAATTTACCAATGTTGTATATTTTTGGTATAAACATAAGGATAGAAAATCATATTTCAATGATACCCACTAATAAACTCATTAAATCCAAGGCTTCGGTTTCCTACTAATGTACCAATATAAGGCTTAGGATAAACTCATGTGCACCCTCATTTAGGCTTAGTATAACATTTCATATACCCTCTTCAGGGTATGGGATAACCAATTGTGTAATGTCTTTTGGTCTCAAAATAACCTCAAATATACCCATTGATATCATAAATCATTAATCATTACCCAATGAATTGGGAAAGATATATGTCCCACCCATAATAAAATCCATAAATTTGTGTTCTAAAGTATCAAAATACATTCCCCATTTCATAACTTATGAAAAGAACAATATTTCATAATCATTCCATCATATCATGTATTATGGAAGATAAATAAGTTTCATAAGAATTTTATCATTTAATTATGTATAACCCATGGAAATTTAATTGGATTTCATTATCATGTTATCAGGGTATATCCCATGTAATTGAGACATGATTCTTAAAAATATTTTCCCTATAAACATAAAACATTTAATGGAAAATAATAATGGTATCCTTATATCATATTCATAGTAAATCATAAGTAACCACAAAAAGTTGTTATCCAAGTTAGAAAATGATTTTTGAAATAAAATCCCCATGGAACATTTCTTAAAGAAAATTACCATTCTATATTGACATGAAAAAAATCCTAAATAATTATTAAATACCTTTCATTGAAGTCCATATTTGTATCTTATAATTAATTGTAGAAAAATAATTTAAAACATTTTTTGTGGAAGATACATTTTTAATTTAAAATAGTTTATTTAAAATCTAAATATTTAACAAAATAAAATAAAAAAATTATTTGAACATTACCTTGAAAAATTATAATGGGGTCTATAAATCATTGAGCATTCCTGGTAGTGTGAAATAATGTTCATGTTGTATACATTATAAAAAAGATTCATTTTATATTTTCAGAAAAAAAAGAAACTGTTTTTTTTCTAAAAATGATATCAATATTCATTTAAATGAATTTTTGAAAAAACTAAAACATTTGAAAAAAATTAAAAACATTTTTAGAAAGCAGTTTTTTTTATTTAATAATGGGGTTTTTGACCGAAATGAGAAATGCGATCAGTTTTCTCTCAAAACATTATTTTGAACTCATAATTGTTTCAATAGTGTAAAATAAAGGGAAAACATGTATTTTATTGAAATAAACATAATAGAAAAATATTCGTAAGTTTCTTGATATTTGAAGTAAAATATTATCTCAAATGAAAAAACATAAACATTATAAATAAATGATGTGATTATATCATAAAACTGTTACCAATATTGTAATTTTGAATATAAATCACCATAGAGTAATGACAATTAATTTAACCTAAAATATCATAATAATTAATAAATTAATGTTGTTTAAAGTAATATGTTATGTATAAACATTTCATAAGGAAGTTATGTGTAAAAAACATATATTACAATGAAGTCATATTGATACAAAAATCAAATTCAGCTTTAATAAATATAGATACATTAATTGTAACACCCGAGACTTTTATGTTATAAATCATCAAAGGAATCTTTTTCTACACAACACTTGCTTGGCTTGCTTTACACGCAATCGCGACCTTCCTCGATAGCTTGCGTCGTACGCAATACCGAGTTTCACTAAACAACAATATGCTATTAAAACTAGCCGTTATGAATAGTAATAACCACTTTTTGAAATTTTATAAATCTTATTTTTCAAAATGAATTTCATTTTTGGATTCAGAGTATCGAATTTAGCCTAAGGTGAAATTTTGGTACTTTTCGGATAACTTTCATATTCTGATGAATAGTGAAAATTACTAAATTTTAATTAAAAACAACTTTTTTATTCGAAATAAATAATAGTGATAAATTATTAATTTAAGTAGTTTTAAAGTATATTTAGAATATATTTTTACAATTTAATACAATGTTGGTCATTGGATGTAATTTCACATTTAAACTAGTTATAAACTAGTGTCAATCTTTTGATAGATATTGTTTCTTAAAAACACGCTATTTGTTTTAACAGCGGGATTTAATTATAAAATTAATTAATGCAACTTATATGTTATGAATTTGGTAAAATAGACTTCATTTTTGAATTCGGAATATGAAATATAGCTTAGGATGAAATTTTGATATTTTTCTGAAAACTTTCAATTTTTGATGAATAGTGAAACCACTAATTGGTAGGTTAAAAACTGAATTTTGCATAAAACTTAATTTTACCGCTTCTGTGAATGGAATTTCGAAAATCCGACAGACACGGTTGATATCAGTAAGTAAAATGTGGTTCAATGAGATAAAAATAATTTTTTTGGTGAATAGTAACTTTTTACCTTTTTACCGCGGTTAATAGTAAATAGGGTAACTAAGGGTAAATATGATATTACTATTACCCTAACACATGTCCTAATTCTATTGGACAAGTGTAATTCGACCAAAAACAAACTTAGGAATAATATATGACCATTTAGGCCCACTTGGATTAGATTAGGACATTTATTATTAATTTATTTTAAAAAGGGTTAAAATAGATAAAATCAAGTTTAATAAGTAAATCATTTTTAATATGGAGTTATACATAAGATAAATTCGATTGTAAATATTCATTAGAAAGCTAAAAAGATTTCCTACATGATGGTATTTTATTTGTAATTTTTAGACACCAAATAATTTAATTTATTTATGACACAAAGATGATGCAGTAATTATCTTATTAATGAAATATTGACATAATTGATGTTATAAACACCAAAATAAATGTAATTTGAGACTTTTTATGAATTCCACTAATTTTCTAGGTTAATATGATATATTATTGTTGATTTAATCAACATGGTTCGAACATTTAATTCTTTTATGACTTTCACAAAAGTCATATATCAAATAGTGTCAAAATTGACACAAAATAGTGTTTAAATCAAATATTATATTATTAATTGTTATTTTATTCCTAAAAATCTAAGGTTCGGCCAAATGACTTAGATAAGGATATATATATTAATAATAAACAATTTGGGGTTCGTTTGGCATGTTATAGTAAGTGTATTAACCATATAGTGAAAGAAAACAAAAAGACATGGTAAAAGTTAAATTATTTAACTTAATGTTAAATCTAAATGATAAGGTTAAAATAGGAACCTAAACTTGTCCAAATTCTATTGGATGAGAGGATTTCGACCCTTCCCCACCTTAGCTTCGAAATAAGACCCTTTGGAACCATTATAAACCGATTTTGACTTTAATATAAAATAATGTTTTTTAGTTATTCCTAAGGTGCCCCTCTCCTCCCCTATAAAAGGACACCTTCTCCCCCTCCTCCTCACACCAATTTGAGCACTCAAGCTCGGCCAACCCCTGCCATTTTCTCCTCCCCACATCCCTAGAATAATCCTAGAGGTCCTGGTCTTCTTCAAAGACCAATCTTAGTTCCCTAAGTGGAGGATTCAAAGAGGCCTTCCAAAGAAGAGGTAATATCCATTACCGATCTTTTCAATTTCTTTCGTCTTCAACTTTTTCTTCTTTAGTTGTTTCATGACAAAGTAATAACATCAGTATTACTTACATACTGATATGTTATTATAAATATGAAACAACCCTAATTCACCTTCTATCCATCCTACGGAAAAATGAAATCACCACGCGTGCGTACGTACGGAATACCGTCTCCACGCCGTGGTGTAATCTATTTTCCACCATAACCTTACAAGGATGGGTATAATGGTGTAATGAGTAACTATATATGATTATTATAAATTAATATTGATACTGAAATAATATATTTATACTCCAATACAGTTCCACGATCATAGGAACGATATCATCACTCGTGCGTACGTACGGAATACCGTCTCCACGATGTGATGCGACTCGTTCTACATGATAATCATTACATAGTAATTATATAAATGAATTGAATGAATAAATATGATATATGTTACACTAATAACATTCTGGATATAAGGTATCTATAACCTTAAAAGAAGAATAAGAATTTATTCGGAAAAACATGCATAAGAACAAAAGGCAATAAAGACCCGAGTAACAAGTAACAATGAAATATTACTAACAATAAGCTAAGAATATGACCATATATGATATCATATCAATATGTATGATTCTGGAATAAGTCAATAACATTATTTAAACCATTATACAGGAGCTTCGGACACGTACAAAGCAAATTGGACCTAAGGTAAGGGAAATATCACAATCTCATTTTTATCCGAGATTGTTTATTCGTATGTATTTAATGGGGTGTATGTTATCATCCACATCCATGTTCCCTCAATATGTAATATTTTTTACATCCACTTTCAATTGTTTAAATCCTATTTTACACTTCGGTGAGTTTTAGTAAAAGATATGAAAGGAATCTTTTGTCGTTTTTCATACGAGGTACTTTTTGACATTTCCGACAAAAATACGAGAAGAATGTTTTTTTAACTTATACGGCATGAATGGATTTTTAAAACATTATTTCCAAGAATTTTCCTTTACAAGTTTTCAAGTTTATTTTTAATCAACTTCTTTTAGTTTATAATTGTATGACATGTTAAGAAAAGAGAAGTATTTTTAAAGAAGAAAGGATATTTTCCTCAAGAATGGAGTTCAAGTGTTTTATCAAAATTATTTTCCATCTAAGATAATAAAGGGCTCTGTTTTTATCCCTATTATTACATTGATTTGATCATGTTATGATGGAATTATTTTTATGAATTCCTTTATCTTATATGAATTGATTTATGATGTCATGATGTTTCAAGAATCCCATTTTTGTTACATGTGTTATGTGATGATGTATGTTTTATGATTATGTGGCACACATAAGAAAGGATTCATTATAAGATGGGTGGGACCTATATCTCCCTCCAATGCATTGGGTAAAGATTTTATATCTCATGAGATAGACATGGCTGGAACGGAAGGTTATTTCGGTTCAGTGATACAGGACTGAAACGAGGAGTGAACTCGGTTCAGAAAGGGACTTTGTCCACTAAGATAGTCTTGGCAATGAGTCATGACTAACAAGAAATGATTTTCCATGATTATGTGTGCATGCCACAAGGTTACAAGTTTTATGTTATGATTATGGGGATCTCATTTTCACTTCTATGATTTATTCCATGTTAAGATTTTATGATCTCTTTTGCAGGATATGATTTTCAAAAAAAGATATGATATGATTTTTATTTCCTTTATTTGCCCTTGCTGAGCATTTGAGCTCACCCTTTTATGTTTTCTTTTCCCCAGGTCAGGAAGATGGATATTAAGTAGAATATGCAAAAAAAGGGACCCTAGATATGATGAAATAAATGGGAGACACTGTAGAAGATTTATGAACCAGTTGTTTATGTTTCCCAGTTTCTAAAGACACTATACCTATACGGTCCTTTGTGGTTTTGTCATATGTTGTAATAAGTGTGCTTCAATTTTGAAGTATTAACAATGTATGTAAAGTATGGGTCGTTATAGTTGGTATCAGAGGAAAGGTATAGTCAACCTTTGGAAACTAGGATGTGAAAGACTTAGTAAGAACCCTAAGGATAAGTCCAAGCATAGAACACAATATTAGTGTTTTAGAAATGACCATGAATAACCTAGGATAAGACCTTAAGCATGAAAATTTTATTCTTGAATTATGTGGTTTTCCTATTATAATTAGTGTTGCTCACACTATTCTTCTTGGTTTTAGTCAATGGCTGGAACCTGAAGGAACCGTGTTAATACAGAATGCGATGGGCAATGCAATGATTGTCCCCCTGAGCAACCAAACGATATGGGAGCTGGAATGCAAAATCTTGTAGCCATGCTCACACAACTTTCTTAAGCTATGAATCATGCAGGATTTCCAAACGAGCAAAGGAGGGAGCAACATTCTGTTGAATCCTTCATGAGGCAGCGTCCACCTTCTTTCAGCGGGACTACAGATCCATTAGTCGCTGAACAATGGATTAGTACTACTGAAAAGATATTTTCAGTTCTTCAATGTTCTGAACATGATAAAGTCATCCTAGCAGTGTATCGTTTGGAAGGAGATGCGGATCAATGGTGGAATCTTATTAAGAATACGAGGCAAAGGGATGAAATTGAGTCTATGGAATGGGATGAGTTCAAGAACTTATTTTTCAATAAGTACTTCCCTCGTATTCTCCGAACAAAGATGGAGAAAGAGTTTCTTGAACTGAAGCAAAGGGATGATGAATCTGTTGGTACCTATGAAGCAAATTTTACAAGACTTGCAAGGTACGCTTCTGGTATTATTATCCAACCTGAGAGTAAGATCGATCGATTCTTTAGTGGCTTAAAACCAAGTCTTCGAAGGGCGTTAGCCATAAGGGACTTCAATAGCTACGAGGAAATCGTTCGATGTGCTCTCAAAGTCGAGATGGAGATTGGAGTAACCCATCAGTCACATGGGTTTGATAAGAAGAGGAAGATGGAATTCAAAGGAAAATCTAATGAGCAAACTGAAAAGAAGATGAGCTTTCCCTTATGCTCAAAGTGTGGAAAGAAACATGGAGGGAGTTGTCTTAAAGGGACAAGTAAATGTTTTAAATGTGGAAAGGAAGGTCATCGGGCATTTGAATGTCGTGATAATGGGAAGAAGATGTCTAATGATGCAAACAAAGGAAGGGATACACAAAATGATCCTACTACACTTCAATGTTTCAAGTGCAAGGAGATGGGGCATTATGCCAATCAATGCCCAAATCCAAGGGTTGATGATGATGGTCGACGTCAACAAAATCTTAAGGCTAAAGACAAAGGAAAGTCACATGCAATTTCTATCAGCGATGTGGAGTACGATAACGGAGTGGTGAAAGGTACACTTACCGTCCACTCTAAAGTAGCAAATGTTTTATTTGATTCTGGATCCACCCACTCTTTTATTTCTAAAGAATTTTCTAAGGGTATCACCGTATCACCTCAACAGTTAGATGTTGAGTTATCTGTGACAACACCTAATGGCACATCAGTCGCATCAAAAGTATATAATTCTTCTCCGATCGAAGTTTGTGGGAAAGTGCTTCCTGCAAATCTTATGATCCTTCCTTTAGTGGAATTTGATGTGATTCTTGGCATGGATTGGCTTTCTCTACATGGAGCTCATATCAATTGCCAAAGAAGGGAAGTCACATTTCATATTCCAGATCAATCTACGATCATTTATCGATGCAAGGATGAATATAACCTTCCAGTGGAAATTCCTTCCATCTTATGGGTCTTGATTCCGCTAAATGAAGGTTATTTATCTCAAATGGTTGGTGAGAAACTCACGATTAAGAATATTCCCATCGTACGGGAGTTTGATGATGTCTTTCCGGAGGAATTACCGGGTCTTCCACCAAATCGTGAAGTTGAGTTTTCAATAGAACTCGTACCGGGTGCTTTGCCTATTTCAAAGACACCTTATAGAATGGCCCCAATTGAGTTGCAGGAATTGAAGAAGCAACTCCAAGAGAATCTTGATAAGGGATTCATACGCCCTAGTGCGTCACCTTGGGGAGCACCTGTTCTATTTGTTAAGAAGAAAGATGGATCAATTAGACTCTGCATTGATTATCGAGAACTTAACAAGATCACTATCAAGAACAAATATCCTCTCCCACACATTGATGACTTATTTGACCAACTACGCGGAGCTCAATACTTTTCCAAGATTGATCTTCGTTCAGGGTATCATCAATTAAGGGTCAAAAGGGAGGATATACCAAAGACGGCTTTCCGTACAAGGTATGGACACTATGAATTTATAGTGATGCCATTTGGTCTTACTAATGCCCCTGCTATCTTCATGGATCTAATGAATAGAGTCTTTAGAGACTATCTTGATCAATTTGTGGTAGTCTTTATAGACGATATTCTTGTATATTCAAAGAGCAAGGAAGAGCATGAAGATCACTTGAGAATTATATTAAAGACCCTGAGAAAGGAGAAGCATTATGCCAAATTTACCAAGTGTGAATTTTGGATTCAAAAAGTTGCATTTTTGGGTCACATAATCTCAAAAGAGGGGATATCCGTGGATCCAGCAAAAACAGAGGTTATCGAAAGATGGTCGAGACCAACAACAGTAACTGAGATCCGAAGTTTTCTTGGTTTGGCTGGATATTATCGACGTTTTGTAAAGGATTTTTCACGATTATCTAATCCACTCACCAAGTTGTCTCGGAAAGGAGTTAAGTTTGTCTGGACAGAGGAATGTGAAGAGAATTTCAAGGAGTTGAAAAGAAGGTTATCTAGTGCACCTGTGCTCACACTGCCTTGTAGTGGAGAAAGGTTTGTGATCTACAGTGATGCATCCAAGAAGGGATTGGGGTGTGTTCTTATGCAAAATGATATGGTGATAGCTTATGCCTCACGACAGTTGAAAATCCATGAACAAAATTACCCAACACATGATTTGGAGTTGGCTGCGGTAATCTTTGCATTAAAGATTTGGAGGCATTACCTTTATGGTGAAAGGTGTGATATCTATACTGATCATAAAAGTTTAAAGTATATTTTCACACAAAAGGAGTTGAATATGCGTCAAAGAAGTTGGTTGGAGCTGATTAAGGATTATGACTGCTCAATCCATTACCACCCTGGGAAAGCAAACAAGGTGGCAGATGCATTAAGTCGACAAGACCATGCTAGTTTATCCATGATGAGGATCACAAAAGATCCAATATTTATGGATTTACAAGGGATGGATCTTGGAATTATAATGGAAGGGGAAAAATCTTATCTTTCTCAAATGAATGTTCAACCATCTATACAAGTGAAGATTAAAGAGGCACAAAAAGAAGATGTCGAGTTACAAAAGAAGATGAGAAATGTTCCTGAATTCAACCTTGATTGTGATGGGATAATAAAGTTCAGGAATCGGGTTTGTGTTCCTCCCATCCCTGAATTAAAGAAGGAGCTGCTGGATGAGGCTCATAGTTCTTCATTCTCTATTCATCCTGGAAGCACGAAGATGTATAGGGACCTGAAAGAGTACTTCTGGTGGGATGGCATGAAAAGAGATGTTGCTGAATATGTCTCTCGATGCTTGGTTTGTCAACAAGTTAAAGCTGAGAGACAGAAGTCTAAAGGGATGTTACAACCATTACCCATACCCGAATGGAAATGGGAAAACATCACTATGGACTTTGTCACAGGACTTCCTAAAACATCCAAAGGCAATAATGCTATCTGGGTCATAGTTGATCGTCTTACAAAGTCTGCACACTTCATTCCTATTAGAGAGGATTTCTCTCTAGATCAGCTTGCCAGGATATATGTAAAGGAAGTGGTAAGATTGCATGGAGTACCACTTTCTATTATATCTGATCGGGATCCGAGATTTACCTCGAAGTTCTGGCGAAGTCTTCAGCATACTCTGGATACAGAGTTGAGTTTCAGCACTGCTTATCATCCTCAGACAGACGGTCAGTCTGAGAGAACAATTTAAACCCTAGACGATATGTTGAGAGCTTGCTCTATGGATTTAAAAGGAGGTTGGGATCAACACCTACCTTTGGTGGAATTTTCTTATAATAATAGCTTTCACTCCAGTATTCAGATGGCTCCTTATGAAGCTCTCTATGGAAAGAAATGCAGGACTCCAACTTGCTGGGATGAAGTTGGGGAAAGAAAGCTATTAGGACCTGATCTCGTTGATGAAATGGCAGAGAAGATCAGATCTATTCAACAACATATAAGAGCAGCTCAGAGTCGACAGAAAAGTTATGCCGACAACCGAAGAAAAGACCTAGAGTTTGAAGTGGGTGATAAAGTGTTCTTACGAATATCTCCCTGGAAGAGGGTGATGAGATTTGGAAAGAAGGGGAAGTTGAGCCCTAGATATATCGGTCCTTTCGAAATACTGGATCGTGTTGGGAAGGTAGCTTACCGATTGGCGCTTCCACCGAATCTCTCTCAAGTTCACGATGTGTTCCATGTATCTCTCCTGAGAAAGTACATACCAGATCCTTCACATGTACTCAGCTCAGAAGTTGTACCGCTGGAGCAAGATCTTTCTTATGAAGAACAGCCAATAGAGATTTTGGATCGTAGCGAAAAAGTCCTACGAAACAAGACCACTCGCTTGGTGAAAGTTTTATGGAGGAACCACCAACATGAAGAAGCTACATGGGAGCTTGAGGATATGATGAGGGAGAAGTATCCTCATATGTTTGTTACAAAGTGACGAATTTCGAGGGCGAAATTCTTTTTAAGGGGGGTATAATGTAACACCCGAGACTTTTATGTTATAAATCATCAAAGGAATCTTTTTCTACACAACACTTGCTTGGCTTGCTTTACACACAATCGCGACCTTCCTCGATAGCTTGCGTCGTACGCAATACCGAGTTTCACTAAACAACAATATGCTATTAAAACTAGCCGTTATGAATAGTAATAACCACTTTTTGAAATTTTATAAATCTTATTTTTCAAAATGAATTTCATTTTTGGATTCAGAGTATCGAATTTATCCTAAGGTGAAATTTTGGTACTTTTCGGATAACTTTCATATTCTGATGAATAGTGAAAATTACTAAATTTTAATTAAAAACAACTTTTTTATTCGAAATAAATAATAGTGATAAATTATTAATTTAAGTAGTTTTAAAGTATATTTAGAATATATTTTTACAATTTAATACAATGTTGGTCATTGGATGTAATTTCACATTTAAACTAGTTATAAACTAGTGTCAATCTTTTGATAGATATTGTTTCTTAAAAACACGCTATTTGTTTTAACAGCGGGATTTAATTATAAAATTAATTAATGCAACTTATATGTTATGAATTTGGTAAAATAGACTTCATTTTTGAATTCAGAATATGAAATATAGCTTAGGATGAAATTTTGATATTTTTCTGAAAACTTTCAATTTTTTGATGAATAGTGAAACCACTAAGTGGTAGGTTAAAAACTGAATTTTGCATAAAACTTAATTTTACCGCTTCTGTGAATGGAATTTCGAAAATCCGACAGACACGGTTGATATCAGTAAGTAAAATGTGGTTCAATGAGATAAAAATAATTTTTTTTGGTGAATAGTAACTTTTTACCTTTTTACCGCGGTTAATAGTAAATAGGGTAACTAAGGTTAAATATGATATTACTATTACCCTAACACATGTCCTAATTCTATTGGACAAGTGTAATTCGACCAAAAACAAACTTAGGAATAATATATGACCATTTAGGCCCACTTGGATTAGATTAGGACATTTATTATTAATTTATTTAAAAAAGGGTTAAAATAGATAAAATCAAGTTTAATAAGTAAATCATTTTTAATATAGAGTTATACATAAGATAAATTCGATTGTAAATATTCATTAGAAAGCTAAAAAGATTTAATACATGATGGTATTTTATTTGTAATTTTTAGACACCAAATAATTTAATTTATTTATGACACAAAGATGATGCAGTAATTATCTTATTAATGAAATATTGACATAATTGATGTTATAAACACCAAAATAAATGTAATTTGAGACTTTTTATGAATTCCACTAATTTTCTAGGTTAATATGATATATTATTGTTGATTTAATCAACTTGGTTCGAACATTTAATTCTGTTATGACTTTCACAAAAGTCATATATCAAATAGTGTCAAAATTGACACAAAATAGTTTTTAAATCAAATATTATATTATTAATTGTTATTTTATTCCTAAAAATCTAAGGTTCGGCCAAATGACTTAGATAAGGATATATATATTAATAATAAACAATTTGGGGTTCGTTTGGCATGTTATAGTAAGTGTATTAACCATATAGTGAAAGAAAACAAAAAGACATGGTAAAAGTTAAATTATTTAACTTAATGTTAAATCTAAATGATAAGGTTAAAATAGGAACCTAAACTTGTCCAAATTCTATTGGATGAGAGGATTTCGACCCTTCCCCACCTTATCTTCGAAATAAGACCCTTTGGAACCATTATAAACCGATTTTTACTTTAATATAAAATAATGTTTTTTAGTTATTCCTAAGGTGCCCCTCTCCTCCCCTATAAAAGGACACCTTCTCCCCCTCCTCCTCACACCAATTTGAGCACTCAAGCTCGGCAAACCCCTGCCATTTTCTCCTCCCCACATCCCTAGAATAATCCTAGAGGTCCTGGTCTTCTTCAAAGACCAATCTTAGTTCCCTAAGTGGAGGATTCAAAGAGGCCTTCCAAAGAAGAGGTAATATCCATTACCGATCTTTTCAATTTCTTTCGTCTTCAACTTTTTCTTCTTTAGTTGTTTCATGACAAAGTAATAACATCAGTATTACTTACATACTGATATGTTATTATAAATATGAAACAACCCTAATTCACCTTCTATCCATCCTACGGAAAAATGAAATCACCACGCGTGCGTACGTACGGAATACCGTCTCCACGCCGTGGTGTAATCTATTTTCCACCATCACCTTACAAGGATGGGTATAATGGTGTAATGAGTAACTATATATGATTATTATAAAGTAATATTGATACTGAAATAATATATTTATACTCCAATACAGTTCCACGATCATAGGAACGATATCATCACTCGTGCGTACGTACGGAATACCGTCTCCACGATGTGATGCGACTCGTTCTACATGATCATCATTACATAGTAATTATATAAATGAATTGAATGAATAAATATGATATATGTTACACTAATAACATTCTGGATATAAGTTATCTATAACCTTAAAAGAAGAATAAGAATTTATTCGGAAAAACATGCATAAGAACAAAAGGCAATAAAGACCCGAGTAACAAGTAACAATGAAATATTACTAACAATAAGCTAAGAATATGACCATATATGATATCATATCAATATGTATGATTCTGGAATAAGTCAATAACATTATTTAAACCATTATACAGGAGCTTCGGACATGTACAAAGCAAATTGGACCTAAGGTAAGGGAAATATCACAATCACATTTTTATCCGAGATTGTTTATTCGTATGTATTTAATGGGGTGTATGTTATCATCCACATCCATGTTCCCTCAATATGTAATATTTTTTACATCCACTTTCAATTGTTTAAATCCTATTTTACCCTTCGGTGAGTTTTAGTAAAAGATATGAAAGGAATCTTTTGTCGTTTTTCATACGAGGTACTTTTTGACTTTTCCGACAAAAATACGAGAAGAATGTTTTTTTTAACTTATACGGCATGAATGGATTTTTAAAACATTATTTCCAAGAATCTTCCTTTACAAGTTTTCAAGTTTATTTTTAATCAACTTCTTTTAGTTTATAATTGTATGACATGTTAAGAAAAGAGAAGTATTTTTAAAGAAGAAAGGATATTTTCCTCAAGAATGGAGTTCAAGTGTTTTATCAAAATTATTTTCCATCTAAGATAATAAAGGGTTCTGTTTTTATCCCTATTATTACATTGATTTGATCATGTTATGATGGAATTATTTTTATGAATTCCTTTATCTTATATGAATTGATTTATGATGTCATGATGTTTCAAGAATCCCATTTTTGTTACATGTGTTATGTGATGATGTATGTTTTATGATTATGTGGCACACATAAGAAAGGATTCATTATAAGATGGGTGGGACCTATATCTCCCTCCAATGCATTGTGTAAAGATTTTATATCTCATGAGATAGACATGGCTGGAACGGAAGGTTATTTCGGTTCAGTGATACAGGACTGAAACGAGGAGTGAACTCGGTTCAGAAAGGGACTTTGTCCACTAAGATAGTCTTGGCAATGAGTCATGACTAACAAGAAATGATTTTCCATGATTATGTGTGCATGCCACAAGGTTACAAGTTTTATGTTATGATTATGGGGATCTCATTTTCACTTCTATGATTTATTCCATGTTAAGATTTTATGATCTCTTTTGTAGGATATGATTTTCAAAAAAAGATATGATATGATTTTTATTTCCTTTATTTTCCCTTGCTGAGCATTTGAGCTCACCCTTTTATGTTTTCTTTTCCCCAGGTCAGGAAGATGGATATTAAGTAGAATATGCAAAAAAAAAGGGACCCTAGATATGATGAAATAAATGGGAGACACTGTAGAAGATTTATGAACCAGTTGTTTATGTTTCCGAGTTTCTAAAGACACTATACCTATACGGTCCTTTGTGGTTTTGTCATATGTTGTAATAAGTGTGCTTCAATTTTGAAGTATTAACAATGTATGTAAAGTATGGGTCGTTATATTAATACCATAAAATATAGATACTAAAAAGGATATATAAATACAAATAATTTGATGTATAATAACAATTAAATATACTCTTCTGATTTATATACCCCATATAAAATAAACACATGGTGATATGGATTTTTTCTCATAGAAAATAAATGTAAGATGAAAATCTCTCACCTTAAGTATAGACTTCCTTCAAACAGGTTCAAGCCTACTATATAATAAATAATTTTTTTTTATAAATATAATAAATAAAAATAAAGTAAAATAAATTATTTAAAATATTTATATTTAAAACTATCACTATTACCTTCCAATAAAAGTGTACCTGAAGAATGTATCACATCACATTGCATCGCGGTATTCTTTCAAAAAAGGAAAGACATTATTATATCACCCATAGAATTGAAATTAAGAATTTATATTGGATTTTATAAATCAATAAGTATAAATATGATTCAAATATAATATATATTAATTAAATATATCTTTATTAACATACAATAAAATCAAAAATCAAAAACACATCATATAGGTTCATGAGGTGGTTGACCGCGGTACACATGAGTGACTTTATTGTTTTCCCAAACTGATTAGATGAAAGAATTTATATGTTGTATTATAATTCATGTGGTATTCTAATATCATTAAAATATTATATAAACATATAATATTTCATTATATCATACAATGATAGTTGGTGAATAAAATGAATAACATCATTTCATGAGAAGGTAGTACACTATACACATGAATAATGATTTCACATTCCATTTGAAGAAGGTTGAGATGTACTTAGGTTATTATAATAAAATAATAACATTAAATAATATGGAATATATTTAAGTTATTATATCAGTATGGTTCAATAATAATTGAATGATGTTGTGGAATAAATACAATATAATGCTCGGTATGAAACATTAACTCTTATTTGAACTACATCTATTGGTTTGCACTGAATGGCTTCTTAGGTGAGATTTAAAACCATAAAAGTCTAGTATAATGAATGGAATGATGTAAGAAATCTATTTGGAATTTATGTGGATAAAATAATTAGTTTTTGATCATTGATATGGAGAGTAGAGGATAGGGGGCCTTTTATAAGTAACATGAGTGGCACACATGTAAATTTTTTAAACGAAAAAGGGGTACACAGATTATTAAAATTCCATAGGAATTAAAAACTATTAATTATTGAACCCAAAATATATAAGTTTCAAATAATTTCATCCAATTTGTATAATAAAATTCTTGGTTAATTTTTAACCCAAATATTTTTATTTTAAAACCATAGTAAACCCATTTTTACATTAACCAATGTAATTAATTTTTAACACATATACATATCACTATTGTAAAAAATTAAATAAAACATATTTTAAAATATAAATAGTTAATAAAAAATTTTAATCCTTATTTAAAAATATCATTCATTGATATATAAAATTTTAATTTAAAATTAAACAGACATATTCCTCCAAAAAGTGGTTGTTAGAAGAGAAAATCATCAAAAGTATGTAATCCTTTTAATATATAGACAATATGAAATTGATTCATATGACCCCCATTTTATTTATATATATTTTATTCAAATAATTTTTCTTCTAATGCCATATGAAAATAAATTTTATATTTTTAAATTATTTAAATGATATAATGATTCTTATTAAAAAAATTTATTTAAACCACTCAAATAAATTATTTACAAAAACATATAATAACTCCACTTTATGATAATTATGAAATGATGATCTGAAAATTTAATATTAAATATTTAAAAAAATATATTTATAGAATTTGATAAATAATTTTAAATATGTGTGAAAAAGAAGGCAAAATTTCATCTTAGATAAATAAATTTTTATATTTTTAGAATTGGATTTATTATTATATATTATCTCTAAAATCATAAGTTGAATGATAAAAATTTTATTCATATATATCATAAAAAATCCATTTAAATCATATACCAAAACATACTTATTTAATTTATAGATGTAAAACCAATTTTTTCACATAAATATATTTTTTTTATTAAAAGATTTCGTTAATTTTCAAATAGTTATTTTTTCGTTTCTATGAAAATTTTTACGAAATAATTTATTTTATATACAAGCAAAATGTTTATATGTTCATAATTTATTTTATTTTTTTCATTATTGTCATTCCAATATCTATGTCATAAATATCATATTTCATAAATATATTATAATTGTATGTTTAGTTTTTATAAACAATGTGTCTGTGTAACACATGATAAATTCAATGTTGCATGTAATGCATGCCAAAATCATTATTGTATATAACATCGAAAAAAAATCTAGTGTTCATGAAATGAAATATAAATTTTGTCTTACATGTAATGTATGTTATACTCGGTGTTTTGTATAGAGAAAATTAATGAAAAGATCTAATTTTTCTCGAAAAACATATTTCACAAAATATCAAGGATTAACATTATATCCCAAATAAATAAATTTTATAAACATAATTTGGATTAGTTCTTTGTAAAAAATGGGATTATCATTAGACAATACCATTATGGGGAAACCCCCACAACAAAATGGATTAATAAAAATTTTATTTTAAAATAGATAAATGGATTTCTGAAGGTCTCCTTGATTGAAATACAACATGGTTTCGATATAGGATATCATTGGTGCGAATGGAAAAAACAAATAAATATGAGAAAACTAGAAACAAAATACTAATGGAGAGTCATAGAGAACATGGACACAAGAATGTTAATGAAAAAAACTATAAATATTAGATATGATAAAATAAAATTAATTAATTAGAATGGATGTAAAATGTATAAACTATTATCTCAGCATCCTATTCTTAATAATAAATAATTTTCCTGAGAAGAAAAATACATATTTTCATTAAATTTTATAAGCACAATCTCATCCTTTGTTTATATAATAATCTATTTCCCCATCATATATTACTTTAAGGGAAGTATTTTTCATGTGTAAATCACTAATGGATAAAAATATTAATAAAATGATGATATTTCATTCCATCTATCCCTAATTATTATAAAAACCAAAATAGTTAGGACATATTATCTAACATTAAAAAATATTCATCTAGTGAAGTAATAAATTAATCTCCAAAAACTCAAATAGAGTTCAACATGATCTAATACATAAATAATTGACCATATAAACCTTCCAAAAAGAAAAAAATTATAAAAAAATCACCAAATTGCTCAAGATCAACATATGAATAATCCCCAAAATATAATAAAGTATCTCTTCAATGTCACATACCAAATATTTCAATACCATGGTCAATTATTTTATTGAAATATTTTAAGAACCAGAATTTCCATTAATCATTAATGAAAACATACATACATCCTCCATCCGTGAATACAACCACGAAGTATAGAATATATTGCAAAAATAGAATAACATTGTAAGCTTGATTAGATATAACATAAAATTATTTTCCCCTAAATCATTAAATGGTTTCAAGGTCATAAATATTTTCTATTTTACATTATTAATATCCAGGTTCTCATTATCCAAGCATTTTTATATCAATATTATGTATATATACAGGGTTTTGTTCCAGTAATCATGTTCTTTTTATAAAACAATGCCTTTCCAATAAATCAGTTTTCTAATTTATAATTAACATTAATCATATTAATTCATATACATAAATAAAATCATATAATGGAAAATCATTATATATCTCACGATTCATATAAAAAAACTATTGAAGTCCAATACATAACGACATCAATTATCCCACTTCCTTCCCAACCAAATAATTGGGATTTTTCATCTTTTTCCTTAATTCCCTTTTTTGATCATATGAGATATGAATCAAGTATTTTTATTCAAAAACCTCAAATTTTTTCCTTCATATGTTTAATGTAAATTATTTAGTTAGAGAATATCATAAATTTTATATTTCATTCATAGTCTCTTCATCATTAGCAGTATATTCATTACTTGTACAACATTGTTGATTTTATACCAGATCATTCCTTTAAAGAATGAAATTTTCATAATGAATATACTTCGTGTCACACCACAACCTTTAAATTATATTATTTTATTATTTTTGGAACATTAGACCTTTTAGTTGAGTTTCTGGTTTGTTCTCAGTCTAAATTTATTAGTTTTAGATGTTTTCGAGTGATTTTGTAGTGAAAATATGAGATTTTGGGATTAAAATTTGGTACTGCATGGTTGGTGAGTGGTTATGAAAAATGATACACCCTTTCATTGTAAATCATAAAACAAATGTTGGTTTTGGACAGAGGTGATTTCCCATTTGTCGCACAGTACAAAGAACCATGCATGTAAACCATGCAGCTCGGTCCTCTAGGGTGGTGCGTGACACACTGTTGGAGCACAGTTTGGTAAGCAATGGAAGTTTCACATCCTATTAAATGTGTGAAATTATTTATTTTCTATTCCCCTGTTTTAATCCCAATTCTAGATTCTCCTACACAAATTGACCAATGGGAACTATGGGAGCCCCCATGATTTGCTTCTCTTGGTCTCCATTATCCATTGAAGATTCTCAGATGTTCCACGGTAGGTTTCATGAAGTTATTTGTATATTTATTCTTCTCATATTACTCACTCAATATGTTTCATGGTTTCTATTCATTAGGTTTTCATCATGGTCGAGCTCTAATGGTTAGAGTTGATGTGTGTTTCGATTTAATTGATGTTAGCTTGTGAATATTGTCTCTCAGTTTTGGTTCGAACTTATCTCAATATTTGGTTACATTATCACAACATTGAGGTAAGTGTTTCAAACCAATTACTTTATAAATCATTTAATTAATTCTTTATAATTATATTAATTAAGGAATAATTTTATAATATTTCTTGTTATGTGATAACATAAATTATTTTGGAATTTTCATGATGAAAAATCGGTGTGAAATTGATAATATAGGATTTCTTTAACAATTTATTTTTTCAAAATCATACATGGTTCTTATAAAATGATTGTGAGGTGGTGTTTTACCTTTGTTATGTTTTGATAATTTGGTTGGGATGTGATTTTAGTGTTGCATATGGAACTGGGAAGCATTTATAGATGGATTCTTCTATTTTCCATGTTGTTTTTGTTTAAGGGAAAGTGATGCTTCTATAAAACGGATGCTTTTAAAATGGTTTAATGTGTGCATTTTTTAATAAGGTTCTAAAATGAAATTAATAATTTTTTAAGTGTCCCTTTTATCTTTAAATTGTGTTTAGAATATTTTATGAATGATGAGAAATGTTTTTCAAATAAATTTGGGTTAAAATGTGATAAAATGGAGTTTTTTCAAAATATGTGGACTTTGAATCTTGTAGTATTTTTTATTTGGAACCTATAATGCGGGTTTTTAATTGTGAAATTGTTTTAGAAATTGTTTATGAAATTTATTTTTTGTGGTAATGGATTTAAATATGGGGTTTTTGATTGGAATGGTTGGATCTCTAATGTACCACATTTTTTTTCAAAAGGGTTTCATGATATTTTTAAATTGTGAAAGGCATGTTGTTCACATACTATATTGTTTTATGATGCAAACTATCTTGGAAATAGTTTCAAATTAGAAATTTTAGGTTTGTTTTAGATTTCTGCTCATAGAACTGGTGTTTCATATTGACATTAAAAATGTTATTGAAATATATATGTAGATATGTTTTGTTTAAAAACATTAATGGTATAGTGGGTGTTTTTTCTGAAATGGTTGAATTGTATGTTTTTGGATATTAAGGTCCTGATAGAACCTTGTGTTCAATATATAATATGGGTTTGATGTGAAGTGATTTGAATACCCAATTGGATCCTTGTTAGGTTTTTTGAAATTAGTTTTTGAAATCATGTGATGTGTTTTCCTGATGGAAATCTTCACATGTTTTCACAAATGGAATGAATTTTTCAGTATCATAAAGGCCTGATGGGTGTTTTAAAATGTTCTAGAAATTTTTTTTGAAGCATCAATAATGTTATGGCCTTATTTGGACTTATGACAATTTTTTTATTATGGGATCCTCTAGGGGGGATTCTCTATAGTGGGGGCATCTTATAGTTGGTGTTAGTGTTTTGATTAGGAATGAATATCGGTAGTGGGTTTTCATTGAACCACACATGATAGGACCTTCCAATTCACCATGTCCTTTTACTATGAGATTTCTAGGCATCATCTATAGGGTCGAGTTATGGTTTCTTTTTGACCTCAACACAGACCTGTAGGTACCCCATAGCTTTTCCGTGCAGCTAGGTGGGACATGCCACTACATTGTATAGTTTAGAGCAGCTGGATTGTTATTAGATGTGGAGTTTCACTATTTTCTAGTAGGTGAGTCGAAACTGAGTACAAACATGGATTACCTCATGATATTTTAAGTGAATTCCCTTTATCTACTCTCTGTGTGTTCTTTTTACATTCTACACCATGTTGGATATTGTATTTCTTAGGTTTTTCTTCTTATTTTGTTTCCTTTACTTTCCAAATATCATTTTTTGGTTACATTTTTTGTATTTTCAATTAGAATTTTGTTTTTAGTAGGGTTTTAGAATGTCAAATTATATTTTAAAAGAAAATTTTTGTGTGCTTTTTAAAATGGAATAATGAGAAATGCCATGTTTTATTTCTTAAAATATTTAAAAGACTATTTTTCTTGTGTTTTTAAACTAATAGATATCTATGTTTTTTAGAATGGAAATGCCTGGACTCTATTGTGATTACCAAAAGAGATTTTAATCATAGAACCTACATGTTCAACTATGTGTTCGTATACCCAAGCTATTTTGATGTTTTAGGTATTGGGTTTGGTTGTTCATTTAGAGTAGGATAGTCTTGTTGATAATGGTGACCATGATGTCATATGGATATAATGTTGTTTGGTTCGATTTTATTATGGTATTCAGATTTTGTTTTTCATTAGTTGTTTTATATGGATTTTATTATACATTTATTGATATTAATTTATTTTAGGCAGTGTTTTATGATTAGTTGGTTTATATTGATCCTATTTTTAGGAAAAAATAATTTCCCATCATGATTAATTTGATTCATCACAATAGTTTCCAACCCAGGGGGATCAGGAATGCCCTTTAGGCCATTCCGTGGACCAGTTCAGTTGATGGATTTGGATGTAATCTATGATTGGTTCGTGATAAAATTGTATAAGAGAAGCTTATTGTTATTTGTTTGTTTGGTAGATTATAAATTAGTACTATCGAGGCTCATTAGGAAGGAATGTGAAGGACATCATGAACCCTTACCCATTCTAATCCTCGAGATTCCATGGGTAGTTCAGGATTTGAGACATTGTTTTGGTTTGGTTAGTGTGGATGAGGAATGAAAATGGAGGTGAGTTGGGGTCATGTTGTGATATCGAATGGTGTAATAGGCCATGTTGAGCCTGAGTACACAATTCAGGGTCTTATTAGTTGTCAAAGAATACATGGGGTGTGGCCCACTAACCTTGCTGTTAGGTTAGGCATGGCTATTAATTTCTTTTTTAGGTAGTTTTTTGTGAGAGGTTTTTTTCGGTATCAGTTTGTCGGATTGTTATTTTAAAAAGAAAAAGGATTTGAAAATATAAATATTTTTTATTATATTTTAATTAACAACAATTGGTTTGAAAAGATAATGTGACTATGATTGAAAATTGGTTGAATGCTTTGTTTTGATGACGAAATCTTATGTGTGGCCATTTTTTATGGATGTTTTTATATGTGTTGGTTTGTATAATAATGGAACGTTAGACATGTTCATGGATGATATAAGTAGTAGTGGGATGAATGCATATTTGATGGTTCATAGGATTCCATATGTGAGTATTTGAAATCAATGGATTGGGTTGGTTTTTCCATGAACGATTTATTCTAACAAGGAAAATGAATTTAGGTTTTGTTTTTCTTTTTAAATTTGGTTCTTGTTTTACAAAAAAATTGAATTTTTTATTTGGATAGTGGATGTAGAACAATGATGTTTTGGAATTAGAAAAAAATGGGATTTTTTAAGTGGATTGTTTCATGTAATTTTTGGCTTATGATAAAATTATTCTGGCCTCTGATTTCCTTTCTGTAACATTTTGGAAAATGTTGATATTAGTTTGGGTTTTCCTCCTTTTCAGAATATGCCTCCCAATAAGGTCCCCAATGATCCATGTGGGACATATCCAGTTATTGGTTCATCTTAGATGTTTCTCATCTTTCATGGTGCTCAATGTTCATTATAGGTTGTGGAATGTCTTGAGTAAGTTCAGTGGTTTTCATATATCCGATAAATCCCAATGGTATGAGAGTGTGAGTTGTTATAAGTCTGATTGCAGGTCCAGCTTTGGATCAGTGTAATGTGATTTCTCTATCATTGACGCATGTTGGGATGACATCGAATTGATTACCACTATATTTTTCAGAGGATTTAAACTTGAGAAGGTGAATATTATGAAATTATAATATATCATGACTATTAATCAATCCTAATAGATAGCGATGGCCTTTGTTGATCACTTCAATGAGATAGTTTCCTTTTCTTTAGTGGTAGAATTTCAGGATCAATTGAAATGTCCTGTTTTCATTTGGAGTATTTTCCAAAAGATCATGTATCAAGTCCTCGCCACCATGGATCTTCATTTTTGGAATTTGGTGCATGAATAAATCCTAGCTGATTTGGTATTAAATTAACAGTATGTTGGTAAATCGGTATCCTTGTACATTCATGAAAGTTACATATCTGACGAGCGGTGTGGGTTAGTGGAACCTATTTCTAGAAATCATATTTCACCAGTTTTACCTTCTCTCTCTTTATATAATTTATGCAATTATTTTTATTGATTCCTTTTTTGGAATTCAAAGACATATTTTCCTAATCCTCTAAAGGATTTTTTGTGACCATTTAGTTCATCATGAGATGTTTTGTAAGAAGCATTTCCTATAGAAGAATACTTGATCAGAGTGTGTCAGCACCTGATTATTTGGAAGATGATGCTTAGACATCAGGGATCCAGCTGTAGGCCCTAGGGTGATTCTGTTCACTATTTCATGAATTAATGGGTGTGTAGGGAACCATAGGCCAATTATAGTCTCTATTGCTGGAGTGAAGACTATTTAAGATTTTTTTGTAGTTTCTCTCTTGTTTTGAGATATTCATAAGAGACTCAGTGGTAATGTTATCTTGTAGTCCCATTTTTTTATGAATCCTTAATAATATAATCTTTTATAAATATTTCAATTGAACTCTTTTGGAATTATTCATACTAGTATAAATTGATTATTCATTCTTGTGTTCATGTTTTCTGTTTAGTTTAGTTTTCTTACAATGGTTTCCCCTTCTATTGGGGGTTTGGTTTATGTGGGAAATTTTTAGTTCTTGTGGTGGTGTTGTTTAGATTTGGTAGATAAGATATGGTTAGCTCATGTTGGGAATTCCCACACTCATTTCCCTAAGATTGGGTCATTGGTTATTTTAAATTTTATCATATTATTTGGGTTATTATGGTGGGAAGAACCTTATAATTTTCTCCCATTTTTCTTCATGTTCTGGTTTCCTATACAAATAGTCGACTGTTAGTTTTGAATCAGAATGTCACCTCAAGGCTAGTGGTTTTGTTCATATTTATTCAATTTTGGGATCGTCTTTTATTATCATTCGCATGTCTGAATTTCATGGTGAATAAAGTGTTTGTGGAGGAAATAATTTTCATACCTGGATCATTGAATTATTATTATTTTATTATATTTTTTCTTTCGTCCTTTTGGATGATGTTTAGGTTGAGATACCATTTTGAATTTATGAGTTTTGGATGATTTTAGGTTCTTTTTTTGAGAAAATGAGTTTTTGGGATTGATATCAACTGGTACATGGTTGACACACTATTATGGGAAACTAAGAAACCTCACATGGAAATCGATGTGACAAAGGTTTATTTTAGATAGTCGAGAATTCAATGTTATCACACAGTTTGGAAAACTGTGGGGGCTAACAATGTGGCATGGTCCTCATTGATAGTGAGGGATGCATGGTTGACACATGGTTTGGTAAATTGTGTATCCAAGCTGTGAAAGTTTCACAGGTCATTAAAAGTTTGAAATTCCTCCCTTTTCCATTTATTTCATTAACCCCAATTTAATATTTACCACCCCATTCAACCTAGGCGCAACATAGGCCCCTCCAACCGTCTCTTCCCATTCCCTATATCTTCTATTGAAGCTTATTAAATGATCTAGGTATTATTATTTGAATTTTTGTTCGATTTACTCTTCACATATTCCCCATCTCTTTGTTTCATGGTTTCTCTTTAAGGATTTCAGGGTTTCTCTTTTTCGGCACATTTTGTTAATGCCTAATCATTCCTTTAATGCTTTCAAAATGTTATAATTTTTCATGTGATTTTATAGAATAAATTTATTTTAAATTTTCATGATGAAAAATTGGTGTGAAATGGTTTCTAAATATTTTCATTAATTATGAATATGTTCAAATTCAAGAATATTAATTGATAAAATGATAAAATGATCTTTTATGGTAAACTTTGGTACTTTGGGTGCTTTTTGACATTGGTTATGTTTTGAAAATGTGGTTTGGATGTGAGTAGTGATTGACATGTGGAAATGGGTAAATTTTTTCTTGTGATGCTTATCTCTGGAATATTGTATTTGTTTAGGATAATGTTATGTTTCCCTAAAAAGGGTGTTTTGATAATGGATTAAAGTGTGAATGTGTTGGAATATAGTTTAATAAATTAAATTGATTTTGTTTCATGTATCCCTATTTGGTTTATTATAAATGCATTCAACGAATAGTATGAAATGTGCGAAATTTGTTTAAAAATAAATTTAGAATGAAAGGTGTATAAAGTTGTTTTTTTAAAAAGGTTGATTTTTTTTCTTATTGGATTCATTATTGTGAACATATAATGGGTTTTGTTAATGCTAAAAGTGTTTTGTAGTTTGTTTCTAATGTAAATTTGTTGTGAATATGGATTTAAATGGGGATTTTTCTAGGGGAATAGTTGGATTTTTTTATACCCTATGTCCTATGATTTCTAAATGGGTTTCATGAGTTTTTAATGTTGTGTAAAAGACCATTCTGGTAGTGACTTTTTTTTTTGTTTTTACGTTGGCCAGGAAATGGTTTCGTATTTGAATATTAAGGTCTCATTTGGAATTTTATTCATCAATACGGTGATTCTTATTGACATAATAAATCATTTGGAAATGAATTTGTAAATGTGTTTGGTCTGAAATCATTAACGAACTAATGGGTTCTTTATTTTGTTATGAAAAAAATAATTTGTATGTTATGGGTTGTGGAGGATTGGTAAGTACCTTGTTGTGACTCTGAATATTTTGTTTTATGTGAAGTGATGTGAAATCATGATTAAAAATTGTTAATAATTTGTAAATTGGTTCTAAACTAATTTGATGTACGGGATTGGTGGGAATCTTTGAATGTTCTGAAAAGTTGATTGGAATTATGGGTAGCTTGAATGCCATGTTCGTAAATTAATAAGTTTGGGAAATTGTTTCTGAAACATGAATAATGTGACATCCCAGTTAGAACTTGTGACTTGCTTATTGTGAGATGGGAAACTTTATTGAAGATTCTACAGAGTTGGAAAAATCATATATATGGTGATGTTGTTTGGTTTAGGCAACCATGGTGGTAGTGGTGTTTATTAAACCATGCATGTGAGGGCCTTAACATTCACCATATACTATTATCATGGGATTCTAGGGAGTTATCTAGAGGGTTGAGTGGTGGTTTCTTTTCGACACTTAGTTAGATGGGTACGTACCCCCTGTATTTTCATAGTCTCTAGGTGGATGTGCCCCTAGGTTAGATAGTTGAGAGTGGATAATTGGTTATTAAATACAGAGATTCACCATACACCAATAGGAGTGTCAAAACTATTTACAATAAGTTATTTCCTCTAGATATGTTTATAAAATCCCATTTATATACTTTATGACTTTTTTATACTTTATATACCTGTTAGATATTCGAGTTTATAGTTTTTCATTATTGTTTTGTTTCCATGACATTCCAAATACCACTTTTTGGTCACTAGGATTTGAATTTCATTAGGAATTTGGATATTAGATGGGTTTTGGAAGCTTAAATCATTTTTGAAATAAAAAAGGTGTGTGTGATTTTTTATGGAATCTTGTGGAAATAAATATTTTGTTTCATAAAATAATTAAAATAATATTTTCACATTTATTTTTAAACCAGTTTTTTGGATTTATTTTGGAATGTAAATGCATGAACTCTTTGTGATTACCTTCTGAGCTTCTATGATCACACCTTACTTGTACATCTCAACATCGGAGGACCTGAGCTATTTTAAAGGTTTAGGTTTCTGGTTCGGTTGTGCCCTTGAAGACGGTTGGAACAGAATTTGTTGGTTACCAGGAGGAAGCATATCGATCATGTTTTTTTTGGATTTATACATGTATGCAGTTTTTTTAATCAATTTTTGTATATGGATTGGTTTCTATATTTAATTAAATTCAATATTAGTTGGTTGTGTAGTGAAAAATGTTTTTTTATTTTTCACCTAGTTTTTTTCTGCGAAAATCATTTCCATCGAGATTACATTAATTCCCAACCCTAAATGGAAGTCCTTGGGGATTCGAACAACCTTTTGAGCCTTGCCTTAGACTATGTATGGTATTAGATCAGGATGGCTTCCAATCATTTTTCATGACACTCTACACATTGAAAAAAATTATCTCATGATAATACATTAGGGATACCAGTATTACCATTTGTTGTGTTAATTGGGATTTTCATTTTCTTGTACCAGATTATTACTATGTTTCTATCTTTTATGGAGTCATTTTCACCACATTTATGACATATAGGAAACAAATTATTATTTCTTCTATAGTCTCCACCACATGAACTATCAATTAACTCTATCTTTATATTTATTAATGAGTTCGAGAGTTGGTTAAGGTTCATCATTTTATTTATATATCATAATTATTATTATTTTCATAATAATAATATCATTCCCTCTAGTAACCATACCCATTGGGTTCACATCATTGAATTTCTTCACATGTCTAATGTTAATCTCATTCCTTCTAGTTCCCTCCATTAACTAAAATAAAAATACCATAGAGTGAGTAATAATAGTCAATGTGGGAAACCAAAAAATAATGGAATTCACATATATTATTTCAAAATCATGAAAAATTATTTGTAATAATTGGAAACACGGGTTTTACCAAGGTCATCCATAGTAATCATATATTTAAATCATTTATTATGGTTCTTAAAATGTTCAATAATTTCCAAAGAATATCCTAGAGGACTTTCAAATTAGGTATGTAGTAAGGCCCATTTTTTCATGTGGGGATGATCGAGTTGAGATCAATTCCCCCTTTACAGATTTGTTACCCCAATATACCTCTATGCTATAGACACATCCATTTGTAGTATCATTACAGTTATTGTAACATCCCAAGTAAATTAAGAATAAGATATTTTAATATTTTTTAATATTTTTTAATTAAATAATAATTTTACATTAAAAGGGTCGATATGTTCGATAGCGTACCCGATACGCAACAATGGGTTTCTTTGGAATCATACGTTGCACACTAAAATTATAATATTATTTTTTTCTTAAATGGTAGTTTGCTACTAGCTGTTGTATTAGTGGGAATGAACGAAACTAACTAGAATATGATTATACATGTTTGTTAAATGTATATACATTTATCTAATAAAAGTTATAGGCTTAAAATGTGAATGAATCTAATTTTAAGCATAATATACATTAAAAGGCCGATTTACCACCTTTTAATGGAGAACCGTTTTTAAATCTAGTTTTGGTCACATTAGTACATTCTATATGACCAAATAAAATCCTTCTTTTGAATCGGGACATCAAAATTTTATTTTTCTAATTTTTTGGAATTTTTCTGATAAAGTTCATTTCTTAATGAATAGTGAAAATATTATATTTTAATTCAAAACTATGTTTTAATATAATTTATTTATATGGTTAGAATATATTTCTAATTGGTTTTAATGTGTAATTAGAATATATTTTTACCATTTAATCCAATTTTCATCATTGGAAATAATTTTACTTTGAAATTGGACATAAAAAAGTTTCAATCTTTTGATAGTTATTGTTTCTTAAAAACATGCTATTTGTTTTAACAACTAGAATTAATTTTATAATTAATTAATGCCACTTATATGTTTTGAATTTGGAAAAATAGACATCAATTTTGAATTCAGAATATCAAATAATTCTTCGGCTGAAGTTTTGGTATTTTTCTGAACAACATCAATTTTTTATGAATAGTGAAACCACTTAGTAGTAGTTTAAAAATCTGACTTTTTCGTTTAACTGAAATTTTACCACTTCTGTGAATTGAATTCCAAAAATACGACATACATGGTTGTTATAAACAAGTAAAATGTGGTTCATTAAGATAAAAATGATTTTTGGTGAATAGTAACTTTTGACATTTATTTACCTCGGTTAAAGGTATATAAGGTATTTCAAGGTTAAAAGAATATAATAATAGTTAAAAATTACCTTAACACTTGTCCTAACCTTATTGGTTGAGTCATTTACGATCATGGGCATCGTTGGGTCGATTTTGAGACCCCATTGAGCCACATGGGAGTGATAATGACAATTTAGATTAATAAATTTAATGTGAAGACAAAATTTACATTAACAAAAATCATTTAGAAACTGATTGGATGATTCTATTTCGAATATGAGTCATCTTATCTTTGACCTTAATGATTTCTGGTCCATTAGAAACTGAATATCATTCTATAATAAAATAATGTTTTCACACTTTTCTAAAGAGCCCCTCTCTCCCATATAAAATGATACCATTTCTATCCAATTCCTCAAAACTCTCAAGACATTTGGCTCATCCAAACTTTTCACAATTAAGCTCCCTACATCCATATCCTCCTCCTTATAGCCTTACCTTTGGTAGAAGGCACTTCAAGAAGACCTTTGGTTCAAACCAACGAGAGTTACCCAAATTAAAGGTAATCGTTTCTCTTAAATTGTTTTTTTATTTTACTTATCTATCCCCTAAAATATTTTTATTTCCATTATTTTGTAACAAGACCAGTAACATAAATATACTAGGAATTTTTTATAAGTTGGAGTCGAACTACACTTACTCAAACCTCCATCTAATGGATGAAGAATAGAATGTTTCTATGGATGGAAAACAAACCCCTCACGAAACGATGATTGTTGAATTACATCTTACCGCCTCTCGTGGTGGCCATTAGGATAAAACTGTATTTATATATGATATATATTATGTTTATGATTTCTTTATTCTTCTGTAATTTCCATTTATAGCACTCCTTTATGGTTTCCATAGTGGGTAAATATGATAATCTCAATTGAGGAAGTGCAGACTAACTCCCCCTCAATGTGATTTCATTCGTTAATGCCTTATGTGGGATGTATAAAGGATAGAGTTCATGATATTATATACGATATTTTACTGGAATTATAATATTCCTATGTATAATAATGTTTTAATTCCATTAAAATAAGAAATATAAATGAAAGTAGCGTTCATGTGTAAGTACGGCTTACCATCTCCATGAACAGTGCATTTCATTTCTTACCTCCAAATGTTATGTAGTATTATAAATACATGTATATACTGGATATATATGATATATATGATATATAAATCAGGAATATCATTCTGGATATAATGGACTATTGACCACATGGACAACTTGTAAATATAAGGTGTTTATTTTTTTACTCAAGTACCAAATATCGACAAAATGAACGTTATTAACTTAAATGATTACATAATGTTTTTAACATGGTAATAAGTTATATAAAAGGAATAATAAACATGAAAAAGGTTATTAAGCAAGTATTAATTATCTTTATTTTATTATTCAGGAGACTAAAGAATTATCGAGTCAAGTTGGACACGAGGTAAGGGACTTCGTCTCAATATCCTTTCGTTGAGGCATATTGTATTTTAATACACGATTTTGTTTTATATGTTGTATAACCAACTTTTACTTTTCATTTCATTCAAAGGGAATATTTTTATATGAAGCGTTTTACTAAAAGACAAAAGGAATGTTTTTTTACGTATGTTGTGACAATGACCTTTCCGCCACCACGAGTATTATTTCATCTTTGACTTCCATAACCATCCGTATTGTTTTAAAAAGGAAAAATAAATACCATATACTCTTTTTATGTATTTTTGTATTGAAAATGATTTTTAGAATGTATTTAATATTTCAATATCTTGAAATTATATTTTGTTATTTCACTTTGGAAATGTTATCTTTCCATTATGCTTATGTTATGTGTCATGATTATGTTATTGTTCTTGGTCATTATTTACGTATACGGGTGGTTGCATGATAAACCTAGGGCGGGTGAGCCCGAGATATCTCTCCAATGAAATGGGTAACATGATGGAGGTAATCGTGAATGTTTCTTCTATGATATTTATGGAATATACTGTGATGGGTATTCCAATGTAACTTGTTATGTAGCCGTGATAGCTACAATGTAAGTATGATATGGATGCCAAAACATACCTTTATGATTTATGATTTCTATGTGTCTTTCATTAATCTTTTTATTTCACAAGGTATGTTAAAGATTTCATGTTTCGTATGTATTTATGAAAAAAAATTTCATTCTTTGTTTTATAACCCTTACTGAGCTTTTTATGCTCAACCCATGTTTTGAAATGTTTTCACAGGACTTAAGGAATAAGGTAAAAGATGGGATCAAGGAAAAGTCATGCTGTCTATAACATGAACTAGACATGACTCTTTTTTTCATGAGTTTTTAATTTATGAAAAAAATGGAAACTGTATAGAAATGTATACCTAGTAATCTTTTTAGATTTAATAGATATGTCATAATTCTCAAATACATTAAACTTGAAAAGATCCTCAATGTTAATTATTCATTTAATTCAACATTATGTAAGGTTTAAGGCCGGGTCCTTATAGTTGGTATCAGAGGTCGGTTTAGATAACATTAGGAGTTAGGTTATTGTTAAGTTAATATCTATAAAGTAATTTATGTTAATATTGAAGTCATATATAATTTACATATTACCATGTTGCTTCGCCTAAGATATTTCTGTGTCCAGAATTGTTTTCCACAGAGGAAACATTGAAGCTATGTTGGGATGACATCAAGAGGAAGACAACCTTCCAAATAAGCATCCTGAGATTGTCGGAATCAAAACTGAACAGTTTGTTGCAGTGATGGAACAGTTGACTCAGGCTATAAATGGTGGTGGTATCCATATACGAGATCAGCTAGATCAACCACAGAGGAACATGTCATTACTGAAGTGTAACATCCCAGGTAAATAAAGAATAAATGAATTTTGATATTTATTAATATTTTCGAATTAAATATTAATTTTACTTTAAATGGTTTGCTATGTTCGATAGCGTACCCGTTACGCAACAAAGAGTTTCTTTGAAATCATACGTTTCACACTAGTAATAAAATAATATTATCTTAAATGATTTTTAACACGTAGTCGTTGTACTGGTAGAAATGGATAGAAATAACTTAAATATGATTATATATGTTTTTAAATGTTTTTACATTTATCCAATAAAAGATAAAGGCTTAAAATACGGAAAGAATTCAATTTTAAGCATTTATAGCCAAATTTTCACTAAGGGTTCACTTATCACCTTTTGATGGAGAACCGTCATTAAATATAGTTTTGATAAATCTTATAAATTCTATTGGACCAAATATAACTCTTCTATATAATCGGGACATCAAAATTTACTTTGTGTAAATTTTTTGTATCTTTCCGATAAAGGTCATTTTTTTAATGAATATTGTAAAATGTTGTATTTTAATTCAAATCCTCTTTTTAATATAATTTATTTATATGATTAGATTATCATTTTAACTGGTTTTAAAGTGAAATTAGAAAATATTTATTACCATTAAATCCAATAGTGGTCGTTGGAATTAATTTCACTTTGAAATCAGACATAAACTGGTGCCAATCTTTTGATACTTATTGTTTCATAAAAACACGCTATTTGTCATGACAGCAGGAATTAATTATTAAATTAATTAATGTGACTTATATGTTTTTAATTTTGTAAAATTGACTTCATTTTTGAATTCAGAATATCAAATATATCTTAGGATGGAGTTTTGGTATTTTTCTGAAAAACATTAATTTTTGATGAATAGTGAAACCACTAAGTGGTACTTAAAAAACTAATTTTTCGTTTAAATAAAATTTTACCACCTCTGTGTTTTGAATTTCAAAAATCCGAAATACATGGTTGTCATTAAGAAGTAAAATGTGGTTCAATGGGATTAAAATATTTTTTTGGTGAATAGTAACTTATAAAGTTTTAATCGCAATTAGAGGTAATTAGTGTAGTTTAAGGTAAAAATAATGTTTTAATAATATGAGATGAGCTTGACACATGTCCTACCCTTATTGTATGTGTCATGGCCGACCAATAAAATCCATGGGTCAACTTGGGGACCCCATGGATCCACATTGGTTGGAAAATGACATAAATACCTTTTTATTAAATGTTAAAGTAAAAATGACACAAACATGAGATGTTTTACTAAAACAATTTTTACATGGGGTTATACAAATCATATTTTTGACTATAAATATTAATTATAAATCTAAAAAGATTTCCAACATCACGATTTTTTTTTATAATTTTTATAAATTAAATATGTTAAATTATTTATGACATCATGATGATGCAGCGATTACCTCATTAATAATGGTTTTAAATAAAATGGAAAGATAATGTGACTTATAAGACCTACACATGTCCAAAACCTATTGGATGGGTGGATTTAGAACCCTTACCACCTTATCCTCGAATTATATCAATTTGGGACCTCTTAAATCCGAATACCATTCTAAAATGTAGTGACTTTTCTTTACTTTCCAAGAGTGCCCCTCCTATCCTCTTATAAAAGGCCCCCACCTCTACTCCTTACCCACACATCCAAAGCCATTGTCTCAGCCAACCCCTGCCCATTTTGTCTCTCCACATCCCTATATTACTCCTTCAAGCATCACTTTGGGCAGAAGTCTTCCCAATGAAGCCATTGAGCTCAAACCAAAGGGAGTTACCCGGTTTTTAGGTAATGTCTTCACTTGAGTCCTTTTGTTTTATTTTTCTTCTCCAACCCACTAAACTATTTTTATTCATTTCTATTGTAACAACTCCAGTATCTTCAATATACTAAGATGTTTTTATAAGAAGGATTCGAGCTACTCTTACCCACACCTACATCTAATGGTTAAAGAACATACTCTTTCTGTGGATGGCGAATTCCTGCCTCCCGAAACGATGATTGTTCAACATTCTTTTATCCCCTTCAAAGGTGGCCATTAAGATGACACTATATTTATATATGATATATAATATTTTCATGTTTTCCTTAAGCTTCTGTATTTTTAATTTTGTGCATACCTTTATGGCTTCCATTATGGGTAAACACGATAATTTCATTTTAGGAAGTGCGGACTACCGCCCCCTCAAAGTGATGTGGTTCGTTAATGCCATATGTGGGACGTATAAAGGATGGATTTAATGTTTTTATATATGATGTTATACTGGAATTATAATATACCTCTATATCATTATTATTTTTTTCAATTAAAGTATGAGATATAAATGAATGTAGCGTTCATCCGTACGTATGACTTACCGTCTCCATGAACAGTGCATTTCATTTCTTAGCCCCAAATGTAATGTACTATTATAAGTACATATATATAATGGATATATATGATGTATGATACACCTAAATGATGAATATAATTCTGGAATTAAAATATACATACCTCTCATTTAGTTTTAATTCCATTAATATGACAAAGAAATGAAAGTAGCGTTCATGTCTACGCACGGCTTACCGTCTCCATGAACGATGCATTTCATTTCTTACCACTAAATGATTATGAAATATTATAAATACATGTATAAGCTGGATATATATGATATATTTGATATCCAAATCAGGAATGTCATTCTGGATATAAAGAACCTTTGACCACACGAACAACATGTAATTGTAAGAAGTCCACTTTTGACTTAAGAACCAAATATCGACAAAGCAAACATTATTAACTTAATGATTACATAATGTTTATAACATGAAAATAAGTGATATAAAAAGAATAGTATGCTTGAAAAAGGTTCTTAAGAAAGTAGAAATTAACTCAAGTTTATTGTTCAGGAAGTTAAAGAACGATCGAGTCAAGTCGGACCCGAGTTAAGGGACTTCGTCTCAATCTCCTTTCATTGAGGCATATTTCATTTTACACACAAAAATCTTTCATACGGTGTATAAACCCCTTTGAATTTTACATTTATACAAAAGTAATATTGTTCTACGAAGCGTTTTACAAAACGACAAAAAGGAATGTTTCTTTAACGTACGCGGTGACAATGACCTTTTCCGCCGCCACGAGTATTATTTGTTCTTTGGCTTCCTCAACAAGCCGTTATGTTTTTAAAATGAAATAAATACCATATATTTTTTTATGTATTTTGGTATTGAAAGTGGTTTTTATAATGGTCTTTTTATGTCAATATATTTGAGTGATATATTGTGATCAAAGCGTGGAAATGTTTTCTTTCCATTATGTTTGTTTTATGTCTTATGATTTTATAATGGTACTTGGAAATTTGACGGGTGGTTACATGATAAAACATATGACGGGTGGTGCCATGAATACTAGGACGGGTGGTTACATTATAACCTCCAATGCATTGGGCATGGAAGTCAGCCATATGGCTATTCCATTAAGTATGTATGGAAGTCGGTCGTTTGGCTATTCCATTAAGTGATATGTGTGGAAGTAGATCGTATGGTTATTCCACTTAAGTATTTTTATGTCCTAAGTTACCGTTATATGTTATGTGTTCTTTATATGAGTTTTATGCTAATCTTTTGGTTACAAAAGTGTAAGTAATGATATTTTATTTAGTGAAGAGTTTTTACTACTTCATAAAGGTGAAAAGTATTACTTTACTTGTTGTTTTGATAAACTAACAGTTTTCATTCTTTGTGTATCCCTTACTGAGCTCTTTATGCCCACCCCAAGTTTTTTTTGAAATGATTTTCACAGGACCTAATGTGGAATAGGGTCAAGAATTGGATCAAGGGAAATTCATGCTATATAAAAATTGGAACTAGACATGTTTCTTTTTAAGAGTTTTTTTATTCTATGGAAACTTAGTAGAAGTGTCTACTTTGTAATCTTTTGAGATGTAATAGTTATGTTCTAGTTCTATAAAACTCTAAACCTGAAAAGATCCTCAATGTGAATTATTCATTTAATTCAATATTAAGAAATGTATAAGGTCGGGGCCTTATATTTGGTATCAGAGGTCGGTTTAGACAACTTTAGGAGTTAGAAAAGTGTTAAATTATAATATGATTGAAATGATATAGCATTTATGGATTACCATGTGGCTTCGCCTAAGATATTTCTATGTTAAAAATGGTTTTCCGCAGAGGAAACAAAGCATCTATGTTGGGACGACATCAAGAGGAAGAAAACCTTCCAAATCAGCAACCTGAGATGGTCGGAATCGGAACTGAACAGTTTGTTGCAGTGATGGCGTAGTTGACTCAGGCTATAAATGGTGGTGGTATCCATGCACAAGATCATACCGATCAACTACAGAGGAACATGTAAGTGGTGGAACATTTCATGAGGCAACATCTCCCATCATTCAGAGGATCATCTGACCCCGTGAAAGCAGAAGGGTGGATTAAAGAACTGGAGAAGATTTTTGATGTCATGGGGTGTTCAGAACATCAAAAGGTTAGTCTTTCTGTTTACCATTTTGAAGGTGAAACTGATCAGTGGTGGTTGATGGTGAAAAATAGCAGGGATAGTGATGAGATTGAGGATCTTCTATGGGACAAATTCAAAGGTATGTTTCTTGAGAAATATTTTCCTAAGGTGGTTCATCTTAGGATTGAAAAAAAGTTCTTAGAATTGAGGCAGGAGGATGAGTCAGTGGATACTTTTGAAGCAAAGTCCACTCGATTGGCAAGGAATGCTCCAAACTTCATACGAGATCTTGATAGTAAAATAAACCGTTTTTACTCAGGGTTAAAGACAAAGTACCGAAGGGCTTTAGCTTCTCGTGAGTTCAAAATTTATGAAAAACTTGTTCGATGTGCGGAGAATGTTGAAATGGAGTTTGCCGATGATCAGGTGTTCTATGATAAACAACAGAATAAGAGATCCAGTTGGCAGGAAAAAGGAATGAATTCATCAAAGAAGAAAGGAGGTAAGAAACCCAAATATCCATCCTCTGAGAAGTGTGGAAAAATGAATCCTGGAGAATGTTTATCCAAGTCTAGTAAGTGATTTCGGTGTTGTATGTCTGGTCATATTGCTCATAACTGTAAGGAAGATGACCAAGCAGGCAATGAAAAGCCAACAGTAAGATGTTTTAAGTGTAATGAAATGGATCATTATGCAAACGAGTGTACAAAGAAGAACTCAACTAGGGGAAAGCAGCCAGACTACAAGCAGAAAGGGGTGGTGAAATCCTTTGCAACAACCTCAGCATATGTTGGGCCATCAAATGAAGTGGTATCAGGAACACTGTTTGTTTGTTCAGATTATGCCAATGTGTTGTTTGATTCAGGGTCTACACACTCTTTAATTTCTGAGAAGTTTTCTGGTAAATTGGAAATTCCATCTCAAGATATGAACACTGAACATATAGTAAAAACACCCGGAGGGAAAGTTGAGACAAAAAGGAATTATAAGAACCTTCCTATCCTTGTGTGTGGAAAGAATCTACCAGCAAACCTTATTGTTTTGCCTCTAGTAGAGTTTGATGTTATTTTGTGCATGGACTGGCTTTTAGTTTATCATGCTAAGATTGACTACAGAGTTAAAATGGTTTCTTTTCAAAATGATTTTCAGTTTGTGTACAAGAATGAACCCTTTCTTTTGATAACATATCAGGAAGATGAGAAACTAGTAAAATATGGAATTGAATGTTACCTTGCACATATTGTTGAAAATAAAGGAAATGTTCAGATTAATGATGTGCCAGTTGTAAATGAGTATCTCAATGTTTTTCCTAATGAGTTGCCTGGTATTATTCATGATCGGGAAGTTGAATTTACTGTTGACTTAGTTCCTGATTCTAAGCCAATTTCAAAACCCCCTTATCGAATGGCTCAAGTTGAACTTTTAGAGTTAACGAAGAAATTGCAGGAGTTATTAGATAAAGGTTTCATTCGACCTAGCACATCACCATGGGGTGCTCCTGCCTTGTTTGTTAAAAAGAAAGATGGACCAATGAGACTTTGCATTGATTATAAACCCGAGAATAATAGTACTGTTAAGAACAAGTATCCATTGCCTCATATCGATGATTTGTTTTATCAGCTCCAGGGAGATCAGTATTTTTCGAAGATTTACTTGAGGTCAGGGTAACATCATTTGAAAGTAAAAGAAGCAGACGTTCTGAAGTCTGCGTTCCGTACTAGATATGGCCATTATGAATTTGTAGTTATGCCTTTTGGGTTAACCAATTCACTTTCTGTATTCATTGACCTTATGAATTGAACTTTCCATGAATTCTTGGATAAGTGTGTGGTTGTTTTCATTGTTGATATTTTGGTGTTTTCTAAAAGTAAAGAGGAGCATAAAAGTCATTTAATGGTTATCTTTCAAACCTTAAAAGAAAAGAAACTATATGGAAAATTCAGCAAGTGTGAGTTTCGGTTACAACAAATTTATTTCTTGGGTCACAATGTTTCAAAAGATGGAATAACTGTTGATCTTGCTAAAACAAAAGTTGTTGAAGAATGGCCAAGACCCACAAATGTGACCGAGATATATAGTTTTCTTGGTTTGGAAGGTTACTACCGAAGGTTTGCTGAAAAGTTTTCACAGTTATCTAGTTCTATGACTAAGCTAACTCGGAAGGGTGTTAAGTTACTCTGGACAAAAGAATGTGATGATTGCTTTCAGGAGTTGAAAAGAAGATTAGTGAATGCTCCAGTTTTGGCACTTCCTTCCAGGAATGGTGAGTTTTTTATATACAGTGATGCTTCGTTGAAGGGACTTGGTTGTGTCCTTATGCAGAATGATCAGTTAATTTCTTATGCTTCACGTCAGTTGAAAACACATGAGGTAAATTACCCTACACATGATTTGAAATTAGCTGCTGTTGTTTTTGCTTTAAAAATTTGGAGGCATCATTTGTATGGAGTAAAGTGTGAAGCATATACTGATCACAAAAGTTTAAAGTATATATTCACTCAGAAAGAATTGAACATGAGACAGAGGAGATGGATGGAATTAATCAAGGATTATGATTGTACAATTCACTACCATCCAGGAAAAGAAAATAAAGTGGCCGATGCTTTGAGTCGAAAATGTAATGCTTCATTAACCATGCTACATTTGAAACGAGATCCTTTGGTTTTTAATTTGATGAAATTTGGCATGGAAGTTGGTTGTGTAGGAAGTCCTTCGGTTTTGTTTCAGGTATCAGTGGCATCTTCCCTATCAGATATAATCAAGCAAGCACAGAACCAAGAAAGTGAGTTTCCGAAAAAGGTAGAGCTGGTTTAGAAGGGTAAGTTTCCTGAATTCAACATTGATAATGATTGTGTTTTGAGGTTTGGGAAGAGATTATTTGTTCCTTGTGATTCACAGTTGAAGAATGAGTTGTTATATGAGGCTCATAGTTCCCCATTTTCAGATCATCCTGGCAGTACTAAGATGTACAGAGATCTGTGGGAGTATTACTGGTGGGATGGAATGAAAAGGGATATTGATGATTTTACTGTGAAGTGTTTGACTTGTCAGCAGGTTAAAGCAGAGCAGCAGTTACCGAAAGAGATGCTTCAGCCTTTACCAGTGCAAGAGTGGAAATGGGAAAATATATCCACGGATTTTGTCATGGGATTACCAAAGACATCTAGAGGTAATAATGAAATCTGGATTATTGTTGATCACTTGACTAAATCTTCTCATTTCAATGCTATATGAGATAATTTTTCCCTAGATCAACTTTTCCGTTTGTATCTTAAAGAGATAGTCAGGTTACATGGAGTTCGTCTCTCCATTGTATCTGACCATGACCCCAGGTTTACTTCTAACTTTTGGAAAGGCCTTCAGAAGTCATTGGGTACTGAATTAAATTTTAGTACAGCTTTTCATCCTCAATCAGATGGGCAGTCAGAAAGAACAATTCAGGCCTTGGAGGATATGATACGAGCTTGTTCGATGGATTATCAGGGAAGTTGGGACCAACATCTTTCTTTGGTTTAGTTTTCTTAAAATAACAGTTTTCATTCTAGTATACAGATGGACCCATTTGAGGCATTATATGGGAAGCGGTGTCGAACTCCAGCATTTTGGGATGAAGTGGGTGAAAGGAAGCTGATGGGACCAGAATGGGTAGAAGAGATGGCAGAAAAAGTTCAGTTGATTCAGAAACACATAAGAACAACTCAGAGCAGGCAGAAGAGTTATGCAGATTACCGGAGGAAGGATCTTTCTTTCGAGGTAGGTTATCATGTTTTTCTAAAGGTTTCTCCATGGAAAAGTGTGATGCGATTTGGATAGAAATAACTAAATTATTATTATATATGTTTTTAAATGTTTTTACATTTATCCAATAAAAGATAAATGCTTAAAATATGGAAAGAATTCAATTTAAGGCATTTATACCCTAATTTTCACAAAGGGTTCACTTATCACCTTTTGATGGCGAGCCGTCATTAAATTTAGTTTTTATCAATCTTATAAATTATATTGGACCAAATATAACTCTTCTTTTGAATCGGGACATCAAAATTTACGCTGTGTAAATTTTTGGCATCTTTCCGATAAATTTCATTTTTTAATGAATAGTGTAAAATGTTGTATTTTAATTCAAATTCACTTTTTAATATAATTTATTTATATTATTATATTATCATTTGAATTGGTTTTAAAGTGAAATTTGAAAATATTTTTTACCATTAAATCCAATAGTGGTCATTGGAATTAATTTCACTTTGAAATCGGACTTAAACTAGTGTCAATATTTTGATACTTATTGTTTCATAAAAACACGCTATTTGTCATGACAACGGGAATTAATTAGTAAATTAATTAATGTGACTTATATGTTTTGAATTTTGTAAAATTGAATTCATTTTTGAATTTGGAATATCAAATATAGCTTAGGGTGATGTTTTGGTACTTTTCTGAAAAACTTCAATTTTTGATGAATAGTGAAACCACTAAGTGGTACTTAAAAAACTGATTTTTCTTTTAAATGAAATTCAACCACCTCTGTGTTTTGAATTTCAAAAATCTGACATACATGGTTGTAATTTATAAGGAAAATGTCGTTCAATGGGATTAAAATAATTTTTTGGTGAATAGTAACTTATTAAGTTTTAATCACGATTAGAGGTAATTAGTGTAGTTTAAGGTAAAAATAATGTTTTAATAATATGAGATGAGCTTGAAACTTTTACTACCCTTATTGGATGTGTCATGGCCGACCAATACAATCCATGGGTCAACTTGGGGACCCCATGGAGCCACTTTCGTTGGAAAATGACATAAATAGCTTTTTATTAAATGTTAAAGTAAAAATGACACAAACACGAGATGTTTTACTAAAAAAAATTTTACATGGGGTTATACAAATCATATTTTTGACTATAAGTATTCATTACAAATCTAAAAAGATTTTCGACATCATTATATTTTTTTTATAATTTTTAGAAGTTAAATATATTAAATTATTTATGACATAATGATGATTCAGCGATTACCTCATTAAAAATTCATTTAAATAAAATGGAATGATAATGTAAAATCTAAGGCCTACACATGTACAAAACCTATTGTATGGGTGTATTTTGAACCGTTATCACCTTATACTCGAATTATATCAAGGTGGGACCTCTTAAATCCGAATACCATTTTAAAATAAAGTGACCTTTCTTTACTTTCCAAGAGTGCCCCTCCTCTCCTCTTATAAAACGCCCCCACCTATACCTCCTTACCAACACTTCCAAAGCCTTTGGCTCGGCCAAACCCCACCCATTTTGTCTCTCCACATCCCTCTCTTACTCCTTCAAGCCTCACTTTGGGCAGAAGTCTTCCCAATGAAGCCATTGATCTCAAACCAAAGGGTGTTACCCGATTTTAAGGTAATGTCTTCACTTCAGTCCTTTTGTTTTATTTTGCTTCTCCAACCCCGTAAACTCTTTTTATTCATTTCTTTTGTAACAAATCCAGTATCATCAATATACTAGGATGTTTTTATAAGACTTATTTGAGCTACACTTACACACACCTAAATCTAATTGTTAAAGAACATACTGTTTCCGTGGATGGCGAATTTCTACCTCCTGAAATGATGATTGTTCAACAATTTTTTAACACCTTCAAAGGTGGCCATTAATATGACACTATATTTATATATGATATATAATATGTTGATGTTTTCTTTAAGCTTCTGTATTTTTAATTTTGAGCATACCTTTATGGCTTCCATTATGGGTAAACACGATAATTTCATTTTAGGAAGTGCGGACTACCGCCCCCTCAAAGTGATGTGATTCATTAATGCCATATGTGGGACGTATAAAGGATGGATTTAAAGTTATTATAAATGATGTTAAACTGGAATTATAATATACCTCTATATCATTATTATTTCATTCCATTAAAGTATGAGATATAAATGAAAGTAACATTCATGCGTAGGTACGACTTACCGTCTCCATGAACAGTGCATTTCATTTCATAGCCCCAAATGTAATGTACTATTATAAGTACATATATATAATGGATATATATGATGAATGATACATGTAAATGATGAATATAATTCAGGAATTAAAATATACATACCTCTCATTTTGTTTTAATTCCATTAATATGACAAAGAAATGAAAGTAGCGTTCATGCGTACGTACGGCTTACCGTCTCCATGAACGGTGCATTTCATTTCTTACCTCTAAATGATTATGTAATATTATAAATATATGTATAAGCTGGATATATATGATATATATGATATCCAAATCAGGAATGTCATTCTGGATATAATGAACCATTGACCACAAGAACAACATGTAATTGTAAGAAGTCCATTTTCGACTTGAGAACCAAATATCGACAAAGAAAACATTATTAACTTAATGATTACATAATGTTTATAACATGAAAATAAGTGATATAAAAGGAATAGTAAGATTGAAAAAGGTTCTTAAGCAAGTAGAAATTAACTCAAGTATATTGTTCGGGATACTAAAGAACGATCGAGTCTAGTCGGACCCGAGGTAAGGGACTTCGTCTCAATCTCCTTTCATTGAGGCATATTCCATTTTATACACAACTTTCTTTCATACAGTGTAGAAACCCCTTTGACTTTTACTTTTATACAAAAGTAATCTTTTTCTACGAAGCGTTTCAAAAAATGACAAAAAGGAATGTTTCTTTAACGTACGCGGTGACAACGACCTTTTCCGCCGCCACAGCTATTATTTGGCCTTTGGCTTCCTCAACAAGCCATGATGTTTATAAAATGAAATAAATACCATATAATCTTTTATGTATTTTGGTATTGAAATTTGTTTTTATAATGTATTTTTTATGTCAATATATTTGAGTGATATATTGTGATCAAAGTGTGGAAATGTTTTCTTTCCATTATTTTTGTTTTATGTTTTATGATTTTATAATGGTACTTGGACATTTGACGGGTGGTTACGTGATAAACCATATGACGGGTGGTTCCATGAATACCAGGATGGGTGGTTATGTTATAACCTCCAATGCATTGGGTATGGAAGTCGACTGTATGGCTATTCCATTAAGTATGTATGGAAGTCGGCCGTATGGCTATTCCATTAAGTGATATGGGTGGAAGTCGACCGTATGGTTATTCCAATTAAGTATGTTTATATCCCAAGTTACCTTATATGTTATGTGTTCGTTATATGGGTTTTATGGTAATCTTTTGGTTACAAAAGGGTGAGTAATGATCTTTTATTCAGTGAAGATTTTTTACTACTTCATAAAGGTGAAAAATATTACTTTACTTGTTGTTTTGATAAACTAACAGTTTTCATTCTTTGTGTATCCCTTACTGAGCTCTTTATGCTCACCCCAAGTTTTTTTGAAATGTTTTTCATAGGACCTAATGTGGAACAGGGTCATGCATGGGATCAAGGGAAATTCATGCTATATAAAACATGGAACTAAACATGTTTCTTTTTAAGAGTTTTATTATTCAATGGAAACGTAGTAGAAGTGTCTACTTTGTAATCTTTTGAGATGTGATAGTTATGTTTTAATTCTCTAAAACTCTAAACCTGAAAAGATCCTCAATGTGTATTATTCATTTAATTCAATATTAAGTAATGTTTAAGGGTGGGGCCTTATATGGAGCATTTCATGAGGCAACATCCCCAATCATTCAGAGGACCATCTGACCCTGTGCTAGCAGAAGGGTGGATTAACGCACTAGGGAAGATTTTTGATGTCATGGGTTGTTCAGAACATCAAAAGTTTAGTCTTTTTGTTTACCATTTTGAAGGTGAAGCTGGTCAGTGGTGGTCGATGGTGAAATATATCATGGATAGTGAGGAGATTGATGGTCTCAATTGGGATGAATTCAACGGTATGTTTCTTGAGAAATATTTTCCAATGATGGTTCATATAAGGATGGAAAAACAATTCCTAGAATTAAGGAATGAGGATGACTCAATGGCTTCTTATGAAGAGAAATTCACTCAACTGGTAAGGTATGCTCCGAATTTCATACGAGATCTTGATAGTAAAATGAAATATTTTTACTCAGGATTAATGCCAATGTATCGAAGGGATTTAGCTTTTCATGAGTTAAAAAGTTATGAAAAACTTTTTCATTAGGCAGAGAAGGTGGAAATGGAGTTTTTTGATGATCAGGTATTCTTTGACAAACAGCAGAATAAGTGGTTGAGGTGGAAGGTGAAAGGGAAGAACTCTTCAAAAAAGTCTGATGGTAAAAAACTGAACTTTACAGTTTGTGACAATTTTGGTAAAAATCATGTTGGGGAATGTCTTTTGAATTTTGGTAATTGCTACTGATGTGGTAAAATAGGGCATAAGGCTCATAATTGCATTTAAAAAGATCAGGGTAATGGTAGGACCAAATCTTATTTACAGTCAGTAAAATGATTTATGTTCAATGAAATGGGTCATTATGAAAATGAGTGTCCTACAAAGAATACAACCGAAGGAAAGGAGCCAGACTACAAGCAGAAAGGGGTGGTGAAATCTTTTGCAACTACTATAGTAGATATTGGTCCATCAAATTAACTAGTATTAGGTACACTGTTTGTTTGTTCAGATTATGCCAATGTGATTTTTGATTCAGGGTCTACACACACTTTCATTTCTAATAAGTTTTCTAGTAAATTGGGAATTCCATCTAATGATATGAATACTGAACTTATGGTAAAACCACCAGGAGGAAAATGATGAGATAAAATAAAAAAAATAGGAATACTCCTCTACTTTTGTGTGGAAAGAATCTACCTACAAACACTATTTTATTTCCTCTAGTAGAGTTTGATGTTATATTGGTCATTGATTGGCTTTCTGTTTATCATGCTAAGATAGACTTCAGAGATAAATATGTTTCTTTTTAGAATTATTTTGAGTTTTTATACAAAAATGAACCCTTGCTATTGATAGCATATCAGGAAGCTGAGAAACTAGTAAAAGATGGTAATGAATGTTAACTTGCACATATTGTTGAAAACAAATGAAACTGTTTAGATTAATGATGTGCTAGTGGTAAATGAGTACCTTGATGTTTCTTCTAATGAGTTTCCTGGTATTATACCTAATCGCGAAGTTAAATTTACTGTTTACATAGTTCATGATGCTAATAAAATTTCAAAACCCCCTTATCAAATGGCTCAAAATGATCTTTTAGAGTTAAATAAGCAATTGTAAGAGTTATTAGATAACAGTTTCATTCGACCTAGAAAATCACCATGGGGTGATCCTATCTTGTTTTTTAAAAAGAAAGATGGTTCAATGAGACTTTGCATTGATTATAGAGCATTCAATAACATCACTGTTAAGAATAAGTATCATTTGCCCCATATCGATGATTTTTTTGACCAGCTAAAGGGAGCTCAGTAATTTTTTAATATTGACTTGAGGTCGGGGTACCATCAGTTGAATATAATAGAAGCAAACATTACGAAGAACGCGTTTCGTACTAGATATGGCCAATATGAATTTTTAGTTATGCCTTTTGGATTAACCAATGCACCTGCTGTATTCATGGATTTTATGAATAGAATATTCCTTTAATTCTTGGATAATTTTGTGGTTTTGTTCGTTGATAACATTTTGGTTTATTACAAAAGTAAAGAGGAACTTGAAATTCATTTAAGGGTAGTCTTGTAATCCTTGAATGAAAAGAAACTATTTGGGAAATTCAGCAAGTGTGAGTTTTGGTTACCAAAAATTTCTTTCTTTAGTCACATTGTTTTTAAAAATGGCATAACTATTGACCCTACTAAAATGAAAATTGTTGAAGAATGACCGAGTACCACAAATATAACCTAGATCGGTTGTTCTCTTTGTTTGTAAGGTTATTACCGGAGTTTTGTTGAAAATTTGGCACAGTAATCTAGTCCAATGACTAAGTTAACTCAATAGGGTGTTATGTTTATCTGTAAAAAATAACGTGTTGATTGTTTTCAGGAATTTAAAAGAAGGTTAGTGAATGCTCCAGTTTTCGCACTGCCTACCAGAAATGGTGATTTTGTTAACTACATTGATGCTTTGTTGAATGGAATGGGTTGTGTTCTAATGCATAATGATCAGGTAATTTCTTATGCTTCACGTTAGTGGAAACCACATGAGTTAAATTACCCTACACATGATTTGGAATTAGCTGCTATTGTTTTTGCCTTAAAATTTTGGAGGCATCATTTTTATGGAGTGAAGTGTGAAATATAAACTGATCACAAAAGATTGATGTATATATTCACTCAGAAAGAATTGAAAATGAGACAGAGGGGATGGTTGGAATTAATCAAGGATTATGATTGCATGATCCATTACCATCCGGGAAAAGTAAATAAAGTGGCTGGTGCTTTTAGTCGAAAAAATAATACTTCATTAACTATGTTACATTTGGAACAAGATCCCTTCGTTTTTTATTTGATAAAATTTGGTATAGAAGTTGTTGGTGTATGAAATTATTCTATTTTGTTTCAGGTGTCAGTGAGATCACCTCTATCAGAAATAATAAAGAAAGTGCAGAAAGAAGATAGTGAGTTGCATAAAAAGGTTTTTTTGGTTCAGGAGGGTAAGTTGCCTGATTTTAACATTGATAATGACTTTGTTATGATATTTCGAAAGAGATTATGTGTGCCTTGTGATTTACAGTTTATGAATTAGTTATTATGTGAAGCTTATAGTTATTCGTTTTCATTTCATCCTGGAAGTACTAAGATGTAATGAGATCTTCTGGAGTATTACTGGTGGGATGGAATGAAAAGAGATATTGCTGATTTTACTATGAAGTGTTTGACTTGTCAACCGGTTAATGCAGAGCGACAATTACCGAAAGGGATGTTTCAGCCTCTACCAGTGCAAGAGTGGAAATGGGAAAACATACCCATGGAAATCATTTTCGGATTACCAAAGACATCTCGAGGTAATAATGCAATATTGGTTATAGTTGATCGATTGACTAAATCTTCTCATTTACTTCCGATTAGAGATACTTTTTATCAAGATCATGTTGCTCGGTTTTATGTTAAAATGATAGTCAGGTTGCATGGAGTTCCCCTCTCCATTATATGTGATCATGATCCTCGGTTCACTTCTAAATTTTTGAATGGACTTCAGAAGTCATTGGGTTCTGAATTAAATTTTAGTATAGCTTTTCATCCTCAGTCAGATGGGCAGTCAGAACGAACAATTCAGACATTGGAAGATATTTTACGTGCTTGCTCAATGGATTTCCAGGTAAGCTGGGACCAACATATTTCTTTGGTTGAATTTTCATATAATAACATTTTTCATTCTAGTATACAGATGGATCCATTTTAGGCATTATATTGAATGCATTGTCGAACTTCAGCTTCTTGGGATGAAGTAGATGGAAGGAAGCTGATGGGACAATAATTTGTAGAAGAGATGACAGAGAATTATTAGTTGATTCAGAAGCACTTGAGAATGTCTCCAAGCAAATAGAAATGTTATATAGATAACTGGAGAAAGGATCTTTCTTTTGAGTTAGGTAATCATGTCTTTCTCAATGTTTATCCATGGAAAAGTCTGATGCATTTTGGTAAAAAGCAAAAGTTGAGTTCAAGGTTCATTGGACCTTATGAAATTCTGTAGAATGTTGGATCAGTTGTGTAATGAGTGTCCTTACCCCCATGTTTATCCAAGGTACCCAATGTTTTTCACGTTTCGATGTTTAGAAAGTATATGCCAGATCCATCTCATGTTTTGAGCCCAGAGGTAGTTCAGTTGGAAGAGAATCTCTATTATGATGAACAACCAGTCCAGATTCCTGACCATAGAGATCAAGTGTTGCAGAATAAGGTGATTCATTAGGTAATGGTTTTGTGGAAAACCCATATGTTTGAAGAGGAAATGTGGGAATTAAAAAATGCTATGATGGATACATACCCCCACGTATTTTGATAAATGAATAAAAATTGCGATGATGCAATTTTTCAAAAAGGGGGGAAGGATGTAACAACCCAAGTAAATAAAGAATAAATTATTTTCATAATTATTAATATTTGTAACATATATATAAATTTTACTCAAAAAGGGTTTCTATGTTCGATAGCGTACCCAATATACAACAATAGGTTTCTTTGGAATCTTACATTGCACACTAATAATATAATATTATTAATTTTTTAAATGGTAGTTAACTGCTAGCCGTTTCATTGGCGGGAATGAACGAAAATACCTACAATATGATTATACATGTTTTTTAAATGTATTTAAATTTATCTAATAAATAGTAGAGGCTTAAAATGTGAATGAATATAATTTTAAGCATAATTTACATTAAAAGGTCTCTTTATTTCATTTTAATGGTGACACAATTTTAAATCTAGTTTTGGTCGCATTCATAAATTCTATATGACCAAATAAAATCCTTCTTTAAAATGGGGACATCAAAATTTATGTTGTGTAAATTTTTTGACTTTTTCTGATAAAGTTCATTTTTTAATGAATAGTGAAAATATTGTATTTTAATTCAAAACTATGTTTTAAAATATTTTATTTATATGGTTAGATTATATTTTTAATTGGTTTTAAAGTGTAATTATAATATGTTTTTACCATTTAATATAGTGTTTGTCATTTAAATTAATTTCACTTTAAAATTGGACAAAAACAAGTACCAATCTTTTGATAGTTATTGTTTCTTAAAAACACGATATTTGTTTTAAAAACGGGAATTAAATTTAAAATTAAATAATTCCACTTATATGGTTTGAATTTCGAAAAATAGACATCAATTTTGAATTCGGAATATCAAATAATGCTCAGGCGGAATTTTTGGTATTTTTCTAAAAAACATCAATTTTTTATTAATAGTGAAACCCCTTAGTAGAAGTTAAAAAAACTTACCTTTTCATTTAAATGAAATTTTACCACTTCTGTGAATTGAATTTCAAAAATACTGCATACATGATTGTTATCAAGAATTAAAATGTGGTTCATTAATATGAAAATCAATTTTGGTGTATAGTAACTTTTGACTTTTATTTACCGTGGTTAATGGTAAATAAGGTAATTTAAGGTAAAAAGAATATTATAATAATTCTAAATTACCTTAACATTTGTCCTAACCTTATTGGTTGAGTCATTTATGACCAATGGCATCTTTGGGTTGATTTGGGGTCCCCATCTAGCCACATGGGAGTGATAATGACAATTTAGATTAATTAATTTAATGTGAAAACAAAATTGACATTAACAAAAATTGTTTAGAAATTAATTTTTATACGGTTTTATATAAGTACAACATTTGACTATAAATATTATTTGTAAATATAAAAGTATTTTCTACAGTATATTATTTTTATTATAATTTTTGGAAATCTAATAAAGTAAATTATTTATGACACAATAATAATGCATTATTTACCTCATTAATAAATGATTTAAATAAATAAGATTATAATGATTTAAATATTATCCAAAACAAGTCCAATTCTGATTGTATTATATTATTTATAATATTAGTCAACTTATCTTCTAAATTAATGTTTTTTGGACCATTACAAACCGAATTTTATTATATAATAAAATAATTTTTTTACACTTTCTTAAAGAGCCCCTCCTCTCCCTTATAAAAGGAGACCATTTATATCCAATTCTTCATACCTATAAATAAATTTGGCTAGTCCAAACTCTGCCCAATTACGCCCCCTACATCCCTCTCCTCCTCCGTTAAGCCTTTTCTCAGGAAGAAGGAACTTCAAGAAGTCATTCGGTTCAAACCAAAAAGAGTTACCCAAATTAAAGGTAACAATTTCTCTTAAATTGCTTTCTTTTATTTTACTTCTCCAAAACATAAAATCTTTTTATTTCCTTTATTTTGTAACAAAACTAGTATCATAAATATAATATGATTTGTTTAAAATAAATATTCTAACTACACTTACACACACATCCATCTAATGGATGAAGAACAAAATGTTTATGTGGAAGCCAAACTAACGCCTCACAAAACGAAGATTGTTCAATTATATCTTTCTCCATCTCATGGTGGAAATTATGATGGAACTGTATTTATATATGATATATATTATGTTTATGATTTCCTTATGATTCTGGAATTTACATTTATAGCACTCATTTAGGGTTTCTATAGTGGGTAAATACGATAATCTCGTTTGAGAAAGTGTGAACTATTTCCCTCTCAAAGTGATTTGATTTGTTAATGCCTTATATGCGATATATAAATGATGTATTTAATGATATTATATATGATATTATATTGGAATTATAATATAACTATGTTTTATTATGTTTTATTTCAATTTAAATAAGAAATTGAAATGAATGTAGCGTTCATGCATACGTACGGTTTACCGTCTCCATGAACGGTGCATTTCATTTCATACCTCCAAATGTTATTTACTATTATAAATACATGTATATATTGGATATATATGATATATATGATATATAAATCAAGAATATAATTCTGGATATAATTGACTATTGACCACATGGACAACATGTAAATATAAGGCATTCATTTTTAACTAAAGTACCAAATATCAACAAAATGAACATTATTAACTTAAATGATTACATAATGATTATAACATGGTAATAAGTTATATAAAAGGAATGATAAAATAGGAAAAGTATCTTAAGAAAGTATAAATTAACTTCATTTTATTATTCAAGAGATTAAAGAATGATCGAGTCAAGTTGGACGCAAGGTGAGGGACTTCGCCTCAATTTCCATTCATTGAGGTATATTATATTTTAATACTCGATTTTATTTCATACACTCTATAAACACCTTTGATTTTTAATTTCATTCGAAGGGAATATTTTTATACAAATAATTTTTCTTAATGACAAAAAGGAATGTTGTTTTACATAAGTGGTGATAATGACCTTTCCGCCGCCGTGTGTATTATTTGATATTTGGATTCCTTATCAAGCCGTAATGTTTAAAAAAAAATAAATATCATATAATATTTTTAGTTATTTTGGTATTGAATATGATTTTTAGAATTTATTTATTATTTCAATATCTTGAAATGATATTTTTTTATTTCACTGTGGAAATGTTATATTTCCTTTATGCTTATGTTATGTGTTATGATCATTTTATGGTTCTTGGGCCTTATTTACGTATACAGGTGGTTCCGTGATAAACCTAGGGCAGGTGAGCCTGAGATAGCTCTCCAATGCATTGGTAAACGTGACGGAGGTAAACGTGAATGTTTCTCCTAAAAGATTTAGGGAATATACTATGATGGGTATTCCAAAGTAACTCCCTATGTAGTTGTGATAGATACAATGTAAGTATGATATCAATGACACAAGTTAACTTTATGATTTATGATTTCTATGTGTCTTTAATAAATATTATAATTTCATGAGGTAAGTAAAATATTCCATGTTTTTTATGTATTTATGAAAAAATGTTTTCATGATTTGTTTTATAACCCTTACTGAGCTTTATATGATCATCCAATGTTTTGAAATGTTTTCAAATGAATTGAAGATGAATAGGGTCATGGATGGGATCAAGGAAAAGTAATGCTGCTTAAAACATGGAACTAGACATGAGTCTTTTTTCAAGAGTTTTTAATTTATGAAAAAATGGAAAATGTGTTTAAATGTCTACCTTGAAATCTTTTGAGATGCAATAATTATATCCTAATTCTATAAAACTCTAAAACCGAAAAGATCCTCAATGTGAATTATTCAATTAATTCAATATTATGTATTGTTTAAGGCCAGGTCCTTATAGTTATATAATTGTTTATAATCCACTTAATCTATCCTTTAAAAAAATTTCAAGTCATATTTATATGCATTGACTCATAGTTAGACTTATCCATATAAATATCCATATATATATTCTTATAAATATACCTAGTGATATCTATAAATATTCTAATTATTATTTCCAATGTTTAACTGATCATTTTCTCTTATTCCAACTATATTTTCTCATAACTTATCATATATAGATATCAAATATTAATATATGAATATTATTTAAATTTCACAAATATAATCCATTGAAAAATATAGGTTTGATTTAATTTTAGAATTGATTCATTTTCAAATTTTTATATAAAGGATCTTCGAAATCTCCTAAAATTATCTCCCCATATAGTATAATTAATAGAAATAACCAACATAAACCCATTCATCAAAATCTAGGTATATGAAACTTATGTAATGGTGATATCAGAAGCTCTGTGATGGTAAACAAAGAAGATATCAATATATAATGCTAATATGGGTATGAGAACATGATAATAATATTTTATAACAATACCCTTCATTTCATAAATCATAAAACATGTTTCATGAAATTATTATTGGTAGTTCATATGACATAAATCATAATGGTATCAAATAATATGAGCCGTGAGAGCATAAAATTGGCATATTACTTGCTCTTTTGGAATACACTTAAGCCTGAAAAATATTATTTAAAGGATACAAACCAAGACATTAATAACATGCCAATCTCATATTAACCACCCATGTACATGTTTCTAGCATAGGATAACATCCCATGTGCGCTCTTTTGGGATTGATATTTCCTCTCCTTCACCGTACTTATGGATTGGGATTTCCTCTAATGTAAACTCTTTTGGGATTGGGATATCCACCAATTTATATTTTGACATTATATAACATTATTCATTACCTAATGTATTGAAGAGATATATATGTCCAATACATTACCTAATCAAAACATTCTTCTTCCAGAATATAAAAAAAACATTATATCCTATCCTTGGAAAAAATATCGTTTTTATAAATATTTTATTATAAAATATCATTTTAAAGATAAAAAAATTTCATAGTTATTTCATATTTTCATCAACTAATGTCCTTCAAAAAAATAATATGTTTTCATAAATATTTTATCAAGAAATAATCCACGTAATATATATAGGTTTAAAAGATAACTTTTCATCATAAAGAGAAACCTTTCCGTGTGATAATAAAAATGATATCTTTGGATTATATCCCCAGCCAGAGTAGGAAACATCCAAGGTAGTCATCATAGGATTAAAATTATTTTTAAATAAAAAAACATGGACCATATCTTGGGTAAATAGCCTTTAAACATTGAATAACACTTTTTTAAATATAAAAAACATTTCAATAAACATTTCTTTGAAATAAACTTTCGAAACTGATAATGGAATCTTTAAAAATCATGTAAAACAATTCTTGAGGAATATATAGTTTTACATTCAAATATTTTATCTAAAATATTAAAAAAAAAATAAAAAAAAATTATTTAATTGAAAAAAAAACATGAAAACTTATAATGGAATCTAGTAATCATTGTGAAGTCATGACAATGTGAAATATTGTTCATTCTATAAATGTTAAAACAAATATTCCTGTAATATTTTCATTAAATGTAAAATGGGATTTGTATAAGATGTTAAATAAAGATTCATTTCACTTCATTTTGAAAAAGACAAAATCAAGAATAAAAAATTAATTAATAAATCATTTAAATAATCCTAAAAAAATTGAAAAAAGTTGTTGGAAAATAAGATTTTTGGAAGAAAAAATGGGTTTTTGACCGAAAAGTGAAATATGGTCGATTTTCTTTTACAAAGTGGTTTTCATATTTTGAGTACATAAAGGTTGAAAAATTAAGTTGAAATATTTATTACAATGACATAACCATAGAGGATTAATATTCATAACTTTATTAAGAGAAGCATTATAATATTTCATTATAAGAAGAGTAATCAGGAACAATGCTAATAAACAATGTGATTGTATCATAAAACACTTAACATTTTTGTAAATTTGAATCACTGGAACAATGAAGTAATAAATTATATTAAAAATTCCATTATAGTATACTAAATAAATTCATGACAATTCAAGTCAATGATGTTGTATATACTACACCTAAAACAATATAGATGCATAACATAGCATATGTCTCAAACAAGAGAAATTTATACAAAAATCCATTACTACTTTAGTAAATTTTTATCTATAAATACCATCAATGAAAGACCATAAAATAGATTTTTATAACCACATAATTATTTTGATAATAATTTTAATATACAATCATTGTTTTTATATACACAACATAGATGAAACATATAGTAAATATCGCTTTTGTCTCATATAAAACAAAGTGAGATTGAAATCCATTAACATAATTCTCAACGTCCATTATATATATTCCAAACTTAGGTATAAAATGTATATGTTTATTATAAATTTAGTACAGAAACATACCTATATATATCATTCAATATATAATTTACTTGTGACCATTTTATATGTGTTTATTAATAATTCCATGATAAATTCATGTATCCCGAAATAAATGCTTTGTTTTTTAATATATGTGTGGGTTTGTTATTTTTTGTATTATTAAATTGATCATGGTTAATTAATTTAAATAATTTTAAATATTAAATAAACATCATATATATGTTCTATTTATATGCATGTACAATATTCAATAAATGTTAAAGAAATAAAATTAAATACAACGTTTGTTGAGATTGTTGGATAAATGTATGAATGAACATTGATTCCATTTTATCAATGGAAAGAAAGAAATAAAAGGAAAATAATAAATTAAAATTGGATATTAATTTTTATTTACTATATATAACATATTTTTCTTTAAATTTTTACTTAATACCTTCCATTTATAGAATATATTTTTGAACAATCACATAGGTTTTCAAGGAAATAGTTTTCCATACACATGAACGAAATTATAGTATCCACCATGGAATGGACTCTATGACGGGTTATGTGAAAATAATTAAAAGAATAATTATATTAAAAATTCAGATATATTAATATAATCTATTCTTATTTCTATCCATGTGACTCATAAATGAAAAAAAATCACCTCGGTTCAAGAGGTTGTAGTTCGTCTTACACACGAGCGATGCTATTACTTCTGAAATTGGTTTTAGGTAACAAGTTATATGAATTATTATAATTAAATAGGTATAATAATATAATAAAAAATATATATATTCATTAAATCAATCATTATATTATTCCACTAGAGGGGTTGATGGAAAACGAATAGCATCGGTTTGCGAGGCGGTAGTCCATATTTCATATAAATAATGATTCCATATCCCATTTAATGAAAGAGGGAAGGATTTATATTATTTCATTGAAAATATAATTTATAGTTATATGTAAGATACATAGGTTACTATATCATTATTTCTTAATAACAATTCATGGAGGTGGAGGTAGAAATAATATAAAACACTCAGCAAGAGATGTTACATCTTCTTCAGACTACATGTGATGGTATTTCCAAAAAGGATAATAAGGATGGATTTATGACCAGGTTATAGATTCTAGGATTATAAGATGGAAATTAGGAATTTATATTTTAATAGATAATTGTAAACCAATGGTTATTAATTGATTAATAGAATAGGGAGTGGTGTCCTTTTATAAGATAAGTGAGTGAGAAACATGAAATCTTGAAAAAAACAAATCTGTAACCATTTTTTTCACATCCCTCAATGAAAAAAATGATCTATTATAGAAACAATAAAATATAAGGTCTATTTATATCAAGAAAAATGTTTTTTACATGTTTTGGATCATTAATAATCCTTGTCTTTTTATTTTAGCCTCTTAGTAAACACATTTTTAACATAACCACACTAACTAATTTTTATTGATTTAAATTTTATAAATGGCCCGAAATTTAGAATAAATATTTATAAAATATAAATTATTATTATTATAAACATTGAAACCATTTTTTAAATTCCATATAGAGAATTTGAAAATTTCAATATAAAATAAAACATGCAGACGGGATGAGAAGTGTTTTTTAAGGATAATTTTTTTGAAGATAAAAAGTTTTTTATATCAACATTAAATATAAAATTTATTATAATGATCAAAATTGTATTGACTGATATATGAACAAATTTTAATTTTAAAGCCATATTAATATAATATATAATTTTTTAAATGCTTTAAATTAAATGAAAATTCTAAAAAATTAATTTTTTTAATTATTAGTCTTTGTACAATTATTTTCAGAAATCCCTTATTAAAAATCCTAATTAATTTTTTTTAACTAAATTCATTTTATGAAAAAATTTAATTAATAAATAATCAATTTAAATTATTCATAATATATCATTAACATTTTTTTGTGATTCAAATATATGAAATATTTACATTAATTATATTTTTATCTTTTGCACTAGATACCTACATCACTTATTCCACAATAGTAAATATATTATTTTTGATGATACATAATTCATTATATTCTTTTTTATAGAATATATAACCATCAATTGAAAAAATATTATAATATAACACATTCACAATTGGCCCTTAACTATCCATTGATGTTTTTCTTAAATTGAGTCCAGATTTGTAGTTGTATCCTTAAAAAGTTTTTTTTAAAACCATCCTACAAACAACAAATTATGATTATTTTATATCCATATATTATCCACATATAGATTAAAATTAATAATATTTATTTTTTAGGTTTTATCATATGGAATAATCACTCCGTTATTATGAAAAAATTCAAATTTTACCCTAATCATTATTTCTAATGGTAATTGTGAAAACATCAATTTTGGAAATTTTTTAACCAAAAATAACCCATAGGGTTGTGATTTTGGGATACCAATTCTATTCTCATAATTTAGGTAGTTGGTAATGAATTCAATTTAATAATAAATAATATTTAATTATATAAAAAGGCCATTTAAATGATTTAAATTTTCTATATACCCTTCCAAAATATTTGTATTCCATCGAATATGTTACATCTATCTATAATGTAGATAACCACATAGTTTGATAATTCCAACTATGTGAAAAATCATATAAAATGAAAATGTGGGTAGAAGAACCTGAATTTTCATAATATATAATAAATGTATAGTTCTATGTTTATCAACATAATCAGGTGTGTAAATTTACTACATAATGGTTTGAAAAAGAATAAATGCTTGGTTAATATGTGATAGATTTTTTTTTGAAAAAATAGAACCAAATTCTTTGAGAATTAATTCCAGCATAAAAATATTAATGTGTGGTAATTTTAGGCCTTGTAACATTAAATAAATCATTAAAATTATATACTTGATATTTAATGAATACACATTTGGAACCAATACATCATTAATAATTTTGTAAAACTTATATCTCTCTTTTTTGGAAAGAGTTAAAGCTAATAGAGTATGAAAATTCCATCGTTCATACATTGCTGGAGCCAACACCTCCCATATCCCCATGTCAATAAATTACATTCTATATATAATTCAATACTTTTTCATGGGTTAATTTAGTAATGTTTAATTGACACTATTAAATACATTTCTTCTACATGCATGATACTAAAAAATTTATTGATGTACAGACAATTCCGATATCCAAATTTTTAAAAATATGATCTCTTTTACAAATGGGTTTCATTGGTGTTATTAGAAAAGGATTACTAAATACATTTACCATATTGGTAATTATGCCATCAAGGAAAAAATTTACGATGTCCTAAAAACATAATCTTTGAGGAATGTTTCAACCTAAATGCTTTTTTTACATTTTTCACATATGGTACACCCAATAATTTCTTCATTTTTTTGAACTAAAAAATTTAAATTAGTGGGAAATTAATTTATCATATAATAAAACATATAAATTAATATAATTTTTATTCAAAAAGAACCATACATCATAAAAAATGAATCCTTCATTAATTTTGTATATTTGATCAATTTAGAAACAAAATATATCAATATGATTAGAATGTTTTTTTGTCCTAATATTAGAAGAAGTTGTATAGTGTACATATTATTTAATTATAACTATAGTGGAATGATATAATCATCTAATATAATTTCCCATGTACTATGAGTGAAACATTCTATCCGAAAAGAATTCAGTTTATTTATAAATAGTTCAGGACTAAGTTTTATCAAATCATTTACAAATTCATAATAAATGTGTTTAATATTCATCCACTAGGTTGAGTCTTCTAGGTGATTAATTTTTCGATCATTATTTATCATATATTCATGAAACACCAATTTCCCTAATTTTTTATCACTTATATATAATAACCAAAACCTTATAATGATTGTAATGTTCCATATATGGTTTGAAGCACATAAATAAGATTTCAACTGTTCAGATACACCATGTATGTAGGAAATTTTTATGTGACTCATTGTAATTATGAATCAATATATAGTTATTTAGAAAGATATATATTATATCATATATCAAACCCTTTAAACATAGTACATATTTAGTTTATTATATGATATGTTTCTTATGATCATCTAATGATCCATGGTAGAAATTGTCTACAAAAAATAGGGGAAGATATTTCTTCAATTAATCATATTGTAAATATTATCAAAAATTGGGTACCTAGATATTGTAGACAAAAAAATATGCTATTATCCATTTGTGGATAGTTTTTGTGGATGATCCCTCTGTGAAATGAAAAAAATCAGTGTACCTTCAATGCAATAAACTATCCAATGGATCCATAATCACATCATCGGGATTATTTTATGGCTAAAGGTATAATAGTGCCTTTATTAATTGTAAAAAATTGGTTATGAGCAATAATATGGTTTAATCATTTTCAAGATAGTATCATTTACAACATAGGAGAGTATATCATCCTCTTATATGGACTTTCAAAATTCCCTTCAATGGATGAAGATAATTTTCTATGATTATATCTTATGGGGTTACATATTACGAATAAAATTTGTTACAACCTATTAATGTTCATGTATATAACTCCTTCATAGAACGTGTCTTCCATAATGAATCATACCCTATGATTCACAACTGATTAAACCATTCAAGAGTGGATGTGTCATCTACATGAATAAAATGCATTTATTCACTATTTATCACATGCTTGTATTTTATTTTCACTTCCTAAAATCTACCACTATCACAAATATTTTATAAGTACTTTATGTTAATCATAATAACTCTTGGTGAATGAATCTTAACAATTTTAGATATCACCTTATCAAATTATTTTAATTTTGACGATACAATTTCTTTAAAAAAACATTCCTTATAAAAGGGCCTAACATCGTGACTCTATAGAACATACAATCATTGAGAAAATTCTGAAATCCACAATTCATTTATATAATTAATGGTTGGATCTAGAAAATTGTTATTGATACTCAAGATACTAAGGGGATAGGTGTTTTTTCCATAAAAAAACTCATATATCTATATGAAACAACCAATTATGTGATATATCATATAATTCATATTTTTACCATCATAATATGTTTTTCAATGAAACTGAGTGACTAGTTGTCCTAGAACATGTCAATCATGTATAGTCGAACTAGTAGTTTATTGATTCTCTGAAAATGAATGACAATGTAAATCAATACATCAAATTTCAATCATTAATATTGTGTGAACATCTGATGACACTTATCCTGTAAGCATAATTCATCATCTCTGATACAACTAATCATAGTCCTTGATTTCCTTAGTCTAATTCTACCAAGTCCTCGAAGTCATTTTATGTTATACAAATTAACATATAACATCTTAGTTGCGCTTCAACAATTATATTTGTAAAAGAAACATGATCACTAATGTATTAGACAAATCAATTTTTAGACATGCATAACATGGGAATCAAAGTACGAATGATCTCATTATAGGAATGTCTCCATCCTCAGGTAAAAAGGATTTATAATATTCATACACCCAAATTATGTCAATGGTTATATGACCATCCACGATATAATTTTTTGTTTCTCTATCCATATAAAAAGTATCTATGTTTTACCCCATGAATCAACTATTCATAAATCAAATACAACTCTTTGTAATGTGTACAATAATATATTCTACATATCCATATCAAATATTAAAAACAATTATACATTATAATGATAATCATTTATGGATAATTCAATGACATATTTTTAGGGGATATTATCATTTGACCATACAAGATTAATTAATTTTAATAAACATAAATTAATTATAATTTGTCACGACCCGCCCTCGGGGCCCGTGTCGTGACTACCCCAAGCCCGCCTTCCATAGGCCAGGGGCTGGCGACTAGCACCAGGGCGTAAATCCCAACAAAAAGGGAAGGCATTGCCTTTGAAAAGTAAACAAGCAACACAGAGTAAGCAAGTGGAAAAGTAAACACTATGTAAAAACTTTACAAGCTGTGAAGAAAGTAAAAGGGGACGGAAATACAAGCCCAACTATAAAGTACAACTGAAAGGAAAAAAAACAACTGAAAGGAAAAAACAACAACTGAATGGAAAAGCCGCAGCGTCGAGCCGCCCTCTGGAAGTCCCACCTGAAGGGTGGGTAAAGATAGCCTCCACAGCTCCTCGGGTCCACCTGACCGCTCCGAGTATGTCCCGCCCAGTGGTCCACCTCCTGGTACCGTCCTGCTCTGCAAGCCTCCACCACGATCAGCGATGTCCGTCGTCTGCAACCAACACAACGTAGTGCGGGCATAGCCCGTGCAGGGGTGAGTATAAGCTACTCAGTAGGGACCCCGAGACCCCCTAAGGTCTCCCGAAATCCACAAAGGATAATTCACAAAGGGAAGGTACAATCATGAAGCAACATTCGACACAGCTAAGGTATATGCCCAAACATATACCTAAGTCATCAATTCCCGTTCGGCTACAACGTCCGAACCCAAGCACAACCAAGTCCACACAGGAAAGCAAAACGTAAACCCACACAGGATAGCACAACACAATCTACAAGGAGAGTAAATAGTATATCCACATAGGATAGCTCAACACAATCCACAAAGGAGAGAAAAAAGAAGATTCAGCTCACACAAGAATACATCCTCGAAAAGGTGAAAGAGATGATTAGACACAGATACTGAATCATCTATGCTGGGACCCACATAGGATACAAGACCAGCCGTCCTCATTGTTTTTTTTATGCAGGGACCCACATAGTATACAAGACCAGCACGGCTGGGACCCACATAGGATACAAGACCAGCACCGAGTCATCTAAGCTGGGACCCACATAGGATACAAGACCAGCACTCTTCATTGATTCATCTATACTAGGACCCACATAGGATACAAGACCAGTATTAAATCATCTAAGCTGGGACCCACATAGGATACAAGACCAGCACAGCTAGGACCCACATAGGATACAAGACCAGTTGTCTTCATTGATTCATCTATACTGGGACCCACATAGGATACAAGACCAGTATTGAATCATCTAAGCTGGGACCCACATAGGATACAAGACCAGCACAACTAGGACCCACATAGGATAAAAGACCAGATGTCTTCGTTGATTCATCTATACTGGGCCCACATAGGATACAAGACCAGTATTGAATCATCTAAGCTGGGACCCACATAGGATACAAGAGCAGAACAGCAAGGACCCACCTAGGATACAAGACCAGATGTCTTCACCATCGCAGTCCACTGAGGATTTCTGCACAACTGTCGTCGCGGTCCACTGAGGATCTCTGCACCGTCGTCGAAGTCGGAGCCAGCACTAGGGTTCCCGTACACAGCAAGCTCGTTCGGGAGGGTCCGCTCCACGAGCCGAGAGGCCAATACATCAACCGTCACAAAGTCCGAAGTTGATGTATCCAAAAGTCTTTTATTGTCAACAGGAACTCAACGTCGCAGACGGCGCGTCAATCGGACGCCCGGTCTGAGAGTTATTGGATTTTTCGTCCCAGGGGCCCGGTTGGTTTTTAAGTCAAAACCAACCCGACCTTACTCCACCTGCGTCCAAACCTCGGGAGGAGTGAGCCAAAATATCCGTCTCACTTAGAGGAACTCAACAAATCTGACGGCGTGTCAATCGGACGTCCGAAGCTCAAGATATGAGCGTTTCCGCTCTGAAGGCCTGGTTGGTTTCGTGTACGAACCAACCCGACCATACTCCACCTGTGTCCAAGCCTCGGGCGGAGTATGCCAAAAGATCCGTCTCACTTAGAGGAACTCAAAAAAGCAGATGACACGTCAATCGGACGTCCGTAGCTCAAGATATGAGTGTTTCCACTCCGAGGGCCCGGTTGGTTTCGTGTACGAACCAACCCGGCCGAACTCAAAGTATTCCGAAACATTGAGTGCGATATAACGAATCGACCATCTCGATCCAAAGATCATATCGCCGCTGACGGTTCGTCAATCGGAGGTGCGTAGCTCATGTTATGGGCAAAGACCGAAGTCGATTCGAAAATGGGGGGTCCGGGTCCGGGCCGACCCGGCCCGACCCCCCCTGGGTCGGCCCGAACCTGGTCAACCCGAACCGGGTCGACCCGACCCGGGTCCGACCCGGCCCGGCGCGGCGGCGCGGTCTGGGGCGGCGGCGCGGCCTGGGCACCGCTCGGGTGCCACGCGTGGGGGGAAAAGCCCCCGCCTTCCTCTGCTGGCGGCACGACAAGCTGCCGCGCCTTGGATTAAACGGCCCCCCTCACGTGGGGGCCTGTATTTGAGAACAATGGGGGGCGCTGCCCCCCCTTTGTAACCGTGGCCCCTCCCTTCATGGGGGGCCAAAGAAGCAGCCCGGGGGAATTTAATTCCCCCGGTTTTCACCATTCCGGCCGGCCCAACTTGGCCGGCCGGCTTCTTCTCAACGGGACCGGCAAGGCCCGGTCCTCTTCCCTCATCCGACACCGGCGGCCCGGCTGGCCACCGGTCATCACATCCCTCCGCAGCCCGGAACCGGCCGCGGCCTTCGTCGTCCGGCACGGTGCGACGGCACCGCACCCCTCCACCGCGGCCCCGCTCCGGCCGCGGCGCCTTCGGTTTCCTTCGACGCGGCGTGATGGCGTCGCGTTCATGATAATCTTTCAACGGCGCGGCGCGACGGTGCCGCACAATAATTGTCGAATGATAACTGCTTGGTGCGACGGCACCACGCCATCAGGATTCATCCACAAGAAACATTCAAGAACAAAGGAGGGGGGTTTCAGCCATGTTTGTGCGGTCCGGCCCCCCTCTCGTTAGATGATAGCACATAATCATTTATCCTCAAGATTGTCATGCTAGAACCAATAACGAGAATAAATAAATTAAACAACAACAAAACCCTACCTCGGTTTCAAGAACGATGTTCGTCAACGACCCGCGGAAGACGAGCATCGCGGTGGTCGGCTTCGCGGAAAAAGGACGCCGATGTCGTGAAGCGAGGATTCGAAACTCTTTGACGGCTATTTTGTCGTGGGAAACCGTCACGGAAGAGATGACACGGAAGGAGACTTCGTCAGTGTCGCGGGTATGGCGTCGCGGAAGACGGTTCCCGAGAACGTGGCGTTCTTCGTCGATGTCCGAATGTCCATCGCGTTCTTCGTCGAAGTTTGAAGAAGATGGAGAGAATTCTTCAAAACCTCCCAAGATGGCTAAGGAGACCAACCAAAATAAAATAAGCTAAGGCTTATTTTATTCACACAATTATCAATTTGAATTTCAAAGGTTTGAAATTCGAACAACTCAACTCCATTAATTTAACCAAGTTGTCAAGTTAATTAAAGAGGGGTTATTGGGAGTTTAAAAAGAGAAGATGAAGAGTTAGGGTTCGTGTGGGCCCCACCACACTTAATCCTCTCAAGGGAGGTTAAGTGGATGTGGGTCCCACCCCTAACTCACTTTGGGAGAAGTTAACCAACAAGTTAAAAATAAAATGTGTTTCCACATTTTATTTAACTTCTTTTAATTTTTCCCTAAACTAACTTTCAATCCGCATAAAACGCAACCTTGGAAAAGGTCTCCTTAAGCGAATATCAGCACTGCGAGTTCATCGGTGTCCTCGGATTTCAATTCCGAGCACCAGATCAAAAGTTAGAAATTCCCGCTCGTTCGTTCACTGAACGTACCCGAGCCAAACTTCAGAAATTTATTCCAGGCACACCGGGCCTCGGAATCAGGTGCCGTCAGAAACCGCGCTCTTGTAAAATTCCAAAGAAAATTAAGAAAAAATTTCCCTTGAATTTTACGGGTCTTTAAATAATTGGATATTTCTTTTAAGAAAATTACATGACACATTTACAACCATTACATACAAGCACTCATGTTCCTTATACCCATAAATTACATATTATTGTCATTTCATTTTAGTTGTAAAGTATTTTCCAATAGGACTTTTAAATTCTCATATTTAGCCATCAAATTAATATTTACACCTCCCCTTATAATTATCTCAAATTTTAGATTGTATTTGTGGTGGGTATTTTGGGTCATTTGACAATACAACGGTACTTTAGCCAAAGAAATATAACTATTTATTCCACAATATCACCCAATTAATATCTCAATGAGAGAAACCAATACTTGATTTGAAATGATATCTAGATAAAAAAACATCTTTCACAGTCTCTGATGCATCAATTTATTATACCTCTATTATTTAGTTTTATTTATTGGATTTTTAGAACTCTTTTATATATTTTCCCTTCAATTTAGGCAAACCAAAATTTCAGATTGACATTTTAAAAAATATATAGTTAATTGAAAATTGTAATGAATCTTATCTATCCTTTAAAACTCTTTATAAGGATCCTAAATATTCTTATAATTAATGTCCTAAAACACTTGTAATGAACCCTTCCTAGGGTCCTACATGATAAATTGTATTATAATTTTACTAATATATATGTTCTGATTTAGTATAATAGGCATCATAGATTTGTCTCTATAGATCATTAAACCGAATATATATGTTTCTTCAACCATGTATTTTTTTGAGAAAAATTTACACAATTATATCCTCATAGGTTGAAGTGTTATGATTTAATTTCCAAGAAGAAATATTTCATTAACATATAATACTATAAAAAATACTATATTCTCACATACCCACTTTTATAGATAAGAATCACATAAATTTTTTTGAAAAAAAATTACTGATTGAATAATAAAATCAGATATTCATACTTCCATAATGTTTCATCAGTCCATAAATTGTTAGTTTCACCTTGATAAATTTATCATTCTCATTGAAAAAATCAATGATCACAGGTGTAATCATATAAATGCCCTTCGCTAAATTCAAATTATGGTATGCAGTTTTGAAATCCATTTTGTATGTCTCATAATAATTATAAAATTTTATAGATAATAAAATATGAATATTATTTATCATGAAAAAAAAAGAAATAGTATGTTCTAGACAATAATATAAAATATTTTATAATCCATTTCCTCCATGGATTGCTCATATGTATACACACTACCATCCAAGCATGTATACATATGGAAAACCAACATACAACCTATGAGTGTCACCCCTTCATAAGAATCCCTCACGTGACAATCATAGTTCATGTACATAGGGTCCATCATAGATTTTGTATATTTTAACCCATTAAATGAATTAGAAGTCTCAATGGACTCTTGGTAGGAAATAGATTTACCTCAAGTGAATGTTACTTCATTAACATTAGTTATGATGAATCCATATCTCTAGGGAACCTGAAAAGTCAAACAACACCTCTATGTTATAATTTAAAATGATTTAGTACTCATTCCAAAATTATTATTTGAAATTCCCCAATATAACATCATGATTTTTATAATAAATACTAGTCTCAATTTCAAGATTAACATGCAATAAATATCATTAATAAAACGACGATATAATATAAATATATATTTATTTATATCTTTCCATTATAAAACAGATTTTTAAATTGTGGTATGGATTGAAATGGACACATTATCAAAAATATTTATAAATGTTATATATAATTAAAACATATTGATTAATTTAAAATAAGTTTTCAATTTTTAGTAAATTTATTTTTGAATCAAGAATATGTATTCTTTAATAATTCTTTTAAAAAGTAATTAAAAGGAATAACTAAAATGTACAACGTTGTGTTGAATTTTATATTTATATATAATAAAGCACCAATAATTATATATAACCTAATTAATGACGTTGGAATCAATATTATACATGATCATGATATATGTTCATTTACTATTAAAACACATTTATCAAAAAACTATTTTTAATTATTTTTTAAACTTATATATCAAACAAGATTTCAGAAAAATGTATAAAATAAAAATCTAAAACTGATTCCATATTTGAAATTATGAGGTTCAAATTTATTATATATAATAGTTTTGTTTTTTAAAATTATGAATAATAACGTTGATAAATTTTTGTCACCTTCGTAAGTGTAAAACATGTAAAATATGCCTAGAACTCGTGTTTATGCCATATTAGAATGAAAAAACATGTCTAAATTTAATTGTTTAGATTCCATTAGAACTTATTTTTCTTATCATTTATGGTTTGGTAATCTCATTCAAAATTCCTTTGATAATGATGATATTATTATTTTAGGTAAATAAAAAATACAAAATGACGCACTCTTTGATTTAATATCCAATATATATTATTAATACGGAAAAAATGATGTTATATAATATAATAAATGTTTATTTGAAATATTATTGATATTTTTATCATGTTAATATATTTTTAATTTTTATTTAGGGAATAATAGACATAAATGTTTACAGGACACCAACACAATATTTGATCCAATAATAGGAAACTAAATTACTTCATTTTTTAAAATATCAAATGTTATAACACATAGATGAATGATTATTTTATGTAAAATTTTAATATGAATATTACATATTAGGGATGTTTTCTAAAAATCTAATATGAATAAAATTTCTATTTATTTAAGTCATACTATATGAATAGTCTTCAAAATGACTTTAATGGTATATACTATTAAATAATATATAATTAAATGATTAATAATTAATAGAATATTTATATTCAGAAACATGAAAGGTATTTGGTCTATAATATCAACCATTATACATTTATGGATCACTTTTCCATTTATACTAACTTCCATGACCCCTAAATAGCTAAAAACATTGATATCATGTTAATCACTGAAAGGGATAAAAAGGGGTTAAAACAATGAGATAAGGGTTAATACATAACCTAAACATATATAAATTTTATTTTATTAGAGGATTTATACACATAATAATTCTATATTTTAAATATAAAACTTTTTTCCATCTAAATGTAGAAAATTATTTATATAAATGTAATACATTATGTAATTCCAAGGGCTCCCTTCTTGTTACTTATAAAATGGAACTACTTCCTCCACATTACTCATAATGATTGAGACTTCTCGATCACATTCTACATGAACTAATAAAATATTATATTCCTTACCAATATCCTATATCTTTTATTTTTTAAAATACCTTCATTATATGTTTCAAGGTGTAAGCCAAACGTTGTTTCGAAATGAAGAGGTAAAACACTTAACTAAGTACTTTCAATTTTATTTCATATAATAAATACTCTATATATATAGTGTCAATTTTAAAATAATTTATTTAGTTTTATAAAAAATTTATATTTTATTATGATGATTGACCAATCATTATCCACTATCGTTCTATCATATGGATAATAATACATCACTCGTGCATACTTGTGAAACTATCACCTCCATAAAGAAATACATTTCATTTTTCATCACAAATTATCAATAATGGTTTTAATGATGTATTTAATAAGTATTTATGATATTTATGATATTTTTTTTCTGAAGGTGATTAATTATATAATCTTATTTTTTTCTATCAATTGATAATTGGAAATGCTACTCGTGCATACGTTCGAATTACTATCTCCACTAAGTGATGTAATTAAATTTTCATCAATGATTTATACGAATACTAATAGATTATTATATTATTATTACATATTATACTCATGAAATGTTTAAATTATAGAGATGATGAAACTATGATCAAATTGCATGGACCAGTACTACCAATCTGAAACATGTATAAAATATTTAGAAGTTACCATCCTTAATTATGATTAAGATAATGTATTGTAAAAAAATTAGGGATAAGAGGATAAAATTAAATAATATATAGTTATAAATATATCATTATTATTCATTAATCTATTTATTAGGAATCTATATTTATAATAAAATATTATTCAATGTGTACAATGAAAAATGATACCTGAGGATTGATATTTATTTTTTGATATCATTTTAATCATGATTGATTATGATTAAATACACATTGAGGGAAATTATATGGTCCATATATAATATACCAAATTTATTTTTTTATCCTCTAGTTATTTCAATATTTTTTATATTTTATTGCTATTAATCACTCTTTGGTACTCAAAATGATTCAAAAAATGTTTTTAACAAAAGCCATCCCTATTTCTACTCTTTTGGTCATGAATATATATCTTCTATATACATAATCTATATAATTTTTTCACTAGTTTATTTAATATTATTTAATGATTTTTTAAATAAAATTTTTCTCATGATTAAATTTTTATAATTTTACTTAAAAAAATATTCTTTTCATTTTCTTAATGTCATAATTTTTTCATAAGGTCTTAATAGAATTTTTTTTAATTATTATTGTAAGAATGTGTTTTCATAACTTATTTACTACTATTTAATGTGGATATTAATTGAACAGTTAATTTGAAAAAAAAATTTCTTAATATTTTAAAAAATTTATTCATTTTATTTTAAATGTAAATGGATATTCCCTCAAGAAATGATCCAGTGATCTTTTAAAGTAATTTTACATCTACGATAACATTAATTGATTATAATATTTCTCCACCATGGATATGATCCTATGAAACCACCATTATTATTTCTCTATATTTTTTTATTACTATGATGATTATATATTTATGAAACCTATTATATTCTTCCATAGGATATGCTATGATGAAATGATAAATGTTTTCAAAATATTATAGAATACATAGGAATAGTTTGTGATAACATGAAGGGTTAGTCCAATATAACCATACAATTAGTTTGGTAATGAATGATATCTCATAATAATATAAGGACTGAACTAGTGAGTGAACCCAGTTTATTAAGGGACTCTATCTACTATGATATTTCTGAGAGTGATCCTTGGCTAAGGAAATGATGGTATTGGGACTGAACCCAAACTATTGTCATAGTCTAGGTACTGAAACAAAACAAAGGAAAATATTTTTTATACTTATATTTATAGGAAAAACATAAGCATTATGGTTACGACATGTTCTTATGGATCATGATTGATTATTAATGTCTTTAAACGCATATGTGTTATATCATTTTTTTAAAAACCATATTACCAGATTCATGAATAATGATCTTTGAATGATTTGGTAAGAATTTATTAAGTTATAATCTTGTTGTCATAGCCTTATTATTAGGATAGACTATGATCATTGATTGATACCTTTAACTTTTCCTCATAAAAAGAAATTTAAATCACACTTTCTTATGTATTCCTTGCCCATTTTATGATGAAATTTTATTTTAAGGGCTTGTATAAGAAGACTACAATGTTAGATGAACTATATATGAGATTTTGATGACAATTCATGAAATATTATTGTTATGTATATAGTATCCAAAGAGAGTAAACCTATACAGTTTTAGAATGTGATAAATTAATTTATTTGTAGAATTTTCATCTAAAATGATTTAATATTTCTCTATGAAATACTAAGGTCACCTCATTTGTCCTCAGAGTGGAATTTTATTATTTTGTGAAAATAGGTTTATGGAAAATTTATGAATTTTTTTTTGATAATTTTATGAACTAGATACATTCATGAATCTTCATTAAAGTACATAATGAGTTTTTTCATAGAACATAAATTTATTTATGGATACTGGAATATGGATGAGACTGAGGAATAGATGCACCGCTGGTAACGACAATGAAGGTAGAAGACTGTATATTATCAAAATTTTCACTATTTCATGATGATTGGAAAAAAAATACTACACACCTAGAAAAAACACCAAGGAGGTATTCATTGGATAATTCATAATTTTTCTAGAAACCAAATTTATAGATTTGAATAGATGATAACCACAAATGACTATGGTTTAATTTAAAGTGGCATATAGTTAATAGAATATGTCCTTATTTAGAAATCCAATAATTGATAATAATGAATATATGATTTATAATTGTGATAATTATTTCCCAAAATATGCTTTCTGGATTAAGCCAATGTCTAGTAAAAGAATTAATCATATAAATTCTAAATGTCAAAAACATTGGAATTATTCACCTTAAGAGAAACTAAATAAAATTGTAGCTATGATGTGAATTTTTTTATTATTCCTATTACATATACACTTATATGATTAACAACCCCAACTTGGGTGAGTATCCTAACACAAATAATGGGGACAAATGGATTTTCATGGTAGTACTGTTTATAAAGACAATAGAAGAAGGAAGTTTCATCTTTTTAAATGTCAACAGTGGGGGAAGAATAAGCCAATGAAATGTGTAAATTGGATTATAAAATGTTTAATATGTGTAAAATATGGGAATAAATTAATAAATTCTTCAGAAATAGGGAAAATATTGGTTTACACAATGGTTCTGAAAGATGGTTTCTATGATGTATCATCTACTTTTAATTGTTTTAATTGGATAATGTATGGGAAATATTAAAATAGATATCTTTGGGGGATTATTGAACAAAGGATTAGTATGGTATATGAGTAATTTTTTTTACTATCAGTGATGAATATACTATGAGTGAAATATGAAACGTAGGATGCATTATGAAAAAACATGACAAATAATGTGAAATTATTAATGAAGTAATTAAAATTATTGAAGTTCTTATGTATTATGATTCAAAAAGTACATTTTAGAATTGTTTTATTAATGATATTCATGTTCTAAAACTCATGAAACATTGAATATTTTAATATATTAGTTTTTTGTTTATGTATTTTAATGCATATGTTAAATGATGTCCATAAACTATAAAAGTGATCTGGTGGTAGGTTGATATTTTATGAAAAACAAATTTGACTTGGGGATAGATACCTTCTAATAATTGACATATGTTGAGATAATAATTTTTCGTTGGGTTAATGTGTTGACTGATATTGAAAATGTATGTTTGATGGTATTGGGTACCAAGAAATTTAATTTTCATTTTATTATAAAGAAATTAATTTGAATTTTACATCATATTTTGGATTTATGGAATATAATGGATAGTTTATGTGGAGATTATTTTATGAAGCACGTATAATTTCATTGAGACTTTATGTAGATTAGGGTAATTTATGTATGGGATTATCATGTTATATGATAATATAAGATCATAATATTCATGTATATGGAATGTAAAAATATGAACTACTTTTTTTTGTTTGAGGATAAATATTAAGATAATATTGGAACAAATATGTGATAGAATATGTGAATTTTTTGTTAAATTTTTGGGCTTTTAATTTATTGCAAAAAATTTGTAGGATTCGTAATATTATATATTTATAGACAAGATTATCTTGATCTTGGGGGTTATTGATGTGGTTTTAGAGACTAATTTATTATTTCATTATATGATGATTTATTTATATGAGATAACATGTGATGACTTTACATGTATTTGTAAATATATATACTTAGATGGAATATGTTTTTATTCTTTTAGGGATCTTATTATCTATAAAAAGTTAATTTTAGTGATTTCTGAATGAAAAAATAAACTTGAATATTCATTTCATTATGTAATAGATGAGATAGAAGTCGAAAATGATCAAATCACAACTAAAGGATGAATTTGTGATTATGATTTTGAATGAAGTCATGTGAGTATATTTTATCAAAAATACATTCATTATTTTTATCATATCCCTATGCTCTAGTAAAATTATGTTAAAATAAAAAAATACACTTTTACATTCATTTTTCACGACCCGTCCTCAGGGCCCGTGCTGTGACCACCCCAAGCCAGCCTTCTATAGGACATGGGTTGGCGACTAGCCCTAAAGGAGTAAATCCCATCAAAAAGGGAAGGAATTTCATTTATAAAAGTAACCAACACAATAGAGTAGGCAACAGAAGTACGAACTAAGTAATACTAAATACAAAATTAAGTGCTGAAAATAAAGGGTCAATAAATAAAATCCCAACTGTAAGTATAATAAAATTGAAAAGCTAGTACAACTGCAGTAACGTAAAACATTAAACATTGATTCGTCCTCCGGATATCCCACCTGAATGGTGGGTATAGATAGCCTCCTCAGCACCTCTGGTCCGACCGCCCGCTCTGTGTACGTCTCACCAAGTGGTGCACCTCTAGGAACCATCAAACTCTATAAGTCTCCACCTCAATCAGTGTTGTCTTTCATCTGTATCAAAGACAACATAGAGCGTGCATATCCCATTCAGGGGTGAGTATTCGATACTCAGTAGGGACCCCAAGACTCACGAAGTTCTCCCAGAATCCATGAAGGATAAACCACATATGAAAGATACAATCACGAAGTATCAACCAACTCTTCTTAGGTATATTCCCATACATACACCTATGTCATCAATCCCATTTCATCTCTAACTCTTGAGCCCAAGCACAACCCAGTCCACAAATGAAAGAAGTCAATCACATCAATGATAATGATTGAAAGTCAAGACTAACCTCACACAGGTATACAACTTTCTTATTGCGATTGAGATGATCAGATGTAGTCACTAATTCATCTAAGCTGTCGGCCCCACATAGGATATTAGATCAACTAAGCTGTCAAACCCACATAGGATACTAGACCAGCTACTCTGTCAGACCCGCTGAGGATACAAGTACATAAGTTAAACTGTCAGACCCACTTAGGATACAAGAACCGTAGTCATCATTGTTGAACCCATAGAGGATTCCAGTACAGTAGACTTCACTGTCGAACCCATAAAGGATTCCAGTATAGTAGTCGTCGATGTCGAACCCACGGAGGATTCTAGTACAGTAGATGTCTCTGTCGAACCCACGAAGGATTCCAGTACAGTATTCATCGCTTTTGAACCCAGAGAGGATTCCGGTACAGTATAAGTCGTAGTCTCACCCAAATCTAGGGTTCCCTCACACAACACGCTCAATTCAAGAAGGGTCTGATCCTCGATGTTATTGACTTCTTTCCTGTGTGTACTGGGTTGTGCATGGGCTCGAGAGTTGGAGTTGAACTGAGATTGATGACTTAGGTATATGTATGGACATATACCTAAGTAGAGTTGGTTGATACTTCGTGATTGTATCTTTCTTCATTGGATTATACTTCATGGATTCTGGGAGACATTTAGGGGTCTCAGGGTCCCTACTGCATATCATATTCTCACCCCTGCATGGGCTATGCCCACACAATGTTGTGTTGGATGCAGATGACGGACATCACTGATCGAGGTGGAGACCTGTGGAGCTGGATGGTACCCGGAGGTGGACCACATGGCGAGACGTACACAGAGCGGATGGTCAGACCTGATTTGCCGGGGAGGCCATATGTACCCACCCTTCTGGTGGGATTTCATGAGGGTGACATAGTGGTTTCATTTTTACATTATTGTAGTTGTACTAGCTTTTCAGTTGAACTATACTTACTACTGGGCATGTATTTCTGGCCCCATTCCTTTTAGAACTTCATTTTGTATTCATTATTTCTAGGGTTCCGGTAAACAACCGCCGCCTGCCTCGTCCTTCGTAATCTTCCGGTGTGGTGCGACGACACCGCAACATCTTGACTTAGACCCCTTCACCAAAACAACAATAACCAATGGAGGGTCGTTTGGTCGTGTTGGTTCGACCCGCGCCCTCTGTATTAGTTGGTATCAATTGTCCACAGTCAAACCATGGAATTTAATGAAATTCAAGAGATTAATTTTAATCCAAAAAAATCAATCAAAAACCCCTACCTCGATTTCAAGCACGTTACACATCGACGAGCCATGGAAAACGATCGTCGCAGAGGCTGGGCGTCGCAAAAAATGGACGTCAATTCTGTTGACGTAGGGGTGTGTCCGAAGAGGAAGCATCATTGGAGAATTCCTTCATGTTCTTCGTCTGAGAAGTTCATCATTGAAGAATGGTGTTCTTCGTCGAGAGAAGAACACTATTCATCTATTTCTCCAGAGCTTTACGAATGTTCTCCCAACAAAATGATTACCAAACACAAATAATAGCTAAGGCTGTTATTTTATTCACACATGAATTTCAAAATTCAAACACTTTAATTAATTATTTGTAGAGAGTTCAATTCATTAATTAAAATGTGTTGTAAAAATTTATGGGAGTGAGAAGGAGGTGGAAAGTAACAATTAAAGATGGAATTTAATGGGGAGTCGGCACATTAAATGGAAGGTCAAAGGCTTAAGGGGGTTAAAGGGTGGTTAGGTGCTCGTGTGGGCCCCACCACATATTATACACCTATGGGATGTTATGTGGGAATGGAATCCACCACCAACCCCCCTTTGGAGATAAAAACCAAAAACAAAATAAAATTTATAGAACACATAAATTTTATTTAGTTTAATAAAATTCCCCAAAAAATTCACTTCCATCCTGCATAAAATGCAACTGCGGTAAAGGTCCCATTAAGAAAACACCAGTGCTACAAGTTCATCAGTGCCCTCAGATTTCAATTCCGAGCACCGATTCTAATGATATAAAAATCCACACATACGTTTAATGAATGTACTCGAACAAAACATCAGAAATTGATTTCGGGCACACCGGGCCTCGGAATCAAGTTTCGTCAGAAACTGCGGACTCGTAAAATTTTAATGAATTTAAGAAAATATTTTCCTTTAAATTTCCGGGATTTTCAGCATTTTTTATGATTTTCTAGACTTATTTATACATTATGGATTTATGGTTTTGTGGTTATTAACATTTTCATGATCACATTTTCTGTCACACTTTATTATTGTTAATCTTCCATTTTCCTCCTCAATGTCCACATTTTCACTTATCACTAGTTTTTCAATATAAGAGAACTTGATTGTGTGTTATTTCATATAACCTTTATGTTTTCAAATTCCACTTTTCAAAGTATGCTTTATTATAACTTTTTACAGTGTGTGTTTTCAAATAGATTATTTTAAATGCATGGAAATTTTTTTTGAGGAGACAATTTATTAATGTGGGGATAATATTAAACATTGAAAATTTAGATTAATATATAATATTCTATATGTATTATGTAAAACACAACACATGATTTGAGTGAATTATGATATACATTAAAAACATTATTCTTTAAATATGACCATTATAACCTAGCTGTTAAATTTCTAATATGAATATGAATTATTGCATTATAAAAAACATGTACAAAGGTTTTATATAATATAATATATATATATATATATATTAACTAAATTATTATAAATAAGTTCCCAATTATATATAATGTCATTTTAGACTCTGAAAACATATTATCCTTAAAATTTATTTTATAAAAATTTATGAGAAGGCATTATAATTAATTTATATAGTTTTTTAATTAAATTCATTAATACTTATTATAATTTTTGAAATAAATATTTTAATATTTTATAATGGTTATATTTTACCTCTTTATGAAGATTTATTTTTCATTTAATAGTGAAAAGTATGGATTTTTGCAAAATTGTCATTTCTTTTCATGAAATAAAGTAATATATATGCCTTGTTTTTTAAAATTTATAATAAAGGTTTAAATAACTATCATTTAATTATATATAATCTATTTAATTACATTTTATTCAACATTATAATTTATTTTATTATAAGATAATTTTTATGTAAAAACTTATATTTTTCTAAAAACTACTTCTATTTTCATTTTACATATTTATATTTAAATTAATTTTTAAATTAATAAATATTTATTAAATAAAAGTTTATTCCAAATTTTGAATTCGGATTTTCAAATTCTGAAATTAGAACTCTATTTTATTTGTTCAATAAGATGATTAATCATAGTAAAAATTTGTTATGGGTGTAAGGGTAAAACTTGTAAAATAAGGTTCGAACTGTGGTATAAGGACAATATATCTCCAAAAAATTAGCATAAATTTGAATTTTTCAGGTCCCATTACACATTGATATTTTTATAAAAAAAATTTAAATTCACTTCCTATTTCCTTTGATAACTAATATAGATTATTTTAAGTAAATAATAAATAAAAAGTATCATTATCTCTAGATTCATGACTCTAATATTTTTTCATGGGGACACAAAAATATTATATCTGATTATAAAGAGTTATATCAAACATTATTTTCGAATCATTCTAATTTATTTACAATTTTTATTAATGTAAAAAATTAAATTTAATGTGTTTTTAATGATGACGTCATACTTGTTCAAATAGTAGAACAATAACACCAAGGATATTTAAAAAACTAATATTAAAATATTTATATTGAATTATAACGTTTCATGAAATTTGATACAAATATAACATATTTGTTATGGTTTAATAGTTTTTATTCAAATTCAATATCAATATTGATATTTTTAACATCACACTATGTGTATAGTCCTGAAAATGAATTTTATTTTCTGTTTTGTTAAAAAATTATAAATAACTTATTTTAAATTAAACAAATTCAATATAATGTTATTTTTTAAAAATATAAATTATTCAATTTTCTTGGATGACTTTTCCTTTTATAGTAACTACCACATCACCTAAATATGTAAAAAATTAATATCTTGGTAATCACCATAATGGATAACCGGGTGTTAAAACATTGATATAAGAGTCAAAACATAACATAAATTGAAAAAAATATTTTTTTATTAAATTTACTCAAAATCAACATATATTAAAAATATATCAATTTATTACATATTTATAATGTAAATTAATTTATATTAATATAATAAATTATAATATTCCACATGTTCCTCTCCCCTAAATTCTAAAAAGGAACCACTTCTTCTCATTTATTGAAAATGTTTAATCCTTCTATGTCATATATTTCCCACCATATCACCATATTATATTTCACAAAAAATTATAATGGATTTTTCCTTTTCCAAATACCATCCTTTTATGGCTTAAGTTGTAGAACAATAGAATTTTCATAGTGATGAGGAATAACCCTTAATACAGTAATTTTAATTTTATTTCTTACCATAATTACTCTAAATCTATGTTATCCATTCTAATATAATTAATTATGTATATTAAATATAAATAATTTCCATTATGATGATATAAAAACCTTTATCCATCTGTTTTCTATCCTATGGGAATGGAAACCATCAGTCATGCATATCTGAGGACTACCAACTCCATGAAGTGATGAATTTTGTTTCTAATCAGTGATTTAATTTTATTGTAATAATGATGAATTTTATTAATAAATATTATATATTTGATATTATTTTATTTTTCAAATTTGGAATTATTATTAAATTTTATTTTTCTCCATTCATTGTAACATCGAAACATCTATCATCTGTGCATATGAATTATCATATTAATGAAGTGTCGTAATTAATTTTTATTTATCAATTTATATGAATATTTATAATGTTGTATTTAATTTTTTTATATGTTACTCCAAATAATATTTTAATTTTGGAGATTATGAATATAAGATAAATGTACTTGTATTATAAATTGTGAACCAAAAAAATTATTGAAAGTGAAGTAGTTACCACTTAAATGGATATATTATTAAAACTTTTTTATTTAATAAATTGATAATATGTTAATAATAAATCCTAAATGGTATGATATAAATTATTTATTTTCATTGATATATATTTAATATATGGGGTTCTTGGATATGTATGAAGTGTGATGAGACATGAGGTAACATATTTATGTTTCAATATAATATTAATTCTGATTGTTTATACAAGAATTTATATTATGGGATAATACTATACCCTTATCTAATAAATCAATTTAATTTTCTTATATTATATTTATTTATGTAATATTCAAATTTTAGTGCTATTTTTTTCTCTTTGGGGTACAAAATGATTCATAAAATGTTTTTATGAATGAATGATCTTATTTATACAATTTTGGTTGAGAATATTTATCAACCATATCTATGTTCAATATAATGTATTAAAATGTTCTTATATTTCAATAATGATTTATAAAATTCATTATTACCAATTTTTTACTTTCTATAAAAATTTATAATAAAAAAATTATTGTCTTTTTCTAAATGAGTTATTCTTATCCCTAGGTGTGAACATAATCATTTCTTTTAATGACCAACACATGAAGGGATTTTCCCTCCATTAGGGCTACTATTTTGCTTGAAGGTTCCTTTATTGGTTTCTATAGTTATGTTCAATGATTTTTTTCTTTCAATATGTTTTTGAATTTTTAGATTATAAATATGTTATTTCAAAATCAAAAGGGTATTTTCCAAATGAAATGACCTAGTGATATTTTAAAAGAAATTTTCATTTGTAAGAAAATCCATTGATGTCCATTATTCTCCACTGAGAATATAATATTATAATAATTTCATTTTTATTTATATATATGGTTTTTTATTATTATGATGAAATATTTATGATACTCATTTTTTTCACTGAATGAGGTATGATTAAATGATAAATTATTTATTTATATTTGGGAATATATATTAATGGATTTAGAATGTATAATATGTGGGATTGTAATAGTACTGCAATTAACGGTTTAAATAATGATGTGACATGAGATAACACGGACTATAATGGTAGGGATGCTATTTTACTAAGGGAAACATTCAATTATGATTATCATGGGAGTTAACCTCAAAAAAATAATCGAGGGAATAAGTAGTTAACCAAATCCAACAAGGTGTTCTTATAAGTGTGACATGAAAAAGGAAATAATCATCTATTCTTATGTGTATTTAAAAAACATCTCCCTTAAACAAAATAAATTTTCAAATGTGTGAGGATTTTTAACTGATGATACCGTACTATTACATATCAGGTAATTTTATTGATATATTCTTATTCCAGGACTAATGATTATTGATATTTAATTTATTGTTTATACAATTATTATGTTATAATCATGTAATCATACACTTATCATTATCTCTACATATTATCACTAATTGATATCTCTTATATTTACCCTTACTGTGTATCTGGTCTCACCCTTTCTTATGTTTCCATTCCCGGTTACAAAAAGTATGTTAGGATGGATGTGTATAGGGAGTATAGTATATGAGAATAACATTGTGGGATATGTTGATGATATTTTATGAAATAATATGGTTATGTATCTAGTCTGCAGAGACACTAAACCTTTATTATTTTTGGCAGCGTATAATTGTGTTATGTATTTAATATTCATATAAAATGATGTATTATTGATGTATGAAATGATAAAGTCACCCCACTAAAATACTATATATGTAACAGATCATATTTTTTCTTCTTGTAATTCCCTAAGTTCAACATCCATCACACTAACTTCTTATATTAGATATTCCATCTAAATGAATATAATAGTTCTAGCCGCTAACGGTTTCTATTGTGTGGGATGGTATAAAGAATTTCCCTTTGACTCTTTATTATGACCAACAAATAATAATTTTTTAGGCATATGTTCATGTTTCATAGAATAAACATGTTATACAGAAACTTTACAACCCAAAATAATCATGAATGACAAATTTGTGTGATTCATAGTCCATATATTATATATATCCTTAATGAAGTTCAATTGATGGAATGATGTTTAATTGAAATTCAACCGACACAATAGCATAACCCAAAAATGACATAGTAAGTTCACATTTACTCATCATCGATCGAACAAAGTCTAATAGTTATGATTCAATATTGTATATACATAATTCTATTATGGTAATTTTGGAGGAGTGGGTGGTGAAACCATTCCATGATTTCTTTTATATATATATATATATATATATATATATGGATTCCTAGGTCATGTACTTACCACATGAATATGATCAGAGGATTTAATACCATTTCAGGTATTTTTATTTCATCATAAATAATTAAAACTATATAGAAGTTTTATAAAACTATTTCATTATAAAAACCCTATAATGAATAAATTCATCGATAAATGTAATTATGTAACTAAAACCACAACTTTCTTGTATTATTATTGGTCCAAATACATCACAATGTATAAAACCAAAGAATTCAATATAACTCTTACCTTTTCTTTTAATAGGAGACTTCAAATTTTCCTAATCAACAATATTCACATGTATCAAATGATTTATAAATTAATGGGTCCATTAATCCATTTGTATGGAATAATTCAACACATTTTCATTTTAATGTCCAAGGTGACAATGAAAATATTATGTATAATTAGAATCAACTCTAACCTTATTATTTAGAATGTTAAAAGTTGTATTATCCATATCAAGAACATATAAAAAATTTATTATATTCCCATTTTGATAAAAAATATCATTCGTGTATAGTGAATAACTATTATTCCTAATAATGAATAAATAAACAATGTTGTAAAAAAAGGATATAGAAACGAAAATCATAATTCATTAAGGAAAATATAAAATAATAATTCTAGGATCAATCAACTATGTTAAATAAAATCATTGTTCCGGACCTGTAATGAAACAAATCATTCCTTATTATGAATATAAAGATGTAATTCACCATTAATCAATTCCCTCCATTATCAAAGTCTATGCATCTTTGATAAATAGTGTGACGTACACCTAGTATCTTACACAAATTATTCCATGTTTGAAAAACTAATTCCTATAACATTCACTTTTGGGAACAATAAATTTTTCTACTTCAGAACACATTTAAATCCATGATACCAATGTTTAATTATTTTATGGGTCATACTTATTAATGTTTTATATATTATTATTTGGATGTATTCCATAATTTATAAAAATAAAATACCAGTAAGTAAAAATTATTTGTTATATATTTTAATTCAGGTATTTAAACGAATAGTTATCCCACAGAAAAAAATGATGTCATGCATTATATTCATTATCAGATCAAATAAATTTCAAAATGTAATTATTCTTTTTTGTAATTATTCTCACCATGTAGTTATCTATGTATGTAGTCTTCTTAATCACATCATTTATGACTCATTGATAGTTGAGTGGAACTCTACTTATCCAAATCTATGATATTGATTTATATAGCATTATTCCTTTAGAAACATAATTTTATAAGGGCCTCTCATCTAATGTATCACGAAGTGAATTCAAAAAACAGTTTAACAAATGAAAACTCAAGTGAACCCAACTATGGAAGACCAACTTATGTATGTTTCATAGTCACATATTTCTTCGATTATATACATGGGATAATTAATGGGACACCAATTTGGTATGACCTGTTCGGTTCGATGATCATGGTCTTGAAAATTGATTCATTAGAAGGGAACTCATACATTGAATTTAAATGGGGTTTCTTTGACATTCAAACTAATATAATATAAATTATATGATTAATAAATTTATAATTTTTACATCATATGTAATCATTTTCTTTTCATTTATTTATTATATCTATTTTTATGCATGTTGATATCAATTAATTTTTGGAATCCCAATTAAACCCATAAAATTATAATGTTCTCACCAAATTAAGGTGAAAACCTTCACAAATCCAGTAATTCTATGTTACTCAAGAAAAAATTGAATCCAATTATATTCATACATATCCAAATGAATCATAATAATAATGAACATTAATTCTTCCTATAAAGGAATAGAGTAATTTGAGATTGAAAAAAACAACCTGAGAGAGCCCAAAAAAACAAATAGTGAACCACATTCACTTTTGGATATATTACCTTAGATGAAAAAACTACATTCAAAAATAATTTTCATGGTCGAAACAAAAATTATAACTTTTGGATAAGGTATAATAATACTAAATTTGGGGATACTAAATCTAGTATGATATTAAAGGTTCTAACCTAGTATCATTTTATCATTTAAATGGGAAACATTATTCATATTTCCAAACCAATTTAATAAACTAGAATATTAATAAAAATTTGCAAATATATAATTATTTTATTTATTGTAAAAAACATGATATATTTATTAACTATTCATAAATATATTATTATTATAAGAATTTTTTAAATTATAATTAATTTAAACATTAAATATTTTTAAAAATATAAAATCCTTCATATGTTTTATTACATGGAATTCATTTGATATTTAATTCATTATAAACATTTTATAATTAAATTGATTTTATATAAACACTTTATATATTCTAAATATCATATATTTTATTAATTTATAAACACATTATAAATATATTATTATGATTTTTAAATAAACATTTTATTTAATTATAATAGGGGTATCCGTTTAATTTTGGAAATCGTAATTTAAATCAATATCCATTATTAATTTTTAATATTATTTATTAAAATTTATTTTAATAATTATAAAAAATTTATAATATATATATTAATTTAAAAAATATCAGTAAATAAAATGTTCCCCAAATACCCTTTAACATGTTTAAAAATCAATTTATAAATGATTAAAACCATTTAAAAATTAAAAAAAAAAATAATACAAACATTTTATCATTTTGAGGAATATTTTTTCTTCATAAGGGTACCCACCCTATACCAATAAAAAGAAACTCTTTATATAGATAATCACACTTTACCATCACATAGAAACCTTATGGAAGGTTAAATTATTAAAATTCATACCCAGTGATAACTGTAAAATAGTTGTGAGGAAAAAGACATTATGCAATGACTTTCATATTGATAATAAATTTTCGTATTCCCATTACATGTAAGTAATCGATAGATTACCTTAATGAGAAATAGTATTATAACATATTACCCACAAAAAAACAATTCTTGTTAATTTAAATTTTATTCTTTCATTTATGCATAAAGTCAAATATCTAGTGACCCATACATATAAAACTTGTATAAGGGTATGACATTTTTAGAAACAATTTGTGTTATGTTTACAAACTGGTTAGCCTTACAAAAACCTTCATGGTAAGGTTATTAATGTTTTAGAACATAATTTTTTTAATATAAATATTTTTTTACCTTCATGTAAATTATGTAATTTCAAAACCCCCACCCTCACAATGTACCCCTCATAGAATAGTTTTGAAAGAATAGATATATTGTCCCATGACTCCAACCTTCTATTGGCCTCGAGTTTTTGATCAGTACCAAGAGTATATAAATATATCATATTAAATCCATTAACATGATAATAATATAGTATTAGTAGAGAGGATTAAGAACAATCCATAAACTCCATCACATGAAAGTGAGTGTAAACTGAAAACATCCCACAGTACTTGCCAATGGTCAATTAATTAAGATCAAATTAATTAAATAAATATCGAAAAGTAATGTCCTATTAATGTGACTCATTAGGAGATCTGATGTACAATCTAGTAATTCCATGATTGTTCACTAAAATCATACAAGAATCCAATTAAAACATAATATATATTAAGGGTTTGTGTAACATGTATACTTAGTTGGATCATACTCGCATTTTCCTGTGTTTATTAGCATATAATAATGAAGAAATGAATAAAATGAAGAAAAATGGGCCTATAAACTGGTCAACTACCCAATCCCATCCTTAATATGGCACACTCACTAATTAATGAATCCAATTTACTTATATAATATCAACTAAATATAAAAAAATGGTGCATCACAACTACATACCATTGATTTGTTACTCTCATTCTCCAAAATGAAAAGTCATGTGCTCCCATTCCTTCCATGAATATCTCTCCTCATTTTAATAGAACCTTGATGTTGGTCAGAACACATCCATACCAATCTCAAAATCCCATAGGGTCTGGAATCTGGTGTTATAATTAGAAAACAACACATTAAAATCCCATCCATAGAGAAATTTAATTGTGGTGTCATGAATGTGACATTCAAAAACATTCTTCCCTCCTCTTACGGTGCATAAACCCCACCACATAACAGATCACTATAATCTCTATGAATTTTCCCACAACAAACCATATCATCACTTATATAATCACAAACACCAACCCTTATTACCATTTGGGTGATCTCCAACAATAACACATGTCATTATTTCTATGGCAGAATGAAGGGTGGGGAAGAGTGTGTGGCCAACCATCTGATCAATCATTTATCTATATGTTTGGAAATACATTAAAATCCTAAATAAACTTTGGCATTGGTATAGTTAACAAACATGATATGGGTGAATATAAAATAACAAGAAAATAAAATTTATATAGATAGAACACAACACCCAACCTATGGGTTAACATCAATGAAACTATTATACTCTTCAAAAATGCACCTATATATCATGATAAATTTATAAACTCTGCCCACCACTAAATGTATCACATGAAATTACCACAAAAAATAACAATAAATATTCAAATTTCAATTATAGTTTCTATCATTCAAGAATTAATGAATTCCCAGAATTCCCTATTTACTAATCCATTTAATTTTACATAATCATGTCCCATATATTTATTATTCAGTTCATTTAAAAATATATTTATATCTCAATTTCATCCCAGGATATTTGGTTTTAGTATTTAGATACAATCAATATATAATTTGGAAACAAAAAAAATCCCACTGCATAATGGCACACCCAACTGACATCCCCCACTACCAAAACAAAATATATTCCAAGACATTACCCCCACCCATCAATCTCACTAAAACATCCATAATAAAATAATTTTACATTATCCTACACTACATACCATGTCAACCAACCACCACATCACTACTAAACACATTCCACACCCAAGACACACACAAACATCACCATAAAAGACACAACACAGTTTATATAGCCATCACATATTCACACAAATAACATCAACACATAGGTTCAAATTATACCTTCCAAAATTTTTAATAAATAAAGGATTATTGAAATTATTTAAATGTATAATTTCATTAAATAACATTTATATTGTCACAAAAAAACTCTGGTTTCCTTGTGAAACTAATACATTATCCATATATTTATATTTATCATTTTATTTAGGGTGAGATCAAAAGGAAAATAGACAAGTGATTCTCAAGAAAATCAACGACAACACAAATGAGGCTCCCAACATCCATGATTTTCAACAACCCCCGCATGAAACATAATCATTAGTAATATCTATTAAAACATTAAATACATTTAAATATTCCCTTTCCCATTAAATTTTAATTAAATTAAATTAATTACATTCGTATGATAACCCATACAATCCACATAGTGGATGGATAAATCATGAAATTTAAAAAAGTGCACATATATTGGGAGATAATGAGGATCAATTTCCTCAAAGAGTATTTATTTAGTACCATATACCAAAGGGTGAAATATGAATAACCAAAAGAATATAACTACACAATGAAACCATGAATCAATGTGAATCACACAAATGAATCATGAAAATTGAATCCCTAAAGACTCACCAACTAAAAAAATATAACCATAAATTATTTCTATATATGAATATGAGACAACTAAATAGAAATTTCGATTTACTCACCATATATTTATAAAAATCAATAATATGTATCCAAAGATTAAATGATGAGAGAATTGGATGTATGGCCATCAAAAATCACTTAGTTTTTAACTGAAACTCAATGTGAATGATAGAGGAATAAGATAAATCCTTTTTTCAATATTTGATAAATTGGTTGGACAATAGCATATTCAAATCATGAAACACTGGTTTAGACCGTGTGTTTTTTGAGGCCCACAATTCAAGTGGAGAAATCGATATGAACCATAAATCGACTATAGTAAAAACCTAATGAAAAATAACTAATCTGAAAGGTTTTGTAACACCCTGAGATTTTATGAAAAATATTCTTTTAATTTCATTGATGTCTTCTATTATAAACCACAGCATGTTTATTGTGTACTATACGCAACACAGTATTAGCTTGTAGTATACGCAACACTATTCTTGGATCGTGTTACACACAATTTCAAGTTCGTCAGATAGAAGTTATTATACGCAACATTGAGTGTGTGTATATATATATATATATTCAATGTATAAATAAAATATAGTTGGATTCTATTATACGCAAAAACAAAGGAGTTGTGCACTACAAGCAACCCTGACTTGGCTTGCATTACACGTAATCGCGACCTTCCTCGATAGCGTGTGTTGTACACAATACCAGGTTTTACTAAACAACGATATATTATTATAATATTGTTATGAACTATCTGTTATGAATAGTGTTAACTAAATTTTGAATTTTATAACATTTTTCTTCATCTTACACATTTCTAGAACATGGTATAAGAACACAATAAATTTTTCGGCTAAAATAAGTATTTTTCAGAAAATGCAGTTTTGCGGCCTTTTGATGCGAACCCACATTAAATCTAGTTTTTGACATGTTTATAAGTTCAATTTGACAAAATAAAATTCTTCTTTTGAATCAGGATATAAAAATTTACATTAGATAATGTTTTGATATTTTTCTGATAACTTTCATATTTTAATGAATAGTAAAAACACGCTATATTTTAATTAAAAACAACTGTTTTCATCGTAATATCTTATGTGGTTAAATTATAATATTGAATGGTTTTAAAGTATAAATAGAATATATTTTTATCATTTAATATAATGTATGTCATTAGCATTTATTTTACCTTGATTTCGTAGGTTAAATCAATTCAATCTTTTGCAATGTTTTAAAGAAAAACCCGTTTTCTATCAACAACGAGATTAATTTTAATTTAATTTCTGCATCTTATGTGTATTGAATTTGAAAAAATGGATTCCATATTTGGAATTAGTGGGTCCAAATTAAGTTAATAAGCTACTTTTTATTTTTGGGCATTGTGAATTGTAACTACGTTAAATTTTATTTACTATAGTTAAAGGTAAATCAGGTAATTAAGGGAAAATATAATATTATAAAATTACCCTAACACATGGAAAAATCATATTGGATGGCTAAAAGTAGACCCATATAACCTAAGGGTCGGATCAGATTCATTTTATGGACTTTTGTCCGTGAATATAATTTCATTATTATTAAAACCAAAGAATGTGACAACTGTCACTTTTTTAAATCTTATAAGTATAATAATTTTAATTTAGTGATAAATTTCATTAAACATCGAACAGTAATAGTCTACAGAAATCTAATACAATTATCTACATCATAGATATTTATTTAAAATTTTTAGAGGTTAAATAATTATCACTTATTATGAAACAAAGATGATGCAGTAATTGTCTTATTAGTGAAATATTGACATAATTGATGTTATAAATGCCAAAATAAATGTAATTTGAGACTTTGTATGACTTAAATTAATTTAAGTGGTACATATGACATGTTATTGTTGATATAAGTAACTTGGTTCGAACTTATCATTCTGTTATGAATTTCATAAAAAGCATGTACCAAATAGTGTCAAAATTGACATAAATTAGTTTTTAAAACAAATATTATTTTATTAATTGTTATTTAATTCCTAAAAATCTAAGGTTCGGACGAATGAATTAGATAAGGATAGATATATAAGTAATAAACAACTTGGGTTATGTTTGTCTTGTTATGGTATGTTTATTAACCATATAGTGTAAGAAAACAAAAAGACACGGTAAAAGTTAAATTATTTAACGTAGAGTTAAATCTAATTGATATGGTTAAAATAATAACCTAAACTTGTATAAATCCTATTGTATGAGATTATTTCTACCCATACCCACTTTAGCTTCGAAATAAGACCCTTTGGATCCATTATAAACCAAATTTGACCTTAATATAAAATAATATTTTGAGATTTTTCTAAGGTTCCCCTCTCCTACCTTATAAAAAGGAACCTCCTCCCTCTCCTCCTCACACCAATTTAGCATTCAAGATCTACCAACCCCTGCCCAAATCTCTTCTCCACTTCCCTAGTATCATCCTATAGGTCCTGGTCTTCTTCAAAGACCATCCTTAGTTCATTAAGTAGAGGTTAAGAAACAGCGCGTCAAAAAGACGTAATATCAATTACCGATCTTTTTCAATTTCATTCTTCAAAAACTTCTTCTTCTTTAGCTGTTTCATGATAAAGTAATAACATCAATATTTCTTATATACTGGTATTTTATTATAAATATGAAACAACTCTAATTAACCTTCTATCCATCCTATGGAAAAAGGAAATCACCACGCGTGCGTACGTACGGAATACCGTCTCCACGCCGTGGTGTAATCTATGTTCTGCCACCACCTTAATTGGATGGGTATAATGGTGTAATGAGTAACTATATATGATTATTATAAATTTATATTGATACTAAAATAGTATACATACACTTATGCACAATTCCACGACCATGGGAACGATATCATTGCTCGTGCGTACGTACGGACTACCGTCTCCACGACGCGATGAGATTTTTTCTCCACATTAACCATTACTGAATGATTATAAAGTATATATAATGAATAATTATGAAATATATGACATTTTAAATCTAATGTATTTATGTATATATATATATATGTATGTCATCTACATACTTCCATTCAAGACAATAAGGAAAGGAAAACAGCGTTCATGCGTACGTACGAACTACCGTCTCCACGAATGGTGTATTTCTTTCCATTTATCGATCCATTACATATATGTATATTCTGAATATATATTATATATAAATCATGTTTTATATTCTGGAATTAAGTAATCATGATCTATGTAATCATATTAATAATTACAAGTTAAAACACGAACGACAAATGAGACGATTTTACACAAAACACTACTTTAACATGAATTTACAAAAGAACGGGTAATATAAAGTAATAAGTGAACCATATATGATATGATAACAATGAATATGATTCTGTAATAAGTAAATGACATTATTTAAATCATTATATAGGAGGTTCTGACACTTACGAAGCAAATCGGACCTAAGGTAAGGGAAATATCACAATCTCATTTTTTTATCCGAGATTGTTTATACTTTGGTATTTACTGGGGTGTATTTTATCATCCACATACATGTTTCCTCAATATGTAATATTATTTCCATCCACCTAAAATTTTTTAAATCATATTTTACACTTCAGTGAGTTTTTAGTAAAAGATATGAAAGGAATCTTTTGTCGTTTTTCGTATGAGGTACTTTTTGACTTTTCCGTCAAAAGTACAAGAAGAATGTTTTTTTAACTTATACGGCATAAATGGATTTTTAAAAAATTATTTCCAAGAAACTTAATTTCCATGTTTTCAAGTTTATTTTTAATCAACTTCTATTAGTTTAGAATTTTATGACATGTTAAGAAAGGAAAAGTGTTTTTGAAGTAGAAAGGATATTTTCCTCAAGAATGGAGTTCAAGTGTTTTATCAAAATTATTTTTCATCTAAGATAATAAAGGGTTCTGTTCCTATCCCTATTATTACCTGTATTTGATTATGTTGAGATGGAAATATTTTTATGAATTCTTTTATCTTATATGAATTGTTTTATGATGTCACGATGTTTAAGATTCCCATTTTTATTACATGGGTTATGCAATGATGTATGATTTATGATTTTGTGGCACACATAAGAATCGTATCATTATGAGATGGGTGGGACCTATATCTCCCTCCAATGCATTGGGTAAAGATTTTATATCTCATGAGATAGACATGGCTAGAACGGTAGGTTATACCAGTTCAGTGAAACAGGACTGAAACGAGGGTGACTAGGTTCAGAAATGGACTTTGTCCACTAAGATAGTCTTGGAAATGAGTCTTGACTAATAAGATATGATTATCTATGATTATGTGTGTATTCCATAAAGTTTCATGTTTTATGTTATGATTATTGGGATTTTATTTCACTACTATGATTTATCAAATGTTATGAAATTATGCTCTCTTTTGCAGGTTAAGATTTCCAAAATGTTATGTTTTTATGAATATGATGTGATTGATAATTCTTTTGTTTACCCTTACTGAGCATTTGAGGTCACCCTTTTATGTTTTATTTTCACCAGTATATAAAGATAGGTTTTAGGTAAAAAAGGAAGATCTTTATTAGAGATTTTGAAGATCTTTCACCACGATTAGAAGATTATATTCCGAGTCTCCAAATACACTAAACTATTACGATAATTGTGTGTGTGTTTTTGTTATGTACAAAGTATTCCACAAAATTAATGTAATGTCCATGTACATCAAGCTTTGGGTCTCTACAGTTGGTATCAGAGGAAAGGTTTAGTCAAACTTTGGAAACTAGGATGGGTGAACGTTAGTGAGATCCCTAGAGATATTTCTAAGGTATGTCTAGGGATTCCCCTAAGGTTAAGTATACGTATAGGATATAGTCCTATAAATATGGTAAAGATATTAGATTAAACCAAAGATGTTAGATATTGAAGTTAATCCCCCTTTATTATGATTTTTTCCTCTCACACTATTCTTTTTGGGTTTTACAAAATGGCTGGAAACAAGATGATTCACGATAATGGAGGATATGATGAACAATGGAATGATATTCTTCATGAGCAACCAAATGAAATGGGATTTGGAATTCCAAACACCATTATTATGCCGAATCATCAATCTCATAATATGATCAATAAAGTAAAATTTGGTAAGTTTCCTGGCTCAGCTAATAAGAGAAAGATGGAGTTTCATGATGATCATAGAGGAAAGAAAGTTCAATTTCCCCTATGTAAATAATGTTGGAATAGGCATCAAGGAGAATGTTTCAAAGGAACAAGAAGATGCTTTGGGTGTGAAAAAGAAGGACACAAAGCCAGTAAGTGCAAAGGAAAAGGTTCAGTTAACACCAGGAATGAGGATAATGGTATAGCTACGACATCAACAATGGTTAAATGTTTTAAATGTGGAATTTATGGGCATTATGCAAACCAATGCCCTAAGGTAATGTCTCATGAACAGAATTAGTATGGTCATATGGGTAGTATTTATGTTGATGATGACGAAGAGACTACAAATGATATGTGAGTTGAAAGAATTGTTGAATCTCGGTCAATGGTTTAAGAATGTAGTGGAATGATTACATGTTTATCATGTGTAATGTTGTATAAGTAATCTCATGGTACTATGGAATAAAGAGACATCTAAGGATTGTTACACTGTCGACTTTCCTTGAGTTTTGAAAGTGTATGATTAATGGTACCAGTATCCATAAAAGGTTATTTTGATATTTTTGGAATGTAGATGATATGCGCATAATGAAGGGATAAGGAGAAAATTAAATGTTTGATAGTATTCATGAGCTCATGACTGATATAAAGAGAAGGTTATATCATGGTTTGAGTATATAGAATTTTTGGATTTTGGTATGTGGAAAGAGCTAACTTTTGACTGCATTCATGTTTTCACTAAGGTTCAATGGGTATTCATTCTTCAAGAGAATACATGATTAAGGTATTCACATGTTTGTAATTTTACCAACAAGATATATCTTATGATATATGGGGGATAAATAATGGCATTCACGTGATTGTTATGTGACATTTCAACTAATCATTTTTATACTATGAGCTTGGACCAAAGTATTTTGGATAAGCCTAAAGATTGGGATGGATTATAAGTTAGTAATTTTTAAGGATAGAAGTTTTTTCGATATTATTGATGGGATTTTATAGAAATATAGCTTTAGAAAAAGGACAACCTGCAGGACGGGCGACAACCCATCGCGTCGGACAAGGCTGTGGGAATCGATCCCACAACCGAAGTGAGACTGGCCTTTATCACCTACCACTGTCCTACAGGAAGTCCCTATTTAGTAGAAAATAGTTTTATTATATTAATCAGTATGATATATGAAGTATAAGTCCATTTTAGGAACCATATATGATTAATCTCACAATATATGGACATATGTATTTTTTGATATCTTTTCTATCCTTTTTTTAAGACAGATGAAATGACCCATCATTCTATCACATGATCTGCTAACACATCACAAATGACAAATTCAACTTCATTTCTTTAAGAGATGAAGTGGAAATTGTCCAAAGAATGACCAACGGTGAGACTATACCGAAATCACGAAAGTACTTCTTATAATTCCAATTTCATTAACTTTAGGGAAATGATCTCGAAAACCCAAAATGTTGTCTAAGATCTCTTATATCTGTGGAATCAGATGGTACCTTAGATCATCACAAATTTATGGCTTTGTGATTGCTAGCTCTTGTATAGCCATGTTCTCTACCACTCTCCATCAGAACATGATGGTTAGATTTCACTTCCATATCAATATTTTCACCTAAGTGGAAACCCAGTGATTAGTTTATTTGGGTAACCATTACATTTCATACTTTTGTTTTTAAAGATTGGTTTTGGTATTCCTTTTTACGATGTGGGTTTTTATTAAAGAAACTTTTGAATAGTAAACCATTTATAACCCCGACGAATTTCGAGGGCGAAATTCATTTTAAGGGGGGTAGAATGTAACACCCTGAGATTTTATGAAAAATATTCTTTTAATTTCAATGATGTCTTCTATTATACACCACACCAAGTTTATCTTGTACAATACGCAACACAGTATTAGCTCATAGTATACGCAACGCTATTCTTGGATCGTGTTGCACACAATTTCAAGTTTGTTTGATAGAAGTTATTCTACGCAACATTGAGTGTATATATATATATTCAATGTATAAATAAAATATGGTTGGATTCTATTATACTCAAGAACAAAAGAGTTGTGCACTACACGCAACCCTGACTTGGCTTGCATTACACGCAATTGCGACCTTCCTCAATAGCGTGTGTTGTACGCAATACCGGGTATTACTAAACAACGATATATTATTATAATATTGTTATGAACTAGCCATTATGAATAGTGTTAAATAAATTTGAAATTTTATAACATTATTATTCATCTTACACGTTTCTAGAACATGGTATAAGAACAAAATAAATTTTTCGGGTAAAATAAGTATTTGTCAAAAAATGCAGTTTTGCAGCCTATTGATGGTGCACCCACATTAAATCTAGTTTTTGACATGTTTATAAGTTCAATTTGACAAAATAAAATTCTTCTTTTTAATCATGATATAAAAATTTACATTAGATAATGTTTTGATATTTTTCCGATAACTTTCATATTTTAATGAATAGTAAAAACACGCAATATTTTAATTTAAAACAACTTTTTTCATCGTAATATCTTATGTGGTTAAATTATAATATTGAATGGTTTTAAAGTATAAATAGAATATATTTTTACCATTTAGTATAATGTATGTCATTATCATTGATTTTACCTTGAATTCGTAGTTTAAATCAATTCAATCTTTTGCAATGTTTTAAAGAAAAACCCATTTTATTTGGACAACGGGATTAATTTTAATTTAATTTATGAATCTTTTGTGTATTGAATTTGGAAAAATGGATTCCATATTTGGAATCAGTGGGTCCAAATTATGTTAATAAGCTACTTTTTATTTTTGGGCATTGTGAATAGTAACTACGGTAAATTTTATTTACTATAGTTAAAGTTAAATCAGGTAATTAAGGGTAAATATAAGATTATAAAATTACCCTAACACTTGGAAAAATCCTATTGTATGGCTAAAAGTAGACCCATATAACCTAATTGTTGGATTAGATTCATTTTATGGACTTTTTTCCATGAAAATAATTTAATTATTATTAAAACCAAAGAATGTGACAACATGTCACTTTCTTAAATCTTATAAGTATAATAATTTTAATTTAGTGATAAATGTCATGAAACTTTTAACATGAATAGTCTCCAGAAATCTAATACAATTATCTACATCATGGTAATTTCTTTATAATTTTTATGGATTTAATAAATATCATTTATTATGACACAAAGATGATACAATAATTGTTTTATTAATGAAATATTGACATAATTGATGTTATAAATGTCCAAATAAATGTAATTTGAGACTTTTTCTGACATAAATTAATTTTTAGGCTAATATGACATGTTATTGTTCATATAAGTAACTTGGTTAGAACTTATCATTCTGTTATGAATTTCATAAAAATCATGTACCAAATTGAGTCAAAATTGACATACATTAGTTTTTAAAACAAATATTATATTATTAATTGTTATTAAATTACTAAAAATCTAAGGTTCGGCCAAATGACTTAGATAATGATATATATATTAGTAATAAACAAATTGGGGTTCGTTTGGCTTGTTATGGTATGTTTATTAACCATATAGTGTAAGAAAACAAAAAGACACGGTAAAAGTTAAATTATTTAACGTAGAGTTATATCTAATTGATAAGGTTAAACTAATAACCTAAACTTGTATACATCCTATTGGCTGAGAGGGTTTAGACCCATAACCACTTTATCTTCGAAATAAGACCCTTTGGAACCATTATAAACCGAATTTGACCTTAATATAAAATAATATTTTGAGATTTTCCAAAGTGCCCCTCTCCACCCTTATAAAAGGGCACCTCCTCCCTCTCCTCCTCACACCAATTTGAGCATTCAATCTCGGCCAAACCCTGACAAAATATCTTCTCCACTTCCCTAGTATCATTCTAGAGGTCCTGGTCTTTTTCAAAGACCATCCCTAGTTTTTTAAATGGAGGTTAAGAAAAGGCGCGTCAAAAAGAGGTAATATCCATTACAGATCTTTTTCAATTTCTTTCTCCTTCAACTTATTCTTCATTAGTTGTTTCATGATAAAGTAATAAAATAAGTATTTATTGTATACTTATATGTTATAATAAATATGAAACAACTCTAATTAAACTTCTATCCATCCTACGGAAAAAGGAAATCACCGCGCGTGCGTATGTACAGAATACAGTCTCCACGCCGTGGTGTAATCTACGTTCCGCCACCACCTTAATTGGAAGGGTATAATGGTGTAATGAGTAATTATATATGATTATTATAAAGTGATATTGATACTGAAATAGTATACATACACTTCAACACAATTCCATGACCATGGGAACGATATCATCGCTCGTGCGTACGTACGGACTACCGTCTCCACGACGCGATGAGATTCATTATCCACATTAACCATTAATGAATGATTATAAAGTATATTTAATGAATAATAATGAAATATATGACATGTAAAATATACTGGATTTATGTATATATATATATATGTTTATGTCATCTACTTACTTCCATTCAAGATAATAAGGACAGGAAAACAGCGTTCATGCGTACGTACGGACTACCGTCTCCATGAACGGTGTATTTCATTCCATTTATCGATCCATTATATATATGTATATTATGAATATATATTATATATAAATCATGTTTTATATTCTGGAATTAAGTAATCATTATCTATGTAATCATATGAATAATTACAATTTAAACCACGAACGACAAATGAGACGATTTTACCCAAAACGCTACTTTAACATGAATTTACAAAAGAAAGGGTAATATAAAGTCATAAGTGAACCATATATGATATAATAAAAACGAATATGATTATTTAATAAGTAAATGACATTATTTATATCATTATACAGGAGGTTCGGACACTTACGAAGCAAATCAGACCTAAGGTAAGGGAAATATTACAATCTCATTTTTGTATCCGAGATTGTTTATACTTTGGTATTTACTGGGGTGTATTTTATCATCCACATCCATGTTTCCTCAATATGTAATATTATTTACATCCACCTAAAATTGTTTAAATCCTATTTTACCCTTCGGTGAGTTTTTAGTAAAAGATATGAAAGGAATCTTTTGTCATTTTTCGTATGAGGTACTTTTTGACTATTCCGACAAAAGGACGAGAAGAATGTTTTTTTAACTTATACGGAATGAATGGATTTTTAAAAAATTAATTCCAAGAAGCTTACTTTACAGGTTTTGAAGTTTATTTTTAATCAACTTTTATTAGTTTAGATTTTTGTGGCATGTTAAGAAAGGAAAAGTGTTTTTGAAGTAGAAAGTATATTTTCCTCAAGAATGGAGTTTAAGTGTTTTATCAAAATTATTTTCCATCTATGATAATAAAGGGTTATGTTTATATCTCTATTATTACATGGATTTGATTATGTTGAGATGGAATTATTTTTATGAATTCTTTTATCTTATATGAATTGTTTTATGATGTCACGATGTTTAAGATTCCCATTTTTATTACATGGGTTATGAAATGATGTATGATTTATGATTTTGTGGCACACATAAGAATGGTATCATTATGAGATGGTTGGGACCTATATCTCCCTCCAATGCATTGGGTAAAGATTTTATATCTCATGAGATAGACATGGCTGGAACGGTAGGTTATACCGGTTCAGTGAAAAAGGACTGAAACGGGGGTGACTCGGTTCAGAAATGGAATTTGTCCACTAAGATAGTCTTGGCAATGAGTCATGACTAATAAGATATGATTATCTATGATTATGTGTGTATTCCACAAAGTTTCATGTTTTAAGTTATGATTATTGGGATTTCATTTCACTACTATGATTTATCCCATGTTATGAAATTATTCTCTCTTTTGCAGGTTAAGATTTCCAAAATGTTATGTTCTTATGAGTATGATGTGATAGATATTTCTTTTGTTTACCCTTACTGAGAATTTTAGCACACCCTTTTATGCTTTATTTTCCCCAGGATATAAATAAAGGTTTTAGGTATAAAAAGGAAGATCTTTATGGGAGATGATGAAGATCTTTCACCACGATTAGACGATTATATTCCGAGTTTCCAAAGACACTAAACTATTACGATCCTTGTGTGTGTGTTTTTGTTATGTACTATGTATTCCGCAAAAGTAATGTAATGTCCATGTATGTCAAGCTTTGGGTCTCTACAGGTTTTTTGGCCATAATATAATTCATGTAATTAATAATTATTTCCTATCAATTAGTAATGTGGAATATAATTCTCCCTTGAAACATCGAGTCATGAATCCACAACGTCCAATTTGAAAACAATCATTCATACCATATATTTAGGTCCACACCCTAAGAAATCCTTTGCAGAATAATTTCATATCCAATATCTATATACCAATATATGAGTCTACTTAGAACATCATAAACTCCCTATAAAATAGTTCAATATACTGAGAAAGTATGTATTGTTACACTATATACCTCTTAAGTAATTCACATCCTCAATAATAAAAACCAAACCTGAAAAGGATAGGGGAGGGTAAAAAAATATCATGAGATACCGCCCAATTATCTCATTACACTCAAAAAGTCACCACATTCCAAGAAAATCCATAATAAACAAATATCTTGAAAAAAACCATTCATTCTACGAAGTTAGGTCTACACCATGAGAAACCCTTTGAATAATATTTTTTTATCCATGATTTATTAATCCATCCATGAACCTACATTGAACACCTTATGCTCCCAAACCAGTTGTGTAATGGTCTGAGAATGTATGTACTATTACGACATAAACCACTCAAATGATTCTCATACAAGAAAATAAGCCTAAAAAAGAAAAGGGGAGGGTTATTAAAAATACAACTTGTGAGATAACACTCAAGGAACTCATTACCCCCCAAACACTACCACTAGAAAAATAACACCGTGTAACTAAAAATATAATGAAAACTCCTCCCATAACCCCGTAACTATCCTCTAACTAGATCGAAATTTTACCATATCACACCAGAAATAAGACACATATCATCCACATGACCATTAATACCACCATTTAAAACTCTATTTATCCTAATATAATGACTCCCTCAACTGTCACACAACACTACCTCAAGCACAAACATCATGGAATCCCACCCTGTATAGCCCATGTATGGAATCAAAGACTAACACACATGGTTTTTATATTTTTTTAAGGATAACATGTATTTAATGGGAAGTGGTTTTAACCTATTAATATGAATTAATACAGAACACAATCCACCCAAATGGAAAAAATAACATCTCATATGATTAGAAACAATATAAAAATCACATCATCAAATAAGAAAAATGGAAAAACTCAAAAAAAACCTTGGTACTGGGAAATCATATGTGTATCATTTTTCTAGGTCCTCTCATATAATCCTCTATTCCTCTACAACAAATGAAAAAAGAGATTGTTTTTACATTAATTAACATTTTGTATAATCAAAATGGTATGGAAATAATATATTTTGGGGTGAATAATATTTTTAAATAAAAAATTATTTTCATCCTCCTCAAGAGATATTCTTATCAGTACTACAATGAACTTAGACACCATCAACAAAATCAGTGTAAAATCATAGACATAGAGTTTAGGTTTGTTTATTTTAAACAACTTCAGATCTAAAAATATATAACAAAACTATAAATTTTATCACTATTACAAATAATATTTAAATATTTAATACATCAAAATATAAAAAAAGTATTATGTGTTTACCTATAAAATAAAATAAAATGTTATTATATTATAGTTACATTTAAATCAAATTTAATGGTTGATCTATAGAGCTAGTATAAGATATCTAGATCATAAATAATGTTGTCAAATCTATATTTATTACCATAGATCCATTAAAAAATCCTTATAATAATTTATTCACGACTATAACCAATAGCTCATTTTACCCACAACATAGAATAGAAGGTTTGAACATCCATAAATTTGACTGATTCCTTGGTTTTCCCAACTAATTTAACTGGTATCTCAGTTATACCACTAATTAAATTGATATATCAATAATTCATCAACTATAGTGGTGGGTTTTATTAACCCAATACAAAATCATTAGCATTTAAAATGTAAATACTAAGATCATTATAAGGATAATATCACGTAGTTGTAACTCTTATTAGAAAAAGTCCCCATGAAAAAATATTTCACCGATTAAAAGTTCATGGTATTGGACCCAAAATGTATTAATCTTATTTTAATGATCACAAGTCCTATATATCCAAGAAATCCGTTAATATATTTCATAAATCATGTATATAGATGGTTGGTTTCTTTATGTTGTATATAAACTTATCCAATATATTATGTGTAATGATTGATTGTTGTAAACTATTTTTAATCTATTTTATAATGAATTTCCTGGATAAATGATTAAGTACATTCAATTCTATGAAGATCAACATTTATGTCCATATAAAGATATTTGGAAAATTCTGAGAAAGTGTGAGTCTTCCACTGGTTATGTTTTTCTGGCAAATGACCCATACACTATTACTAAAGACTATGACCCAGACACCGTGACCAGACACCAGGACCCAGACACTGTGACCAGACACTATGACCTAGACATAGTGACCCAAACACCATGAAAAGACACCATGACCCATACACCTTGACCCAAAACCATGACCCAAACATCGTCACCCGACCACGTGACTTAGCCAATATGACCAGATATCATGACTATACACCGAGAACCAGACACCGTAAACAGACAATGCTTCCAAGCTACCCATTCCTGATCTCTATACAACTATGCCATCATAAATATTTCACCACTCAAAGGAAAAGAAGGAGACACCATTTCCAAGTGACACCATTTCCAGACATACTATGAAATAGTTCATTAATATGTTTTTTCATTTTTCAATTTAATTTCTAACTGTGATGTTTGAGTCTTTTAAATGCACTGACATAATTAATATTTCCTTGAAGAAATTTGACCTAATAGTATAATGTTTGAGGTGTATAATACATGCATCATATGGGATCCAACACTTTCACTCCATGGATAAAAAGATATGTGTGGCCCAAAAAACAAAGATGTCTGTGATGACGAAGAAGCAAGAGCATTCTTGAGAAAATAACCAACACATGAAACTCAATAAATATAAAGAAAACCTGAAGAATTATCAAATAGAAAAATATGTTATACCATAGATCAGAGTAAAGAACAACTTCGATATACCAAATCCATGAATAAAACAAGGTAGATTTAAGTGAAAACAGAGAACTAGACTAGCGATACTCTGTTTCACACAAGAGGTCAAGATTCTGACATCTGTTTCATCTTAGAAGTCTAGAGCATCATTGAATAACACTCAGAAAACTTCTAACCTTATCTCATAATATTTTCTATATTGTTTATTTTTTTAATATTTTGAGCAGTGCGTGTGTATCTATATAAAAACACACATTGTATCCTGTATTAAATTGGAAGATACAAGATATCCTTCCTATTATATCTTTTTACACTTTTTTATTCCAACATATTAGTGTAGAAGTGGTCCATATATGACCTATTATTAAATACCCAAGATTACTATGTAAGAGGTTAGTTCAATGTACTATTTTTTACCCCGATCTAGGGTATGGATCAGGTTTATTAGTATAATCCACTTAGTGGAAGGTGATCAATAAGGGGAATGGATTATGTCTCAACTTTAGACTAGACAACTTGTTTTATATCCGTAGGGTTGTTTAATTTAATTTTCATTAATTTACAGTATAATTCATAAATTACTAAATTTTATTTTATTGTTAATATTTTAATGAAGTTAAAATTGTTTTTCCTTATTATAATAGCTTCAAAAGTAATGTTAATAAGTGATATTAATATTACCGGGAATTATTTATTATTATGAGAAGTTATTAAAAAATTAAATCATTCATAACTGTATTACATCGATTATCTTGGATGCACATACCTTTTTGGGGGAACCATTTAAGAAAACATTTCAAATAGAAATTTCTATAGTCACTCAATTCACCCCCTATTTAGTACTCTACTCTGCCCCACATTTGTTATCAATGGTGTTTGTTATTCCTGTTAAGACTCTGTTTTTAACCCTATTCAAATGTGACTTATGTTGTACTTTAATAACATATAAATTTATTTAAATTCTATTTTTTTATCTCTTAAATTTTTTTCCATAATTCTGGAAAATAGACGGGGAGGTGATGCAACAAACAGACAATGATTCTTTAATGGAACCACTTATTCTCAATGGAAAATCAAAAAATAAAATGCATTTAGAAAGTATGAGTTATGTAATTTGGTATTCAATTATAGATGAGTATAAGATTACTTTTACTGATTAAATCTGCGGGGATGACCCAACGATGAATGACTACAATAAAAGTTGAAAAGTCGTGAATGCTTTATATATCTCATTTAGAGATGAATAATTTAACAAAAATTTCTGCATGTGAAATAGGAAATGAAATTTGGGACAATTTTTCTCTAAAACATGAAGGAAATTATACTGTGAATGAAATGAATGTTAAACTTATACTATTAAATATGATAAATTTAAAATGAAACATGATGAGCCTATTTTTGACATGTATCTCAGATTCCATTAAATTTTCAATAAAATGATTTCTCTTGGAAGAGAAGCTACTACCAAAGAAAAAATCATGAGGGTTCTCAGATGTCAACCTAATAGATAGAGAGGAACCCAAATCTCTATTAGATAATAATGAAACATGAAAAAGTTTCTTATTAAAGAACTCATTAGTAAACTAATGATGTGTGGAGTGGAGTTGAAAGTGAACTAGGAAAATGAGGATAAACCCAAAAAAACATCAGTTTCATTTCAGACAGCACCTCTAAACACAGAAAGAAATAGAAATTGGAAGCCTCTATAGACGGTTCAAGCAATGAAAAATCATCACATGATAAACATGATGAAACGGATCAATTATCCAGCTGGTTTAAGAGATTTTACAAGAAGAATTTTTTTAGAATTTATAACTTCAAGGGATGATATGATCAAAAGCTAAGCTGGAAGAAATATTGGAAAAGAAGACACATGTATGATGAGATTGTATGCTATGAATGTAAGGGAATGGGACATAGAAAGGTTAACTGTCCAAAGCTCAGGTAGAAAAAAAATAATATGGAAAATATATAAAGTATAAAAAGGAAATGAAAGAAACATGGAGTGTTTATGAGGATAGTTCAAGTGACTCAGATTATTCACATGATGAACATGCTAACAAATCAATTATTTGTTTTATGAAAACACATCTGAGCTAACAATGAAATCTACGGCACACAATCCCAACTATTCTGTAGATGATAGTGCTTAGGAAAATATGTCTAATAAAGAAATGATTGAGTACTATAATATTCATGAAGATACATGAAATGAACTAAAAGATAACTATACAACTTGGAAGAAACAACATACTCTTTCCTTAAATGTTAAAACTAATCATACTATAGAGAGAGAGAAAAATTGATCAATTACACAATGAAATCAATGCACTAAATCTTTCTAATGAGAAAAGGAAAAATGATATCAATAGGTTTACTAATGGTAAATATTATTTGGTTAAAATTCTAGGTAAAAAGATTGTCTCAAAATATATTACTGGTATTGGCTATCATCCTCCTACAATAAATTGTGGAAGAAGTAATTTTTTTTCTATTTCTAAGACAAAAATCATTACTCCTAGTTCTGGAAAACATTCATCTAGTTCAAATTATGAAACACTCACTACATATTATAGCCTTTTTGGGCCAAATTGAGTTTTTTTAGCACATTACATAATGCATATGGGAACCCTATGAGGAAAATGTGTGTTTTTAAATCATTATTCACTGATATTACTTAAACCAATCAAATATGGGTACCAAAGTCTATTTTTGTTTGTCTATTTTGTAGGAATACTACATAAAGAGATCCTATAAAAGCTTATGGTACTTGGATAGTGTGTGTTAAAGACACATGATAAGGGGCTAATCACGCTTCATGAATTTAAAAAAATGATGGGGTACATGTCACCTTTTGTGACAATGCCAAAGGAATTATCGTTGACCTTAGCCAAATCGGTATTTCGAACTCATTTTTAACTTACAAGGTAAGTTTTTTTGATTGATTAAAATATAATATTATTAGTATTTCAAAAATATGTAATGATGGATTTCATGTTAAATTTTAAAATGATTCATGTAATGTTCTCTACTCTAAAAATGTATTTGTGTTTTCTACATTATGAAATTAAAATGTATACTCTGTTAACGTAGATTATTTAGTCTCCCAAAATGCTTCATGTTTAATTGTATTTCACAAAGAATATTGGATTTTTCATTAGAGACTATGAAACGGTAAAATTCACTCTCTAATAATGATAACTAGAAAGAGTTTAGTCAAAGACCTACCAAAACATGAGTTTCCAAATGATAATGTGTGTAATCCTTGTCAAAAGGGAATGCAACACAGAATATCCATTAAACCAAAGAAATAAGTGTCAACATCTCAACCTCTTGAACTAGATCCCATGGATTTGTTTGGACCATCTAGATATTATAGTTTAAATGGATGTCACTATGTTTATGTTCTTATAGATTACTTTTCTAGATATACATGGGCTTTATATTTAGCACAAAAAAATTAATAATGCTCTATTTTTACAAAATATGACTAAACTGTAGAGAATCCTAGTGGATATAGAATTAAATCCCTAACAAGTGATCATGAATTTGATTTTGAAAATCCAGAGTTTGAATATTTCTATTCTCAAAATGGGTATAGTCATAATTTCTCTGCCCCTAGAACACCTCAATAAAAATGGAGTTGTTGAACAAAGAAATAGAACATTACAAGGCATTTCTAGGACCATGCTTATTGAATATGACTTGCATATTTATTTTTGGGATGATTAGGTAAATACCACATGCTTTATTATTAATAAAGAGTCGATTAGACCCATCCTTAAAAGATCTCCATATTATTTATGAATTAATAAAAAACCCAAAGTAAACCACTTCAATGTTATTGGTGGAAAAGTATATATCCTTAATACTAAGAAAATATAAAATAATTTGCATCCATGAGTGATTATGGAAGATTTCTACGATATTCAATCTCTCTTAAATCATATAGAGTGTTTACAAAAGAACTAAATGTGTGGAAGAATTTTCCATGTCTAATTTGATGACACAGATTCACATGATCCTAAGACTACTCTGAAGTACCTGGAGGATGATTTTTCAAATCTGGACATCAATAAATAATCATCTAACCATCCTGTAAAGGAATCTAGAAAAACATCCATTTCTGGAAATTCTTCATATTTTTTTCATAATGAACCCGAACATATTGAAGAACCTAAAATCACTAGTCCTTATTTTCTAGTGATTTTAGAACTCTTAAGAACCAGATATTTGATGCAGTTGTAGGATATTTAGATAAAGGAACTCAAACTACATCTTCTATTAAAATCAAGATGAACATCAAGTCTTCATTTCACAACATGAACCTAAAAACATTAATAGTGCCATAAATGATAAATTTTGGGTGATGGATATGAAAAAAGAACTTAATCAGTTAGAAAGGAACATAGTTTGGAAACTTGATGACAATCCCAAAGACACGTTTACTATAGGAACAATGTGGGTGTTTAGAAATAAGGTAGATGAAGCTGGTAATATAGTTTCAAACAAGGATAGATTGGTTATACAATGATATATTCAAGAAGAAGGAATTCACTATTAAGAGACCATTTCACCATTAGTTAGAAATGAATCCATCAGAATTCAGCTTGCATATAATGCATATTAGAACATAAAACTATATCCAATTGATGTTAATATTGCATTTCTAAATGGGTATATAGCTGAGGATGTTTTTGTTTTGCAACACCCTGTTTTTACAAATCCTCATTTTCCAAATCATGTTATTAAATTATGAAAATATTTATCTGGTATAAAACATGCTCCAAGAAAATTGTATGATAGATTAAGTACTTTTGTTATTTCTAATGGTTTTACCAAAGGAATATTTGATCCTACCCTTTTTATAAAATGAATTTACAATGATGTTTTAGTATTTCAAATTTATGTAGATTACATTATCTTTGGATCTTAAAGAAATTATTTATGTATTGAACTTTCTAAAATGATTCAAAATGAATTTTAAATGAGTTTAATGGGTGAACTATAACTATTTCCTAGATTTAAAATCATTCAAAATAATGATGGTATTATTTTAAATCAAATAAAATATAATATAGATCATCTAGAATGATTTGGTTTTTATAGCACTAAATATAGTGAAACTCTGATGAGTACATCATGTATGTTGGATCATGATGAAGAAGAAAGATCTGTTGATCAAACCACATACAGAGGAATGATTGGATGATTACTCTACTTAATTGCTACCCGAACTGACATTTCGTTTACTGCATGTATGTGTAATCATTTTCAACAAAACCCTATGTAATATAATTTAAATTTTGTTAAGAGAGTATTTAAATAGCTCAAGAACACACCCAATCTAGGACTGTTTTGTAATAGGGGAAAATCATTTGAGTTAGTTAGTTTTTATGATGCTGACATCGGTGGTTGTAAGCTAGATAAGAAAATATCCTCTAGAACATGTCACTTTTTAGGCATGTCACTATCAACATGGTGTTTTATGAAATAAAACATTTTTTCATTACCTACTACCAAAGCTCATTACATAGCTGTTGGTAGTTTTTGTGCTCAATTTTTTGTGGACGAAACATAGATTACAATATTATGGATATTGATTCTTGCATGTACCTATAAATTTTGACAATATAAGTTCTGTTAACATCTCAAAAAATTATGTTTCAATCTCTAGGAAAAAATATATTGATATACGATATCACTTGTGATAATTATCAAAAAGGTGATATCATTTTGGATTTCATTGGATCTGAATATTAGCTCGTTGATATATTCACCAAACCATTAAATTATATAAGAATAGATTGCATCTTACATGAATTGAAAATTATTAATATTAAGTAGTAAGTGTACTATTTCACAGTTTACAGTTTCATTGGTCACTATCTTAGGATTAATGTATAACTTTAACAACACTATAGTTTTACTGTCATACAAGTTGATGCTTCATGTTTACTTTCTCATCGTGAAAACCTGTTACGACCTCACTGTGAAATCCAGTTCTGGTCTCATCGTAAATGTTACTTACAGTCCCACAATAAATATGATTTATTGTTTTATTTACATATTGTTACCCATATCATGGTAATTATTTAATTTATTCTTTTAATTTCCCACGCTTTCGAATTTGCGATGCTTAACATCCATAAATGATAAATATGAAATATGTTTCACTTATTTCTTCACCAAATATCTTTTCTATCAAACCATAACCTCTCTTTAAACCTTTATCTCTCTCTCTCTATCGAACCTTTGTTGAATTCCCTGAATGAAACGTCCATCGTCATGTACTCATACGAAGCAAATATCAAAGAAGAAGTTGAATATAACACCGAAGATAGTTCCCAAAGGTCTGTTGAATCTGATCCTAGAGAACAGAATAGTGGTACCATAATATGAATTTTTATCCAAGTGACTGCTTTCAAGTATGTATTTAGTATTGATAGTACTAAGACATCAAGGATGGATAGATTCGTTCACAAAGGAGGATGTGCCATTTTACCCAAAGCTATATACACAATTTTATTAGGTTGTTCAATTATCTTTTCCAATAGAAGATGGTTTTGTTTGAGAAGCTGGATCAATGGAAAAAGATGAACCTTTTCTTTGAGATTATAGAATTCTTGCATAAGGATACCTCATGAGGGTGTTTTTGAGGACTACCTTGGAGGTTCTACTACTCCACGTGGGATCATTGTTTTATAAGAAGCATTGGGAAGCAAAGCTGGGAATGAAACAAAGAGAATAGATATAGTTGCTGAGCTAAATGGGGAAATTATACATTTTTCTATTTTTGTTCGGAATCTTATTTTCCCTAGAAAAGGTGACTTTACTACACTAAAGTATCATGATGTATATTTGATACATATTATGAAGAATGGACATAAGATCAACCTATGTATGTATGTTATACTCCATATGTGTGAGTCGATTAAGACAACCTCCATGTTAACCTCCCTATTTTACTCAAGATTACTCTCAGTTGTGGTTCATGCAAAAGGGTTGGTCAGACCAGATGAAGAATCCATTAAGGACTATTAATTTTTTCTTTCAAAAGTTACTATCAAGAGAATGAAGCTCTTTAATAGGAACACCAAGATGGATAAGATGTTCCTAAAATCATCCCATGTAATTAAGAATGAATGGAGAAAGCCTTTTAATTAGCTGTAAGGGAAATTTTGAGGCTATGAGGTTTGAATTCATGGAAAAGGATCAATGATCTAAATGTTTTAGTAGTAAGAGATATGTATATATTGAGGGGGAGGAGCACCTGAATCTGGAAACAATTGATTTTCATAATCAGGTTGATTGATTCTCTATGGATAAATGTTAAAAATAACCAATATATTTTTATGTAAATGATTCCCAAGAATCCTCAGTTAAAGGTATAGATAACTCTATTGTGTTTAAATTGAAACTAGTATCTCCTCTGGATGTTATAAATGCAAAAAACACCTAAGACTATCTTAGCTCCCATTCCCAAACCATAATAATAACCTTCCACCATGGTGAGTAAGGATGATTTGAAAGCATTTGGAGCTACCCTATTGGCTGGAGTTGAAAAGTACATGAATACTCAACATACTCTTGTGACCAACATGAGTGATAGAGATGCTTCCCTCCTGTTATAAAAGATTATTTGGTAGATTCATCCAAAAATGATTCATGAAATTCCAGAAATTAGACATCAGAAAAAATATCATAGTGATGAAGTGAAGTCTCTCTAAGGTATGGTTGATGATAAACAATGTGTGATGAACTCAAGGCCAGAAAATATTTCTCATCCTGTTGAGGAAGTTTGTGGTCAGATTCCACCAGAAGTAGCCTCCATGATTCAACCTAAGAAAACGTCCTTAGCTGAAAATGTTTCTGAATGAAACCAAAAAATAGTTCAAGAGATGTGTGATCCGGTTATTGGTCTTAATAAGTTGACTGATGAGTATAAGGGTTATCTTTAGAATGTTCTGAATCAACTGAAGTCTTTTTCATCAGTTGTTACAGATTCTACTTCCTCTGTAAAATCATCTCAACCATCCTTGGTCAGTGATCTACTTCTAATGGTCGTTAAAGAAGAACATTAGTCTATGATCAGTGGCATTAATAGAGATTCTCTATCTATGGTTTTCATGAATAGTGATATAGTTCTTGATCTAGTATGAATTCATTCCAAGATTACCAATGATGCTCTAGAAGATATTAATAAGAAGGTGGATTTCTACTTCAATAGGATATTCTCTATTTATGATAAGACCAACCATTTCAATTACTTTATAGATAAAATGAAATTAACACCTGTCACTCATGCTTTCAAAACTCAAGATCAAACGGTGAAAGATTTAACACCCTTTTGGACATGTTTATGGGGAACAAGAAATACTTTGAGAAAGCGATGCAGTATAGTGGTGAGATTATTTGCTGACATCATCAAGCTTTTGAGGCATTTTCTTCATGTCTATAGAACTATTATTGTGTATTCTGCAGCTGCACCCTTATGACCAAGTTTTCCTACCTTCTCATCCTCTACCCTTACCTCAACTTTTATTTATGTCTCTCATGCTATGAGTCAGTTCAGTCCTATTATCCTTGACCTACAATAAGCTCATGATTCCACTACACCTACCTTGGCCACTCTGTTTTGGAAGGACTCCCATTACCTTATATTTCTGTTGGTTCACTTCTTTCATCCTCTTCTAAATATGCTCTGGTGGCTCTTAGTGATGCTACTACCAAGGGAAAAGTGATGAAAATGGATGATGAAGATCAGTGAAAACTATCCTTTGATAGGGATAATTTTTTCTATTTTTATGGATTACTGTTAGAAATGATTCTTTATTATCAATATATTTCACTATAACCTTTCATATTCTCCTCTCTTATTTAATTTTGTACTTTTTTTGATAATCCCAAAAGGGGGAGAGATATTCAGTCTAAATGCACACTAAGCGAGAGACACATTCACTAATTATATATGTCTCACTCACATGATTTGTGATCATCAAAAAGGGGGAGATTTTTGGACTCCATATGTCTTAATCATGATTTAATGATCAAAAATTTTATATATCATATAATATTGTTTAATATATCACAAATAATGTATAAAAATGGTTGGTTTCCTTATTCTTTGAATAAACCTATCCAATATCATAAGTGAAATGTTTGATTATTGTTAAATACTTTTAATTCGTGTTACAATGGATTTCCCTGATACACGATGATGTCTAATACATTCTATGAATAATAATGTGTAATTATATATAAAAATATTTGGCTAAGTCTGAGAAATCATGACTCTTCCACATGTTATGTTTTTCGGGAAAAGGACCCATACACCATGACTGGATGTCGTGACCCTGACACCATGACCCAAAAACGTGACAAAGACACCATGACTAGACACCATAACCAAGACACCGTGACCAGACACCGTGACCCGGACATAGAGACCAAACATTGTGACCCAAACACAGTGACCAGACACCGTGACCAAACACCGTGACCAGACACCATGACCAGACACTAAGAACTAGACACTGTGAATGGACACCACATATATGAAATCGGTTCCGGATCTCAATAAAAATAAGGCATCTTAATTGTCTCACCACTCAATGTCAATGAAGGAGACACCGTTACCAAGTGACACGGTTTCCAGACAGACTATGACACTGTTCTTTAATCTGTTTTTTCGTTTTTCAAAATAATTTGTAACTATAAAATTAGAGTCTATAAAATGCAAAGAAATAATGAATATTTCATTTTATACATGTCACATGAAAGTACGATGTATGAGATATAGAATAAATGCATCCTATCTGCTCCAACAAAAGAACTCCCTGAATAAAAAAAGATGTACGGCCAAAAAACAATGATGTGCGTGATAATGAAGAGGCACAAGCCTTAATGAGAAAAGAACCAGCACATGAAACTCAATGTATTTGATGAACACATAAATAATTACAGAATTAAAAATGCTGGGATAAAATATATCGTATTCAAGAATATATTTCCAATACCAACTCTTTGAAGAATACGAGCCAGATCTTACTGGAAACCAGAGCATCAGACTTACGATAATCTGTTTCTCTGAAGAGGACTCGATTCATGACATCTTATTCATCCTAGAAGTCCAGATATGCATAGAAAAACAATAAATGGACTTATAAAATTATATCATCATTTTTTATTTGTTGTCTATTATTTTTAGATTTCAGGAATTGCGAGTGAATCTATATAAAAAACACACACTGTCTCCTATATTAAACTGAATGATACAAGATATCCTTCCTATCATATCTTTTTACTCTTTTTTCCCAAAGATATGTGTGGAGGAGGTCCATGTGTGACCTATTTGTTTATACCCATGATGAATTGTGCAAGAGGTTGTGTGAAATGGACAGTCCTATATACTTTTATTTAACCCAATATGGGGTGTGGATCAATTATATTAATATAAATTAATTGGTCGCAGGTGATCACCAAGTGGAGTGAATTATGTCTCAGCTAGATACTAATCCACTTGTTTTATATCCGTTGTGTTTTTTAATTTATTTTTCTATATTTTTATATATAATTCAAAAATCACTTAATTTACTTTGATAGTTAATCTTGGAAAAATGTTGTAACTTTTTTTTATTAGAATACCTTTTAAAGTAATGTTAATAACAAATATTATGATTAATGAGAAATAATCAATCTTCTGGGTAGTTATTTAAATAGTCAAAATTTCATAACTGTACTACTTAATTTAACTGGGTTGTATTTACATTTATTGGATTAACTTTTAAGAATACATTTCAAATAGAATTTTTTTAGCTACTCAATTCACCCCCTCATGAGTACTCAACTCTGACCACCATACAGGAGACAAGTTATTGAAAATCAAAAAATTGACCACTAAATTTCAAAATTCTCTTATAGTATGTGACATTTTATAAAGTTGTACTATACTTCTTCTGATCCAAGAGGTATAGATCTATTTATAATAAATAATCCTATTGTTAGATTCTATAAATAATGTGTTTTCTTACAACAGTATCCATTGAATCATTCTTGTTCATCTACTGTTTGATGTAGCTTCTTCCCATATCTGTTGAGGAGTAGGTTGAGTGCTACTATAATGTGTTGGTTTTAAACGAAAAACATTATGTATTAAAAAATTCTATAGTATATTTTTTTTATAGATTCGCACCATCAATATTTCAGTAAAACTCATTTTTATGGTATATTTATACTATATTTTATAATCAAAACATCAATGATAGTGAAATAATATTTGGTTAGAATAAATAATTAATGAATTGTTTTGTGGTTTTCAAAACTTTCAAGGTGAAGTGAGTCATAGACTCAACAATTCTCTTGAAATCCTAAATATAAATTGTTCAGTTAACGAATCGTGGGTCTCCCTCAGAATATATCTCTCCATCGTTAATTATATGATATTCAACAGAAGGATACTGATAATTCTTGTGCATATAAAAAATTCCCTGGATATTACCCAGCTACAGTAAAAGTTCCCATTGATACACCACCTCTCCAATATTCTATAACACGTCAACATTCCTAGAATCTTATGGATTAATCTTACCCTCCATTTCAAAATATATTTCCCGCTAGTAAGGGGAGAATCTTTATAACACGTAGTCTACAACCACTACCTGCAAGGGCCTCCTTCTATTAGAAGTATAGTTCTTATGATTAGAAATGATGTTCCTCATTTCCATGTGAATCGTAACAACAGTATCCAAAACCTTCTTTTCCAAAACATCCCTAGAACCCGACCATCACCTACTAACATACCAAACATCATGTCATATAATCCACCATCGACCTCTTTATAATAGTTCACTAAAGATTCATCCTCAAGCCACACAACATTTTAGATAAAACAGTATGAACCAATAATTGTATCCTACGAAGCTCATAGAAAATTCCCTTATGCATCCCCAATGTAAAAAATTTCCTCTCTTGAAATAGTATCTAGTTCTATCCATCCATTAACCATCCATCTAATGATTTGAAATTACCATCATGACATCACATCACCTATGCCTTTGAGCCTCCCCACTAAGACACATCCTCCTATTGTGTCAAGGAAAATTCCATTTTCATTGGTAAAGAAAACATCCATCAATACATACAACCACATCAATGTGAAATTATGGGAGGTCTTCTATCCTTATTCCAACATCCACATAATCTCAAAACACATACCCTCAAAAATTCCAACTGAGTGAATGAAAACATGAATTCACATTCCCTAGAGTGTAGTAGTTCTAAAAATCATACTATTTTAGAAGCTATACCACCACTCAAGAATAAATTCATATCCCACTATGAGAAACATATTAAATACTCTTGTGGTTTTTTAGAACTAGATAATTCTCAATGAAGAGGTAATAGATCCATAGATTCAGAAAAAAAACAATCTCTGCTGAATCTAAATCATTGGTTGAATACTAATGATCATGTGGAATAATGTTTTATGCTCATAAGATAGAACCATCCTTTTCTACATGAGGAATCATCCCAAACCTGGATAAAACAAATCAAAAATCACCTTTAATATGAAACCCTCATCTAGAAACTAAATAATCATGGCATTGATTAGCTTCTCCATCAAGTAGATAAATATCTCCTAAAAATGATCAGTCTAGATTAAATCATGGTCAATCTTATTTAGAACCATCAACTCCGATACATTATGAGGTAAATTACTCACATGGATTTGATAATTTTCCTAATAAAATAATAAAATATAAACCTATTCCATAATAAAATTTGATTCCCAAGAAACAACTATGTTGATCTTCGATGGATCCATGGACACAAACTATGAAGACACCATATTCCCAATGAAATTCACTATTCATGTAACTAAAATGAACATAGACATCCTTAAAAAGAGTTGATGGTGTCGTGAAAACTAAATGATGATTCTAAGATGATTGGTATGTCCATTATATGATATTGTGCAAATCAATTTATTTTCAATGATTATTACAGTTAATTAGTTCAATAAATCATAGGATACATAATTTTTCAAACTAATAAACATTGTATGTGAAATCATGAAACCAGATAACACAACTACACACTTGGGCTTCCCATAGCCTTACTAAAAGGTAGTCTTTAGGATATCATCATATTACACCACCAACTGTTGGTATCCAGACTAAATATAAATCTTTAAAAATCGAATGGATCCCTTCATCTAGTGAAATAGATCATTAATCCACAAAATGTGGTAATGGTACATGTCATTCTCTTGATTTAACCATATGTAGTCTACGGAAAAACAAATACTATCATCCACCATCTTGGAATACTGTAATAGATCAACCCAACCAGTCACACATGATTAGATGAGACAAACTCATCAATTAATATACCCATATACTCAAATTTTATAGATCTATTTGCACCATTTTATAGGTGTCCTAAAATCAGAGATACACTTTTTTGAAACTCTATCTATAACATGATGGGATTAAGATGGTCTAGGATCAAAACCTCTTCGAAGAACACATCAATAGACTCATCCACAACCCTGAGAATAGAAAATGATTGATATTTCGTCAAACATTCACCAAATTGGGCAAAATGACTCTTCCTTCCTCCCTCTTTTTTGATAAATTCACTCACCAAAGAACCCTGCGTGTTATCCCTCCACATTAAAAAAATGAGACTATACACTAGAAAAAATCAATTATTGTGTTCATAAAAATATTTAATCCATTCTAAAGATGTAATCATAAAACTATTTCTATCGAAATAATAAATCCACCACTAATTAGTGTTTCAGTATAATTTTTATACATTTATAGAACACATCAAGAAAAGTAAATCCAACATAAAATATGAATGGAAAACAATAGGGAACCCTAAATACGCTCCACATCCATTCAAAATTATCAGATCAATAAAAGAGAAAAAAGGATTGGGAGGATACTGAATAAAACATGCAAAAAATTGTAGCAATTAAATGGATAATACCATGAACTGTTGGATCATAACTGTTTATGATTGATAAAATGTGGTGGTGAATTATAATTTAAAATTTTAAACAATCCCAAAAACTGAAACATATTTAGTTAAAACTATCAGACGAAGAAGTAATTCGATGACTGAATTGTTTGTATCTATTTTAGAATTCATCCAGTATATCAGTTTTGTTATTCATTCTCATAGAAAGACTCATTAAACAATTATTAAAATAATGTTTATAAAAAACAATCTAATAAAGATGGTCTAGAATATAAAAATATAGAAACATGTTACCTGAAAACATATAATATAGTATGAATGAATTATAATCTTTATAAAGGTAATTAAACTCTTTAATCTAAAGGGTTAAGGATGTGATAAATAATTACTTAAGATATCCATAGTTTTAAACATTACTGTAATGTTTTTTCTTTCAAACTAGGAAAACCATCAATATGATGATCATTATAAATATATCTTTCAAAATAGTGGAATCACTTGATACAATGATTGGTGTTATATATATCTTCATATCTTTTGAATCCCTTAATCTAATTTATAAAATTCAATGGTCTTCATATCAAAATAATCACTTAATATAAAACTCGATCCGAAAAAGGGGAGTATAAAATAAAAATGATCTCTAGAAAATAATATTACTTATTAGGAATCATTAAAACAACCACTCTTTGAAACATTACAATGTTTATGAGTGACATGTTCTGGAAGAGAAAAATATCAAACGTGCTGAGTTTAAAAAATATTTCAACTATCATATCCTAGTATGAACATTATTTAATAGTCCTCCCTCTAATAGTCATATTTTCCATGATTCTCAAAGTTGGTTAAATAGACATAAATGTTCATTTATTTATATCTCAATAAAATTATTTTATCCCTTGTATTAATAATAGAACCATTTAAATGTTTTTAGAATTTCATTTCGATTGAAATAATTCCAACTACATCAATTATATACATTAAAAATCTCATGGACTATATTAGTCATCAATCCAAGGAACTGAACAATGGTCAGTCTGGTAGATCCAAACCACATTCATTATGATGGATATGAATTTAGTCATTACGAAAAATATAACAGTAATCTTTCCAGTGGAGATAAAATTACTTAGGGTAATATATTAAACACACAATCATTATGATGAATCATATTGTAGAACAGTGTTTGTATTTTTTAATATTAGTTGTTGTTCTTCATTTGGTAGAAAAATATATTTTCAACATATAATTTCTAAAACACTAGAAATGTGTAATGTTAGTAAAATATGTTTTTATTAATGTATTTCTTATTATCAATAATAAGTATGGGAAAAAGTAGTGATTATAACATTCAACTCAACAATCTCCCCCTTTTTGGAAATAAAAAACACAATACATAACATATAAAAACTATAAACATTAAAATATTTACAAAATGTTTTCATTTAATAAAATTAATGATATAATTCACAAAAATATATATTTCAATATAATATTTAATTCCTCTTGAGTTCATAATTTTTTTTTCTTCATAATTGATTTGATAGAAATTATTTCTACTTTGGATTCCCCCCATTAGTAAATTGTCTTCCTCAGATAATTTTCCCAACATAGGATTATTTCGCCCCAAGAAAATATTTTTTCCCATTTTGAATAAAATTTCTCCTTAATAAAATTTCACAATTATGGATATAAAAAAAGGAAGAGTACAATATAATATTATCTTTAAATGTTAGAAAAATATTATTATAAAAAATTTATTATATAAAATTTCATCCCAGATAATATGAATGAAAATTCATCCAAATGAAATTGTCAAACATTCAAAATAACAATATTTGGATAATAAGTCGTTGAAATGAAATTTAAATAATAATGATTTGAAATACAACAAGATTTTATGTTAAAAGAAATAAATTCATTCTTATATATTTTCTTCACATTTCCATTTAAATTCTTCAAATCACAATAATCTTTCGCAGTTTCAAAAGAAAATGTTTTGATCATTACTATTCTACCTTCTATTTCAAGGGTATTCTATTTATATAACTGTAATATATCAATCGTCTCATCAAGAACATTAATATTGTTATTTTCCACCATCAACATTATATATATTTCTTCAAAGACCATAATAATGATATTTTCTGTTTTCTTCTTTTGAATTTCTACTTTCAAGTTTACAACATCCTCATTCATAGAATATTTCATAACATTGAATTTTCCATCCAACATTCATATATATGAAACATCAGATAATAACATATAAACAATTCCTCAACATCAAAATATAATTTCTTAACTTCCAAAAATTTATCATCATGATTATTTGATTACACATATACATGTCTTAAGTATTTCACTATCTGATTGAATCTTATTTTGTGATCTTTATTTATAACATTAAAGGTTTTGATGTTGGATTCATTATTAATCACTAACAATATAATTTTTTTTATGATTCTAGCTTCTCATTCATTATATTTTTTTATCTTTTTTATATTACTTCAATATTCTATATGTAAACAAATTGAGTTAATTAATTTATTCCAAATCTGAAAAATTTATTCAATTCTTCTTTTCTTCACTTTATGATGATACTAATGACTCTGATGAATCCAAATAATTTTTTTGGAGATGGTCTGACATCATACTAAACTTTTTCTTTATATTTCTCTTCCGCCAATACATTGTAAATATCAACTTTTATATTTATTTACACTTTGTCTAAATACATTATATGTGAATTTTATTCTTTAACATTTTTTCTCATGATGAAAGAAAATATGAAAAAACAACCATATGTGGGATTATATCAGATTAATTTGTTATTAAAGTAGGTGAAGAATATAATTCTAATGAAAATTATTCTCTTTATCCTTATCCTTTTATATCATCATATTTGAATTCTTCTTCTTCTTCTTCATTAAATTAATTATCCAACTACCTTGTAGTTCGTAGAAATAATTTTCTTACCTTTTATAATGATTTTTTGTACATTATTATTCATATAATTTGTAACTAATTTATGTAAAAAAATTCAATATATTTTTCATCTGGAAATTCATAAATCACTTCTTTACATATTCCATTGTCAAAATCTATTATCAATATATAGCATTCATCAATATCTAATTTGGTAGAATATAATGGATAATCATCATATGGAAATGTTCTAGATCCTATATCTTTTTGGAATACTGATAATGGAGAAGTTGATATAGATTGAATGTATAAGGTTATTTCTAATCCGTTAAATATAATTTCCATCACCATATCTTCAGTGAATAATTTATTCAAGTTTTTTCTTATTCTAAAATACATTTATTACATCAGTTGATCAAATATTTATGTTAAAAGCCTATGATTTTTCTAGTCTGAATGATGGATTTCCAGTATTCTTTTGTGATTAATGAGAAATAATATTATAAAATTAAAAATCAAAAAATGATTCTTATTTATTATAGATTTTAATAGGTGATAATTAAACTTGTGTTTCTATTTATCTATTTACATTTGTTTGAATTTTTTCATCCAATGAAATTTTCCCTGATTTTTCAAGAAACTTATTCAGCTTTGGATAGAAATATAACATAATATGTGACGTTATTTCATTTCTAATTAGATAATCCTTTTCACTCAGATCAAATTTATTGTTATTTATTATGAATAACTCAATAAAATTAACCAGAATCTTGTTTATAAAACTTGGAAAATTGATAATCCATGAATTCATATATTCATTCTTATTATATTTTATAAAAAAATAAAAAATTTAACCGAATCATTCGGCCTCAAATTTAATCGATGGTCCAATATAAATATGTCAATGAAATTATGTGTATCCTTGTCTCCCTTTCATGATATTAAGTGGCCTTATATCAACTGAGTTAACACTCTCACATCCATATTTAGGTAAAATACATTCCTATCTTTTTAAAAAGTTGAAAACTAACAGGATTCAATTTTTGAATTCTCTAAATTTCCTAGCTTCATTAAAATCTTGGGGGATGTATGTATGATTCTCCTTATGAGGGAAATTAAACTATGTTATAAACATGACAATATGTTAACTTTATAATTTCACTAAATTTGGTGAATAAAATCACCATATTATCTTCATAATTATCAAATTATTCATAAGAGTAAAACACACATATAATTCCAAAATAATTTTTGAAAAAAAAATTTCATTTCCCAAATAAATATTTTCCAAATCTTGGAAAAGTAATGAAATTTTTTAGAACATAATCATACTTTCCATACTATGATTAATCAATAATTAATTCAATCATATCTTTTATCTTCTGGAAATCTTCTTATGTTTCTATCTGACTGAATGTGATGTTGTATATCAGTCTGAAGAAGCTGATTGGATTAATAGAAAAATTTGAATAAATAATAGTGTGTCGATGGATAAGGGAAACCCCCAATATATAGTTTGGGATAATGGTAGACCATACGTTATTCAAAGGCATGGTGGTGGGGATTCGAATTCCATAAATCTAGTAGATAACATTTAAATACAATATTTTATCTTACAATTCTGATTTAATCAATGAATTATTTAAAAATTATTATGAACACTTATTGTATTTTAGGTGAACTACTAATAAGACTAGTGTTTTGTCTGATTTCATATAATTATAAAACATTGTAATAGTATTAAATATTTTAACATATAAAAATTATATAAAATATCCTAGAATTATTAATTTATTTGAAAATAACATTAAAATAATGTTTTTAATAATACCATTATGAGTAGAAATGTACACTCAGTATGAGTAGTATGATATTATGTGTTTTTATAACTAAAATTGATTTTGTTAAAGATTATATTAAAAAAATTCTTATTTTATTAAAAAAATTATTTCTTTAATCATTAGTAAATATTCTAATTCTAATATATTTGGAAGATATATGAATTCTAAAAAAGTTGGTAAAATAATTGGACTCTGAATACAATCACATATATTAAATATATTTTCTAGGAAAGAAATTTTAGAAAAAAAATTATAAAAGAAAATCATATATACTCCCACATTATAAGAGAGTTCATTAATGTAAGGTGATTGGGATAAATGAATTGGATAGGAATGACCACTTAATATTTATCTTTCATAGTTTCTATTTAATATATTCAAATCAATCACAACTAAAGAGATTAGTAAATATATATTCAAGTTTTTATTATATTCTATTAGGTTATGAAATGATATCTCATTTTTTTGTAATCCTAATGTAAATGGTTTATTTATCTATGTGCATATATTTTGAGTTATTTTTTATGTTTGTTCCCAAGGTAATGGAACTTGTGTTATCATACAATATTTGTGTACTAGAAAAACTCATTCCATAATGAGTGATTGTTTATCTAATCCACAAAACCTGACCACCACTACTTCGAACTTCATCATTTTCCGATTCAATAGTGTAAGGTGAAACTGAGTGTTTTTTCTTATAAGACTAAGAAACCAAAGCATCTCCTAAGAAATAACATGTTTTTAATGTTTTTTCCATTGAATTCTTCATACTCCAAATTAAGTATCTGATATTTATTTTAAATAAAAATCATTTCTAGAGGAGTAAAATAGTCATAAATCCATAGTTTTCTTGATGAAATAAAAAATTCATTTTCTGGATTTATGATGGTACTCTTTTTGGATTTTCCATATATCTATCACTTAGAAATTCAGAGAACAATGAATAATGATAATTAACTCTTAGAAAATGTAAACATCCAATCATCCCTAATAATATATTTTGATTAACTAGTTTCCCATATTGACCAATATATAATATATTTGTGGATATAAATGTTTTAAAAATACTTTCAGTATTTTTATATCTGAAATTCATAAAAATAAAATTTATACGGTTTTGTTTATTTATAAAAGTCCTTTTGGGTTTTTTTGAAATTCGAAAAGCCAGAATATATGATAACTCACCAATCATAAACATTTTAAACTCTTAAATCATAAGATCCAGAAATAAATATATTTGTGATATTTGAGTTTAACCAAATTTAATTTCACCAACAAATATTTTTACAAAAATAATATTTTTTGAATCATAGTTTATAAAAAGGGTATGATTTGAAACTCCTTTATTATTATTTTTGTGAAAATAAATCTATTAAATATATTATACTAGAATATATGACCATGGTTGTGTATATAAATTTCCTTAGTATATTTAAAAACATTTTCATGATGTGTTTTCTTTGCATAATGTGGTGGTTGTTATATATAAACTTATTCCAATACATATCTGTTGTGGAATGAACACTTCACATCCATTTGAAAAAAAATTATATTTGAGAATTCTATATGGGCTATAAGTATTCAAAAAGTATAAAGTATAGTTATCATGTCATAAGTTTCATCATAATCTATTCCCTCTTGTTGATTATTTTTTTTTTCAAAAGGTCTTGTTTTATTTCTAAAAGATAGTTCATTTTCTTTATATTTCTTTTCAGAAGGTCCATTTCACTCTAATTACATAAGTATATTTATGTCATTCAACTAGTCACCAATCCATATTTCATTTGAATTTGTTACATTCATTTTGAATTACAGTTATCTAATACTCATCACCTAAACGTGCATCAATTATATTAGGATCAAATTGTGATAGAAATGCTAAATGTTTAATTTAATTTCTCAGAGAACTTCTTGTTCTTACTGGTCGGTCTAAATCACTAATGACATTATAAATAGGATGATTCCTAATAAAAAATTATCTATCTGTTTTACAAAACTCTATTTTTCAACAAATTTTGAAATTATTCTAGAGGTATAAATTCAGAAATATAGTCTTTACATGTTTTACCATGAGATGAAATTTCTAACATGGGATTAAAATCTATTTTTGATATAACATTTTTCGATAATTAGATTATCAGTTTCATCAGTCTTAACAAGTAATATTTCCTCAATCATTCTTGTATTTTTTTTATATAAACTCTACATGCCTTGTTAGTTCAAGAATAAACATAAAATATTACTTCAATTGGATTTGGGTAAAATGATTGTAAATTATATTTAATATTCAAAATGAATTATTTTCACTCAAAAAATGATTAATTGTGATTTTTTGGTTTCCTTATGGTCTCCAACTCCTATGCATTTTTATTAATAAACGATCTGACTAAAACTGAATTTATAGTATAGTATAATGTAGAAATTTCATCTACCCAAAAAACAGTGACTGGGTATTCCCTCAACATGGTTGTTGTAATATATTGAATAACTCTACTTCTTCATTCGACTACACCTTTTTTCTTCATGATCTAGAATCCAAAAACTTATTTATAATACATTTTTAACGTAAAATGTATCAAAAAAAATATAATTATTCTCCTCCATGAAAACTATGAATACTTATCAGGGAGAGGGATATATCATTTTTTAACTATGGATAAATATAATTTAAAACACCATAAGACATTTGATATTTTTCTAGAAAATAGATCCCATCTATATCAAGTGTACTAATCAACTAAAAGATATACATAATATTTTCCATTGAAACTTCTAGTTTATGTATGAATAAACAAGTCCATATTATCTGACATTAAAACATCAGATTTTAAGACATTACTAATAGATTTAAAACTTTCATATTGTAATTTCTGAATTGTAAATATAAAAACATTAGATGTATCAAACCAAAGTTTTAGTGGGTATTTTTATAGTCCTTAGATAACATAGTTAATTTTAAAATATTACAATATTGTAATATTATATGGTATAAATATAATTGTTCTTTTATGACACAAAGGGAAGGTGGATATTGGCTTCTATGGTCTTCTATGATTAATGTTTCATTATTCTCATGCCAACTGGAAGAGATAATATTCTCATCATTAGAACTATTAATAGTATATTTATCATTCTTTGTGTTCACAAGATAACCCTATGAACATTACTAGATTATAATAATAAGGTTGTTCTAAAGTTCTAAAATAAAAATCAACATCTGAACATAAAGCCTCTTCATATAGAACAATGTTACATATACCAATAATATATCTTTAAGAAATATATCCAACAGTATCATTATAAATTTTTATCTTTATAATTTCCTTTAGAAAATATCTTTTTCTAGTTTTTTTCTATAGAAAACACTATCTATGATATAATTATTATTTTTATTAGGACATTGATTATTTTACCTGAAATGAAAAAATAAGAACTATTAATAAAATTCATTTTGGGGATGATATTTTAAGAAATTCGGATTTTAGGAATGCACATTTTTCTGAAATTATTATATTGGTTGATGTAATTTACTTTAAAAAATATGCTTTATGAAACAAAAAATATTGAATTTTTATTAATAAAATTTTTTCATTTGGTTTCCACCACATTTATAATTAATAAGAAATTAGTCCATTTTTTTATAAAAGTTGTTATACTAAAAATGCTTTTCTATTTGTAAACCCCATTCTGTAAATATCTCTATGAGGTATTATTTGATTATAAATTTTATCAATTTTATCATTTATATGGATACATATAAATAAAATCATCTTCATTATATATATTATAGAATATATATTTACAACTTAAATTTTATACTCATTATAATTGGTTCTTGAACTATGTTTTACAATATCATTATATTAACTTGTTTTCTAAAAATATGATTTATAAAGGTCATTCAATATATTTTATTTTTTAAAATTATATTTTTTATGTTCATTGGATTGATATGATTATATAGTAGTTAAATATGATATCCATGAATATTCTTTAATATGGGGTTTAAATGAAACTTCATGTTTTTTATAAATCATATTGTTTTCATTCAAAATGTGTTTTTTAATTCTCAAAACATATCCAAAGATTGGTAAATAACTTTTTTCTTTATTATATGATTAATATTCTTCATCAGAAGATTTATAATCATTTTAATCATTATTACTTGAGTTATTAAAATTTAATGTAATATTGGTATAATATTTTTCATTTTCCTTAGCCATGAAGAAATTGTTAGTATTTGGTATTTCGACATAGAATCTGTTATTCTTATGTCACGGTCTTTCATTATCCAATGAATTTACAGAAGAACTATATCCCCCAATAGAACTCCATGTATCTAATCAGATTAAAAGTTTATTTGATTTTATCTCACATTATATCTTAGTATTTCTATCAGAATTTATTTCCTTCTTATGCTTTCTCTTCAGCTTAGGAAAATATGGTCCGATATGTATTGAATTCACACACTCAAAACATAACTATTATACATATATTTCATTTAACATATATCATTGTTACATTTATTATATTTTTATGTAAAAAATTTTCCCATCAACATTATTAATTATTTTAGAAATACTAGCTAGTTAATTTCCAGTCATTCTTGATGAACTACTGTTTGATTAAATAAAAACATTACTATTTTTATAAGTCACCCAATCATTATCATTAGATCGTATTTTAATATTAACATTTGATGTAGTTTCAAAAGAAACTCCTCTAATTTCTTTTTCTTTTTCACTACATCCCATTATAATTCTCTCCCATACTTCATAAAGGTTCCAATAAGACTATTAATAGTCATATTAGTAATCCTTCCTTTATACTCCAATGCAGTTCACATTGATTCTGAATCCCCAAGAATTATCTCAATAATGTTTTACATTAATATTTCTTATGTAAATTATTTCTCATAAGGTGACAATAAACTATTTAAAATACACATAATCTTTTGATTCATTTAGAAATAGTTTCTCTTGGTATAAAAAAAATATTGATAGTCATCTTTAATTGTTGCTCTCTTGTATTCATAATCATTACCATCAAAGAATGGTGTATGACTCAGATTCAATTTATCTAGGGTAAAAAAAATTAACCCTTCCATCTTATTGAAAATAAAAAATATTTATTAAATACTTGTTATTATAAAAATAGTTTATAAAAAAACATAATAAACAAATAATAACTTGTATTATATAAAAAAGTAAAAACACTACATGTATATTAGTATAAACATATCTTATAACAATTATTGGATCAAAATTATTTATGATGGCTATAAGAATGGGTGAATTTTAGTTTTAATATTTAATGTAACAAATATCCAGAACCACATTAGTTAAAAAGACATAGAACAGTTATCATATGATAATTAGTGTGTTTATATCAAATTTAAATTTATCCGGATATATTAGTTTTGATATTTGGGAACATTGATAGTCAAATGATTCAATAATTTATTAAGATTTCTAGAAATAATCTTATAATTCAAATGTATCAAAATAAAAAACTTGTAGAAATAGGTTATATAGAATATTATAATAATGTATGAATGACAAAGATGATATATTAAATTAATAATACTCTTCAACTTTTATTGTTAAAGAAGTTAAAATTCATCTATAATATATTCACAATGTTAATATAAAATATATAATTGAGTATTTTCACACCATCATATACCTCGATACGATGATAGGGATAACATTGTCTTCCAAATCCCTAAAAACCCCTGATATAATGATCAATGTTAGCACTATCACCATATCCCATGAATCCCCCAATCTGTGGCATCTGATTAACCTTTATTATAATACATAAAATATTTCAATCTAACCATCAGTTGGAATAATTTGAATATAAAAGATGTTCTATGTGTTTTAAAATACCTACGTCTAAATACATAGAACTAAATATCCCTAAAAATTTTGAAAACTTATGAACGAGATGGTCAGGAAGAGAAAAATATTAAATGTGTTTAGTTAAGAAAATTCATCATCTATAATCTCCAATAATTAATTATATTTATATACATCCCACAAAAGGTAATTTCTAAATGATTTTCAGTGGTTTTTTAAATTGCTACAGATGTTTTTCTACGGAATGCTTAAAAAAATTTACATGTGATCTCTTTTTGATAGAATCAGCACAATATTGCTATAAATTCTATCTGATATAAATTCATCCATTTAACCCTATTATAAAAATTACATAGTATTATGGACTATATTATTTTATAATCTAATAAAATATACTATGGTTATTTTGATGGATCTGAATCACTATCTTTCCAATGGATATGAATTCAGTTATTCTGATTGGGAGAACACTAGTTTATTTAATGGATATAACATTAATTATTTCGATGGAATTTACAAACTACCAATAAGATAGATAATATTAAATAATAATGTTTATATTCATTTATATTATAATTCATTATTTGTTTGGTATCAAAAAATATGTTTTATAAAAATAAATTCAAAATCACTTTGGATGTATATATTTACTAAATTACGTTTTAAAGAATGGGATTCTCATTTTCCAAAATAATAAGATAAAAATTAGTGTGTATACATTTTAAATCCACATGGACATACTCTAGCCTTATTGATAATGACAACTCTTTCATGTGTATCTTCATCCACATAGATCATTTTCTTATCTGATGATGGGATCAATTACTATACTATAGTATGGGGCCATGATGACAAATACCATCATGAAGCTACCCTATAACAACTCTATCTACCATTGGGTGGATAAAATCCTACATTCCTGAGTGTTTTATGATTTTTGGTGGCCCCTACTACTGAAAAGGTGCCTATCTTCCTAGAAGATACAATCCACCCTAAAAAATTGAAATCTAATCCAGATGATATCTAGGAACCCCATAGATATTGAAATTGAATGTTATTTCCCTGGTAATAAAAATGGATCCACCCACCATATAATTATTTTGAAAGCTTTGTCGAGATCATTTCCCCACAGGTCAAAATCCCCAATGGTCTAGACATCTATGATCCATCACCTGAATCCCATCGAGTCAAGACACCCCTCTTTCCGCCCTCTCGATCCATGCCCCAACAAAAAATAACATGAATGATAAAAAGTTATTTTTTTATGTACCACCATATATATAGAAATCATAAAGGTGGTGAATTCTTATCTGACCACTTGGAATAGTTCCTCCTTCATATTCAATGCTTTGGACTCCCCATCATGAATAAAATATGAAAAATAATGTAGGATCTCCTTGAACATTATCCCAAAATTCAACTCACTCAGGATCCCATGATGAAAGAATATAATTTTCCACATATTTTCCACCACCATCATCAATGATTGTATCTTAAAATAGAATACAATACAAAATTCTACCCCAAACACATATGCCTTCTTCCTATTAGAAAGATACATCATCCAACACTGATTCACATTTCCCAATATCTAACTAACCTCCAACAGTACCCAAAACCCATTATAAGATAAAATAATTCCTAAAGTGTTATCTAGATCCTCTAAAATCCTCTATGACTCTATATTAGAGACAATACCTTCCCACATTCTCATGATATTCCACTAAAATACATGAAAATATATTTGTCATGTCTCATCCTCCTCTAATGGGTCTATCCTTTGACAATAAATGTGATAAACCTACTAATCCTCTACTTCCTAATCTACAGTCACATGATTACAATGATATATTAATAAAAATTTTAGGATAAAACATAATCCTAATATCAGGGAACTTTTTAAATGTTTTTCTAAAAATTTATTTTAATTTCCCAAAATCACAAAATTCAAATTCTAGCACAAAAAATCACGATATTTGTTCCATTCCAATGTATCTCCCATGAAATAAACACACATTAATTAGTTTCTTGGAAGACATAGGTTCCATGTCTTGGAAAAAAAATTTCCCTAAAATCTCATGTCCTAATTGGTCTACCTATCCTATATCACACTCTGAAATTGACTGGAACTACTTCCTAACCAACCAATGAAATCCTCACAATTCCAAACTCCAAAAGCCACCATATCTATTGACTGAAATTCTTTTATAACACTCTATTAATACCCATATAATCTAATGGTTCCCCTTATAGAGAAAAAAATATTAGAGAGTGAAAATGACCCATGATTCCAACCTTCAGTAGACCCCAGGCTAGAGACTATCACCATGAGTATAAAGATATCACATATATAATGCATAAACATCAATAATAATATTTTATTGGAATATAGGATAAATAACCACCCAAAACCCCATCATATAAAATTAAAATTAAAATTAAACTATCATATATTTTATTAACAATGAAAAGAAATACAAATACATGTATCCAAAAAAATTCCAAAAGATAATTCAAACATAAATAACTCAACATTATCTCTATTTTCCATGCTATTAATGTATATGTAAATCCCTTGTATTATCATGGAAACCAAAAAAACATATAATATACATTTAGAGTGAGCATACCTTGTATACTCAATAGAATAAAACTGAATTTACCTAATATAAAAATGAAAATAGAATATTAATGGACCAATGAATATATAGATGAACTAAGACACACCAAAATAGGTCAACAATATAATACTAACTTAAATATGGACCACTAACCAAATAACTAGTCCAATAAATTATCATTGTATCAAAATAATATAAACAATGATCCCATAACCACATCCTTGCTTCTTTTAAACTCCCATAACACAACAAAAATCATCTTTTACTCTAATTCCTTAAATGATAATCTCATCACATGTAAATCCATTTATAATGTTGGTAAGAATGTATACCTATATATCCTGACCTTCTATAGGTTCTATAATATAGTTCCACAATCAATCACCATTGCATCACAATATCATCCACATAGCCATTACATTAGGGTATAATGAACATGAGGGACATCATCCTCACGCATTCCTTCAATCATTCATGAACCCCACCACATATCACATACAGATCATATATGGGAAATCAATAATAATAACCCATATCACCACCTAGGTAATCTTATACACCAACCCATATCACCACCTGAGTTATCTCAAAAACCATCCCTTGTCATCAAACCTACTATTGAAAGAAGAGAGGGGAAGAGGGGGTAGCTAGCCATCTAATTCACCAATGTCTTAGATTATTGGGAAAACACCCGAAACATATAATATTTGGGGTTTTAAATGATTATCCCACCCGATAGAGGTGAGTATAAAATTAAATAAAAATACATTCTATATAGATTGTAAAAAATACAAACTATATGAGTTAACATATACTTCACTAGAATACTCCACAACACCACCACTACACCTCACCACATTCATAACAACCATTACCACCACTAAATGAATCACAACCCACAAACACTACACAAAGCCTCTAAAACACCACATTCAATTATTTGTTCCGCCATTCCAAAATTAATGAAATCCCACAATTTCTCATTTAATAATCTATTAATCGTAACATTAACATATCCCATCCATTTATCACTAACTAAAAATTAATCCTCTTTCGACACTGTAATTTCATCCCATGATAATAAATTTTAGTATTTAAATTAATCCCAAGGAAAACATTGAACCCAATACAACCACACCATGTACTAGATCTTCCAACTCGCATCCACCACTTCTAAAACAAAAAATGTGCCATGCCATTAACACCACCTGGCCATATCACTAAAATATCCACAATCCAACAATAATACATTATACCACATCCCATTTAATGTTAAAAAATGGTCGATTCATCATTCAATACATTTATTTCCCAAGAAAATCTCTATCATCAGTACAAAAAGACCTAAAAAATTTCAAATGGACTTAATAGATTCATAATAATAACATTTAATTACCAAAAAATATTTCTAAAACCAGTTTTTTTCCCAAATTGTGGTTTATTGAATGGATTTTATCACATCATTTCATTACATGTCAATGGTATGATGACTAAAATCTAGTTTTCCATGGGAAACTAATTCATTTTTGATATATAATTAATTAACCATTTATTTATAGTGATATAAAAGGATCAACACAATGAGGGTTTTACAATCACATCAAAAACAATAAAAACAAGTCTTTGAAATGATGATATTTTTACCAACATATGTAAATAAGAATAATCCCATTAGTAATATCATAAAAATATTAATGGAATATTAATACTCATCATTCCATTCAGTTTTAGTAAAATATGATAGATTTACTTCTTTTTAAAACATATACTATCGACTCAAAGGAATAAAATACATGAAATTAACAAATATAAACATAGGAAACGGGAGAACAAGGATAAATAACCTCAATTAATATTCCAAAGTACTACATTCTAAAGAGAAAAGAAGAAAAACTGGAATACCAAAAACACACAAGGGAACCTTGTATTTACTAGATTCATACTAAAGGTGCATCAAAATAATCTCACTAAACACTAATATATAAAAAGGAATTCAAAAAATTTATTCCCCAATGTGGTATTGGAAAAAATAATGGAGAAAATGGATTTACAAACAGTGGATTGCAAAACATCAAACTCTGGAAGCTAAGGATGAATGGATGAAAGGGGATGTATGTTCCAGAAAAAATCACCTTGGGTCCACAAAAAACTCAAGGTAAAAACAAATGAATTTGATAAATTAGAGGGGTTTCATAATTATTAGATATGTTGAACCTCAACACATTCATGATATGAAACACTTGTTTGAAAAGTGATTTTTGGTAAGGCCCACTAATTCATGTCATGAAATCGATTCAGACCAAGAATTTCTTCCACTGAAAAAGAGATGAACATCCAATGAATATCATGAAACTACAATATTTAATTAATTAATTACATGGATAATTTGTTCATTACATGATTTAATAAGGTATAGTATTTTCATATGATGCATTGAGCAATGAATTTCCTGATTATAAGCTGTGACTAGCCATTCAAAAAAACTTTACTGGTTTATTTTGTGAGAAACCATTATGGTATTATTTCAGCTCTAAACTCTCTCCAGCCCTCCTTGAGCCACATCAATACACATCCTTCTCCCAAAAAAATAATTTCTAGGAACTATAAGGTATGTACCACTACACATAAAGGTATGTAACATTAATATGTTTCATTAGACTAGTTTTACTTATTTAATGTTAATATTTTTTCAAAAAGAATTTATTAAAATACGATTAAATAAATATGAAACCGAAAATGATACAACATCTGGGTTTTATATGGCCACTAAATGGTCATTGGAACCAGAATGTAACTAAAAATGAAAGCAGATGTATCTTTATAAAATAAATTTATAAATATCATTATAAAATAGAGAACATATCTATTATTAAATATATCTACTTCAAAATTAATTTTATGAAAACTATTTTATGAGGATCTATCAAAGTGTAAAAATAAATCTAACTAAAAGGGAATATATTGTCTAATGTATCGATGAATGTATTATAACATCCTTGACCCTAGTCACCATGATCTAGTGATCTACATTATTAAATTTTCATAAATACCCGAAATCATATCCTAATGAACTATTCAACTTAGTAGATATAGAAAACTGGATGCATACCTGATACCCACTATATATTGGTAAAATGAAATAACAAATAACAAAATTAAAAGCATGAATTCCATAAAATAATTCCACGATTTCCTCTTAATATTCGAGGAAATGGAAACGATATATGTGTGGGAAATAATTATCAGTAAGGTTTAAATGAAGTGGATGCTGTCATGAATTAATATACATAATAAAAATGTAAAGGTAAATAGTTTAAAACAAATTCATTTTAGATATCGTGATGAAATGAATATATAATGCATAGTCAATATGAAAATGTAAATAGTTGAAAACAAATTATATTTTATCAATAACTAATAATGAAGGGCATATACATATAATGGCATAGTGAAAATATCTTGGATAGTAAAAACTAAATACATAATGAAGGAAATACTTAATTATTGGATTTCATGTTGTGGGAACATTAAATTTTCATTTTCCAAAATTTATCCTATAGATAATTTAAATTTTAAAAATAAAAATCTATATTCTTTGGCCAACTAAATCATCTTATGGGAAAATTGATCCATTGAGGGGCATGCAATAACTATTCCTCAACCAATGTATTTCATTTTCTATGAATTCTATGTAAATATAATAATATATTTAATTCATTAATAATTTTTATTATTAAAAATTTTCCTTCAGTAAAGGATACATATTTATCAATATTTCTTGAATTAATAAAATAACATTCAAAGAAAACAATGTATGTAAAAACAGGATATGGTTTTGGTAAAAATCTTGTACATTACACAAAAATATATAAATTTAAGATAAATTTAATTTATAATACAAAATCAGTACAATAAATTGATTATTTTAATATATAGAAAATAATCAGAAATGAATGTGATATTGTAAAATATATTTTACCACATGGTAATTCTCAATTGAAATTCCCTTGAATGATATATTTAAAAATAAAAATAAGAATACAATGATGAATAAGGAATTAGAGATATTACATTTCTAAGGGGCAGTATATACAGAACTTAATAGTGAATTGGTATATAATAATAAATAAGTCTTAATGGAATTTAATGTGAGATGAAATATCTAACTCCACGATTCTATTTAGCTGATCATGCATTAAACACGTGTATAGTGGTTTAAAACATGTTATTAACTTATAATAGAATAATATACATATTTTTAATATTATATTTTATTCTTTTATAATACCTTTTTACAATTACATTATTAATCATTCCTTATTTTATATTTCGGTTTTTAATAGACTTATTTCTATTTTGTGTTTTGTTATGAAATATTCAGTTCATTCACATATTATACACTTATGTATCATTATAATAAAAATAATAAAACTCCTAGAAACTTATTTTTTAAATATACATATATATATATATATATAATTCATTAGTTGATGTGATTAAATAGAGTCATGTCACTTTGTGAAGGCAGTAGTCCACACATACACTAAAGATGTGATAATCATTAATTGAGTGAAAAGGAAAGAATTGAAATAATTTATATATATATATATATATTATCATTATATAATAATAATTATTCCATGATTATCAAAATTATTTCTTTTATATAATCAACTATATCTCTATCACTTTCCATGTAAATCATCAGTAAAATATGAATAATATCGCTTTGTGCGGATGTAGTCCGCCGTACATACGAGTGACATTATCTTATCCCCTATAAAATGGAAAGTAAAAAAAGTATATATATATATGACATAATGAATCAAAAATTATAACTATGATATAAGTATCCTATATAATATGTATGTCCATCATCATTACTATACATGAGAGGTAGTAATGGAAAATTAAAAAAATATCCATTTGCTAAGAGGGAGTCCTTGATAAACATGAATGATGATTTCGTAAGCCATTTGATTGATGTGTGTGTGGTTTTAGTTATTATTCATTTCAAAAAAAATTACTATATGGAATACAGTAAGGTTATTACATCATTATGTTTTGAAATTAATTAAATGTGGTAGGGAAGGAAATAAAATGTATATGCTTGTCGAATAATAATAACTCTTTATTGAGTATCATACTTAGGTTTTAACTATGTCCTTAAAAGGATGGAATTATTCAAAAAAAGGAATTTATTATGACGGTAGTGATTATTGGAGGTGATTTGGGATGGGTTTTTATGAGCAAAATGGGTTTAGTGTGTTGATGATGTGATGGGAGTGAGTTTTCATTTATAGTTGAGGCAGAGTGGCCTTCATGTAAATTCTAAAACATTATTCACTATTATATGGTAAATATTACATAAGGTGGATTAAAAAATTTAAATAACGGTTTTAAGGGATTATATTGTCTATAAATACCTCCAACATAGATTAAAAAAATAAATCATTTTTGTCCACAACATCTATGATTCCCTATTTTTACTATTTAGGGTTTTCACTGTGCAAGATAATTTTCTGAACTATGTAAATTATCCATTAAGATAAAATTAATCAAAGTATTATTATAAAATTATGTTAAAATGTTTATAAAGATTATTTATAATTTATACAGATAAACCCAATTTTTGTTGTAATTTAATTTTAACACAAATGTATGTTCCATGTTTTTTGCTATGTATTATTTAATATATTCATTATAAAAAGAAAAAATGCTCATTAAATGGAAAAAATTTGATATTTTTTAATATTTAGATATGAATTTTATAAACAATTGAATTTTTTAATTTCAAATTATTTGATAAAATTAATTTTTTCACAAAATAGTATCGATGTCAATATTGACATAATTCATTTAAATTGAATATAAAAATGTCAATAAAATGATGGAAATATAATATATTATTTTCTCAACTATGTGACATGATATATTTATCTAAAACAATTATATAACTCAATAATTTACTCAATATACATTACACTAAATGTTATTAGTATAATTAATTTCATTTAATTATTAACCAAATAATTAACGCATTGACTTTTAATATGAATTTAATGTAATTATTTATTCTATAAAAAAATTATAAATTATTAAGATAAGAAAAAATAATATATATTTAATAATAATATCTATAATTGCACATATATGGTCTTTATCACTATCCTAAACCTTTATAGAAATTAAGTGGAGAAAAAGTATATATTTTCTTTTTCATTACACAACTTTTTGTATAGGTCATGCTCATAGGAAATTGTCCTGTAATTTATATATATAAAAGGATTTTATTTCCAATTATGAAATAAACTCATTCATTAAAATTATAACAATATTTTAGGTCATTTTAAATCTTATAATTCTATTTTAACACATCATTAAACCATTTTTTTCCTTTAACTTAGTAATTGATTTTTACTATATTCAGTACTAATTTTGGTAAAAAAACTAATCTAACATAATAAGAAACTATAAATTATTATTATTCAAATTAGGGAATCCATTTTTCCATATTCATCTCATAGAGTTTAAAAACATTATTTTAAAATTAATCATGTATACGTGATAGGAAAGAAGGGATTTAATGTTAAAAGTTTATAATGTTTAGAATGTTTTTATATCATGATCTGATATTAAAATTATTCCAATGAAATAAATTGGATAAATATATGTATAATTTAGAAAAAATTTCATTATAACAAATTAAAAAACTAATTTCAAAATATAAATTGTTCAAATGAAAATTCCTTTTTCAATTAAAATCCAGTATTTTCCCCTATTAATAAAAAATGAAATATCTCAAAAAATACCAACAATCCATAATAAGATAATATTAGTATTACACTTTATGAAATTGTGATAATTTTTAAAATAAATTTAATTAAATTAGTAAAATTTAATTTTAAATTATGTTTTCCAAATGCTACTAAACATTCATTTTGGAAGATACAATTTTTCGGAAAAAATTTAATTTTTTAAAAGATTCTTATTATTCTTTATAATCCATTGATAACCAATAAATGAATGTAAAATATATATTTACCTAATTTAGTTAATCATATTCAAACCCATCTTTCTAATGGCTATGACATTACAATCATATCAAATAATAATTTTAATAGTATATTTTCGCTCAGTAAAGAATGGTCTTCTGTGTCATGCAAGCTATCAAAAAAGGTTTTCTTGCATTTAATTAACGAATAAAATAGTTTTTCATGTATTTAAATCTATATAATGTATTTACATTATTAATATCATTAAATATATCTAAATGTATTTCTATTTTGCATTCTCCCCACAAAAAATAAATTGTATCCTTCCAATTTTAACATGAATTCGGTAATCATTGGTTTGATATTTGAATATTACTCTTTTGAATATTCCACATCATAAAAGAGTTAATAAAAATACCATTAGTAATATAGAAATGGATGTATTAATAAAATCTATAAAAATAACATAACTTGGTTTCCAATTTGGGTTACATATGTGGGAAGTGAAAACATGGACTATGAAGAGAATACAAACACCCAAGTATTAATATAGAGTGATGTCGGTATTTTATCACAAGAAATTGGGTGATCCAGAGAAGGTTATCGACCACAAAACAATAAAACTTATAAGTGTAAAAGTTCATTAATATAATCAGAAATTATGGTAAAATGATAACATTTTTTAGGATCCTTTTTCTAGTGTTTATTAACATACATTATGTCTTTACATTTCAGAACCACAATATAATCCTTTTGTTGTTCTATAGTAAATTTTTAATTCATTTCTTCCTCTAAAAATAAATTTTTATGGTCAGATCAATAAATTTTAATTTTGATGGATCATAATATCAATTATAGAATGATAATTCATTCCTCTCATCTCATGATATTATTATGAAAAAAAATTTAACACATGTTATCTAATATGCATAAATCCTCATATCACAATGTAATAAAATAATATCTAAAACCTCATCCAATATTCAACATAAACCACTTCATAAATTTTTAAACATATGATCATTCCAAAACATTAAAATCCAAAACATCATCATGATGGACCCTAAATTTCTAAAATGAACATACCACTAATCTATCAAACAACATGAAGTGTCTCTTAATAATCTTATAACAAATATGTGATTACCTTCATCATGTATTCTATTAAAATATTGTAATAAAATTAAATGAAATAAAATTTTACTATAAACCAACATTATTTCTTATTACTTAATAAAAATATATATTATTATATATATAACTTAAATTCAAAAATGTTGTTTAATCAATCAACCATTATTTATTTTGAAAAAAAAATCATTTATTAATTCCAAGGTTGTTAGTACAACCTAATTTACATTGTTCAAATGAATTATCTATTTATCCTAACATCATTATCTCACCATCAGTAACATATTAAGGTTATTACATCATTTGTTTTCCACAAACAACAACATTCCACTGAATCACATTTCATTGTACCATTAAATACATTCTTTTGAATTCGTTATGAAATATTAATACAATAAAACAATTAACCATTTCATAATTTTTATTATCATGAATTCATTGAGAAAAAACTAAAATGACATAATTCGTTATTCCAAACACAATAATATTAAACATTCCTCATTGTCTATGATGATATCATAAGATTGATCATGATCCATAATCATGTTTTGATATATATAACATTGAATCTTAGGATATTATTTTTCATAATTCCCCCTTCTAGATAAAACTAAAGCATTAAAAATTGGTAAATTCTTTCATTCCATTTAATTGACAGTAATGGTTAAATTTGTAGACAAATGTTTAGAAAAATACCATTCTTTTTAAGAATGTACTATGTTGTTTCATTCCAGAATTTTCACATGTGGTAAAATCCATATTTCTCTTATTTACTTTATCAATATTATTATCAACCATCCACTATTTCTCCAACTTCTCATTGAATCCACAATAAATATACAATTAGTTTTTAATATTGTTAAAAAATTTTATTATTTCCACAATTTATGAGAATGTTTGGGAGAATAATTCCCTTTAAAATATTAGTTTAAACCCTTCAATGAATTGATCATTCATACTCTTCGTATTTTATATGTGTTTAGGTTCTAATTCCTTCTATTATGTGCCATTTATAAATAATTTTATTGAGTAGATTAAACCATATAATTATTAAATAGAATATATAATCCCAAAACTGGTGAAAAACATAACATAAACTAACATTATGATAATAATCATGATTTCTTTGTAGATATCTCTATTTTCAAATCCCTCATTAAGGTTTGTATTGAAAATTTGAATTATCCTAAGTTAATACTCCTATAGTATCAAAATAGGTGTGTAGTAAGGTCCATCATTCGGTACTATATAACAATCGAGTCAAGACCTATGTGCTTTTTTAATAGTTATTACCCTTAGGTACCTAATTTCAAAAACCTATTCTACTGGTAGTTTCCTGATAGGGATGTATTTCTTGGAAGATCCACATAATGAATTTCAGTACCAAATTTTTTGGATGTTCTTCTATAAATATCCTCAAATTATATGTTAGGGTTATGTTCCCTAATATATTATTTCCTAAATCTTGTTCCAATGGTTTCAAGTAAACATTATTTGATACCAAACATAATGACACCAACCCCAGTAGCCAAAATCCAGAACCATAATATATTACAATAGCATAGATAGAAGGAATTTCATCCTGAATGAATAATCGGTTTACTAGTTTTGGACAACTAGATACATTCATGTTTTCTATTTTACATTTCAAAAAAAGAAATTAATTCATAATAAGAGTAATAGTTGTGCGTCCTTGAAACTCATTCCAATTATTTTTTTAGATCCTGGGAAATGGAAACAAAATAATGGTGAGGTAAAATGGTCAATATAGGTAATGTAATGTAGAAGAAATCATGAATCAGTAATAAAAATTAGTTTGAAAAAGAAAAAAAATGAACAAACATTCCATTTAAATTACATTACTACAAGATTGGATTAGGAATAATCAATGTATCAAAGTATGTTAATAAGAACAAATGTAATTTAATCAATAACTGGTAATGAAGTGCATCCATAAACAATGTAATTGTGAAAATATCATGAATAGTAATAAATAAATACTGAATAATGTATATGATTATATTTTGGATGTCATGTCTCAAACACATGAAAAAATTTATTTTCAACTCTTTCCCTCCAGACAGTTTACAACATAATTTCTAAAAACCCATCTGATTTGTCCAACTGAGTTATCTCATGATATAATTGATGCTTCAAGGGAATTTTATTAACTATCCCCTAATCCATGTATTCCATGTCAAAATAATTCGTCATATTTCAAATAATTGATTTAATTTATATGAAATATTCTTTATGAAATCACTATATTGAGAAAAGGATACAGATTTATCAATATTTCCCTAATTAAACAATTAACATTCCAAGAAAACATTGTGTGTAAAAATGTTATAAAATTTAGGAAATAATCATATACATTATAGAAGAATATTTGTTGTTATGAAAAATGTAATTTAAAATTTAAAATTATTACAATAGAGTGGTTTTCTTAAGATAAATTTAACAATCTAAAAAAAAATTGAGATTGTAGAATATATTTTACAACATTGTAATTGTCATTTAATATCCCCTCTGATGTGAGAAGTTAAATTTAATCATAAAATTCCATAAATAAAGATGCGTTTTTGTATAATATGTCAAGGGTGTAGTATATAGACCACATAATGGTGAATTGGTGAATAATAATAAATAAGTTGGGATGAAATGTAAATTGAGATGAAATATTTTACCGCATTCTTCCATTTGGATAAAAATGCATTCACCTAATACATAGTGGTTTTAAAAATGTTTTTATGTTACATAATACCCATATTAATATTTTTAATATTATATGTGGTCCTTTTATAACACCTTATTTTCCATTCATTAATTATATTTCAATATTTTCATTATTCTAAGTATTAAATTCCTTATTTTTCCGTGGGTGTTTCATTAAGAATTAATCAGTTCATGAACATATTATATTACCCTGAAATATCAAAAATAATAGTCATGACATAATTAGAATATTATTTCCTGGTATATAATTAAATATAAAATTCATTTGGTGTGGTGATGAATGAGTGTCACGTCACATCATGATGGAGGTATTCCATAAGTACACGGACAATGTTATCATATTTTTAAGAGTTAAAAAGAATGAGTGAAAATGACATTTGAATATATATATATATATATATTATTTTCCAATAATGGGAAAATTTTCATGAATATCATAATTATTTCATGAATATCATTAAATTTTTAATTATCACTACATATGAAAAGAATTTGTGAAAGACAAATGACATCACTTTTTAAGGCAGTAGTCCACCGTACACACAAACAACTTTATCATGTCCCCATTGAGATGGAAGATAAAAAATTATATATATGATATAATCACTCTAAAGGTATATCAATAAAATAAATATAATATAAAAATTTTATATCCATCATCATTATCAACAATGAGTGATGTTAATGGGAAAGAGAATGACATCATTTCATGAGGTGGTAGTGTGACATCTTGGCCCAGGTGCCACATAGCTGTTCCCCGAGGTACACCGACACAAGACCTCAAGCACTCCCCCGAATTTTCCAGAGGCTTTTTACTAGAAGCATGGGTCTATCCTCAATAATGGGGAGACTATTCCTTATTTATCATAGTAATACCATAGAAGAAATAATGAAGAAATAACCAAAATGACATATAACCATAACTGGGATATTACCAGTATCACAAGATGACCAAAAGTGGAAATACAATATCAAAATATAATAGAAGGTATTAAACACCGAGATATTTTCCAAGTGATAAATTTAAAGAAAAAAAATATTGACACTAACAACTCCACAGAGGGTCATGTACCATCCCAGGTTCCCTTATACAATCACAATCACAAATCATCCATCCAACACATGTTATTTTCCCGTATCCAATCCAACAAATAAGAAGTAAATTTGAGTACCTACCAGGTAACCTGAGTAGGGTATAATTACAACTCAGCCGGCCACTAAAAGTTATTTATATACAATATCCAGATAATAAAAAAGGATATAAATTATTATAATGAATTCACACAATTTAAAAAAAGAAATTTTTTAAAACATATTCAATAACCCATTATTTAACCTAATAACACATGGGTTTCCGAGGACTCCTTAAATCTCAATACCAGCATTATCACAAGTCAATGTTTGAACTATCAATAAGGGATAGAATATATCTATTTCTTTCACCATTCATTAATACAATTCACATATAAATTTCATTGTTACCCTTAATTATCTCAAATTACATATTAATGTCATTTTTACCATTCATCATTTCAATTCACACTATGGGATTTTGATATAGCAGACCTTGCCCACACATGATTATCACATATGAATTCCATTATTACCATTCAGAGTTTCAGTTCACACTCTCGAATTTTGAAACATCAGTCCCTATCCCACACATGATTATCACATATGAATTCAATTGTGACCATTACTCATTTCATAATACACTGGGATTTTTATGATGTAGACCATGTCCCACACATGTTTATATCATTAATTAATTTTCCAATTAATTAATCAATTTCATAAACATCATATGCCCATAATTATATTAAATAATTAAATTTTTATTTAAAAAATTAAATTCCATTAATTAAATAAAAAATTAATTAATCACATTAATTAAAATAATTAATTAAATAATTAATTAACCAATTCACAAACACAACATCAAATAATGAATTATACAATTAATTACACTAATTCACATTCAGAATATCTCATAATTAAATCAATAATTAATTATTTATATTCACAATCTCAATATCTAATCATTAATTAAACCATTAATTATTCACATTCACATTCTCAATATCCCAAAATTAATTCAATAATTAATTACTCTTATTAACATTCTCAATATCCCATAATTAATTAAACAATTAAGTATTTATATTCCCAAACTCAATCCACCAAATTTAATTCCACAATTAATTATTCAAATTAACCTTCTAAATATCCCACATGTAATTCATTAATTAATTATTCCTCAAATCCCCCATTTTCAATATTTTTATAATTAATTAAATAATTTAATTAGACCCAATTTTACAATTCCTTAATTATTTAATTTACCGACTTAATTAATTCAATTAGTCAATACAATTTCCAAAAAAACTCATGAAATTTTAAAATTACATGAACATAATTGAAATCATAAAAATGTGATTTGAATACAGACAATATATATCAATTCATTGAAAAACTGCCACCTAAGGAAGAATCCCCAATTGTTAGAGAATTAATCAAGAACATGGCGATAAAAATAATCTAGATCTTTGTCTTAGGTCCATGATAAAATTAATCAAATTATAATAAAATATTATATAGATCTAGAATCAATATAGGGGAAAAATACCTTAATGGATGTGAGAATAATGGAAATGAGATTGGAAATAGTTAGTATGATATTCACATGCTCTAGAAGGTGTAGTTCTTCGATTCAGACTTTGATCAACTAATAATGGGGTTTAGTGTCTGAATAATTTCTCTCAGAAACTTAAAAATGATAGGAAATGTGTAGGTCTGAGTGGGGTCGATTTTGGGTTAATATGGCGGTTTCTGTCTATTTAGAACTAAAATTCGGATTATTCAAAATAGCGTTCAAAGTTTTGTTATAAGAGCCACAAGTTTTTCCAAACCATCTACTTTAACCATACGCCTATTCTAGGGTAGGGGTGAATTATTATTCCATTTAGGGTGCATAGTATATGAAATAGGGCACATGCCATGTTAATACCCTATTTTGGGGTTCACACAGTTCACTATGCTAGGGAACATGGATTTCCCTAATCATGGACCAACCATGAAATTCCCTATTTCTTCTACTTTTCTCAAATTTTCAACCAAACGCACCCCAAGGTAAAAAAATTGAAAATTAATCAATATATTGAAAAATAGTACCTGTAAAATAGGAGGAGATATCTCTAGATATGATTTGGGTTTTGTAATATCCACACCTTATAATATCTCATTCTCTTATTGTAATCCCCTGAATCTCTAAGATTATGATCCAAAAAATATCTGGAAATTGCACCCTCATGTTCAATTCACTCTCCCTTGATTCCTCCTAAACATGTCCTAAAATGCCCAAACCCTAGTTACCAAGAGTCAGTGCATTATTACATAACATTTTCACGATACAAAGGATCATGTCCTGAAAGGCCAATAAGTTTAGTAGCCTTGGAAGTACTAGAAACATACATAAGTTTTATATTACATCATGAAATAAACAACAACATTATGTCCCCTATGAACAATATTATATCTCATAGAATATTCCTATCAGTTAATCATAATATACATCTTTTCATCCTGGAAAAAATAAAATATCAGAAATGGGTGAGCTCATATGATAAGTAAGCATTAAAATATAACAGAAATTTTAATAAATAAGAACAAATATTTAAGGCAATGTATAATACTAGAAGACACAATTTTTAAACTTAAACATCAATATAATATGGAAAAGATAAATCATATAATTACATTTACTTATTCACATGGATATTTTTTAGTCTAATAATAAAATTTAATATCATTATCCAATTTCATAATGATGGAAAGCATAATGCCATACTTCATAACCACATAGTCAAGGCCTTGTGCCAAGACTACATATAAGATTTTTTCAATACGTTATGCTAAGACACTAGTTTCTCTCATGATACCTACCGATGCATCATGGAGCTATAGCGGGATCTACCCATCACCTAATATGCCCAGTGCATTACTCAAATAAATGGCTGAATCAAAATCTACACATTTGTATTAAAACTACAACACAAAATGTCAATATTTTGACCATAAATCATGAATGGTCTACAAATATCACATCTAAAGTCAATCATAAACTATTCAATAAAATATGGAATATTTTATTATATTAAATTAACCTCAATTGTGAATAATGAAGGATATTGACATAGAGGAAAAAAATCGTCAAATGTATTTGAGAGAAATATCAACCTTTTTTAAAACATTTAGATGAATCACTATTTATTAAGAAGGTGTTTAAAATATATTTTTGAATCAAACCGTCCCACACCAATTCAAAAATCTCAAAAGGAATTTTAGTTTTAAAACCATAATGTAAATATAAATAAATCCTTAAAAACAATGTTTAAAACATGGACATGAATGAGAAATATTTAGAAGAATAATTTTTTAAATCATTTAAAATGATATTTTAGTTAGAGTTCCTTACAAATTGAGAGACAATTGAATACAAATAATTGAGTTTATAAAAATGTAATTATATCATTAGAATAATTGGATTCATGATATATTATGGAAAAGTATAGTATATAAACCAAATATAAGTAAATTGGTGCATAACAACAATGAAGCCTCAATGGATGTAAGTTGAGATGAAAGCCCTTATAAAGACTGAATCATTAGGTTAAGGATAAATCAATTGTATAATTATGTGTTAAAATTATAAATACACTAAATATGATTGGATACTGAGTTTAAAAAAATCATACTACATTCACATATATACTAGTTACAACAACAGCATTGACATGGATTTTTAACTCAATAAAGGAAAATTGAGTTAAGATTACTCTTATCCAGTTCATATCAATGAATTCAGAATTTACCAATGGAGTGATTATGTGTATAAAAAAGACCACACAAAGGGGAGGGCAAATTACTAAATAAATAAATAAATAATGATTTCACACATAATCTTGGATTAAAATAATCAATGATGTTTGTGTAAAACACAATGAGTGGAAATTGAAATTAGAAATCCCATTACTGATTTGGTGACTTACGAAACATACACCCCATGAAATAAGGATGATACAGTGAAGATGTAAACACCCATAAATTAATGTATATTATATAAGGAATTCAATCATGTGTTGTACATGCACCACACAGAAGGAAATAGTTGCAATATAGCATGAATCTCACAGAAATAAGAAATGAGAAGAAAACCCCTCACCATGTTGTAATCAGAGTCATATGACCAAAATTTAATTACCACCAAATTAATAACATAATACCATGAATATAATTTTAATCATGATAATATATATCAAATGGCAGTACACAATACACCACCTGCAATAAATAAGTGGCGAACAATGGAAATCTCACAAAATTAAAATTAAGATAAAAAACCCCTTATATAGTACTTTTCTATAGTATAGTGTATTTTAACCTCCTTTATAATGGTTAAATCATTGTTATTAAATTATTAAATAACCAAATACATAAATATTATATCATATATTATCTTATAGTATTGCATTGTTAATAATATTTCAGTAGTATGATCGTTCCAGGAGTTAACTGATTCATTTTCCCTTATATGCATGGTTACGTAAGCTATGATGGTCATGTATATGATGTATTTGATTCATATACAAAATCATATTTTGTTCATAAACATTATTTTTAATCATAAATTGAATATTATTCTTGAATGATTACGATGGGTAATGAATCTCATCGCGTTTATGGAGATGGTAATCCATACATACGTGCAAGAGACAATATCTTAATATTGATGGTGAAATCATATGTAATTGGATGTTATATCATATATACATAATCATTATCATGTTATATTTATTATTTACATCAGTTATACTCATTATTATACCAATCCAAATAATTATGTGTTTGAATAACAAACTACACCACGACATGGAGATGGTAAGTCATATGTATTCACGTATGGTGACATTATACTTTATAGGATGAATAGAATAATGAAAATCATTGTACCATATTTATAATAACATCATTATGTGTATAAGGTACTGGATTTATTATTTTGGTATTGAAACAGTAAAATAAAGAAGAAGTGGAAGAAGAAAAGAACTTGAAAGAGGGTGGTGAAATTACTACCTCTTCCTCGGGTGTTTTCTTTTTAGTTGATCAAATGGGACCCTTAGGTGGTCTTTCAGATCAAAATCAGGACTCTAAGATTATTTTAGGGAAGTTGGGAGGATATTTTGGTAGGGTTTTTCTGAGGAAAATGGCTTTGGAGGTGTGAAATTAAAAGAAGGGGATGTACCCTTTTATAATAGAGGTGAGGGTCACTTTAAGAAAACCATGAAATATTATTTTATAATAAAATTATTTTCTGTTTATATTGGCTCAAAAATGACTTATGTAGAAGCTGAGGTGCATATGGGTTGAAAGCATCTCAACCAATAAGTTTTAGACAAGTTTTGGATACAATTTTAACCTTATATTTTACAGTGTCTTCATGTATTCATACACTATATGGTTAATTAAAAAAACTATAAACTTCCAAGATATCTTCAAGTGGTTTATTAATGACATATATAATATTATTTAATCCATTAGGCTGAACCTTAGATTTTTGGGAATATTATATCAAATAATAATATAGCATTTGTTTTAAAAACTCAATTATGTCAAATTTGACATTATTTAGTATTTGGTTTTTTTAAAACTTATAATAGAAAGATTACTTCGAAAAAAATTAATTAATCTACCCTAATATGTAATATTAACATATAAAATTAGTTTATTTTATCAAAATATTCAAATTATTTTTATTTGGATATTTATAATATCAATTATTTTAATCTTTCATTAATATGGTAATTATTGCATCATCATTGTGTCATAAATAAATTTTATTATTTAATGTCAAATTTGTTTTTAACAAAAAACAATTATGTAGTAAATTAATTTGTCTTTCTAATGAATATTTTTAGTAGAATATATCTTTTGTATAACCCTATATTAAAAATGGTGTGTTTATTACACTTTTATTTTAACTCTTTTACCTTTTATTTAAATATAGTAATAATAAATGTATTAATATAATCCATTTGGACCTAAGAAGAACATATATTATTCCTAAGGCTTTTTTGTCTAATTACACTTATTCAATATAATTAGGAAATGTGATTGGGTAATTATAATATCATTTCTACCCTTAATTACTCTATATACTTTTAATCATGGAATATAAGTCAAAAGTAACTATTCATGAAAATTTATTCTCATCTTATTGAACAAAATTTAACATACTGATGTCAATCGTGTGTCTCAGAATTTTGAAATTCAACTCTCAGAAGCGGTAAAATTATGTTTTATGCAAGTTTTCAAATTCTCCTAGAAGGTGGGTAAAAGTCGTTTAAAAGTTCAACAAAATTGTATACATCTAATTTTATTATAACATTACTCCAATGAATTTCATTTAACTTATATAGGTATTATATATCTATTTGGACTTAAAATAAGTTCAAATAAAATAAATAATTATTAAAATAAAAATTCAGTTTTAAACTATAACATAGTGGTTTTCGCTATTCATAAAAAATTGAATCTTTTCAGAAAAATACCAAAATTTAACCCTAAAGTAATTTTGATATTTACAATTCAAAAATGAATTCTATATTAAAAAATTCAAAACATCGATATTTTGCACTAATTAATTTACAATTAATTCCCATTGTCAAAACCAGAAATTGGGTCATTAAAAAGTAAATAATATCATAAAATTGACATGTGATTATGTCAAATATAAATGTAAAATAACATATAATGATCCACATTGTGTTAAATGATACAAATATAATCATATTATACATCCAAACCATTCAAATGCATAATTTAACCGTATAAATTATTTCTATTAATAATGTTGTTTTCAATTAAAATTTAGTATTTTTTAGTATTAGTCAAAAAATGCAAGTTATCCAATAGAACCAAAAATTTATTCAAAATAAATTTTAATGTCAAAATTCTAAAGAAGACATTTATTTCATTGAATTTAATATATAAAATTTTCAAATATTGGTTTTAAAAAGTGTTTTCCATTAAATGGTGGTAAAATTTCATTTTTTGAAAAAAAAATTATTTTATCTATCAAAAATGAATTTGTTCTTATATAATGTATAAGAGACACATAATATGGATTCTAAAATTATATGGAGTATATAAAATTCAAAATTCAATTAATACTATTCGTAATAACTTTTCAATGACTATTTTGGTATGTCGTGGTGCACTTAAACTTAGTGTTACAATTAACACAAGCTATTGAATTAATTTAAAGAAAATATATTGCTGTGAAATCTTGGGGTGTTACATTCTTCCCCTCTTTTGAAAATTGCATCCTTATAATTTTAAAATTGGGCTTGGGAACATCATTGAAAGTCCCACATCAGAAAAGTAGTCAATAAAACTATCACTCAAAAGGAATGAAAGAGAAGTACAAAGGTCACCCCAGATAACCCATACATGGATTCCATGGAAGGAAACATGGATAGGGAAGATAAATTAAGTGTCATGTTCAGATTGAGGGTTATATAAAACATGATCAGGAGAAATTTAGGAATAAGAAAACCAAAAACTATTGATGGGATAAACGATCATTAGTTTTCTAGTAGGAAAATTAGGAGGACACCATTTTTTTGGTTTTAAGTTCAATTTTATAATGTTGACGAATTTATTTATGAGACTGACTAAGAACATAAAGGGATATACTTAACTTTTAAATAGAGTTTCATCCTTTAATAAATTTTTACCACCAACTCATCTTTTTTTCAAACGATGAGTAGTCATTATGGCTTGGTCACACCTGAAGCGCTAGAATCAACTTCTAGATAATCACATGATACCAAAAAGATAAACTATATATTTACGTTGTCTTTAGAGATTAACCAAAACCAAAATGGTTAGTACATGATCCGATGATCCCAAAAATTAAAAATCCTTTAGATAAAGAAATACTAATCATAATTTATAAAATTATATAAACAATAACCAAAGTTCAATAAAAACCATTCAATAAACAATTTTCCTTAAAATCCTAAAATATAATCGAAACTAATATTGTAACCCAAAGCATAGTTTAATTTGATTACTGAGTCTTCAACGTTAAATTGTATCTCTAAATAACATCGACTACTCTTAATGTCACATACTTAAATTAATTAACCAAATCATATATTCTCTATGATAGGTTAATTATTTACATAAATAACCCAAATCTCTATAAATATACAACAAAAACATAAATAAATGTCCAAAATTACTCCTCAAAATAAATGTCATAGTATTTTATTTTCCTTAGGCTTATAGTGTTCCCAATAGAGTGAATGTCTTCCAAAATAACATTCATAACTTAATCAAAAAATAATTTTCATATAATAAGGATATCTATTTGATATCACATAAGATCCCATGTCAACATATTATTGATCAATAAAATCATTTAACTAAAAAATAGTCACACTAACCAGGGACATCACATAGTTCCATTTGTAAGAGATAAATCCAAATTTCACTCTGGTTGTGGGTTCTATTCCCACAACTTTTTCCAACATGACGGGTTATCACGTGGTCTGCGTGTTGTCATGTTTCAAAAAATATATTTTATAACATTCCCAAAATGAGTAAAATTATTCAAAATAACTATAACATAATTTCACCAATGATGTTTTCTCAAACCTTACATTTTCATCCAAAAATTTAATAACATATAATTTCCTCAAATTCAAGGATCATGTAAACCCAAATGGTTTTATATAACTATAATAGAGAATATTATTCTTCCTAAAATATAATTTTCACATAAAAAACTATAGGGTTACAAATAAAAGAGAATAGTCTTCCAACGCAATCCCATCAACAAAGAGAACTAATAATTTTAAACATTTACCCATCCATCTATTCCTACATAGATTCTTCCATGACCAAGAGGTTATCCTAATGAATAATGCATCCAATTGGGTAATTCCCAGGTCCCCTACATTAACGAACAATTACTGTAAACGGATTGTGGGGATCATTTTTATTTTCTTCCATAGTACTCTTCATTTTTCCATGGAAATTCTTTTCATTATTTCATTCTTTCAAACTCATGAAGCATTTATTTATTCCATTGCGACACTTTACTTGGTGTATCCTTCCATGTTTCCAACTTGATAGGAATTGTGATTTCTTTTATCCATGGTCTCCATTGCTACATCTCTTATAATTATCCTCCATTATGTTCTCTGTTGAGTCTGGGAGTTGGTTAATATATATGTTGTTAGTCATATTTTTTGGAAAATGATTCGGCATGAACATGATATATTTTACACCTATCAACAAACCATTTCGTTGATCGTTTCTACCATTGTTCCCACAATGTACAACATGTTCAATGTTACTATGACTTCCTTGGAATCCAGTTGTTGACTAACATAAGAAAGCATAATGTGAGTCATAAAATAATTTATATAATATGATAACACCTTATATTCAATTTAAAACACATTAGGATTAACTATGTTTATTTATTGCCATCTTATATTTAAATACATCAAATCGGTTTCTAAGGAATATGGGAATTATCTTAATCATATCCTCCTTGATTGTCATAACTAGGAGTGCAGCAAGGCCTATTTTCATGTACCAGGATACCCCGTTTCAAGCCCGAAACTCATTGTTTGAATTTTTACTTCAAGGTACATTTCTTAAAAATCCACATCTACCTGCTTGTATCTAGACAGGGATGTATTGCTTTGAAAACCCACATAATATTTACAATACCAAAATTTTTGGATGTTCTTATAAACTAATCCTCAATGTCAATAATAGGGTATTGTTTCCAATTCAGAGTTTTTTTTCTAAATATAGCTTCCAAGGTTTGTACTAAACTTCCTCTGATAACAACTGTAACGCCTCAACCCTAGTTACCTAGAATCGATTCACTATTACATAACATTAACATGATACAACTAATCATGTCCCAAAAGACCAATCAATATTGTAGCCTTGGAATTACTAGATATATACATATGTTTTACTTTACATCATGAAATAAAAAAGACAACATTGTGTACCCTTTTAACACTCTTATATCCCTTAGCATATTCCTGCAGGTTAATCAAAATATACTTCATTGCATCCTGGGAAAAATAAAACAAAATAAAAGGGTGATCTCAGATGCTCCATAAGGATAACAATATAGCAGAAACTGTCATAAATAAGAAGAAACATTTAAGGAAATTTGTAAGACTAGAACATAGGCCTTTGAAACATAAACATCAACATAATATGGCAAAGATAAATTAAATATAACCATTTACTTATTCACAGGAATATTCAACTAGTCGAATAATCACATGTAATATCAATAGAGAACTTCATAATGATGGAATGCATAATTCCAGACTTCATAACCACATAGTGAAGGCCTTGTTCCAAAACTACATATATGATTTTTTCAAGGACTTGTTCCAAGAAATTATTTTTTCTCATGAGACCTACTGATTCATTGTGGAGCTATAGTGGGATCCACCCATCACTTACTAAGTCCAAATCATTCCTCATATGAAAGGGTTAATCATAATCTAAACATTCATATTAAAAATAGCATACGAAATGTCAATACTTTAACCATAAACAAAAAATGGTATAAAAATATCAAATCCACTGTCAAACATAAATCATTCTATACAATATAGAATATTCTATTATTATAAATTATCCTCAATTGTGAATAATAAAGGATATTGACATAGGTGAAAATAAACATAAAAAATATTTGAGAGAAATATCGCCCTTTTCCTGAAAGCATTTAAATGTATCATTTTTACCAAGAATATGTTTAAAATAGATTTTTTAATCACTATGTCCCAAACCACATTGATACATTTATAATAAATTATAATTTCGAAACATTAATTTCCATATAAATAAATCTATGAAACCATTTTTTAAGGATGGGCATTAATGAGAAATATTTAGAAGAATAAATGTTTAAAACATTTAAAATGATATTTTAGTTATAGTTCTTAACCAAATGATAGATTATTGAATAAAAATAATTGAGTTAATGATAAAATAAAAATATCATGATAATAAAATCATTCATGATATATTAGGTCAAATTATATTATATATGACCAAAAAGTGAATTGGAACATAACAACAAACAAGACTCATTGGAATGTAAGATGAGATGAAATCCGTTATAATGACTGCATCCTTTAGTTAAAAGATAAATAAATGACATAATAATGTGTGAAAAATATAAATACAGTCAATATTAATTGATATTAAGTGTAAAAAAATCATAGGGCATTCACACATATTATGGTAACAACAACACAAAATACTCGGATGTTTAACTCTGTGAATGAAAATTAAGTTTAGATTACTCTTTTCAAGTTCATATCGATGACTTGAGAATTTATCAGTGGAGTGATTATGTGTATCAAAATAATAACAACATAAAAGGGATTGTAAATAACTACATAAATAAATAAATAGTGATTTCATACATAATCTTGTAGTAAAATAATTAATGATGTTTTCATAAAACCCAATGAGTGGAAATCGAAATTAGAAATTTCCTTACCGATTGGGTGACATAAGAAACATACACCACATTAATGAAGTATCATAAAATGAAGATGTAAATACTCATAAATTAAAATATATTACATAAGTAATACAATCATGGTCAGTACATACACCGTACAAAATTAATAGTGGCAATATAGCATGAATCTCACAGAAATAAGAAGTGAGATGAAAACACCTTACCAGGTTGTAATCAATATAGTCATATCACCAAAAGTTAATAACCACCAAATTAATCACAGAATGCCATGAATATTAATAGAATCATTATAATATGTATCAAATGGGTGATCACAATACACCACATGCAATAAATTAGTGGCGATCAATGGAAATTTCACGAAATTAAAAGTGAGATAAGAAACCCCTTATCTTGTACAATTCCTTAGTATAGGGTAGTTTAACCTATGTTATAACGATTAAATAATTTTTATTAAACTATAAAAGAAATTAATAGATATATATGATATCATATATGATCTTTTAATATTTATTTGTTAATAATATTTCAGTAGTATCATCATTTTGGGTGTTAACAGATTTGTTTTCCTTTATATGCTTGGTTTCGTAAGCCATGATTTTTATGGATATGATGTATTTGATTCATATATAGAATAATATTATGTTAATAAACATTATTTTTAATCATAAAATAAAAAATATTCTTCAATGATTACGATGGGGAATAAATCTCATCGCGTTCGTGGAGAAGATAATCCGTACGTATGCGTCCGCAATAATATAATTATATTGATGGTGACATAGTATGTAATTGGATATTATATTATATATAAAGAATTATTATCTTGTTATATTTTATTATTTAAATCAGTTATACTCACTACTATACCCATCCAAATAATGAAGTGTTTGAATATCAAACTACACCATGACGTGGAGACGAAAAGCCGTATGTACCCATGTATGGTGACTTTTTCATTTATAGGATGAATAGAATAATGAATATGGTTGTACCTTATTTATAATAACTTAAAAATATATATAATGTAACGAATTTTTTATATGGAAACAAAAAAAAAGTGAAAGGGGAAAAATAAAAGAACTTGAAAGAGGGCGGAAAAATTATTACCTCTTCCTCTGGTGTTTCCATTTGAGTTGATTAAAAGGGCTCTTTATGTGGGATTTTTGCAAAAAAATAAGGACTCTAGGATGATTTGAGGGATGTTGGGAGGATATTTGGGTATGTTTTGTCCTAGAAAAATGTCTTTGGAGATGTGAAATGAAAAGAAGGGGATGCACCCTTTTATAAGAGAGGGGAGGGTCACTTTAGGAAAACCTTGAAATATTATTTTATAATAATATAATTTTTGTTTTATAATGACACCAAAAATATTTATTTCTATGATAAGGTTGTGTTGGGTCTAAAACATATCAACCAATAGGTTTTATACCAGTTTAGTTTACCATTTTAACCTTACCGTTTGGATTTAACTCATAGTTAAAAGGGTTAACTTTTACTGTGTCTTCTTGTATTCTTATGCAATATAGATAATAAACATACTCTCAAATTACAAGAGAACCACAAGTTGTTAATTAATTAAATATATAATATTTTCTAATCCCTTTGGATGAACCATTTATTTTTAGTAATAATATATCAACCAAGAAATTTTCATTTGTTTTAAAAACTAATTTATGTCAATTTTGACATTATTTAGTATTTGGTTTTTGTGAAATTCATAATAGCATGAATACCTAGAAAATAAATTATTTAATCAACCCTAAAATGTCATATTAACCTAGAAAATTAGTGTAATTCATCAAAATACAACAATTACATCTATTTTTATAATTATAATATCAATTATTTTAATCTTTCATTAATAAGGTAATTACTGCATCATCATTGTGTCATAAATAAATTTTATTATTTAGTGTTTAAAAATTATAAATAAAATAATATTATTTAGGAAATATTTCTATATATATAATTTATATTTATAGTCGAATTTATCTTATGCATAACCCATTATTAAAAATAAATTAGTTATTAAACATTGAATTTAACCCTTTTAACTATTCTTTATATAAAATAATCATAAATGACCTAATGTTATCCAAGTGGACCAAATTGGATAATATTATATTCCTAGGGTTATTTTCGTTCTAATAACACTTATTCAATAGAATTAGGACATGTTTTAGTGAAATTATAAAATCATTTTTAACCTAAATTACAGTATTTATATATAACTGTTGTAAATAAATGTCAAAAGTTAATATTCACCGAATATTATTTTCATATTTTTGAACCACCTTTTACTTAAAGATGACATTCATGTCTCGGATTTTTGAAATTCAACTAAAATAAGTGGTAAAAAATTTTATTTAAATTTTCTAAATGATCCTATAAAGTTGGTAAAAGAAGGTAAAAAGTTCAACATATTTTTAGACATATAATTTTATAATAAAATGACACCAATAAATTACATTGAACATATATAGGTATTATATATCTATTTTTACTAAAAATAAATTTAAATAAAATAAATAATTATTTAAATAAAAAGTTTGTTTTAAACTATAACACAGTGTTTTTCACGATACATCAAAAAATTGAATGATTTCAGAAATATTCCAAAAATTCAGCCTAAGCTAATTTTGATATTCCAATTTCAAAAATGAATTTTATTTTACGAGATTCAAAACGTAGAATTTTCAATAATTCATTTATAATTAATTCCCGTTGTCGAAATCGAAATGTAGGTTTTTAAAAATTAAAAACTATCAAAATATTGACATGTGTTTATGTCAAATTTAAATGTGAAATTACATATATTATCCAACATTGAAATAAATGACAAAAATATAATATAATTTTACTTCCAAAACATTCAAATTCATAATTTAACGCATAAATTATTTCGATTAAAATTGTTGTTCTCAATTAAAATTTAGTATTTTCAGTATTCATCAAAATATGAAAGTTATTAGAAAAGTACCAAAATTTTATTAAAACTAAATTTTTAGGTCCCTATTCTAATGATAATTTTAATTTCATTAAATGGAATATATAAAAGTGTAAAATATTGTTTTTAAAATGTTTTTTCCATTAAATGGTGGTAGAATTGCATTTTTTGAAAAATTCTTCTTTTATCTGAATAAAAATGAATTTGTTCTTAATTTATTTCTAAGAAACACATAATATAGATTATAAAATTATATAGAGTATATAAAATTCAAAATTCAGTTAATTCTATTCATATCTACTTTTGAACGTCTATTTTAGTATGTCATGGTGCTCTTAACCTCGGTGTTGAATGTAGCGCAAGCTATTGAATTACATTAAATAAAGTTTCTTACTATGAAATATTGGGGTGTTTCATCTACATTTTCCACAATACATGAACTATTGGAAAAAAATTTCCCCAAAACAATTTCTCATTGTGATCCAACAAAAGTATAAGATTCTCCTCAATCAAATAATCAATATCAAGCTCAACATCATCCACATTAATCCTAAAAGGAGTGTTGAGGATTTAATTTTGTAATTTTGAAACATGGAAAACATTGTGCATAACACTATATTTCTAAGTAAGAGCCAATCATAACACTATCAACCTGATTATCTACACAACCTCAAAAAATCAAATGAACCTAGGTTCCATCTTACCCTATCAATATATCCTACAGTTTCCCAAACTAGGTGATACCAGAAGGAATACAATATCACCTATTTTAAACTATAGAGGTCATCAATATCTATTATAATTTGCCTTCTACCATCTCTATGTAATATCCATACTATTTCGAATTATGTACAACGGCTTTGATGTATCCTATATGAGAAATTGTCACTATAGCTCCTACATATTGACCTCCATCAATCATAGGAATGAACTACATGGCTTACTATAATGTTCTTTTGTGGCTCCGTCTATATAGTTTCCTGATAAAATTTGTTATAGAAACCTCCACCAATGATAGGTTCTTCTCCCAAGAACCACCTAAGTCAAGGACACATTCCCAAATAATATCCTTAAGCACCTATATAGTACGCTCCCACTACCCATCTGTATGTGCGTGGAACATTATAGTCAAGAAAACCAATGTACCAAGCACCTTCTACTTGACCTTCCATAATTATAAAGTAAAATTTGACTAACGATGTGAAATAATAGTCTGTTGCATCCCATATATATAGACTATGTATAGATCATATATATCTCCAAACTAAACCACTAAAAATCTCTATTGTAATGGTAATAAATGATCTAAATTTTTCAGGTAGACAATAACAACCAAAATAGCTTTTTTCTTATAAGGAATTCTCGGGAGACCCACCACAAATTCATTATTCGTATCATATGACTTCTATTCTAAAATGGTAAAAAACTATAGTAAACCTCCTGATTGTTAATACATGACATTCCGTTGAAAAAAGGTGTAGCATTGTGTCATGATCTATGTTATCTACTTTTCCAATCTATACTAAAAAAAGTTTTATCATAGGTAATTATACATTATCTTAAAACCAAGATTTACCTCACACCAAAAGGCATGAATCTCACACATTAGATCTTTCCATATTCTTCTGGGAACAATAACATATTTCATGACATAGATGATATAATACACATCTATGGTCTAATCAGAAGGAGACTCCCCACATTCAATGCTTTCCCCTAGGTTTAATAACTCTAGATCCACATATTATCTTTTTGTGATTCGTCTAAAAGGATTAGACTCTACTAAAACTGATATGAGATTCATATTCTCTTGAATATATTAAACCACAACATGTATCTCAACTAGAATTTTGATCATCTTCCACATAACACTGTACTCCTAAATAGCCTACATCTAAGTTATCCTGCTTAATGAATGAGCAACACTATTTTCCTTTTTAGGAACTTATACTAGCTAAAAATAATTTAAATTCATATAATCAACCATTAAAAACAATAATTAATTTAAATTTCAATGGTATAATATATAATCTATGATTTTGGGGAAAATATATAAAAGTAGACTTCTCAATATAGTTATAATTTCACTAACACTTTAAAGAAAAAACAACGGCTTCCCGGTTAGGGTATTGTGTACGGTAGTTCCATTCATGTGGACATAACTTATGAGACCCATACCTGACAACTCAATCTCACTGCATCTACACTAATCATATCCAAACCCATGCACCATTATAAACCACCATACACTCCTCACATGGATTGGGTTGGATAAATATTGGTGTTGAAGACAACTGATTCTTCATAACCTAGTTGGAATTCTTGTATGATTCCAACCACTCAAACATTATCCACTTATTGTTAAGAGCTTAATTTTTTGATTTAAAATGGGATAAGTCATGGATTATCCTTTAATAACATCCATACAACCGCCAAACTATATTATTATCAAAACTATTCTTAGGTTTTCACCAATAATCAATTACATGAACCTTATTTGGGTCCACTGACACACCGTTCTTCGAGATGATGTGAACCCAGAAGTATACCTAGTCAATCATAAACTAAAACATAGATATCATTTTATATATCTTATTCTCTCTCGGTGTACTCAAAATGATGTCATGATATTGGAAATAATTATCTTATGTCTTGATGTGCTGAAATATAGCATCCACAAGCACCGGCAAAAATTGATATAAGTATAGATGAATGATTTTTTTCATCAAATCTATAAAAACATTTAGTGTATTAATCAATCCAAATTACATTGAAATGATTTCATATAGTCCATAAATTTTTTATAAAGTTTTCATCGGTAAATAATAATGATGAAAACTCAACTAATGATACCATGGTCACTAGTCTATCATGGAGAAAATGAATATTCCTCTCAAATGGTCAAATTGATTGTCAGTAGGGGGATGAGGATATTGGTTCTTCTATGTCATGTGGTTTGACAACTGGTAATCAAAACACAAATGTAGTTTCACATAATCCTTCCTAGAAATCAATATTGGAGAAACCCAATGTGAGGTACATGGTTTGAAAAACCACTTATCCTACAACTCCTCTAGATGATTCATAAGCTCTTTAAGATATATCGGTCCAAATCACTAAGGAATAATTGAAACATGATCATCTCCTAGAATGATCTCAATAGTACATTAAATGTATCTCTCAAGAGAAAACCAAAGAAATCACCCAAAAATAAAATCTAAAAACTATCATCATTGTGTGGGAAAAATCGTCCTTTACACCTCAAGAAGACAAAAATAAACTAGATAATTATGCGGTAAAATCATGTAGTTTCAGTTGTACTAGCCCATCACGGTATTCCTTGATATTACACTCTCTAGAGTGAATATAATTTTTACCCATAAGAGATGTAATAGGGTCTCTCCTATGGTAACAATCTATGTGGGCTTAGTATGCTACTAACATTTCCATACATACAATTAGGTCAATCCATGTAATGTCAAGGATTTAAATATACCATAGAAATAAATACACACCAACCATGAGAGGACAACCATTTTATAAACATATGTCTCTCTACTATACCCCCTATTGGTATATTTCACATCATAACCCTGCATATGAACTCCACCACTAGACTCTAAATAATAACATGTTTTGTTCATATAATTGACTGAGAGGAACTTATTTCATATAAAGAACTAGATAGAATAGAATCCATAATAATATTTCCTCTTGTTATCATTTGTCCATCCCCACTATCCACAAGTATAGTTTTCACCACATTCAACTATAATTCATCTATTCCCTATGATTTAGTCTGAGTCCCCTAAACTACACCACTATCCCAATACTGACACTCTTTCCCAGAATAACCTCGACCACTACCTCTACCACGTCATCTAGTAAAAACCTACTTACTAGACTAATACAGTTCATAAGAACCCATTCATTCAATTTTATTTTGTCTTGTTTCACCACTGCTACCCATTCAATGATGGTTCCTACATAACTTCTACTGTTGTCCCATATTGCTACAAGAGCGAACTATAATTGCAGTCGAGGTATCAACAAAGTTTTCCGGCCTACCTCACATGTGATAGATCACTTGATTATGATCCTTAGAACCTGATCCCTTTATATGGGTACCCATATTCCCTCTACATTGTCTTAAGTTATCACAATGATGCTTCCTTCTCTGAGATGTCCTACCTCTTGATCAACCAGTAGTGACTATATTCCCTATATTAGAAGCCACTTTTTGGTTCCCCTTAGCTATGAGGGACTGATCTACCACCATATAAAACATCATTAACATAAAAAATGACAACATGAGACTTAATCTCAAATTTAAGTACATCTTAGAAACACCACACCATAGTTCTCACATCCACTACCAGTGGTAGTGAAAGGCGTTGAATGTCTCTAATGAATACCACATATTCCAACACATACATACTACCCTTAGTCAACCTCATGAACTCGTAAACTCACTCCTACCTCATCATATCTAAATAAAATTTCTTTTGTAAAATCTCCAAGAATTCCTTCAATAACATACCCTCAGCATGTCATGTCTGAGATTGAACATTCAACTAGTTCTCTGATAATCATAATCGAATATAAGAATCCATCTTCACCCTATCTATAAAAGATTCACCAAATAATCAATTATATTTTGGATATACTCAATCATGATCTCATCTCCCTCAGGTCCTCCCTCTATAATAAAAGTAAAAGGGTGATTCAACTGGAACTGAGGAATCAAGAAATACATTATCTTCATGACCATCTCTATGTTTCTTCCGATTATTTACTTGAAGCAAGTGATGTTATCATGGAACTTATCTTTTTTATTCCTCACCTAGTAATATCGGTGACTTGGGGTCCACTACTATTAGGTATTATTTACCCATATCCTATAGTCATCCTCAATGAAAGAATCATCATGAAGTCATATCTCTATAATTCCAAATAGCAATGTCTTAGAACAATTAATACCACTTTATCATGTTCAAGTAAGAGGAATCACAATAAGAAACTACAATTCTTTTTCCCTAAATCCTTATAAATGGTCAACACTGAGGTGATATCACTTCCCTAAACCATCCAACATATTGGTCATAGTCAACCAAAAGGTAAAACTGTTCTCATTATTCAATTTTCTGATCTAGAAACCCATTCATTCACATTTTTTTATTCATTTTATTAACACTAAATTTCATATTAGGAACTATTTTGAATTAAATTTTATAGGAATGGAAAAGCAATTCATGTTCAACATCTTACCCAATACCCATTTTCCTGTGAATTTCTAAAATGTTACATGTCACCAAATAATTTCGATTATCTTGAATGATGCATGCTTACTCAATTATCATGCCATATTGGGACATGATTCAAATCTCAGAATCAATTATCACATCACACAAAAAGTACATCACCCAAGGAGAAATAACATATAACTATAATAGAACACATCAATAATATCAATCCCACCCTAGGTACTTGGTTGTCCCCCTATAAATGGGTTTGTAACTCTTGGGAACAAGATCATGTATATGGACTGACTTGTCCTTTTCACTTAACCACCTTTCCAAAATAGTGAAAAAAATGAAACGAAAATAAAGTTGTGTTATGTTACCACATTGTGATGTCTTAGACAAGGTTTCACACACTGGTTCCCTAATATGGACTGACACGTGACCTCAAGTGTGCCTCCACATATGCCATAAGATGTAAACTAGTCTTGAGGTTCTAATGTCAATATTGGGTAAATTATACCCTCTCTATAAGAGTAATACCAAATTGGAAAACAAGAATGAATAATAATGATTACATATAACCATAACCATGTTAACACCAATATCACATGATGAGCAATAATATAAATACAATATCAAAAATTGACATCAGGTATTCCATTCCATGTATCAAAATGAAAACCCAAAAACAAATACACTAACAACTCTCTCGGGGGACCCGAAAAACATCTAGTTCCCTCATCCAAGATATATCCCAAATCATCTACCCAACATAGGGCCATTTCCATTATCTTGTTCAACAAAAATGAAGTCCATTTGTCTACTGATCAATCAATCCGAGTAGGGTGGGAGTATAACACCGTAAGCAGCCTCTAATGAAATAAAAACAACATCCAGACAAAAAAGTGTTTGTTGTTGTATAAATAATATATGAAATCAATATATTAAAAATTTTAAACATATTCATTTACTCCTTATAAAACCACCTAACACACGGGTTCCCAAGGACACACAAATTCCAAAAACATCATCCGGCCTATTCCAGAGTCTGAATTATCTCCAAGGGATATCAAACATCTAAATTTCATTGTTACTATTCATGATAATTTCTCACATATGATTTTCATTGTAGGCATTCATCATTTTGATTCACACAATGGGGTTTAATATAGCATATCCTATCCAAAAGTGTATAATCCTGTATGAGTTCCATTTTCACCATTCAACATTTCAATTCACACTATTATATTTTGATACAATAGACCATATCCCACACACAATTATCATATATGAATTCCATTGTAACTGTTCATCATTTCTTAACACATTATGGGATTTTTATGCAGTAGACCATGTCCTAAACAAGTTTATCACTTTAATTAATTCACCTATATTATTAAATCAAATTCAACAATTTCATATTCCCATCATTCCATTAACTAATTAGAAAATTAATTAATAAAATTGTTTAAATTAAATAATTCAATAAATAATAAATAAAATTAATTACCTTAATTAATTAAATAACAAATTAATCAATTCACATTCCAAATATCCAATAATTAATTAAACAACTAATAATTCTAATTTTCAATCTCAATTTACAAAAATTAATTCAAAAATTAATTATTCATATTATCTATATCAAAATAAAATTAATAATACAAACATTAATTATTCATATTAACAATATCAATATCCTATTGTTAATTAAATAATAAATTATTCACATTTATAATCTCAATACACCATAATTGATTCTACAATTAATTATTCGTATTGACAATATTAATATCCCATCATTAATTCAAAAATTAATGATCTATATTCACAATATCAATCTCCCATAATTAATTAATCAATTTATTATTCCACATATCCCACAATTTTAATATTCTGATAACTAATTGATCAAATTAATTATCCAAAATTTTAAATTCCATCAATTAATTAATTTACCAAATTATTTAATTCAATTTTAAAATTAAATTTCTACACAACCAGTATCAATTATAAAATTACCTACACATAATTAAAATCATGACTATGGGATTTGAATACATGACACCTCAATCAAATTGTTGAGAAATGCTCACCAATGGAAGAATAACCAATTTAATGTGTATTAATCATGAACGTGATAAAGAACATATTATAGATTTGAGACCAATATCAATGATCTAAAAAAATAAATATATAATAATAATATATCTATATATAGAATCAAAAGTGTATAAACATCCTTTCAAAGATGGGATAAGAATGGTAATCTTACAAGATCCATCTGGGGTGAGACTTACTAACCCAAGAAGGTGCATATCATCTATCCAAATATATTATTTTCATGAACGTATTTCGATATCCCTATAAATGGGTCTAGGAACCAAAATATTTGAGTAAAAACGTGTTGTTCTATGTGGTGGTCAATATTTTGTTAATATATGGGTTCATGTATTTTTAAAACTATGATTCTAATTAATAAATACTATCTGCATGGTTTAATGGAAATTTGCACATAATTTTTAAAATCATGTTCCTCTTTTAGGTGTGGTGTACAATTTATTTTTTTAGGGTTCACATTTTTATAAACAACATACCTACTGAGTGAATCCCATATTTTTATGTTTACATGGTTAGTTGGGTGGGGGTGCAAGGTTTTCCCTAATTGTGTGCCATCCCTGAATTTCCATAATTTTCCAACATTAATCAAATTTTCACCCAAACACGCCCCATGGGGAAAAATGTAATTTACCCAAAATGTGGAAATATAGTACCTGAAAATGAGCCTGAGACATCCCTAGAAATGGTAGCGGTTTAATAGGTATAATTTCATACACCTAAACTATTATTTCGTAACCAATTTGATGGAAGCGTCTGGACAATTAAGTATAAACTTTAGTATAAAAACATTTTAGTATATGGAATACACATAGCATGTTATATCAATATATCTTGAAAATAATTTAATGTGGTGGAGACGAAAATAATATGAAGACACTGGTTGAATAACATTACCTATACTTAAGGTATACTCCTTAAGATTTCATTACATACATCTAAAGAAATATTTATACAAAAATAAGGATTATAGGATATGGGGTGGGAAATTTGGAGGTCATTTGGTGAGGGTCGTGATGAGTGAAATAGATTTATAAGATTGAATTAGTGAGGGGAGTGATTTATATTTTATAGTTGAGGTGGAGATCCATTTGTGTAATTACACAAAAATATTCACTATTGGGAGTTCAATAATATATTTGGACGATCAAAAATTGATAATTAAAGGTTTTCAATGATGATATGGTTGATACAAATCTCTATCACACATTAATATACATGTTTTAAACATTTTCATCTTTTTAGTTTCCCTATTTTAACCATATTGGGTGTTTACTTTGGTGACTAATTCTCTACCCATGTTAACTTATCATTAATGAATATATTTAAGTGAAAAATAACTAAACAATTTATACCTAATGATTATAAATATTATATCTAAATTTTCAAAAAAAAATAAATTTTTTAGGAAATTAACTTCAACACATGTGTATGTAATGCGTAAAACACCGTTTTAACCAAAACTACTCGGAATTTTTTATTCTATTTAGTAGTTAATATATTCATTATAAAATAAAAAATGGCCCATGAATGGAACATATTTTATATTTGATAAAATTAAAACATCACATGGTTAATTAAATGATTTTATAAATTTTAAATCATTTAATAATATTTAATTTATTATAAAACAATATTAAAGTTAATTTTGAAATTATTCTTTTAAATTGAATATTATAAATATTTACAATGATTTAATTAATATAACTTATTTTGAAACATTTTTAACATGATATATTCCTAAAAAATAATGCAACATAATAAATAACTAAATTTACATCACATCTAAAATTATGGCATCATTTATTTCATTTAATAATTATCGAGATAATTGTTACGTTCCAATTTCTTAAGAAGTTTATCTAATTATTTAATCTATATAAAATTATTATAAATTTATATGATAATAAAAAAAATATCTTTAAAAATATCTATAACTGAACCCATGATGTTTTTGTCCTTATCCTAAATTGTTCTCATAATTAAAATAAAGTAGCATATCCTTTATTGTCATTTTTATTACATAAATTATTATAGGGGACATATTAAATGGAAAGAAGAAATTGATTTTCATATTTAAAAGAATATAATTTAGAAAACACAAACAAAGGCATTCAATAAAGATAATAAAATATTTTTTTCATTTTAACTCTTATAATTCTAGTTTAGCGCACAAAAAATCTTTTTTACCCTAACCTCATTAATTACATTTTACGGTATTCAATATTAATTTTGGTGAAAAAATAAATTTAACCAATTATAAAATATAAATTATTTATATTCTAAATATGGAATCTATTTTTACAAATATAATTAACATAATTAGAAAATTGTATTTTAAAATTAACCTTGTAGAGGTGACAAAAAAGAAGGTTCTTATTGTCAAAATGAGTAAAACATTGAAATTTTTAAAAAAATGGTATAATATGAAATTTATTAAAATTAATAAAATTTTATTTATAGATTCAATATTGAACTAATTTAAAATTACAAAAAATTAAAACTAGAATTTAATGTTAACAATTATTTATTCAGAATGCCATTTTGAATTAAAATCCAGTATTTTTAATGATTTATCAAAAAATGAAACCTCTTAAGAAAATACCAAAAGCTAATCGTAATTTCGTTTTGGTATTAATCCTTCAAAAATAATGATTATTTATTCATATAGAATTAATAATTTTTTTGAAAATTAATATTATATTTTTGACACCAAAAATGACCAAACAATCTTGTAGGAAAATATATTTTTTCCAAAAAAGATTAATATCATTAAAATGATTCATATTTTTATTTATAATCACTACGGGAAAAAAGGCCTATACCCATGGTTCAAAACCGTGGGTATAGCCCCAAAAACCGTGGGTATAGGCTATACCAACGGTTTTGGGAACCGTGGGCTGGAACGCCGTTGGTATAGGTCCCCAGCCTATACCCACGGTTTTCCAAAACCGTGGGTATAGGTGTTCTGCCACCGTGTCAACAAAACATTCCCAATTGCCACGGTGTCAATGGCTTTTACCCACGGTTTCAAAACCGTGGGTATAGATCCTAAAATAAAGCCGCCGGCGGGTTTCGATCCCACGACCTCTTCGCTGCAAAGTACCGCGTCTACCACTACCCTATTATCAATTATGTGTATATATATATATATATTTAGTTAAATATAGTTATATAAACCGTGGGTATAGAGGGAAGAACCATAGGTATAGGACTCCCGCCAAAAAAACATCTTTCCCGCGGAAAAGAAAATTTTCCCGCGCACACATGGGAAACCTATACCCACGGTTTTTCAAAACCGTGGGTATAGGTTTTTTATCCTATACCTATCCCCACGGTTCTCCTCAACACCGTGGGGATAGGTACCCCTATACCCACGGTTCTTGAAAACCGTGGGTATAGGTCAATTTTCAAGACCTATCCCCATGGTTTTGGAAAACCGTGGGGATAGACCCCCCTATGCCCACGGTTTTTGAAAACCGTGGGTACAGGTCTTGAAAATTGACCTATACCCACGGTTTTCCTAAACCGTGGGTATAGGGGGTACCTATCCCCACGGTTTTGAGGAAAACCGTTGGGATAGGTCCATTTTCCAGTAGTGAATCAATAGATAACTAAAAAATGAGTGTAAAATAAATATTTTAAAATTTCATTTAATCCAATTCATACCCACCATTTTAACAGTTAGACCGTAACAATCATTAAAAAAATAATATTAACAGTATATTAATGTTCAGAAAAACTAAATCTTTTTAAAAACACAAGTGGATAAATAAAGTCATTTTTATATGTAAAAAAGGTAAACTCTAATATTATTTAATTTCAAGACATAAAATGTATCGAATTTAATTAAAATAGTGTATTGTCTGGAAAATTTCATGTAATTTTTTCTAAAATTATATGGAAGTATTTTGAGACCACGTGCTCTGATGGAATTTTATTCTGATTCCCAAAGGGATTGGAAAGTAATTTTGACAATTTTAAAGTTACATTCTGTAAATTCATTACTGGGTTTTTCTAAATTTTAAACTCATGCTCAGATCAAAAATACAAGGACACCGTTGAACACAGAACACCGTGATTCACCTAGAATGGTATTAATTTCAGCCAACAAGGGCCGAACAGAAAAATTTATTTTTGGAGTTTATGAGAAAAATAATTAAATAACATAAAATTTTACTTTATATTCTTTCTTATCCTTTGAGTAGTGGACGATGAGTTTGCAGTGCGACGACGAAGCTGCAACGAGGAATATTAATGGGGCTTATTAATGGCCCTTATCATGTAGCATAATGATGCAATAAAGGGAGTGTAATTGTGACATTGTCTTATAAATGAAATAACATTACAATCCGACATCATAGAATAACCAAAATTCTGTGACATATTTCCTTAAATTATATGGCATGTTTGAGATGATAGAATCCAACCATGGAGACTCTGTGATGAATCTCCAACATAATTCCTCCCCAATGAAGTACGATGAAGAACATTAGCGATACATCATTGTCTTCGATAGACCCTCGAAGAACAGATTTGGAAGTTACTAAATCGACATCTTGAATCCTCAAGGATGAATGCTTCGTCAACGAATGTCAGAGAGTTAGGGGTTTGATTATTATTTCAATTATCATCCCCTCTCTTCTTTTTTCTAGAAATGAAGAACACATATCAACCCAAGAATAGGTTGATTTATTATTCGAGCATTTATATGGGAGGGTGAATTTTTGGGGAGATTTATTATTAGGGATTCAAACATGGCATGATATAATAGTAATTCCCCCCCCAAACCTCCCCCTTGATCTAAAAATCAATCACGGAGGGCTTGAACCGACATGAACACTGCCCGAGCACCTCCGCTCATGCACTCTTGATGGTCGTATCCTCAATGTGATGAAAAGATATAAATGAGTATTTCTTGGTGAATAGGGTGATCTCCAAGGACCGTAGGCATAGATGGCCCAATGAAAGGACCACATGAGTTTGTCTGGCGGTCTTCTAACATCCACATACCGTGATGGTGCCTGTGGTGAGAGTGGTGGTGACCTTGTGCGGTGGAGGTATCATGCCACAATGGTTAGGTGACGTACTGCCAAGAGGGCATTGCGTGGAGAATTTTTCCAGTGGCCGGGCCACCTCAGGGGCGCGGGCTGCGGTTAGTCGACAATGACTAGAGGGGACTCACATCTGTGTGGATAGCTTGGGCCGGACACAATGAAGGTGCCACATCCAGGTGGGGCGGTGCACCACCGGCCACTCCAACAACCAGTCCAGCTGCCCAGTGGGATGGACTGATGGCGGTGGGCATGACCCATGTCAGCCAGCTAGAACTACACCCTTTGGGTCGGGCTGATCAAGACTAGTTCCTAGAGAGACCTAGCAGGATGGACCACCACCAAAACTAGGCCGGGCCTAGCGAGACCTTTGGACATGGCCCTCTATCCAGGATGGACCATACTGACACAAAATAGAACTAGGTAAGTTCAGTTATGCCTATTTGAGCCAGGTTATGTGGGATCCTTGGACTGCATTGGTCTTGTCGGTTTGATTGAGCTAGACGAGGCCCCATCACAATCACCCCCCACGGGTACTAAAATAACACTGTATTGCAAACCACGTGTTAGACAGACAATCCATTTGTGGCATTGGGACCCTCTTAATGATGCAGATCTCTTTTCAAATTTTTTCACGACTTTCACGAATTAATAATGTGAAGAATGGCTTTAGGGGCGCTTCTCCAAAATGTTCCATGTACGAAACCCTGTGGTTGGATGAGACATGAAGACTGCTGAACGACATCCCAGTGGGAAGCAGCTCGGTGTGACCCAGTAGACTCATGGTGGGGAGTGTCTATGTGTGAACTGACAAACCCCTAATACTCGATAGGAGGAGTACCTCAGTTCGACCATGGTGGGAAGATGATCTATGTGACCCGAAAGGCCCCCAGTGTGGAGCGTCTCTAGTTGACCTAGAATAACCACATTACTCCTTAGAGATGAGTACCACATCAGTCCATGGTTAGATGGAAGTGGCTATATGTGAACCATCATTCCAATTGTACTAAATAGATGATTATTTCCTTATTATCTGAGGAGTTTGATGACATGAATGAGGATTCAACAATCACAGCCCTAGAATACCCCTAGGGTGAGCTGCATCTTTTAAATTGTGCCATGTGTTTGAGAACATTCTTGGTGGCATTAACTTTGGGGTATTTTTACATTGTTGGGTTTTCTTTTGTGGATTACTAAGATACCTTTGGGGTATCGAGGTCCCTACTGAGTATGGTTATACTCACCACTGCAAGGGCTTCACCTACACATTTTGTATCTAGTGTAGATGATTGAATTTTTGACAAAGGTGCTTAGGGGGATGAGACTTTCAGATTCTATGATGGTGGAAATGGTGGACTAGGTCGTGGTTTGACCTAGAAGGACCAGGAAGGAATGACATAATACATTGACTTCCAGTAGCTCCACTATTCTCATGATCATGTGGCATTTTCCATAGTTGGACATCAAAGGATCCTTTTTAATTTTTTGTTATTAGTTCCTTGTTGGGTTTGTATCTAGGCCCAATTAATTTCACTTGTATTTTCAATCATATTTCTTTAGTTGTATACTTGTTTTCCCCTTTCATGGTATTGGGGTGTGGTTTGGTGTGTGTGTGTGTGTGTGTGTACAGGTTTAAAGGCATATGCCTCCCACTTGTAGTTTGACGCCTTCGACACTAGTCGTCATCCCCAAGCCTTCAAGAGGAAGGCATGGGGTTGTCATGACACAGTCCCCATGAGATGGGTCATGAAAAAGTGGTATCAAAAGAAATCTAGATCACCGTCAAACATCCGGTGTCCATGTTTGGTTTTGGAGAAATAATGTTAAATGTTTCGAGTCTGACAATCAAACTTAGAGAGTGCAATGTTAGTGCGGCGGTCGACATATCGATGCTCCATGAACTTTATTTTTTTTCTTTTCATCTCAATAATTGAAAATAGTGGTTTCATAAGTGTCTTCTTATTTTAAATAAGAGTCAACTCACTATGTATAACCTTCTAACAGTGGTACATCTTGATCAATCTCATGAATCCACCATGTGGACAACTGGTCAGGATCTCTATATGAGGACGCGAGGACATCACTCCTAGTGACAAGGTGTCTGTTCAGGGACCAGTTCTTGATATGGCCCCACCTAGTGATGCACCTGTGCTACCACCACCCAGTGTTTAGTGTCAAGATTGGGTCGTTCTTGGAGAGTATATTTATATGCTCAATTCCTATATGTGTTTTGAAGACAAAAACACCAAGTTTCTAGGGAGATACGTATCCTCGGGTCATTGAGGATAGGTTGGAGGTTGTGATTTGAGACTTCTGCATAGTGATAACACCGCATGACTAGATGGATATAGTAACAATGAGCCTTATATAGAGATTATTTGGGTTATGTCGGATCCTGACCACCCTGACACTTGATAAGGTGACCCTCTCCTAGATTGTATTCTAGTTGTTTTTCCAAGAAGGATTTTTCAATGAATCCAGGAACATTGTGTGCATTTAGGAGATGCTACACCTTCAGTAGGGAAGCATGACGGTAGCTGAGTACTCAGCGAGGTTCACCAAGCTATCTCCAAACTTCAGAAACATGGTGAAAGACCCTTTATTTTAGGATTGAGCCTTTGAGCTGTGAATTAGGAGGGTGGTCAGGGAATCAGTGTTGTCACACAACATCCCCACCTAGTATGGGGAACTAGAGCGAGCCACTCGTATGAAGAGCACCTTGGTGGAGAAGCCGCCGATATCTAGGGCCACTAGCAGGCCCTAGGTGGAAGAATCTTCAGTAGGTATTAGACAAAAGGCATGTGGGACCAAGCAAAACAGGTCGTTCAGAGGCTGACCGTAGGACTCGGGGTTAGTAGTGTGGGCCTCCCAGTATAGGGGAAGTAGGAATAGATCCAGTATGTTCTCAGCATGCAGCGTGAATGGACACATGGCACGTCACTTCCCAACCCTCCATACACATAACCAATAGACGATAGAGGCATCACCAGGACATCGACAGCTGTTTGAGCGAGGTGGTCCACATGGTGGTGAATGTGGAAGGGGAGGTGATCAAGTCTCAAGAGGTGTGTGACAGTTTGAGTTATTTCTACCACCACACCCAGGTGGTCCACCACGACCACATGGAGTAGGAGGACATGATTGAACTCAGCTCCCAAAAGTAGTGGTTTATGTCCAGAGTTCTCCAGATATGATCCAAGGTACAATATGTGTCCTCATTACCCTAGATATAGTACATATAGGCACGATTTCTAGTCACTCATTCCTTTCCATGGATCTTGTTCTGTGGTTAGAGAATATAGTGGAGTCGTTGGATTTATCATTATGGCTAGAGACACCTATGGGAGACTAATCAATGACTAAACACTAGTGTTAGTAGTGTGATCTCACTCTTAGAGGTGAGAGATTCGGCTGGGATCTCATTGTTGCAGTGTTGAGCCCTTAAAATATCATCATGTGTATGGACTAGTTATCCATAGTCCATGCACAGATAAATTTTTTTTGGCCTATAGTGTGGTCTGTCCTTGGAGATGGGACCATCTTTTCCTTCACTAGTGAGAAGGGAACCCTTGCTGTTCAAGATGGACTCTATGGGAAGAGGTTGTACCTGGTCACTCATCATTTTTCTAGTATCACACATGGTGGAGTGGATTAGAAGAGTTTGAAATTTCCATTAGTGGTGGATGACTACAAGGATTTCATTCCTAAGGATGTTTTGGGAATACATCCTCACAAAGAGGTAGACATTTTCATCGATCTGTACCCTGGGATGGCACTGATATCCAATCATCATATCTGATGGCTCCCATGGTGAATCATGAGATGAGGGTACAACTATAGGACATTCATGAGAAGAGGTTAATAAGGCCTAGTTTTTCACCATGTATATCCATGGATCAGTTTTTCATGATGGAAGATGGGATTTTGAGGTTGTGCGTGGAATTATGGTTCAAGAACTAGGTGACCATGAATAACAAGTGTCCACTACTGAGAATTGGTGACCACATAAACCAAAATAATGGAGAAAAGTGGTTCTCAAAGATAGAGCACAGATCATGCTATCACCCACTTCTGGTAAGAGATAAGTATGTACTGATGATAGCCTTCATTTTCTGGTAGGGCATCTATGAGTTACTGGTGATGCCTTTCAATATAAACAATTCCCTACTAGTGGTCATGGGCCTCATGAATAGGATATTCCAGAATTACCTTGACCAGTCGTTGTGGTCTTCATCGATGACATATTGGTGTACTCAGCATCGAAGGAGGAGCATGCAACATAGTTATAGATATTCTTGCATTCACTTCGAGAGAAAAATATTATGGTATGATATTGAAGTGCCATTTCTAGATTTGTAAGGTCCACTTTCCGAGAAAAGTCATCTCATAGGTTGTATTTGTGGTAGATCCTACGATGATAGAGGCAATTATTTCTTGGGATGCACTTAGGAGCGTCACTAAGGTTGAGAGCTTCTTGGGGATGGTCTGTTACTATCGTAGTTTCGTGACCAACTTTTCCAAAGTAGCAGCACCTTTATCATATTTAACAGAGATATGATAGACCTTCTTGTGAATGGAGAAATTTCCATAGAGTTTCCAGGATCTAAGGCAGAGACGGACTTGTTCCCCCATCTTGAGACTACTAAAGGTGGGTGTTGTGTATGTAATTTTCTGCGATGCATCAGGGTCCCGAATGGGTTTTGTCCTAATATTGCAGGAGAAAGAAGTGATCACCTATGGATCATTCTAAGTGAGGCATCGTGAGTAGATCTATGAAACACATGACCTAGAGTTAGCAACAATGGTCTTGGCCATGATGATTTTGCGAAACTACTTGATGGGTGATCAGTTTACACATTACTCCGACCTCAAGAGTCTATGGTTTATCTAATATGGAAGGACATGATCTTGAAACAACGGTTATTGGAAGAGTACCTCTAGGAAAATGACATTGAAATTTTCTATACTCTTGTGAAGGGGAAGGTGGTGGTAGACGTGGTCAGCTAGAGACCAGTTAGCCACTGGTGAGTGAGGCAGCAATGTAGTTTGCTGTGATGCAGATATCCTTCATGGATGATGGTGGTGCTGATTACTGTCGTAAGATGACTATTACTCCCATACTCATACATAGAGTTAGGGAGTCACATCTCATGGAAGTTCACTGCAAGGACAGACTTTTGATTTTATCTTTAGGATGGGATCCATATGGAATTTTGATGGCCGATGAGCACGCCATCCTTTTCAAAGGGTGCACCGTAGTTCCAGTGACAATACATGACGAGGCGGGGATAGAGTTCCATATTTCCACTTTGGCATTACATCCCAGAGTTCCAAAGATGCAGCATCTCCTTTGATGTCATTACTGGTGGTTGCGGATGAATAGTAAAGTGGCTGAGTTCATTTCACGATGCCTCACTTGTCATCAATGGAAGACCTATCATCATGTTATTATAGGATTGACCCATCAACATTATGTATCATAGTGGAAGTGGTATGGTACATCTATGTACATTGTGATGTGGTTACCACATATGTCCAGAGGCCATGATTCTAGTTGGGTGATCATTGACCAACTCACCATGTCAGCTCACTTGCTATCCATCCCGGAGCAGGGTCCGGTTGAGGGATTAGAAGGACTCTAAATCTAAGAGATAGTACATCTTCCTCAAGTTCCTTTTACAATAATATCTGATCAGGACACCCATATTATATCGTAGTTGTGGAAGGGATTATTACAGGTGTTTGGGGAATGGCTACATTTGAGCACATCATTTATTCCACAGACGGATTGTGAGATGGAGCGGATCATATAGACCCTACAGTACGTGATTTGTGCTTGTGTCCTTGACATTGGTCATGGTTGGGATGACCACATTCCACTGGTGGAGTTTTAATAAAATATTAGTTACCACTCCACCATTAGCATGGCACCGTTCGATGCCTTGTACGAGAGGCCTTGCATATCACCGATATGCTAGATAGCCCTAGGCGAGTGGGTACTCATGTGACTAGAATTGGAACTAGATACCACTGAAAAATTGAATATCATTTTGGAGGGGATGAGGAATGCCCAGAGCAAACCCTTGCCTTATGCCAATAGGATATGGATACTATTAGAGTTTGAGGAGGCAGACCATGTGTTCCTTCGGGTCTCACCCCGACGAGGGTTAGAATGATTTGGTCGGGGTTGCAAGAAATATTTAATGTTCATCAGACCTTTTGATATCCTAAATATAGTTAGTGAGGTGGTGTAATTTATATCCCTTCCCCCACATATGCACTTGGTGCATGATGTTTTCCACATGTTGTGGCTAGGAAGGTACGTGCATGATCCAACACAGGTCAAAAACTGGGGTGGGCTGGAAATTGAATATGGGGAAAAGTTGTAGAGTTTCAAGTGGATGTAGAGTGTTGACAGGAATGGGTTCTACATGGTTGTTCGATTCCCCAGGTGTGAGTTCAGTGGCATCATGAGATCCTCTAGAAGAGCACATGGGAGAGGGAGGCTCAGATACATTCTCAGTACCCCCATATGATTGTTTAGTCATTATTTGCAATTTTGGGGACGTAAATCTATATGGTGGGGGAATATAATGTCACGGAAAATCCGTTTAGTTTTTTTTAAAATTATATGCAATTAATATGAGACCACGCGCTCTGACAGCATGTGATTATGAGACCTAGAGAGCCCAGAACATATTTTGAACTTTTTTAAGGTATGTTCAGCAAAACCGCATGTGGGTCTTTTTATATTTTGAATCGAAGATCATATTGAAAATCAAAGGACACCATTGAACTCAGTACACATGGATTCTTTTGTAATTGTGTTAACTTAAGCCATCCAGGGTAGAATGGAAATGTTTATTTTTTGGGAAATTTTGAGAAAAATTTAAAAATATCATAAAAAGTTATTTTATATTCTATCTAATCCATTGGGCGGTGGATGGTGATTCTATGGTTCGGTGATGAAGTGAAAATGGGGAAAATTAATGCAGCTCATTAATTCCCATATCACTAAACATAGTGATGAAATAATTGGAGTGTAACAGTGATGATGTTTCATAATAGAAACAGAGTAATGAAGCGACGTCGCATCATCACTAACACACTGTGACATGCTTCTATTAAATATTTGGCATGATGGACATGACATAATTAAAAAATGGTGACTCTTTGACTAATCTCCATTGGAATTACTCATGAATGTATAATGATGAAAAATTCCAGTGAGACATCATCATCTTCAAGAAACCCCGGATAAACGGACCCAGTAGTTATGACATCGACATCTTGAATCCTCGAGGTCGTACGCTTCGAAATCAAAAATAAAAAAGGTAGGGGTTCAATTTTTATTTAAAATTTCTACGCTAGACTTGTTTTTATTTAGAAATGACGAACATGGATCAAAAAAAGAACATGTTGATATGAGATTCTATCATTTCTGTAAGAGGGTGATTTTCCATGAGGATTTATTATCGGGGATTCAAACTCAGCATGAAATAATGGAACATCAATCCACAATCCTCCCCTTGATATAAACCTCCAACAAGGAGGGCCAGAGATGGAAGGAAAAATCCCCAAGCACCTACTCTTTAGCGTTCTTGGTGGTAGTATCATCAAAATGATGGTATGACAGAATTCAGGCTTTTGCGGTGAAGAGCACCATCTCTAGGGACCATAGGCGTACATGACGTGAAGAATGGACCACTAGATCGCATTTGATGGTCCATCAAACAATAATTCATCTCATCGGCACCATTGAAACTCTTGTTAGTGTGTCCCACCTCTAGGCAGGCTCTGCATGGCATATCTGGCCCACGTTTGGTTCAACTGAGCGGTGTGGGCCACAGTCCGTCGATCACGGATGGGAAGGCCCCATGTCCACGGGGCCAGCTGGGGCCCAACATGGCACAACTACTACATCCAGGAGGGATAGCGCATCACCAGCCACTCCAGTGGATGTAAGAAAGTTGGTGTGCTGAAACCCCAGTAGTCGAAACCTACACCATGTAGGCTAGATTTGTGTTGGTAGGTCGGACCCACTCCCTTCAGGCCGGGCCAGACTAGGCCATGTTTCTGGGCAACCCGTGGACTGGATGCCCAGCTAAACCAGTTCAGGCTTAGTAAGACCCATTTGGTGTAGCCTACTGGCTAGGCCGGACCATATTGTCCCTGACCCATCCTAGGTCAGGTCAGGTCCATTTAAATGAACCGTGGTATGTGTGACCTGTAGGCAGGGTTGGTCAGGTCAATACCAACCAGTCAGACCGGTCCCCATCGCAACTTCCCCCTACATACTAAAATGCATGTATCATGAAAACTACATGGTTGATTAGTGAGATGTTTGTAGCGTTGGAACCCTCTTGATCATTCAGATCTTTTGGAATGATTTTAATTGACATTAATTGACATCATGCTAGTATGTATGTCTTGAGGAGCGGTTCTCCAAACAACACCATGTACGAAACCCTGTGCCTGGATGAGAGCTAAAGAATGCTCGATGCTGAAACACTAGGAAATGAATTAGGTTGACTTGGAAGGCCCATGGTGGGGAATGGATATGTGTGACCTGGTAGAACCATGGGACTTTACAGGTGGAGTACCACAGTTCATCCTAGGTGAGAAGAGGATCTTCGTGACCAGGATGGCCTATAATGGGGAGTGACTCTATGTGACCGAGCATACCTATGATAAAAATCATGGATGGGTATGATAGTAGTCCATGATTTGTGGGATGTGACACTGTGTGAACCGAAATTCCCACTTTACTCGATAGAGTATGATTTCTCTAGTAGTGAATGAGTTCAATGATAGGACTAATGATGCTACTATCAATACCCTCTAATATCCCGGGTGTGAGCTGCACCTTTTACCCTGTGCCATTTGTTTGAGATCATTCCTAGTGGAATTACCTTTGGGGTATTTTTCCATTTTTCTATTTTTCTTTGTGGATTACTGAAAGACCAATGGGGGTCTTGGAGTCCCTACTAAGAATTTTTATACTCACCCCTTCATGGGCTTCGCCCGCACATGTTGTGTTTGGTTCATGTAATAGATATTTCGATTGAGGTTCTCAGGGAGATGATATTAATGGTCGCTACAAAGGTGGAATAGGTTGCCTATGACCAGGTGGGGCCCAGTAGGTCTTGGAGGGCAGGACATAGTTCTTCAACTTCCAGTAGCTTCACTACTCTGACAATCTGGTGCAGTTTTTCACAGATGGCCATTAGAGATTCCTTTTATAATTTGTTGTTTTCAGTTCCTTATTAGGTTTGTATACTAGACCACATACATTGAATATTACTTGCACTCAGAATTTTTATAGTATACATGTTTCCCCTATTTAGTGTGCTGGGATGTGGTTTGGTGTGTGTGTTCATCGGTTTGATGGAAAATGCCTCCCACTTGCAAGTTGATGCCTTTGGTGCATGTCTCCATCACCTGGCCATCATGTGGTGGGCATGAGGTAGTCATGGGATGGGCCCCGACGGACTGGTCATGAAAAATTGTAACCATATCATAATTTTTTATGGTGTTACAGGTATCATTCAGATTCTTGTATTCCTAATGGAATTATAGTACATTCATTGACAATGATAAATAGGATATTGAAAGAAGATATATTCTCATATGTCTTATAATTATTACCCACAAAACAATATAGGAACTCAAACTCTTATATATCTTTTCATGATGCTCTTCATGTAATGAAAGTTGTTGGCAAAACTTTTATTGTATAGGGTTATATCTCATCAAACCAGATCATTACATCCAATTGATTTATACTCATTTTACTATGTTAATGAATGTATACACCCTAATGAATCAAACTATTTGATTAATAACTGATAAAACAAATTGGGAGTGGATGTGATAACCACTTTCATCACATCATATATTCTCCTTTCATCACATGCTGGGATTTTATGTTTACTTCCAACAACATGTTCAACAAGGAAACTTATAATTATTTGGTAAAAAATCATTCAAGATATAATTTTGTTCTGTAATGCTAGTCCCACTCCACACATTTAAAGATATATAAAATACAGTGGTATCATATCCTTTATAACATATTCACAATAATTTTAACTTGTTATTATATCATATATAAATAATTGAAATCATTCTAACGTTTAATTATATCTGATGATATATAAAATGTAGTTTAATCCCATTCACTAGAAACATGTACTTATTACTAATATTTATTCCTTATTTTATAAGAAGTTTATATTTTATAAAATATCATGTTTTACTCTAACACCATGGGAATAATTACAATTCTATAAGAACAATGTAAATATGGAAAAAAAAATTGGGAAGTGTGTGATGCATAATCTTTTTCAAACTTGGTGAAATCTTTATCCCCATCATTATAAACGTTCCCGTATAATTTTTATCCATATTTTTTTGGATTCATATCCTTCTTATATGATTCAAAAAATGTATTATTTATTAAAAAATTAAATACCCAATAGTTATGAGATTAAAATACTAAAAGGATAATTATTATATATACACCCATATAGTCAAGGTATTTGATATAAATTCTCATTTATTCAATAATGTAGTTGAAAATACAAAGTTGAATATTCACATTCCATCCAAAACTAGCATCCCCAATGTGGTATTTACTAAATTCATCTATCTAACAAAGCCATGAGATGTGTGAAATTTTATTTCTTCTAATTTTCTGAAGATTCTAGAACTATTAATTTATTATATATTTATATTCATATATATTACATAAAATATTTCCGAATAAAATAAACATGTTAGATAAAAAATATCAATGGAATCATTTCCAATGTAATTTTTTATAAAATATGTTTTTATACAAATTATTGATTCCAAATTATAGATAAAATCTAAAGGGGCATTGATGATGAGACCATAAATCACATCTTTTTGGATAATACTGTATTGTGGTGTATAATAAAGTGATATGGAGAAAATTCCACTATATAGATGTTTTATAAAAATAACTTTTTCTGAAATAGATATGTGAAACAAAAAATAGATCATTTCACTGTTAAAATACTTTTTTCGTTATCCCATCAATTGTTGATGAATTTTGTGTATTTTCATACCATCATGTATGAATTTCTATGAATATTACATGTTATTAAATTGATTTTATCCCTATTTATATAAAAACACTTATTTTTGGTACATTGTTGTAATTTGAATTATTTTGAAATGAATTCAACTCAGAATTATAATTTTATAAAATCATATTAAATTTTAATTATAACACTATTGAAAAATACGATATTCGAAAATAAAATTATTTCAATTATTGAAATTTGATTCGATGGTAATTTTTTAGACACAATTTAATTACATTAATTTATCCCATTAACTGTATACATGGAATAACCAAAATAATCTTTTTCTAAATTCATCATTTGGTAGTAATCAATATTATAACTTAAATAATCCCTCAGATTATAAAATTAATTTATATTGTGGGTGGAATGGAAAAATTGAATATTTAAACCAAAATAAACCAAATTTCTAAAATTTAGAATTATGAAGATGATGTATTTAATCAAAAAAATAAATTATTGAGTAATGTAATTGATAAAATAAACAGTTATTTATTAAAATAATGTTTCAAAAAAATTTAATTATAAAAAATTTGGAATTTCAAAATTTTTATTCATCCCCAATTTAAAAGTATGTAATCTTCTAAAATAAATATTAAAAATATTTGGAGAATTTTATTTATTAGAATGGGAAAACAATGTATATATGAATTTTCTGAAATATTGTATTGAAATATTAACAAAATAGTTATATTTCATTATTTCTCCAAAAAAATATATGAAATTAATATATAGAAATTTTATACAATTATTCATTGCAAATATAAAATACAGATCTAATAAAAATAAATGAGAAAAAATGATCTGATAATTCTACAATATATTATTTCAAATCAAAGGAATACACAAATTTGAATATATTAAGAGATTTTTTTGATGGATATTGAATAAAAAATTAGTTTATAAATATGTGATCATTGTGACCACTATGAGATCATTCAAAAAAGATAATAAATAATTAAAAAGAATCTAAGTGAGGGGAAATCATCCATCAGAATAAGAACCAATGAGAGGAACAAAAATTCTTGGAGACAAGTTCCAATTATCAAGCATAATAGAAGAACCAAAAAAATCACGAGAAATGATAAATAATGGACTAAAATGAAAAATAAATAACATACCATTGATTTGAGGGTCAATTCATCCAATATATTTGAATGAGTTAGAAATAATATTTTTCATTCTTGAGAGCATTAATGATGTGAGGATGGATAATCTCGGTTCGTGTTTGTATAATGTAGTGGTAGTATTTTTATCAATGCTTATAAAAAACACTCAAAAAACAGACATTTATCAATAACAAAATATAATGTGTTGAGGAATGTATGATTTATCTGGGTTATATTAGCACCTATAATGTCGGTGAATTATCAACTCTAAAAAGGAGATGAAAAAGCATACCTCTATTAGTGGTAGCTAATAAGCATATATGTATATTTTTTTAGTTCTTAATATCGAGCTATTAGATTCTAATAGAAAAATAAATTAAAATTAAACAATAAAATAAAATAAAATAAAATATATAAAATTACAAATTAAAAATCAATTCAAAATAAATAATATTAAATATTAAATATTTATAAATTATGAAAAAATTAAATATAAAATAAAAATTAATATATGAAAAATAAAAAAGTATTGTCATTTGAAATAAATTTATTATTAAATTTTATAATATTATGATTAAAGTATTGTAGAATAATAATTGTATTAATAATATGACAAATGAATAAAATAAGACTAATTACGTAAATTAAAACATATTTAAAATGAATAAATTATATAAATTACATATATTTTAAAAATAATATAATATAATAATTATTAAAATAAAAATGAGTAAATAACAAAATATTCATATAAATAAAAAATAAATTGAATAAATTATTAATTAAAAAAATTAAATAATAAATTTAAAATTATTTAAAAAAAAGTATTAATTAAAAATGAATAAATATTGAATATGTAAATTAAAAAAATATTAAAAATATTAAATATTTTTATATAAAATTTATAACTAAATAGTAAAAATAAGTAAATTATTAAATTATTAAATTAATACATTTTAATGATTGATAATTTACAAAATATTAAATTTCAATAATTATTAAAAATAAATAGACAATATTCTATGAATAAATATTAAAAAAGAATGAATTTTAATGATTAAAAATTAATTTATTGAAAAAATATGAAAAATTGAATTAATAATTTAATTTTAAAAATTAAAAAAATATTAATAATAAGAAAATATTAATATAAAATTATAAAATACTAAAATTTATATTTAGAAACTTGATATATAAAATATTGTATTAATAATTAATGAATAGATAATACTTTTATAATGATTTAAATAAAAATATATTAAAATATAATTGAATAAATATTAATTATTTAAATTATATTCATATTAAAAGTATTGAATATTAATTTTTTAATTTTTTTGATAATGAAAAAAAATGAACATGGCACCAACATTTGTTAGTTTCTTTTAAATGAATACTATGACAATTCAACCATGGTTGGAGTAGTTATACCATGTAAGGTGGCCACTCCATAGCAACAGAACTAGCTCTTGTTCGATTCCTATCACAATAGAAATTAGTTAGGGGTGTGTGGTGCATAGGTGGTGGGTTCGACCAGGAATAAGCATAGTTTGTGCCCCAACTACACCTCATTACCCATATAAAACATTTTTAGTTGGGGTTTTTCTTAGTCATAATCACCCTGTAATCCAACCTGAATAATGGGGGTTCAAAACCAATTGGGTATAGGTACTATAGTGTTACTTTTCGAGCGAAGGAACAATGGAATCATCGACACTACAACAGTAGTAGGATTTGTAGCTATTTCATCGATGGTACTATAGTAATGGAGGCAACTGTAGATAATACTATAGCGGTGGAGGTACGGTAGCAACGAGGTGCTATGGTTGTATTATTCACTGAATGGGACTTTGTCCAAAATTTCAAACCTATGGGCCATGTAATGGGAAACATGCCCACTTGGCCTTCGTTCCAAATATCTATTATATTATAAAGAAGGTGGTTATTTGGGTTATCCCTTAGGGAGGGCTATGACCTTCCTTTTTAGCATGTGTGTGTACAGTGTGTGTGTTTTCATGTGTGTGTGTGTGTGTGTGTTTAATGTAGTTCTACCCCCAATACTATGACATCATAGAACACATTAAATCCTAATCTTATATGTACCATGAAATTATATTATTTAAATATTACTATTATAAATTAACCTTAGGTTTGATAGTTATGAATAGTAATTAGAAAATTATGAAATATATTTATAATGTATCTTCTTAAAAAATAATGAAATCAATCAAAAACTGGTTATAATTATATAATTTCTGTTTCTAGGAATTTATAAGAATAAATTCATTTTATATGAAGGAAAACATAATAAAAATTATTTTTATTTGTTTTATGTGCTATTAATTTTGAATAATATATTTATTTTCTAGAAATTATACATGAAAATAATAATTATTATTTTTGAAATTATCATTTATCAACTTTCGTAGATTGAATTTTTATGATTTTATAAAAATATTTTATTTTTAGGTGAAAGGGGAAAATATTGATTTTACAAATACTGTCAATTTTATAAAATTATAATTATATAATAATTACATTAAAATTTATTAATAATTTTTTATTTAAAACAATATATTTAATAAGTTATATAATAAATATAAAAATATAATTTTTAACATAGAAATATATTCTTAACATTTTAAATATATAAGTATTGTATTAGTTCCAATGAAATCGGTTTTTAGATCTTCTCTCATAGCCATGTATTTACAAAGATACTTTCTCTTTCAGTTTTTTTATATGATAAATACATCCCATTTTATTTTAGACAATGTAATTAAATACATTTATATTAATATTATACACTATTTTTTTGAGAAAAAAAAATTTATACTTAAAAATCATTTTATCAAAAATGGTTACAGTTCTGTTTCATCATCATATATAGAATGTAATTTTTACCACTTCTGTAAACTGAATCATCTAAAATGGACTACATATTATCAATAATTATATTTAATATTAGGTAATGTGCTAAAATTAATATTTTTCAAAAATAAATAAGTATAATAAAAGAAACATTGGTTACCCCAGTGAAGGTTAAAATGGGTTTATAGGGGGTTAAACTAAGAGTTAATAGTAAATATTAAACATATAAATGTATAATACTTATTTTTTTAATATATAAATACCTCAAATTATCCTAATATATAATTATTGTCCATTTGTTCAAATTTATATATTTTATGTAATTCCATGTCTTTCCCTCCCCTCACATATTAAAGGAACCTCATCTCCACCATTATTCACAGAATTATTTCCCATTATCTCATATAATCCCTACCCCAAAACCAAAATATCTTCATGAAAATAATTTTGGCCTTATTTTATTACATAAAGTCCTCTATAAGAAGACTGACGGAGTAATCCAAAGATCCTTTCTCAAAAAGACGTAATAATCACTACATAATCATTGAAACTTTGGTTCTTATTATATTTTATCTAAACCTATTGGATATAGACATAAATTATGATTATATTTTAATATATATACATATATTTTATTATGATTATGGAACTCCTTTTTTCACATCCATTCCCTCTAAAGGTAAATGAATATATTGCTTGTGTGCGTAAGTGAGTACTACCATCTACACAAACGATATGATTCATTTTACATCACCATAATACCCGGATGGTTATTTTGATGGATTTAATTTTTATATATTATATTTATGAAATATTTTTACTTTTTAATTATAATATATTATCCAAATTCCTACTTTTCCATTCATTGTGAAATAATAACGTCAGTCCTACATATTTGTGACTACAACCTTTACAAAACTATGTGATTATTTTTTCATTTTCATATTTACATGAATTGTAATAATGAAATATTTCATTAATATATAATATATTTCATATTTAATAATTATTATATAGAGGTTAATTATTATTTACCTTTCTTTCATCCCATCCATGAAAAAGTGGAAACGTCTCTCCTCTCTATGTATGGACACAGTTTCCACAATGTAGTGTACCATTTATCATCAAAAATTTATATTAATGATTATAAAAGTTCATATAATGATTAAATATGATAATTATTAAATGGTTAATATTTTAGTATTGATGGAACCATGATCACAATGTAAGTAATATACATAAAGAATTGAAACACACATGACAAATGAAGGGGTTAGCACCCAAAATGATGATGATGAATCATTATCAATAGAAAAGTTTTAATAATTTTTAATAATAAATTTATATTATTATATTTATGATTATTGTTTTCTTATATATGTATATTATATTCACACTTATTAGACAGAATTTTAAAATTCTTCCAATATAATTTAGACTTTTTCTGAGGGTTCCTCGTCTCACTTTTTTTATATGACACATATTCCATATTGATGAGAAATTTATTTTAGGTTTTCTACATAATATAAATTTTATTTTTAATGTTATAAATATATTTTTTATAATGTCATCTAATGTTCGATTTTATTTTATTTCATTCATGGGGGTTATGATTCAAAATATACCAAATCTATCATAGTTTTGTGTTATGACTTCAATTTTAACCAGGATTGTTTATGGATAAATTTTATAATGGTACAATTATATAATCTAAATCTAAAAAATATTATTTATTTTTTACCCTATACTTATTTATATAATTTAGAATATTTATTTAAATTTTCCTCTCTTAATGTACTAAAAACTGTAAAAAAAAATTCAGGAAACCTGAATTTGTTTTTTTCACTATATAATATTTTCCTTTTATTCCCATATTTTCATTAAAATGTTTTCTATATTTTCTTTAACATTATACAAGGATTGATTAATGTAATTTTAAACAATGTTTCATTTTCTATAAAAATGATTATATGTAATTTTTTTCATTTTCAAAATGAGGTTGTTCTCTTTATAAGTTTGAATAGAATATTTATTTTAGTGTTTAACACATGAATATATTTTCCCACAATAGTTTCTATTAATATTTTTACGAATAATTTAAATTTTTCATTATTTCTTTTTAAATAAAATCATTTTCAGTATATTATATATATTTTTATTTAAAATGATATCAAACTAAAATGATAGTTTTCACTTGTTTTCAAAAAAAAGATTGATTTTTATTTTAAAATTAATTTCATATATATCAACACCATTTTTTGAATGTTAGGTTTTATAATATATCTATACCATACAACATACTTCTATGGATTGCATATGTTCATGTCATTCTATCTAAAAACTATTGAAGATATTAAATTTTCTATAGTATTTTTCAAAATTAATTAATATGACTATTATACGTCAAATTCTTATTTATTAATTTCTTATGTTTAATGAATTTGAATTATTACGTATTTGGAAAGACCTAATATAGACCCTCAATTAATTAGTAAGTTACATGGGACTACCATAATTTGGTATTTGGTGTAAATTTTCTTATTTATGAATGATGTCATGACACATGGAATTGATGGTAATATTATGATGTCCTACATTATGCATTATATCATTATGTAACTATGTATTGTTATACTTTTCATTATTTATATTGTTATATAATCCATTTATATATTACCAATTTATGATATTAGTTATATATAATATTTTAATATTGTTTATCTCTATAATATTATTAATTATTTATATATTCGACGATATCTTTTATTGTATGCCTTCCCTTACTGAGCATCCTCACTCACCCTTTGTTTTGTTTTCTCTTCCATGTGATACCCATAAAGGATTTATGAATGATTTTGGGTATATAATAGAATAGTTAATAATGTTATCACAAGAAAGTTATATTGTATTTTATGCGTTCTTATTATAATTATGTATATATCTAGTAAGCCAATACCTCTAAACTATTAGTTTCTTAAAGATGTGATATATAGTATGTTGTGAAAATTTTGTAATATAACTATCAGCTCTAGGTTAATAGAGGTAGGGTTTTATTATTGGAATCAAATAACTTTTAGTAAGACACATGGGAACTATATTTAGTAATACATAGATTTGTGACAATGACCTATGATAGATTCTAGGGACAAGTCTAATTGATTGATAATAACATGATGTTTTGGAATATATAAAAAGTTTGGTATCCTAATAATAACATCACAACCTAGATATTAGAAAGTGGATGCATATGTTGCATCGATGCAAGGAGGGGTAGACACCCTAAAAATGGTTTTATGATTATCAACATGAGCTTCACATGATGCCAGATGATTGGGCCTAAGAAATCACACCTAAATTGAAATTTCATGGTTATATGCTTTGGTTGATTCAATCACTCTTTATGAACAATTATGAATTATCTCATTATACTCAAAAATAAAAAATTATTTCAATTATAAGATTATCTATATATAAATTTTAAACTTATGTAAGGTATTTCATAATATTTTTAATTCTAAACTTTGATTCATATTGTTCATAGATAATCTATTGTATTACATTATTTGGAAATGGTTCCTAATATAATGAATAGAAAACATATTAACATCCACAATCAATTTATGGATTTACCTTATGATCAAGTAAATAAATCTGGTATTGGATGTGAGAACATATTCACTATATTATGATGGTTGAGTCAGGTAATGATCGATAAACTAACTCTATGGAACAACCTATTTCGTCACAATATGATTCATTAATGTTGGACAATTTATTATGGAAAAATCTCCATCATTTAGAATAAAAAATAATCCATTGATAGCTAATTTTTTTTCAAGCCCCTTGAAATGATATTTATTTTTTTTAAATATAAAAAAGGTGATGGTTATTTTGGTAGTGAGTTTTTTAATGGAATATTTTGATCAACAACTATCATTGATTAAAAATACAGAGGAGAAGGAATAGATAAGGATAATAGAATAAAAGACCTCTAATTAAATATTCTTTGAAAAATACTTTCCTTAGGTGGAAATTTATTATTTGGGAAATAAATTACTTAGTATAAGATAAAAGAAAGAAGAAATTATTTGTGAGTGGGAGGAAAACAATAAAAATTTATCATGCAATTCTATGGACTATATATATAATCCAAAAATCATGATTGACCAATCTTTTACGGAATTAAACCAAACATCCTAGGTGAACTGTTCTCCAAAAATTCTCATCATATGATGATATTGTATCTCAATCAATTATAATGGATAATTTATTCATTATTTCATATATTTAAAAATGAAATCAATAAAATATGAAAAAATACAAGCGGTGATGGAAAAAAAGTGAGGATGGAACTAACCACATGTCATAATTATGGAATGAAAATCTATTGTAAATTTTTTAATGGAATAGGATTATTCTTCATGGGTAGAGACAAAGGATATCCGTACTATAATGAAAAGGGAAGAACCAAACCAACAATATCATGTGTTTTAAATTTACAGAGATTGGTTACTACACAAAAAGAAATCTCCAAGAATTAAGGGAATTTACCCATGATATATATAAGTGATTAAGTGTGACAATATGTAATTACTATATTTATAGATGATATAATATATGTTGATATAGAAGTTACATTGATCATAAAATCATAAATACGTCAAATTAATCCTTGAATAGTGCTTCGATTTATCAGTGCTAGAAAAATGTGCTCATAAATTCTATCATTATAAGAAATAAAAAAGCATAGACAAAGGGATCCATTTGTCAGTGTTAAAAAAAGCACTGAAAAATGGCACCATTTCTTAGCCCTATCTTTAGTACTAGTAAAAGGTAACCTTTATTAGTGAAATAGTTTAGAGATGATAAAGGTTACTATTTATTAGAGATTTATCTCTACCTCTGATAGAGGGTGAATTTATCTATAATTTATTTTTAATGATGACAGAATGTTCCGTTTATCAGTGCTTTTTTAGTATTAATATAGTTCTAGAAGAAAATGAAAAATTAAGAAATATTAAAACAAAAAAAATTTACAATTTAATTAATTAAATATTTTTTATTAAAAATGAATAAATCAAATATTCCTATATATATATTTATTAAATAATATTAAATAGTATGTATTAAATATATATATATTGAATATGAATAAATTAAAATAACTAAAAAATAAAAATTTAGAAAGAGTAAATTATGAAAAATATTAAAAAAATTATTAATTAAATAATTATGGATAAAAATGAATAAATTTAAAATAAATATATATAGATTATAGAAATTAATATTTTATTTATATTTTATATAGATACATAAAATGAATAAATTTTCATAATGAATAAAAAATATTAAAATTGAATAAATTACAAAAAAAATTAAAACACTATTAACAAACAAATTATTAATAAAAATGAATAAGTTTAATATATATATGTGTGTATTATAAATAATAGTAAATAACATTATATATATATATATTTAATAAACCATCAATTAAAAATGTATTAATGTGTTATTCATTTTTAATATTGATTGAATTTTCAATTTGACATATATCGAACGTCATGTGTCAAATTGATTTCACGTACATATATATATATATATATATCTGTGTGTGTGTCTGTGTGTGTGTGTGTAAGTAATGCATTTGAATATAAAAACGTACACATAAATATATTTTTTCAATATTTAGAAACACATACACCTAATATTTTTGTAATTTATTCCAATTTAGTGTATTTTATAATTTCATTACAATATAATATTTTTAATATATTATGTTTTTAATTATATATTTTTATTTAAATTTTTTAATACTTCATATGACATATTCATTTTTGATATTTTATTTTATTTTTGGATTTCTCATTTTTTTTTATTTTTTATTTTTATATATTTATTTACCATGTTTCAGTTATATTACCTTTTTTTCATCCACATCAATTAATATACACATATCCATATTTTTTTAATAATTTACTTATAATTAATAAAAATTTTACATGTTTTAAATTTTATTAATGTGTAGTATTTTTTAAAAATTTAATTTGACTCATTTTTAAAATGTGTGTATTAAGATTATATATCCAATAATAATATTAAAAATATATTTCTAAATTAACATATCTATAAATGTATATTTAAAAAATCTATAAATTTATAAATTTATAATTATTTTAAATAATTAATTATTATTTTATACATAAGTATTGATATATTTATAATGAAAATAATTTTATTTATTTCAAAAAAAAAAAAATTATAATAATTAATTATATTTATAAAACAATTATCTGCACAAAAGATTTGTGTAGCTTAAAGATATATTTATCAGTGCTTTTTTAGAGCTAATAAAGATAAATATTTATTAATGGTAAAACATTATTGCTGATAAATATCTATTTTATCATCACATACCAATTTAGGGATGATAAAATGGATCTTTATTTTCACCTTTCTGAAAGAGATGTCAAAAGTTTCCCATATCTAGTTTAAAGAACCCTAATCGTGACATAGTCACTCATGATTCTGAAGCACCAACAGAACTCCTATGTTGCTTCGGCCACTCCTCTACATTTCCTCAGATTAATCTAAACTTCAATCTAATGTATGTTATTTTATACTTTTCCTCCATCTTTTTTTGATGTTTTAGGTTTCACATTTGTTGGTTTTACTCTTTTCTTAACCATGATCAACTCTTCGTCTCATGTCCTTACTACAAAAATGGAACGAGTTGTTCTATTTTATTTATTCCTCTAAAAAAAATGGTTTCAACGAAAGAAAAGGATGTTTTCAACTGGTATGGTTAGTCAACCTATGTGTATGGGAATTTATTGATAAAATAAAATAGATTTTGTACCACACACTATTACAAATGGATCGATAGATTAATAGTATTATCAAATTGAGATTAGTTAAACATTTATGGGGTTAACCCATTTCTCAAACTTTTTATCTATATCCCTTAGAATTGACACAAGGATTTATTGATTGGGAATTGTGTCTGAGGTGATGTGATGACATTAATTGAGAACTATTTGGGTATACTAGTTCAAAAATGATACAAAATGGAATCAGAGAGAAATGAGGGATGTTCTTATATATTATATCCAAAAAATAAAAAACCTTCTAGACATAATAATTCATGTATAAATATATTATGATTTCAAATTTTACATAGATACTTGAGTTACCATATTATGTCAGTGTTTTTTTGTTTAATTTTTTTATAAACTATCTTCTCATGTCTCATTCATCTTGTTATGGAGTTGATAGGTAGATATCAGATAGAATATATGAAATTTCATGTTCTTATGTGTCTTTGATTAATTTTTTAAAACCAATTGTAAATTCATATTAATAAAATAAAAAATAATAAATATATTGGGAATTCTTATTTACTTATTAATGATGATATAGTTTATATAACCTATTAATTGGTTATGTTATTTACTAACCCCCTTTATCTAAACAATTATTTAGTTGTTTCCTACATAATTTAAAATAAATCATCTTAAATCTTTTAAATTGTATATAAATTTTGAAATGACATATTAAAAAGGAAATGAATGAGGTAGAGGGGCATGTGGTTCACATTTTATAAATATTATTTATGCCTATTTCTGAATGATTAATTTTTATGGCTAATATTTTATGAATCTTTGCATTAATATTGAATATGTCACCAATCTTACCCGTATATCTCTATAAGAAGGATCCAATGAACATCATTTATTTTTTAGGACATATATTCCTCCTCATATCCTATAGGTAACTATACATCTACTTCCTGAAATGTTGTATAATTTTCAATAATGGGATTTATCCATGGTTCCCCCAAGATTTTACGGTATTATATCATAGTAATAAATTTATGATTTCATTGAATATATTTTTTTCATTTATAATAGTAAATAAATTCTAGATCAATATTTAGAGTAATTTGAAAATTTCACCATTTAATGGGATTTATGTTATTAGATGGATCTTATGGTGGATTAAAAAAATATCAAAAATTTGTTGATGGGGAATCCTTGAGTAGACCAATGTTATATTGAATGTTTTTGTGGCGTCATTCAGTTATTTAAGACCATTATACTGGAGGTATTCCAAATCATATTCAATTGAGGAGACATTTTAAGTGATTACATAAATGTAGGTTCCAATGACACTTTAACCCGTAATGCCTCTTTGATGTAATAGATTTATATTGATATGGTTTGTTGGGGAACCACCAATACTCCTTATGAGCTATTCCTTATAGTAAGGGTAATTACATTAGAATATTTATGGCTGCAAATACTATATATGATGCAATACCAGATTCTTCTATATTGATTGGTACAATCCTAGTATATTATACTATTGTTAATGGTTATAGAACACATATGATTCCTATTCATTATTTGTGAGTATCTTATATGTCATCTGGTATTTGGATTAGAACTTATCCATAATTTTATAAACATCAATATTTATTTAAATGAACGTATGGAAAACTAGTAATTATTTTCAATTTAATATAATTGTGGTAGGTACAAATATGTATATATTCCGAAATTGAAAGTCAATGTTTCCATAATGTAGATGAGTATTGATACACCAGGAAAAAATTGATGTAACATGTTTTATATTTCAAAATTTAGATATAATAATGGGAATATATTGAAATTTTAATGATTTTTATATCATTTTTATGATGAATTTTGAATTTGTTTTTCATATGAGACCACTGAAAACTACATCTTCATCCATTGTTGTGAATTAAGTATACAACAGAAAATATTCATAAGCAAAAAAATTAACATTTCATAAAATAGTCCATGGGTTTCATATTTATGTTTATGTAAATAAGGAATCATTTTGGTAGGATTTATATACAATACAATACAATTGATGCATAAAAATACACAATTGAATGCATCGTTCTGGAAAGTTCTTATATTCTTGAAAAGAGACATAATAGCTCAATACTACAGCATAATTGAACTTCACTCCCCTTATTTCATTCATCTATATATTCATTATTTCCTTCTATCTCTTGATGATGGATTAGACCCCCTCAATCAAACTAGACTTCCTCTATTCATGGTGGTTCCAAAGATCCTTGATGACATACCTCATTCTCAGATTTTATTCATTATTATGAATCAAAGACACATCCATGTATTTGAATACCACATCTCCCAACTCATTCTTGAACTCTTCTAGACATTCATCCACCTCATTTACTACATCCCGAGAACACAAAAACATTACCCAAAAAAATTACTAAAAACCATATTGAATGAATTTTTTTTGGTTTACTAATATAAATTTTCTTATACAACTCACTTCGTTACCTTTGAAAAAACATCATCGTACACATTTTTATAATATTTAAGAAATAATAATTATAATTGCATTAATGTTATTTTTTAACTTCACTAGAAACCCCAATTTCATCTCTGGAACATTTATTTTTTTCATTTTGTTTCTTGAGACCCATACCCCATCACTTATATGTTGTTTAAACTAATCTGAATAATTGACACCCTAAATTATAACTAGTACTTGATATGAGTTGAATTTTTGTTAGAGTAGTTCAAGAAACATATTTGGATGTTCAAAAATATGGGAGATAAATAGAAAACATCAAAATAAAATAATATATTTTCACGAGGTAACACATTAATGAAAATTGAAAGCATAATGGAGGGAGGAAGGATATATTAAAATAGGGAATCCAGTCAATCATCAAGATAGGTAAGACAATCAAGCAACTAAAGATAGATTAATTAAGGGTAGTGACGGTTAGTTGTGCTATAGTATTAAAGTATTATATCTCTATTCAAGAAAATTACAATTTTCATGCAAGATGCATGGAATTGTGGATGTTTATTGATGGAGTGTATTTTATTTTTGTTGTTAAATATAAATTAAATGTTTGACTACACATGTAGAAAATTTATTCTAATCATGACGATGTTAACAAAGTTGTGGAATAACATACTATTAATGATGAAACTGTAGAATTATTTAGTTATCAACAACATATTGATGAAAAACAACAACAATGAAACGAAATTTTTTAAACAAAAGTATATAGTAAATAATTTAGGGTATAAAATTTGAGGTTTCATGCAATTATGATGACCATCCTATTTACCCCAAAAATTAAAATTTCATTAGTTATCATGGCGTCATAAGAAATATTATTGTTGAAATTGATATTGAATCATTATGTCACATTCAACCTATTACAAAGGAAATCCTTAGAAAATATATAATGTAAATGTTATAATATAATTTTTCAATTTTATTTAAAAAATAAATAATGATATTTTGATTTATTTTTTCTTATTCCTTGAACAATACATTTATTTTAGAATATTTTCATAATAATTTTTTCTTATGGGCCACAAGAAAATATAATGGTGGCATTTAGACTCTTCTAACGAAGTTATATATTATTGTTGATAAGTGGAAAATAAAAAAACACCCACCACATAGTTATGAACACATTATAAAGACAGAAACCCGGACTGCTTTCATTAATCATTACACGGTGAAATCATTTCAGGTGAACTGTAGTTGAAAATGTTTTATTTGAAATTAATTATATTATCCAATTTTATTAAAGAAGTTTAAATTATGGAATAGAAAAAGTTTTCTGAAAATAAATAATGTGCATCAAAACCAATGTACCCCTATCAGAAATAAAATATTGAGTACACTTCATTAGAGAATTAATTGGTATGTTTTTTAAATCATCAAAAAATAATTAATTTTGAGATTTGAAAAAAAAATTGTTTTCAGATTGATGAATCGAAATATTAATCAATATTCAAACTAATTAATTTGTTATAGAAGGATGATCATGTAAATAATGAGGGTAAATAAGTTGATGATTACAAAAAATAAGTATAGGAAGCATGTATATGTATGATAAAATTTTAATTAGTTATTTTTAAAAACAATATTACATAAAAATATCAATTTTGGTTCATATATTTATATGTTTTAAACATAAAAATCAACAATGATTAAACTAGATGAAAAGATACATTCAGTATCACTGATAAAGCCTCAACAATATGGTCATCATAGAGGATTACGTTTTGGAGGCTCTCCTCAAACATATTTTATAAAAAATGAAACTACATGATGATTCATATATTATGATAGGATTAATAAAGACACAAATAGACTCACTATAAGACATTATTTTGTTGTCTAATTTCACCAACCAAAGTAGAAGAAATGATCAAAGTGAACTAGTAGTGGAGAAAAGATCGGCAGATGAACCATATTATCCCACTTGCAATGTTGCTAGTTATTTCCCCACCTGCATACATTACCCATGGTAATCAGTTTTTTCATTACTAATTATTCTAAATGTGAATTGAATAACTTTTGATAACATTATATTAAGAAAATTGTGTAGGGTACAATTATATCTGATTTGTATCTGTCAACACAAATATACCACAGTTTTACAATGGGTACAGTGTATAATATCCCAATAGACTAGCTAAACAATCACCCCCCCAAATATCACATGAGAGTGGGGATTGAGGTAACTTTTGGGCGGACTATAGAGCTGGTTATTCAACTTCATGGTCTGGATATGACAATCATTGAAGCTACTATTGGAGCTTTCATAACATGGTCGTCTAATATTATAATGTTACATAATGTACTTCAACAACAAATTTTTTCATATGAAAAGCATGTAATAGTTGATAATAAAATGTCAAAAGTGAGGTATGATATTATAGATTAATAAATTGGAGGAGATACATACTGTAAATTTGATTAAATCTATTGATTCGATCAGGAAATCCAAAATAAGCTTCCGAGAGTACCTTCTCCCTTCCAGTTCAAGAGAATCATTTATTATCATTAAAGAATCACGATGAGATAAAATTTGAAGATAAACATATGTCTTACATAGAATATGAAGAAGAAATATATGGATTTTCAATGATAGAAATAATTGGTCTTGGGAGTCTAAATAGTATTCTCAAGTATAAATGGTTGGGTGTCTTAGTCCTGGATACATACATAATATACATTTTCATAATACGTCTATCCAAATAGTTATATAAATTGTTTATTAAATTTAGTAGCTATTAATATTTTCTATAAGTGTTTATATCACAACTATATAAAGGGAATATTTTTCAATTCATGATTTGGATTCATTAATCCCTATGTCATTTATATGCCAAAACATACTTCCAAGAACATTGAAATTCAGAATAAAATTTATCAGTTACACCAAGAGTTTAATAAAAAACGATTTAGATGGAAGACTATTTTTTATGACATTAATGCAGAGGTAGAACACTATAATCTAATCTCATAAAATATATTTTAAATTTTTTAATTAAATATTTTGTTTCAACATTTATGGGGGACCATATGCCGATAACAGTCAATCTTGAAACCCCAAATATTTATTTTGAGGATTCAATACTTGGATATGCAACCGAGAAACCAGACATTATGTGAATTATGAATATGTAATAAATAGAAATAAAAATTTTATTGATAAACATCGAATTATATTTTAAGTTTGTTTTTGAGAAGAACTTTTTTATGATAGGGAGGATGCTCAGTACAGGTTAAATAATGGCATGAAGTTAGTGTATGATGGGCTAAAGATTGTGAATTACTGCAATTGGAAAAATTTAGGGAAAATATTGAAATATTTTTCTTTCAAGACATTTCAAAGCAATTTACTTATTTTGGTCAATGATTCTACAATGTCTAAAAAAATATAATGAGATGGATTATGGTTATTATATTTGAATATTTATAAGAGAGACCATAAATCATGAGAATACCAACATCCCCTAACACGTAATTTCTAAATTTAATTACAATTTCATAAAATATATTTTATAATATTTTTTTGATTATATTTTCTTTATAATATCAATAGTTATGAATGCCAAGTTACAAAAAAGAAGAAATATATTTATTCAATAATGAGTGGACAAAGTACATATTGTCAGAATGTAGGCCGAAAAAATATAGGTGAATACCTGCTATATCTGTGATATAATATGATTTATGAACATAGAAAGTTATATTGGATGTGAAAAATTAGTGTCAGAATTATAATATTTTATTTTTTTTTTCTCAGGGAGAAGTATAATGGAGTAAATTAATTTTTTTAGAAGAACTGAACTAGAAATAATAAAAGTGTTGGGATACCATGGAGCTATAGGTGGAGATATAGGATGAGGAGGAGGTGATTTTTGAGGCAAAGGTGAATGAAGATTCATAGATGGAGTAGATTCAGTGTAAGATATCAACATGAAAGAGGAGGAAGAGGTGAAGATCGAGGTGTAGATCTAGGCGGAGGAGGACACGAAGAACATTCTTAAAAATAATTAAATATTTTGGAAATGAAATAGAATGCAGATCATACCACGAAGGTGTTTGAGAACAATTGATTAAAAGTTCACCCAACACATTCAAATTAATAAAATAACCATTGTAAATGTGTTTAATAATTTCTTTGTGATGAGTATGAATCATTCTTATTTCAAAACCACACACAATGCCACCTATATGGATCAAAGTGTGTGTTCCCAATTTAAAATTATAGTTTAGTTAAAAAAACACAAGTGGAATAATAAAAATATTGGAAAAACATTATGATTATTCTAATACTTTATAATAACGATCCATGAGTCATTTGAGAAGTTTATCAATTAGCTGCATCTCAATCGGATGCACGACATGACCGGTATGACTCAAATTGCATATTTTTATTAAAAATTGAAATTAATTTTTGTGAAAAAAAGTAACATACTAAAAACAAACGAAACACATTAATATTGTTTTTGTACATTAGGAAAATGATCCATATGTAATATGTTACATGTAAGAATCGTCCGCACCTCAATATGATGCATGATGTGACTAATATGTTTTCAAAGGGTATCTTATCATTTTAAAATTGACATTTTATTACAAAAATGACTAACTCACTGGAAAACTGATTAAATGCCCTTAAATTGCCTTGATAATTTTTGATAACAAATCACAATTCACTTGTGACATGTATCAATTAATCTCATGTCAAACCCACACTATGTCACTGGAATGGATCAAAGTTCATGTTTAAAGTTTAAATAAAATTTTATTAAAAAAATGTGGTGTACTAAAATCTAAGGAACCCCAGTATGATGGTTTTGATACTTTAGGAAAATTATGCATGAGTCATTTGGGATTTGTAGTAATTAGCTACACCTCAATATGTTTCACAGTATGATCTGTACGATTCCAACCGTGTATCATTAATCAAAAATTTACATTTATGTTTTTGAAAAGAATAACATACTCAAATATAAGAAAACACATATGGATTATTTTGTTGCGTTATAAAAATGATCTATATGAATTTCATAACGTGTAGGAATTATCCTCACTTCAATTGGACAAACACCATGCCCAATGTGGTTTCAATGTGTCCATTATTAGTTTAAATTTAACAGTTTAATACAGAAAAGAGTCGGTCACTAAAAACTGAGAAAGCATGCATGGATTGTCTTGATAATTTTTTATACTAATTTATAATTAATTTCTAACATTTATGGATAAATCATAGGTCAAACCCACAGAAGATTCCACTAGTATGTATCAAAGTGTGTGCTTCCATTTTGAAATGACATTTTAGTAAATAAACAAGTGTCATAATCAAATGTGAGGAAACAAAATATGATTATTTTTAAAATTTAGGAAAAAAATTCATGTTCCATCTTGGAAGTTTATCAAACAGTTTCACCACAATTTGATGCATGGGTGACCCATATGACTCCAAATTTGTCTTTTTATTTAAAATTCACATTATTTTTAGTGAAAGAACTACTGATATACTCAAAAATGAGAAAATATATTGGTATTGTAACGATTCATTAGGTAAATGATCAATATAAATTTTTTACTAGTATGAATATGCCTCACCTCAATCTAACACACAGTGTGACCTGAAGAGTGTCAAGGTGGTTGATATCACTTTAAAATTAAAATTATATTTAAAAAAGAACAAATCACTGAAAGCAGTGAATGTAACTTAGATTTTCCTAATAATTAGGTATAATGATTAATAATTAATTAATGATATGTATGAATTGGTCTCATATTAAACCCCGACACAATGCCACCAGTATAGCCAATACATTTGTTCCTAGTTTAAAATGACATTTTCTTAAAAAAACCAGAGTGGCATACTAAAAACTAAGGAATCACATTTTGATTGTTGTGATACATTTTTAACAAGATATATTAGTGAATTTTGATGTTTAGAAATTAGAACCACCACAATCCAACATATTTTGTGACCGAAATGACTCCAACTGTATACTTTTATTCAAAATTGACCATTATTTTAGTGAAACAAATTAACATACCTAATGACATGAAAAACAATTATGAGTGTTTTGATACCTTATTAAAATAATCCCTTTTCCATTTTTGGCATGTAAAAATCAGATGAACCTTAATATGACATACATTTTGACCTGTATGGTGTCAAAGTGTTTGTTATCAGTTTAAAATTTATATTTTAATAAAAAAAATCAATCACTAAACACCAAGAAAATAAACTCATATTTTATTTGTAATTTGGTAAATGAATTCCAAATTCCTTTGTGATATGTAATATTCAATATCATATCAATCCCATACATGATTCCTTCTATATGGATCAAGAAGCATATTTCCTGTTTAAACTAACATTGTAGTAAAAAACAATGCTAGTTGTCTCAATAACAGAAAGAATGTATTTTAATTATATTAATAATTTATAAAAACAATCCATGATTTATTTTGGATGGGTATCAATCATCCCCACATCAATCTGACACATGTTGTGATTGGTATGACTCCAAGTAATTTTTTTTTTCAAAATTTTCAATAATTTTAGTGAAAAAACAACTAACCTAGGAAAATCCAATTAAAGACCTTTTCATTTTCACGGTACATTAGTAAGATGATCTATATTTGATTAGTGAGGTATAATAATCATCAACACCTCAATCTAACATATGATGTTACCGGTATGGTGTTGAAGTGTCTATTATTAGTTTAAAACTCACATTTTTATACAAAAAGTGTCACTCAATTATAATTGAGTAAACACACTCAGATTTACATGATAATTTATGAAAATTATTCATAATTGGTTTTTGATGTGTATGAACTATACTCATATAAAACCCATACATGATTACACCTCATGGATTAAAGTGTGTGTTTCTTGTTTAAGAAGATTTTTTTAAAAAAAACACACGTGGCATACGAATAAATGATGAAACTCATTCTGATTATTTTAATTATTTTGTAAAATTACACATGATTCATTTGGGACATGTTGAAATTATCCAAACCTTAATCCTACACATTGTGTGACTGTTATGACTCAATTTGTGTCTTTTTATTCAAAATTGAAATTAATTTTAGTGAAGATAAGGCAACTGAAAAACTATGAACTATGAAAACGCATTCAAATTATTATTGAAATTTAAGAAAATTATCTATATGCCATTTATTTTATTTGTAATAATCAGACACATATCAATCCAACACACAGAAGGACTGGTATGGGGTCAAGTTTCCATTTTCAAAATAGATTTGACATTTTAATCCAAAAAAAGTCACTCACTAAAAATACATCAAACATTCATGGATTGTGTTGATAAATTGGGATAAGGATTAATAATTCATTTTTCTAGTGTACGAGTCATTATCATATCAATTTCACACAATATTCCACTGATATGTTTTAAACTGATTCTTTCAAGTTTAATATGTCATTTTAGTAAAAAAAACATACGTGGCATACACAGAACTATGGAAAGACATTATGATTATTTTTATACTTTAGTAAAAATATCAATGAATCATTTTGGACATGTATCAATCATCTGAACGTCAATCTGACACACAGTGTGACAAATATGACATAAACTATGTCTTTTTATTCAAAATAGACATTAATATTAGTGAAAAAACAACTGACATATTCATAATAAACAATATATATCTCGGTTGTTTTAGAACTATATTAAATTGATCCATATATCATTTTTGATCTGTAGAAACTATCTGAACCTCATTCTTATGAACATTGTGACCATTATGGTGTCAAACTATCCATTATATGTTTAAATTTAACTTTTTAATAAAAAATGCGACACTCCATGAAGACTAATAAAACATTCTCGGATTATATTGATAAATTTGGAAAATGATTCATAATTAATTTAAGATGTGTATGAATCATTCTCATTCAAACAGATACATGATTCCAATTGTATGGCTCAAAGTGATTGTTTCCAGTTTAAATGGATTTTTAGAAAAAAACACCTAGGGTATACTCAATCCTAAGGGAACACATTATGATTGTTTTGATACATTATAACAATGATCCATGAGTCATTTGGTACATGTAGAAATATTTTTCACGTCAATATGTCCCATGGTGTGATTGGTATGACTCCAAATGCCTCTTTTTTTTTTAAATTGACATTAATTTATTGAAAAAAATAACTTACATACACAAATCTAAGGAAAACATTTGGATTCTATTGGTAAATTAGTAAAATTCTCCATATGTCATTTCTGGCAAGCTCGAATTAGCCTCACCTCAATCTGATGCATGACGTGACTGGTATGGTGTCAAAGTATTTGTTATTAGTTTAAAATTGAAATTTTAATACAAAATGAGTCACAAAAAATAATGTCCTCAAAATGTCTTGATAAATCTTTAAAATGATTCATTATTCATTTGTGATTTTTATGAATTAGTCTCATGTGAAACCCACAAATGATTCCACATATATTACTCAAAGTATAAGTTTCCAGTTTAAAATCATATTTTTATAAAAAAACACAAGTGGCATTCTCAAAGCTGGAGAATCATATTCTGATTGTTTTGATAGATTAAGAAAATGATCTATGATTCATTTTCGACATTTATGAATTATCCAAAACACAATCTAACACACAGTTTGACCAATATGACTCTAAGTGCATTTTTTATTCAAAATTGACCTTAATTTTTTTTAAATAAAAAATTATATACTCATAATATAGAAAACGAATTGAAATTGTTTTGTAACATTTTTAAAAATATCCATTTGTCATTTATAATGTTTAGAAACTAAGTGTATATAAATTTAACCCATAGTGTGACCGGTATGAATCCAAGTGCATCATTTTAGTCAAAACAGACATTAATTTTAATAAACAAAACTGAAATATTAAAAATAGAGAAAAGGAATTTAGATTGTTATATTAGTTTTTTAAAATGATCCATATGTCATTACTGAATGTTAAGAATCATTCAAACATCAATTCAACACACGGTGTGACCAGTATGACTCCTAGTGAGTCTTTTTTGTTCAAGATTTACATCACTTTTAGTAAAAAAATCAACTAACATACTCTATAATAGTATTTTGTTTTAATTTTATTTGTTTTCATAATTTTATATCATTAAATTCATTATTTGGATCTTATTTTGGTAATTTTTGTTACAATTTCTGGTGATGTTGTATGCTGTTAATGCACACGACACCAATTTTTGTTAAATTAGTGTTCTATATTTTCACAATTTAGAATTCAACATTATCAGCACTAATAAATGTACTGATTAAGATAGCCTTTATCGACGCTTTTCAAATTACTAATAAAAGGAATCATTATCAGTGCTTATAAAGTCATGGATAAATTCTATCATTATCAGCACATAAAAAAGAATAGATAAAGCCTATCATTATTAACGCATTTAAATCATTGATAAATGTATATTTATCAGCGCTTTTAGATGTTCTATTAATGGAATGATTTATAAATTATTGAAGAAGTACAAATAAAGGGACTTTGCATCAATGCTAAATAAAATCACCGTTAACTGGTTTCTTTTATCAATGATTTTATTTGTTTTGATAAATCTATTCATTATGAGTTATTTTCTAGCACTAATAAATGTATTGGAATTTTAATGTTCTTGAGGTAGTGAGCACTTTTCTAGAGCTGATAATTGTATATTCTAGTGTTGTTAAAGGATATTTTTTAGTACATGATTTCTTTGAGTCTAGATCTACATAATCATTTATATTTTAAATGGATATTTATTCATCACTTTAAATTTTTAAGAAGTAAATTTCAATAAAAAATCCATTTAGGATGTTTTTTTATAATGATAATATATAAATATTTTTTTCTTAAGATTAATAAATATTCCATTGTTGAAAAAATGGTTGTCATATGCATGTTAATCATTAAAATAATATAAATTTGGGTGGTTTAATTATTATTTAGGATTTATGAATTATCATATAAAGCATTAAATAATTAGTGATGATGTAGTTCATGTATCATAGAATTTTTATGGAATTTATTATTGATATCTTATGATACAATGTTTTACTTCTTCACTATATTCTTTATTCATAGTGATTATTAGCTTAACTCGATCTAATATTTTTTTTACATAGCTAAAATAACTTTTCATTATGTTATAGAATCTATGATCAATTAAATTTTTATTTTCTTTCTTAAATCATGCATGTTTTCTCTTATTCATTCATAGTTATAATAAAAATACAAAACTAATTAAAACACTCAGTCAATGTCAGAAAAATTCACTTTTAATGTTGAAAGTAATCAAGTTAGAAAAAGTTTTTATAATTATTCAAACTCAATTAATGATAAAAAATATATGAAATTTTGTCGGGAACGTTTCAATTGCTTATAAAGGTTCTTTTCTTATACAACATTCACTTGTGGAAGTCTTGTAATAGTACATAAATTGATAATTAAATAATAAGTTCCCTATTATTAATCTAGAAGTTAAAATTCATAATAAAATAAATTAAAATGGAATTATATGCTCAAAATTAATAAAAATTGTAATGATGCAAATTCTATAAGGATTGGAGAATATAACTCCAAAATATTTTATGTTTCTTTAAATAAATACACTAAATGTGTGAACCAAATACAACCGTGAGGTTTAATGAACCAAGATATAATATTATTTAAATAGTGTTGTTTTATATTAGTTATTGGGTTTCTGGTTAAGAATATGGAAAAACAATTTCAAATATATTTAGAAAGTGATTCCTTCATAAAAATAATGAAATAAATCAACAAAATTTAAATTCACCAAATTGTTATTAATAAGAGAGGTATCATAATATATTTATTCCATAATAATACATTATTAGGGAAAATGGTTTTTAATGTATTTTCCATGTGGATAATTTGAATTTTCCACCACCATTTTTAAATTCAACATGGGTTCTGATTCATTTACTAAATAAGGTTACGTAGGTAGCCCATCTGCGGTTTATGCATGATTGATGGTCCACAAAAAAATGTTACAATTACTTTTACTCTCTTAGCTCACGTTAGGTATGCTCGATGTGAGAAACAAGTGGTATAAGAAAAACCTAACGATTGTTCCACGAAAGATGAAATAATAAGAAATAATGTAGGGATTATGTATATGACTACCCAGATAGATGAGTATTGGGATGTACTTCTGGGATGAAACCTGAGAACATAGTCCATAAAGGTATATGTGCTTTATGGATGTTTCAATACATAACATAGGGCTTACTATGGAGAAGGATGCCCAAATTAGAAGAGACGTATGATTGGGTTTTACCCCTGAGATGGAAGCCCAAATCAAAAGTAAATTATGACTGGGGATTACTCACAAAGAGGTGGCCCAGGTTATGTGGAATATTGACTGGGGCTTACTGCTGAAAAGGAGGACCAGGTGAAGAGGACTTGAGACTTTGGGGATTACTCTTGAAAAGGTGGCCCAAATTGTGGAACAAGGGGCTTACCCTTGAGAAGAAGGCCCAATATGGAGGAACTTGGAGCTTATTCCTGAGAAGGAGGCCCAAATTGGGGAATTTTGGGTTGACGTCTGAGGAGGAGGCCCAAATTGGGGAACATGGGGTTTACACCTGAGGAGGATGCCCAAATTGGGGAACTTGGTGCTTATTCCTAATAAGTAGGCCCAAATTGGGGAACATGGACTGGGTCTTACTCCTTAAAAGGAGGCCTATGTTCGGGAATGTGGGGCTTACTCTTGAGGAGGATTCCAATATTAAAGGAAATTTAGATTAGGGCCTACTCTAGAGGAGGATGCCCAAGTTTAAGGAAAATTAGGATTGGGGCTTACTCCTGAGGAGGATGACCATATTAAGGGAACATGGATTAGGGCTTACTCCTGAAAAGGAGGCCCATGTTAGGGAACTTTGGGCTTACTCCTACTGAAGATTCCTAGATTAAAGACCTTCTCATCTTTAAAGGATGAGGTTGAATGAATTAAATATATATCCTTAGTGACATAATGATATGTAAATCACTAGGTTTTGAGAGATGTTCCACATAATTCCTTTTAGATAAGGAATCCAACAAAGGAACCCTTCCAAAAATGGACTTGAAATGGGTTTTGAAGGATAAATATTGAATAGGAAAGATGGATTTGAAGAAAAGAATTGAATAATCACGAGGGCCACTCAAAAAGAGGTAGGAGCACAAGTCTTGTTAGGGCGTTCAAGTACTGTTCGTGCAAGTATACTTGCGCGACACATGTGTAATTGTGTGACTGTTAGCCCATAGGGTAATACTTCGGTGAGTCTTGGCTGAAGCCCTTATTATTATCCATAAAGGATTCAAAAAATCTGGCATGCATGTTTTGTAGAATGGATAAGGTGGCGCGGAAGTGTCTTCATTTCCCATAAGGGATAGATATTTAGGCATGCAATTGTTGGTGAATTTCAACACTTATGCCTTCTTACCCCATTTTTAGATCTTCCATTCTAGGTAAGAAATTACCTTATAAGTGTTCGGAAGACTTCAAGTAGAGACTTGGGAGACGGGGGCTTAAATATGACATTTGTAATTTTTTGTCCCTAAAATGGGTGGCCCACAAGGGCTATTTATAGGCTACTGAAGACCTTTGGAGAAAATCAAATTGGGCGCGCTAGTCACCTGGGCACCCAATATGTGGCACACATGTATACTTTCGCGACCATAATCAAACTTGTGCGACCTATTTGTAAACAAATCCTTGTTCATGCCATTGTCAATTTTTTATGTTTCTTCAAAGGATGAATCTCTTTGTTCTAAGGTATTTCCCATTTTCAATCGTTATACTATGTGACAGAAAGAAGGGTCAACAAAAGTCCCCCCTCAGAGTTGGATACGAAAAATGAAGGAGGATTTGGATCTAAGGTATAGGAGAAAATCAAGGAAGGGAGGCGTGCATGTTTTTAGCCCACAGGTACCAGCACACAGGTGAGAGTCGCGCAGGGATCGACGAGTAGGGGTGCGGTCTTGCCTATAAATATGCGCACTATTCTTGCACTAATCACCTGGATTTGAATGCTTCTGATCTCTCTCTGTGTAGGTTTCTCTCGTCATGCATGTATACTGATTTTCCGCCATTTCATTTCTTCTATTCGTGTCACGCTTCTGCAGAGGTAGTTTGACTTTCACAGTGATACATGCATGCAAAAAACTTGCGCGACATAGTTACACTTGCGTGTCAACATTGGACTTGTGCCCATTAATGCCTTACCAATTATTTTCATTTTCACCAAAAATTTTATGAAAACCCAACATACATAAGAGTTAATTATTTGACCTTTGTGAAGATTAAATGGATCCTAGAAAAGATTGGAACTTCTGATGAACTATCTTGAAAACGAATTGAAGATATGATAAATGTCATTGGACATGATTACTATGATATCTACGAATGAAATCTCCTAGATATGGCCAAGTACTTGAAAAAATATAATCTTAATTTCCCACAGAGCATCTACCTGCCTCAGTATGTCCATGGAGTAAACGTTCCAGATGCAATGAATTATATGCTCAATATACAGCTGCACTGCTACTCCTCTATTTCAGTTATGCTGTGCAATACGAGCAAAAACAATAGCATGAAATTTCAAATTTTTCCTCCATGCCATTTCATTGTAGATATGAAAATGGAAAACCCCTGGGGTAATATGTTTTCTGCTGCTAGTTGGTGGAGAAAAGACAATCAGGGCATTAGAACTATATATGAAAAGAGTATTCTCTCCAAATGGATCTTTACTTCCAGTGCTCCATTTTCAAATCCATGAATCCATCTTCCATATCTCTTGGATAAAAATAGGGTCACTATTTGATCAGCAAAAAATTTTCTCAAACCACACTCAAGAACATACATATAAAATTGTTCCAAGAAGATCTGGTATCATTGCATCTCTTATTGTAACCAATTGAATGAATGAATTCCAGGTGGCTACTGATGAAGTGTGAGATGCCAAAAATCAAATGAAGAGTTATGTTGAATACCTATTGTAATTCATGAAAAATAGAAGAGACTCTAATCTATGGATGTCCTTCTAACATTTTTGCTTCAATGAAAAACACTTTCATCTTCAATCATTTTTCCCTGCATTCTTTTTCTTCCTACTTTAAATTTTTACCTAAGCCAATGGGCCTAGTAAGCATAGTTTGATTTTTTCTAGGATTTTAAAAATAACCCTAAAAACATTGATTCATTTTATTTAATCAATATTACCTAAATCATTCAAATGTATGTTTAGTGAGCTGGGACATGACTTTTTTTTAGAGTTCCCTTATCTTTTGTGGGAAGTTTAATGTAATGCACGTCAGACATAAAAAGGCTAATGTATAAGGTCAAAATAGATTTGACCGAATGAATTAGTATTGACTCAAATCCTTCATAATTTATCTGAAAACATTTTTACATATTAATGTATGGGGGAAATATGTAAACTATGACTTATGAACTTTCAAATATAAGGAATAATATGAAAAAAGTACTAAGAGGCATTAGAATAAGTATTTCCTAAGAGTGAAGTTACCATTATTTGAAAAACCCGTTAGGGGTTGAATTATGTAGGGCCACCTAAGGGCATTAGTTGTATAGTCAAATAATAACATCTTTTGGATGATAGGTCTGTTATGCGGACTATTTATGCAAGGCTGCCTAAGGGCACGTGATGCATAGTCAGGCAAAAGAACTCTCAGAAATTTTACTTTTCTATTGCTAAAAAGCTAGTGAATGTTTAAGGAGATTTAAATTTTCCAAAGCATAGAGTCTGCTGTATGGAGAGACGTACTTGAATATGGAGAGGATATTTCCAATCAATATTGTCAAAAATGTTGGATGAATGTCACTCCTATGAAGGTATGACCAAAACGTAGGGAAGGGAAATATAAATCATAGACTTGAATACCTTCAGATCATGAAAAAGAGTATGGGACAAATATGCTAAGGATGGCTATTTTATGTGGATCCCTACATATTATCATTAAGAAGAATAAGTAAAAAAGTGGGTTTCTTCCTAATAATGAAGTTACCATTATTTGACAAACCTGTTAGGGGGTTGAATTATATACGGCCACCTAAGGGAATTGGCTTCATAGTCAAATAATTGCATCTTTTGGCTGACGGGTCTGTTATGTAGACTGTTTATGTAATGCCGCCTAAGGGAATGTGCTGCATAGTCAGACAAAAGAACTATCAGGTATCCGACATTTTGTGAGTAGAAGTCAAGAATAGGGTTTATGGATATATGGAAGTATTTTAAGGTTAGGAGTATGACACATGGAAAATGGGTATTGTCCAATGCATAAAAGAGATACATAGACCAATGCTTACCATAATCATGTTGTGCCTATGTCCTGAATTGAGGTGATGGACTTCACTACATATCCCATAAGGATAGGAATCAAGCCATACATTGTTCATGAAATATATTTTAACTTCATATGGGACGAGTGTGTAAGAGATCTTAGTTTAGGGTCATAGACCTTGGACCATAATAAGGAATACACAATGTGTATTTTTTTATAAATTTGATTTGAATGAAGACAAGGGTTTTCATACCACATTCTTGTTTTCACAGGGGGACTTTCCGCTAATGGACTAAAAGTGGAATTTGGAGTTAGGCCCAATGACTTGGTGCTGGATTCAAGGGTTTCGCGAAAATTCCTATGTATCCCATAAATATGAGAATCAAGCCGCACATAGTTCTTGAAATACCCTCTGTATGGATTTGGTTCGTATATATGAAGGGTGAAAGCCGTCTTTAGTGCAATGATGGTTTGACCCAAGATTAAATGTTCAGGCATTTCCATGTATGCACGTAGTCTTTGGAATATAACATGATTGGAGGTTAATATAAATAATGATTTCCTCTCAGGGGAGGGTGTCAAAGAATATTGTAGTTTATTGTCATACATGAAAAAAGTGCAAATAGTTTAACGTCATATAAAAAAATGGTGAACCAATGTAAAAGATATTGGTTTTGGGGGTGGATTTACGAATAAACATCCTATGAGATGGAGGTGAACCGATGTGAATAGATTGGTTTTGGGCTTGAACCTTAGGAGGTTGCCTACGTACCTAGCCTAGATGGTAGGGATCAAAGTTCGCATAGTTCTATTGAAGAATTAATTGGTGATCATGTTGTTCTTGAGGACAAAGACCAAAAAAATGGTGTTGGGACTTACGCAAGGTTAGCGGCCCATAGAGGGTGTTATGTTTGAAGTTTAATCTAAGCTCACGTGAGTCATAATTAGTGTGAGAAAAAAGAGGTATAAACAACTATAACGATGCAGAGTTTAATGTCATGTTGGATGTATAAGGGACTGAACACAGTTTAACATCATGTTGGACAATGGGAGACTGTGCAGTTTAATTTCATGCTGTAAGGACAACACAGTTTAATGTCATGCTGGATAAAAGGGTGACTATACATTTTAACGTCATGTTGGACGATGGAGTGTTGTACAGCTTAGAATCATGTAGCTAGGACAAAAGAGAATATTACGCAGTTTAAAGTCTTGCAATAAGGACTTTGGTGGATGTACAGGTTAATGTCATGCAACTAGGACGTGATAGGGACTTTTTCCCAGTTTAACATCATGTGGGACGAAAAGGTGCAAAGTTTAACGTTGTATAGCTAGGACGATGGTTATGCAGTTTTATGTCTTTCTAGACGTGTACTGTATAGCTTAACTTCGTATAGAAAGGAAGACACATTTTAACATCATGTTGGACGTAAACTGTATAGTTTAATGCCATATAGCAAGGATGACACAGTTTATCATTTTGTTGGATGTAAACTGTATAGTTTAACATCTTATAGCAAGGACGACACATTTTAACATTTTGTTGGACATAAACTGTATAGTTTAACGTCATATAGAAAGGACGATATAGTTTAACGTCATGTTGGACATTGTAGGTTATTTGTGTTACACAAAATACTTCTTCAATAATCTTTCATTGGTTGGAGTTTTGATGAGTTCTTCATCCAATGAGATTAAAGAATAGGCTCCATTATAGTAGACCTTATGTATTGAGTAAGGCCCTTCATATTTGGCTCATGCTTGGGAGGTTTCATTCCTGATATCATTGGTGTTCTGAGAACCAATACCAATTCTTCTTGAATGAATGAATGAATACCATGTTTTTTTGTTGAAATCTCGTGCTATTCGATTATGATAGACTTTCAAGTGATGTAGGGTGCACAATCGTTTCTCATCTAATCATTCCAATTCATCCAATCGCTTTTGTGATTGTTCATCTATAGATGAATGATCACAAATGGCTACTCTGAGTGAAGGTAATAGATCATAAATGTGCATGATTGTTTCTATTCCATATACCAATGAACATGGAGTTGACCACGTTGTAGTGCGGGTGGTGGTTTGATAAGCCCATTAAGCATGAAACAGTTTATCAGGAAATGATTTCATATCTTTATCCACCATCTTTTGTAGTATATTTGTAAGAGTCTAATTGAAGGCTTCTATCTATCCATTTGTCACTGCACGATACAGAGATGAATGGTTGGATTTGATGTTGTGTTCTTGATAAAACATCCTTACCTTGGATGAACCGAAGATGGGGCCATTTTCCGTCAGTATTGTATGAGGGACACCAAATCTGGTAATGATCTTAGAATTGATGAAGCTATCAATGCTTTTAGAACTAACTTCTATGAGAGGTATTTCCTCTGCCCATTTGGAAAATAAGTTAGTAGCAGTAAGAATATACTTAAACTGCTCGGCTGTAGCTGAAGGATAAGATCCTACTACATCCATTCCCCATGTGGAAAATGGACATGATTGTTTTCCTGTATGAAGAAACTCTCGGTGTTGATAAATGATGTCGGCGCATACATGGCATGAATGACACATCTTCGTGAGATCAAACCAATCTTATATCATTGAAGGAAAAAAGAATCCAACCCTTCGAATTTGATTAGACAATCTATGTCCAGACTGGTGGGGATCACAAACTCCTGCACGTACTCCATTCATGACAACCATTGTCTCTTCACCATCAATGCATCTGAAGATAATTCCATCAAAAACTATATTGTTGAAATTTTTTTTCTAGGGGATCAGGGCTATCATAAAGTGTAATATTTACCACATGACATAGGATTTGTTCATTCCTGTCACTATCAGGTGAAGGTGTTCCATTTTGAAGGTATTCTTTGATAGGTGTCATCCATCCTATAGTGTAACCATATGGTTCAAAAATGGGACTAATTTCATTAATTTTATATGTTCTAGTTTGAACATAAGGTGAAATTTGACGAAGGTGGCTAATACTAATGATTGTTTCATCCCGATTTGGATATCCCATAGCAGTGGCTATATTAGCCAGTGCATTAGCTTGGGAATTTTGTTATCACGGGACATAAGTTAATGTCGGTTTCGAAGGAAATTATTCCATTAACCCTCTGACATAGTCAACAAAATTGATTAACTCTTCTTTTCTGATGGCATAATCCCCATTGACTTGTTTGATTACCAGGTCTGAATCACCTTTCACCTTTAAGTAATTCCCTTGTTCTTGAAGGACCAACTCCAATCCTACGATGAGAGCTTGATATTTTGGTAAATTATTTGTACTGCCTTCCCACATTAAGAATGAATATGGTAGCACTGCCTTTTCTGGGAAAATAAGCATGATTCCTAACCCAACATTGTTAAATTTAGGATCTTCCATTTTCTTCCATGTTGGACTTCTGGAAGCACCATCAAAGTACATTTCCCACGTTTGAAAATTATCTTGAATTGAAAAGACTTCTTCATCAGGAAGTTCAATATATAAATATGTATCTTCTACTTAAGGGAGTTTAGCATGGAAATCTGCCCAAGAATGGCCCTTTATTGCCTTTTGAGACACATATTGGATATCAAATTATTGCAAAATAACTACCCACCTTGACAAACATCCGGTAATCATTGGAAGACTAAGGATGAATTTGTGATGGTTATTGCGAGATAAAAATTGGACCTCATGATGTTGCAAGTAGTGACTCAATATCTGAACTACAATGATTAATGCTAGTTAGCACTTTTCAATATTTGAATACCAGGTTTCTACTTTAAGCATAGTCCGACTGAAATAGTAAAGGCTATTTTAATTTCCAGCATCATTCATATAGGCATGGAAGGCACCCATTGATCGCTCTAAAGCTGTCACATAAAAATAAGTTGACTTCCTTCAATAGGTGGCATTAATAACGGTGGACTCAAGATATATTTCTTGAGAATATTTAATGCTTCTAGACATTCTTTAGTCCAATGGTATGTGACTCCCTTCTTCATCAATATGGTGAAGTGTAAACTTTTTCCTGCCAAATTGGTGATTAAATTCCAAATATAAACTAAGTTTCCTTGAATTTGTCTTAATTCCTTCAAATTTAGATGAGGTGACATACCATGGATTGACTTTGTCTTCTTAGGATTGACTTCGATACCTCGATGGCATACAACAAAGCCGATATATTTTCCTGAGGATACCCTAAAAGCACATTTTAAGGGGTTCATCTTCAAAATGTGTTGTCGATGTTTGGGGAATATGATTTCCAAATCTTCCAAGTGATTTGAATGTTGTCTAGATTTACCCACCAAATATTACTCATAACATTCAACAAACTTCCCTAAAAAGGGTTTGAAGATATGATGCATGGAACACTAATATGTTGCGCCTTAATTCTCCAAGGCAATGGGCATTACACGATATCCAAACACTCCCTGAGGGGCTTTGAAGGCTGTATATTATACCCAAAATATCCATCCATGATGGAAAGTTCTTCATTTCTAGTTGTTGCATCAAATAAGAGTTTTGTGAAAGGAACTGGAAAAGAATCCTTTTGAAAATGCCGATTAAGATCTCTGAAATCAATACAAACTTTAATTGGTCCATTCTTCTTTTTCACTGGGAAAATATTATCCAACTATATAGGATATTAAACTTCTCTAATGAATTTAGTGTTGATAAGATTATCAACTTCATATTCAATTTTGGAAGCATAAGTTGGGTGTGTTCTACTTACGGCTTGCATGAATCCTCAATGTTCTTATTGCAAACCCAAATGATTAGTAGCAACATCAGGATCAAGGCCTATCATCTATATATATTTCCAAGAAAATATATCTCAATTTTTCCATAAAAATGAAATATACAATTCTTTCTCTTCAAAAGTCACGGCCACAATAATTAAAGTGGGGTGTGGATCTTTTTTTGTGCCCAGATTTATTTCTCTGAGTTCATCCACAGTGTTAGAGATACCCTCTTCAAAATCTAGAGGAGCATCTCTAAGATCTTACTCTTCTTCTTCAACACGTGCTATTTCATTCATTTCTACTTGAATAGTAGATGATGAAACATAATTTTCATGATCATGAGAGATGTTAAAATTTGAACATCTTGAAGAAGAAGCTTCCATTTCCAACCCTATTGATGATGATGGGTCTTCCTTGGGTAATAAAGAGGAGATGATTGATTGAGAATCAACATCATTGATCATCTCTGACATTTTATATAACTTCTTATGGCATGGTCAGCAGAGTATAGACTTGATGGATTTCAGCAGATGAAATGAAGACATCTCAATTTGAGCTTTCATCATTTCTTGGAGAATCACTAATTTCTACCATGTTGTCTGCCTTGATAGCTGTAATTGACATTATGTAATTTTCCATAAAAGTATTTAGATTTGGGTCTATCCTATAAATTTGACTAATAGGCAACACATAATCTGTACTCACTTGTATGAATGGATTTACTGGAATCTTTTCCAAACCATATGGAGAATTAACTTTGGTAACCTCCCTTTTTGTGGATTTATCCTTACCCTCCATGTGATAGAATTTCGCCCCAATGTATTGAGATTCAAATGTTTTTAATGGGGCTTTATCACCATTCAATGTCCCAATTTGAACATTGAAAAAATATTTGAGACATTGATGGTATGATGAAGGGATAACTGCATGTTGATGTAGCTAATGTCTTCCAAGAAAAATGTTGAAAGCTATGTCATGATGAACAACCATGAAATATGAATTTGATACAAGCTCTCCAAAATATGTTCTGAGTGTGATCTCACCTAGAGGTTTTTGTTCATTTTTATCATATCCATGTAACATCAATGTAGAAGGAGATAAATCAGATTCGGTGAGGCCCAATCGACAATGTGTATGAATTGGGATGAGGTTGACTCTTGAACCATTATCAATGAATGCTCTTTGGATGACTACATCGTTGACCTTTCTAGATAAATACAAAGGTCTAACATGTCCATGCACAACACCATCGTCATGTTCATCTATAAAAGAAATCATTGCATGGCATTCTGTAGGATAATTCTCTACATGATAGACATCAGCCACAACAGTTTCAGTTTCGAATTCCTGGGGACTTTACAAAGCCTCAATGAGTGCCTACCAAATATCCTTTGATAGATTCAAGGCATCCAGAATTGATAACTTGGCCAGTACATGGGCCAAATTTTTCAAGACAACATATGTTTTATCCAAAGGTCTGCATTTTCCAATAGGAACATGTGGTTTTGTAGGTGCATTAGATGTTGATGATTTGGAAGTAGATGCATCTTGTATCAGGGTAGGAGTTGGATATACACCTAGCTTTGGAAGATTAGACCGACTAGGATTATTTACATTCTATGAGGAAGAAGGTGTAACCTCCAACCAATCCTCCAGAATAATTGTTCCAGGACAGAATCTTCCATGCATGGAAGAACTTTCTTGTTCCTATTGATCCCTCTGAAGGGATTTTCCACGTGTTTCTGCTGCTTACATAGTTCTAGAAGGGGTAGAATGGGAGTAGTGGCTTCTAGGATATCCACTCCTTCTTCTATATCCTAGACCTCGAGAACTCCCTCTAATTACTTTGATTGATATAAGGATATTAGGTTCATCAAGATTGATACTGTGATTGGCATTAGGATATGTTAAGTGAATCATGTTAATAGAACTAAAGATCAACTCTTCATCTAATGAAGACTCTATCTGATTAGAAAATTTAGGTTGTGCCTTTTGGTGGGATGATTCCCGTGGCATTGAAGCAGATGGCATAAAATCATCCATAATCAAAGATGACTTTGGATTTGATACGATCTCATCTTCTTCTGATCATTCTTCTTTCTATGAAATATTCCGTTTCTTTGAGTGTTTTCCATCTTATGAAGGAGGTTTTGTTGTTTCATTCATAGCAGAAGACACAATTGGTTTCTTCAATTCTGTTCATAAAATGGCATGAGTTCGGTTGATCATTTTTCTAACCATCCAATCATCATATTTCTTCGCATTTTTTCTTTTGACTTCCTGCCACTCACCTTCTTCTTCTATATTTGTAGCAGTAACACATTCTACCTAAGCTGAAGAACCTTTCAATTTGACTTTTCCCACATCCACCATTTTTATATGTATCTATGTTCTCTTTATCAATTTCATTATCAATATATATCATGGATTTAATCAGTCTTTGGGGAGGATAAAATGATTTTATTGTTTAGTGGAACCATTATTTACAACTATTTTACTCCATTTTATTTTTTTTCTAAACATTAATATTTTGAGGGTAGAGAAAGAGAGTTATCAGTAGGAGGACATAACTTATGTGTAGAATCAATATAATGAAAAACTTATTAACCATTAATAAGTGTGATATCATATACATCACCTTTTCCCATGATATGAAATTGTTCCATATGATATTTTATTATAACCTCGACTATGTATTTCATCCACTAAATTTGAATGTCATCCCAATTGATTTTTAAGTTATTTAATGGATTCATCGTTTTTTTAATAGAATATTATTTATGGAAATTTTTTCATCACGTCCTTATGGATAGTATTGTTTATTTGGATGGGTTTTTGGGAAAGACCATTGTGGTGGTTGAGGATTTATTTGATTCTGTAGAGGATTAATACTAAACCTCTTCACATTCTATGATTGTTGAGGATTGTTTGAATACCCCCTTTACAATAGTATTGTTTGTCTCTCCTCATTGAGTTGGATCGATTGTATCTTAAATTACTAATGGGGTGCTTTATATGGTTTTCCTGATTGGATTTCTTCACAACTCTTATAATATATTCTGATTTGATAGACTGGGCCAGAATATAGGGCGTCTGTGGAATAGATATTTAAATGAATTATAGGTGGATATTGGGATTTTTCTTTGGAAAGATAATGGTTCTGGACAAGGATACTTACCGCTTAGAATTTTATTTCTAATTTATTATAAAATTTGTATATTTTCACATTATGGACACCTATTATGGGTATACTAGACATTTTAACAAAATTTTCAGTGTTGTGTTTCATGATTCCGATGGAAATCATTGTAGTTATTGGGGTATAGAACACCAGAGTACCATATATAATAGTTTCAATCTGGTTTCAATTGATTTGAATTAAACCATGAAAAATTTATTTAACTAAAAGTTTCTCGCTTATTTGGTGGTGTGTACTACTTGAATAATGTCTTCTAAAATGATCCAAATATTCATGATGTGTTTCCCAATTTGATTGTATTATTATATAATTTTTTTATTATATCTGTTTGATTGTTTGGGAAATATTTTTCATAAAAACAAATTTCTTGCCAACCTAGTCTATAAAAGGGGAGTTACCATAGAATATATTGTCTTCTGTCGTTTTTTATAAAAATAACCGGAATTCCGTAATCATAACCAACTCTTCATCAATATTATTTGGTTCTATTATTGAAAATATAGAATAAAATTCTATTATGTCTTTATGTGGGTATTCAATATCTAGTCCTTTTAATTTTGGTAATAAGTTGATGCGCTCAAATTTTGGTTCGAAATTACTTGTCTTTACCTGAATTTAAATTCATGTGTTTGGATATCTAAATCAAAAAAGGATTATTTATTTATTTATCTTATTATTTTATAAAAAAATATAAAATTTTACTTCATTTTTTATGTTGGATTCTAGAGATGAAGGATCAATAAACGTGTCGGCATTGTGTGCATCCTCCTACAAAGGATCGGTCATTGATTCTTGATGATGATGATGCAAGATCCCTTCTAGGTCTTGTTTGAAAGATTATAGTTCCTGATATAAAGATTTAATCCTTCAAATGTCATATAAAAGAAATATTTTACAAACCAATGTAAAAAACTGATGTATGAATATAATGAATCAAATATTTAAATTTTTTTTGTCATTTTCAGAAATATACACTCAAACCTAATGTAATACCCAGAAACAGTGCCAAAATTTGATTTTTTTTCCAAATTATCAAATTTAATATGTTTCTAAAAAAAATTTATAGACTACGGAATACCATAGGTCTTATCTCATGGAGTGTAGGATGTTAAATTTTAAATTATTTGTTCGAAAGGACTAGTAGAGGATGTGATTTTGAAAAAATATATAAAACATAAAAAGAACTAATTAATGGGTTTAATTATTGAAAAAAGATGATGTTTTTTTTAATAATCATTGAAGGAGGTTGTCTCAGGTCCACTACACATATTTGTCAATTATTTGTTTTGAAAATAAAACAAGGTTTAGTGGAATCCATTTTCTGAGGGTTATCAAGATCTTGATTCCCCTAATTCATTTTTAAACGATCCTTAATGAACCAACCCTATGCACAAAAATCATGTGTTCATGGTTTGGTCCTCCATAATTGAATAGGGTCTTCTATATCATTAAAAAATTGCATCCCTGTGAATATGAAAATTTATTCTTGGGATTTCGAATCAAATTAATCCATGATTAAAACATGAATTCTATTATCAATTAGTGTTGAAATGAAATATGTTTCACATAATTATACATGAATAATGAATTAAAAGGAGAAACATTTTATAAAATAAGTTTAACCTTACACAAAAAAAATTACACCAAACTAGTAGAATAACATGTTCTGGAATTTCCTCTCCATGTTTGTATAACTTCCTTGAAATGATTGTCCATCATTTATCTTTCCTTCAAGATGAGGGGGATGCCTGAGTGTAACATCACATTATTCGTTGATCCCCCTATGTGGTTCAGGTCCCCTAGAAAATATAAGATTACAAGAGGACTACTTTCAATCGTCCCAAAGAAAAAGATTCCCCCCTATTAAACATACAAATAAGGATCCCAAAGTTCCAATTTATAGGCATAGTGGAAGGTTGTTTTGGGAACCCAGATTATGAGATACCAATGGTCCCATGGGTTTGAGTGATGAGATAGAATTATATCTCTTTGAAAAAAAATTCCCTACCCATGAATATATCCATTGAATGTTTTTCATTGTTTATAGGACTATAGTCTGATATATGATCGAATAGCATAAGTTAACCCTAGGATATGAATAATATATATTATCTTAATTAATTTCATATTATGGGACACAAAATCAGAAAATTTGGCCTCTTGGTCTTAAAATTAAATTTTTACAATATGGTTATGCATTCAACCACAGATTTTTAGCTTTATCAGATGGAAATATCATCTTTAGTGTGCATTTATTCCATATATGTTCATTGGTTCTTTAGCAGTTTGACTTTTTTCCCTTTAATGTCAATATGGGCTATTAAAATAACATCCTAAAAATTTTAATATTCAAAAAAGTAATATTTCTATTTTTACCAATGATAAAAAATAACTAATAAAATCAATTATAATGTTTATTTGGGTGTTATATTTAAAATTTTCCACAGAAAAAAAGAGTTTCACTTAATAGAATAACGGTGTACAATGATAGTGAATCACAACATGATCAAACATCCAAATTTTTTTAAAATATTTCCATATAAATAATATTACATTTTATATCTCATGGTATATGATGCATCAAACTAAATATGAAAACAAAATACATTAGAAATATTAATATTTAATTACGATCGTTATAAACTACTCATTTATTTGTCGAACATAAATGAGAATAATTATATAATAAAATATAACTATAATTTTTTAAAATAAAAAATGAACCATAAATCATATGTTTATTATCAATTTTTTGTGTTGAGGATATAATATTTTGAAGTTAAAATTTTTATTTTTAATAAAATTGATTTTATATACTCAAATGAATTTTTATAGATTTAATCAAGACCTATTGATAAAGTACTATAATGAAATCAATAGATACAAAATATATATGTATCTTATTTAATTAGTTATCATTAATAACATTATTTTTATTATTAAAGGAATGGAAAAAAATTCATTTACATTTCCCAAATTCATTTTCTACAAAAATGGTTTTTATAGCATTTCAAGTTTGAATATTACAATTAATTTATATAATGTTTATAAAAAATAATTTAAAAAATGAATTAAATTTTTTACATTATCATCAAAAAATTAACTTACGATGAATTTTTAAATTTTTTAGAAAACGACGATTTTTTGTTGGTGAATAGTAAAAAATAACGATTATAAAATATTTTAAATTTTATAACATTATAATGATATGAGAATAACATGAAGGTTTATGAATTATTTTTATAAAACAAACATGTTTTTAAAAATTAATACTATGAATATAAAAAAAATTAACTTACAAATATATGTTTAATATTTTGTAAATATCAGTAATGTTTTTATTCAAATAGAAAGAGTTTTTATTTCTTCTTTCATATTCAAATATTGTAAATATCAGAAATGTTTTTATTCAAAGAGAAATATTTTTTAGTTCTTCTTTCATAATAAATTATTTAAAATGTTAAATTATATTGATGGTTGACTGAAAAAAATTGATTTAAATAAATAAAATTAATTCTATTGGAATGAACATTACACTTTATTTTTCTTTTAAATAAATTTTAGGTTTAAAACAATCAGTTTAATAAATACATTTTTATTGAATTTCATTATATATGTTAAATGTAATTTTTACCAATTATGGAGATTGAATCATGTGAAATGGATTAAATATATTTAATTATTAATATTTATATCAGATAATAAATTCAACTTAATTTTTTATAGAAATAAATTGAAAATCAATTTAAATTGGCTATCATGTTTTAGGTTTAAACGATTTTACCCATGCATTAAACTAATATAATAAAAATACTATATAAACTTATCAAAATATTAATGGTTGAAGATATTTTGTTTTATTTTTTATTACCATGTATTTTTTCAATTTTTTCACTTTAATAAGATAATTACTGTATTATATAAATCATTTATGTAATTCCATGTGTGTCCCTCCACTTGCTTATAGCAGACACCTCTTTTCCTCCCATGTTCACTTACATTGGGCACTCTAAATCAGCCAGTTACTCAAAATAATAATTTTTTATTTATTCCATTAAATATTCAGTTTATTTTATTCATTTAAGACCACCCTAATGAGGATTATGTTGTTAGCTAAAATATGTCTCTTAAATAAGAGTTAATCATCTTTACCGACACTGTCAAAGATTAATTTTTTATACACATCAACTAAATATATTATATTAATCCTAAAATAATTACTCCAATATATTAAATATACTAGGATATTATTATTATTATGATAATATCATTTCCCATCCCATTTCAATCAAATGGAAAAGGAAAGTATCGCTCGAGTGTACGTGCAGACTATTGCCTCAACATACAGTTGTGAGTCATTTCCTTAACCGCCTATCATGGACAGTTATACTGAAGGATTTAATGCATATAATTGATATATATGATATAATAATTATTATAGAATGATATAATATTATTGTAGTTTTTTCTTGTTAGAAAATAGAAGTATCATTCATATGTACATACACACTACCATCTCCATAGGTGGTATATTTAATTTTACTTATATGCCTTCAATAAATGGTTTTATAATTAAAAAAATTAATATATATAATTATCATGGAATGAATAATATTTTTAAAATATGATTTTAATATTATTCATTAGCATTTTCACACTCATTAAATCTATATAACACACTCCAGTATTGGTTGGTTTTAAAAAAAATATGAGTGTTGTTATAATGTTTAATGCATAAATGATTAGGGAACAATGAATACTATTTCTATTATATAATAATAAGACATAAATTACATGTATTAAAATTTATATAAGATGAAACCAGGATAAATTTCTATGGAATAGAACATCAGAACTAAAACATTCATGAAAAATGAAACATCGATCACCCAAAATAGAAATTTTAATAAAGAATAGCAATAAATCATGAAAAGATGTTATAAGTTGATCATATATGTTATTCTAATTATGAATAAAATTATATAACATTATTATAATATTTTAAATTTTTTATGCATGAATTTAAAATCACTTATTAAGAATTCATGTCTTTAGGTCAGTGTTTCTCATGTCACTATTATTTCTATTAGACATATGCCATAATAACCACTTCATTCATTCTTGTGTTGTATAAACTGAAAATTTGACATTTCATATAATTATTGTATTTATATTCATCTTATTTAATTTTTTATTTGATGTTATTTCAATTATGGGAGTTATTATTAAAATGATTCTAAAATATAAGGGTTTATTCAAAAATATCATTTTTATTTAATATTGTTTATTCTTAGATTTACATTAAAGGAAATGATAAGACAATTATTTTTTAAATTCTGTCTATTTTCATCCATTCTAGTTTTTTATAGAGTATAAATGTTTTATATTCATTTTCCTCTATTTAGTAATAAATATGATCAAGAAAATATATTTTTTATGAAATTCCTATATTACTTTTTCTAAAATAAGGTTTATAGAATATAAAGTTATTCATATATCATTATAATGTTAAAATTGATATAGTTTTTATAAAATAAACAATATTTAACCATCCATCCAAGAAATAAATTTTTTATAAAATCTCTAAAATTCACTATAAGAAAATTATTATACGCTGAATGGAGAAATAAAATTAATTTCCTCAAAATTAAATATATAAATTTTAGTAAATAATTTATTTTTCATATTCTAGAATAAAGGAATGATAATCATACAATTTATACTTTATAAAAAATATTTTAATATGACATAAAATCCCATGGTATATTCATCCCACCATTAGAAATAACATCATCAAAATTTATAGAATTTCAAACCACGAACAGATTTCATAAATTCATCAATATAACTTTTTTAGGACCCCATGCTGAAATTTTAATATTTTCATTTTTACAATGTTACTTTACATATCAAGATAACTGATTCCTCAAGACCTTTTTTAATATGTAAGTACTACTTATAGGCTCTTTACCGAATGATAAATTAGGTTCTAATTTAATTTTCTTTTGCGGTGAGAACATTTGTTAGGTCTAGCATGTACATCCTCAATAATGAGATGTGGAACACATCTAGAACATTAAAGGGGATATGTGGAATTTCAAAATAATAATCCAAAACAATAATTCATTCGAACAATTTATAATGATTGATATATGTAAAACTATGTTTCTATTTTTTATCAATCCTTATAAAATGCTTCCACAAAGATACCATTATGAAATCATTATCTCCCACATGAAATTCTAAATCCTTCCTTCAGATATCATCATTAATTTTTTGTATAATTTGATTTGATTTATTATAATTCTAAATAGTATTTCACATTACTATTTTTTATATCATGATATCATTTCATACAAGATTCCTTTCACTAACATCATCCTAACAAGATGGTGTATGACACATCATACAGTACAATGCTTCAAATTGTTTCATTTGAATGCTTAAATTGAAAATATTAATATATGTAGACTCCAATAATGTGATATATTGATCCAAAATACCTTAAAAGTGATTTGATATTGAAATAAAAACTCTTATATTCTTTTAATAGTCATTTCATAATGACAAATGATTAGAGGATTATTGGTTGTTCTCAAATATAGCTTAATTCCATGATCATTTTAAAAAAGCACTAAGAATTTTGATATAAACTATGGAACAAAATCATAACTAATTAAGATATTTATACCCTGACGTCTCATTAATAATTCCATATAGATCCACAAAAGGCAACAAATTGGGTTGAACATCCCTTATGGTGGGTAAATGTCTGTACTTGGTAAGTCATTCAATATTGAACCATATTGAATCTTTATTTCTTGGATTATTCGATGATCGAGTGAAAAATACCATAGTAATATCATCCCATTTCCACACAAGAATAGGTAGACGTTGGATTATTATTATAGGATATAGTACTTTTATATTTATTTGTTTACAAGAAAATCATATTGATATAGACTATGGAATTTCCCATTTATATTATTCCACAAAACTATTACTTCCAATAATAGTACATTTTGTTCTAGAAATGTTTATAGAGAAATTTGAGCAAAAAAATTCATATAATAATTCTACTTTTTTCTCATGCACCGATAAAACACAATGCCTCTTTCCAAACATCAAAATTTCATCTTCATAAAAGAATTCTACCAACATCCTAGCATTAACAAGTTTAATTTTGTTTTGAATATTCTTATCATCATGTTGGGATCATTTTTTTCTCCAATAAGGATCATTTTACAATCATTCAGAATATATTTTTTGTTTCCCCTGTCATAACTACTACAATATCCAAATTGAATAAATCCATAAATATAAGATCTTATTCAATCCTCATTTTCCAAAAAACTACATGATCATGCCAAATCAACCCATTATCTACCATAGTTTCCTCCCCATGATTCTAGTTTATGGAGAAATCATAATCCTTATGTTTTTAAAACCACAACTTTTTCCTCGTGTTAATCTATTTCTATGAGAATATTTATTTCAAACATCAATGATCCTTATATATTTCACATAATTCACCATAAATGTAATTCCTTCATTAATTTTATTAAATTATTATGATTTTAATCTCATGATATTGGGTTTGAAAATTATATCCTAGAATCCTAAACTACCATGATACGTTAGAAATAATTTTGTCATTCTTTATAAGGACACATGTAGGTTCCTTTTGATGAATCACTATACATCACAAATTCAACCATTCATGATGTTAAAATAAATGACATTGAATACACAAATATCCTATTTAATTATTGAAATATTATTTAAATTCTTTTAACCATATCAACTTAACCCCTTTACATGTCAATTTGGTTATTGAATTAGTTAATTTAGAATAGTTTTGAATAAATCATTGGTAGTAACATCGTAATCCAGTGAATCTTCTTATGTCATTTTTATTTTTATTTTTGTTTTTTATTCCACCAATGCAATTATCATTGAAGTATAAAATAATATCCCATCATTAGAGACAAACTTCACTAGAATAGAACCTTATAATATAAAAAAATGAATATTTATTAAATTTTCAATATAACTCATATTCTCTAAAATCCCTTTGAATTATTCGAAACTGAATCCTATTATCATAATGGATTTTATAATATAACAATATATAATCAATAAATAACATAATGAAATTATATAGATAACCATATAATACTCTATTCATAAGATCCAATAAAATAGCATGTGAATTATTCAATCTAAATGAAATTACTATAAATTCATAATATTTATTCCTCAAAATAAATTTTAGCTTTTTAACAAGTTCAATTTTTACATAAATTTTATAGTCAAAAGATTTAATTTTAACACATTATAAATATTTATCTCCCTGATGTTTTTCAAACAATCTCATAATTTGAGGTAGAGGATACTTGTTATTTATATAAATGGAATTGATTCCCTTATAATTGATTAACAACCTCAGGGAAAATTGACTATTCTTAACAAAGAGAACAATTGGTACACATGGTGAAACACTAGAGATTCTTAATACTTTTTCACAATTCTCTTACAATTGTTTATTCAGTTCAATTAATTCCATTAGGGCCATCCTATTGAGACTCTTATATTTTCGGTTTATATCAACAATAAGATCAGTTTGAAACTATCCCTCACATCCATCATTATGAAAAGTAGTTTATTTGGAAACACATCATTATATTCCTTATCATTAGTCATATCCTATATTCAAAAGATATAATAACAATTAAAAATATTTTTCAGTTCTTCTTCATTAATAATTTCATTAAATGTACCTAATGGAAGTGGATCCAAACAAGTTCCGGATGATGTAATATCCCCTATGAAGACTATTGAATCTATATATCCATCAAAAATCCTAATCACATTCTAGTAGTAATATATATACAAATTAAAATATAAAATCCAATCCATACCAATGCTTATATTAAAATTAGACATATATATAGTAATCATGTTTAAAAATTGTGGTTTCTATGTATTATAATGGGAACTAATAAAAATATAATTGTTTTTATAATATTTCATCTATTATTATTGATTTCGAACACCCCTATTAAGCTTATAGAAGAATATAAATTTTTCCTGGAAAACATGGAAGATATTTAAAAAGTGAAATATCCATAATTAAATAATGTGTTACCTAAATTTGAGGTTGTGATCAAATTACCTTCTATCACATCATTAGGAACTTAAACCTGGGATATAGTGATAATATAAGACATTAATTTCACTAAAGACATTCTTTGAGAAAAATTACCTAGATTCTTGTTGAATTTAGTAAAATAATTTCCCATCTATTTACAATTATATCCATAGACAATACTATCTTGATTCATACCTTTAAAATCACGATCTAGATAGACTTTACCACCCACATGAAGAAATCTATCTCACCATCAATCATTTTACATGGAATTTAATTCCAATATTATTTCTAGATGGAAACTCATTCCTTTCCTTATTACATTTTTCTATATTTCCTTTTTTGAGTGAGATCAACCACCCACTTCTTTCTTTATTTTACCTAGAAAACATAGGACTTGATGAATTTTTTCGGTGTCTTGATAGAACATGGTACTATATACTAATATATATAAAATTTATAAGATACTAATTTCATTTCAATGCTATAATTTATCCCATCAAATAAATTATCAATCTTACATCACAAATTACATTAATAATACATCACTTGATTTATTAACCTTGAAATGTTTTCTAATACTAGGAAAATTTTTATCCTTCTGTTTTCATTATATTATTGAGTTTTATATCCATATTGGATCATCTCTCATGATGAAGTTATTTTTCATTGAAAATATCTTTGAATTACTTAAATTGTAAAATATTTATTTCTTTCGGCTCATTGGGGTTATGTTTCAATGAACACTATTGATCAATGTCACCTTTAAGATGATAAAATGAAATTATAACATTATCTATTCCACTGATTTTATTATATAGAGTGATCTTCTCTAGGAACATGATGTACTAATAAGATAATAATGGATTAACAATCCCATTGAATGTTTTCTGTTTTGTCAGATTAAGAGGTCTATAATTGTTGTACCATGTTGGGGATAAACAAGCATCTCTATAGTGGAAATGTTATTAAACATAAATTGATTAATATTTCCCAATATAGTTTAAATATTTTAAAATCTATACACATTATATTTCTTAGTAGTTATGTCCCAACATTGATTATGTGCATTGAAAATGTTTACGTTCCTTCCACTAGGATACATTTATGAACAGCGTAATAAACTAAATGAGCTGTTAACATTATGAATTTTAAACGATAGAATAAAATAATAAATATGGTGTAACACATAGAATAAATTTATAATTTATGTGTAGATAATATATTAATCATAAGAATAATTTCATTGGGAATATCATTGAATCATAAGATTTTAAAATCATTCACTATGCTTCATAAAGAGCATGTGAAACAATAAAGGAATATCCGTTTGGAATGTCTTGCCTGGTGTATAGTCTTAGGATTACACATCATTGTAGGTTATTATAAAGGATATAATGATTAATTATTATATTCATGATATAATTATAAATAAGTAATGACAATATAAAATTTACCTACTTACCCATGCATCTATAGAAAAATGATAATGTAGTTTATCATCTCTAAAGAGTGATATAATTAATTATTCATTTCTTATTTATATTAACTGTATGTATGGATTATTTTATGAATAAATATGTTAGTTTTATTATTATTATTATTATATAAAATTAATCCCTTATCTATTTCACTTCTTTTTTCATCCACTAGAAAAATTAAAACATCATTCATGCTGATTATCATATCTATGATGCAACATGTTTCATTTTTCATTATAGTCTTTCATGGTGGGTTGTTAACTTGTATATAATGTATTAAAATGATAAATATTTCAATAATAATATAATTTATTTTATGGATAAATGACACCATTGTCCATGGTCATCCTACTGAATTTGTTTTTTGGATTATGAACCAAGAATCCTTAAAACATCTCACATTGACATACAGAAATTACTAACCTAATAAAACATGGAAAAAAATAAAATAAATGAGATTATTTTAAATGAATAATACTATAAACTTTTATTAGGGAATAAAGTAATTAATATAAGTATATTATATAAGATGTTTGATTATGCATGATAAAGAAAAAAATTGAATATAATTGTTTCTGTTATAATTTATTTTTTACTATGATTTGAAGCTTAAATTTTATATGATGATGTAATATGAAAAAACTCAAAAAAAAATATTATTTATTTTCATATACTCCAAATATTTCTTTGAATGATAAGTTTTCATTTCATTTTCCTCTCTCTGTGAACTTGAATGTTTGAAATAACATTTTTAAAGATACCCATAATTATTTTTCAATTAATTTATTAATATTTGTCTTCCATGTCCATATATTCTTTAAAATGTTTTCAAGGATGTTTATAATATAGTTCAATGATTTATTAAATTAATTTTACACATTTTTTAGAAAATCAACATCCTCTTCTAAAATAAATATTAGTGTCATTTTTTGAACGATTTACTTTTTCGAAAATGAGTGAAAAGATTCATTGTTTTAAGGTTTACTGGAAAAATGGATTTTCCACCTTTATGACTATTGAACCCTTAAAAATTCATTCCTAATTTTTCATGATTATTTAAAAAAACATTTTATCAATATTTTGGGTACATTTATTTAAAATTTCATTAACATAAAAATGAATTTTATTTTTATTTCAACGAAAGGATTAATTTTTCATTCAATTATAATTAAATATATGTCAATATTATTCTCTCAATATTATTATATATTTTATAATGATAAAATCCTAAATATTTATCTGTTTAAAATAGAAATATTTATTATGTATTTTACATGGGAAAATATTAATTTTTTTTAAATCTTAATTTTCTATATGATTGTTTTGGTTGATTATGTATTGAATTGTTTTTCATTTGAGTCATCTTATGAATACATTGATTAAGTAATTGATGGGGGGATATATAGACCCCCAATGCATTGGTATATCTTTTGAGGATAAATAGTTTGGATATTTGTTATACGCCTTACCTATTTTTTTGTGATGTCTTGGCATAAGGCCAGAATTGTAAGAATATGATGTCTCGTATTATGAATTCTATCATTAATAATCTAGTTATTTTTTCAATATGATTTTTTAGGCCATAATGTCATCCGTGTAAATATTCCAGATTTATGATATTATTTTTAAGGAATTTTTTATTATTATTTTCTCTATCATATAATTCATGTTCTATTTCTTATAAGATAACTTTTGTTTTAGGTTTACCCTTACTAAGAATCTATAATCAACATTTATTTTGTTTCCATTCCCCATTATAGAAAGATGATATTTTTGAATGATTTTTGGGATATAATAAAAGAATAAATATAGTTCTTACTAGGAATTTATGTTCTATTTTTAATTTTTTAAAGTCTAATTTGATAATAATGCATATATCATGTCTCCACGGATTGATACACTATATGATCCTTTGAGATTTGATCTCTAGTATATTCTTACAATATATTAAGATAACTAGTAGCTTTGGGTTTTTTTATTGGGATGTTGCAATGAATACATTACAAAAATTAATAAATTCATAAATATAGAAAAGGAACAAACTATAAAAATATTAAAATGGAGAAATATTAAAAAAGAATAAATATAATTAAATGAGTATATGTTAAAAATTAAGAAAATAGTATAATTAAAATTTTGTAAATTAAAAAAATAAATAATTATTATATAATAATTATTATATCAATTTTAAAAAATATTAAAAAAGAAAAAATACTAAAAAAATTAACAAAAATAAAAAATACATTTAAATATAAGCGATTCGTAATATATTACTAATGAAAAATGAATAAATATTCATTTTATAATGATTATAAAAGGTACTAAAATAAAATTTTATTTATATATATATATCAACATATTAATAATATTAAATATTTTCAATTAATAAAATATAATTATATGTTGCATGTTTTGAAAATATGAAAAATAATAATATGTGTGTGTATATATATTTCTATTTAAAATTGCATAAATTACATTAGAAAACCCAAATAAATTTTCATATTATTAGATGTATACAAAATTGTATATGTACATATACTATAATGAGATATGTGAAATTAAAAAAAATTAATTTCCTTATTATATAATAAAATATGACTCTACATATACACAGACACACATATTACATACATACACATACACACACACTTTTATATAGACATTCCCACACATACCCATAAAAACACAAACATTTACACATACACATGAGTACAAAAACTTACAAAAACATGTATATACTAGTATATACACATGCATAAATATACACACACTCAAATATACATTTGGATATTTGTACATACATATACTACATAAAAATATTCATAGTGCATAAAATCACACACTGATACACTCACACACATACATAGAAATCTGTATACATATACACATAAATAAATAAAAACACATATTCATGCAGACATACACACACCTACACAGACCTGAACTAACATACATAAAAATATTCATAAACATAAACATTGAAAATATGCACATCTAAATAAACACACACACACAAAAACACACACAGTATTGTGACTATGAAATATGTGTTTGAATTATTGGAATATTTAAAGTCTTCTTTTTTAGAGTAAAACCTAGATTCAATGATGAAATTTAGGGCCTGTGAAACCTCTATGTTGATATATTAAATATAATAAATCAGATATGCAAAATAATTTAAAATTAATGCATGAACTTATGTACAGTATCTAATTTGAGAATTATGATATGGAACTAAATATGGAGTGTAGGTTTTATTTTATGAACAACAAATTTATTTCAAAAGTTAGACACTTATATAGTTTGTAGATGTGGGAAGATTAATTGAATTAAATTAATTTATTAAATTATCTTTCATTTAATTTAATAACCTTAGAGACACTCCATTATAAATCAATATTTATTGAATTATATATGTTTATCTATATAAACATATTGGAAATGATAGGATGGGGAGATCTCTAGGGGAGAGCATGTTAGTGGGTGATCATGAGATTGAGGATAGATGAGGGATGGGACTAAGAATTCATGGAGCTGACATGGAATATTGGGAATCCTTATCATCAATATTTATAGTAGTATTATCCCTTAATTATCAATCCAATATGATGTATGTAATTTTTTATTATTATATTATTTCCTTATTCATTCTTTCCAAGATGAATGTGAATTTATTCCATTGAGTTTAATTAACTTATTTAAATTAGTGAATACCCATTGATTATTTCTCATCTGATAATTTGGAATTTAGGATTTTTTTATTATATGAATTTTTATTATTTGATCATCCTATTAGTTATTTGGACTCCTTCAATGATGATCATGTATGCACAATCCTCATCGATTTCTAAATTTTTTATGTCATTCATTTATTTATCAATTTTTTTGATATTTTTTATTTTCCTTTTAGTTAGCCAATTATATTACTATACATGTAGAATAGATAATATAGAAATTACTCTATTGTGAAATAGAACATTGATGTTGGTTTTGTTTTTGGGTTTGAAGATGTAATGAAGTCAGGGTTGAGATGACATAAGTCTTATGTTTTTTGAGAAATGAGGGATTTGAGAGCCAATCTATGAGGATGATTTAGTGTGTGAAAATAATAATTTTTTCAATCAAAAAAATATATAGAATCAAACCATTATTGATGATGTGGGTTAGTGAATCCATATCTAGGTGTTATGGTTGATAATCACAGTGGAACCAAATGAAATAATGGTGATGGAAATAATTCATGAGTACGATAGATTGTCGGTGAAAATCCATGTTACCCGATGTGTAAATTATAATAAAAACACCTTGTATACCCCTCTACGTGTCATATAAGAAGATCATATTGAGTAAAATGTTACTTTTCAAGTGGTAGGATAACACACTATGTGACCCTTTTCCATCTAGTTCTACGTGTACTAGTAATACATAACTAGTAGTCCAGGTAACCCCACATTCCATATGGGATGGGTATCACCCCATGTACTTTGGAAAGTGTATGAGGTTGGGTAGCAACACACTCTATGTGAAGACCTAACCATGATACTTCTTTTTTTCATAAAAACACATCGTGTATTGATGGAGGTGAATTCTGTTTTAGAAAGGACATAGGATGTTCTGAACTCTTTGAGAAATGAGATTTACCCAATAAAACATGTTTCATACTCCTTCTACGGTAGGTTAGAGAGCCTATTATTCACATTAAAAATGTAGTATGATATTGGGTGAGTTTCCTCAAACCATATATATACGGGTTCATTATGTTAGTTTTTCCCTAAGAGGGTATATTATGGTATCACATCCAATGTATTTGATGAATGATATGCCCTATAGGTTTTTTCTTGATTGATTCAGGTGTCCTACATGTGGAATGGGGTCTGATACAATATAATTAATCCCCAGGTTGGGAAAGGTATAAAATTTATAATATTTATTTGATTGATACCCTTCATAATGGATTAATCTAGTTAGGGTTAGGTATCACTTTAGGGATTGGGCATGATCCCCTATCTCTATACTGATATTTATCCCCCAATAAGGATTAATCTGATCATGTATCTAAAATTATCCCTCTCAGTTCCTATGTGCACTTTCAATGAATTACCTTAATAGTATGTTCTATCAGATGAGTTCCACTAGTAAAAAAATACTAGAAGAGTGATTTATCTCAGATGAATGATACTATGGAGCCTTGATCAAAATAATAGGCTAGAAGTTAGGAAATGATCCCATAATGGGACTTGGTCACTTTCTTTCGTCATATATAGGACATCATGTTTATCCTCTTTGGTTTTAGTATTAGAGATGACTATGTCTTTGATGTTTTTACTTTGCTGATTTTGGGACGTGTTTATGGGGTTTTTTAAAAAAACCTTTTCATAGGTTATTCCCAAACATGTCATATCTTATGACGATAAAAGAAGTTTTATAGTTTCATTGGTCGACCAGGATTAAGTGATATTAGTCATGTTAGACAAAAGAAATGGTTTCAAGATTATCATTTTGAAAGGTGTCCCCATTTCTCGTACCATGTTGTGCAATTTTTCTATTCCAGTGGCCATGTATTTGATAGTTTTTTATTTTTAATACCATTTATTATAAATTGATTTGGGATTATTTATTATTCATGAATTTATGATATTAGTTTTATATATTTCCCAAATTATTATAATTTGGGTGTACATGTACTTTAGGTTATGGCCTCTCTTGTTTGTGATATTCCTACTCAACCCTAGTCAACTGCCCCTATACAATTGGATGTGGTATTGGGTGGTCAATCTCGTCTTATTGTAAGCTAGGAGATCCCGAATGGGATGAGTTGTGATAATGTGGTAATAGATGAGGGATTTTTTGGACAGGCGTTTGGATATAGTCTATCTAGGTTTTTAGGTTTCAAACTAGTGAAATGGTGTTATAGTGTCTTTAGTTAATCTTTTCTTATAGGGAACTATGGATGGGGAGATGGATTACATATCCATTCACTAAAAATTTGATAGCCTACTTGCTGACTTTATACCTGGAGTAACAAGTTATGGTTTTCATTTACATTATGAGTCAACTTCTCAAATAAGATAATTTGAACACAATGCATCTTGTAAATTTTTTGACCCTTCTACAATGACATTCATCAATGATTTTGTAAAATTATCATCATTTTGATTAAATTTTTGATGAGGATTTAGTCTAGGAAACTCTACAAGTGCTGATATCTCCATGTGGATAGGGAGTGGTGAATTCACAAATTTAGAATCATATTGTCCCACATCCGTTAGTTTAGTTAGATTCTCCCCATTCGATTGTGTGATAGTTGTCTTTAATAGTACTATAAAATGATTCACCTTTTATGGGTGTCCATCACGAGTTTAATATATAGAGACTACCTAGGTTTCATAATGACTTGAACCCCTCAATGGGATGTTGTGTACATTCTCGAGTCTATGGTGTGAGTCTTCTATCTAGTTAGGAACCCTCTGGGTATTGGTCATTGTAGAATTCCCTATCCTAGTAGAAATAGGTCTTTGGAGGACCCCTATGTTGAGGATTTTATTTTGTGGATTCAAATATGAAATGAAGCGGAGAAATTCCCCAATTGAAACACATTCACTTTTTATTACCCATTAAGCAATGCAGGCATGTCAGTGATGCCCAAAGTGGATAGTATCAGTGTGTGTGGGATGAGTACAATGATTTTTATGTTTGAACCCATTATGGTTGTCTTAAGATCTATGAGTGAACCATTTTTTGGAGAAAATGTTGGTAAGGAATTGGATTTTTTACGAAATGGATCCAGATATCTCGGAGGCTCCGGCTGTGATCTGAGGTGTCACTGTTGCTTCTCTAATTTGGTTATAATTTGGGGAAATGTAGTCATTTTAAACTCTTTCCTTGTTACATTCCTTATTTCAAACATAGAGTTTTCAATAGAGACTTTATCTTGACATTTTTTCTTAAGGACTATTATAGAGGATCTCATAATAGTAAAACTACAGTTTTGGGAGTGTGAATTTTTTCTTGGAGGGGAGTGTCACTGGGGAATTCTCCATTACATGGATCATACCCTAAAAATATTTCCTTGTAATGGACTAGTTTTTTAAAATACATGCCTAGTTTTACAATTACACATGAGGGTTACCATGTATTCATATTGGTGGGATGTATTTTTCTACTATGGAAAGAAGGAATCCAAAGAAATGCAAGATGGGATCATATACCAGATTATACAATTGATTTCTTATCAATTGGATAATATGATCCGTGTAGATATTGATAGAATGTGCCATCAGTTTCCTATGTTGGTGGAAAAAATTTTGGAGTCTTTATGAGGATATTTTAGTATTACCCCCATTGAAAGTACGAATTCTTTATTGAAATACACCTATGGATGACCCCGATATCTATGAATGAATATGTGATAAACACATAGATATGTGAAAGCTAGTGGTGTATTTGGAGGATATTTAGAGGATGTGATTATTATACCCCATTTGTTTCCTTGGGAATCCCCCATATTGATCACTCGTATTTTTGATGGGTCACTGACTATATGCCTGTATTAATTTTACACAAACAATATGACTATCTAGAAGGAGTATCCATCTCCATGAAATGATAGATTATTCAACTAATGGTTTGGCAATATGTGGTTCTACTTTTTTGAAGATAGGACATATTATCACGAGTTCTATATTTGAGATGAGGTTATACAAAATGATAAATTATAAATCCACATCATTTAATTTGAGTTCATCATGAATGTCAAGGGCATGATGAATAATCTAGAAGTTTTTAAAAAACTCATGAATTGGACATTTCCCTCCTGAATATACCGATTCATGTTTTTCTTATTAGTTTAACTCCTTGTGTACTCAGAGCATAAGGAGGATAATTCATGGAATCTTAGGATGTTCTTGTACTTGATTCAGGATAACAACTTATTGGAAGCTCTCATAGTGTAGGATTGGAATTTGAGATGTCTACTACTTGGGATATGTCATCACATAATATGGAGTAATTATAGACCCTAAACTTTTTGAGGTTTTCTTAACGTGGTAGAAACCCAAGACCATGATCATGGTAAAAATAATTATTATAATGATATTATATTATTGTTGATTCCTGATTGATTTCTCTAGGATCAAGTAACCAATAACTACTTTGCAATGAAATGGGTATCCTTTTTAGTGGATAGATATTTGTAAATTCAATTTGTAATAGATGAACTAGTGGTGGAAGATCATACCCATTATGAGAAATCTATAGGATGGTTTTGAGAACATGGTATTCTATGTTACCTCTAGAGTACGGACAATATGCATTCTGATATAGAGTAATAAAATGATTCCTTAGGGGCCTCTGCAGCTATGACCCAATGGGAGGAAATACATGACCCTAGACATAAAGTTGGTAGAATTATTTTTCAAGATATATTCATAGTGACACTATCTTAAGATAAATATTTCATGACTATATATCCATTGGATTTTATAATGTTGGAATTATGAAGTTAGAGAGAATGCTGTTGTTTTTTCATGGATGGGTGATGGTGCTAGTAATGAAGTGATATGAGGAACTAAGAAAGTTTCCTACTTCCTCCCTATTGGTATGTCCTATCTATATGAAGATGTACTAGGACCTTCATATTCATTTTTAATGGAAATGGATATAGTGGCATATTGTTGAGATTATTCACAATGTCTAATGTACCAATATGTGATGTTTGATGTGCTGTGATAGAATTTGAAATAGGATGTTATCTTCATGGATTTCATGAAGATAGTTCTGAAATTATCATGAGGTCATAACACTATCATTGTAATTATAAATTGACTCCCCAAGTCATCCGACATCCTAACCATCCATGATATGAATTTTGTAAAATTTTCAAGAGTCCAGTACATATTGTAGATATTTTGGCTTCATCGTGTGTTCTTAATTATCATTTTAGTTTATGATTCTGGATTCATTTCATGATTACAGAGATGATTATAGGAGGCTTTGAGAGTCAATAGTGGTTGAGAATAATGTTAAACACCCATAAAATGGGACAAATATATCAGACCATACTTTTTTGAGGAAATCATTTGGGATTTCACATTGGTTTTTGTAAAAATGGGTGGATCATCAACCATTGGTGGAGATTACATATAATAATAGTCAATATTCCACCATCGGTGAGGCACAAATTGAGGCCTTGTATGAGAGACCCAAAAGGTCATCGTTGTGCTAGTTCAAGCCGGAGTGGACAATTCTTTTGGGCCCATTGCTGGTTTGAGTAACCATTGTGAAGGTGCTTATCATCATATATAGGATGTGGATTTCCAAGAGCAATCTGAAATTCGTTTCAAACCGATGACAAAGACCATTGGTGTTCAAAAAAGGTGACCAAATATTCTTTTTGGTAACACCATGGTGAGTATTGTAGATATTTTCCAATGGAAGAATGTTTAATATGAGATTCATAGAATAATTCTAGATAATAGGGAGGGTTGGTGAGGTGGAATATTCCTTCACCCAATCAATATTATTATACAAGTTTCATGGTGTTTTCCAAATTTCACAGAAGTGAAGATAAGTTAATGAACCATCATAGTTTTTAAATATGGGTGAGATAGACATTGATAATGGAGACCCCCACCTAGAGTACCCAGTGACCATTATATATTAGTAATATAAGATACTTTAAGGGTTATATATTCCCATAGTGAGTGTTTCTAGAGAATATAGGAACCACAATGATAGATCATCAGATTATGAAAACCATAAGAGAACTTAGTATCCCTACCTTTATAATTAGGTGTTCAATTTTTGGGTTGAAAATATTTAAAGGAGGGGATAATTTAGAAACATTGATATATTTTTTTAAAATTTGGAATATTTCAAATAATGTTTTTTAGTATGGTATGTGGTCGAAGTGGGATTCCATAGAATGTGAAGCCACAATGTAGATAATTTAAATATATTCAATATAATATATCTTGTCCATGATGTTTTTCATAAACAATTGAACAAATCATGATTAGTGTCTTCGATGAAAATTATAATACTCCCACTTAATCTAGAGGAATAATTTTAACATTGGCATGACATAATTCATTTTGGTGATAGATGCATTAATGGAGTTCACACATGGGAAGACTAATTTATTAATATAATTCATTAAATTATTTTTCATTTAATTTCCTATCTCGAGTGACACTCATTTATAAATAACATTTTGTTATATTACATTGTGTTAGCCACATATCTCAAGAGGATATGATAGGATGAAGAGAGCTACAATGGAATGTGTATCGGCAGACGATCGTAGGATTAGGGGATAATGACAGATGACTATGGGATTTCATAGAGCTAATGATGAACACATTGACTTCTTCATCTCCAATATTTTTTGGATAATTCTCCACTAATGATTGATCAAATCGATGTTAAGTATTATTATGGTTTATTGATTATTTTATCATTATTTCTTTCCAAAATGAATATGAATTAAATAATTATAATTTATTTTTTTGATCAGGACTATTGTAATCTTATTTATTACTTCTCTTGTTATAATTATAAATTTAAGATTTCTTTATTATTTTGAATTTTAATTATTCTACTATCGACCATTTTCTTAAACTTCCATCAACTATGGCCAAATGTACACAACCCTCATTGGATGCTCACATTTGTGTTTCATGCCTTATATCCTCCACTGTATAATGTTCATCGTCGGTATTTCAGTTTTCCAATGATTCAAATACCCCATGAAAATAGGACATTATTCAATTTCTATTTGGTGAAATGAATCATTGATGAGGGTTATGTTTTGGGGTTTGGATATTTTACAAATGAGTGGTGGTTGAGACATGAATCCAAACATGGTAGTGTAGACCCTAGATTGTCAAGACAAACCATGTGTGTGATTTGGAGTGGTAACATTGGGAGTTTTCTAATCAAATAAATTTCAAGATAATGGACCACAATGGTGATATGGGATTAGTAAACCTTGATCTAGTAGTTTTCTGTTGAGAACCTATATGGAACTGAAGGTATTGACAACGTATGCAAATATGCGTAGAAAATCTATAGTTTCAATGAAATTACATGATACAAAACATGAACATAAAAAGAATAAAACACATGTAGACCCCTTAGTGTTGCGTCTAGGTTTTACACCATCAGTTAAATATCACACACCATGCGGTGGACTCAAAAACCATGCATCCCTTAGAAAACTAGTTCAGCATATCATGAGAGTACAATCCCAAGAGGCTATATGACCCCACACACTGTGTGTGATGGGGAAACCCCCCATGTTCTTTGGAATTCCCATGGTCTTGGGCATGAAAAAAATTATAATTGTTATGTCAAAATCTTCAGTTCATATTTTATAAAAATAAATAATGTATCTATGGAGGTAAATGACATGTGAGGTGGTCAGACACATTCAATTCCATAATCAGGGATACATGTGTTGTACACCATTGGAAACACCATGTAACCATTAACTACACCAAATTCAACATTTATTTCTGTTTTATTAGCAGTAGTTTAAGAAAATAACTCCAAAAAATTAAAACATTTAACATTACATGAGTTTTACACCATGAGACACACCATGCACTATTTCGACCCATGCCCCATCTCCCGATCCCTCTCCAATGCCCTTTCCCCTAACCTCCACACTGACCCCCAATTCCCCCTACCTTCCATCCCTACCAAGCCCTACCTTTCTCCTCACTACCACTCTCAGACCCCCTTGTCGATGCTCCCGGCCGAGCCCCCCTTCCCCCTCACTACTCCCCAATCCCCCCACCGCTTCCTGACCTCCCTCACTGATCCTCATTCCCCTTCACCACCCGTCCCCAATAAGATCATCACTGCTCCCATTCTCCCTTTTTGTCACTCCAGACGGAGCCCTCATGGATTATCCCTATTCCCTCTCCATAGCTGCTCCCGAATCCCTCTCTGATCCCTAACTGGTCCTCCCTGAGCCTCCATTCTGAAACCCCCCATACCCTCGCAATTCCATCCATGAGCCCTCATTGACCACCCCTGATCCCTAAGGGTGGCACCCATTTCCCCTTTCCTCTTTTTTCTTATCCACTGATCCCTCACTATCAATATTATATAATTTTTCCCTCACTTCCATGACATTGGTCCATCTTTGACACTCTCGAGCACTCATCCTCCACTTCATGGTCACCCTTAATTCTCTTTCCCTATCCACATCGTCCATATTGTTCTGAAAAACTACATTGTCATCCACCTTAGTATGGTACTATCAAATCCATTTTAAATTTTCAATTAGTTAAAAATTCTTATAAACGTTATGATCTTTTTTGATGAATTATAAAAATTCAAATCAAAATCAATGAAAATGATATTTTTGAAAGTTGTAATAAAATAAAAAAATGATGAATTTTTTATATTATTTATTTTGAATAGATTTTTAATTATTTTTAATGACATAATATTTCTTTATGTGTTTTAATTTAGAATAATAAAAATTAGGAATTATGTACAACATATATAAAAGTGGGATCACATTACCAATGGACAAACAACGGTATACTGAGGGTTTTGGTGAGTTTTAAGATTTTTCAATTTCTAGTCAATATTTTGATATGATAATAAAATTTTAAAGCCCTAAATTTACATTTATAACATGTTTTAAGATATATTAATGTTATTAATACTTGATATTATAGAAATTTCATTCCCAATATTTTTTCTATTTTTTGAATGGAAAATCTAATGTTACAAAATATTTGAGCCATAATTTTAATTAGTAGAATGAAATTAAAACTATATAAATAATGGAACATGAAATGAAAACTCATAAAAGGATGCTTTATACATTTAACGGAATCAACATAATCATAAAAACATATTAGAATAGCAGGTTTAAGGTGATATATATAGTGACATGACAAATGATATTTTCTGGACTATAGGACAACCAGATCTAGAATGTGACATATCATTGGATCCTCATCTTGATGATTATAGAATATAATAAGAAAATAATCTCTATGTAAAAAAATTATTTTTAATTTAGCATACAATGGAATGAAAAATATTTATGGTTGTTTTCAGAAATATTTAAAACACACTTTTAACAAAATGTGTACCATACCAAATGCTAATGAAAATATATAAATAAAGAGAATACTATGATATTGAATTTTTTAATGATGAATTTTAATAACCTTGGTTCCTTGTTAAAATTTATGATATAATTGTTTTACCAAGATTGGTAAGAATTATCCAAAAATAAATTCTTCTACTATTAATTTTATGCATTCTTATGGAGAGAATTCACGTAGAAATGATTAAAACCTATCATTTATATAGATGGAAGTCAATGAGTATTATTGGATGTCTGAATCCACATACTACTATGATGACGAAGAAGAAGAAAAACATGCATTCATTGTTTTTTTCATTATTTCTCTTTAAAACCTATGTTGAAATTTTTATTCATGTAATCAAAAAATTCCATGCACATAAAGTGGAATTATATAGACAATAATGATAATGGGTCAATATAACAACCAATAAATTTAAAATAATAGAAGGAATCTAATTATTTACATTAATATTTCATATATGATCTTAATAATTTGTGATTGGTTTTAAAAACCATTAGTTTCAACCCATTTTTGATTTTGAGTTCCAGTTATAGCATTGGTCTGATTTCTTCCAACACATACAATCTACCTCTGTGGATGTTTATTCATCATAAAAATTTTATATTTTCAAAGAATATTCCTTGAAAATAATTCAAATAAATTATACGGATGTATAAATATAGACTCTTATTGGGGAATTTAATGATTTATGGTGCAATTGGGTTGAGAAATGTGATGTATCATCTAGAAAAATGTTTAAAATTCATGTTGCTCTATTTTGGACCATTAGTTACTTCCCTGGACATGGGAACTTGTCTATATGGATTACATACATAATTTTTCATTATCCAAATATTAATATTGATTTTTATATTGAAGGACTACCTTTTAATAAAAAATATCACTTCTTCTATCATAGTAGATTTATCATTACATCTCATATATTTATGTTGAACAAGACAAAAATCAAGGGGTTTTTTAATTTTATACCTCCCCCAAAGTTGATAAAATGTTATGAAACATTTGAACAAAATGTAAATGGAGAAACATAATTTGGGTTGGTGAATAATTTTAATGATAGTGGTAAAATATATTCAAGTGAATCATAAATTGAAATCGGATTTCAATAAAGGAAGGAAAACATTATATTCTTCAAACATACTTATTATGAATTTAATTTATTACCTCATAATATTGATGTTATTTATATTCAGAAAATTGTTATGAAACATTTACCTTCACATTAATTAATGATATTGGAAAATATATTGACAAAATATATTCTAATAAGGACATATTAAATATGAATATAAAACATGATATATGGCAAGATGATAATTGAATATAGTGCTTGAAAATTCTTATATAAGAACGCAGTATTCGATAACATGTACGAAAACACACAATCCAAATAAGGGAATATTATATCTTGAGACTTTAATATATAATTTATATTTTAAACAATTTCAATCTATATCTTTTGATGCATGTAATGCTGTTTTATATTTCATCCCAAGCAATAACTATTTTCTTTAATGGCATGCATTGCACCCAACAACATGTTTTACCAAACAATTATATATTGATAAAACGTTATTATTTAGTATATTAAATTATAAAATAAAAGTTAAATCTGAGGTGATAGATATTGTTAACTAAGTGATGAAAAATATAGGTATTATAAATATATTAAATTAATTCATAGTTTACCAATTAATTATAAATTAATATAAAAACCAAATGAATATAATATAAATGTTTTTATGCTCACAAAAGTGTTTTATCCTGAAAATATAAATTAAATAAATTTTTTGATTTATATTAGTTAAATATTTATATTATATAATAAATTATTTTTTAAAATTACTCCATTATATTTGGAAGGCATAATATAAGAAAAGATAATATTTTATGATTAAAATGGTATTTTTCTAAAAAGACAATTTTACAGTCTTTTAATGGGGTTCATATTTTAAATACTCTTTTTGGAACATTTATATATTATATAATTAGAAGTTGAACTAATTTTTATTATATAAAGTTAAATAGTTTGTTGAAGTGAGTTTTTTTTATTTTACAATGAATCGCCTTTTTTTGATGTGTAGTTAAAAAAATAGAATTTTAATTCCAAAACTATTATATCATAAAATATATTTATAAGGATAAAAAATATTTTAAATTTGTTTTAATGTTTATTTATATCAATTTTTTATTAATTAATATAATTTAGGTCATTGTAATCTATTTCAGATTAAAATTGGATATAAAAAACTAGAAAAAACATTAGTTTTTTACATAAGAAACTCCATTGTCACCCCATCTCTGAGATTAAATTTAAAATAATTTAATCATCTTCAATTATTTTATCATTGAAATAGAGATTACATATTTTTAATAAAAAAATTTATAATTTTTAATAAGTTAAAAGGTTTTTTTGACAGAATATATTAGTTAAATTGATTAAAAATAATTACACATTTTAAGATAAAAAACAACTTAATAAATGACAATACCTTAAACGTAGAATCCAAAACGACCTAGAAAATTTTCTAATATGCAATGGATATCAATATATATACCCTAAAATATATTTTATATAATTTTTTTCTTATTGGATCCAAATTAAATGGAAAAAATGTGGGTGGAATTCCCATTCAGAAAATTTACAAAAAATGTCATTCCACCTCCGATAGAAAAAGGCACTCACCCTCCAACTTCTTCACACCTCTCAAGCCCTTTGGATCACAAAAAAATATGATAATAAAAACTCCTCATATGAATAAAATAATCTTATAATCCTACCTTTGCGGATAAATCCATACAAGGAAGCATTTTGGTGAAAATTAAAATGAGTTACCCAAAGAAGAGGTAACCTCTTTCCTCAAGCTCTTTTGTTTTATTTACATTATCCATCCCCAAAAGTATCCTTATTCCATTTTTACAAAATAAAATAAGAATCCTAAATATACATATATGTTTTTATTTTTTGTTTATTAGTTTAAATCAGACACACATCAATCTAATGGGTAACTAAGCTGCAGTTTATGTGTAGGCTGAACATCCATCACATGAAGCAGAAATTATTTATTTTTCCTTCTCCACCTATCGTGGTTGGTTATTATAATGGATAAAATATTTATTTATGATATATATAATATTAAGATTAAATTTATTCTTAATTAATTATTTTATTAAATATTCCATTATTCTTTCTATTTTGTGTAAATATAATATCATTGTTTTTGGAATTGTGGACTACCGCCTCTCAAAGTGATGTGATTAGTTCACACTCTATAAGGATCGTATAAAGGATGGTTTTAATAAAAATATATGACATATATGAAATAAATATGGTAATTTATTTAAAATATACATATATATCTTTAATCCATTCTTATAATAGGACAAATAAATGAATGTAGCATTCATGCGTACATATGACCTATCATGCCCATGAAGGGTTCTTTTCAATTATTATCTCCAAATTAATTAATTTATTATAGATACAAATATATTAAATATATATGATAACAATATCATGTTTTAATGTATTTATTTTCTGAATCTGTGATCTATTTAAGAAGAAAAACATTTAACATGTCAAAATATTCAAAAAAAACTAGTCCATTAGCAATGAAAATTGTTAAAACAATGAATGATTGTTAACAAACGGGTAATAAAATATCATTAGAATATAATATGTGATATAATAAATATAAATATGATTTTGGTATAAGTTATTAACATATATAAAACCATTTTACGTTATGTTAATGAATATTTGTAACACCCCATGTTTTTCTAAAAATAAATAGAAATTCATGGAACATTGTTTTAAGTAGATATTTATAACTTGAATTTTAACATATTTTTTTTCCACTTCTATGTTTTGAATTTCATTAAAATGTCATCTAAAATTTTGTTCAGTGTATTATTTTTAGTATATTTGTACCAACTTGTTTTTTTGGTAAATAGTAACATACCCTTATAAATTGTAATATGAATAGTATATTGACCCTAATTAATAGTAAATTTTATTATTATTTTATTTTATTAAAGCTTTAAGTTAATAGAATCTAGGTTAGATTTTGATTTTGATATAGAAGTAGTTATATAATTAGAATTGTTAATTTTTTATTTAAGTATGATTTTATTTAAAAATTAAAGAAATGATATTTAAAAATTTATTTTCATAAAATGGAATTCAGTTTTGAGATCTACATGTCGACAAATTGTTAGGGTGATTTTTGGGAATTTTTCTGCAATAGATGATTTTTTGGTGAATAGTAAAAAATACAGTTTTTAGTTTCGGTGTGTTAATGACATCTTTAATGATATAATAATGATGTCATAAATCTGGTATACTTGTGTATAGTTAAATAATATGTGAGTTGTCCCAAGTGGATTATACCATGGGAAAAAACCATGTGCATGCCCATGGTTTTGTAAATACCACTCATGAGGTGTCCTTTAAAAATTATTAAAATAATCCCTCACTTTTCTTATAAATACATACTATTCCCTTCATTGAATTCATTAACAATTTTCCCTCAAAGAATATTAGGCCTCCATTACTTTATATTACTCCTCCAAAGGTTTCTCAAGCCCCCAAGGTCTGAACATTCATGTTCTACGGGTTACTCTACATGGTATGAAAATTCCCAATTTATTTCTTTTTTCCTTTCAAATTCTATTTTATGTGGTATAATTTTCATTCTTACATACAATGTTCTTATTTAATTCTTATTCTTTATATTCTCTATATTATTATTCATTGTTGTATGGGTGTCCCATGTCACCTCTCTTTTTAATATTTTCTAAAACCATGTTGTGTAGTCGTTTGGCTGCCGAATTTTTGTAAGAGATTTCTCACTTATTCTTTTATCTTGAGTTCTTTCCTTATTCTTTCGTCATATCTCTTTACAAAAAAGTCATGAAATATCTAGAAATCATGTATATTCTATATTTTATCATTTTTATGAAAAATTACTCATCTTTATTCTTCTCATCTTCCACTTATTTAAAGAATAAAAACATTGTCTGTTTATGTCGAATTATCGACATCGTGGACACTGTGATTTCAATTTCAATTAATTATTTCAAGTCTTGTCATGAAACAATTTGTATGGTTGAACCATGTTAAAATATATGTTTTATGACTCACCCATGGTTCTGGAATTATTTTTTACTCATCGTTCTAATTTATAAGACTAAATGGGGTTGTTATTATCAAATTACCACTAAAATCTTCTAAACAAACATAGTTAATGTTCTAACTTATGAATAATCCTTATGTAAGAATTAAAAATGTTTAATGGAATAATTTATGTTACTGGATATATGTAAATACTAATACAATCCAATTCTGGCGTTTCACTTCCAATCGAAAAGAATGTCCATCATGAACCAATCATGGAAATCATGTTAAGAACTCACCCAAAAACAATACAAAGGGGAAAGTACTAACAATTAAGGGTGAAATTATTTTATGAAATGATCATATAAGATGTTATAAACATGGAAATGTTTCTGTAAAATATTAATAACACTATTTTATCAATTATAAAGGAGTTTTAAAAATTTTTGAATTAAGACAATCCCGAGGTAAGGGAATTATTAACCCAAATTCCATTATTTTGGTTAAACATAAACTTATTTATTTATGTGATTTTTAAATTTTTTGTGTGATGGTTTCTATTTATATTATGTTTCATTATGTTTATTTATGGTATATATACATACTTCATCCACTCTATTAAGACTCTCTTAAATTTTATGATATTTATAAGGGGCTTTTCTTTAAAAATACTCTTTTTAAATTTTGTTTTAAGAAATTCCAAATCAATGTTTTTATGGAATTATTCATGTCAAATTGTTATGTTTTGATTCATGGGAATTATTTATGATGAAGGGTGGGACCTATATCTCCCTCCAATAAATTGAGTGTGAGTAAGTTGGAGGTCGACCATATGGTTACTCCATGTTTGACTATGATGGTTACACAAATTAAGGTAGCCGTGAGGGTTAAAAATTATAAGTTAGCCAAGAATGGTTACAAGATTATGTAAGTAATGCCCCATGATACATTTTTGATTATATTTATGTTCTCATGTTTTTTTTGGATCCTCTGTAAACCTCATGTTACACAACGTATGTATATATGGGTGACAAGAATGTCATTCGAAAATGATTTCATAAGTTATGAGTATTCATGGACTAATGTGATATTTCCTACTTTTCCTTACCTTACTGATATTTTGTGCTCATCCGAAGTTTTTAAATGATTTTTCACAGGTTAATGGATGTGTAATAAAAGGATGTTAGACATGTTAAATGTGGAAATATTTTCAAGGAGTCTTGTTTTATGTTTTAATGTTTTATATTTTGAAAAAAATGGAAAATCTTTTTATGGAATCCACTCTGTAATAATGTGCAACGACATGAATTTATTGTCCCAATTCTATAAAGATCTAAACATGAAAAGATCTTCAATGTAAAAGGAATTTTTTTATTTACTAAATTCAAGAATATGTATGTAATAATGACGGGTCCTTATAGTTTGTATCAAAGGATGGCTTAGATAAGTTTAGGGGTTAGGGTGATGTTAATAAAATAACAAAAATTATTTTCACTCTATGTTTAATTTGAAATGTTATAGCATTTAAATATTAACATGTAGCTTCATCTAAGATATGTTAGTTCAGAATAGTTTTATGCTGAAAGAACATGAAATCTAAAGAGGAGAGGCACCGATAGAATGACATCTTTCCAGAACTACATCCTGGAATAGTAGGGATTGGAACTGACCAGTTTGTGATAGTAATGGCTTAGCTAATGCAGGAAATAAATGGTGGTGGCATCCATTCAAGAGAGCCAATAGAGGTACCACATTGAAACATAACAGTAGTGGAACATTTTATGAGACAACATCCTCCTCCATTCAATGGATCTTCTAACCCAGTAGCAGCTGAAGGATGGATCAATGCCCTTGAAAAGATATTCGCTGTTATGGGATGTTCACACAATCAAAAGGTAAGTCTTTCCATTTATCATTTTGAAGGGGAAGCTGATCAATGGTGGAAATGGTAAGGAATATCAGGGGTAGAGAGGATTTTGATGCCTTATAGTGGGATGTATTTAAATTTTTTTTCCTTGAAAAATATTTTCCTAAGGAGGAGCGACAATGAATGGAGAAGTAATTACTTGAATTGAAACAGAAGGAGGAAGAGTCAGTGGCAGTATATGAAGAGAACTTCACACGACTGGTGAGGTATGCACCAAATCTTATTCTGGATCTTGATATCAAAATCAACCGCTTTTACTAAATACTGAATCCAAGTTATCGAAGGGAGTTGGCCTCCCGTGAATTCAAAAGTTATGAGAAACATGCCCGACATGATGAGAGGGTAGAGATAGAGTTTAATGATGATCATGTGCATTTTGAAAACAAAGAGAAGAAGAGGTCCAGTTGGCAAGAAATGGGTATGAATCAACTAAAGAAATATGATGGTAAGAAAATCAAATTTCCAGTTACTGAAATGTGTGGAAAGAAGCACCCAGGGGAATGTTTTATCAAAACTGGGATGTGTTTTAAATGTGATATGTTTGGAAATATGGCATGAGATTGCAATGAAAATGATCATAAGAATAATCCTGATAAGCAAACTGTAAAGTGTTTTAAATGTGGTGAGATGGGTCACTATGAAAACTTCTTCCTAAAGAGAGATCTGAATGATGCAAAGAAGCCAGACTACAAGAAGAAAGGTTTAGTGAGATACTTTGCGACTACTTCAGTAGTTTTTTAGCCATCCAATGAAGTTGTATTAAGAACTATTTTTGTTCACTCAGATTTTTTTAATGTTTTTTTTTGATACGGGGTCTACACATTCCTTCATCTCTGAGAAATTTTCCATTGAATAGGAAATATCGCCTCAAAAAATGAGACCTGAACATGTTGTTGAAACACCAGGGGGGATGTTATAGAAAATAGGAATTATAAGAATCTTTATATTGTGGTCTATAGAAAGAATTTACCTGCAATCTTGGTTGTTTTACCCTTATTCAAGTTTGATGTTATTCTTGGGATGGACTGGATTTCTAATTATCATGCTAAGATTGATTATAGAGATAAATAAGTTGTTTTTCAGAAAGAGTATTAGTTTGTATACAAGAATGAACCCATAAAATTGATAATATGTCAGGAAGCTGAGAAACTATTGAAATATGGAAATAAAATTTATGTTACTCATATTTTTGAAAACAAGGGAACTTTTCAAATTAATGATGTGCCAGTGGTAAATGAATACCTTTATGTTTTTTTGATGAGTTACCTTGTGTCATACCTAATAGAGAAGTCGAATTCACAATTGACTTAGTTCCTGATGCTAAGTCAATTTCAAAACCCCCACATTGTATGGATCCAACAGAACATCTTGAATTGAGAAATTAGTTGCAGGATTATCTTGACAAAGGCATCCTTCATCCTAGAACTTCACCATGGGGAGCCCCTTTTTTGTTCGTTAAAAAGAAATATTCTTCCATGAGACTTTGCATTGATTACAGAGCTTTGAATAACATCACTATTAAAAAAATAATCTTTTGTCTCATATTGATGACTTGTTTGATCAGCTCTAAGGAGCTCAGTACTTTTCCAAGATTGACTTTAGATATGGATACCATCATATGAAGGTGGAGGAAGATGACATCTTGAAAATAGTCTTTTGTACTAGATATGGGCATTATAAATTTATTGTTATGCCATTTGGATAAACTAATCCACCTGATATATTCATGAATCTTATAAATAGAGTATTTCAGGAGTTCTTGGATAAGTTTTTGGTTGTATTTACTGATGACATTCTTGTATTTTCTAAAAGATAGGAGCATGAAAAACATCTAACGGTTGTTTTACAAACATTAAAAGAAACGAAAAAATATGGAAAATTTAGAAAGTTTGATTTTTGGTTGCAACAGATTTATATCCTTGGGAAAATTGTAAATAAGGATGAAATAACAGTTGATCCTGCCAAAACAAAAGTAGTTAATGAATGGCCAAGACCCACATATGTTATAGAGATTCGTAGTTTTCTGGGCTTCACGAGTTATTTCAGACGGTTTGTTAAGAACTTTTCGCGGTTATCTAGCCCGATAAATAAGTTAACATGGAAAGGGGTTAAATTTGTTTGGACAGAGGAATGTGATGTATATTTTCAGGTACTGATGAAGATATTGGTGAATACTCTAGTTTTGGCCTTACCTTCCGGAAAAGGTGAGTTTGTTATCTACAGTGATGCTTCTTTTAAGGGACTTGGTTTTGTTTTGATGCAGAATGGCCATGTAATTGCTTATGTATCGAGACAACATAATCCTCATGAGATAAATTATCCCACACATGATTTGGAACAAGAAGCTATTGTTTTTTCTTTTAAAATTTGGAGGCATCATATATACAGAACCAAATTCCAAATATATACAGACCATACATGTCTAAAGTATATATTCACTCAGAAGGAATCAAACATGAGGTAGAGAAGATGGATAGAACTAATAAGGTATTATGACTGCACAATCAATTACCATCCTAGAAAAGAAAACAAATTAGGAGATTCCTTATGTCAGAAACATCATGCATCATTATCCATGCTATGTTTTGAACATGCTCCCTTGATTAATGATTTGATGAATTTTGTCTTAGAAGTTATTGGTGCAGGGAATAACTCTATTTTGTTTCAGGTTTCAGTTCATTCTTCGTTGTCAGACAGAATTAAGAAACCATATATGGAAGACCATGAGATACTGAAAAAGGTAGAATTGGTTCAAATGGGTAAGTTTCGAAAAATTTAATCTTGAAAATATTGTGTTTTAGGATTTGGAAAAAGGTTGTGTGTGCCTAGTGATTCTCAGTTTAAGAAAGATTTGTTCTGAGAAGTTCATAGTTCTCCATTTTCTGTTCATCCAGTAAGTACTAAGATGTACATAGACCTTCGTGATTATTATTTGTGGGATGGAATCAAAAGAGATATTACTAATTTTACCATGAAATGTTTGACGTGTCAACAGGTCAAAGCAGAGCGGCAGTTACATAAGGGGATGCTTCAGCCTTTTCCAGTGCCAGAGTGGAAATGGGAGAATGTATCCATGGTCATCATCGTGGGACTACCAAATACTTCTCAAGGAAACAATGCGATTTGGGTTATTATTGATCGGTTGACAAAATATGCAGATTTTCTTTCTATTATATATACAATATCTTTGGATCAGCTTTATCGATTGTACCTCAAGGAGATTTCCAGGTTACATGGAGTCCCTCTTTCCATAGTGTCTGAACGAGATCTGAGGTTCACTTCTAACTTTTGTAAGGGACTTAAGAAGTCATTGGGAATATAGTTAAATTTCAGTATAAATTTTGATCCTCAATCAGATGGGGAATCATAAAGAATGGTTCAATCTCTGTAGGATATGCTTCGAGCTTGTTCAATGGACTACCAGGGAAGTTGGGATCAACATATTTCATTAGTTGAGTTTTCTTATAATAATAGTTTCCATTCCAGTATTTAGATGGAACCTTTTGAGGCCTTGTATTGGAAGTGGTGTTGGACACCAGTGTTTTAGGACGAAGTCGGTGAAAGAAAGTTGATGGGGCTAGAATTAGTAGAAGAAGTGGCTGAGAAAGTGAGAATGGTCATGCAGCACATGAGGATAGCTCAGAGTTGGAAGAAAAGTTAGGTTGATAACAGAAGTAAAGTCTTCTTTTCCGAGGTAGGTGACCATGTTTTACTTAAAATCTCTCCTTTGAAAAGTGTGATGTGTTTTGATAAAAAAGGTAAGCAAAGTCCACAGTTCATCGGTCCATTTGAAATATTGGAGAAAGTTGGAAAAGTTGCATACTGTGTAGCTTTGCCTCCATGTTAGTTTTAGGTAGACAATGTTTTTCCTCTTTCGATGATGAGAAAGTATGTGCCAGATTCATCACATGTCATGAGCCCAGAAGCAGTTCACCTGGAAGAGAACCTTTCTTATTAAGAGAAACCGGTACAGATTCTTGATCGAAGAGAATAGGTATTGCGGAATAAGGTAATCCACCAGGTAAATGTTTTGTTGAGAAACCACATGGTTGAAGAAGAACATGGGAGTCTGAAAATGATTTGGGAGAAAAATACCCTCAGTTGTTTAATAGGTAAATAAAATTGCAATGACACAATATCAAGAAGGTGTGGATAATGTAACACCCCATGTTTTTTTTAAAAATAAATAGAAATTCATGGAACTTTTTTTAAGTAGATATTTATAACTATCCTATAAGCATAATTTTTTTCACTTCTATGTTTTGAATTTCATGAAACTGTCATCTACAATTGTGTTCAGTGTATTATTTGGAGTCTATTAGAACCAACATTTTTTTGGTGAATAGTAACATACCCTTAAGAATAGTAATATGAATAGTAATATGACCCTGATGAATAGTAAATTTTATTATTATTTTATTTTATTAAGGCTTTAAGATAATAACATCTACGTTAATTTTTCATTGTGATATAGAAGTTGTTACCTAATTAGAATTGTTAATTTTGGAATTAAGTATTATTTTATTTAAAAATTAAATTAATAATATTTAGAAAATTATTTTCCAAAAATGGACATCATTTTTTAAATCTAAAAATTGATAAATGGTTAGGTTGAATTTTGGGAATTTTTCTGCAACAATTGATTTTTTGGTGAATAGTAAAAAATACAGTTTTTAATTTCGGTCTGTTAATGACATCATTAATGATGACATAATGATGTCATAAATCTGGTAGACTTTTTTATAGTTACATAATATGCGAGGTGTCGAAACTGGCTTATACAATTGGAAAATACAATGGGCAATCCCATGGTTTTGTAAATACCACTCTTGATGTGTCCCTTTTAAATTATTAAAATAATCCCTCAATTTTCCTATAAATACCAACTCTTACCTTCACTGAATTCATTACCAATTCTCCCAAAGTGAATCCTTGGCCTCCTTTCCTTCATAGTCGTCCTCCCAAGGTTTCATCAAGCCCCCAAGGTCCCAACCCTCTGGTTCTAAGGGTTACTCTACAAGGTACGAAAATTCTCAATTTCGTTATTTTTTCCATTCAAAGTCTCTTCTATGTGTTATAATTTTCAAGTTTCCATACCATGTTATTATTTACTTTTTAAACGTGATCTTATATATATTATTATTCATTTATGGATGGGTGAACTTTTTCCCCTCTCGTTTCAATATTTTCTAAAACCATGTTGTGTAGCCGTTTGGCTGCAAATGTTTTGTAAGAGATTTCTCACTTATTCTTTTATTTTGAGTTCTTTCCTTATTCGTTCTTCATATCTCCTTACCCAAGAGGCATGAAATCTCCAGAAATAATTTATATTCTATATTTTATCATGTTTATGGAAAATTATTCATCATTATTCTTCTCTTCTCCCACTTATTTAAATAATAAAAACATTGTCCGTTTATGTCAAATTATCAACATCGTGGACGATGTGATTTCAATTTCCATTAATTATTTCAAGTCAGGTCATGAAACCATTTATATGGTTGAACTAGGTTATATTATATGTTTTATAACTCACCCATGGTTCTGTAATTCTTTTGTACTCATTGTTCTAATGGATAAGACAAAATGGGGTTGTTATTATCAAATAAACACTAAAATGATCTAAAAAACATCGTTAATGTTCTTACTTATTAATCATCCTCATGTAAGAGTTAAAAATGATAATTTGAATAATTTATGTTACTGGATATATGTAAATAATACTACATTCCAATTCTGGATTTTCACATCCAATCTAAAATAATGTCCACTATGAACCAATCATGGAAATCATGATATGAACTCACCCAAAAACAGTGCAAAGGGAAAAATACTAACAATTAAGGGTGAGATGTTGTTATGAAATGATAAATTAAGATGTATTATAAACATGGAAATGTATCTTTAAAATATTAATAACACACTTTTAACCATTATACAGAAGGTTTAAACAAGTTTTAAGTAAGACAAACTTGAGGTAAGAAAATTATTAACCCGATTTCCATTCTTTGGGTTAACCTTCTACTTCTTTATTTATGTGTTTTTTAAATTGTTTGTGTGATGGGTTCAGTTTATATTATCTTTAATTATGTGTATTTAATTTATATATACATACTCAATCCACTCTATTACGTCTCTCTTAAATTTTATGATATTTATAAGGGGATTTTCTTTAAAAATCCTGATTTTAAATTTGGGTTTATGAAATTCCAAAGCAATGATTTTACGGAATTATTAATTTTTTATGATTATTTTTTGGTTCTTGGGAATTATTTATGATGAAAGGTGGGACCTATATCTCACTCTAATGCATTGGGTATGAGTATGTTGGAGGTCGGCTATATGGTTACTCCAAGTGTGAGTGTGATGGTTACACAAAGTAAGGTAGTCGTGAGGGTTACAAATTATAAGGTAGCCAAGAATGGTTACAAGATTATGTAAGTAATGCCCCAAGATACCTTTATGATTATATTTATGTTCTCATGTTTTGTGTGGATCCTTTGTAAATCACATGTTACACAAAGTAAGTATATATGTGTGACAATAATGTCATTTGAAAATGCTTTCATACGTCATGAGTATTCATGGACAAATGTGACATTTCATTCTTTTTCATCCCTTACTTAGATTTTTTTCTCATCCCATGTATTTAAATTATTTTTCACTGGTTAATGGATGTGTAATACAAGGAAGTAAGACATGATTTTTGTTAAATAATATTCAAGGAGTATTTTTTTTTGTTTTATATTTTGAAAAAAATGGAAACAATTGTTATGGTATCCACATGGTAATAATATGTATTGTCATGAATTTATTGTCCTTATTATCTATAGCTCTAAACATGAAAAGATCATCAATGTAATGGGAAGTGCTTTATTGACTATATCAATGATTATGTATGTAGTAAGTCCTGATCCTTATATTATTCATCCTAACAAAAATAAAGGGTAAGGTATTTTCCTCTCACATTTTACATCTCTGAGATAAATGTCATTTTCACAACATAATTATATGTGTGGTGCATATACAACTCATTTTAATATATTATATCATGAAATATTTTACATTAATGATATTTTAAAAAATATATTTTATTTTATTATTCATGAGGATTATAATTAAAATGTTTCAATGTGGTATGAGACACTTTGGAATGTTTAAAAATTATTTTCCTGAAGAATAATTTTAATGATCGTTCAATGGTATTTACATTCTATGAGACATTTTTATTATTACAAAACTAATTTATTATATATGGTTTAAATACTAAAACTTTGGCATATAATATCATGATTCATTCATTCCACATTATATTTTTAGTTTTATTTTGAATCATTTTGTCTAAGGGGAATTAAGTTATGCATTACCTAGTGGAACAAAATTATAAAACCTAAATTATTTCATTGGGCTATATTACTTACTCATTGTCATTAAAATTATAATATTCTATTTTTAATCAACTTTTACTCTATTTTTTATTTATTTTCACTTATTATATGCATATATACATTTTACAAACATAATTTATTTATTGGATGAGTATAACAACAAGGTTATGGTCTTTTTAAGTGTTTACATCAAAATATAATATTATTTAGGATATTTTTACAAATTAATTTATATTTGAGGAAATTATTTTTTCATTTTATAAAAATTTTAATTTTATACTCATGTGGTTATCCATGGACTTTTTTATGTAATAGTACCATTTTCCGCTCTTTGGTAATGAAAATGTTTTAGAAAATGTTTTCCAGAAAACTCGACATTACTTATCACATTAGTTAGAGAACTAATATTATTCTAGAAAAAATTTTTTACAAAAATTATTTCAAAAATATTTTTAACCATTCAAAAATGACTTATTAAAGAAATTTTTAACTGTTCTTCCTTTTAATAATTTTCTAAAAGAATCTTTTTATTGATTTTTGAGCCATACATTTTTCTATCATGTTACTATGCCAAATGAATGATCTTTTTACCTCATTCATGAATTTATGGAATTACCCTTCATCATTTCTTCATTGAATCCTATTCAATTTTAAAGGGGTAAATTTTTTAGAATTTTTTAAATTTATTTTTAATGAAAATGATTTTATTTTTTTTCTAAAATAAAAAGGATATTTTCTTCAAGTGTATTTATTTAATATCTTTTATAGAATTTCTATTCATCAAGGAAAAGTAACATTTATTTCTACTCTACTTGGGATATATTGTTTTTATAACATCCTTATTCTTCCTCTAGATGGTTTATGATTTACATGGAAATGTATAATATTGACATCAACTTACTTGATTCTTTTGTTAGTCCATTTCATATATTCAATTTTCTCCGATCATTTAACATTGAATTCCACCTAATTATCTATATCATTAATCTCAGATATGTTCATTTTCTAATTCATATACTATTTTTATATGGTGTTTACTTTTAAATTTATTTTACTATTTGTTTAAATATTGATTAATTTTGGTCTTCTACTCCATAAGGATATTTGATGAGGAACATTGTTAAATTGATTATTCAATATATGAGGAATATTTTAGATAGGTACATATCAGGTGAGGCCTAGTTATAGATACCCCCTCAAGGCAATGTTATTCTCCTGGTATGAGTTATTTAGCTAACCCAAGATGAGTATTTATTGATATTCTAAATAATCTTATGAAAGGTTTTGAGGGTAATGGTTCTATATAACAAGGAATCCTGGAATCCAATAAATAATCTTTTCATTCATTAATATTTATTTTGTATTTATCCATGATATTTTTATTTGACATATCCATTGATGAATTTGATTCTTAGTAATTTAATTAAATGACATGTGTTGTTAGTTTCTCACCTCTCTAAATTGATTATGCCTTATTTACTAATTTTAATGGCATGCATTTTGTGTTAATACCATTTCATATTATTTACTCAATTGTTTTTAGTTATTGACTACATGGCATGTGTTTTTAGTTATTTATCATTCCATATTGTTTATTCTCATTGATTCATTAATTATTTCACTATACATGACCCTTATTGAGAATACGATCTCTCGCTTATTCTGTTTCCTTTCACATGGAATCCAAGAAGTTTACTACAAAGTATATGAAATGACACACTAGATAGAATAAATTTATTATATTCCTAAAATAAATTATGTTGTAATTAGTTTATTCATTTATAATAAAATACTAATGTGTATATCTAGTTTACTAAGACTAATAAATTGTTTTGTCCTTTGGGATGTGATTTACATATTTCTTTTGTCAATGTAATGGTAGCATGACACTGACTCCAAGGATTTTGGGGTCATGTCACTATTTTTATTATCAGAGGAATATTATTAGAAAACACGAGAATTAGATTTTGGAAAACATATATTATATATGACAACCCCAAGGTTGAAATTCCCGATAGGTGTAAAAGAACAACCTAATGTTTTTGAAAGGTTGAGATTATGTGGGTAATTATACAAACACATCCATCTCTGGATACTACAAGTGGATTCGTTTTTGTAACTAATGAAAATAGGGGTAATGACTCTAACAAGGTGCATCGGTCCTTACTCAAGCATAAACGGGTTCATGACAATGTACCCTAGTGTGCACTAGGTATGACACTCCTGGGGGATATTCATAAGATATATCAAATTTTCTATAAAAACAATTACAATGGATTCAAATTTTTAATGAAAATAAATGACCTAGGTTAAAAACTAGTCTATGGAAAAATGTATAATGATATGGATGTTGTATTTATTTGTTGTTGTTTTAATGAAATCCTTAGAAACAAATTTAGCGATTATTCCTATTTCATGGATGACCATCATATTTATTATTAGAATTATATTAATATTGTTTTAGAAAAGGGGAACATATATACCGGGTGGTAACCCATTAAATCGGACAATGGATTAGGTCTTGAACCAATGAATTTATCAAGATAAGGTTCTAATGCCAACCAATAACCTACGTAAGGCCGTGGTTATGTTTTCATTGTTTTTTGTTGAAGAATTTATTGAATAAATATTAACGAAGAACTGATATTTTTTGTATTTAGTTTTATAGATTTATGTATTAACCATAGTAGTTTTGGAAATAATTAAATACAAATGGTTAGATTTGTCTCTCTTTTACATGTTTTGTGATTTTTTAAAAGTGTGTTTTGTTTCTTAGGGAATAAATGTTAATTTTTTGATATCTATCAATAAGTAAAAGAATATTTGGAAATTTATTTATGAACAACAAAATGATTGATTGTGTGTATTGAAATATAAAAATTATATATATTTCCTTATATACATAGACAGTAAAATATTTACCCAACATATGGAAAATGAAATATAAATAACTTTTCTTCCAAATAAAATAATTTTTATTGTGTAGATGGACTTTTAAATAATCATTGAATTATGAATTTGAGACACTAAAAATTTCAACAATAATTTAATTTTATATGATTGATGACCAAAATCACTCCCTAAAAATATTTATTCATTTGATCAATGTATGTGTCTCCAATTACCACTAATCAAATCCTATATAGAGACAGAGTTATATGTTAGTCCACGTGAACTGTGTACTTCCAATTCACTCTTTTTAAGATGATGTTTTAAGAACCCTTATCGTGATATAGGATTTTAACATAGTAAATATCAATCAATATATTATCAAGTTAATTTTTTAATTACTAAAAAGCATCTTAATTAAAGTGGGGAGAATTTAAGTCCCCAAAATTTTAAAATGTGAAAATTTTACTTCATAGAATTTATAACACGAAAATCCAATCTTTTCAGGGAATATAAAATATAGATACATTAAAATACAATTTTTATTTTAAATAGATTTAATATGTCACTTGTAATGAAAATAATTCTCAGTTATGTTACATCATATGAAACAAAATGTTTTTTCAATAGATTTTGATACATGAAAGACAGAGTTATAACGAAAAACATTATATTAGTAAAATATTATTATTTAATATAATATGATATAACCTAGTCGTTAAATTAGTGGTCATGAGTAGTTGTAACTATATTATGAAAATATTTTGTTTACAATAGTATTAAAAAAATTGTAGCTTAAAAATTAATTAGAAATTAATATGTTGGGAAACAAATCCCTCAACGTGTCCTCTCAATGTGTTTTGGGTTTTTCGTGTTTTTTGACAAATCCATATGACCACAAATGAGTATGGTTAGTGTTTGACGAAGAGAGTTTTTTATGGTGGCATACATTCCCTGTGTTTTTTCAAATTTTTGGCTCTCAATATTGGGTGTTAGAGTTTGTAAAAAGATGTTTTTCATCATAAGAGTAAATGATAAGATGAGCTATGATGATGATTGGAAAATGAGGGGAATGATGTGCCATGGAACATGGTCTGTATACCATATCCTGTAATTGTTTTCTATAGGGTATCGGGTAGAGGGAAAAGTAGGTAGAGTGGCGTAAATGGTTCACAAAAATGGTTTGTGGTGAAGGGTGTGTGGTATGTGAAAGTCATGATGGTTCGTGGAATGGTTGTGGTTCACAGTATGAGGATATGAATGCAATGGAAGCAGAACCAAATCAATGATTTGATAAATCATGGATTAATGGATTTTTTGGATATCAATTCCAATATAAGGACTGATAATCCTAGAAATAAGAAGAGATAGTGAATATTATTATAGAACATATCTTTAATGTTATAATATAGTGAAATTCGAAAGTGGTTCATGAGGAGGATTTTCATAAGGAAAAGTGTTTCACACAAAATAAATTCCCATTAAGGATTTTTCAAGGAACTCAATACAACAAAGGAATGGGTACATGGAAGAGGAAGTACAGTATGTTGAGTTGGTGGTCAGATATGTACATGATATATGGTTTATAGAAGTGAACGCGGTTCGAAAATAGAGAACAATCCATGGATAGAGGGTTATTCACAAAGGAGGTTCACGTAGTCGGCACGTGTATTCAGTACACGACAATAAACTAAGAGGAGTATGTGGACGAAGGGCAGTTCAGTGAAGTGGAATTAGAATGTGAAGTAGGTGTTCTATGTACCAAACATAGAACTAGTATGTTGGATAATAATGTGGTTCATATATTTCTAATGAGGCTTGTGAATGGTGAAAATCATTTTCTGAGAGTATTTTCCAGTACCTAGCAGTACCGAGGAAGGTGGATTTCATATGCAGGTGAAAACGAAACATCAACAGAGAATCTATCTAATGTTGGGAAAGCATGTATTCATGAAAATGAAGGGACCAACACATCCATAAATTGGGGTCAACCTATAATTCTACAAGTTGTGGGTGGATTCCTTTCCAATTGCAGTAAGTGGAGTAAGCGGAAGATGGTGAACCTTTCCACCAGCATGGATCCAGGAAACAAGTCATAGGGAGTGCCCCTTGGAAATGCGGTGATCATACCATAATCCTTGTAAATGCAGCGATCTAGGTCATAGATGTTCTAGGCTAAAAAATGTACTCATTATTGGTAGTGAGCCTTAACAGATTTCGAACGTCATCACGACACCATTGTATGCTCCTGGATGTACCCTAGTGAGGGTGAACCTCGTAAAAATTTATGTGTATCGTGCATGATTTAAATTTTGTCCACACTTTCAAATGAGAATAGGAGATAAGATATTTTTTTATAATGAGGAATCATGATTCTAAGGGTAATAAATTTTATTATTTGACACCATGATCCACCCCCACACCCTTTAGGGTATTTTACATAGTGGTCCTAAAAATTGGTATCATAGTGAAAGGTTGACGGCTAGTGATTCTATCTGAGAAGAAGAAATGGAAGTGTTTAATAATAATTTAATTCCAATCTTTGATGGGAATAATTTTCAACTATGGAAGAATTAGATACATCACTAATGTATATTAATAGGAATAAATTTTTTCATGGAATCCATGCATGGAATATTAACTAACATCAGTAGTGGTTCTTTTTCAGAATTTACAATAAGGGAATTGGATGTTGTTGCTAAATATAAAAATTATTTAGGAGGATGCCTATAAAATAATATTTAAATAAAGTTTTTGTCTTGTAAAACATCACATTCTTTGATGGAATTTTTTTTAACATTTACAAGGGAAACACAAAAGTTCATGAAACAAAGCATCATGTTCTCCAGAACAAGTATGGGGATCTCAGAATGAACCCCAATGAGACTATTTATGCATTTTTAGGAATGTAAAATGTTATTGAGGAATACTTTTAGAGTCATGGTTATATCATTGATGATATAATGATTGTGATATGTATCATTTGGAAACTTCCACCACTGTTCAATCCGAATATTTCAGTGTTGGAAGATGATGACCAGAATGTTTTGAAACAAGATAACCTACATAGTACCATTAAATAATATTAAATGAGAAATGATGAAAATGATGAATTAGAAAAGGGGATCTCAAATGAAGCGGAATTCAAGGCCATAATGAGTCACTTTGTTGAAGATAGTCCTAAGGATGAAAATTTGGATAATTTAATATCAATTATTTACTCAAATCAGCAATGGGGAAAAGGGATGGTCAAATGTAAACTACCATATTCAAGATTTCCATGATAAATGATTTATAATTTTGAAACTAAAATATCCTATGAAGGTTGATTATGATAATGAAGACAATTATAGAATTACCTAAATGATGTATTCATAGAATTTTAATACTAGGGGATGTAAATATAGAATGTTCTTCAAAAAGAAGAATCTTCTTTCAAAAGAAGGTTAATGATCAGAAGAATATGAAGTATAAGAGTTGGAGTAATAAAGGATCATAATGTAGACGTGTTGGTGGAAATTTTTGGGGATTCTATAACAACTGAATAATGTTGCATTGAAGAAGGGAAAATTTAAGTAAGTATTGATAATTCTGTTGAATTAGATGCTTCCCCTGAAGAGGTAGATATTTATAGAGGAAAAAAAGGAAATCTAAAAACGTTTTTCATGATGGAACACTCTATATGCAGTATAAGTTATAACATAATTATGAGAGGTATTTAGAAACCAAAATGTTGAGTTCTTCAATTCCAGAAATCTAAAAGGGGTTGTTGAGTAAAAAGTCAAAATTGAAGAATATAAAATAGAAATCAAAAGTTTCACTGAAATTGGAAAATATCAAATCAAATGTATGGAATAAATAGAATAGGACATTTTTGGTTTGCGATGAACAGTTAAAGATCATTGTAAACTGATTACACTTTGTTTTACATTAGGAAATAATGTCATCTAAGAAATATAAAAGATAATATTTTCCCTGAGTGGCCGAGCATAATAGAAGAAAAAATCAACTCTCAATTATATGGTCCGTATGGTGTTTGATCTAATGTAGAAAGTAGTTATGGTTCATGTCATCCCACAAGAAGCCACTCCATGATTGAAGATTTATTTTGGTATAATGCAGAATCAGAAGATTCGGTGAACCCAAGGCACAACTACTGGATCATAATTTCCATATAATAATATGCCTCACTTAAGATGTTATTTTTTAGGTAATATGTATCACTCAAAAACATTTTGTTCCATAGAAAAGTGGTACCAATGGGATCAATTCCAACAGAGGTGGTCATAAAATCTCAAAATTCTAGGTCAACTTTTTATGGTATTTTTCCCTTGTGTAAAAAACACAGACATATGGAATGATATTGTACATCATCAATGAAAATCAATGTGAAGTGGAAAGATGGTTTTTTTATATGAAGTAGCCAAATGAATCATCATAAGAGAAGAAAATTAAAAATAGATTTTAATCTCTAATATTTGAAGTGGGTATATCATATACTTAAGAAGATCAAGATTATAATTCCATGCCCGGTATGTTGTCAATGATGTTGTCCAAAAAGAAATAGGTCAAGTAGGCATCAGTTACAGAAATTACATTCATGGGATTAGATCGCAATAGGATATTTATCATAGACAATGGACGCACATCCCATATGATGTGAAATATAGATTTGGTGAAAGGAATTAGGTATGATTAAGAAGGGATCATAAGATTTGGTAATGAAAAGGGATTGAAAATTATTGGTTTAGGAAAATCCATGTTTGGAGAAAAGACATGAGATGAGTAGATGTATTGGTTGTTGAGGGGCTTAGTCACAATTTGTGTAGTGACAATAAATTGTGTGACTCAAGGGATGCCATATGTTTTTGAAAAAAATTATGTATCATCATGGAGAATTATGGGCCTATTTTGTTTCAAGGAAAGCATATATAAGGGAATCTCTACCTCATGATTAAAGGAGAAGATATGTTCTTTCTGTCCAATGATGAAGAAAACAAGTTATCGATTAAGTGTCATGTCCACATAATCCAAGCATCCATGGATGTTTGGGAGAAATATGATGCTACTAGAAATTTCCCTAGAATATCACATGATTGTACACATAACTGTTATTCCATCCGACAAGATAAGATCATTTGTAGACATATAATCTAAAAGACCAAAATTTTACAAATTTTCTTGTGATTGATCATAATTATGTGTGTGTGACAATTTTACCAAGGGATATTGATTGGAGGAGAGGTTATGTTCTCTTTATTGATGGTTATAGAATAATGGAATGGGTATTAATTATCATGAACAAATCTGATGTGTTCAGTTTCATTAAAATATATTTATGAGCATATGAAAAGATGCTTTGTCAGGAAATGAGGACGATTCAAACAGACAGTGGAACAATGTAGAAAAATATCCAGGCGGAGGATTTTCCCAATAAACATGGGATAATGAATCATGTTTCAATAATAAGAACTCCACAGTAGAATTGAGTAGTAAGGGGATGAAGTTGAATTTTAAAAAAATCATTCCAGAACAATTCTCATTAAGAATATTGGTCCAGATAAATTTTTTAAAGAAGTAGTGATGGTAGTAGTCAATAGTTCAAATAGAGATTTACTTTTCCTGAAAAAAAAAAGAAGGCTCCATACGAGTAATGGAATGGAAAAGAATATTTCATTAAAGTACTTTTTAGTCATTGGAAGTAAATGTCTCATTCTTAATAAGGTGATACATTGTATTTTTTATTCCCCTGGAGATTTAGGGATATTTCATGGCTACTTAATTAAAGGAAATGAATAAAAATTATTAAATAAGTAGCTAGGAATGACAGTTGAAAGTCATGACCTAACTATAGTGGATAATGAACAGAATATTTAGTGAGATGCTTGATCAGACTCTAGAGAATAGTGATGAAGATATGAGAAGGCTAGGAGATGCTTCATATCCATATGATGTTTTAGAAGAATACTCAGAGGGTGATAACAATTTAGTGTCTTCTCAGAGTCAAGTGAGAAGAGATGAAATTGACTCGTATATCATAATTTGTTATTAGATAGCACCAGTGCAGACAAAGATTATGATGTCTCTACAGAAATCATTATACATATCACAAGTGGAGCCAAAATTATTTGATGAATCTACTAGGGATAAGAATTTGGTTTAGGAAATTAATGAAGATATTTACCAAACTAATATGAAAAAGGCATGGGAAATTTTTTAGAGACCAGTATACAAGAATGAAATCATGAAAAAATGGGTCTTTCATAACATAATGAATTAAGATGGCATTTTTATTGGAATCAAAGAATGACTGGTATGAAAAGGGATCTTCTAGGTAGAGGGTATTTATGCTTATGAGACATTTTCACCTATTTCATGGATGGAGACAATCAAATTTTTTTGGGCCATAGTTGTGAATTTTTTTTGTGGTTTTCCATATGTACATAAAGTCATAATTTCTGAATAATGTACTGGAATAAGAATTTTAAATTGAGATACCAGATGGTTTTCACATTCATGAAGATGCGAAATGATTTTATTATCAGAGGAAGTCATTATATTGTTTATAGTTAGCACAGAGAGAATGGTATTCATGTCATGATTAGTTTCTTAAGAAGCTCAGTTTCCAGTGTAGTGTATTTTATTACAAATATATATTAAAAAAATCGAAGTAGTAAAAGGATTATGGTGCTGGTTTATGTCGATTAAATAATCCATGGTGGATCAGATGATGCAAAAAGTAGATAGCTTTCTGAATTCTGCAAAAGTGCATTTGAAATGTTGGTGATTGGTGAGCTGACATTTTTCCTTGGCTTACAGGTGATGCAAGGAAGGAGTGGAACTTTTATTTGTCAATATAAATATACCAATTAGGTTTTGAGAAGTTTTGGAAGGTATAATTCAAATTATAGAATGATCTTTGTTGCTCCCAGGTTGAAATTTTCACAATATGATGAAGGAAAGGCATTTAATATCATAAAATACAGGAAAATAATTGAAATTATATTGTACCTGACATGAAAATTATTGATTTTGTTTTTTTACATGAAAGAAGTGAGAAATCAAATCAATACCAATTAGATCCAGATGATTATAGTGAAAAAAAATAATTTTTTATATCGTGGTCACAATGGATTTCTGTTTAATTTATAATAAATAATTTGAGATAGATTTATTGTGATATAGAGATGCATAAAGGGATTGATCAGAAGATGATAGGAAATCAACATCTGGAGGTGAATTTTAACTTGGAGGATTTTTTCTTTCTTGGTTAAGTAAGAAAAAAGATTTCATTACATTATGCACCATAGAAGCAGAATATGTTTCTTCTACTCAATCTTGTACGCAACTATTGTGGAAGATGTAATTGCTTGAGGATATGGGAGTTATGGAGAAATCTCTGATAAGAATTCATTGTTATAATTCAATTGTTATATATATGCGAAAAAATACAGTCTATCACTAAATGACAAAACACATTGAAATAAAATATCATATTATCATGGAGAACGTGGAGATTGGGCTTGTGAATTGGGATTATGTGCCAACAGAACAACAAGTTTCCGATATTTTTATGATGGTCATAACCATTGAAGAATTTGAAAGATATATACTTTCTCTTGGATTCCAGTCGACTCTCCTGACATAAAAAAGTATGTATGTGTACCCACTCACCCCGTGTTATGGTGTGTTTTTTTAGATGTAATTAAATGTGTTCTTTACCCTGTTGTAAAAAACCCTACATTACCTTTTATGTTTGTTGAAAAGGGGGGTGGAGTGTGACTATTCTTGGGGGTGAAAAGTTATGGGGAGAATCTGTTATGTTGAGTAGTGAGATGGGGGGAGTTGAATCTGGGTCAAAACTATTTAGACGATCCATAACATAGGTGGAGTATTATATATGATGAATATAGTAGTGATTGATCAAATATTACATCAGCTGATGTTCATGATGAAAGAAAACGATTGGATTCAATATTTGGTGTTTGGAATGAAGCGATTCATCGATGAATTTTTCATTATACTCTTATTTAGCATGATGGTCATAGCTCATGTAGTCTTACAGTATTTGTTGAGTACATTCTTGATCTCTATATTAATATCATGAAGTTATTTCCAATTGAAGAAGGAAGAAGACTAAATGAGGTATCAAAATATGAAGAACTATTATAAGAGGAGTTGTCAATAAACCCAAAGGGAGGTACTGTTGGGAAAACTGCCTCAATGCGTCCTCTTGATATTTTTTGGGTATGATTGTGTTTGTTGACAAATATACATGATGAAGGGTGTGAAGTATATGTATGGAATGCCGAATTGTAGATGGTTGCGGTTCGTGGTAGGAGGATCTATATGCAATGAAGGTTGTACCGACGCAATGATTTAGTAAATCCTATATTAGAAAATTTTTTGTATAACATTACATATGTATGGACATATAATCCTGGTGATTAGACGATAGAGTGAATATCATTAGAGAACACATCATTTATTTAGGAATTCAATAAAATTGAAAAGAGTTTTTCAAGGATCATTTCGATGAGAAAAATTGGTTCATGTAGAAGCAATTTCACCGATGGTTTTTGAAAGGAACCAAACCCTGTAAAGGAAGGAGTACATAGAGGAGATAGTGTAATATGTTGAGAAGAAAGTACAATATGTGGATGATTGGCAATAAGTTGACATGATGGAAGTCCGTGAATAGTGAAAAATTTAAAAATAGAGTGTGACTCACAGAGAAGGTTCACAGATTTGGTACACGAAGGCAATACATGAAATAGAATGAAGTGGATTCTATAGATGAAGGGAAGCACATGGAAGAGGTAGTTGTACATAGAGGAGGTGTTCCACATTCAAAACATTGTAATCAGTACACAACATATGAAGGTGGTTCACAGTTTGAATAAGGAGGCTTTTAAATGTTTCAAATCATATTTTGAAAGTATTTTCCACTAACTAGAATTACCCGAGAAGGTGGATTTCAACATGGGTGAAAAAATATCATTAATTGAGCATCTACCTAAATATGAGGTTATATTTATTCATAAGAATAAAGGGACCTACACATCTATAAACTATGTTCAACCGTTATGTCTACAAATAATGAGTTGATTATTTTACAAGTGTATTGAATGAAGGAAGATAATGAAGGTTCCCCTTTCCACCTATAGTGAGCCATAGAATGAGGCATAGGGAGTGACACTTGGAAATGAAGTTTTCTGAACTGAAACCGTTTAAAGGGATTGATCCAGGGCATAGAAGATCTATCCTAAAAATTGTACTCATTATTGGTAGTGATCTATATTGAATTTGGTTCATCGTCACTCCGATGTTATATACTCCTTGGACATAGCCCAATGAGGGTGAACCAAGTTAAAAATTTTGTGTCTCATGCAGGATATAAATTCTATTCAGAAATTTCAACAATAATGCGAGAGAAAAGAGTTTTCTTTAAAGAATAATCATTATTAAAAGGGGAAGAAATTTTAATCTTTCATACCCTGATTCACCCCCCTCTTGGTATTCAACCTACTGGACCTTAAAAAATATAATATCCAATATAATCTAAATGAAATGTTTTTATTCTCAAAAATGTGTTTTATCAAAAACAATTAAATAAATTAAAATTATTGAATGATATTATAGAAATATATATTTTTTATTTGCAATAAAATTTTTTATATTAATAAAATATATTTTATAAGAATTATATTGGAATACATATTGTTTTAGGCTTCAAAATGGTATTGTTCTAAAATAAAACTTATCCAAACATTTATTAGAGAATTTTTTTAAATAAAAATTTCATAAATTTTATTGATTATATATGTGAAAATAGAAATAATATTTAAAATTGAAATATAATAATTATGATAGGGTGAATTTATGATATTTTTTAGCGAATATTACTTTTTTGATGAATATTGAAAAACTAGAATTTTAATTCAAAAATAATTTCTCATATAATATATTTATAACATTAAACTATATTTAAAATTGGGTTTTATTTTTAATTAGATATATTTTAATTAATTAATATTATTATGTAATTAAATAAATTTCACATAGAAATTGTATATGATAACCTAGAAAATATTTAAAGGTTTTTATTTATAAAGACTGAATTATCGTCATGTGTGTGGGTTTAAATTTAAATTCATTTATCCCAATTATGTGATTGGAATTTGGAAAAATATATTCCATATTTGGAATCAACATAATTTATAAGTTCTAATAAGTTAAAATTATCTTTTTACCAAAAATATTAGTTAAAGTGAATAAAATAATCATAATGATTTAGAAAAAAATTAGATTAAAAAAGAACTACACCATAAACTCATTAGCCAAAATGACATAGAATGTTGTACAATAGAAAATTGATTTCCATATTTCTAAACTATCCACCATGTATAAAATATTATTCATTGTTGCATCCTTTTTTACTAGGGAAATCATTAGTGGAATTCCCTTTAATTTTTTTTAAAACAATGCCACTCATCCTCCACTATTAAAACCAACACACCACTCCCACATCCTAGCACCAATCATGAAATTTTTCTCCACCAAGATATTCAAAAATAATCTAAAAACCCCAATCAAAGAATCCTATAATCATAAAATTTGTATCAAATCAATCCAATTAATCATTTTGGTTTAAACCAAAATGACATTACTAAGGAAGAGGTAACCTCCTTCTTCGAGATCTTTTGTATTTTTTATATTCTCCACCCCCTAAATTCCTCATATTCCATGATTCAATAATGAAATTAATTTCCTAAAAAAAATATATTTTTTATGTTATGTTTTTGACCTCAACATACATACACATCTATATAATGGGTAATGGACCTACCGTTTATGTGTTGGTGAACTACAACATCATGAAACAAAGATCATTCATTTTTTATTAATAACCATTAATAGTTGGGTATTTTGATGAAAACCTATATATATTTAATATATAACATTTATAATTTATTTATCATTCTTTAATTATTATATGTTACATTCCTTTATTATCTCCATTTCTTGAAAATACTATAACTTCATTTTTGGAAGTGTGGATCATCTCCCCCTCAAAGCGATTTGATTTTTTCACAATATTCATGGAATGTATAAATGATGGTCTTAATAAAAATATATAAAATATATTAAATAAATATGATATTTTAATTAAAAATCACATACAAATAATTTACATTTGATTCTTTTAATATCAACAATAAATGAAAGTACAGTTCATGCGTACGTATGACCTCTTATCTCCATAAATGGTACATTTATTTTCTTATCTGAATATATTATAATTTTTTATAAATGAATATATATATTAATATATATGATAATTAAACCATGTATTAAATTCATTTGAAACTCAAACCATGATGTACATAAGATGAGAAATAGGTAACATGTAATTACAAACTAAAGTACAAGGAAATTATCACCCAAAATATTGAAAATGATGAAAGATTGTTAATAAATGGGTAATGAGATATTATAAAAACACAATATATGATAAAATAAATTTTAATATGGTTATGTAATATGTTTCTAAAATGTTTAAAACAATTATACAAATTGTTAACAGACTTTTACCCATAATGAAACACATGTTAAGGGGTTTTCATCTAACTTTTTACATCGGTGTGATGAATGTTATTTTCACTAGTAAAATCATTATGTAGTTTATCTAATTCCCCTTATTATATTTTATATAAAAAATTATTTTATTTTAATGGTATTTAAAACTCTAATTAATTTTTATTCCTTTATGATTCTTATAAATCAAATTCTTTAAAGTGGTATGGGATAAATTTTGATGGCTTAAAGATTATTTCCAAAAAAATAATTGTATTGATCATTCAACGGTATTTCCATTGTTTGAGAAATTATTTATTTTTATAAGTCTAATTTCTTTTATATGGTTTCCATACTAACACATCGACATATTATATCATGATTCATTCATTCTACATGATATTTTGAGTTTTAATTTGAATTATTTCATGTAAGGGTATTTAAATTAAGCATTATAATGTGGAAACGATTTTCATAAAAAAATTCATTATTTGGTAGATATTACATATATATTATAATTAATATTATATGATTATGTGTTTAACTAAATTTTACGATCATTTTTTGTTTTTTATCTTATATTATAGGGATTTACATTGAAAAAGACAATCAATTATTTGGTTGAGTATAACATCATTGGTATAGTCAATTCAATGGTTTACATCAAAATATCATTTTATTCATTGATTTTTACACTTGAATTTCCATTTTAAGAAAATAATCTATAATTATCTTCAAACCCCTTCTATTTTCTTCTAATATGGTTTTTATGACCTTTTTCATGTAATATAACCATTTTTCAAATGTTAGAACTCAAAATGTTTTATAATTTTTTTTAAAAAACCCTACATTTTTATCTCATTATGTTGAGATAATATTTTATTTTGAAAACCATTTTTTAGATAAATGGTTTTAAAATTGTTGTTTAACTATTCCAAAATTATTTTTAAATTCATTTTTACCTTTTTTTTATTTTCCGAATATATTCAATGTAATCTTATTGTCGCATTCCATTCAATAAATTTTTCTATCATTTTTTCCATATAAAAAATGCACTTTTTGTCTTGTACAAAATTTTTAGATTTAATCATAATCATGACTCTTATTCTTATTTTTCAAGTTTAATTTTTAATTTTTAATGATTTTTATCAAAAATGATTTTCAAATAAAATAATTTTTTAAAAGTTTTTCAAAATAAAAATTATATTTTCTCCAAGATTGCATTTAAAATATCTTTTATAGAGTTTCTATTAACTAATGAAAATGACCCTTTATTACTAATCTTCTTAGGATATATTACATTCATGCCACCCTTATTATTCTATTGGATGGTTTGAGATTTATTTTTGTAAAGGTAGTATTGAAATTAACCTCCTTGATTCATTTGTTAGTCCACTTGAACTATTCAATTTCCTATGATCATTGAACATTGAATTTCCCTTAATTATTCATATCATTTATTATGGATATGTTAATTTTCAAAACAATATACGATTTTTCCTATGGTGTTTAATTTGAAATTTATTTTCTTATGTGGGGAAATACGGATAAATATGTACCTTTAACTCCATATAGATATCTGATGAGGCACATTTTTAAATCAATTATTCATTATTTTAGGAATGATTTAGAAAGGTATGACATTTGTGGGAGATGGTTTTAGATAGCCTCTCGATGTATTCATAATATCATGTGTTGTGTTAGTAGGATAGTCATAGATTTAATTTTACTCAATATTCTAAAACATCTTATGATAGTTCTGGATGGTAATCGTTCTATGTACCTAGGATACTTGGCATTCAGAAATTAAAAATCTAATTAATTTAGATTCAGTTATTACTTATCCATTAGATTATTCATCAATATATATATATACATTTCATTCTTAGTTCATTGATTTAATAGAACATGTTTTTATATTCTTTCCTTGCATTAATGATTACGAATTATCTATTTATTTTTAATGTAATGTGTTTTTAGTTATTACATTTTCATTTAATTACTCACTTACTTTTTTGTTATTGACTATATGACACGTTTTCTGAATTATTAACCATAAAATAATGATTATTCTCAATAATAAACAATTTCTTCTAATGTACATGACCCTTACTAGTCATTTCATCTCACCATTACTTTTTTTATCCCCACGAATCCAAGAAGTGTACGAATAAATTTATTCATGGAAACACCAAATGTAACAAATATATTGTTATCCTACAAAACAATAATGTTGTAATTTGTGTGTTTATTCACAAGATAATACTCTTCTTTGTATATATTTTTTCAAAACTACAAAAAATTTAGGGTCCATTGTGATATGATTTACTAATATCTTATCAAAAGTAATGGTAGCATGACACTGAATCTGAGGTAGTTGGGGTCAGGTCATTGTATGGTATGTTTGTTCCAAGAATTTTTTTTATATAAAATTGTTATAATGATACATCCCTTCATATTATAATGCCTATTAAAGTATATGATGGTTTTTCATGTGGAATCTCAATGTTTTTAGACTTAAATCACTGTCAGTTCATTGGGTCAAAAAGGCATGATTCAAATATTTTTGTACAACATTTAATGCTATTAGAATTTCAATCATTTTTACCAAAAATGTACATTATATATTTACTCAAATATTTCACATTCGTTGAAATAATATTTGAGAAAACTCCACAACCAGTTCAGCTTTAAAACCATAAGGATAAATTTTCATTGACACTTTCTATTATGGGGATGTTCATTACTCTATAATATTTCACTATCAGGTTTCATTTGACTGTGAAATTTGTCCAGGAAACTAAATTAGGATGTCTTGTACAATATTTTTGGATGTATCCTATTGAGTAATAATTAATTTATATGTTTTTAATCAATATATAATAGGTTTTGTAACAAAATGTTGTATGTTATTATGTTAATTTTTTTATTTCATTGATACCTTTTTCATTTGAAATCATACATAATGCATAATACTCAACATTTATGATCTATTTATAAAGTATATTTAGTAGAGGATTGTATATGATTTTTTTCTAAACACAAGGATGATATTGAGATAGGATTAAATCTTGTTGGACATGTTGATGAAATATTGAATCAATCTCAACCACATGAGAAATCAGAAATACTTTATGTTACTGGACAACCAGTTTTGAGGGTATCAAATATTACAATGTGAGATGTTGAATTAATATATACACATTGATATATTGTACTGAGTATTGAAATTAAATTTCCATTTATTTTAGAGATTAAGATAAAAAAAATGAGACGTTGAACATGAATGGAAAAATATATAAAAATAGATGTTAATATGGGTCTATTAGAATGTATTTAAGGTTGTGTATGTTCATAAATATTGAAATCAAAATAAATATTAGGCTGGAACATAAATTTGCTAACTATATTAATGTATACTACTTTTTATATATCATTAATACAGACAAAAATTATTATTTGATAAACAATTTGATGTTTATGGCTCAAGATAATCTTATATAGGAAAGAAAAATTGATGTTAAAATGTGATAGATTAAAATTTATTAAATTTGATTTGAAAGTGGATTTAAAATTAAAATATTTGGATAATATATAATTTTGGATGATATTATCATATTAAATTACCATGTTAATTTTTCAGTTGATTTATTCAAATGCACATGGGTCAATATTACCAATTGTATTAAAAAGATTCATTTTAATTTACTTTTACGAACTTCTATCACATGATGAATTTAAATGACAATAAATTACATGATCTTTATATCTTATTAACTCAAAAAATAGATATTTTGAGAAATATATCAGATATGAATGGTATAGTTTAGTTATTTAGTTAAAATAAGGGGAATTTTAAGGTATGGTTGATGAACTGGAAGATTGAAACTCTGACATTGAATCTTTACAATATTATGAAAATGAATAATTTTCCAAATATTATATTGAAAATTTTAGTCTTGAAATGGTGGAATGTGTTGATGAATTAATAGTGGATCAGAACAATGATATGGTTGATGGAAAAAAGTATTTCATGTTCATTCATAAATTAAATTATAAACAACCTATGTTATATGTTACTCATTTAAATTAATGTGGATGTTTTACTAAAGTTAAATTTAATTCTTTACATGAATTATTTTATATGAAATATTATATGTTATAATTGTTTTTATGTGAAGTCATTTATTATTATTACTATATATATTATGTTTTTAGTATTGTGCATCATAATTAATTTCTAAATTTATTTCTCTATATAAATTTATCTAAATATATGTTTTAAAGTAATTTTCAAATCATAAATGTTTGGAATTACAGGGAAGAAGAATATCAAAATTCATATTTGACTACCAGATAAAATTATCTCCACCACAAAGACTCAGGATGATCTATCAAGATCCCTCTCTATAGAATCATGGAAATCCATCATCTATCCCCTTCCACATTCTCCACACCCACCTTCTCCCTCCTATCATTGTTTGGATCACCTTCCCTCTTAGTCAAATCAAAATAGGGAACATTGCCTCATAAATCAATAGTTTTATAAAACAATGAATCTTCAGTAACGAAATAGGTGGTTACTCTGGTTTCTTCATAATGATATTTTAATGTGATAGTTATAGGCAAAAAATTAATGTGAATAATATTATTAAAAAATTTTATGGTTATAATTATTTTTTTTCATAATATATGGAAATAATGTTACTATAAATAAAAATAATCTGAGTTAATTGGAGGTATTTTTTCCATTTAATTGTTATGAGACCCCCACAAATGATGTTGTGGAATTATTTGGACAGATTCTATTATAGTTGACTATTTATAAGGTTACACTTTTGATTACATTTTTTGATTTTATGTATAATCATGAATATTAGAAGAATGATGTATTTGATTCATATATAGATATAATTTTAAAACATTATGGTGCTAATTAATTCCATTATTTAATTATATTTGGATATTTTAAAAATGAATATCTTTGTACAAATGGTATTCCACATTACCGTTTCAGATCTTGTCACACATAAGTGGACATACAAATAATTATGTAATAAATGGAATGATTTTAAATGGGTATTGAACAATAAATTCAACTATAAATCATTAAATACTTATCATTTGATTGATAAGGTACCTGAAGAGGTACCTAGAGAGTTGTTGAAGGTTCCTATTGATAGCCATCTCTATGAGAATCACTTGGAATCGAACAAAATATTATTATAAAAATATCACATTACACATATACATGAATATAAAACGGATATGACTTTTCATACTACACTATTAATTTTTTTTCATAATCTCTGGATTTTTTAAGAAAAAATGCACTAAGTTCAGTGAAAGAAATCATCCAAAAATACCGATTCAATGAGTTATTCATGAAACTGATGGAATATGGTATTATTTTTATTTGTTTAAATATCTATATAATCAAATTTTCTATATCATATATTAAATTTTATATTTTTATTTTTTAAGGTTGTGAATTAATTTATAGCACCAAGTCTCCTTAAATAAACGTTACATGGATGATCAATTGAAATTTGATAGGAGTTATGTGAATGGTCCTTCCAAATATGTTGGTGTATCAATCATTATTTTTTGTTAACTCCATATTTTCATTTTTTCCTTTAATAGTATGTATTGATTTAAATATGGTTGATATTTTATTATTGGTAAAAATAAAATAACTATGGGATTTTAATCCCACACATTACTTCATTATGTTCAAGGATGGTCATGTAGGTCCAGTCCTTGGGAAGGATCATCCTAGTCTTCTGAACTAGATGGATTTGATACCATTTCCATATGAGGTCTGCAGTAGGTCCTTAGGTATTGGAACAACATCTATTCCTGGTTTTAATTACTTCATTTGATTATATTCATAAATTCAATTTACAATAATGAAAATATCAATTCAGTTATAGGGGAACACATTCCCATAATAGGGGTCTCATGTACATATGCAGGTAGTGATGGGTTTTTCTCTATAGAAATCGTTGGTTGATTTATATCAAAATATTACTGAATTAGTGCCTGGTAATTTTATGTCAATGAATAGTTTGTGTGAGTAATTAAATTTCAAAATATAACGATCATTTATTAAAAAAACATTTACAGGTTTTATTTATGAATTTAATTATGAAATAGTATTTACTTTTTAATAAAATTGTCACACATGTGCTAATAGTAGGGAGTGGAGATAGAGATATAGAGGGTGTCGATTTTGTTCTTTGAAAACTGATCAAGGTTTTTTATTGATTTAGTGACAGTGATATGTAACTAAACTCAAAACATACAAAAAAAATGATATGGTTATTAAGAAATCTTGTTATGGTTTGAGTAATAAGATATTGGTATTTATCTTACATTTTATTAAATCAATATTCATGGCTAATTCACTGTGTTTTTTTGGATGTTTCTCTTATATTTATAATTAATTGGATTTTGGTTTTATTTTTAAAATGATTCCATTTAATATCTTCCCTTATAGTTTGATGAATATTTTTCTTCTCATAATTGTTATATTAGAATTATAATAGGTATCATGTACTTACTGTGATGGAAATTTTGATTTTATAATGCACATTATGGATTGAAATCTACGTTGGTCTATTTAATTAGATTGATAAAAGTAGTTATTATGTTTTTATATTTTGGGTTCGATACATTTTTTATTATGTTATAGTTGTTATGATTTTATGACTGGGGATGTTATGGGGTATCCAAAATGATAGTGTGGTTATGGTATAATTTAGTGATCAATGGATGAATGGTATGGGGGAGTAGTTCATTATTGTATTGTTATGTGCAAGCCTTATTATTTGAGAATTATTTTAGCGATTTATTTCATGTTATTTATTGAATTGTTTCATTTTTAAAGCATTTTATTTATTATGTGGTAATTTTTGAAGAGGTTGTGTGGTGACAATTGAAAATAGGAGTGAAATGGATATGAAGAGGTGATGATGTAGTGAAATTGACTATGGGGTTCTATATATATAATAGGGTTATGTAATTATGTGTTCGTATGAAGTGATTTTTTAATATTGTCTAATGTGAATATATGAAATCATGGATGAAGTGGTAACATGACTAGGTTATAGTCTATTGATTTCACATGCATTTAATTTTTATTGATTTTAGATGTATCATATGTTCTTATGATATAGTCTTTCAATAATTTTTTCATCTTGATTTATGATATTTCTAATACATTTATTTTAGATTTTATTATCAACAATATAATTTTTGATTTTTACATACATTTAGAAGATTATTTGGCTTTTATGGGTTTCTATCTTTGTAACCCCAAGGTTGTGTTAACTGCTATCTAAGATTTAGTTAAAGCTACATTAACACTCATCATGTTTTTATTGTTTATTGTTACTTCTTATTATAATTCATCATTTTAAATATGCATTTATGAATACTAGATATTTACTTATTTTAGTCTCACATACTTTATTCTCATGTATTGATTATTTTTTCACTGAAAAACAACATATAGATTTTCTATTATAGTTTTTATAATATAAAAATTAATAAATTTGGTCTTCATCTTTTACCCACTGCATTTGTGATTTTTTCGGTCCTATATTTTCTACTATTTTAATTTTTTATCACTGATAGTGGTCGTTTAAACCTCTACTATATATGGTAGAAAAAATATTTGTAGTTTAAACCAATGGTATATATGATAACAAAATAGTAATGGTTTAATCAATCTTCATATATTATTAAATATAGTTTCATATTAAACTATGGTGAAATCCTTAGTTGTTCTAGGAGAAATAATTTCCAATAAAAATGAAATGAACACAACTAAAAACACATTCCTTGACACTTTCTTGAAAACACCATAAATGAGTGGAACCACCAGGAGTAGGATGCCTACATCAACGATAGCCCCATTTTCAAAAGAACATCGCAAAACCATTTGGCAGTGGTAAAACACCATTAGTCACCTATTTTTTGTAGTGTACGTAGGGTTGGTTAGATCCCTTTTTCTTCTTGGACTTTTCGTTATATGATCGTGGGAGAGTTCCTCAAATCGGTTCAGTATGGGTGTGTTCCCATGGTCTATAATTAATAGGTTATATTATGGCATCCCATCTATAGAAAGGGAATTTATATCCCCTATATGGGTTAGTTTTGGAGAGAGTCAGGTATCTTTCTAGGGGGCAAATTTTATACTCATCAATCAGTATTCCATAGGATGGATTACTTATACCATTTCTAGCATCCAGGGTAATTGATCCACTTCTTAACAGGTGAATCTAGTTTGGGTTAATATTCACTGACATGCCTTAGGAGTGATAAACTATCTATTTATCTAATTTTTTCATCCATAGCTGTGGTGTGGTTTAATCTAGTATGTGAAAAAAATCCCTTGTCGACACTGAACTGGTCACTCGAGCCAGTCTGTTGCAATTCCAGAGAGGTATTCCCAATCCTCATTGGATGTCGACAATATCTAGGGAATCAACAATGAAAAATGGGAATTATTTCTCCTAATTAAAATAAATAAATTTGTATAAAATTTAGAACTATATAATGTAAAATAAATGGCATGAAAAATAAATAACAATCAAAACCAACACACAAACCTGACCATGACCAATACTCCTCATGACCCTAAGATTCGCTCTCTGATAACCATACCAAATTTCACCCAAGGTGATTCAACCCTGAACTAGAACTTGTAGGAGAAACTAAAAACATAATAACACTAATGGAATGTGTATTAAAACTCACTATGAGGGCCCAATAGACTAATCTGAGGGCACTACCATTAAAATATATAATTTACTAACTCCAAGATTGAAATAAAATTTATAATAGTAACTTTTTAAAATATTTTACATGAAATCAAAGAAAAACCATTTCCCCTTTTCATTTTCAAAATTAGATTCCACTCATTAGTACCATTAGAAATTTCAAAGGGAAAGCGATTTTTAAATTTTTTATATATGAAAAAATATAATTAAAATACATTAATTTGAAAACCACTTTCAGAAAACTAGTCAAAAATTTCCCACCACATTCTTAGATGAAAAAAATAAAATAAGGAACAATAGTAATCACTTAGTAAGGGAAAGTAGGTATACATACAAAAATTATATTCATCGCTCTAATACATAGAAGCCAATAGACATGGGTCAATCCTAGGAGATCGTGAACAATCTTTAAGGTACAATACATGTGACTAATCCTAGAGGCATGCCTGGATCAAGGATTTCATAATGACCTAACACCCGACTGTCGCCATACCTGGCCAGGTTGAGGGGCCCAATCCCATATCATTAATAACAAATCATCCCCCTGTTATGGGCCACATGCCAGAGCGTGATCTAGACTAGTGGAACAATTGTTCACCAAAAATTCACTTACTATTCAAGGTTCCCATGTTGAGTACTAAATGAAGATAATGGTGAACCAATAATGTCAATCAATTAACCAATCATAATGCCCAAACATTCCATACAACTACTCACACAATCACCAAACACTAAAATATCACCCCCCCAAGTCACCCCAATGCGATCCTTTAAAATAATTTAAATTTCAAATATCCAAATGGGCCTTAACCAACAATTAAAACCCACACTATATTTAGAAGAACCAACACTTGAAACTTTTAAATCCAAAATCCACATATAAACCATTTAAGAATACAAAATCACAATTTCATAACTAAGAAAAATTTATAAAGGTCAATGGAAAAATTTATCAACTCTTAGTATGCACATTTAATAAAAAATTTCATATAATTATAGTATCATGAGGAGACTACTATATTTCACAAAACAATTATTATAAAACTAACTATTAATTTTTATTTACCTTTTATTTAAAGTCAATGAAATATCAAGAAATTAATAAATTCTAAATATAACGGAATATTTAGTGGGGGACATACCTCGACTCACAGTAAAAACAAAATGACGAGAAACATCTTGCACGGGTACATAATTAGGTGCATGCTTATGACCATAGTATCACAGAATTATCATTCCAACACACTACAAAAACTTCCAAAAAAATCTAAAATCAAATAAACATTGATTTAAAATATAATCCAATAAAATTCCAGTGCAGACCTCAACTCGACGTAGAGAATCTCTTGACCAGAATGGCCACAAAAAAGGGTGATTGGTCTGGTGTGGTACTACGGTGCTTGGGAAGGTCTCTAACGTTGTCTAAGGTAGTGCGAAGGCTAGTTTGGTTGATAGTGGAGCTGGTCGAGGAAGTTGGCGGGTCACGATTCATGGTGCAACGACAAAGGGACTGCAAAGTTGTCATGTGGGTACAACATAGCCGTTTAAGAGGTTCATGGGGTAGCATACTGCCGATATAGAGGAAATCCAGGCCAGATATGAATGTGGCTACTAGAAAGGAGGTGTTTCCTATGAGGCTGACCGGACAAGGGCTATGCAGGGGGATAGGGCATCGTGGCTGGTTAGGCGATCCAAGGGAGGCATGCCGACTGGAGGAGGGATGTTGGTGCGGAAAGGTAGGTTGGCGTGAGGGGAGAGGGTGATGGTCTGGATGGCAAGATGTGAGAGGGTGTACAACCCGATGGCACTGATAGGATGGAGGAGGCTGTAGGCAAGGGTGTGCGGCTGGTGAGTGTGTGGTTGGAGGGCGACGATAGGAGGATAGAGGCAGCCGGCAGGGAGAGGGAGAGGGGAGTGGGTTAGGTGTTTCACATGGAAGAGGAAAGGTATTAGAGGGCACTGCATCATGGAAGAAGGAGAAATAAAATTTTGAGACTAGTAATCTCTAACACAAAATGAAAAAATTAATAAACAAAAAATAATAATAATTATAGTAATGTTATTATTCATAAAAAAATTAATTAAAATAATATTAATAGAAACATAACAACAACAATAATAATAATAATAATTGATCCTCATTATAATTATTTATAATTACCACAATAAAATTAATAATATTTACAATTTGTAAAAAAACAACCAAAAAATATATAATAATAATAAAATATTAATAATAATGATGATGATGATAATAATAATAAAAGTTAAATATCATAAATGATATATATATATATATCCACTTATCTATTTTATATAATTATTTTCAAATCCAGATGACTGTGTAGTCACCTCAAACAGCATATGTAACCGTGTGGGGACCGTGCTGTGGCCCCTTCCCATCCTTGAATAAACCACATGGTTACCTGAGTTTGTCACACAGATTTTTTTTAATGCGCAGTGTCTGCGCTCCAGCCTAAAACCTATAACCATTTCCAAACATTAACAATTTAAATCAGGACTCACACGATCTTTGGAAAATACATCCAATTCCAAGAAAAATAAAAAAGAAAATAATTATTTGAAAAAAGATGAGCCTGAAAAATATCCCCACCATAACTCGTTATTCCCTTGTAAATAAATAATAATATCTAGAGAAGAAACATAAACTCCCTAATTTCCACTCAGCATTAAAATTTTATGCTCCTCCTGTTGACCGATCTAAACAGACACCGAACTCCCAGGTCTTACAACTCATCCAATGAATATGGGTACTTTAACTACCACCAAGAAAAACACATACTATCCATTTCAACAAAATAATGAATGATATTAAACCACCTAAAATGTTTATATCTATATTAATAGTTCAACAAAACTTTTGGGTGTACTCTAATCCAATAATTTACTGAAGGTGATGACTTGGGGTGGAGTAATTACCAATGGAACCATTAACTAAAAGAAAAAAGAATAATGAATTCAAGGTATTGATATAGGGAGGCCTAAATGTACTCCCCACTATAAGAAACTCTCTAACTCGGGATTACTCTAAGTGTATATGTTTGACACATTGCTGGTCTCCCTCCATAAGAACTATCAAATTCAAATAGAATCAAGAACATTTTACATGGACCATATACCCCCATCATAGGGGGGAGGGAAATTCCAAACTAATCGGTGTATCTAAACTACAGCCGAAACACACCATCAACTTCATACACTTGAAGAACAATAAAGATGACACATCAAGGAAATAAACTCGACCAAACCCCATTCACCCTTCTTGGGTTCTCCTAACTACGTTCCAGCTTCACTCCGGAGCCTATGGCTGGAGCTCAAATGTTTCAAGCATCTCTTTCCTCATAGCCCGACATTAGAAATTCCAAAACATAACAAACTAACCATAATTTCATCATACACACATCCATTAAAATAAATGGTTCAAATAAGTTCTAAAATAATAATTATTATAGATGAAGGAAAAGAAACACCACAAAATTCAACAAGAAAAAACTACTACTTCCAAGGAACACTACAAAAAAAACCACAAGCTTATCCCAAACATTGTTCTACTCCTACTAATGGGATGTGGTGACCTTCATCAAACCTGGTCTAGCCTCAACGTGCTTTCAAGAAAGACATCTCCAGAATTCATGTAAGTGACCCATACACCCATAGGTGTGGTAGTGTTTCAGAGCACTTGGTTAGGTATTCCTATTGTGACCCCACATACGACACTAGTGACAGATCACAACATTGATCTGTGAATAAGATGACTACAGGTCTGAAGGAATCATTATTCCTCCATTAGAGTGACCAGCACCAAATTTATTCCCATTATTAATATCTCTAGCCTCTACACCACTTCCCATGGCCGAAGGAGGATTCACTCTCCCAGGTTCTCTTGCTAACTCGTCTTCAGCACGTCGGGAATTCTTATTCTTGTTAGAGATGGTGGTTAGGATGAGATGTTCCACATTCAAATATAGTTATGGACGGAGTCCAAACATAAAATTCTGAGCATTCACACGATAGTTTCAACATACTATAGGTTGTACAGAACTAGATCCAAAAGATATCAATAGAATTCCAACACTGACCCACATCCTACTGATGACCACACAACTCCATCCTATTTCCCAACATCATATTCTAAGAGAAATATTGTCGGATAAATTATGACTTGAAGATATAAAAATTAATATATTTTTGTGGTTTTCTTCAAGTCACTTACTTCCACCATATCCAGGATGGACCATATAGCATAAAGATAGCTAACCTTACCATTAATGTCTTAGAAATCATGAGGATATTTAAGTACCTCACAATCCTCACACAACCACAATTACGCCTCAAGAAGGATCAACATGAAAATAAAAGTGTGTGGGGATTAACTTTCAAAATTTAGGGACGTTGTCCATAGTTTGATCAACTTGAGTGTTTTCCAAAGATGCACCACCCAAAGATACACTATTGGGATTCATCAAACCATAGTGGGGGAAGGAACTAAGGAACATGGGAACACATAGATGAGTCAAAACAAGGTCATTACAATTTTAAATTTATGTTTTTAAAATTCCAAGACAAAAATTTTCAATGTAACATTCTAAATGATGGTAAACTAAAATAATCCACAAGAGGAAAACTGGTTTTAATAGGTGACTCATATATATAGTTGGCAGCCATATTCTAGACATGCCACCATCAAAGAGATACATCTAGGAAAATTTCCTTGGCTCCACATGCCTTTCCAAGCACTTCAAGATCACATGGAGACTTTTACAATTTCCTTTACATTTCCCTATGTGGAAAAAATTCACAAGATTCAATGGACCCCAATATTCTCAAACATCCCCTGGGAACCTAGGGTTTGGAACGACCGAGGGGTCATGGTGCCCTTCTTGTTCTTATACCTCATATCCAACAATCCTACTCCTTCTACCATGACCACCCCAAACAACAATGGTATCACTATGAGTACGGTCCACTAAAGAGACACCCTAGCTCTGACACAATTTGTTCACCAACCAACCCTAGTCGTCAATGAACCAGTCAATGGAGTCGATCCGCGACAAGGCCCGATAGGCGTTCCTAATCCTCCCAAGCTGGAAACTAGCACCATGACATCAACAGAGAAAAATGGGAATGATTTCTTCAAATGAAAATATATAATGCAGTTGGAAAGTTAGATCAATGCAATGTAAAATTAACGACAAGAAAAATAAATAACCTCAAAAAACAACACAATAACCTATCCATGACCAAAACTCCCCATGTCCCCAAGAGTCAATCTCTGATACCTAACCCAAACAACGACTAAGGCGATCCAAACCAGATCTAGATCCTATTAGAGAAACTAAAAACTATAAAACACTATTGGCGTGAGTTTTACAACTCAATAGGCATGCTCAATAGTATATTCCCAATGCACTACCATTAAAATAAATAATTTAATAATTCATTGTTTGAATTCAAATTTAAAAAAGTAATATTTCGTAAATATTTTAATGGAAATCAATGCATGAACCATAATACTTTTTATTTTTCAAAATTAGATTCATTTTAATAGTGATAATAGAAATATCAATGAGAATGTGATTTTTAAATTTCCATATTTTCAAAAAGAGAATTAAAGAACTTTCATTTGAATACCATTTTCTAAAAACTAGTGAAAAACCAGCCAATCGCATTCCAGTACGAATAAACAAACAAGAAGGTACAATACTAATCCCACAACAAGGGAAATGAAGGTATAAACACATGCATATTATTCATCACAACAAGATATATAATTCCAATAGACATGGTTCAAACCTAGGATCTTGTGAAAAAACTATAACATATTATACATGTGACTCATCGTGAATTCATTCCCTACTCAAGGACGTTATAATGCCCTAACGCTTTAACGTCACCCTACCTGAAATGGTCAGGGGGCCAATATTATTGAAATAATAACAAAACATCCCCATCCTATGGGCCACTAGCTAGTTCATAATTAGTACTAGTGCATCAATCGTTCACAAGAAAAATCACTAACTATGCCAGGTTCTCATTCTCAGTACTATATGAAAAGAAGGGTGAGACAACAAAGTCAATCATGTAACCCATAAGGACTCATGAAAATCACTCACAATGACTCATACAATCTACATACACAACAAGATAATCCATGATTCACACAAAATATAGTTTTCAAACTAATAATTTTTTAAACCGCCAAACATGCCTTAACCAACCATTCAACTACACCCTATTTTCAGAAGAACCAACACATGCCACTATTAAAGACAAGATCCATTTAGAAAACCACTTATGAAAACCAAATCACCATTTTTTAGCAAAGAAATAATTATAAAATACAATGGGGAGTTTTATCAACACATAGTATGCACATTTAATAAACACATTCAGACAATTCAAGCACAAAGAGGATACTACATTCGTTCAAAACAAACATTTATTCTAAAACCAATTACTCAATGTTTTGTACCATTTATTTAAAATGAAAGAAATATCATGAAATTAATAATTTCTGATGATAATGGTAGGTTCATTGGGGGACCTACCTCAACTCACAACTGAAACACGATGACGTGACATGCCTCACACAGGAACATAAGCATGCTCAAAATGATGACCGCAGTATCTTGGAATTACCTTTCCAATAGGCTACAAAAATCAAAAAAAAAAAAATCTAAAAACACTTAAAGGTTGATTCAAAAAATAATTCAATCAAAGAAAATCTATAAACCTCACCTTATTATGGAGAAGTGCTCGACTAGCGGGACCACACGAATTGGTAAATGGTCTGGCATGGTGTTGTTCTGCAAGGGGAAGGTCACCCACATCACCTATAACAGTACGAAGGTTGGTGAATTTTATGAAGGTGTAGGTCGAACAAGCTGGGGGGGGGGGGGTTGCGATACATTATTCAATGGAATATCGATAAAACTGGGGTCATGTGTGGACCGCACAGCCAGATAGGAAGTTTGTAGTGTGGCGCACAACCGAGATGATGGCATGTCGGGCCATAGATTCATGCAGAGGATATAAAGGAGGTGTTTCTCGTGAGTATACTCAGACATGGGGCTATGAAGGGTTTCATAGCTAGAGTATAGAAGGGCGGTTGGGGTGTCGCGGCAGGTCAGGCGGGCATAGGGAGGCACACGAGCAAGAGGCGGGTGGCCATAAGGTGTCCAGAGGGAGGGCACACATAGGGAGGTCCCACGACTGGTGGGAGGGTGGAGGCCGTAGGCAAGGAGTGGAAGAGGGGAGTGTGGTAAGAGCATTGTGTGGATGAAAAAAGGGAGTAATGTGGCACTGTGGTTTGGAAGAATGAGAAATAAAAAAATGATGAGGGGTAAACCCTAACATAAAATGAAAAAATTAAGAAATAAATAAAATAAAATAAAATTACAACAAATTACTTATAATATTAGTAATATTATTATTAATAAAACCTTAATAATAATAATATTAATAGAACCTTAATGATAATATTAATAATAATAATTGATCCTCATTATAATTATTTAAAATTAGAATAATAACATTAGTAAAATGTACGATTTTAATAAAAATAAAAATAAATTATATAATAATATTATTATTATTAATAATAAAAGTAACTACTCGGTAACGATATATTTATTATCCACATAACTATTTTATTGAAATTTTTTCAATGGTGGGGGGTAGTGTAGTCACCCTTCACGGCTCAAGTGATCGTGTACAAACCGTGATGTGGTTTCTTACCTTTACAGAGGCAACTGAAAGAGTACTTGAGATGACCACTCATCATTTTTTGTATTCATGTTGTCCATGAACCAACCTAAAACCCGCATACTTTTCCAAACATAAAACATTTAATCCATGATGCAATCAATCTTTGGCCAAGACGCCTGATGACAACCAAAATAATAACATATAAAATTATTTGAAAAAAAATCTTGTGTGACATAGTATATGAGGTGATCTATCATAAATTCCATGTTCTTCTATACGGTATGAACAAATGAAAATGTCTTCTTGGATGTGTGTCACTAGTAAAGTGAGATATGATGATTGAGTTATTATAGATTAATATTACATTGGATCCTCTAAAAGATTACAAAGATAGAATATAGGACATGAACATAAGTTGATACATGGAGACTTCCATTGCAAAAAATGATCTATTATGTTTTCCACATTTGAAATTGTTTTATAGGTTACTCGACATTTGAATCTTTGTGATTGATGATTTTCATCTGTACTACTTGGTATTTTTATAATCATCACTGCTTGGGATCTTTTCACATGTTTTATATCTTATGAGGTTGATAGAAATTTTGACAGAGATGTAGGAGGACCAGGTGTAGGTGGAGCTTATTCATGTAAGATAGTCTATAGATTTATTTGAGTGATAAATTTAGACATTATACCTCTATTTGGTTAGTAGGATGGACCCAGTGGCAATTTTGATTGGAATTAATTGGGATAATTTTTATTTTTCATGCCATTTTTTGTACTTTGATGTGAGATTAATTTTTATTCATTCATTTAAAAAACAATTGTTTTTATTTTCCTCATTATACTATTGTATTTAGATTTGAGTGTTTGTATGGGTATGTTATTATTAGGTCTGTCATGTGTGTCATATACAACTTAGTGCATATCACCAGCCAAAAGATAGCAAAACAAAGGTTTGAGGGGCCATTAAATTCTTATTGTTAGCTAGGACATCCTTATTTGGATGGTTTGTAACACATAATTATACATTAATGGAAATTTATGTGAATATTTTAAATTATCTAACATATATATATGATAAATCAAATATTTTCAATAATTAAATCTGTTTATATTCATTTATATATTTTATATAAATTTTTCATAAAAATATTCATATTTTATATTTATATATTTTTGAAAAATTAGTTTATATAAGTTTATTATTAAAAATTTTTATTGATTAATTTAAAGGTAATAAATATTAACATTTAGAATTTTAAAATTTTATTGATAATAATTTTTATTACAATAATGTTATTTAATTCATATTTATGAATTATATTCACATATACATACTTATATATAAATATATATTATTTTAAAATATATAAATTTTTATTAAAGAGACCCGAATCTTTTACACATATCATTACCTGATTTTAAGCGTAAATAAATATCAAATTATATTCCAAGGATCATGAAGTCAATTGTTTTGGAATATAAGGTACATTAACATGAATACATGGAACAAAATAAATTTTTTTCATTATTTGTCCTCCATTTCAATATCCTAAAATTATTTTTTCCCATACATATGTATAGGATATCCTGAGGATAATATGATCAATGGTATGATCTAAAAACCCTAGTAAGGGAATTCAAATTAATATAAAGCTTAGCACATGGGTTAGAAGGCATAACATAATGATATAAAATGGTATGGAACAAGAGTAAACCTAACGAATCTAACATGGGAACATATAATAACGGATTCATAGTAATTTGGTAGAAACATAAAACATATCTTTATAACAAGTCTGTGAACGTTTCACATAGAGGACCATGAGTCAAGGCTAACAACCAATACCACTGCTCATGGACCACGAGCCGAGGTTAACCACCAAGGCAAGTACATGTAACATCTCATGTGACTAAAAATTACCCAATTCATTGGAGCACTATCTAGGTTCATCCATAATAATGTGTTCATGAATATATTTTCCATATAAAGACTCATATATAATTAATCAAGCATAATTATAAGGGTTACCCATGGAAGGAATTGGGTATTATAATTATACAAAGAGACAAATCAAAAGGGAATATCATAGTGGTGTCCATGAAAGAACATATTTAATTAATAAATAGATATTAATAAGGGAATATTGGCATATATCATGACATTTTATGTCCAACTAATTTGAAAATAGTTTTTGTGAAACATTAGAAATAAAACATTTCAATGCGGTTTAAGGGAAATCATTCATGATTTATTAAAATAGAAAATGAATAATTATTTGTATTGAACCAGAATTGAACCAAGTGGTTTTTCATGATAAAAAATTTATATTTGAAAAATAATTATGTCATAAAAAATTAAGTAGCACATTTGAAAATGGGTATGAATTTGGGAAGTTCCCTTAAACAGGGCTGGCTTATCGAGAAGAATTGAGTAAAGAACCTTTCAAAAACAAGTATATACTAGATAAACAAGGATTAATGGATCAGAATACATTAATTTGGATCACATAATCAGAATTTATAATATTTAAATATAAATAAAATGTAATAAAATTTTGGTAAAAAGAGAGAAAGAATAACCCCAATGAATAATGGAGGTTCGGGTAGAATTCCTTACCTTATATCCAAAATGATTCTTCACATGAGCTTAAGGTCCTGAATAATCAAATTAAATAAATAAATAAATATAGTAATAAACTTTTATACATTTATTTTATTTATTATAATTTATTAAATTAATTTATTTAATTTTTATGGGTTATGAGATTCAATTTCCTCATTCGGGAGCATTAGTTTCTTTTGATTTCATGAGCGATTTACCAGTCCTTGTGTATGGAAAATCAAGTAGAATGATGATGGTGGTCCAAATCTAAAATTATATGTTATTATAAATGTAAATAATTTTAAAATAAATTTTTTCACAATTATGGATGATTCATTATATTAATAATTAATCATAATCATTTAGATTAATTTAGCATTTTTTAATCTTCAAAACAAATGCCTTGTTGTATTATTAAATATCATGTATATAGACTGGTTAAAAAAATAAATAGGTTATAATAAATATAATATAATATGTATGAATCAGAAAAATGGTTTCATTACCATCCTTGAATTTTTAATTGAATGTTGAAATCATGTCATCCATGATGGTGGTAAATCGACACCTCACAGACAAGGTTTTCCGACATAAAATAAAAGAGAGTGGGGATAAGATTTGATGAATAATAATTCAATAAAATATATATAGTATATATATGATAATGGATTTTTCATTCCACTTTTAAAATGGTATGTGGGGAGAATATAATAAAAGAAAAGAACATGAAATGAAATTGAAATAATGTGAAAGAGAGGTCTAGCTCTTGATTACTTATTTTTGAGAACCTCTATAGAGATTAGGTTATCATAATTTTTTGAGACCAAATGATCTTGGAAGTGGTGGAGAGGTTTTGTATGTGTATTAGTTATAATTTTAAAATTGATAAATTCTTTATATGTGTGAGTTGAAGAGGTGGTGAGGGGTGGTATTTATAGTGGAGGAGATGGGTGGTTTTTCATTATTTAATTCAATAGTTTGTTAGTTTTCTCAAGAAAAGAAATAATATTGATTATCAAGACTAAATATTGTAATTATATCATGTGATTTCAAACCAATGGTTATTACATTCTCCACGACTCATGTAATATCATATATATATTATGTTTTATTTATACCATATTTTACTATTCACCAAAAATTCAACTATTTTAGAAAAATACAAAAAATTAACCCTAACCATTTTTCATTGTGTATAATTAAAAATTATTCTCCATATTATGAAAATAACTTCCTAAATATGATAATTTTAATTTTTAATTAAGATCACCATATACTTGGAAAATACAGATTTCAAAATTATAGTTGATTTTATAACACTTTTAAAAATAAATTAAAGTCTCATACAATTATATGAAAATAATAAGACAAAAACCTATTAAATTAGGAATAATTTTTATGAAAATAAATTTTCATTCAAATTATTAAATTATTCATAAAATTGTAAATAAATATTTATGACTAATAAAAATACCAACACTTAATAAATAATATTTATAATATTTATTTACTTATACTATGATATAATTATATAATATTGTCACATATAAGATGGATATTTTTTATACACTAATTTTTTAGGTTGCTATTCAATTAGTTGGTTTACTATTCATAAGGGTTACAATAATTTTATAATTATCATGTTACTACTTCATCTATATTGGTTCCTTAACTTCTAGAAATAATTATTATTTCATTAATTCATAATTTATAAATTTGGTAATGTTTTCTATAGGTTTTTATACCAAATTACATAATTATAAGAAGGTAATTTCTTTTGATAAAACATTGGGTTGTTACATTTTCTCCCATTGTGAAATTTCACCCACATATTTTGCTGTCACATTATAAGATGAAAACATTCCTGGGTACTTGTGATTCATTGATTCCTCTAGTTCCCATGCTTCCTCTTCATACTTATGGATCCGACATAGTATATTGACACTGTATGTTGTCCTGTTGCATAGAATTTTATCTCTACAATTCACGATCTCATTGGCTGCTCTATATAAGAAATATATGTCCCCAACTATACCACCTATGAAGTCAATACATGTGAAATATATGGTATGTACTTCTTTTTGAGGTAATCATTGAATACATCATATACTGTAGAAATGGTAGTTGTAAGTGCTAGTCGATAGACAACATCTCTGAAATTATCAAAAATATCGATGGGGCCGATGTTCTTGGGACATAACATCCCTTTCTTCCCAAATCCCATGATCCAATTTTATGGAGATATGTGAAGTAATTCCATGTCTCCAACAATAATTTCATGGTCTCAACGACAATCTTATGCTTCTCTCTTCTGTCGACATTGTGTTTCCTTGATGTGATACTAAAGGGTTTTTACATTCTCCACCACGTCTTCAACCATTTCTGGTCCTGATGGAATATGTTCACTTACTTCATCCCAACATGTTAGTGTTCTACATATTTTCCCACAAAGTGCTTCATATAGATCCATTTGGATGCTGGAGTAGAAACTATTGCTGTATGAAAAATAGACTAGGGGAATATGCTGGTCCAATCATCCTTTGAAGCCCATACAACTAGCTCTCAAAATGTGTTCTAGTGTCTTAATATTTTTCTTATATTTTCTATAAGTTGAGGATGATAGGTCATTCTGAAGTTCACCTCAGTTCGTAGTTCATAGTAAATAATTTTTCAGAACATCGAGATTAGTCTCAGATCTAACTCAAATATAATCAATATTGGTACTCCATGCAGCATTTTCACGTATTTGATATATATATATATATCTATCCATCTAATTTGATCCAATGAGAAATCATATCAAAATTTGATAAAGTGAGTTAACTTTAGAAGACAGTCCATATTAAACTATATAGAATTTTCCCCTCTGGATGTATTTGGAAGTTGAGTGACAAAGTCCACGGTTCTATTTTTCCATTTCCATGTTGGTATGGGTAATGTTTTCATCAACCCTTATAGTTCTACATTTCATCCTTCACTTGATGAAATACCATGAACATTGTTGTATATTTACAAATCCCTTTCATTATATTATCCAACCAATAGTTCTCTTAGAGATCTTGATACATCTTTGAGTTCCCTGAGTGAATAGAGAAGGTCAAGCTATGTGCATCATGTAGAAGATCATTCTTTATATCTTGATTATATTGTATACATAATCATGAAAAAAAATCTTATTAATCCATCCTTATCAATCATGAACTCATTGTATTTCAAAATTATGATAGATTCCACCCTTTTCTGAACATCCTCATCATTTCTTTGAGCATCTATTATTTTCTCCAAGAGCATTTTTTGAGAAGAGATTTATCAAAGGATTTATGAGGTTACACCTCTAATGATTCTTATGTCCATCATTTGTAATTTTACGAAAATTGGATCCATATCCATTATCATCAATGATAAGGTTTTAGGATCCTTTCTACATAGATAATCCTCCACCTTATCTGCCTTACCAGGATGCTAGTAGTTTGATCAATCCAAATCCTTGATGAGAACTATCCATATTCACTATTGAATATTAATATCATTCTATGTGAATATATATTTGAGACTCTTATGATTAGTATATATCTCACAATTCTCTCCATAGATATAATTCCACTAAATTTTCAATTCGAAGATCACAGCCACTTACTCTCGATCATGCATATAATAATTGTGGTCATGCATTTTCAACTGCCTTGAGCCATAGGATATCATATTTTGATTTTTCCTTAGTATATATCCTAATATCTTTTTTAAAGAATAATTGTATATAAAAAATTTTCTTCACTTATCTGGTGTTTGAGTACTGGTGTGGTGATAAGCATCTTTTTGATCTGCTAAAATATTTCCTCACTTTGTTGAGTCCATACAAACTACACTACCTTCCAAGGAATCTTTGATATTGGGTTTGAAAATCACGATAAGATCTTTAAAAGTAATCGATAATATTGATTTAGGACACGGATACAATGAATATCCATTTTAGATATTGGTCTTGGTTAGTCTTTGATTACCTTTGACTTGGAAGGGTCAATAGATATTCCTGTTCTGGTGCTAACAAACCCCATAAATGATACATCCTCCATCCAGAACTCACATTCACTATACATTTCATATACTTTATCCCCTATCAAAGACTTAAGTGATCTGTCAAAATTCACTTCATCATCCTTCTAAATCTTATATTATTTTAGAATATAACTAATAAAGACTACCAAATATTTTTTGAGGTAATCTCTATAGAATCTATTCTATAAATCCATGAAAATTTCTGGATCATTAGTGTGTCTGAAGGGAATCAGTATGAAATATTAATGTCCATTACTCACTCTGAAGGAATTAATGGGTATATCTTTCTATCACACCTTTAACTGGTGATATCCTAACAGATATTCCATAGTAGAGAAATAATTGGACCCACATAGATTGTTGAAAAAGTCATCTATACATGTTAGGGGATACTTTTTCTTTATCTTCATTTTATTAATCTCACGATAATAAATTTAGAGGCACATTGATCCATCCTTCTTCTCCACTTAGATGACTGACACACCCCATAGTGATGAACTTATGATTATAAAACCATTATCAAGAATCTCTTGTATCTTCATTTTCAAATTATTAATACAAATCTCACTCAATGAAAATAAGAGTGAAACAAGACACACAATAAGAATCTAACCCACCCTTGCATATGATCATAAAAAAGCAATCCACAATTTAAAGGCTATGTGGTAAACAAGTGTACGGTTTTAAATCATAGGCCCAACCTGATGGCTCACACTATACTCTCTCAAACAACAAAATCTGTCAAGCTCTGAAAAAATGAACTCTAATCTCGGGATCCTCCTCTAGAGCTTGTTCCATGTGCTCATGTCTAGCTGCACTAAATTTCCATCATCGGGACCATCATCAAAATCACACAATAAATATTCACAAGACCCTTACTCCATGAATCCAACCTCTAATGAGACATCAATCCTAACGACCTTATCCTCACTCCACAAGACAAATACCATCATTGTAGTCATTGGAGTCCAATGCAAGCAGACGAAAAACGAGGATAACTTCTACGGAGATACAGACTTAAAACAGCAGCCACATACCAATTCAGTAGATACACCATACCAACATATCCACCATTCCACCGCAATCAACAAACACCACAAAAAATAGAAATAAAACCAGTAGAAGAATCACATGAACACAAGAAGAGTACCAAGAAACCCTCCCCCCTCCACGCCACTCTGAGGCTGACACCGATCCGAGGACCACTAGTGAGAGGTACCATGACCTTTCCGGAGACTCCACCTAGCTAGAGTACTAGGTTGATAAAGTAGGAACCTCACAACAGCCTATGCAGAGTGGAGTAGAAATCGAGGCGAAGTCGGAGCCTGCCTGAATAGACTAATCCAATAGATGCACTGATCCACACCAGCGACGATCTAAAAGGTCACCTCACGATCCACGCTCGCATGAGAAGATGAAGCCTAAAGACACCCACGACACCTCCAATATTAAGTATACAAGTGCCGATATACACAAGGCCAGCTAGAGGATGGAAGGTGGAGAACCCAAAATGAAACCATAGCCCCAATTATGATAATTCCCTTGCCACTGAGGGGATTTTTAAATGAGATGATTATTTTAATTTAGATTATTCACCCACATTACAATTTTCAAAAAATTGTGGTTGCTTCAAAATATTAATAGTTATATCCCTTTCTAGATAGTCAATGATGTCTTTGTATAATGATTTCTATTATGTTCCCAATATTGAATAAAACTCTCCCAAAGGGAGTATGTATATTTTCATGGGAGTTTTAGTGCACAAACATTAATCAAGAAGGAGTTCAAAAAAGTTATATAGTAATTCTCCCATTCATTTTTCTCATAGGTAACTCAACCTCCATATTTTTAGGTGCTGGTTGAATAGTTCTAATAATATTTTAGGATATGAAGGAATGTTTAAAACTAGATAAAATAGTTCATTCACTATTTTTTAATGAATAACCAGCGTACCTATCACCAAATCATTGTACAAATCCACATCCATAGTAGTGATAGCATAATCCATTCCTTGTTTCCTTGGAAGATGTTTTGGATTCCCTTTTGAAAAACATGGGAATATGAGATTTAAAAAAAAATCTTATATTTATGGAAGTTGAAACACTTCACTACAAAATGGGAATTGATCTGATCCTTTTTATTCTTCCACATTAATGGAAATATTTATTTCCATTCTCTTGTTCTTAGCTAGATTCACAATTCTTCCACATTTGAGTCATTTACCGGTTTCCTTCATATAGTTCACAGTATTATTTTTCTCACAACATTGAAACGTGTGATATTCGGTCTTCCTTACATAATGAAACTTATTAACTGATCCACCCATATTTTAATCCATTTTCTGCTTTTTTTAACTGGGATCATGAGACCATTGAGAGGCTACGAACTCCATTTCTACTATAAGGGAAAAATAGATAAACTCCTCATAACTGTTGAAGTATTGAATCTCAATAACTTTTCATATACTCATATTTAGTCCAATATCAAAAATGTCCTCATTGATTTCTGTTTTCATGAAAACTCTAGAGGTATCTTTCATGCCTTATAGTGTCTGCTTCATACACCTTGTTAGACTCATCTTCCTATTGCTTAAGTCTATGAACTCTCTTTCTATATTTAGATGGGGGTGGGTTTGGGAAAAATATTTATTGAAAAACATTTTCATGAATTGTTCACAATACGTGGAATAAAGTTCCTCATTTCACTTCATATTTTTTATTAATTTCCACCACTCATTATATTCTCCATTAAAATATTAAACTGCTGGCCCAAAATTCGATTGTTTTGAGAACTAGAGGCTAGAGAATATATTGTCAATGAAGTTAATTTACTATTCCATGAAGAGGTTGATCATATTACCCCTAAATATGGGTGTAATTTTCCGAAGGAAGGATTCGACGAAAACATTTTCTCTTTTAGTATAAGTAGGGTGTTCCATGTGATTCAAGTGATTATTCATAATTTGTGCTAGTTTATCATGTATGTTCTTGAAGAATTGATCACCTATGTTCATAATATTTGGAATATCAATAGGTAAATAATAACATTTACTATGACATTTATTATTAGCACATTTTCTTCTATTTCACACAATTAACTATGAAACATAAAGTTCAATTTGGGAGCTTAAATACATAACTAATACGTATAAAAAGAAGACATTAAACATAAAATGATAAACTCTTAAAAGAAAATTATAACAAAATTTATGTTTATAGATGATTAAGTCTTTGTTATACATGATCTATTTTATTAAATATTTTTTTGGGAATTTTTTTGTTCCCTAAATAATTGTTGAAAATGAGCTTATAAATTTACCAAAGTATTTCACCAAAGTGTATCAAACTAGGTGCATAATAGGGACCAGTTTTGTTAACATGGTTACCCTGATTTAGCGTCGGAACGCCTTTTTAGTTTTTTTACTCCTAGGTAAATCTATTCCTGAAACATATCCACTTTTAGTATCCACAAAGAGATTTATTTTCATGATAAACCATTTACACTATACTAACTAAAATTATGAATTTTTTCTGATTTGATGTTTTATCCCTTGGGTTCTTACTAATGCTCGCTATTCCTAGTATCCAAAAATTACTAAAAATTTTATATGATACCAAATTTAGAAAAGCTATCCTTTTACACATATCATTACATGATTTCAACAAAAATTATACATCAAATTACAATCCAAGGATCATGAAGTCTGGTGCCTTGGAAGAGTAGTAACATAAAACATAAAACATTAGACTAAATAAAACATTTATTTGTTTTTCATCCATTTTTTTATCCAATCATTTATTGTTCCCTTACATTCACATAGAATAACTTGGGGAAACATGAACCAAAGGATGAGCTAAATATCTAAGTTAGGGAATAAAGATTAGAATAAAGCTTTTCTCATGGGTTAGAAGGCATAACATAATGATATTAAAAGGCATGGAACATGATTAATACTAAAGAATCATAACATGAGATGCTATAAATATGGATTCATAGTAATGTGGAAGAATAATAATAGATTAATTTATGATTATTCCGGGCATGTTCAACATAGTCAATCACAATTTATGGTTTATTGCACATTGAGGACACGAGTAAAGGGTAACCCCCAAGAATGTTATACAAGGAGTATGAGTAAAGGTTAAACACCAATTACATTGCATATAAAATCTCACGAGATTAAAAAGTAAACAATAAATTAGAGTCTTATATCAAAAAATCTATTATAACATGTTCATGAATATTTTTTCAACATAAAAGCTCATACATAAGCAATCAAACATAAACATAAGGGTTAACTATGGAGATAATTGGATATCATAACTATTTCAAAAGGAATATCAAAATATAATATCACATATGTGCCAATGAAAGGATAGATTTAAATCATACATGGACATTAATAATGGAATATAGGAATATATCATGATATGTTATGTTAAACAGATGTGAAAATAGGATTTAAGAGACTTTATAACTGTTTCAGTGTAAACATTCAAGATTATTTAAAATGGAAAATTAATATTTTTTTGTTTAAAAAAATAATTGAAATAAATAAGTTCTTCATTATAAAATTGGGGATTTTAAAAAAATAAATGTGGCTTAAAATAGATTATGGATAACCATTTAGAATAGTTAATTATTCGAGGAGTTCCCATAAATTAGACTTACTTAATGAGAAGAATTGAGAAGGGAACCATTTAAAAACATGTATATATTCAAAAAAGAAGAATTAAAGGATATTGATGCATATTTTTGAACATATATATATAATTTATTATATGTAATTAAAAATTAAACTTAATTTTATTTGGGTAATAATAGAGAAAGAGTAACCCGATGGAATTATGGAGGTTTGGGTAAAATCTCTAACGTTAGGCCTGAAACGATTATACACTAGATATTAATGTCTTGAATAATAAAATTAAATACTTTACATAATTAATTGTGAACCATAAATACTTTTATTTTATTTATTATTATATTATTATGCTTATTTATGTCCCTTTTGATGGGTTATGTGAATCAATTGCATCCTTCGGGAGCGTTAGTTTCCATGGTTCTCAAGATCGGTATACATTTATATGTGTTTGGAAAATCATTTAGAATGATTATTGTTTTATAGAAATTTACTAATATGTTTTTAATAAAAATATAGAATATTAAAATATCATTTTTTTAGAAGTGAGTATTAATCATTAGATTAATCATGAATGATAACCATTAAGATTAATTTAGCATTTTTTAATCTTCACAAACTAGTTTTGTAATATGATAAAATATAGTTTATATATATTGGTTGTGTAAAATTAAATAGGATATACATGATATATGATATTCAGTCTCAACCATAAAAATTGTTTCATGTTTAGCCTTGAAGGTGGAATTGAAATAAGAAATCATTTCCTCCATGATGGTGGTAAATATCCACCTCATGGATGTTGTTTTCATTCATACAATAAAATATAGAGGAGAAGATATTTGATGAATAATTATTCCTTAAACATGATAAAATTACAGTATATATAAGATAATGTTTTTCTCATTTCACTTGGACAACAATATTTTAGGTGATTATTTGAAAATAATAGAACATGAAAAAAATGAAAGAAAATGGAAGAGGGTTTTTCAACTTGATTTATTTTTATTGAGAACATCCTTAGGGAATTTGTTTCAGAATTTATTCTAAAATAATGAATCATGGATGTGGGGTAGATGTATGGGAATAATATTGGACCGAATCTGGACAAGGCATAAGTCTTGAGAGGTGTGAGGAGAGTAGGAGGTAATGTGTCGTATTTCAAGTGGAGGAGAGGGGAGTTTTCTCACTATTTAGTTCATTATTTTATTATTTTTCTCAAGGAAAAATATACTGTCGACTTTTAATAAAAAATAACGTAATTATGTAATTTGAGTTCAAAAAAATTTTGATTTCATCATCCAAGAGTCACGAATTTCGGTATTTTACCTATAATTTATATATACTGTAATTTACTGTATTTTACTATTCAGTAAAAATTCAATTATTTCAGAAAAAATAGAAATTTCCCCATAACCATATTTTTATGTGTAAAATTTAAAATAGAATTCCATTTTACGATATTAATTTTCTAAATAAGTAAATTTTTATTATTAATTAAAACCATAATTTACTTAGAAAATACATATTTTAAAATTATAACTGATTTTAGAAAACATTGAAAAATTAATTAAGGTATCATAATATTATCGTCAAATCATAATAAAATATTAATTTATGAATACATTTTCTAAAAATATATTTTCCTTATAAAAATTTAATTAATTATAAAATTGTAAATAATTTTTTATGACTTATAAAAATAGGAACACTTAATTAATAATTTTTAAAATATTTATTTTCCTATACTATTATATAATTATATAATATATTCACATATAAGGTGGAAAATTTTTATTTATACTATCATTGGAAATGATATTATTTAATTATCTTGTTTTCTATTTATAAGGGTCACATTACCATTCCAATGGTCGTGTTATTATTTCCTCAGTATATGTTAATTATATTCTAGAAATACTTGTTATTTCATTCATTTATCATTTATAATGATTTCATTATGATCTCTTGGTTTTTTCCATATGACATAATTATTAATCAATAATTTCTATTTATAAAACAGTAGTTCATTAACATTATGTAAATTAAATTATTCAAACATTTAATTGATAATTCATTTTTATCACTCTTAAATGTGAATCTTTTATTAGAGTATTTATAAAGTGCAGAAAGAAGACTTTTATTTCTCATAATTTTTTATAAATAATAATTATTGATTATGGATAGAGAGTAATAAATAGTAATTATTTCAACTATTATAAGATTAATTTTATGAATCAATTTAAATAGTTAAATAGAACTATTGAATGATTGTAAGTGGGGACCCCAAAAACACATTTATGAAATTAAAATATGAGAAACAATTGAACCCCTTGTGTATATTATTAAAATATGTTCTATTTTCATTATTTTCAAAGTTCAATATATTTTTTCATGTTATATATATATATATGGTTTCTGATGGATTTATTTTAATGTTAACAAGAGAGGGTAAAAAATACCTTAGATAAATATAAATTTAGCATCATTGATCAAATGGATCCCTATTATTACAAAAAGAATTAATCCCACTTAAACACCCAAACATATGGTGTATTATTTTTTAGGCATATTGGATAACTTATTTAATTTTTTGGGAATTAATTTATATTTTTTTTAAAAAAAAACATGGTAACTTTATTATAAAGTATTCGGTAAATGATAGTAAATAAAACAGACATGCATGTTGTGGCCCCTCCTCCTTTCCCTCATCCAGACCTCACAAGGAGAGCCTTACTAATATTTCTATAATAAAATTTTTAGATTAAATTATGTTAAATTTTTATATATAATTATCATTCATGTTATATATATATTTTCATAAAATTTATTTCTTTTTTTTTTAATTTCAAATGTACATGATTATAAAAACTAAATAATATAAATTGAATCAATTATAGAATTCAATTAAAATTTAATAAATCGATTTTTAAATAAATAACATAAATTAAATAATATTAAAATATTTATCATAATGATAAAATATCTATATAAATCATTTACTAATGTATTCATTAAGTAAATAAAAACATTAATAAATTTATATGAAAAAATTGAAAATAAATAAATGAATATAAAAAAATATAACCCAACAATGTAACAGCCCAAGATTTTATAAAAAAATATTCTTTTTAATTTTATTAATGTCTTGTGTTGTACGCTACACCAAAAAGAGCTTGCACAACACACATCCTTGACTTGACTTGCATTACACGCAATCGCGACCTTCCTCGATAGCGTGTGTAGTACGCAATACCGAGTTTCACTAAACAACGATATGCTATAAAAATATTATTAAAACTAGCCGTTATGAATAGTAATAACCACTTTTTGAAATCCAGTAAATTTTATTTTTCAAAATGAACTTTATTTTTGGATTCGGAGTATCGAATTTAGCCTAAGGTGAAATTTTGGTGCTTTTCGGATAACTTTCATATTATGATGAATAGTGAAAATTACTAAATTATAATTAAAAACAACTTTTTTAATCGAAATAATTAATAGTGATAAATCATTAATTTGAGTGGTTTCAAAGTATATTTAGAATATATTTTTACAATTTAATACAATGTTGGTCATTGGATGTAGTTTCACATTTAAACTAGACATAAACAAGTGTCAATCTTTTGATAGATATTGTTTCTTAAAAACACGCTATTTGTTTTAACAACGGGATTTAATTATAAAATTAATTAATGCAACTTTTATGTTATGAATTTGGTAAAATAGACTTCATTTTTGAATTCGGAATATGAAATATAGCTTGGGATGAAATTTTGGCATTGTTCTGAAAAACATCAATTTTTGATGAATAGTGAAACTACTAAGTGGTAGGTTAAAAACTGAATTTTGCATAAAACTTAATTTTACCGCTTCTGTGAATGGAATTTCGAAAATCCGAGAGACACGGTTAATATCAAGGACTAAAATGTGGTTCAATGAGATGAAAATAATTTTTTGGTGAATAGTAACTTTTTACTTTTTTTACCACGGTTAATAGTAAATAAGGTAACTAAGGGTAAATATGAGATTAATATTACCCTAACACATGTCCTAATTCTATTGGACAAGTGTAATTCGACCAAAAACAAACTTAGGAATAAAATATGACCATTTAGGCCCACTTGGATTAGATTAGGACATTTATTATTAATTTATTTAAAGAAGGGTTAAAATAGTTAAAATCAAAGTTTAATAAGTAAATCATTTTTAATATGGGGTTATAAATAAGATAAATTCGACTACAAATATTCATTAGAAATATAAAAAGATTTCCTACATGATGGTATTTTATTTGTAATTTTTGGACATCAAATAATATAATTTATTTATGACACAAAAATGATGCAGTAATTATCTTATTAATGAAATATTGACATAATTGATAATATAAATACCAAAATAAATGTAATTTAAGACTTTTTATGAATTCCACTAATTTTATAGGTTACTATGATATATTAGTGTTGATTTAATCAACTTGGTTCGAACATATAATTCTGTTATGACTTTCACAAAAAATCATATATCAAATAGTGTCAAAATTGACACAAAATAGTTTTTAAATGAAATATTATATTATTAATTGTTATTTTATTCCTAAAAATCTAAGGTTCGGCCAAATGACTTAGATAAGGATATATGTATTAATAATATACAATTTGGGGTTCTTTTGGCATGTTATAGTAAGTTTATTAACCATGTAGTGAAAGAAAACAAAAAGACACGGTAAAAGTTAAATTATTTAACTTAGAGTTAAATCTAATTGATAAGGTTAAAATAATACCCTAAACTTGTCTACATCCTATTGGTTGATAGGATTTCGACCCATCCCCACTTTATCTTTGAAATAAGACCCTTTGGAACCATTATAAACCGATTTTGACTTTAATATAAAATAATATTTTGAGATATTCCTAAGGTGCCCCTCTCCTCCCCTATAAAAGGACACCTCCTCCCCCTCCTCCTCACACCAATTTGAGCACTCATCCTCGGCCAAACCCTGCCAATTTATCCTCTCCACTTCCCTAGCAACATCCTAGAGGTTCTGGTCTTCCTCAAAGACCAAGTTTAGTGCCCTAAGAGGAGGTCTCAAAGAGGCACTTCAAAGAAGAGGTAATTACCGTTACCAATTCTTTCATCTTTATTTCTTCTTCCACTTCTTCTTCTTAGGTTGTTTCATTATGAAGTAATAACATCAGTATCACTCATATATACTGATATGTTATTATAAGTATGAAACAACCCTATTTCACCATCTATCCATCCTACGGAAAAAGAAATCACCGCGCGTGCGTACGTACGGAATACCGTCTCCACGCCGTGGTGTAATCTATTTTCCACCACCACCTTACATGGATGGGTATAATGGTGCAAAGAATAACTATACATAGTTATTACAACATCATATTGATTCTGATATATTGTATAATACACTCCAATTCAATTCAATATTTATAGAAATGATATCATCGCTCGTGCGTACGTACGGAATACCGTCTCCACGACGCGATGAGATTCATTCTCCATGTTAACCATTTAAGAATGATTATAATGTATATATAAGAAATAATAATGAAATATATGACATTATAAAGCTACTGGATTTTTGTATATATATACATATGTATGTCATCTACTTACTTCCATTTCAAGACAATAAGGAAAGGAAAACAGCGTTCATGCGTACGTACGGACTACCGTCTCCATGAACGATGTTTTTCATTTTATTTATCTACCTATTATATATATATATATACTGAATATATATGATATATAAATCATATTTTATATTCTGGAAGTAAGTAAATCATGATATAAGTAATAATGATGTCAAGAACAACAAGTCAAAACACCTACGATAAATGAAACGATTTTACCCAAAACGCTTCTTTAACATGGAATTTACAAAAGAACGGGTAATATAATGTCATAAGTGAACCATATATGATATCATAACAATGAATATGATTCTGTAATCATTATACAGGAGGTTCGGACACTTACAAAGCAAGTCGGACCTAAGGTAAGGGAAATATCACAATCTCATTTTTATCCGAGATTGTTTATTCGTAAGTATTTACTGGGGTGTATTTTATCATCCACATCCATGTTTACTCAATATGTAATATTATTTCATCCACCTAAAATTGTTTAAATCCATTTTTACCCTTCGGTGAGTTTTTAGTAATACGTATGAAAGGAATCTTTTGTCGTTTTTTGTACGAGGTACTTTTTGACTTTTCCGAAAATAGTACGAAGAATGTTTTTTTTAACTTATACGGCACAAACGGATTTTTATGGTTTTATAAAGCCTTATTTTCATGAAGCTTCCTTCAAAAGATTTCATGACTATTTTCAATAAAATCTCTTTCTTTTAAAATTTCATGACGTTTCGTGAAAAGAAATTGATTTTGAAGAAGAAAGGATATTTTCCTCAAGAATGGAGTTCAAGTGTTTTATCAAAATAATTTTCCATCTAAGATAATAAAGGGTTCTGTTTTCATCCCTATTATTACATTGATTTGATCATGTTGTGATGGAATTATTTTTATGAATTCCTTTATCTTGTATGAATTGTTTTATGATGTCATGATGTTTAAGATTCCCATTTGTATTACATGGGTTATGTAATGATTTATGGTTTATGATTTTGTGGAACACATAAGAATGGTATCATTAAGAGATGGGTGGGACCTATATCTCCCTCCAATGCATTGGGTAAAGATTTTATATCTCATGAGATAGACATGGCTGGAATGGTAGGTATTACCGGTTCAGTGAAACAGGACTGAAACGAGGTTTACTCGATTCAGAAAGGGACTTTGTCCACTAAGATAGTCTTGGCAATGAGTCTTGACTAACAAGAAATGATTCTCTATGATTATGTGTGTATGCCACAAAGTTCCATGTTTTATGTTATGATTATTGTGATTACATTTCACTGCCATGATTTATCCCATGTTATGAAATTATGCTCTCTTTTGCAGGTTATGATTTCCAAAATGTTATGTTCTTATGAATATGATGTGATTGATATTTCTTTTGTTTACCCTTACTGAGCATTTGAGCTCACCCTTTTATGTTTTCTTTTCCCCAGGATATAAAGAAAGGTTTTAGGTAAAAAAAAAAGGAAGATCTTTATGGGAGATGTTGAAGATCTTTCACCACGATTAGAAGATTATAGTCCGAGTTTCCAAAGACACTAAACTATTACGGTCCTTGTGTGTGTGTTTTTGTAATGTACTAAGTATTCCGCAAAAGTAATGTAAAGTTCATGTACGTTAGGCTTCGGGTCTCTACAGTTGGTATCAGAGGAAAGGTTTAGTCAACCTTTGGAAACTAGGATGCGAAAACGTTAGTGAGATCCCTAGAGATATTTCTAAGGTATGTCTAGGGATGTCCCTAAGGATAAGTATACGTATAGGATATAATCCTAGAACTACGATAACGATCTTATAATTTAACCTAAGATGTTAGATATTAAGGGTACTCCCCCTTTATTATGTTGTTTTCCCTAGCATTATTTTTGCCTCTCACACTATTCTTTTGGGGTTTTAGACGATGGCTGGAACCCGAAGGAACCGTGTTGATCAATGCAATGGACAATGCAATGATTGTCCCCCTGAACAACCAAACGATATGGGATCTGGAATGCAAAATCTTGTAGCCATGCTCACACAACTTTCTCAAGCTATGAATCATGCAGGACTTCCAAACGAGCAAAGGAAGGAGCAACATTCTGTTGAATCCTTCATGAGGTAGCGTCCGCCTTCTTTCAGTGGGTCTACTGATCCATTAGTTGCTGAACAATGGATTAGTACTACTGAAAAGATATTTTCAGTTCTTCAATGTTCTGAACATGATAAAGTCATCTTAGCAGTATATCGATTGGAAGGTGAAGCTGATCAATGGTGGAATCTTATCAAGAATACGAGGCCAAGAGATGAAATTGAGTCCATGGAATGGGACGAGTTCAAGAACTTGTTTTTCAGTAAGTACTTCCCTCGTATTCTTCGAACAAAGATGGAAAAGGAGTTTCTTGAGCTGAAACAGAAGGATGATGAATCTGTTGGTATATACGAAGCGAATTTTACAAGACTTGCAAGGTATGCATCTGGCATTATCATCCAACCTGAAAGTAAAGTTGATCGATTTTTCAGTGGCTTAAAACCAAGTCTTCGAAGGGCATTAGCTATAAGAGACTTCAGTAGCTATGAAGAAATTGTGCGTTGTGCTATCAAGGTAGAAATGGAAGTTGGTGTTACATATCCATCTCATGGTTTTGACAAGAAACGAAAGATGGAGTTCAAGGAGAAATCTCAGAATAATGGTGAAAAGAAAATGAATGTTTCCTTATGCACAAAGTGTGGAAAGAAGCACGGTGGAGATTGTCTAAAAGGGACTAGAAAATGTTTTAAGTGTGGAAAAGAAGGTCATCGAGCAGCTGAGTGTCGAAGTAATGGAAAAAGGGTTTCTAATGATGTGAATAAAGCAAACACTGCAGAGAACGCACCGCCAACACTTCAATGCTTCAAGTGCAAGGAAATGGGGCATTATGGTAATAATTGCCCTAATCCAAGGGTTAGTGATGATCAACATGAGCAACCACTTAAGGCAAAGGACAAAGGGAAGTCACATGCGATCACTATTGGCGATGCTGAATATGACAATGATGTGGTGGAATGATTAAGTGTTTATGTAATGGGATTCCAAAATAATGTTGTATCATGGAGTATTGGAATATTTATGTATTGGTCTAATGTGGTATTCAAAGTGATTGAGATATTATGCACATAATGAAGGGAAAATGAGAAAATGAAATGTTTAATAGTATTCATGAGCTCATGATTGATATAAGGACTAAGTGATATCATGGTTTGAGTATATAGAATTTTGAGGATTTTGGTATGTGGAAAGTGTTAACTTTTAACTGCACTCATGTTTTCACTAAGGTATTCAAGAGAATACACGATTAAGGACTTTGAATGTTTGGAATGTGACCAACAAGACATATCTTATGATATGTGGGGATCAACGACAGTATTAAATCTCTGGTAATCGTTTTCACTATATTATGAGAGTGGACTGCAGTATTATAAGCCTAAAGATTAGACTGGATTATGTTGGACATAAGTTAGTATTGTTTAAGGATAGAAGATTTTCGATATTATTGATGGGATGTTATAGTAACGTAGTTTTAGAAAAAGGGACAACCTGCAGGACGGGCGACAGCCCATCGCTTCGGACAAGGCTGTAGGAATCGAACCCACAACCAAAGTGCGACTGGCCTTTATCGCCTACCACTGGCCTACAGGAAGTCCGTGTTTAGTAGAAACTAGTTTTATTATATTAAGCAGTATGATATATGAAGTATAAGTCCATTTTAGGAACTATATATGATTAATCTCACTATAGAATGACTTATGTATATTTAATAACTTTTTCTTACCTTTTGTTTGATGGAATGACCCGTCATTCTATCACATGATCTGCTAACACTTCACGAATAACAAATTCAACTTCATTTATTTAAGAGATGAAGTGGAAATTGTTCAAGGCACGAACAACAGTGATATTGTATCAAAATAAAGTAAGTATTTATTCTAATTCAAATTTTCAACTTTAGGGAAATGATCTTGAAAACCAAAAATGTTGTCCTAGTGATCTTATACCTGATGAATCAGATGGTACCTTAGATCGTCACAAATTTATGGATTTGTGATTACTGGATTTTCCATAGCCATGTTCTCTACCACTCTCCATCAGAACATGATGGTTAGATTTCTCTTCCATATCCATATTTTCACCTATGTGGAAACCCAGTGATTAGTTTATTTGGGTAATCGTTACATTTCATACTTTAGTTTTTAAAGCCAAGTTTTGGTATTCCCTTTTACGATGTGGGTTTCTATTAAAGAAACTTTCAAATAGTAAACCATTTATAACCCCGACGAATTTCGAGGGCGAAATTCATTTTAAGGGGGGTAGAATGTAACAGCCCAAGATTTTATAAAAAAATATTCTTTTTAATTTTATTAATGTCTTGTGTTGTACGCTACACCAAAAAGATCTTGCACAACACACATCCTTGACTTGACTTTCATTACACGCAATCGCGACCTTCCTCGATAGCGTGTGTAGTACGCAATACCGAGTTTCACTAAACAACGATATGCTATAAAAATATTATTAAAACTAGCCGTTATGAATAGTAATAACCACTTTTTGAAATCCAGTAAATTTTATTTTTCAAAATGAACTTTATTTTTGGATTCGGAGTATCGAATTTAGCCTAAGGTGAAATTTTGGTACTTTTCGGATAACTTTCATATTATGATGAATAGTGAAAATTACTAAATTATAATTAAAAACAACTTTTTTAATCGAAATAATTAATAGTGATAAATCATTAATTTGAGTGGTTTCAAAGTATATTTAGAATATATTTTTACAATTTAATACAATGTTGGTCATTGGATGTAGTTTCACATTTAAACTAGACATAAACAAGTGTCAATCTTTTGATAGATATTGTTTCTTAAAAACACGCTATTTGTTTTAACAGCGGGATTTAATTATAAAATTAATTAATGCAACTTTTATGTTATGAATTTGGTAAAATAGACTTCATTTTTGAATTCGGAATATGAAATATAGCTTGGGATGAAATTTTGGCATTGTTCTGAAAAACATCAATTTTTGATGAATAGTGAAACTACTAAGTGGTAGGTTAAAAACTGAATTTTGCATAAAACTTAATTTTACCGCTTCTGTGAATGGAATTTCGAAAATCCGAGAGACACGGTTAATATAAAGGACTAAAATGTGGTTCAATGAGATGAAAATAATTTTTTGGTGAATAGTAACTTTTTACTTTTTTTACCACGGTTAATAGTAAATAAGGTAACTAAGGGTAAATATGAGATTAATATTACCCTAACACATGTCCTAATTCTATTGGACAAGTGTAATTCGACCAAAAACAAACTTAGGAGTAAAATATGACCATTTAGGCCCACTTGGATTAGATTAGGACATTTATTATTAATTTATTTAAAGAAGGGTTAAAATAGTTAAAATCAAAGTTTAATAAGTAAATCATTTTTAATATGGGGTTATACATAAGATAAATTCGACTACAAATATTCATTAGAAATCTAAAAAGATTTCCTACATGATGGTATTTTATTTGTGATTTTTTGACATCAAATAATATAATTTATTTATGACACAAAAATGATGCAGTAATTATCTTATTAATGAAATATTGACATAATTGATAATATAAATACCAAAATAAATGTAATTTAAGACTTTTTATGAATTCCACTAATTTTATAGGTTACTATGATATATTAGTGTTGATTTAATCAACTTGGTTCGAACATATAATTCTGTTATGACTTTCACAAAAAATCATATATCAAATAGTGTCAAAATTGACACAAAATAGTTTTTAAATCAAATATTATATTATTAATTGTTATTTTATTCCTAAAAATCTAAGGTTCGGCCAAATGACTTAGATAAGGATATATGTATTAATAATATACAATTTGGGGTTCGTTTGGCATGTTATAGTAAGTTTATTAACCATGTAGTGAAAGAAAACAAAAAGACACGGTAAAAGTTAAATTATTTAACTTAGAGTTAAATCTAATTGATAAGGTTAAAATAATACCCTAAACTTGTCTAAATCCTATTGGTTGATAGGATTTCGACCCATCCCCACTTTATCTTTGAAATAAGACCCTTTGGAACCATTATAAACCGATTTTGACTTTAATATAAAATAATATTTTGAGATATTCCTAAGGTGCCCCTCTCCTCCCCTATAAAAGGACACCTCCTCCCCCTCCTCCTCACACCAATTTGAGAACTCAAGCTCGGCCAAACCCTGCCAATTTATCCTCTCCACTTCCCTAGCAACATCCTAGAGGTTCTGGTCTTCCTCAAAGACCAAGTTTAGTGCCCTAAGAGGAGGTCTCAAAGAGGCACTTCAAAGAAGAGGTAATTACCGTTACCAATTCTTTCATCTTTATTTCTTCTTCCACTTCTTCTTCTTAGGTTGTTTCATTATGAAGTAATAACATCAGTATCACTCATATACTGATATGTTATTATAAGTATGAAACAACCCTATTTCACCATCTATCCATCCTACGGAAAAAGAAATCACCGCGCGTGCGTACGTACGGAATACCGTCTCCACGCCGTGGTGTAATCTATTTTCCACCACCACCTTACATGGATGGGTATAATGGTGTAAAGAATAACTATACATAGTTATTACAACATCATATTGATTCTGATATATTGTATAATACACTCCAATTCAATTCAATATTTATAGAAATGATATCATCGCTCGTGCGTACGTACGGAATACCGTCTCCACGACGCGATGAGATTCATTCTCCATGTTAACCATTTAAGAATGATTATAATGTATATATAAGAAATAATAATGAAATATATGACATTATAAAGCTACTGGATTTATGTATATATATACATATGTATGTCATCTACTTACTTCCATTTCAAGACAATAAGGAAAGGAAAACAGCGTTCATGCGTACGTACGGACTACCGTCTCCATGAACGGTGTTTTTCATTTTATTTATCTACCTATTATATATATATATATACTGAATATATATGATATATAAATCATATTTTATATTCTGGAAGTAAGTAAATCATGATATAAGTAATAATGATGTCAAGAACAACAAGTCAAAACACCTACGATAAATGAAACGATTTTACCCAAAACGCTTCTTTAACATGGAATTTACAAAAGAACGGGTAATATAATGTCATAAGTGAACCATATATGATATCATAACAATGAATATGATTCTGTAATCATTATACAGGAGGTTCGGACACTTACAAAGCAAGTCGGACCTAAGGTAAGGGAAATATCACAATCTCATTTTTATCCGAGATTGTTTATTCGTAAGTATTTACTGGGGTGTATTTTATCATCCACATCCATGTTTACTCAATATGTAATATTATTTCCATCCACCTAAAATTGTTTAAATCCATTTTTACCCTTCGGTGAGTTTTTAGTAATACGTATGAAAGGAATCTTTTGTCGTTTTTTGTACGAGGTACTTTTTGACTTTTCCGACAAAAGTACGAAGAATGTTTTTTTTAACTTATACGGCACAAACGGATTTTTATGGTTTTATAAAGCCTTATTTTCATGAAGCTTCCTTCAAAAGATTTCATGACTATTTTCAATAAAATCTCTTTCTTTTAAAATTTCATGACGTTTCGTGAAAAGAAATTAATTTTGAAGAAGAAAGGATATTTTCCTCAAGAATGGAGTTCAAGTGTTTTATCAAAATAATTTTCCATCTAAGATAATAAAGGGTTCTGTTTTTATCCCTATTATTACATTGATTTGATCATGTTGTGATGGAATTATTTTTATGAATTCCTTTATCTTGTATGAATTGTTTTATGATGTCATGATGTTTAAGATTCCCATTTGTATTACATGGGTTATGCAATGATTTATGGTTTATGATTTTGTGGAACACATAAGAATGGTATCATTAAGAGATGGGTGGGACCTATATCTCCCTCCAATGCATTGGGTAAAGATTTTATATCTCATGAGATAGACATGGCTGGAATGGTAGGTTATACCGGTTCAGTGAAACAGGACTGAAACGAGGTTTACTCGATTCAGAAAGGGACTTTGTCCACTAAGATAGTCTTGGCAATGAGTCTTGACTAACAAGAAATGATTCTCTATGATTATGTGTGTATGCCACAAAGTTCCATGTTTTATGTTATGATTATTGTGATTACATTTCACTGCCATGATTTATCCCATGTTATGAAATTATGCTCTCTTTTGCAGGTTATGATTTCCAAAATGTTATGTTCTTATGAATATGATGTGATTGATATTTCTTTTGTTTACCCTTACTGAGCATTTGAGCTCACCCTTTTATGTTTTCTTTTCCCCAGGATATAAAGAAAGGTTTTAGGTAAAAAAAAGGAAGATCTTTATGGGAGATGTTGAAGATCTTTCACCACGATTAGAAGATTATAGTCCGAGTTTCCAAAGACACTAAACTATTACGGTCCTTGTGTGTGTGTTTTTGTAATGTACTAAGTATTCCGCAAAAGTAATGTAAAGTCCATGTACGTCAGGCTTCGGGTATCTACAAACAATGTTATTTTTTCATCTTCATTGATAATGTTATTGAAAAAATTGATTAGAATATTTTTTCCTCACAAATATAAAGAAAATTGATTTCTGTGAACAAATTAAGTTTGTGGGAAAAATTGTTCTGGTCAAAAGGTTTTTGGTTGCACGTTTTGTCAAAATATAAATATATGTCATGTGATGATGGTCATAATTATTGAGGTATTATGAGTCTGTAAGTTATAATTTGATATTATGTGATATGGATAGAGGATATCACATCCCTCAAAATTACATTTATTAACCAACACTAGCACATTGTTGTAGGGTCGATCCATAGAGAAGGCATGTGAGTGCTCAAATGTTTTTTAACAACCCTCACTTTTGTTAGCAATGGGGAAAACATTTTTTTTCATATTAGCTTTTTTTATGTTGTATAAAGATGAAGTGAAACAAATGAATCTAATTCATTAAATATCCTTATTACATAATTGGAAAATGATATAGTAAAAAGTAATAGTGTATTCTAAGATAACAAAAAATAAAAATAGGAGTTCTACAAACTTACCCCAGAATGTGGTCGAGAATATTTTTATATACTGGTTAATAGAATTAATCTTCATAAGATTAAACTCACACCTCAAAAATGAGTTTTAAATCATTCCATTCCAGAAGAATTAATACTCTAAATTTAGTTCATGAGGCTCTCCACATAGAAAACTACATACAGTATATTGATCTAAATATGTCAATAAAAATCTATCTCGCCAAATGTTTTTACAGTTTTAATTTTATGTTTTAAATAAATATGTTAATGATCAATCTCACTAAATGAAAATTGATTTTGAAATTAAATTCAATTAGGTGAAAATTCAATTTATGATTGAGAACCATATTTAATCTTGACGAAAGAATTTTATGCTTTTAAAAATAAAAAAAATGTAGATGAAAGTATGAACCAAAAGTCATTCAAATTTACTGAACAAGAAATTAAGCTAAGATAAATTTCAATTCAAAAACATAAAATAAAATGTAATAATAAGAGAATAGAGGAAGAAGAATTCCTCCTCTGTGAATGAAAATTATGATTTCCTACAAAGATCCTACATATCCACTTCACATGTACTTCTATTTGTGCCCCCTTAGAGAATATACTCTCTAAAAGTATTGTCTGGAATGATAATGAGAGTCTCCCCAAAAATCAGAAGCTACTCAGCCTTTAAACTCACTTTCATCTACAACACATCATCCCATGTTTTCAACAAACTTCAAGTGTCCTTCACTTGTGCACCACACACATGCATTATTTCTTGAATGACATGTCACACTAGAGAAACCCTAGTAACTAACTCCCCATGAAATAGATAAATTTATATGGATGGCATTTTCGACTCTTGAATGAACCTACATAAGAATAAACAAAACAAAATAGATAAAAACAGTTATGAAATAAATAAATAAATATTTATATTTAAATTTATTAGTTTATTTAAATGTATTTAATATGGTCAGTATGTTTTTAAATTAGATGTTATTTAATAATTTATTCTATTATACATATTATTTAGTATTAATTATGTTTTAAAATAGATTTTTTTAATTAAAATGAAATGATATTATTATTAGCAAAGTTATTATCAAAAAATATAACTTCTACTAATTAAAGTAAAAAATAAGTATCTTTAAGTTAATTAAATTAGATAATAATTAATTTTAGAAATATTTATTAATATTTAAATTTTAAAAGGTTTAGAAGTTATTAATTTTCATTAATTATTATTGTTTTATAATTAACTAATTAACATATATCATTTAATATTTTTATTAATGTTTATTTTAGTTGATAAATTATTATAATTTGACTAATTAATAATAACTTTAAAATTATTTTATTATGTTATCTAATTTTAATATATAATTTATTAATATGTTATTTTAAAATATTATATTAAATGGTTAAGTAAATATTTTTTGGAATTTATTAATATTAATGTTAGTTAAAACTAACAAGTTTATTATTATTTAAAAATAAATTTATTTAATATTAAATTATTCTATTCTAATTTAATTTATAAATTAATATTAATATTTTATTCTATATTTTTTTATTAATGATTATTTTAATATTAAACATTAAATAATTATTTATTTAAATTTAATTGAAAATTTATTATTAATTTATTTAGTTTAGTTAATTTTTTATTTAAGTTATTTTAATTAATATTTCTATTTTATAAATAATAAATATATTATGTTTATTATATATTTATAATTATTATTGTTAAATATTTGGATTTTATTAGTTTTATTTTAGTATTTATTTAATTTTATTTTTAATTTTTTAATAAAATTTTTCTCCCCCCCCCCCAATCGGTGAGCCCTAAGGGGAGTCCTCTTCAGTTCCTTCTTTAGATTGCAGGTCCAACAGTGGAGAGGCATCCTTCAGCAGCGACGACTATATCAGGAGTGGTCGAATCACAGTAGACAATGACCTCAGCTTAGGTTCCGTCATCCGGTGATGGGTAACTAGTGGTTCTCAGGTCTATTGAAATGACCTCCTCATGTCGGCCTTGCAGTAGCGATCAACTCCTCCTCGGTAGCTAGTGCATGAAAACATTGGTTCCTTTGAGCATAAAGAAAATTTTCATAGTGGCGCGATATAAGATTTTTATCCTGATGTGGATCGGCCTCCGAGAAACTCACAAAACCCTTGTCAAGTGCGTGTTGGTTTTGTGGTCCCAACAGAAGGCGTCAACGACCTCGTATTGGGCTTATCAATCTGCGGGGGCCTATTCTAGAGAACAATAAATTCTTTAGATATTCAATATTATGTTGTTGTTGTTGTATTCTAGTTTGATGTGTGCAATGGGCTGAGTTTGATCATCAATTTTATGTTTGATTTGGAAGGATAAGTGGAGGAGACGAGGCAGGGGTGGTGATGCATCAGTGAGTGCATGAAAGGATAAAGCAGGAAGGGTGGAAAGGATGGGGCACAACAGCGATGCTGAGACTAACATGGAGTGGGGATTTTCCAGTTTGAAGAAAATGTGGAAATTCTATCGGTAGCATGGGGTTTTGAAGAAGATAAATCGATGGTCTATATGTGTGAAGGTAAGGCATCAGTGTGAAGTTAAGAGACCGATGGAGAAAAGAGGGAACAGTGAGTGAGGGCTGGAGAAGGGACTGAGAGTGTTGGAGACGAGACAATGATTGTTAAAAAAATCAATGATTATTTGATAGTTTTCATTAGTGAGATGTGATGGGGAATAAAATAACATCAGTATCGGTGGAACGTCTCATCAATAGTTATCAGTGGAATGTCTCACTCATAGTATTCAGTGAGACCAAATGGGGTAGTGAAACTGATGTTGAAAGATTATAGGTGAGTCGTCTCACTGATCGTTTAAATATAATGCATCATTAGTAGAATAAAATGAAGAAACCCTAAAATGTAAATTAATAAGAATTTAACTAAACTAAAAATATAATACCTAAACTTCAAAAATATTAAAACAAGAATTACAACATAATTATTAATTAAGTTAAGATTTAATTATAAAATAAATATTTTAATTATTATATGTAAAATAGTGTAATTAGTAATCTAAAACATGATTAAATTAAATTGATAAAAGTCTAAATTCACAATTTTTTAATCAATTGATGTAAAATAATTGTATTAGGGACTCAATGAGTGACCAAAAATAAAAAATAAAAAATTGGTGCGTTGGTAGCTTGTGCAACAGACAATTATTTTGTGAGTGTCAGAGAAACCGAGAGACTAAAATTACTAACATACAATTATTTACTTCATACATAATACTAAAATATTAAAAGAAATAAAAAATCTGAATAAATTACCTAATTATCTATATGAGGATTTTAAATTAAAAACATATAATTTCATTAAGTTAAATATTACTTTTTTAACTTATTTAATTAACATGATAATCAAACTGATTAATTAAAATAGATTATTTATATTAATAATTCTAAATTAAAATAAAAAATATTAAATTAAAAAACAAATTTGATAAATTAAAATTAAAATGAACAAGTGATTAGATAAATAAAATATAATAAAACTAAAAATTCAAAAAGACATAAATTAACTAAACTATATAAGAAATAATGAAATTATATATATTTATTAGATTAAATTAATTATTTTAAAGACTAAAATTATATAATTTTCTAGAAAAAATGATTAATTAATCAATTTCATTATAAAAATACAAAAATATAAATATTTATTTAAAGTTATAGAAATAATTGCCTAAATTGTTAAAAATTAAATAAAAAATGTGCCAAAATATGTTAAAATAACTCCACATCATTATACATGATTAAGAATCCATGTCTATTAGTTGATTGAGGTGTGTCAGGAGATGTGATTCTAAATGAGATTTGGAACAACTACTTTAACACCTTAGCAAAATAACATCAATGTAAAAGCCTTAAATTTGATGATTGTCATATTGATATTAAAGGAAACATAACTAAATAGTTGGTGTTTCATGTAGTTCTGTCTACATCATGTTGATGGGGATTTGAGTTTTTTTAAAAGTGTTAGTGTTTCATGGGAGAATCCAAGATGTCATACGATGTAAGTTCATAATTTTGATCTATGATTCAAAAAATGTGATATCATAGAATGTAATGAATAATTATATGAATTTTTTCTGAGAGTAATTGTTACACCCTAAATATTTTGGAATTTTTTATCAAATAAATTTAGGTTTTTTGAAAGTTTGTGTTATACTAATCTGTGAGTTTAGATGAACCATGATATACTATTGAAATAATATTATCACATAGCCATTGTATTTTCATGTATGAATATGAAGAAAATATAAAATAGGAAAAACTATTTTATAAAAATTCATAAAATGACTTAATTAATTTTAAATTAATTTTAAATGAAAATATAAATCAATTTCAAATAAATTTTATGTTTTACTAAAAACCAATTTTTATATTCAATAAGTATTTTCACCCTAAATATTTTATTGATAAATGTGGTTGAATAATTTTAATGAAATGTATGGATGATATATTAAATAATATACTTGTACATTAATATAGGATTTCTTTTTATGGAAAGGATATTAATAAATACAGTTTAGGCTCACAAATATATATATCTAAAAACCATTTTCATCCAGATTTGTGTACTTACATTAAAATCAATTTATACGACTTATAGTTATTTAATTAGATAAAATTAATTACATATTTAGATTCTGAATATTCAAATTTTCTAAGTAGTCCCCTTCTATTTTGGGATAATATAAATAGTAAACATTATAAGACTTTTCTCCTATATAAGGGTAAACTATGTTAATAAACTTTAAAATTTGTTGATATAACCACAAATTCTCATCAAGAGTCTTATTTTGGAATGGAATTATACCCTTATTAAATTAGCTTCTAATTTTATTTTTTAAATAGTTATTTTCGCATAAAAATGACGAATAAAATATTTAAATCAATTAATGATTCAAAATGTAACTATCTTTTTTTATTAATTTTATACTTCCATATACGATTTAAAGAAACATATCAGTGAATATATGTGTCTATTTTATCATAAAGAAATTATTTTAATTATGGAAATATATTTTTAATTTTTTGAACTTATATAATAAACTAAATTATTAATGAAACATAGATGCTATATTTATTCATTAAATACAAAAATATAAAAAAAATTTAAAAATATTAAAAGTTATATAATATGAATGATTTAATGTGTTCGGTAAATTTTTATGATCTATAGGACGTATTAGGGTGTTTTTAAAGAAATATATTTTGATTCTCCCTTCATCTATATGTATTTAATGTTACAATATGTTAGTATTGTTAACAAAGAAATTAATTATATTTTATAAGAAATAATAATTTTTAAAAACAATATATAATATATAAAAATTATTCATTCCTTAAAATGAATGGGATATGGTTTTATAAATCATGCATTTTCCATTAATGTTTATTTTGTCATTTTATAGTAACATTATTATCCATGAAATCGTTGAAAACCTTAATATTATGGTAATTGTCAATGTGGTTAACCGTAGGTCAATAATATACGATAAGCGTACAAATGGGATCCCAATAGGTCAAAATAAAATTTTATGAGAGTATGATTAAGATTATTCATGTTGTTTTTTACTATTTTAAATTTTAATCCATTTTTAAATCAAAATTATTTTATAATAAATTCATGTTCTATGAAATTCTAGCAGACCCCCCCCAGCTCAATTATAAATCGACCCCCCCCCCCCAAATTCTCTTATTAACAAAAAATTTATCCTTATATGTTGAACAAAATTCACCAATTATCTTTATAAACTTCCCTATAAAATTTCTAGGTGTCTTGTTATCCAAAAATATCATCTCTAGGGCTCTATAGAAGATATCTAGTGGAGTTGTTTCATAGAAGAGGTAATCACCTTTATTGATCACATACTTTTAAATTCTTATTTTACCTCATATAAATCTATTATAATTTTCATAAAATAATTATTTATATATCCTAGATGCAATAAAATATTATTATTATAATTATAACAAATTATACACCCTCTTTCCAATCAAATGGGAAGTGATATTATCGCTATAGTGTAAGTAAAGCTTGCCTACTCCACATAGCTATACAATTTATATTTCATGACCATATTATATGGATAGATATAAAGATGGGATTAATATTTATATATGATATTTATGAAAAAATTATATTCTTTAATGAAAATATAATAATACCTCATTACCATCCAATCCTTTAAGAAATGAAAACATCACTCGTGCATACATGGGGACTGCCACCCCCATGATGTGATGTCATTCAGTTGACTTTTATACTTTAATTGGATGGTAATGAGAATGAATTTGATGAATATATATTATATATATTATATAATAATGATCTTTGATTGTTTATTTAATATTTAAATTTCTTTCTTTCCATTCATATAAATATTAAACGACACTTATGCATACGTACAACATACAATCTCCATGAATGGTGTAATTCAATTTTATGTCCCTATATTTTATGAATCCTAAAAAATTAATATATAATTAATATTTATGATAATTATTCCTTTATTTAAACTTTATATATTATAAATCTATGATCAATGTATAAGTAATGATACTACCAAACCAAAACTAACAGGAAAAAAAGCAATTATAACATGGAATAGTGATTTAAATAAAGAATTTTTAATGAGAGGGTGATAAAATGTTAAAATTTAATAATATATAGTATTTCTTATATTATTATGGTGTTTTAGTAAAATGTATAATAAATTTATATTGATTATAGAGGAGGTCCAAAAACAAGTAATGGAATTTTCAACTTAGGAAAGGGGTTTTATGTTGTAATCTCGTTGTTTTTAGGGATTGTTTATGATTAAATATATAATGATACAATACTATGATATATATCCCAATAAATGTATTTATTTTTTCCCTTATTATTTACTTCCTACGAATATATGTTTTACTTTCAATTTCATCACCTAAATTATTCAATATACTGAAAATATTATTCAAGGAAAATCGAATTTTTCTATCTTTTGTAACATAAAATTTTCTATCAAATCCATGTTTTTAAAAATATTTCATAAATGGGATTTAATATTAAAAAATGCTTCTAATGTAATTTTTAAGCATTATTGACCATTACCAAAAAAAAGTAATCTTTTTTTTAATATTCCAAACATGGTACTTTTTTACTTTTTAAAAAGGTATCAAAGGAATGTTTTTTTAACTTATATAGAATGAACATAATTTCCCACCATAATTACCACTCAATTAATTTAATCATACATTAAATGATTACATGTCTATTTTAAGGGAATCTTTCTCCATAATATTTTCTATTTTTTTAAATAAGTGTTATCAAAATGGAAAGGATATTTTCCTAAAGAAGACTTAATGAAATTTTAATGATATTTATATTCATCAAAGAAAAAAATTCTTGATATAACACATTATTTAATAGATATATGATCCATTCATACCATCATTGTTATTTTTTGGGATATTTTATGATTTTGATAAAAATATTTGAATGAAATCCTTTCCTTTTCTGTGGGTTATTCTACGATTAAATGATTGAAGGTATATGAAACCCTTTTCTTTTCCACTGGTGATGGGATTATGAAATTTTTATAAGGCCCATTAATATTCCATGAGTTATTCTGTGATGAAATATTCATGAAGCCCATTTATTTTGGAGGGGATATGCTCTAGTGAAATGTGGATCAACCCCATTTCTTTTCATGTGTCCTGATATATGGAATGGTTTATAAACATGTGGCATTGAAATATATGATTTTCATTATAATATTGGTTTGACCTATATCTCTCTCCAATTCACTAGTTAATTATTCATATATATTGGGATAAATAATTCTATAATGGGGACTGAAACAAGTTTAGTATTGTAATTTTTCTACTATGATAGTTTTGAATGTAATACCATTCTACTATGATCACCATGGAATAAAGCATTTAATACTATGGAAATTATTTATATATTCCACAAATCCATTTATAATTCTTTTATTATTCACTAATGTCTCATGTCCTTTGATTCATTTTTGATCTATGACTCCTAAAAACCCACGATTTATGTAATGACTCAAAATTAGGATCTATGATATGAATGGCATGGTTGTAAAATGTTATCATCATGTTCTCATACCCTTTTTATCATGTTTATTCATATATGATCACTGATATCTCCATTGATTAATCTTATTGAGAACTAGATATCATATTTTATTATGTTTCATTCCTCAGGTTTTGATCAATGGTTTTATGTTTGATATGTCAAATAAGTGTTATAATTATAAAGATCTAAGTGGGAGATGATGTATAACTATTATGAAACTGGTTTTCATGTTTCCATATTTCCAAAGATACTAAAATAATACGATTCTAGAATGGAACATTACATTATGTAAATAATAATAATCTATTAAAATGTAATTTATATCTATGAAATTTTTCGGTCTCTATAGAAAGTATCATAAAAATGTTTCATTGTCCTTTGAAAACTAGGATGAAAACATATTATTGGGAACCATGGGGATGTGTCTATGTATAGGATAAAATCTTAATGATTTGGAAATGATCATAAATTACATAGGTTAAAAATTTGTTTTCATTGAATAATATTTCATGATTCAGATATCATATATTTGATTTTTTTAGGATTATGTGGTTTCCAAATATGATTATCAATGCTCCAACAAAGCTTTTGGTTTTTTCAATAGAAGGATGGAAGGAATTTAACCCAGTTACCCAGTGTCGATGATATATATTTTTACATTAGAATGATTACAGAGAAGGTTTATCCTAATTGTATGAATAGTTTAGTAGTTTTGGAAAACTATATATATATATATAAGTTCAACATTACTACTTTAATGAAAATAAAACATATAAAGTTATTTTTAATCACACATAATAATCCTAGAAATTCATTCGTAATATAATTATTCACAAATAGGGAAAAATAATACACATGAATGGGGTGAACTCAGATGCTTATTAAAGTTAAATAATATAGTGGATGAAAATATAACCATAAACCCTGGGCATGATGAATAAAAAAAATCATGCCTTTATAATTATATGGGATCATAATATTGAAAGAATAAAAATTGATTAAATAATGACATCAAACATAAACATTGACATTATAATAGTCAAATAATCAAATGGAATATAAATCTCTTGTTTCATAATGAAGGAATCCATAATGTTGGACATCTTAATTACCCTGTCAAGGCCTCGTTCTAAGACCATATTAATCATTCTATCAAGGCCTCGTGCCAAGGCACTACTTTTTATTATGGTACAATCTTTTTCATCGAGGGTCTATATCAGGCCACGCACAACACATAACAAGTCCAATTAATTTCTCATATTAAATGGGATAATCATTAATAACGTATACTCTTATATTAAAACTAATATATGAAATGTAAATAACTTTCCCCAAACCATAAACCTAAACACTAACCATTCAGGATTATATGGTGAATGGAATCAATATTTTACATACACCATCAATCTATTCCTAAACTATTCTTTAAAATACGGTGTATCATATCATAAAACACTATCCCAATTTATACATCATAATCAACAAGATTGTTGAAATAGGCTAAAATAATCTTATGAAGTCATTGAGTAATTCTAGAGAGTAACACTCATTTAAATTAAAAAAATAGTTCTTTCGAAAAAATGTATGTATAAAACCAAAACTGAATTATGTTTTCTTTTTCAGAATAAAAAGATTTAGTTTGGAAAAATAATGATTTTTAAAAATATATTATCGAGTGCCCTTTAAAATATGTTAGAAATTGAAAAATTCCATTAAATAAGGCATGTATTTCAGACTTTTTTTTAAGGGTCATTTAAAAACATTTATCTCCATATAAAATAAACAAGGATGGAGGGTGGAATATATATATTTAATATTCATACTAAATTTATGAAGATTATATATGGTTATATAAAAATTTCATTGAGTTATGTATAGAATAGGAATATACAGAATGAAAATGGAGGTTCAAGTATAAAACCCTTACCTTATGTATGAACATGTTCAAATATTGAGGATGAATCATTAGATTAAATTTTAATGATATACATATAGATTAATTTGGTGGTATTTCGATCATAATGAACTCATTTTGTTTTATAAATTAGTACCATGAGTACAAAATGATTCTAAAACATTATATAATATATATATCCTATATTATGATATGTTTCAACCATAAAAATGGATTCATGACCATAATGAAATATGGTAATAGTAGTTGAAACCCAATCATCCATGAATGTGTAAAATTAACGCATCCCGTATGATGTTTCCAATTCATGTATAAATCTTACGGAAGGGAGAGATGATGGTGAATTGTTACATTATCATAACAAAATTCCAGTAGTTGTAAGTAAATTGAGTTGTCATAAAATTTTGATGAAAGTATGAGAGGAAATAAAACAAAAAGAAATGAACATGAAATAAATTAAATTAAATTTAAATAGGAATTTACCCCTTGGATTTATCTTCCTTGAGAGACTTTTTAGGGGAGAGTATTTGGTATTTTGAAGAGACCAAGGGATGCTAGAATTGGGGTGGGAATTGGGATGAGATTTTAGTAGAATTTAAATAAGGAAAATGTCTTGATATGTGTTAATATAATAGGGAGTGAGTAGTGGTTTTTATAGAGGATGAGAGGTGGGTGTTCCCATTATTTTATTCATAATTTTATTATTTTTCCCCAGACAACCAATACTGTTAATTATTATGAAAAAAATAGTTATATGTGAATTTGATTTTGAGCCATGGGGTCTTACATCATCCATAATGAAAGTAATAAAGAATTTATCTTATAATTTATTTATACCGTAAATTATTGAAATTTACTATTCAAAAAAATTCAATTTTTTCTAAAAATCCTAAAAAAATTCATTATACATTTTATGATTTGTACAATTAAAAAATGGACTGCGTTTTATCATAATAATTTTTCAAATTATAGATGTTTTATTTTTAAATAAAATCATTTCTTCCTGAAAATACATATTCTATATTTGAAACTGATTTTATATTACTTTAAAAAATTAAATAATGTCTCATAAAATTATCCTAAAATCATAAGAAAACAAAATATTTATTGGAGAATAAATTTTAAGAAAATTAATTTTATTTTGAATAAATTTATAAATTTAAAATTGTTAATAAATATAAATTACATACCAAAATAACAACTCTTAAGTATTCATTACTAAAATAAACTAGTTCATTTATAAGGTATCTAAAAATTATTTATAATTTCATGGGAGAGGTTAATAATCTTAAGGAACATATTTGTATTCATATGGGAACTTTATAATTCATCAGGATACATTACAATTCACAAAAAATGTAATTTGATCCTATCATACTCTAAATAGCATACTGAATAGAACCATGTATTTCAGTATTACGAAATTAAAATCACAGAGGTGGAAATTTTTTTTACATGATAGGTTAGAACAAAGTGGTATTTTTTAGAGGCTTGGTGTTTCATGCATTCAATATTAAATTTATTTGTAAAATCTTAGGGTGTTACATTCTCCCCCTACAAATATTTCATCCCTGGAATTCCAAAATGTTACCTAATAAAAGTATTTGGGTATTTCTTCGTAATATGCTCTTCTAAATCCCATGTTTCTTCTTCAATTTTATGATTTTTCCAATTTAACTTTACCATTCATTTCATCTAATTCCTCAACACTTGTTCTTTAGATTTCAGAATCCAGATAATCACTTCACCGTATGATAAGTAAGGATCCAATTTTATACCTTTATAAGTGGGTAAATGTGTTGGGTCTGACAAGTAATTTCTCAATAATGAGACATTAAACAAATTGTGTAATGTATACTGGCCATCAGTCATTGTCAAATGATAATCTGTAGCTCCAATTCCCTCTATAATTTCAAAAGGGCCAATAAATCTAAGGCTAAGTTTACCATAATTCACATATCTTATAACACTCTTCGAAGGAGATAATTTCATGAAAACATGATCTTTCACATGAAATTCCAAATCCTTCCTTAGATTGTCAATAAATCACTTTTGTCTACTCTAATCTAGTTTGATATATGTCTAAATAGTTTTTACCATCAATGTTGTTTTCTCCACAGGTTCTTGGCCCACAAGCATTCATTCAACAAATTCGTCCCTACATGTTGGTATAAAAAGTATCATTCCATTAAATTCATCATATTGTTCCATTTCAATGATAAAATAGAAAACATTATTGTTAAAAAACTCCACCAATGGTCAATACAGATCCCATATACCTTGAAAATTAAGAGAACATGATCCCAACATGTCTTCTAAAGTATGGATCATCTTTTTTGATTGCCCATTATTTTGTGGGTGATAAGAAGTATTAAATGAGTCTCATTAACCAAATATTTCTAAAGACATTCCTAGTATTTTGATATAAATTTAGTAGGAAAAACTGAAAATATTAAAAGAGGTTCTTTATGAAGTCTTATAATATCATTTTTTAGAGCCATTCAAGATGATCATGTGTAAAATCCTCCCTCATAGAGATGAAATGTGATTATTTTGTACGTAGATCAAAAATTACCCATATAACATTATTAATACATGGAGATTTGGGTAATCAAATGACAAAACAAATGGTGATCACATCATATTTCCATGTATTAATAGGTAGGGTTTTCATGAATACCCTAGGATATTTACATTCAACCTTCAGTTGTTGACAAGAAAAACATCGTGATTCCTAACATGCAATTTACCTCTTCATGTTTTCCCACCATAAATATTCCCTAAAATCACTATATATATTAGTTATATAAGGATGTATAGTGATATTAAAACTATGGGAATCATTCAATCACTCCTTTTTATAGTCATGTATAGTTGGAACACAAAACTTATTCCCTATCATTAGAATTCCATCTTCATTAGTTACTCCAAATCTCATCACTATAAACTCATAACTCCCATGTCTGGTTCAATGTTCTATCATTGGAATATATTTTTTCCTCACAAGAAACAGAGGATATCTAGATCAAAGGTCAATCTTAAAATAATGATGGGTTTTGTGAATTGGATAAATAAAATATTCAATGGGAGTAAGAGGGTGCATGTTCATTATCATAATATCATCGTTCCCTCTATAGTAAAAAAGAAATCTCATAGATATATCCTTCTTCTTGATGAAATGATTAGGTGATCCTCATGGAGAAACACTTGGGAAGAAAAATCCTTTATCACTAAGATATTTTAGTTTTTTATTCAGTTTTAATAACTCCACAATGGCTATTCTATATAGAGTCTTTGATATTGGACTTGAACTAGGAAATAAATCAATAGAGAACTTAACATTCCACTCTAGAGGCAGTATAGGAAAATCCTCTAGAAACACATCAACATATTCTTTCACGATAAGTACATACTCTATTTGAACATTATATTCCTCACACATATATATTGTCTTATCTATATCCCTAAAAATTTAATTTAGTAGATCAAATCGGTTGGATCTAGCACTAGTTGAAAAATTGTCTTTAACGTCTATTTTTTTAATTTGAACATTAGTTTTTAACCGACATTGTAGTTTCTAAAGTAAAAAATATTACTCTTTACATTATTTTGTGTAAACTGACCCCAAAAAAGGAATTAAATATGTTCTTTAGCATCTGTTTTAGAAAAAAAAAATATGCCAAAAAAAATCAATTCGTGTCATTTTTTGCGTCGATTTCCTTAAAAATGGATGTAAATTTTTTATAAAGGTATTTTTATAAGGACCTAGCCTTAAACCTTTATTAATATTTAATTAAATGAACAATTCACATTGAGGATCTTTTCAGGTTTAGATTTTTAGAGAATTAGGTCATAACTATTACATCTCAAAAGATTACAAAGTAGAAAATTCTACTAAGTTTCCATAAAATAAAAACTCTTAAAAAGAAACATTTCTAGGTCCATGTTTTAGATAGAATGACTTTCCCTTGATCCCATCCTTGACCCTATTCCACGTTAAGTCCTGTGAAAAACATTTCAAAAACTTGGGATGAGCCTAAAAATATCAGTAAATGATACACAAACAATTAATACTGTTAGTTTTTCAAAACATCAACTAAACCATGTATACTTTATCAAAGTAATACTTTTCACCTTTTTGAAGTAGTAAAAACTCTTCACTGAATAAAAGTTCATTACTTACTCTTCAGTAACCGAAAGATTACCATAAAACCCATATAAAGATCACGTAACATATAAAGGTAACTTGGGACCTAAATATACTTAAGTGGAATAACCATACGGTCGACTTCCAGGCATACTTAATGGAATAGCCATACGGCCGACTTCCACACATACTTAATGGATTAGCCATACGGCCGACTTCCATACTCAATGCATTGGAGGTTATAACGTAACCACCCGTCCGGGTATTCCAGGCACCACCCGTCATATGGTTTATCACGTAACCACCCGTAAAATATCCAAGTACCATCATTACACATAAAATATTGAAAATATAAACATTTCAATTATAACATTTCATTTGAAATCACAATAAGTAATTCCAAGATATCAATCCATTTCCAAAAAACCATTTAAAAGTGATTTTTGAATCAAAGTGTCCCATACCACTTTGAAGCTTTTATTAGAATTATAATTTTAAAACATTAATGTTAATATAAATAAATACTGAAAACTATTTTTAAAACATGGACCTTAAATATATTTATTTGGAATAATAAATCTTCAAAAGATTTAAAATGATATTTTTTATTAAAGAGTTTTTAAAAAAATGAGAGACTCTTAAATACAAATAATTACGGAATAACATTTAATCCAAACTTTATAATATCATGAGAATAAAGGGGTTCGTGATATAATATGTCAAAGGATAGTATACACACCATATAATATTGATTTGGTGCATAACAACAATGAAGTCTCAAAAGAAATGTAAAATGAGATGAAATCCATTATAAAAAAGGTATCCTTAAATTAAGGATAAATCAATCTCATAATTATGTGTGAAAAATATAAATACCACCAATATAAGTGGATATTAAGTGTAAAACAATCAATGTTTATTCACACATATTCATAGGATGACATATTCAATAACTACATGTTGAACCCAAAGAAGTCTAAATTGGGTTAAGAAGTTCCCTTGGTAAAATTCGACAGCCTAACGGCATCACATAAAATTTTACAAAAAGGGTTGTTGAGAGAGATAAATGGAATCTCATCACTTGGACATAAAATTTACATAAATAAGGATATATAATGACATATCCCAACATAATAGTAGGGGAATTAAAATACATAACAAATGTTGTCTTTTAAAAAAATGGAGGGTGAAAGGTCCCCTTACCGAGTTGGGTAACTTTCGATGCGTACACCCCATGGAAGAAGGGTCATAAAAAGAAGATGTGAATAACCATAAATGAAATTATAATACACAAAGTTTATAATAATGGGCAGTAAATACACCACTCATAGGAAATTGTGGAAAATGTAGCATAAATATCACGGGAATAAAAGTGAGATTAAAAATCCCTTACGAAAACTCGGCAGCCTAACGACGCCACTTAAAACATCCAAAAATGGATTTATAAGATCAAATAGGGTCTCCCATAATATGAACATAAAAATTAAATTATGAGCAATATAAAATAAATTCCCCAAACATAAGAAAGAAGGGCTTAAAATAAATGACATAAATGAGAGTACTTAAAAAGAAAGGGAGAGGTTTGATCTCTTATGAAAATTCGGCAGCCTAACAGCACCACTCAAAACTTTCAAAATGGATTGATGAGAGAGAATAGGGTCTCTCATCATATGAACATAAAAATTACAGTGATATTAAAATAAAATAACATTCCGATCACCGGAAAGATGAGCTTAAAAGGAATGACATAAAAGAGTTTACTTAGAAAGAAAGAGAGGGGTAGGGTACCTTACCTCGGGCCCGACTTGACTCGATCGTTCTTTAATGTCCTGAATAATAAACATGAGTTAATTTCTATTTTCATAAGAAACTTTTTCAAGTTCATTATTCCTTTTATATCACTTATTTACATTTTATAAACATTATTTAATCATTTAAGTTAATAATGATTGTTTTGTCGATATTTGGTTCTTAAGTCGAAAGTGAACTTTTTACAATTACATGTTGTTCATGTGGTCAATGGTTCATTATATCCAGAATGATATTCGTGATTTGGATATCATATATATCATATATATCAATCATATACATGTATTTATAATATTACATAATCATTTAGAGTTATGAAATGAAATGCACCGTTCATGGAGATGGTAAACCGTACGTACGCATGAACGCTACTTTCATTTCATTGTCATATTAATGGAATTAAAAATAAATGAGAGATATGTATATTTTAATTCCATAATTATATTCATCATTTATATGTAACATAAATTATATATATCCATTATAAATATGTACTTATAATAGTATATTACATTTGGGGATAAGAAATGAAATGCACCGTTCATAGAGACAGTAAGTCGTACGTACACTTGAACGCTAAATTCATTTCTATCTCTTAAATTAATGGAAAGAAATAATAATGATATAGAGGTATATTATAATTCCAGTATAACATCATATATAATAACTTTAAATCCATCCATTTTACATCCCACATATGGCATTAATGAATCACATCACTTTGAGGGGGGCGGTAGTCCGCACTTCCTTAAATGAAGATATCGTGTCTACCCATAATGGAAACCATAATGGTATGCCATAAATGAAAAATAAATAAGATTAAGTAAAACATAAAAATATTATATATCATATATAAATATAGTGACATCTTAATGGCCACCTTTGAAGGTGTTATATGAGTGTTGAACAATCATCATTCCGTGAGGCAGAAATTCGCCATCCACGGAAACAGTATGTTTTTTAACCATTATATGTAGGTGTGTGTAAGTGTAGCTCTAATACTTCTTATAAAAACATCCATGTATATTTAAGATACTGTAGTTGTTATAAAATAAATGAATAAAAAGATTTTATGGGGTTGGAGGGGAAAAATAAAACAAAATGACTCAAGTGAAGACATTACCTTAAAATCAGGTAACTCCCTTTGGTTTGAGATAAAAGGCTTCGTTGGGAAGACTTCTGCCCAATGTGAGGCTTTAGGGAGTTATAGAGGGATGTTGAGAGACAAAATGGGCAGGGTTTGGCCGAGCCAAAGGCTTTGGGAGTGTGGGTAAAGAGGTAGAGGTGGGGGCCTTTTATAAGAGGAGAGGAGGGGCATTCTTGTAAAGTTACAAAATGTTACATTATTTTCAAAAGAGTTTCGGATTTTAAAGGTCCCACATTGATGTATTTAGATGATAAGGTGATAAGGGTTCTAAATCCACTCATATAATAGGTTTTGGACATGTTTAGGTCTTAGATATTACATTATCTTTCCATTTTATTTAAATCATTAAATAATGAGCTCATCGCTACATCATCATGATGTCATAAATAATTTAATTTATTTAATGTCAAAAATTATAGAAAAAATACTATGATGTAGGAAATATTTTTATATTTCCAATTAATATTTATAGTAAAAAATATGACTTGTATAAACCCATGTAAAAATTGTTTTAGTAAAACATCTCATGTTTATGTCATTTTTACTTTAACATTAAATAAAAAGTTATTTATGTCATTTTCCAACCAAAGTTGCTCCATGGGGTCCCCAAGTTGACCCATGGATTTTTTTGGTCGTCGATGACACATCCAATGAGGGTAGGACATGTTAATAGGTCATTTAATTTTATTAAAACATTATTTTTATCTTAAACTACACTAATTACCTCTAATCGCGATTAAGAAATTAATAAGTTACTATTCACCAAATATTATTTTAATCTCATTGAACCACATTTTAATTATTAATGACAACCATGTATATCGTATTTTTGAAATTCAGAACACAGAAGTGGTAAAATTTCATTTAAACGAAAAATCAGTTTTTATAAGTACCACTTAGTGGTTTCACTATTCATCAAAAATTGATGTTTTTCAGAAAAATACCAAAAATTCACCCTAAGCTATATTTGATATTCTGAATTCAAAAATGAAGTCCATTTTAAAAAATTCAAAACATAGAAGTCACATTAATTAATTTAATAATTAATTCTCGTTGTCATGTCAAATAGCGTGTTTTTATGAAACAATAAGTATCAAAAGATTGACACTAGTTTAAGTCCATTTTCAAAGTAAAATTAATTCCAATGACCACTATTGTATTAAATGGTAAAAATATATTCTAATTTAACTTTAAAACCAATCCAAAAGATAGTCTAATCATATAAATAAATTATATTAAAAAGAGGTTTTGAATTAAAATACAACATTTTTCACTATACATTTAAAATTGAACTTTTTTGGAAAAATACCAAAAATTTACGCAAAGTAAACATTGATGTCCCGATTCTAAAGAAGAATTTTATTTTTTCAAATATAACACATATAATTGTCAAAATATGGATTTAAAAGAGGTTTTCCATCAAAAGGCGGTTAATCGACCTTTTAAAGAATATTAGAATGTTTACACTTAAAATTCTATTCATTTTCATTTTTTAATCCTCTAACATTCATTGTAAAAAGTAAAAATATTTGACAAACATATATAATCATTTTGTAGTTAGTTCTGTTCATTCCCGCCATTACAATGGCTAGGCGTTAACTACTATTTAAAATAATATTATTTTATTATTAGAGTGCAATGTAAGATTCCCAAGAAACTCGTTGTTGTGTCTTGGGTACGCCATCGAGCATAGCATCCCCTTTAAAGTAATATTAATATTTTATTCACAAATATGGATAAATATAAAAATTTCATATTCTTTATTTACCTAGGGTGTTACATCCTTCCCCCCTTTTGGTAATTGCGTCCTCGCAATTTTAAAATTGAGCTTCGAAACATCCTTGAAATTACCACATCGAAACAATAGTCGGTAAAACAATCACTTTAAAATAAAGAAAGATAAGTACAGAGGTCACCCGAGTTAACCCATAATAGGATTCCATGTACGAAAACATGGACATGGAAGAAAAATCAAAGGGCCATGTTCTTGAGGGAGAGTGATAGTAAACATGTCTAGGAGAAAGTTATCCATAAGAAAAATCACAAACTTGTGATGGGTTAAACGGTATTCGATTCCCCGGTAGGAAAAGTTAATAGTCAACATTTTTGTTTTAAGTTACTTTTTATTGAGGAATTTATAAGTAATCATAATCACTTATCATTTTGACTATCAAATTTTATTATATTCCTTACACAAACTCATATTTTCTCCAAAAGATGAGTATTTAGGAAGACTTGTTCACATTAAGAGTACTATAATCAACTTCTAGAGAATCACCTAATCCACAAAAGAGAACTATATACTTCCCATGTCTTTAGACTTTAACCAAAACCAAAACCAAAAAGTTTAGTACAAGATCAGATAATCCAGAAAAGGATAACCCTTTATAAAAAGAAAATCTATTCTTAATCTCCAAAATTTGTCCAACAAAACCCAATGTTCAACGAGGACCATTTGATAATCAATTTTTCCATAAAATTCTTCAAATAAACCAAACTAAGATTGAAATCCAAATATTTTAAGGATTTAGTCTCATATTCTTCCATGTTAAATCGTAACATTTATCTCCAAACAACATCAGTTGCTCCTAAAGTCTCGTATTGAAAAATAATTAACCTAATCACATATCCCCCATGATAGGTTAATCATTTTCATAAATAACCCAAAATCAGCTTACTCTTAATTCATAAAATCATATAACTAAAAAGAATCAGTCAAACTATCCAGGGACTTCACGTAGTCCAGTGGTAGGAGATAAATACCAGTCACACTTTGGTTGTGGGTTCGATTCCCATAGTTTTGTCCAACGCGACGAGTTGTCACACGGTCTGCGTGTTGTCCTTTTTCCAAAACTATATAATTTTTCAACATTCCCCAAAATGAGATAAAATATTCAAAAATGATGATAACATATTTTAACGTCAAGTTTATCTCATGCATTTCATTTTCCAGCATATCATATAATAACCCATAATTACCTCAAAAGTAAGGATCATATAAACTCTAATGGTTACCTTTATAATTATTACCTGAACATCCACATCGACTGGTAATCTCGTACATGATGCATTACAGAACATACCAAGGTTCAAGTGGTTGATCATGACTCATTGATAGTTGGTTTAGAACAACCACAAGTTTCCTCATTGAATCCCCCATTTTATCTAGTATCTTAAATAGAGAACCATCACAATTTCCTTCAAACCTGTTGTCTCATTGGTGCCTTCTAGATCCATCCATTCACTAAAAACAGAAACGTCAGTGTGGGTATATAAACAAAACCATCATGTACTAATGAGGAAGATAAACACTAACATATACTTACTCATTCACTTTATCTAAAACTAGGACTCTTTCTGAAATCCTAACCATTATGGTAATGTCACTTATGCTTAGAGGATACCCTAACCTCTAAAGTTATCTAAACCTTCCTTTGATACCAATTATAAGGCCCCAGCCTTAAACCTTTCTTAATATTGAATTAAATGAACAATTCACATTGAGGATCTTTTCAGGTTTAGACTTTTAGAGAATTAGGACATAACTATTACATCTCAAAAGATAACAAAGTAAAAACTTCTACTAAGTTTCCATAAAATAAAAATGCTTAAAAAGAAACATGTCTAGTTCCATGTTTTAGGTAGCATGAATTTCCCTTGATCCCATCCTTGAACCTATTCCACATTAAGTCCTGTAAAAAAATTTAAAAAATGTGAGATGAGTATAAAAATATCAGTAAGGGATACACAAAGAATGAATACTGTTAGTTTTTTAAAACAACAAGTAAACCATGTATAATTTATCAATGTAATACTTTTAACCTTTTCAAAGTAGTACAAACTCTTCACTGAATAAAAGTTCATTAATTACCCTTCAGTAACCAAAAGATTTCCATAAAACCCATATAAAGATCACATAACATATAAAGGTAACTTGGGACATAAACGTACGTAAGTGGAATAACCATACGGTCAAATTCCACACATACTTAATGGAATAGCCATACGGCTGACTTCCACACATACTTAAGGGAATAACCATACAGCTGACTTCCATACCCAATGCATTGGAGGTTATAACGTAACCAACCGTCTTGGTATTCACGACAACACCTGTCATATGGTTTATCACGTAACCACCCGTAAAATGTCCAAGTACCATCATTACACATAAAATATTTAAAATATAAACATTTCAATAACAACATTTCATTTTCAATCACAATAAGTAATTCCAAGATATCAATCCATTTTCAAAAAACCATTTAAAAGTTATTTTTGAATCATAGTGCCCCATAGCACTTTGATGATTTTATTGGAATTATAATTTTAAAACATTAATGTCCATATAAATAAATACTGAAAACCATTTTTAAAACATGAAAATTAAAGATAATTATTTAGAAAAATAAATCATCAAAACATTTAAAACGATATTTTTGTTAAAGAGTTTTTAACAAAATGAGAGACTCTTGAATACAAATAATTGCGGAATAACATTTAATCCGAACATTATAATATCATGTGAATAAAGGGATTCATGATATAATATGTCAAAGGACAGTATACACACCATATAAGAGTGAATTGATGCATAACAACAATTAAGTCTCTAAAGAAATGTAAAATGATATGAAATCCATTATAAAGAAGGTATCCTTAAATTAAGGATAAATCAATCTCATAATTATGTGTGAAAAATATAAATACAACCAATATAAGTGGATATTAAGTGTAAAACAATCAATGTTTATTCACACATATTCAAAGGATGACATATTCAATAACTACTTGTTGAACCCAAAGAAATCGAAATTGGGTTAAGAAGTTCCCTTGGTAAAATTCGACAGCCTAACGGCGTCACATAAAATCTTACAAAAAGGGTTGATGAGAGAGATAAACGGAATATCATCACATGGACATAAAATTTACATAAATAAGGATATATAATGGCATAACCCAACATAATAGTATGTGAATTAATAGACATAACAAATGTAGTCTTTTAAAAAAAAGGAGGGTGAAAGGTCCCCTTACCGAGTAGGGTAACTTTCGAAACGTACACCCCATGGAAGAAGGGTCATACAATGAAGATGTGAATACCCATAAATGAAATTATACTACACAAAGTGTATAATAATTGGCAGTATATACACCACTCAAAGGAAATTGTGGCAAATGTAGCATAAATCTCACGGGAATAAAAGTGAGATGAAAAATCCCTTACGAAAACTCGGCAGCCTAACGACACCACTTAAAACATCCAAAAATGGATTTATGAGATCAAATAGGGTATCCCATAATAGGAACATAAAAATTAAAGTATGAGGAATATAAAAGAACATCCCCAAACATAATAAATATGGTCTTAAAATAAATGACATAAATGAGAGTACTTAAAAAGAAAGAGAGAGATTGGATCTATTACGAAAATTCGGCAGCCTAACGGCGCCACTCAAAACATCCAAAATTGATTGATCAGAGAGAATAGGGTCTCTCATCATATGAACATAAAAATTACAGTAATAGTAATATAAAATAACATCCCAATCACAAGAAATATGATCTTAAAAGGAACGACATAATAGAATGTACTTAAAAAGAAAGAGAGGGGTAGAGTCCCTTACCTCAGGTCTGACTTGACTCGATCAATCTTTAATGTCCTGAATTATGAACTTGAGTTAATTTATATTTGCTTAAGAACCTTTTTCAAGTCCATTATTCTTTTTATATCACTTACTTACATTTTATAAACATTATGTAATCATTTAAGTTAATAATGTTTGTTTTGACTATATTTGGTTCTTAAGTCAAAAGTGAACTTCTTACAATTACATGGTGTTCGTGTGGTAAATGGTTCATTATATCCAGAATGATATTCATGATTTGTATATCATATATATCATATATATCCATCATATACATGTATTTATAATATTACATAATCATTTAGATGTAAGAAATGAAATGCACCATTCATAGAGACGGTAAGCCGTACGTATGCATGAACGCTACTTTCATTTCTTTGTCATATTAATGGAATTAAAACTAAATGAGAGATATGTATATTTTAATTAAATAATTATATTCATCATTTATATGAAACATAAATTATAAATATCGATTATAAATATGTACTTATAATAGTACATTACATTTGGGGATAAGAAATGAAATGCACCGTTCATGGAGACGGTAAGCTGTACGTACACATGAACGCTACTTTCATTTCTATCTCATACATTAATGGAAAGAAATAATAATTATATAGAGGTATATTATAATTCCAGTATAAAATCATATATAATAACTTTAAATCCATACTTTATACGTCCCACATATGGCATTAACGAATCACATCACTTTGAGGGTGCAGTAGTCCGCACATCCTTAAATGAAGATATCGCGTCTACCCATAAAGGAAACCATAAAGGTATGCCATAAATGAAAAATACATAAGCATAAGTAAAACATAAATATATTATATGTCATATATAAATATAGTGACATCTTAATGGACACCTTTGAAGGTGTTATTTGAGTGTTGAACAATCATAGTTTCGTGAGGCAGAAATTCGCCATCCACAGAAACAGTACGTTCTTTAACCATTAGATGTAGGTGTGTGTAAGTGTAGCTAGAATCCTTCTTATAAAAACATCCTAGTATATTGAGGATACTGTATTTGTTACAAAATAAATTAATAAAAAGAGTTTAGGTGGTTGAAGAGGCAAAATAAAACAAAAGGACTCAAGTGAAGACATTGCCTTAAAATCGGGTAACTCCCTTTGGATTGAGCTAAAAGCTTCCTTGGGAAGACTTATTCCCAAAGTGAGGCTTAAAGGGGTTATATAGGGATGTGTAGAGACAAACTGGTCAGGGTTTGGACGATCCAAAGGCTTTGGGAGTGTGGGCAAAGAGGTAGAGTTGGGGGCCTTTTATAAGAGGAGAGGAGGGGCATTCTTGTAAAGTTACAAAAGCTTACTTTATTTTCAAAAGTGTTTCGGATTTTAAAGGTCCCACATTGATTTATTTAGAGGATAAGGTGATAAGTGTTTGAAATAAACTCATCCAATAGGTTTTGGACATGTGTAGGTCTTATATATTACATTATTTTTCCATTTTATTTAAATCGTTAAATAACGAGGTCATCGCTGCATCATCACGATGTCATAAATAATTTAATTTATTTAATGTCTAAAAATTATAAAAAAAATACTATGATGTAGGAAATAATTTTATCTTTCCAATGACTATTTATAGTGAAAAATATGACTTGTATAAACCCATGTAAAACTTGTTTTAGTAAAACATCTAATGTTTGTGTCATTTTTACTTTAACATTAAATAAAAAGGTATTTATGTCATTTTCCAACCAAAGTGCCTCCATAGGGTCCCCAAGTTGACCCATGGATTATCTGGGTCGGACATGACACATCCAATGAGGGTAGTACATGTGTCTAGGTAATTTCATATTGTTAAAACATTATTCTTACCTTAAACTACAATAATTACCTGTAATCGCGATTAAAAACTTAATAAGTTACTATTCACAAAAAATTATTTTAATCTCATTGAACCACATTATATTTCTTAATTACAACCATGTATGTAGGATTTTTTAAATTCAAAACACAGAAGTGGTAATATTTCATTTAAACGAAAAATCAGTTTTTATAAGTACCACTTAGTGGTTTCACTATTCATCAAAAATTGAAGTTTTTCAGAAAAATGCCAAAAATTCACCATAAGCTATATTTGATATTCCGAATTCAAAAATGAAGCCCATTTTAAAAAATTCAAAACATATAAGTCACAATGATTAATTTAATAATTAAATCCCGCTGTCATGACAAATAACGTGTTTTTATGAAACAATAAGTATCAAAAGATTGGCACTAGTTTAAGTCCATTTTCAATGTGAAATTAATTCCAACAACCACTATTGTATTAAATAGGAAAAATATATTCTAATTTCACTTTAAAAACAATTCAAAAGATAATATAATCATATAAATAAATTAGATTAAAAAGATGTTTTGAATTAAAATACAACATTTTTCATTATTCATTAAAAATTGAACTTTTTTTGAAAAAAAACAAAAATTTACGCAAAGTAAACTTTGATGTCCCAATTCTAAAGAAGAATTATATTTTTTCAAATATAACACATAAAATTGTCAAAAAGTGGATTTAAAAGAGGTTCTCCATCAAAAGGAGGTTAATCGACCATTTAAAGAATATTAAGAAGGATTACACTTAAAATTGGATTCATTTTCATTTTTTAATCCACTAACATTTATTGTAAAAAGTAAATATATTTGACAAACATATATAATCATTTTGTAGATAGTTCTGTTCATTCCCTCCATTACAACGGCTAGGCGTTAACTACTATTTAAAATAATATTATTTTATTATTAGAGTGCAACGTAAGATTCCCAAGAAACTCTTTGTTGCGTGTTGGGTACGCCATCGAGCATAGCATCCCATTTAAAGTAATATTAATATTTTATTCACAAATATGGATAAATATAAAAATGTCATATTCTTTATTTACCTACGGTTTTACAATTGGTGTAGGATTTTTAAAAAAGCGACACCATAAATGAAAAAAAAACATCGGTGCCAGTTTTTTAAAAAACCAATGCGAAAAATTATTTTTTTCTTCTTCCATGTTTTGGAGAATTTCGTACGCTTCTATTTGACATGCCTTGGAGCAGAAAATGAGTTATGGATCAAAAAGTAATGGTCATCGGAATATGAACATATCAGTGTTTCGATTGGTATAACTCGTTTAAAATAAATTTTGATAAACATAAATTAAAATAACATACAAAAAATAAAAATTTTGATCGATAAATAAATTTACACCATAATTGGTAAATCTCATTCGAATGTTCTATATTTGTAACTCGATAATAATAATAAATCATATTTATAATCATGATAATCAAACTTTATTGAAATGAAGGAATAAAATAACAATGAAAATAAATGATTACTATATGTACCTTGTTCAAATTTACGATTGAAGCCGCATTGCAAAAATGATTGAATTGAAGAGATTAAAAATGTTTAATGAAGGATAAAATGGATTTATATATAGTAAACTATTGAAGCCACGTTGAATGGAAATGTGGGTGGGATTTTAAAAAGAAAAACGCACATTGTGAAAAAATTGAAATTTTGATCCCATTGTTTTTGGGAATACTCTTTGGCAACGGTTTTGTATGAAATCAACATGAAAGTGGATTTACATTGGTTTTTTGGTGTCAGTTTTGTCGAAAACTAACACAAAAAATGCCAATTGATATCCTTCTTAGCATTGGTTTTTATATAAACCGAAACCAAAAAGAAAAAAAAAATATTTTGGCGTCGGTTTTAAAATAAACCGACATGAAAAATAAAAAAACACTTTTCGTGTCGGTTTTCTTAAAAACCGATTGCATATTCTAAAAAATGTTCTGGCACCGGTTTTAAAAAAACGTCATGAAAAATAATAAACAATTCCCATTAGTTTTTATGAAAACCGATGCCAAAAATGAAAATAATATTACAATGTTTTTGATAATTTTTTAATCTTCTATTTGACTATTCGTGGAGCTAAAAAAAGTTATAGATATAATGTTATGTTCCTTGAATGATGAACTTTTTTAATACTTATATTAGAGAAGATCAACTCCCGACAGCCAGAAATTTTAATCTGTATCTCTGTTCTTTCTTCATGACTAGTCAAATCAAAGCTTAAGAAATAATCTAAAACTATGTAAAATAAAATCTAATAATTTTTATTAGTTTTTGTAAAATATGACACCAAAAATGAAATAAAAATATTATAATGTTTCTTATGATTTCTTATCCTTCGATTTGACTAGTCGTGGAGAAAAAATAGAGTTAGAGATTAAAAGTTATGGTCTTTGAAAGATGAACTTTTTTAAGACGTCTATTAGAAAAGATAAACTTCCGATAACTATAACATTTAATCCGTATATCTGTTTTTTCTCCACAACCAGTCAAATAGAAGATCAATAAATTATCTAAAACATAGTAGAAGAAAATCAATTTTATGGAGTATATTTTTGTAATACCATACGCCAAAAATATTTATTGTTAAATTCTTGGCGTCGGTTTTAAAAAAAAATAGACACCAAAAAGTCTTCGGTTTTTGGAAAAACCGATGCCAATGATTTTTTGGGGTTGTTTTGTCCTAAAAACGGCACCAAAACATTTCTTTCATTATTCTTTGTGTCAGTATTAACAAAAATCAACGTGAAAAATCCTTAATAAACTAGTTTTGTCATCGGTATTATTGAAAACTGACGCTAATATGTTCCCCCATATACTATTGGGGTCGATTTATAAACAATTGATCTTATAACATCAGTGATAAATCCCATATTTCCACTAGTGTAGATGAGAATTATATGGCTAGGTTTCTTCTCTATAGGCAATTGATTCTACACCATTCTCAAAAAATGTAACCTCATTCTTCATGAAAATATATTTTCACATCATATTTTGAAATCCAATTCAAACTGAAAATTATATAAAATTCAATTTTGTGTATGATGATAAGGTCAGCCACTAATGAATTTTTATGCATCAATAAGGGGATTTACTGACTCATTATTATTGCAATGATACTTTTTATAAGAGTGTGGACTCGAAACTATTTTATTAATTAAAATTGAAATTTTATAATTCTCATTTAAATATGGGAAGATATAAAATAATATGATGATTTATAATTAAATAAAGAATTTTCTATGTTTAAGGAAAGGATAAATGTACCTAACACCACATCATTAGGAATGTAAACTTCAGCAGTTGTGATGTCATAAGCATGACCTTGCGCCTTTAGCCTTTTTTATGGAATGTTTCCATGACGCTTAGGAATATCATTTTCATAAAGTCCCATATCATTTAAATTTTAGAATCAGATAATTGTATCTTCAATCTTTCCCTTGAAATCACAGGAGTAGTGATATTTTTCACCATACTTTAACAAGCATCCATACCCTTCAGGAAATTACATGGGGTTTTCTTCCCACAATTATCATAGTGTTGAAATTCAAAACATCCCTTATTCCCCATTTAATTATTTTATTCTTCAAAGATTTCAGTGTCCTTCTTCTTATCTTAATTCCCCTTAAAATTATAAGGCAGAGAAAATTCATTTTCTATCTTGATATCACAGGAGACTATATATTCATATGATGAAAAACGTTTGTAGACTAGTGCACTTTGGAGGAATGGTTTTAAACCCTCAAAGATTTGATTAATATTTACCCTTGGATTATGTATGTAGTCTCTACCATGTCTTTATAACCTTATGTAGTTAGCTTTATAAATGAAAAAATTATTATACAATTTTTCCTATTATTCTGAAACTACCATTCCATGTGTGATTATTGTTCGAGAGGGAAGTATATCTTTCTAAGAAAATTTCCTTAAAATACAACCATTCGATTTATTTTATTTCATCCTCCTCATTTTTATTTTGAAATAAATACCACTAATAATCCACCTCTCTTGATAGATGATAAAATACAACGACAACCTTCTCTCTATCATTATATCCAAAGTGAGAAATAACTTCTCTAAATAATTTATCCATTGCTCCACTGTGAATGTGTTTGTAGTATCATTGAATGATGAGGGATGTTGTCGAAAAAGGTGGTCTAACATAGCTTCTCCATGTCTTGGATCCAAATTATCTACATAGGTATGATTATTATTCATAACATAAGTCAAATGTTACAGTATTGTTATAAGTTTCTCATTACCAGTCAAAGCACCAGTTCCTGCATCATTATCTTTCATCAATGGGAAATCACTACATGGGATACATGTGTGCAAGAAGTTTCCATTTCTTCAACTAGGTTCCATATAAAAATAATGGCATACACTAGATTATGTAATGAATCATAATTTATAATATTAACTTATAAATATACTTAGCATAATTTGATATCTTATCTATAGCTAATGTCATAATCACAAACATGGTTTTATTGAGGAAAAATATACTTTTTATTCATTCATAATGGTTGGTAATGATAATGTGAATTGTCTTAAGTATATCCCCCAAGAGTGTCAAAACTATAGTGAAATAAGGAATATTGTCGTATACTATGATACCCTGGGTGAACCCCAAAAATCATTGTTGGAGTTGATACTCCTTGGTGAATCTGAGGAAGATCTGAGTCCACATGTTGTATCCAATCATGGATTCATTATGATCATATATCAACATAATCAATTCCTTAACTGAATTATAGGATTTCCTTCTATGTTTATCCTCAAAGAATATATTAGGGTTATATTCCCAATTCTATGTTTTCTTAATATAGTTTTCATGTTTTCTACTAAAATTCATATAATACAAACTATATTGACCTGAACATAGTTTCTTTGAGCTGGTGATTTATTTGATTACATTGGCACGATTACCCAAATGTTGAATCCCAAAAAAATTATTTCATTGTAGTTTTCAAAAACTACAGATATACATAAGTTCAACATTACAACTTGAATGGAAATACACCATTTCAACTTCTTTTGAATCACACATAATTATCCATTAAATTCATTCATAATATAATTAATAAAAAACAGGTAAAAGAACATGTACTAATAATATCATGGATGAAATTATAAACATAAAAATTTGGCATGATGAATAAAAAAAAGGCATGAATTTATAAATATAATCGACCATGTTATGGATTAAATAAAAAATGATTAAATAATGCAATAAGACATAACCATGGATGTTATACTAGTTTAATAATCACATGGAATATCATTATCTAGTTTCATAATGAGGGGATACATAATTTTGAACATCATTATCACTCCATCATGGCCACATGCCAAGAGTATAATTACCATTTCATCAAGGCCTCCTTCAAAGATACAAGTTTGACTCATGTGACCTACGACTGCCTCGAGGATCGATAAAGGGTCCCACCCTAACAAAAAAATTCCAATTAATTCCACATATTAATGAGGATAATCATAAACAACATATACATACATATTGAAACTAATATATGAAATGTAATAACACTCCCCAAACATTAATCATAAACACTAAACATTCAGGGTAATATGGTGAATGGTATCATTATAGTACATCCACTATCAGTAAAATCATAAAATAATTCAATAAAATATCTTGTATGATATCATAAAACATTATACCCATTTATTAATTAGAATATCCATGAGTATTGAAATATGTGAAAATACTGTTATAACATCATCGAGTAATTCTTCAGATTAATACTCTATTACTTTTAAAAGTATAATTCTTTTGGAATAATATTTTTATTAAACATTAATTAAATTAATGTAGTGTTTTAATAATAAAATGTGTGATTTTATATAAATAATGGTTTCTGAAATCAGATTATAGTTCACCCTTGAAAATAGGTAATAAATCGAAAAATTCACTTGAATCAGGATTGAATTTTGAAATTTTTATTGGAAGATCCTTTTAAAACATATAAATACCCATAAAATAAAAAAGGATTATATTTGAAACACATATTTTGATCGTTAAAATATAATTAATGATAAGTGAATAATAATATATAATATTTTTATTGAGGTAAGTATAGAATAAGAGTATCCTGAATGAAAATTGAGGATCAGGTAGAAAATCCTTACCTTATGTCTGAATATGTTCTTATCTAGAACATATTGTCCTATAATATAAAAGTATACTTATTAATAAATTAATTAAGAACATATTAAAAAATTATTTTATTTATTATAATTTTATGAAGTTCATTTGTTGTCATGTTTACGTGTTAAGAGATTAAATATCATCTTTTGTGAGTTCTTGTTTCATTAGTTTTCATGATCAGTTCGCTTGTATTGAGGTAAATATAAAATGAGAATTTAATTATAAAATTTAAGTTATATGTTATTAATTTTCATTCAAAATTTTATATTATCATATGAGTAATTTTATTACATTGGGTGAGGATGAATCATTTGTAACAAATTAATGATAAATTCTTGGATTAACTGGGTGGTTTTTCGATTATGATGAACTCATTTTGTTTTATAAATTAATACCATGTGTAAAAATGATTCAATTAAATTAAATAGGATATATATAATATAATATGATATTATTCAACCATAAAAATGGTTTCATGATAATAATTAAATATCGTAATAGAAGTTGAAAATACCTCATCCTTGAATGTGATAAGTTAAGACATCTCAGATGATGTTTCCATTTATAATATAAAAAAGGGGAAATGATAGCTTATGATGAATTATTAAATCATAATAAAAAGACAATATATTTATTTTACTGTAATTATAATTTCATTTGGATGAATTTTTTTTTTGAAAAAAATAATCGAACTTGATTGAAATTAAAAGAGTTAAAAAGATTAATTTTGCTCTTGAATTTATATTCCTTGAGAGACTCTTTATGGATGGGGATTTTATCTTTTGAAGACCCTAGGGGATTTTGGGCATGGGTAGGGACTTGTGAGAAGATTTTAACAGAATCTAGAAGATTCACAAGGCTTTAGAAGGGGACTGGAAAGAAGGAGTGAGGAATGGTTTTTATAGAGGAGTAGAGGACGGTTTACACATTATCTTAACTATTATTTTATTATTTTTCCAAATACAACCAATAGTGTGGATTATTGTGAAATAAAACTATAATAAGGTCATTTTAGTTTGAACCAAGTGTTCTTACAATGACCATCATTCAAGGAATAGTGTATATATCTTATAATATATTCATACAGGAAATTGACATATTTTACTATTCACCAGAAATACATGGTTTTTAGAAAAATCCAAGAAAACACCCTAACCAATTTTTGATATTTAGAATTAAAAAATGATCTCCATTTTTACAAAAATAATTAAATATAATAGTGTTAATTATTAAATTCCATCTTTATTTACATGAAAATTGCATATTTTAAATTTAAAAATGATTTTATTATACAATAAAAAATTAACTAAGGTCTTATAAAATTATCCTAAAGGAATAGGGAAAAAATATTTATTGAATAATACATTTCCTCAGAATTTATTCTATATGAAATATATTTATTCATTTAAAATATTAATTAAATACTTATTACTCACAAAAATGTCAACACGTAATTATTAATTTCCAAAACACCCCATTTCATTTTTAAGGTGTCTAGATTTTATTTTTTACTTTATTTGCTGAGGTTAATATTTCTTGGGATCATATTAGTAGTTATTAGGTCACATTACTACTTATTATGGCACATTACTATTCATAAGGGATCATTATTATTCACCGCAAATAAATGTTGATCCTATAAGACTCTAAATATCTTACGAAAACTAATTGTGTATGTTAGATTATTGAAATTCAAATCAAAGTGGTGTAAAATTTATATTTACTAGATAGGTTAAAACGACGTTGTGTTTTTTAGAGACTAAATGTTTCATGAAATCAATTTTAAATTTATTTATAAAACCTAGGGGTGTTACAAAAAAACATAATGGAATGGTGTTAAAACCAAATTTCATGGGAAATGAAATGATTGAACCGATAAGTAACTTAATTTAATGGGATCTATAACAGAAAATATAATTTTTATGCTTAAAAAAACTTCTCAATATATTAATCACACTAATCTTGAAAAGGAGAAAAGGAGAAAACATTGATATATTTATTCCTTTATGATTAACCATCCAGATTCTTTTAATATGTCAAATAATCCAGTTTTTAATGACTAGGGGATTAGTATAACTAAAAATATATTTTTTGTTCTATAGTTTTCAAAACATGAGATATTTATTTTGGTTATCTACCATTTGGAATTCAAAGAATAATAATTCAGTACTCTTATAAAGAACATGAAATAAGTGGAAGAATTTGATTCTATTGTGCAGATTAATTTTAAAATCTTATCTCCCTATAATTGTATCCTTAATATTGTTCATATGAAGATAGAAAAGGGATTTATAGAGATAAAATAAAAAGATGGAGATTTTTTTAAATATATGAGGTAAATATTAACATAATTTTCCAGTACACTTATGGAATTATCATCTTACATGATAATAATAATTATTGGTTTATTATTGGTTTAAAAAAATCCTTTAGAAGAAAATTTGTTGTCAGGGAATTCATAATATATGAAAAAATATTTTAATGTTATGTCATGGTGGATATGGATAATGGGTTCACCCGTCAATTCTATGATTTTTATTGGAAAATAAAATTCAAATTTAAATGAAATTATAAAAATGATGGAGAGAAGATGAATATCATTCTTCTATAGTCAAAATATTCAAGAAAACATTGTGAAAATTGTCTTAAGGGAACTCGTTGATGTTCGTCGAGTGAAAAATAATTTCAAAAAGGAATAAAATACCGAAGTGATCATAAAAAGATATATACCAATAAGAATAGAGATAATGTGCCGCAACATGAACTTCCATGATATATGTGTTTTAAATGCAATGAGAATGGGAAATTTTCTATCCCGTGAAGGAATAAAAATTTAAAAGATGATTAAAAATGTCAAAAAAATCTTAAAACCAATGAAAATGTTAATATCATGCGATCCCTATTTATAATGATGGGTTTGATAATGATGTAGTGAAAGGTATAATTATTATTCACTCCAAAAAACCTAATATCTTATTTTATTCATAATCGATGAACTATTTTATATTTAAATAGATTTATATATGTAACAAAATACCACCTAAAAAATGTTATGTTTAGTTAGTAGTAAAAATACCTAATGGTATGTTGATCTCATCCCAAGTTTATAATTCTTCTCTAGTCAATGATCATGGGAATTTGTTTCTAGAAAATCATAAAATCCATCCTACACATGAATTCAATGTTTTTGGGAATTGATTTCATTTATTTAAATAAATCCCCAATAAATTGTAGAGTATTGGGAATTTTTTTTGCATTTTGATCCAAATACAGATCATGTAACAGTGTAACTAAGAATTTGAACTAAAAATTGAAATTAAATTCATTGTATGAGACATTGTTCCCACTAAAAAGGGTTTTTATCACAAATGGTTCCTTAAAAACACATAATTGAATAAATTGATATATTGGGAAAGATTATTGAAGACTTTACAGAATAATTTTTTGGTCAACTAATAAATTGTGATGATTTTTTTTCAATAGAGCACCTACATTATGATACTGCAATTCCCATGACTTCATATTGAATCGCTTTGTTTGAGTTGCAAAAATTGAAGAAAATAATACAACAAAATCATATAAATGGATTCACTTTGAATAGAGTGTCACTATTGGTTTCACATGATATATTTTTTTATAGAGAATGATTGATGAATGAAAATATATATTGAATCTCCTTAATAAAATGAGTTCACTATCAGGAACTAGTATCCCCTACCTTATATTAAATAATTGGTTGATCAATGATCTCAATACTTACAAGATTGATATTAGTTCTAGATATCATCAATTCAGGTTCATGAAGAATGATATACCCAATAAAACATTCCGTACAAGGTATAAACACTATAAATTTATAGTGATTCTATATGGTCTCAGTAATTTCCTAGATATAATCATGGATTGAATGAATATAGTCTATAGAGAATACCATGATTATATAAATTTAGTCTTTATGGATGATATTCTTAAATATTCAAATTGAAATGAAGATAATGAATATTATTAGACAATTGTACTAATAACATTGAGGTAAGTCATGATTTTTGAGAATTTTATTGTGAGTGAGTTCTATATTTGTAAAGTTTCATTCATGTGTCATTTATGATCATGTGAGGGAATATCAATAGAACCAGGAAAGAAATAAGTCATTTAACATTAGTCCAATCCAACCAATGTGACTTTGATTCATAAAATTCCTATTTTGTATAGATATTATTGGTGCTTTGTAGTACATGTTTAAAAGATATCGAGACCAATAATCATGTTAACATAGAAGGTTTCTTGGTTCCGTTTAATAGATAAATGTGAGGAATGGATTACGGAACTGAAGAGATGGCTAGTCGGTGATCCTTTTGAAACAATACCATTCAAAAGATAAGGACTTTTAATCTATAGTGATTCATTAATGAATGGAATATAATGAAAAATCATTCAAAATTATATTGTTATATATTACCCCACCTGAAAATTGATGTCCCTTGAGAAAAATAACCCAACTACAGATTTGGAGGAAGCTGTTGTAAAGTATTAATTAATGATATGGAGTCATTATCTCTATGGATAAATATTTTACATATATACTGATCACAAAATATTGAAGTATATTTTCAATAAAAATCAGTGAACATGAGAAAAAGAAGATGGTTGGAGATGATTAATGACTATGACTTCTATTTACATTAATACACTAGAAATGGAAACAAGGTGGAAGATGATCTGATTCAAAAGGATCATGCCAACTAATCTATGAATAAGTCAATAAAAGATCCTATATATATGTACATTCAAAGTATTTATCATGAAATAATTTAGGGGGTATATCTTATATTTTTCAAAATATTGGTGTAAATTTTATATATGTGATGAATGAAGTGGTAAAAATGTAAGATGTAGAGGATTGAAATAATGTTAGAAATATTATTGACTTCATCTTTGGTTTTTATGGAATAATAAATTTTAGGAACTATTTATGAGTCCGTTTTGTACCATATTGGAAGAACGATTTGTTTGATGAGGTTTATAGTTCATCATTATATATTCATCATAGAAGTATGAAGATATATATAGATTGATTATTTTGGTGGGTAATTTATTAAATAGAGTTATTTTAGAGCATATATCTCGATGATTAGTATGTCAAAAAGATTTTGTTTCATAGAAGATGTCTAAGGGGATGTTACAAAAATTTACCATAACTGAATGGAAATGGGAAAACAATGAATTTTTTTGTTACACCCCAAAAGGAATCTTAAGGATATAATTCTACAAGTATTATATTTGATCACCTCATAAAGTCATTACACATCATTGAAATTAGATAATATTTATCTCTTAATAAACTTACTTTGTTATAGATTAATGATGTGGTAAGTCTGCATTGTGTACGGCTATCAATTTTATCAAATTAGGACCCGGTTATCTCAATGTTTTGGAAATGTTATTTAGAAGTCATTGGATATTGTGTTGAGTTTTAGTACTAAATATAATCATCAGATTTATGGTTTGTCTAAGAGGACCATTGAAAATATGGAAGAAGTGTTATGATCAGTCTATATGGATTTCTGTGATGGTTGGGGATAACACCTTAATTTGGGTTAATTTTCTTATATTAATAACTTTAAAACAACAATTCAGATGGCTCATTATGGAACCATCTACTGTTGGGAGTTCAGAAGTCCAACATGTTTGAATATGGTTGTGGAAATATTGTAATTGGGACATGATATAGCTGAGAAAAAGGGTGAGAAGGTTACTGAAATTTCATATCACATAAGAGAAGCTCAGAGAGTGGTGTTAGATGGGAATGAGTGCGACAACAATACCGAGCCTTGGATGACATCGACTTTGAATGTTGGATGATGATGACAGATGCTATCCCAAGGACTGATTAGGTAGCTGATAAAAAAGAAGTTACCATAGGTTCTGTAATGAATTTTCATGATATAGAGTGATAACATTGCAACATGGTACACCTATGGACATGTTTTGTGCATTGGTTTGCGCCACTAGATTCTGATCTCATGCGCAATGAATAGATGTGGATAGAACATGTATGTAATTACACAATGGGATTTGGGCCTTAAAAACAGCAATCTATGATTGGTTAGTGGGATGTCATTTTCCTAAAAGAGGATGCATTTGTTTTTTCTTTCTTAGGTCCAAAGCAAAGGGCCCTTAAGGTCCTTTTAATTTGGATCATGTAATCGACCATTAGATAATGTTCATAGGGACATTTATTTTGTGGTTAAATCTACCACATTAATATAACCACTTTTTGGGTGGTTTTGGTTTTCCACTATCATGTTTGGTGGTAATTTTTGGTACCACACAAATGATGTTACAATATTTTTATTCTTATAAATAATTTTTTGGACCAATCATATTTGAAAACTAAACCTTTCGGATTAGAAATGAAAATAAAATAATTTTAAAATAAAGTTTATGTATTTCTAAATTTAGTTATGTGATAATTGTATATTATCATAAAAAATTATCATGATCACTGTTATTGAGTGACATTAATTAAATTCATATATTAAATATAAAATATTTTTTTGAACATTTATTTAATTTTTTTCATATGAGAAAATAAATGTAGTTTTATTCTAACAAATATATTATTCTGAAAACTATTTTTCATCACATTTTATAAAAATGTATTAATATAAATTTATTAGATTTTCAGTTATTTAGTTAGAATAAAATGAATTAATTATTTATAATTAATATATTAAAATTTTGTAACTGGTCTTCTTTTATTTTAGGATAATATGAATAGTAACCCTAGTAATCATTATCACCATGGTAATGGGAAAATTAGGTTGAAATATCATAAAAACATATAATAAAGCCATAATTTTTTATCCAAATTAATTTTTTATTAATACAAGTCGACTATTATCACCCTATTCACTAAATGGGATTGTTTAAATTACATTGTTCCAAAAAAAATTCCGTCTTAATATATAAAGCATATAATTTTACAAATTATTACTCTCTTTTTTTTAATATCTCATATGTGTATACTAATGGATTTGGAAAATTTATGAATGAATATAAGTGTTCATTTTATGATTAGTAAAATTATTTTCCTAATATAAATTTATTTTTAATTTTTAGTTATTATATAAAAACGTTAATTGCTTATCCAACACTGATGGATAATTTTTTATTAAATAAAATACTTACTAAATGATTTTAAATATATTAAAAGTCATATAATTTGAATGTGTTATTGTGTTAAATAAATTTTTATGATTTACGTTACATATTTGGGATATTTTTAATGAATTATATTTTAATTACCACTTTTTCATGATGTATTTAAGGATAAATTAAATGAATAATGTGAAAAATCAAATTAAGGATACATTATAATAAATAATAGTTTACTAAATTATATAAAAATAATAAATATATTATATTCCACCGAATGAGGGTGATATTTCATTAAAAAAACAACATGTTCAATTTATGGGTTTTATTTAATTTAATTATATCATTATTGACACTTATAGTGTATAAAACGTTTATATTACAAAAATTTTCAAAATGATTAATTGGGGGGTTACAACTAAAAAATAAATGTAAGATTTTCCTCCAATCTTGACCAATATTAATTTAATTACTGTATTTAAACTCATACTCATAACTTATTTGATCATTATAAATATGGATCCATTTTTACATCCAAATTAGTTTATATTAATTTAATTTTCTATGAAATTCGAATAGTACCCATATTCTCAACTTTAAAAGGGAACCCCTCCTTTATCATATTAAAAACACATTGTTCCTTACATCACAACCAAAATATAAAAATTACTATTATCCACTAACCTAGGAATATTATAGATTTTCTGTTATTCTAAAATTACCAACGCTATATTCCTTTAGGGGAGATCAAAATAAGTCATTTAAAAGAATACATAATAGAATTAACCAATCCCTTTCCAGTAATTTTTTATTTTATGTCATATTAATATGTTATATTATTCATAAAATAATAATTTCAATATCTAAAAAAAATCCAACTTTTATTATGATTATAAAATAAAAATTATCCACCCTTTATATCATCAAATGAGAGGTGAAAGTATCACTAGTGTGGATATATAGTGTACCGTCTCCACATAGAGATAAAATTCATTATCAAACCCACATTTTATGGATGGGAATTTTGAAGATATAAATATTTATATACCATAATCATGAAATGTTAATATAAAATCCTTTGAGAAATGTTAAAGTCCATTATGTGTACGTGTGGACTACCACCTAAACGATGTTACAAGATTCAATATTAATATTTAATTTACATGGATGGTAATGAGGATGAATTTGATAAATATATATAATATAATAAGTATCATGGGAGTTTGAATGCATATTTATCTTTCATTATTTCTATCCATTAAAAAATTAAATCAACATTCATGCAGATTTATGACTTGTCATCTCAATGATTGTTGTAAATCATTTTTCTATCACTAAATTTTATGGATGGATATATATATATATAATATTATTATATTCATACAATGTTTAAAATTATGGTGATTATGAGAATATGATCAATGTATGATGATAAAAACTACCAACCAAAGACTTATATAAAAAACTGATGATATTATTAACAAGAATATTGATTTTAATATACAATTGTCAATAAATTGATGATAAAATCAGGAAAATAAATCATATAATGTTTGATATATATGAGTATAGTTATATAATAATATTATAAGTAAACACATATATATTATATAGGATTTTCAGAATAATATAATGTAATTTAGACATTAGGTATGTGGTTTTATGTAATAATTTCATTATTTATAGAAATTGTTTATGATTAAACCTATGATGATGATTTCATCAGATAAATATCTCAAGATACTAATTTATTATATTATTTAATGTTTATTTCATAATAATTCTTGTTTTTCATTTATTTTCTTCACCTTAGGAACTCAAAATATTGAAAATATCTTTTGAAGGAAAGTCAACTTTTTTTCTCACTTTAGTTTAAATAATATTTTCTTCCCAATCGATGTTTTTTAAAAATGTTTTAAATTTTTTTATATATTATTAAAATGAACCTACCCCAAAATATTAGAGTTTTTGCATTATTTTATTACATTTTCTTGATTACACAGAATTAATTCTTAATAGAGCAAACAATTTAGTACTTTTGGAAAACCCGATTATATACATGATACGCACAATGCATTGGGAAATCGGAAATAAAAAAATTATATATAATAAATATAAATAAATAGAATACATATAACTCATTAATTGGATTTCTATCCATTTTATGGGGAATGGAAACATAATAAGGGCGATATCAAATGCCTAATATTGGTATGTAAAATGGAAGCAATAATAAATCAATTGGAATAAATCCTCATGGAGAGATATATAACTGATAAGACATGACATTAAAATTAATAGAAATGGAATAATCAATATGGCAGTGTAAGAATTTAAAAAAATCATGTCATTTAATCAATAAAAGGGAATAAAATAAATCCCTCAATTTTATCATATAAAATCCAGCTGGATAAAAAAATAATAACAAAAATATCTTTGATGAATGTTTATAATTATTGGAAATCCGGTCTGAGGAACATGAAAATCTATACTATCAGGATCCATACTTTAGATATTTTAAATCTATTGGTTGAATATTCATTAATTTGGAAAACAAATTTGTCTTAATAAAACCTATCGATCTATTAAGGGAATATATAATGTTTAGGACCCACCCATTATTGAATTTTCAAATTTTTCCTAATATCTAATAATAAATTTAATAAATAGACAATATTATTTATAAAATACATGTAATGAATAAATGATACAGATTAATCAATAATTACACAAATAATAAAATAATTGTCAAAGTGAACACTATATATATAATGCAGACAGTTATGAAATATAAATTTCCAATAAACAAATAATGTGGATATTTAGATGATTAAAAAGGTTATTGTTTCTAGAGAATGATAAGAATCACAACGAAATATTGATTTCAAAGATAATAAATAAAAATGTTCTTGATGAAAATACTCCTTTAACATTCCAAAGTGTCTCATACAACATTGAAATATTTGAATCATAATATACATGAAGGAATAACAGTATATTGAACATATAATATCATGGTAATGAGTATTTTCATGGTATAACATGTCAATGGGTAGTATATACATAAATTTTTTTATTGGTGTATAAAAACAATTATATCTCTCTATAATGTAAATTGAGATGAAATCTCTTACCTTGTGTCTAACTTCTCATGTGTCTCTTTATATTCCTGAATAATAAACATGTGTTAATTTTTTAAATCTTTTATAAAATTTGGGATGTTTTTTATTACTTCTACTTAATTTATTACAGTGTTGTATACATATACTAAAACAATTAATTTTACGTTGGTTGTTTTTGACCAAATTCGGTTTATGTGTCGAAAATGAAATTGGTAGGCCAAATAAGGTGAAAGGGGTCATTATATAAACATATATAGAATAATAAAAATTTATTGATTATAATATTTATAAATAATGTAAATATTCCAAACCATTCATTACATATGGTTATGAAAGAAGTAACAATGTTACAATCATGGAGACTGTAGGACGTACATACACATGAGTAACATTCTCATTTTTCAATGATCATTATGGAAAAAAGATATGTAATATTATAAATTTAGATAATGATAATGATAACAAAAATAACATGTTATTTAATCATATATACTTATATATTGAATTTATGTGATGTTAAAGGAATCAAATCATGTCTAAGAGGTAGTATATCACACGCTCACGACTAAAATTATCACTTTTTAGTGTGTGAAAAGGGTAATAAAGAAAATGATATATATTATATATCAAGAAGGTAGTTATTTCATGAATATAATATATATGTTTTTTATGTCACATATGTAAAATTAAAACCACCCATTACACATTCGTTGTATTATGTGAAAAAATCACATCGCTTTTAGGGGATGGTAGTCCACACTTCCATAAATTATGTAATTGTATTCAAAAAAATGGATAGCATAAAGTATAAGAATAAATATATTATAAATACCATATATATTATATATAAATATAGTTTCCATCAAAATTACCATAATTATATGTGGTAACATTGTAATAAAAAATCATTGTTTCATGAGGTGGTAGTCCGTCAAACATATTAATGGTAATTTTGTTGCCCATTATATTGATTTGTGTGTATGTGTAGGTTGAGCCCGTAAAATAAAAACATATAAGTATATTAGAGATACCAGTTTTGTTATATATTGATAGAATATGGATATTTTAGGTGTGGAAAATGGAAATAAATCAAAAGATCTTAGGGGAATATGTTAACACTTCTTTGTGAAACATCTTTTGTTTTGCACCAAAGAGATTCCTTGGATGGAATTATGCCCAAGGAGTGGCTTCTAGGAAGAGGGGGGTGACATTGAGGAGCTATTTGGGTAGGGATTTATCGATCCAAATTGTCTTTATTTGTGTGAGGATGTCGGAGATTTGAGTTTATTTTTAAAATGGAGGAGGAGTGACACTCTTGTAAATTATTGGAAAGGGAATTTAGAACACATTTTTTCACTAGTGGAAATGGAGTCCTAAACATCAGAGAAATGAAATAAATTTTTTATAAACCAAAAAAAATTATGCATCAGTTGTTTATGGTTTCGATTTTACAAAATACTAATATGGTAAAAAAATTATATAGGATTTGGGGTCAGTTTTACTAAAATCCAATGCCAAAAACCGCTCGTGATTCTCTTTATGGTGTCGGGTTTTTTAAAAAATTGACACCACAAAAAATATTCTTTCTCCATAATTTTTCACAAAAAAACAATAACCTTTTTTCCTCAGAAACTTCAGAGTTGGTTTTTAGAAAAAGTGATTCCAAAAACATTATAAAATTATTCAGGATTTGAGAACCCACATTTTTTTGGAACTATGAATCCCTTATCCCAACTAGTGATGACTCCATCCTAACCAATGTCGACCTTAATGGTGTCCAGGTGGCCCCCAATGACTATATTCATTGTTTTTATTCGATTGTCCTGATTTTTACTCTACATTATTCATCCTCTTCAATTGTTTCATCAATTACAAAATTATTATTTCCATAAAAAGAAATTTCTCGAAAACAATCAACCAATGATTGATTTTATTTTCTGTTCATATTTATAAGTCGTTTTTATAATCATTTATGAGTAGATCTATTAGCATTTATTCTTCTAATTAATTAATTAGAGAGTAGTTTGGATTAAAGATCCATTTCCTTATTTAACTCCAATTTTTTAATTTTAATTTTATTTTGAAGATAAATTATTTATCATTTAATTATATATTTGAGTTGTTTCAATTATTATTTTTTAGTTTATTGTGATTTATAAATGTAGTTGTAATTTTTTTAAAAAAAAATTATTTGTGGAAATAATTAAATTGCTATGATGATATTATGCAATGATAAATGATATACATTTTCATCTTTCATTAATAAAATGATCTTCACATGTAATTAATTCATATATTTCACATGTTAAATTAATCAAATCATTAATACTATTGACACAAATATCACTGAACTAATGTAACATCAATTTAAAATAAACTAATAAATTTTAGATGAAGGAAAATAATTAAATTATAATATCAAAAAATAGATGTGTATAATATGAAAACAAAAAATTTAATATTTTTAAATGTGTTACATATATGATGTTTTTTATCTGATTATCAATAGTTTTTTTAATGTGTTTCTGTTTACCTAATCCTTGATTATATTTATGTATGATGTTTTATATCTTTTAATAAATTCACCAAATATATTGCAATATCAGGTATTTAATGGATCATGATTAGATATATTAATGAAGAACCACTCTTGGATATGAAATAGGAGTTGTTGAGTTTTTGGAATTATCTAAATGTTATCATCAAAACATTCATATTATTTTCTATCCATGATTGATGTGTTTGAATATTAGAGTGTTAAACACCAGATAAATCAAGGATCAACACATTTTTTATGGTCTTATCCATAAATATACATGTTCGAACTAATATGGTGAAATAAATGAAAATTCTACATCCAAAGTTTATGATAATACTCATATGAAGCATAGGAGAATTTTGAATAACTAATTCATGATTTAGGTGAAAAAATCATAAAAAAATCGATACTGTTGAACTATTTTAAAGAAATTTTGAGTGACCATTATTCCCATGTTATAGTGAATATATACTATTATCATAATTTTTGGGAATAATTAACTAGAATGCAACCAATGAGTGGAGAGATAATAGTTTCTCAAAATTAATTGATCATTAAAAAGAGATACTTCTAGAAGGAAATAATCTTACAGATTCCAATTACTAGGTGACAAAAATAATATTCACAATTGGATTGGGGTATAAAAATATAACTGATTTCCTCAGGGATTTTGTGTTGTATATGAAATAAAATAAATAATTATCAAGCAATCTATCATATGGGAAATCACACAATAATATGGATAAAAAAGTCAACTCAAATTCACTCTTAGAAACCGGAATCTACCCTCGTAAAAACCATTTTTCAACTTTCTAATGATATCATCCAATAATTATTTCATACAATTCTAAAAATTCAAATCTGATTCATTCTTAGTTACTAGAATCACAAGTCGTACGAAAGTAATTTGACATATTTTAATAATTCCTTGTTTATAGTGACTTCATTCAAGTTCAATTGAATGATAATGTTAAGATGGAATTCAGGTGACGGGATCTCTGAGGGTGACTTACATCACCATTCTGAATCACCACAATGGAAGATATTAGAAAAAAAATCATTATTTTGGAGGAGAAGTTAGAAATATCATATTTGGATTTTTACAAATGGAATGAATCAATATTAGGTTCTTTGCAGTCGAAATTGTTCATGGCCTATTTTTTTTAGTTTACAACTTGTTCCCACATCTATGTATGCAGAAAAATAAAAGTTACAATGATATTGATGATTTTTGGAACAAAAAATAGAAAAATGATAGTGATGTGAATCTTTCAACCTTGATTGATGATTTGAAACATCTATCTAAGAAAAGGGTGAATGTTTTTAATGAATACAAGAAAGATTATTTCCTTCTGTATGTTATGTTAATGTTCACTATAAATTACATTGCTATATATCAAAATATTTCCAGATTTAGTGTTAAGGGACAAAAATATTTTCCAATTTGTGATGAAGATACTATGTATTATTAATTACAGAATTGAACTAATATAGTGTATGTCGGGTATTGTTTTTTTCCAATTAATAATCTATATATTAGATTGAAAAAACAATTCATTGATTTATAGTAATAAAACCATACCCCTTGACCACTGTCAGTTGAAGAATAATATTATTGGGAGAAAAATATGGACATGACATTTGGAAGTATTGGATGTTTTACTTTTCAAAAAAAATATTTATAATAAATTGTCTATCTTTATCTAACTACCATATTAGATATATTTTGAGTTAAAAAATAACTTCAATGTTATTAATTTTGGGAAAAAAGTATTCCACAGTTTGATTCGAGCTTTTTTAAAAATAAAATTAAAGAAAACATATGGATTACATACAGTACTGGACTTGATATAATTGGGAATACATTTGGATTTTAATCCCGCTATGAAAGGTAACAAAACATACTTACCTCTAGCTTGTCACAAATTAATCAATATGAGAAGATGATTTTTTTCAGTGCCTTAATAGAATTAAAGATCCTAGTTGTTATAATTAAGATTTGATGATTTTGGTTTTATTTATTAATTGTAAATTAATAGGTTAAAAATATCATGATTTTCATGTATTGATTTAACAACTTCTACCAGTCGCACTGTGAGGTATATTGATGACAACTACCCAAAAGACTATGATCAGGTTAAGTAATATTTTCAATTTTATTTTTACTAAGGTCATTGAACCAAATTTGATATATCTGTTGGAGAATGAAGCATATCTTATTCATTTTCCACTATAAATGTATTTCTCATATATATTTTTTGATATAATGTTTCATTTGATGATTAATTTGGTGTGTGAGATAAGAATATATGGTCCTATTTTTATGATGGATCTTTCATTGTGAATGATTTATTCAAATTATGAAGGGATAAGTTAATAATATTTATCGACCAGAGGACAATATTATTCTCAAATATTTATAAATTGAGGCGATTGAGTTCTATACTGATTATTTGTATGATGTGGAGCATATTGGTCTCCCTATATCATGACATTTGACTGTTGACAGTAAAGGTATATGGATTCAAGGATTAAAGGTAATGATCATTCTACAAGATGAAGTTATATAGGCACATTTATACACATTGAACAACACAAATGAGACTCAATAATATATATCATCACATATTTCCAAATTAAATTTATCATTTCAGAAAAGAAATGATATTTGGAGAATTATTGAGAATAAAAATCCATTTTTTCGTTGTTTAAATAGAATTTCATCAATGATATAACTTCATCATAAATATGGATATTTTTGGTAAGGTACTTCACTTAATTTGATCACATGGAATGGTTTCTAAATTAATTTGTACATATTTTACAAAAAGAAGATAGAAAACAAGAGTACTATTAAATGATGAATATATAGGGTTTTTTAAAATGTTGAATATAGGTTTAAACTATTTGATTTGAAATGATTTAGTTCTAATGAGGAACCATTAATCATGGCCCTGCATGAAAAAAATATTTTATGTCATCGATCCATCAAATGATTCATTTTCCAACATTTTTCAAGGGAAAAGAATCCATTTGGCTGATTAGGGTGAGGATGATAATTATTTTATTAATCTATATGATTCTTGATTATCTATTACAAAATTTCTGGATAACAATGATGATAATGCACACATATTTCATGCAATATGAAATGATCATGATGAATGGATATGGGAAATACAAAATTAATCACCTATTTAATAAGGAAATTATTTAATTTATAATTATTTTTTGGAATTTACATGTTTGAAAATTTAATTATTTAATAAATATTGGATATTTAATTATCTATATTTGATTATTTATAAGCTTTTTTGTGTTAAATTTTTCTATTTTATGGTAATGGTTATAGATATTTAAAATGAAACACCTAACATATGTTATTATATTTTGGTTTAATTAATGTATATGAGAACACTGTTTTAAATGATGTTATTTAAAATTTTAAATGTTCATGTCTCTTTAGAAGTAATGTTTACATTTAATAGTACACCTTGATTATTTTTTGGTCAAGAATCATAACATTATAAATTTATTTAAACATACACTTTTGTGCCAATTTCTTTACTTAAGTATTTATATTTTCATGTTTTCTAGTCACTGACTTGTCTAAAAATATTTAGGTACACAAGAATTTCACTACATTTTCAAGTTACAATGATAGATAAAAATATAGATATAGATGACCACATATCGAGGTATTTGTCTTTTTTCAAATTATTATATAATGTATTAAAATTATTTAATGGAATATAAAGTTGAATATTCAAAAAAATAATATTTTCAAGTCTACTAATGAGAATTCATCTAGGGATTATTCTTCATTTAATATTCAGAAATCGAATCCTCATTTTGGTAAATATGTGATTACACATTTAACAATACAATAAATTTCTTAAGGAGTGGGGTGATTAAATATTCGTTTTGATTACAATCAAAATGCAACAGGCCCAACATGCAAGAAAATTTGTTAGATATATCGGTATATAGAGCCATTTTAGGATAACAATTTTTATCCTCATTGGATGTCTTTAAATAAGATGGTGATGGATCAGATTTGGGACATCGTGAAGGAAAAAAAAACTCGATAGATTTATTTTACAACATTTTTTTTGATATGATATATTTTTTAATCTATAATATTTATGTAATGAATCTATAGATGACATTTATTTATAAAAAAATATGTTATGAAAAAATTCCTTAATTTAGCAGTGGTTCAATGGAGGGATTTCAATATTAAGTTCATAAAAAATTATGTTTTTGGAATGAGACAAAATGAATCTCATTTTAAAAGTAGCCATTATTTTTAAATGAGAATTCATGGATGAAATTTCATTCCACCCGAAATGATGAAACATTTCAGTTATGATAATTTTAATTTATTGTATTGAAAAATATCTTATATATGTGTCTAATTAATTATTTATACAAATTGTATATAACTATATCATGTAAATCCTATCAAGACTTTCAGTTTCATATCGTTTACCCTCATACTTTATCATTTGGAGGGTATAATTTTATGGAGAAAACAATTATTGAGGAAAATTTTGAAGAACTAAGATCTCACTACAGTAGTGGTTATAATGAAGTCTAATTTGGTCCTCCATCTCCATCCACACACCATGAGAAATTGAAAAGAACAAGAAGCAGAAAAATTGAAATTTAACTTACATATAAATATAAGGAAATAGATGAATTAATTGTATGTAAATAATTTTTTTTGAATTTTTGTAATTTATAAATTAACAATATTAATATGAAATTTTCATTTTTCATTTTAGGATTAACATTTCGGGCAATCAGAACGTGTCACTTTTATCCTATATGGTAGGATGGAAATCCTATCCACTACATTTGGAAATCCAAAATACCCCGACTGCATAAGAGGATATGAGGTGGGTGTTAGTATTTGAAATGTTTTTGGTCATAAAATTATATAATCAAGAGACCAAAAAAATTGAATCCTTAAAAGATCATCTAAAAGACACGAAACAGTCCATGGGTGATCAAATACAAGTATCTGTGCATCAGGATACGTTAGATATAAAATTATGAGACAACCACAGTTTTAACAACTTTCATTACTTGCCCAACCATCATAGCCTACCTATACAGATCCTCCACCTCCTAGCATGGACCCAACCTTATATTATGAGTTTTATGTTGGATATCTTAATTTAAAAATTTTAGCATTTGGATTCATTCATTTTTTTGGGGATTATATACATCACTAGCCTATTCAGATAGGTAAGGTTAGAGTATCGATATATGATATTATTGATCCAGCTAGTCTACTACCATTCCCTACCGTAGATATTACCAGATTTGGGGATTTTATGGTTCATTTTTTTACATTTTAAATCTATCATTATCCATCATATTTTATATGAGTTATGTTATTATTTTAATATTTTTAACATATAATTAAAAATTAATTTTTACATTTTCTACAATTTTCCTTATAAAGAATATTCTAAAATTCAATGAAATAGAACAAAAAAATTGAAAGGTATAATAAGAAAAAACTATAAATAAATAATATATTTCTAATGGGATTGAAATATTATCCCAGGATTCTTCGTCCTTGGATAATGTCTATGAGTTTCGATTTTCATCTGATATATGTGGGAGATACTATCCATTTAGAATATTATACAAAGATATCACAGATCTAATTGATATTAACATGATCAAAATGAATGTTTTTCTGTTGTTTTCCATGTATGTAAATTGAACATTTAGTTTTTATATTTTTTATTAAAGATGATTTAAATTTACTTACTATATTAGTATCTTAATTCAGTATCTAAACATGATACTTGTTCAACATTATGACACACGTGTATATGGTTTCATTGATCCCAAATATATTTCAACAGATGGGTAATATGAGTTGACTATAATTACAGTGGCATATATATGTGAGTGGTCAACATTGACGAATATTGGGTGTCGGTTTGTTCTATTTCATTATGGGTAAGATAAGAAAAGAAAAAATGAACCAATGTTCATTAAATATTTATTAAATGTGAACATTTTGTATTTCAAGGTACGTTGGATGTTAGGTGTATTCTACCCAAGTGAAAACACATTATATTGGTTTTCCCCTTTATTAGGTTTTGTTCAAATAAACATTTCCACCTTTTTAGAAAAGTACAAATATTTATATCCCCATTATGTTTAATTATCATGGTATATACATGTATTATTAATTTTTATGTACGAAAATGTATTTCATGGAAAAACATTAACAAAGATTACATGTCAATATAGAATTTTTATGCCATCAAATATGATAAAGTAAAGGAAATTATTTTTTATATTAGATAATATTTTGATTTTTGGATATATATATATATACATTAAAATTGGTTTTTATTATCAAGATAATATTTTATTATCCATAGTGTCATCATCAACATGGATATATTGAATATTTTAATTATGTTCTACTGTTCATTTATGAGATAAACACAACTGGGGTAATGACTAATTATGATGAGGTTAGTCATATTAATTATTATATATTTTCATTCATATGATTCTATTTTTTAATCTTATTTCATTCAATATCACGATAGACGTTCAATGATGTCGATTTGTACATGCAAGAGGATCTTAACCATCCTCAATAATTGTTTGTGTACTATTTGTTTTGAATGTTTTGGATTTAAGGTATGCATATTTCTATGTATTGATTACTATTACATTTTACTAATAACGTATGTTCAAAAAACATACAATTATTTTGTAATAATATGTTTTTGAACATAATGATATCAAATTAATGCTTCAATAATATCCAATAATCATAATGTTGTAAATTTTAGTTAAGTATTTTTTTAATTATACATTATAATAACATTATGTAGATAATCTTTGGATTATCTGGATAAAACTATCTATTTTTTGAATATTTTTAGTAAATGTTGCTTGATGTCTGATTTTTGTATACTTGGTTTTTATTATTGGTATTTTTATTAATATGGAGATATAATGTTCAAATATTTTTATTTACATTAACATTTGGAATATATTTTTTTCATAACTGATGCTGATTCATTAAAATAAATTAACATAGTTTTTGGTGATGGTTTTTAAAAAACCGTTGTTAAAAACCGTATTTTTTATATCACTTGTATAGACGTTGGGTATAAACTGACGTCTAAACAGAAAAACAACTGAAGTTAAATCATGTTTTTAAAATAATAATCGTTTGTATATTGGATGGAATAATTTTACAATGTGTATCCAAGGGATAATATAGTATTAATATTTTTAGGCAATGAATTTTGTAAAATTTTATAGTTCATTTTGGATCTCCAGTTTATGATTTTGTACCTTGTTAACCTTATTTATATCATAATCTTTATAATATAATTTATTTACATTAATTAATTTTTTTAATAACTATATTGAAATTTTTTTAAATTATAAATATTTATTATTTCTATTTTGGAATCTATTTTCCAAATTCCAATCACATAATAGAAAAAATTAATTTAAATTTTATCACGTATAAGGGATGTGAATGTTGGTTTTTAAAGTAAAAATGTTCAAAAGTTTGAAAAGTTAATATAACCAATTTGAAAAGTAAATTTATTATAATAAAATAAATTGGATTAATTAATAATAAAAGATATATATAAAATCATTTTAAACAATTTAACTATATAAATAAATAATATGAAAATGTAGTTTTGAATTAAAATTTAGTATTTTTCAGTATTTATTTACCAAATGAAGCTTCACAGATAAATAAAAAAAATTATATATAAGATAAATTTTCTATTTCACATTCAATGGTTATGTATTTTTATAGAATATAAAATAGAGTCAAAAAATGTATTTAAAATAGGATCCCCATTAAAAGGTTGTAAAATTTCCTTTACCATAATATATGTTTTTATGTATAATATTAGGTTTGTTCTTATCCTATGCTTATTGAATATATTGGATGAATATTTAAAAAATCATTGGATATATAAAATATAAATTTAATAAATAAAATATCTAAAAGTGATATAATTTAATTGACCATGGAAATTGTGATTAAATATTTTTTGTCCTAAATCCGATGTTTTGTTTATTCAACAGATATCAACAAAATTTATTTTACTCTAAAAAGAAATTTTGTTAATGTATTGGGGTAAAACATTATTTCCTACTACAAAAAAAATCCTTGAAATATCAGGGGTATTACCTTCCAAAAGATGTGGGTAGTTCTCCTTCATAGAATCCTCTCGTTCCTATTTTTTTCTTTATTTTTTGATTTCTCCATAGTACTATTACATGATAAGTTGTCTGATTCATGAATACCGATTATCTAGTATCCAAAATATAGATGGGATCTCCATAGTACAAAATTTTAGTATCCAAATATGTTTTATTAGGGATGAGAACACATGTTTGGTCAGGAATGGAATTCATTAGAAGAGATATATGGAACACATCATATACCTTTATGACATTTTATGGAATTTCCAAATGATAAGAATAAATCCAACCATTTCAAGAATATAAAAGGTTCCTATGTACCTGGAACTTATTTTATATTTCTTACTATACCATATCACACCCTTCAATGGAGATACACTTAATAAAATATGATCTCCCACATAGAACTCAAAATATTTTTTCAGATTATCAACATAACTCTTATCTCTACTTTGATCTATTTTAGTATGATTCTTGATGGAAATTATCTTTTTCATCATATCATTGTGAAGTTCCTTTCTTATGAGTTTCCTTACACAATATTCAATCTAAAAAGTTTGAGTATGGAATCTTTTTCCATAAAATTATTCATACAACTCCATTTTAATATTTCAATGGAAACTATTATTATAGGAAAAATATATAAAGGTATGCAATGATCCAATATAAAATGAATGGGGAGTGAGCATGAACTTAACATGTATTCCATTTTTTGTATTTTTCTACCAGACTATCCATATGTTTAAAATATAATAGGTAGTTCTCATATAATGTTCAGTGTCACAATTATTCTAAAGAATCATAAAAAAATTTTAGATAAAGAGGGGATCTTGATCAGACAAAATTAATTGAGGTGCACCATGAATCATTAAAACATCAATTATATAGATACTTACGATGTGTTCATGATTCAAGTCTTCTATTATAGATAAATAATGTGAATATTTGGTTACTAGAACAATAATAACCCATTTTTCATTATTCTTTCTTGGTAGTTTTGTGACAAAGTCCATATTAATTTCTTCCATTCTCAAAATAGTAATATAAAAATGTTGTAGTACTTATTTAGGATTGAACCTTGCATCATTCACAGATAGGAAAAAAAATATTTGGAGACTTAACTATAAATTTCCCTCTTCATGTTATCCCACCAAAATGATCCTTCAGGTTCATATATGTTTTTGTGCTACCATGGTGTATAGAGAAATATTATCTATGGAAATCATAAAAAATAGCACTTTTAGCACAGTTATAAATATAAAACATAGCATCTTTCAAAATTTTGGAACTCCATATTTATAAATAACACTTTATAAATTTAAATCATTTACAGATTTGAATTTCATCCGAAATTCATCATCAATAGATTGATAATTGATTATGATATGTAATAAGGAAGGGTTTTGAGTAATCTGAATAATAATTGAGTCCTCCCATACCAAGTATGTTACCATATCATTATTTACTAGAACCATAAACATCCGATCATCCTCAATATTCATCTGGGTTAAAAATCAATGATCCTTTCAACTCAAAGAAATTGATACCTTCTTTTCATTCCCTAAGAGATAGTGTACTGGGAAATCAAAATACCTATGTAACTCGATCCATATCCTTTTTTCTATGATGTGTTATTTCTATAAGTAGATGAATTTCACAATTTTATGATCATTTTATATTTCACATCTTTCCCTAGAGAGATAATATATCCATATTTTCAATGTGAATATTATAGTCATTAACTCAAGATCATGGGTTGGATTGTTTGGTTTGTGAGTCATCAATTGCTTTGATGCACAATACATAACTTCATCATTATTCATAAAGAAAAAACCAAACCCATTCTTCAATTTATCATTATATTTGACAAACACCTAAATCCCAGACAGTGGAGTAAAAATCAGGGCATTGAAAAGTTTTCACTTTTTTTCATCAAGGTTTTATTCACATTCATTTTCTTTTCAGAAATGATTAACACCATTACCAATAGTCTTGGTTAATGGGTTATCTAATTTGGAAATATTATATAAAAATCGCTGATAGTGACCTGAAAAACCAATGAATCTAAATACCTTAGTTATTCTTATTGGCATAGGACATTCTATAAATACCATTTTCAATATAGGATCAATTGATATCTCATCCACAGTGATAAAATGGGAAAGAAAATAAAATTTTTTAATCTAAAAATATAACTTACTATATTTACCATATAATTATCGCTTTCTAGGAGTCCTATGGATTTCCCACCTATGATTATCATGGTCCTCATAGCCTATATAATAAACCAGAATATCATCATAAATACCACAAAATATCATTAAGATATTCATTTAATACTTTATTCATTAATTCAAAAATAACAAATGGTGCATTAGTCAGTCCAAATGTAATTTTTGGAAACTCATAATGTCTATACCTCATCTGAAGATATTTCTTCAGAAAGTCTTCCTTTTTCACTAGCAATTGGGATTGCCTAGAATGAAGATAAATCTTTGAATAATATTGGGCTCTATGAAGTAGGTCAAAAAAGTCAAAAATTTAAAGTAAATCATACTTATTATTTAATATAATAACATTGATTTCCCTATAATCAATGAACATCCTATTGGATATATCGTTTTCAATACTGATGATGTAGGGGGATCCCAATTGTGAGACACTATGAAAAATAAATTCCTTATTACCCAAATCCTCTACATTTTTCTTCATATATACTAATTCAAAGAAGTTTATTAGAGAGTATTTGTTATTTTCCTTTCATCTGGGATTAAATTAATGGAAAATTTAAATTCAATCTCCAGGAGATGTATAGGTAATTCCTCAAAAAATACATCAATTTATTCCTATACAAATATTTCCATCCTCAATTACCAGATTACATTCTTCATTACAAGGAATTGTTTTCTATTTTAATGTCATAATTTTCTTCCATTAGAGATGCTAGGGATGGATCTAGTTTAAAATTAGGTGATAAACCTTATCCTCTTATGAAAGGAGATTCTATAGCTTCCTCACAATTCATAATATCCTTCTACATGAATAATTGTTTTGAATCATATTAGGAGAGAATGTTTATACCAAGGATAATATCAATGTAAACCATAGGTATGATAACAATGTAAGAATGAGAATCATGTTTATGTATCATAATAGAGACGTCATGACACATGTTTGTTGCAATAATACTTCTGTACGCATTTTTGACTGACATCTCCTTGATCAAATCAAAAATGAATGTATAATTTTCCATGAAAAATGGGTAGAAATAAATGATTGTGATGATATATAATCCAATAATGCAATAGATAAATTTTAATATAGGATTAATGTAAATTACACAACATAATTTGGTAATTATTCCCCAAATAAAGTGATCACATAAACTAGGTCATCAAACCTTGGCCTCTTCAATGGTAAATTCCCTTGACGACTAGGGAATTCATTTGAATAGTTCCCCATATCACTAAAATTAATGAATTTACCATAAAATATCTTATTCTATCCATTACACTCATTATCCAATTGACTCATATCTCTGTACTTATAAAAAACTCCCATTCCCTTCATACATTTATCAGCGTTATTTTTTCCACAGTTTTAACAGGATGGAAGATGTTGAGTTTTCTTATTCTAAATAGATGGATTCCATTTTTCATGATTCTCAAATGGCCTCTTCTTCTCTTGGTTACCCTTGAATATATTTATTCTAAAAAATTCCTTCACCTTTTTTATGGTAAATAAAACTATTTCTTTATATGATGAAATATAATGAAAAACTAGTTCCATTCAATGATTTGTCTTAATACCTTCAACGAATTGGTAGATCATTAATTCATGGTTGTTTATATAATCTGTATCATACCTAGATAACCTTGTAAATGTATATTAATAATCTAAAACACTCTCTTATTCCCTTTTCATTATGATAGGAACTTCCACATTATCTCATATTGCAGATCATGAGAGAAGTATTTATATAATAATGTATCCTTAATGGTTCTCTTTTCCATGAATTCTATTTCATATTTCTCACTAGTATTTTGGATCATGGCCCACTAATTATTAGAATCACCTCTGAGAAAACTAGCCAAAAGTGTAACCTTTTCGAGTTCACTACATCCTAGGTCCGAAAATAATATCTTCATAGACAAAATCCATTGATCAACCAAAATTGAATTACTAGTCCCACTAAATGATGGGAGTTATGTCATATAAATATATCCTTCATAGGAAATTTTCTTTATGTAATTGTTTTATCCATTAATGCATTGTTATTTTTCATAACCTGATTAGGATTCTTTAATATAGACATAATTTTATTTGTTCCAATACCAGCTGCATTGGCATCCACACTAGGGGGATCTCAATATATTACACATGTGTTGATATCATTATTCCTAATAGGAACAATTTCAAAACATTAAAATATATTTGGTTATATTATAAAATTATAAAAATTATATTATTCTAAACATGGATTTCAAATTAACATAAATTGACAACTATATGCATATATAATCTTGTAATCATAAAGAAAGATTACGTGGGGATATCATTACTTATAAATCCTTTATAATGGGTTGAAATGAAAATTAAAATTATTCTATGTGTATCTTCTAGGATTGTAAAACCATGTGAGTAGTATGTCCCATTTTTAGCTACTAGGTCACACTCAGTTAGGCCCGACACACCTTATCGGAGTTGTTACTCCGAGGTAGTTCTATGCTAGAACAACATCCACTTTTAGTATACAGACATAGATTTAGTGATAGAAATAGCCACAAAATCTATACATTATCAAAGTTTTATGTTTTCATTATATACTTAAAATGAAATTCTATCTCAGGGTTATATTCCTTAGTCTATGTTTTCTAAATCTAGTTTCCATGGTTTCTGCTAAACTTCCCTCAATACCAAATATAACATCGTGACCCTAAAATCCCAGAGCCGGTGAATTATCTTATTTCATTAGACAGATTACAAGGAATAAAATCATGAAAACCAAAAATTATAAAATTTTTGGAAAACTAGATTACATATATGATACCAATAATACATTTGTAAATAAGAAATAAAAACAAGATAAAAAATAAAATGATATTAACCACATCCTTTAATCTTATTCAAAGGATTCTTCTTCATAACATGAGAAAGGGAAACATAATAAGGGTGAGCTAAAATGTTCTGTAAGGGTATGTAAAATAGAATAAATGATTAATCATTGGGAGTAATCCAACATTTCAATGTAAATAAATTATAAAACATGCAGTTCAAATAACAAGACAAGTCATAATAAATATTGAAATGTTTGAAACTAAAAACACATTCAATTTAATCAATAAATTGATAATTAAATGAATCCATAAATTTTATCCCATGAAACCCTCATGGGTAATAATAATGATAACTAAAATATATATAAATAAAATTCCAAATTACTGGATTTGATGTATGATAAACTTTAAAACCATTACTATTAAGATACATTTTTGGAATGTTTAAAACTGCAGGTAAAATCCAATTTAATTTGTCCAACTAATATTTCACATCATATAATTTTGATGCATCTAGAGGCTATATATTGTCTAGGAACTGATAATAATTTCATGTACAATTCATTCCTGATATACTATAATCAATTTAATAAACATAAAATATGACTTATCAAATATCTTCATTGAATAAGAGAGAGATATTTATCAATAATTCCCCTATTAATCAAATAACTATCATAGTGAACATCATATGTAAAACTGGTACATAGTTATAACAATAATAATATAAATCACCAAATAATGTGGATAGTTAAATTAATAATGAAATTTCAGTATATCAATATAAATATAAAATACATAATGAAGGTGATATTTCATGCATAATCATTAAAAGTGTTCTTAAGGAGAATAATCTTTAATCATCCCACTGAATCACATACGAAATTTGAAAATTTAAATCAAATTATACATGAGGGAGTAAAATAAAATAAAACTCTTAATATCATGAGAATAATTATATTAATGATAAACAATTTAAAATGGATTCATATACAACATATAAAAGTGAATTAGTGAATAACAAAAAATAAGTCTCAATGAAATATAAATTGAGATGGAATCCCTTACCCTGAGTCTTAATTGTCATGTGTCTAATTATATTCCTAAATAATAAAATTATATTAATTATTTAATTTCTTTAGATAAAATTTTTCAGGTTTATTATTACTTTTATTTCACTTATTACATTGATTTATATAAATAAAAATCAATTTTATATCAGGTTTTTTTGAAAAATTTCGCTTCATTTGTAAAAAACCACATTTGTATGTCAAGTACAGTCAATGGGGGTAAATATATTAATGTATCCAAAATAATTATCATAAAATAATTATTATATTTATATAAAAATTATATTTTTAAAACCAATCATCAAATATGATTTTGAAAAATGAACTAATGATACAGTCATGGGGATGGTATGCTAGACGTGAAAATGAGTACAATTCCGATTTTTCAATGATCATTATGGATGTAAGTTATTTAATATCACATCAATATAAAATGATAATTATATGATAGAAAATATATTATATTATATATATGTTTATAATTATTGTGATTTAAAAGAAATCACATCATGTGGATGAGGTAGTAGCCCACACATCAACGATTGACATTATCACTTTTTAGTGTATGAAATGGGTAATAAAGAAAATTATATATATTTTATTTCAAGGTGGTAAATTATTAAATAAATATAATATATGATTTTTATTCCATTGATTTTTAATATAAAAAATCTTTTAAAAATTTAATGTATTGTGTGAATGAATCGCATTGATTTTAGGATATAGTTGTCTACTCTTCCATAAAGGATGTTATCATATTTACACAAAAAGGAAAGAATAATGGTTTGTTTTATATAATAATTATAAAAGAATAAATAAATTTTAAATATTATATATTTCATATATAAATTGTTTTCCACTCAAAAGATCCTCATTGAGTGTTGGTAATAAAAGACAGAACAATCCTCAGTTTGTGAGGTGGTAGTTCACCGTACACATAATGGAAATGTTCATTACAAATTAGATAAAAGTGTGTGAAATTTTAGGTAAAAAACATAACATAAAAAGATATCATTATATTTGTGATACTATTGTTTTTTTAGAATAATATAATAAGTATAGGTGAGGGGTTTTAGAATGTAAATAATAATAAATATCTTGATGAATGTTGTTACCTCTTATTTGGGTAACTCCATTTGGTTTTCCCAAAAGATTATCCATTGATGGATTTATGCCCATGGTAAGGCTTATAGGTTGGGGTGTGGTAATATTAGGATCTATTTTTTCTAGATATTTGTCAATTCATTGTTTCTTTATATGTGTGAGGAAGTGGGAGGGGTGAGTGCCTTTTTATAGTGGAAGATGAGTGTCACCGTTGGAAATTTTTAGAATGGGAATTAAAACCATAGTTATCCTATGATAATTGGATAGAATAATGGTAAAATTTCTATAAATATAAGTATATGGTCTATATGTCCCCATAAAATGAAATTTTGACATGTTTCTAGGACATTTTGGCTCTTATGTATATCGTTTTGTCCCTTCCTAAGATACATTTTCTATAAATCAGTGTAATTTTTTTTTACATTCATTAATATGTTTTCAATAAAATTTTATTTTAACTTATTATAAAATAGAAATTATAATTTTTCAAAATAATTAAACTATTTTCCAAAATTAAAATCATATAAGTGGAACATATAAATATAAATTCAATCATGCAAATGGGACAAAAATTTGGATTCTTTAGAAATTTTTTTGAAAAGTTTTCTAAGATATTATATCCAATTTAAAAGTGAAATTTATTCTAATGAATCAAATTTTCATAAATAATAAAAAATTGGTCTAATTAAACTTCAAAAAAAAATTAATATAATTTAATCTTTTTAATAAATTAGTAAAAAACTAATTTGGAATTAAAATTCATTATTTTACCTTATTCATTAAAAAATAAAACGTCACAAAAAATACCCAAAATTCACCCTAAAATAAAATTTATGTTCCTATTTCAAATATGATTCTTATTTTGAGAATGTAAATTTATAAAAGAGTGCAAATTTGATTTAATATAGGGTCTCAATTAAAAGGTGGTAAAAATGAATTTTAAAAAATATAGGTTTTTATGTGTACTATTGGGTTTGTTCTTATCATATTCTTATTGAATCTATTGGATTAATATAATAACATTTTACTGAAAATGTATAATATAAATTCACTATATAAAATTTGTAAAAAAAATTATAATTTAATTAAATCTTTGAATCAGGAATAAATATTGTTTTGATTAAATCGTGTGTTGTGTGTTTTGAAAATATCTCAAGAAAATTAAATTTATTATAAAATAAAAATATCGTAAATACTTGGGGTGTTAAAATTATAATATTATTTATTAAATTACTTATTTAATCTTGTTTAAATTATTATAAAATGGGTCAAACAGAATCTTCTTATCATTTTCAAATGAGTTATTATTTTTTGAATTTTTTCAAAAGTAAGAATGTCATATATTTATTAACTTATATTGTATGAAATAAATATCCTTACAGAAGGACATTTCATTAACATTAATCTTGTTTCAAACTTTTCCATTTCTATTTTCAATGGTTATTTTTTCCATCATAATTTATAATTTTCTATATTATAAATAAATGACATCAAAATGGAAAATATATTAAAATAATGAATGTTTAATGATCATTTAGTGGTATTAATATTCATTAAAATCAAAAACACATGATTAAAATTATGCTTTTATGGGGAGATGAATCATGTATACCATCTCTATTATCTCTTTTGATGGTTTATCTTAATGAAAAAAATTGTATGAAATATTTTCCTTGTCCTTGGGTTATGTGGTGATGAAACAATGGAATGTTTATAAAACCCACTTATTTAACATTTGTTATGATATGATGGAATATTTATGAGACACAATTCATTCCATATATTATTCTAAGATGAAATTTTTATTGAAATAATTTATTTTTAATGGGTTATAAAGTGATTAAATGTTTATGAAACCTATTTTTTAATGGGTTCAGATATTGTGAATGTTTTATAATCTTATGTAACACATTTGTATTATTTATTTATGTGATGGGTTGAAACTATATCTACCTCCAAGGAATTTAGTAATTATTTATATTATAGAGGATAAAAATTTCATTAATTGGGAGGGAACCCAATTTATTAAGGGAATTTTTCTATAATGATAGTCTTGGGAGTGAACCTTTACTACTATGATGATATATAGAGTGAACTCATTCAACATTAATAGTATTTGAAAATATCCTTGAATACTAGGGAGATGATTTTATATTCTTATGTGTATGCCAAAATTCCTTATCTTATGCCTATATTATGCTCTCATGGCTCATTTTCTTTGATTCATTCATGATTAATTTAGTATAAACATCTAATATTTTTCAATGACTAAAAATTATGATATATGATACAAAATGATTTCTTTTCATATGTTAAGACCATGTTTCCATACACATTTTCAGAAGTTATGATTATATGATCATTGACATATCCCTTTTTACCCTTACCTAGAATTAGATCTCACCCTTTTTTATTTTTAATTTCCCATGTTATGGATAATTGTTTTTGTATGATATGTAAAATAATGGTGATAATTACGAAGAATTATGTGGGAGATGATGAAGTATTATTTTAAACTAGTTTTTTGTGTTTCAAATTTTTCAAATATAATATTCCTATATAATTTTGGCTTGGATCATCAAGTTAATTATTTATTATTAATATATTGATATTTAATATATATTTGTTGAATGTTTTTGAATAAATAGTAAGTCTTCGATATTGAATCTAAATCGTCATTTTCATATGTTTTTGTTTGGAGTAAGTAAATCTGCACGATCACAAGACATTATATAAAATTAACTGTTATGCATAGCACATAAAAATTTATTGAATATGAGACATCTGTATATATGAATAAAATATGAGATAAGTTCCTCACCTACAAACTGGAAGGCCCACAAGGAAGAGACATGTTATTCCTACAACATAGAGATTTCAAATGACATTAATGTTGATGATTTTTTTATTTAAAATAAATAAATTCCCAATTCATATAGAGATTTAAAAGGAATATTTTACAAGGAATTAAAATTATATATCTCTTAATATCTCACATACTTACAAATAATAATGCATTTCTAGATATGAATGAAATTTATGTATAAGCAATGTTACTATATATGAATATGTTTCTAGGTTAAGAAGATAAGGTTAAATTGAAGATTGAAATAACATGCATGAATTGTGAAAGACTGTTTTGAGAACCAAGTAAACATCTATTATATGGTGAGTGATGGATAAAAGATGATTTCTATTGAGGAAGAAGGTTTTTTTTCACATGGGTATTCATAAAGATGAGGAAATTATATATCACTTTTGATCTGGAAGGAGACTAAAGACAAATTGTAATTTCTGTGTTGTTAAGGGAGTAAAGTGATAACCTGATCATTTAGTCCCATTTTGGGACAACGTAATTCTATGTTGGGTGGATGAAACATAGGAGAAGAAGTAGATCATTCTAACTTTGGATAAACACTGTTGAAGCCATAATTGAGTGATTAAGTGGAATAACCAAATGAGGATGTGGGTATATCCAACCAAAGGATGTACTGGATGTGAATATAGCACAATGGAATATATGTTGTTAGGTGACGATTAAATATAATATAGAATAAATATGGGGGGGACTAACCATCATGTAAAGGTGTAGGAATTTCTTCCACACCCATTAACCACATTTCCCTAATCCCATTATTTATTAATACACATTAAGGTGAGGCTATGAGGAAATTATTTTGCGGATTGATATGAAAACCTGTATCATTAATAAACATCAAATCATGATTTTTGACATAACTATACACAAAATAAAAACCTAAAATATCAATATGTCCAGTATCATTCAATAATATGATACAAAAAACAATAATTATAAACACGTTCACAATAATATTATTTAAAAACTACACAACATTCCCGTAAAATCCATTGATCTTATAATATTTCACTAGATAAACTAGGTACATAATTAATAAAATGGATAGATATAAATTCAAATAAGGATATAATCATGGTATAACATGAGGAAATTCAAACATGTTGTGAAATATCCAGACCATGGTGATATAAATGGGGTGATAACCATTAAAATGAACATTGAAGAATGATATAATATTAAATAATCCAGGGAACATAATAATGTCTAAAAAATAACGTGAAATCAAATGAAAACATCTTCGATAATTATGGTGACATCATATCATAATGTTATTTGGATATTCAATCATACACCCAAGAGGTTTCTAATATTGATATCATTTATGTTCATCCTGAGATCTCTAATATGTCTAGTTATGAATCCGATATTGTAATTTCAACATGATCATAGAAGATTATTTGTGTCAATGGTGCATAGAATGAGATTCAATAGTTAAAGGGTTGTTATAAGTTGAGTATGTAAAATTATTTTTTACTGAGTCCCACATGATGGTAGATGAATTTTTGAGTCTTTGTGGTGACAATGTGACTACATATGGATAAGTAAAAGTGATTTAATGTAGTAGGGAGTCACAATAGGAAATTTCTATTTTTTTTAGTGATCATGGATTGGGGGGGGGGCGGTTTTGAGGCATGTCGTAGAGTGGTGATGATGAATAAAATGTTTTTTATTAGGTTGGGTGGTAGTAGCTAGGGATTTTTTTATGGTTGTTGGTCATAATTAGGGTTTCACAACCAAAGGCCTTTGGGACACCATTTTCCAACTTCCACATTGGGGATAAGGATTTTTATATTGGTGAAGGCATGATTGGAATCAGAAGAAAGATTTTATGCATCAATTTGGTATTGTAGAGGTTCAACTAGATGGGTGGCCATGAATTTAGGGATGGGAATACTATATCTTATAATAATTCCTTGCATCCCCATTGAAATATGAAGGGTATCCTTACCATGTCAATTTCTCACTCAAAATAAATTTTATGATGTAGTGATATAAGAATGTCATACATGCATAGGGTCATAGACCCACCACCAGGAGGGAAACATGAAATATTTATGGGTGTGTTAAAACCCCTTGATTGGCCCTCCCCACACACCAAAAATATAGGAGGTCATCATTTTAATTTCATTAGCCTATCACGATATAATGTCTCCGGGTTGGGGAAATGTATTTTTTGGACGTGATTCCTTTTTTGATGGCTACTTGAAGGGGGTGGCATGTCATTTATCCAGTGACAGAAAATATTATAGACCTATAATTTTGGTACTTATATATATGTTTTGGGACACAACATAGTATGTCATTATGCTTTGTTTCACTGTGTATTTGGTCGACAAGGCCTATATGTCATTTAACAGTTACCTCTCAACCATGTTTAAAAGAGTATTATCTTTCTTCTAATGAAATGGATGTCAACCCATACCTGTTTAAAAAAGTTTCATATATGGTTTTAATGAGAGAGAAAGGTGGTTTATCACTATAAAAAAATAATTTGGAATGAACAAGGATGACTAAAAACACATTAAAATATAGAAAATTGGAAACCAAATGGTAAAACACAAATAATATTCATGAATGAAGAGGAGGAGAGAATCCATTAATATTAAAGGGAACATCTAAATGATTGAAAGGAACTACTTAAGATTTTTTTTAAAATAATTGGAGGGATATATAGAGGGATATAGAGTGTATCATTGTGATAAATGGGGTTTTAGATAAGGGGACTGAGAGTTTGTGTGGATATTTCTATAAAAAAAGATGATAATTCATTATTAATTTCTAAACATATGTTCTTTACTCTATAGGATAAAATAATAAAAACAAAAACCATACTAGGAATTTTACAAAATATTCCTCTCAAGAAGGTTTATTTTCAAAATTTTAATAGGATAAGAACCTAAATCCTCAAAATAATACCATTAGTGATGTGGACGTGATCCATGTTCATAAATAATAGATTTTAAAACATAAAAATAAAATATCCTTTTAGAAAGATTAATTAAAGGGATATAAAATTAATAAAATTACATAAAAAATAATATATTAAATGTAAAATATAAATTTCGTTAGGGATACTCCTTATTTTCAATCATTACATCTGTTTTGAGAAATTATGATGTAATAATATAGACTATATATTTATACTGTATTTAATGTTTATCCCAAAATTTTAGTATAATAATAATTATGAAAAATTTACCATTGGATAATTTCAAATTAATTACATCGAAAATAATAATTATTCAATCAAAATAATTTCAAAAATAATATTTCTTGAACTTTACGGTTTGAAACTCATATTTAAATTGTTAGTGGTGATGCCTAGTTTTTCAATATCCCATTTAATCTCCAATAAATAGAATTCATAGGGTATGAACCTATAGGATAAGTCAATTTATTCTCTTGGTTATATAAATTGGTTTTTTTTCAGGACTTGAAATATATACTAATAATAATGATCCATTTAATTTGGATATACTACCAAAATATAAAATTATTAACAATATTTGATGTCTGAGAGGATATATTTTATAACGGTCAAAATTAGCCGATGTATTGAAACATTTTCTATAAATATATTACATAATAATTAATTCAACCATTGGTAATTTAATTTTCAAATGTTGGGATCATTACATTACTAACCCCATTAAAATTTTCACCCTTGAAATTTTATTTCATACAGAAAAAAATTGAGGGTACATTGTTTGATCACCTCTTCCTGTACTTATGTCCCTTCCTAAAAGTAGTGAATCTGTTACATAAATTTTACTATGTGAGTTTTCATTTTTTATATAACTTTATCTATGTTTTCTAATATATTCAACAGTTGTTCCTCCCATGAATAATCATTATTTAAAGGTACTACCTATGGAATCAATACATGTAAGGGGTTTGGTATGTTCTTTCTCAATGGAGATACATGGAACTCATCATGTACTTGAGATAGGATTGGAGGGAGTGCTGGTCAATATTCCACATATATGATGTGATCAATCTTCTAAAAGGGGATTATTTATCTTGGTCTATGTATTTCAATATTCATAATCCTAATGTCTTTTTTCCATGGCGATATATGAAGGAACACCTTGTCCAAATCCTCAAACTCCAAGACATTTGGATAATTGTCGGTATATATATATTAATATTAAATAATTGTGGATTTTATATGATGGGAAATGGTTATTTGTTTCTATAATATCTTTTATTAGATTAGGTTAAATAAATCGTCTGCTCTATAACATCATCCCAACTAGTTGGACTCTGAAACCTATTCCAATATAGAGCCTCATAAGGTTCCATTGCATTATATAATGGAATATTTTCTTATATGATGAACCTAATGGAGAATTGTTTTTATCCAAACATTCTAAAATAACAATTGAACATGATCTAATAATATCCTCCAGAGTTTTAATGGTTCATTCAGATTTACCATTCGTTTGGGAGTGATAAGAATTAATGACACATAGCTCAAAATAAAATTCTTGTTAAACGATTATCTAAAACATCTTGGTAAACCTCATATCTCAGTTTGATAAAATAGATATTAACAATCCATTCAGTTCTTTACATCCCTTACAAATATATTAGTGGTTTTTTTAAGAGAGAAATAACCCTTTATTGAAATGAAATTTTTAGCCATCTTTTTGTGATCGTCATTGATCCAGATTGTGTTATTCCCTTTATATGACCCGAGGAGTCTATTACTGAAATCCAAGGTTATGTTTTCCATCTTTCGTACAATAATAATAAATGAATGCATCGTTCACTTAGAATTATTTCCTTCACACATGGATTTTTGGCACAATAAGCATCGAGAAAAAAAAATCTTCATATTCAAGTTTTCCTTCAAAATGTTTTTATACATGTCCCTATAAATCATAGTTCATCCTATATGAATAAATAATGATGGGATATGAACATCATCTAATTTTTACCTATTCAGTTCTTTTTTTAGTGGACACATATCTATAAACCAAACCTTATAAATACATATTCATTAATGTTTATCACCACAATATATTCTACCTTATTCAGTATAACCTCATCATAGTTTTGGGACTCCTTCATCCTATCATGAATGTATGTTTTGGTAGTTATTTGACAAAATTATGATAAATATCATTTCATTAATCCCATATCCATCATTTTCATGTCCATGAATATTGGATCCTTGTCAATAATCATCATGTTTAATGACCTTGAAATCCCATGGGAATTTTTTTTAATACATGTGAATTTTATGAGTCTGTGAAAATTTACAGCGCTTGATTCTGAGTCCCAGTGTTCCTGGAATCAATTTATGAAGTTTTGATTGGGTACGATCAGTAAATGTACGAGCGAGTCTTAATATCTTTTGAAATGGTGCTCAGAATTGAAATCTGAGGGAACCGTTGAATTCACAGCTTTGGTATTCGCTTAATAAGATATTATCCTTGATGGTATTTGGTCGATAATTGAAGTTAGTTTTTGTTTTTTAAATAATAAATATTAAAATAAAGTGTGAAACACATTATTTTATTTTGAGACGTTGTTTGGTGATAGGTGGTTATAGCCTCCTCATGGAGGTTGGAGGTGGATCCACCATATCTTAACCTCCCATGAGGGGTTATAGTGGTGGGGCCCACCTGAACATAACCTTTTATGAGAGGATACGATGTGGGGACTACCTGAGATCTCTTAACCTCTATTTTGAATAATAGGTGTTGGGACCACCCGACCCCAATTGATGGTGGAGGAAAAACATCCTCAACCCCCCCTCCCCATTAATTGGGGAGAAACCCCTTGACCTCTCCTAATTAATCCATGAAAACACTCATGCATTAATTAGGTGGATCCACTTAATATTAATTCACTAAATTGATTTTGTGTTCCAACATAATATTAGAAGGCCGTGTCTAATATTATTTCACATGGAATTTTGGGGAAACCGGAGAAAGGAGGAACTTGGGGGAAATATTCTAAGAATGCTTCCAACAAAGAACGTGAAGAACGCCGGTGCCGATTTCTTCTTCAACTACCTTCCTCAAATACTACCTACGTGGAGCGTCTTCCACGAGTCGGCGCTGCTCGGATTTGGAAACGTGTAGCGGAAGCAACGAACAAAGATTCTCTTCGTCCACTTCTCATGGCTTTGACAATGACCGACAACAAATAATCAAAAGGTAGGGGATTCAAGTTTGAATTTTTTCCCCTTCTTTATCATTCAATATTGGTTTATGTTTGTCAAATGTTATCACCATAATGTGAAGGGCACGGGCCGAACGAACGTGGCGCGACCCACCTCTGTTTTTCCTCGCTTTTTTAAAATGGTGGTGGTGCAATGATGGACGACGTCGGGTCGACCGAGAAGGAAACTGGCGGTGTAGGGCTGCCAGGTCACCAGAGGGGCGCAGCGCCATCACACCGCACGAAGGAAGGAGCGATGGACCATGGCCACGATGGTGTACATGGGTAGCCATCGGGCCGTTGGAGGTGCGTGGCGTCGTAGGGCCTTGCAGAGGGAGAAGACACATCTCCCTGGCCGTGGTAGTGCATCTGTGGCCGGATCAAGCCCGGACGCGATGATGACTGGCAGCCCAAGCCACCGGGTTACAGGTAGAGGTGAGACACATCTGGCGCCGTGTGGGAGACGAATGGCCACTAGTCAAGCCGGGATGAGCGGGTCCCCAGTGACGCGGACCAGCGCCACCTGGCCCCGGTTATCCTCCCATCTGAACGGCTATGTCGTTTGGCTTACCAGGGGGTGTATGGCCTCCCACATGGACATTGCTACGGTGGACACCATGGGCCGCTGGGCCGCCATCCTTGTGGGTCGCCACCTGCATGGGCCGGACCCGGCTTGGGCCGCCGGGCCGGACACAGCACGGGCCGCCGGGCCGAACCCAACGTCGGTCGGGCCGCCCCCAAGGGCTAGCCCACCCCCACAGACAAGGTCAGACCCACATATTGGGTCGGACCCGCAGACTGCGTCGGACCCCAGTCCGGACCCGGGACGGTCCGACTGGGTCGGACCAGACGAAGACCCTTTTTGTCCAGTTTCACCTTTTTCGGCCATAACATGGGATATGGGTGTTTAATTGACGAACCGTCTGCAGAAAAAAAAATTGGAGAACAATGGTTCTTTTGGTATACTCCACTCGAGGATTGGACACATTTGGGGTATGGTTGGGTTGGATCAATCGTAAATCCAACTGATCCCTCAGAACAGAAATGCTAATAACTCCCAGACTATTGGTCTGATTGACGCGCCGTCTGTTGTGTTGAAATCCCTATGATGAGATGGACCATTGAGATGCTTTTTCGTGGTACTTTATGGTGGTTGATGTGTTGACACATGGAATGAGGATCATACCCCATCAGAATTAAGCGTACTTTGAAGAAACCCTGTGGTTGGATGCGCTCTAACGAATGTTCCAAGATCATTTGTGGGTCTGACAGCTCTGACTATTGTTCCTAGATCATATGTGGGTCTGATAGTTCATAATTTTGTTCCTGGATCCTATGTGGATCTGACAAAATAGCTGGTCCTTGATCTTGTGTGGGTCCGATAGCTCCAACTACAATTCCTGGATCCTGTGTGGGTCCGACAGTTCTAACTGATGGACTTGGATCCTGTGTGGGACTGACAGCTTAGATGAATTAGTGGCTACATATGATCATCACTATCTACAAAATTTGTATACAAGTGTGATCTGAGTTAGTGACTTCTATGTTTTCCTCATGATTGAGATGGGTTACTTGATAACATAGGTATATGTATTGGCACATACCTATGTATTGGATATCCGTTAATTTCATACATTTTGGTTTATCCATGTTGGATTTTGTGATGCCTTGGGGGTCTCGGGGTCCCTAATGAGTATCGTTATACTCCCCCCTACACTAGCTATGCCCTCCCCTCGTCATGTTTGTTGCAGACGACCGACTGTGCTGAACGAGGCTGAGTGGACAGGACAGGACGGTACCCAGAGGACGACCACCGGACGTGACGGTACATGGAGGAGATGGATGGGCATGGAGTGTTGTGGAGGACTTCTGTACCTACTATTCAGGTGGAACTTCCCAGTGGATGATCCACCAGTTGTTTACTTTTCTTCAGGTGTACTTGTTTTTCTGTTTCCTTGTACTTTACAGTTGGGCATGTATTTCCGTCCCCTTTACATTACAACACTCCTTTATTATACAGTTTTTTCTTTGTTTTTTCTTCACGTTTGTACTCGTTTTGTGTGTGTTTACTGAATATTAATGAAATTACTTCCCAGTTTTAGGGATTTGTGCCTTTGGATCTAGTCTCCAGCACCTGGACGATAGAAGGCTGACTTGGGGTAGTTGTGGCACGATTCTCGAGGGACGGGTCATGACAAATTGGTATAAAAGGATGTCGGTTATATTGCAGAACTAAGGACTCTGACCTTTCTTTTATATGAATCAATAGTGTTTAGCGTACTGAGTGTGGTTTTTCAGTTCAGGGAGTCTATTGTTGGTTTGGAGGCCGACGTATCCATACACCAGGGCCTTGACATTTGATTTCTGAATTAGTGCAAGAAAACACTGATTGTGGGTGTGTTTTCTTGTGTTTTCTTGTGTTTTATTGAGTCATCTAACCAGGTATAACATATTTCCCTATGGAGCACCTATTCCTTTTCAGGATTCCACCATGCAGATAGCTAGCCAGGGTTCCGAGAGTTGTACGATATTTGAGCCCAACGAGTGATGAGGCCTCGATGCATTTCCCTACTACAACGAAGGCTCTAGCGGTACCACTACCTGTTGAGCCACTGATGCCACCAGCCCCAATAGTAGAGAGTTCACACCGCCTAAGTGTAGTGCACTAGTTACAACACCACAGACCGCATAGGTTCAGGGGTGAGACGGACCCGCAGGCATATGAGGATTTTCTAATAGCTGTGGTGAGAGTTTTCGAACTAGAAGGGACACCAGCTGACCATATGAAGACCTTTGTAATGAGTCTCTTTTAGGAAACAGCAGGAAGATGGGGATCATGATGCTTCAAGTGCATGATGTGGTGACACTTCTCTGGGTAGACTTTAAAAGCCTGTTCAGAAACAGTTTGTCCCAGCCACCTGACATGCGGTGCGGATCTAGGAGCTACTGCTTCTACAATAGGGTAGTATGACGACAGCTTAGTACTCATCGAGAATCTCCAACATCTATCTCTACTCCAAATATATGGTACGAGACCCATTCTTCCAGGCCCTGACCATCGAGATGGGGATTAGGGTAGAGATCAGAGCTTCGATGATCTCCCTTAGCATCTCGACGTAGGCGGGGGGAGCCTCCTTTGTTAAAAGTTTCCTTGCTGAGAAGTCACCAGCAGCGAGACCCACCACCGGGCATCACGTTGCAGAGTCTTCTACAGTAGGTAGTAGATAGAGGTCTTAGAGTTCCAAGAAGACCAGACCATCTGGCGGATGACCTCAGGACACATTATCGGTTGTGCGAGGCCCACGACATAGAGCTAGTTGTGTGAGAAGAAGGCAATGTTTCACATGTGGCGGGGAGGGACACATTGCTCATGACTGTCTGACCCGCCATATGGATGATCAGAATATGGTCGAAGGACCACCAAGGTAGAGACATATATTTGATCGAGGCTATCCCCAGGGAGCAAGCAGATGTGACAGAGGAGCTGGTCGAGCAACTAGTGGTGGGTGACATTTTGAGGGGTTACCACCCTCACCACCAGGAGTTCCACCCCGACTGCAGGGAGTAGGTTGAAAGGGGAGAGCTCATCTCTAGGAAGCTGAGTCCTACGATCACGACACTCTGTAAAATATTCGAGGTATGATTTATGTCTACTCCCCCATAGCTACAGTTCTTATAGATACAGGTGCAAGTCACACTTTCCTTGCCACTGCCCTCGTTCGGAGCTTGGAGATTCCGATGGAGTCGTTGGCTCGATCCTTACGGCTAGAGACTCCTACCAGAGCATACTATATGATTACGCACTGGTGTAGATAGTGTGAGCTTACTCAAGGAGGTGAGAGCTTTGGCTGGGATCTCCTCCTAGCGGTATTGAGGCCTTACGACATTATCTTGGGCATGGATTGGTTATCTACATTCCATGCTCAGATTGAATATATTAGGTGAAAAGTGAAATTTGTCCTCACATATGGGACATGGTTCACCTTCACCAGTGAGAATGGATCCTTTGCAGCACCAGACAGTCTTACTCGGAGGAGGGTGCAGCTGATCACTAATCAGTTGGCATGCCTTACCCTCAGAGTAGTAGATGTGGAGAGTCCAAGATATCATGTAGTGGTGAACCAGTACGTGGATATTTTCCCTGACGATGATCCAGGACTACCTACTTATAGAGAAGGGGACTTCAACATTGATCTATACAATGGGACGACACCGATATCTACACCAGCATATCGGATGGCTCCTGATGAGCTTCGTGAGCTGCGGGTACAACTAGTGGACTTGTAGGGGAAGGGATTCATCCATCCCAGTGTTTCTCCCTAGGAAGCCTCGATTCTATTCCCCCTAAAGGTAGACAGGAGAATGAGGCTCTATGTCGATTACCGTCTCCTGAACCAAGCGACTGTGATAAACAAGTACCCAATTCCGAGGATTGAGGACCTCTTTGATCATCTGATGGGAGCACGGTGGTTCTCAAAGATTGACCTCAGATCAGGCTATTACCAGCTTAGAGTTCTAGAAGCGGATGTGCAGAAGACAGCCTTCAGGTGTTGGTACAACCACTACGAGTTCTTGGTTATTCCCTTAGTCTTAACCAACTCTCCAGTAGTTTTCATGGGACTAATGAACAATATCTTCTAGCCATATATTGATCGCTTTGTCATAGAAATCATTGACGACATTCTAATATACTTGACTACTAAGGAGGAGAATGCATTCCATTAAAAGGTGGTACTAGACACACTGCGAGATCATCATATTTATGGAAAGCTCTCGGAGTGGTAGTTTTGGTTCTGAGAGCGTCACTTTTTGGGACATGTCATCTCAGAGGCTGGAGTTCCGGTGGATCCAGCGATGATCGAGGTGGTACTTTCTTGGGAGTCGCTCATGAGTGTGACAGAGGTACATAGTTTCTTGGGTTTGGCTGGTTACTACCAGATATTCGTTCTAGACTTCTCTAGAGTTTCATCACCAATATCAGCCTTGACGAATAAGGGGAAACCCTTCATGTGGTCGGAGAGATGCCAGTAGAGATTTCAGGAGCCGAGGCAGAGGCTAACTAGTGACCCAATCTTGAGGCTTCTAGAGTATGGTGTAGGGTATATAGACTACTGCGATGCATCAGGGACCGGAATCAGGTGTGTCCTGATGCAGGAGAGAGCAGGGATCATCTATGGATCTCATCAGCTGAGACAACATGTACAGATATACGGTACCCATGACCTAGAGTTAGCAGAAGTGGTCTTGACCTTAAAGATGCGGCGACACTATCTGATGGGAAATAATTTTACATTGTACTCTGATCATAAGATTCTAAAGTATATCTTATCTCATAAGGACCTAAACCTAAGACAACAGTGATGGATTGAGTTCCTCCAGGACTACGACTTTGAGATAGTCTATACTCTAGGAAAAGGGAACACTGTAGTAGATGCACTCAGCAGGAGATCTGGTATTCAGTTTCTATGAGAGGTGACAGAGCAGAAGGATATCTTATAGAAATCCTCTATTGATAGAGACAGTGCAGCCATTCTACAATCTCTTACAGTCACTCCCCCAATTATTCAGTGAGTCCAGGAGGCACAGTAGTTTGAAGATGACTACGAGACGCGACGTGCTCAGATATCGACTGGGAAGGCACCTGATTGATTTTATGAAGCTTGGGAGAATGTAATACTCTTCAATTGATGTACTATGGTACAAGTGCCACTTCAAGAGGACGTGTTGATGGATTTCCACACATCCACTTTAGCGGTACATATAGGAGTAGCGATGATATACAAGGACATTCGACGACAGCACTGGTGGCCAGGTATGAAGGAAGCAGTATCAGAGTATGTCTCTTGATACCTCACTTTTGAGCAAGTGAAGGTAGAGCACCAGGTACCAGCAGGCTTGGTTCAACCTTTAGAGGTCCCAAAGTGGATGTGGAATGCGATATCCATGGACTTTGTGATGGGTCTTCCATGTAAATCCAGTGTTCACAACTCAATTTGGGTGATCATCAACTGACTAAACAAGTCGGCCCTCTTTCTACCGATCAGAGAGTAGGGTTCAGTAGAGAGATTGGGACACCTCAACGTGTAAGAGATTGTGTGGCTACATGGAGTACCTTATTCTATTGTCTATGATTGTGACACACTATTTACATCTCGGTTATGGAAGGGGTTGCAGGAGGCTTTAGGGACGCAGCTACGTCTTAGCACCACCTTTCATCCTCAAATAGATGAACAGACTGAGAGGACCATTCAGAACCTCGAGGATATGAAACGTGCTTGTTTCATTGACTTTGGTTGCATCTGGGAGGATCACTTACCTTTGGTGAAGTTTTCCTACAACAACAGCTATCACTCCACCATAGGGATGGAACCTTTTGAGTTGTTATACGGGTGACCTTACAGATCACCCTTGTGCTGGACAGACCCTGGGGAGTCAGTACTGGTGGAACCAGAGATGGTAAGAGCTAACACAGAGAAGGTGCAGATCATCCAGAAGCGGATGAAGGCTGGACATAGTAGGCAAAAGTCATATGCTGATAGGAAAAGTAGACCTCTGGAGTTAGAGGATGGTGACCAAGTCTTTCTATGGGTATCACCTTGATGAGGTTTAGGGAGATTTGGAAGAGGTGGAAAGTTATCTCCACATTTCATCAGACATTTCTAGGTCCTCATCAGTGTAGGCGAGGTGGTTTAACTCTTGTCTCTTCCACCTCAGTTGCATCGGGTGCACGACGTCTTCCACGTAACCCAACCGAGGAGATACGTGCATGACCCTTCTCATATCAGCGACCATGTGGGGTTGGATGTCAATGATGGGGAGACTTTTAAAGAGGTTCAATTGGAGATTGATGATTGACAGGGTTGGATCCTACGTGGATGGTTGATACCTCTAGTACGCATTCGTTGGCATTACAGGAACCTCCAGGAGAGAACATGGGAGCAAGATGATCATATGTGTTCTCAGTACACCAATTTTTTTCCTTGGTTTGAGTTTTCTCTTACGGGGATGTAAAGACCTATGGTGGTGAGAATGTAAAGACCCAGAAATCCCATGGTAATTTTTTTGATACATGGGAATTTCACGTGTCTGTGAAAATTTACGTCGCTTGATTCCGAGGCCCGGCGTGCCCGAATTTTATTTCAGAAGTTTAGTTTGGGTACGTTCAATATACAAACAAGCAGGTTTTAAAAACATTTGAACCGGTGCTCAGAATTGAAATCCAAGGGCACCGTTGAACTTGCAGCGCCGATATTCGCTTATTAAGACATTCACCTTGACAACTGTTGGTCGATAATTGAAGTTAGTTTTTTCTTTTGAAAAATAAACTAATAAAATAATGTGTTCAACACATTATTTTATTTTGAGCAAACTTTTGGTGTGAGGTGTTTAAAACCTATTCATGGAGGTTAGAGGTGGGGCCACCACACCATAACCTCCCATGAGAGGTTATGTTGGTGGGGCCCACCTGAACATCACCTCCCACGAGAGGTAACGATGTGGGGACCACCCAAGATTTCTTAACCTCTCTTTTGAATAATAGGTGTGGGGACCACCCGACCTCTGTTGATGGAGGAGGATAAAACCTCCTCAACCCCCCCCCCCATTAATTGGGGAGAAACCCCTTGACCTCCACTAATTAATCAATGAAAAATCTCATGCATTAATTTGGTGGAGACACTTAATTTTAATTCTCCAAACTCAGTTGTTGTGATAACATATTGTTATACAGCCCAATATAATATTATTTCACATGGAATTTTCGTGGAATTGGAGAAATGAGGATCTTCGGAGAAATATTCAAAGAACGCTTCCAACGAAGAACTTGAAGAACACCGGTGAGGATTTCTTCTTCGACTTCCTTCTCAAATCCTACAGACATGGTGCATCTTCCACAAGTCGGAACAGTTCAGACTTGGAAATGTGTAGTGGATGTGATGAATGATGATTCTATTCATCCACTTCTTGTTGCTCCGACAACGACCGATGGCCGATAATCAAAAGGTAGGGGATTTAAGTTTGAATTTATTCTCGTTCTTCATCATTCAAACTTGGTTTACGTTTTCCAAACGATATCACCATATTGTGGAGGGAGTGGAATGAAAAAACATGGCCCGAAGCCCTCTGTTTTTTCTCACTTGTCGAGGACGGTGGAAGTGCAACGATGGCCGGTGGCGGGCAAGCCGAGAAGAAAACCAGCTACGTAGCGCTATCGGGTCGCCAGATGGGCGTGGCGTCGTCGCGTCGCGCAGATGAAGGAGTCGTGGCCGTTGGCCACTGCGGTGCACAAGGGAATCCACCAGGACGCCGGAGGGTACGGTGTCGTCGCGCCGCGTCGAGGGAGAAGCTGCAGCCCCTTGGTGTCGGTAGTGTAGCAGCGGCCGGCTCGAGCCCGGCCGCGATGATGACTGACGGCGTGAGTTGTCAGGTCACAGAAGGAGGCGTGGCACATCCGGTGTCGGGTGGGAGATGGTTGGCCGCTCGGCCAGCCGAGAGGAGTTGGACACACCGCGGATCCCTCTTGAAGCGGACCATGCCACCTGGCACCATTCCCCCCCCCCCACCAGAATGGCTATGTTGTTCGGGTTACCAGGGGGCGTGCAGCCTCCCCCCTATACACGGCTAGGGCGGACCCCACTGGCCGCCGAGCCGCCAGCCGTCTGGGCCACCAGCCGCATGGGCCTGACCCAGCGTGGGTAGGGCCACCCCCGAAGGACGGGCCATCCCCGTGGACTAGGTCGGACCCCAGTTCATAATCGGGTTGGACCGGGTCAGTCTTATGGGGCCGGACCTGACTCAGTCCCGTTTTTCCATGTTTCACATTTTTGTCCCATTACATGGGAAATAAGTGTCTGATTGATGAACTGTCTACGACGATGGAAAGCTTGGCGTGATATGGTTCTTTTTCTATACTGGAATCGAGGTTTGGACACAGTTGGCATTTGGCTGGGTTGGATGAAATGTAAATCCAATCGGGCCCTCGGAATCTAAAGGCTAATAACTAACAGACCGGACATCCAATTGACGCGCCATATGTTGCGTTGAATTCACTATGAAGAGACAAGAATTTGATATTATACCTCATGGGACATGGTGGGAGATTATTTGTCGACACTTGGATTGAGGAGAGGACCCTCCAAGAATCAAACGTAGTTTGAGGAAACCCTATGGCTAGCTGCGCTCTGATGACTGTTCCTGGATCCTTGTGGGTCTGATAGTTCTGACTACAGTTCCTAGATCCTATGTGGGTTTGACAGTTCTGAATTCTGTTCCTAGATCCTATGTGGGTCTAATAGAATAGCTAGTCCGGGATCCTGTGTGGGTCTGATAGCTCTGACTATTGTACCTGGATGTTGTGTGGGTCCGGAAGTTCTAACTGCTAGTCCTAGATCATTTGTGGGTCCGACAACTTAGATGAATTAGTGGCTACATCAGATCATCTATATCTAAAAAAGTTGTATACCTCTGTGAGCTGAGTCAGTGACTTCTGTATTTTCCTAATGATTGAGATGGGTTACTTGATAACATAGGTATATGTATGGTCATATACCTACATATTGTCTATCTGATTATTTCATACTTTGTGGTTTATCCTTGTTGGATTTTGTGAGACCTTAAGGGTCTCAAGGTCCCTTATGATTATCATTATATTCAACCCTACATGGTCTATTCCCACACCTAGTGATGTTTGTTTCAGATGACGAACAACGCTGACTGAGGATGAGTGGACAAGACAGGACGGTACCCAGAGGTGGACCACACGGCGTGACGTTACTCGGAGGACATGGACGGACGTGGATTGTTGTGGAGGCCTTCTATACCTACCCTTCAAGTGGGACTTCCGGTGGATGATCTAGCATCTATTTACTTTTCTTCAGTTGTACTTGTTTTTCAGTTTCCTTGTACTTTATAGATGGGATTGTATTTTCGGCCCTTTTACTTTAAAACACTCCTCTTGTATATAGTTTTTAGATAGTGTTTTCTTCCAGTTTGTACTCTATTTTTGTGTGTTTACTGATTATTATAGCAATGCCTTCCCAGTATAAGGTATTTATGCCTTTGGTGATAGTCGCTAGCCCCTGGCCTAGGAAGGCGGGTTTTGTGTAGTAACAGCACGGGCCCCGGGGGACGGGTTGTGAAATCATGGATGGGTTTTCAGGATCCATTCTACATAGAGAATCCATAATATTTCATGTCATCCCAGGATGTTAATAGATTTAGTATTCATAATCCTTGATTACTTATAAACACATTTGTGGGCCGTATAGAGATCTTTTTATGTGAATATATGTACATTATGGTTTTAATATATAAATATATATATATGTCGCACTTCTCTCTGTATGGACAATGTCATCAAATAATTAATTTGAATATCACAATAGGCTATTCCAAATCATGGGATCGTTAGTTCTACTCCTGGATCATTAGTTCTTTGCATACATTATCTATCACTCTCTTATCAACAATGAGAACAAAACCAATTATTTTTTGGATGCATCACAATAGATCATAAATCCTTTCTAATTGATGGGTAATGTGAGCACAGGTTAAGTGATTAGCCTATTCCTTATATCATTAATGCTCTATCCAAATTTTGTAGTCTAGAAAAACATTACTCCATTCCATCTTATCATGGTTCATCATCCAGAAAATCATGTTGATTTTTACCAGAATCAATTATAATACGCATATAATCAAAATAGTATTCGGATCTCTATCACATATGTTAGTATAGACCATCCTTCAGTTACCTTCAATTTGGATGTATCTATAGATATTCCTCTTTTCAAGGTTACAATCCATAAGAATGTTACATCCTCCATCCAAAACTAATACATATTATACATTACATATAACATTTCCATTCTAAAGGTCATCAATACAACATTTAAATTCTATCATGTTCATTATTTCATTTGTAGTAGATAAGAATATCATCTATAAATAATACAACTCAGTTTTCAATGTAATAAAAAAATAATCTATTCATTATGTCCTGTAATATATATAGAGAATAACTAAGTTTAAATTGAATCACTATGAACTCATAGGGCCTATAACATGTACAAAAAGTAGTCCGAGAGATATCCTCCATCTTATGATATAATTATTAATATCCATAGGAAATTTACACCTTATAAGAGTGCTGGTCACTACGTAACTAATCAAAATATTCATAATCCTTGGAATAAGATACTTATTTTCTATCATTATCTTATTGATCTAACCATAATAAATTCCAATACACATATATCCATACTTCTTCTTGACGAAGAGGACCGGTGCACCCTATGGTGAGACACACGGTTGTATAACCCCTTTTATCTAGATTCGGCTTTAGTTTCTCATATAGATCCTGCATATCCTCAATGGATAATATATATGGATTCAATTATATTGTAAGTTATCAGAATATATTTCTGGTTGATAACTCAACATCTCAGCTATGATAAAAAGCCTAGAATTATTCAAGAAATACATCACTTGATTCCCAAACAATGGTTGTGTCATCACAGTTGATCGTTTACTTAGTTTCATTCATTTTTTCTTGATTTTTTTATAATAAGGAAATAATATTAATTCCTGAGATGATGATAAAAATTAATACTCTACCAATTATGTGCACTATTATATAATCTAAAGAATTTTTTATATAGAAGGATATTTCCATCTCAAGAAATATTTTGATTTCTCTATATAAGGAAAGGATATACAACCATATAATAGAATACAATTATTCTAAAGGGGGGAACACAAGGTTCACTAGGAAGTCTATCAAACAAATATAGGTAGTATAAAAGATATATACCTAGGATGAAATAATTTCACCATTTTCCATTCTCACAAATATATTATCTTCGTGATTTGAGGTAGTCTTTGAATAATACATTTAAACTTGTGCGATATGAAATAATGATTAGTAATAAAATCAAATATTATATTCATTATAATTCAATAAATAATTGGTGCACATATCACCACTTCTTTGTTGTGATCTACACCCAGCAATTGGGATAGCATAATCTCACCCGTACTCTCTAGGCCTTTGAGGCTATTTTCCATTGTTTTCTTTAATAACAGTTATATTATAGAATTTATTATCCTGTTGTATGTGCTTTATAATGTTTCAAGTTTTAAAATAGTTAGACGGTATACCAGAAAATTTATTTATTTCATCAAATTTGTCTGGTTATCACTTCGACATTGACTAGCTAGGTATCATTCATTACCACCCCTATAGAATTTACTTGTCCCCAATAATAAGTTACTACTATTCCTCTTCCCAAACATTTGATTGTTTAAATTTTTTACTTTCATTCCCCCTGTAATTTTCCATCAATCCACTTGATTAAAATCCATTTTATGATTCATATCCCATAAACTGATAGTACAATGACATTTAATATTCTCTATTTTTGATTTTTTGGTTACATCATAAAATTTCCTCTTAGTTGTCAAAGACATGAATATCCAAATAATTTGGTAGATTTAACTTTATCCTACTAAACAAATAGTCAATATTACTTTTGGGGACACAGATAAAGTTGGAGGTGTATCAGGAGATTATTTTGATGTTAACCTCATACACCTTGATGGATTTGTCATGTTTCTTATTGAGGCCAAGGAAGTCCCACTCCATTTTCAATTGGAGATAGAGAAGGAAAACTTTAACATATTTTTTTCTTGATAATTCTTTCCACTCCATCACATTGATCTTCATCCTAGGCCAATTATGTTTCATCAAAGACTACTATTGATCAAATTCTACCACTAAATGATAAATAGACCTCATTAATGTCATATAATCATAGATTTGAAGGACAAAAAATATTTTAAATTGAATTGATCTATTGTTCCATGGTAAAGGTATTAGAATATCCATTGAGTGTCAGAGGAATTTTTCACATTATGCTATTAATTGAAACAAGATCATTCATAAGGGGGTGAAAATGTTCCTACAAAAAGAATGTTTTATACAAAACATTAGTTAAATGAGATTCTTTTCTAATAAATTTATGGATTATTTCTCTCATTATGTTGGATATATAAATTGGCTAGTCATCTAATTTTCCCTCAAATTGGTTTTTTCCTCATTTCCAGCTATTTCAATCCATTGAAAAAAATAATATGAATATTTGGGACAATAATTTTCAAACTATTAAAATATTAAATAGAAATCCATGAAAATTAAATAGATGGCTCAAAAATGGAATATATTACCTGAAATAAGAATTCTTAAGATTCAATGAATGTTATCCATGGTTTATTTCATAACATATAATTTTATGATCATTTTTTACCTTTGTAGTAGTTTGTAAAGAGCCTGTGAAGTTACCAATGAATATCCCATGAGGGTTTCAAACCAGGTGTGCATCAAGGATCTACTTTCATGAACCTAGGGAAATTTGAGCTGATTCACAATGCTCCCAATTAAAATTAATTACCCATGATTTCAACTGTACCATAATAACATCCAATGTTTTTAATCATAAATGATATTTCGATTACTAGAAGAAACATACTCAATACATTAACATAATATATGGTTGTTTAATTATGTTTAGCCATATTCATATGAGTTTAACTATTTTTTCTTATCTTAATCCCCATAAATAACTTTATATTCCCCTGATACTAACTATGAAGACCCATATCCTCAATACAGCTTCTATCATGATTTATTACATAAACATACACATAGTACAAATCCAAAATTGTGAGAGGCCGAGTTGATTTTTGTTATTAGATAAAATTAATAATAAATTGATATAGGGACATAATAATTTTTTTAAATACTCCATAAGATGTCCTTAAAGTCCATTGACCTTATTGTACTATATGGGATAACCTAAGGGCATATATATGAATGGCCTGATATATAATGCATGGTATGGGAATAATTAAAGTGTAACATGGCATAAGGAATTTGTGTTGGAGAAGAGGAATATAAAGGTGCCTTAAAAGGGGTGAGAATCATAATCATGAACATTTAAAAATGATATATGATGATAATAAGAAGGAAATATATGAATATGGGAATAACCTATAAAATTACAACAAAAGAATAATTAATGGATAACCATCATGAAATTATATCCTAATGTTCTTGGGATAACCTGTCATTAACCATACATGGTATCTTATGTGAAAAATGATACCTAGTAAATTATATGGAATTTTAATTCTAGGACCACCCATCACATTCATATCATGTACATGTATTTGGGTTCTATAAAGATGAAACAACATAAGAAAATATCATCACAATTTATCACATAAATAAATAATTGGAGATAGATATATTTATGTACCAAATGAATTATGGTTAAGACCATCTTGGTGAATTTACTTGTGTGTATATGGGGGTGCAAATTCATAATACAATATTTTTTCATGGGGAATCATGAGAAAATGTCAGCTGCATTACAGGTGTACATAAAAATCCATGGAAGGGATTAATCAGAGTGAATGGTGGTGCCAAATTACATTCACGTCATAAGGATAGTAAAAGGTACATGTAAAAAGACATTTTATAATTCAGAATTTGTAATAAAATAGAAGAATACAATGCATGTTCTTGAATAAATAGGAATATTAGATAGTACCTTACCTTGAAAGGGTTCTTCTAAAATCAATGGAGGCCTTTATTAAGAGCATTGGAACACTATGCGGGTGAATTATAGAGGGGTAAGAAGATTATCCTTGTTCACAAGTGTTTTTACTGATTAGGAGTCGGGGGATGGGTGGGTATGTATTTCAAAAGATAGGGGAATTAATTATTAATTCATAAAGACAAGTTTTGGACTCAATATGATAAATGTTTCCAAACAAAAAAAACCATCCCATGTGTTTTTTAAATGAATTGAACTAAGGAGTAGTTTTTTATATATTTTATTAGGATATCAACATAACTCCTTAAAATAAAACCTCATCTGTTATGGAAGTTATTCATTTCCATAAATAATTAATTTTAAAAACTTATCATATAATATAGGTTTTTGAGGATTCATTAAAGTAATATAAAACTAATAAAATAAATTCAAAAAAAATTTCATTAATGGTTAAATATAATTTTATTTTTTTATGATCTTTATATAATTAATTACACCACTTTTGATCTATTTTGATGTCATAATAGAAACTGTATATTCATAATATATTTAATTTTTACCCAAAAAGATGATATTATCAAAGAATTATTAAAATTTTACCATTGGATAATTAGGAATTTTTAATTTAATTTTTTTATTTTAGCAAAATAATATCATAAATTTTAGAATTTCATTTTTAAATGAATATATATATATATATACTAAATATATATGTTTCTACGAAACTAATAACTTTTTGACCTAAATAAAATTAAATTAGACATAATTGAATTATATTATCATTTATATTTTAATAAATATTATTTAATTGGGATATTTATTAAAATAATATTTATTTCAAACATTTTTGAAACTGTTAAAAAAATTAATTTAGAGGGTATATTACTCAAAAATACAAAATTTATTTCATCGAATAAAAATTTAATTTTTATCAAACTCATTATAGAATCATTTATATAGAAATGAAAATGAGAAATTATTATTTCATTATAATGTAAATAAAAAATTCATATTAATCGGTTCTGGATATATAACCCTCTATTCCACAAGAATATGAACGAAGGGTATGGCGTCTGATGGTGGTTCTTTATTTGGGTGGTTTGGTAAAAAAAATTTGTGTCTTGATCCTAATAAACATGAAATTATCTAGTAAATGGATTGAATCGAGCTTTATTTATTGGATCTTTTCTTGGTCTTGGTAAAATTAATTTTCCATTACTGTCATATCCATGAGAAGTTATATTAAATGGATTTATTAGTTGGATACTAATAATCAATACTATTATTTATTTAATTTTTCATAATTAGATTTTATCATAACCCTTAATACGTAATAATAATAATGGTTCATATACAATGACTATATTATCAATATTTTATATGGTTAATAGTCTCTTAAATTTAACAAGCTATATTTTATAATGATAAAAAATATGCAAATTAGTGTAACATTTTTATAAAACTTAATGACCTAATAATGAATTTATTCACATAAATGAGAATTACGTTTATAAAAGTAAGGGATGTTACCATTGTGATCATTAACATGTTCAATATATTCTATTGAAAATTGAAAAACTCATAACTTAAACGATTTATCTGATTCAATCATTTTCCTCTAAGTGATCCAATAAATTTGAGACTCTATGCTGGTATTAAAGGGTGGCTCCCAAAAAATATGCAAGGGAAAATTTTTAAATATGGAGATTCTTACCATTATTAATAGATTAGGTATTCCAACATTTTATTAGATGAATCATCAAATATGGAGGAATAACATGATACCTTGTATTATATCACATGGAATAGCAGTGAGAGATGTTGTAACATTTAGGTTTCAACCTATTATTTATGGTTTGACTTTGATTTGTATAGACAAGTGGAATATAGATTTACATGGAAATGCTCAAAATTCAATCATAACATCTCTATCAAAAACATTCTACACAAAGGTCATGTTACTCTAAACTATAAAAAATGTTTTTAGATAAAATAAGAAAAATCTACAAAGGGAATGTTAAGGTTAAAGAATCCAATCATCAATTTCTGCAGAATAAATTTGGAGATATTTTAATTTATGATGATAAATATATTGAAAAATATTTCACATAGGTAAATCATATTGTGTGAAAAATTTGGGGGTTTGGTGAGAATCTATAGGATTTCATAATTGTCAGAAAAAATGTGGAATATTCTATAGTATTTTGATAAAAAAAATATTATCCCTAGAAGATATAAATGACTTGAAAATTGATGAGCTACACAATATACTCATAGATTATGAGATGATAGAGGTACTTATATTCAAAAACATAGAAAATTATGAGATGGTTTTTGAATCTATTAGAAAAGAAAATGAATGAGAAGACAAATATGTAGAATATGTAGACTTAAATATTTAGAATATGAATGACTTAAATCAAATTTTCCAATTCTATTAAATATATTAATGAAGATTAAATTAAAAGTAAAAGGTAAGAATCTACATATATTTTATAAATATAATTATTCCCGGTATTTTGAAATGTATTACCCAATGATGTTGGTTAAAAAATCAAAATCAGATGATTATAGTGTGAAGACACCAAATCAAAATAACAATAAGTGGTTCTGCATCAAAATAATATGTTTTATGGGAATGAAGGACAAAGATACCTCATCTAGAATCATAGATAATAATGTCTCTCCATCAGATCATGTCGAAAATCGATATGTCACACCAAGTAGGGATTATGTTGGCGATTAAAGGGAAGAAACATTAGTGGGAGATGAATGAAAAAATATATAATTTTTCATGTGACAAATAAAATACCACATTATACAAAAAATATTCATTATATAAAAAAGAATCTTATAGAGAATAAAGATTATTTCAAGGAGTAAATGAAATAAATTCCTGAGATCTTGAAGTAGATGCTCATAGAAACTGGACAAGAAAAGATTAATATAGGTCTTGAGGAGGAACTGACTACAAATGAAGAAGAAATAGATAAGAAATAATTGAATCCATCACAGAAAAAAATATATGAACGATTCCAAATAAAAACTAAATAAGGATACAATATTAAATAATGGAATTAATCATAAAAATGAGAAGAATATTTTACATGAACAATGTAAATATTCAATTAATAAATTTCAAAACAAGACTTTTCATAAAACAATGTAGATGTAGTAACCCAATATGAGGATATTTGCGCCAGTGAAACTGGGAGGAAATCATCCAAATTAAAGGCAGAAGAATTTTCCATGGTGTCCACAACCAGATAGTTGTGTCGAGGATTTGTCTATATTAGAAAACACTATGGAAATTATTTGGAATTTTCATATCAAAATGAAATATATTATTTTAGAATTTATTTGTTGGGTTATGGGTGGTATGAATACAATTTCGACTATTGTGGGTATAATATTTATTTACTATGTAATTTGAGAGGACCAAGTGGAAGACAAAGAAATCATGAGTTTATTGATTTTAAGAAAAATAAATATGTGACTAGATCTAATCCAATTATTAAAAAATAATATTGGTTTCGAATTATAAAAGCAGTTTTTGTGTTTTGTGGATTGTATGTTCAAAACTTTGAGGGGATTATCCTAGACATCATCAATTTTTTCCTCTTGGAATTTTTATATTATGGTTTTTTATAAAGTGTTCCTATTATTAGTTATCATGACTAGATTACCAGATGATAATATCTGTATTGGAAGGAGGATGAATATTCTAGAAGAAAAATATGATTTCTGAATGAATAAAACATTCAATATAAAAATAAGAATCCTAAATAAGATGATGATGTAAAAATATAATTTTTGGTAATCTTTCCAAAATATTCTAGATATGGCCATGTGTATGGATAAAAAATATATGTATGATGAAGATAATGGAAAATAAGTGGATAAAAATGTAGATGTTCAAATTCAGGAGAAGATACCCATAAATTTATGTTTTATAGATCTTGGAAATCATGTGAAAAGTATATACAATCCAGGAGAGGTTCCTATGATTGTATGGAAAACGTACCAGTTTAAAATAATGATGAATGCTCACAAACATTTTAGGATTATAACAAGAAGAAAAAGTGCTAAGAATATGTAGAAATAATTTCCTAGGTTGTGAATGAACATTCACCATGAATGGTTTATTTAAAAAAACTATTTGATTCCTCCTTATTACCAATTATTTGTGAATGTTTAAGAAAATTTATAGGGAATTGATTGAAAAGTGTTAATTTATCACTGATAGACAAAAAACTCTTTGGATTCAACATCTCAAATGTAGAAGAGTTAATGTATCCATTTTTTGGGTGGTTTGGGGAACAATGTTAGTGTCTTGGTCCTGATAAACATGAAATTATCTAGTAAATGGATTGAATCGAGATTTATTTATTGGATCTATTCTTGGTCTTGGTAAAATTTAAATTCCATTGGTGTCATATCCTTGAGAAGTTCTATTTAATGTATTTATATAGTTTTATACTGATAATCAATACCATTAATTCTTTAATTTGAATTAATTAGATTTTATCATAACCCTTAATAAATAATAATCATAATAGTTCATGTACAATGACTATATTATCATTATTTAAGATGGTTAATAGTCTCTTAAATTTAACAAGCTATATTTTATAATGATCAAAATAATACAAATTACTATAATATTTTTCTACAACTACATGACCTAATAATGAATTTATTCACTTAAAGGAGAATTAAATTTATAAAAGTTTTGGTTGTTACCATTTTAAACATTAACAGGTCCAATATGTTCTATTAAAAACTGAAAAACTCATTAAATAAAATATGTCTCTGATTCAATCATTTTCCTCTTAGTGATCCAATTAATTATAGACTCTATGTTGGTATTAAATGGAGGATCCAAAAAAATATTCAAGGGAAAATTTTGAAATATGGAGATTCTTAACATCATCAATAGATGAGGAATTACAACATTTTATTGGATGAATCATCCAATATGGAGGAATAACATGATACCTTGCATTATATAACATGGAATAGAAGTGAGAGATATTGTAACATTTAGGTTTCAACCTATTATTGATGGTTCGACATTGACTCATATAGACACGTTTAATATAGAGTTAGTTGGAAAAGCTCAAAATTCAATCTTAACATCTCTATCAAAATCATTCTACAGAAAGTTCATGTTTCTCTAAACTAAAAAAAAGATATTAGATAAATTAAGAAAAATATACAAAGGGAATTTTAAGGTAATGTAATCCAATCATCAATTTCTGAAGAATAAATTTGGAGATATTATAAATGATGATGATAAATATATTGATAAATATTTCTCCTGGGTAAATCATATTATGAGAAAAATTTGGGGGTTTGGTGAGAATCAAGATGATTTCATAATTGACTGAAATCAAATGTGGAATATTCTATAGTATTTTCATAAAACCATATTATCCCTAGATGAGATAAATGACTTTAAAATTGATGAGCTACACAACATACTCATATATTATGAGATGAGAGTGGTACTTATATTCAAAAAAATGAAATTTTCAGATGGTTTTTGAATCTATTAGAAAATGAAATGTAAGAGAAGACAAATATGTAGAATATTTAGACATAAATATTGAGAATATGAATGACTTAAATAAAATTTTCCCATTCTATTAAATATATTCATGAAGATTAAATTAAATGAAAAAGGTAAGAATCTGCCTATATTTTATAACTATAATTATTCCCTCCATTTTGCAACGTATTACCCAATGAGGTTGGTTAAAAAATCTAAATCAGATGAGTATGGTTAGAATACACAAAAAATTAACAATAAGTGTTTTCGCATAAAAATAATATGTTTTATGAGAATGAAGGTGAAAGAAAACTCATCTAGAATCATAGATAATAAGGTCTCTCTATCAAATCATGTCGAAAATTGATATGGCACACCAAGCAGTGATTATGATGGCGATTAAAGGAAAAACATTAGTGGGAGCTAAATGAAAAAATATATAAATTTTAATGTGACAAATAAAATACCACATTATATAAAAAAATTGCATTATAAATAAAACAAAAGGAACCTATAGAGAATAAAGATTATTTCAAGGAGTACATGAAATACATTCATGAGATCATGAAGTAGATGCTCAGAGAAACGGAACAAGAAAAGATTAATATAGATCTTGGGGAGGAACTGACTACAAATGAAGAGGAAATAGATAAGAAAAAATATAATCCATCATACAAAAAAAGATTTTAACGATTCAAAATAAAAACTAAATAGGGCTACTATGTTAAATAAAGGAATTATTCATGAAAATGAGAAGAATATTTTACATGAACAATGTAAATATTCAATTAATAAATTTCAAAACAAGACTTTTAATAAAACAGTGTTGATGTAGTATCCCAATATGAGGATATTTGGGCCACTAAAACTAAGAAAAAATCATCCAAATTAAAAAAAGAAGAATATTCCATGGTGTCCACAACCAGATAGGTATACCAAGGCTTTGTCTATATTAGAAAAGACTACGGAAATTATAGGTAATGTTCTTTTCAAAATGAAATATCTTATTTTAGAATTTATTTATTTGGCTATTGATGGTATGAATACAATTTCTACTATATATTATGGGTATAATATATATTTACTATGTAATTTGGGAGGACCAATTGGAACAAATGGAAATCATGAGTGGATATATTAAAAAAAAATACTTGACTAGATCTAATCCAATTATTTAAAAATAATATTGGATTAAATTTCTACAAGAAGTTTTTATGTTTTGTGGATTTTATGTTCAAAATTTTGAGGGGATTATCTTGGACATCATCACTTTTTTCTTCTAGGAATTTTTATATTATGTTTTTTTATAAAGTGATACTACTATTAGTTAGCATGACTGGATTACCAGATGATAATATATGTACTAGAAAGGGGATTAATATTCTAGAAGACAGAGAGGATTTCTGAAAGAATAATAAATTCAAAAGAAAAAGAAATTATCCTAAATAAGATGATAATGTAAGAATATAATTCTTGGTAATCTTGCTAGAAAGTCTAGAGATGGCCATGAGTATGGAGAAAAAATATATGTTTGATAATGATAATGGAAAATAAGTGGATATAAATGTAGATGTTAGAATTCAGGAGAAGATACCCATAATTTTAGGTTTTATAGTTCGTGGGAATAAATTGAATCATATATTCAATCTGAGAGAGGATCCAAAGGTTGTATGGAAAACATACCAGTTTAAAACAATGATGAATGCTCAAAACCATTTTGAATCACAACAAGATGAAAAGTGTTAAGAATACATATAAATAATTTCCTAGGTTGTGAATGAACTATCAATGTCAATGGTTTATTTAAAAAACTATGTGATCTGTCATTATTACTAAATAATCTTGAATGTTTATGAAAACTTATTTGGAATTGATGGATATGTGTTAAGCTATCACTGATAGACAAAAATACACTTTGGATTCAACCTCTAAAAACTTGAAGAGTTTTCATATCAATTTTTTGGGATAAAACTTTGGTAGTGATGCCTCCAGATATTTACAATATATGTAAAACTATAATATGACATATGAGAATAAATTTAACAACCATTATTTTTTATTATATTAATTTCACATGTTAAGGGGGGTTTTGATAATAATTGGATGAGATAAATGGGTTCATTGAAAGAGAAGTTTTTTTTTGTATTTCTTTAATTATGTGCATGCTAAAATTAATTTATTATAAGTATACAATTAGAAGAACCTATATTGATATTTTTAGAATTTTTCACATGTATTGCTTCATATGAAAATCATTTAAACCCATAGTCAAATCCAACTTATATTGTTCATCAGGTAAGCACATGCATTCATAGAATTTTGAATTTATAAGGAAAAACATATGATATCTTTCTTTCATTATAAGTGTCTCGGGATTATTATTTTAGTAAGAGAAGAGGATTTCTTGATGATATGAGTGGATCACTATTTAAACATTGAATTTGATTATAAATATTGGAGAGACAGAAATAAGAACTCATATTGAAATTTATAAATGTGTATTGATATTGAATAAAATTACAAAAGGGGATATTGTTTTTCCCAACATATTATTGGTTGAAAATTTTATTAATAAATCAACATGTGCTTACTGATGGAGTTGATTATTAATGATGAAATTTTATTGATCCATGAGTAGGAATTGGATTTATTTCTTGAAAAGTAGAGCATGAATATTTTTTGAGGGAGGTATTGAAGGAGATATTCTACTTATACTGAAAGACCTTGGTTGACCAGCTTCATTATAGCAACCTTAAACGTGACAACAATTTTGATGATCATCATGTAATCAAAAGGAACTTATTGGTGGATTTTGAAATATTTTCTACATCATGTTGTATGTGGTTCTGAGTATTTTATCTAGGGAAGTATTTTCTTTAGAAAATACCATATTTATTATATACGTTGTCAACAAAGATGATCTAATACTAATAAATGGTAATGTCCTTGACTATAAAGCTTCATATTAAGATGATGTTGATGATCATAACACATTGATGTTGAATGTAATGACTCATCATAAGAATTTATTTCTGAGTGTAATAATGTGATTTTGAAGGTAAATTTTCACCATAATACATTTTTTAGTGTTTGTCTTTGGGTAGGAGAATACGACTTTGGAAAAACATAAATCTCTTCAATAATACATAAAGACTTAGTGAATTTGAAATATAAGTAGTGATAAAGTTCTGACGAAGTATTTTCAACCGTAAACAGGATGGAATATTTGGTAGATGAATATAAAACCATGAAAATAGAGATTTTTATTATGATTAATTTATCATATTTTAATGAGAATTTCAAAGAAGGAAATACCCGATTCATTGGATTATTTAAAAGGATGATATAGCTGGGAATTCAGATTATATCTGAATGATGATCACATCAACTTCACTTTATAATGTATTTTTCAAATTAGAATGGGGAATTGTTATGGAAAATATTAATATGTATATATATGTAGGAAACTGATGATGATGATGTAAGAGTAAGGTTTGAGAGAACATGAATACAATTTGTAAGAGAGTTATAATAACTCGATATGAATATTTATCATAGTGATATAACAAGATTATGATGAGATCCATTAATGAAGATGGATATCTAATTTTCACCAAGGTATTTTTAATGCATTGGAATATCTGTATCACTCTTGATATGGGAGTACTCTTGGGATGATCACTGTTGTTGATGTTCTTAAGGGAGTGTGTGAGCTGAACTAATATTTTATTCTTGGGTTGGGATATTTTACTTCCTAGTGAAGAAAATGAAACCATGGGGAGGAAGTAAATATTTTTAACTATGGATCAACACTGTTGATATGACAACTTATATAATTAATAAATCTTTTTTCATGAATTAATACATATTGACACATATAATTTAAAACTAAAAATAGAGATTCCTTATGTGTTTGGGAAATTAAATACATAAAACAATAACATAAAAGAGATATTTGATAAAATTATTTAAAAACTCGACAACATGACATTAAAATCCATTGATCTTATAATACTTCATGAGATAACATTGGTTAATAAATAAGAAATGAGTTAGTTATAATCCCAGTAAGGGAATTATCATTGAAAAACATAAGTTAAAGATGTATAAGTGCGTCATTAGTTATTTCATGATTACAAATTAAGGTGATAATCATAATCATATTCATCAAATCATTTTATAAGATGATACAATCAAGGTATCATTTGGAAAGAGACAACAAAATAAAACCATACATTATAAACATAATTAATTGCCGATTATAGATATATAATAACATAGTGTTATTATGATTACCTCCTATTAAAAATTCATGGTATCTCATGATTTAAAAACATAACTCGCTAAATTTGATGGATATATAATTCTGGGCCCACTAGTCACATTCATATCATTTACAAGCATTATTTTTCTACATCGATCATAAAACATAAGATTTTATTCCCTCGTTTTTAACCCCATAATTATGAAGGTTCAATTAAATACATGAGATAACATAATCATTAAAGGAATGTTTCATCATGGGGAATACCCTTGAGTGGACATGGGGATGAGTATTCACAATATAAATGTTTTCTATAGAAACCACATGATAATTTCGATAGTATAACATGGGTTCATAAATTTTTATAGATGAGATTAATGATATTGAATGTTGTTCTATAATTACATATGAATAATATGTATTGCAAAATTAATTGCAAAATACAATATAATTTTAAAATTTTAAATCAAATAGGTTTAGTACAATGAAATTACTCAAAATTAATAGAAATATGAGAGGATACCTTACCTTGAGATGGTGCTTATAAATGATTGTTTAAATATTCATATGATATTAGAAACACATTAGGAGGTATTTATAGAAGAACATTGAGAGTAAATTATTTCATCATGTGTTTTTAGTGATGATGAGTGGAGGATGGGTGGGTATTTATAGAAAAAGTTGGTGGAACACATTATTAATTTCTAGATGTAGGTTTTTGACTCTATAAAATATAATAATGAAACAACAAACCATCTCATGGTTTTTGAACATTGATAAAAAAGAGGAGGAGTTTTAAATATTTTATTAATTTAAGAAGAAAAATAATTTAAATAATTCAATTGGTAATGTGGATGTTAGTCTTGTTCATAAAATGTTGATTTAAAACATTAAAATATAATATATGTTTACAGGATTCATTAAAGGGTAATAAACTAAATAAAATAACATAGGACCAGATTATTTTAAATGGGAAACATAATTATTCTCAGGTATACTCTTTATGAAATTTCTTATGAATGTTTTTGGCTACTAAAATTTCATAATATAGATGATATTTTAATATCCTATTTGTTTTTTACTTGAAATTCAACAGTCATGGAAAATAATGATGAATAACTATTTCCAAATTTAGAAATAATTATTTCAAAAATATTATTAATTATCAGAAGATAATTTCAAAAATAAGATAATTTTTACAATTAAATTATCAAACTAATTAATTTAAAAAAATACTACTTATAATGATACTAAATGCTTTCAAACACTTATATGATTTAAATTATAATTAATTAAATTATATTATCAATTATATTTGAATAAATATTATTTAATAAGAATATTTTATTATATAAAAAAAATTAAAATTTATTGATAATTTAAAAATAGTGTATCAATTTACAGTATATATTTCCAAAAAATAGAGTATTTATTTTCTCATATAAAAATCCAATTGTCATTTAAATCATCCTAAAATCACATTTCAAGAAACAATATTAAAGGGAAAATAATATAATGACTATTTTATAAAACTAACATTTAAAAATTCATATAACTAGGGTCAAGGTACATAAACCATCATTATAGTAGAATAATCCCAAAAAATAGGTGTCTGGTAGTGATAGTTTCTCACAGTGATTCGACAAACAAGGTTTGGTCCATGATCTGAATAGGCAAAAAATTCTCCCAAAAAATAGTTTCATTCATGTTTTTTATTTTTAATCTAACATTTGGATTGTTAATGGTAAAATCCCATTGATTACATCTCCATTATAATATTTTATAAATGGGTTTTATAGGGTACGATCATATTGGTTGAGGTGATCGCTTCTTATATTAGTGTAAATAATTCTTTACCATAACCCTTAATATATACTACACATAATAGTCACCATAAAAATATGTATTATGAGACGCTATGATTATTAATGTTATTTGAAATCATATATGTCATAATAATCCAAAAAATAATAAATGTCATGGTTGTTTTTTATAAAACTACATTATATAAAAATCGATGTATTCACTTTAAAAAGGAATTTAAATTATCGATGTTTGTTTTGATACATTATTCCTCCTTCAAAAATTTCTCCACTGAAATTTCATTTCATTCACTTAAATAGATGTCGGTACTACAATTTAGTCACCTCTTCTGGTTCCTATGTTCCTTCATCAAACGTGTGGTTCTTGTGGAACACTTTAACCAGTTGAGTTATCTTGTTTAATTTATTCCTACATTTATAAAATAATATAATCAATATAAATCCTTGAATAAATGATAATTGCACAGTGGTACCACCTCTATATTCACTACATATATGGGGGATAGTATGTAATTATTCTATACGGATACATGGAACACATAATGTACTTCATATAGGTTAGGTGGGAGTTGTCGTTAATATTCCACCACTCAAATGTGATCATATAACTTAAAGGGGTGGATAAATATTACAATATGTTTTCCCTTCTTTCCAAACCCCTGGATTTTCATCAATGGGGATATATAGTGGAAAAACTTATATCTAACCATGAAATCTATGACTCATCGATTATTTTCTATGTAACATTTTTTAAAACTTGTTTGTAGATTTCATATGTCATTTAATGGTTTAAATATTCTCTATAATCAATTTAATAATATGAGTTCCCATAATCTTCCACTATCCATATTCATCCTATCATGTTGCAGTCCTATAAATATTCCCCTATAGTTCCTTATTAGTTTACTTTCAAATGATAAAATATCAATTATTATTAAATGATTACTCCACTAGGTTATGGTATTTGTCCTGACAACATTGGAAATACATTGAACATGATCTATATATAACCTCATCTGTTTGAAATGTTATTTCAGAATGAAGAACTGTCTGAGGATCAAAAGTTGAATTGAAAATTAGATTTATATCTTGATTCTTATTGAAGGAATCTCAAGTACTTTGAGATAAATCTTGGATTTCGATCATACATAAGGGATAGTGGACCTCTATGAAGTTTTACCACTTCACTTATGTATATCATGGTTAGTGGATTAATAGATAAACCATCCTTGGTTGAAATATATTGATCCAATTATGTAAGGAAATAAACTTCCACATAGACGACATTATTTCCATTATATTCCATAGGGTTTACTCAATTGAAATCTATGATTATGATATCTCATTTTTACAATAGTTGGGGTAATAGTTTATCCATAACCTTATACATATATAATTCATCCTTGAATTTTTGGCATATGAAGCTTCAATATATAAATTTTAAAATCTCACTCTTCATTTTACCCCACCTAATGTTTATCTTCATATTCTTATACATTTTAGTGCGTCATGGATGAATAGATAAGAATGAACTATCTAAATCATCTATATGTTCCTTCACCAAGTCTAGTTTTTAGGGGACACAGATCAGAGTTACAAACCATGGAAATCCATATTCAAAAAATATGAACTTCAAAATATTTGTTACCATTTTTCATAGCACCTCATTATATTTTTAGGCCTCCTTAATCCCCTCATAAATGGATTACTCAATAGTTATTAGAGGATGGGGTGATGGATAACAGTTTTTATACCCATTTACATCCTATTAATGTCCATGAATATTGGACCCCTTGTTATCCTCATCATAGATGTGGTTAAAAGAGTATTTCAACATTGAGATTGTTCCACTTCGATTATCTTCCAAGGATGATAATGTACAAAAAAAACTATGATACATGATCAGATCTTACCATCTTCATTGGCACATGTTGGACTAATATTATGTGAATATATAATTTATTTTTTTATGATTCAAAAATAATACACACTTCTCCCCATGGAATAAAATTTACCAAATCATTAGTATGATGATCACAACATCCAATTCTAGATGAAGAATTGGGTAGTAATTCTATTTGATCATTTATTAGAAGGTAGCATATGGTATCAATTTTTCATCTTGGATGAGTATAATACCCAAAAAAATTTGTTCTGTCACTATAGTTCACCAATCATCCCCCACTAATGGGTAGTTTTAGTATAGGATTATTGATTAGCCTCTTATTTGTCTCTATAAATCTCTGATCACATTCATCAGTCAATAATAACATCACTCCCTTATGATTTTTTAGGCTTGTGGGCTTGACAATCATGAATAGTTTCACACAAATTAAATATAGTTCCCAAATAATCATGTAATCTATTGATATACATTAAATATATTGGTCTGGGTAATACGTCAATCACCCATGTTTTCTAAGGACCAACATATATCACTTTTCAAGTTACTTCATTCCATAAAATTGTAACATTCTATACTGAAGACTAATATTTACAATACTTCAAATAAAATATTTTCTTCCACATATTCCTCATTACAAAATTAAAATCATCCTAAGGTCCTCCATTATTTTTTATTAGATATGAATATCATCTATAAATAAAATCATATATCTATTGATGGAATCTTGAAAGACTCAATTCATTAATTTCATTAATATTATTGGTCCATTAGTGATTCAAAATAGAATAATTATGAACTCATAGCTCTTGTACATTATACTAGATAAAGACTTGGTGATATCCTCATTCATTACAATTTTAAGATAATATATTGGCTAATGAGCCACCCATGGGAAGTAATATCTTTACATAAATAAACAAACATTTCCTTAATATGTGGAAGAGGATATTTTTTAATCTTCATGATATTTTTGATATCACAATAAGCAATGTAGATGTGAATCTACACATAATTCTTCTTGATGAAGAGGTACAGAGCACCCCAGGGTGAAGCAATTGGAAAAATCATCCTTTTATTCATATTATCATGTTGTTTCTTCTTCAAATATTTATTCTTAATCATGAATATTATATATGAAGTGTTTTATATAATAAATATATGGGTATAATATTTATTAATATCTCAACCTCATAGATTGGAGGAAACTTTTGAAATTATTTAGGACACACATAAACATATTCCCATAAAATGGGAATTCCATCGAGGCTGATATTTTCCATAGTCTTAATAATTTTAGCTAGATAAACATACACATAATGAAATAATATCCATTATTAATATGATGATTACAAATGAAGATTAATCCTCCTTGAAATGTTATAAATATTGAATTTGATTTGTATATGAAGCGTGATTTCATCATTTAAAAAATTTGTGTATTTTTCTATAGAAGTAAACCCAATACATATCCAAATAGAATCAAATTAAGATAAAGGGAGTATGAAACAGTTCTCTAGTAGTATCATCACACATATAGAGATATTTTATTTGTTATATACTAAGGATGTATCAATTTTCCCATTTCATGTTTTGAATAACAGCAACAAATCAATTTTTTTGAGGTGATGTTTGAATATTTCAACAAACATGTGTGATATAAAAAAACTACATTCAACTATAATCAAATACTATGTTTGGCATTCATAATGGAAAAAACCTCCCATTTTCTCTAGTACTTAGGGGTTATTGGTGAAATTTTTCAACAACAACCCAAATATTAGTGCTTTTATATTCATGGTTTCATTGTACCGTGTGTCTAAAACCTTGTACAGCACAATGCAGGTAAACTAGAGTATTTTTATAATCCATAAAATTCATGGGATGATCCCATAATTATTCAATACCTATATTTCATCCTTCCTATACATAATGTATTTCAGTTTCCCATTTAAAAAATTTTAGGTTGGTTTTCCCCACACTTTTGACAACTGGGATTTTAGATGTTCTTGCACTGATTAGTTTTTTGCATCACACTTCCAAGATTAAAATATATTCTCCACTTTCTATATTTTGACCAATATGACATATGAGATTAAAGGTATCTATATTTTTTTATTTATGGAACATGTAATAGTTTCCTCATAGGTTTAAACATCTCAATTCACTAAATTCATTCATAGATTCGACTTTATCCCACCAAATATGCGATAAACATTGTATTATGGGGAAATGAGAAAAGATAAGGCATATCATGAATGTCATGTGAAGATTATTCCCATACACCCCCATTTTATTCATCATTATTTTTCTTAAGGAAATGGACTTCCCTCTCTACATTGAGTCGGAGAGTGTGATGGAATTAGTTATTAGAAAACATTTTCTACATTTCCTTCAAATCCATCACATTAATATTCTCCTCAATGATGGTATTTTTAATCAATATATACCCCTGATAAGTTTCTCCTTGCATAAAATACATACTAACAAAAAATGTATCTTTCTCATAGCATTGAAGGATAATGAAAATATTTTCAATGGTGTGGATCCATTATTTTGTGACTAACAGATTGGAAGATATACTAAAATTCTAGTTCCATTTTCGCACAAAGGTAACGATTTTAACATCCTCATTCTTAATGGGGGTGTTCTTTAACTTATCTCAGGTTTCTATTCATAAAATGTGCTAATTGATAAATTGTTTTCATTAATTTACCTATTACATATACCATATTTTTGGGCATCTAAATGGGTATTTCATTACATTTCCCCTCACATTGGTGGTTGAGTCAATTCCTAATACTTCCATCCATCAACCAGGATAAAGGAAAAGTAAAAAATAATTTTCGAACTATTTTTCTTTTAAAAGGGAAAAAATGAAAATAAATGAGATAAAATAACATAAGTTCCATATCATATGAATTTCCCTATTTAAATATTTGTTATTTAAGATTTATTTCCAAACATAATATATTATGGTGATTTTTTTTAATTCAAAAAAGTTCATAAATAGATTGTGAATTAACCAAATAATTTCAAAAAATAGTGTAATGATAGTTGTGAAACAAGGATCTTTTCATGATCCAGATGATGATTGAGTAAATTTCTAATGCACACCATTTGTAGTTATTACCCCTAGGTTCTATGGCTCCAAAACCACATACCCTTGTATTTTGAATACTAGGATTTCTTTATTGGGCTCCACATAATCTATAATTTACTATAATTTTTTTTACTTTTCGAATATGTTTATAATTATTATATAGTATCTAACTAATATTCTATAATCCTAATCCCCAAAATAAATTTAATTTCCCTTAATACCTACTATGACAACCCATATCATTAATACACTTTAATTCAAGATTTAATACATAATGATACACATTATACATCCCCAAAATATCAAGAGGCCCAGTTTTGTTGGTTAATCTATTACATAATATAATAAAATGAAATAGGGATACAATGACATTATTTAAATACTCTTAAATATTCCATTATAGTACATTAATCATATAATACCTCACGAGGTAACTTGAAGTAATATATAAGAGAAGGGGTGAGCTATATATCCTAGTAATGAAATGTTAAAATTATAACATAAGATAAAGTAGTATATGTGACTCAAGTGTCCTGGTAGTATGACATATATACGTGAGAATCATAATAATGAACATGGAATCACTGTATAAGTTAATAATTTCAAGGAATCTTTAGTTTCTGGAATCAACATAAAATATGACATCATAAGAATAATTCAAGGATAACTAATGAGATATCATAACATAGTGTTCTTAGTGTAATATATCATGTATTGAAAATGTAATCTAATGAGATAAAAATATTACCCAATTCATTGGAGGACAATATGTTTTCTTTCACATCCATAACATCATATAATTTACATTCATGTTTCTACCACATAGATCAGTCAAATTAAGAATTTATATCATCACATATAATCCCAGGATTGAGGAGTGTCTTTTACACAAAACAGAGTACTTGTGAATTAAGGATAGTTATACATAGGTGAATAGACTTGTGTGGAAATAGGGTTGGGAATTCAATATTCAGAAGTTTGGTTTTGAGTATCATGTTATAATTTTTACTTAATAACTACTATAAATGAGGGTTCATGGATGAGTTTTATTAGACTGAATAGTGTTTTTTAAATAAATAGTAATCACATAGTAATAAAAGGGATGTGAAAAAATCATATTAGAATATTAATAATTAGAATTCAAATAGATTAATATAAAGATGTTCTCAAAATTAAAAGGAAGAGGAAAGAATCCCTAATCTTGATAAGGTTCTTCTAAAAGAATGAGGGAAGTATCATAATAGCCTAATAACAACTTTGAAAACATATATAGAAAAATAGGGTGATTAAATTTGGGAAATATGGGTTTTTATTGAGAAGAGGGAGGATTGGGGTGAATTTATAGAAAATGTGGGGGAATTATTTATTAATTTTGAAACATTGGTTTTGGACTCGATATGATAATATAATATTGACGACAAAACATGAATTTGTTTCCTATGGTATCTACCAAAGAAGAGTGGTTTCTATTTTTATATTATAATATGAAACAAATACTAATAATAATACTAAAAATGAAGCAAAAGTTTGAAATTTCCAGAAATAATTAATTTTAAATTTATATAATATAATAATTGTTTTCAAGGATTAATTAATAGATTATAAAATTATTTTAGTAATTTTAAAATCACATTATTTTAAAGGAGAAACATTATTATATTCATGAATACTCATTATAAAATTTATCCCTTCATTTTTGGGTTTTTATGATGTCATAATAAAAAACATATATTTATAATGAAGTAAATTTTTACCCAAAAACTTTTCAATCTTACAAAATTAAGAGGAAATAATCATTGCCTAATTCTGGAATGATTATTTCGAAAAATAATATTTATTTTATTAAAAACAATCTAGTATATGTGAATTCATACTTTTAAATAAAAATAATTATTTACCGAACAAAAATATTTTTTATAATACTAAAAACCATCAAACCCTTATTAGAATTACAATGGAATTCATTAAATTATATTACCAATTATGTTTAATTGCATGTTATTTAATAAGAAGATTTTATTTAAAAGAAATTTATATCATAAATTCATTAAATTACACCTTTTATATATTAATTGAGGCTATATAATTCCCAAAAATAAAATTTTTAGTTCTCTAATATCAAATTATAATTTTTATCAAAGGTAAGGAAAAATGAATCCATCTATATTGGATGCTCTATAAAATGGGATTCATACTGTATGATCCAACTTATTAATGCTAAACCTCTTCCATATATAATAAAATGAACATTATCATAACCCTTAATATATAATAATCATAAAATTCATAGTATAATAGATATATTATCAATGGTTATAATGCTTAATGATGTTTTAAATATCAAAGTCTATAAGAGGCCCACAAAAATAGTTCATTTGTTTTATATGACTACATTATATAATATGTAATTTCTTCAATTAAAAAGTGAATTTCATTTATTGAAGTCCAAATCATTACAATTGAATCCAAAATGGCTTGTTTTAAGAGAATAACCCATCATGTTTGTGAGGTATAACAAACCAAAAGTAATAATTGATGTGTAGAGAAAATAATGGATTCTATCATATAAAGCAATGATCGAAGATTGTGGATAATCCATGTTGGGGAAATAAACAAAATTCTATGGAGTAGATATATTATTTGTATAAGGCCCCAGACTTAAACCTTACTTAATTTTGAGTTATTACAAGATTTCACATTGAGGATCTTTTCAGGTTTAGAGTTTTAGAGAATTAGATCATAAAACTTGCATTACATTCCACATTTAAAAAAAGTGGTTACATAAAAGATAATATTCTTTGTTCCCATAAACGGAAACATATTTAAAATAAAACAATGATTCTTTCTTGACACTTCCTTGACAACATCATCATATCATGTACCATTACCTTCACCTGTGAAAAACATTTTAAAAACCTGGGATGAGCATAAAAAGATCAGTAAGTGTTATAAAAATATGAAAAGGAAACATGAGTTCATATATACATAAGAATGAAATCAAACATTACCCATAAAACATAATAACTTTAAAATACCTCAGCAAATCATGAATAAATCATAGAAATCATAAGACATAAAGGTAACTTGAGGCATTCATAACATTCCTACGTAGGGAGTAACCCTCTTGGTTACGTTTGGAATACCCATCACAGTATATTCCCTAAATATCTTCGGATAAACCTTAACGTTTAACCCCTTCGTGTTACCCAATACATTGGAGATCTATATCGGGCTCACCCGCCCTTAGTTTATCACGGAACCATTCGTCTTCATAATAATGCCCAAGAACCATAACATAATTTTATCACATAAAACATGCATAAAGGAAACATAGCATTTCCACTTTTCAATCATAAGATATCAATACAACACATTGATATAAAAACATTATGAAAACCATTTTCAATACCAAAATAAATGAAAAGTAAAACATGGTATTTATTTTTCTTTTAAAAAAAGGTATGGCCTGTAGAGGAAGTCGAATCTCAAATAATGGTCACGGCGGCGGAAAAGTCGTTGTCGCCGCATACGTACGACAAAAACATTTCCTTTTATCATTTTGTAAAACACTTCATATAAAATAGATTCCTTTTGAATAAACTTAAAATTAAAAGGGGTTTATACACCATATAAATGAAGGTTCTGTATAAAACAAAATATGCCTCAATGAAAGAAGATTGAGATGAAGTCCCATACCTCGGGTCCGACATGACTCGATCGTTCTTTACCCTCCTGAATAATAAAATTGATTTAATTTATACTTTATTAAGAACCTTTTTCAATTTCATTATTACTTTTATATCACTTATTACCATGTTATAAACATTATTTAATCATTTATGTTAATAATGTTTGTTTGGCCGATATTTGGTTCTTAAGTCGAAAGTGGACTTCTTACAATTACATGTTGTCCATGTGGTCAAAGGTTCATTATATCCAGAATGATATTCATTATTTTGATATCATATATATCATATATATCTAGTATATACATGCATTTATAATATTACATAATCATTTATAGGTAAGAAATGAAATGCACCGTTCAAGGAGACGGTAAGTCGTTAGTACGCATGAACGCTACTCTCATTTCTATCTCATACTTTAATGTAAATAAAACATAATGATACATAATAGTATTATAATTACCGTATGGTATCATATATAATATCATTAAATCTATCCTTTATACGTAGCACATATGCTATTAACGAATCAAATCACTTTGAGGGGGCGGTAGTCCGCACTTCCTAAAATGAAGATATCGTGTTTGCCCATAATGGTAACCATAAATGTATGCCATAAATGAAAAATAAAGAATCTTAAGTAATTAATAAACATGTTATATATGACATATAAACATAGTGACATCTTAATGGACACCTTTGAAGGTGTTATATGAGTGTTGAACAATCATCGTTTCGTGAGGCAGAAATTCGCCATCCACAGAAACAGTATGTTCTTTAACCATTAGATGTAGGTGTGTGTAATTGTAGCTCGAATAATTCTTATAACAACATACTTGTATATTTAGGATACTGTTTTTGTTACAAAAGAAAGGAATAAAAATAGTTTAGAGGGTTGGAGGAGCAAAATAAAACATAAGAACACAAGAGCAAACACTGCCTTTAAAACGGGTAACTCTTTTTGATTTGAGTTCAAAGGCTTCCTTGGGAAGACTTCTGCCCAAATTGAGGCTTATAAGAGTTAGAGAGTTATTTGGAGAGACAAAATGGTCAGGGGTTGGCTGAGCCAAAGTCTTTGGATGTGTGGGTAAGGAGGTAGATGTGGGGGCCTTTTATAAGAGGAGAGGAGGGGCACTCTTGGAAAGAAAAGAAAAGATAATTTATTTTAAAATGAGTTTCAGATTTATAAGGTCCCACATTGATATAATTCGAGGATAAGGTGATAAGGGTTAGAAATATGACCAACCAATAGGTTTTTGACAAGTGTAGGTCTTATATTGTATATTATCTTTTCATTTTATTTAAATCGTTAAATAATGAGGTAATCGATGCATCATCATGACATCATAAATAATTTAATTTATTTAATGTCTAAAAATTATAAAAGAAATACTATGACGTAGGAAATCGTTTTATCTTTCCAATTAATATTTATAGTCAAAAATATGACTAGTATAACCCCATGTAAAAATTGTTTTAGTAAAATAACTCATGCTTGTGATATTTTTACTTTAACATTAAATTAAAAGATATTATTGTCATTTTCCTTCCAAAGTGGCTCCATGTGGACCCCAAGTTGACCCATGGATTGTCTTAGTCGGCAATAACACATCCAAAAAGGTTAGTATATGTTTCTAGGTCATTTTATATTATTAAAACATTATTCCTACATTAAATTACACTAATTACCTCTAATCGCGATTAAAAACATAAAAGTTATTATTCACCAAAAAATTATTTTAATCCCATTGAACCACATTTTACATCTTAATGACAACCATGTATGTCAGATTTTTGAAATTCAAAACACAGAGGTGGTAAAATTTCATTTAAACGAAAAATCAGTTTTTTAAGTACCACTTAGTGGTTTCACTATTCATCAAAATTTGAAGTTTTTCAGAAAAATACAAAAACATCACCCTAAGCAATATTTGATATTCTGAATTCAAAAATGATGTCGATTTTAAAAAATTCAAATCATATAAGTTACATTAATTAATTTAATAATTAATTCCCACGGTCAAGACAAATAGCGTGTTTTTATGAAACAATAAGTATCAAAATATTGACACTAGTTTAAGTCCAATTTCAAAGTGAAATTGATTCCAATGACCACCATTGGATTAAATGGTAAAAAATATTCTAATTTCACTTTAAAACCAATTCAAAATATAATCTAATCATATAAATAAATTAGATTAAAAAGAGGATTTGAATTAAAATACAACATTTTTCACTATTCATTAAAAAATGAACTTTATCGGAAAAATTCCAAAAAAAATAAATAAATTTTGATTTCCCAATCATAAAGAATAAGTTCATTTTGGAAAACATAGATTATAAAATTTTCAAAAGTTTTATTTAAAAATGGGTTGTCATCAAAAAGGCAGTAAAACAATCTTTTAAAAATATTAGTGTATTACATGCTTAAGATTGGATTTATTCTCATTTTAAGCCTCTAAAACACTATCTAATTCCCTAGTAGACATAGATAAAAATATCTATTATTCATTGCATACTTGGGATGTTAAATCCTTCCCCCTTTAGAAAATTGCGTCCTCGCAATTTATTTACTTATCGAATATGTGCGAGTATTTAGCCCTCATTGCATTTTCATATTCCCATGTTGCCTCTTCAATCATGTGGGTTTTCCACAAAACCATTACCTGATGAATCACCTTATTTCGTAACACTTTCTCCCTGTGGTCAAGAATCTGGACCGGTTGTTCCTCATAAGATAGGTTCTCTTCCATCTGAACTACCTATGGACTCAAAACATGAGATGGATCTGGCTTATACTTTCTCAACATCGAAACATGAAAAACATTGTGTTCCTGAGATAAACTCGGAGGTAAAGCCACTCGAAAAGAAACTTATCCAACTCTCTATAGAATTTCATATGGTCCAATGAACCTTGGACTCATCTTTCCTTTCTTACCAAATCGTATCACACTTTTCCATGGTGAGACTTTGGGAAAAACAAGATCACCAACCTCAAAAGAGAGATCCTTCCTCCTATTGCCTGCATAACTCTTCTGCCTACTCTGAGCTGTTCTCATGTGTTTCTGTATCAGCTGAACATTTTCTGCCAACTCTTCTACCAACTCTGGTCCCATCAGCTTCCTTTCACCCACATCATCCCAAAAAGATGGAGTTCGACACCGCTTCCCCAATAATTCCTCAAATGGTGCCATCTGTATACTGGATTGAAAACTGTTATTATAAGAAAACTCAACCAAAGAAAGGTGTTGGTCACAACTTCCCTGATAATCCATTGAACAAGCACGTAGCGTATCCTTCAATGTCTAGATTTTTCATTCTGACTGCCCATATGATTAATGATGAAAAGCTGTACTAAAATTTAATTCAGTACCCAATGACTTCTGAAGGCCTTCCCAAAAGTTAAAAGTGAACCTGGGATCACGGTCAAATACAATGTAGAGAGGAACTCCATGTAACCTGACTATCTCTTTATGATACAAATAGGAATGTTGATCTAGGGAAAAAAATATCTCGTATATCAAGGAAATGAGCAGATTTGGCCATGCGATCAACAATAACCCAGATTGAATTATTACCTTGGGGTATCTTTGGCAATCCCACAATGAAGTCCATGGATATATTCTCCCATTTCCACTTTGGTACTGGTAAAGGCTGAAGCATCCCTTTCGGTAACTTTCGCTCTGCGTTAACCTGCTGACAAGTCAAACACTTCATAGTAAAATCAGCAATATCTCTTTTCATTCCATCCCACCAGTAATACTCCCGCAGATCTCTGTACATCTTAGTACTTCCAGGATGAACTAAAAATGGAGAACTATGATCTTCACATAACAAATATCTCTTCAACTGTGAATCACAAGGCACACACAATCTCTTCCCAAATCTCAAAACACAATCATTTTCAATTTTGAATTCAAGAAACTTACACTTCTGAACCAGCTCTACCTTTTTCTGCAACTCACTGTCTTGCTTCTGTACTTGCTTGATTCTGTATGTTAGAAATGATCTCACTGATACTTGAAATAGAACAGAATGACATCCTGCACCAAAAACTTCTATGCCAAATTTCATCAAATCCTTAACCAAAGGATCACGTTCCAAATGCAACATTGTAAATAAAGCATTACTTTTTCGACTCAAAGCATCAGCCACTTTATTTTCTTTTCCCGGATGGTAATGAATTGTACAATCATAATCCTTGATTAATTCTAGCCATCTCTTCTGTCTCATGTTCAATTCTTTTTGAGTGAATATATACTTTAATCTTTTTTGAATGGTATATATTTCACACTTTACTCCATACAAATGATGCCTCCAAATTTTTAAAGCAAAAACTGCAGCAGCTAATTCCAAATCATGTGTAGGGTAATTTACCTCATGAGTTTTCAACTGTTGTGAAGAATAAGAAATTACATGATCATTCTACATTATACACAACCAAGTCCTTTCAATGAAGCATAACTATAGAAAACAAACTCACCATTCCTGGAAGGTAGTGCTAAAACTGGATTATTCACCAATCTTCTTTTCAATTCCTGAAAACAATCATCACATTCTTTTGTCCAGATAAACATAACACCCTTCCTAGTTAGCTTAGTAATTGGACTAGATAACCGTGAAAAATATCTAACAAAAATTCGGTAATAGCCTGTCAAACCAAGGAATCTACGAATATCTGTTACATTTGTGGTTCTTGTCCACTCTTCAACAACCTTAGTTTTTCTAGGATCAATAGTTATCCCATCTTTAGAAACAATATGACCAAGGAAAGAAATTTTTTGCAACCAGAACTCACACTTTCTGAATTTCCCATACAATTTATTTTCTTTTAAGGTTTGAAAAATATCCCATAAATGTCTTTGATGGTCCTCTTTACTTTTAGATAACACCAAAATATCATCAATAAAAACAAACAACATTTTTCACCTGAGTCAACTGAGCCATCACTACAACAAACTATTTAGTTCTGATTCTGACCATCTCAGGATACTGATTTGAAAGTTCATTCCCCTCTGTATGCCTTCCCAGAAAAGCTGCTCTATTTCCTCTATGGAAAACCATTCTTATCACAGAAATACCTTAGGTGAAGCAACATGCTAATATTTAAATGCTATATCATTTCAATTTGACCATAAAAAACTATTCTTCGATAATCATTTAATAAAATTCTAACTCCTAAAGTTATCCAAACTGACCTCTGATACCAACTATAATGCCCCAGCCTTAAACCTTACTTAATCTTGAGTTATTACAATATTACACATTGAGGATATTTTCAGGTTTAGAGTTTTAGAGAATTAGATCACAAAACTTGAATTACATTCCATATTTAAACAAAGTTGTTACATAAAAGATAATATTATTTTTTCCCATCAGCGGAAACATATTTAAAATAAAACATATATTCTTTCTTGACACTTCCTTGACACTATCATCATATCATGTACCATTCCCTTGACCTGTGAAAAACATTTCAAAAACATGGGATGAGCACAAAAAGCTCAGTAAGGGTTATAAAAATATGGAAACGAAACATGAGTTAATATATACATAAGAATAACATCATACATTACCCATAAAACATAATCACATTAATATACAACATCAAATCATGAATAAATCATAGAAATAATAAGACATAAAGGTAACTTGAGGCATTCATAACATTCTTACGTAGGGAGTAACCCTCTTGGTTACGTTTAGAATACCCATCACAGAATATTCCCTAAATCTCTTTGGAGAAACCTTAATGTTTAACCCCTTCTTGTTACCCAATGCATTGGAGAGCTATATCGGGCTCACTCGCCCTTAGTTTATCATGGAACCACCCGTCTTCATAATAATGCCCAAGAACCATAACATAATCATATCACATAAAACATGCATAAAGGAAACATAGAATTTCCACATTTCAATCACATGATATCAATACAACACATTGATATAAAAACATTATGAAAACCATTTTCAATACCAAAATAAATGAAAAGTAAAAAATTGTATTTATTTTTATTTTAAAAAAATGTATGGCTTGTAGAGGAAGCTGAAACTCAAATAATGGTCACGACGGCAGAGAAGTCGTTGTCACCTCATACATACGACAAAAACATTCCCTTTTGTTGTTTTGTAAAACGCTTTGTATAATACAATATTCCTTTTGAATAAACATAAAAGACAAAGGGGTTTATACACTATATAAAAGAAGGTTGTGTATAAAACAAAACATGCCTCAATGAAAGGAGATTGAGACAAAGTCCCATATCTCGGGTCTGACTTGACTCGATCGTTCTTTAAACTCCAGAATAATAAAATTGAGTTAATTTCTACTTTCTAAAGAACCATTTTCAAGTTCATTATTACTTTTATTTCACTTATTACCATGTTATAAACATTATTTAATCATTTAAGTGAATAATGTCTGTTTTGTTGATATTTGGTTCTTAAGTCAAAAGTGGACTTCTTACAATTACATGTTGTTAGTGTGGTAAATTGATCATTATATCCAGAATGATATTCATGATTTGGATATCATATATATCATATATATCCAATATATACATGCATTTATAATATTACATAATCATTTAGAGGTAAGAAATGAAATGCACTGTTCATGGAGACGGTAAGCCGTACGTACGCATGAACGCTACTTTCATTTCTATATCCTACTTTAATGGAAATAAAACATAATGATACATAATAGTATTATAATTCCAATATGATATCATATATAATATCATTAAATCTATCCTTTATACGTACCACATATGGTATTAAAGAATCAAATCACTTTGAGGGGCGGTAGTCCGCACTTCCTAAAATGAAGATATCGCGTTTACCCATAATTGTAACCATAAAGGAATGCCATAAATGAAAAATTCAGAATATTAAGTAAAGAATAAACATATTATATATAACATATAAATATAGTGAAATCTTAATGGCCACCTTTGAAGGTGTTATATTAGTGTTGAACAATCATCGTTTCATGAGGCAGAAATTCGCCATCCACAGAAATAGTATGTTCTTTAACCATTAGATGTAGATGTGTGTAAGTGTCGCTCGAATAGTTCTTATAACAACATCCTAGTATATTGAGGATACTTTTTTTGTTACAAAAGAAAGCAATAAAAATATTTTAGAGGGTTGGAGAAGCAAAATAAAACATAAGAACACAAGAAAAAACACTACCTTTAAAACGGGTAACTCTTTTGGATTTGAGCTAAAAGGATTCCTTGGGAAGACTTCTGCCCTATGTGATGCTTCTAATATTTGGATAGGGATGTGGAGAGACAAAATGGGCAGGTTTTGGCCGATCCAAAGGCTTTGGAGTGTGGGTGAGGAGGTAGAGGTGGGGGCCTTTTAAAAGAGGAGAGGAGGGGCACTCTTGGAATGTAAAGAAATGTTACTTTATTTTAAAATGCGTTTAGGATTTAAAAGGCCCCACATTGATATAACTCGAGGATAAGGTGAAAAGGGCTCTAAATATACCCAACCAATAGGTTTTGGACAATTTTATGTCTTAGATTGTACATTATCATTTCATTTTATTTAAATCATTAAATAATGATGTAATTGATGCATCATTATGATGTCATAAATAATTTAATTTATTTAATGTCTAAAATTTATAAAAAAAATACTATGATGTAGGAAATCTTTTTAGATTTCCAATGACTATTTATAGTAAAAACTATTACTTGTATAACCCCATGTAAAGTTTTTTTTAGTAAAATAACTCATGCTTGTAACATTTTTACTTTAACATTAAATTAAAAGATATTAATGTCATTTTCCTTCCAAAGTTGCACCATGGGGTCCCCAAGTTGACTCATGGATTTTCTTTGTCGGCCATGACACATCCAATAAGTGTAGGACATTTTTCTAGGTCATTTTATATTATTAAAACATTATTCCTACCTTAAATTACACTAATTACCTTTAATCGCGATTAAGAACTTAAAAGTTACTATTCACCAAAAAATTATTTTAATCCCATTAAACCACATTTTACTTATTAATGAAAAACATGTATGTCGGATTTTTGAAATTCAAAACACAGAGGTGGTAAAATTTCATTTAAACGAAAAATCAGTTTTTTAAGTACCACTTACTTGTTTCACTATTCATCAAAAATATAAGTTTTTCAGAAAAATACCAAAACATCACCCTAAGCTATATTTGATATTCTGAATTTAAAAATGATGTCTATTTTACAAAATTAAAATCATATAAGTTACATTAATTAATTTATTAATTAATTCCCACTATCATGACAAATAGCGTGTTTTTATGAAACAATAACTATCAAAAGATTGACACTAGTTTAAGTCCAATTTCAAAGTGATATTGATTCAAATGACCACCATTGGATTAAATGGTAAAAATATATCCTAATTTCACTTTAAAACCAATTAAAAATATAATCTAAGCATATAAATAAATTATATTAAAAAGATGTTTTGAATTAAAATACAACATTTTTTCACTATTCATTAAAAATTGAACTTTATAGGAAAAATACAAAAAATTCACACAATGTAAATTTTGATGTCCCAATCACAAAGAATAAGTTTATTTTGACAAAAAATAGCATATAAAATTGTCAAACGTTTGATTTAAAAATGGTTTGCCATCAATAAGGCAGTAAAAAAATCTTTTAAAAATATTAGTGTATTCCATGCTTAAGATTGGATTTATTCTCATTTTAAGCCTCTAAAACACTATCTAATTCATTAGTAGACATATATAAATATATCTATTATTCATTAATTACTTGGGATGTTACATGTTGACCCTTATAAATACAATTTTCTACTCATATTTTTATTACTACACACAAAGGTGATGCTATGATAAATCATTGAGTTGATCAACAACATTAACAAGTTATTGATATTGGTATAAAGATGGAATAGAAAGTCCCTCATACGATAAAGGTAATCATTTGTAAGGGGGTGGGTGAATAGGTGAAATAATTTTATTATGTTAATATTCATAAAAACCTTCACATCTAGTTAAAGATAAACTAATTTTCTAAAAAAAATCTATCACATCCATAGGAACATAAGTTTTAAAAAGAATTAATAGTGGACAAAATTATCTGGAACATTTAATTATTTAGAAATAATTATATACCACATAATGAAATAGTAAAAAATAATTTTATGTGGAAATAACACATAGGAAATACCCTTACACTTTCATAGAGTTATGATAAAAATAACAGTGGGTGTACTTCTTTTATCAAGAAAATGTAATTACAATTTTGTAACATGTTTAGAATCATTCAACAATAGGTTACTAAAATTTTCACATTGATTATTCAACAAAATTTTATTTTCAAATACTTTTAAAACTATTATTCACATTCATACCATGAAAGAGGTAGGAATAAATTTTTTCAGTTTCATACAAAACCCAGTATGATTCCTGTGTATAATTTATCTGCCTAGTTCATTTATATAGAAACTAGTGTGACTGGTTTCCTTATAGAGAATCAGAACCGTACTCTTTCTGTATTCATTCTCAAATATAAAATGTTAGTCTGATTTACCGGTATGATCTAATGAATCATGATCACCACTTCACTAATCACATCTTATTTCTAGATGCATTCTTTAGAAAAAGTAGTCTATAAAATAGTTCCAAACAAAATATCAAGTAATATATCTTTTTAAAGTGATTATTGGAAAGGAACATTTTACGTTAATCCCATTATATTGGTGAACTCAAACAGAAAATCACGGGATCTCAAAATGATTTTCCCATTTAATAAAATTCATATATTCAAATTTCACATGAATTTGAACTCCATTTGACCGATTCTAATATTAGGTCATCTCTTTCGGTAACATAATGATGTTACTTATATCATTGAATTAGGTATCTTTTTATTGTTCTCAACATGTAAAGATGATTAATATTTTTCAGTAACTCTGATCATTCTCCGATCATAGAATCATTCCAACGAAAACTCATACAAAAGTTTTGTATGATAGATTTTCTAACAATATATGTATCTGATGAACCTGTGTTATCACCACATGCTCCACTCCAGTTCCCCTTGAAATGTTTCTTGATCTGATTACCATAAATTTTCTCCATCTATTCATCTTCTCTAGAGTCTGATGAAACTATTTCTTATGAAACTCGGTATCTAATGGATTATTGGTGTCAAAAAGACATCTGATGAAACATATCAACATATCATCTAATGTTTTAGTCTCTTAATATCATCCAATGAATTGGTCCCAACTACTCAATTAATTAATCTGTTTGGATAACTCTTTTGATTGACTTGTGTCAAAAAATTATTCTGTTTTATTGGGGTCAATTACTCTTCTGATTGATTTTTATACCCAAATCTTCATACTCACAATCAATAACTCTACTCCATTTAATAAAAATCATACAATCAATTGTTTTTATTTTAATTGAACTCTATTTCAAATTCATTCTAGACCCAAGAATCATCTAATGGATTGGTGTTGGTATCTTTTCCAAAGGATTGGTATCAATAATGTCTTCCAACTTTCTATAACATTTTAATTGTCAGTTCATTAAAGGAATTGGTTAATCCAACAGATTTAATCATCACCACTTTCGAAAATCTTTGGAATTCATTAAATTATCAAATTCAATCTTCAAATAACTTCTGAGTCTGATGATTCTCAATACAATTATCATTTCTGAAAAAACATCATTGTAAGAGATATCAAAAAATTTCACTTCACATTTCTTATTCAATATGTGGCTTGTATCATGAATTCTTCATTATTTTCAGGAAGACGAATAAATATGAAAACATCATCAGATTTTTTAAGTCAAACTTCTCTTAAAACATTCTATATTTGGTATATCATAATGTTCCATTCGGAAAGGATCAATTCACAAAATATTAGACCAACAATAAGAACAAAAAAAATTAACATATCGAACCAAAAACATTAATTGATAGATATTCTCAAGAAAACTATGTCTGATCATAAGTTTCTAAAACCCTCAATCTGATCCCCAGAATTTAAAATGTGATGTGTTTTTTGATAATGATTACAAAAAATACACTTCCAGCAAACAACAAACATCCACCATCTGATATAACACTATCCAAAAACACCCCAATAATCACCCCTTTTGATTTTGTTTTGAAACAAGATTCATAAATAACTGAAACTCTTTAAAAATTATATGGATCAATTTTCATTAATTCTAATCCATCATGAGTGAACTCATTATTGGAAATAATAATCATTAAACAATAAATCCATGTTATCCATAAATTGTATCTTGGAAAACAAATTCTTAAAAATAAAACATTCTATCTATCGAGAACTTTTCAACATTATTGAAATCTCAATATCTCACATTTCTTGTAACAAAATGTTTCATAAAACCACTTTCATTAAACAGTTAAAAGAGCTCATGCATTCATGTGCTGATATCACTACTTACCCATTTTAAAAACACCCCTTCAATGTATTAATACTTAAAATGTTTTTCACATACAAATGGATGGATTTATGAAACATATTTACCCCCTTAACAACACTATCCAAAAATATGATGAGAGTGGGGAAAAACTCATACCTAAACCATGGAGAGAATGATATTAGAGACAATGATCAACCTCAATTTATAAAATTTTACTTCGGTAATGGTTTTGTGAATATATAAACAACTTTTAACATGTTTGGAACAAATTTTATCCTAGGTTCATTATTCTCCACATTTTCTTAGATAAAGTGATACTTGGGATAAATATGATCATAACAGGAATGTTTCAATAGATTTATAATAAAATTTTATAATAATTTGATTGTCATAACCAAAAAGAATATGTAACTTCACGTCAATTAGAAAATATTCCAACTGAGTCTTTATCCACATAATATGTGACATAGCTTGAGTGGTGTCATTCAATTCAGATTCGTCAATGATACGATTTACAAAATTTTTATTTTTGGTATTCAGCTCACATAAATTTCCCTCATAAAGTAAACACCAACAGATATAGATTTTATATCATCTACACATCTAACCAATCAGAATCTGTAATACAAATAAAATCTATTCTTCATGAGCTGTCATATTTGATAGAGAAACCCATTTTCCTGTGATATATCATAGAATTCGTTTTCCTTCTAAGGGATTAGATAATTTTGGAGAACATTGATATTTTTCACATTAACAAAAAACAAATACAATATCCATTATTGAAGAACACAAGTGTAACAATCATTAAAATTAGCTTTTGAAATTATTTGGAAACCATTTCATTTTTACAAAATATTTAGACACCTTATTTCCCACAAAAATTGTTGTGAAAAAAGGGTTTTAATTTTCAATTCCAAAAATCTTAATAAGTTTTTTAGATGAATCTCTTGGCATAGAAAATGTATATTTTATTTTTTGTTACTTTTTTAATGAAAATTGTTCATTTCATAGAACATAGACATTTCAAAAAAAACATTCATCTCTTCAGAATGATTTTCAAAATTTCATCCATCAGTCCTATTAATGATTAGAAAATCAATATAAACAATTAAAATGAGGGAGAGATTCTTATTTTCATGATGTATATATTACCATCAACTCTTCCATTATGAATGTTCAACTTCTTCAAATAGTCATCCAATTTGGATTACCAATATCCCGAGCATACATTACTAATACAAGGTTTTATCTAGCATTCATACATAGATTTTATATTTTTTAAATTAAAAATCCTCATGGATGTTCAATATAAACATTTCAATCAAGTTCTACATTTTGAAAATATTATTCCACACCCTTCGGAAAATTATTTTAACCTCATATTGTAGCAATAAAAATAAAGATCCTAATTATTTCTAAGATTTCTTCTAGAGAAAAAGACTCATCAATATAGATTCCTTAAATTTGTAAGTAGCCATTACGAACCAATCATGCATTGTCTAATCACATAACTATGTTCATTTAACCTAATTTGAATTACCCACTTTGTACCAAAAAAATATTTATTATTTTTATGTGGACAAGTTCCCAAGTATCATTCTTCCCAATATAGTCCCACTCTATAATCATAACATGAATCCAATCCTGATGCATGAACCATTCAATAAAATAAGTTTGGTTAACATTTTATTTCCAATAATTATTTGAAATAAACAATCACCCTCTCCTTGTTTAATCGTTTTCTTGTTGATCAGCAATGATGTTTTTTCTGTTCACCTATTTTATTATCCATGGATGATATCTATGTGGTTTTACCTCATCAATAGTAATTGATGTGTATTATTCTACTATTTTTTGTTTCATCTATCTATGTTTCTCAACTATATAATCATCCCAACCTTATTTTTCTTCATGTTTTTATGAAATATCTTCTGCAAATTTTTCAAGAACATTTTCATCATCAGAATCAACTAACTTCATTGTTTCTTTTTTAAACATCAATATCCAATAATAGATTTATAATAGAGAAAAAAATCCATCTTCCCCTCTTTTATGAAATTTTCATCAAATTCGAAATATGGTTTTTTTAATGCATGGAAAACAAAAATACATTATCTATTTCAAACATTTAATTTCATTAGATAAAATTTCATAAGGTCTCTTATCAGGACATGTTCTGTGGAAACACAGATTTAGAACATAATGTATTGTACTCGTCTCTTTTATCCAAATGTAGAGATAAATTGTATGTTCAATCCACATTTTACATCTAATCTATATAAAAATTATATTCTTACATTTAGAAAAACCATTGTGTGGTGGTGTGTAATCTGAACTGATTAATACCCTATTTTTTAATATAACTACTGAATTATTCATTTTTACATTCACCACCATTATCAGTTTAAAACAACTTCATAGAATATACATATTGATTTTCTAATATTGTACTAAAACTCTTATGAACTTTTATAGATTCTCATTTATGTTTCAAATACATATTACAGTCAATGAGAGTAAAATCATCAATGAATAGATAGTATTAATTATGAACATCCCCAACCTGAAAATAGTTACCCTATATATGATGACCTTTTTTAACAAATATTTCATCTTCCAATATTTTCATAAAACCCACAATTATATGAAAAAAATTATTACCATTATCAAAACCCTGTGAATCAGATTAAATGTTTTGATTCATACCATCAAAATAATTTTCCATGATTATTTTATGTTTCTTCTTTAATAATAGATCCAAAACCACTGATTTCCATACATTCATCATTTTCAAACAACATTTTTATTTCTTAAAATATTACCAATTATCCAAATGATTCAAATCTCTTGTAATATTTTAAGAGTATTGACCCCATAGAATATTTTATTCATGTTATTAATGGGATTATTGTAGTATTTTTCATTGAAGAGAAAATATATTATGTGTGACTTAATCCCACATAATTCCAGCAGTATCCATAGATATAATATTCTACTCTATAACATACATAATACATGGACTTATAAACAGGTTTTTTCTATAACATTATTAAATAACACATTTAAACATTATGTAGCCTTATTATTACTTATATCATTTTTAATTTTTTTATTCAACATTAATCTCACCTCATATTAAAAAGAATCACCAATTTTAGCAGCATTAAACTCAAATTTGTATATTTTTTAAACATCTAAATTTTCAACTATACATGTTTGGGTTACATACTTGATTTTGTAAACCTTTTATTCTTATGAACATATTATTTTTCTTCTAATACTTTGATGATTCATTTTTTTTGGTATTTATCAGGTTCTCTATTATTAAATAGTTTCCTAATTTCAAAAATATTTTTTTGAATTATTTTATTCACTCTTAATTTATTGAGGTCTTTTTTGAAAAATTAATAACTCTTACTCTTCTACATTAATCCTTAAATAAATATGTGCAATCCAATTCTTTTCTCATTTAGGATATTTATTCAAATGATAAATCTCAACTAGTACATTATTTTTCAATCCATGATTAGATTCTTAACTATATTATATAAAACATTCCTTTTCTTCACGTCCTCATTTCTCTTCCATGCCATAAAATATTTAAACAAAATTATTTCAACACTATTATCAGAAAAAAAATCTAACAAAGTATCTTCTTAGAAACAAATTTTTTTTATAACCAACAACGTATTCATCATTTACATTTTCAATAAATGTGTTCCCTACAACAACTTCAGTGATTTCTTAATTTTCAGCATCAATGTCATCAACAATATAATCCTTAGAAACAAATCTCCTGTTGGATTTGGTTGACAAGTATTATTTTCCTCTACAATATGATTTTCATTTTTAAACATGTCTCTTTAAAAAAATTCTATAATTTCTTTCATCTTCATAAAATTCTTTTACATCGTTTATTTGAGGACAACAGAAAAAAAAATTCCAAAAAAATCCATAACCAACTTAATTTAATGGAAACTTCCCTTTTCGAGTTTCTATACCTATTCTCAATTTTGTTTTAAAAAAGGATAATAATTTATTATAATTTTTACAATACAAACCATCAGTGTCAGAACCCCCAAAATCATTATCTTTTAGACTTTTATTATATTTTACTCACATATAATCATTAGTAGTGATTTTCAGTTGACTTATTCTTTGAATTTCCCAATATTCTCTCTTCTAATTTCATACGTTACATGTTTCCTATGTAACCCATACAATGATATATTTCATGGATAACTATCTCCCAAAGATGAAACCATGGGATCAAAATCCTCAAGACTGATTAGTAAGTTATTTTCAACCATTGTGGGATCATTTAGCGTTTCACCTAGAAATATTAGGGTCTATATTATTACATTTACCCAGGTAAAGAAGTCACCGATATATTTATACACAACTATTTTGAGATCGTTGTACGTCATCTTCAAGATTTGTATCCTTTCCTTATTCACCTTCATATTGAATTCATATTCATTTTTATACTTTTCCAAAATATAATCGGTAGTTACTCCCCATTTAAATATAAGAACATTACATTAAGAGGTTAATGAATGTAACTTTTTTTATCCCTTCCATAATTCTTGAGATTTTTATTATCAAAAATTGTAAGAGGAAGAATCATAGTGTTAGGAGGGAGACCACATGTAGAACCATCTATAACATCATAACCAAGAGAAATAAGATATGGAATCATTCTATCATTTTGGATATGATATTCCATTCCATCAATGATTGAAAACCACTTACTGTTCACTAAATTACAATTATCCATAAAAAATTATCCTAAAACATCATCAAAGAGTAAACAAAGGGACCTTCACTCTGACACCAATTATAATAGAAAAAATTGTATAAATTTAAAAAAAATTATTTTATTGGTGAATTAATGATAACTTTTTTTGTTTTATGTTATGTTTTTAACACCTTTTACCACCTGTTAAAGAAAAACATATTTTCTGAAAAAAAAAATCTCAATCACATCCATATGAACAAATTATTTACAATGTTCACTACTCATAAATAGTATATATAACATTGCATGGTCTAGAATAATTTCATCTCAAAATAAACAATATGAAATCATTCCTTTTTCGTGGATTAATTAAGTAGAAAATACCCTTACACATGAATAGCAACATAATCCCTAAAAAAATGAATGTTCTTATTTTATCACTAAAGATGTATATACAATTTTATAACATGTTTAGAAACCTTCACCTATATTCAACAATCATTGTCATTATGATGCTTAAAAAACATTTAATTTTCTTATTTCTCAAAAACAATTTATTATTTTCATACCTAGTAGTTTTTAGGAATAACTTCTACTAACATTGTACAACAACTAGTCTGATTCCTCTATCAAATTTTCCTTTTCAAAATCATGTCTAATTGGTTTCCCTTTAAAGTAATCAAATAATCACACAATCCAACTTGTTTCCCATTCACAAAATGTCAGTACAGTTTCATTTTTGTGATCTAATAATTCTTGACCACCATTAATCTGATCACTTATTCATTAATGAATAATTTCAGTAGATACGCATTCCAGAAACTGGTTTGAAACAAATGATTCATCTCACACCCTTCGTGCATGTGAACAGAGTCAATGTACATTGTACATTAACCCCTTTATATTGGTGAGCGTAAAAAGTAACTTTAAGAATCAAAAATTATTTTCCTATTAAATCATATTCCCAAATTCATATTTAAAATTCACTTAGAGATCTAATCCAGCTCCTCTTGACATTTTTATTGATATGAAATCCATTAAATTTCTCATCAAGTTTAACTACCACCAATTTTAATGAAATTATGTATTCATAAACTCAATAGATGATGTCATATTAGAGTCAAACAGATTATTTGAGGAATATTATCTTCATTTTAGCCAATAGATTCGTCTATGAATCTCACCTGATGTATCGAACTTAATAACTAAACTGGCGGATGAGTGTGAAAAATCATCATATTAATTAGTGTTAAAATCCCTTCTAAATGACTACAGTCAATAAATATACTAATAAATCAGTTTCAATAACCAAACATACTCACAATAAAAAAATCGTGTGCAGTTAATTATATTTTGGATGTCGATGTGATGCATCTAAGGGAAATGTTCATCTGATTCTTTGTTGGTTCATAAAACTCATTTGATGGATTAGTGTTTTCATATTTTAGGATGGATCAGTATCAATGAAAACATCCTAGTTTTAATAACATTGCAAATGATGGATCATTGGATGAATTGGTTCATCTGATGAGTCAGATCATTAACACTTTTGAAAATATTCTATCTTCAAAAAAATAAAATTTAAATACATCAAACAACTTCTGACTCTAATGATTCTAAATATGATTTTATGTTGATTGAAAATGTCAAATTTTTAAACTTTTGTAATTTTAAATTCTATTTTCTTCTTCAACCATCATCTTGTATAATGACATATTTATTATTTTGTGGATCATGGTAGAATAAAAAGTATTTTTCATATTTTGTATGAAAAATAAATCTAAAGAAATTATATATCTGGTATCTCATTCTCATCCATTCTGAATGTATTAATTAAATAAATCTTAGATTAATACCAACAACACATAAAAAACATAAAACATCAATTGATTGAATTATTAATGAAAACTATATCTGATCATCAGAGTCCAAACCCCTTTGTTTGGACATAATAATTTCAATTGTGTGGGGATTTTAAATAAGAAACCCAAACATTTAGCAAACAAAAAACAAGAATAATCCAAAAAGGAAACTAAATCCATCATTTTCCCAATAGGAATAACTAATAAAATAAAATATATCACTAAATCAACCTCCTTCTCTCACTTATCCGATTATTTCAAGACTATAAATAAGATCAACAGAAGTGCAGATAAATGTTAATCACTATTTCATTGCTAATATTTGGAGAAGGTTAAAAGATCTAAAGAATTATGTCATCATGATAAATCCATTGAATGAAAGTGGAAAATGAACATGAATAAACTATATATATGTAGATGAGAAACAAAAATGGAAAAGATCCCAAGGGGTAAATGAATAGATTAATTTTGTTCATATATTTTTCACATAGTAAAATGAAACATAAAAGTATGAAATTTTTTTTATATCTATATCATAGGAATGTGTATCAATTTTTTAAATATAAAATAAAATGTAATATGACATGATAAAAAACTGTATATAATGTGAAAATGGTAGTTTTTTTGTTATACAAGCCCCAATATTTTAAATTTCATAAACAATGGTCTTATTTATTTATCGTTTATTTTTTAAATTAATTATTTCATATTTAAAATATAACTTTCATTATATTAATTCAGGTATAATTTAAAAAAATTATTTACGTAAAATTATCCTTTTATATATCATAATATTCATTTAGTTATCATAATTTAATTAGATACCTATAATTTCAACACTTTTAATTTTATGGAAAAAATAAAAATAATGGAACACATATTAAATAAATACTATTTATCTTCATTTTATTTTCAAAATATATAGTGACTGAATTAAAATTAATTAATTTAAATGTACTATAATTTAAAATTATTCTATAAATTTTATATTAATTAAAATAATAATATATATTTTTCTTTTATGAAATCATAAAAAACAACTAAACTTGCAATTATTTAAATATAAATATCTCCACTGACAAAGGAACACTTTAAAATAAGACATAAAAACATACCCCCTCCAAGCATTGTAAGATGGTGAGAAACCATATTAACTTCCAATATAAAGATTAGAAAACATCACATTTAAAGAAAGTGAAATAATAGTATTCTCATTAATGAAGAGATCCAAACACTGAAAATAGAAATTCAAAAATTATCATTGGAAACCCAGGAGAATAACAATTTCCTTCAACCCTTAGTATTTTTTTAATAATAGACCTATGAAAACCGCCATAACATTACTAATCAGAGGACCCCATCTTACAAAAAACACTTTATGATTCAATATATAGCCACAAAATTTCAATTCATCCCCATAATACTAGAAAAAATAAAATCATTTACAGAAAATAGAACATCAAGATTAAAATTAACCGCATCATGAGTTTAAGGATAACAATTAAAAGTTATAAAAGATGGCTTCTCGCATATAAAATTAACCTATCTTATGTTACAAAAGTGAATAATATTTAAAACACAATGAATCGATCAGTTATTTAAAAAAAATTTATAAAACACATAATAATTTCACCACATCAAAATATACTAGGATAATGTGAAAAACTATTGGAATGTATTAATATCAACCATCTATTTCCAATGCAAAAACCCAGCACCCAAACATGTAATATCCTGAAAACTTATAGGAAATTGATTTCCCTATTTAGGCGATATCATTTAATTCCAAAGGTAATGAAAAAATGAATGAAATATTGACATTGTATCTCCATCATGTAGGGGTAAAACCTAAACTTATAAATATGTTAGTGAAAATAAACTACCCAAAAAGGAAGAGATCCTTAAATTAATTCCACTCTAGGTGTTGAACATTTAGAGGGAAATATGTTCACTAATTAGTTTTATAAGAATCATCTAATGATTATTGGACTTCAAATTTCTAGATATTAATTATTTTATTGGGTATTCTCTCGACAGATTATAATACTCCAGAATAAAAACTAATGAAAAATATGAATTCCCTGTATGGGATTCCAATCCCTCTCAAAAAAATATATAAAACACTAATCCAATCCCCTCCTAGATTGGTTACGCTTAATGGTATCAGAAAACACACTATTCTTTAATCCCATAGGAATATAAGTCAAGGGGAACCTAATATTAGTTCAAGTAAATAATTATTAAAATATAAATATAATTGAAGTCACATATGATATCCCCTAGAAAATACCATATATAGACGTAGCTCTAGACACAGAAATAATGCAGGGTCCAGAAACCATTGAAATGGAAGCACCATATGGAGCATCTAATATGGAAATATTTATCAGAACTCCTAAATCATAATAAATCCATATAAAAATTTCTTCTTGAAAAATTAACAAGAAAATCTCCATCAATGAACTACAATTACACTATACACTATACAAGAATATCTAAAATGTATTGATGGATGGAAAAAAGAAAAGGACTATACAAAGTATTTATGTGGTTTGGATGAATTCATACTTTATAGAAGGAACATTGCATGATTTTACTGAAAAATTAAAGACTATTACAATAGTGAGAATTTCCCCCACAATTCTATGTTGAAATCATCCAGGAATTTATAAAAGAATCCATAGTAACCAACTATATATTCCATTTACAATTCCACTAAATCTATATAGAGATAATTTCCTTTGGATTTGATATTTATAATAATAACCTCACATTATTAATGGAGACCATTGGATTGACTCATTATATAATTGAATAGATTGAGAACAAAATTAACTGTTCTATATTCATCTCATATGGCTGGTGACATTAATCTATCACATCCAATTAATATTTATTGTTACTCTAATGTGAGTGTGGGCTCACTTTTACATATCCATAACCTTTAAAAATATGGTCTTGATCTTTTTTTTTGTTCTTCCATGTTATAAACATTCAATATAGTTTTCTACACTTCACAATCCCCATTTGGTTCTATTTTTAGACATTAAGAATGACCTGTTTATAAATTCTAGGAAATAGATGAAAATTGTTTCTCACAACAACAAAAAATTAACACATGGGATCATTTTCAAGGATTCGCCACTAATTTCACTCTCTAAATCATTATCATAATTATATTATTATTATTCATTTTTAGTAGCATAGTTCTTTTAACATGATTCTAGTCTTCTTATCTCTACTAAGGCACAACACGACCCCTCCATACATCAAAATGTTACCTTAACTAGATTATCCCCAAATTTTTGAACTACCTCAACCATTCCTAGATTTATCTTATTTCCTTGGAAAAAATCTAAATAATTATACATTAACTGATTTTTGTTTTCCCTATATTGGAAAATCAGATTGTTGTTTCATTGGATCATAGTTTTTTAATTAAAGAATAGTGTCTCAACCCCCTTCCTCAATTTAATATCATCTAACAACCCTTTTCTAAATAAAATACATACTACCATTAACATGATTAATTAACCCTACAACCATTGTTGAAATTGAAGAAATAGGTTTAACATTAAAAATTCAACTCATCAATGTTCCTCAATAGTGACCACATAGTTATTAGTCCTCCTCTGAGTGTCTGCATCTCCCATAAATACTGAATTTATACATTCATGTAGTGGACTATATATTATAAAATAGATTTATTATCCTTCAGAACATTTTAAATACCATAGTGTCCATGTTATAACTAAATTGTGTCCTATTTTAATATTATTTATGACAAAGATGAATTCCCACACTACATGTGAAAAACAAGACCTCATAAAAATAATGAAAAACATAAAGCATTCTATGACCATTGAAAAAATAAACAGCACCATGTACTCAACCCATTATTGATTTTTACATGTGTTATCCTTAATCAAACTTATGTTTGTGAAAAGAGGATTGGTTATTTTATTTACCTCCCTAATTATAAATTTTTCTATTATCTTCTGAATATAGTAAAAATTTGTTAAAAATAGGTTTATAATTTCTGTCACATACAATATGCATCCCTGAAATACATTTTTATAGATATATATATTTATTAAGGAAATTTATATACAATTTAATCATCAATTATTCATTCATATCCATCACCAGTCATCCAATGATAACTAAATTGATAGGGATATGAGGGGTGGTAAATCTAGAAATATAAAATAGATTCTATAAATTGTAGTGATATACATTGGTCTGAATGAAATTTTTTCATCCCTAAAGGATAGAATTTTTTTTTCATTTCCCAGGTGTCAAATTACTCCTAAAAAACTCTTCTTGAGTTGACACACTATATAATCAATTATTGTTTCATGAAACCCTTTGGCTAATCCCTGTAAATATATATGAATGAAAAAACATTTAATATCTAACAGTTCATGTTTTAACCCTTCCAGGAAAAAAATTATGTGTTTCATCTAAATCGTCACTTGTTAACAATAGGAGGAATGATTTTTAAAAAATATAAACACTCTGTTTATTGAAAATCCATTATTATGGCCCTTCCCATTTTCTAAAATTTACCACATGCACCTCCCTTTGATTGATAAACCCACTTTGTTATAATTTTTCTCCTCTTAGATGGTAATTTTGGAAGATCCCATGTCATCGAAACATTTATAGAAATCCATTTCATCCCTCATGGAGAACTCCTACTAACTTAAGTCACTCAAAAATTAAGGAACTTGAAAATTTTTGGGTTCTTCATCATTTTTGGTAATATATTAATGAAAATCACTTATGTATCTCTAAACATGGTTTTAATTATATTGGATCATTTTAACAAACATTATAGATAATTAACATCAATAACAACTATTTTTAGACCCTATGATTCTAAATCGATACCATGAACTTCTACATCCGCCATGATTTCTAGTATATATGTCTTTATAAATACCATGAAAACATGAATCCCAATTTAAAATTCTCTTAGATAGTTTTTTATTTCTAAAACATTCATACTCCTTAAAATATCAAGAATGTATAGAATTAGGATCAGTTGGACCTCATCTTGTAATTATTCTTTATTATTATCAACAATTTCATTATGGTTTTGAACCTTCTATAGGCTCTCTTAATTAAATAAGTAATTTATTCATATGGTGACCTTTCATATATAATTGTTCTATATTCAAACCCAAAATTAATTATCACCATACCATATGAAGAATTATTCTCAGTACATAGCACAAATTTGTCAATTTTACCATATTAAATGTGGATATAGGTTACTGATCTAAAAACATTGAGATATGAAATTTAAACCTTCTTTATAATTCATCAGGATCTTGGATATAATTCCCAAATGGGGATGAAGGAAATTTTTACACAATGAATGATTTATAATTTATAGCCACTATGAAAAACACATTCCTAAAAACAACTTGTATCCTCATACTCCGTTACATCTTAGCTGAAATCTGAATTATCCTCTCTATGAATTTATTTTTTTGTCAGGTTCTATGTATGGCCATCTCAAACTGTAAGATTTTATAACAATATATCTTTCAAAATTACTTACATTCATCTTCTATACCAATTTCAAACCACATAAATTTCATTTTACATCCTCTTTCCTTTTTCGACCATTTATCTCCATGGAATAATGGTGCAAAAATACCATGGCCATGTTATTAAGAACACCCACATGTTCCATGATATATAATTGATGTATCCTATCTTATTGATCCTCCATGGGAATGGACCAGATCAGGATTCCATATGTTTTGATGGATATGATCAATATTCTTATTCAATGGTACAATTCCTTCTATCAAGTAGTGAACCTTAAACTACATCTCAATAATATAATCTCTCTAAATTCATTGATCTAGTAAAATTTTATGTAATGTATAATATTCCATCGTTCACTCATTTAAAACCACTATGGAAGCATGTGATATTTCACTTACTCCATTCGAAAATATTATAGGAAATTCCACATTATCACGTTTTACTATTCTAAATGATTCTTTGTTAATGAAAGTATATATCTTAATCCATAAAAATAAAAAAAAATATTTTGAGTATGGATAATAAAAAACCCATTAAAATTATCTTGATAGTTTAGCTATCCACAAGATTATCCATATTGAACATTTTGGATATAAATTACCTCATACTTATACACTCATATAGAGAGTAAAAAATAAATTCCAAAGCATATGATCACAAAATTTTGTGTACTGGAGAAACTTATAAAGAGAGCTCTTGTCTCCTCTAAAATGGGATTTATCATTGGTTGTATAGAATAAAATTGTAACATACCAAGTAAGTAATAAATAATATATTTTCTTATCTATGTATATTTATGAATTAGATAGTGTTTTAACGGCATAAAATGAGAATAAATCTAAATCTTAAGCATGGAATACTCTAATATTTTTTTAAAGATTGTTTTGCCGACGTTTGACAGAAATCCATTTTTAAACCTAAATATTGACAATTTTATAAGATATATTTTTAAAAATAAACTTATTCATTAGAATTGGGACATTAAAATTTACTTTGAATAAGTTTTTGGTATTTTTCGGACAATGTTCAATTTTTAATGAATAGTGAAAAATACTGCATTTTACTTCAAAACTGCTTTTTCATCAAATTTAATTATATAGTTATATTATCTTTTAAATTGGTTATAAAGTTTAATTAGAATATATTTTTACTATTTAATAAAATTTTGGTCATTAGAATCAATTTCACTTAGGAATTGGGTATAAACAAGTGCCAAACTTTTCATAGATATTGTTTCAAAAAAAACCCTCTATTTTTTTGACAACGGGAATTATTTTTAAATTAATTACTGAAATTTTTGTGTTTGGAATTTTGTAAAATGGATTCCATATTTGCAATCAGTAGATTGAAATTATGTAATTAAGACTCTTTTGTTTTTGGACATTATGAATAGTAACGATGGCAATTATCTTTAATTATCGTGATTAATTAGTAATCGGGTAGTTAAGGGTAATAAAATAATATCATAATCATAAAAAATGACCCAAACATGTGTCCTAATTTAACTATGTGGGTCATGGCCGACCATGGGATTCCATTTTCCAAACATAGGGACCCCATTGAATCACTTTTGGGTGATAGTGACACTTTATCATTTTATTTTTAAAGAAAGGAGAATATCACAAAAGTATGTAACACCTATGTAAAACAATTTAATATTGTCTCTGTAAACTATCTCTTAGACTATAAATAGTAATTGTAAAGATAAAAAATTTTCCTATATCATAGTATTTTTTTTATAATTTTTAGACATTAAATAAATTAATAAATTTATGACACCATGATGATGCAACGATTACCTCATTAATGAACGATTTAAATAAAATGAATATATAATGTAAAATCTAAGACATACTCATTTCAAAAACTTATTGGATGAGTGCATTGAAATATATTATCAACTTAACCTCAAAATATATCATTTTGGGATTTTTAAAATCCGAAACTTATTTTAATATAAAGTAATATTTCATGACTTTCCAAGAGTGACCCTCCTCACTCTTATAAAAGGCCCCCACCCCTACTCACATACCCAAACCTCTCAAGAAATTGGCTTGGCCAAACTCTAATCATTTTCTCTCTCCAAATCCCTCTCTTCATCATAGAAGCCTTACCTTAGGCAGAAAGCACTTCAAGAAACCCTTTTCGTTCAAACCAAGTGGAGTTACCCGATTTAAAGGTAATATCTTCTTAAATGTTCTTTTGTTTTATTTTGCTTCTCCAACCCTATAAAATATTTTTATTACTTTCATTTGAAACAAAACCAGTATATTCAATATATTAGGATGTTTTAAGGATAATTATTCGAGCTACACTTACACACACCACCGCCTAATGATTAAAGAATATACAATTTCTGTAGATGGAGAATTACTGCATCATAAAACGATGATTGTTCAATCTTCATTAAACACCTTTCATGGTGGAAATTAAGATTTCACTATATTTATATATGATATATATAATTTTTATTTTTTCCTTATTCTTATGTATTTTTATTTTATGGCATACCTTTATTTTTTCCATTATGGATAAAAGTGATAATTTCATGTTTTGGAACTGCGGACTACCGCCCCCTCAAAGTGATTTGATTCGTTAATGCCATATGTGGGAAGTATAAAGGATGGAGTTAATGGTATTAAATATGATATCATACTATAATTATAATATAACTTTATATTATTATGATTTCATTCCATTAAATATGAAATAGAAATGAAAGTAGTGTTCATGCGTACGAACGGCTTACCGTCTCCATGAACGATGCATTTCATTTCTAACCTCTAAATGTTATATAATATTATAAATGCATGAATATACTAGATATATATGATATTTATGATATCTTCATCATTAATATAATTCTGGATATAATGGATATTTTACTACATGAATAACTTGTAATAATAAGAAGTTTATTTTTCACTCAAGTAACAAATATTGACAGAACTACCGTTATTAACTTATATAATTACATAATGTTCATAACATGGTAATAAGTGATATAAAAGGAATAATGAACTTGAAAAAGGTTCTTAAACAAGTATAAATTAACCCTAGTTTATTATTCATGAGATTAGAGAACGATCGAGTCATCTTGGACACGAGGTAAGGGACTTCGTCTCAATATATTTTCATTGAGGCCTAATTTATTTTATACAAATAATTATTTTATATGGTTTATTAACACCATTGAATTTTAATTTTATTCAAAAGTTATCTTTTTATAAAAATCGTTTTACTAAACAACAGAATGGAATGTTTTTGTCTTATGTATGCGGCGAAAATGACTTCTCCGTTGCCGTAACCATTATATGAGTCCCAGCTTCCTCTATAAGCCATAACTTTTTTAAATGAAAAATAAATAACAAGTTTTACTTTTATTTTATTTTTTTATTGAAAATGGTTATGATAATTTTTTTATTATATCAATGTGTTCTATTGATATCTTGTGATAGAAATGTGGAAATATTATGTTACCTTTATTCTTTTTTTATGTGATAAAATTATGTTATGGTTATATGGCATGGTTTATGAAGATGGGTGGTTCCATGATAAACTAAGGGCGGGTGAGCCCGATATAGCTCTCCAATGAATTGGGTAATGCGAAGTGGTTAAACTCTAAGGTTTCTCTGAAGTGATTTATGGAATATACTGTGATGGGTATTCCAAACGTAACCATGAGGGTTACTCCCTACGTAAGAATGTCATGAATTCCTCAAGTTACCTTTATCTCTTATGATTTCTATGAGTTTTTCATGAATCTTACGATTTCATGAGGTATGTTAAAGTGCTTATGTTTTATGAGTAAAGTATGATTTCATTGATTCTTATGTATACATGGACTAATGTTTTCATTCCGTATTTTTATATCCCTAACTGAGATTTTTATGATCATCCCATGTTTTTGGAATGTTTTTCACAGGTCCAGGGAAAAGTACATGATGTGATGATAGTGTCGAGTTAGTGTCATGAAATAATCCATGTTTTTTTATATATGTTTCCTTTTATGGGAAAAGTGAATATTGTCTTTAACATAACCACATTATTTAAATGTTGAATGTAATGCATGATTTATGATCTAATTCTCTAAAAATATAAACCTGAAAAGATCCTCAATGTGTATTCTTGAAATATGTCAAGATTAATTAATTTTTAAGGATGGGGCCCTATAGTTGGTATCAAAGGGAGGTTTAGATAACTTTAGGAGTTGGAATTCTATTAAATGATTATCCAAAAATATTTTTTAACAGTCAAATTTAAAATGATATAGAATATGAAGATTACCATGTTTCCTTATCTAAGACATGTTTGTTCAGAATGGTTTTCTGCAGAGGAAATAGGGATGTAGTTTTAGGAAGTCATACCAAAGGAAATGACCTTCCGAATCAGCATCATGAGATAGTCGGAATTGGAACTGAACAGTTTGTTGTAGCAATGGCGTAGTTGACTCAAGCGACAAATGGTGTTGGTATCCATGCACGAGATCAGCTAGATCAACCACAGAGGAATATGTCAGTGGTGGAACATTTCATGGGGCAACATCCCCAATCATTCAGAGGATCATCTGACCCTCTACTAGCTGAAGGGAGGATTAAAGCACAAGAGAAGCTTTTCGATGTCATGGGATGTATAGACAATCAAAAGGATAGTCTTGCAGTTTACCGTTTGGAGGGTGAAGCAGATCAGTGGTGGTCGATGGTTAAAAATATCAGGGATGCTGATGAGTTTGATTCTCTTGACTGGGATGAATTCAATGATATGTTTCTCGAGAAATATTTTCCTAAGTTTGTTCGACTTAGGATGGAAAAAATTCTTGGAATTGCGGAAAGAGGACGACTCGGTGGCTTCTTATGAAGAATGGTTCACTCTTTTGGCATTGTATACTCCAAATTTTATCTGAGACCTTAATAGTAAAATCAATCATTTTTTACTTAGGATTAAAGACAAAATATCGAAGGGCATTGGCTTCTCGTGAGTTCAAAAGTTGTGAAAATCTTGTTCGATGTGCTGAGAAGGTGGAAATGGAGTTTCTCGATGATCATGTTTTCTATGAAAACCAACATAAGAAGAGACCAAGGTGGGAAGAGAAAGGGAAGATTTCATCAAAAATGTCTGATGGTAAGAAAACTATTTTTTCAGTTTGTTATAAATGATGTAAAAATCATGTTGGGGAATGTATTTTGAATTCTGTAAAGTGCTACCAATGAGGTAATATGGGACATAAGGCTCGTGATTACACTATAAAAGATTTGGATGATGGTAAGACAAAATTTGATTTACAGTTAGTGAATTGTTTCAAGGGAAATGAGATGGTCATTATGGAAACGAGTGTCCGAAAAAGAGCTCAAATGATGGGAAGAAATCTGTCTACAAGTTGAAAGGTTTGGTGAAATCCTTTGAAACTACTTTAGTAGATGTTGGGCCATCAAATGAAGTGGAATCAGGTACTTTGCTTGTTCTTTCATATTATGCCAGTGTGATGTTTGATTCATGGTCTTCACATTCGTTCATCTTTGAAAAATTTTCTTGTAAATTGGGAATACCATCTCATGAAATGACTCATGAAATTTTGGTAAAAACACATTGGGGAAATGTTGAGGCAAAAAGAATTTATAAGAATCTTCCTCTCCTTATCTGTGGAAAAAACCTACTTGAAAACCATATAGTGTTACCTCTAGTAGTGTTTGATGTATTCCTGGGCATGGATTGGCTCTCTTTTTACCATGCTAAGATTGATTGTAGAGATAAATAAGTTTCTTTTCAGAATGAAATTCAGTTTGTGTACAAGAATGAACCCTTACTATTGATAACATATCAAGAGGCTGAGAAACTTGTAAAAGATTGAAATTAATGTTACCTTGCACATATTGTTGAAAACAATGGAACCGTTCAGATTAATGATGTGCCAATGGAAAATGAGTAACCTGATGTTTTTCCTAAAGAGTTTCCTGGAATCTATATATATACTAATCTTAGGGTTTTCTACTACCACATGTCAAACAACCAGATCTCCACATCATTTTTCCATAACATGTCATCCAACCAAGAGACCATGTCGCCCCTCTGCACGCTCTAAATTCTTCTCTGTGAAAACCTGTCCCGCTCCCACTTTCGTTCTCTAGGGAAGCGACCTATCCATGTGCTCCCTTTTCTTCTCCGCGAAACCCTATCCCGTCTCCGACGGCCTCCTTCCACCGGGTTTTACTCTACCCTATGACATTTTTCTTCTTCCTCTTCGGGTCGCGATTGGGTTTTTCGCATCCTAGAGTTCCCACAAAATGCTGACGCCAAGGTTCCACTCTGATTTCCCACTGCTCTAAAATATACCCTATCCTCCTAGTATCATTTCCTCCACATATGTCATCTCCCATTTGCGATTGTCTTCTCCCTATCCTAGGGTAAATGTTGAAACCCAATTCCTCTCTTGACCTCTTACTATTCCTTTATCTCCGACATCTTCTTATCCTACATCTATCCTCACTGTCGTGTTCCTTTCTCTATATCTAGGGTTCACGCTACCACCGTTGGCTCCTGGTAGCTCCTAAGTTACCCTCAACGCCTCTAGATTCTCCACCTTCACCTTCACCTACTCCGCCTCCGCCTCTTCCGCAACTACTACATATGGATCCTCGGACTACGACTCATCCGTATCTGGCCCCTATACCTCCTCCAATTCTATAGCAGTGCCAACAAATTGCATTGGTTTTCGATCTTTAAAGAAGCTTTTGTTGGCATCACAGTGGATTTCTATCTTCAAAGAAGCTATTTTTGGCATCGATTAAGGGTTCATTGAAAATATTCGGTGTCAATTTCTCTCAATCGGAGGGTAAGGAGTCTACATCATAAAATGGCTTGGATCATCAACCCATTTTTCTGTCGTCGATATTTTCATCTGATTTTATCTTCATTTGAGGTTTCAGTTTGGAAATCAGCATCAACACTCAAATTATGATCTCAAAAATCTAACTTTTTCAACACAAAATTCTTCATCCTAAATGGTAGCCTCAGTGATACACAACTCTGGTTGTGGAAGAAATCAAATAATTCAATAATTTTGTCTTTTTATGTCATCATATTTCATAATTCTCTTGCTCAACGGGTTTTATATTTTGCAGCTTTGTGATACTACCATACAATACTATCATTCTGCTATAACTTCCTTATTTAAATGTATATATTTACAAATTCTACATTTTTTCTGCTGATGTGTCACCTTCCCATGTTACCACGTCATCCAAAACATCTAATTTTACCTCCAATCCCAAATGAAACTGGTTTTTTTCCACCCCTTTTGGTAACATGTCTTAATATATTCTTCCAATCTAATTCAATTTTAATTATATTTATGTCTATTGTTATAGGCGTATACCACTGCAATGAATCTATAATTAACTTTTGACCTAATGAATTTTGATTGGATTTTATTTTGATTATTTATATATTTTATATTAATTGCTTTCATACTCTATAATATGTTTCTATAAATTAGGATGACTGGATTCTATTTTGATTCTACAAGAATGAAGGAATTTCCATAGTTGGAGGATGGAATTAGTGTAGCAAGGAATATTTCATTGTAGACATGTTTCTAGTTAGTTGATTCTATTTTAATATTCTATATGATGCACTACAACAAAAACAACATATATTTGTGCTAAAAAAGGGCTTTAACAGCGCTAAAAAAGCACTGTAAAGCTTAGCGCTAATATAGGAGGGGTCCCTTTTATCAATGCTCCGAAAAGCGCTAATAAAGGCACCTTTTATCAGTGCTAAAAAAATTGATGATAAAAGACCCCTTAATCAGCGCTTTTTTATAGCGCTGATAAAAGGGTCCTTTATCAGTGCTTTTAAAAAGCGATGATAAAGGTCAAAAAAATTTAAAAAAATTAATATAATACGGAGGGAGTGCTTTTAACACCGCTTCAATCCCCCTTTATCAGCACTATGAGGTCTCCTGTGCACTGCCCTTCCCGCGCATCCTCATACGTGTGCACCCCCTTCGCTTCCACCCGAACTCGAAGCCGAGACCTCCCCCCTTTCACTGCTACACCTTGACCACTATTCCATTTCATTTTGTTCTCTATTTAGTGATATATCTATATATATATAGTTGTATTTATTCATATATAGATTCATATATTTATATAGATTCATATTAATATAAATATATTTATTCATATATTAGTATATATATTAATTCTTATATTAATATATTTATATATATATTTTTACTTATAATTTTTTATACGTATATTTATTTGTATATTAATATATACATAAAAGATTAGTTTTAAATACATTTACGAAAAAATATATTTGTTATTTGTGTTTATAAATAAATAAATACATGAATACATACATATATATATACCACACACATACATATATATATACAACACATAGACACACGTACAAACACATTTAGATTTAGGAATAAGTACATATATATGTGTATTTGAAAAGCCATAGAATGTACTTATAAGATTTGTTTTAAATGCATTTATGAAAAAAATATGTTTTGGATCTGTGTTTATAAGTAAATAAATAAATAAATACATATATACACATATACAACACAAAGACACACACATAGACACACACACACACACACACATATATATATATATTTATGAATAAATACATATATATGTGTATTTGAAAAACTATAAAATGTGAAAATGACCAAAACTTATATCCTAGAATTCCGTTTCGATGCCAAAACCATCCAAATCAATGAAAATGAAACAATAATCAATATGATATGTGGTACAGGCCTAACAGACATCTGGATCAAAATTTATATTTGTTTGAATGTTAAACAATCGGGGTATCCCAACTAAAAACTCAGTTTTGAGGAATTCTGATCCTTTTGGGCTTGAAAAATGTGACAGAGGCTTTTCATGAGTCACTATCGTGTAGAACTCATCGCAGGCTTCAATTTGATAGGTTGTAGAGCTCAAACGGACACCCGGATCAAAAGTTATGACTATTTGAAGTTTGTGTTCCATTTTCAACGTATTTTAGATATTTTATTAATTTTTTTGATTTTTTGTGTCCTAAAATTGTTATTAAATGATTTTGAATCCTTAATAATTAGAAAATAATTGATTAATAATATCTTTTAAAAATATTTTGAAGCCATTTTCAAAAAATTTATTATATACAAAAGTAATAGTCTATTTATATGTATCTATAACATATTTAAAAAATATATATTGTATTTATATAAATATAAATATATACTTATATAACAAAATATTATTTTTCATGAAAAAAATATTTTCTTTGAAACGTTACATTTATCAGCGATCGGGAAAAGCGCTGATAAATCCCCCCTTTATCAGTGCTACTAAAAGAATCGCTAATAAAGGGGTAGCTCTTCCCTGGCCAGTTTTTGGCGTAGTGATGTCAGGGATTCTGTATCAAAGATTCCAAGCATTTCCAAATTTCTGTTCACTATTAATATGTTACATTCACTAAAAATTGATTCCATTATATTTGTCGTTCTGTTCAGTTTTATAATATTATATTCACAAATAGTTTGTTAATTGTTAATATTTTTTGTTTCTACTATTATGTTAAGTAGCTAACATAACGTGGAGTGGAAGTAACATCTTATGTTAAGTAGATAATGTAATTTGTGTCACTACTATAGGAAAATAGATTTCTGTTTCCATATAAAGATTCATACATTTTTAAATTTATTTAATGTATAGTAACATAGAAGAGTTAAAAAGATTTAATAAATTTCTTGGATTAGTACTTCTCCTGCATATTATGCATTTTTGGTTCAATTACATTGAAATCCTATTTCAAAAAAAACATACATATTTTATTCAACTGTATGTGATTCTCCAATATCCATTTTCTGAACATATTTTCCTATAGTTTTGATTCGTCAGAAAAAAGCAGTACCCTGAAACTGTTCTCTTTTTATACTCTCCATAACATGTTTTTATATATTCCCCTGATCTAATTCTATATTTATTATATTGTTGTTTGGTACATGCATATACCCCTACATTGATTGTATGATTCATATTTGACCTAATGAGTTTTGATCAGATTCTATTTTGATTTTTTTATATTTTTCATTGACTATTTTTATACTATGTAACAAGGTATTTTATTTTTTTCTAAACAGATTCTGTTTTGATTCTACACGGATGACAGAATTTTCATAGATGATGGTTGGAATTAATGCAGCAATGCTGAGATAACTCTCATGGAAAGTACTCTATGCTCTGTGGTGGTAAAATCAGTATATTCATGAATATATCTATATGTTATAATAATTATTCTAGATTTGTTTTAATGATGACAGTAAGAGACTCAATATTTAGAGGAATATATAATGACATGTAGGAGAGATACGGACATGGTACCGCAATAAGGTATGACATTCAAATCACTACAAATTTTTATATTACAAACAATATTACTAGCATATGAACATATGACTTGTCATTTAATAATGAAGACATTCTAAATTATTCATATTAAATTGAAACACTCATGTAGTTAATAATTGCAGAAAATTTGGTCATTAAAATCAGTTTTTTCTCTTCAATCTTTTACATGAATTGCATAGGGGATCAAATGTTCTTTACTGAAGGGTTGTGAGGAAAGAATTTATAAAAAGTGTGAAATTCGATCATTTTTTAATTTTCAATTTATACTTATAGTAATTTTATCCATCATAAATATCGATGGTGTCAAACAGTACAGAGACATTAATTAGGTAAAAATTTTATAGAACCCACTGTCTGAGTGATATCCATAGGAATAAAAGCTATATTTTAAGTGCAACAGTCTTTAGTTTTTCTATTAAGTTGATTAATTTTTCATGAGGCTAGATTTTGAATGACTTCACATAACAAGAACGGTAAATTTCTAGATGATTCTATAATGGAAAAACTTCTTTTCCAGGGTTTATGGAAAAGAAATGTCAATACTTGACTCATGGTTATTCTATATATGGCTATACAGTTCTTGGTGTTTCAAAAGATGAAGGAAATTTTGGCCGTGTCATCCACAGGTGTGTTCTTATTCAATGATCATCACACTTGTATTGAAGTCTTCTGGTGAACTAGGTACACATGTAATGATAAGTATCTGGTTTTCTCATCATTTCCTATAGTTTCATTTTCCATAATTTAACAATGTTTCATGTGCATTTTTTCCTGCTGAGAAGATTTGATATTGAAAACACAACTACTATTAATGATACTACTAATTGATCTTCTATTCTATTCTTCAATGCATGCAATTTATCTGCATATTTTTGGTTTCATCACAATCTTGGCCCTTCCCCATGACATTGGATTCAACCTTCTGGTTGGGGGAAATTACATGCACTCAGCTCAAAGCAACGATCCTTCCGTTATGGTTTGAAATGATGTTAGGCCCCCTCGTGGCGGGACTCCAATTGCTGAGGATGCCAACTGAAAGCATTTTTCATCCCTCAAGGATGATCCTAAAAAACGAATGGTATGAAAGGACAATACTACTCACATAGGAACTAATCAAGAATCCATCATGGATTGATTCAAGATTTGAAAATATTTGATTAATGCGAGGATGGTTTTACCTTCCGAAATCAATCCATGGAGAATCGAGCACTGAGATCATCGATTATCACTTGTCTGGGGCTTCATAGACTGTATGTGCATAACATTTAGCAGAGGTTTCCTTCACATTCTATTTCCTTATGAGGTCATAATGCACCCAGCATGGGGTCATGGTTCTATTTATCTGAAACAAGGAATGATTTGTATCAAGGAATGAAATTTTCATTTCAATCCCTTATCCCTTAGGAACATTCAAGTTCATGTATGGATTCGAATCACCAGACTCAATTTGCTATCATGGAACCCCTATATTCTATATGATGTTTCTTATGTAGTGGGTATTCCCATTAAAATGGATCGACCTATAGTGGTGGTTCAGTTTGGTTACTTTTTAAGGATACCAGTGGAGGATGATCTTAGCTTCACATTAATTTTTAAAATTGAACTCTAAACTGATGAGGATGAGATTGATTTATAGGTTGAGTATGAAAATATTCCTCCATTTAGTTCAGCCTATCAATTCATTGGTCATTCACTGGATAACTTTTGTAGGGATATGTGTTCTTTTTTCTCCATTTAAGGGCATAGTCTAGAACAACGTCCTATGATTCTGAACAGAAATTTCTTCCCTTATTGGTTTGGAATTGTATAAAAAAATCATCTTTATATGTATTAATTTTTTCTTTAATTTGGGTTCCAATTTTTGAAAAATAAAAGAAGATGGTTACAGCTTCCACATGTGTTGTGTCTGGATTTATGATATGTGTCTCAATGATTTTAATTCATGAAACTGTAAATCCATCCCTATTTTATCTTTTATAAGTTACTTACTTTTCATTTTGAAAAATAATCTATAGATTATGAACTCTATCAACTAGAGATCAATAAACTCTCTACCATTTGGAGATATTTATTTTTTCCTATTATTTTTATCCTTTTTATTTACATGTCGGATAAACTAAAAATATCCTATTCAATTTAACAGTTTAGGTCTATTAAATTGTATGAGTTCCCTTACCATGGTATTCAAAAAATCAATTTTTTTTGATGAGTTGGGAATGGATGAATCAAACATTAATGGAAGTGATTATTTAATCTTTTTAGTGGAATGTTATTTTAATTCATAACATTCAAGCTCACAAGTTATTGCTAAAACACTTTTTAATTAACTGACTATATAACATCAACCTTTTATTTTATATCATTACTATAAATTAAAAAATTAAATAGTTCGTGTATATGCATAAATGTGCTGGTTTGAGATTTTGAGGCTCACGAGTTATTGCAAGAAATTTTGGTGATTGGATGATTGTGTAACTTCTACATGCCTAAAAATTTATCCACATCTAAACATTAAAAATTCTACACTATCTGAAGACTATGTTATTGTCATTACATATTAAAATTAATCCACATCACATATCTCATATTTATTATTAGAACCACAAGTAATGAATCTTTCACATTGCCTTTCACTCTACCCAATATTATTATCCCTAAATGAAGTTGACATTGAAATTAAGTCTCCAAACTAAACAATTATAAATTTCATTACACATGCTGGAGGAGAATTATTATGGATGTTTTTTATGATCGAAGATATTCTGTAGATTTATTATCTTGGTTTTTCATGTTTGTGGTTTTGTTGTATTTGATGTTTTTCAGTTTTCTGGACGGTTTCCACAATGGACGTTACTCTATTAATGTCATTTCTGTACCTTCTATTAATGATTAAATATTTAAAATTTAATTTGACTAATTTTTAATTGTTTTCTCAGTGTGTGTGAATACACCAACAGAAATGGAAAATGAATGTAGGTTTAATGTTGTAAAATCGAAGAGTTAATCTCCATTTTGTCCAACATATGAATGCAGGTAAATTTTCTTCACTTTTGACTACACTTGTATTTTTTTATGCATTAAAAACATATGGAAATAATTGGTTATAAATTTCCCACATTTTTTCAGAGTCGAATGTGATGGTGATGTGCTTTCATGTTTTGGTTCAGGAAAATAGGGTGAGTTCAAGGGAAGTGTTGTAGAAGATTCCTTGTAGCTCTCCACAGTATTTTTCGACTCAGATACCGATGAATAGAACAATCCAATGTCAGACTCTTTAGTTTATGTTGGCAATATCATGAATTTTCATTTCTTCCTACAATTTATATATTGGTTACCCATTCAATGTTATCAGTTACTATTATATTTTTATATAATCTTTGAATTTTTGTTGGCAATTTTATGATATTTCCAAAAACAAAAAAAATCTATTGTGGGAATATTTTATAATTTTTCAATTATGTATTGTAACATATCCCCTTCATGATCATATAGAAAAAAAAACACATCCATTTTTCTTCGGCTCCAAAATCAACTCAAGCTATTTGTTGCATGTATTATATTTCTTTATAGGATCTAGGAAATAGAAGAAGTAAAATAGGGCTTTCTACAATGAAATTACAAGTAATATTTCTTAATTTCCGATCATTTTTGTTTCAGTTTATACATTTTCTTCCGAACCAGGAAGTTGTGGACTTCTCTACATGTGACTCCTCTAGGTTTTCAATTTTTATTGTCCTGAATGTGGTAGAGATGTGGATAATGAAATTCAATTCAAGGTATATAATCATTGTGGATAATGTAACTTTTTTATTCAAATGTTCCATGCACAATACTATTATTAATTTTATGAATCCCACTCAATATGTTAATTCTTTTTTTCGTTATGTTCATCATGCAATATTCCAAAATATGGTAGAGGACGGGGTATTCAATCAAATATTAAGTCTCTTGACATTTAGTGAAGTAACAACTAGATTAAAAAATTCTTCATCTATTTTTAATTCAATTTCACGCTATTAAGTATTATGAAGTGGTTGTTGAATATCTATCTTCATGTATTAATTTTATTCAATAGCATCCTATGTTTCATCTTTGTCTCTGATCTCTTTGTCAACGATTTGAATAATATATTCATATTCTATGCCCTCCTATTCCATTATCAAACAACATTACGTTCTAATTATAATTTATTCAACATATTTTTTCATTTTACCTTTTATAAATATTAATATCTTTTTAGAAGAAAGATCAGTTATCGAATACACCATGTTATTCGAATACGCCATGAAATAACACGAGTGAGTACTAGTAATACCAGATCGGGAAGTCGAATTTACAGTTGATTTAGTTCCTAATGCTAATTCAATTTCAAAACCCCCTTATCGATTAGATAAAATTGAACTTTTAGAGCTGAAGGATCTATTGGAAGATTTATTAGAGAAAGGTTTCATTCGACCTAGAACATCACCTTGGGGTGCCCCTGTCTTATTTTTTAAAAATCAAGATGGTTCAATGAGACTTTGCATTGATTATAGAGCCTTCAATAACATCATTGTTAAGAAAAAATATCATTTTCCTCATATCGATGATTTTTTTGATTAGCTCCAGGGACCTCAGTATTTTTCAAAGATTGACCTAAGATCACGGTACCATCAGTTGAAGGTAAAGGAAGAAGATGTTCCAAAGACTGTGTTTCATACAAGATATGGCCATTATGAATTTTTAGTTATTCATTTTGTGATAACCAATGCACCTGATGTATTCATGGACCATATGAATAGAATTCTCCATGAGTTCTTGGATTAGTTTGAGGTTGTTTTCATTAATGATATTTTGGGATTTTCTAAAAGTAATGAGGAGCAGGAAAGACATTTAAGGGTTATTTTGAAAACCTTAAAAGAAAAGAAATTGTATTGGAAATTCAGGAAGTGTGAGTTTTGGTTGTAACACATATCTTTCCTTGGTCACATTATTTCTAACGATAGGATAATTGTTGATCCTGAAAAAACAAAAGTAGTTAAGGAATGGACATGACCCACAAATGTAACCGAGATTCATAGTTTTCTTGGTTTGGTAGGATATTACCGAAGGTTTGTTAAAAAATTTTCATTGTTATCTAGTCCAATGACTAAGCTAACTCGGAAGGGTATTATGTTTATCTGGAGAAAATAATGTGATGATTGTTTTCAATAATTGAAAAAGAAAATTGGTGAATTCTCCAGTTTTGTCATTACCTTCCAGGAATGGGGTGTTTTTTATCTATAGTGATGCTTCATTAAAAGGACTTGGTTGCATCCTAATGCAAAATAATCCGGAAATTGATTATGGTTCACGTTAGTTGAAAAATCATGAGGTAAATTACGCTACACATGTTTTGGAATTAGATGCTGTTTTTCTCACATTAAAAATTTGGAGGCGTCATTTGTATGGAGTAAAGTGTGAAATATATACCGACCACAAAAGTTTAAAGAATATATTCACTCAGAAAGAATTGAAAATGAGAAAGAGGAGATGGCTATAATTAATCAAATATTATGATTGTACAATTCATTACCATCCGGGAAAAGTAAATAATGTGGCTGATGCTTTGAGTCGAAAATGTAATTCTTCATTAACCATGTTACATTTGGAACATGATCCTTTAGTGATGGATTTTTTGAACTTTGGAATAGAAGATATTGGAGCCAGATGTTCTTCTATTTTGTTTCTGCTATCAGTCAAATCTTCTCTATCATACATAATTAAGAATCCACAAAAGCAAGACAGTGAGTTGCAGAAAAAGGTAGAGCTGGTTCAGAAGTGTAGGTTTCCTGAATTCAATATTGATAATGATTGTGTTTGAAGATTTGGGAAGATTTTGTGTGTGCCTTATGATTCACAATTAAAGAGAGAGTTGTTATGTGAAGTTCATAGTTCTCCGTTTTCAGTTCATCCAGGAAGTACTAAGATGTATAGAGATCTACGGGAGTATTACTGGTGGGATAGAATTAAAAGAGACATTACTGATTTTACTGTGATTTTTTTGACTAGTCAATAGGTTAATGTAGAGCGGTAGTTACCAAAAGGGATTCTTCAGCCTTTACCAGTTCCAGAGTGGAAATGGGAGAATATATCCACGGACTTCGTTGTGGGATTTCTGAAGTCACGTTGAGGTAATAATGCAATCTGGGTTATTGTTGATCGCTTGACCAAATCTGCTCCTTTGTTTGCTACAATAGATACCTTTCACTAGATCAACATTCTCATTTGTATCTTAAAGTGATATTCAGGTTACATGGAGTTCCCCTCTCCATTGTATCTAATTATGATCCCAGGTTTACTTATATCTTTTAGAAAGGCCTTCACAAGTCATTGTGTTCTGAATTAAATTTTAGAACAACTTTTCATCCTCAATTAGATGGGTAGTCAAAAAGAAAAATTCAGACCTTGGAGGATATGCTACGTACTTGTTAGATGGATTATCAGGGATGTTGGGACCAACATCTTTCTTTTTTGGAATTTTCTTATAATAATAGTTTTCATTCCAGTATACAGATGGAACCATTTGAGGCATTATATGGAAAGCGGTGTTGAACTCCATATTTTTGGGATGGAGTGGGTGAAAGGAAGTTGATGGGACTAGAATTGGTAGAAGATTTGGAAGAAAAAGTTCAGCTAATATATAAACACATGAGAACAGCTCCGAGCAGCCAGAAAAGTTATGACGACAACAGGAGGAAGGATCTCTCTTTGGAGGATGGTGAACATGTATTCCTCAAAGCTTCACCGTGGAAGAGTGTGATTCAATTTGGTAAGAAAGGTAAGATGAGTCCAAGGATCATTGGACCATATGAAATTCTAGAGAGAGTTGGATTATTTTCATACTGAGTGGCTTTACCTCTGACTTTATCTCATGTACACAATTTTTTTCATGTTTCAATGTTAAGGATGTACATGCCAGATCTATCTCAGGTTTTGAGTCCAGAGGTAGTTCAGCTGGAAGAGAATCTATCTTATGAGAAACTACTGGTATAGATTCTAGACCATAGGGAGCAAGTGTTGTGGAATAAGGTGATTCATCATGTAAAGGATTTTTGAAAAAAAAACATGATTGAAGAGGAAACATGGGAATATGAAAATGCAATGGGGGATAAATACCCCCACATATTCGATAAGTAAATAAATTGTAGAGAAGTAATTTTCTCAAGGGGGGAAGAATGTAACATCTCATGTAAGTAATGAATAATATATTTTCTTATCTATGTATATTTATAAATTAGATAGTTTTTTATAGGCTTAAATGAGAATAAATCCAAATCTTAAGCATGGAATACTGTAATATTTTTTTAAAATATTGTTTTACTGCCTTTTATGGAAACCCATTTTTAAACATAACTATTGACAATTTTATAAGATTTATTTGTGAAAATAAACTTATTCTTTAGAATTGGGGAATTGAAATTTACTTTGGATAAATTGTTTCTATTTTTTTTACAATTTTCATTTTTTTAATGAATAGTAAAAAATACTGCATTTTACTTCATAAATGCTTTTTCATCCAATTTAATTATATAGTTAGAGTATCTATTTAATTGGTTTTAAAGTGTAATTAGAATATATTTTTACCATTTAATCCAATGGTGGTCATTAGAAATAGTTTCAATTTGGAATTTGGCATAAACACGTGTCAAACCTTTCATAGACATTGTTTCAAAAAAACCGCTATTTATTTTGACAACATGAATTATTTATAAATTAATTACAGAGATTTATATGTTTGGAATTTGGTAAAATGTATTCCATATTTGGAATCAGGAGTTCCTAATTATGTAATTAAGTCTCTTTTGTTTTTTTGGAAATTACGAATAGTAACGACGGTAATTATCTTTAATTATATTGATTAATTAGTAATCCGGTAGTTAAGGGTTATAAAATTATATCATAATAATAAAAAATGACCCCAACATGCGTCCTAATGCTACTGGTTGTGTCATTTCCGACCATGGGATTCCTTTTGCCAATCTTAGGGACCCCATGGAATCACTTTTGGGTGATAGTGGCACTTTATCATTTTATTTTTAAAGAAAGGAGAATATCACAACAGTATGTAACACCTATGTTAAAATTTTAGTTTTTTATGTGTAAAAGATATCTTAGGAAATAAATAGTCATTGGAAATCTATAAATATTTACTACATCATAGTATTTTTTTATAATTTTTAGACATTATGTATATTTATTTATTTATAACACCATGATGATGCAGCGATTACCTCATTAATGAATGATTTAAATAAAATGAAAAGATAATGTAACATCTAACACTCACACTTGTAAAAAACTTATTGTATGGGTGGATATCGAACCATTATCACCCTATCCTTGAAATATATCAGTTTGGGACCATTAAAATCTGAAACTCATTTTAAAATACGGAAACATTTCATGACTTTGCAAGAGTGCCCCTCCTCCCACTTATAAAAGGCCCCCACCTCTACCCCCTTACCCATGACTCTAAAGCCATTGGCTCGGCCAAACCTCGCCTCATTTTATCTCTCCACATCCCTCTATTCATCATATAATCATTAACATAGGCAGAAATCCCTTCAAGAAACCCTTTTGGTTCAAACCAAGGGGAGTTACCCGATTTAAAGGTAATGTCTTCTCAGATGTTTTTTTATTTTATTTTTCTTCTCCAACCACCTGAACTATTTTTATTACATTATTTTGTAACAAAACCAGTATCTTCAATATAATAGGATGTTTTTATGAGAATTATTCGAGCTACACTTACACACACCTCCGTCTAATGCTTAAATAACATATTGCTTTTGTGGATGGTGAATTACTGCCTCACAAAACGATGATTGTTCAATTTTATTTTAACACCTTTCATGTTGGCCATTAAGATGTCACTATATTTATATATGATATATATTATGTTTAATTTTTCATTATGATTATTTATTTTTCATTAATGGCATACCTTTATGGTTTCCATTATGGATAAACGTGATAATTTAATTTTTTTGAAGTGTGGACTACCACCCCCTCAAAGTGATTTGATTCATTAATGACATATGTGGGACGTATAAAGGATGGAGTTAATGTTATTACATATGATATCATACAAGAATTATAATATACCTTTATATCATTATTTTTTCATTCCATCAAATATGAAATTGAAATGAAAGTAGCGTTCATGCTTACGTACGGCTTACCGTCTCCATGAACGGTGCATTTAATTTCTTACCTCTAAATGTTATGTAAAATATTATAAATTCATGTATATACTGGATATATATGATATATATGATATCTACATAAAGAATATAATTCTGGATATAATAGATATTTTACCACATGAACAACTTGTAATTATTAGATGTTTATTTTTGACTCATGTACCAAAGATTGAAAAAACGACCGTTATTAACATAAATAATTAAATAATGTTCATAACATGGTAATAAGTGATATAAAAGGAATAATGAACTTGAAAAAGTATCATAAGAAAGTAGAAATTAACTTTATTTTATTATTCAGGAGATTAAAGAACGACCGAGTCATGTCGGACATGAGGTAAGGAAATTTGTCTCAATCTCTTTTCATTGAGGAATAATTTGTTTTATACACCACTTTATTTTATACTGTTATTAAACCCCTTTGAATTTTACTTTTATTCAAAAAAAATCTTCTTATACAAAGCATTTTACTAAATGACAAAAGAGAATGTTTTTGTCTTACATATGCGGCGACAACGACTTCTCTGCCGCTGTGACCATTATTTGAGTTTCGGCTTCCTCTACAAGCCATAACATTCTTAAATGAAAAATAAATACCATGTTTTAATTTTCTTATATTTTGGTAATGAAAATGGGTTTGATAATGTTTTTATTATATCAATGTGTTTTGTTGATATCCTATGATTGAAATGAGGAAATGTTATGTTTCCTTTATGCATTTTTTATGTGATACGATTATGTTATGTTTCTTGGGCATTATTTATGAGGAGGGTTGTTCCATTATAAACAAAGGGCGTGTGAGCCTGATATAGCTATCTAATGCATTGGGTAACATGAAGGGGTTAAACGCTATAGTTTCTCCGAAGAGATTTAGGGAATATACCGTGATGGGTATTCCAAACGTAACCATGAGGGCTACACCCTACATAAGAATGTTATGAATGCCTCAAGTTACCTTTATGTCTTATTATTTCTATGAGTTATTCATTAATCTTATGATTTCATGAGGTATGTTAATGTGCTTATGTTTATGAGGAAAGTATGATTTCATTGAATCTTGTGTATACATGGACTAATTTTTTCATTCCGTATTTATATAACCTTTACTGAGCTTTTTATGCTCATCCCATGTTTTTGAAATGTTTTTCACAGGTCAAGGGAAACGTACATGATGTGAAGATAGTGTAGAAATATTGTCAAGAAAGAATCCATGATTTGTTTTAAATATATTTCATTTGATGGGAAAATTGAATATCTTCCTTAATGTAACAACCTTTTTTAAATGTGGAATGTAATGCATGATTTATGATCTAATTCTATAAAACTATAAACCTTAAAAGATCCTCAATCTTTATTCTTGAAATATCTCAATAATAAGTAATTTGTAAGGCTGGGTCCTTATAAAAATGCTCCAAAATTTTCACTTCACACATTGCAAGTATTCATCATATGACCCTTCTTCCCACAATGCAAGAATATACGGGATACCTACATCAGAACTACTATGTATTCTAATTATACTTCCCTTATTTTTCAAGTTACTTTTCCATGTAGTTCAATTCCCATAACTTCCACAATATCTGAGATATTGGTAGAATCTTAAATATCCTTCCTTTAAATATCATCAATCATAATTAGATACCATATATAAACAAAAAAAGTAATTAAAATCCTAATAATTTTTTTTTCGCACCACGGTAATTATCACATAACATTATTTTGGGAGAGAAAAATGAAACATCAATAAAACAAATGTATTTAAAAAATACCCCTCTATAGATTCCAAGTAACACTAAATCTTATTGAAGACCTTGGCACGATCAACCACTAAATCTCCCTATAAAAAACTCATGTCACAAATCCTCTAAATAATAGCACTTTTTCATTATAGTGATCTTCTCATACAATCAAATCAGAGTATTTATAAGTTATATAGTTGTATTCTCTTCATAGAATGTACTGGTCTTGTTGTGGGTTAATAAAATTGAGATGAATCCTAGTGCATCCATGTTTATCTTTTTCTATACATTCTTCTTATTTAATTTATATTTCATACCAATCAATAAAATATCAATATCATTATTCATTAGAAAAATCTCTATATCCATATTTTATAATCTAAAATAAATACCATAAGACATATAAATTTAGAAACTATACTCATCAAACCCCATATGCTAGTGTAAATGAAAACCCCTAAATCTGAGACAATATCGCACAGATAAGAAAATGATTATTGTAAATCCTCTCTAATGAAAATTATATAATGATTCTACTAATCCAAGATCTCCAGCACATTATCTAGGGTTGGGTTGTGGTAATATTTGGAATTGATGTTTGATTACACATCATTGGTTTGGAACTAATCAACATAGAATAACCCTCTATAGATTCAAACATTAAAAAGTACTGAAACTTTTGAATAGTAATGAACCCACAAGTATTATGTATACACGACCGAAAAAATAATGAAACCTATCCATGCAACAAAATTACACCATTAAACAAAAATGAACTTATAAAAATAATTAAATTAAAATCAATGAAAATATAGTCACAAAGGATTTACAAGGTTCGGAAAACATTGTGATACATAAGTGGAACACAAAAAAAATTTAAGACATGGAGGATAATTAAAAAATTGATAATTTTATCAAATATTACCATGTTTCAAGTGTCCATGTATATATAGATGAAGCCTAGAACATCCATCCAATCAGTTTGTTTTTCCATATTCGGATCCTTATAGAGACCATTCCCCTTGGATATGATCCTCATTGAAATCCCATTAATTGGTCAATGGAACCCACCAACATAAATACCATTATCTACTAGCTCTATCTTCGAATTATCTAGGAAATATTAATCTTATGTGTCTCAACGTATTAATCTCACATGTCTTTTATATATTTCTAGTTACTCTAATGTGTTAATTGGTTCACATTTATATATACTCCACCTTCATAAATCATTTTCTAAACCATTTCTATCATTCTTCCATGTCTTTCATTTTTAGAATTTTCTACCACCAAATCAACAACTCCATATGGTTCAATTCTATACATCAAGGATCAATATTGTATTCGTATTACAACAGTTATTCAAAAAATTATTCTCACAACCATCCATTATAAAAAAATAAATTTCAATATTAAATCATTTTTCAAAACAACATTAAAATGAAAAAACGATAATTTGGGAAGTCTCTTACCGTTAAAAATTTAGTTTAATGTGAAATAGGATAGTCGAAGAATTTATAAAATTTCATTAATAAGATTAAATTATTAATCCTTCCCATGTGGATAAACCTAAACCCACCAAAATCCATTGGATCAAAAAATATTCTATGTAACCAGATGATTATTTTACATCCCATCAAAATACCCCAACTAGAATATTAAATTTTTTGAAAGGATATGGGACATGAAAAAATATAGGATATAAAACAATGACATAAAATATGATTGTAACACCTTCCAATATTTTTATTAAATCTTGCATCCCATCCATTAATTTTTTTTTCACCACCAATCATTAATCTTCTTTATAACATGATCAATGATGGATAGTAAAATCCCATTATTTAATCATACAATAACATTTTTCATCCTATGATATATTGATGATTTTCACCTATATAATATACATCAATGAATATGGATAATCTAAATCCACATGACTAAATCCTTTACTAGAAGAATATTTCCAATTATTGAAGTTAGTTAACTACCCAAAAGGTCCATAATAATGGCTGATTTGATTCTCAATTACATAGAATTAATCACTATTATCTATTGAGATGAAAAATAATTAATTCATACAGAAAAGGAGTTACACGAAGCACTATTGTACTTTATTTAGCCCAATAAATCAACGCCTGAAAGATTCCACTAGAGATAACTATAAGAAAAGCATTGACAGTTACAATAAAAATGATATGAGACAAAATATCCCCTAAATAAAGACCCCTTTAATGAATAATGATTCTATAACCCCACTATTAACCTCACCTTATATGAAACTATTTAAATAAATCTAATAACATTCTATAAAAATGTTATAAAATCTATAACTTGTAAAATATTAATAAAAAATCCTATAATAAAATCTATTATAATTCATCATATATTGATTCAATTTCATTTATCCATTATATGAAATTGAATTAGATTTCATGGAGTTAATTATTTTATGATAAATAATCATGATTTCCAAAAATAACTATTGGGTACAATAGAAATTTAAATTTCAGAATTTTGTTTTGTAAAACATACAAGATTCCATTAGCTATAATATTAAAATAAATATATTATATTACATTAAATAGTCTAAAATGATTAAATAATAAAATATAACATAGATTCATGTATTTTAGAATATCATTATTATAGTATTGTTATATTGAGTTTTCAATTTTGACCCATTACAAAATACTTTCATAGGGATAATAACATTCAGATCCACACTATGCAAATATTGTTTAAAAAATATTGTTTCAAAACAATTTCAAACTTGGGATTTGATCATATATTTAATATCTTATACCACGTATATATAAAACTGTTAAAAATAACCCCCTAATATATTGTTCATATTTAAATAAACAATGCGGAAAATTAATTCAATGATCATTATATATAAAAAATTTGTTTAGATTTAAATAGATTATTATAAAATGTTGAAACAGTCCAATTGATACCCAATTAATCATTAACCATATATCTCTTATCATATTTCAACTTATATATTAATTCATAGAACATATTTTAATATTTTTTTGTTTAATAATATTCTATTCAGATTTTCTTCTTGAAAAATATGGATCTATAATTAAACATCAATAATTGTTATTTACTGAATAACTAGTTAGACAGCAATATTTTGAAATTACATAATTTTTCCTAAATCATCACTAGAATAATAACTATATAAATCCAATTATTCATTTAAAAAAATATACATTTTTAAAAATTTTGATTGAGTTTACCAGCCCATTGTTGAAGTCCCCTAAAAAATTTATAGCTTATATAATACATTATGCTTATTTAGATTACATGATATCACTATTTATTACCCAAAACAATTGACCATAATCCATATAGTTTCCAAATACAATTATCTTCTTGTCTAATTGGATTTAATATTTGAATTTAAATAAATCAAAATAGGCCTGTCATGTGCAGTAATATGAAATAAATGAATTTACTACTATAATTGCACATAAATAACAATCCTGTTTTAAATTCACAAATATTACCTTATAAAATAAATATTATCCACTAAAATAAATCTAAAAAATTATTTCATATTATATAATTAATTATATTAATGAGTTTTTATTTTTATCTCAATATAAAAAATTAATTAAATTCAATTTATTTAAATATCATGATTGTGTTTCTGTTATGAAAAACCTTAGGCAATGAAAGTTTCATTATTTACTATGGTTCAATTTTTTTTAATTTAGTGACTCATTCCTTAATTCAATTCCCAAAATATAATACAATATTTTTCACTCTAAATATATATATTAATATCATTATATATTTTTATTGAATCTTGATTTGTATTAGTTATTTCTTTGTGTCATACATTAGAAATTCTGATTGTCTATCAATATCATTCATTATATTATAAGAGAATATTAAATTGGGTAAATTAATATTAGACAGATATAACCCATACATTTTTCACTGAATATTTCAGATATAGGAAGTCATCATGAAAAAACTATGATAGTTTAACCCCGTCACTAGAAAATTTTATTTTCATAAAATTATTATTTTAAATGTATTGTATCCCATAAAAATTTCTAAAACACTTTCCACATTGGTTGTATTCTAATTCCCATAAACAAAATATCAAATAATAATTTTTTTGAAATTATTCATAAAATAACTAATATCCAGAGGTATTATTTGGAGTCTGTTATTTAAATAACCAATATCATTGATTAAAAAAAACCTACCCTTTTGTTGGGATATATTTTTTCATTCATCACACCAACCACATATTTTAACTCTTATACAACTATTATCTTTTATGATATCCCCTTTACCTATATTAATTTAATGATCTCTATTGTTTCCCCACCCACCGTCATCATTATTGGTCCTCATTTCATTCTTGCTGAGTCCCGCACCACTATTTCCATTGAACTAAAATTACCAAGTTTTTTTATCCATCCCCCTCCATTTATATAAATGTTTAATCCCTTATAGTAAGGAATTAATAACCTTATCATTCTATAAATTCAATCTCCCTCATATCCATATTTTGAACATGTCTCATATTATTTTATTTATTATACTTTATTCATCCTGTTTAAATATATGAATTTGGTTGTTTTGATGCCTTAATATTAAATAACACTATTCGAAATTAGAATCATTTGAATTATTTATAAAAATTATTGTCTATTTGTTGGTTTTATTTGTTCTTGTATTTAATTTTTTTGATCATTTTATTTTTATTTATTGTTATAAAATATTAGAAAATTACATGCGTGTGTTTTTTATTGTTTATATATATGTTAAATACGTTTTATATATCTTGTGTTTGTGTGAATTATTTGTGTTCAGTTGGATTTATATCATATGTTATATGTATAAGTTCGACACACTACTAAAAAATCAAATATATAAAGTTAAACATTTCATTTAACTATTAAATATAGTATTGAGAATGTTCTTTTCATTATTGACATGATTTGTCCCCTATTCCATCTTCTTCATCCCAGATTTTAATAAAGTGGTGCTTAATTGTTGCTATAAAATCATTTTATCCCTTAGTATAACCCAAATATTGGATCACTGATTCTGAGTTATAGCACCAAATTGCCTCATGTAAACATGCTCATACACAATAGGATCATGACTAGTGATGAGGAATAATACTATAAATTTTGTAACATTATGAACTAAGTATAATGTGAATCAGAAATAATAAAACAAGAACCAATAATAAAGGAATATAAAATATAGTATACATTCACATATAAATAATAACTATATAAAAAAATAACATTTAATAACAAAATGAAGTCAAGATCCTAATAATTCTATCATATGATATTCCACAATATGATGGATAAATACATGGGATTATATAAAAAAGTGAAAATAAATTCTCATAATAAAAATATCCTAGAGTATGTCTTGGTATCTCTTCCATCTCATGTCCATTCACATCCCCTCAAATGTCTATCATAGGGGACGTCCTTTTACCCAGATCCCTAATAGTAAAATCTACATTCCCACCAAGGTTCACATGTATAGTTTGTGTACAATACACTATATGACACAACCAACAGATCCATAATATAATCCAATTAAATATATGGGATCATATACTAATAAATATTTAATTATATTAAAAAATAATGCACCTAATGTAGGTTATCATGAACTTATCAAGCCACCATAATCCTTGACTATTCCTTCTCTATTAAATGATGATTTATAGATCAATATCATATTATTGAAAGCCATCAATGACCATGAAAGGATAAAAATACTAAGGAAGACAGAACATATAGAACCTGACTCATAGGAAATAGATCGTGGGGATTTTGTATCACAAGAAACCCAATTATAAAGGTAACAAATCATGAGGAATAAATAACACAGTCAACCTCCTATATAAGAAACAAATATAAAGGAAATAATAACATAGACAACATAAAATATAGAATCTAATTTTAAAAAGTTATATCATTTTTACCAATACTATAACCCCCAACGTATGGTCCCAAGTATTAACATTATTCCAAACACAGAATTCAAAAGCAACATGAAAAAAATAAAAAACCTACAGTTCCAACTAGTTGTCTAGCCAGAAATGGATAAACTCTTTTTCACTACCCATAAATTATAAGATAAGTAATACCATTTTTTATCTCTTAAAGAAATAATCACAATTAATTCATTACAACATATTTTTATATATTATCTTCTTCAAAAAGGAATAGGATCATTTCCCATACCAATGTGTTATTAAAACAACCCTTTGACACTCTGAAAATTATTAAACAATGGAATTTTGGATTCACAAATTGGGTTTGAGAGCTCATCCAAATCCAAATTATTCACCTTGTGATAGTCTTAAAAATGTAGAACATAATATACTCACCTCCCCCAAAACACTTTCACTATTTTTATCTTAACCATGATCATTAATAAACCATTTAAAAGAATTCAATTCTCACCAACACACCCATAATAATAATATTCCATTAAATGTAATATAATTGATAAAACATGTAAAACATCCCCTAACTTATATCACTACGATATAAATCATCATGGAACACTATTTGAATATAGTTTAATTATCTATAACACAAATTCATTAGAAAAAATCATTAGATTTGGGATTATAGATGAGGAAAGAATAAACAAAAAATATTAATCATAATATGGATTAGATAAGGTTAGAGAAAGAAAACACCGATAGGCATGATTCATAGAACATTTAATAGAAATGAAATGTGAAATGGATATATTTTGGAACCAATGAAGGTGCTAAACATTGAAAAATAATTTATGTTTCCCCAAGATGATGGGGTGAATAGGGTTATAATAGATATTTAATTTAAAATAAAAAAGTCTTAAATGTCATTAAATAATATAGACCACCGATTAATCAAACTATGTATATTTGGGTTTCCCTAAAATGATTCCCAAATGATATACCCAAACTGACTTGCCAATGGGACTCTATGGGATGCTTTCCCCTTCGAATATGCCACTAAGTGCTTAATTCCCCTCCCTCTTCTTAAATTTATCACCAAGTACTTGACTAATCCTCTATAATATTTGACTAGGGCCCAACAAATTTTGAACTTATCAAATCCTTGACCACAAATTTAATTAAAGTATACATGATAACAAAAAAATGTACCTCAATATTCATGCAGTATTACAGACTCCCCATTTTAGAATACTCAATCATGAAAATAATTATAAATATCATTGTTGAATAATTACTTCCACTGATAGCTCATATAAAACACTTTCTCCTAGGTCTCCTCTAGAATATTACACTTCTCGAACTATACACTAATAATAGTTAACATTTTCTCAAAATTATACTCTCACTTGAATTTATGATGCACATTAGTCTATCTTCAAAATATGTACCTAAATTAAACAGGATATATTCATCATAAATCATATTCAAGGGTTCTAACTCAAACTTTTGTATCATAAATAATTGAAATGTATTATGAATATATTAATGACTTATAATAAGATTTAGTTAATAATACATGGTAATAACATACTCCACTATCTAAAAAAGAAATAAAAATTATGGGGAGATATTTAATTACTTCCCCAATTGATGATGACCAAACAAGGTGACACCTACTGGAATATATGATCAATCATTATAAAATCCAAGGTTTTTCTATGCTGGTTGGAATATGTACACTATTTACTCAGAGTAGTAATGATATAATTCTTGATCACCAACACCATCTTAGTGGTCCCCCGCACTATGATCAGCAAGATGATCACTAACTCTCACACCTCTAACCATTAGAATGGCATGAAATAAGGTCAAACATATAAGGAATCACTAGGTGTCATCTAGACTAAATCATGATAGATTTTTTTATATAAAACAATACTAATTTTAGATAGATATTCTATAATCCATATAAATATATCACATAAACTATAAGAATTTACTTCAGTATATGGATCATCCCCTCTAACAGAAAATGTTTTATGTGTGATAAGCTATAATCGGCCTTATTTTAGTTCCCACAGCCTTCTATAACACTTTATACAGTATAAATGTAAATTAAGAATTATGATCTAATACAATAATCATGGTTACCCCACATAGACATATATTCTATCATATGTGTGACATACCTAGCTCTCCCACCAACTAGGTATCCCAATAATGTAATATCTGGTTGAGAATTTTCATTCAGGCTACCGTGACTGATAAAAATTATTAGCATTTTTATTAAACATATGTAAAAAGACAAGAGGGGGATGAGTGAATTTCTCATTTAAAAAATATTGAAATAAAAATTCAAATTTTTTAATTTAATTAAATAATTTAAGTTCCAATGGATTGAATAACAATATAGAAGGTGAGGAGAGGGTTGAATTAGTTGTTCACTTATTATATGTTTCAAAACATTTATAATCTTAACCTTTGAAAATAATCAATATTAATTTCTTTATAATCTTTTAGAAAACACTCATGCATGAAAAATTATGAAATAATGTAAGGAACCCCAGAATTATAAGGTTCATCCTCAGTGGGAAAACCTACATACCATACATAGTAACTCCCATGGATTTATGGAAATCCACTATTAATAAGAATTGAATAAAAAATATTCCAACATAGGTAAGATACATTTTATATCCAAATATAAAATATTATACTATAACTAAATTTTTTACAATTATAGATTATAAAATTATTGATCCAAACAAAATAATTATGACATTGTTGAAACTGGTCCTCAATTTCTCAGTTCGAATCATCATTGCAATTAGGATGGATCCAATTTTCTCAATGTGGTTAGTATGGATCTAATTTTCCAAATAAAATATTTCTATATCTGATTCATTAATTTTGAAAAGTATAGATCTGATTTTTTCAATACAATCAGTCTATATATTATTCTCATTATATGATGGATGCTATATGATGAACCCATTATCAATCTGAAAAAATCAAACTCTTTTCAAATTCATAACACAATATTCTTCGTTCCAATTAACTCGATCTGATTGAGTGAAAATTATTTTCTCAATCCAATCAACTCAATACGAACATCTCAAATAAGTAAAAATAAATATTTTGGAGTCTGATGTTACTTATGATATATCATTCGAGCAATGAATCTCACTTGATTTCTTCAGCAGTCCACATTTTCCACTTTCATGAATGTTCACAAATGAATGAATGATATGAGAAAGTATTTATATGTGACTCAGAAGAAAATTGAGGTATACTTTATGTCTTTCCCTACAATTTGAAATTTAAAAATTTCTGATGATATCTCATATTTAAACATCAACATCGACATATTTAATATTCCTTATATTCCTCAAAGATTTACAGAAAAATTGAAATTCAATTTTGAGCTCTTCGAATCTTCATAAAACTTCTAGAATTATCTTTTTGAGTATTCTTTGTAATCACCTCATTATATTTTGGTTTCATTCATCATTTTAGTATATTTTTTCCTTCTTCATCTCACTACGATTTGTGTTTCCACATTAGCTCATTCTAATGGAATTACAATTATGATATAAAACCAATTATGATGAATTTTCTATTACAATTCAAATTCCCATTCTGATTGATATCTAATGGGAATCTTATTAAAATGTAATTCCTATTCCTATGGAATTTCTAATTCCAATATAAATCTCATTATGATAGAAATATTCACTCCATAATTATATATTATTGTAATGCTCACCACAATTTTTAAAAATGATTTAGTCATGAATATTTTCAGGATTTTTTATAACTTCATTACCAACAGAGAATCATTTGATTTATTTTAGAATGTATTGAAACTTTTTAACCCCTAAAATCAAAATATTCTATCAAAACTCTTTAACAACCAAACATATTATTCACTCAACGACTTATTTTTTTCTCCCAGTATGATATAGTAAAAAATTCTAACAAACCCAAATTTCTAACTCAAATTACAATGTATCTGATGACCTAAATCTGACATAGATGGACACAATTAATTTAGAATATTTAAAAATTATTATGAAATCTCATTATGATGGATTGAATTAAATTTTTATAAAAATATATTCTTATACTGAAATGTTAGTAGTCAACAAATAAAAAAAGTTTTTTTTTAAAAAATATAACCATAAATGTTCATCAATATACCCCTTTGGATTTGTTGACGTCCTTTGTTAACAGGTTTTCATGTTCTCATTATCTTTTAGATCTCAAAATTTGTAAACAACTCAATTTTTTTCTATCTTTTATCAAAACAAGCATTTCTCATAAGAGAGTATATTTAACAACACTATTGGATAAGATATGGTTTTTAGTAGAATTCAATCACTTAGTGATAAGAAAAATATTTAGTCATGTAAAGATAACTCCCACTTTATTTCCCTTTAATCTCACTTTTGTTTTTTTATCCACACATTATTGTAACCAAATATTCACATTCATTTAAGAAGGATACATAATTTTTTTTAAAAGTATAATGTATTTATTTTAAATCCCTCTTTTTCAATAAAATCTAGAGAATAGTGGGGGTTCTTCCATATGAGTTTTAGGGAGACATGGGGGTGGGTGAATATGATATTTCAGCATAAATTCCATAAAATATTTTTTCTACATTTCTGTTGTAAAGATATTAGAAATCTAATATGTTGTTGAAATTTATTTGTGAAAAACAACACGAACAAAAACATTCTATCTTATAATGTGACACTTTATATAAATATTCATTGATCATGAATGTTGGATAAGACTCATAAAAATATCACTTTCAATCTTATTATCCCAATGTATCATTAATGGTTTATTAACATTAACATTAAATTAATTCATATGAACTTTCATTCATATCATTTGATTAAAATATTGAGTAGCTACTTCTTATTCTGACTCATCTATGATCAATGTTACTAACATTGTTTTATACTATTCCAACTCACTCAACATTAACCGAAAAAATATGTACTTCCTGAGGTTGATTTTCTATCATTTCAATCTCTAACCCAATTGACCAAAATATAACTATGAAACATCATCACACTATTTCTTTTTTATAATAAACCATGTGTATTTGTTGCTTTTACATATATCAAAATCCACTTTTCTTTTATTATATGTGATTCTTTTAGATAATATTGACTCGTGAAACACTATGGTACAACATACACAATATCATGCCGTGAGGCTGAAAGGTAAATAAAACACATCATCAAATTCCCAAATCCTATTTGATTCATACTTCTTATGGATTCATCATCACTCAATTATGTTCTCACTGAAATTGTAGCTGAAAATTATTTGGATTCTATTATCCAAAACTTCTTTAACAATTCCCTTGCATATGTTTCTTGAGATAAGAAGCTGTATTTTTCCTTTTCATGAACTTGTAATCTAAGAGAGAAATTTAATTCTGCAAACATTGACATTTCATAATTCTTATTCATTTCCTCAGAAATTGTTTTATAAACATAATTTATATTCTTAGAAAAATTTATATCATCCACATAATGAATAATAACTAGAGATTCAGGGTCAAAATATTTAACATATAAGTTTCTATCAACATTTCATTTAATAAATTTTGACATTTTCAAACAATTGACACGTTTAGAATTACAAGTATGTGGAGCTTATTTTAGCCCATTCAAATATTTCATTAATTTTAAAAAATCAATCTAATATAGTATAAATCTGTATGGTTGTTCAATGAAATATTATTTCAAATTTTATCCCTTTATGAATGTTGAAATTACATCCATATGATAAACTTTTAAATTTTTATGTGCTTCCACTACAATAAACATTTGAATATTTTCTATCCTTGAAACATTAGAAAACTATTCATCAAAATCCACACCACCCATTAATACATATCCTTTATAAACAAGTCATTATTTTTTCTTGTAACTTCTCCCCGCTCATCCAATTTGTTTCTATTAGCCCACCTTGTTATGAAAACATTTTTAATTACTATACTTATAGGTCTTCATATTTCATGCTTCTGAATCTGATCAAACTCTTCATTAAAATAATTAACCCATTATTTACATTGAATAGCCATTGAAACTGATTTTCGTTCAACATTTGATATATGTGAAGCCTTATTTTATAATAGTAAATTACTTAAAGTCTGAACTAGATATTTCTGATTATAAATAATGTTTTTAGACACAACGTTATTTTGAATGGTAGGAAATTTCAATGTTTCTCTCCCAACATCACAATCCTAAGCTTTCTCATCAAACATTCCGAATTACGGATTTTTTATTTTGAGAAAACAAGGACATAAAAAAACTTTGATGTATTTAAATGAATGTTTTTATACCACATTTCTTATGGTTTCATGTTTTTTTTAGTGTCAATAAGGAAAATTTTGAACTTTTAAAACATTACTAACATCTTACATTCAATAAAATTTTGAGGGCATGTATTCTGTTAACATATTTCTTCCCATTTCCACCAATCCATTATTCTTTCTTTATAATAATCCATTTTTTTATGGAGTATATGGATAACTATACCAATTTTTGATACCATGAATTCTTAGATATGTTTCAAAAATATTTCCTGTGAATCCAGTACCATTATTTATTCTCAACATTTTATAGAAACCACCATTTCCTCCTCAATAAATTTTCTTGAATAATTTTTTCATTTTGATAGGATCTAAATCATTTTTCATAAACATGGTGTTTTTCATCTAAGTTAAATCATCAATAAAAGTGATAAATTATAAATCCTAGCTTTTTTATTGATGTTTCATCGAACCACATAGATCAGAATGAATAAACTCAAGTGGTCTGGTAGTTTGAGCTTGATCTCTTTTAAGACTTCTGTTACTAATCATCCATTTTTTGAAAAGTATCGCAAACACAATCATCTATTCTTTTCAATTATATAATGTTTCAAATTAAATCTACTTTAGAATATTTTATCATAATTTTTTTTCTAGGGTCCCCATTTCTTCGGTGTCACAATACATTTTTATCATTCTCACTTATGTAATAGGAGTTGTTGAATCCTCCTATTTAGAATAGATTTCCATTGGTCATTTCTCCTTTTGTAATAAAATTTCTATCTTTCACAATTATGATGAAAAAAACATTCTAAAATAAATATATTTTACATCATCAAATATTTAAATTATACAAATTACGTTATGTTTTAACACATCAAAAAATTAAAATGTATTAGATTTTGACTATTCCACTTCAATCTTATAAATTCCAATTCATATGACTTTTAAGGAACTATAATTACCAAAAGTAAGTTCTCCTCCCTCATGAAATTCAACATGTTTAAATATTTTTATATCACATATCTTATATAAAGAATATCCACTATCAAGTTTCCCTAGTTTGTTCATTTTTCTTGATTTAAAATCTATTTGAACAACCAATGATATTTCCTAAAATTTTGTCTTTTTAACATTATTTTATTTTCAATAATATTAAAATTGTTAAAGAAATAGTTCCATACATCTTTGGGCATGATAACCAGCCAGATCTCATCTTCCATATACTTCTTCCAAACATCAAATTGATTTTTTGTTCGAAATATTCTAACATATTCAGAATTATCATTTTCAACTTTCTGTAAGTTAGGAAATTTATCATTCTATTTTCACGATTTCATACACTTTTTTGAAACCTTCTTACGAGTAGAGATATGTGATGCCCAATTTTATACCCTATATTCCAATAGATTCCACATCCCAAAAAATAGAAATGAAATCATAATTTTCAATTTGGAAAAGATATTTCTCTAGATATATTTTTTTGAGTCTGATAACTTATTCCATATCTAACATACTCAAGACATAAACCATCATTTCATTTGAATGTGTTTTCCCCTTTTTTTGATTTGATTGGTTTCTAAAATTCATTATCCACGTATACTATCAAAATACATTTATAGAAACCAAAACTAGAAAATAACTAGATAAAACATTATTTTTTATAAGAGAAGATGACACCTTCTTCTCATATTGAGTCTTCTCAGTAGCATTAAATGTCTTATTGTTTACTTTTGAAGTTTAGTTTTTGTTTTCATTCATTCTCCTCAAGGTACATTCAGAATCAAGTAGTTTTGATTGAAAGTTGATGACATCTTCTTCTGTAGCTAGAATATTCTTAATAAGATCATCAATCATCATTCCATGTTCATCAATTCAATGATTATAACTTAAAATATCCTCAATGTATTCTTCATTTTTCTTGATAAAATATTTTTTTCATCAACCAATTCTTTATAATATTTCAAGATAAATATTATTTATTTCATGAGAGTTTTGTTTTTCACAAGACAATCAACATGTTCTATTATGAGTTGATACTCTATCTATGATTTTTCACCACCTTCTTCACTCTCTGAAGAATCATCTGTTTTCCCACCTTTTGTAATGAATGTTTTGAATCATTATAAAAAACATCTCTAGAAGAGTTGTTTTTAGTTTAGTCTGATTAAATTTTGTTAACAAACAATCTTTTTCTGTTTCTAGTAAAATTCTTCTTATATATGTTGGAATAATTTTCCTCTACATAATATATTTTCCACGTCTTCTATAGAGATTTTGAATCAAAATCATATTGAAAATATCTATCTTCAATCATGGGGATATTAATAGAAAAGTGGTTGATTCCACCATAGTCAAAACATTTGAGGGTTAATTTACCTCAATATAGTCCTCTTCCCCTTTAATAGTTTTGAGAGACAATGGACATAATCTTATCATTCAACTCATGACATTCCTTTTGTTCAGACTCACAAGGATTCGTTTCTTCAACATTTTTGATTTTAAGTTATCTCATAGCTTCAAATGATTTTCCAACATTCATATTTTTTAAAACATTAGTTTTTTCCAAATTTCATAAGCAAAAACAATTTTATGAATTTCATATAAAGATTAGTCATATTTATCATCTATATATAAAATTTTAGAGTCAAATCAGTATGTAATGTTTCTCATAAGTCCTATCACAATTATAGAATCTTCTAAGACATCACAAAATACTGCGATGTTACAAAACATTTCATTTATTGTGGTGAAGTAATCATACATTATTTATTCATAGCACATTTTTTGTCTTCACACCTACTACGATAAAATTTTATCATTGCTTCCTTATCTTTACTATTCATATAGAAACACTTTCCATATTATACCACATACTTTTTGAATTATTGATTCCCAAAACATCCCAACAAAAAAAATGTCATAAAAATAAATGAATTGAGTTTCTAGATTTTCTATCAACATCATTATTTATGTTATTAGAAAATTTCATAAGATAATGTTTGTCAAAAGGTGGAAAAACAATAGTAGCATTATCAATAACTTCGGAACCAAGAGATAGGAGATAATTATTCATCCTATATTCCCATCCATAATAATTTTACTATCAAACATAGGAAATCCTCTACTATTGATAAAATTGATATTATACGTGATAGATATTCAATAAGGGAACCATGCCTCCTTTACTAATTGAAGTTCCAAAAGTTCGAATAACAACTATTAAGGGGAGTTGAATAAGTTGTTCAAATTTTATAACTTTAAAAATGATTAGAAACATAACCCCTATAACTTGTTATGATTAATTTCATTATCAAATTTTAATAAATTCTCATGAAAGAAAATTTAGGGAAAAATGTAAAGCAAAAAATGATTTTTTTGGTTTTACCTCATTGTGAGTACCTTTATACATTCCATAGCCACTCTCAAGGGTCTATGAAAATCCACTATTATGACGATGTGAATACAACATGTTCCAACTACCATTATAAACCATCTATATCCCTTTCCAAAAAATTATACAAACTACAATAAGTATAAAATGATTTATTATAAAAAAATTGGTCTAAACAAATTAAATAATACTTTGTTGAAACTACATAACAATTTCTTGGTTTGAATCCTCGACCCAATTTGGTCGGATATGATTTTCTCAATTTAAGGAGTTTGGAAATGATTCCCCCAATACAATCTCTCTAGATTAGATTCTCTTATTATGATGAGTTTGGATCTGATTTTCACAATACAATCAGTCTTGATTTCATTACCTGAATACAATGGAGTCAATATGTTGATACCATTCTCAATATGAAAAATTCAAAATCTAATCAAATTATTAATGAAATCTTCTTCAGTGTGATTCACCCAAACCAATTGACTAAATATGATTTTCTAAATCTTATTTACTAAAATGTTCTCAAACTGGTAAACAAACATTCAGTTGTATGATTCTTCTTACAAGATCTCAAGTTGGCAATAATCTCAATTTATTTATTCACAAATATGCCTTTTTATCTTGTGTGAAAATTCACTAATGAGAAAACTATCTATCAATGAATTTATATGAGACAAAGGAGAATAAATCGGGAAATATGAAAGCATTCCCCACTTTCTCAAATTTCCAAATCCTAGATGATCTATCAAATTTAAACCCTATATTTGACTTCTTCAATTCTACTTATATTTCATCAAGACTTACAAAATAATTCATTTTCATGTTTTACCACTTCAACGAATCAAAAAAAATCTAAATTTATTTTGGTATTCTTTTTCATAATTAGATCATTATGATGCTTTCTCATTCTTTAGCTTATTACAATTTATGTTTCCTTCCTCATCTCATTACGATTCATTTTTTCTCTTCACCAAATTTTGACTGAATTCTCATTATTAAGGAAATCAAATTTTGAGGAATTTATCATTAAAATGGAAATTACCATTCTGAGGTAAATCTTATTGAAATCCCATTATAATAGAATTCCTATAATAATTGAATTCTCTATTCTGATAAAAATCTCATTGCAATGGAATTATTCACTCTATAATTTTCAATTTACTCAAACCTAACTAGAATTTCTTAAAAATATTTTATTATGAATACATTCATGATTTGTGAGAACAACATGATCAGAAAAGCATCATCTGATTTTTTTATAAGTTTTTAAAAGACACTACCACCTGAATTCCCAATATTCTTTCAAAACACTTCAGCAACAAAATCTATTCCTCAGTTCGAAACATATTTATTTTTCTAATTATGAAAGTGGTGAAATTATAGTGAACAAAAATTTATACATCTAATTATTTTTTATTAGATTATCAAAATTCGATGCAGATTGATATGATTAATTCACCAAAATTGAACATTCTTATAAAATCTCATGATGATGGAATAGATATTATTCCAAGATAAAAAAATTATACAAAACTGTTAGTTGTCAAAATATACAGAAACAATGTTTAAAAAAATTTAATGAAAAATATTTTTCGAAAATGTTGATGAAATAAAAAAAAATAAATACAAAATTATGTATTATTATAAAATATAATGAATAGAAATAAAGAAATATATGATAATAAATCGATTAATCATTTTTTATGGATTAAAAATATTATGAAATGAAGTATTAATATTGACAAATAAATTAAAATATGGAATGTAAATGAGAAAACATATTTGGTATGAAAGACTGGCTATAGTACCCAAGTGTACCCCTATATCTCCATCCTTAATCTATTACATATTTAATGTATTATTCCTTCGGATTTAAAAGTATGCAAGATTACAAAAAATATAAAATTATTTTTTGTATAAAGAATGAAACTAGATAAAATGACACTGGGTTTCTATAAAATAATCTAGGAACCAAAAATAAAGTCACTCCTATATTTTTAAAGGAAGTCGAAAGAAAACTTTATTCTCTTTCTTTCTTTGTTACAAGAACCAAAAAATAGAGGGATCATGAGGAATAGGTTATTTATAGATTAGTATAGAGTCTCCCAATAAATATGAAAACCCACTATGAGAGATTGAAGAAATAATTAGAGTGAAAAAGATATACATTTTTTCACACACTCTTTGAAGGAAATAAATATAATTTCGAAAGGGGGAGATTTTATAAGATGAAGAGATTTAAATATCATAAAATAATTCAGGAAGTAGTTGTTATTATGTTATTTTATACATACATGGAATACAATGGTATTTATTTATAGTGTTTCAAACTGTAATTATTTTTAGAAATACTTATATAATATTAGTGTTGAAGATGTTTATGATTGCCGAATCGTAACCATAGTAAATGTGGGTCCCAGATTGCATGCTTCTGAAGGGGTCTACAATTCAATGTTTTCGAGAATGTATCTACAGTATAACCAAAATAGCTATGGTAGGGAGCCTTATAATAAAATTTTTATTGTTCTTACAAAAACTTTTTCATTATAGTGTGACCACTATACAGTGTGGATAACATTTGAAAAGAAAACATTAAAGAATTTAGATTTCCTTGTGATGTGGATCTTGATGAGGTTATAGTACGAAAAATTTCACTATAGTGTGGGCTCTATAATTTTCATCCTAAATCTCACAATGGTAACTAATCAAGCTTGGTAGTGGAGTGGTTCGAAAGGATGCATTATAATCCTTGTTCTTGTGTGAGAGTAAGCTAAATATCTCATGTGTTAAATGAGGTTTCTACTTAAATCCTTATATATATTCAAGAAAATTCACTTGAGGGTGGACTTGTGTCAGTTTCATTAAATATTTCCATATTTCCATAACTTCTATGTGTTTTTTATTCCAGATATACCTTAACTCTTATTCTGTGGTGTGTTCTTATCGGTTGTTTCATAGTCCGTGATTTAAGGGTCTAAAATATTTTAAGAAACACTCTTTAAAGGGTTTTATAATGATATATTCAATGTATATTTATAACACATAAGGGAAAATATTATACACATTATGGTATTTTGTGATCAGTAAAAAAATGGTAAGAAGATCAATAATTTTCACCAATTTAATGATAATAAAAATTTGAAAAAGAAATAAAATTATGAAATAGAAAAAGAGGAAGATTTGACAGGATTAAAATATTTTCTTATCGTAAAAAAATTTCAATAAAAAAAGTCCACACATATAGTAAAAATACCCTTTTGAGATAAATATTAAAACTTCTCTCATATTGAGAGAATGGAAACAAAAGATATCTTAATCGTATAATATTCTCATATTATATTATAAAAAAAGTGCTGACATGGGGTTATTGAAAAAATTGATAATATTTAGAACAACTTCTATCATTATTAATAATCTTTTGAGATACAAAAAAATATATATTTGAAACAAAAGTTTGAAGATATTTTAAAATATTTATATGATATATTTTTGAAAAAAAGTATATATTTTTTAAAAAAACGAAAAGAAATTATATTATATATTTAATTGGAAAATAAATAATATATTCTTGGATCATTTTATTATTAAGAATATTAACTCTCCAATACATCATAAGATTTTAGATGGATCATAAATAATAAATAATGCAATATTTAGAATGAAATAAAAATAATTATTTTTGAAATTTCATTCATTTTTTATGAAATTTTTCAATTAATAAACCAAATAAATTTCCCCTATAGTTTTAAAATAACTGTAAAGTAAGGCCCAATCACCATGATGAGGATAGAGAATGTCTTAAAAACACAATAATCTATTTTTTAGATAAATACCTAGGATCAAATCTACCAAAACCACTTCAAATATTTTTATCGAAATATTAATGATTTTTATTGGGGTATTATAATCAGTTCAATTTTCCAAAATTATTAAATTTTTTGAATATTTTTTTATAAAGTTATAATTAAAATCCATTTTGGTGAACAATTTGGGAAAATATATTTCTAAAAATGAAAACACTTCTTAATATTTTTATGTTGAAGAGATAAGTATCACAAGATTACCATACCCATATCACCTTTTTTGAAGTTAGAAAAATCAAGAGGAAGGGGTTTTGTGATGATATTGGAATGATAATGCCTTGTGAAAACAATTTCAAGAATGTTATCTCCTATTACAAATTTTTCAAACAGAAAATCATTTCTCAATTCAATGTTCTATGTGTGAGAGTGTCTGATAGGATGATTATAAATACATAATTCACTAGTTTATTATCATTTGATAGGAATGGAATAATATGTTAGGCCAGAAATAGAGAAAATATGTTATATCTATATAACACATGTGTAGAAACTCTTATATGCTATGTATTCTGATCTGGTTTTAGAAAGAGGAATATTGTTTTTATTTTTACTAACCCAATAGAAGATAGTTTTTCACATAGAAAATAAGTTCCATTAATTCTTTTTATATGTAGATTGAATCCTCTAAAATTAGCATGAGAAAAATATAAAATTTCATAATTGGTTTCCATATGATATAATAATACATGGATTTTATTTCAAATAATAAAATATTATATTGATGGATTTTAAATGATATACCTTTAATTCTATTGAAAATGAGTACAATGTAAAAAAAATGAACATGATTTTCAAATGATTTATAATAAGGTAAATTAAATGTCCAATTATACTCCAATAAATCAGTCTATAGTTAGAATAATGATATTTTCCCAATATTATCATACATGGTGTATTCATGGGCTTTCTAATTTCATTGTAATGAACCATTCTATATTTTTGTATAAGTTTATTGGAGTATTTTTTTAAATTATACCTCTATATTTTTTAAATTTATAATATGTATAAGAATTTATGTTCCCCCGAAAAAAATCATTTCAAACACATTATAAAATACATCATAAATTTCATTAGAAATATATTAATTAATTATTATAGAAATAAAATCATCCATAAAAATTTTCATATCTAAAAAATTATTTATGGGGATTTATGAAATCGCATGGAATATCATTTCCCATTTTGATATTATTTGATAAGTAAATTTTTTCACACTCTCATACCAAGCCTGGGGGTATTATTTTAAATTATAGATAGAATCGTTTAACTTGAAAATATATGTTGGAAATTGATTATTTTTAAAACATGGTGGTTGGTCTAAAAAACTACTCTAGAAAAAAATCCATTTTAAAAAATAACATTCAACACCCATTAGAAAATGGTTAAATTAAAATATATATTGAATGAAAAGATGATAACAATGGAGTCAAGTTGATCTTAAGGTAAAAAGGTCTCACTATAATCAATAACATCTTCTTAATCACATCCTTAATCAATTAGATGATCTATATTAATAATTCCAATTCTATGTTCATTATTTTTTTTCAACTAACCCACATGGTGCCAATAATTGGATGATTTTTAGGATGTTCCTCCAATATTCAAATTTTTTCCATTGAAATTGGTTTAATTCTTATTTTTTGTTGAGTATCTAATTTTTATCATTAATATAATCATCAAAGGAATTATTTACAATATTAAATAAAAAATTGTTGTTTGAATATATTTAATACCATCATTCTAGTGTTAGATTTAGATTTTAATTCTTTTATAAAATTCTCAAGAGGATGGTATTTGGATTGAGTCCAAGATATTGGTAATTGAGATGAATGTATTTATAGAAAATATTCCAATATTTTTTAAGATTAATGTATATAAATGGTCAATCTAAGTTGGTTATTATCATCATCCATTTTGTGATGGGTTTTAGAATGATACTCATCGGATTTTATGTAAAAGTAATCATCTATGGCCTATCTTCTATTACTGATGACATAAAAGTCATTACATCATTTCCAATTCCCATGAAAATTTCTTTCATCAGATTATGGATCAATATATCATGAGTAATCCTAGGTGTTATAGAAAAATAATTTATAAGAGATTAAATTTTTTAATCCATATTTGGGAATTATTACATTCTATAGTGTATTAGTATTTTTTACTATGAGGGGGATTATATGGATGTAGTAATGGAATAAGTGTTTTTTATTAATTCCTTTTCCTAGAATTATTGGGAAAGGGAAAACGCATTAAAGAGGGTCCAATATTTTTTATGGAGTGTCCCATTTCATCTTTTGATAGCCGCATTTTATTTAAGCGACTTAGGAGAGGAAAATAATTAATTACCACCTTTATAAGAACAAAACTAATCAAAGTATTTTTTATAAAATTCTCCACCATGTTCACCTATTCGAAAAAATATTTTTTCCCATTTTTTATTTTTTCCATTTTTTTAAAATGTGAAAAAGACATTACACTTCCCATTCATATGATCCTAGAAGAAAACCAATGAAAATAAAGTGAAATCATAGATAATTAAAAAGGGAAAATGGTTATATTCAATAAAATAAACATGAGTTTTTTCCAAAATATAATGGGGGACTATTATGGAGGAATATGTATAAAGATTTAGAAAAGGGGAAAATGTTTTTTTTCAGATGTAAGTCTTTTGTTACTTTCTAATTTTTAATCTTCCAAAAACTATGTCATCATTAAAATTTTTTTTTCGAAAATATCATACAATTTAGTGATGGTTTATTTTAATAAGAAAAAGAATGTCAAAATAGCTTACTCTCACAATCTATAGACAAGAGTGATTAGACTATTCCCATAATCACATAACATTTTTATTTTACATTGATTTTAAATCTTTAATAAAGAAATTTTTAATATTGGATTTAGTAAAAAATGTTTTCCTTTATAATTAAAAACATTAAAAATAATTTTAAATAGTAATTTTAATTCCTCTATCACATTAATTACAAATATCTGGTAAATTTTACATTAATCTATTAAAACAATATCATTAATAAGAGTAGTGTAATAGAAACCAATTCAACCGATACTTTTAATTTTTCAATTTGAATAATCACTAAAGGTGACACCCCCTCCATCAAAATCTTCATTATGATTTAATTCAAATGTATCACCACACATAAGCATTGATCTCCCATTATCCATATATCATGTAGCTTCATTTTTTTACTTTTTCTAAATAAAATTAATAAAATATTTCTTTTGGTACCCATATATAGGGTCCATATAATTGTTCTAATAAATATTATTGAATCCACACATATTTGGAATAATTTTTCACATTAAAAATTAAGATTAATGATGTATACAATTAGGTCTTCCATATTAATCATTTTTTCCAATTTCATTCATAAAAAATATGACTAACATTATTATTACAATTTAAAAATTACTTTTTAGAAATTCAATTTACAAGAGTAGCCTTTTTGGAATTTTTGGTAAACTGTATTGTTTTGAGAGACACAAACCTTGCAGATATTTAATAGGTTGATAAGAACCCAATATAAAATATAAATTTTTATCACCTTTGGGGAAATGGGAAATATTATTTTTAATATCATTAATTTCAATTTTGAAATTTTCTATATTTGGATGATGTATTAAAATAGTAATCAAATACTCTTTTTCTATTATAAGTTTATGTTTTTCAAAAAAAAGTTTTTTTAGGTTTAAGATATATTAATTTATAAATAAGATCAAAAAATATTTAATTTCATTTTTATGACTGATAATATATTTAACATTTATTTTAGAGATGGAAGTAGTAGTATAATATTTATTCAAATGAAAATTAGAGTGATCGTTTTTAAAACTGACCAAAAAAATTCATCCTAAGAATGTGTTATGAAAAAATTGGTACTTTTGTATCGTGATTTATTTTTCAAAATCAATTCCTCACTAGAAATACATGTCAAGAATTATGAATCCATCTTAACTTTCTTATTACATTTCAACTTTTTCTTATTCATGGGAAAATCATGTTTGATGTTTCCATTATTTTTACAACAATTAAAGGTACATTGAATTATTTATTTATCATTTTAATGATTTTAGTTTATATACTATTTTTCTTATACTTTTCCATTATCATAGAAATATTGGGAATGATAGAGTCACTCCTAGATGAGTAACTGTTTTTTTCATTCAATGTGATTTTTATTTTAGTTTCCTTGAACATATTTAGCATCATGTTTGCCTTGTGTTTTCATTGTTATCAAATATGTTATGAGAGAACCAATGATTTCTTAAATGATATATTTTTGAAGTCATAACCTTCATCTATCATGGTGAATTTTGGTGCCCAAAGTAATGTCCATGACCAGGAGCTACTATAATGGTGATCGAAGCTTGGTTGGCCACATGACCTGAAGCGATTTTCCTCAAATTCTAGAGGCTTACAGCTAGAATTGAGGGCCTTTTTACTGGGTTAATGGGGGATAATATTACCTCATATGTAATAGGTAACAAACAATAGAAGGAAATAAATTCCCAATAAGTAGTGAAAGAATATAAATAAAAAAACTACAGTATAAGCAATAGTATAATCTCAATTGAATAACTAAAATGTGAGGAATCTGATAAATCAAACGAGATACACAATGAGGTAATGATATGAGGTATGTAATAAAATAAAATTACGGAATGAATATATATTACTATGCTATCAAAACTGTAATGCCAATGGAATAAAGTTATATAATAGAATATATATAAATTGCTTGGTCATCTTTCCAAAATCTATATCCTAAGAAGCAACCAACATTTATCTTCTGAAGCATCACACTTCCCGTTATCCATACTTATGAGCATAGGGTCTACTTGATTACCAAATAGTTCCCAATTAGGTTATAAGACACAATCTCAGTACGTCAGCACCCATTGTGTCTATACATTTCCATTTTTTATTGTAAAAAAAAATCATCTTCCAATATATAAGAAATGGACGAAATTAAAAAAAATCCAGGTATAACTTGGTCTGTGTTCTCAATGACACCGGTCTATACCACCTACTTTGGCCTAACTCGGGAATCTGAATTTAGTACCTATAATAAGTAGGATGTATATATATATAAAGGCTAGAAATATAAAAGGAATAAAAAACAAACCCCCAATATTGTGCTTCATATTTTGTCTAATTTACGATTCAAAAAAGTATGATTCAAGGAACTATAAATGAAACACAATTCGCAAGGAATCCCACGCTGCATCAAATAAAAGCTTCCACAAATTATCATTATTATTATAATAAATTTTTTAGATTTAGTTGGAGCCTATCTTAAAGTTATCACTTCGTACATCCTATAATTTATCAAATACCACTAAGCCCGTCTAAGGAAAACTTTTGAAAGGAAAAGTATAACTCTAGGAATTTTTTAATCATGACCATTTCCTAAGTATCTCACAAATGGGGTCGACTATCACACAAGGATTATTGTAGCCACTTTTCCAATAGGTCTATCCTCAATTGTCCCTTAGGGAACCTGTATCACTCATGAATATATAGACAACCCTGGGATACCCTCTAGAAAATCATAAGACATCACCTTCATGATGCGTATTGTGGTAACCAATCCTGAATGAAGAGTCTATGTGAGGGTCTTTAATAGGGAACCAATATTCTATTTCCCCACTTAAATATAATTATAATTCAGGAATGTAGATATCACATATTACATATTTTAAATTGTAAAAAATAAATTGAAGCTACAAGAATCCACAAAATTTCTGATTATTCAATCCCAAAATCCACAACCAAATTTATGAACCACAATCAATATATCATCTCTGAAACATGAATTAAGATAAGAAATCATCGCATAGTGGTATAAATGAATCTCACCTCCATTATAGGAGTTTTATTTGAAATTGTGACATTTATCTTGTAGAAAATAAATTATCGAATTAATTTAACATCATATTCTAATGTTTATCAAGGAAAAACACATTATAAACAAATGGAGAAGAAAAATGATTTTTACTATTAAAATTTAATTTAGTGGTATGAAATATAACATTGAATCCTCAGGGATAAACAAACCAATAAAAACCTAAATTTCATATTTAATATTTGTCCTAAAGAATTTATTTGATTTAAAACTCAACAAAATAGGGTCACGTAAAGATGTGCATTTAATAAATTAATCATTTAGGACTAACAGAATTTAGACCGATTACACCGTCACACCCAAAGGGGTATCCAATGATGTTGTAAAAATTTAAACAAGTTGTTACACCTCAAACTAGGTCACTATAGTTAATGATCGCAGTTTAATTCAATTAGATTGTGTAAACATTAGTATTATCAGTAGGCACTGACGAGCGTCCCAAATGTGAGATGTAAAAGATTAAATGAAATAATTTGAAAGATAGTAGAAACCCTAACTCATAATCTCACAAGATCCTTCACTCTCCAGAGACCTTTGATATGATCTAGAATGGATGGAAAGTTATGATTTTAGAAAACCCCAATTTCGGTAAAATAATATTCAACAGAATATTGAATGATGGATAGTGGATGAAATAGTACTATTTTTATGGCATGAGGTTAGCATTACTGAGAGCTTCAGAACACATCAAACGATGTTGTAAATGAAGAATTGACATAGGTGTAGTGTGCTTCCAAAGGAGGAGGAGGATTAGGCACACCACTGAGCAGGGGCATGATAAACCATCATGAGAGGTAGAGGAAGAAGGGAGAAAGAAAAAATTAAAAAAAAAATTAACGGGAAATATAGAGGGAAAAAATAAAAGGAAAAATAAAGAAAAAAGGAAAAATAAATAAAATGAAAAAATATTAAAAAACTAAAACTACAAATGCAAAGAGAAAGAAAAATTAATTAATAAAATGGGTTAACCCATTTTCATTATTTCCAATATTCTTCCAACTATTTTATTCTATTATTTATTGTTATCCCTATTTAATTTATTTTTTTTCCTTAAAATTATTTTTATCCATTTTTAATTATATTTTACCCAAACGTTGTTACAGGGAGTGATGTAATATTTTACATAAAACACATGAAATAAATTTTAATAAATTTTAATATCCTCCCAGGAACCACAACAAGGTGTGTAGTTTTTCACCCTATGTCGCTTTATTGATATGGGAAAAATATTTTAATGTTCTACACATTGATTAAATATGGGACGTTATAACCTCCTCTTCTTATGTAAACTCAACCTCGTGTTCCCCTTCTATGGGTAGTGTTACTTCATCTAAGAAATGATTTGGACACTATTCACATACATCAGTGTTGTGCAACCATGTCTCATCCAGATGACATCCCCACTACCATAGAACTTGGACCAGAGGAATTGACCTCCCTTGGAGTACCTTTTTACTATGATTGAAAATATGGTTCAGACACTTTTCAAAGGATGGATTCACCTCGATCTCAATGCAATTAGGATAAAATGAATGAGATGAGTCTTGATGATATTTTCAAAGATGAGATGCATCGATGTTGTCATGGTACCTCAAAGGTAATAGTAATAGAATAGCTATCATCCTAACTCACTATACAATCTTAAATAACCTGAAATATATTAGTGATAACTTTCCAAATCTCGTGATCCACCTATGAACCAACCTCGTTGAAACATATATAAAGACTAAATATCCCACCTCTAACATGCGAGGTCTACAATGATGATATGTACAATGCTTCATCCTAGATTGAGCTATTGTCATACAATTATAAATCAGCAGAACATCCTCAGAAGTATCATGAATGAGGTAAGGACCAAACAGATATACCTCACCTACTTTGAGCTAACATAATGTTGAATGGAATGATATTCCATTGAGGGAATCAAACATAACCATATACATTGTCACATAAAATATTTTATTGTAGATAATCTCAACAAGATGTATATTGTTCTCCTAGGAACCTCTGAAATTATGGATACATGCCCATAGAATATCCTCTAACACTTGTATGGTCTACTCGGATTTCCTATCAGTTTGAAGGTGATAATAAATAATCAAGAGTAACTATAAACCCGGTGAGTTCAAAAAACCTTTCCTAAACCATGATGTAAAGTGTTCATTTTTGTTCGACAAAATTGAATATTCTATTCCATGAAGTCTCACAATCTCTCGGATATATAGTCCTCCAAAATAATCAATAGAGAAGGTTTCCTAAGTAGTTAGGAAGTTCATGGCTTTGTTTAATATATGAATAATCAGTAACAATGCATCGCTACCTCCAAGAGATCATGGAAATATTGTAATGAAATACAAGATGATGTCATTTGATTTCTATAAAGGAATGGGTAGAGGCTGTTTAATTATAGAAATTCCTTGGTGATTTTCCTTCACCTATGAAAATCTGGAGCACTGGGTGTTAAAACACAGTATCTACTTCATCATACCAAGCCAGCAGTATCGACGAGACACGTCTCTATACAACATGGTATATCAAGGATGAACTTCCCAAATTGAGGTATGATATTCCTTCGTCGGTTCTACCCATATATCCAATGGTACTCATACTATACCACAATAATATAATTTTTCACCACCATAAATAACCCATCCTAGAAGAGGGTTCTCTCCTGTGACACTCTACCATAAAATAGGACCCTCTGAATCAAATTACTATCTCATACAAACTCTCTACAAAAGAGATAATGTCACAACAAGATCTGTTAAAATAGTTTGTCCATTCTATTCTTGAACCACTATATGCATCTTAGAAAACAAAGACATCATCTGATACTCAATGTTGGCTACCTGGATGTCTTGTGTCTGTGTTTTGTGGATCAAAGTGTTAGACATGACATTTCCCTCACTAGGGGTTAAGGAAAGCTCAAAATATTATGATTATAGGTATTTGTCCCACCATCCCTACCATAAATTCATGTCCCAATGTAAGGAGTAATATTTCATGATTTTATGATCTGTGTAACAAATGAACCTCTCACCCAACAAGTAGTGTACCAATCAGTGTAAATGAAGAACCCAAACTTCGAACTCAAGGTCATGTGTAGGATTGTTTTACTCATGAGATTCTAGCTGGAGGGATCTATAGTCCAAGACTTGATTTCCCTACATCAAAACCACACCTTATCCAATTCCTAAAGAACTATTTTAAAAAATAACGATTCTTCATGGATTATGAATATTTATGATAGAAGCTAAGGTTAGTCTTGACTTTATCCCCTAAAAATATTTTTCACTATCTTTTTACCAGATGAACTGTAATCCCCTCTTAGTCAGGGATATAAGAGGTGCAGCTTAGTGGGAAAAATATTGTATAAAATACATGTAATAACCACAAGCTATGATGAAATATGTATGTTGAAATTATTCTTGGTTTCATCCCATGAAACTACAATGCACAACTTTTCTGGGTCAACTGATATACCTGCCTCAGATATTATATGACACAAGAAGTGAACCATTTTGATATGGAACTGGAATTTGCTGAGATTTTCATGTAGTTGGTCCTCTCTCAGTTCACTCATCGTGATCTCAATATGTCTTTCATGGTCATTTATGGAGTGTCAATACACCAATTTGTCATAAAAAACCACCACAATGGAATCAAGGTATATGTTAATAACTTGATTCATCAGATCCATGAAGATTGTAGGTGTATTCATGAGCCAGAATGGCACAATTAGATAATTGTACAAGACGTACCTTATCCAGAACATCATACAGGGTATGTCATATGGTTTCACCTTCACCTGGTGATATCCTATCCTCAAATAAATCGTTGAGAAAATTTCATCTCCTCAAAGATAGTTAAAGAGTTTTTAAATATTATGAAGAGAAAATTGATTCATTTCAATAATTAGGTTGAGTCAATGATAATCCACACACAATATGAGGGTAATATCTGCCTTCTTGGAGAAAAGAGATGGTGAACACCACACTGGTGTTCTAGGTATGATAAAACCCTTCACCTCGTGGTCTACAAGATTCTTTTTGAGTTCATGTATCTATGTAGGTGTAATTCTATAAGGAGTAATTGACATTGGTGTCGCACCTGGAACTAGCTCAGTAGTGAATTCCACTTCCCTCACGGGAGGTAATCCATAAAAATATTAAAAGATGACGTCCCTAAAACCCTCTACAATTGGAGGGAATTCCACTTTTTGTGTTCCCTGTTCACTCATGAGGAGTCTTGCTAACTGAGTTGTCACTCTTCTCAATAATGCATGTTTATTCTTAAATCGATCTACATGCATATCTCATTCTCCAATTTCTAGATATGTTTCACCCTTAGAGGATGTGAAGGAATTAAAACAATGAAATAAATCCACTTGGGAATAATAAGGAGATATTCAGTTCATACTGATAATGAAAAAGATTATAGACATATCGTTGATGTAAAAATTACAAAATAAATGGTACCACCAATCACCATGGGGAACTCTTGGAACTGTCATATTCCCTCTATCATAACCCCTCGAGGAGTGTCGAGAGGCATGACACCACAAATGTTTTCAATTTTAAATATGAGACTTTTAACAAAATTCATAGATAAAAAATTGTTTGATACACTTATAAAAAATGGGATGAAACCAATATTGAGGATACTAGAATAGTACCTCTAAAGGTTGATGTTTATGCACTATTCTCTTCTGGTGCTACTTTTATTGTGCATATAATACATGAACCATGACAATAATATGTTGTCTAACTAAATGAGTTGGTCTACACTAGTGACGCTAATATTATGGATCTAGACTTCCTCAACCAAGGACTCCACCATTACCTCAACCTGATCGGCCAGGGGAAAATGATCCCCTAGCCTATTGTGGAGCCATTATCCCATTCATGATTGAGGTGTTGTTACCAATCCTCTTCCACTAGATGATGATGCGAACTAAAGACATAAACTCTAAAGGTGAACCATCTTGTCTCAAGTTTGTCACTTCATTGGGTTCCTCGTGAAATGGGTCTTCTTATGGAATATCCTACCTCACTAAAGACTTTTGATAGTTCTATCAGTACGTGTCATCTGGCTTGAATTTTTTCCATATGCACCCTTGATATGGAACATCCTACTGCCTAAAGAAGAATCACCTTTCATGTAACTGAACAACCCTAACTCCTAGGTTTAGCTTTCTTAAAATTGTGTTTAAAAATTTTGGCATGATTCATGATATCTATAACAATTGTCATATGGAATACATTAACCTATGTGTGGATAGAATATCAAGCTCCATCCTCAAAGAAGGTCACATTTTTATGTTTTACACTAGTCTGAGGTGGAGAAAAATAGTGGTTCTCTATAAAATGAGTAGAATACTCTGACAATATCATAAATACCTGTGGATGATGAATGAATTCCATGGCACGATCATCACTCAGAGTCTATATAAAGAAGTTATCATAGAAATAAATTTACTATTCTTACCAAAAAACTCATTTGATCTGCTCCACCTCTGAAAAATCATCCAACATACTCTTGGTGGTGTCATGATGCATGTAGAGTGCATGTTTGACCCTCCACTCTGGAAGAATCCAAGGATGGTTGAAGATAGAATTCATGGATTCTATCCATGACTTTACATCATGAGGACTACCACTCCAAGAGAAGGTGGATGGTTATTCTTTAGAAAGTCTCATGTAATCTCTTCCATAGATGGTGAAGGTCTAGGAACATTCTGAAGTGACTGCATAAACCTACAGAGATTATCCCTAAAATGAGCATCAGGGCCCATTAGAAGATAGTTAGGAGGTGGTACCACAAGAGGCACAATGGTTGGTACAATAGGTGATAATACCGGAGGCACTATAAGAATAAATTTTGGTCTTTTTAACCCAACATCTATGGACTATGCTTATCACCACCCTCCTAACATTCGACTTAAAGTTGTCACATTGAAATTGGTCTATAATTTTCAAACAAACAACTTTAGATATAAATTTATATAGGATGAGGAAATTAGGCAAATTATTAATAAATAGGGTAGGTATATAGGCTTCCTTTGATCACTACACAATAGATAACCCACTCTTTGATATGGGAATAGATGTGGAAGAGAGAACATTGAATGATCACTAAAACATGGCCTACCGCCCATTTCCCTCGTAATGTCAAGTTATAACATATAAAAAATTTACATCTTTATATTTAAAAAACAAGCACGTAAAATATTTAAAACAAAGAAAAACCTCACTCACATGAAAAAAGGAATATGCACGCTTAATGTAGATACAAAATGGAAATATTCATCTCATTTTAACCCCTATTGTTCCTAATAAGATTCATGTAAATTAATTTTACTCATATCATTGAGATACAATGGTAAAACCAGTATTTCTATAATACCATTATCAATGAAAATACAAAACATGATTTACATCCCATGGTGAAATCATATCAGTAATAATTGGCATTATAAATCATTTCAATAACATCCCAAGAATTTGGGTTTCCCCTATAAATGGGTTTTCTATTTCCAAGAATATGGTACATTCAAAAATCATATATCCTAGTCTTATGTCTAACCCAAATACTAAGACAAAAGGGGAAAATAACCTCACTCTGACACGACTTTGAAACATCGCCAACCTAGGACCCACTTGAAGGGTTATCGGAGATAGGTTAGAAACATGACCTCTTGTGCATCTCCCCGAATGCCAGAGGATTCCCACTTGTAGTGGGGGTATTTTAACATGTTCATGGGGGAGATTATTCCCTCAATGGTAATAGGTTATAAAAAATGTATGAAAATAAAATTCATAACAAATGGAGGAGTCATAAAAGTAATCAACATTTAGTAGAATAAATTAAATAATATCAATTAAATAATTGAAAATCATAGAAAAAGATAGATCAATACTGATACAAAATTATGTCATGAAATGATGTATGTACTAAAATAATAGTACAGAAAGAAAGAATAAATGAATGATATAAAAACTATAATGAAAATTACACAAGCTGAAACAACTACATATTGAGAAAAGGTTCAATCCTCTATCCCAATTAACCGTACTAAGAAGAAATAAACACTCAAGAATCAGAACCAGCATGCTTCCCTTTATCCATTCAAGTGTGTATAAATTCTACTTGTGTACCAAATGGCCCCTGAGATTGGTGTGATACTTATCCCTGTAGGATGGAAGCCACAGTGTCTTGACCTTTCCATTTCATTATGTAAAAAATGTAGTGTGCCTATATATGATAAATTCAAGAAAATAAATTAACAAAATAAGGCAATTATAACTTGCTAGGGGTTCTCACCAACACCCATCCAAACCACCATCTTTGTCCTAATCCAAGAATCTAAATAAAGTACATATAATAAGTTTGATGTATTTAAATATAAATTATTGAAAAATATAATGAATTCAAAAATAAACATACCCCCAAACATGTTCATTAGTTTGGGTATAATTTAAGAATCAACAAATTGTGCTTCAAGGCACCTGAAAGGTATCACAATTCACAAGGAACCCCAATGATGCATCAAATAAAGACATCCAAACATTATCATCATTACTTTATTAAATTTTAGTATAGGAGTTCAATCCCACCCTAAAGGTATTACTATGGTACATCCTTAAATTTATCAACTAATACTTCTCCCATCCAAAGAAATCATCTGAAATACCATGTATCAAACAAGGAATTATTTTATCAATAGTTCATCCTAGGTATCACTCAAAAGGTGTTGAGTATAACCTGAGGAATGGAATATCCACATTTACTATGTTCCCTTTCTAAATTGTGCCTTATGAAACATTTATCACTCATGAGTATATAGAAAACAATGGGAAACCCTCATCTAGAAACACCTAAGACATTGCCTCCCTGACGCATAGTACGGTAACCAATTAAGAATGGAGAGTCTATGTGAGGGTCCTTAATACATAAACCTTGTTCACTACCCATGTACTAAATTTAATTATATTTCAATGAAGAAAATATAACATAGTAAAAATATATAAATATAACTTAACCATTTACGCTACTAGAAGCCACACACTTCCTAATTTTTCAATCATGATAGTCAAAATCAATTATAAGTATAAAAATAAAAAATATCAACACCAAAACAAGCCAAATGAAACCGACTGATCACATTTTGGATTAAATTTATCACAAATCTATTAGATTAATTTTATTTCAAAACATGACTTTATTCTTTTAGGAAATAAATGAACTAATTTATTTAATAACATAGTCCAAGGTTTATCAAGTAAAAACACATTATCTGGGAAGGAAGAATAAAAACTCATTTTGTCTATTACAATTATAAAGCATGGTAATAATTTTACCAAGGAATAATTGGCTCTAAAAACAAATAAATCCTCTAATTTCTTGGTTCTCATTTATCCTAAATAATTTATTTGATTTAAAAATCAACAAAATAGGTTCGAAAAAATACATGCATTTAATAAATGAAATATTGGGAGATAATGAAATTTAGAGAGAATGCATAAGAACCCCCAAATAGGTATCCGATGATGTTGAAACAATTTTAAATTTTGGTTTCACATAAAGAAAAGGTCACAATAATAATGGAATGAAATTTAATTAAATTAGATTGATAAAAATCATGTATCGTAGGTAGCCACTGAAGAGTGGTACAAATGTGAGATGTAAAAGAAACAATGAATCAATGGGAAATAGTGTAGAAACCCTACCTCGTAATAATTGTAGATCCTATTCTTTGTGAAGAACATTCATTTGACCTAAAATAGGAGAAACTTATGGTTTAATAAAAAGTTCAATTTTAGGTAAAAATGATCCATAGTGGGATACACGACAGAGAGTTGATGAAATCCTATGATTCTTGGTCCATAAGGTTAGACATATTATGTGATTCACATCACATCAAATGATGGGGGAAATGGAGAACAGGTGAAGGTGAAGTAATATTTTGAATAAGGAGGAGGAGGAAACACTCCACCGATCAAGGGGATAGGGCACACCAAGAGGATATGGATGAAGTGAAGAGATAATGAAAAAATAGACAAGAAATAAATAAGGAGAGTAAAAAATAAAAATAAAAATAAATAATATGAAATAAATTAAGATAATAAAAACTAAAAGGGAAGGAGAAAGGAGAAAAGATAATGAAATGTGGTAAAATATTTTTATTATTTCAACTCTTCTCCAACCTCTTTTATTCTATTATTTATTTTATTCCCTTTTTTCATTTATTTTTAATTAATTTACATTATTTTTATTCCTTTTTAATTATTTTTATATTGAACATTGTTCTATGGTGAGGTGTAATATTTTACATAAAACCCATCAATTTTTTTAAATAATTTTACTAGCCGCATGGGACCCACAATAGAGTACGCAGGCGTGTGCCAGAAGTTTATTTAAGGATTTGGGCAAAATTTTAAATAGTTCGTACCTTGATTAATGCTGGGATGTTATACCCAACGAATTGGTAAAACCCAATAGATAGATTTTTTTATTATTATTTATAAATATTGTTACAAAAATCATCCCTCCATTAAAAAAATTACCATATATAGTAATCATATTTTTTGTATATATTTTAGGACGAATATAGATTCTCTAAAAGACTTTCTCATTCATATTAATATTAATATCTTTAATCTTTTTTGTATCTTAAATCATAAAATCTAATAATTTTCATGTTTCATATATGTTTTTTTATGATGGTACTCTATTTAACTTATTAATATTAAATGATCCATTTAATTAATTCATATATTTAATATCAATTTCATACAAAAAAATATCATTAGGGGTTAATTTTTTTACCTTTTCATATGAAAGTTCACTTCAATGAATAAAAAATTTATTAATAGAGTAATAAATATATCATATGGATATTGGAATTCAATATTTATAATAAGAATTATTTGTACTATAAAAAAATGGGGAATGTACCAATGATTATCCTTCAGCACTGCCATGGGTGTTTTGAAAATAACATTTTAAAGATAGATATTATTTTCAAAAATGGTTAAATTTTTTTAAAATAAAAGCATTCAATGATTTTGAGAAAAAAGATTAAAATAAATTCAAAACTGTTATGATTCGAAATATAGGTTTGTGGTTGGTTAAATTTTATGAGGGTTTGAATTTATACATTTAAAAATATAAGAAAATAATGAAATATTAAAAACATATTTGAAAAATATTGACGAAATAATTTAAATATTAAAAGTTGAAATCAAAATAATATATAATAGAAAAATCATTAAAAAAATGTGTGAGGTGAGAATAAATTTATTAATCGTATTTTATAGATTTGGGAAATTGTTAAATGAATAATTAAAATAGATAAATAATTAAGTGCGAAAAAAGTAAATGAAACAACTTATTTTGTTAGGAATTTTATCAATAGTACCCAATGATACTCGTATGTCTTCCAACTCAGTTTCTTGGGTATTTAATATATTATTCCTCTATATTTGAGGATAACCAACATACATAAACTATCCCTCTTTTATTAGGTTATTTCAACAAAATAGATACATTGGAAACTATTTCCTTAATTGGGAATATAGAAACCATAGTCAAATAAGTCCCCTTCCCTTTTAATGGAAATTGAATAAAAACCAATGTCCCTTAGAAATATGTTAGTAAGAACCAAAAAAATGGTAGAGGAGGATTAAAGTCGTTTTAAATTTTCCTATAATCTCCAAAAAAATATGAAAAAACACTTGGATAGATTTAGGAAACAATTGGTGTACGAAATATATACAATTTAGAAAAAACAATTTGAAAGAGAGAAGGATTATTTTTTAAGAGAGATCATTGAGAGCATAAATATATCTGAAGATCATAGAGTAATGGATAATGTTATTTATTATGATATTATAGGTTTACAAAGACTAAATATGTATATAATTATATTGTAAAAAAATTATGTTTTGGAATACATCAGGAATTTTATTGATGAAATAGTATATGTTCACTGAATCTTGACCACAATAAATTTAGGCCTCAAACTGGATGGTAGAAGCATGGTCTATTATTTTTCATAATGGATAATTGATTTGCAGTGTAGCCAAATTTTATATATCATGGAGTCTAAAATGACTATTTTAATGGTTTTTCCAAAAATTGTCCATGCAGCATGGCCTCTAGGTTATGGTATGGGGAAATACAGCAATGAAAACATTTTGGTGTCATGATTAACATGTAGCCTTGAAAATATTTGGATTATAAAAATTGTATATTGATTATGGTGTGACATCTATGATTTTCATTATAAATATCCCAAAACTATTTGACCAGGACATGATACAGAAGGGTCGTTAGGGCTATTAAATAATCCTAATTCCAACATAAGGGTATCTTATGAATATCATGCATTGAATAAAGGTTCCACTAAAATAAATTTGGAAATGTATGGGTATTCATGTAAGGGTGGAGGTGGGTAAGGGTTATCGTAGATTTTTTCATTCATTTACTTCAATTGTGTGGTGGTTAGGGCTCTATGGTAATTATTGTTCAATGACGTGTTTAAATTTTATTCATCATAGTCCTTATATGTTGAATATAAAATACCTCAATAACAACTCTTCAAGAAGTTATATCACTATTTCATCCATCAATATATAAATCAAACTAAAAATTAAAAAATTTAAGAGTGTTTTTTATCATTAAATCAAAAGATTAGTGAGGAGGAAAACCATTCAATTTCCATGGAATCTCAAAGGTGAAGTCCATGGTCAACCCATCCAACTTCTATATGGCTATTACAAGTGGATAATGAAGTGCCCAGATCAGTGTGAATCACTGAGAGGGGGAGGGGGTGAATCAGTGATCCCTTAAAACTTTTTACTAATTGATTCTTAATCAATTAAACCTCTATGGCTGGTTAAAGCCTCGATCCACTCTTCTTGTATCTCTCAACCTTTCCCGGATAATGCAGTAATGAAAAGGCACAGGACACAAGGATTTACAAGGTTCGACACCAAAGGCCTACATCCTTTCCATGCTCTCCCAGCATGGATTCTCCATTATAACCTGTTAAAATTACAATGGTCGATACAGAGTCCCACTGTATCTCTCCTGAGTCCCACAGGAGGGTCTTTATACTACTTCACACAGTGTTACCAGAGTCCCACTGGCCTGCTCCAGAATCCCACTGAAGACTTCTTCTCCCTGAGTCCCACAGGGTCTTCTCCTGGCTCCTCGAGTCGCACGAGTAGCTCTTCTTCACTTTAAGCTTCTTCAATTATCATCAGCAGCCTGGGATAAAGGATGCTGGCCTTGCTCTTCTCTTCTGATCACTTGTGGTTGATCAGGGCTTCTCGTCCAGCTCAGGCTTTATCTCCTTCTTCAGGATGACGTGGCTTCTCTCTTCAACTACTGAATGCTCAGACAACTGATATCTTTAACTTTGGTCTGGTCCAGTCTCAGTTCAAAACAACTTCATGCACTGAGTGCATGCCATCTCTGCTTCCTCATGCACTGACTGCATGGCCTTATCAATTCATCAAGAACCACTGGTCTTGGACAACTCAAATGCACACATCCAGATTTAGCTTTGTTCACGTGTACACGTGCATGCATGCATGCATGCACTCCTCCTTTCCTCTTCTTGGTGCAGTAGACCCACAAAGGGTTTAGTATCTTTAAGCACACACCAGCTTACTTGAACTTCACACTTTGTTCAATGTGTTTACACACTTACAGTGTGTTCTACTTTAGTGTGGGTCACTCCTTATTTCTTCTAAGTGTATACACACTTCTTAGTGCACACACCTAGGTTCGGCCAACTTGTCTCTTTACACACACTTGTTTCATTTTGCACACACTTGAAACTTGGCCTATTCTCCTCTTCTTGTTGCACACACACACTTTAGTGTTCTTTTAGTTTGTTCTTCGAAGTGTGCACACACAAGGCTACGGCCTTCCTTGCTTCTTTGCACACACTATGTGTTCTTCACGTTTCACACACAAGTGTTCAAGCCTTGGCCTCCTACTTCTTTTTGCACACACACTGCCCGTAGGGTGTCTTCTTCTTCACTTGGCACTCAAAGGGTGCAAGGGCTCGGCCTTCCTCCACTATTCCACTCGAACACTAAAGAAGTCGCGCAAGGGGTGCGGCCAACCTCTCTTCTATCGCGCAAGCACTTGGGTGCACAAGGTAGCGCACAAGTCCTCGGGTGTGCAAGCCTCAAGAGTGCAAGAGCACCTTGGGTGCAAGGCACCTCAACCACGGGGCGCGCAAGAGCCACTGCCCCGGGTTCTTCCTGCCGCGCAAAGGGATATCGCGCAGGGGACTCCTTCCCTTCACCTCTTTCGCGCAAGGGGTGCGCGAAAGGAACTCCTTCGGGCCTCGGGTGGCACCGAGAACAACAGCCGCGCAAGTGGGGTGCGCGGGGCTTCAAACCTTCGCAAAGCACAGGGTGCTCGCGAGACTCTCTTCAAATTTTTAGCGCATCAGCAAGCAATAATGAGGTCTCGGCCGCTCCTTTTATAGGCAGAGAATCCTCAAGACTTTCGTGTGGGATATCTTTTAATCTCTCGAAGATTTTGGGATTTCAAGATTTCCTTAAATCTTGTTTTCTTCTCTCTGTTCATGCGGGTTCCTTTATTATTTTCTTCCTCGTGCATGCGATTTAGAACGCATGCACGACCTCTGTTTTGGCCATCCCATGCAAAACACGAACACCCCAATGGCCCGGCAACTTCGTTTGCCTCGGCCTCGACCGAAATTCTCCATACACTACATGCAAGCCCATTTTAAGGCATGGTTGTGTTTGGTATGCTCAGACGATCCCAATGGACACTTCGGTTTGATCGGAGGTGGCCGGATACTCAAAATCTTCACTCGGGAGGCGCCTGGTTCCGCGGCGGCTTCTCGGGAGGCTTCGGCTCGAGCTCGAGGTGGAAGAAGAGCCACGGCCGTCGGATCAGGCGATGGAGATACATCGGACGGCCGCGATCTGGTTGCCTCACCGCGGATCAGTTGTGCGGCTTAGATCGTCCGCGCGATCAATCAAGCGGCTCAGATTCAATCCCGGTAAAAAATGCGCGTCCCACATCGAAACGGCCCGCGATTTTCACGCGGTTTATTAACCTGGCGCTCTCCACCACACGCCAGTTGAACTTCTCCCCTCCCGGTGCCGCCCCGCACCGGGTTCTCTCTGTGGGCGCGCTCTGCGCCCACTCTGCTCCCTGCGGGCGCGCTCCTAGCGCCCACTATGCATCCTGACACTCGCGGGTGCGCTCATGCGCCCACGCTGCGTAGGACCTGATCCCCTGCGTGGCCCAGGGCTTACACACGCCCCCCTGCCTCTCGGGCTGGCCACATGGGATCCCCCCTTGGGCGTGGCGCCTTAGGCCCACATGTGCCTTGGGGGTTGAACCCTTAAGGCTGACCCTTGGTGGAATATTTTTTGCCTAATTTAAACACTAAGTACTTTGTATAAGGACTAAGTGTAAAATGCCATGTGCCACAACTCTTCTTCTCCATTTCTATTCTTCTTCTTCATTAGAATTCCTCCATTCTTCTTAAAAAAATAATCTTCACTTAGGAGGGAATTCCCGAAGGTTCTTCATCAATCGAGCTCTTGAATCACATAAAATCTTCAATGTGCTTCATTAATATAATCAGAGATCAATTGGATCTTCTTCTGATTCACATGAACTAAGTGATAGTGCATGGACTTCATTAAAACACTTCATCCACTTAGAAGTAGTGAATGGATCATCTTGCTTCTTCAACTCCTCATGCATTGTCACAATAATGCATGGTCTTCAAAAAATGTTGTGACTTTGTATCCAGTTGATACAAGTTCTATGAACTTAATGATCAGCTCAACAATCGTCAGATATCATGATGCTCCATCAGCATTCTTCAAGTGTTGTCACTTAGTATCACCTTGATACAAGTATTGGAACATTAAGATTAGTTCTACAATCGTCTGATGTACATGGAGAATGTTTCAACCACAATTTCCAATACCACTTAGTGAATCTCCTAAGTGACATGCATCTTAGTACCATGGCCATTCTCCTTCACCACCAACACCATCACAACCTTTGGCATTCACATCTTGACTCCTTGACATCCATTCATTCCAAGACAACTTCATGCCTCATTGACAACAAATGCAACACAATGCACTTCAATCTCCCCCTTTGTATTTGTTGTCAATACACTCCTTCAGCACATATGAATGGGTCAATATGTGTGCCAATATTTTCTCCCCCTTATTGGAAATCAAATGCAAAGGTGTGGTGTGGTTCACTTTCAAAAATATCTTCCTCCCTTCGAATAGCATCTTCTTTAAAATCACTAAGAGAGGGATGATGCCACATGTTCTTCTTTAGCAAAGAACCTTTAGTAAATCAACTCTAAGTCTACTTGGGCTAACCCGGTGTAGAAAACAAGAGTGATATAACCAAGATTTTTCAATGCTGTCCACATTTCACTATAAATGTGAGATCATGCTTGAGGGGTTTGAAATTTTTCAAGTATAACAATGAATTGCTAAATCCTGCACATACATCACAAAACTCATTAGAAAGTTCAGGTGCAAAGATAAAGCTCCCCCTTTAATCTACTTTCTCAAGATGATATTAATTTCAGAACATCATCTTCTTCAGATTGGCTCCCCCTCAAGGGGTGCACTCCATTCTGTCCAAACCATCCTCCAGATGAGAATGATCATCATCTTCAATTCCCTGCATTGTTAGAACATGTAAATACCAATGTATAAGGGAATAAGATGGAACCTCCTTGGTTCATCAATGTGAACAACAAGGTTGAGAAGATTCTCTCAACCGAGATGTCCCATTTTCACCAGTCTTCACACTTGCACATTTTATCTTCATTGATGATTGTGCTGGTGTGGTTCTCAAAACATCTTCATGTGAAACCTTCTTCTCCCCTTTTGCTTTAGCAATTGCCAGAACTTCATCTTTAGCTCTCTGCAGATCTTTGGCAAGTTGCAACTGATTTGGCCATATGACTAACGAGTCATTTGGAAGTGTGGCCTTAGTTCTGGAAGATTCACATGGTTCCTTTGATGCTGTCAAGCTACCTCTCTTAGGCAACTTGTTTTCAATCAATCCCTTCTTCTTCTGGATTGATTGTATTTTTGAGTTCAGTCTGCCTCTATTGAATTTCATGGCTTCCTTACAAAGATCCATGATGTGTCCTTTCTTCCCACAGTAGAAGCATATTTTCTTGGTGGTCCTTCTAGATGACTCGCCCTTCTTGGATTTAGACTCCAAGGACTTCTCTTCCTCTTTCATAATCTTCTTGGGAGCATCTTCAACTTTCTTCTTATTGCTTCCCAAGGATTCCTTTTTAGCCAGGTTCAGTGATCTTCTGTTCATTCCAGCTTCGGATTCATTCAGAGATTGATATGTATCAACTCTTTGACCACTTTTGCAATCATCCCAGATGTTATCAAGTAATCCAAATCTATTTGCAGTAAACAGATGTCTCTGGACCTGTGGATGCTGCATCTTTTCTTCTGGCTTGCTCCCCCTAGGCATGGGCTTCCTCTGTGCATTGGCATTCAGTGGATTGTACCAACAATCCTTTGCACAATGCCCATACTTGTTACAACACCAACATTGACCCACAAATCTTGACCTCTTGATTCCTTATTATTGTAGGGTACTTGTCTTGAATTGTTGTGCTGCTTCAGGAGAGCTTTCTTTCTTCATTGTCTTCATCCATACTTGTTTGGAATTATTCTTCCATCCTGCACTTTTTGTGGAAACACTATTAGAAGCATTAGTACAAGATGGGATGGATGGTACCTTCCTCTTAGAAGATGTTGCACCATCATTAGAGGATGTCTTTCTCTTAGAATCATCCTGATCAATGCACACTTGTGTAGCAACATTTCTTCTATCAGCTGACTGGGAGGATTCAGCTTTAGGTGATTGCAGATTTTTCAATATCACCTCCAGTTCTAAACACTTCATGTTGAGGGAGTTCTTCTCATCCTCAACTGTTCTTAGCCTTCCTTCCCATTTCTCTTCCAGCTGTTTCATCTGGTCATCATGCACTGTCTTCAATTCAAGCAATGAATTGTCAAGCTCCTTCACCCTTTTTTCTTTGTCTTCAAGTTGAGCATCTTTGACAACCATTGAAACTCAGTGTCTCTTTTCCAGCGCACGGAAATCATCTTTGATCATTATCAAAAATATTTCTTTCTCAGAAGAGCTCCTTTGAAATTCTTCATAGGTATCTTCATATCTTTCATTGCAAAGGGAAACAGTTTCATCTTTGGCTTTCACTAGCTTTCTGAGAGTGTTGGATATGCCAACCCTTTTAGCCAGCTGATCTTGCATTGCATTGGATTCTTCTTCTAACTGTGATTTTTCTTCATGAAGATCATGGATGCCTATAGCTATACACTTTGCCACTTCCATGGGAACTATCTTCTGAAGATATGTGAGTGCACTCTGAAGATCATTCATTGTTTCAACTTCATCACAGCTAGGACAGGCTTTCTTCATCTTCTTGGCCTGTTTCTTCTTTCTATTTTTCTGAGTCTTGGCAGATATCTCCATTTGAGGCTGGTCGCTCATTTCCTCAAATCTGCACTTCATAAAGACTCCCTTGGATCTTTTAGATGGAACCTCCCTCTGATACCACTTGAAATGCCTGGATCGGTTGTGATCACTGAGAGGGGGGGGGGGGTGAATCAGTGATAACTTTTTCTTTTTATGAATTGTTCCCTTTGGATTATCAATTCAACCTCTGCAGCTGGTTAAAGCCTAGATCTACTATTTTAGTGGTGCAGAAATAATGAGAGCACAGAACACAGAGATTTACAAGGTTCGGTACAAAGACCTACTCCTTGCCGTGTTGGTTACACCCCCCAACACGGATTCTTCACTATGCCAAAAGATGATTACACAGTAATTGGTTATACCCCCCAATTACAAGTTGGTTAAACCCCCCAACTCCACAGCATCATCTTCATCATGGCTCCACTTCACTTCTTCAAAGGTGTTGTTCAAAACATCAAGTAGCTTCAACAGTCTTCAAAAGATCTCGTTGGTATTGCTCACCAAAAAAAACAATCACTTAGAATGATCAGTTCTTTTGCATTCACACAATTAAGTGTGTACTCCTCTTCTTCTCAAAGTTGGTCTTCATCACTTGTTCACACATACACAACTCATTTTGAATGTACTCAAATGGGTACAAGCCGAACCTCGGCCTCTTCCTTTCTTTGCACAGTCACAAGCCCCGGGCTCTTCACTTCACACACACTCAACGTGTGTTCTTCACTTTGCACACAAGGTGCAAGCCTCCCTTGCACTTAGCACACCCACAAGGGGATATGTGTCTACGGCCTTCTTCTTCAAATGCACACACAAAGTGTGTTCTTCAATTTGTTCTTTCAATGTGTGCACCCATATAAGGGCTACGACCTTCTTCTTCAAATAGCACACAAGGCACTATGGGCCTCGGGTTCTCCCTCTTTGCACAATCCACTGCCTGTAGGTGTTCTTGTCTTCTTGGCACCCAAGCACAAAGGCTCGGCCTCCTCAATGTTCACACACGAGGCACGAAAGCCTCGGGTCCTCTTCTCCACTTGGCACACACCCACTGTCCGTAGGTGGTCTTTTTCACTTGATCTCAAAGGAGGCGCGCAAGGGTATGCTTAAGCCGCGGCCAACTCCTTCTCCAACAGCCGCAAAAGGTACCAAGTTGCAAGGGCTTGATGCAAGCGCGCAAGTGTGCACTGCCAACCAGTCATGCAAGCCTCGGGTGCAACCTGTGCAAGGCGCGCAGAGCCTCGGGTGGCCACTGCCGCACAATTGCTTACCGCGCAGGGGGCCGCGGTGCACAGAGGGAGCGCGCAAGTTGGCGCAGCCCAACCTCTTCTTCTTGTCGCGCCAAGGAGCAGCGTGCAAGGAACACTTCAAAGCCTCGGGTGGCTTCGGGACAACAGCCGCGCAATGTTTTGCGCGGTGGCTTCTTTCTTCGCGAGGCAGAGGCACTCACGGGTCTTCTGATTTTAAAGAAAGGATCAGCAAGCGATCAGAGAGCCTCGGGTGCTCCTTTTATAGGAAGAGGCTGCCTCGCATCATCCGCGTGATAATAACTCAAATTCCCGAAGTTTTCGGGTTTTCAAGATTCGGTGAAATCTTTTTTTTCTCCTCAGTTTCCACCGTGGGTTCTTTCCTTATTTTCCTCAATGTGCATGCGACTTAGAACGCATGCACGGCCTTCGTTTTGGCCATCCCATGCAAAACACGAACACCCCAATGTCCCGACAGCTTCGTTTGCCTCGGCCTCGACCGAAATTCTCCATACACTACATGCAAGCCCATTTTAAGGCATGGTTGTGTTCGGTATGCTCAGACGATCCCAATGGACACTTCGGTTTGATCGGAGGTGGCTGGATACTCAAAATCTTCACTCGGGAGGCGCCTGGTTCAGCGGCGGCTTCGCGGGAGGCTTCGGCTCGAGCTCGAGGTGGAAGACGAGCCACGGCCGTCGGATCAGGCGATGGAGATACATCGGACGGCCGCGATCTGGTTGCCTCGCCGCGGATCAGTTGTGCGGCTTAGATCGTCCGCGCGATCAATCAAGCGGCTCAGATTCAATCCCGGTGAAAAATGCGCGTCCCACATCGAAACGGCCCGTGATTTTCACGCGGTTTATTACCCTGGTGATCTCCACCACACGCCAGTTGAACTTCTCCCCTCCCGGTGCCGCCCCGCATCGGGTTCTCTCTGCGGGCGCGCTCTGCGCCCACTCTGCTCCCTGCGGGCGCGCTCCTAGCGCCCACTATGCATCCTGACACTCGCGGGTGCGCTCATGCGCCCACGCTGCGTAGGACCTGATCCCCTGCGTGGCTCGGGGCTTACACACGGCCCCCCTGCCTCTCGGGCTGGCCACATGGGATCCCCCCTTGGGCGTGGCGCCTTAGGCCCACATGTGCCTTGGGGGTTGAACCCTTAAGGCTGGCCCTTGGTGGCATATTTTTTGCCTACTTTAAACACTAAGTACTTTGTATAAGGACTAAGTGTAAAATGCCATGTGCCACAACTCTTCTTCTCCATTTCTATTCTTCTTCTTCATTAGAATTCCTCCATTCTTCTTAAACAAATAATCTTCACTTAGGAGGGAATTCCCGAAGGTTCTTCATCAATCGATCTCTTGAATCACATAAAATCTTCAATGTGCTTCATTGATCTAATCAGAGATCAATTGGATCTTCTTCTGATTCACATGCACTAAGTGATAGTGCATGGACTTCATTAAACCACTTTATCCACTTAGAAGTAGTGAATGGATCATCTTGCTTCTTCAACTCCTCATGCATTGTCACAATAATGCATGGTCTTCAGACAATGTTGTGACTTTGTATCCAGTTGATACAAGTTCTATGAACTTAATGATCAGCTCAACAATCGTCAGATATCATGATGCTCCATCAGCATTCTTCAAGTGTTGTCACTTAGTATCACCTTGATACAAGTATTGGAACATTAAGATCAGTTCTACAATCGTCTGATGTACATGGAGAATGTTTCAACCACAATTTCCAATACCACTTAGTGAATCTCCTAAGTGACATGCATCTTAGTACCGTGGCCATTCTCCTTCACCACCAACACCATCACAACCTTTGGCATTCACATCTTGACTCCTTGACATCCATTCATTCCAAGGCAACTTCATGCCTCATTGACAACAAATGCAACATAATGAACTTCAGATAATGTCACCTATTTTCTATTTATACTCTCTAATCATCATATAAGATGTGATAAAATTTTCCACATTACCAATGATTACCTGTATCATACAATTCCACCAAAAGAAGTAATTAATACCATGGTGAATATTCATTAGTCCACAATTTATAACACATTGAGATGTGTGGGAGTCACAAAGAACTGCACCCCAGTAGGATTTGAGGACACCATTCTGACAATGAATATAAATAACTCAACTCTCAAATTAGGACTATATTGTAATGTGATCTCCATAAAATAGTATCACTTGTCATTGATATTTGAATATGAAAGTTGACATGATTTTTCCAAATCCACTTTTTAGAATGTGATAGGATGATTAGATAAATCCATTGTCTCATTCACATCAAACATATCCAATAATCATTCGACTAATATATAAAAAAATATTTATTCCTCTCAAGATTTTTGATACATATATACATGATATTTTTTCCAAATGTAATACCATGACATTACCCTCTAAAAGTTCATAATCTATCCCAGAATCAAACATCTACAAATACTCAACCATATTCTTCTATAGTAATCAGAAATTCCAATGTGAAAAAAAATATTTAAATATATTATGTTATTTTTAATCTATAAATCTCTCTCCAAAGAGATAATAGTTCCTAAAATTTTCATAATTAGCCACAACAAATAGCACTAAATCATGGGTAACATAGTTAATCTCATGAGATAATTGCTTTTGAGCCCAATAAGTTACCACTATCTCTTCTAACATTGAAAAGGATCTCAAATCAACTATAATGGTGTCAAAAAAATATTGTTTAAACTATCCATATGGTATGAGAAATTACAACTTGAACAAATTGAGACCTCCCTTTATACAATTTAAATACGCATTCCCACTAACTATTCCAATCAAAATTTACTCCATTCTGGGTAAAACTCAACATGGGTTCTTCTAAATGGGATAATTTCATAAAAAATTTAATAATATCCTTATAATTCAATGAGGATCCTGATAAAAAATTTATTTTTTATCCCATGATTTTGCATCATCCACTTTCCCTAGATTAATTGAAATAGTTATCTCAATATTAACAAACTGAAGAAGGTGAACCTCTAGACTCCATAATAGGTACATCATGTAGTTTCTATATAGACCATGTAATCAAAGAACGTTAAACATAATATATACGTTCTCCCCAAGAAAAATCTTTCTATGAGAATAAATAAGAATATCTTTGATGAACATTGTGATGTAGGAGTCAAGTAAGGATAGATAATATAGTTCATGGGATTAATGAACATTGTGGACACATTCGTAAGACCCATTGGAATAATTATGAACACATATAATCCAAACCTACTCCTTAAAAGAACTCATTTTATCTTTTGAGGTACACATTTCATCTTTTTGGGTTAAACTTCAGAAAAAGGGGGAGACCTGACCAATTACAACCTTAAAAATGCTACAAATAATGGATTAGGGTTACACAACATGTAATACTATGTACAGTCCATATAATTTGGCCATGTTTTATGGTCCTAGATGGCATGTAGGGATGTCAGTTAGGATGATAAAACTGACCATGTACACACCATGTACTGACCCGTAAACATCGTGTAATCTTGTCTAGAAGATATTTCAATGACCTTGAAAGGAATTTGGAGATTACATTAAAACTAAACCTATACATGATGTGTATATTTTAGAGAATGATTTTTATTTCTCATTTTTTATATGGGCAGTAGACTTGTCTTCTCAAACCGGATAGAGGGATCACCTGGGTATCAAAAACTAGAAGCACTGAGCATAGTTTATTCTCCTGATTTTTCCTTTCAACTCTGATTCTAACACTGTTTAATCCATTGGAACTCCATTAGTAAGCTCTAGATTCCCCTTGATAAAATATTCATGATTTATTTTCTCGACCATGTAATATAAGGTTGATTGTTTGTGATTTTCGTGTAGATCTACATTGTTCTAGACAAAATTAGATGCAGGTACACGACGAGGATTATCATATGAGTATGTGGTCGGTGGTGAATACTTAGTTTGTGTTTTTAGAGATATTTTAGGGTTGTGGATTTTATCTCAATGGTGGTTTTTTAGCATAACATATTATTTCATTTTAATTTTACTGTTATTCATTATTGGATGTCATTGGGTATTCCCATAGGGGTAAAGCCTGAGAAAGGATGGGAGAGAGGCCTTTTCTCATCGGGTTATATATTTTGGTGGTTATAAAAGTTTTTAAATGAATTTATTTATTTATTTGTAAATTTTTATGTTTTTTAAGAATTATTATGATTGTTAGAGGCATTTATTACCATAGTGCTTCTATGTGATGGCTGGTAGTTAGTGAAACTAAACTATTTAAATTGTTTTACCTATTTACAACTGTTTTAATTTATATATGTGTGTGTGTGTGTGTTTTGGTTGAGATTACATATGCTGATGCTCTTGATATTGTGGATGGATTTTCTCACGGTTGGATGGTATGGCCATCAGAATTAGAAGATGTTGATCTCAATTTGGGTGGGGCCAAGATTTTCATGGGTGGTTTTGACCATGTGATTAAGCATCATGGTTTTGAGGTAGAGTGACTGTTAGGTCAGGAATAGCTGGATATACTTGGATGGAATGGCCATAGTATTTGAGTTATATGATAATAAGGGCACGTGTTGTCATATATGGCGTGTCTTGGGTTATTATTTTGGGTGATTTCTACTCACTCGTGATGTATAAAAGCCACATGAGTTGTGTTCACACAGGTTGACTCCATGATGAGGTGGTTTTGACCAATTGTGTTAAAAGAGGTCTGTGATAGTTTCAGTATAGGTACCATTTTTATGGGTGTTCATGTCATAAGAATCCATAATGAAGGTGTGGATCCTTTTGTTGGTAATGATGAGGAAACCGGTTTGGGGCTTGAGCCTCTCTGTGATTCAGGCCAGAAATCATAGTTCTTCTTGTTATTTGTTTGAGTGATGAAATCATTATTCCTCGATTTATTATAGGAGGACATGAATCATTAATCCTCCAGTTTATGTGCCATGTTAAGATGTGAGATTTTATATAGGGGTCCATGGGACCAGGTTACATCCTTTTGGGCATGCCTTTGGGACATCTGTACTTGATAAAAGTGGTGTTATGAAGCACGTGGTGTCGAGTTATATGACTTAGGTGGATCCTGAGGTTTTACATGGGAATTGTGAAAGCATAGGTACCCTAGCCCATGTGAAAAGGACTCTCTTTTCGATGTAATTAATCTATAATTAGCGGAAGCATGAGACACTCCATGGTGGCTACTGAGTACCACTGATTGCTGTGTTCACATATTTCATCAAATTGATTACAATACTTGAGATTAATTTCTTCTTAAACACATATACTAGGTATTCACTATTTGGTGGTATACTACTGAGATTCTTCTCAAAACCTACACATGCCCTTTGGGACTTGTTTAGAATTTATGGTTTTAAATATAGGTAAAGGATCAGACTCTGGAGATAGATCATTGTACTATTTGGTGTGGATATTGGTATGGACCTTGAGGTCGTCCCTAACTAATGTTTTACTTTTTCCTAGTTTCCTTTCAAACTCAACTTTCTCATTTCTTAGGTTACTATAGTGGATATCCATGAGATCCCTTGTTGATTATTTTTATGAATGTCCTTCTTTGGATACATGGTTTGTATATTTTAGTGGAAATAGATTTTTTTGTTGGCATGAAGTTCTCTTTACTTTTCACTACAGTTGTTTATATATTGCTTTTCTATTTATTTAAATTTGATATTCTTCCACTCTACGGGTCTGGTTCGGGTCTGGGATGCTAAAAAGTGGTATTATATGAGTTTCTATTGTTGGTTTTCTTAGTATTACTATTTAAGATTATGGTAGACTAAATATAGGTTTTTTTCAGAACCGGATTTCGAACACGTGCTTGGGTGCCAGCAGCCCCATGCACATGAGATGTATTGACTTAACTTAGGTGGGAATCTTTGTTTTCATTTTGTACATATTATAGTTTATATGATTTCTACATAGTGGTCTCACATGGTCTGTGATGATTATTGGATGTTATATGTGACCCTAGACCCGTTGTGGTAAGGGGGAATTGGATATTGGCCTTGTAAGGAAAGGCATGGTTGTTTGGATTTTGATATGAACCTTTTAGGGATTTTTGATTTCAAATTTGCATGTATTATTTTTGAAGTTATAATACCACGTGATTAATATCAAATGAAATTCTTTAAATGCTTTTTAAATTTGAACGGTGAAATGCCTGATAAATTTTTTTTAATTTATGAAATGTGATATCCCATGCTGTATATATTTTTATAATTACATATGAATGTGGATTTGGGAAAGAATCTTATATGAGTGGGTAGGTGCAATGGTTGAGGTGACATTGATCACGAGGATTGGGTGACTTGGTCATCGGATTTTGGCAACGTGGTTGTCAGGATAGGCATGGCCGGAGGATTTTTGTGATGCATAGCTCTGTTGATGGAGGGTAATGAGGATATGAGTTTGGGATGCCCTGGGGTATTGTTTTGAGGGGAATCGTAAGGGTAGTTGTTTTGATATGCCTCTTTACTTCATTCCGTAAATGTGTTATATATATATATATATATATATTTTTATATATGTGGGTTTTCTGACCATTAATTGTACTAAGTGGGTTCCTTATAAATAGTTCGGTGGAATGTAAGGTGGGTGATGGTACAGTGTTTCCAAAGAAGGATCTGGTTCATACCCCTAAGTGGATGTTAGAGCATGATCCATAGGTACATTCTCAAGGACATGATCATTTTTAGGATCCATTACATGAATAATGGAAGCCATGTTTGGAAGTATTTGAGCCATGGGGCAATGATATGCTCTGATCTAGTCTAGTAAGTGTTTTGTAGGGGATAAACAGTGGAGTGTAGGAAATAGATCCTATTATGGCATACCATACTCGTGTGTTATAATCGCAGCACCTACCACTTTTTCAGGGCGAGGGTGGTCCACATGGAGTTGATTAATGGATATAGGGCCTGCAAATGATCTTTGGGTAGCTCATGATGCCTCCAGGGTGGAGGGTCAAGCTAGGGACATATATGATCAGAGTAATAGCAATGTGCTGGTGGGATATGCAAGTTCAGCCTTGCAGACCCGAGGGTTTGGATTATAATGACATTGAATAAAGGTTTTTCGAGAAATTTTTCTCCGAGACACAGAAGGAAGAGAGAGCTCGAGAGTCCCTGAACCTTCTATAAGATGAAAATTCTTTCATATACAATGCAACTAAATTCACCAAGATTTCTCTCTTCACACCAGGTAAGGTATGTGATGAAACCTCTAGGGTGAGAAGCTTCAAATATGAATTTTGGCATACCATACAGGTGAAGTTAAACATCTTTAGGTTTTCCATATTCACATAGGTGGTGTATCATGCACTCATAGAAAAGGGTAACATGATGTGCATGCCTCTCATGGGTTGGGTGAGTGCTTCGGGTGAGGATTCATATGGATCTAATTGAGGTTGGGATGAGTTATTGTAGGGAGTTCAGGGAAAGGAATAATCTAGACTACCTTTTGGAAGATTAGCAATGGATTTCATTCAGTGCGGTAGCTAGGTCATGTTTGGAATTAGTTTGATTGGATTCGAAAAGAATTTTGGGCATGTGTACAGGTTGGGAATCTTGAGAGATTATGTAGGCATGCTTCTCATATAGCTGGAATACAGGGATTGAAGAATGAAAATTCATCAATGGCTTGATTAGGATCATTACTAGGTGAGGGTAGCCACAGTTTTGCTACATGCAGAGGACATGGAAGAGATAGGGGACCAAAACATGGGGTATGTGGCTGGTGACTGGTGTATCACCGTAGGGAAGTCGGGCAATAGGAAGCCACGTGTTGGGACAGGTGCATGTCCTGGAGCTTCCTGGGGCGGAGCAGGCTGGTGAGTCGATGATGGTCATGGTTATTCCATGGGCATAGCCATATTTTCCTTTTTCTTTTGTTTGGAATGCCTTATTTAGGAATTTCCTTTTTGGGTTTAATTGGTGAAAAGGATTCAAATAGACTAACCATATGTTGTTTAATATGTTAGAACCATCATGGGTGTGTGATAATATGTATATATATGTATATATGATGTTCTTGGCATTAAGAGCATCATTGGATGTATGTTTTGAGGTGTACAAGAAACAAGGCATCCGAGGGATGCTGGTTACTTGAGGTGCCTTGGGCATCGGGGAATAAATAATTCATTTTGTAAAGTGAAGCAAGGAAACATGCACTTTTAAGCATCCATGGGATGTTGGACCTTGTATTACCTTGGATTCCGTTGGACCAATGTAGGCACCGATATGATGAAGGATATGATAGGTTGTCATAAGCTACACGAGAGAACATGATGATGTAAAGGGGTGACGATTTTTCACAAGAGGACCAAGGGTCTGGAAACAGGTCATTAGACCAATATTTATTTGAGGTTATGGCCAAATATTTCCAGATTATACCATTACTACCCTTTTAAGGGAAATTCGGGGACAAATGGATTTAATGGGGGAAGTTTGTAAGGACTATGTTCATCCATTGAGGTACATGATTCCTATTTTGGATTGTACTTAAGAAAAAAGGGGGAAATATGAAATGTATTGGCTAAAAATTTTGTCACGAGATGGATTAGGGTTACACTCCATGTGAAACAAATTACACTATATGTATTCTGGCCATGTGTCATGGCCATTCGTGGCGTGTAGGGTTTTTTTAGGATGATAGAACCATCTATGTACATGTCGTGTACTCACCAGTACACGTAGTGTAATCATGTCAGCAAGATATTTCAATGACCTGGAAAGGAAGTTGGTGTTTTTTATAGTCCTACCATATACACAGAATGTATATTTAAATACAAACCATTTCATTTTATTTTTTAATTTTTATTAAAATGATTATTGACATCATCTTCTCTAACCTAACAGAGGGCTCACCATAGTATCACGGACATGAAGTGTTGAGAATAGTTTTTGTTCCCAATTCATCATCTGAACTTTTATTTAAACACAGTCAGATCCATTGGATCCCCATTGGTAGTTTCGTTATTTATATTTACTAGTTCTTCATGATTTCATTTCTTGACCATGTTTTAAGAGTTTGACCATTTATTCAAACTGTGTAGATCTACCTTGTTCTAGACTGAATTATAGGATGGTAATGGATTGGGATTAGCGTATGAGTATGAGGTAGGTGGTGTATACTTTTTTATGTTATCTTAGACAATTTTGGGATTTAGATTTTAGAGAAATGGTGGGGTTTTGAGTGGAACCCTATTATTTCATTTGAATTTGAATATTATACCTTGTGGGATGTCGTTGGTTATCCCCCAACCTATTATTCTAGAGTGAGGCTAGAATAGAGGTTGTTTCTCATCAGGTTATTTTGTTCAGGGGATCTAAAAGTGAATAAATGGATTTTCTTGATTTCTATTGGTATAATAAATTTTTTTTCTTTCTTATGCATGTTAGAGGAATTCAAGACCGTAGTTCTACTATGTGATGGATGGTATTTAGTGCTACTCAGCTGTTTAAATTTAACTACATATTTACGAGTGTTATAAAGTGGATATATATATTTAATTGTTGGGATTACATATGTTGATTATCTTGATATTTTTGCGGTGTTGGACCATGGTTGGAAGGCTTGGCCATCGAGATTAGGTGATATTAATCATAGGTTTTTTGAGGCCTGGATTTTCATTGGTGGGTTAGATCATGGGATTGGGCGTTAGGGATGACCATTTGATGTAGTTGGACTATCTAGTTCATAATGGATCAAGAGAAATTGAGGTAATGTCCATAATTTTTGAGTGATATGGTCATAGGGAGACAATATGTTAGAGATGGTGCGGCTTGGTTTTTTATTTTTTGGGATTTCCTCTTACCCGTGACGGAAAAAAGAAACATGAGGAATGTGCACATAGGTTGACTCTGTGATGAGTTGTTTCTGACCACTCTTGTGGGTGGAGTCCATAAATGGTTTAATTTTTGGTAATGTCTAGTTGTGGGTGCATTACATTGGAATCCATGTGAATGGTGAGGAGCCTTCGACTGATTATGATGAAGATACTAGGATGGGGGATGAGGCCTTCTGTGGTTGAGAGAAGACATCACTATTCCTCCAGTTAATTTTTTTATAATTGTGATCATTGTTTATTTGGATATTATTAGAGAACAAGAATCACTATTCCTCTGGTTGGAATTCCATGGGAAGATGTGAGCTTTCGAGTAGGGGTCTATGAGACTAGGTTAATTCTATTTAGGCATTCCATCTAAGGGTTGGTACTTGAGACATGCGTTGTTAGGAGGCACAATGTGTTCAGTTATATGATTGAGGTTGAACTTAAGTGATATCCTAAGATTTGTGACTACAAGGGTACCATGGGCCATAGATCAAGGACCCTCTTTACCTTTCAGATTCTGACATCGGTCGAATCAGGTGACAAAACATGGTGGCTACTGGGAAACAATGGAGGTTGGTTTTATTTATTGCATTTTACTATTTAATTTACATGAGATTAATGTCTTATTAAACCCGTATACAATGTAGTCACCAATGTTTGGTATCCTAAATAGATTTATATCTCACCCTACATGTTCCCTTTGGGACAAATGTAGACTGTATAGTATTCTGTATAGGTAAGAAATCAGACACCTGAACAGGGTCAAAGTGTTGTTTGGCTTGGAGATTGGTATATACCCTGAGTTCAATGCAAGCTACACTTTTACTTTTGATTAGATTCCATTCAGTATTATCATTCATATTTCATACGTTGCTATAGTGGTTAGCCATGGCCACCCATTTTGAATATTGATATGTATGAACTACTATGGAAATATTCTTGGTTTTTTAGTGGCAACAAGTGATTTTCTAGAATACTGTTCGGTTTACTTTTCACCGTAGTTGTTTCTATATTTATTTTTTTATTGATATTAAATATGCTTCCACTCATTAGGTCTAGTTTGACTATACCATGTCTTTTATTTTTTATGAATGTGTTACTATTGTACTTGGACCATTTTCTAATCTTATTCTTATAGTGTATATGATCTCTACTATAATTTTTTACAACCTCACTGCATGTCGCTGAGCTTTGGCATTCCGGGCGGTCCACTTAAGGCCAGCAACCTTTGGCTAGTTAGCAATGTTCGTGTGGTTTTCGGGTCTACGACATTACAACCATCTCCATAATATGAGGTATATCCTAAATTCTATATTACAGATGATGAGAAACTAATGATAGATCCATAATAGGGAACCATTAGGATCCAATTAACTAATTAAATAGATCACCAACCCATGGTTATCAATTTTTAGTCTTTATTATAACAACATTGGAATTTATCACACCTTTAAAATGATTTATTACATAAAAATGGATTTATTAAAACCCAAAAGATTGAGATATATAGTTTATTAGGGGCTTAGAAACCTTACATTATAACATAATGAATACAATACAACATCTTTATTGAAAAATTCATTAAAATGACCACAACGTTCCATCATACATAGCATTGCATGGGATAACCTGTGGGCATACATAAGAAAAGCGTGACCAATAAATCCCAACCAGGGATTAATCTTGAAATAACATGAATAATAAAATACATGTTAAGAAATAGTCATATTAATGAATCAAAAGAGAAACATGAACATAAACGCATGATATAGCATGATTATCATAACATGTAAATGGGGAAACCACATAAAACACCACATCATAAACATAATGGAATATGGTAAACCCTTATACCAATATAGTGGACGAATTTCCTAAAAGTAATCAGATAACCCCCTATCCCTACATGACGTATTATGATACTAAACATTACCCAATGGAATGGAGCGCTATCATGGAACACCCTTCATAATCATTTAAATCTCCTTCATAACTCTGCAACACTGATCATATATCATGGAATCATTAAACATCATAATTTATTCCATGATAAAGGAATGTGGAATAAATACATGAATGTGTATTATCAATATGTATATGTGAATAAAGGTTAATACCGTTGATTGAGAAATGGACATGGTATTCACTACATGATGATTTTGGCATGGAAAATCATGGTAAAATTTCTACAGCATAACGACATCACATAGGGATCCAAAAAATGGGTTGATGAGAGAGAAATGGGTATCTAATAATTTGTACATGAAATGGGTATTAAGGGGATCATGGATCATAATATCTGATCATATGAAATGGAATCTGATATGCATAATATAAGACAAATGCTTAAATGGAAATGAGGTGAGAGAAATCTCATATGAAATTTTGGCCCGGTAATGGGTGTATATGAGAGAGATTAATGAGTGTTATGGTGGTATATAAACATTCATAAATAATAAGTGAAATATGGGGGAGGTTAGAAAACATACCCTATCTTTTTTAATTGAAAAATGAAAGGGTATAACAATACAAGGAAACTTTGATGAAAATGAGAAAGGAATCAAGGTGATAATCCCTTACATGGATGTGTGATCCCAAAGGCATGGGATAAAATTATTTAGAGCTTGGGTCATCTTGGGAGGTCTAAAGATAGTGGATAGAAAAGTGGTGGAAAAGAATCAGGGTGTTTTCAGTAATGATTAATTGGTGTTTAGGTTGGTTTATATAGTAAATGAGGGATAATTATTTATTATTTAGGTTTTGGACACTATAAAAAAAATATTCAAAACCACAACCCAAAACATGGGTGTTTTCCATGGTTTCTTGAAAATGTGAGGGGAAATATCTATTTTATATGTCCAAGCTCCAAATTCATTAAAAAATTATCATTTATTATGTGCAGGTGAGTCACACCCTCAAAGAAATTAATTTAAAATCATAAAATATATTATGCATTTAGATGGATACACTAAGGCATTATAAAATAATTAAAATAAATCTAAAATAATATTATTTTAAATTTAAAACACATATTTTTTCGAATATTACATTTATTGTATCTATTACATCACTATTGGTACATTATGTTGTCATAAAACACTCTATATATTTATATATTATTTAATTTTTACCCAAAAATTTGACTACCCCATGAAATTGTAAAAAAACACTATTGGATAATATCGATATCCTGATTCAAAAAATAAAATTCATTTTAACTAAATAATTTTCTAATAATGTGAATTTTCACATTTATACATTTATTAAAAATTGACGAGTCTTGATAAAAATAATTTTCAAACCATAATAAAAAATTACAATTGACTTCATAAAAGTAATATACTCATATATTCTTAATAGAAGTAATTTGATAATAATAATTTTTAAAAAATATTAATTATTTTAAAAATTCATTAATTTCATAATATAAATTCTTTAAAAATACACTTTTACTTTTATTGGATAAATATATAACTCTTATCAAACTAATTACCTAATCATTTATATATAATGTACTCAATTGATCCTAAATTATAAGAATTATTTTTATAATATTATTAATAATTCATATTTTAATATAATAATTCTTATATTTCCCAAACATACCTTTTTTACTAGAAAAACCAATTTATCAAATTCATAATTTTTTTAAGAAAGACTACTCCCATAAAGGAATTGATTGAATAAAACATTTATTTATAGAGAGGTATTACACAATATGTAACAAATACCTTTTTACATAATCCATTATAGCACCCATATAAGTCCTATGGGTAAGGTGTACAATAATGATAGACTCTAGGGGCAACTCGGATAACATCGCACGAGTGGTAATCTCTATTGACTTGAATGTCTCCCATTGGTGATTCGATTCAAGCGTAACATGTTGAATCTCGGGTTGGGATTGGTCAAGTGAAAATCCAAGTGATGATTCCTCCTTTATAGGCTCTGAAAATTGACCATTGTATGGCCTGACTCTACTAGATGACGTCATCCTTTCTTTTGTCTAGGTCAAAAATATTTTTTTAAAACATTATATTTATATCATTTCTGTGAACATTGTTCAGTGGATATATCCTCAATATTAATCACAATTAACCATCATTTAAACCCAATAATAATAATAATAATAATAAGATTTCATGTGATTTAAATATCCATAATACATTAAAATAATTGGTGTTTTATTCAGAAATCATTAGGTCATTACACAAGAAACTCAATTTCATACTTTTAGGTGATAATTATAAATTACATTAATGAAAAATATGCGTCCAATATAAAATATTGATAAAATATCGGTTTCTTTTTGTGCATCATGAGATATTTTATATTCTTAAACCCATTTAATAATACATAACAAAACCATATATAAGTTTCTACTAAACATATCCTAAATGTTAGACCACCAAATCAGTAATATTTTTACGTCACCTTTAGATGTTTTATTAAACTTATTTCATCTCTATGAAATTATAATTACATATCTATGTGACCACCAAATAAAACCCTCCCACAAAACTCTTTAGTGAGGAACATATATGAAGTGATTTATTTTATATAATAGTGAGATTTTGGAATCATATTCCTAATTTTTAACCCCCTTAAACATAATCAAAATCCATAACTACATAATTCCAAATTTTATGATGTTAATTATAACGACCCATACTTTACATACATTGTTAATACTTCAAAATTGAAGCAAACTTATTACAACATATGACAAAACCACAAAGGACCGTATAGGTATAGTGTCTTTAGAAACTGGGAAACATAAACAACTGGTTCATAAATCTTCTACAGTGTCTCCCATTTATTTCATCATATCTAGGGTCCCTTTTTTTTGCATATTCTACTTAATATCCATCTTCCTGACCTGGGGAAAAGAAAACATAAAAGGGTGAGCTCAAATGCTCAGCAAGGGCAAATAAAGGAAATAAAAATCATATCATATCTTTTTTTGAAAATCATATCCTGCAAAAGAGATCATAAAATCTTAACATGGAATAAATCATAGAAGTGAAAATGAGATCCCCATAATCATAACATAAAACTTGTAACCTTGTGTCATGCACACATAATCATGGAAAATCATTTCTTGTTAGTCATGACTCATTGCCGAGACTATCTTAGTGGACAAAGTCCCTTTCTGAACCGAGTTCACTCCTCGTTTCAGTCCTGTATCACTGAACCGAAATAACCTTCCGTTCCAGCCATGTCTATCTCATGAGATATAAAATCTTTACCCAATGCATTGGAGGGAGATATAGGTCCCACCCATCTTATAATGAATCCTTTCTTATGTGTGCCACATAATCATAAAACATACATCATCACATAACACATGTAACAAAAATGGGATTCTTGAAACATCATGACATCATAAATCAATTCAGATAAGATAAAGGAATTCATAAAAATAATTCCATCATAACATGATCAAATCAATGTAATAATAGGGATAAAAACAGAACCCTTTATTATCTTAGATGGAAAATAATTTTGATAAAACACTTGAACTCCATTCTTGAGGAAAATATCCTTTCTTCTTTAAAAATACTTCTCTTTTCTTAACATGTCATACAATTATAAACTAAAAGAAGTTGATTAAAAATAAACTTGAAAACTTTTAAAGGAAAATTCTTGGAAATAATGTTTTAAAAATCCATTCATGCCGTATAAGTTAAAAAAAACATTCTTCTCGTATTTTTGTCGGAAAAGTCAAAAAGTACCTCGTATGAAAAACGACAAACGATTCCTTTCATATCTTTTACTAAAACTCACCGAAGGGTAAAATAGGATTTAAACAATTGAAAGTGGATGTAAAAAATATTACATATTGAGGGAACATGGATGTGGATGATAACATACACCCCATTAAATACATACGAATAAACAATCTCGGATAAAAATGAGATTGTGATATTTCCCTTACCTTAGGTCCAATTTGCTTTGTACGTGTCCGAAGCTCCTGTATAATGGTTTAAATAATGTTATTGACTTATTCCAGAATCATACATATTGATATGATATCATATATGGTCATATTCTTAGCTTATTGTTAGTAATATTTCATTGTTACTTGTTACTCGGGTCTTTATTGCCTTTTGTTCTTATGCATGTTTTTCCGAATAAATTCTTATTCTTCTTTTAAGGTTATAGATACCTTATATCCAGAATGTTATTAGTGTAACATATATCATATTTATTCATTCAATTCATTTATATAATTACTATGTAATGATGATCATGTAGAACGAGTCGCATCACATCGTGGAGACGGTATTCCGTACGTACGCACGAGTGATGATATCGTTCCTATGATCGTGGAACTGTATTGGAGTATAAATATATTATTTCAGTATCAATATTACTTTATAATAATCATATATAGTTACTCATTACACCATTATACCCATCCTTGTAAGGTGATGGTGGAAAATAGATTACACCACGGCGTGGAGACGGTATTCCGTACGTACGCACGCGTGGTGATTTCATTTTTCCGTAGGATGGATAGAAGGTGAATTAGGGTTGTTTCATATTTATAATAACATATCAGTATGTAAGTAATACTGATGTTATTACTTTGTCATGAAACAACTAAAGAAGAAAAGGTTGAAGACGAAAGAAATTGAAAAGATCGGTAATGGATATTACCTCTTCTTTGGAAGGCCTCTTTGAATCCTCCACTTAGGGAACTAAGATTGGTCTTTGAAGAAGACCAGGACCTCTAGGATTATTCTAGGGATGTGGGGAGGAGAAAATGGCAGGGGTTGGCCGAGCTTGAGTGCTCAAATTGGTGTGAGGAGGAGGGGGAGAAGGTGTCCTTTTATAGGGGAGGAGAGGGGCACCTTAGGAATAACTAAAAAACATTATTTTATATTAAAGTCAAAATCGGTTTATAATGGTTCCAAAGGGTCTTATTTCGAAGATAAGGTGGGGAAGGGTCGAAATCCTCTCATCCAATAGAATTTGGACAAGTTTAGGTTCCTATTTTAACCTTATCATTTAGATTTAACATTAAGTTAAATAATTTAACTTTTACCATGTCTTTTTGTTTTCTTTCACTATATGGTTAATACACTTACTATAACATGCCAAACGAACCCCAAATTGTTTATTATTAATATATATATCCTTATCTAAGTCATTTGGCCGAACCTTAGATTTTTAGGAATAAAATAACAATTAATAATATAATATTTGATTTAAAAACTATTTTGTGTCAATTTTGACACTATTTGATATATGACTTTTGTGAAAGTCATAACAGAATTAAATGTACGAACCAAGTTGATTCAATCAACACTAATATATCATATTAACCTAGAAAATTAGTGGAATTCATAAAAAGTCTCAAATTACATTTATTTTGGTGTTTATAACATCAATTATGTCAATATTTCATTAATAAGATAATTACTGCATCATCTTTGTGTCATAAATAAATTAAATTATTTGGTGTATAAAAATTACAAATAAAATACCATCATGTAGGAAATCTTTTTAGCTTTCTAATGAATATTTACAATCGAATTTATCTTATGTATAACTCCATATTAAAAATGATTTACTTATTAAACTTGATTTTATCTATTTTAACCCTTTTTTAAATAAATTAATAATAAATGTCCTAATCTAATCCAAGTGGGCCTAAATGGTCATATATTATTCCTAAGTTTGTTTTTGGTCGAATTACACTTGTCCAATAGAATTAGGACATGTGTTAGGGTAATAGTAATATCATATTTACCCTTAGTTACCCTATTTACTATTAACCGCGGTAAAAAGGTAAAAAGTTACTATTCACCAAAAAAAATTATTTTTATCTCATTGAACCACATTTTACTTACTGATATCAACCGTGTCTGTCGGATTTTCGAAATTCCATTCACAGAAGCGGTAAAATTAAGTTTTATTCAAAATTCAGTTTTTAACCTACCACTTAGTGGTTTCACTATTCATCAAAAATTGAAAGTTTTCAGAAAAATATCAAAATTTCATCCTAAGCTATATTTCATATTCCGAATTCAAAAATGAAGTCTATTTTACCAAATTCATAACATATAAGTTGCATTAATTAATTTTATAATTAAATCCCGCTGTTAAAACAAATAGCGTGTTTTTAAGAAACAGTATCTATCAAAAGATTGACACTAGTTTATAACTAGTTTAAATGTGAAATTACATCCAATGACCAACATTGTATTAAATTGTAAAAATATATTCTAAATATACTTTAAAACTACTTAAATTAATAATTTATCACTATTATTTATTTCGAATAAAAAAGTTGTTTTTAATTAAAATTTAGTAATTTTCACTATTCATCAGAATATGAAAGTTATCCGAAAAGTACCAAAATTTCACCTTAGGCTAAATTCGATACTCTGAATCCAAAAATGAAATTCATTTTGAAAAATAAGATTTATAAAATTTCAAAAAGTGGTTATTACTATTCATAACGGCTAGTTTTAATAGCATATTGTTGTTTAGTGAAACTCGGTATTGCGTACGACGCAAGCTATCGAGGAAGGTTGTGATTGCGTGTAAAGCAAGCCAAGCAAGTGTTGTGTAGAAAAAGATTCCTTTGATGATTTATAACATAAAAGTCTCGGGTGTTACATTCTACCCCCCTTAAAAAGAATTTCGCCCTCGAAATTCGTCACTTTGTAACAAACAGATGAGGATACTTCTCCCTCATCATATCCTCAAGCTCCCATGTAGCTTCTTCAAGTTAGTGGTTCCTCCATAAAACTTTCACCAAGCGAGTGGTCTTGTTTCGTAGGACTTTTTCGCTACGATCCAAAATCTCTATTGGCTGTTCTTCATAAGAAAGATCTTGCTCCAGCGGTACAACTTCTGAGCTGAGTACATGTGAAGGATCTGGTATGTACTTTCTCAGGAGAGATACATGGAACACATCGTGAACTTGAGAGAGATTCGGTGGAAGCGCCAATCGGTAAGCTACCTTCCCAACACGATCCAGTATTTCGAAAGGACCGATATATCTAGGGCTCAACTTCCCATTCTTTTCAAATCTCATCACCCTCTTCCAGGGAGATATTCGTAAGAACACTTTATCACCCACTTCAAACTCTAGGTCTTTTCTTCGGTTGTCGGCATAACTTTTCTGTCGACTCTGAGCTGCTCTTATATGTTGTTGAATAGATCTGATCTTCTCTGCCATTTCATCAACGAGATCAGGTCCTAATAGCTTTCTTTCCCCAACTTCATCCCAGCAAGTTGGAGTCCTGCATTTCTTTCCATAGAGAGCTTCATAAGGAGCCATCTGAATACTGGAGTGAAAGCTATTATTATAAGAAAATTCCACCAAAGGTAGGTGTTGATCCCAACCTCCTTTGAAATCCATAGAGCAAGCTCTCAACATATCTTCTAGGGTTTGAATTGTTCTCTCAGACTGACCGTCTGTCTGAGGATGATAAGCAGTGCTGAAACTCAACTCTGTATCCAGAGTATGCTGAAGACTTCGCCAGAACTTCGAGGTAAATCTCGGATCCCGATCAGATATAATAGAAAGTGGTACTCCATGCAATCTTACCACTTCCATTACATATATCCTGGCAAGCTGATCTAGAGAGAAATCCTCTCTAATAGGAATGAAGTGTGCAGACTTTGTAAGACGATCAACTATGACCCAGATAGCATTATTGCCTTTGGATGTTTTAGGAAGTCCTGTGACAAAGTCCATAGTGATGTTTTCCCATTTCCATTCGGGTATGGGTAATGGTTGTAACATCCCTTTAGACTTCTGTCTCTCAGCTTTAACTTGTTGACAAACCAAGCATCGAGAGACATATTCAGCAACATCTCTTTTCATGCCATCCCACCAGAAGTACTCTTTCAGGTCCCTATACATCTTCGTGCTTCCAGGATGAATAGAGAATGAAGAACTATGAGCCTCATCCAGCAGCTCCTTCTTTAATTCAGGGATGGGAGGAACACAAACCCGATTCCTGAACTTTATTATCCCATCACAATCAAGGTTGAATTCAGGAACATTTCTCACCTTCTTTTGTAACTCGACATCTTCTTTTTGTGCCTCTTTAATCTTCACTTGTATAGATGGTTGAACATTCATTTGAGAAAGATAAGATTTTTCCCCTTCCATTATAATTCCAAGATCCATCCCTTGTAAATCCATAAATATTGGATCTTTTGTGATCCTCATCATGGATAAACTAGCATGGTCTTGTCGACTTAATGCATCTGCCACCTTGTTTGCTTTCCCAGGGTGGTAATGGATTGAGCAGTCATAATCCTTAATCAGCTCCAACCATCTTCTTTGACGCATATTAAACTCCTTTTGTGTGAAAATATACTTTAAACTTTTATGATCAGTATAGATATCACACCTTTCACCATAAAGGTAATGCCTCCAAATCTTTAATGCAAAGATTACCGCAGCCAACTCCAAATCATGTGTTGGGTAATTTTGTTCATGGATTTTCAACTGTCGTGAGGCATAAGCTATCACCATATCATTTTGCATAAGAACACACCCCAATCCCTTCTTGGATGCATCACTGTAGATCACAAACCTTTCTCCACTACAAGGTAGTGTGAGCACAGGTGCACTAGATAACCTTCTTTTAAACTCCTTGAAATTCTCTTCACATTCCTCTGTCCAGACAAACTTAACTCCTTTCCGAGTCAACTTGGTGAGTGGATTAGATAATCGTGAAAAATCCTTTACAAAACGTCGATAATATCCAGCCAAACCAAGAAAACTTCGGATCTCAGTTACTGTTGTTGGTCTCGACCATCTTTCGATAACCTCTGTTTTTGCTGGATCCACGGATATCCCCTCTTTTGAGATTATGTGACCCAAAAATGCAACTTTTTGATGCCAAAATTCACACTTGGTAAATTTGGCATAAAGCTTCTCCTTTCTCAGGGTCTTTAATATAATTCTCAAGTGATCTTCATGCTCTTCCATGCTCTTTGAATATACAAGAATATCGTCTATAAAGACTACCACAAATTGATCAAGATAGTCTCTAAAGACTCTATTCATTAGATCCATGAAGATAGCAGGGGCATTAGTAAGACCAAATGGCATCACTATAAATTCATAGTGTCCATACCTTGTACGGAAAGCCGTCTTTGGTATATCCTCCCTTTTGACCCTTAATTGATGATACCCTGAATGAAGATCAATCTTGGAAAAGTATTGAGCTCCGCGTAGTTGGTCAAATAAGTCATCAATGCGTGGGAGAGGATATTTGTTCTTGATAGTGATCTTGTTAAGTTCTCGATAATCAATGCAGAGTCTCATTGATCCATCTTTCTTCTTAACAAATAGAACAGGTGCTCCCCAAGGTGACGCACTAGGGCGTATGAATCCCTTATCAAGATTCTCCTGGAGTTGCTTCTTCAATTCCTGCAACTCAATTGGGTCCATTCTATAAGGTGTCTTTGAAATAGGAAAAGCACCCGGTACGAGTTCTATTGAAAACTCAACTTCACGATTTGGTGGAAGACCCGGTAATTCCTCCGGAAAGACATCATCAAACTCCCGTACGATGGGCATATTCTTAATCGTGAGTTTCTCACCAACCATTTGAGATAAATAACCTTCATTTAGCGGAATCAAGACCCATAAGATGGAAGGAATTTCCACTGGAAGGTTATATTCATCCTTGCATCGATAAATGATCGTAGATTGATCTGGAATATGAAATGTGACTTCCCTTCTTTGGCAATTGATATGAGCTCCATGTAGAGAAAGCCAATCCATGCCAAGAATCACATCAAATTCCACTAAAGGAAGGATCATAAGATTTGCAGGAAGCACTTTCCCACAAACTTCGATCGGAGAAGAATTATATACTTTTGATGCGACTGATGTGCCATTAGGTGTTGTCACAGATAACTCAACATCTAACTGTTGAGGTGATACGGTGATACCCTTAGAAAATTCTTTAGAAATAAAAGAGTGGGTGGATCCAGAATCAAATAAAACATTTGCTACTTTAGAGTGGACGGTAAGTGTACCTTTCACCACTTCGTTATCGTACTCCACATCGCTGATAGAAATTGCATGTGACTTTCCTTTGTCTTTAGCCTTAAGATTTTGTTGACGTCGACCATCATCATCAACCCTTGGATTTGGGCATTGATTGGCATAATGCCCCATCTCCTTGAACTTGAAACATTGAAGTGTAGTAGGATCATTCTGTGTATCCCTTCCTTTGTTTGCATCATTAGACATCTTCTTCCCATTATCACGGCATTCAAATGCCCGATGACCTTCCTTTCCACATTTAAAACATTTACTTGTCCCTTTAAGACAACTCCCCCCATGTTTCTTTCCACACTTTGAGCATAAGGGAAAGCTCATCTTCTTTTCAGTTTGCTCATTAGATTTTCCTTTGAATTCCATCTTCCTCTTCTTATCAAACCCATGTGACTGATGGGTTACTCCAATATCCATCTCGACTTTGAGAGCACATCGAACGATTTCCTCGTAGCTATTGAAGTCCCTTATGGCTAACGCCCTTCGAAGACTTGGTTTTAAGCCACTAAAGAATCGATCGATCTTACTCTCAGGTTGGATAATAATACCAGAAGCGTACCTTGCAAGTCTTGTAAAATTTGCTTCATAGGTACCAACAGATTCATCATCCCTTTGCTTCAGTTCAAGAAACTCTTTCTCCATCTTTGTTCGGAGAATACGAGGGAAGTACTTATTGAAAAATAAGTTCTTGAACTCATCCCATTCCATAGACTCAATTTCATCCCTTTGCCTCGTATTCTTAATAAGATTCCACCATTGATCCGCATCTCCTTCCAAACGATACACTGCTAGGATGACTTTATCATGTTCAGAACATTGAAGAACTGAAAATATCTTTTCAGTAGTACTAATCCATTGTTCAGCGACTAATGGATCAGTAGACCCGCTGAAAGAAGGTGGACGCTGCCTCATGAAGGATTCAACAGAATGTTGCTCCCTCCTTTGCTCGTTTGGAAATCCTGCATGATTCATAGCTTTAGAAAGTTGTGTGAGCATGGCTACAAGATTTTGCATTCCAGCTCCCATATCGTTTGGTTGCTCAGGGGGACAATCATTGCATTGCCCATCGCATTCTGTATTAACACGGTTCCTTCGGGTTCCAGCCATTGACTAAAACCAAGAAGAATAGTGTGAGCAACACTAATTATAATAGGAAAACCACATAATTCAAGAATAAATTTTTCATGCTTAAGGTCTTATCCTAGGTTATTCATGGTCATTTCTAAAACACTAATATTGTGTTCTATGCTTGGACTTATCCTTAGGGTTCTTACTAAGGCTTTCACATCCTAGTTTCCAAAGGTTGACTATACCTTTCCTATGATACCAACTATAACGACCCATACTTTACATACATTGTTAATACTTCAAAATTGAAGCACACTTATTACAACATATGACAAAACCACAAAGGACCGTATAGGTATAGTGTCTTTAGAAACTGGGAAACATAAACAACTGGTTCATAAATCTTCTACAGTGTCTCCCATTTATTTCATCATATCTAGGGTCCCTTTTTTTTGCATATTCTACTTAATATCCATCTTCCTGACCTGGGGAAAAGAAAACATAAAAGGGTGAGCTCAAATTCTCATCAAGGGCAAATAAAGGAAATAAAAATCATATCATATCTTTTTTTGAAAATCATATCCTGCAAAAGAGATCATAAAATCTTAACATGGAATAAATCATAGAAGTGAAAATGAGATCCCCATAATCATAACATAAAACTTGTAACCTTGTGGCATGCACACATAATCATGGAAAATCATTTCTTGTTAGTCATGACTCATTTCCGAGACTATCTTAGTGGACAAAGTCCCTTTCTAAACCGAGTTCACTCCTCGTTTCAGTCCTGTATCACTGAACCGAAATAACCTTCCGTTCCAGCCATGTCTATCTCATGAGATATAAAATCTTTACCCAATGCATTGGAGGGAGATATAGGTCCCACCCATCTTATAATGAATCCTTTCTTATGTGTGCCACATAATCATAAAACATACATCATCACATAACACATGTAACAAAAATGGGATTCTTGAAACATCATGACATCATAAATCAATTCATATAAGATAAAGGAATTCATAAAAATAATTCCATCATAACATGATCAAATCAATGTAATAATAGGGATAAAAACAGAACCCTTTATTATCTTAGATGGAAAATAATTTTGATAAAACACTTGAACTCCATTCTTGAGGAAAATATCCTTTCTTCTTTAAAAATACTTCTCTTTTCTTAACATGTCATACAATTATAAACTAAAAGAAGTTGATTAAAAATAAACTTGAAAACTTGTAAAGGAAAATTCTTGGAAATAATGTTTTAAAAATCCATTCATGCCGTATAAGTTAAAAAAAACATTCTTCTCGTATTTTTGTCGGAAAAGTCAAAAAGTACCTCGTATGAAAAACGACAAACGATTCCTTTCATATCTTTTACTAAAACTCACCGAAGGGTAAAATAGGATTTAAACAATTGAAAGTGGATGTAAAAAATATTACATATTGAGGGAACATGGATGTGGATGATAACATACACCCCATTAAATACATACGAATAAACAATCTCGGATAAAAATGAGATTGTGATATTTCCCTTACCTTAGGTCCAATTTGCTTTGTACGTGTCCGAAGCTCCTGTATAATGGTTTAAATAATGTTATTGACTTATTCCAGAATCATACATATTGATATGATATCATATATGGTCATATTCTTAGCTTATTGTTAGTAATATTTCATTGTTACTTGTTACTCGGGTCTTTATTGCCTTTTGTTCTTATGCATGTTTTTCCGAATAAATTCTTATTCTTCTTTTAAGGTTATAGATACCTTATATCCAGAATGTTATTAGTGTAACATATATCATATTTATTCATTCATTTCATTTATATAATTACTATGTAATGATGATCATGTAGAACGAGTCGCATCACATCGTGGAGACGGTATTCCGTACGTACGCACGAGTGATGATATCGTTCCTATGATCGTGGAACTGTATTGGAGTATAAATATATTATTTCAGTATCAATATTACTTTATAATAATCATATATAGTTACTCATTACACCATTATACCCATCCTTGTAAGGTGATGGTGGAAAATAGATTACACCACGGCGTGGAGACGGTATTCCGTACGTACGCACGCGTGGTGATTTCATTTTTCCGTAGGATGGATAGAAGGTGAATTAGGGTTGTTTCATATTTATAATAACATATCAGTATGTAAGTAATACTGATGTTATTACTTTGTCATGAAACAACTAAAGAAGAAAAAGTTGAAGACGAAAGAAATTGAAAAGATCGGTAATGGATATTACCTCTTCTTTGGAAGGCCTCTTTGAATCCTCCACTTAGGGAACTAAGATTGGTCTTTGAAGAAGACCAGGACCTCTAGGATTATTCTAGGGATGTGGGGAGGAGAAAATGGCAGGGGTTGGCCGAGCTTGAGTGCTCAAATTGGTGTGAGGAGGAGGGGGAGAAGGTGTCCTTTTATAGGGGAGGAGAGGGGCACCTTAGGAATAACTAAAAAACATTATTTTATATTAAAGTCAAAATCGGTTTATAATGGTTCCAAAGGGTCTTATTTCGAAGATAAGGTGGGGAAGGGTCGAAATCCTCTCATCCAATAGAATTTGGACAAGTTTAGGTTCCTATTTTAACCTTATCATTTAGATTTAACATTAAGTTAAATAATTTAACTTTTACCATGTCTTTTTGTTTTCTTTCACTATATGGTTAATACACTTACTATAACATGCCAAACGAACCCCAAATTGTTTATTATTAATATATATATCCTTATCTAAGTCATTTGGCCGAACCTTAGATTTTTTGGAATAAAAAAACAATTAATAATATAATATTTGATTTAAAAACTATTTTGTGTCAATTTTGACACTATTTGATATATGACTTTTGTGAAAGTCATAACAGAATTAAATGTTCGAACCAAGTTGATTAAATCAACACTAATATATCATATTAACCTAGAAAATTAGTGTAATTCATAAAAAGTCTCAAATTACATTTATTTTGGTGTTTATAACATCAATTATGTCAATATTTCATTAATAAGATAATTACTGCATCATCTTTGTGTCATAAATAAATTAAATTATTTGGTGTCTAAAAATTACAAATAAAATACCATCATGTAGGAAATCTTTTTAGCTTTCTAATGAATATTTACAATCGAATTTATCTTATGTATAACTCCATATTAAAAATGATTTACTTATTAAACTTGATTTTATCTATTTTAACCCTTTTTTAAATAAATTAATAATAAATGTCCTAATCTAATCCAAGTGGGCCTAAATGGTCATATATTATTCCTAAGTTTGTTTTTGGTCGAATTACACTTGTCCAATAGAATTAGGACATGTGTTAGGGTAATAGTAATATCATATTTACCCTTAGTTACCCTATTTACTATTAACCGCGGTAAAAAGGTAAAAAGTTACTATTCACCAAAAAAAATTATTTTTATCTCATTGAACCACATTTTACTTACTGATATCAACCGTGTCTGTCGGATTTTCGAAATTCCATTCACAGAAGCGGTAAAATTAAGTTTTATGCAAAATTCAGTTTTTAACCTACCACTTAGTGGTTTCACTATTCATCAAAAATTGAAAGTTTTCAGAAAAATATCAAAATTTCATCCTAAGCTATATTTCATATTCCGAATTCAAAAATGAAGTCTATTTTACCAAATTCATAACATATAAGTTGCATTAATTAATTTTATAATTAAATCCCGCTGTTAAAACAAATAGCGTGTTTTTAAGAAACAATATCTATCAAAAGATTGACACTAGTTTATAACTAGTTTAAATGTGAAATTACATCCAATGACCAACATTGTATTAAATTGTAAAAATATATTCTAAATATACTTTAAAACTACTTAAATTAATAATTTATCACTATTATTTATTTCGAATAAAAAAGTTGTTTTTAATTAAAATTTAGTAATTTTCACTATTCATCAGAATATGAAAGTTATCCGAAAAGTACCAAAATTTCACCTTAGGCTAAATTCGATACTCTGAATCCAAAAATGAAATTCATTTTGAAAAATAAGATTTATAAAATTTCAAAAAGTGGTTATTACAATTCATAACGGCTAGTTTTAATAGCATATTGTTGTTTAGTGAAACTCGGTATTGCGTACGACGCAAGCTATCGAGGAAGGTCGCGATTGCGTGTAAAGCAAGCCAAGCAAGTGTTGTGTAGAAAAAGATTCCTTTGATGATTTATAACATAAAAGTCTCGGGTGTTACATTAATAACATCTATTTTATAATAATAACTTATTCTAAGTTGATCGTAATCATTATTGGAACCCTTTCATTCAAACTTTTCTTTATATATTTTAGTTACTAATTTAAATATTTACATTATTCTTGTGACAACATTAACTAAATCTTTTAGGATATAAATTGATATTCAATGTGTATTTTGACTAGAATAACCATTTGTTTGTTAAATTTTAAAATATATAAGTCCAAACATACTCCAGCAAGCCTCTTGGACATTATATCCGCTCCAGAATATCATGGTCAGTTATATAGACTTGTTTTTGTTATGAAATTTCACTTATTTTTTCATATTTGGAATATTGAAAAAATAATATTTTCTATCCATATCATATATTGTATTCTCTGTGTTTACATGATTTTTATTGAAAATAATATTATTATTTAAAATATTTCACTAATGGTCGGGGGATAAAACCAGTCATATTTAAAATATATATATAGATGAAATATTTTATAAGGAATAAATTTTTTTTATAAATATCATATTCTCAAAACAATTTATATAAAATGATATATCATTAAACATGTGTAAAAAAATACATTGTCACCCATTGTTCATAACAATACATTGTTTGTAAAAAAATTCTCTTATCATATAAGATATATGAAATATCTCTAAACATCTTATAAATAGATCATATAAGAATTATATATTCATTTATATACAAATATTTGATGTATCATCTCATTTATGCATCACTAGAATGAAGACTACACGTTATTTTAATTATTCTCCTGAATTTAAAATCTTGTATACTCCCAACATTTCTAAAGTATATATTTGGTGTCACATGGCCTTCAAAATTGAATAATTAGTTTCTATAACACTAATACTTGATATGTAAATTTCATAATATTATGTAAGTCCTTTAAGATATATTTTTAATTTGATCTTATGGAATCATCATTTTTTCCCTTCTTGAAAAGGTGTTAATAACCTTGGATGGGATACTCGAATAAATATTCTTGGAATATCCAAATAACTTTTTCTCTTATGGTTTTAACTATTATCCACTTGTATTTTCAATACAAAACCAGAACCGGGACATCATATACATAGTTTATCTATCCCCAACACATTGAGAGTATTGGGTAAATATTTCTTAAGCACATTCACATTCTATGATCATTTTATTTCATAACAACAAGAATGAAGTATATAAATTAAGTATTAGAGAATATATCTAGTCTCATTAATTCATTATCGTAATTAATCATATTGGTTTGATGAGTTGATACTGATTTTATTTAGGTCACTATTCTTCTAATTCCATTGAAACCATAGTATACTCCATATATACTTATCATAACCATATTTATTCACCTATGGGAAAACATTAATGGTTTATTTATAGGGGAATATACTTCTTTAAAACATAGAATTTTACATACATAAGTATATTTCTTACGTTTCTAGTCTTAAGAGTTTTTTACATTAAGTTTCTCTATTTCAAGGGTTAAGAGTGAAGCTTAATTTTATAATGATAATCTAATTCATTTACAAAAGAACATTTTTACAAAATTATCATATTTTAGAAAAATTTATTATGTATTTTTTTATAATGTGAACACATTAAAATAATAAACCCTTTTAAAATCAATAATTTCCATTAGAATTATAATATTCACATTCCACTACGATGTGAATCTGGTTTGGAATTCATCTCACCACTTAGTTATTCATATTTGGAATTGTCTTAATCGTATCATATATAATTACAAGATATTTGATTCGACAAACCATTTCATTAATCCATCATATGGATAAAATAAAATATATTCATTTTTTATCCTAGCTGTTAATGTTTCCCAAATATGTGTAACCCAAAAACGAATTCCAATAATGAGGCACCAAACTCTTAGGGGCCCCATATTTCTTTATTACCTTACATAAGACAATCCAAGGGAACTTTTCTTTGGAAGAACCTACCCAAATAGATGATCGAGGTTTTGATAAGTTCAACTTTGTAAAGAATATAACACATAGTATAATAAGGGCATTTAATTCTCACCATGTTATCTCATGATATTCCCTTTACATGTATGCACTCCTCAAATGATTTCAATTGGAATCATATTCCTTCCACCATACTAATTTGTTCAAACTATATTGATGTGTTACTCATTATACAACTCATTTCTTATGTTTATAGTTCAATTTAAAATCCAACTAAATATAAAAATATCAAAATTCGTCTCATGCATAAAGTTAATCAAATCCTTTCATGATAGGAATTAGAGTTATATGAAATTAATAATCTCCATATGATTAATCTTGGAGCTATAGATAGTCAACCCTTGTCTGTTTTGAAATACACATAATTATATAGGCCACCGCAAAGATCGAACATAGTCTCTCTACAAAGGGACACTCTACAGAAGTGATAACTCAATTTCATCATAATTATAACAAATAATACGAATGAACCATAATTAACTACTTAATCATGATTATATCTCAATATAAGCCATTGTCGATGTAGAAGAATAATAAATCCATTATCACACCTAGAATGTAACACCTCATATGTGTGTATGATAATATCTATAGGTAGTTTAACAACATTAAAAAAAATACATAAAACAATTATCTTTGTGAGTAATAAAATGGCAATAAACAATTAAATAAATAATTCACATATTTTAATTAGAGATAAACATTTGATAACAAATCAGAAATATAACCTAATATAATCACTTTATAATTTATAAAACCATATGGACCTTCCATATTTTTGAATATAAACACTTTATGTATTCTTTATAATATGAACTCTTTAATATTATTCATAATATAATATTCAATTTAATTATATGATATGAAATCAAATATAAAAATTTAATATTTCAATTTATATTATGATAACTATTAATATAATCCAAAAATCACATATTAATCATTATCTAAACCTTGATAAATTTAATCTTTTACCCTCCTTTTGATGTGGTTTAAATAATTTCCCAAATAAGGCCTTTTATTTTAACAATTGAAATTAATAATTATCAATATTTCATTATTTTAAATATAAATTATTTTATGTTTGGACTTATTTTTTGTAATGTATTAAAAAATTATAAATAAAACATATAATTTAAATATAACAAAAAATTTTATAAACTATATGTCTTTAAATAGGTTTCATAAATTTAACATTCATCATATTTATAATAATTTCATAATTATTTCAACTCATGAAATATTTTTGTCTCATTTTTTATTCTCCTATGAATACATAACAATTTATAAGTATTAACTTATATATTATATTAATCCCTACATAATATATTTATATTTATATTGAAAAATGTTTACATATATTTATATATCATATTATTTATATATTTATACATATAAACAGACACACACACACAGACACAGATGCACACACACACACACACACGCATATATAGGCCTCAGGTTTAGCTTAATTGTTTAAGATCGATGTTAATATATATATATATATATAATTACAAACACATATATAAATATATATTTATATATAAAGAACAAGTATACATTTTAAATTTAGCCACATTTTAAATAAAATGTGGCTATTTTAGTGGAATTTTTACGGTTGTTTTTAAACAAAGATAATTATATATATATATATAATTACAATTCTATTAATTTACACACACACACATATATATAATAATAATAATAATTGTGAATATATATGTATATATATATATTTATATTGCTATACAAATACATTGAAATATAAAATATAATAATATATATAAGACATATATATATATATACATACACACAGATATATATATATACACAGACATATATAGAAATACATGTGTGTGTGAGTGTGTCTGTAAACACAAACACAAACACACACAAACATACACACATGTACATATAAACAGACTTGGATATATATATATATATATACCACACACACAGACACACATATATATAAACATATTAATTATTTATTTGCATGGCTTGCAGCCCATCCCAAATCAAAAAACCAATGTGGGTGAGGTATCAACATGTGCATCAGTTTCATAATAACCTATAAAAGTAATAAATATTATATATATATAATATTAATTTTCTAAATACTAAATTATATTAATATATATATATTGGATAATCTCTTTTTATATTCAAAAAACATATATGTGAGTTTGTCCGTTGAGTCATATTGAGGGAAAGGTTTTGTATTAAATTCTTAGTTGGGTCAGCTCGCATTGTGATGTCAAGAAATATTGGTGGGATAAGTACTATGATGACATGAAAGAAGGTTGAGCTTTGTATTGTGACAAGACGGTGAATTAATTACAAATTTACCAATGTTTCTGAAAATTTTTAGTAAATAGTCTGTCACTACTTAGTGACATTTATAAACATTGGTAATCATAGATATAGAGAATTTTCTACAAACCTCAATAAATTAATTTTATTTATCGATATTTCCATCAATGAAGGTAAATGTATAATTAGTGGTGTTTATAAATGTCGCTTGTTGGTTTGGTCTATTAAGTCATATTGGCTAGAAATTTCTCACTTCGATTCCCAATTGGGGAATCTCATTTGTGTGGGTTTGGTAATGGTTATTCCACTATGATTTCATGAAAACTGGGTGGGTAACGTAGTGTTCCAAGGAAGTTAGGTGGTCAAGTAAGATGTGTGTGACGTTTGTGATGAAAAGGCATCATGAGACAATGCCTTTCATGAAAAAAAAAATTAATATTAAAAAAACTTATATCATTTCAAAAAATAAACAAACCTATTTATAGAAAATGTGTCTAATTGATTACTAATTTACCAATGTTGTAGAAAAATTTCGGTAATTTGTGTGTCACTGATTATTGACATTTATAAAAACTAATTATTAGCGATATAGTGATGTTTCTAGGGACATAAATAAATTAATTTTATTTATCGATGTTTTTAGAAATGAAAGTTAATTTATAATTAGATATTTTTATAAATGTATTTAATTAGAGACTCCACATTTAACAATGTTTTTCAAAAATGTAACTAAATTTAGTAGAGACGTTTTGAAATGTTTCTATTCTAAATTTTTGTCCAAACTGCATTTTTTTATAGTGAATAATGTTGTTATATCCCTATATCATGTTATTATTTTATGTATTTAATTTCAGAAATACTCTAGGTCTATTGATATTTTGGGATTATATTATGTGTATCATTATTTAATAAATCATTAATTATGTATATAAAAGAAATGGGTTGTTATAGATAGTATCATATAAAGGTCTAGTTGTTTTAAGGTATTTGGATTAGAGATATTTAGGGAAATCCTTCGATATAAAAATAAATATTGAACAACCTACCTAAATTATTGTAAAGTATTGAGTATATGGTTTCCAAGAAATTGATCCTACTAAATATAATACAAGTGGGTGTGGATATAAAATATTTTAACCTTGTGGTGATAACATAAAAAGAGTGTATTGGGAATTGACTCAATCATCCCCTAGTAGATGTCAAAAAATATTTTATGCACACCTAATTTGACACTCTCATGGGATATGCTTTGGTAAATATATAATCTCTTTAAAAACCATTCTGGAGGGAATGAAAATTCCCTTAATAAATTGTCATGTTAAATAGACCATGGATAACATATATTGAAACCAAAAAATTATGAGGTTAAGAATAATATGTAATTTTTGAGTTATCCCTTTAATTTTAACTATTTCCTTTTTATGTGATTAAAATTTTAATAATTAGTATCCCTAATTTTGAATTTATTTTTGTCTATGGATGGAAATATGGGGAACCATTTCAATAACCAATATGATGTTCAATTCCAAAATGGTATTCAAATAAAATGGGAGTAGGAGTCAATAACTTCAGGAAAATACTTAATCAATTAACCAGTATTTTGAATGGTAATTTGAATCATGGGGAAACCAACATCCCCCAAAAAATATCAAGTTTCAATTGAAACCATTATGCAACAATGGCCTCTGAATTTTAGTGGATCTTTAGATCCCTTTATCACCGAAAAATGGATCAACTCTATAGAAAATATATTCTCCATCCATAAATGATGTGATCAAGATAAGGTCATGTTATATGTCTACCTTATGGAAGGATACGATAATAAATATTTGAAATTGATCAAAAATACAATTCCCTAGAACGTGATTAAAGTGATGGAGTGGGAATAATTCTATATAAAATTTTAAATAAATATTTTCCTTTCACTCTATGGCATAAAATGTCAATGTATTTCTTTATCCTCAAGAAAAATAATAATGAATCCTTTAAGGAATATCATTATAACATCACATTACATTCATGACATGCTTCTAATTTTTCTATTTCCCCTGATAATAATGTAGTCCAATTATTTATTGGGATAAAATGGTGTCTACAAAAAGTTTTAGCAATTTTAGACTTTGATAGCTACAAGGAAATTATCTGAGGTTACCTAAAAGTCAAAATGGAGATCAATAAATCCCAGGGGTCTCAAGGGTATTGATATAAGAATGGAGAACGGAATTTTATTCTATTGGTGAAATTGAAAATTCTCATGGGGGAAAGAATGAAAAACACCCCACTTGTCAAAATTGTGGGAAGAAGTATCCTAGAAATTACCTAAATGGGAAAAGAAAATTATTTAGGTGTAGGAAGGACACTGAAAAATATAATACTTATGGGAGATTTCAGAAACCAAATCAGTACATCCATATTCGAATGCTAGACCCAATTAATGAAAAGGACCAAAGAGAATTCCCAATACCCTCTAGCTGGCATAAGTTCCTAGGCATTAGGGAATCACCTTTTGGGAATGATTTAGACCATTGAACATTAATTAAATATGCGATAGTGTAAAATAAATAAAATTTTGGCTTGACCCATCTGTATATCGGACATCCACTCCAGAGGAAAATAAAAAAACATAAATCTAATATAAAAACTATGAATGTAGTGAATCATAAGCGCGAAACAAACACCACAATAACCTTTTAGGTACACTATCCTTTATGGAAATATTCTTACCTTTAAATGATCTATTTTACCCACTCATAACTAAAGTTACCCTCTTTTTGTAGAAAGTAGTAAAAATCTAAGTTTACGATATGATAAAATAAAATGAATTAAAAAACTAAAATACAAACATACATTCCTCCTTGTGACTATATGATTCACTGCCCAATAAAGATGAACTAAGACACCCTATAGACAGGAATAAATGCTAAGTCAAAACCTGAAACTAAAAAATTATGGAGATATAGGTGTGAGCATAAAAATTTCCAGTAATAATTTTCAAAGAAAAACATTTCCCTATACCTTAAATTTAAAAATAAACCCAAATCATACTAGTTTTAAATATAAGTATATTAAAATAGGGTTTTCAATTCACTTAAGAAACAAGTAACATACAGTCGTTTAAAGAAGAACCACTTCCAATTTCACTTTAAAAAACATCTCCTAATATATAAAATCCATTTTGATAAATCTTTTACAGTGTAAACCATGATAAAATAATAATTTCTGTAAGGCATCATAACAATGTAACCACTTTGAAATGGTACTAGAAATATAGATGTAGGTAGAATACATGTAGAATATATTTCATGGGATCTCATGTTCTGGTTGAGATGGACAATGGAAAAGCTATAAATATGCTCAAAATAAATATATATGGAACCAGATGTTATCAAACGCTACCCAAACACCCGGATACACCAACCATAGTTCAACCAAGGGTCATATCCCATGAGCAGTTAGGTTATCTACTTAGGTCCACTAGTTAATGCGTAGTCTCAACTTGAGAAAATTGTGTAAATAGGGCTCCCACATTACACCCCAATTCCCCTCAAGATGTGTAAATGGAAGTGTGTATTTAGCAATCATGATTATATATATATACATATATCATAAAATTTTTACAAAAAACCCCCATTCACTTTCTCCTCAAATGACTCCCTCCTTAAGCGTAACCCCTTTTTCCATGTTATGTCAACATGTATAATTCCATTACCATAAATACTTCACATTTCACTCATTTAGTTCATTCATTATTTCCAATAAAATACGCTTTCCTTAAGAAGGGTTTTCAATTCCATAAAACATTTCAAATTGCTACTTGGGCATCATAATTTTAAAGGGTACACATTTTATTAATAAAACAACTTTCTACCAATTCATTTAGCTTCCAGAACCACACTTTACACTTAATCATATAGACACCATGATATATATATATATAATCACTCGGTGCCCCAATTTATATATTACCATTACCAGGAGTGAACATGTAAGAATAGGGAACCTATATATATAAATATATTTGTAATATATGGTTAGGTCACATTTAAATATATCAATGATTTTGATTCACATAGAGGGTCTCTAGGAAACCAAAACTTGCTATTTTCCTTTATAAAAAATCAATCGAATGACCAAATCTTATTTAATAACTTAAAATTTACATAATTAAAACCATTAGAAAAACTAAAAGAGTATTTAGGATGATTAATATTTTAAAAAAAACATGGATACATGGTTTTAAAATGGAACCCATGCCAAAAATAAGATTAAAGTGTGAAATCATGAAATGAACCAATTTTGTTCACCAAAACACCTTCCATTTATTTATTTCCATAATATTAGAATGAAAAAAAGTTTTAAAACAATATAGAAATAATGTATTTAAATTCAAAGGATCAAACATAGAAAAACATAACTCAAACCGAAGAATAACTCACAGACATTGATTTTCGAGGCCCAATCCCATATCAATCAAGTCAAAAGAACCACACAAAAAGATAAGAAACCTTCTTCGAAAAGAAACAAACAAAAATCACACCATAATAAAATCCTAGGGTTCATAAACATCACTAAATAGTTAGAATAATGAAAATTATTATTAATAAGGTGATAAAGGATCAAAAATACCAACCTTATATAATCACACTATGAATCGAGAGGACAAACGACTAATGAAGGAAGGAAAATTGAGGAGGAATGCGTGTAGTTGGGCACCCCATGTGGGAAGTGTTGAAGAAGTGGGATAGGGGGCGGAGTCTTAGGTCAATAGAGTAAGGAGGAATAATATTAGAAAATTATTTTTGTTATTGATATTATTTTTATTATTATTGTTATTTTATTTTATTTTATTTTATTTGAATTTTTTATTGTTTTTATTTTTTTATGGACAACTTGCATGGTTTAGTTGCATAGATGCCCAAAAAGTGCACCAACTATTCTCCACATACTATAAGTTATATGGAACCACACATAGTAGTGAAACATAACACCCTAATATAATATTTTGTTTGATAGCATAAACAACACACAACTCCAACCCTAAACGAACCCCGTAATATTATTATTTAATTATGGTTTTAATAACCAAGCTATTAAATTAGAGGGTATTAATAGTATTATCTAAATTTTGAAATATATATAAATGAATTACTCAATTTAAAACAATTAATTTATTCTTTGGATATAGTTACTCAATTTTCAATTATGTTAATTTATTCTTCTAAAATACTTTTTCTTTAAAAATTGTTTTTATTTATCTTTGTGAAATTTATTATAATTAATTTATAGGAAATCTATAAATTTTATTTTCTAAAATTAGTATCATTGTTTAAATCATATCAAAATTATCTTTTGGTGATTTTTTTTTGGATTTTTCTAAATGATATGTTTTCTAGTGAATTGTTAAAAATATTGATTTTTATCAAAAATTGCATTTTTTTCATTAGTTTAAAAACTTCTATCTTATTTTAAAATGGTTTAAAATTAAAATTAGTTATATTATATCATGAATATAAAATTATTTTCATTTTAATTAATTTTGTTATTTAATCTGATATAATCACATTTTTATACATAAAAATGCTCTATGAGGAAAAATGTATTTTTCAAAAAATCAGTTTCATTTCATTTTTCATAATTATATTAAAATTAATTTCTAACACTTATAATTATTGAATAAGATAAAATGGATTCAATATTTTCAAATTGGAGGTTCAAATTTGGTTAATAGGTCCATTTTATTTTAAGGCATTATGAATATAAATTGTGGTATAATTTATCACCTCAATAAAGAGTAAATCGGGTTAATCTAGGTTAAAAAAAATTGATTATACCATTAATTTTTAGCATAAATATTATTGTATGAATTTAATTCTATGATTATCATCTTAGGCTAAATGTATATTTTTTAATGGCCATTTTCCAAGAAAATTACATATTTAATATTTAATGAAAAAAAGTTACAGAATATCGCTTTCATAATTTTAAATATCTCTAATATGATCCTATAAAGAAAAAAATAAATTTATAGAAAAATATTAATTTATATTTTTATATTAATAAAATTATTTTCATGATATAAATAATTTTGTCTTTTTTATAAGTTATATAATTTCCATAAATTCTTTTCCAATGCTAATCACTATTTATTTAATTAATAGAAAAAAATAATTAGTGTTAAAAATATTAAAATCAATATGATTTTAATGAGTTAATGTTTCTAAAAAAATTATATATCAATATGAAATATTACTATGGTTGTAAATAATATTATTCTAATTATCCCTTTTCGTGATGTATTTAAAGTCAAATTAAATGAATAATGTTAAAAATGACCTTAATTATATTTTATAGTAAATAATATTTTATTAAAATATTTAGAAATCATAAAAATATTAAATTAAGAGAAATTAATATTAAATAATTATTAAATTCATCCTTGGTCAATTTATTAGAAATTTTGTATTTTATAGAAACATTATTAACCCTTAAATGGTAGAAAACATTAATTTAATGGCAATTGTCATAAGGGTTAATAAAGGGTTAAAGGAAGATAAGGGAAAAATGTGTTCAAAAAATGTCAAAATTTTATTTTATGATATGATTAATAATTACACACAAAATATCTCTAAATATTATCAATTTTGATTCATTCATAAATCAACATTATTTTATCTTAATTTAATATTTTATGAACTTCAATAAGTGCCCCTCCGATCAATTATAAAAGGGAACTCATATTTTATCTACTTCCCACAAATATAATCCATAAAACATGACCATAACCTTAAAAAATACCTTATAAAAATCCATATACACATTATATAGATTTTTCCCTCCCAAAATACTAAACCTGGTAACCTTAAGAGGATACCTAAAGGAGCTCTTTCAAGGAAGAGGCAATCACTTTAATCGGTCACTTTATTTTTAATTCTTAATCTACATTTATAAATATATTATATTATTCTGAAAATAATTAATTCAGTAACATAAATATACTTAAATTTTATTATTGTAATTAAACCACCGTTATCCACCCTCTTTCTAATTAAATTAAATGTGAAAGTATCACTTGTGCGTACGAGCGACTTACCGTCTCCACATAGCAATACAATTCATTTTACAAAACCATATTTTAAAGATGAGTATTATGATTGTATTAAATTTTATATACGATGTTTATAAACTAATTATTCTTATAAATTGATAATATCATATCTAAATTCTTACCTCATGAACCGGTGGAAAATGATAACATTACTCATGTGTACCTTTGGATTTCCACCTCCACGATGTGCTACGAAATTTTTCATTTTTATTTTACATAGATGTTAATAAAGATGGAATTGATTTATTTATATTTTAAAATAATTATTTTGAAAATTTTAATTATTATTTACCATTATTTCATTCCATTTATCAAAAAATGAAAACAACTTTCAAACGTACATACAGTCTTGTGTCTCCATGAATGGTGTAATTAATTTTTCAATATCTACCCTTATTTATGAATCTAATAATGTATATAAATAATTAATATATATGATATAATAATAATCTACAAGATTATTGAATTTAATTATAAAAAAATAAATTTATTATACTGGAGGTTATAGAACTTTCAAGGAAAATCATTCTCGAGGTAATGGTTTTTCGTCTCACGTATATTTATGTGGGACACATGACATGTTCACCACTTGTTTATTTTATATTATATATATACTAAATATTAATGTCATATATTATTCATAACATGAAAACTATGGGGATTTACATATCCATCTAAGTTTATTTTCATCAGGGGTCTTATGATTCAAAAGATAATAAAGTGGTAATGGTTTTATGATACAATCTAAAACCTTATTGGGATTGTTTATGATTAAGTTTATAATGATGAAAACATATAATCTACCTCTAAATAAACATCAGAATATTATTTTATGCCAGTTATTTCTTGATAATATACTTTTTCATTTCATTTTATTCATCTTAAGTATTCAAGAGATAAAAAATATGTTTTTAAGGAAATTCGACATTATTTCTCTCTTTGGTCAAAAATTATTATTTCTTCCATATCTTTTTTTGTAAAAAAATGAAAAAAATGTATTTAATATTATCTGATGATTTGTTAAATTTATTTTTCCCATTTTATAATTTTTAAAAACATTGTTTCAAATTGAATATTCATGTTGTTTTAGAATGAGGTACTTGTTGACATTTTACAACATTTTAAAAGGTATGTTTTTTACATAGGAAACATGAACAGAATTTCCACCCATCATGATTGTTAAATTCCTTTAATCATAATTTACATGATTTGATATTTTTTCAAATAACATATTTTCCATTATATTTTATAAAAAATAGATTTTAAAGAAGTGATTTCAAATTATAACTTTTATTTTCCTCAAGAAAAGATCAAAGTGATATTCCAAAATAATTTTCAATAAAAGATGACATAATTTTATGTAAATTAAGCTTTGTAGGGTATATGATCCAAAAATACCAACCTTATTCTTTTTTTATATGGTTTATTGTTATCATTAAAAGTTTATCAAAATCATTCCCTTTTCATTGGGTTATACTATGATGAAATATTAATGAAAAATATTTATTTTCATGGTTTATGAGATTATTAATGTTTTATGGTCTAGTGGAAAACATATGTATTATTTCATTTATGTGAGGGGTGCGACCTATATCTCCCTCAAATTAATTGTATCAAGAGGGATAACTCATGAATTAAATATGTTAAGTATAAAATTGATTTAATCTTCACAATTTTATACATGTTCCATATTTTCATGTCCATAAGTTTATTTTTGGACCGGGATTTCATGTTTATAATATTATGAATAGACTAAGTTTTCTTGTACATAATTTTATACTTGTGCCTTTATTTCATTACCATAATATCATGTGTGAACTTTTTTCATGTTTATAAGGTAATGGGAGGGCCATATTTCATGTCCTTAACGTAATGAGTGAACATGTTTCTATTTACACTTTTCCACAATGTTATATGTGTATTTTTATGCCACAATTCTTTGAATTATGAAACGTTTATGCACTCCTATCTCATGTTATTTGATTATTTAATGATTCATTTCTTATGGACTTCCATGATTTATTCCATGACTCATGATTTTGATCTATGATATGTAGGTTGTGTATTTAAAATGTTAAGCTCAAGTTCTCACACCCTTATGCTCATGTTGTTATTATGTGATAATTAATGTATCCACTATTTATTCTTTCTATGAATATGAATTCAACCTTTCATATATTTCCTTTCCATGAGTATTAAATAATGGTTTTAGAAATTATATTTTTAAGAAGGGTTCTAGATATTAAGTACTTAGAAAATGACGATGTATATTACTTATGAACCAATTGTTTATGGGTCTATGTTTCCAAAGGCAATAAAATTATATGGTTCTAGAAAAGATCATTATTTTATGTAATGAATATGCATCCATTAATATGTGATATATTTTTATAAAGTTATGGGTTTATATAGAGAATATATGTGTCGACAATGTAGTGGTATAAAAAAAACAGATACACCCACACAATTTTTGAAAGGTTTCCACTAACTATGCACCAGCTTTTAACTAATACAGAACACTCAAAATTTAAAATTTTAAAAAAATTGATTCTACCAAAAAATAAAAAAAGAGGATATATATAATTAATTAATTAAGAATAATTAATAAATCAAGGCCTACGTGTGATAATTGTCCCCACACTGACACTTTATGTCCCCAAATGTCTAAAAATAAATGATTGATCAAGATAAAGCCATGGATATTTTATCACTCAAGGAAAGACTCCCAAAACCCGAAGACCGATAATTGACACTCGATTTACATAATAAACTAAAAATATGATGTAGAAACCAAATATTTTCTTATAAAACTCATAAATATATTATTAAATGTTTTCAGAGCTAGATTTCTAGATGGTGTGAGGTTTTGAGGCCTACTGAGCCTGGAATTGATATTTTAAAGATTTTTAAATATATTAATATCACATGTTCACAACTTTAATGAATATGTATAATAACTCCAAAATATATTCCCAGATCAAAAATACGAGACCTCTATTGATATTAGTTGGTGTTTTTATCCTTGGTGTGAAATAATCATTGTTGGTGTTGGGCATCTTGTTAAAAATTGTCATTGACAAAAATAATGAAATACATTACTTTAATTAAATTAATTATTACATTGATGTAGTTACCTAGTTTTTACTCTATAAATACACTATCATAATAAATCAATAGGGTTAACCATATAACCCTTATAATTTATTGGAGATCCTAGATGAACGCTGAAGGGAATTAGTATCCTAGATCAATGGATGGAGTATAATAAGGATTGCCAACAGGAACACAACATGTAGATCTCATCAACTACAAGAATGTGTGATCGTTATTTTTCAGTGATTAATATAAATCCAGGTAGGATTTTTTGTGTGTGAATTTATACAATTTTGATTTACCCACAACAAATGTGAATTAATCATCTAAAAAATTAATTAATGGATCAATTTTTTAATTAAGTAATTGATTTATCATCTTGGGATATAGGAATTAATATTATTTTGGTCTATTTATATATATTTGTTCATCACCCAATGAAAATGAATCAAGTCCAATTTGGACATTAGTTGAGATTAATTACTAATATTTGTGTTTGGTTCATTTTCTCTCCACATTATATGTTCTTTCATCATTAGTATTCTATTTCGGACTAGGATTCAATGAATACCCAGTGAAAAATCATTGTGTATTCAATATTTGGTGCAACAAATCGCTATATCATATTTGTGATGGAGATACAATGTTATGGTTGTAGTTATGATGATTTTTGTAGATACACAAATAGATTCGGGCCTCGTTTTCATGGTTTTGGCCTGCTGTAGTGGTGAGGTGTGACAACAGGTGTCTCTTGAGTGGAAGACATGGATAGAATCTATTGAGTAGGTGGTGGAGGGAATCAGATTAACCAAATATAGGTTCCTTTTGTAGAATCAGTGGTAGTAGAATCATTATTGGAATTTTCATGAATTCTACCATAGGGTCTATGAAAAACCTAACTACACAATCTGTACTCTTTTGAACTCATGTTGTGTAGTCCTGACGGTGTGGTGATAGGGTTTCCATGAAAAGATAATTATCACACACTGTGTGACATGTATCACATGTTGTATGATGATTTTCAACCAACTTGGAGTGTACATGGTGTACATGCCCAATAATATATACAGTGTTACATGATGTGTTTTCCATTTCTCCCACCATGAAGCACATAGAGTATGGATTATCATGAAATATGAGTACATTCCTAGGTTTCCATGTGGCCTCACATGTTCTGTACATGGGAAGTACATGGGTATGCTAGAATACACAGGTAAAACTGTGTACTCAAACACAGCCAAGTACACAGGCATGACCTGCTATAAACGTGCATGGAAATATGGCACGATGAGAGCTAGAGAAACATATAAACACCATCAACCCAAGGGACACATTGTGTATTGTGGAAAAAAATATGTTCTGTATGAACAAGACACAAGTAGTACCCAGTTTTTTAGGATATTTGTGTACCTATAGGAGAACAATGTGTACTCTGTTTAGGACAGGTTAGAGTCCACTTTCATCTTATTTAAGTTTCGTTCTGATCTTTTGTGATCTTACATAGACAATTATCGGTAGATTGTGTTACCTTGGAACATTCATATGGGAGTTTGGTGTAGTATCACATCTTTTTCATAGAATGTTGACCCCTCTATATCATCCAAATGATAATGGTACTATGTCTGATTCCCTTTTTTGGAGGGAGTTGTCACATTCATCTTCTATGGGGGTTAGTATTGTATATGGTCTTGAAAATTATACCACAAACTCCACAGTGACTTGAAGAATGTATCTCTCTTAGAGGACCAAATTTATCCTCATGTTTTACCTAGGTACGGTTTTTGTAATATTTTTGACCAACACATACATGGTAATTGATCCCATATCTATGAGTATGGTTCTAGTAGGGTTGGTTTTCCCTGATTCATCCCTAGGAATTGACACCTTTTCTTTATATCAAGATATTATATTTCCAATGTGGTATTAGTCATATTTAGTGTATATCTTGGATGAAACCTCTCAATTTATAATATGATTATTCTTGTCTAGACCTTAAGAGTGTGACCTCTTTGATGAGTTTCATCGGTTGTAACCTATCTTGGGGAACAGTTCCTCTCAGATGAGAATTACCTTGATACCTCGAGGGGATCTACTGTTGATAATGGTTGAGACATTTTGTGATTTAGAGTATTCTATGAGTATATATGGGATATCCTTTATTATTTTTATATCTCATATCATGTTTTAAATACCTATATTTGATGACATGACTACTCTTGATGTTTTATGTTTGGTGTTTTTATAGTTTCTTATTGTTTATTATTATATTCACCCCTACATGAGATATTCCCACACATTTATTAACTTATATAAAAGAGGAAACTTTTTATGGATTCCTTAAAGGACTAGGATTAGGTGGTGATTATTTTGTGATAGATATGCTGAGGTTTTTCTTGGTGTTGCATTTATAATAGTCCCCTCCTTCTGAGCAGGCCAGACATTCTTTTCAAGTTTTGTGATGGATGTATTTGGGGCATTTTGATACATTAGAGTACATTATTTTGTACTCAGATTGTGGTATTATAAATATATGCATCCATTATTATCAATTGTTATTCATTCTATAATTTTATGGGATTTGATGTGTGGGGGTGTTATTAATAAAAGGCCTCACATTTTAGATATTCCATCTCGGTGCTTTTTGTGAGCCCATAGATTATAGAGGTGAGATTGGGGTAGTTGTGTCTCGACCTTCCTCTAGATTGGAAAGCCCAAATTGGGAAGTTCCTGAAAACATCCTATCAGAGGAGTTCTATTCTGGGACCATAGTTTATATTTTATACTAGGTGTGAGGTCTGGTTTGGGAACTAATATAATAGTGTTAAAATGATTCGAGATTGGATATCAGACCAATGCCTCTTGTGTTCCTATGGATGATAATGTATTCATTGAACAGTTCTATTATAACCATATTGTTGACCCAGTACATGTATATATTGGTTTCATGGATAACATTGGTGCATGAATCATATTAGAAAGGGATGTGGTTTCCATGTCCTTCCTGAGTTATCTCACCCGATATAATCATTGATCATGGTATGTCTTATCTCTTAATGAATGTTTCCACAAAGAAATCCAAAAAGGTTTCCATAGTAGAGTCTAGATTATGACCCAATGAGTGATAAGGCCTCCCTAAAGGGGCTTAGTCAGGAGGCAGCCTTTCCTCAAGATGATCAGTGGGTGGAAATTTTCCATTTTATTTGTATGTAGACCCACCACTCGTTTTCTAAGTGGATAAAATATGTCAAACTCAGTTTTTGATGGATATTTTGTTGTTGTATGATGATGAAAAAGATTATATTGTGTATCACGAGCTTATGAGGCACGTATCACCTGGGATGCAGTGTAATAAGGACCCACCAATAGCAAGAGTCCAACATAATTCTCATCATAGGATGAACCATCATACACAGAGACCATAGTAAAATCTCAGTTAACCAAGGCATGAATATTTCTATTCATGTAATGGGTATGGACATTCCACATGGGACTTTCCTACCCATTGTGCAATGGTTATAGAGCTGGTTGAAAAACCTCTTAGGTAGAGGCAGTGGAAAGAATAATGATGTTTGAGGGGAAACTGCCATTATAGAGGGGATGTGGAGTAGTAGGATATGGATAGCACATTCATTTGATGCTACCAAAACTACCCCAAGGTGGTAAAATCCATGATGGATAAGTTTGTGTTACGAATATTTGATAGGTATACGCGTTGGAAACATTTTACCCAAAGGCTCCAAGAGTTTTTCATGGTGTCATTTTTGTTCCTTGTACTTTTGATGAAGTATTTTTATACACTTGTATGATCCACTCTTTTTACACCTTTGTTTGAGTATTATCGAAAAGAGACATAGGGTGTTAGTGGATCCCTGTATTAGTTATTATTGGTGCGACTTTGGATATTCTAGTAAGAGGGGAAATTCCCCCACCAAGAAGTGTTCATAAGGCATAATCCAAAACTGTGTGGGCGAGTCAGTGTCACCCAAAGTTGATAGCATCCAGGCCGGGAGGATGATTTCCTCTGAATTGTATGTCTGAGGTCATTTTCTGAGCTAAGGTTTATGATAAATACTTGGTTGTGGTAAATATATAGGAAAGGTAAAGGATGGGTAGCAAGAATTAGGATCTCGTAGAGGCTTCGAGTATAGTTCGAGGTATGGTGTGTGTATTTTCTTCTAGAGTTACAATTTTCACACAGATTCATGAGCCACTTGTCCAAGAAAATATACCTTATTTGAGACATAGTGGTACCAAAAAATCCATTTTTGATGACCATTATATGTAAGACTCTTGTATATAGGGTCAGTGATCATATTCTTTTATTGACAGTGTATCCTAACTCTAGGAGGAGAGAGAGATCCTCACATAGAATATTTTTTGTAGTGGCTGTGAGACCCTAATATGTTTTCCTCAGTACAGACTAGTTTCCTTCCATTCATGATCAATTTTATTCAACTAGTGAGTGTTCTGGTGGTTTCTACATGTTGGGATGTTTTTATCTTCCTTTTATAAGGAGCGATCACAAATAGAGAAGGATGGGCTCATATAAAATAGGTTATGAACAAATTCTTTTTAGATAGATTTTAATACCAATGTAATAGTGGATGTTATGATATTTTTTCCCTGTAGTGGTGTCAGAGTATGTGGATGTCAATAATAGTGACGTACTAAGGTTTTATCCACACTAATAGTTAGGCTTCTGTGGGGACTATCACTTGGGATCACCCCTATGTTTTGAGAAATCATATCATATGGAACCCATTGAGTGTCATAATATGATGGTGTAGTCAAGAGTTTGTAGAAAAAGTATTTTGTAAGAAACCTTAAAGGGTAATGTGTAAATGAGGATGGATATGAATTTGTTTCACTTAAACTAGGTGACATGAAAAAGAGTATCCAGTCTCGAGAATCATTGTGTTCATCAATCAGTGGTTTTGGGTGATGTGGTTCATAGAGATTGACTTCGAGATAGGTTATCACTACTTATTATTTTAGAGAATAATATACCATAAGTGTCTTTTCAAATAAAATTTGGATGTTTTGATTTTTTATAGATACCCTTTGATGTGTTGTATGCCATAGTAGAGTTTTAAGACATCGTGACTATATCCATAACCCTTTATGGATTAGTTCCTGGAATTCTCCTTTGATGAAATACATGATTGATTGGAATATGAGTTAGAACATGTGAACCCCATTAGAATGGTGATTTTTACCTCTAGTCATTATTTTTTACCCCACCCATCCTTCAGAGTGCTAGGGTAGAAAGACTCAAGGATATCCATTGTGAGATTTTGTGTTACCAAATATCCACTGGATATGTTATTGATTGATTTTCAAAATGTGGGAAGCTAGAACTCCTTATTCAAGGATGTATAGTGAAACCATTCAAGATATTGAAGGAGGTTCTAAGAAGGTATTTCCCTTATTAGTGCACATGGTCATGGTGGGGATGTTCCGGGATCTCAGGGAATCGGTTTTGAACCAATACAATAGAAACACATTTTCAAGGCTATCTCTTTGGGTCTTTACTATTAGAGGGTGATGACCAACCATGATTTGTGGAGAGATTGGGACCATTTTTTATGTAGTGGGTTGTCCATATTTATGGAATTACCTTGATGATCACTGTAGACTATGATTCTTACTTCAAGGAAATATTATGGAGACGATGGGAGAACCATTTGGGGATTCAGTTACAGTTGAGAATAGATTTTTAATCCAATTAGTTTTCCAATTATAGTGGATTTTTTATTTTCAATTAAACATGCATCGGGTTTTCGTGGTAGTTTTTGACTATATTTGGGAGGATCATCTACCAACGATAGTTTTTTTCATATAATAGTGATTATTACTCCACCACTGAAGTTTCACCACTTTATTTCCATGTATGAGATACCTTATAAGTTATTCTCATACTAGTTAGAGCGTGTCTTTGATAGCACTGGGGCCCTTATTTTGGTGGTAGTGATGGTTGTGAGGATGTCATTCATACAAGGGTGGTTGGGGACTAACCAGAAAACTTCATATGTTTTTTACAGACCAATGATGAACAGATTTGTATTTTGAGAGTGGCAATGTTTTATCCAGGGTGTAAGAAATCTCTGGGGTTCATAGGCACATTATTTTTCTTATTGTCATATCTGGTTAGTGAGGCGGTGTACTACTTAACCTCATTACCATAGTAGTTTTGGTTCATTTATGTTCTCCACATGTCACGTCTTAGGGGGTATGTGTAAAACTTATCGTATGATATCAAACAAGGTAAACTGGGATATAAAAGTGGAGTTTCCATTTTATGATTCTAGTGATGTTGAGAAATTGAAGAGAAATACCATTCATGTGAATCTGTTTTCTTGGGGAACGTTGTTTTTGGAAGCATAGAAAATTATCATGGGAGCTCATGGGAGTGGGAGACGTAGTTGATAGTTCAATAACACAACATTTCTTTAACTTGTGCTTTTCAGGGACAAAAATACTAGAATGGTGGAATAATGAAAAAACCATTTATGGTATTAAAAGGATTTAAAATATATTACAAAATATTTTTGGAGCTAAATGTTGAGACGGAGAGAGATTCTGAGGCCCATTAAGACCGTTATTATTATTTTAATGTTATTAAAATATATTAATATCACATGCATGTAGTTTTCTTGAAAAATTTGAATAACGATCAAATGAAGAATCAGAACATAAATTTGAGACCACTATTGAGTTCATAATATTGGATTTACCATATATGTGACAAATATTTTTTATAATTGGGAATTTGGATGGAATTAATTGTTGTTGAAAATAATGAAATAAATTTATTAATTATTTTTACACAACAACCTAGTTGTTCATATATAAATATGTTGTTATAAATAATTTGAATGATTAGCCTTATACCCGTGAGAATTAATAAGAGGGCATGAAGGAATGTTGATAGGCATCTGAATTATGGATCAACTATTGAAGTGTCGTAAGGAATACCAAAAAAAACATATCCTATGGATCTCATTAACATAAATGAGGTTTGGTTAATCTTCATTTTAGATTGATTTAAATCGATGTAGATAGTTATTTGGTTGTATTTATCCCATTTTTATTTACCCTGGAAGAATGTCGATTAAACATCCAAAACATTAATTCAAGGATTGATCATGTAATTCTTGTAATTTCATTATCATCCTTCAGTATAAGAATTGATATTGTTTTGTTTTATTTATGACTCTTTTCTTATTTCCATTTAAAAATGAATTGAGGCCAACAAGAACACTAGAAGAGGTACATTAAAAAAAATATGTTTTTGGAATTTTCCCTCCCTATTCTATATTTGTTTATTGTTGGAATTCTATTTTGTCCTAAAAATCAATGAATACCCAATGAACAATCATTTTTCATTTGGTATTTGGTAAATTGATCTTTATACAGGATTGTCATGGATATCTAACATTACAGTTGTGGTATACGATGATGACAGTAGATCCATAGATTGTTTGGGAGTTTGGGTTCATAGTTTTGGAATGATGTAGTGTCAATGTGTGATGAATGGTGACTTTTGAGTGGTGGACATGGGTATAATATGGAAAGTAGGTGTCTGTGAGACCAGATTAAACCAGATCTGTGTTCTTTTAGTGGAATTGACAGAAGCATAATTGGAATCGAAAGATGCAAGAAGTCATCTATGGGTTCTAAGAAAACCCCAACTACAATGTTTTTTGTCCTATGAACACACCCCATGTTTTCCCCTATATGTAGTGCTAGGGTTTCCATGCATAGAGAGTATAATATGCCATGTGACACTTTACAGAATTTCTAAACACTTAAGGGGTTTACACACCCATGAATCCATGTAATGTTACACATCATGTGTAAAAATTCACATCCATTTTACACATGGAATATGTCTTTGAATGTAGAGGTATTACACTCCTAGGTGGCAATGTGGCCTCACATATAGTTTTCTTGGGAAGTACATGGGAATGTTGGAGTACACGGGAAAAGATGTGAACTCAAACACAACCATGTACACAGACTTGACCTGGAGTACAGGAAAATAAAAGAAGATGGAAAATGAGTTCCAGGTCAATATCTACTCACTGTATACAGGGGGAAACATTATTTATTGTGGAAAACTACATGTCCTCTGAGTGTGATACCCAAGAAGTGCTTGGATTTGTGAGACACATTGTTTACCCCTAGGGACAAACATGGTACTCCTTTGAAGATAAGTTGGTGTCCTCTTTATTCTCAGTTCAACTTTATTGGGATATTGTGTGATCTGTATTATAACAAGATTTGAATAATTTGTTCCCTCAGTCCATTTCTATGAGTGTTTTATGTAGCCTCATTTCTTCTCCATAGGATGGTGACCCCCTACAACTTCCTAATGATAAGGGTGGTGTGGGTGAGTTCCCATATTACGAAGTGTGTTTTCTTAGTCTAATTCTAAGGGGATTTGTATGGAATATAGTGATGATCATTAGACTATAGACACCTCAAAAAATTGAACCATGTATCACTCATAGAGGCCCTGAACCATCCTAATTTACTTCTTGTTTTCCATAGGCAGGTTCTGTGGAATTTTTGTGAACAACACTTACATAGGATTCAATACACTATCTAGGATGATGTTTCCAGTATAGTCTAATGTCCCACAATGAGACATGGGAATTGACCCCTATATTTGTATTAAGAGATGAACATTCTAATGGGGTATTAGTCTGATGTAGTGTGTATATTGTATAAACCCTCATAGTTTAATATATGATTATTCTTGGATAGACATAGAAAAAATGACCTATGGGATGAGTGTCATCAATGGAAGTATATATCGGAGAGTGGTTTCTCCCAAACAAGAATCACCTTGAAACCTTGAGCGAGTCTACGATTGGTAGTGGCTAAGACCAATTTTTACTCGAAATATTTTATCATTAAATCTGGGATATCCTTGGTTATCGTTAGGTGATATATCTTGTTTGAAAATATTTTATTTGATGAGATGACTACTCTTAATATATTATGTTTTATATTTTTTGGATGTCTTACATGGTAATTTTATACTCACCCATGCATGGGATCTGCCAACATATGTCATGTCTTATATAAATGGAGGAAACTTTTATAAAGTCCTTGGAGTACTAGGAGAAGGTGGATATTAGTTTTGGCTAGAAAAAATGGGGTGTATACCGGTGTTTCATTGATAGAAGTATCCTCCTTCTAAGCTAGTTGGACATTATTTTCCAATTGTGGGTGGTCTTGTATTAGGCCCATTTTTATGCTTTCTGTACTTTAATTCAAAATTTGGTTTGAGGATTGTAGATGTATGAATTCATTTTTATCATTTGATTTAAATTTCATATTTTTATGGGATTGGTGATGTGTCCATGTGTATAGGTACATTTGGAAAAGGAAATATGTCTTAGATATGCATTCTTAGTAATAATTGCCAACCCTAGGCCTATGCAGATGATCTTGTGGAAGTTCCCACTCGGCCTATCTCCAGCTAGGAGGGCCTCGATGGTTTAGATTTTCAAACAAAAATCCTAAAAGTGACTAATATATAGTCTTCATAAATTTAACAAACATCTAATGAGATATTTAGAAAGACCAAGTAACACAACCATCAAATGAAATATTTAAAGGATAAATAGAATATAACATCTCTAAACACAAATCAAAACAAGGAACACCCAAACCCCTAATATTTATATCACCCTAGAGAATAATCATGCTTTGTTAAGGATCTCCACGAGTATCCATCACATGAACCATGTCCTTATCCAACCTAACTTCAATAATCATGGTCAAGGGGGGTGCGAATAAATAATTACACCATCAGGAAATCTTGGAAACTAGGTTTACCGGGAGATCCTTATATGGGGGTATCCAGAATTTGTTAGGAATCTAGTGAAACACTAATTTCCCATCCCAGAAAAGACTCTCGATTCCTAATGATAACCAAGTCTCTAAGAAATGATGCACGGGATACAACCCCCACTATTTCACAACGACAAGATTCAAAATTTTCCAAAAAGATAACCCTTTTGAAACCCTAACTCCTAATGGAATATAAAAACTAGTAAATCAAAATGGATAACAAATAGGAAAAAGAGCGTAAACCCAACCCACAAGGGACTTCCTAGCAAGTAGAATACTGGGATTCCAAAATCCCATGCCCACCTCTTTAGGTTAGGGGTTGGCAATATGCACCAAGAATTCATAACTAAAATGGGACTTCAATGAATAAATTACCTATATGTGTACACAAAACTATATCTATTTAGAAGTTTCAATGAATAATAAAATGATTGTAATGTATATAATAAAAACCATTCATGTAATAACACTACTAAAAATTAGACCTATACCAATTGAACTATACCAATGGTTTTGAAAACTATTAGTATAGGGTACCTATGCCAATGTTTTGGCAAAAACTGTTGGTATGGGTATTATAGAGAGACCCTATACCATCAATTTTGGAAACCAATTTAGTATTGGCCATTGCTATACCAACCGTTTTTTCAAAACTATTGGTATAGTTTCCATATTAGGACCCAATAACCATGAATTTTTAAAAACCTTCTGTATAGGTCATAGCCCTACAAACAGTTTGTCTAAAATTTTTGGTCTAAATTCCATATTAAGACTTTATACCAACTGTTTTGGAGAAACCATTGGTAGAGGTCATATCAATACCCATGGGTTTCTACAAAACTATTGTTATATCTTCAATAATAAGCCCCAAGACAAATTTGTTTGGAAAACCCATTTGTAATGTTACAAAATTAAAAATACCTATACCAACTATTTGGAAAATTATTATTGTAGGTATTTATATTTTTTATGTATTATTTTTTCAAATAACATTGAATATATAAAAATATTAATTAAATTTTAATATATATATATTATGTTCACAAAATGTATTGTAGATGAGTGGTCAGGTCGTTGAAATATATGTCGGAGGTTTTGGGATCTAATCCTACTAAGGTTTTTATTTAAATTACCAATACCATGGATTTTGGAAACCATTGGTATAGCCCTATAACAAGAGTTTCTCAAAAACCATTAGTAGTGGCATGTACCAATTGATGATAGGCCAACGGTCCCCAAAACCATTGGTACAGCCTATACCAATGATATGGGGTCCTATGCCAATGGTTCCACACGATATGTATAGGATTTAATTCCATTAGTGTAAACTCTAGATGTAAATAAGAGTATGAAAGTATAATTAGAAAAGTAAAGGGAAAAAATACACCCCCAAACAAAAATTATGTATCAAACTAATAAAAACTGGAATGAATAAAATATGATAGAGCTTAGATCCTAATCTCAAATACCCAACCACTGTAAAAGGTAAAATTCACTTATGTATCTCTAATAACTTGCAATTCCAGAAATAACATGTTTTTCATCTTCATATGAAATGACACATATGGGAAAATCCCATGCAAGGGTGAGTATATACAAACCTAGTAGGGTGTAAAAACTAAAGAGGGAGTAATAGAAATTAGGATACAAGTATTCATCTCAACCTAAAGAATGGGGGAAAACCCTACAACATAAATATATTCTAATATAAATATTCAAAATAAGAGAGATAGGGGATCTCTATCTCACATCCAAGAATTAGATGATAATTTTTCCTACAGTTCTCCAGAGGTCCAACATCGACGCCCAGCTTCGTTTGTGTCTTTCCAAAGAATTCATGTTGATAGATCACACCTCATGTCTACTCCACATCCTAAGGGAGTGAAATCTCCAAAATATGGAGGAATCACGCTCGAGAACATCATGATTAAATCCACATAATAGATATAGGACATGCACCCATGCATGGGAGTATCTAATCTACATTTGTGTTCAAAATACGGGGGACCTATACCCTGGGGAAACAAGGGGGTACCATCCCTATCATTAAAGGACTCTCACCTTGGTACGATAGTGTAAAGACCAGTAAAATTGAAGCGAAAATTTTTTCTTAATTTTCTTTGGGATTTTAAAAGAACCTAGTTTCTAACGGCACCTGATTCTGAGGCCCGATGAGCCCGGAATCAATTTCTGAAGTTTAGCTCATGTACGTTCAGTGAACGAACGAGCGTGTTTTCCTATCTTTTGAACTGTTTCTCGGAATTGAAATCTGCAGGCACTGATGAAACCGTAGCACAGATAATTGCTAAAGATCACCTATTCTAGTGTTGCATTTGCTCAGGAGGAGATGTTAAAAATTTTTCAAAGTAAAAATAATATTTAGCTACAATTTTATTTCTTAAAAGTGGTTATATCCTTTGAGTGGAAGTTACGGAACTACCCATGAGAGGTTAAGAGGTTGGTGGGGCCCACACGAGACCCTAACCCCCTTTATCTTCCCATAACCCCCTTGACCTCCCATAACTCACCTCCCACTTTAATTTTGTAACTCCACTTTAAATTATGTGACTCCTCTCCTCCTCACCTCCCACTTTAATTCATGCCACCAAAACATTAATTAATTTGACAACTCAAGATCAATTAATTAAGTATGTTGGTTTTGAATTTTTTAATTTTGAATGCATGTCATGGGTAAATAAAATAAGCTGGAGCCTTATTTTATTTTGGTTAGAATTGTTATGTTAAGAGGAAGGGAAGAGAGCATTTGAGTTTTGAAGAATTTCCTCCTCCGAAGAAGAATGCTTCATCTCCATTGTTGAAGAACGTGAAGAACACTGAATCTTCGACGAAGAACGTCATCCCATCTTACACCTTCTCTCCACGTTGAAGGAAGCGAGATGCCACATTCTTCAACGGGCGATCACCGACGACATGCCTTCTCCTCTCCTTCCTCCACGTCAAGGGAAGAGACACCACCACAGGGAATGTCACCATTGACGACGACTCACCCTCTGACATCAATGGAATCAGAACCGATCTTCTGCAACTTCTGATCATCGCGAGGCTTTCCACTTCCGCGGCTCGACGATGTGTGACGTCTTTGCAAGTTAGGGGTTTGTTTTTTTATGTCGTGAATAATTTTAGATGTTATTCGATATTAACGGCTAACTGTTATCAAAATAATGGAGGAGGTCGGACCACACAAACACGGATGAACCTCCTTCCCTTTTTATTTTGATGGTTATCTATGTGGCTTGAAATGGAAGCGACGCAGGGCCGTCACACCATGCGGGAATTTAGAGAATCGCGACGAAGAAGTGCGGCGTCGTCGTGTCGTGCCTTTGAGGCCGAACGAATATGCTGTCGGAGTCGGTCCGCACAAAGGGGCGCGACGCCGTCACGCTACGCCATAAAACCACGAAGACGGCGTGATTTTTTATTTGAACATTGAGCGCGGATTGATGGGCGAGAGAATTATGGAGGATATCTGTACCTACCCTTCAGGTAGGATCCATGGTGGACGATCCAGGAGCTGCACTATCTGTACCTACCCTTCAGGTATGATCCGAGGAGGACGACCCAGAAGCTACTTCCTTTCTTCTAGTTATTGTCTTTTCTGTTGTACATTTGTTCAGTTTTAGTTGTACATTCAGTTGGGTTTGTATTCTAGCCCATTTACTTTTCATCACTTTCTTTTTTACTTATTGTTTTACTTCTGCTTGTACACTGTGGTGTTTAGTTTACTTTTATAAAGGAAATTACATCCCAGTTATGGGGATTTAAGCATTTGGTGCTAGTCGTCAGCCCCTGGCCTATGGAAGGAAGGCTTGGGGTAGTCACGGCATAGGCCCCGAGGACGGGTCGTGACAAATTGGAATGAGAGTGATAGTTGGATCTCTTGGTAGTAACATCGAGGCCTTACGACGTCATCCATGTAATGAATACATCATTCATTTCAGGATTGACTGTATTTGGAAATAGGCGTGGTTCATCCAGGGGATGAGATCAAGTTTCACATTTTGGAAAAGGAGAAATTTTAGCATCTCTTTCAGATCGTAGGAAAAGTAGGTGCAGATCATCCAAGAGCGGATGAAGACTGCACAGTGCAGTAAGAAACAGGAAACCGGCGCCATTCTTAGAGACTCGGGCGTGTTAAATATTTCAAGAAGAGGAATATTTAAGGAGAGATGAGTCTGTGAAGCAGTAGATGTGGAGGCAGAGCTAGGAGAGCAGCATGAGGTGGTGTACATTTTAACATGCTACAACCACCCGCCTTAGTTTTCCCCACCAGGCTCAGGGAGCTGGAGAGAAGAGGAAGAGTGTGGCTGCATGCGGTCAAGGAGCGTGACCCAATGGCTCTAAAAATGATTCAAGGGATAGTCTATATCCACTACTAGCTTCCATAGTTATAGAGGTCGATGTGAATCATTCCATCCTTTCAAAAATCTTGTCCCAGACCTAGAGTTTCCGGTAAGCTGTATACTTGACCCTCACGTTTGGAGATACCTTGGGAGAAGACTTGATAATCACACTTACGCCGACGGTGTGGTCTGACCCTCGAGGCGAGAGTTTCGGATGGAATCTCTTGGTGGCAGCGTCGAGGCCTTACGACGTTGGTTTGAGTATGGATTGGGCATTCACAGTTCATACACAAATTGATGGTATTAGGAAAAAAGGTTGCGGTTTAACTACGATGTCGGGATGGGTTTTCCTTGGCCGGCAAAAAGGAAACCCCAGGCAACACAGGATAAACTCATGCACAGGAGGGTACAACCGATCACTCTTGAGTCGGTCAACCTTACCCTCATTGCAGGAGTAGTTTTGAGTTTTTGTCCTAACAGGAATTGGAGACCTCTAGAGTTCGAGGATGACAATCATGTCTTTATACGAGTCTCATCTTGACGAGGTTTATGGAGATGTGGTCGAGGTGAAAATTTATTTCTGAGGTTCAATATACCTTTCTAGGTCCTCAGCTGGGTATGCGAGGTAGTTTACCGCTTGACCCATCCACCTTAGTAGCACCAGGTGCACGATGACTTCCACGTATCTCAACTGAGGAGATACGTGTGTGAGCCTTCACATATCATCGACTATGGGGAGCTGGACTTTGGCGATGGGGTGACATTCACGGAGGTTCTAGTGGGGATCGAGGACTGACAGGAGCGGATCCTATGAGGATGGTCGATTCCTCGGGTGCGCTTTCACTGGAAGTACGGGAACCTCCAGGTGAGCACATGAGAGCCGGAGGCTTAGATGCATTCTCAGTACTGCTTTTGTATCCTAGTTTGAGTTAATTCTTTACGAGGACGTAAAGCCCTGATGTGTGAGTAATGTAACGACCCGTAAAATTCAAGGGAAATTTTTTTGTTAATTTTCTTTGGGATTATACAGGAACACAGTTTCTGACAGCGCCTGATTCCGAGGCTCGGTGAGCCCGGAATCAATTTCCGAAGTGTAGCTCGGGTACGTTCAGTGAACGAACGAGCGGGTTTTCCTATCTTTTGAACTGGTACTCGGAATTGAAATCTGAGGGAACCAATGAATCCGCAGCGCCGATAATTTCTTAAGATCACCTTTTCTTGGGTTGCGTTTTCTAAGGAGGAGATGTTAAAAATTGTGGAAGGTAAAAAAAATTGAGCTACAATTTTATTTCTTTAAAAGTGGTTATATCCTTTGAGTGGAAGTTAGGGAACTACCCATGAGAGGTTAAGAGGGTGGTGGGGCCCACATGAGACCCTAACCCCCCTTTATCATCCCATAACCCCCTTGAACTCCCATAACTCATCTCCCACTTTAATTTTGTAACTCCACGTTAACTTAAGTGACTCATCTCCTCCTCACCTCCCACTTTAATTCATGCCACCAAAACATTAATTAATTTGACAACTCAAGATCAATTAATTAAGTATGTTGGTTTTGAATTTTTTTAATTTTGAATGCATGGCATGGGTAAATAAAATAAGGTGGAGCCTTATTTTATTTTGGTTAGAATTGTTGTGTTAAGAGGAAGGGAAGAGAACATTTGAGTTCTGAAGAACTTCCATCTTCGAAGAAGAACACTTCATCTACTTTGTTGAAGAATGTGAAGAACACCAAATCTTCAACAAAGAATGTCGTCTCATCTTGCACCTTCTATCCACATCGAAGGAAGCGAGACTTTGTATTCTTCATCGGGAGATTACCGATGACGTGCCTTCCCCTCTTCTTCCTCCGTGTCAAGGGAGGATACACCACCACGGGGAACGTCGCCATTGATGATGACTGACCCTCCGACGTCACCGGAATCGGCACTGATCTTCCGCGAAGTCCGATCATTGCGACGCTTGCCTCTTCTGCGGCTCAACAACGTGTGACATCTTTGCAAGGTAGGGGTTTGTTTATTTTATGTTGTGAATAATTTTAAACTTTATTCGATATTAACGGCCAAATGTTATCAAAATAACGGAGGAGGTCAGACCACACAAACACGACCGAACCTCCTCCCCTTTTTATTTTGATGGTTATCTACGTGGCTTGATATGGAAGCAACGCAGTGCCATCGCATCATGCATGAATTTAGAGAATCATTATGAAGAAGTGTGGCTCCATCGCGCCATGCCTTTGAGGCCGAACGAATCCGCGGTCAGAGTCGGGCCACGGCGAAGGGGTGCGGCGCCATCGCGCCACGCCAGATAACCACTAAGACAGTGTGATTTGTTATTTGAACAATGAGCGTGGATTGAAGGGAGAGAGCGTTGTGGAGGAAATCTGTACCTACCCATCAGGTAGGATCCGTGGTGGATGATCCAAGAGTTGCGCTATCTGTACCTACCCTTTAGGTAGGATCCAAGTAGGATGACCCAGGAGATACTTCATTTATTCTAGCTATTGTATTTTCTGTTGTACTTTCGTTCAGTTTTAGTTTTACTTTCAGTTGGGTTTGTATTCTGGCCCATTTACTTTTCAGAACTTTCTTTTTTACTTGGTGTTTTAATTCCTCCTGTACTCTGTGGTGTTTACTTTTATAAAGGCAATGCCTTCCCATTTATTGGGATTTACGCCTTTGGTGCTAGTCTCCAGCCCATGGCCTATGGAAGGAAAGCTTGGGGTAGTCACGACATGGGCCCTGAGGACGGGTCGTGACAGATAGGTGAGTGTCACCTCTGCATGTAATAATGAGAAAAGTGGTCCTGATTACTTTTGGAATAGGGTAGTATCGTCTCTGTGGATAAAGGACATGTGCCCTCAATTAGGGATTAATGTATTTATCTAAACAATGAGTATGGATAACCCATGCACTAGTGAGATAGGGTATTATCATATCTATGGATAGAAGACTCATGAACTCAATAGGGGTGTGCCATATCTTTCTAAATATAGTCTATAGAGGTCTAGTGTGATGGTGTGATAAGGTAGTATCATCTTTATGTATGGAGGACTGATTCCCTCAATAGGTGGTATTGTCTCTATATTAATAACAAGTATGGAGGACTCATTCGCAGGTATTACATGGAATTATGATATTCATGGATTCTGGACTCAAACCCTAAATAAGGGAGCACTATCTTAATATGAACAATGAGTTTGGATGACCCACACCCTAGTAAGATAGGGGAGTATCGTCTACACAAATAGAGGACCCAAACCCTATTATAATAGGGGAGTAACACCTAAACCTGAGTAAATTGTATGGAGTACCCACACCCTTCTGTGAGAGGGGAGTACAGTCTCCATCTAAACTCTCCAATGATCCTGACCAATCCCTACCATCATCAAGCATCACCTAATGAAACATCCCACAATGAACATATCAAATTATTTCTCAATATCCACTATAAAGGCCACTATCTAATTTTACATGTAAAAACACTTATTTTAGGCTACACCTAAGCCAAAATATGAGTAAAAATAAAGGACATACGTGAGGAAGAAGTTGTAGAAGAATGTGCATGGTGTGTATGGGGGTCCACATGGAATTTGAACCTGACACTACTTCTAGATGTTTCTCATATAGACATGAATCATAATCCATGTCACACTACATGGTGTGTCTCAACCACTAGGGACCATCCCATGTCCTTCCGACTATTCCTGTTTACATTGGTATGTGTCTGTGCATTTGGACATGTATTTAACTGTATCACATCCCAGGTACCTACACATGACTGATCCTATGTACATAGTTGTATCCATGTTTCAGGCTATATCCAGGGTTGTGTACTCCAAGAGTACACATTACACCATCGCCACTGGGTCACCAGACATGTGGGGTCCTACAAGGTGCATCATACTTGTCTCAATCTAGAAACCCTAGGTTCTACATCCAGTGTACTACAAGGCACATGTTCTTCTGGAATACATATTGGGTAGTTAGGTTTTTCATTGAATGTTAATATCATCTACCTGGATCCTAGATCCGACAATCCTGCTACAAATTCGACTTGATTAGGCCTTTAATAACACTAAGGAGCATGGATCAAGGGTTGTTCATGGCTGATCTATTTATAGTGGTTGGATTCCATCAACTTGTATGCCTGAGGGGATCTAGAGTCATAATCATTTGACCCCATCATTAATTTCATTGACACTTCAAATCCTAATTCCATGAATATATCATCGGTACATGAAATAATCTCTCATTCAACCTCATTATATTTATCTGGTAATAGTGCACACAGACACCATGAATCTGGGAGTTTGATAGAACTTGAATGCACCTGGAAATAGTCAAATTCTGACCCCATGTTCCAATGATGAAAAACATGACGAACGCGTGGGGAGGCACAATAACAGATGTGATATCATAATTGGCCAAATGATCTTGGATAACAAGCATTGAATTATGTATTTTTATGTGTTATTTCATGGAAAAGAAGATAAAATTAAATAAACCATTTAATTAAATGGAAATGGGATAATGCGAAGGGAATGTGAATTATAAATCAAAATTATATTAATAAAATCTATTCTAAAATATTTAATCAACAGAGGAAACTATAATTGATGACCCCTATCTCAATTTTGGATTGATCATTGGTGAAGAATGATTTCTCTATTTATTGGGATGATCCATTGCATTCATTGTCTATCAATCCACATCATCATGATTGTTGTACATCATTCGATTTCATTTTTCAAATGAATAATTCTCCAAATATCCTCTCAAAGATCCTAGGGTTATATATATAACCCTGTATAATTTTCATAATAGGTTATTTAAAGAGGAAATTTGGTTATGAGTATTAAATAAATTATTTAAATTAATTATTTAATAGATAAACTTATGTTACCCACATTTTAAATTCAAATGGGGTCTTAAATTCATGATCTGAGAATCTATTTAGAAAATATTCCATTATTAATGAAAACTTGTTCATGAGATATATAAATAAAATTAACATTTTTATACAATTAATCTCTTCATAACTGGGCCTTATAATCTCACATTGTTTCAGTTCCTAGCTCCAAAAATATTTATTAATATTTTTCGATGTCTTACAATGAAAAAATTTAATTCAAAAAATTATTCTCTCCTTAAAATATTTTTGTATCCAAAATGTAAAAACTAATCAAAAAATGTGGGGATACTAATCGCTCATTTGCATCTCCCTCTACTAGGATCTCTCCTACATTCTCACATGCTTCCACATCACATGAACCAATGGAATGTTCCATCCACACAAGATCCTCTCATTACAATACTCAATCTACAATAGGTCTTCCATGAAGGAGGAACCATCCTCAATGTCCATCTCACCCTAATCAATTATGTGCATAGTATCATTCATTTATCTCCTCATCTTTGTCACATGGAAGATTTCATGAACCCACTCGAACTATGGGGTGAGATTAGATAGTAATCATCATTTTTAACCCTCATTATGATCTCAAACATCCCGATAATCCACTAGGATGGTGTTTATATCTAGCTATATCTCTACAATCTTTATCATGGGGTGACTCTTAAGAAAATGTGGTCTCACTGCTTGATCTATAATGTCCTACGATGTCGATTTTTAAAATATTTTTTTCAACTATGGGATTTACTCATCTACTCATAGATCCCTTGGCCCATCTCCATCATCACCGACACCATCTCTGGCCCAATAAGAGGTACCTCATTGTTCTGAGTCTGGAATAATTGTAACCTACATGGTTTCCCGTATAGGGCCTCAAAGGGTTCCATGTCGATAGTAGAGTGATACGTATTATTATAATAATACTCTCTCAAGGTTAAGTAATCCTAATATCCCTTGATGAAATCTAACACACAATCCCTCAACATATCTCCTATCACAAGGACAGTGTGCTTGGTTTTCTCTTATGTTAGTGGGTGAAGATATTCACTAATCTTCAATGTGGTTATGAATGCCTCCAACTAGAATATCCACAACCATTACATGAACATTACATAATTGTATGAGATAATCATCGAGGGAACCCTGTGAAGGTGGATGAACTCCCACATATAAAATTTCCACAAACTCTCCACCAAACTCTACTCCTAGGTAGCATGGTAGTACGAAAACATGGAACGTCATTCCATTATCACCCAGATGGTATCATGGAATCTTGTTATCGACGGATTCCCTATCAATAAATACATGGATATGTTCTCGCATTTTGACTTAAAGATCTCAAGAGGATATAATAAACCGACTAGAACCTTGTTCTTAGTCTTCACTTACTGACATGTGAGACACTGAGAGACCAACTCATCCACAATCAGCCTCATTATAGACAACAAAACTACAACTAATGGTATGTTTACATATTCCCTACACTGGGATGTGTGGCCCAAGAGAAGTATGAAACTCCCTCATCACCTCCTCTCACAACTTGACCAGAACCACCATCTGTCATTTGAAAAGTATGACATGATTCCCTCCTTTATATAATTCAACTAGTGAATCTTTGGAGGAAATATGGTCATGTAGGAACTCATAGTCTATTTACCCTAATTTAGCCTCCCTCACACATTGAAGAAGCTGAGGAGTCAACACCATCGACTATAGATAATATTCAACCCTGTCACTAATACAAAACTAGCCTTTAGTATTTCTAGAAATGACATTTATCTACACTTAAAAATCGCTGACAACATGAGTGATGTTAAAAGACAAGGACATTTATTAGTGCTAAAAAGCACTAATAAATGGGACCATTAGCCGCACTTTTAAAAGCATTGATAAAGGTCCCATTTATCAGTGCTTTTATTTAGCAATGTTAAAGAAATCCTTTATCAGCACTTTTATAAATGTTGATAAAGGAATTTTGTATCTTCATTGTAGAATAGTTGATAAATTATACATTTATAACCACTTTTAGAAGTGCTAATAAATATTTCCTTTATCCGGTTTTTTAAAAACACTCATAAATGTGTTGTTTATTAGCACCGATAAAGGGCCATACTGTAGTGTGCTATAATAGGATACCAAAGAACCCGAAGCACCTAAAACACACCAGATATCATCAAAAATAAGTCCCGATACAGAATTTAAATAAAATGAAATTTATAACACAAATACTAGAAAAACACTATATTATAAACATTTTAAACATTTTTTTGTACAATTAAATAAATAAGAATTATAACTTATATTCAAAAAAATCCTAGTTGTCAATGTTACCATGATTTCCATTAAATTTTTTTGTCGAACATCCATAACTGCATGAGTAGCTTCAAGCAAACTAAATTAACTCGAAAAATAGAATACACCTATAAAAGATAACAATTATTATGAGTAATACTAAAAATAAATAAATTAAACATAAATACGAAATAAAATATTAATTCTATAGAAAATTATTTTACTATGAAAAATATCAATAATAACTTTGTAATTGAGCATAGGTAGCAACATTTCTATTTCTACATAGGAAATGGAGTGCACATGAAATAATGTTATAAATGCAACACTGTAGGGGTGAAATGGTTCGGAGGGAGAAGAAGCATGAAAGTTTGATATGGAACCCAAACTCGAACAAATGAATCCACCTATATAAGAAAACAATTATTATGTGAGTAATACGAAAAATAAATAAATTCAACATAAATATAAAAAAATTAATTTATTCCATTGAGTGTAATCACTGTGCACCCTTTATAATCATATCAATCTATTGCTTCAGTGTACCACATAGATCAGATAAAACGGATTCATTCAAAAAAATCATTTATTACACGATAAAGGATTGTTGAATAAATAAATTAAATTATATAATCAATAATTATAGGTGGATAAAGGTGAATAACCTTAATATAGAAATGGGCACGGTATTTACCATATGAATATATTTGCATGGAAAATCATGGTGAAATTTAAGCAGCATAACGACATCACATGGGGATTCATAAATGGGTTGATGAGAGAGAAAGGGGTATCTCATCATTTAGATATTAAAAAGATAGTAAGTGGATCATGGATTATAATATCCCAACATATAAAATGGAATTGTAGATGAATAATATAAGAGAAATTCATAAATGGAAATGACGAGAGTGAAATTTCTTACAGTGTTTTGACATGGTAACGAGTGTAAATGGGAGATATTAATGAGATTGAAAGGGATTTAAAGTCATTAAAACATAATAAGGGAAGTATTGTAAGAGTTGGTTTCCTAAAACCAAGTGGTATTTATTTGATTACATGGATATTTAATTTATTATTACATATTATTCATTGTCCTGCATGACTATAATGTAATAATGTCATAGACTATTTGTTGCATTGATGATGTCATTGCAGTTCCCCAATATGATGGGAACCTGGAAATTCTATATAAATATTCATAAATAGAGTTCTGTGGTTGGATGACATTCTATGATGGGACACATATCATGCAGACCATCAGGTGTAATTACTCATAAGAAAATGACACTTCCTCTAATGATGTTTGCAATTGGTAATCTCCAAGACAGGATATTATGAGAAAAGTCCCGCTAGTAGGCCTTCCACATGTTCTGGTTTCATCGGATATTTCAATCTGTGAGCATGGGTAATGATCATTAGACATTAAGATTGTCATTAATACGTGTCACGACATACGCACATTGATTTTATGATGAAAACTATCACATAGATGGTTGGAAAGAAGTTGGGTATGTTGGGTGCGTCATGAGTGGCATGTTATTAAAGGATAAGTCGAGGAAGGATTTGTCCCTTCCATTTATGGAATTTTATATCTCGACCCTTTGATTGAAATAGAACCGCCATGAAAAATTCCAAGGACATTGTCTTACGACGAGTTTATTTTAGTAAGTCAAAGAATGACATATCAATCATAAAAGTTTATGAAAGAATCATGAAACCTGCTAGATGAGATATTTATAAAAAGGGATTATATTACACAGTGATTGTTGGAATATGTATTTCATTGTTGCGACTGTACGTTCTTTCTCTTCGGTGCCATGACCCGTTGCTATACAGTACTCTTGATCTTTAGGTGACCCCACCTAATGCTAACGATAATGATTCCTAGAGGGTCACACACTATGTGTTTTTGGCAGTCTCGATTAAATTCCATTGGAATTTAGTTAATGAAATTAATATTATTCTCATGACCATGTAACAATTTTATTCATGTTAAGATGATTGAATCAATTATATAAAATATATTTATATATTTATTTAACTTATTGAACATTTAATAAATACTTATTTACTAGTTTTTAATTTACTTAATAGAATAAATTATTTATTTATTTTTTAGGTGTTCAATAAATGGAAGTGTAGTTCGAACGGACCATGGTCGGTCTGGTATTAAAGTAATTATTTGTAAGATACTAAATAATTATTTAACTAGTTGGCACAAATTAAAATAACGCTACTATTATTTTGAGATGCGAAATTTGATTTATAATTCCTTTCTTCACACATTGGAGCACTATAAAAATGATGTGTTATTATTATTAAATGCATGGGGTTTTTAAGTCCAATAATGTATTTAATTGGAGTTATACAATTAAATATTGTAACAAAAATTCCGTGAATATAAATTGGAAAGTACCCCTATTGTACTGTACACAACACCACATGCTTGGTGAATTGATAATTGATGATCCCAATAATATCTTTCTTGAATCATCTTCTCACCCCAATTAAGAACGAGAGATGTTATTCCAAGCCAAAGAACAAGAAATCACAAATGACCGACACAAGAAACTTGCCTCACCATGCAAGCACCCGGAGAATGAGTGGTGTCGATCGGAGACCATCGATGCTAGTGTGGATCACCACTAGAGGGATTCTAGTTTGGATCCTTACAACAGCAATGAGATAATCCTTATGGTTCAATTCGGATGATCAACATCATCAATGAAGAAAAATAAAAAAAGTCACAGGTATTATTTTTTCTTTTTGAAATTTATTAAATCAATAATAAACATGTTATGAAAGATCCACTCTAAATGTTTCATGAAACTTTTTCTTTATCTAAATATTTGATTATATTCTATTAAGATTGGAGTTCATCATTGTATTGATCCCAGAATAATCATTGATCATGGTCAAAATCAAAATTGGGTGTCATCCCAAACATGCTTCCGCTGCGCCCAGAACATTAAAGTGGTATCGGAGGGTGGTTACATTATAGATTATAATTATTTAAATATTTCATTGATGAATTACACATTTAATAATTTTTTTGTCTCAATTAAAGATAATATTTCTTTAAATATGAATCTCAAGATCTTTTCCTCCTCTCTCGTTTCTCATTCAACTTACCAAAATAAATTTTTCATTTATTTTTTATTTAAATAAAATAGAGGATCTCATCCAGAGGATCCAAACATTCTTAGCTATACAACACCAGAATAAACAGCGTGTATTCTGAAGTAAACACCATGTATTCTGAAGTAAACACCATGTAGTCTAGGTTCAATTGATTTGATTGGTCTCCCAAATCAGGCTATGTAAATGGATCCTGTCTAAGTCTTTAAATCTCTGTATGTTGACCAGGAAAAGGTGGCAGACTATTTTCGGATTACCTGCCATTTGGCCCATCGAACTCAGTGTGCAGTCCCTTCATGTTATGGTTGGACCATGTTCACTGTACAGGGCATGCCCGGATGGAAACTGTGTAACACGGATACTGCACAGCATGTGTCCCACTGAACATGCCATGTACTATGAATATTTCTGAAGTACATCTACATGCCATTTCCATGGGTGTGTACTTCATATGGACGGTGAAAAAAGTACATGTCGTGTAGTTATAACTACACACCATGTACTCATCAAAATTACAGAGATTTATTAAAATTTATTTTTATATTATACAAACCTTGAAACATGTACAATCGTGCAGATGTAACATTGTGGAACAACACGTTATAGGTTATATATATGTGTGTGTGTGTTAATTTAATATCTCTGTAATGTTCATTTCTACTCATTCTGTAGTTATGAATAGGAATTCACCGGGTTGCCTCCGATGTACAAGTTATGTAAAAAGATAATTTTAAATGAATTTATTTGATTAAAATTATGACGGATGAGAATCTAAAGGATATTATGTAATGGGTATAAGACCATAGGATTGATTAATTAAAGATGAAAATTAATTGATTTGAGTGAGATTTATCTTAAACAAGTACAATTAAAGAATTTATGGCTAGTTTTATTTATGCGTAAATATCATTGCATGTATGGATGATCATGAGCTAGAACAAGACCTTTGTATATGGATGGTTTCATTTAATTTATGTATTTGAATTAAATTTTTTGGCCTGCGAGCCTTCTCATCATTAATATGCAGTGTCTGCGTGCCCATGGTTTCTTTCGGTTAAAACCCCCATTTACCCTACACCTATATGTGAGCTAAAAAAGGCATATGTAATGGATAGAACTCGAAAGATAGTGGAGGCAGTTTATGTTAGATCCGAGAAGAAACCAATCCCTGGAGATACAATGGTAGACATGTGGAAGCTGTAAATACGAACCCAAAAGGTTCAAGGTGTTTCTCCCCTTGGCCAAGGTCAGTTTATCAACCGCTAGATAAACTAACAACTAGAAAATCTTATGATCAAGCGATTTATATTGTTTTATTTCTGTCAGTTGCATGGTTTATCATTATGGTTCTGTTTTTAGGATCACATAATTAATGAATTAAACAAGCACGCAAGATGGAACTAAAATAAACAAAACTTATGCATAAATAATATAAAGAAAAGTTTAATCACATTATTAAGTTCCACTTCATATTAACATGTGTGCAACAATGAAAATATGAAATTCATCTATAAGAGGAAAAAGTCCCCCAAATAAGCTATTAAGTCATAACAAGACTTCTGTTACTTGATTAAGGGAAAAACTCAATAAAGATTTGTGTTTGAAAACCCCTTGATGGTACAATTAATTTTATGAAAGAATCCCTTATGAAAGGTTTTGGGTGGAGATAACCATATTTCATCAATAGGAGTCGACCTTGCTAGAATTTGTGTAATATTGTAGGCAAGAGTTAACGAAATCCAAAGTCATGATTTTGGGTTTCGGGAGTCCACTCAACATATCAAGGAGCTACAAGCCCACAGTTTGCAAAGAAATTCTAACATAATACCTTCTAAATATCATGACAACCCCATTTTGGGTTTATAATAAGGGGAATATGGATAGTTTCCAATAGAATGTCATGATTACTGGACATTCCAAGTTCAATGGTGAGGGATATTGGGACATGATAAAATCGTGGGAGACATAACTAAATTTATGAGTTTTCATAAAATGTAATCAATAAGGTACTAATGATCTGCTCTTTTAATTGTATAATAAAAATGGAAAACTCGTCAACCACACTAGCCCTATGACCAATTATGTAAAAAAGACAACATCCTCACAGAATTTAACTTTCATGAATGGTTTATACACCTTTGGGTTATCCTATTCCATGAATAGAAGTCTTACATGCTGGAGTTAGAATTACCTGATCTGCCTTCCAAAGAGGTGAGTGATGAGGATTTCCTGGTCTATGAGGAACATATGAATGACTCCATCAATGTTCAATTTTTCATGTTATCATAAATTTCTAGTGAGATTATAAAGTCACTTGAAAACATGGATTATTATAACAAGCATGAGGAATTACATTATGTTTACGTATATATAACAAGAAATGAATGTTTTGAGATCTCTAAGGCACTCTTTCTGAGTATTCTTGGAGAAGGTTCCCCATCTGGGTCTCATATAGTCAAGGGCATTGGCTACATTGAGTGCCTGGAGGTTCTAGGGTTTAAACTCCCTCAAGAAATAGGCAATGATCGCATTCTCTAATAACTCCCTCAGAGATTCCCTAGCTTTTTCATCAATTTCAATATGAACAACATTGAGAAGTCTCTATCTGATCATATTATCCTAATTCTCCAAGTGGAAAAAGATATGAAGTGTGAAAAGCCTTCTATCCTTATGGTAAATAAGAGTAAAGGGAAGGCAAAGAGCTTTAATACTAATGATTTTTCACGGCCTTCTAAGAAAAGGAAGATCAAATGGGAGGAAAGAGAATAGGAGGCTATTTGTTTTGCATGTGGAAAAAAGGGCCACAGAAAGATGAACTGCACCCAACCTTACAAGAAAGGGGATTAATTAGGTGCGTTTATTATCAAATGAAATCTATCTGTTTCAACAAATTGGGTATTAGATTCATCTTGTGGTAATCACATATTTATCCAAATATAGGAACCAAGTAGATTTAGAAATATTGATCGAGGTGAGGTATATCGACAAGCAGCAACGGAGCCAGACATGTTGTTGTAGCTCTCGGGGACTACCACCTCACGTTGCCAACTGGAATGATCTTGGTGTTAAAGGGATGTTATTATGTTCCTTCTATTACTAAAAAAATTATTTCTGTATCCAGATTAGTTATTTACAGACTTCTTTTCATGTTTGGAAATGAATGTTTCTTCTTTTGCAAAATATAATTTGTTATTGTAGGGCATATTTATACAACGGGAATTACATGTTGGATTACAAAAACCATTTAATAGAAATCAATAATAAAGATACTTCACATGACTCAGACCACTCCCAACATTGGCATCACCGAATATGTCATGTAAGCAAGAAACACTTGAAAAAGTTACATCAATATGGATATTTATATTCTTTCGAACTAAAACCACATGGCATATGTCATGCATGATTACAAGGAAAAATTATCAAATCCCCATTTAGTGGGTGAGTTGAAAGTGAAAAAAACTTCCTGAAATGGTTCATACTGATCTGTGTGGACCATTTCTAGTTGAAACAAGGGGAGGGTACTCATACTTCATAATTTTTACTGATGATTTTAGTTGATATGGATATATCTACTTAATAATTCATAAGTCATATACTTTTGAGGAGTGAAAAGAATACAATAATGAAGTGGAGAACCATCTTGGTAAGAAGATTAAGAATCTCCGCTCAGATAGAGGTGGATAATATCTTAATCAAGGCATCATTGATTACTTACTTGAGTTTGGGATCCTATCCCAACTCACTCCTCTAAACATGACCCAGAGGAATTGTGTGAGAAAAAGGATGAATTGTACCTTGATGGAAATGGTGAGATCAATGATGATTCATGTGAGTCATCCATTATCCTTTTGGGGATATTTTTTACAAATAGCAGCACACTTACAAAACCAAGTACCCACTAAATCGATAAATGTAATTTTATTTGAGTTCTGGAGTAGAAGATAATACATGTTATCGAATTTACATTTTTGGGGGAGCGAAGCATTTGTTAAGTCCTCTTTAGGTAATAAAATCACACCATGGGGCACTAAGTGAACATTTATAGGTCACCCCAAGGAAACAAGGGGATATTACCTATACAACCCCTTAGACAAAAATAATATAGTTTAAAGACATTCCATATTCCTTGAGAGGGAGAACATCTCCAAAAGAGTAAGTGGCAGCAAGATAGACTTCGATGAAGTCGAGCCTCATGGTGCAAAAGAGTTTGTATATGAAAATATTTCACAATTCCCTATGGAAGAAGAATCTATTCACGAGATACCAGTACTACGTAAGAGAAAAAAATATGTTAGAGAACCAGAGTGGTTCAATTTTATGGTTACCAAGGATGGTGACTCCATACTAGTTGATATTAATGATCCTCTAACCAACAAAGAAGCAGTAAGTGGAACAGATATTGCCAAGTGGCAAGAAGAAATGAATTTTGAAATGGATTCCATATACCAAAACCATGTTTGATTTTGGTAGATCCTCCGGTTGATGTAATTAATGTTGGTTGAAAGTGGGTATTCAAGAAGAAACTGGACATGGAAGGGCAATTAGGTACCTAAAAGACATGACTGGTCGCAAAAGGTTTTAAATAGCATCAATGAATTGACTACATTGAAACCTTCTCACCAGTTTCAATGCTGAAATCCATCATAATTCTACTTGTTATTGTGGCTCACCTTGACTGTGATATTTTCAAAATGGATTTCAAATGACATTCATTAATAGGAACCTTTGGGAAGATGTATACATTACACAGCCTGAAGGGTTTGTGACTCTAAAGAATGATAATAAGGTATACAAGATGCAGAAATCCATTTATGGATTAAACCAAGAATCCCGGTCAGGGAACATTCGTTTTGATGAATCCATAAATGAATTTGGTTTTATCAAAAATGAATGTGAGCCTTGTGTCTACAAATGGTTTAGTGGGAGTGCATTCATTTTTCTAATAGTATAAGTTGATGACATATTAATCATTGGAAACGAGATACGGGTCATAGAGTCTTTTAAGGAATATATCAATAATTGTTTCTCCATGAATGGCTTTGGTGATGCTGAATATATTCTTGGGATCAAGATACATCATGAAATATCCAAGAGATTTCTGGGACTATGTCATTGTATATACATTTATAAGATACTGACGAGATTTGGTACGGAACAAGCCAAGAGTGGATTGTTTCTAGCATCACATGGCATTCATCATTCCATGAAAATGTGACCCCAGATACCTGAGGATAGAAAGATAATTGCAAGGACCCCATACGCATCAGTTATTGGGTCAGTCATGTATGTAGCGGTCTATACTAGGCTAGACGTATCCTACACATTGAGTGCGGGTGTACGATCTAAAGCTAACCCATGTGACAGCCATGGGATTGCTATCAAGAATATCCTAAAGTATCTGAGGCATACTAAGGATACGTTCCTAGTCTATTGAGGAGGTAAAGAAATAGTCATCATATGATATGATTATGTTAGTTTCCAGACTAATCAAGATGACAAGAAGTGGAAAACAGGATACATCATCACATTGAATGGAGGTGCAGTGAGTTGGAAGAGCTCAAAGTAGAGTGTGGTCGAAGATTCTACACTAGAGTCTGAGGATATCTTAACTTTTAAGAACGCTAATGAAGCAGTTCTGATGTGAAGTATCATTTAGGAGTTAGATGTGATACCATGCAGTAAAGATCCAATCACATTGTACTATGATAATAATGCAATGGTGGCTCTCGCAAAAGAACCCCGATCACATTAGTGGACAAAGCACATACTTCAGAAGTATCATCTCTTTAGGGATTTTTCCAAGAGAGGTGATGTTACGGTGAGAAGTATTTCCACCGAAGACAATGTGGTGGACCCCTTGACTAATGTCTTGACTTAGCAGAAACATGATCATCTTGTGAGGTCTAGCGGAAAGAAAGTCTAAGGTAGTTGGCTCTAGTCCAAGTGGGAGTTTGTTAGAGTTGGTGTCCTAGATCCAAGTGGGTTTTCTTTGATTACATGTATATTTAATGTAATAATACATATTTTTCTTTGTTCTGCATGACTATAATGTAACAATGTCATAGATTATTTGTTGAATTGATAAGGTCATGGAAGATCCCCACTATGATGAGATCCTTGAAATGCTATAACAATATTCTAAAATATAGTTTAGCAGTTGGATGACATGCTATGATGGGACACATAGCATGCATAGTACTAGGTGAAATTACTCATAAGCAGTAGAGACTTCCTCTCATGATGTTCGCACTTGGTAAATTACAAGATATGAGATTAGGAGAACATACCCACTAGTAGGAATTCGGAATTTTTGGTGTCATAGGATATTTCTATCTGAGATCATGTGTGATGATTAATTGACATTAATATTATCATTAATACGTGTCATGACTTATGCATTTGATTGACTAAAGAAAACCATCATGCAGACAGTTGGAAGGAAGTATGGTACATTGGGTGAGTCATGAGTGGCATATTATTAATAGATAAGTCGAGGAACGACTTGTCCCTTCCATTTATGGAAGATGATATCTCGTCCCTTTGATTGAAATATAATAGTCACGTGAAATTACATGTCCATGGTGTAACGACATGTTTATTTCAGGTAGTCGAAGGACTATGTATCAAGTATAAAATTTGATGACACAATCATGAAACTTCCGTGATGAGATATAGTGACCAAGGGATTATATTACACAGGGATAATCCGTATATGGATGTCATTGTTTCTACTTTACGTTATTTCTCATGGGTGCCTTTACCCATTTCTAGGAAGTTCTATTGGAAATTAGGTAAGCCTTCCTAATTCCAACGAGAATGAATCCTAGAGGGTCCCAAACTAGGTGCTTTTGGAGGTCTCGATAAAATTCCATTTAAATTTAATTAATTAAATAAATATTATTCTAATGACCGTGGAATAATTTTATTCATGTTAATATGATCTCATAAATTAAATAAAATTTATTTATTTATTTATTTATTTTAACATGAAATAATTATTTATTTACTAGTTTGTACATTAAATATTTTTTTAATATACTAATTTATTTATTTATTTATTTGGGTGTTCAATAAATGGGAGTGGTGTTCTAGCGGACCACGGTTGGTGCGGTAGGAAACTAAATATTTTTATGATGGTAAATAATTATTTAACCAGTTGGCACAAATTAAAATAATGTTTCTACTATTTTATGACATGGAATTTTATTTATAATTCTGTTTTTTGCAAGTTGGCGCACTATAAATAATGACACGATATTATTATTAAATGCATGTGTTTTCTCTAAGTTCATGAATGAATTTAATTATTTATATGAAATTATATATTGTAACATAAATTCCATGAATATAAATAGGCATTTACCTCTATTGTGCCATACACCACACCACACGCCTAGTGAATTGAGAATTGTTGAGAAAAACAATTTCACTCTCAAATCCTCTAATCTCCCTTCTCAAGAACATGAGACATTCTTCATGGACAATGAATGAGTGATCAAGAATGACCGACACAAGACACTTGCTTCATTGCACCAGCACCCAGAGAATGAGCAGTGTCGATCATAGGCCATCAGACCATGTGTTGATCACTTCTAGAGAGATTCTAGTTTGGATCCTTACAACCACAAAATAATAAACCGTAAGGTTCAATCCAGATGATCAACATAATCAGTGAAGAAAAATACCAATGACACATGTTTTATTTTCTCTTAATTAAATTAATTATAAACATGATGTGAAAGATCCTCTATAAAGGTTTCATGCCTCTTTTTCTTTATCTAAATATTTGATTTATTCTGTGGAGACTAGCATTCATCATCGTATTGATACTGGAATAATCAATCATCATGGAAGAATAAAAATTGGGTTTCTTCCCAACCACGCATCTATAGTGCCCAAAAAATTCAAATATGGGGGCGTTTATAAATCTTACACAATAATTTTTAATTGAAAAATAAAATTGTATTACATTATAAGGAAACTAATTAAAATGAGAAAGTAAGGTAAGTGAGTATCCTATACATGGATATATGATCAAAAAGGATTGGGAGAGGATTATTGGGAGCTTGTGGAGCCATGGGAGCACTCTATGGATTTGATAGATGAGTGAGGAAGAGCATAAAATACTTTTTAGTGAAAAGGAATTCGGGATTGGGTGGGTTTATATAGGAAAGGACTGGGAATTCATTATTATTTCAGCATTGAACACTGAGAAATAAAATATACAAACCACAAACCAACCCATGGTTTTTTCCAATGGATTCAATCCTAGTGGAGTGGAATCCATTATTTTATAAGGCCAAGATATGAAGATAGTAATATATTATCCTTGCATATGTGGATGTGAGTCACACCATCGTAAAAATGAATTTAAAAACACAAAATATATAATATATTTTGGAGGATTCACTAATAATTTATATAATAAGTCAAATAAATCTAAAATTACATTATTTTAAATTCAAAATATACATTTGGTCAAAGATACAATTTTTGGTATTTACTACCTCACAAATAGGATATTATTATTTCATAAAACAGACTATATATTTATAAATTATCTAACTTTTAAACAAAAAATCAATTGTCTTTTAAAATTATGAAAATATAACCATTGGATAATTTCAATTTCCTAATTAAAAAAATAATATTCATTTTATTTAAATAATTTTCCAAATATGTGAATTTACAATAATAAAATGAGAACAAATATTTATTGAAAATTGAAGGGTTTTGACAAAAATAGTTCTTAAAAAATAATAAAAAATTACATTTGAAATCATAAAATTCTTATCAAAATTTATTATTATTGAAATTAATTTGATAATATTATTTTATTAAAATATTAATTATTTAAAAAATTCATTAATTACTTAAAATAAATAATTTAATAATAAACATTCTATTTTATCCTACAAAAATATAACTCTTATAAAACTGATTACATAATAATTTATAGATAAGAAATTAATATAATGATCATTTATATGAATTGTTTTTATAATAATATTAATAAATAATACATAAATATAATAATTCATATATCTCTCAAAAATATTTTTTTACGTGAAAAATTAATTTATCAAAATCATCATTTTTTTAGAAAGACAACACTCGTAATGGAATTGATGGAATATGACTTTTATTTATAGAATTATATTACACAATAAGTAAATAAAAACTGGTTACGTGACCCCTTATAACAACCACATAATACCTATGGGTAAGTTATGAGATGGTGATAGACTATTGGGGACCTCGGATAACATCCTCGGGGTATTAATGTCTAATAACATGATCTTCTCCCATAGTCTATTCCATTCAACCTTAACATGATGAAGCTCTGCATGGGATTCTTCAAGAGAGAATCTTTGTGGGGCTACCACCTTACCAAGATCCAAAAAATGAGGTTCGTACGGCCTGATTCTACTGGAGGAGGACATCCAGCCCTTTTTCTAATTTGAAATGATTTTTTAAAACATTATATTTATATATGTTTTGGGATCAATATTCAAAGACTATATCATCAATGGTAATGATACATAATGATCATTTTAAACCAATAATAAAAAAAGAGTTCTTATGTTTTCTATATCCATAACACATTAAAATAATGGGAATTTAATTCATAAATGATTAAGTCTTTACAAACATCCCTCCTTATGAAATTTCACCCTCAAAATTTGAATTTCCCCCATTAAAACAATGTGTGTAACTCTATCTAATCACTTCCTCTAGTTCCCATGTTGCATCTTCACAATTGTTTTTTTATCACAAACAATTTGATGAGTTGAATTGTCTTATTTCATAGAACATTTTCCATATGAACTATGATTTTCCTTGTCCTCTCTTCATGGGAGAGGTCATTCTATAATGTTACCACCATTGGATTTAATACATGTGATGGTTCTAATGTGTACATATTTAATAGTGAAACATGAAGCACATCATGTACATGAGAAAGGTTCAGTGGGAGTGTTAGTTTATGGGCCACTGATCCGATGCGACAAAGGATCTACAAAGTGCTGAGGTACCTTTCACTAAGAATTCCCCTAATCCCAAATATCATAACAATCTTCCATGGTGATATGTAGAGGAAAACCATATCTCAAACATCAAACACAAGGTATCATTGATGGTTGTCAAGCATAGCTTTTTTGTCGACTCTGAGTAGTTTTGATGTGCTGTTATATGGTCTTAACCTTCTCCACCATTTCTTCAACAATTTCTGGACCAAGAAGTTTTCACTCTCCCACATCATCCTAACATGTTATTGTTATTCACCTATTCCCATAAACTAATTCATAGGGATCCATTTAGATCCTTTAGTGGAAACCATTTTTGTAAGAGAACTCAACTAGTGGATGATATTGATCCCATTATCCTTTAATGTATAATGAGCATGCTCTCAACATGTCCTCAATTGTTTGGATAGTCCGCTCATATAGGCCATCATTTTCTAGATGATAATCCGTACTGAAATTTAGCATAGTTTTTATATATTTTTAAAGACTATACCAAAACATATAAGTGAGTCTTCGATCTCGATCATATACAATCGATAGTGGTACACCATTCATCCTTATCACTTCTCTGATGTATATATCTATGCATGTTGAACCAATGAGAAACTGTAACAACCCAGGTATTTAAAAAATAGTACATTTTCAAATCTATGAATATTTATGAATAAGATATTATTATTACATTAATATGGATTCTTTTCTGATTGTTTACTAAACACACAATAATGGTTTTCCTTGAAATATTACGTCTCACACAATATTGAGTTATAAAAAAGAATAATTTAATAATATTATTATTTTAAAAGGTACTTTAATCGTAGATTTTTTATTGGTGGTAATGAATATAAGTAACTCTAATATGATTATACACGTTTGATAATTGATTTTACATTTATCCAATAACGTTTAGAGGCTTAAATTGAGTATGAATCCAATTTTAAGCATAAAATACTCTAATATTTATAAAATGATTATTTACATTCATTTGATAGAGAACTCTTTTTATATCTAGTTTTCTTCACTTTTATATGTTCTATTTAAAAACATAAACATCTTATTTAGAAAAGGGACCTCAAAATTTTCCTTTGATTGAATTTTTGTATTTTTCAGATGAAATTCATATATTAATGAATAATGATAAATAATAAATTTTAATTCAAAAATGCATTTTCATATTATGTATTTATATTTATATATATTTAAAATTTAATTTTTTAAAATTATAATTGGATTATGTTATTATATTTCAATCCAATGATGGTATTTTGAAGTAATATCACATTTTTATTGGTCAAAAATACATGTCAATATTTTGATAGATTTTACTTCTTAAAAACATGTTTTTTGGTTTTGACAACGTGAATAAAATATAAATTAATTTCATCCATTTATATGTTTTGAAAATCAAAAAATGGATTTAATATTTGGAATCTGAAGGTCCAAATTGGTAAATAGGTACCTTTTATTTTTGGACATTATGATTTGTAACTTCGGAAATTATTTATATTTAGCATGGTTAAAGGGTAAATCAGCTAAATAAGGGTTAAAAATAATATGATAATAATAATTAACAACCCTAACAATTGTCTTAATCCTATTATATAAGATATTTCCTACCATGGGAATCATTTTTTTGATTTTGGGACCCAATGGAGCCACTTTGGTGGGGGTAATGACAAGTTATATTAATTAATTTAATGTAATGTGAAATATAACACAAAATTGTATCTTCTACTAAAACAAATTATTGTTGGGTTATAGCATTGATCTCATTAACACTAAACATTCATTAGAAATTAAACTTATTTCCTAATTTATGGTATTTTATTTGTAATTTTAATACATTAAATAAATTATTTTAATTATGAAACAATGATAATGTAGTGATTTATTAACAAATAAATTATTCTAATAAATTATATTATAAATATAAAAATAAATATTATTTGTCATAATTAATGTCATCCATAAATTATCTAGGCAAATATGATAATTTTATTATTTATTAAAAGTATTTTTCGAAGGAATAAAGTTGTTATGAATTTGTAAAAAAGACTAGCATGAATACTGTCCAAAATTGACATAATTAATAACGTAAAATATAAAATAGTTTATTAAATGAAATTAATTTAATAAAAATATACTATTTTAAAAAATAGTAATTATATGTGAAAATATTTCCTTATTGATTTTTCGAGAGGTCGTTTGAATGATATGGTAATTAAATTTACATACAATGTGCAAACAACATGATATCACTATAAGATTAAAAAGGCTTAAATAAGGGTAAAAAACATAAAGAATCAAAATATTCAAAAGGTGTCTATAAATTATTGGATAATGGTTATTCTAATCAATATAATATTTTATTTTAATTGAATTTGTTTAAGACCATTTGTAATTGAAAAATAGTTTAGAATAAATTAATATTTCAAGACATTCCTAAAGTGCCCCTCCTCCCTTTTATAAAATATCCACCACCGACATCCACTTACTAACACCTCTCAAGCCCCTTGTCTCATTCAGAATCTACTCAAATAATCTCCCAATATACCTTCCATCCCCTTAGAAGCCATAACTTGAGTTTAATGCAATTCAAGCAAGCCTTTTGGCTCAAATCAAAATAAGTTACCTGATTTAGAGGTAACGAATTCTCTCAAGATCCTTTACATTACTTTACATATCCTCTTCCTATGCTCTAATTATTAATTTATTACATAAAAACACAAGTATCATCTATATACTGAGATTTTTTGAGAGTTATTCAAAATAGACTTACACACTTCTCTATCTAATGAATATGAACATACTTTTTTTGTGTACAACGAACTAATTGCTGATGAAACAATGAATGTTCAATATTAACCTAAAACCCCTCATGGTAAACATTATTATGTCACTATATATACATATATGAAATATCTTATATTTAAATGGTCTCTATGATTCTGTATTTTTTATTTAGAGTATACCTTTACGCTTTTCATAAAGTGCAAATACGATAAATTCATTTGAGGATGTGTGGACTACAAACCCCTCAATTTGATTTGACCTGTTCAATCTGTAAAAAGTTATACGACTTGTTAATGACAATTAGAATATTTTAGATAGGTTTTTGTGTATATGATTCTCTAATTCACATAAAATTGTTTAATTTTCTTTATATTGTTTTTTGGGTTTTTCATTAAGCCAAAATTGTGAGTGTTATTCATGTGAAAATGATTTGTTTCATCTGCTCAAAGAACATTGAATGGATTGTAATTTTTTTACTAGAATAATAGTTTTTATTTATTTTTAGGGCCCATACTGAGCTTTTTATGCTCATTCCATGTTTTAAATTTTTTCATAGGATTTATGGGAAAATATCATCAAGGATGGATAAATGAAGAGGTTGTGATGAATAAACATAAAAAGAAAGCATGTTTCTTTTTAAGTATTAATTTTTTTGGATTAAAGGATGTTATTGTTTGGGTCCACTTTGTATTTCTATGTTTTTTTATGTAATAGTTATGGAATAATTCATTAAATATATAAACCTGAAAATATCCTAAATGATAATTCTTGACCTAACTTAAGATTATTTAATGTTTAAAGCTGGGGCTTTATAGTTAGTATTAGAGGCTAGGTTAGCTAAATTTACATATCAAGATGGTATTAATTTTTTTCATTAGAAGATTTTACATTATTTTTATGTTGAAAATATGTATAATTTTATAATTACCTTGTTTCTTCATCAAAACTACGATTATTTAGAATGGAATAATGTAGTGGAAATAGGAAAGTTGTAATGTAAAGGCATCGAGAGAGAAACTGCCTAAAAAATCATCAACATGATTTGGTGTCAAATGAAAAAAAAATGTATGTGTTAGTGAGAGAGAAGTTGAATCCATAAATAAATCGAATTGGTATAGCTGAAAAATATCATCCTGATCAACCAAAAAATAATATATTAATAGTGGAACCTTTTAGGAGGATACATCCCACATCATTCAATGCATCATCTCACCTAGTGTTAGCCAAAGGATATATCAATACCTTGGAGAAGTTATTTGAATTCTTGGGATATTTTGAAAATCAATAGGTAACGCTTTCCATATATCATTTTGAAGTTTAAGTAGATCGATGGTAGTCATTAGTTTATAATAATATAGAGAAAAATTATCCTGATTCCATTGAATAGGAATAATTTCATGATATTTAACATGAAATATATTTCCCTAAGGTTTCTATGCTTAGAATGGAAAAATAATTCGTGTAATTGATGCAAAAAGGCAATGATTTAGTTTCTTCATATGAATTGTACTTCACAAGATTTACCTGGTATGTTCTGGATTTTATTCATGACATTGAAAGTAAAATTACCCAATTTTACTTAGGATTGAAACTGAGTCTATGAATAGATTTGGAATTTAGAAAATTTAAAGGTTATAAAAAATAGGTTCATTGTGATGAGAAAGTTGAAATGGATTTTTCTGACACTTATGTCCTACGAGATGATAATTGTTAGAATGGGTCATGGTACCACGAAATGGAGAAGAAACCAATTAAGAATTCTGGAGGTAATCTCAAAACATGTTCCATGTGTGGTAAAATACATTTTTGATAATGTTTGTTAGAATCTCAAAAGTGTTACCGGTGTAGTTAGTTTGGTCACATGGTTTTTGAATATAATGATAAGGGTCCTGAATAGTCCACTAATTATATAACAGATAGCCTTTGTACACTAATATCCATTAGCTGCAATGAGTTGGTACATTATGAAAATAAGTGTCTGAATTTAATTACCCAAGAAGGAAATCAATATGATATGAAACAAAAAGTATTGGGAAAATCATTTTCTTATATTATAGTTGATGTTTAATCATATGGGGATGTGATGGAAGATCCTGAGAGACAAGTATTTTTTGAAGGATAACCATAAGTTCAAGGTTTTAGACACACCTTCAAAGGTATTATATGACGTGATATTATTTTTAACGACCTTTCTGGGAGATATTTTAAGGGGTTATGATTTTTTATGTTTTTAATGTGGATGAATTCCTTTACTATTGGAACTCAGTTTTAATATATTTATATCATTTATGGTTGGTGTGATCTAATATACATAATCTAACTCTTTGTAATGTGCACCATATTATGGGAATATTATGAGGATTAAACTGTACTTATAAAATACAAATACATCAAGTTATTAGGTTTCCTAATGTTTTTAAACAAGCTCATAAAAACGTTCCTCAACATTATGAAAATGACCTTAAATAATTTTTTATGTTTACTTTTCATATTTGGAAATAATGTATATTTTAACCATAACAATTTTATTATTTTCTGGTTGTTAACTTTCTCTTGATCATAGTTTCTATCACACTCCATCAGAACATGGAAGTTTGTTTTTTCTTCCATATACATGTTTTCCTAAATGAAATCCAAGTATTTTCTTATCTCAAGTGACCTTTTTACTCTTCTTTATTTCTTTCAATGTGATATTTTTGTTGAATCTTTTTTGATGATGGATTTTCAATGATTATTCTAAGACCAATTTTAAAATTGTAACAATGCAATTTCCAAAATGGGGGAATGATTTAATGAAACAGGTATTTAAAGAATAATAAAATTTCATATATATTAATATTTATGAATATGATATTATTTTTAAATTAATGGGGATTCTTTTTCGGATAGCATACTCAACATGAAATAATGATTTTCTTTTAAATCTTACCTTGCACACAACTTGGAGTTATACAAAAAAATAATATAATATTCATAATATTTTAAATGGTAGTTATTTCTGAGACGTTGTATTGGATAGAATGAATAGAACTAAATAAAATATGAGTATACAATTTTTATATTTTTTTACATTTATCCAATCAATTTTAATGGTTCAAAATGAGAATGAGTTCAATTTTAAGCATAAAATAATATAATATTTTTCCATGGTCATTTTACTTCCTTTTTATGGATAACCCTCTATAAATATATTTTATTTTTCACTTTTATTTGTTCTATTTTAAAAAATAAAATATTTCTTTAGAATCAGAGAATCATAATTCACCAAGGTTAAAATTTTGGTATTTTGGGATTAAATTCCTATTTTTATGAATAGAGAAAGATACTACATATAAATTCAAGACTTTCTTTTCATTTAATTTATTTATAAAATGTGATTTTATATATCATTTGATTTAATGTGTAAATGGAATATGTATTTATTATTTAATAAAATAATGGTCTTTATACATAATTTCACATTTCAATTGGACATAAATACATGTCAATACTTTGATAGATTTTACATCATAAAAATCCATTTTCTATTTTTGACAACAAGAATAAAATTTAAATTAATTTTTCCCTATTCAATGTTTTCAGTTTATAAAAATTGATTCCATATTTGGAATCATGTCTAAATTATATAAATAGGTACATTTCCTTTCTGTATGTATGAATAGTATCTTTACTAGTTATTTTTATTTGCCATGGATAAAGGGTAAATATGGTAATTAAGGTAAAAGAAGTAATATTATTATAACAAAAAAACTCCCCTAACAAATGTAATAATAATATTGGATGTGATAGTTTTGACCATGGAAATACTTGGGTTGTTTTTGAGACCCCATGGATCCACTTGCGTTTGATAATGAAAAGTTATAATAATCAATTTAATGTAATGGGAAATAAAAGATAAACATGTATCATTTTACAAAACAAATTTAATATAGTGTTATATAACTGATCTATTTGACTATAAATAGTTATTATAAATATAAAATGATTACATACATCAAGGTATTTTATTTTTAATAGATAGACATTAAATCAATAATTTTAAATATGACACAATGAGGATGTAGTTATTGCTTCATCAAAAAAGGATTCCAATAAATGATAAAATAAATATTAAAATAAATAATATATAACATAAATAATTTCATCCATTAAATATATATTTGAATAAGACATGATAGGAATGATTAAATGTTCTTTTCGACAGAATCAAGTTATTATGATTTTTTAAAAAAGTCAAGTAAGAATAGTATAAAAAATTTACATAATTCATAAAAATAAATATAAATTATATTATTGAATGATATTAAAATTCTAAAAATATATGATTCTTCCAAATAGTTATTATAAGTTCAAATATGTCATAAATGACTTTTTTTGTGTGTTGTTTTACATGACATGGTAATTACATTAACCCACAATTTGTAAATAACATGATATCACTATAATATTAAAAATGGTAAAATAAGGGTTAAACTAAAACGATAAGGATAAAAAAAATATTCAAAACATGTCTAAATATTATTAAGTATTTCTTATTCGAACTAAAATCATATTATATTTTAATTTAAACAGTTTTGGATCATTTTTAATTATAATTGAATATACAATAAATTATATTTTCATACCTTCCTAAAGTGCCCCTCCTCCCTCTTATAAAAGGCCACCACCTCTACCAACATACTCACACATCTCATGCCATTATTATTATCCATATTATACTCAAATAAGATCCTAAAATCCCTCCATTCCTCCTTGATTCCTTAACTTATGCAGAAAGAAATTAATCAAAACCTTTTGGATCAAATCAAAAGATGTTATCCAGTATTGAGTTAACATCTTCTCACAAGTTCCTTTCCGTTATTTTCCTTGTATAATCGATATTCCCTTATTATTTTTTTATTACATAAAAAAACCTGTATACAAAATTTACTAGAATTTTTTTATGATAAGGATTCTAAATACACATACACATTCCTCCATCTAATGGATACAGACCTGCTATTTCTATCTAAGACAAACTACTGGCTCACGAAATGATGATTGTTCAATTTTCTCCTACAACCTCTCATGGTGTCCAATATTATGTAACTGAATTTATATGTGATATATATTATATTTATATTTTCTCTATGCTTAGGTAATTTATATTCACATAATACCTTTATGCTTTCCACAATGTGTAAATATGATAATTTCATTTGAGGAAGTGAGTATTACCACCCCCTCAATGTGATGTGACTCAATCGTGAAAGGCATGGTACAAATAAAGGATAGAATATATGAACTTATGTAACATATATAACATAGATTTTATAGTTGAATTATAACATCCATTTTTATCATTTAGTTTTCATTCCTTTAATATGACAATGAAATGAAAGTAGTGTTTATGCGTACGTACGACCTACCGTTTTCATGAACTGTGAATTTCATTTCTTATATCCAAATGTTATGGACTATTATGAAATAAAAATATGAGCTGGAGAAATATGAATTTTAAATCATGAATACCACTTAGTATATAATGTAATTTTGACCACATGGATAAATTTTAATTATAACAAGTTCATTTTGGACACAAGTACCGAATATCGACCAAACAACTAATATGAACATAAATAATTATATGATTGTTATAACAAGGATATAAGTGATAAAAAAGGAAAAATACATGTGAAAAAGTTTGTGAATAAATTATAAATTACCTTATGTTTATTATTCATGGAGAGAAAGTGTGAACAAGACAAGTTGGACTTAAGGTAAGGGACATCATCTCAGACTCCATTCACTAAGTCATATATTGAGTTATATAAAACCTTATTTTATAATCTGTATAAAAAACCCATTTCAATTTTAATTTTATTCAAAGATAATATTTTTTGGAAGATTTTTTTTACCAAATTTAATAAGGAATGTTTTAAATGTGTACAGTAAAAACAACTTCTCAGACATCATAACCATTATTTGATATTTGTCTTCCTCTATAAGGCCTAATATATTTTAAAATGAATATAAGTCCTTTATTTCATTATATGGGTATCTTGGTATTGAAAATGGATTCATAAATGAAAATGGTATTTTTATTTAGAAATTTTTTTCATATGGGATTAGAATAATATTTCAAAAAGTATTATTGTGATGATCATTTTTTCTTCCTAAAATTGTACATGATAATTATATGAGACAAGTGAGCCAAATATAGCTTATAGAAAGCATTGAGCCCCATTACGGCTCACGGGTGATCCCAAAATATATTATACAAAGGGTTAAGCCCCATTATAGCTCATAGGTGAGCCTGATATAGCCTATATGATGGGTGGTCCTGATTTTAGATCTCTAATTTGCAAGTTGACCATATGGTTATTCAAATTGGAAGATGTGTGAACGTTATTTATCAATAGGATTTTTTACATCACCAAAAAAATTTATTTACATGATATTGGTTTTAGTGTTTTTTCATTGATAAAAAATTATGAGTGTTAGTAATGTAATGAATATTTGTTTCATCTTCTCAAAGAAGATTGAATGGGTTATCATGTTTTATCTAGAGTAATATGTTTTCATTATTTCTATGTACCTTATTGAGTTTTTTTTCTCATCCCAGGTTTTTAATGTTTTCATTGGATTTATGGTATAATAGAGTTAAGGAAGGATCGAGGTAAATGTTTTGATGATTAAATGTGAAACGAAACCATGTTTAATTTTAAAATATTTATTGTTATAGAAGAAACTGATACTATTGGAAGTGTCCACTTTGTATTTCAATGTTTTTGGTATTAAATAGTTAAGGCCTAATTATCTAAAGCTCTAAACCTGAAAAGTTATCCCATGTTAGTTCTAGAAATTACTCATGATTCTGTATTGTTTAAGGATGGGGCCTTATTGAAACCCTCTCATATTGCATGGAAGAGTGCAATATTTTTTATAGGATCCACAACAACCTAGATCGAATTAATTCCTTTTGATATATTCGGACGTTTGGTGACAAAGTCAATTGTAATGTTATTCGATTTAAATGTTGGTATGAGTAATGTGAGTATAATCTTCTTACACATCTACCTATCAACCTTTACATGATAAAAATTGAGGCACCTCAATGTATATTTGGTGATCTCTTTCTCAATGTTATTCCACCAATAATGCTCTCAGATATCCCAATACTTATTTGTAATTCATGGGTGTATGGGGATATTTGAGCTATTTAAATCATCTAAATGTTATTTCAATAACTCTGAATTTGATGGAACACATTTTCATTACTCAAATACCATATTTCTTTCCTCATTAAAATGGAATTATGAGGATTTCACTTTTCTTATAGTTTCCACATTCTTCTGGATTCCCACATCATCATTTTTAACATCATTTTACCATTCCAAAAGAGATGGCTAAATAATAATTAGTGAAAGGATTGATGATATTACCTTATTTATGATTTCCATGTCCTACTTTATCAAATCTAAAGACATTGGATCCATCTTAATTTTCACCAATGATAGAATTGTTGGGTCCTTTATACATATAACATGTACCACCTTGTTCATTTTCATAGGGTGGTTATTGATTGAGTAGGTGTAATCCATGATGAGCTCTGACCATCTTCATTGGCGCATGTTCATCTCTTTCTGTGTGAATATATGTTTGATACTTTTGTGATCCACATATATTTTAAATTTTTTCCCAAAAAGATAATGTCTCCCTATTTTCGATGAAAATATCATTGATTCCAACTCCATATCATGTGTCGGATAGTTTCTCACATTCATTTTAAACTTCCTTGGGGAATATGAGAGGACTTTGTCATTATGCATCAACACATAGCTCATTCCCTTCATCAAAGAATCCCTGGAGATTACGAAATGCTCCCCACTTTTTATTAGTGTGAGGGAAGGGGTAGTGATAATATTCTTCATCAAATACTTATGTCATTCTCTATATTCAACATTCCATGAAAACAAGACTCCCTTCCGAGTAAGATTGCTAAGAGGGTTTGAAAAATGTTAGAAATTTCTAACAAATCGGTGATAATATCCTACTGACACCATGATGTTATAGATATCCATGATATATGTCATCCTCGGTGACCCCTAAATTGCTTTTGTTTTGGAACGATAGATACATATCACTTTTATTGTGATGATATTCAAAAAGAATGAGACTTTCTTCCACCAGAACACACACTTGATATAATTTTCAGAGAGATTCTCCTTTCTCAAGGTCCCCAGTATAGTGCTTAGATACTCCTCATTTTCTTTCTTGGTTTTGGTGTATATTATAATATCATTTATAAAGACTAAAAAAAATTCAATGTAATATCTACAAACTCTATTCATTAATATCATGAAGATTTATGGAGATATAGTGAGTCGAAAATTATTTTCTATGAATTCATAGTGCATGTACCTTGTACGAAAATTATTCTTGGGAATATCTTTATTAATCGTTACTTGGTAATATCCTGACCAAAGATCCACCTTGGAGAATTATATTTCTCCATGTAGCTGATCAGAAAAATCACTAATTCATGGGAAATTACATTTGTTCATTAACATGAATTTTTTAAGCTCACGAAAATAATTGAAAAGGTGCATTTACCCATCATTCTTGATGATTAAGAGGACTAGTGCACCTCACGGTGATGCACATGGGAATATAAACCCTTTATCTAGATTCTCATGTAGTTTTTTCATTAGATCCTCAATCCCCACAACATCAATTCTATATGAATTCAGGGATATTATCAACACCCCAAATATAAGATCAATTCAGTATTCATCATCTCTTCTATGAGGAAGACCATGAAATTCCTCATGAAAAACATCAGTGATATCCAACACAATACACATATCATTGAGGATGGTTTCTTCCATAGACTCAATCATCTGAAAAAGTTACATGTTCTCATTGGGAAGTAACATTCATTATTTAGATTATGGTTCAAAAAAAGATTTATCCTCCTATTTTCACTTCTATAGAATCATTGGTTGGTTCCCCATATAGAGAGTTATTTCCCACACAAGATAATTTATGATGGATCTATATAGGGAAGCCAATCCATGAAAATATTTACTTCAGATTATACCAAGGGAAGAATGATGAGGTTCTCCAGGAGGTTCAATTAAAAATTTATGAAAGGGGGGATTTATCTTCATGGGATGGAATAATTTCCCCATATGTTGTTTTCACTAACATACCTACTTCTATTATTTGAGGGGATGCTGGAATTACTATACTAATGTTTCATGATATTAAAGAATGTTTAAAACTAGAATAAGAATGTATGTTCTCTATTCATTAATGAATAACTAGTGTACATATCCCCACTTCATTTTCGGGATTTGTTTTGGAAGTAGGGGCACAAGAGGATACCCTTTCTACCTTGGAGTTTGTTGGTTTCCCACGAAAACCAATGGCTTAGAGAACTGGTATGTAAAGTACCCAGGTTCTTTGATGTTTTATAAAAGATCAATGCATTTAGTATGAAACAAATTGTTCCCTTCATCTATAAGAGTAGCGAGTTTTTATTATCAGCAATCGATGACTTGGTTCCTTTACTTCCAAAATCTAAATAATTTCCTCATCCCCATTAGGGAATTTCTAGGGTGTGTCGTTATGCACCTTTGGCAGGTGGGATTCAATAATTTTAAATCATTATTATATTTATGTAACTCCCCGACCCTAGTTACCCAGAGTCGGTGCATTATTACATAACATTGGCATGATCAAAAGAAAGATCAAATCTCGAAAGACCGATTGGTTTAGTAGCCTTGGAAACACTAGATATATTCATAAGTTTTACATTACATCGTAAAATGAAAAACTACTACAACAACAAAATGACTCCATAATCCACACTCATATCCCCACATAATATCCCTGCAGGTCATTCATAACTTACTTCTTCAATTCTTGGGAAAAATAAAACATAGAAAAGGGGTGAGATCAAATGCCCAGTAAGGATAACAATATAGCGGAAACTTTCATAAATAAGAATAAACATTTAAGGCAATGTATAACTAAAACAAAAGCCTTTCAAACATGAACTTTCAACATGGTATGGCATAAATAAAATGAAATAATGCCATTTACTTATTCACATGGATATTCTACTAATCGAATAATCACATGCAAAAATCAATAACCACTTTTATAATGTTGGAATGCATAATGCCAGACTATCATAACCACATAATCAAGGCCTCGTGCCAAGACTACAAATATGATTTTGCCAAGGCCTTGTGCCAAGACACTAGTTTGTCTCATGATCCTACCGATGCATCGAGGAGCTATAGCGGGCTCCAGCCGTCACTTATTATGTCCAATGCATTTCTCATATGAACAGGTTTAAACATAACATAAACATTCATATTAAAAATAGCATACGAAATGTCAATACTTCTACCACAAACCATGAATGGTATAAAAATAGAACATCCACAGTCAAATATAACTCATTTGATACAATATGGAAGATTGTATTATATCACATTAACCTTAATCATGAATAATGAAGGATTTTTACATAGATGAAAATAATCATCAAAACTATTTGAGGGAAATATCCCCCTTTTCTTGAAAAATCCTTTAAAAGTCACACTATTTGTCAAGAAGCCATTTAAAAACATATTTTTGAATCAAAGTGTCCCATACCACTTTGAAACTTTTAAAAGGAGTTTTGATTTTAAAACTTTAATGTCTATATAAATAAATCCTTAAAACCATTTTTAAAACATGGACATTAATGAGCAAGATTTAGAAGAATAAGTCTTTAAAAAATTTAAAAATGGTATTTTGGTTAGAGATTATAACCAAAAGAGAGACACTTGAGTACAAATAATTGAGGTAATAAAAACTTTGTAATATCATGAGAATAAAGGGATTCATGATATACTATGTCAAAGTACATTATATACACCACATAAAAGTGATTTGGTGTATATCAACAAAGAAGTCCCAATTGAATGTAAATTGAGATGCAATCTCTCATAAAGGCCGTATCCTTAGGTTAAGGATAAATCAACGAAATAATTATGTGTGAAAATATAAATACACTAAATATGATTGAATATTCAGTGTAAAACATTCAAAGGATATTCACACATATTCTTGTAGAAACAACACCAACGAATTGGATGTTTAACTCAACAAATGGTGAAAGAGTTAAAATTACTCTTATCAAATTCATATTAATGACTTGAGAATTATCAATAGAGTTATTATGTGTATCAAAATTATATCCATAGGAAAGGGAGTGGAAATTATGACATAATCAAATGAATAGTGATTCCACACATAATCTTGGAGTAATATAATCAATGAAATATGCGTAAAGCCGAATGAGTGGAAATTGAAATCTCAAATTCCCTTATCGATTTGGTAACTTACGAAACAAACAACCATGAAATAAGGATCATACCATGACTATGTAAATACCCATAAATTAAAGTATATTACACAATGAATACAATCATGGGCAGTACACATACACCACATGTAATAATTAAGCGGTGAACAATGGAATTCTCAAGAAATTAACAGCGAGATAAGAAACACCTTACCACGTTAATCAACTGAGTCGTATGGCCAAAAGTTAATAACCACCAAATGATTTATAGAATAAAATTAATATAAAGAGAATCATGATAATATATATCAAATGGCAGTACACAATACACCACTTTCAATAATTTAGTGGCGAACAATGGAAATCTCACGGAATTGAAAGTGAGATAAGAAAATCCCTTACTTTGTACTTTTTCCTTGGTCGATGGTAGGTTTACCTCCTGTATAATGGTGAAATAATTGTTATTTAATAATACAAGAATCATTTACTTTAATATGATATCATATATGATCTTTTAACATTTATTTGTTAATAATATCATAGAATTATCGTCATTTCGGGAGTTAACGGGTTCATTTTACTTTATATTCTTTGTTATGTGAGCCATATTCGTTATTAATGGGATGTATATTATTCATATCCATAATGATATCAAGTCCTTAGATACTATTTTTAAATCATCAAATTATAATTATACTTGAATGGATATGATGGACAATGAATCTCATCGCGTTCGTGGAGACGGTAGTCCGTACGTACGCACGAGCGACAATATCATTCTTTTGATATTAAAATAATATATAAATGGATGGTATATCATATATACAGAATCCTTAACATGTTATATTTATTATTTACATGAGTTACACATCATTATTATACCCATCCAAATAATATTATATTGAATAACAATTACACCACGACGTGGAGACGGTAAGCCGTACGTACGCACGTATGGTGACATGTTATTCAAAGGGTGGATAGAATACTGAATATGGTTGTACCATATTTATAATAACATCACAGTATATATATGATACTGGATTTATTATTTTATAAAGGTAACAACAAAGGAATAAGAAGTGGAAGAAGAAATGAACTTAGAAAAGGGTGGTGAAAACATTACCTCTTCTTCGGGTTCTTCCTTTTGATTTGATCAAAAAGGCTCCTTAGGTTGGCTTTATGATCAAACTAAGGCCTCTAGGTTGTAGTGAGGGAAGTTGAGATAGTATTTGGGCAGGTTTTGGCCGAACCAAAGGGCTTTGAAGGTGTGAAGAAATGAGATGGAGGAGTGCCCTTTTATAAGAGGGGTGAGGGGCACCTTTGGAAAAGCTAGAGATATTAGTTAATAATAAATTCATATTCGGTTTCCAATGGCTCCAAAGTTGAATATTCAAAGTTTAAGGTTGGGATGGGTCTCAAACTATGCAACCAATAGAATTTAGACAGGTTTGGGTACTTATATTAACCTTATCATTAAGTATTAACTCTAAGTTAATTAGTTTCACTTTTACAATGTCTCTTTGTATTTTTATATTATATGGTTAATAAACATACCATATACATACAAGCGACCCACAAGTGGTCCATTAATGATACACCTATCATGATATAAGTCTCTTGTCCGAACCTTAGATTTTTAAGAATTTAATATCAATTAATAATATAATATTTGTTTTAAAAACCCTTTTATGTCAATTTTGACACTATTCAATAGTTGATTTTTGTGAAACTCATAACAGATTTATTACTTCGCACAAAGTCCATTAAATAAATAATAATATATCATATTATACTATAAAATTATCTTAATTCATTAAAAGTTTCATATTATATTTATTTGGGTATTTTTAATATCAATTATTTTGATTTTTCACTATTATAGAAATTACTGCATCATCATTGTGTCATAAATAAATTTAATTATTTAATGTCTAAAAATTGTAAATAAAATATAATTTTTGTAGGAAATCTTTTTATCTTTATAAGGAATATTTATAATCTAAAATCAAACATATATAACCCTCTGTAACAATTTTTTTGTTAAAAGATATATGCTTGTGTCATATTTGTATTTATTTTAACTTAATTAAAATAAAGTGTCATTATCACTTACAAGTGGATCCATTGGGTCCCAAAATAGACCCAAAGATGCCCATGGTCGACCATGTATCAACCAATGGGGTTAAGACACGTTTTAGGGTAATTTAGTATTATTATAATATTATTTTTTAACCCTTATTTACCGGATTTACCCTTAACCATGGTAAATAAAATATTTACCGCAGTAATTATTCAAAATGTCTAAAAATAAAAGTTACCTATTTACACAATTTGAACATCCTGATTCCAAATATGGAATCCATTTTTCTAAATTCAAAACACAGAAGTGGCAGAAGTTAATTTAAAATTAATTCCCACTATCAAAACAAAAAGCGTGTTTTTAAGAGATAATAACTATCAAAAGATTGACACTTGTTTATGTTCGGTTTAATTGTAAAATTATGTCCAATGACCAAAATTATATTAAATGGTAAAAATATATTCTAAATATACTTTAAAACAACTCAAATTCATAATTTATCACTATTAATTATTTTGATTAAAAAAGTTGTTTTTAATTAAAATTTAGTAATTTTCACTATTCATCAAAATATGAAAGTTATCCAAAAAGTACCAAAATTTCACCCTAGGCTAATTTCGATATTACGAATCCAAAAATGAAGTCCATTTTGAGAGATAGAATTTATAAAATTTCAAAAATTAGGTATTACTATTCATAACGGCTAGTTTGATTGGTTATGGTGTGTTAAAATCTCGAAGTTGTGTACAATGCACGCCATTGCATTATTCGAAAGGAAACATACCGAGGAAACTTGGGGTGTTACAATTTATCCATCAGACTGATAGAATTAAATTCCATATTAGACTTCTTATCCCATAGATACAACGAAGATTTTTTTAATCTCCATCTAGACTTAGAGGGAATATCAGACAATCTCCTCTTAGCTATCATAGTCGTGGACCATTAGGGAATTGTGTAGGCGTGGGTTTAGCACAACAAAGAAGTGGTAAACATTGAATCCAGGGGATTCAAAAAAAATCCATAGATGTGTTATGAAATTCTTGTGATGTTTTCCTCGTACCCACCAATAGATTCATCATCCTTCTGCTTGATTATAAGGAATAATCATTAAATATTAATATGGAGGGCGGAGGGAAAATGTTTGTCATTTTTTTCCCAAAATAGTTTCATCCCATCTCCTTGATCTCTTCCTCATGATTTTTATTTTTGAACAATTTACGAAATTGATCAGCTACACCCTCCATATGATAAGTAGCTGAAAGAACATTCTCCGGTTCAAAACATTGAAGGATTGAGAAGATATTTTCAATATATTTGATACATTAATTAGTGATTGAGTGATTAGATGATTCGTTGAAAGTAGGAGGCCTTTGTCTCATGATGCTCTTAATTCAGACTTGTTCATTCTGGTGGGGGGGGAGTTCCTCTTGACCAATATTTCAATTCCAATCATGAGTTAACTAAGATATTATCGTGACAAATTTTGTGATTCCCATTCCCTTAGGATTGGGGATCTCATTAAAGAAATCATCACATTGATCTTCACATCATTTGTAAGAATTAGTCCACCTATTAATGTCCTTTGGATAGAATAAAAGGAAAATTAGGGGAAAGTATTTAAAACTATTAAAAACATTAAATGGGAATCCAATGACACAAAGGGATAACATAGAAATTACCATTATTTCCATAAATTCTGAATTTAAGTGCGTAAATATAAGTTATTCATGATCTATTTCCATACGTATATTTTGATGGGATTTTTTTGTTCCCTTAATAATGGTTCATTTAAAGCTTTCGAATTTACCAAAGTGTATCCATCTGGAGTGTCAAACAAAGAGTGCAGAAAGGTCCATTGTCATGCAGTGGTTCTTGTTCAATTCTAGCTAAAAGCGATGTTTCTTGGTTTTACCCCTAAATACATATGTGTTAGAGCCACCTCTACTTGTTCATATCATGATAGGGTTATATTTTGTTAATGAACTACATACTATATACATACCATAATTTAGTGATTCTTTTCTTATGATTAGTATTGTAAATACATATATCACTAGGATTTTTTATTTCTAATCCCAAAAATAACTAAACATATCATATAATACAAATTATAACATCCATGGTAATTCTTAAAAATTTAACCTTTATTTGTTACACAAATATCCACTTTATACAAACCATATTATAAATAGATCATGTTTCAATGGGTCTTAGGAACATTACCTGACAATGTATGACGTAAAATACAATATCTTTGTTGAAAACTTATTTTACATGACCACAACATTCCTTTTCACATTGCATTTTATGGGATAACTTAGTGAGATAAAAAAGAAATGGATTACCAATAAAGACTAGTAATAGTTTAAAAAAGTCATACCATGAACAATACAATACATATTTGGAAATATGAAAATAAATGGAGAATAATGGAATCATGAACATAAAGGCTTGATATAACATGATAATCATAACATGGAAATGTGGAAACAACATAAAACACTACATCATAAACATGAAAGGAATCTTATGAACACTTATCCCATCATGGTGAAAAAATGTCCTAAAAGGAATCAGGTAAGCCCCTATCCCAAAATGACATATCATGATACTAAAAACTATCCAATTCATTGGAGCTCTATCAGAGTTTACCCATCATAATCATTTCAATCTCATGTTTAAGTATGAAACGAAGATTATATAACATAGATTCATTCAACATCATAGTTTATTCCATGATAAAGAAATGTTGAATAAATACCCTAATTTATATAATGCGTAAGTATATGTTAATAATGGTGAATACCCATTATAGAGAAATGGGCATGGTTTTCACTACAAGATGATTTAGGCAGGGAAAATCACTATGAAATGTTGACAGCAAAATGACAACACATGGGGATTCATAAAATGGGTTGATTAGAGAGAAAGGGGTCTCTCATCATTTAGTCCTAAAATGGTCTATAATGGGATCATTTAGCATAATATCCCAACATATTAAAGGGAATTTGAGATGCATAATATAAGAGAAATTATTGAATGAAAACGAGGGGAGAGAAATAACTTACATAATTTTAGTATGGTAACATGTGTACAAGGGAGTGATTAATGAGAGTGATAGGGGTCTCTCATCATTTAAATATTATAAGGGAAGTATGAGGAATGTGAAAAAATATAACCCATGATTTTTAATTGAAATATAAAAGGTTATAATAATATAAGGATACTTGGGAAAAATGAGAAAGGACTGTAAGTGGGGATCCCTTACATGGATTTGTGATCCCAGAGGCTTGAGAGAGAAATATTTGGGGCTTTAGGCCCCTTGGGAGGACTCTAGATACTGGATAAAAGAGTTAGGACACTCTTTAAGGAGTTTTTAGTGAAGAGGAATGAGTTTATGGGTGGGTTTATATAAAAATTGAGGGAGAATTATTTATTATTTTGGTTTTGGACACTACACATTAAAAAATTCAAAACCACAAAACAACTGAAGGTGTCTAGCCAAGGTGAGATGATAAAAACTATTTTATAAGGACATGGGATGAAGGAATTAAAATATTTTCCTTTTTTTATCGAGTTGAATCACACCCTCATGGAAATGAATATAATATCATAAAATATATATACTTTTTGGAGGATTCTCCATGGAATTATAACAAATATCAAATAAATAAAAAATAAAATTATTTTAATGTTAAAACAAATATTTTCTCTAATATCCCATTTATGGTATTTATTATATCACTATTGGGTCATTATGATGTGATAAAGCCCAATACATATAAATATATTATATAATTTTAACCCAAAAAAATTTATTATCATAGAAATTTTTTATGAAATCACTTTTTTGATAATTTTGATATCCTGATTCCAAAAATATTAATCATTTTATCTATATAATCTTCTAAATATTTTAATTTTCCAATTCCAAATAAGAAACAAAGTTTATTGAAAATTGACAGGTTTTGACAAAAATAGTTTTAAACCTTAATGAAATATTATCAATGACAACATAATAATTAAATAATCATTTATTATTAATAAAATAAATTGAAAAATAATATTTTATTAAAAAAATACTTATTTCAACAATTAAATTATTCCATAAAATAAATTCATTTAAAACAAATTTTTTGTTTTATAGTATAAAAATTTTAATCTTATCAAACTAATTAACTAATAATTTATAAATAAGGAATAGATATAATCAAAATTTAATGAATTTTTTTATACTATTATTAATAAAAACATATATTAATATAATAATGCATATATTTCACAAAAGTATATTTCAACCCGAAAAATCAATTTATAAAATCATTATTTTTTTAAGAAACACTTCTCCAATAAATTAATTGATGGAATATGAATTTTATATACAGAAAGGGATTACATAATATGTAACTAATAACTTGTTTTATAACCCCTTATAACAACCGCATAACACCTAAGTGTAAGGTGTGTGATGGTGATAGACTGTTGGGGCATCTCGGAAAATATCCCTCATGTCATAATATGTATTAACTTAAACTTCTACCATATGTGATTCCATTCAAGAATAAAATGTTTATGCTCGGCTTGGAATTGGTAAAGATAGAATCCCAGTGACACTACCTCCTTTCCGATCTCTAACAAATGAGCTTCCTATGGCTTGAGTCAAATAGATGAGGACATTCTCTTCTTTTTGTGGAACGGAATTTTATAAACCTTATATTTATATCAATTTTGTGATCACTGTTCCGCAGCTATATCATTAATGGAAATCATAATTAATGATCATTTAAATTAAATAACTTGAAAATGAGTGCATTTTTTCTATATCCACAATAAAATAAATGAAATGGAATTTTATTCATAAATGATTGGGTTATAAAATTAATGGTAACCAAGTTCTTCTTTCAGTTTCCCATGTATAATCTAAAACTGTCATCACCAATCTTGGTACATAATGTGGTAGAACCCCAAGGATGGTTAATGGATGAATAAAACCATTCCCCTTAATGTCCCAACACAATAAAATTATAAATTTCAACATAACCAAGTCCATTTGAAAAGAGGGTATAGAAATTTGATCATCAACTTAAACAAGATCAAGTATGATTGTTATCTACCATTCAACAGAAAAGCCAATGAATTAATCTAGCATTATAACCTATAAATAGTCTACTATTGGTGGATGAAATTATGTAATTTTCAACATCCCTTATTTAAAAATAGTCTTATCTATCTATATAGTAATGGATCTCAACCAAAAAAGGTTAGGTAAATATCAACCAACTAGTAAATTTCATTATCCTCTGAAATTGTTCTAATTCATTATATTATATGTAAATGAAACAAATATCCAACAGAATTCAATAGAATCCCATATATGAACCGTCCACTCCACTCTGATGAATAAATTCCATATGTGACCACTACATCCGGCCACAATAACACTCCAATATAATCTTCTAACATGATAAAAAAAATTTATAGTTTATATCCAAGGATAAAATCCTAGATTAATTATCTAAAAAACCAAAAACCATTTACCAAACACTTATATATAAATTATTGACAATATAAAATTGGATTTACAGTGTTCTAGTTCTCCCAAAGTTTAATGAAATGGTTTTAACTCCCATAATTTTTAGCCACAAGGTTCTTCGTTGTGGTACCAATATGACATGTTGTGGCATTATAATTTGACCCCAACATAGGGAGGGGGTATATACATCCTATAAATACCCTATGTATTCTCTCCGCAATAACGAAACCTTTTAATTCCCTATTGTAGTGACACAATGAAGACAATATCATTATTTAATGGGAGAAAGGATCTATTACCTGGTAAAAGAGATCATGGGGAATGTTAAAACATTCAGGTAATTTCGAGGGGTAGATTGTTGGATCAAGTGTCTCATAATACCCACTATGGTCTATGACATGGTGTTAAATTCCCTCATTCATGGTTTCTTAACACTACCCCATGGTCCTAACAGTCCATACTATTATTTTGAACATCATTTCCAATATAGTGGTAAGCAGAGTTCCATTATTAATATAAATACCATAAGGGAAGTCTCCCCTGTCATAATGCTTTTTCAAATACTTGACATAGTTATCTAAGAAAATGGCATCTTGGTGTGATAGGTTGCAGGACCAGATAGAATATTATTATTATCACTCATGATATCTTCCTCACATAGAGGTGTAGGGGGTAGTTGTTTTGAATTAGGGTGGGTGACCAAGTGTTAATTAAACGATTCTTACCTCTCCCCCTCACGAACCTATTCAATAAATAGATCTCTCAATATCATACATAACTTTTGTTTCCAAGAATGTTGTATAAGTACTAAATAATAACATTAAGTGCAATGATTATTTAATGAGGTTTAAATCCTTAAAGTATTACTATCTTCTCAATGTTTAATTTAATTTTTCTATATATTGAAAAATATTCATTTATTATCAAGAAATAGCTCATGTAAGGGTATATCATTAGAATCATAATCCTAGAACCACACTAGTATAGTGTAAGGATCATATTTTAATATCTTTAAATACAATATTTTTTCCATAACCCAATGAATTATATTAATTACAATGTCTTAATTATTATACATGATGAGATTTATAACATCACATAATGTAAATAAATCTATAGGGAAACCTCAAATACAATAATAAATGTGTTTTCTAACACACACAATAAATTTCCCCTATTATATTTTTTCAGATATAGAATAAAGATATACTATATGGTGGGATATATAGACTTATTCCTTGGATTCAATGATATACGGGTTTCCTCAAATGTTCTCAGTGTTAATAAATACCTTCTTTGATAGGCACGAAAATATTTAATTGTAGTGGTATTAGGTATGATATTATTATTATTTATTATAATTCTACCATTTTTATTTACAGAATTAGAAGGGATTATCCTTCCATATTTTAATATTAAATTCTCCCTATTTTCTGTAGCAATAAAATATTCTCATTTCAAACCATTTAACCAAATCCAATTTTTTCTCCATCCAATCCATGTCTAAATATACACATAAAAACTACACAATAATTTTGATATTGATTCCTTAAACTCCCATGTAGTCTATGAGAGAACCCCATATATTTATCACTTCATACATCAGACCTTCATGGTGTGGTTCCTTTTTTGTGTTATAAAACACTATCGAGATATGATCGTGAACACACACTATGAGATGATGTTCTTCTAGTGGAAAAGATATCTAACATATTATATAATATTCTTTATTTTAGGATTTAATATCACATAGCTTCCACATTATATTCCTCTTCTCTATAGTGTTGTTGTAAATACATTCTAAATACATTACCTGAAGAATTATTATATTGGATAAATTTTGATTTCTATTTCATAAATGAACATTTTTTGGAATAATTTTGTTTAAATATCAATTAAACATGATATTTAATAATATTATTTTATAAATATAATCTATTAATTTTTATAGGAAACATATTGTCCATATTAAATGACTCATACGAAATACCCAAATGGATCTTACATATTTCATGATTACCCTTAAAAATATGAAAATGTCCCATAAAAAATTCAATATCTAATAGTTATTTACACCATGTATGTATTTTTATTTGAAAATTTTCCGCTGCCATCAATGTGACTATTATTTTTTTAGGAAAGAAAATCATAAAAACCATCGTTGATAGATAATATAAAATTTAGTTGACACTTATCAGATCTTAAGTAACTCTTATATATTGCAGTGAATATCTCAGACTACCATTTTTCAATAGTGAATGTTTTAAATGATAATTATATATAGTGAAATATAAACTTATGTTTCTTAGATCACTATATTTATTTTATAAATATTTCATGGAGAAAAAACACCCTATAACATATTGAATATTTTATTTTTCATAATAAATTTTTCACATGAACTAAATTTATTAATTTTTAATCCGTTGGAAGAAAAATATTATATGTAATGTATTAAATATATTAAATATATCAGGATCTATATTCAATTTTCTATAATAATTTTTTTGAGAGGTGGTAATCATACATAAAATAAAATAAAATATATATATATATCATTGGGAAAATTCATTTCCAATGAGTTGTCTGACCTCAAAGGAACACCATATTTTTAAGGGAAAATGTTATAAATAGTTTTAAAAAATTTATTCCTAGGGAATATATTATGTATCATTTCCATTGTATGATTTCAAATAGAATGATTCCCTATATTTTAGAACCCAACTCAATACATTAAAAACTCTGTTGAGTAATTTCATCCCATCTACAATAAATAATTTAATAATATCAAATAATTATCAAACATATAAATGTTCCATTAAACATATCAATGAACATATAAAAACATAACTTATATTTAATTCATCAAACATCATCCAATTGTATTTATTCACTAAATAACAAAATTAATATAAAAATTGTATTGATCTTCAAATTTGACATTCCAGCTTCATCATAGAGTTGAAAAATTGTATAATAACCAAACCCTATAAAGATTAACTTCATGAAATCTTTAAAACCATACTATATTTATGATATATTCAAAAAATTAGTTTGTATTATATAAAAAAAATTACAATTTAATGGATCCCCAATTTCTACAATTGGCTGCATCTTCCATCGTCAAATGATTAATGAAATGGAACAGAATTTTATTTGAAATGGATAATGAAAAAAATTTCATTTTCATTTATTAAAAAATACTTGAGTTACTATATGATGAAAAAATCCAAGATTATCTATCAATATTGGAATCAAAATATTCTCCACAACTTGCATTCAAGACAAATGGTGAGCATTCAGTTCTCATTCCATTACCCTAACCCTACAAATAACCACGCATTTTCATGGGAAATAAAACATTCTTCTCATTACCATACTTGGGATCTTCGATATAATTCAAAATTTTTATTATATAAAAAATATATTGATTTTCCAAATTTCGTTCATAATTATATAAACTTATTAAAAAAATACCCAAAAATTTGGGTTTAGTAATCAACCATTTGTATTTTTTATCAATACCAATACTAGAAAATTCAATTAAATTTTATTATTTTCTTATTAAATTTTCATCACTATCACCCTTATTGATAGTAAATTAAAAAAACTCAAGAGTATAAGGTAATAATTAAAATAATTTAATTTTTCATAAATCATTACAATCTAAGCATATGTGATGAATCATTAGTGTAGAAAAAAGTGGATTAATCAGGACAACAAAAGTATCCAATATTAATAGAAAATATCAAGCTGACTCAAAATTCCATTCATTTGGGATGTTTAGATTTTTTAAGATAATTTAAAATTATTTAAAATACTACCATGATACAAATTATCCAATTAATTACTATGTTATTTTTCCAGTAAGAAATTATTACACACATCTAATCAAAAAGGTTAAAAACATTCAATATAACTATGCATGATTAACATCATAAATATAACCTTAATTTTCATATTGTCATCTCATTGATAATTTAAAATTTCCCGATAAATATCATAACTTATTCTCAGAAAAATGGATGATATAATATTCATAAAAGAATCATTACATTCACTTCACTATATACATTCCATGAATTTCAAATAATCATAGAATATATAACTATAGAAGATTCTCAAAATAATACCACTAAAGTTATAAACTCCATATATACTTCATTAGGGTAGATTTATTTCTTAAAATATACTCCATGATTTCAATTGTTGAATAAATTCCAATTTAGTAACTTTTATCAATCCGGAATTTGTAATTCAATATTTCCTATTTTATTTTCTTGATATGACAACATGATATTCTATAGTAGTCCTCCCCTTTTATTCCTGAATCACATTCAATTATCTTCATAAAAAGAATAAATATAACATGTTGGATATTAGAATAATGTGGTACTTATTTTTCCATTAGAGAGAGAATAATGGGCTAGAATGCATTCTGTACTAAAAGACTCCATTATATTTAGTACCATTTATGGGAGAACCTTCCATTAGTTCTTTGCTGATTTTTATGGAAGTTATCTATGGGAGAATCATGAATTTCATTACATTTATAATTAATTCAATGTATAGAATTTACTTATTATTATTATTATCCTCTTAAGAACATTAATTTTCTAGTGATTTTACGACCTTTATAATCTCTATATTATCATGAAGTGTCAGCAATTTGTCCTTGTAAATGTATCCGTCTAGCTTATACATTCTACAAAGCTCTTCTAGAACACATGGTGTTTTATAACGTGATAACCTCATATAAAATTGACATCATTTTTCATGGGGAATTAATTCAATACTTTTATTACATTACTTATTATTACTCAAACATTCTTTCAATATCCAATTGGGATGGCCAAATGATAAGGAATTCATTAGTTAATTAGTTAGTGGACATGGATCCACTACATGGAATATTAGTAATTAACCTGTAAAATATATTCCTTTCATTTTATAACAATTATTCCCTTCTACACGTTTTTACATCTACTAATACCAACCCTCATGTATGGTTTAAAAATCCATTATGTTAGGCCTCATTCCCAATAAATTATAATCTTTATTTCTAGTGAATATTTCTTCTTTGAATTATTTAGTTTGTTTTGGTATACACTTCTATTTTTTTATTCCCAAAGGATAACTCACATTGATTATTAATAATCATTATTTGACTATTTTTTTAAAAATATATTTCTTTTTATCCTTTCCAACGGAATTCTAATCCTCATTAAGCACATGTACTCTTCTTTTCCCAATTTTTTTGAGAAATGCTTGATTGACATTGAAATGAATAGTTATCTACTATAGATTATATTATGGGAATATATATTAAGATATCCAAGACATTCAGATATATTTGAGATATAGATTTATAATTTTTTATTTTTTATTTTCAACATTATTAATTTTTCCCCTTGATGAAAGATTTATTTACTATTTCGAATTTCAAATATCTTTCCAAAAATCTATGTCTTTATGCATTAATATATCATAGTAACAATAGTATCTAACAACCATTGATTATAGTCATTGAACCTCAGTATATCTAGATTGTAAAGATTTATATTATTGAGAGTCTTTTTCCATAAGTTAGGATTGATTGGTGGAACCATATTCTCTATCCTTTCTCATATCCACCACAGATATTGTGGTGGTGTGGACACCATTTTTCATACACCACATTTATATAAATTTGTATTTGAAGCCCTTAAAATGTATAAATTTAGATTTATAAAAAACCTAATTTTTTTTGTTTGGGTGGTACCTTTTATATTGATCCCTATTACAACTGATAATTTTATGATCACATTGTTTTATTATCATAATATAGAGGTAATTTATGAAAAATAACCTATTTAAATAAATTATAACAATGAAAATTCACTCAATTTATTGTGAATACATAACTGATTTTTCATTCGTATTTTTTAATTTAACTTCATGATATACATAATTTATACTGAATATATTTTAATTCATCATCACTCATATTTAGTCAACCATTACATTGTTTCTTGATCTTCCAAACATATTCTTCATACATGTTTTACTTTTATGAAAACATGGATTCAATATCATTGATCTTATTTACTTGTATATTTAATATATAATTCTTGATATCAATATTTTCCTTCCAGTTTTCATCCAATTTAGGGACGCTTTTCTCCATCCCTTTTATGGATTCATCGTTACATTAATTATTTTCAAGATAATTTTTTTTTTCTGTTATGGAGCATTTCTCATCAAACTCTAAATTCCTCCTATTTTTTATCCTTTATTTGGTTAGTGATATATTTTCAAACTAATTAATTTTTGATGAAATAAGTTTCCTTCATAAAACATTCTTTGAAAATGATGGGTGATCTGTTAAATTGAAAATATAAGAGATTTAGAATAAAGGTGTCCAGATAATTGGGAAGAATATATTAGGATTCTTCAATTTATTAACATGAATCATTATTTGATTTACCAAAAATATCATCATAAATCTGATCTTCACCTCTTATTTTCAACCCATAAGAGGTGCAATATTGACATGTAATTTCGTTTACCTCAACATTATGTAAATATTGTATAAAAAAAGGTATAAGTGTTATTCACATTCATTCCATAGTACTCCACAATAAAATCATTAATATTTTTTCTTGGTATAATATCATATATATTGTATAATTTAGAAGTTTTATTGTATTAATATTTACATTATAGGGATAATTACATCATTTTGACCATTTATATCGTCCATTATTCGATTAGAGTCATGAAAGTGATTATGTTATAGAAATATAATGGATAATATTCTTCAATTATAAACATCATATTTTCCATGGAAGAGAAACCTAAAAAATGAATCCTACCACATGTGTAACAAGTTTTTTATACTAATTGATGATATCACTCAATATTTTCTCTTATTTAGGGGAATGAATCTGTGTTGGTGACTTATTATTATTAAAAATATTTTCACCCATATTAACTTTTAACATGTTAAATGAATATCCCTTTCACACTTTTATGTACATTTTATTAATATTAATATAGTATGTGTATTACAGAATAACACAGAACACTGGGATTTTTTAATGAGGTTCACTGCCTTGATGGAGGACTATATCTATATTTTTTTTTGTTGTTATCTGATATACTCATGATTATATTTTATAACCCAAGAAATATCTTTAAAAAATGGAATATCCTTGGACTGAAAATACTAACACCATATAGCTAAAATACAAGATTCAACTTGTCGATTCATCAAATAAAATATTTTTCAATACCAATTTCGAGTATATCAACAAAAATGTCTATTATCCCTCATATATTGGAAGAATCTAATCATCATACTTATTTTTTATCAATATGCAATGTTTCCTCGAACATTGTAATTAATGGTCAGTCCCACCCTTGAAGTAGTAAGGTATGCCTCTTCCCTTCTTTATAATTTATATTAAATATTTATTATAAGATGGGAGCATCCATCATCATCTTTATCCTGAATAATTATCTATAGATGAAAAATCGTTAACACACTCTTATAATAATTATAATTATTATTCAATTTGATACCTATGAACTCATTAACAACATCTTTGGGATTATATTATTTTATTTTAACAAGAGAATATGGTGAATAATGATTGAGATGGTTCCCCTCCTTATATATTTATTCAAAAAATAATAAAATAGAATCAGAATCCATACTTTTATTCTCTTTTGAAACAATGGTTTCTTCAAATGGAAAATGTGTTGAATAAAAAATTCTTATATAAAAAAAATAATCAATAGTAGTGTTTTTTGGTATTATCATCTTTCTTCTCAAATTCTTCTTCATAATATTTTATTAATTGAAGTATATTATAAAATACTTCAATATTTGAATACGAAAATATTCCCTTATTTTGTGGTAGTGAAATGTTATCGATTTAAACCATTAAAAAAATCATAAAAATTTAATATCATTTCTCTCATTGTAAATATCTACACATAAATATCCCATGATACATGAGATATTTATTCATGAAACTTATTTCAATTCCTTTTGAAACCTCAAGGCATGCGTGAATTCATATAGTAGACCATAGAGGTGTGGTACCTAGTGTTGTGGTTAAAGACACTAGAAAATATACTCTTCACCACACACTATGGTCTGGAATTATAATCATTATAAAACTATATCATTAATGGAGTAAGAAATTTCTTCTTATGTTTTTTTCTAGTAAAATTACCACATCATGTTAATCTTATCTATCATGTTTGTATCGCCATTATCAAAAATATAATCGAATAAAAAAATATGTTTGAGTAATTTTGATGATTATTTCAGGAATGAAAAAATTTGGAATCATCTACTCTAATTCTGCTTTAATCGTATCCTTTCAGAAGTTCAACTTCCGTGGCTTATATGCTAATTTACCAAAGAATCATATTTTTCTTAATTCATGAATCTTATGAAATAACCGAATGAATTTTACAGAATTCAATATTACCCTTTCTAAATATCAAGATAACTCTTCTAAAATTCCAAATATGACCCACACACACACTATGTTAGTATTTTACTCTGCTAAATTCTCAATACCTTATGATTGAATCTACATTTTTTAAAAAACTGACACTTATGAACTGGTCCTAAAGACCCTTATGAAATTTTTCCTACTCTTATTATGTATCAAGTGAAACTTCTGATTCATAGTGATACTATAAATAACCCTTATAAATAGTAAAATTGAAACTTATGTTTCTTATATCCCTGAATGACTTCCCCAAAAAATATGGAAACTTTTCTATGTAACATTCTAAATATATTACCTAACACATGAAATATCATACATGATCTTCCATTATAGAATTTCATTTCTCTAAAATAAAAATATAATATAGAATATATTAAATTTATTATATATCTCAGAGATTCTCTTAAATTTTCCAAAATTTATTTATCATGATGAATGGAAATCATACATAAGATCAAATAAATTATGCATTTCTTTATGAAAATGTATTTTTCCAAATTTTAGAACATTCTCAAGGGATCACCATATATTTGAAGGTAAATATTCTAGGTACATAGATAAAATCGGAATCTAGAGATTATATTATTAAACATTTTAATTGTTAGTTATTATAAATTCCTACACATGGAATTTTTAAACAAAACATAAGAATGAAAATACACTTTGGAATAACTTCAACTCATCTCCAAAAAATAATGTAATAAGTCAATAGAGTATTTACTCATGTAAATATTATGTGGACTATTTCAATGATATTACATTTTCATATATTTTATTCTTAAGGAAACATAAAAGACTGTTTCTTTATGAAATAATTATCTTTATATGAAAACAGTTTGGAAGAAACTTATTAGATAAATTTACAGCTTCCACTTGGAGGTAAACAATTCATCAAAAGCAAAACTACTTAAAATAAAACTTCCTTAAATCCTTATAATATGATTAAATATATTTCATATATAGAATATTAATAAGAAGCATAATTAATCATATTTTTAAAGTTAATTTTTATCTAAATAGTGAAATCATTTCTATTCTATTTATTGAAGTGTATATGAAATAAAAAATACACATTATCTCCATGTATTATTATCATTATTACCACATAAATATTATGAGAAAATTACTTCAATGATATAAGGGGTGTCTTCATTCCTCATGTAATATATACAACTCATCACACAATAACACCTTTTCATGGGACCACAAACATTTATCTCATCCACAAACATGGTTGCCTCAATCTAATTCCAAGATTTTATTCATCTTTATATATTAAAATAATCCATATTGTATTTTTTATTGTTAACAATTATATCCAATAAATAAAACACACCAATTTTTTTAACTTCTCTTATATAAAAAATCATTATAGAGAGTATAAGTCACTAGAATAATTCATCTAATAGTAAAATGAACATCTCCCTAAGAATCTAGAATCTAGTAAATTATAAAAAAACCAAAAAACCTAGAAACCATGGCCCTAGCCTCATGATCACTAGAGACCCCGTGGAACTGGACCATGGGGATTATCTATTATTACCAATGAGATCCTCGACCACCACTATACTATATGCTCTAAGATGATGCATGATTGTTGGTCTATTGCGGTCCTCCCTATCATAAATGGGATGGCTCCGTTCTCCTAGATATTCCCAAGAAGAACTTATTTTATGTAATTAAATAATAATGTTGAAAATTCTTGATCAAACCATATGAATGACACTCCCATTATGGGTTTATCTCAGTTATGTGGAAATGTACAAACCACCTTCATTGAGACTATAAGAATAAAGATCCTCCATAAATAGGAAGAGAACAATATATTCCCTTCCCATGATTATTTTTTTCACCATAGTTCATCTCATTATATATACTAGTCAAACCTTTGGAAGAGGAAACTCTAGCTCCACAAAATGGTCCACCACTTGGATCACAAAAGAAATTATAATTTCACATTGTACCAAACTCCTCTAGGATCGTCTCTATATGTAAATTCTTTTTGAAACCCTAAAAATAGGACTTAAAGATAAAAATAATTTCAGGATACCTTATATTTTGATAATGAATAATAATAAATAACATGGGATACTAAGATTAATTTTTTTGGAGTTGAGAAAACTGAACTAACCTATTGAATTGAGTAGCATAATTAGTCACTGATAAAGAGACATGAAATTTTGTTCATAATCTATCTTCGACATAAAGGGGAAGTAGTCCTCGAAGAATTGATCCTCGAGGGAATCCCATTGAAATAGCTCATGTTTTATCTCCTTCCCTATGATACACTATCATCTCTTTCTAGGTAGCCAATGTATAAGTGTATCCATTTTAACCAACTTTTCTATAGGAATCTCAACAATATTTAATATAATTTTAGTCTTACCGATCCAATAAAATGTATTCTAAAGGAAATTAGCACCAAGGAAAGATATGGGATAAGGAATCTAAAATGATAGAGTTAATTTTAATATTGTGGAATCAAATAATAGTACACCTACTAATCAAACATACATAATAAAAACTTATTTTCTTATAGGGGATCAATTTCATGAGACACTGAAATAACGTATTGAGAATTCTCAAATCGTAACTCATGATTTGTTAGAGTTATAACATGAGTGATTTAAACCATTGGAACACCCTCAAAACTATCCATATATAAATACATAGGATATTTATGAGGATTAATTTTATGTAATTCCACAACAATAATTTAGAATAATTCATTGAATCATAAAGCACTATAAAATTTATAAAAGAACAATAATAAACTTACTTCTATATCCAAAAACCCCAGGAAAATTATGTCCCCAAGGATAGAAACCATAATGTTCCACTATAATAAACACTAATTAGTACAATACATTCTTTACTAAAGGTTTTGGTCTCACATATCAAGTACCTATATATATATCACAATTATTTTAAATTAGAATTCATAAAAAATATATTGGTCTAATTAATTATATAGAACCAATGATTTATTTGGTAAATATCATATAAATTATCATTAGTGTTTAATTAATTTAAAAATATTTTGAAAACCATTTCTAGTCACACATAAGAAAATAGATGACATGTTACCCTATATAAAAATATATGATGTATGTAATCAAAACCCTTAACAACCAATGATAGAGAAAAAATAAATGTACCATTTCTCAAAATATCACTTCAGTAAAATATATGAAACTATGAAACAAATACAAATAACATCAATCCCTTACCCATATAACTTAGGTATCCTTTACACACATGACCAAAAAATAGAAGACTATCATCTAACATAAATTCCTAGAATTCCATGTCCAAACTACCATCTCACAATATTACATGTTATGAAATAAGTTCCCTGACACCATTTTATAATGCTTATATTTTCTTCAATAAGATTGATCTTATTCATAGAATATCCTATTGTGTGCTTCATCATACGATAGTAGATAATAAATAGAAATTAGGGATAATAAAATACATTTATGGAGGATATTTCTTCATTAAATTACATTAAATTATAATATATCCCATAGAAACTCTAAAGAAATAAATTAAAAATATTAGAATCATAACAATATTTTCACTCTATAAATAACAACACATGTAAGAAAAAAATACACCCACTATCAAATATCTTATATCAAAAAGTTATCCCCATAGATAATGGATCATAACATGGGATATAAAAAAGTATTAAAAAAGAGACACTATAGGAAAATGATCCTGAAGAATATACTGATATCATCTCTATCTCATTGCCAAGATAATTTTACTGATCCACTTATCATAGGGGAATTCCCATATATAGATCCTATTAATAATTCATGAACACTCACCAATTTATATGTTTAGGGTGTGAGTATCAAATCATACAGGATACCACTAATGAGCCATTAACATAAACAAGCATTATATATTTTTTCATGTACTGAAATATAATTACATAAAAAATTCAGTCTTAAACCATGTCAGTTCATCATTTGATAATTATGCTGTTATGAACCCCATCCATATCAAAATTGTTCAATGTTATTGTAAAGAGTTATTTCAAACCATGTAAACCCATCATAGTCCGTGATAGGAAATCAATACCATGAAAGGTGTAATATAGCTAACCTTCTATATATGAAACAAATGATGAGGATATAGTAATATATATATCATTAAATATAGAAAAAAACATTAGGAATGTGTAACATATCTTATATATCATATATTAATAAATTAATGGGAAAGGAATAACATATCTACCCTCCCATACAAAAAAAATAAAATTTTAAGAAGGTATAACACAGCCAATGATTAATATAAAACCTAAAAAATTAATTCCATAACATGATAATTTGTACAATCGAACCCTAAGATGAGTCCACATGGATTAAATTCATTTATATCCTAAAATACACCAAACATTGACTGATTATAATAATCTAATAATTATTTCTAATATCCTAGCTACGCATTAAAATTCTCTTCATCGCAATCCATCAAATATAATACATGTTAGTCGATTGGATAGCACTAAAAATTAAATTCATTAAACACAATGATTTTTTATCTCTTAAAATATAATTTATTATTTACAAAGAGGATATTTTCATATAAGCAAATTCCAAGAAATCCCCTTTTTTATACCCCTATACATATTATAAAAAATAATTTAGGCATTAAAATTTAAGGTGAGTAACCCTCAAAATACACCTTATTTACATTGGGATATGAATTAATATGAAATAATATTCTAAACTCACCTTCAACAAGCCACATTAACCATTTTGAATCTACTAAATATATTTAAATAATTAAACATGTGAACTAAATTCACACCATCGTACGTAAATTCATAAGATCCCTTATAGTTCAATATAAACAATAAATTGGTTTAAAGATCGTCTACCTTAAGTCACAATCAATGAATTTTCAAACAAACAATATCCGACTACAAATAAATCATATATAAATTTAGAATTCCATAAACCCATCTAAATTATATATTATATGTAGGGGAGAAGTAATATTCCCCATGAATAATAATTAAGACCTTTATGAGGTTAAAAATACTAAATGTAAATTAAAAAATGATAAATGTGTTTTAATATTCTATGAAATGGGACATTAAGAGGTATATAAAACTAAGAGGGAGTATAATAGGTGAGTTTTATTCATGATGGATTCGGTGGAGAGGAGAAGCAGGGATAAAATTTGTTTTAGTGATAAAATACTAATGTAATCTTAATGGAATTTAAGTATGTATATCAGTGTTCACCCATTATACATATATCATGTACATAGTGCCATATCGACCATGTAATTCCCCTAATACTGGAACATGGGGTCTTATAAAGAAAAAAATCAATAGAAATTCCCCAAACATCCCTCTATGATCTATCATTGAGGACCAATATCTTTTGATATTGTTAATAACTTCACCAAAAATTTAACTACAGGATAAAAATAAACAATGAATTATACATAAAAATTAATGTATCGTTATAGTCACTACATCAATGATATTAATAAGATAGAAAAATCATTTGAAAATCATCATTAAATCGATCCAAATTCAATTTATGTTATTTATTATTTAAATCATGATTTCTATTTCTGTAAATGAAATTATTTTCAGACACACACACACACAGAAATGTAACTTTTTTCAAATATATGTATTTTTTCTGGCCCTTTCATATATATATATATTATTTGTACATACATAAAACAATAATCACACACACACACAGATAAACACACACACAATCATATATATATAAAGAAATATAATGAGCAAGGTATCAAAGATTTTAGAAAATTTGTAACAAAAAATGTGAATGAACTGTATCAAATCATGTCCTTTTTGTATGTTACTATTATTTAAAATTAATTGGATATATTGAAGTCGAGTAATAATTGATGTATTATCGAGTTGATTATAATTTTATTATTTTCAAATAAAAGTAGAATTATTAAACTCTTCTATCGTGTGGAAAGACAATAAATTTTGTGAATCATCGAATATTAGAATAAGTGTGAACATTAATCTTGTTTGTATTAAGTATATGATAATGATTTTTGAAGATAAAAATGGATATTATAAAAAAAATTGAAATTGAGGAGATATAAAAAAAATACATTTTATGCACACATGACCTTTATCATGGTTTGTGAGGATCTATAAGTGCATCCTAGAGGCCGAAGATAAAATCTAGATGGAGACATATTTCTGGGTATACTATAGTAGTATTTTAGTAGGTATTTTATGGTATAATTCAATACTGTAGATACTAGAACTATTCATCCATTTGGGCCTTTAGCCCACTGATTTGTTCCTCAGGTCCTGTATTGCCTTCATTACACCCAAGGATATCAAGAAAGTTATATCTCATGGTATTTGAGCCGCCTTAAAGCCTGAAGGACACCCCAAGGTCTTTGGACCTCATGAGAAATGTAGCTGCAAACTGGTTAGAATATAAGGGACAAGGCTCCATATGAGGATTCAGAGCAGAATCATCGACTACACCAAAGCTAACCGAAATTGGAATATTGAGAGGGTATGAAATTGTCATCAGTACAAGGCCTTTGAAGAACTGCACAAGTTAGATAGCCATGCATCCTTGCAAAGGTGGAGTGATGATATCACGACATTTTCTAGGGAAGTAAATTCCATCTCGTCTTGGCTAGATGATTTCCACTAAGAACAATGGGTCATTTAATTATCACCTTTGTATTAGGGGCTTTTAAGGGTCCCCCTCTTCATTTGGAGGGTGATTATAAAATTTGAATAAAAATTGAATACCTTAGCTGAGTATGGTGTATTGCTAGTTTCACATAGCTTTATTTTCTATAGAGAAATTATATTCCAAAAAATAATGGGCCTCCTAGTGAAACATATTATGATAAATGAATGTTATGTTATAAATTTATGATCTACAAAAAAATTACATGTTTTCCCCAAAAATAATATATTATTTTGAAAATAGTACATTTATATAGAATAATATCATGAGAGAGATGTATCTCAATAAATGAAACTAAGTCAAGTCTGAGATACTTTTTAGTACATTCAAGTCAAAATATATAAAAAACATTTGACAAGTTTTCTTAAATTAAATATCGAATTTTATTATATTTTAGAATATAGTAAATGTGGAATAATGTGTTTATTCATTGGAATATATTAATTTTATTTTGATGCCAAAATATTTGTGTGTTATACCAAATAAATATAATTTCCTATTTTTTCACAAGTGAATATATACAGGGAATTTAGATAATTGATAGCTGAGGAAGAACGTCAACCATTAAAGAAAAAAATATATTATAAATTACTTGTTTTCATTCAGTAGGTTTATAGATATAATACATGTTATATCTATATTATTTACATTTAATTTAATTCTTTTATATTCAAATTTATTTTTATAACATGCGATATAGATGATGTATTATATAAATCATAGAGTAACTCACCTAGATGACAAAAATTTAAATTATCAAAAATCTAAGAATAAATAAAACCTATTTAGTGATGAAACATAAATCATTGATGTCATATGCATGTTTTATAAAAAGTAATTAAATTAAAAAATATATTTAAATTTTTTATGTTTGGATAGAAATTATTTAGCTGACCAATTTTTCCTAACAAATAAATATTCATTAGTTATATTGGGAACAATACCTCAATTAATTTTCCATTCATTATTGAAAATTGACACAATGTTATACCTTCCATGTAGACCATTGTTTTGAAGGATATTATTGTAACATACATTGACACATTAAATTTGTTTCCTTTTAAAACAATTCATTAAATTATTATAATTTTTTTGATGTGAATATATATTGGAAGATTGTTAAATGAAATTTATTTTTACTGTGGTTTTAAAGGATTATAGATTTCTATGGGAAAATATCATCACCCACCAGTGATAAAGGTCATAATTATCCATCATGTATCACGTAATTATTTAATCTCTTGACACGATGAGCTGAGTTTTATGGAAAATCATATGTTATTTTATTTTATTTTATATCACATGTATAATGAATAAATTTTAAAATATTTTACATTACAAAAATAATAAGATATTTTTCATGATATATTCTTATATTGTATAAACTATATATACTCTTGTAAGTGCATAGGGACACAAAAACACATTAACCATAAGTATCCATGACATCTCCACATGATAAGCTTAATTTTTTCATATATTGCGACTTACATATATTATAGAATTGTAAAAAATGATGATTCAATGGGAGAATTGTATTTCATTGAAATTTAAACAAAATAATATAGAATTATATGGGAGAGTGTATGGAGTAATTTTCTATAGAGAACAAGAGATGATGTATTGATGAATCAGTTTGTAGAAATTGGGGATTTTTGGGTCATTGATTTTTATTTACTATATTCTTATAGAAATTAGTTAATTTTTTTCACTATAACTATCACATAATCCATTAAATTCCCTATTAAATAACTCTTGTGATACTCTGTACAAATGTAGGTTCCTTAAGATTTCAAATGAAAAGAACTCTACAAGAGTGAAATTTTTGAATCCTATAATAAATATGTTTCCTGAGTTATTCGGTCACTATAACAAATTATAATCTAATGTTATTCTATCTCATGCACACAAAGGGATTTATCTCGCATTATATCACTCATCCTCAATGTATATATACTAAGTGAATAAGATATAAATTAAATTACAGAAAAATAAAAAAATTCAAACATTTAATTCATTCAACATATCATAGTGATCCTCAACACAATTTCACCAAATCCATACGTAATATCTAACCATATATTCTGATTATGAAAAACTAAAGCCAAAAAATTTGGAAGGAATATTCATTATAGTGGTGTTTTGTATCATCCTTCTTGTGTTGTAATACTTATTCCCATCCATAACTTTCAATAGAACAGAATATCCCATCATTATTGTAATAATCCTTATTCATTTTTCAAATCCACCGAAAATTCTTTTTCTATATGATCATTACACATAATCCATGTCTACTATTATCACTCCAAATATACATTTTTTCCATTTAAAATACACTTTCCCATCATCAATTGAATATATACTCCACTAAAATTTCTAAAATGCACGTATTCTCTCCCTTTTCTATTATATTCCATTTATAAAATCTATTAGAGGGTAATATAATGTTTTCATTAAATTCATGCCTCATATTCCACTCATTCCATATCCTTCACATGTTCATGAACTTCATTAATGGATCATATAAATCTGTCCTCCTTTATACCTTATTAAATAATCAAAAAGGGTCTTTTGTACTGCTTCATAATTATTATAAAATTTTATTCAATAATTATGTTCTTCTATAAGTAAATTTATCAAAATATCTACAATTCATTAACAAATAATCCATTATAATCCAATGTTGTCTTTGTTATTGATATTGATAGTGTGATAATGTTATAATTGGAATTATAATTACTCATAGATAATTTTATTTAGACTTTGATATTTTGATTCTTTTTTACTATGGAATTTTGATTTTATCATTGTATGTGTTAAACATATATGTAGTGTTATCTTTGTTAATTATGACTATGTGTGTTACAATAATTTTTCATTTGAGTTTTGTGTGAAATAAATTTTTTTTAATCTTCTCCAAAAATAGGTGAGTGTAATTTCACATATGTTCTTATCTTTTTAAAGTAATATGAATGATTAAAGATTGTATTATATTCAGTTCACTATTTAATGAGAAAACATATAGAGATTTAAAATCAGTATAGTATATAGTTCTCTCCTTCATTTAATATAAAATTAAATTCACTCACTAACATTGTCACATGGATTGATATAAGGAAGAGTCTCATATTTCCCCCATAATGGTTAGTTGATATATGGAACATTTTAATATTGTCAAAATAATTGGAAAGAATACAATAAGTGTTGGATTGTCCCACACCCTTTGGTCCCAAAAAATATGTAATTATCACATTTTTAGTCATTATGACTTGATTAATATAGTGTCGGTATCCCTAATTATTGTGATCAATTGAAACATGATGAAAATTATTCCACTTTTTCCATCTTAGTTTTACTTTTATTATTCATATAGATGAGAGCTCCGAATTTCAAAATTGATAAATTAGTTCCCATTGTAAATTTATTTAAAAATGGGGTAAAATTATGTTTTATTATATTTCCTAAAATCTATACATAACTGAAAATTAATGAAAATTTTAATCATTAGTGACTACTAAATTTTATGGATTTAATGAACCAATCCATACACTGATTACTAATCCCTATAAAATATTATTATATTAATATTATTATATATTTTATTATAAAATAAAAGTTTTAAATTAATCGAGACATATGAACACATGATCAAAAAAGGGAATTTGTTTTAATCTGTGATTTTTAATAGTGTCACATAAATTTTGAATTTAATGATGTTTTATATTCAATACATGAAAATAAATATTCATTGAAAATTATCAATCAAATTATAAAATTTGAGTTATATAATTTGGTTAAATTGGAAATTGTTTATTATTTTTAAATTTTTAATCCCTTACAATACTCATTTAGAAAAATACTACATTAATAATATTCATTTGCGTATCTTTATTATTTTTGGAAAAATGAAAAACATCATTTTTTATGTACGCTTTTATTCCAGTCATGATTCCAATCAATGGTCCTTCCATGATCCTAGTTCTGTGTTGCCCATCACCTCTAATTTTATGAGATAATTGAACAACCTTCCATTTTTTAACCACTTATGAACCACACCTTTTATGAAATAATTCATCCATTTTACAACACATAATGTTTCCATGTGAGAATCCATTTATTCGTGACACCATTAATCTTCCATGAGAATAATTCATTAGTATCACACCTTCTCCATATTCATGGTTGAATATAGTTCAATGACATAAAATAGGCCCACTATTACATTAGATATTCAAAAAAATTGGATTCCTAGCCATTATCATGATCAACTAGGGAACTAATTTTGTAAAATTATTGAATGTGGTCAAATATTTGATATTTCTAATTGAATAACTAGAAGTCCATACTAAATTTGAAGTTAAATCCAAGGATAGATTTATCAATAAATAATTATTATTACTAAAATTTTGGATGAAGAAAAAAATGGTAATGATATGAGGGAATATGTAAAACCATAGTGGATCAGTTTTAGATTAATCAGATGCAGACCTCGTCTAAAAAGAAGATTTATTTTGGAGGATACCAAGATCGTGACCTGGACTATGAATAACGAATGGTGAATAAATATTATAAATTTAGGTGAAGACCATTGGGACTAATTAAAATTATTATGATGACCAAGATAAGTACAATTTTTAATAAATAAGAAGTGCATTGATGGTGGTTGGATACAAATTGGATATTCCAACATTGGTTGACCAGAACTCGATGAATTTTGATTGAATAATGAATATTATGTTATGGAAGTCTTGGAATCAAGATTTATGATTGAGCAGAATATGAAAGGAAATTATAATGAGCCTTAGATTACTACTATATAGAATAATATATTGCTATAATAAATAAGATAATAACAAAAAATGAATAAGTTGATTATTAAATCAACGGTTTTTAAATTTCATTTAGATATTTGTTGAAGTCTATGGTACCTTGATGTTATGCTTGAGTAACAAAAAATTCAAACTGAATTAATTTGATGGGTTGTGTGGAACATTTAAATACTAGTTGTAAATTTTGATTGATCCCTGATATTGGGATCACCTAACCATGTCTATGATCTTAATTTTGAGGATGTTAGGTCTATCAATCTTCTTCTATGTGTGTTTCACTAAAGTCATACAATATAATAGAAATGTTTTAGGGTTCTTCAAGACCTCAATAGTTGAAATAATCTTTAACTTGATCTTTATCGGTGGTGGATATGTTATCTCCCATTAGAACAGAAGGTTGGTAGGTGGTGTTGACCAGAATAAGTGTGGAAATTGAAATATCTGAGGTAGGTTCATGTAGTATTGGAAGAGAATAGTGTGGTTTTGGTATATTATGCACTATCACTAGTTTTCATTGTCCAACGTCATAAATCAGTGTGGTTGGACACTTGTATATATACTATCTCACAAAAATATTGGATTTAAACACTAAATTAATAGTGTAATGTCCCCACACACACTATAAAAACACATATTTTTGTTTTACTAACATATATATCATGTTTGGGACCTCATCCCACTATGTACTGCATGATCTTGTCCTAGTGTGGCATAATCTCCTCCATGTCACAAAATAGGTCCTTTCTTGGGGGATATCATAGCCGACCAACCCTTATAGGGTAGAAATTCAACTTATTGAGGGATATATTTCTCTAGACAATTTAATTAACTGATAAAACATTATGCACTTTGTAAAATTTCACCATCAAATCAAATAAACCAAACTTTTTTTAAAAAATTACACATATTCATTTATATTAATTATTTATTTAACAGATTACAGAATTTTATACAGTCATTTATTTTCATTTTAATATTAATTAAAAAGAATCAAAATCATAAATATTCATGAATCCATTTCACAAAAAATGAGGGCATCATATACCCTCGTACGTGTAATATTATTATCCTGAAGTATTAAATCTCAACATTGAATTTGGAATAAATTCAATTTTCCTATGTTTAAAATTCAATGTCATAAAAATTATTGTTATTTTCCAATGTTAAATAAATTTTTAATTTTCTAAAAAAAACATCAAATCCACTTCATATTTTTCAAAAGATCTCCCAATCAACGAATTTTACATTTTTCCTTTGGAAAATTGTGGAACTTTTCCTTTCATCAATTCAAGATTATCAATTAATTATTATTATTCATTCTATGTCATGATCCACATAAATTTTATTTTTTTCTCCTACCATTCACAAAAATATTCATGTGTAATTTAGATCATATAATGAGAAAATAATATTTTTTTCATAGTATAGTAATGTAACTACATTCTCCCAATTATGGATACAAAAGTCAATAAATATTATGAATACCTTTCAATCAAATACTTAATTATTTTAAGGGTGAACGTTAGTATCTATTCATTTTAAAAAACTATTAAGCCTGAGTATAGGAGGTTTATCTCTAATTTTTAAAAAATTAAATATAAATTAAATCCTCAATGTAAGTATCCCATTTAAATGACAACACATACATCCCAATCTCAGATCTAAGTTATTATCAATGTGATCATATTGAATGATTTTCACATTCTTGAATTTTATGTAGATTTGTAATTCCTTTTCAAACTAATATTTTAATATTTTTCTTATTTTATAAAAATACATGCTTGGAGTAAACATATCCTCCACTATAAAACCACATATGATAAAAATCATATATCTATTAATGAGTTATTTTTATATTCCATGGTCAAATCCATTTTTTTACTTCCATAATGGAAGATAAAAAAGTATAATGAATGAATCTACATCATTTTTTCATCGCCCAAAATAAAACATAAAAATTAATTTAATTAATATACTATAACCCTCTAACCATAAATTCCTTCACCCCCACACATTAAATTTAAAATATTTTAAAAACACTAAGATGAGGGTAGAAATTGATATAAATTGATCAAAATATATCTAATTTCTAACCAATTCACTCATGGTTTGTATGGTCTAAACAAGTATTAATATATACGGTGGCCTCTTGGATGATTCTAAAATAACAAAAATTCCCCAATCATTTTTAATTTTTTTAATATAGTAATTTCTTTATCATGATCCAATTTGTATTTTAGTTGGTCACAGGCCCCATTACCTCACATTAATCAAGATATAATAGGAATTATTAGGATTAGAAATAATCTTTGAATGAAAATATAAAATTGGAAAATAACATATGGCATGCATAATAATGAAAAATAAATATAATTGAATTTATGAAATTCAAATTGTGAATGTGGGGGGGAATTTCATATAAATTAATCTACAAATTGCCTAAAATTATAATTAATCAAATTAACTTTATTGTTTCACAATAATCCTCAAATTACCAATTTTACACATTCAATAACATTATTATTGAAATATAGCACATGGAATCATTGAATGTTTAAAAAAATATACTATCTTATGTAATCGTTTTGCTAATAATCCTAGTGGGTCCTCCAATTTTAATTTCAACATCGGTTCAAAAATTTCATGTTTAAAACTGAATTTTGGAACAAATTTTATTGATTTTAAGAGATAAAGAATATATGAATGAAATATATTTTTTATGGAAGTATTATCCCGATATTCACCCATCATATTTTGGGCCCTTATTTTCTCATAATGGTCCTATAAATGTAAATTGATATTATAAGCATATGGACAGAGTCATTAAGGCTAAAATTGAATATGGGATTTGGATACTTTCTTAACCTAATTCCTAAGAATAAAATTTAACATCCTATATATAAAATAAAATGATATGTATTATTATAATCCCACAGGTGGGACCTTGATTTTTTTCTACATTAAAATGTGTAGTACAAGTTGTAATCCATAATAAGTTAGTGGGTGGAGGTTCATAGATTTTATACACAACATGATCCATTTCCAAGCATACATTACTATATTTTCAAAAAATAGGATTCCATGGTTAGAGCACACTAAATCAATACCATTCATAATAATATACAAAATTCATAGCGGGGTTGGATGTATTATGAATCATAAACATTATTGTTTTCATCCTATGAAACCCTAACTTTCTAGTCATGTTATTTACCCTTATGGGTTATACGATTATGAAAATAAAATTTTATTTTTTAATTTAATTTCTTTTTTAATGATTTTAATCATTTAGAATAAAAATAAAAATCCTCCCTTTCAGTATGATAAACAAGTGTCGTATTTTCCCTTGGTAATTCCACTGGGATTTCATCATTGGATTCTACTAAAAAATAATCCAAATGATCTGGGATACACATTATTTCCTAAGTATGTGACAATTCTCTTTATTCTTATTAACAAAATATGTGATTAGTGTTATCCAAATTGATAAATGAAAAACAACAGGGAGTGATTCCTAATTTATATTTATTAATAATAGATGAGATATAGTTCTTTAAATGATCATCTCCATGTGTGGTATAAACATAATTAATATTTAGTGATATGTGTCTTTTGGGTTGTCTATGTTCCTCACTAAAATCCTCAACCTCTTGGAACTCTTCACAAAATTTTAGAAGTTTCAGGGGTTCTTTCATTATCCCCTTCTGCCTTTCATTGTTAGTTTGGACTTTAATGAACATGTCCATCAATTATGGTGGTAAAACGCCATTATCTTAGACACTCATTATCATTTTAAACAAGTATCATGAGATCATCGTCTATTTATAAGATGGAATAATCATCATTATAAACTACTTTCTCAAGGTCCTTCACATCTGAGTAATTATTCCATGCAGTATAATGATCACGTGAAAACATCATAGTAATATTTATTTTATTAGTCTTTTATAAAACCAATGAAGAACTATTTATAATTTAAAAAAAAGAAACTAATATACTGGTTGGAGTCAAAAAAATAGAATTATATACTAATGCACATCTATCATAGGCTACAGAAATTTCTTCCATTTATATTTTCCCCATGAAACACAATTTCTAACAAAGGTGATCTCACTAGATGAGCTCTACAATGAATCAATTAAAAATTATTATTAACATAAAATATATCATTCTTTGTTTATGTTATTTTGTGAATGTAATGATAATTATAAACCAACACTCGAAGGAAAAATAATTATTTGATAAATGAAGTTACATGGCCAAATATTCTGTTTCTTCTTCAATTATTATTCATGTTTGTTATTCAAGTTTAGTTTGATATTCCAATTAAGAAATTTCCCTATTGAAATAATATACTTTTATTTATTGGTTTTTAAATATTTAATTCCATGGAAAACTAAATTCAAACACATACTATAATCATGGTTCAATGCATACCATAATTTAGATTATATAATCATTTAGGATCTGACTACATTTTATTCCATTTCATCCATTGAAAATCATAACACAATTATTTGAAGTGGAAAAATTTAACATAATAGAGGGAAAAATATAAATACATATATATATATGAACACAAGATCCAACATATGGTTGATATGATCTCATCCCAATCATATCTTGTAACACCCTGACTCCAGTTACCAAGGTCGGTGCATTATTTCATAACATTGGCATGATCACAATAGATCAAGTCTCAAAAGACCGATTAGTTTAGTATCCTTGGAAACACAAGATATATTCATAAGACTTACATTACATCATAATGTGAAAAAAAAAAACTTCAACAACATCTTGTCTTCACTTCCCCTCATACTATCACTGGAGATCGTTTAAAAAATACTTCTTCACATCCTGGGAAAAATAAAACATTGAAAGGGGTGAGATCAGATTCTTAGTAAGTATAAAAATATAGCGGAAACAATCATAAATAAATATCAACAATTAAGGAAATGTATAGCTAAAACAAAATCCTTTTAAACTTGAAATTCATCCTAATATGGAAAAGTTAAAATGAAATAATACCAATTACTTATTCACATGGATATTCAACTAGTCAAATAATCACATGCAATATCAATAACAACTTTTATAATAATGGAATGCATAATGCTAGACTATCATAACCACATAGTCAAGGCCTTGTGCCAAGACTACAAATAATTTTTTGTCAATGCCTTGTTCCAAGACACTAGTTTGTCTCATGATACCTACCGATGCATCGAGGAGCTATAGCAGGCTCCACCCATCACTTAATAAGTCCAATGCATTCCTCATATGAAAAGGTTTAAATATAAAAAAAACATTTTTATTGAAAATAGCATACAAAATGTCAACAATTTATCAATAAAACATGAATGGTATAAAAATTACACATCCAGAGTCAAACATATTACAAAACATTCAATAAAATATGGAATTTTGGTTTCATAATAAATCAACATCAAATAAACTTAAAATCAATCAAATGATGTTGAAAAAGATGACATCAAAACTATTCGAGAGAAATATATCTTTTTTGAAATCATTTAAAAGCCACATAATTAGAACATTTACATTGAAAATATTATAATAATCTTTTATTGGAAGCTTCAATGATTTTATGATGGCGTAACATAGTCGCACCCGCCGTATAAGTTAAAAATTGACATTCTTACCTTAATTCTGTCGAAAAGGTTATGAAGGACCTTGGTTGGAAAATGACGGAAAGATTCCTTTATAAACTTCTTATAAAAAGTAAAACAAGGGAACAAATGAATTTAACCCATATTCTGTAAAACAGTAAGAATTTTTTGAAATACATTTTTAAGAAACATGGATGTGGATGATAAAGACGTCCTAGTAGATAATTACATATAAACAACCTTGGATAATGAAGAGATTGTGAAATGAACCCTTAACTTGTAATTTTCCTTGGTTGAGGGTAGGTTAACCTCCTGTATAATGGTGATATAATTTTTATTAAGTTATAAAATAATTATATACATTAATATGATATTGTATATGATCTTTTAACATTTCATTGTTAATAATATCTTATTATTATTGTCATTTTGGGTGTTGTCTTACTCATTTTCATTTATATGTTTTGTCACATAAGTAGTGTTTATTATCCATAGGTTGTATCTTATTCATATCTAGGCAGATATAAAGTCATTAAAAATTATTTTGAATCATCAAATTAAAATTAGTGTTGAATGGAAACGATGGGGAATGAATCTCATCGTGTTTGTGGAGACGGTAATCCATACGTACGCACGAGCGACAATATCATTATTTTGATATTAAAATAATATATAATTGGATGGTATATCATATATACAGAATCATTATCATTTTATATTTATTTATTACATCAATTACACATAATTATCATACCCATCCAATTAATATTGTTTTGAATATCAATTACACCACGACGTGGAGACGGTATGTCGTACGTACGCTCGTAGGGTGACATGTAATTCAAAGGATAGATAGAATACTTAATATGGTTGTACCATATTTATAATAACATCATAGTATATAGATGATACTAGAGTTATTATATTATAATGGAAACAATAATGAAAGAATATGTGGAAGAAGAAAGGAACTTGAAAGAGGGTTGTGAGATTTCTAACTCTCCTTTGGGTTCTTCCTTTGGATTTGATCAACAGGGATCCTTAAGATTTCTTTCTGACTAAAGAAATTCCTCTAGGATGAAGTGAGATATGTTGAGAGAATATTTGGGATGGGTTTTGCAAGCCAAATTGCCTTGAAGGTGTGATTTAGTGAGAAGGGTGAGTTCCCTTTTATAAGAGTGTGAGGGGAACCTTAGGAAAAGATAGAAATATTATTTTATAATAAATTCATATTCAGATTATAATGGCTAAAATGTGTATTATTTATAAGTTAAGGTGGGTATAGGTCGAAAAAAACTGAACCAATATGTTTTAGACAGGTTTGGGTCACTATATTAACCTTATCTTTTAGTTTTAACTTTTAGTTTAATAGTTTGACATTTACCATGTCTCTTTGTATTTTTATATTATATAGTCAATACTCTTACTATAAACATCTAAGAGACCCACCAAGTGGTCCATTAATAATACAACTATAATTATATAAGTCTTTTGGCTGAACATTATATTTTTAAAAATAGAATATCAATTAGTAATATAATATTTGTCTAAAAAAACTCATTTATGTCAATTTTGACACTATTTAATAATTGAAATTTTTTAAAGTATTAACAACATTATTAATTAGAATAAAATTCATTTAATCAATAATAAAATGTAATATTAACCAATAAAATTCGTGTATGTCATCAAAACATTCACATTATATTTATTTTAACTTTTATAATACCCATTATTTGATTCATTCCTTAATAAGGAAAATACTACATCATTATTGTCTCATAAATAAATTTAATTATTAAATGTATAATAATTATAAATATAATACCATTATGTAGGAAATAATTTTATATTTCTAATTAATATTTATAGTCTAAAATATAACATATATAAAACTATATGAAAATTGTTTTTAAAAAGATATATGCTTATGTCATTTTAGTATATACATTAATAAAATTAATATAAAGTGTCATTATCACTTACAAGTGGATCCATGGGGTTCCAAAATCGACCCAAATATTCCCATGGTCAGACATGTATCAACAAATTGGTTTAGGACACGTTTTAAGGTAATTTATTATTATTATAATATTATTTTTTACTCTTATTTACCAGATTTTCCCTTTAACCATGGTAAATAAAATATTTACCGAAGTAATTATTCAAAATGTATATAAATAAAAGTTACCTATTTACATAATTTGGATTTCATAATTCTAAATATGGAATCTATTTTTCTAAATTCAAAACACCGAATTGCAAGAAATTAATTTAAAATTAATTCCCGCTGTCAAAACAAAAAAGCGTGTTTCTAAGAAATAATAACTATCAAAAGATTGACACTAGTTTATGTCCGGTTTAAATTTGAAATTACATACAATGGAAAAAGTTGTATTAAATGGTAAAAATATAATATAAATATACTTTAAAACCACTTAAATTCAGAATTTATCAATATTAACTATTTTGATTAAAAAAAATTTTAATTAAAATTTAGTGATTTTTTCTATTCATCAAAATATAAAAGTTGTCAGAAATTTATCGAAAATTCACCCTAAGATAATTTTGATATTACGAATGCAAAAATTAAGTCTTTTTTGAAAGATAAAATGTATAAAATTTCAAAAAGTGGGTATTACTATTCATAACGGCTAGTTTGATTGGTTGTGGTGTGTGTTAGAACTCGATGTTGCGTACAAGAGACGCTACTATATTATTCAAAGAGAAGCGTACTATAGAATATTGTGGTGTTATATTCTCCCATACTTCAAATAATTTCATCCACAAAATTTCTTGAATACTATTACATGAAAAGACTAAGGTGGTTCTTCATCATATGTTCCTTAGGTTCCCACATTGCCTCTTCCATCTTATGGTTTCTACATAGAACTTTTACCAGACGAGTCATCTAGTTTCACAACACTTGTTCACTCATATCAAGAATCAAGATAGGCTCTTCACAATAAGACAGATCAGGTTCCAGTTCTAATTCCTCATAGGTGAGTATATGTGTTGGGTCAGGCATGTATTTTCTCTACACTGATACGTGGAACACATCGTGAACTTTGAAGAGACTTGGCAGAATTGCCAAACGGTAAGGTAAAGCCCCAATTCGTTCTAGAATTTCGAATGTTCCGATATACCAAGGACTCAATTTTCCCTTCTTACCGAAATGTATAACACATTTCCAGAGATATACCTTCATGAAATCATGATCTCCTACCTGAAATTCCAAATCCTTCCACGGGTTGTTAGCATAGCTATTCTGCATACTTTGAGCTGCTTTGATGTGGTTTTGGATTACCTTCACCTTTTCCATCATTTCCTCCACCAGTTCTAGGCCTATGAGTTTTCATTCACCAACATCATCCCAATAGGTTGGTGTATGATCTCTCTTTCCATATAATGCTTTATATGGTGCCATCTGAATACTCGAATGGAAGATATCATTATAATAAAATTCTACTAGAGGTAAATATTGATCATACATACCCTGAACGTCAAGTGAAAATGATCTCAACATGTCTTCTAAGGTTTGAATAGTCCGTTCTGAATGTCCATCAGTTTGGGGGTGGTAAGCAGTGCTCAAATGATGTTCAGTATCTGGGGCTTTCAGAAGACTTTTCCAGAATCGTGATGTAAAACGGGGATCATGATCTGATATAATTGATAGGGGTACTCCATGAAGTCTTACAACTTCATTAATATATAGTCCTGTTAGACGTTCAACTGGTAAATTTTACCTTATAGCTAGAAAATTTGCTGACATGGTAAGACGATCAAGAATGACTCATATTGCATCGTTCCTTCTAGGAGTCTTTCGTAGTCCCATGACAAAGTCCACCGTGATATTATCCCACTTCCACTCAAGTATGGTAAGAGGTTTCATGACTCCTCCAGGTCGATGCCTTCCAACTTTCACTTGTTGATAAACCATACATATTGACACAAAATCAGCAATCTCCCTCTTCATTTTGTCCCATGAAAAATGTTCCTTCAAATCTCTATGCATTTTTCTTCTCCCAGGGTGTATATAGAAATTGGAACTATGAGCATAATTCAAAAATTCTATTTTTAGATCAGGTATATCGGGAACACAAAGTCTCTTCCCAAACTTCATAAATCCATCTTCATAAACAAAGTCATTCAATCTCCCATTATTCACAGCTTTACTCTTATTTTGAAACTCTTCATCACCGGTCTGAGACCTCTTTATCCTTTATAGTAAATATGGTTTGTCAATCATTTTACAAAGTATTTATGTTTCACCTTCCATGGTTATTCCCATATCCATCTTTAATTGATCCATGAAAATCAGATCCCTTTCAACTCTCATCTTGGTCAAAAATCCATGATCCTTTCTTCTCAAAGCATCTTCCACCTTATTTTCCATCCCTGGGTGGTAGTGTATAGTGAAATCATAATCCTTGAGTAGTTCAAGCCATCACGTTTGCATCATGCTGAGTTATTTTTGTGAGAAAATATACATAAAAATATTATGAATGGTATATATCTCAAATTTTTCACCATAGAGATAATTAATCCATATATTAAAAGAAATGATTACAGCAGCTAACACAAGATCATGAGTATGACAGTTTTTCTCATGAATTTTCAGTTGTCGTGATGAATTGGAAATTACTCTATCATTCTTCATAAGGACACAACCTGGTCCTTTTTTTGATGAATCACTATAAATAATGAACCCATCATTCCTTGATGGTAGAGTCAATATAGGAGCATGGACTAATCTTCTCTTCATTTCATTAAAACATTCTTCACACTCTTCTTTTAAAACAAATTTAACCCCTTTTCATGTGAGATTTGTTAATTGGTTAGCCAACCGGGAAACATTCTGGACAAAACGTTGATAATAGCCTACTAAACCAATAAAACGGTGTACCTCAGTTATAATCGTCGGTGCTGGACATTCATGGATTGATCTTGTCTTAGAAGTATCAACAAATATTTCATCCTTAGAGACAATATGTCCAAGAAAAGAAATCTCCTGAAGCAAGAATTCACACTTGCTAAACTTCCCATATACATCATGTCTTTTCAATGTTTTCAATATAATGCACAAGTGATTTTCCTGATCTTCGTAGCTTTTTGAGTATACCAAGGAATCATAAATAAATACCACTACAAATTCATCATGATATTCCGTGAAAACATTGTTCATTAGATCCACGAAAACATAGGGTGATTAGTCAGCCCAAAAGGCATTACTGTAAACTCTTAATGCCCGTACCTGGTTTGAGATGTTGTCTTCAGAATGTATTCCTTCTTTACACACAACTGATGGTATCCAGATCGATGTTCAATCTTTCAAAAGTATTGACCTCCATGCAGTTGGTCAAATAAATCATCTACGTGAGGTAGGGGATACTTGTTTTTTATTGTTATAGCATTGAAATCCATGTAGTCTATACATAACCTCAAAGATCCATATTTCTTCTTATCAAAAACGACAGGGGTTCCCCATGGAGAATCACTAGGTTTAATAAATCCCTTATTACTCAATTCCTCTAGTTCTTTCTTAAGTTAAACTAAATCCATAGTGGCCATTATATAAGGGGTCTTCGATATCGGCCTTGATCCAAGAATTAAATCAATGGAAAACTCAATATCTCATTCTGGAGGATGTCTAGGTAAATCCTATGGAAAAATATCATCATATTCATTCATAATAGGTACATCCTCTATTTGAACATTCCTCTCCTCACCCACAGTTATTTCATTCTCTTCCTCCCGGATAATTGAATTTAGTTGAGCTATTTGGGGTGGATCAATATAAGAATCAAGTGGTTATGATTCTTCTCTAAAGATAAGGTGTTCCATCTCATTAGTATCAAAAATTTTAACCTCATTCTTCTTACAATAAATCTTTTCATCGTGCTCCAAAAGCCAATCCATACCGAGGATTATATCAAATTAAATCATATGTATGATGATGATCTCAGTGGATAAAGAAAATTTGTGCGATCTAATGGGGACTGATTCACAAAACATTGATGACATGATACTTACCTTGGGAGTTTTAACTAACAACTGCATTGTTAGATCAAATATGAAATATCTAATTTTCATAGAAAACTGGGAAGATTTGAAACAATGTGATGATCCAAAATCAAATAATACATTTTCTAAACTTGAGGAAACCATAAAATTACATGCCCCCACATCTTTCAGAGCTTCTATCTCAGCAGTAGTGATAGCATAAGTTTGGCCTTGATCCCATGGCCTTTTTTGAGGTAAGTTCCCCCGATGCTTAGGGCATTCATCTGAATAATGTCACATCTCCCTAAAATTGTAGAATAGAACATCGGTAGCTTCTTTCTTCCCCTTGTAATCATGAGATTGGTGGCCTTTTTCACCACAATTGTAGTAGACTCTCATTCCATTCAATAAATATCTGGGGTGTTTCTTCCCACATTTACTACAAGATGGATATTCAACTTTTTCTTTCTACCCTTTATTCCCATTTCATAGTGATAAGCACATCACATCATCTATTTCTTTTCTTTAAAGTCGTAATACTTAGAGAATTCATTTTCTGTCTTGATAGCACATGAGACAATATCATCATATGATGAGAAGGATTGTGAGACTAATGCTCGATGAAGAAATGGTTTTAACCGATTAAAGAAACGATCAATCTTACTTCTTTGGTTACTTATATAATCTGCATCATGCCTTGCTAACCTTGTAAAGTTAGACTCATACATTGCAACATTATCGTCCTCCTTTTGCCTTAGACTCAGAAATTGCCTTTCCATATCTGATCTATGGTCATGAGGAAAGTATTTTTATTATAAAATATCTTTAAACTCCCTTTATTCCATATTTTATACTTCATCATATTCCATCGTATTTTGAATCAATGACCCGCATTGATCAGAATCTCTAGTGAGGTGGTAAACTGTCATGACATCTTTTTTCCTTTCACTACTCCCAAGGCATGGAATATATTCTCTACGGAATTTATCCGTTTCTCATCTACTAATGGTTTTTTCTCCAATTGAATTTTGGTGTTTTTTACCTCATGAAGTGATCTTACATTGATCCTCCACATTGTGGAACTTGGTGCTCCATACGGGTAAGGTTATTTTTCATAACCTGAGTGAGTCATCCCAGTATGGTGATAAGCTGATCATTACCAGTTGCATCACCATCTCCACTATAATTATCATGATTAGGAGTGAAATACCTACATGGAGGTTGTACATTAATACGGTTTCCATTCCTTCCACTAGGTTCCATTTATAAACAATGGCATAAACATGATCAGTTTATGAATCAAAATACATAATTATATACTTTTAAAACACTTAATATAAATTGAACTATTTATGTATGTAATCCATAATCATAAAAAACTGTTTTCTATGAGGACGTATATACTCATAAACCCTTAATAATGTTTTTGTAATGAAAATGAGAATTATCCTAAGCATATCCCCTGGGAGTGTCGTAACCAGGAGTGCAGCAAGGCCCATTGTCATGCACCAGTTCCCATTCGAGTCTAGATCAAAGCTGTGTTTTTGGGTTTGACCCCTAGGTACATCTGTGCAAGAGCCACCTTTATAACGACCCATACTATACATACATTGTTAATACTTCAAAATTGAAGCACACTTATTACAACATATGACAAAACCACAAAGGACCGTATAGGTATAGTGTCTTTAGAAACTGGGAAACATAAACAACTGGTTCATAAATCTTCTACAGTGTCTCCCATTTATTTCATCATATCTGGGGTCCCTTTTTTTTTGCATATTCTACTTAATATCCATCTTCCTGACCTGGGGAAAAGAAAACATAAAAGGGTGAGCTCAAATGCTCAGCAAGGGCAAATAAAGGAAATAAAAATCATATCATATCTTTTTTGAAAATCATATCCTGCAAAAGAGATCATAAAATCTTAACATGGAATAAATCATAGAAGTGAAAATGAGATCCCCATAATCATAACATAAAACTTGTAACCTTGTGGCATGCACACATAATCATGGAAAATCATTTCTTGTTAGTCATGACTCATTGCCAAGACTATCTTAGTGGACAAAGTCCCTTTCTGAACCGAGTTCACTCCTCGTTTCAGTCCTGTATCACTGAACCGAAATAACCTTCCGTTCCAGCCATGTCTATCTCATGAGATATAAAATCTTTACCCAATGCATTGGAGGGAGATATAGGTCCCACCCATCTTATAATGAATCCTTTCTTATGTGTTCCACATAATCATAAATCATACATCATCGCATAACACATGTAACCAAAAATGGGATTCTTGAAACATCATGACATCATAAAATAAATCTTATAAGGCAAATGACTTCATAAAAATAATCCCCTCACAACATAGTCAAATCAATGTAATTAAATGGATAAAAACAGAACCCTTTATTATCTTAGATGGAAAATAATTTTGATAAAACACTTGAACTTCATTCTTGAGGAAAATATCCTTTCTACTTCAAAAACATTTTTTCCTTTCATAACATGTCATACAACTTTAAAATAAAAGAAGTTGATTAAAAATAAACTTGAAAACTTGTAAAGGAAAATTCTTGGAAATAATGTTTTAAAAATCCATTCATGCCGTATAAGTTAAAAAAAACATTCTTCTCGTATTTTTGTCGGAAAAGTCAAAAAGTACCTCGTATGAAAAACGACAAAAGATTCCTTTCATATCTTTTACTAAAACTCACCGAAGGGTAAAATAGGATTTAAACAATTGAATGTGGATGTAAAAAATATTACATATTGAGGGAACATGGATGTGGATGATAACATACACCCCATTAAATACATACGAATAAACAATCTCGGATAAAAATGAGATTGTGATATTTCCCTTACCTTAGGTCCAATTTGCTTTGTACGTGTCCGAAGCTCCTGTATAATGGTTTAAATAATGTTATTGACTTATTCCAGAATCATACATATTGATATGATATCATATATGGTCATATTCTTAGCTTATTGTTAGTAATATTTCATTGTTACTTGTTACTCGGGTCTTTATTGCCTTTTGTTCTTATGCATGTTTTTCCGAATAAATTCTTATTCTTCTTTTAAGGTTATAGATACCTTATATCCAGAATGTTATTAGTGTAACATATATCATATTTATTCATTCAATTCATTTATATAATTACTATGTAATGATGATCATGTAGAACGAGTCGCATCACATCGTGGAGACGGTATTCCGTACGTACGCACGAGTGATGATATCGTTCCTATGATCGTGGAACTGTATTGGAGTATAAATATATTATTTCAGTATCAATATTACTTTATAATAATCATATATAGTTACTCATTACACCATTATACCCATCCTTGTAAGGTGATGGTGGAAAATAGATTACACCACGGCGTGGAGACGGTATTCCGTACGTACGCACGCGTGGTGATTTCATTTTTCCGTAGGATGGATAGAAGGTGAATTAGGGTTGTTTCATATTTATAATAACATATCAGTATGTAAGTAATACTGATGTTATTACTTTGTCATGAAACAACTAAAGAAGAAAAAGTTGAAGACGAAAGAAATTGAAAAGATCGGTAATGGATATTACCTCTTCTTTGGAAGGCCTCTTTGAATCCTCCACTTAGGGAACTAAGATTGGTCTTTGAAGAAGACCAGGACCTCTAGGATTATTCTAGGGATGTGGGGAGGAGAAAATGGCAGGGGTTGGCCGAGCTTGAGTGCTCAAATTGGTGTGAGGAGGAGGGGGAGAAGGTGTCCTTTTATAGGGGAGGAGAGGGGCACCTTAGGAATAACTAAAAAACATTATTTTATATTAAAGTCAAAATCGGTTTATAATGGTTCCAAAGGGTCTTATTTCGAAGATAAGGTGGGGAAGGGTCGAAATCCTCTCATACAATAGAATTTGGACAAGTTTAGGTTCCTATTTTAACCTTATCATTTAGATTTAACATTAGGTTAAATAATTTAACTTTTACCATGTCTTTTTGTTTTCTTTCACTATATGGTTAATACACTTACTATAACATGCCAAACGAACCCCAAATTTTTTATTATTAATATATATATCCTTATCTAAGTCATTTGGCCGAACCTTAGATTTTTAGGAATAAAATAACAATTAATAATATAATATTTGATTTAAAAACTATTTTGTGTCAATTTTGACACTATTTGATATATGACTTTTGTGAAAGTCATAACAGAATTAAATGTTCGAACCAAGTTGATTAAATCAACACTAATATATCATATTAACCTAGAAAATTAGTTTAATTCATAAAAAGTCTCAAATTACATTTATTTTGGTGTTTATAACATCAATTATGTCAATATTTCATTAATAAGATAATTACTGCATCATCTTTGTGTCATAAATAAATTAAATTATTTGGTGTCTAAAAATTACAAATAAAATACCATCATGTAGGAAATATTTTTAGCTTTCTAATGAATATTTACAATCGAATTTATCTTATGTATAACTCCATATTAAAAATGATTTACTTATTAAACTTGATTTTATCTATTTTAACCCTTTTTTAAATAAATTAATAATAAATGTCCTAATCTAATCCAAGTGGGCCTAAATGGTCATATATTATTCCTAAGTTTGTTTTTGGTCGAATTACACTTGTCCAATAGAATTAGGACATGTGTTAGGGTAATAGTAATATCATATTTACCCTTAGTTACCCTATTTACTATTAACCGCGGTAAAAAGGTAAAAAGTTACTATTCACCAAAAAAAATTATTTTTATCTCATTGAACCACATTTTACTTACTGATATCAACCGTGTCTGTCGGATTTTCGAAATTCCATTCACAGAAGCGGTAAAATTAAGTTTTATGCAAAATTCAGTTTTTAACCTTCCACTTAGTGGTTTCACTATTCATCAAAAATTGAAAGTTTTCAGAAAAATATCAAAATTTCATCCTAAGCTATATATCATATTCCGAATTCAAAAATGAAGTCTATTTTACCAAATTCATAACATATAAGTTGCATTAATTAATTTTATAATTAAATCCCGCTGTTAAAACAAATAGCGTGTTTTTAAGAAACAATATCTATCAAAAGATTGACACTAGTTTATAACTAGTTTAAATGTGAAATTACATCCAATGACCAACATTGTATTAAATTGTAAAAATATATTCTAAATATACTTTAAAACTAGTTAAATTAATAATTTATCACTATTATTTATTTCGAATAAAAAAGTTGTTTTTAATTAAAATTTAGTAATTTTCACTATTCATCAGAATATGAAAGTTATCCGAAAAGTACCAAAATTTCACCTTAGGCTAAATTCGATACTCCGAATCCAAAAATGAAATTCATTTTGAAAAATAAGATTTATAAAATTTCAAAAAGTGGTTATTACTATTCATAACGGCTAGTTTTAATAGCATATTGTTGTTTAGTGAAACTCGGTATTGCGTACGACGCAAGCTATCGGGGAAGGTCGTGATTGCGTGTAAAGCAAGCCAAGCAAGTGTTGTGTAGAAAAAGATTCCTTTGATGATTTATAACATAAAAGTCTCGGGTGTTACATTCTACCCCCCTTAAAAAGAATTTCGCCCTCGAAATTCGTCACTTTGTAACAAACAGATGAGGATACTTCTCCCTCATCATATCCTCAAGCTCCCATGTAGCTTCTTCAAGTTGGTCGTTCCTCCATAAAACTTTCACCAAGCGAGTGGTCTTGTTTCGTAGGACTTTTTCGCTATGATCCAAAATCTCTATTGGCTGTTCTTCATAAGAAAGATCTTTCTCCAGCGGTACAACTTCTGAGCTGAGTACATGTGAAGGATCTGGTATGTACTTTCTCAGGAGAGATACATGGAACACATCGTGAACTTGAGAGAGATTCGGTGGAAGCTCCAATCGGTAAGCTACCTTCCCAACACGATCCAGTATTTCGAAAGGACCGATATATCTAGGGCTCAACTTCCCCTTCTTTCCAAATCTCATCACCCTCTTCCAGGGAGATATTCGTAAGAACACTTTATCACCCACTTCAAACTCTAGGTCTTTTCTTCGGTTGTCGGCATAACTTTTCTGTCGACTCTGAGCTGCTCTTATATGTTGTTGAATAGATCTGATCTTCTCTGCCATTTAATCAACGAGATCAGGTCCTAATAGCTTTCTTTCCCCAACTTCATCCCAGCAAGTTGGAGTCCTGCATTTCTTTCCATAGAGAGCTTCATAAGGAGCCATCTGAATACTGGAGTGAAAGCTATTATTATAAGAAAATTCCACCAAAGGTAGGTGTTGATCCCAACCTCCTTTGAAATCCATAGAGCAATCTCTCAACATATCTTCTAGGGTTTGAATTGTTCTCTCAGACTGACCGTCTGTCTGAGGATGATAAGCAGTGCTGAAACTCAACTCTGTATCCAGAGTATGCTGAAGACTTCGCCAGAACTTCGAGGTAAATCTCGGATCCCGATCAGATATAATAGAAAGTGGTACTCCATGCAATCTTACCACTTCCTTTACATATATCCTGGCAAGCTGATCTAGAGAGAAATCCTCTCTAATAGGAATGAAGTGTGCAGACTTTGTAAGACGATCAACTATGACCCAGATAGCATTATTGCCTTTGGATGTTTTAGGAAGTCCTGTGACAAAGTCCATAGTGATGTTTTCCCATTTCCATTCGGGTATGGGTAATGGTTGTAACATCCCTTTAGACTTCTTTCTCTCAGCTTTAACTTGTTGACAAACCAAGCATCGAGAGACATATTCAGCAACATCTCTTTTCATGCCATCCCACCAGAAGTACTCTTTCAGGTCCCTATACATCTTCGTGCTTCCAGGATGAATAGAGAATGAAGAACTATGAGCCTCATCCAGCAGCTCCTTCTTTAATTCAGGGATGGGAGGAACACAAACCCGATTCCTGAACTTTATTATCCCATCACAATCAAGGTTGAATTCAGGAACATTTCTCACCTTCTTTTGTAACACGACATCTTCTTTTTGTGCCTCTTTAATCTTCACTTGTATAGATGGTTGAACATTCATTTGAGAAAGATAAGATTTTTCCCCTTCCATTATAATTCCAAGATCCATCCCTTGTAAATCCATAAATATTGGATCTTTTGTGATCCTCATCATGGATAAACTAGCATGGTCTTGTCGACTTAATGCATCTGCCACCTTGTTTGCTTTCCCAAGGTGGTAATGGATTGAGCAGTCATAATCCTTAATCAGCTCCAACCATCTTCTTTGACGCATATTCAACTCCTTTTGTGTGAAAATATACTTTAAACTTTTATGATCAGTATAGATATCACACCTTTCACCATAAAGGTAATGCCTCCAAATCTTTAATGCAAAGATTACCGCAGCCAACTCCAAATCATGTGTTGGGTAATTTTGTTCATGGATTTTCAACTGTCGTGAGGCATAAGCTATCACCATATCATTTTGCATAAGAACACACCCCAATCCCTTCTTGGATGCATCACTGTAGATCACAAACCTTTCTCCACTACAAGGCAGTGTGAGCACAGGTGCACTAGATAACCTTCTTTTCAACTCCTTGAAATTCTCTTCACATTCCTCTGTCCAGACAAACTTAACTCCTTTCCGAGTCAACTTGGTGAGTGGATTAGATAATCGTGAAAAATCCTTTACAAAACGTCGATAATATCCAGCCAAACCAAGAAAACTTCGGATCTCAGTTACTGTTGTTGGTCTCGACCATCTTTCGATAACCTCTGTTTTTGCTGGATCCACGGATATCCCCTCTTTTGAGATTATGTGACCCAAAAATGCAACTTTTTGAAGCCAAAATTCACACTTGGTAAATTTGGCATAAAGCTTCTCCTTTCTCAGGGTCTTTAATATAATTCTCAAGTGATCTTCATGCTCTTCCTTGCTCTTTGAATATACAAGAATATCGTCTATAAAGACTACCACAAATTGATCAAGATAGTCTCTAAAGACTCTATTCATTAGATCCATGAAGATAGCAGGGGCATTAGTAAGACCAAATGGCATCACTATAAATTCATAGTGTCCATACCTTGTACGGAAAGCCGTCTTTGGTATATCCTCCCTTTTGACCCTTAATTGATGATACCCTGAACGAAGATCAATCTTGGAAAAGTATTGAGCTCCGCGTAGTTGGTCAAATAAGTCATCAATGCGTGGGAGAGGATATTTGTTCTTGATAGCGATCTTGTTAAGTTCTCGATAATCAATGCAGAGTCTCATTGATCCATCTTTCTTCTTAACAAATAGAACAGGTGCTCCCCAAGGTGATGCACTAGGGCGTATGAATCCCTTATCAAGATTCTCTTGGAGTTGCTTCTTCAATTCCTGCAACTCAATTGGGGCCATTCTATAAGGTGTCTTTGAAATAGGCAAAGCACCCGGTACGAGTTCTATTGAAAACTCAACTTCACGATTTGGTGGAAGACCCGGTAATTCCTCCGGAAAGACATCATCAAACTCCCGTACGATGGGCATATTCTTAATCGTGAGTTTCTCACCAACCATTTGAGATAAATAACCTTCATTTAGCGGAATCAAGACCCATAAGATGGAAGGAATTTCCACTGGAAGGTTATATTCATCCTTGCATCGATAAATGATCGTAGATTGATCTGGAATATGAAATGTGACTTCCCTTCTTTGGCAATTGATATGAGCTCCATGTAGAGAAAGCCAATCCATGCCAAGAATCACATCAAATTCCACTAAAGGAAGGATCATAAGATTTGCAGGAAGCACTTTCCCACAAACTTCGATCGGAGAAGAATTATATACTTTTGATGCGACTGATGTGCCATTAGGTGTTGTCACAGATAACTCAACATCTAACTGTTGAGGTGATACGGTGATACCCTTAGAAAATTCTTTAGAAATAAAAGAGTGGGTGGATCCAGAATCAAATAAAACATTTGCTACTTTAGAGTGGACGGTAAGTGTACCTTTCACCACTTCGTTATCGTACTCCACATCACTGATAGAAATTGCATGTGACTTTCCTTTGTCTTTAGCCTTAAGATTTTGTTGACGTCGACCATCATCATCAACCCTTGGATTTGGGCATTGATTGGCATAATGCCCCATCTCCTTGCACTTGAAACATTGAAGTGTAGTAGGATCATTCTGTGTATCCCTTCCTTTGTTTGCATCATTAGACATCTTCTTCCCATTATCACGGCATTCAAATGCCCGATGACCTTCCTTTCCACATTTAAAACATTTACTTGTCCCTTTAAGACAACTCCCTCCATGTTTCTTTCCACACTTTGAGCATAAGGGAAAGCTCATCTTCTTTTCATTTTGCTCATTAGATTTTCCTTTGAATTCCATCTTCCTCTTCTTATCAAACCCATGTGACTGATGGGTTACTCCAATCTCCATCTCGACTTTGAGAGCACATAGAACGATTTCCTCGTAGCTATTGAAGTCCCTTATGGCTAACGCCCTTCGAAGACTTGGTTTTAAGCCACTAAAGAATCGATCGATCTTACTCTCAGGTTGGATAATAATACCAGAAGCGTACCTTGCAAGTCTTGTAAAATTTGCTTCATAGGTACCAACAGATTCATCATCCCTTTGCTTCAGTTCAAGAAACTCTTTCTCCATCTTTGTTCGGAGAATACGAGGGAAGTACTTATTGAAAAATAAGTTCTTGAACTCATCCCATTCTATAGACTCAATTTCATCCCTTTGCCTCGTATTCTTAATAAGATTCCACCATTGATCCGCATCTCCTTCCAAACGATACACTGCTAGGATGACTTTATCATGTTCAGAACATTGAAGAACTGAAAATATCTTTTCAGTAGTACTAATCCATTGTTCAGCGACTAATGGATCAGTAGACCCGCTGAAAGAAGGTGGACGCTGCCTCATGAAGGATTCAACAGAATGTTGCTCCCTCCTTTGCTCGTTTGGAAATCCTGCATGATTCATAGCTTGAGAAAGTTGTGTGAGCATGGCTACAAGATTTTCCATTCCAGCTCCCATATCGTTTGGTTGCTCAGGGGGACAATCATTGCATTGCCCATCGCATTCTGTATTAACACGGTTCCTTCGGGTTCCAGCCATTGACTAAAACCAAGAAGAATAGTGTGAGCAACAGTAATTATAATAGGAAAACCACATAATTCAAGAATAAAATTTTCAAGCTTAAGGTCTTATCCTAGGTTATTCATGGTCATTTCTAAAACACTAATATTGTGTTCTATGCTTGGACTTATCCTTAGGGTTCTTACAAAGGCTTTCACATCCTAGTTTCCAAAGGTTGACTATAACCTCCCTCTGATACCAACTATAACGACCCATACTTTACATACATTGTTAATACTTCAAAATTGAAGCACACTTATTACAACATATGACAAAACCACAAAGGACCGTATAGGTATAGTGTCTTTAGAAACTGGGAAACATAAACAACTGGTTCATAAATCTTCTACAGTGTCTCCCATTTATTTCATCATATCTAGGGTCCCTTTTTTTTGCATATTCTACTTAATATCCATCTTCCTGACCTGGGGAAAAGAAAACATAAAAGGGTGAGCTCAAATGCTCAGCAAGGGCAAATAAAGGAAATAAAAATCATATCATATCTTTTTTTGAAAATCATATCCTGCAAAAGAGATCATAAAATCTTAACATGGAATAAATCATAGAAGTGAAAATGAGATCCCCATAATCATAACATAAAACTTGTAACCTTGTGGCATGCACACATAATCATGGAAAATCATTTCTTGTTAGTCATGACTCATTGCCAAGACTATCTTAGTGGACAAAGTCCCTTTCTGAACCGAGTTCACTCCTCGTTTCAGTCCTGTATCACTGAACCGAAATAACCTTCCGTTCCAGCCATGTCTATCTCATGAGATATAAAATCTTTACCCAATGCATTGGAGAGAGATATAGGTCCCACCCATCTTATAATGAATCATTTCTTATGTGTGCCACATAATCATAAATCATACATCATCGCATAACACATGTAACCAAAAATGGGATTCTTGAAACATCATGACATCATAAAATAAATCTTATAAGGCAAATGACTTCATAAAAATAATCCCCTCACAACATAGTCAAATCAATGTAATTAAATGGATAAAAACAGAACCCTTTATTATCTTAGATGGAAAATAATTTTGATAAAACACTTGAACTTCATTCTTGAGGAAAATATCCTTTCTACTTCAAAAACATTTTTTCCTTTCATAACATGTCATACAACTTTAAAATAAAATAAGTTGATTAAAAATAAACTTGAAAACTTGTAAAGGAAAATTCTTGGAAATAATGTTTTAAAAATCCATTCATGCCGTATAAGTTAAAAAAAACATTCTTCTCGTATTTTTGTCGGAAATGTCAAAAAGTGCCTCGTATGAAAAACGACAAAAGATTCCTTTCATATCTTTTACTAAAACTCACCGAAGGGTAAAATAGGATTTAAACAATTGAAATTGGATGTAAAAAATATTACATATTGAGGGAACATGGATGTGGATGATAACATACACCCCATTAAATACATACGAATAAACAATCTCGGATAAAAATGAGATTGTGATATTTCCCTTACCTTAGGTCCAATTTGCTTTGTATGTGTCCGAAGCTCCTGTATAATGGTTTAAATAATGTTATTGACTTATTCCAGAATCATACATATTGATATGATATCATATATGGTCATATTCTTAGCTTATTGTTAGTAATATTTCATTGTTACTTGTTACTCGGGTCTTTATTGCCTTTTGTTCTTATGCATGTTTTTCCGAATGAATTCTTATTCTTCTTTTAAGGTTATAGATACCTTATATCCAGAATGTTATTAGTGTAACATATATCATATTTATTCATTCAATTCATTTATATAATTACTATGTAATGATGACCATGTAGAACGAGTCGCATCACATCGTGGAGACGGTATTCCGTACGTACGCACGAGTGATGATATCGTTCCTATGATCGTGGAACTGTATTGGAGTATAAATATATTATTTCAGTATCAATATTACTTTATTATAATCATATATAGTTACTCATTACACCATTATACCCATCCTTGTAAGGTGATGGTGGAAAATAGATTACACCACGGCGTGGAGACGGTATTCCGTACGTACGCACGCGTGGTGATTTCATTTTTCCGTAGGATGGATAGAAGGTGAATTAGGGTTGTTTCATATTTATAATAACATATCAGTATGTAAGTAATACTGATGTTATTACTTTGTCATGAAACAACTAAAGAAGAAAAAGTTGAAGACGAAAGAAATTGAAAAGATCGGTAATGGATATTACCTCTTCTTTGGAAGGCCTCTTTGAATCCTCCACTTAGGGAACTAAGATTGGTCTTTGAAGAAGACCAGGACCTCTAGGATTATTCTAGGGATGTGGGGAGGAGAAAATGGCAGGGGTTGGCCGAGCTTGAGTGCTCAAATTGGTGTGAGGAGGAGGGGGAGAAGGTGTCCTTTTATAGGGGAGGAGAGGGGCACCTTAGGAATAACTAAAAAACATTATTTTATATTAAAGTCAAAATCGGTTTATAATGGTTCCAAAGGGTCTTATTTCGAAGATAAGGTGGGGAAGGGTCGAAATCGTCTCATCCAATAGAATTTGGACAAGTTTAGGTTCCTATTTTAACCTTATCATTTAGATTTAACATTAAGTTAAATAATTTAACTTTTACCATGTCTTTTTGTTTTCTTTCACTATATGGTTAATACACTTACTATAACATGCCAAACGAACCCCAAATTGTTTATTAGTAATATATATATCCTTATCTAAGTCATTTGGCCGAACCTTAGATTTTTAGGAATAAAATAACAATTAATAATATAATATTTGATTTAAAAACTATTTTGTGTCAATTTTGACACTATTTGATATATGACTTTTGTGAAAGTCATAACAGAATTAAATGTTCGAACCAAGTTGATTAAATCAACACTAATATATCATATTAACCTATAAAATTAGTTGAATTCATAAAAAGTCTCAAATTACATTTATTTTGGTGTTTATAACATCAATTATGTCAATATTTCATTAATAAGATAATTACTGCATCATCTTTGTGTCATAAATAAATTAAATTATTTGGTGTCTAAAAATTACAAATAAAATACCATAATGTAGGAAATCTTTTTACCTTTCTAATGAATATTTACAATCGAATTTATCTTATGTATACCTCCATATTAAAAATGATTTACTTATTAAACTTGATTTTATCTATTTTAACCCTTTTTTAAATAAATTAATAATAAATGTCCTAATCTAATCCATGTGGGCCTAAATGGTCATATATTATTCCTAAGTTTGTTTTTGGTCTAATTACACTTGTCCAATAGAATTAGGACATGTGTTAGGGTAATAGTAATATCATATTTACCCTTAGTTACCCTATTTACTATTAACCGCGGTAAAAAGGTAAAAAGTTACTATTCACCAAAAAAAATTATTTTTATCTCATTGAACCACATTTTACTTACTGATATCAACCGTGTCTGTCGGATTTTCGAAATTCCATTCACAGAAGCGGTAAAATTAAGTTTTATGCAAAATTCAGTTTTTAACCTACCACTTAGTGGTTTCACTATTCATCAAAAATTAAAAGTTTTCAGAAAAATATCAAAATTTCATCCTAAGCTATATTTCATATTCCGAATTCAAAAATGAAGTCTATTTTACCAAATTCATAACATATAAGTTGCATTAATTAATTTTATAATTAAATCCCGCTGTTAAAACAAATAGCGTGTTTTTAAGAAACAATATCTATCAAAAGATTGACACTAGTTTATAACTAGTTTAAATGTGAAATTACATCCAATGACCAACATTGTATTAAATTGTAAAAATATATTCTAAATATACTTTAAAACTACTTAAATTAATAATTTATCACTATTATTTATTTCGAATAAAAAAGTTGTTTTTAATTAAAATTTAGTAATTTTCACTATTCATCAGAATATGAAAGTTATCCGAAAAGTACCAAAATTTCACCTTAGGCTAAATTCGATACTATGAATCCAAAAATGAAATTCATTTTGAAAAATAAGATTTATAAAATTTCAAAAAGTGGTTATTACTATTCATAACGGCTAGTTTTAATAGCATATTGTTGTTTAGTGAAACTCGGTATTGCGTACGACGCAAGCTATCGAGGAAGGTCGCGATTGCGTGTAAAGCAAGCCAAGCAAGTGTTGTGTAGAAAAAGATTCCTTTGATGATTTATAACATAAAAGTCTCGGGTGTTACAACCTTGACCTACTCGTATACAGACTTGGATGTATTTCCCAGAAAACTCACAAAATCTCTACAATACCAAAATTCTAGGATGCTCTTCTATACTTATAATCAAAGTCTCTCTTATGGCTATGTGCTCTAATTGGATTTTATCTAAATCTAGTTTCCATGTTTTGTACTAAACTTCCTCTAATACCAACTGTAACACCCTAACTCCAGTTACACAGAGTCGGTGCATTATTACATAACATTGGCATGATCACAAACGATCATGTCTCGAAATACTGATTCATTTAGTAGCCTTGGAAACAATAGATATATTCATAAGTCTTACATTAAATCATAATGTGAAGAAAACCTAAAACAACATCTTGCCTTCACATCCCCTCATACTATCCCTGTAGTTCATTCTAAAATACATCTTCACATCGTGGGAAATTAAAACATTGAAAGAGGTGAGCTCAGATGCTCTTTAAGGATATCAATATAGCGGAATCTTTAATAAATAAACATCTACATTTAAGGCAATGTATAACTAAAACAAAAGCTTTTAAACTTAAACATCATCATAATATGCAAAATATAAAATGAAATATTGCCATTTAATTATTCACATGGATATTATACTAGTAAAATAATCCCAATCAATATCAATAACCACTATCATAATAATGAAATGCATAATGCCGGACTATCCTAACCAGATATTCAAGGCCTTGTGCCAAGACTACAAATAAGTTTTATTCAAGGCCTTTTTAAAAGATACTAGTTTGTCTCATGAGACCTATCGATGCATTGAGGAGCTATAGAGGGCTCCACCCTTCACTTACTATGTCCAATACATTCCTCATATGAAAAGGTTTAAACATAACATAAACATTCATATTGAAAATATCATATAAAATGACAAAAATTTCTCTATAAAACATGAATGGTATAAAAATAACACATCCATAGTCAAACATATCACAAAAACTTCAATATTATATGGATGTTTTGTATCATAATAAATCAACTACAAATAAACTAAAAATCCATCAAATGAAGTAGACATAGATAAAATCAAAACTATTCGTGAGAAATATCTCTTTTTTTGAAATCATTTAAAATCCATATAATTAAAAAAATTACGTTTAAAATATTATTATAAGCATTTATGGGAAGTTTAGAGGATTTTATAATGGCGTAAAATAGTTGCATCCACCGTATAAGTTAAAACAAGACATTCTTACCTTAATTCTGTCGAAAAGGATAAAAGGACCTAGTTTATAAAACAGCGGAAAGATTCCTTTATAAACTTCTTATAAAAAGTAAAACAAGGCTATAAATGACCTTAACCATATTCTGTAAAATCATAAGAATGTTTTGAAATACATTTTTAAGAAACATGGATGTGGATTATAAAGAGGTCCTAGTAGATAATTACATATAAACAACCTCGGATAATGAAGAGATTGTGAAATAAACCCTTAACTTTTACTTATCCTTGGATGAGGGTAGGTTAACCTCAAATATAATGGTAAAATAATTGTTATTAAATAATAAAATAATCATATAAATTAAAATGATATCATATTGGATCTTTTAACATTGCTTTGTTAATAATATCTTATTATTATCATCATTTCGGGTGTTAACTTACTCGTTTTCTTTTATATGTTTTGTTACATAAATCATGTCTGTTATCCATAAGTTTTATATTATTCCTATCTATAATGATATCAAGTCCTTAAACATTATTTTTAATCATCAAATGAAAATTAGTCTTGAATGGATACGATGGGGAATGAATCTCATTGCGTTCGTGGAGACGGTAATCCGTACGTACACACGAGCAACAATATCATTCTTTTGATATAAAAATAATATATAATTGGATGTTATATCATATATAAAGATTCATAATCATGTTATATTTATTATTTTCCTCAATTACATGTCATTATCATACCCATCCAAATAATAATGTTTTGAATAACAACTACACCACGACTTGGAGATGGTAATCCGTACGTACGCACGTATGGTGACATGTAATTCAAAGGATGGATAGAATACTGAATATGGTTATACCATATTTATAATAACATCGAAGTATATTGAATATACTGGAGTAATTATTTTAGAATGGAAACTACAAAGAAAGAAGATGTGGAAGAAGAAAGGAACTTGAAAGAGGGTGGTGATATTTTTTCCTCTCCTTCGGGTTCTTCCTTTTGATTTGATCAACAGGGATCCTTAAGATAGATTTCTGACTAAAGTAATGCCTCTAGGATGAATTGTTGGAAGCTGAGAGAATATTTTGGAAGGGTTTGGCCGAGACAAAAGGCTTTTATGGTTTGATTTGGTGATAAAGGTAAGTTCCCTTTTATAAGAGGGGTGTGGGGCACTTTAGGAAAAGAAAGAAATATTATTTTATAATAAATTCATATTCAGTTTATAATGGCTAAAAAGTGGATTATTTATAGGTTAAGGTGGGTATAGGTCTAAAAAAGTTCAACCAATTGTTTTTAGAAAGGTTTGGGTCACTATATTAACCTTATATTTTAGTTTTAACTCTTAGTTTAATAGTTTGACATTTACCATGTCTCTTTGTATTTTTATATTATATAGTCAATAAACATACTCTAAAATTTTAAGGGACCCCCAAGTGATCCCATAATAATACACATATCATTATATAAGTCCTTTGGAAGATCCTTAGATTTTTGGGAATAGAATATCAATTAATAATATAATATTTGTTTAAAAAACTCTTTTATGTCAATTTTGACACTATTTAATAATTGATTTTTGATAAAGTCATAAAAACGTTATTAATTATAATTAAATTCTTTTAAGAAATCCTAACATGAAATATTAACCAATAAAATTCGTGGATTTCATCAAAACATTCACATTATATTTATTTTAACTTTTATAATACCATTTGTTTGATTCATTCGTTAATAAGGAAAATACTACACCATTATTCTGTCATAAATAAATTTAATTATGCAATTTCAAAAAATTATAAATAAAATACCGTTATATATGAAATATTTTTATATTTATAATTAATATTTATAGTCTAAAATATAACATATATAACCCTACATAAAAATTGTTTTTTAAAAAAGATATATGATTATGTTATTTTGGTATTTACATTAACATAATTAATATAAAATGTCATTATCACTTACAAGTGGATCCATGGGGTCCTAAAATCGACCCAAATATTCCCATGGTTAGAAATGTATCAACCAATAGGGTTAGGACATGTTTTATGGTAATTTATTATTATTATATTATTATTTTCTTACCCTTATTTACCGGATTTACCCTTTAACCATGGTAAATAAAATAATTACCGAATTAATAATTCAAAATGTCTAAAAAAAAGATAACTATTTAAACAATTTGGAACTCCGGATTCTAAATATGGAATACACTTTTCTAAATTAAAAACATAGAAGTGGCATAAATTAATTTAAAATTAATTCCCGCTGTCAAAACAAAAAAACCTGTTTTTAAGAAATAAAAACTGTCAAAAGATTGACACTTGTTTAGGTCTGGTTTAAATATGAAATTATGTCCAATGACAAAAATTGTATAAAATGGTAAGAATATATTATAAATATACTTTAAACCACTCAAATTCATAATTTATCACAATTAATTTTTTCAATTGAAAATGTTGTTTTTAATTAAAATTTAGTAATTTTCACTATTCATCAAAATCTGAAAGTTATCAGAAATGTACAAAAAAAATCACCCTATGATAATTTCGATATTCTGAATCCAAAAATGAAGTCCATTTTGAAAGATAAAATGTATAAAATTTCAAAAAGAGGATATTACTATTCATAACGACTAGTTTGATTTGTTGTGGTGTGTGTTAGAACTCGAAGTTGCATACAACACACGTTACTGTATTATTCGAAGAAAAGCGTACCATGGAAGCATGGGTTGTTACATATCTACCACATTAACCTTAAATAGGATCAAATCATTTAAAAATTTACGTATTAGAAATTAGGGACATCAGATCCTCCCCTAAGGCCAATCTATGGGACACTATCCCTTTATTAAAGGTAATATGTAATTGTGAAGGAGTAATAAATAATATAATGAGTGAGAGATAAATATATATATATTGATAGTGGAGAAAAATAGAGTGTATAAACTGAATTAATGAAAAATGAAGTAACATAACAAATTAAACTAATGACAAAAACTACTATTGAAAATTTCAGTAGCTTGTAGTCCAACTTCTGGTCCTCTAATCAACTGAACAATAACAACCAACACTATTTTTAGATGAAGGATTAAATTTTATCTTGACTTGGTAATAAATTTAGTTTCATTATGGTAAATGTTCCTATTTTAATGAGTTTTATCTAGTTCCACAGATATCTGGTATTTTAAATATTTCATATAGACTGACCATACGGTGTGGAAACATATATTCAGTGAATTCATAATTATTTTGTTATCCAGTACAGGGGATATGCGGTAACTATGTACTCAAAGACCACATCCCCTTCCCCCAAAAATATTTCCAATTTTTTATTTGGTGTGTCCCCAATATAAGAAAACATCAATAGTCTAGCCTCATTCACAACATTTATTCTTCAAAATTCATCTCATTTATATCTTCTATCTCCATTTTGGAACACCCTATCTAGGATGAAATGTCATCTTCATGTGTCCTATATTTTCGCGGATATGGAACAACTATATAATCTATAGTGCAGGTCAAATCCCCTTATCAAAACCCCGCCCTTATTGATATTGAAAGCTCCACGTTGATGCACACACACCATAGTTCAAGGTCCAGTCAGTTATCCATTCCTCATTTGATCATGTAGAATAGTATTGGTGCCAGGAAAAATCTCAATAAGACATCAATGTGGCTGGTTAGATCGAGCCTCATTTCTATGCATGTATTATTTATTTTTCAAAGAGGGAATATCTAAGGTTAGGAATTGTCCCAGAAGTGTTCCATAGTGGATTGGGACACAAAAAATGATTATAAGCTTGAGATCATTCTTTTTAGTTGGAGGTAATGATGTGTCTGTGATCATTGAAATATTATAGGAAACTTTAAGTGGTAAAGGTGTGGTGAGGGATATTTCTAAGCTGGGGTTGAGCTGTTTAGGTGTGTAAGGGATTTTTTTGGTATGTTGTGAACAATAGCCACATACTGCAATCCAAAATCATAAATGAGCATATATGGATGCTTGTATGTATACTTACTAGTGACACTCTCATCTTAGAATTCTATGGCAGTATGGGTTTGGTGCCTACATGCACTATTAACAACAATAGATTGTTGTTTACAACACGAAATACCCATGTTGGACATACACTACAATCTATTGGAAATGATTCTCCTTGTGTTTCTCGATATCTTCCATGCCACCCAAGTACACCTACCCAATGGGATATCTAAGATGGAAAACCAGTCTAGGTTGGCTAAGTGGCTATCATGCAAACTGGATCATGTTTGGCTTGGGTTGTCCCATTCTATTCCATTAAAAACATTGTAAACGTTCACCATAAAAAGAAATCAATTGAATTTCAACATTTTTAAATATATTCATTTATATTAATTATTTAATTGAAATATACCCAAATTTTAATAAATTATTTATTTTTTTGATTAAATTCATTAAATACCATCAAAAGTCATTAAAAGTGTAAAAACAATTCGTAAAAAATGAGTGCATCAAAGACCTATTGAATCAAGCCCCCAAATAGAACATACATTCCAAATAACCTACGATGTAATATATAATTTTCAAACGGATTCTACAAGAATACATTTAGAGATTTACCATCGGAGAATTTCCATATTGAAAAAGGATTCAAAATGAAACTACCTTAGGGATCTGGAACATTGAACATCACTTGTGGTATCATCAAAGGATAGAATTCTTCATATTTAAATTATAGAAAACAATTAATGGTCTTAATATCATTGTAGAAGAGTGGATTAATCCATTAGAGTCAAATAGATAAAACATAAACCGTGGAAATAACCTCCAAACTATCTTCTATAACATGGGATTCAATGACTGATCATAGGACGGGGATTTCATCTTCTTGTTATCGATAATGTAATTCTATTGTATTTTTATAGTGATGGAACAATAATCTATTAGTGTTCCAGCCTAGGATAAATTTCCTACCCCGGTGATGAATTCGATTTTTTAAGTAAAATTATTCTCTCTAATGTCTAAAGCTTTCCATACATTAGCATTCAATCAATTTTTCCAAATAATTAACTCATTACCAAAACACTTAACGAAATACTATTTTAGTTTAGTGCCTTTATAGAAATACGCCACATTCCTGTAATTTGGGGAATGATCTTCAAAATCTACCATAAATCCCTTCCCCTTTAGTAACCCTAACTAAAATTGTTCATTACAACCCCATGAAAAAGAAAACATAAGAAGAAGTGTGAGTTTAGATTGTTAGAATGGGTAAAAAATAAATGTATGTAAACCTAGTCATCAATATATGGGTATGAAATAATTATCAGGAATATAAAATATCATACCCTATGTGTTAATGATCATAAATTAGAATCATGGGATAAATATTAGTAGTTCATAAGACATGAATCATAAAGAAATAAAGAACACAATCCATTATTTTTTGACATATTAATAAGTCATTGAATTTTTTGTAGACACGTAAGTATAAAAAATTATTTCAGTAGTAGTGATGAAATCTCCTACAAGGGTGTATTTATTGTATCGATTCACTCCCTGTACTATATTGGTATTCATGGTTCACGATCATAACCATATTGTTAGTTGTGGTTCTGTACTATAACCATATTGGTAGTCATGGTTCACTCCCATAACCTTCTTGAACAAAAATGTACATTATGTCTATATGATTTGATATAAATGTTTACCAAATGCATTGGATGGAGGTATAGGTCCTGCCCATCTCAAAAATAAATAAATCAATATGGTCCACAAGAACATAAATCATGTATCATATCATTACACATGAAAATGAAATGGGTTTTATAAATATCATTATATCATAAACCTTTACCACTGATATATAGATTAATGATGATTACATTTAATCATATCCCTAGTATAATAAAAGTAACATCAAACAATTCTATCATTTATGTAATATAATTTTGATAGAACACATGATATCAATTCTTGAGTAAAATATCATTTCTTTTTTTTTAATGTTAATTTTCATGAATGATTAAAAATATTAAAATAAAAAAATTTCATTTAAAATAACCTTATTTGCTTGGAAGGGATAATTAAAAGAAAATAATGAATTTTGAAATCATAAAAATACATTCATTCAAATTATGTAAAAAATTATTCCTCTCTTATTTTTCATGAAAAAATCATAAAGTACCACGTTAGGAGAATGAAAAAATATTACTTTCAAACTATTTCAAAAAAATTCATACATGATTAGAAATGACTTTAAATTTTTTTATAATATTTTTAAAATTATTATAGAAAACAAAATTATGAAACATCTAAATTGGTGATAAATATAGCTCAGAAAATACATATATATAATTAATATAAAATATAATGAGATTTTGAAATTAAGCCTTAAAAATTTATAATAAGTAGAATCATATGACCCATGAAATAAAGATAATCATATGGATTTTAAAATAAAATAAGGTTATTTTTATTTATCTTAAAATATAGTATGGGTAGTATATATACCATGTAGAATAAACAGGTAGTGTTTGAGGCATGTGTCTCACATAAGTAAAGGTGAGACAGAAATCCCTAATCATTTTGTATATTTTGAACCATAACCCCCATGAAAGAGTTATTATAAAATGAATATGTAAATAACAATATATTTATTTAATAGTTCCACATATTACATTAATGGGCTGAATATACACCACATATAAAAAATATGTGTTGATCGTGGCTTGTATCTCTAGGAATATAAATGTGAGATGAAAATCACTTACTAATTGAGTAAATTTGGAATTGAGAACCCCTTAAAATAATAAAATTAATTAAAGATTTTAATATAATTAAAAAAATTAATTTAATGATTTGACATGTCATTTTTCAGTATATACCCCACTCAAAATAAGTGAGTGGTGAATATGGATTGTATCTCACTGCAACAAAAAGATAGATGAAATTCCCTAACATTAGGCATGATTCCCTTTATAAGAGTTTGAAACTCTTGTATAATAGTTTTAAAAATATCATTAACTTATTCCTAAATAATAATAATGAAACTGAAATAATTTATGATTCAATTTTGACATTATTATACCCATTTATTAACAATTCCCTGTAAAAGAGGCATTTTGGTTAATAACTGCTATATTTTTTGTGCATGTTTTGACATGATATTATTGATCATATTACAAAGATCCGGATTTTATTACATCTATAATTAGAATAATGATTTATGTATTATCTATTTTTAGTATATAAATATATACAAAAGAGAGATATATGAATTGGAATACAAAATTCAGGGAGAATGTAAGATGCACGTATGCTTGAATGTTGTTTCCGTTTTCTTATCGTACTGAGTAGAATAAGGTAAATCAAATATATGAGTATATATATTATTAAATTAGAATTATTTCTTCAGATATTTCATATTTAGTCATCATATTATTTCTTATAATCATTATTGAAATGGTTATAATTGAAGATGTATCTCATCGGTTTGTGGAAACAGTTGGCCGTATATACACACAAGCAATGAAATCATTCTTTTAATGGTAACGGGTTGATGAATTAAATAGTATATTATTTAGAAATAATAAATATAAAATATTATTTAATATATATGTCCATTATATCCATAATTATACCCACCCAAATAATTTTTTCATGAAATACAGATTACACCGCAACATAGAGATGATTAGTCAAACGCACTCACGTGTGGTACAATCATTTTTTAAACGATGAATAAAATATGTAATATGGTTGTTCCATTATAATTATAATAATATATCATAATATAGGTGATATTGTATTTATTACAGTATAATGGAATCAATATACAATGATAATGTAGAAGTAGATTTTTTTAAAGTTTCCATAGGTAGATTACCACGTCTTTGACAATCACCCGCTAGATCTCCTCTTAAAGACACTAGAGATGGAAATTTGAGAAGTAAAGAACATAAATAATGTTAATAGGAAAATTCATATGGAAAATAGGAATGGTATTGCTGAGACTTAAGGATCAAAGTGATGTCAATAAGTGACGAATGGGGTTCCCTTTTATAGTTGAGGTTAGGGGTACACCAAGAAACTCTTAAAATATTTCATTAATATAAATTGATTTTCAATTTAAAATATCTAAAAATTTAGTTATTTTTAAGATGAAATGACTATAGGTATAAATATTAAAAAATATTATTTTTAAGCAAGTCTAGGTCAAAATATTAACTTTTCTTCTGGCTTTATCCCATTGTTAAACAATTTAACGTTTCCCATGAAAACTTTGATTTTTTACTCTAGGATTAATATGGTTACTATAAATATAAAAAAGAACCCCATATGGATCATTTATTAAAATTTTAACATTTTTAAACTTATTTATAAAAATTTAATATTTTTAAGATTTTATATCATTTAAAAAAATATTATTTATTTTGATGTGTCATTTATGTCAATTCTGATATTATTCATTATTTAAATTTTTAATAAAATAATATTAACTATATGACTTCCAAAAAACACTTATAATATATCCATAATATCAAATAGTTATGTATAAAATTAGTTAATGTATTAATAATGTTTAATTATATTAGGTTTTAATATTTTTTACATCATTATTTGATATTTCAATTTGTTAAACAATTTTTTGTATCATCATTATGAAAGCCATTTATTAAATTATTTCTTCCAAAATATTAAAATAAATTTATCACGATGAAGATAATGTAATTAGAATTAATTTAAATATTCATATTATATTTTATCATCTCTATAACCATATACTAAAAATTATTTATTATTAAAATTCTGGGTATGCCATTTTTAACATTTCATTAAATAAAATATAATAAATTTAATATTCATACCCAAGTGGAATAAATTGATATAATTTAGGCCCAAGGATTATTTTGGACGAATACCACCCATTATATGATATTAGTATAACTTTCCAAGAATTTTAATAATATTTTTATAATATTTTTATATAAAAATACCAAATATACCCTTTACTACGGTAAACAATTATGAAAGATAGTATTAATAATATCCAAAAAATATATTGATCTAATTAAAAAAACATCATAATAATTAAATTAATTTATTTTGAATTTTTAAAATTCAATTCACTGATGTGGAAAAAATAATTTTAATGTTAATCCCACAAACGTGATGAGAAGGCGTGTTAAAAGAACATTCAAATTTTCAATAATTGTTTAGATCCATTTTCAATATAAAAATTATTTAAATGAAAAAAATTGGATTTATATACATATATAAATGATCTAAAATGACATTGTAAATAAATTTAATGTAATATAATTATTTAAATGAAATATGAGGTTTTTAAATACGATGTAGGGTTTTCAATATTCATCACAAAACTAAAACATTTCAGAAAAATAAAAAAATTAAAGTCATTAAATTTTGAAATTTAAAATTCAAAAATTATGTTTATTGTATCATCTTAAATTTCAAATATGGCTTAAATTAATTTTATTAGTTTTCATATAAGGACATGAAATGCAGTTCATTTTGGAAAATAATATTTTAAAACAAATAAATAGTTTACCAAAAAAATAATGTTTTTCATTATAAATATGTTTTATTTATATAAAACCATTCTGAAATTTGAAAAGTTGTTATTAGTAATGATATTAATATGTTTAATAGAAAATTTATAACTAAATTATTTAAAAAATTATAACAATAATATAATTTTGTAGAAACTCGATATTACATGTAATGCAAGCTATGTCGTCATTGCATATATCATAAAAATTACTTGGTGTTGCGTATAACGTAATCCAAAAATAGTTATTTTTTATAATAAGAAAAATCTATATTCATTGTTACGTGAATAAAAATTCTGAAAAATAATAAATTAATTTGGAAATATAGTTTTAAAAAATCTCCTGGTGTTAAATATTGTGTTCATTTATCTAGTTGTTTTTTAGATTCAATGGAGGTAATAGATTTCTATTTGGAATCACATTTAAATTATGATTTACTTTTTCACTTGTTGAACCGACATACAAAAAGTAAATTTTATCACTACATAAAATTTTTGGTCGTGCAATGACTTGATAGTGATTAGTGATATCCAATATTAAGGATAGATAAGGATATGTAATATAGTGGCAATTTTATGTCAATTCAAACTGAAATTTCTATGATTGTCAAATCAGTGAGATTTCTTTTTATTAGATCATTACATTGGTGTAAAATTGAAAAATTATTCATGGGTTAGTGAGTAGGGTAATATAATGTATTTAACTAGATAAAAAATTTATTCCATGATGAACTTCATTGTTTCCAGTACAATTACTATTAATTTCACATATACATTAAACCCCCCAAACAATAAAAGAACACACCAAAAACACTATACATTCCAGAGACTACATTAATCCTTTATTATTAAATTAAAAACATGGTATATAAATTCATTTTTTGGTGTTTTCAAGATATTCCTCACATCATAGAAAGAATTAGAATAGATTCTCCACTTTAATCCTTGAGTCACATAGTGTTTATATCCATACACACTATGATGAATTACATCATGAACAACATTATTCCTATATTATCATCCAGGTTTTACTTTTTATTCATATGAAACCCCAAAATAATTTATTTACTCAAAAATCCAAAAACAAAATACATCATATAAAATATAAATACACAAAAAACCATCTCTAGGATTCAAGTTTTAATTAATCTTCTAAAAAACCTATTGATTGAATTAATTTATAATCATTAATAAGAATTTTTCTTCCCAAAATAAGTAATTTACAATTTTCTATTAACTAACTACAATTTCACCATACCGATCACTTACACCCATATTATAAAAATTACTAAAATAAAGATATATCATATTTCTATACACAAATTACCCCACACATTATTAATTACTTGTCCTTTGGTAATGGCTTTCAACAAATTTTCCAACAATAGTTTACTTCATCAAAAATCCTACTATTGGGTTAATTAATGTTATAAAATAAGTGTTTTTCAGTATAATGATCATAAAATATGCAATTTTCATATCCCGTTCTCTATCTCACATCATTCCACTAATCAAATTTAACTAATAATAATTAATCATTATATTAAAAATTTTACATATTTTTTTCTCTTAATGATTGTATTTCATTATTTCTCATTCCTTTTATCTTCCTAGATACCTGAAAAATTTGGTAATATTCTATTTCAATCAATAAGTGTATTTGAATAAAAAATATTTAAGAATTATTTATATAAAATCCTAAAATTTTCCATTTAAATAAAAAGGCATCATTAAATATTATTTATAATAACTATGAAATAAATGAAATGTTCAAAAACTAGATCTGATATTACACTAGACTCTTATTCAAAGATTTAAATTTTCATACACCCACCTATGTTGGGATATATAGAAAATATTTCTAGTTTGTATTCAAACTATTCATTTTTCTATAATTCAAATTTCTTTATATAATTGTTTTTTAAGGTGTATCATCATTGTGTTGCTCTTTAATAACAGAACATTTACTCAAGTCTATGTTTATCAATCCTTAACATTCCTATCATGTTTAATTAAACTAAAACATTCATTTTTTACTCCAATGATATATTATAATAATAATGGTTTCTATATTTTCAAATATATTTTTTCTATAATTTTTGTTGAAATAATTTCTCAAAGGTAGGTTATTCACCCCCGCCCCCATCATATTATATACTCACTCTCTCCCATCCATGAATTTCTTTATATTATAGTAATTATATTCACTTACAGAGAGATTTATTAAATGATATCACAATTAATTATTGTTTGAATAAAATTGAAATATAGTTAGTATTATTCCTTCATAAATTATTTTTCTTATCCATCATATTTATTTTAATTAGTCAATAACATTACTGAAAAAACAATTAACAAACTCAATGGTGTATAATGTTGATTTATTTTATGAAAAACTTTAATTAAAAGTAAAATGATTGGATTTCCACTAAATAACAATTATTTTAATGTTGTTGGAGTATATCTATATCATCAATCTTCTAGAAATATGATTTTTTGAATTCTAAAACATATTTATTTTTAATAGAAAAATTATTCTCTATCCATTTAGAAGAAATTGTATTCCATCATCTAAAATGATCTTTAATGATCTGATTTGATTATAATTCATCACCACAAATGGTCTGGACCACCTAAATTTGAGTTTTTACAAAACAAAATACACCATGAATGGAACAAAATATATTTTTATAATTATATGAAGTTACATTATGTAATAATTATATTATGAAGCAACCAATATTTCTTCATTAGTAGTCATTTCATTCTCATATTAATCATTACTAATATTATCTATCTCAATCAAATATAAATTTCATTTTCTCAACAGACTCCTTGTAATCAACATTTATTTCATTCATAGAAACAAAATTTTTTTCAATTTTAAATACAAGTTGAATTATTTTCAAAACACTATAATATAGATATTTATACAAATTAAAGAACATTTCATATTCATGTTTATGTTTTCAATATTTCTTTTCAATTCCTTCAATAATATCCAAAATAAGTTTTTGTTTAATGATGGAAAACATATCTTATACAATATATTAAGGTAGATAATATGGTTCTTTTCATGCATAAAACTATTGTATTCATTAGTTCTGTAAACTGACTATTTTGAAAGAGGATACTATTACCATTAATTATATCATGGGGTACTCCATATCAACAAAATAAATTTTTTTTTTAAAAAATTATTATTTATAGATACCATATTTTTTAGAGAGGAATTTAACTACCACATCCTTGACACAAAAATAGATAGAAAAATGAATATATTCATTCCCATTGTATATTATAAATGGACCATTAAATCCAACTATTATTAATCAATAATTTGATATCCAAAAATTTGAGATTGAGGAATTTATTTTGTTCTTTCGATGTTCCCCTATTTTTCGTTTCTATTAAATGTCTTTAAAACCCCTAACATAATTTTAAATCATTATCAATCAAAATAAACATTATAATCCATTATAATCCATCATTTATCCCCTATAATTTAATATATATTAAAATAAATTATTGTGATTCCAAATTTTCAAAATAACTTCTTTAACAACACATCTTTTAAAAATTACCTAATAATTAATATGTTCTAATAATGGATAATTACATATATAATATATTACATATCATTGAGCATATTAATATCATTCAATGAAATTTCACTTGTAATAATTCATATAAAAAAATATTTTTCAATATTTTGTAATTAATGATTACATATAGTTTGGATTATGAAAAAACTTACTTTAGGTAATACACCCTTAAAAGGATATTAGTGATATTCAATTTAAATATTAAATAATGAAAATTTGTCTTCCATTTGGTTTTTTCAATCAATTTTAGTTATTTATTTCTATATCAAACTCTACAACAATGAGCCCATCTAATTAACTATATTTTAGTTTCCCTCTTTAAAATCCAGTACCTCAAATTTGAGTGGTCTATGTAAACTATCATTATCCTTCCAATAAATTTTGGTCTATTGTTTTCATTTTAAAAACTACTATTAACCATTAAATTACATGAATCACAATTTAATTGAGATCCAATGAGTTGTTGGATAGAATATTACATTAATTGATATTTCATTTTATTTCTCTACCGAAGCATATACTTATGAAAAAACATTTACCACAGAAATAATTTAAAACAAATACTCTAATATAGTTTTCTAATTATTTTCCATAAAATTAAATCCTAAATAACTCTCTTAAATTCCTCCAATCAATCATTATTAAACATTAATTTCACATCATTTACTGAAATGGAACATTATGATTTTTCAATTTTTTAAAAATTCTATATAAATACTTTATGAAAACCTATATTCCCAAGGAATATTCATACATTCCTCACTTATATCAGAGGGTTAAATATATATTTCACCTCTATTTTATCATTTTTAAACATTAATTTCACCCTAATATAAATTATGTTCTAGAACAATGATTTAACTCACCATAAAAGAAAATTTCATTCTTTAATAAATTTTTCTGTACATCAAACCTGTCATGTACCATTGAATATTTTTTGAATACAATTAAAATGATAATACAACTACATTAAAGTTATACAGAATGTTTTATAGGGTGAAATCAATCATATTATAGAAAATAATTACTATACACATTTTGACTGTTTATAGAGCACCACATACCAAAATAGAATTCTTTTATAAGTAGAAGTTTCATATCAACATTCGAATGTAGTATTTCTTGGTATTGAAGATAAATTGGGTCCTGATATTATCCTATTCATCCCTCAAGAAAATACAAATATGAATCGATAAAAAATAAATCAAGTGTATGATCGAAAAATAGAAGAGGTAAATGATTATTCGTTATTACTAAATTATGATTCCAATATTCAACAAACACTCTCTAACCTATTAAATATTCTTCTCATTAGTGGTCATAGTCAATCCACCAATATATCAAGAGTACGGTCATCGATGTTTTATATCAATGTTATTTATTTATCCTTTTATATTTTATAGTGTTTAATTATGAACTTATGGTGCTTGTTGATATTGTCACATAATCGGTTGGTTTCCTCCTAACCCTTCAATTTAATTAAAAAACTATTCTCTATAAAAATGTAATTAATATTGTACCCATTTATATACCTTTACTTCTTATTTTTTTATAATTTATATAAATTGAATTATTCATATAACACTGATCAAGTTCAAACTATATTAGCAATTCACATATAACTTATATCTCCCTCATCAAAATAAAAAAGTTATCTTACATGTTTGGATGTTTCATGGAATAAATGGAATTATTTATTTAATTTTATTATCCCTCTAGAAAAATAAAATTTTTCACAAGGTAGATCAATGAGGTCGTTGTATTCATTAAATGATGGTTTTCCATTTATGACTAGTACATCCCTATCATTCTTCATATCATGTAATGAAAAATAATTGGGTATAATAAGATTCCCAATTCTGATCGAATGTCATTGAATAACACATGAGGGATATTTAATTGATCTATATATAGGTTGAAAATTAGATATAGTTTGTTTTAACATTCCCATTTATAATTCTATAAAAAAATATAGATACTAGCCCCCAAATCAACAAAACAGGTGAAAGTCCTATTTTTGATAAATTAAATATAAATTTTTAAACATAAAAGATCTCTAAACCCCTATATAACATCTTGATAGATTTTAATATTATATTAATTTGTTATTGGTAAAACGTAAAATTCTTAAAGACTCCAATTATTGGAATTTATATTCTTTTGAAACATTATGTATTATGGTATTTAAGCTATTAATTCAATAAATTGAAAATCCATCCTATTTTTTTGAAACCTTCATATGAATATCTTGAAATAAATGTTTGTTTTATTTTAAAACTCCATGTATTTTTTGTAAAATGGTGTGGTTAATGCTTATTCTTGAACTCCTAGTATGGTAACATGAGTTAAACACAACAATATTCTATTTCCCCAATGATAAAATTTTTATATGCATTCATCATAGAATATTAATTTTTATCCTAGCCTTATGTTCCTATTTTTATTTGTATATTTATTCTATATGTAATCTTACTTTTCAAATTAATGAAAATCATCCAATTTCCAATGATAACGAGTCTTATACTAGGTTTCGATATACATTATTTATTTTCATTATCTCGTAAAATAATTTTAATTTTATATTATCACACCTGATATTATATAATATAAATTATTTATTGATTTTGATTAAAATTATGATTTTTTCTAAAGAAGATAGAATTACTGCTTTAATCAAAATCATTCAATCTAATCTGACTATTTTGAATTTCCTATAATTTTCAACAAAGAAGTTGGACCTTTTTATTTCGTTTATTTGATATTTAATAGTCATATCAATATGTTTAATATTGAATATTTAATTAATAATTAGATTTTACATTTATTTTATATTCATAAATTTCAATTTTATGGACATTACCTTGTCCCTTCAATGATATAGTATGATTTATTTCTAGCATGGTGTATATGTGTTTAAAAATGGTTAATCATAACAAGATTTCTTCTATAATTTCACATATACAAGAATTGTTATAATTTTTTTGGAGATTGATTTAATGAAAACATATAAAATTTTATATATTGTTTAGAATTATTCTCGTACATTCTACAGTAGTTGAAATATTCTTGTATTCATAATTTTTTTAAAAAGGTCTCTAAAAATTCATTTTATGGTCTACTATATGTGTGTTGACAACACATAATATATTTATTTCATGTAACATATCTCTTCTTTCAATAGTATATTCCAATTATGAATTCATATAAATTATATTATAAATTTGTTTTAACTACCTACCTATCTTATCTCAATAAAATATTTTAGCAGAAGAATCAATAATTGAATTCCACCATGTAATTACATTAATCATCAAAGAATTACATCATTAGTTATGGTGGAAACTGATGATAAAAAACCTATTGGTTTTTTTCTCAGAATCGATCACATGAATTATATAACAGTTCGTTATCTTTTAATAAAATTGTTGAAATTATAGACCTCAAATCAAAAGTTCTATATAAATTCTTAAATTTAATTATTAAATCGTTTTATAAGTCATCAAGTCTTCTATTTGAATAGTACACATTCCAAAAGAGTTAATACCATTATATAAGCAATATTAAGTTAAAAAATATATTAATCTCAATTAATCTTTTATAACTCCCTAAAATGGAATATACTAAAATATTGTGAGGAAATAGTTTATAAAATCCAAATTATAACATGATAAAATTCCATTTCATAATGATAATTAATATAAATATTGATTTTCCCCTCATTTTTCTATGATTTTTGTGTGTGTTTGATCAATGTTAGATTATAAAATGCTATTGTTACTTGTAATCCTCTCAAACATGGAGATGAATTCTAAATTTAAAATATATAAACTAGAAATATTTGATCATCAAATTAAATCTAAATCTATAATATATTATTCTATTTTATATCCTCAATTATTTTTTATTAACATTATTAAAAGAATATTTAAATATCTATTATTAAAGTGAGTATATAAATAATTATGGATCTTAATGTATACATATTATTGTGATTATGGACTGAATTCACCATCATGATGTAGTGGTTTAGATTGCGTTATGATTTTATATTTCATAACGAATAGTGCGAGGAGTACCAATAATCAATTATAAAAAATCTATGGAGTATAATTGATATTATTATATAATAAGTGTCATTTGTTTAGGGTATTTTTATATTATTATATCAATCTCATAGATATAAACTCATTAGTTGAAGCTTTCCTTTTCTCTCTCTCACGATATTATCATTTCACATGAATATTCTTACATATTGTGGATTAAAATGGATCTTTTCCAAGGATCAAGAGATTTTTCAATCCAATGAATACTATATGAAAGGGGTTCCCTTTAGTTAATCCTTAGTGATCCAAATCAAGAACATGTGACTATCATGTACCACATATATCAACTATTGAAGGGTTGGTTTTTTTCTTTATTATTAGTCATTACATAATTATATATATCTCTTAATAGTCCTTAGTTTTTTGTTTTTTTCTTACATATTATTTAGGATTTCAAAAATACCACTAAAACACTTTAGTATATTCATGTATTTTCGATCAATATTTAGTTTTATCTTTAAATGAGTGAAGAAGCAATAAAAACGTGTTCTGCATGGATGATGGAATATCCGCTCTAAAACGGAAATTTTTGTTCTTTATTTCTTTAGAACATTACATTGTATAGTAAAAAGAATTATAGTAATTATAAACACTATAAAATCGCTACATTAACATTAAAAATTAAATTTATGGTTAATCTATTAATTTTATAGAAAATAGAGTATCACAATCAACATCACAATAGCATGATAAATAGATTTCTTCATCTTGGTTGTGATAATTATGGATACAAACCATCCTATAGTTAATATTAACTAATTTAATAGTTATTTAGGAATAACTTATTGAAATATGTTGGTGAAATGAAATATCATGTATAAAAAATCCATCTAAAAATGGATTCCACCAAAATCAATTACTAAAATAGTCATGGTGCTTCTTATTGAAAGAGCGGTCAATTTGGGAAGACTACATTATAATGAAATCCATGGTAAGAATAATTTTAAATAAAATTTTTATTTTTTCTCTCAAAAATTCATCCATGAAATGTGTCAAGGGGCTATAAACCATCGTAAAAAATTTTGGTATATTTGATCTATGTTTAAAGTACACATATATTGTGAAAATAATGGGAAAATAAAATAGTTTAATTTTATTTATAAATAAATCATAAATTTGAAGATTAAATATTTATGTGAGTAACCTTTTTTGAAATAATATGTGATTTATTTAAATTATATCATTATTTATGAAAATTTTATTATTTGATAATAAAATTATACATAAACATAAATCATTTATAAAATATATAATTTATTATATTAAAACCATGAAAATGATAATATTAAAATTTATATTGGATAAAATGAAATTTCCATGTTTATCTATGCTTAAATTTGTATGTATTCATAATTCATTTATGAAATGATCATAAATATTTATCAAATGTTTGAATATATGAAATATTTATTTATTTATTTATTTTCCTTTTTAATTACTCAATGATAAAAAAAATCATATCAGGAATAAAAATATGATTTAGTTTTAGAAGTTTAAATATATATATAAATTTTTGTACATGAATTAATGTAGTTACATGGAGGGTATGATAATTAGTTTAGTTTAGTTCAATTATGAATTCATCTTGTTAATAAATCATTTACAAAAATAAAATAAACAATGTTTTTAAAAATTAATTTTTTATAAGGAATAATAATTCAAAATTAAATCATCGTTCTTGTGTGTATTTTTGGGAATATATAATATTAGAGAGTGAGATTAATTCCCTTTAATGTATACTATGTTTTGTATTCATTCAATTGAAACCGCATATTGAGACCAAGATATTCCAACCTAGTAGATCATGCTAAATTTGGTTTCCCTTGGATTATCTTGTTTTTGGAAAGCTGGTAATAGATATGTGTTTACCCATATAATGTATTGGTCAATGATTTTTCCTCTAAAATATTCATGATTCATATATTATATGATTAGAATGATGGGTTCCCTAAATATGTTGGCTATGGGAAAATGATAAAATGTCAAAAATATTAGAAAAATATAGATCTTGGTATACTAATAAATATGATATATACTAAAAGGGGTTATCATTTTATATGCACAAAATTAAATAAAAGTCATTATAACATTAATTTCTATGAAGAATATAATATCATAAATTATTTTATTATTGAAAAATGGGATCACCTTCATGGAATTTGATATTAAGATAAATTTATAAAAAGAAAATATTAATTGTATAAATTTTATTTACTTGTATGGAACCTAAAAATAATTCTTAGATTGTTATAAAAATTTATCTATTATTGTTATACCATCTTTAGTAATGAAATTATAATTTTTTTGAATGAGGGATTTAGGGATTATGAGATTCATAAATGATTTTTATTTTGGTTTTAAAATATTTAGATACAAAATGGATTATAGAAATTTAGTTTCCATTCATGAACTAATTTGATTGAGTAAGTAAATTAATTATAGAAATTGACATTTTCAATTAATTATTTTTTTCTAGAAATAGAATTCATCCAATAATAATCATAGAAAATGTTCCAATAATTTCATTGAGTATAATTTTCCATTATTTTCACTATATGTTTTGGATTTCCAAACTATGAATGAGATTTCCAGATTTTGGTCTAATGTTTAATGATTAAAGTTAAACCAAAAATATGATAAATTAAATGGAAAGTAAAATAATGTTTTCTTGTGTATTCAATTAAAAAAATGAAAAATAAATGTGACATTAGGAATTATGGACAATATTTTCACAAGAAAGAATTATCTGGGATACTTGAAGGGGTTTTTGAAACTCCATGTAGAAACCATGTCCTGAATTAGTGTTATGAAATAAATTCATTGATTTTTAATGGTATATTATACATAATATATGTTTTAAATGTTTTATGAGTATACAATAATTCATAATCAATATTACAATTAATGGGTCCTCTGGTTTACGTTTTGAAGGTGAATCAATTTTTTTCTACATAATGAAATTAGATGCATTGAAGTATTTTTAGAATAGATGAATAAGAATTATATATTTATCTTTCTATATTATTTCTCTTATGTAATATGGCGAGTTATTTTTTAACAAAGTTTTTTTATTAATAAATGATTTGATTTTGATTTTTTATTAATAAAAATATATAATAAATCTATGTGGAATAAGAGGATAAATGAGTTTTATCAGGGATAAAAGTGTTAATTTTAGATATATGTTAAAATTTTGGGGAAACGGTTCCAAATACCCTTTAATGGAATATTTTCATTAATTATATTATTTTTAATTCATTTTATATAATCACATAGAAAACTATATAATTTATTGATATTATTAATTTAATAATCAAAATTTTAACTATAGTAAATAATATTGTTTTACCTAACATAAAAGAGTCAGTGTATCATAGAATGATATTATGGGGAGAATATTATTTCAGTGATTTTAATGGGAGTGTATTAGTTCTCATATAAATTTTAAAAGTTACAAATTAAATACTGAATATGCAAAATTCTATGTTAATGTCACTTTATATCCAAATGTATTATAGGTTGTGTTGTAAATTTATAATGTATTGAGTTTAATTAGTTACTAAATTATATCCGATTAATTTTTTATTGAAAAAGTGTCAATATTGATAATGACATTAATAAACTTATAAAAGGATATTTTTATACAATTAAATTTATAAAATATTTAATATTTAATATTTTCAAATAAAAAAGTTTGAATAGTATTTTAGAAGATTTCAACATTAAGAATATGATTCCAAAGTCTCGCTATTATATAAAAAACATTCTTCATTGATAGCACTGACTATCATATTTTAGTGAGGAGTGGGGTTATCATACTGTCTCATAGGGATGTGGTATGAATTAAATAGATATGTAATGATATTTTGAAAACTATAAAAGTAATGAAAATCCATTTCCTATACAGAATTCAATAATGTTTGATATGATTACATGGGTTCTTATGGATAATTTTTTAGTATTATTAAAAAAAATAAAACATGAAAAGTTTCATTTTATTTAAAAGGAATTAATTATTTTATCAGTTTCACATTGGGAAAATATCTTGCATGAAGTGAAACAACAATGAACCTATTATATTATGATTGTGTGTTATCCCAAAATGATATTCATTGGGTTTTATTTTAGATTCTGATAAATATTATAGCTTTTATGGGTATTTATTTTTATATAGAAAGGTAATATTCACCTAATTTTCAAAATTAGTTTTGTGTGATGGATGACCGATCATGTATAACATTTGGAGATTTATACACTATGTCATTACTAATTAGGGGTGGTTTGGTATATTCTTGATTATATTGTCAATTGGTGCTTAATAATGACAATATTTGTCTTCTTATATAAAGATTATTGCATCTAGTCCATTGGTTGATATAGATATGGGGAATATATAGAAATACATAGATAAGGTACTTTTGATGTGTTTTCTATATTGATGAGGGGAATATGATGGGTTCATCAACTTATATGAATAAAATTTGATGTATTCATCAATCTGGATGAACAATACTCTAATGATTGAGAATATATGAGTTGATTTGGGAATATTGAAATACTTCAAGGACTAAATTACCTAAATTTCATATATATTTGGATTATATAATTATATATAACTATATATAATACAACTATTGGATATAGGTCTGGATATAAAAGTTTTTTATAGAGATCATGCCTGACCCTTTTGTATCTTGTCTTTTATGTCACTTTTTGAAGATTCATTTCCTTTCATTGATTTATGTATTTAAAAATTTATAGTATTTTCCAAATCTATGATGGCATGTGGGGACACACTTTATAGTTTTATAAATGGGGATAAATATTATTAAACATTTTTATATACACAAATATTGTTTTTGAGGGTATTCAGAGGTATTTCTTGATGTATTTTCCTTTTTTATTACATAGGATGTAACATGTACTGAAATTAAATACTAGGGTTCCTAGAAATGGGTTTTGAAAAAAATACAGAAGGATTTTTTGTTATTATATCAGATGTTGTTAAAAATTATGTGACATATGGTGAAAATGTGCTCATCCAATGAGGCTTTAATGGATTTTGTAGATTATTGGACTTTTCCACTAAGGCCCAACCATTATGTGGTGGATTATAACACTTAATGGTATGATTTTGGAAAAAATATGGCTTCGTGAGTGTTCTCAGGTCATATATTGGAGAATGAAATTAATTTGATATTTGATAATGCATGTTCTATTCATATTATCATATTCAATAATGACTCTTAAATTGTTAAAAAATTAATAGATATATAATGTTCCTTGGGTAAGAATTTTTATACTAGTGAAATGGTTCTCTTTAATGTATGTTTGTTGAGATACGAAGGCTAATACTAGGATGGAAAATATATGGAATCAGTTTTTTATGATGGGGTTGTATTTTATTATATCTATCTCTAACATAGAAAATACTAAAATGATGTTATCATTTTCTCTCTATTTATCTCTCTTTTCATTTATATTATATGTTCCAATTGATTATAGAAAATATAGTATCCTTCTTCGGAATTGTTAGATTAATGTATCTCATTAATACCCTTAGAGGATGGAACCCCTTGGTTTATCTGTGGTGATAATGATCAAGAACATGTGAAAATATGGTAATACTCAAATCATGTAGTGCATGGTTCATGATTCATAAATTCATTTTATTGTTCACTCTAAACGTATAGATATATTCTTGTAGTTTTTTTTATTTTAGGGTTATCATTTTGATATTTTTAGGATGTCAAACATCCTGTAAAATCTTTTTTATGAACCTATTATTCAAGGGAATATACAAAGATAAATATCAAATTAAAATTTTATAAATTGTTTGATAAAATATTAAGAATGTTAGGAATAAAATTTTTCTTTATATATATGAAATAAAAAAACAATGATTAATGAAAAAAATCATGTTTCTAAAGATCGACCCAAACATGATTGATTTATTTTTTCATGCTGTAAATATTATAGACATAGAAAATTGCAATATAACACTACAACCCATCAATTTTTTTTTGTTCACATATATTGGGAAAAAATTACCTATTTATAGTTTCCAACATAATTATATTAAAAAATTTAAATAAAATATTGATTTGTGGTGTTTAATTTAATTTATTTTATTGAAAATAAAACATATTACTAAACTATTTATTTTTTATCCTATATGTGTGTTAATATAACAATAGAAAATTCTATCCTAAAAGAATAATAAGACAGTATTGATTGTTGTGTTAATTTTATTGATAAAATTTTTTGTTACTTGATTTACATTAATATACATTAGCACTGTCATTAATTCCCTTATGTGTCCAGACAATACAACCATGAGATTGTTAATAAAATTATAGGTCAGAAAAATGTTTTTCAATACTAGTTGTACTAAGAGAGTTCAGTTTTCAAAGTTTGAGAGCTATATTATCCTCTAATTCTTATGTTAACATCGCAAATCAGAATATCAAGTTCTTATATCTATTAAAAATGTTGGATTTTAACTCTTATTACATAACCTATATGTAAAGGTAATATTACAACCAAAAGCCCAAATATGACCTAAGAGGGGGATGAATTAAAATATCTAGTTTTTTATGATCATTAATATATTTTTCTCACATTTTCAATAATTTTTATATCCTTTTAGATTTAGGAAAAAAATATACTAGTTTTGAAAATTAAATCAAATAACACAAATATTTTATATAGTCCACAACTAAGAGATACTCCAAGGTGGATATACTAATAGTGTGTTTATGTACTACGAGATGTAATTACTCACCATTAATTATTACAATGTTTTCAAGAAATCAACTCTTTATCCAAAGATCACTCATTTAATTTACATATTCACCAACTGATTTTAAACATGGAATGTTATAAGATAATTCAACGGTCTCATGTATTGAAACCATGAAATAAAAATATTACCAATCCAACATAAGTGTTATTATTTATCCTTAGTTTTTTATATCAATGTTTGAATATTCAATATAGTTTTTCATAGTCCTCCTTCAATTTTTGTTTCTAATGTATTAGTTTTTTAAAACAATTTATCTTTTTTAAAACAACCCTTTACATTAAAACCACCATAATGATTTAACATAGATTATTATATATCAAACTAACATCAATCCATTAATATCATTCATTTTGATCATATTATATTTCATATTTAAATTAATATGTACATTGTAGTGGAATCATAACAAAATTGTCAATATTCTGTAAAAAAAATTCCACAATTTTGTTACTCCCATGATTTAATTTTTAGGTGGCCTTTTCAGCAACATGATTTGATTTTGATAGAATAGCCTCAAAAATCCCAAAAGTATATCACATATTTTAATTTCAAATTTGGGTGAATACTCACCAACCACTATTGTATCTACTGATTGTTCTGTATTTTATATTATTTGGATGTTTGGAATGTTATTTGAAAAGATATCATATTATGTGATTATGTGAGACCTAGATTTTGGAAGAGATAAGATTTTTGGGTTTCCCCCCAGGTCACATACATGGTAGAAGTTAATGAGATTGTTTCATTAGGGATGTGGGTTCATAGAAAGTTTCAGCTCTCGGAACAAGGTCGGGATTTAGGTCAATTCTATTTTCTTGTTATAGATTGTGTGATTAATAATATGGTTCAGTGATCCTTTTGACCTAACACCTTCTATAGAAAACATCAACAATGATAAAATACCGATTTTAATTTAACTATATATGTCTATATTCCTAGAATTACTCTTAATATGGAATGGTATCCATATTCTCTGTGATTTTTTATATTTAATGCACTATCCATGATAACTATAAAAATTATTGTTATAGACACCCATTTAACAAATGGATTATTTAATTATAGTATTATTTTTATTACATCATGGTTAAATCCAACTCCCAATTTCAGCTCATAATTTTATCATAATTATAATTGTATGGTAACAACAATAGCCTCATTACTATGAAAAATATTCTATTTTAGTATGTTTTTCTTTCCATTTTAGATTACCTTCTCATTATGAATTCCAAAACACTTATGTTAAATCCACCCCTTACCAAGTTCATATTCAAGATCCATATATGATTATCTAGTCATATTAAAATCTTGTAAAATTACATGTATCCTCTTGAATAATTTATTTCTATCACTGTTGAAAAACCCAATACTTTATTGACTTGTCTAAAGTCCAACATCTTCATGATCATCCATTGTGGTTCCAATATTATCACCCTTTGGATTTATTAGAATTAAAATTTATACTCTTAGGGTAATTGAACTTTCAAATGATTTAATATGAAAATGATAAATGGAATTTTTACCATATCACACTATGTCTATGTGTGCAATTCACGGTGTAGAAAATTAGAGATCAAGAGGGGAACCCATTCTATGTGTTCCTTGACTTATAACATCAGCTCAAAACTAAACTCCAACAAACAAAAACTATCACCAGATGTATAAAAATTACTTCATGTTAAACCCAATATATTGTATCATCCCCTCTATTTATACTAAACAATCACATCCAACTATAGACTCCCCAATTAGATTTGAATTTCAATCTACTTTTACTAAATCTTACAGGTGTACGATTTTCCCCCCATTGATAATGAACACAATGTTAATTTTTTTTAAAAATCATAAATAAATATGTTATATGATTTATTATAATGGGGATAATGACTTTTGTAAACCTATATACATTTTCATAGGTGGTTCAAAAACAATGATTAACTATAATTCTCCAATAAAAATGAGGCTAATAGTTTTTTTAATATTTTTTCATCTTTTTATTTTATACCAACATAGAGCATCATAATGATTCCTTGATCCAAATTATCATTAATGAAGTGATATCATATCTCAATATTCCTTTAAAATAAATTTTGTTCTAGATTCTTCATCAAATCAATTTCACTCGTGCTATCATAATAAATAACCATTTATATCTTCAAATCTTCTATGTGATCCTCTTGTTTTTGTTTCACCTATAATAGTTGGGTGCATTGATTTTTTATTAAATTTTTTCCATGATCAATTATGAAATTTTCCACTTCCTTATTAGGAAATATATAAAAATATATTCTTTACTCATAAATTATTATCATAGAAATATTTTCCCATCTATTGTATCTTCTTATATTATTTCAATCCATTCTTTGATTCCAATGTATTAATGTTTCCTAACAATTTAACGTTTAAAAAAACAATCTTTATCCTATTCTAAATTCAATAAGTAATCTTATTTTCACTAAAAATAATTGATGCACGATATTGATTGTATAATTCCACTTCGATATCTTCTTTCATATAATGTTGAGAGATTCCCCTCTCAATATGAGAGGGTTTTCCATATTATTTCCTGTATAGTTTCTTCTTTCCAAAAAAAACAATTTGTTATGGTGTTATTTACTAAGATATTTTATTATTAATTCTTGGATTTTCTAAGAAAAAATCTATCGATAGAGTGAAAAATTATATTTTATACTTTTCCTTCACATAGTTTTTGATAATCACAAACACCTTCTTCAAACCTTGTTATACAAACATTTTTTATTCCAGGTGTTTTAGAACTCCTATTTTGAAGACATATTTTTCAACAAAATGTGAAAATAGTTTGAATATAAAGGAATATAAACATTATTTTCTAATCTAATACATCATAGGGACATATATTTAGGTCCATCAGAGTAACTAATGTTTTTTATGGTGGATTGAAAAATATTTTTTCATCAAAATGATAATGGTCATAGCCGTAAGATAAAAATTAATACATACCCATAGGATATAAAATGGTTCAATTCATCAGAATGAAAAAAAATATTATATTGCACCAAACCAACAAAATTTTAGAATTTGAGTAATTAGAATTTTTTCTATTAAACGTAATATACTACAAAATTGTAATGGTGAGATAAATATGTCATCAAATGGAAAAAAATTGATAAGGTATTGAGTGAAGAACATATGAGTTCATTACAACCAACTCTATGAATCATGAAAAATATGACCATTGTCGAAATTCATATAAATAGAGGTGAATTGGTGGAGCTGGGAGCTAATATACTTACGACTCTACACATCTGGTATTTTTCTCTACTTGAACAAGTCATTTTCACAGTTTATAATTTTTGAGAGTATTTTAGTTCTAAAGAATATGTATAAGGATTATAAATTACTTTTGACATTTTCATTTTTTATCCACAATTTTTAATAAAGGTTTTGATAAAGGGATTCCATGAATATTATTATAGGTGAATTTGATAATTTAAACAATGGGATTTTATAAATAGGAAGAAAAATTTTACACTTATCATCCTATCGATAGATTTTAGGGTTTTGGAATACAATGGTATTATAGTCCTCTTATCGAATCCATTATTGGTGTGGAAAAAATTACAATTATTTTACAACTATGGATATTACATGTCATGATTTTTTAATTCCATAACTCTTCTTGTTAAAGAGTATACATAATTTTATAAATATTTTAATTCACTCTTAAATTGTTATAAGTGTTCATATTAATTATTATTTTAATTTATATGTTTCTCTATGTAATTTAAATTATATTGTTCTTTACTAATCATTCTAATAATAGTTTTATCATACTATCTGTAAGATCGATCAATAACTCTGATTTATTGAAAAATCATTGGAATCTAATAAATAAACTCAAATTATTCATGATTTCTTGAGTATGATCTTTTGAAACTAAATATTATTTTGGTTTTGAAATAATTTAATTTTTTAAACTATAATTTACCCCCTAATTGAATCCATCATAACCTCTTTTAAACCAACAATTAGTATCAAAACTTGTTGTACTGCTCTAATTTGATAGTTTTTAAATTTATTTATCTAATACAAGTTTCGAATATTTTATTCTATATTATTTTTTTATATAATATGATTTATAAAAGATGTATTGTAAAATTAATTATGTATTTATAATATGGTAGGATTACATATTGGTACTCTCGATAATTAAAATCCTATAAGACCACCCATCTTCTATGGTAATAGTTATCAATATTTGAGAAATTGGATGGAAACATTTGTTATAAATAATCAAGTGGATAATTTTTTGATTTTAACATGAAATTACTCGATTTGAGGGAATGTTTTTAAAAAATCAAATAAATAACATTTGGAATATTGTATAAATTACAGTGTAAGGAATACTCAATTATATTATATGAAAAGAAACATCTAAATTCAGATACTAAAATGTGAAGCATAAAATAGTTGGTGTAATATGTAAGAGGTAACTCAATTTGTAACATTTATTTATTTTAGAAATATAGAACTATTCTAAGAGTTGATTATCATGTTTCTTATTTTTCATCCTAGATAAAAAATTTCTTAAATGCACCAATGGTTTAAGGTTATTCCTTATAGTTTATAGTATATTTCTGATAATTATATCATGGATGGAATAATGGTAGATATTATTAGAGAAAAAAATCGTGGGGATATAGAATATAACAGAAATGTTTTGGAGGACAAGAGAAGTATTGATAATCTAACCATTGATGATCTTATTGTAAACCTTATGAAGTATGAGGGAAGAGAGAAGATGGATAAAGTGAAAATTAATAAGAATAATTGAGTAGTTGTATTTACTAAGACTTATAATATTTCTAAAAAATTTCAATATATTGAGAATTATTCGATGTCTTCTTAAATGAAAAAATTTCTTGTTGAATCAAGTAATAGTTGATCATAATTGTCTATAAATTATGTAGCTCATCTTTCCAAAATAATAGAAAATATTATAATGTAAATGATTTTCAGTATATATATTTAAGAATATAATCAAGGATAAAATTGATGAAAAATATTTTTTAATAGTGATATTTTATGAGTTTATGAATGTTTTAAATTTTAGAAGAGATTATCCTAGGAAAAAGATATAGTATAAGAAGGAAATAAATTTAGATTTAAATTCTAAAAAAAATATAAGCACAAAAACATAGAATGATTGAATATTTCAGTTACTTGGTGTGAAATTGGATTTGATGGTTCTTTTGAGAATTCCTCAAAAAATGCAATTTCTAGAATTATGAATATTGGATTCTATACCGAAATACAAAACAATAAAAATTTCTTCATGGATAATGTTACTACATAAAAACATACATAAAATAATGTAAATGTTAACTACCCTGATAGTAATGGTGAAAATAGTTCAATATCTTTTGATGAATAATAATATTCATATAATGATTTAAAATTATTAATTACCATGGGTTTTTTTACGTATAAATATTTTTTAATTTACTTGAAAAATAATAATTTCTATAAAACCTAAAAATTCTTAAGAAAAACATGTGAATAAAAATATAGGAATATCCAATTTATCTATTTTGATATAAGATCATTATAAAGGACTCGATGAATCTTATTTTGAAAATGATAATAATTAAAAATATTTTCATAATTTATTTTTTGGTAAAACTATTTTATATTGTTATATTGTAAAACTTAGTTTTAATACCACTATTATTAAGGATAAAAAAGTAGTTGTAAATGAAATTTTTGAAATATCTAGTTTGAAAAAGATTTTATATAATTTTACAATTAGAAATTTAAACCATGATAGAATTTATAATCAATTCAACCATTATAGAGAATCTTTTGGAATGGGATTTAGAAATATAAAATTTGTTTTTAATAATAACCTTTTTCCTGAAAAGTGATCCATTTTACATAATTGTTAAAGTGGAGGATAGTGGATGAAAAAAAAATCTCTAAAAATGTCCATTAATAAGTACTTCATAAAGAAAACTTTTCAAAATAATTTAAATTTTCCCTACATTAAATATAGAGACATATTTGGACTCTTGAAATTGCAATTTCTTATAATACCTGACCCAAGAAGGTTCAGGTTCCAAAGTGATAATTCATTTCCGGAAAATAAAATATGTATCATCAACAATAATATTCATTTCATGGATAGACTATACTCTAGAAACATCAATAGATACAAATAACATCTTAAGAAGATTGAAAAGATGAATGGTGAGAATTTCAGTTTCAATGATAGTGCTCAAGGAGAACATATCATTATATATTACATTGTTCTTATTTTAAAAGAATTAATTTCATATGTTTTATTTTTTTAGGTCGTACAAAAACACATATTATTATATTAAAATTATGAGAGGAGGGTTATCTTGTGAACATAAGGATTGATAAATGTATTATTCATAGTAATAATGTTGAATTCATTCTTTGTATGAATTGGAATTAGAATGTCTATACACTAAACATTTAAGACCTTATGATCCAAGACCTACCATGACATAGTGAAATGGAAGATAAATCATGGTTTTGGAATAAAAGTTTTTGATATTGTAATAATTGGACATTAGATGATTTTTCTATGAATGGACTACAAAAGGATATGACAAAACATTTCTTTGAAATATATAATGTATGTGGTCAATGTCAGTTCTCAAAGATACAGAAGTCTGGTTTTAAATAAATTAGTGAAGAATATAAATCTATTTATTTATATTTTGTACATAAGGAATTATTTTTTCCTTCATGAACTAGAATTATCAATGGAAAATATAATGTATATGATTTAGTTGCTGATTTCACCAATTTAATTTTGCCTATTTTCTATTAATGAAGTCAAATGACATTATTTTAATTTTAAAAATTTGGTCTCTATAGTTAAAAATGAGAATAATATATTCATGAAAAATATCCATAGTGATCATCATGGGAAATTTATAAATTATGTTTCTCAGTGTTTTTATAGTAAAATGTAATTATAGGTGTATTTTCTTCACCAAGAACTCCATAAAAATTGTGTAGTTAAATGGAGATATTGAATTCTTCCTGATATCAATAGAACCATATTTAGTGAATAATTAGTTGTTAAAATTATATAGACTGAAGTAGTTAGTAATTCCTTATATACTATAAATGTAGTTTTATTCGAACATTTTATTTAATAAAAATACCTATGAGTTTTGGACCAGAAGAAAACTTAAACATTTTTTCTTGTATGTTATTAAATGAAAAGTCTTTATTTTCAATGCTAAAGATAACATATATAAACTTTTTTATAAAATATGATGAAGAAATGTTTTTATGTTCTTCAACAATTACTAAGGAATGTAGAGTTTTTAATAAAAACCCATATACTATTGAGAAAATAGTATATGTTAAATTTTATGAAACATATAAATTTGTTTTCAAACAACCTCAAACCACGTCATATAATGTTATTTATAAAATTATCTTTCATCCTATGAGATAATGTTCCTATCATGAGAGAATAACTGAATAATATATTTTTGAAGTTACACATAAATAAGATTTCAACATGTTTTTAATGAATATAGTTTTTTAAATCTATAAAATTATATTTTTATTTGGAATAATTTTAGGGATAACATCATCGGTGATGTTGATAAACCAGTTATAACTTTATGGTATTTATGAAAGGAAATTTATTTTTTTCATTTTTATCTTATTTCAAACAAAATACACCCCATGAAGCTTTAGGTGCTAAATATTATAAAAATCAATGCAATATGAACTCAATTAATTTGAAAAAAAACATGTTTAGACATAGGTTTAATTAACAAAAGATAATTATGTAATTAATGTAAAATGGGTCTTTTATGATAAAGGTGATGAAAATGGAATAATAGATAAAAATGAAATTATACATTTTGATAAATTATATAATCATCAAGATAGTATAGATTAGGATGAAAGTTATCCTACAATATCTAGAACTGATTCTTTTTCTATATAGCTAGCTTATAAAAATTTCATTCAATTAAAACTATTTTAATGGAAATGAATTGTTCATTTTATAATGTACTTGTACATTAGGAAGTTTAAATTCAACAACCACCTAGTTTTGAAAATAAAAAATATCCAAAACAATCTTTTCAAAATTATTGAGGATCTTTTTACTGTTAAATAATCCCCTATAGCATAGTATTTGAGGTTAACTATTTTATTATTTGAAAAATTATTGAAAAATGGCGTGTGGATCCAACTTATTTAATAAAATAAGTTTCTAATAACATGATCAGTGTTCAAATTTTCTGTTTATCACATTATATTTGGTTCAACTCAAAAGTCATTAATAGATTAATTTTTTTATTATGATTAATTATGAGTAAAAATTTGATCTTAATAGGAGAACATAAATATTTTATTGGTTTTCAAATTTCAAAAAAAACAATATAAAACATTTATATCTCAACATAAGTATTTAAAATACCATCATCAAAAATTAGGATATGAGAATACTAAAAGCACTAGTACACCGATTGTAATCTCAAATACATAAAATATTTATAAAGTTGGAAAATGAATTGATCAAAATATTTTTTTAGGTATGATTGTAATTTTACTATATATAAGGGATTGTAATCTCAATTTAGTATTATATATATATTCATATTTAATATATTTTAAGAAAATCTTTAAAAGTCCCATCTAAAAGTAGTAAAATGAATTTTCAGTTATTAAAAAGAACTATATATTTATGATTATATTATTATACAATAAATGAATTTAAATTAAAATATTATTTAGATTCCAACATTGGTTAAATTAGAAAGGATATGAAAATTATTTTCAAAACATATTAATTCATAGTTTAATCAAATTCTTCCTGGTCTTATAAAAACTCACAATGTGGCACTCTACACTATTGAAGATGAATATATGGAATATGGAATTTTTTACTCAATTATAGGGATCTAACATACACTCACTAACATTGGTACGATATTTAATAAACCAAAAATATTTTTTGATAACACATTGTGATTTTGTTAAGTAAAAATCAAACACATCACCCATGATCTAATCATGTAGATATAAACAATAATTTCATTCAGGATCACAAAAAAAATTGGGATATAATTTTACATTTCATTAGATCTCAATAATAAATTGAACATATTTTTACTAAACCCATTAGTTTAGTTATATTTTAATTTATTATAACAAAACTAAGAGTGGTCAATATCAAATGGTCATTTATATCTACTTCATGTTTAAAAAATTTATTTTCTATAATAATCTATTTATATAAAGGGGGAACATATGTTTTTAAGAAATATTAGTTATCATAAATTTTAAAAAAACAACGAAAACGACCTTTTTTAAAAAAACATTATATTCAAAATTTATTAAAAACTTTTGGATACAATATTTTTACCAATTGTTTTTCAGAATTAAATGTTTTTTTAAAACAATTTTAACAATGATTTCTAATTATTATCGAAATTAATATCTATTAAAAATATAAATAACATGATACTCTAATTGAAAATAAATTTCAACTCTAAGATTTTTTTTCAAATAATTCATTTTTTATAATTATCCTTTAATTATATTTTTTCTATATTTTTTAAAAATTAATCTTTTTTACTAATCATTATTTTATTATAAATATAATGGTTTCTATAATTCAGATATTCTATTCGAGGATAAAATAGTTTTCTTATAAACCTCTTGTGTTCAGAATACTTTTTAAATCATTGATGGATTTAATCAAAACTATCAGTTCAATTTATGGTTTCTATTCTCACCCGTTAGATTTGTAGAAAACGAAGGGTCTCTCTAATGCCTATATATAATTAGTTGGTCACTTTTATCCAATATAGGTTTTCTGGAAATTTCTTTTGACCCAAAGATCTTTTTTTTATGCTCAGTATGGTATTTTGGGATTTATCCAATCAACTTCTTTATTTCTCTTCCATCATTAGTTTCAGTGAGATATCTTTTGTACGTGATTTTACAATTATTGAAATTGCCAGAGATATATTGTTACATAAATCACGGTATGACAATTATAATTTCTTATTGAAAATATTTATTAATTTTCATGGTTGGGAGATGACTTATGTGGAAAAATATAATTTTAGATGATATTATCCATAAATTGTAAAGGAATTATATTTTACCCTAGAATTCACCATGGAAGATGACTCAAATATTTCTATTTTTCTCTTTTTAGAGAAATTTATAAGTTTATTGTATAAAAAGATGTAGAAATAGTTTAAGGTTCTTTAGAAGGGTTATTATATCTTCTATCCATCAATATTCATTATGATCATAGAATTTTAGAAAAGTTAAAATAATAATCATCATTGTTTACATATTTTTAAATGTTCAGCAAATTATTTCTCCTCACTCAAGATGTTGGATTTTTATGCATCTGAATTTAAGGATTCATAATTCTGATGAAAGATGATAGGGACACAATAAAAATCCTCAACTTATTCAATTTTTTATTTTATTTTAAATATGATGTAGAAAAATATTATGATGTTTGTATTTATTATATTGAGGAAACCAAGAAAAATTATATCTTCTCAAGCATTCTCATGTTTCCTTTCCATATTATAAATATGTTATTATAGATTATGGATGTAATCCTGATTAATAATAAGTCATTTTATTTTTGATAAATGGTTTTTATTATTAGTTTGGAAATGATTTTTATGATGAATTTAGTTTTTAGTATAATATTGAAAAAATTTGTGCAAAATTTAAACAAAACATCATATGGTGTAAAACTTGTTAAAGAAAATGATTAATTTAATGTGATGAGGAAAGCTAAATGACACCCTGCAAAATTTCATATGAATAAATAGATCTGATGAGGATTTTAAAATTTTTATTCTCATAAATCATAGATTAATCCATGAGATACTTCATTCAGACATTATAAAATAGATACTTTAGATTTAATGATTTGTAGAGCAAACAAAGTAAAAGAATTATAGGAGATTAAGACATAGGGAAAAATAGTTTTTTCAATAATGATGGAGAATTTTCTTAATGCAACTAATAGAGTGTTGGTTGATCAACCAATATTAGTATCACCTTTTTATTTTGACCAAACCATTATAATTACTAGAATTTTTTCTTCTTCCAATCCAAAACATCCAAATTCATCATTTCAAAATGATTTATATTTTTTGAAAACATCTGTCATTCCAGTATTTATTGAAAAGTGAAAAAATAAAAAATATATTAGATAAGTTGAAAATGAAACCTAGGTATCTAAAATAGTTCATAAATATGATCTAGAAATAGTTAATAAGTAATCATATTAGAAGAAAAAAAATTCATATCTAATGGTTTAATTTGATATTTTATGAAAAGTGATGTAGTTAGAAAAGAAACATAAATAAGAAGAATAAAAGGAAGAAAAAAATAATATGAAATACCATCATAGTTATCCTCATCCTCTACCAAAATAATAACTCATAATTATAAAAACTTTGTTTTTATGTTTTTTTAGTTTTTTAATCATGATCACATAAAGTGTAATATGAAGATCAACATTCACATAATAACATATTGGACTAGGTAGATACAAATATAGAAGTTGATACTGAATTTTATTTGCAATTTAAGAAACATGATGGAGAAGTAAAGACTGATATTGGACAATATATTACTCCTATATTTGTTGTATCATCAGATTTATTGGATTCATTAGATGATGAGTCATAGAAAATAATCTATTATATTTTTAATACTCTAAAATAGATAACAATTCAATGCCATATATTCTAAAGTTTTATGAAATTTAAATGAAAATTCAGAACAATTTGAGTGATAATTTTGAATCAATAATTTTGTACTGTGACATTGATTCAAAATGTAAATAAAATAAATTGTTTCAAAGAAATATCTATTGAGAACAAATGAATATTAAATAAAATAGTAAATTATACATGTCAATTAAATGGTGAATTAATGGAATGTGATGATCATATAATAAAATAGAAAATATATTCCTTTGAAATTGTCGATTAATTTTAATTTTTTTAGATTTCTCAGATAGATTGATGTTTCTATAAAAGATCAAAATTATTTTGGAAAATTGGAATCAAGAAATTAAAATTTTGAATAAAGATATCCTGATGATGAAATAAGATAATATCTTGTTTTGTTCATTTTAAGAAGAGTTTATAATGATGGATGAGTATAACAAGAAAATAATTGTTCCTGAAGATGATGTATTTTTCTTAAAAGTAAATAATATGAGTATTTAATTCATGTAAGAGTGGATAAAAAAGATCAAATCTTAAACATTTGATACTGACAAGGATCATGATAATTTTAGGAAGTTAGAATCTATTGTCCAGAATATGTTTAATAAAGAATGAAAATTTTCCCTTTGATCTGTAAATATATTTTTAATGAAATATTTTTTTGAATGTTTTTTATTTTGATTAACTTATTCCCCATATATTAATAAATTACTTATTTTCCAAATTTTCTAGGTTGAAATTTCTCTATTTTATTTTAGAAGACTGGTTCATTACAGAAACAATTGTCTCATGTTATATTGTTTTATCATTTTTGGAAAAAATATTACATTCCCTATTCCTTTTTCCAAATAGAAATAGGTTAAATTTATCCAAATGGAAATAAATAGATCCCTGGGATAAATAATTTAAATTGGATAAAATATTAATTGGAAAACAATTTATTATAGGGGATATTACAAAGTAATAATTATTTCCAATTGAATAATAAAATGTGAGAAAAAATAAGTTTTCAAATCAAAGAGTTAAGATATGATAATGGGAAGATATATGTTGTGAATAATATCATGGAGGTTATAAAATTTACATTGGTTTTTATTTATATTTATCTTAGTTGTTTTTCTTTTTATGTTTTATGTTTGGTTATTTCCAAATTATGGAGATTGTTAAGTCGAAAGTTATACATTGTGCCTTCTCTTTCCTTAGGTTTTAGAATCAATCATATTTTCCTTAAAACTTATTTTACCCAATTTATATATCCCCTGTCTTTTAGAATTTGTTTTAAAAAATATATTTTAATACCAAATATAGAATTTGTTTAATTTAAAAAAAATATGAACTCTATTCTTTAATTCAGTCTATCATACTGACGTAGTGACTAGTACATCAGATTGACTAATGTTCTATATAGTAGATTGAATAGTGTTCTCACAATCAAACAGACCAAATTCGTATACATCATACTATAAATATTTCATATACACAAGATTTAAAATAGTTAAGTTAATTGGATCTAAAAATTAGTATTTTCTATCAGATTTTCAAAATTTTATAATCAATGTAATTTGAATTACTTCTATCAAATGGAATATATTGTATCATTGTATGTTGCTATAAAAATGACATCATATGGAAATTTTTTTCCTAATCATTCAAGTGAATAACATATGTTGTCTTTCAATCCCAATTTTATAATCCTAGAAAATGTGACAATTATAAGGATTACAATAAATAAACATTCATTTCAGTAGCTGAGAGATGTTGAAATTTAAACACAACACATCATGGGATTTTCTCTGCTTAAATATCTCTTTTTTAAACATTATATTGTTTCAGAGTGTTTATGTTCTATGGAATCCATGTGAGGATTTTAAATTCCATAGGAAATTTTTATTTTTTTTATTCACTTGTTCTAATCGAGGTATAAATCGAGGGCTTTCAGGGATTTAATGATATATGACATTGATCCATAAAATTGAGGTCTTTTTAGAGATAGAATTACCTAGCTAACATTGATATGTGTTTCTAGGGATTACCATGTCTTTGAATACAATTATATAATGATCATAATATTTTGGGATTTATAGTTAAAAAAGGCCAACTATTATAATTAGGTTTAAAACTATTGGTATCTTAAATCAAGATTTTTAACATTGTTAAATCCTAATGTTAATGAGTAGAATAACATTTATAAAGCTTGTAATTCATTTTTACTTTTTTATATGGTTTCTTATTACTTTTTCCTAAATTTCAATATTCCTACATGTAATTTAAATTGGGATGCTTGTTTTTTCTAATAATTCTAATAAGTATTTTATCCGAAGTTTTGTGGTCCAAATTAATAACTCGGATTAATCATAAAACCATTCAATCGGATATATACACTATGATCATCAGATGATCTAAGAGTGTGAACTTCTTCTCTAAATTTGTTTTGGGTTTTCTGTTATTTTAATTTTTAAAGTACCATTCACCCCCCTCACTTTTATCAGTTGTAATAACATAGGAGCCTACACTACTTTAATAGAGGTATTTTTTGTCATTTTCAAATCTCAATTCGTTGACAGTTATTTTGGATTCATTTTCAAATATTTTTTGAAACGACATGATATAATAAATTACATTAATTTTTTTCTATATGAAAATGGAACAACCCATTCTATATAATCATCAATTAATAAGTTGAGTTATCTCTCACCATATTTCTTAAAAAGGTCATGGGACCACACACATAAGTTTTAATTATGTCCAACATATTTTAATCACTTTTAATCTTTAACTAGAATGTATTTCTCTCATTTTTACCTTTAATAAATGCATCACAAGTATTATACCAATGATATATAAGATATATGATATCATTAGAATCCTTTATATTTAAAAAATTCTTTATACATTAGTGATTAATATATATGATCCTTTAATACCAAAGGAGGTTTTCTACATCAAATATCTAGGATATGTTTTCTCTTTTCTACAAACTTATTATAAGCATCCATTTATAATGTAACCTTTACTGAATGAATTTATTTCCGTAAATTAGATCAATAATAGCTTCATATTGAATAAGAAATCATATCCTAATTCAAAAATATGACCCACACTCAAATGGTTATGTCATATAAATTCCGTATATAGAACTAATATTTTCCTCAATTAATTTTCATCTATGACTATATTTCCACATAAATTTATTTTTAATGATCCTACATTTGAAAAAAACCTATTCCATTAACATTTCCCTTAATATTATTCAATTGAACCATGTTTCTAATAATATTGGATTAATAACAAATATTAATAATACAGATGTTTTTTTTCGTGGTCTCCATGAGCTAAATTTGAGCTATGATTTCCTTTTAATGTATATTGTTTTCCTATGAAGAGATTCTCATTTGGTTTGACACCGGTATTGGTTTCTCCTATTTTGCTTCAGCATTGGCATTATGGTAATACACTTTTTTCCTAAACGGTTAAAAAATATATTCCATTGGAATCGCATTAAGTTTCAATTTTTCCATTGACCATTGATTTTAATTGTATTAATTATTACAGATTCACATTCTACAATCCATGTCCTTGTGATCAATATTAGAAAAATGAAAAAAATATCCATAAAATGTGTTACCTCAATAAGGTGTTAGATATGTTATAAATGTTATATATTGAATCACACATACTTCCCCATTAAATTATCTTTCTAACTTTTAATAATAACTCACTTTATTTTGTAGATAGTCCAAATATTAACACTTCATTATGAAAATGATCTAATGGATCTTTCTATGTGAGTCCTCGAAACCAAACTCTCAAGTATGCTTCAATATACACATAAAATACATATTGGATTTGATACCACCGATAAAATCTTATATATAAACATCATTTATTTCAAAATCAATAATGACAACTGATTCTCTTACATCCCAATAATCATTTTAGGTTTAGTGATATAGATTATTTGGACCAAATAATAACCCTAGAATCATAATATATCTTTATCGAACAAATAATTTTCCCCCATTATATTCAAATCTACTTAATCTATAAAGAGTTTTCCGTATCTCACATTAATTCTTTCAGTTATGATGTCCTTCTAAAAATTTCATGTCAGCTACTTTTCATTACATCTCAGGGAATTGAAACATAAACAAAATGTGAGCATATACACTAAGTAAGGGAAGAAAAAAACAATGTTTCTAAATAATTAATAATTTTATACACAATATTGAATGAAAAAATAATTTAAATAATTCCATGAATAAATAAAAATGATAAAATTTTATATCCATGAAAATAAATTAAAACATGGATATCATTAATAAATTATCACATAATGATGGAATTCATAATTTCAGACGTCAAAACATGTTATAATGGTCTTATATCAAGAAACTATATTCATATTGGTATTGATATATTCTGAAATTCAAGATTTTGTTTCTATGGAGACCCCTGAAGGACACCAAAATAAATATAATTCATAACCCAACCAATCACTTTTTATAATACCATTTTATTCACTATAAGATTAAATATGACATCTCATATCAACCATTAAGGAACACATAACTGAATTTTGATATGGATTTCTATTAAATGAATGGTTTTAATTGACAATACATAATCATCTGACATTTATACTCAATAATCACTAAAAATGTGCAGACATTCCCCCATGTAACCAAAATAGATAAAATAATCATAACAAATCCATATAATGAACTTGGATGGTTGAAAAATTCATATAAAACATTCACATTGTCATACATTTGGGAATAACATTATAAAGAACACAAATACCTTTCTATATTTTAAAAAAAATTGATCACATGATCATAACCCATCTAGAGGAAGAATGTAGATTGTAAAAAACCATGGAGTCGACATTCCCATAATCACCTATTTTCAAATAACAACAGAGAGGAAACCAATAATTTTCCCCATGTCAATAAAATCATATTATTTCAAGGTGAGAATTATCAAACCACCAATGAAGGGATCATTAAATTAATTATTCAGTAATGTTAGTTAATCCCCCCTCTATATATATATATATTAGATGATAAAAAATTAATGAAAAATCTTATTAGGGTAACTCGTTTTGAAAATTAAATAAGAAACATAATTCAAATATAAACAAGTCTTTAGAAAAAAATTCATATGAACATAAAATATGATTTAACAGATCACATCAAAAATATTATTTTTAAAATTTAGAAGGGAAAAAATATATGAAAAGAATTAAATTTTAATAATGAATATATAATAACAGGTCATTGAAACATAATAAATTATATCATTGAGAAATAGAGAAAAACAAATTATATTAAAATGAAATGACAACCCATTTTATTATTTTTATAAAATTATTGTTAATAACTCACATCGTAAAAAGGGTAACAATATAATTTTATATCAAAATATTTTTTTTTCTTATAGAGTTCTATAAATTTACATGGAATAAACATTACAGTGGGAGAAAAAGGGAATTGGAGAATGAATTTCATGATGAAAAAATATTGAAAAATGAAATCCAACTTGTGTAATTAATATTCCTAAAAAGAACTATACTATATTATGTAATAAATATTTCATGAAGGTAAATTATATAGTAGTAGAGTAAATTCATAGAAACAAATAATTATACCCCACAATATAATCAATTTTTATAATTTAGACAACTATTTTTTCAATGACGATGATAGTAACTCAATGAATAAAATTTGGGTTACCAAAATATTAACATCAGGGGAACACATTTTTAAAATAAAAATTAACGAAAATATCATGATTTTAGTTTTATTACCCATAAATTTAATTTAAATAATGTTTATAAAATTTATTTTGTAGTAAATAAATTGAACATCAGATAAATATAATATTGTGCAAAACATGTAACATGTCTCAAAGATTCTGAATTGAGACCATGAAAACCAATGCGGCTTGTGTAAACATATAATAAAACCAATTAAACTTTTGGTAATATATTTGAATATAAATTACAAATATTTAAATATTATTCAGGTTATTATATTTAAATTAGGTTTCATATATATATTATAAATTTCATTATGTCCAAAATGCAAAAAATATCTCAAATAGAGGAATTTTAGTTGAAAAATATGACCATGGTCTTGATTCATTCAAAACATTCACCAAAAATCCATGACAACTAAATGAGTTAAATTAAATAAATACCCAAGAACTATATTTTTAATAATAACAACTTACACTCCTTAAGAATAATAATTCTATACATATAAATATTAGTTATATTTTTCTATTTACTTACATCGGGAGTTAGTGATCATTATTTCATTTTACAAGTTTATTAAAAGTTGTTTTGGGATATATTATTTTAAAAATAATGTCATTATTTAATCATATAAGGTAATTTAATATATCTTACATGATATTTTATAAATATATAATTTGATTTCATATTAGTATTGGTTATGATTCATGTGGTTGATAATGATGTCGAGAATATTTCAGTGATTCTTAATGAACTAAGGGTCATTTTTTCCTAGTATGTTATATATTTATATAAAATTACCCCAAAAAATAAAATAATAATCTTAATAATTATATCATATTATACAAGTATTTATGTTTTTATATTCATCAACGATATTAATTGATTCAAATTTTCATGTAGGTGGTAAAATTGACCAAGAAAATAACATGGCATAATTAATTGATGATTATGATGTTATTTAGTTATAATATCAATATATAAAAATAATAAGGAAATTATATAGTGTTTATTATTTTAATACATTTTAATTAAAAAATAATATTAAAAATGAGAAAACATATTGAAATTTATTATATAGAAAGAATATATAATTTATCTCATAGTATTGTCATTTAAATCAATTGAATTAACAATTATAATATGTTGATTATTAAATTAAGTGTTTATCAAATTTAGAATACTAGAAATATAAATATATCACAAAAATCATATTTATCCTTTAAATCTCATCCTAATGTCCATCCTTATAAGGAATAGGGGAAAATGAAAATATAAATAAATCGTTCCATGGATGTGGAAGCCTATATGTATTCAATGATAATGATTTAATTTTCCATAGAAATAGAGAATGAAGTAATATGGAATATTATTTTAGAATCATAAACTTGAAATAAATATACAATTATTTAATAAGTTCTTTACATATACCCATATTTTAATGAGATTAAAGAAAATAAAACATGTTCATTTATGGAGGTGTCATTTATCTCACTAAATGATTGAAGGATTAATTTTTATTAATATAAATGGGATAAGGTGATTAAAGTCATGACCTAACCAACTAGGTCCAGTGCAAAAACTACCCCAATCCCACCTCTAATAGGACAAGGGATGATGACCAATACTAATTAGGAATATCACAAACATAAGATACCTTATTATATGTTACCAATACAAATGAGCCCATATACATCTCCAAGAAACCGTGAAAAGATAAATATAGCAGAAACCATGAATGGATGAATACATCTATCAAAAATTTCTATAACAAAAAAGTACAAAAAGCAAAAAAAAGTGAAAAATTTAGGCAAACCAAAAACTATAAAATAATACCACCTTCTTAGATGGAGAAGAATATTTTCATATGGATACTCTAGAACATAGCTTGTCCATCAACCAATATACACCTCGGTCTATCCAGCACATTGTGTTCTTCCAACATTGGGTCCTCCTCAGACATCATTGAAAGGCACGTCATCTGCATAAGAGAATACATATGTAGCTATTTCCCATGTAGGGGTGTCTATAAAAATGCCCAGTATGTTCCCCCAAAACCAAAAATAAATGGCATCATCTAAAATGAAATAGATTGACCAACCCATGTGATAGAAAAAAACTCCATCTCAATTGCTCTTAAGCTATACGTGTCGAGTCATCCCAGTCCACATGGCATGTCAACCAAGTTATGTTATGTAACATCAAAGACTCCTAGAATCACCAAGATATACCCGTCTTAGACTCCTAGTCTCTTGAGGATCCAACCACACAACACGCTATAAGATTATAATCAAGGATCAATGGTAAATATCATCAAGGATAACTCACTTGATGAGACCTGTCATCATATATTCCATCTCTAAGAGGTGAAAGTCATTATGTATCCCTCTCCCAACCCATGTTGAACTCATCCAAAAGATATTATTTATTAGTAACAACCTTTACATAAACAATGTAACTCATCTAAGAAAACATTTTCCATTCAGAATCACTAAGATTTTGTAAAATCTCTGCTATCTTTCATGTAATTGACCCAACAGAACATGATAATTGTTTATTTTTACAATGAATGTCATGATGTAACCTCGCAGACCTTAATACTCATATATGGGATCCTGTCCATGCCTAATTTGGGACTCCACTGACGATAATATAAATCCCAATGGCCACATCATTTATAAATGGGAAAACAACCATCCCACATGCGGTACACCATGAACCCATTTTGCAAATCTTGGGATCACAATTCTAACATAGATGATCACACAAAACACGGTGCAATTCCTCAATCCCGATGGATTCCCATTGACATAGTACAAAAAGGGAAGCATACACTATAAAACATGGAGATACCATAATCCCAAATTTGTATATAACCACCAAGTAGGATATCATTGGCGATGATACTAATATAATATTTTAATCCCCGTAGTCTATGAGATTATACATCAACATATTTCACAAAACCTACTATAACCACAATGGAATAATAGATCATATACATTATTATTCTTCAAAAAACTACCAGGATAACCTACTAGACATTGGATTTTTTGCATGTTTGATGGTCACAATGATACCCTGAATCCCATCGACGGAAGTTGTTATGATGGAGGATGTTTCCAAAACCTCCCAGAAGAATACACCCACTCTCTCTGGGTAGATCTTGTCAAGGGAATCAAAATTCTATTACATGGATGTAGTAAAACACTATACCTTCAAAGGGATAGACCTAGGATGATAACTCAACAATTATTATTCTATGCATCAAATAAAAAAACATTATAATTTTACCTCAAATCAAATCCCTCTAACTAAAACCATGGCCTAAATCAAAAACAACATGGAAAAATAATTAGGATAGTCTAGTCATAGGAATCCATCAGATCCATGATAATGAATATGTGTGGGGGGGAAATACAAGGGTACTAAAAAATGTGTACCCTCATTACACAATGTCTCTTTGACATAACAACTAATGTATGTGACCCCTATCAACACTCAACTTGTGAAATAAGTCTACAAAGTGTGTACCTATGTCATAAGGCATGTGACCTAGTTTGATTACATGGGTGTGTACTTACCTACAAATGGCCAGTTATCCATGTCTTCTTACCTAGAATGTATCTCTCATACATGGTGTATTCCTCTATGGTGAGCCTATGACAATTTTATTTTTTGGGTCTATGGATCAAACCTTGTGTCCACTTATTTGGTCGTGTGCTTTAACATGAACATTTACCTCAACACGACCACCTTGGAAATGTCCCTCGGACACATGACCAAATCTTATTACATGGTATGTACTCCTAGTACATGGAGTGCAGTCTCCAAAATTTCTTATATACCAAATAATAATATCAAAATTCATTTTTTCAAACAATACATGCCTTTTTATAAGAAATTCTATGTTGGAATCACCACTGGTCAATCAAAAACAATTGATTTTCCCCTAAAACCCACTGATAGACCCCCAATGGATCCTTAATTCTCATATAAGGTCTCTAAAAACATAAAAGGGGATATATATATATATATATAAATATCGTAAATATTCTATCCTATGGGAGAAATACGAAATCTTTGGTTCAAAAAGATGCCTGGAACCCGGTGCTCCACGATTTGGTGATGTTCGGTATCAAAAATAAGGATATAAATCATCCCCCCTCCCTAATTTCATCATTGGTTCATCCATCAGGGTGGTGGGTTCAACCTCTCCTGTTCCATGAGTGATAGAAAAGGAAATATGTGTTATTGATTTTATTTTGTTAAATTAGTAACCCTCCATTTAACACCCAACTATATCTCCCCCAATAAAACACCAGACATAAAAAAATATTTTGTCATTACTTCTATAAAAACCACATTCATTACTAAACTATGGTATTAGATTTTTGATCCAAGAAACTAATTGAGTCTTAATCTAAATGTACTAATAATATAAAAATGTTTGTTAAAATATTTTTAATATTTTTACTATCACCCCACTGAGGTTCTCCAGGTTCCAAAATCACGTGCGGACTCATAACCAGGATTAAAAAATGTTCCAATAAATATACAGAAGTCATACATAGAAAAATTCTTTAAACACTCCCCACCCTCATGATTTTCATATAAAAAATATAAATCCTATGCACAATGGAATAAACTATTCTCTCTGCAAGATCTCTCGTCCTAGTAAGAAAACTAGAGGGTTCGGTGTTGTCCACAAACATACACTCTATTGAAAAACAAATGTCACACCATTCCAAAAAAATATCTTCCACGATGTTGACAATATGAAATGATTATTTCATATAAAACACTAATGTCTTTATGAAATATTTCCCTTTAAATAAAATTATTTTTTTAATAGCTTGTTTTCCATGCAACCATGTGTTAAAAAGGAACCATGAGATACTTTTAGTATACAATAACCATTTTATCCAAGAAGTTAATTTGGTGGAAATAAATATGAATAAATAATTAATGCAACAAATATTACTTAATATTAATATATTACATTCATAAAAATGAACACACTTGTTTTAGTAAAGTCACATTTTTAAAAGAAATAAATTTTCATTAAAAATTATATTATATTATTTTTATTTTTTCATGTTATATAAAATTTATTTGATAAAACAAATATAATTTTTGAAAACATTATTTCAAAATTATCTTAAAAGTACTTTTTTATAGAAACATTTATGGAATAAAATAAATTTCAAATTTTTATAGAGAAAAATATTTTCCATTTAATGTATATAAAAGGGGAAGGTATGTTTTAGATTAGTTTTAATTTTTAATAATATCATTATTATTTAAAATAAATCAATTATTATTTTTTCAGATTATTTTATACAAGAATTTTTTTTAAAATTATTTGTTTTAATAAATAAATTTTTTAAAACTATTTTTCTTTGCATTTTACCAGTTTTATATTAAATGAAATATATATATTATATGTTCTGAATTTTAAAATATGGATCAAATATTTGGATTCAAAATATCGAATTTTAGTGAATGGGTAACTTTTATGTTTGACAAATATAAATAGTAAACATAGTAAATTTTGTTACCACGATAAATGGTAAATTTACTCATTTAGTTTAAAATAAAATTGTAAAAACTATAAAATGACCTGATAACATTCCTAATTATTATTAGATGTATAAAATTATACCATTAAAACATCATGATAAAACATTAGTTGTTTAATGGAAAAATTCCCATTAAAAAATGTTATATAATATTAAGGTCAATGATAGAAATAAATATCATTTTATTTGACTTAAATATCCCTTATGTGCCCTCATTGGAAAAAGTAATGTTGTGAACGATTATAACTATATATATTTAACTAAATGGTAATATTTTCATGATTTTAATTTTTTTTCATCTTTTTCAGATTCATAGATGAGATTTTGGTATTTATAAGAACATACTTAATAATTATTTAAAGATGGAACATTCATGTTTTAAATAATATTACATTTTTTATATTATGTTAAAAAATATATATTCAACTATAAATATTGTTAGGAAGGATTAATATTTATCATCATCATGGTATTTTATTTTTACTATTTCTTAAATTAATATATATATTAATTAATTATACACTGCTAATTTAGTAAAAATTTATCAAGGGAAATATCAAATAATTTTTATTAAATATATTAAAATAATTATAATTTGAGAAAATTAATTTGCTAAATTAATTTTCTAGATTCCCTTGACCTATTGGTTATAAAATAATATATATTTTTATGTTAATTATTTGTAATGATATTTTTAAATGTACAAATAAAGAATACTATCGAAATGGACAATAAATCCATTTTATCAAACAAATATATAATTAAATTATTTAATAAACATAAAAAATAATTTTAAATAAAAAATATATATAATGTGGTCTAAAATATTATAAATTTTTCATTTAACATTGTATTTATAACAAGTAATAAAAAATTATGACATTTTGAAATTGGATTTTTTACCGTAATTAAAATAAAAAAAGATTACTTAAGGGTTAATCAAACAGATAAAGTTAATAATTATATTCAATCGTGATAAAAATATATTTTATGATGGTATAAAAACATTATGACATATTATAATTGAATAAATTTAATGTTTTATGTATTTATATTGATATTTAATTTATTATAAATTAATATTTTTTGAGATTCTAAAAGTTCCCCTCACATAAATTATAAAAGAGAACCTCATCCCTCATTTTTTCACATCACAATGGACCTTCAATATCAACTATATCGAGAAACTTTCATCTCTAAACATCTCTAATGATATTCTAGAGGATTGTTTCTTCCCAAAATACCAACCATATATTCACTAAGAGATTATCTAAAATAATTTCTCCAAGAAAGAGGTAATTGTATTTACAGAATTATTCATGATTATTTCTTCTTCTACCCCCGATTCATGTGTTTTTTATTTTATAAAGTAATAAATATTTTATCTCATACATCATGATATTTTTTTAAGATTATAGAACAACCATATTCCACCTTTTATACATCCTATGATAAACAAAAGTACCCTTCATGTGTGGGTATAACTTAACATATCCACATCCTGGTATAATCTGTTTTTCATCACCATATTATTTGGATGGTTATAATGATGGAATAATATATATTTATGTATATATAATTATAACAATATATTTATTCTATAAAAAAATATTCCAAAAAATTACTTACCCTTTTACCATTAATGGGATGATATTATCGCTTGTGCGTACGTACAACCTACCATCTCCACGACACGATGAGATTGATTTTCCATATAAACCATTCAACAATGATTGTAAAAATGTATATAATAAAATAAAAAATGATATATATTACCATAATATCATTCTTAAAACTATTAAAATATATCATACACGCATGAATATGACTTTTATAGAAAAAATGTATCAAAAAATGAAAGTAGTTAACACCCAAATGAAGAGAAATAATGATATATTATTGACAAATAGGTGATAATATGATCATATATGATATCATAAATATGAATATGCTTATGGAAAATGTTAATAACTTTCATTAATCCATTATACATGTCTTTGAAATATGTATTAACAAAAGCAGGACTAATGTAACGGTTAATCGAACAATCTCATTATTATCCATGATTGTTTATACGAATGTATTTATTAGAAAATATTTATCCTATTTTTCCATGATTCATAAAAACATTTTGAAATACATTTTTACTATTATATTAAAATTATTAAAATCTTTTTTACCAATGATTTATGTTTTACTCGATAATTTGGAAGATTTTTTTTTTGTTTTCCTAACGAGGTACATTATGAATTTTCTAAACAAATATAAGAGAAATGAAATTATAACTTATACAACATGAAGTGATTATTCTGATTTAATGACATCTTAATGACTTCAATTATACCTTATAAACTTCCAATTTTAAATTCAATGATTTTTTTTGAATGGAATTATTTATTTTTAGAAATAAAATGATTCCAAATAAAAAGGATATTTTGTTCGAGAATAATTTTAAAGTGACCTCTCAAAATTATTTTCCATCTGTGATAAAATTCAATATGAGTTTTTTTCATAAATATGATGAAGTGATATTTATGAAACCCATTTCATTTCAATGGGTGTTGTTTGGTAGTGATGATGTTGATGAAAACCTTTTCATTTGTCATTTCTATGAATGAATTATGTTCTTATGGAAATCATATGTATGGTTTTTATTAGGTGATAGGTGTGGACTATATATCCATATAATTATTTGGATAATTATTTATATATTTTTATATAAAGAGGAGTATAATGGAAAATGATCTCAGTTTAGTAACACATAGTTGTAATGGAATGTAAACCTGGTTCATTATCTCGGGGATGGAACAGGGAGTAAACCCAGTTCAGTAAAGGACATTTTCCACCATTATTGTATTAAAAATGAGTCTTGAATAGTATAGAATAAATGATATATTCTTATATGTATACAATAATTTTATGTCTTTTGTTATGATCGTAGGAAATATGTAATTTATAAACTTCTATGATTTAACACATGACATGACAACAGGATTTTTCAATATTAAGGATATAATTTTCCACGATTTTTTATGTTATTATTCTTATTATATGATTGAAATATTTCATACAGATCATCTCAGATAACCATTTATTATGTTTCTTTTTCAATTTTATGAAAAAAGGTATTTAATAAAAGGTTTTAAAAGGTTTTTAGTTATGAAAGAATATGTGGGATACGATATAGATGTTTTATAAACCAGTTTATTATGATTCCCAATATTAAAAGACACTAAAACTATATGGTTATACCTTGTTTTTTCTATGTTATATAATGAGTATTTTTCTATTTAAATTTTAATGTCTACATTTGAAAATTATGGGTCATTATAGTTTGTATCAAATTAGAGATTTCTTTTCATTTGGAAACTGGGATGAGAATCCTTATAATGAACCCTAACAATTTATGAAACCTCTAACCACACCACCACCAAAAAATATCCCAACGAGTTAACTGATATGATTTATTATAAATAAAGGTAGTTTTTGGGATATATTCAATGCAAAAGAAAATTTAATGTTGGGGGAAAACCTAGAACAACCGCGAGTAGATGTCCTCAACACCACCACTAAATAAATAAAATGAACACTCATATCACTACTATTCCATGAGTAATACTATATTTATGATACGTGTCTACTATACCTTACCACATATGATATCTTTTTTCTGGACTTGGAATCACCCCTCAAATGAGGAAAACTCCACATCACTAGATAGAAACACTAACACACCCTCTGTTGGAAATAATTTGAGCATGGATGGAAGGAAATAAATCCATACTGAAGATGATAATCAAAGGGCCTCCGTAACATTATGAAAATATTAAATGCAAGGTGCTCTCCTTCTATAGTTAGGTACCACATTTATAGAAGCATTTGGTAACTATTCCTCACTATAAGTTCCTTCAGAATATGTTTCAACTGTAAATCCTCCACTAGTATCCCCAGGGCCATTAGGACATGCCAACAAACAACCCCACCCCAAAAACACAAGTTAAAGGAACTCAATCCACACATATAAATGGTCATCATTAGGTGGTATTGACTCGAAATCACTTTTTTGTGTCACATAACAAGAACGAGTCTTTGTGGGGGGTAGTGACAATGATTCTTATATGTGTAAAGCTGCACCAAATATCAATATCAATGGTATTTACCAATTCCTTGGGCCATCCTAGATAAGACTCAAGCAATATGCTGATAGAATGTATTGCCTCATAATAGGGTATAACAGTACTTCTTAAAAATTACAAAGGAAACATATCATACATATTATCAACCTCAGAGATACCAGGAAATAGGACTCACTATTCTAAAACTGTCCTCATACTAGTACACTAGAAAAAAGAGTCTCTGATGGGCCTCCTTGTGTGGGGGTGAAATAAAATTGAAATATCTTCCACCTTCTACTACTCCCAAACTAATCATCCACATTCATCGTCATACGGAACACCATTATCAAGTAAATATCTCAATCACGGTGGTCCAGCTAACATCTCCATCTCATCCACGTGGTATATTAGAAAATATCACATGATATTTACCCATATTTCTCATGTGACACACTACCTCTATTTTGGATTACTTTTTCATGATTGGGATCCCTATTCCATAGTCTATTTAACCTAAGATCATCTACTGAAGTGTCTCACATGGTTATATCCCAAGTACTTTTATTAGATACAAGCAATCAAGGACTCAATTATAGTGTTTCAAGAACTAACAGGTATAGTCTTCTCATATGGAATGCTCTCTACCACCATGACACACTCAAGTACCCCAGTATAGTTGGGAATTTATAGAGATATCAGTAAATACCTTATATCCCAACATAATCCATGATCAAAGGTATGTGATTTTAAAAAATCTCTTGATCCATATCCAAGGAGTAACATGAATGGTTTGTAAACCTCACAAAATACTCAGTGATAATATTTTTATCCTAATAAAGTGTAAAAATCTACTAGATATGAAAAAATCATATAAGTACCCATGACTTAAACATTACAAATTACTGATTTAAATAAGTAATTTTTCATTTATTTACATTGATTTTATTTCCATGTTTAGATATTTATAATATTAGGCCATAACACATACATAGAAACTCAAATATTACAAAGTAGACACTTCTATTAACTGTGCATTTTTTCAATAAAATGATTAATGTTTAAAAAATCTTGGTTTTGTTTCATGTTTAATCTTCATAAATTTTCATTGATCTCATCCATTACTATATTATTTGTTTAATCCTGTGAAAAACATTTCAAAACATGTGATGAGAATAAAAATCTCTGTAAGGGTCACACAAAGATGGAAAACTGTTACTTTTTCGAAAAAATGAAAACCCTGAATACTTTTTCATAATGTTAAAGTTTTAACCATTAAGTAGTAAATACACTCCTCTAAATATACTCTCATTGATTACCCTTTTTGTAATAAAAATATTTCCTTAGAAACCATTTAAGGAAACATATAACATATCATGTTATCTTGGTACATAATCATACTAAAATGGAATAACCATTCGGTTGACTTCCATACATATAATTATTATAAATTGAATAGTCTTATTGTTGACTTCCATGCCCAATTAGACATGGGTTATAACATAACCAACCATCCATAGATTATCTAGGAACCAGCCTTAATTGGTTTATCACATAACCAACTACCTTTGGGTTACCATATAACCACCCATAAAATGTCCATGTACCATTATCAAATCAGAATAAGTAAAATATTTCTATTATCAACATTTCACGCAAAAAAATTCATTTTCAATAAAAAAGAAATCATTTCAAGATATTAAAATATTTAATCAAATCTCAAAACAATTTTCAAAACCAAAACACACAAAAATTAAAAAATGGGATTCCATTTCCTTTTAAAAACATTAAGGCAAATAGATGAATCCAAATATCGAATCACATTTATTGAGGCATATAACTCGTCACCATCACATACGTTAATAGAAACATTTCTTTTGTCATTATGTAAAGAAAGTACAATGCTTCTTAAAAAAATATTCATTTTGAAAACATTGGAATGAAATTAAAATATACCCATAATATATAATGTATAATCCTTCTATTCCCATATAAATAAATATATATAAATTTATATTATAATTTTCACAACCTGTCCTCAGGGCCCGTGCCGTGACTACCCCAAGCCCGCATTCCATAGGCCAGGAGCTGGAAACTAGCACTAAAGGCATAAATATCGATAACTGGGAAGACATTTCCTTTATAAAACATAAACACATCCAACCAGAGTAAAAGAAAAAGTAATGCACTAAGTACAAAAGAAAGTTCTGAAAACTAAATGGGCTAAAATACAAACCCAACTGAAATGTACAGATACAACTGAATGAAAGTACAATAGAAAAGACACGAAGCTGGAAGATAGAAGAAGATTCTAGTTCATCCACATCAGATCCTACATGAACGGTGGGTACAAATAGCCTCCTCAATGCTCTCGCCAGCCAACCTCCTCTGAGTATCGTCTCATCGTGAAGTCCACCTTCGGGTACTGACTCGTCGTGAGGTACACCTCCTTGTACCGTCCAGTCCTCATACACTCGTTTTCTGTCATCTCTATCCATCGTCTGCATCCAACACAATGAGGTGCGGGAATATCCCGGGCAGGGGTGTGTATAACGATACTCAGTACGGACCCTGAGACCCTTAAGGTCTCACTAAATCCAACAAGGATAACCATGTAGAAGGATCTCAACAAATAAACCTTACTTAGGTATAAGCCCAGAGTTATACCTACGTTATCAAGTAAAAAATCTCAATCATGAGAAACACAAAGGTTATGAAATCAATGGTTAACCACTGCTTAGGTATATGCCCATACATATACGTAAGTTATCAAAGGATCCATCTCAATCATGAGGTAAACAGAAAGGTCTTTGACTCAGCTCAAAGAAGGATTTTCATTATCGAAACCACAAATTCTGGAGAACTCCTCCTATATCGATTACAGTTGCCCTATCACAACTCCAAGACGCTACTCACTAACCTTAGACTACTGAGGTACTCCTCCTGTCGAGTACCGCGGGTCTGCTGCCAAATATTGGGCGCTCTGTCCGCTGAGGGTCTGCTGCCAAATACAAGGCGCTCCCCCTAATATCCTATAGAGGTACTCCTTCTATCGATTACAGCGGGTCTACTTCCAACTACCAGGCGCTCCATCCACCGTGGGACTACATCCAAATACCGGGTGCTCCGTCCACTTAGCTAACTGAATCACTACGAGTCGAATCGGTCAAACAGTCGTCAGGTCTATAGCTACTCGGTCTCCGCACTCTGTAAGCTCGTCTTCGAGAGGGTCCACTCTAAAAGTTACTTGTCATTAATTCCATGTGTCACTAAATCTCATGTGGAAGTATCACAAAGGATCTCCTCGTCAAAGGGGTCTCAACGCAACAGACGGCGCGTCAATCGGACACCCAGTAATTGAGTTATTATCCTTTTTATCCCGGGGCCCCGGTTGGTTTCGTGTATGAACCAACCCATCCATATCACGACATTACCCTGAAATCCCATGGGGTATACTCAAAGGATGTGTTTCTCAACTTGATTACCAATTCCACTGACGGTTCGTCAAACAGAGGTCCGGTCAGAGAGTTATTAGTATTTCTGTTCTAGGGGTCCGGTTTGATTTTGGATACAATCCAACCTGGCAATACACCAACTACATCCAAACCACATTTTAAGTATACCAAAAGAACTATCTCATCAATAGGAAACCAACAATGTCAATTGCACGTCAATCGGACGTACGAAGTTCAAGTTATAAGCGTTTCGGCTCTGTGGGCCCAATAGGTTTCAGGTTCGATCCAACCCGACCATACCAAAACTTCACCGAAACCTTGAGTGTAATATTCTAAAATGACTGCCTCGATCCAAGTAATCCTACAAAATTGATGGTGCGTCAATCGGAGGTCCATAGCTCAAGATATGTTTGTTTAACTGAAAAAAGGTCCGAAAATAGGGGTCTCGGTCTGGGCCGACCCGGCCCAACACCCCCTGGGTCGGCCCAAAAAGGGTCAACCCAAATCGGGTCTGGCTCCAGCCCGATTGGGTGTGGCCCAGCCCCGCCCGCGGGGCCTACCCCAGCCCAGCTGAGGGAGCTTCCTCGGCTGGTTGGTCGAGCGTGTTGCGCCGAGTGGGGGGCATGGCCACCCATTGATTGACACTGGCGGCGCCCGCTTGCGCCGCCCCGTCGTCGTCCCGGATCCTGTGCGACTGCGGGATCCCTCGAGTCGCCGCCGTGGTTGTTGTCACGGCGTATCCTCTCCGGTGGAGCGCTGGGGCACCGCTGCCTCCAGGCGGCTGGACGGCTTCGGCCGCCACCTCCGGTCGCCTGCGCTGCTATTCCGGCATGGCGCGCCTACATCCCCTTCAAAAGACCATTGGACGTGCTCCGGTGGTCTGATTCGCCCACCGCTTGTGCCAGCGGCTCTCCCGGGATCCAGTCTTCACTACGACAGCTTCCAAATGCCGTTGCAGTCCCATTTCATCATCGCCCATCATCCCGCGCACAAACGAACAACCAAGGAGGTTCGTCAGACCGTGTTTGTTTGGCCCCCGCCCTCTGCGTTAGGCGTTATCAATTTGCAATAATCAGACACATGCTTTCAACAATGATAATGGTATAATTTATTCTAGAATAAATTATACTAACATCAAATAAATAAACGCTCATGATCATTAGATAAAACCACTCAAATGAGAAATAAAAAAAATACCCCTACCTCAACAATTGATGTCGAACATCGGGCGTCGCGGTAGATAGCATTAGATAACGGTGTCGTAGAGATCGTTCGACGATTCCGTGGACATCGGGGGGCATCCGAGGAGGAAACCGCATTGGGGACATCGCGTTCTTCAAATCGTAAAGTGCTCCTCGTCGAGGGAGAAATTCCTTCAACGGAAGTGTTCTTCGTCGAATAGGGTGGTGTTCTTTCTTTGAGAAAAGAACACCCTTCTCTATTCCTCCAGAGATCTCACCAAAATCTCAACCCAACAAATGGCCAAAATAAAATAATAGCAAAGCTATTATTTAATTCTCACAATTATTTCAAAATTCAAACAACTTAATTTAATTAATTGAAGAGTTAGAATTCATTTACTAACTTGTGTTGGAAAACATTTAAGAGGGGGAGAGGAAGAGGAAGAGTCCTTATAAATAAGAGGGGAGTTTTCAACATTAAACAAGGAAGTTCAATGGGGTTATGGGGTTTAGGGTAAGTGAATGGTTGGGGATCGTGTGGGCCCCACCTCACATATATCCTCAAATGGGTAGTTATGTGATTGTGGGTCCCACCCCAACTCCTCCATGTAGGATATAACCACCTTAGATATAAAACTAAAATTGCTCCACAATTTTATTCACTTCTTATTTAATCCACAAATATTAACTTCTCCTCTCGCACAAACGCAACTGCGTTAAAGTTCCCCTTAAGAAATTACCGGCGTTGCGAGTTCATTGGTGCCCTCGGATTTCAATTCCGAGAACCGGTTCAAAACATAGAAAAACCCGCTCGTTCGTTCACTGAACGTACCTGAGATAAACTTCGGAAATTGATTTCGGCCACATCGAGCATCTGAATCTGTGGCTGTCAAAAGCCACAGACTAGTAAAATTACAAATAAATTAAGGATAAATATTTCCTAGAAATTTACAGGTCTTTACATTACTCCCACCTCAAGACTTTACATCCCTGTAAAGCTACAACACACACTAGGGAAAACAAAAGTGGTACTGAGCATGCATTTAATCCTATCGCTCCCATGTGCTCTCTTGGAGGTTCTTGTGCTTCCAATGAAAACGCACCTGAGGAATCGACCATCCACGTAGAACCTACTCATGTCGATCATCGATCTCCCCTAGAACCTCCGTGAATGTTACCCTATCATCGATGTCAAGCTCTCTATGGTCAATGTTGTGTTAAGGATCATGCACGTATCTCCTCAATTGAGATATGTGGAAGACGACATGCACCTAGTGGAACTGTGGTGGAATGGACAAGAGGTAAACCACCTCGCCCACCCTGCCGAGGACCTAGAAGGGTTTGATGAAATTCGTAGTTAACATGCCGCCTCGGCCACATCTCTGTAAACCTCGTCAAGGTGAGACCCGTAAGAAAACGTGGTCACCATCCTTGAACTCCGGTGGTCACATCTCCTATAAACATATGATTTCTGCTTCTCTATGCAGTCTTCTTCCGATCCTGGATGATCTACACCCTCTCTGGTAGCCTCAAGATGAGTGCTCTGGTTACCCTATGCCTCAGCTCCTCAAAATCTTTGTTGGCATATCCCTGACCACACGAAGGGTTTACCCCTCTTTTGTCAATAATAAAAGAGGTGTAACAACTCTGGAGAATTCTGGATCAAATCTTAGTCTGGTAGACTCATGAGTGAACGATTACACCCACTTATGCATGATTCCATCTTGTTCTTCCTGGGGTTTCCTTTTTTCCGACCAAGGAAAAACTCATCCAAATTTTGTCGGTAAACCACAACATTTTTTACTAATACAGTCAATCTGTGTATGAACTATGGATCCAATCCATACCCAGACCAATGTCGTAAGTCCTCGACGATGCCACCAAAAGGATCCAACCAAAAAACTCACCTCAAGGGTCAGATCACTCTGTCATCATAAGCGTGATTATCGAGTCTCCTTCCAAATGTATCTCCAGACGTGAGGGTCAATTCAATGGCTTAACCGGAAACTCTAGGTCTGGGACAAGATTCGTGGAAGGAAGGGATGATTCGTATCAATGTCTATTGTTATGGAAGCTAGTTGTATACATAGACTGTACTTCGAATCATTCCCAGAGCCCTTGGGTCACACTCCTCGACCGCAAGAAGCTACTCTCTTCCCCTTCCCACCAGCTCCTGGAGCCTGACGGGAACTACAAAGGCGGATTGTTGTAACATGTCCAAATTTTCACCACCTCATGATGCATTCCTAGCTCTGCTTCCATGTCTACTGCCCTGCAGATTCATCTGTCCTTAACACTTATTCTTCATGAAACATTTTATATGCCCAAGTCTCTAATACTGGCAGAAGTTTTCTTTTTCCCACTTCTAACATTCACTGGATGTGTCCATTCAGCCAAAGAACATTCAACCAAAAAAGTTCTCTCTAGAACCCTAGCATATGTACGAATTAATAGAGGAAAAGTTATGGCTCATAAGTCCTTTAAACAAAACTCTCTCAGAAGTCCGAGCTCTAAATCACTGATCGTATCATATTCATCGAGTACCTAGAATGATTAGTATGCCTCAATGAATATTCATCTTCCGATATGTCATCCTACCGAAGCTGTATAAGCTCTAGAAAACTCTCAGCCACCTCTTCAAGCTAGTCCTCAGCCTCCTGTGAGTTGGGCTTTCCTCGGAACCTGAGGGGTATCTGAGGCTGAAGCACGTGTAAGGCATTAAGCCTACATGTGTCATCTACCGGTACCGCTATTTGTAACTGCTAACCAATAGGTAGTGATATAGCTGGCACACTACCCGAAGGTACTATCTTAGGCATCGATCCACGTACTGAAGCCTCGTCACTACGAGGACCAACTTCATGATCACTAACTGGGAAAACACAAGTAGCTAAGATCCCCATCTACTCTAGTAGTGTCTAAACTAGGTGTAGAACTCTATAAATCGCCTCCATCAAGTCCACTGCGGCCTAGGATTCTGCCTCGCCTCGTAACATTGGAGGCCTCTGCTGCTGGAACTCGGTCATCACACTCTGTCAACCTGCACTGTCCACTTGTACGGCTGGTGGAATCTACTACCTAACAGGTGGTGGTGCTGCTAGTACACCACTAGAAGGTGCCAACATCGAAAGAGGGCCCTGCATCGGAGTCTCATTGCTCAGTGGTCCGTTATCGAGTACTCACTCGGGACTCCAACTGATTGTCTGCAAGGAGACATCCTGAACAGATGCGACATGGTAAAACGATTTAAACAGGGTGAGCTGAACTGGTTTGAGCTAACATAAAGAAAACTTTTGATAACACACACACAATCAGTGTTTTTTTCCACTGAGTTGGAAGTCAGAAGTCAGGGTCCTGGTGTATGGATACGTCGGCCGCCGCACCAACACTGGACTCAATAAACTGAAAATCACACTTGGTAACCTTAACACGATTTCTTAACAGAAAATAAATATCACACTTATATGTTTTGCGGTATAACTGACTCCTCTGATACCAATTTGTCACGAACCATCCTCAGGGCCTATGCCGTGAGTACCCCAAGCCCACCTTCCATAGGTCAGGGGCTGGCGACTAGCACCAAGGGCCTAAATCCTGATAACTTGGAAGGCATTGCCTTTATAAAACATAAACACATCCAACCAGAGTACAAGACGAAGTAATACACTAAGTACAAAAGAATGTTCTGAAAATTAAATGGGCCAGAATACAAACCAAACTAAAAATACAGCTACAACTAAACGAATATACAACAGAAAAGGCAAACAGATGGAAGATAGAAGCATCTCTTGGGTCGTCCACCTTGGATCCTACCTGAAGGGTAGGTACATATAGCCTCCTCATCTCTCTCTCTCTCCAACCTCCTCTGAGTACTCTCTCATCATGAATTCCACCTCCGGGTACTGAATCGTCGGGAGGTCCACCTCCGGGTACCATCCAGTCCTCAAACACTCGGTCTCTGTCAGCATTTTCCATCATCTACATCCAACACAACGAGGTGTGGGCATAGCCCGTGTAGGGGTGAGTATAATGATACTCAGTAGGGACCCTGAGACCCTCAAGGTATCACTAAATCCAACAAGGATAACCACAAATAAGGATCTCAACAGATACCACTTTCTTAGGTATAATCCTATACTTATACCTACGTTATCAAGTAACCCATCTCAATCATGAGGAAACACAGAGGTTATGAAACCAATGGTTAACCACTACTTAGGTATATGCCCATACATATACCTATGTTATCAAGTGACCCATCTCAATCATGAGGTAAACACAAAGTTCATTGACTCAGCTCAAACCAGGATTTTCATTATCAAAACCACAACTGCTGGAGATCTCCTCCTCTATCGGGTACAGTGGCCCTGTCACATCATCGAGGCGCTACTCACTAACCTTAGATTGTTGAGGTACTACTCCTGTCGAGTACCATGGGTCTGCTTCCAAATATAGGGTGCTCCGTCCGCTGAGGGTCTTCCGACAAATATCGGGCTCTCTCCCTAGTAGCCTACAGAGGTACTCCTCCTGTAGAATACCGCGGTTCTACTACCAACTATCAGGCTCTCCATCCTCCGTGGGACTACTTCCAATTACAGGGCACTCCTTCCACTGGGAAAACTGAATCACTATGATTCGAATAGGTCCAGCAGTCATCAGGTCTATAGATACTCTGTCTCCGCACTCCGTACGCTCGTCTTCGGGAGGGTCCACACCACGAGCTACTGGTCGTCACTTCCATGTTTCACAAAGTCTCACGTAGAAGTATCAAAAAGTACCACCTCGTCAAAGTGGTCTCAATGCAACAGACAGGACATCAATTGGACGTCTGGAGGTCATGTAATAAGTGTTTCTGCTCCGAGGGCCAGGTTGGTTTCGGGTTTTAACCGACCCGACCATACACAAATATCACCGAAACCATGAGTGTAATATACCAAAAGGACATTATTAATCCAAATAATCCTACGCAACTAACAGTGCATTGATCAGAGGTCCATAGCTCAAGATATGTCCATTTAACCGAAAACGGTCTGAAAATAGGGGTTCGGGGCCCGGGCCGACCTGGCCGAACACCACCTAGGTCGGACCAAACCGGGTCGACCCGACTCGGGTTCGGGTCTGGCCAGGTTTGACGTGGCCTTGCACGGCCGGTGCGGTCCTGCCCGACCGGCGCGGCCCGACCGGGGGAGCTGGCTCAGCTAGTTGGCCGAGCGAGTTGTGCCGAGCGGGGGGGGCATTGATTGACACCAGCGGCGCACGCTGGCGTCGCCCCGCCGTCATCCCAGATCCACGCGGCCACGGCATCCACCGTGTCATCGTCGGGGCTATTGCCGCGGCGGATCCTCTCCGGCGGCGCGTTGGGGCGTCGCTGCCTCCCGGTGGCCAGACGGCTCGGGCCGTAGCCACCGGTCGTCGGCGCTGCCTTTCCGGCATGGTGCGCCAACAACCCCTTCCACGGACCACCGAACGCACTCCAGTGGTCCGATTCGCCCACCGCTTGTGCCTGCAGCTCTCCCAGGATCCTCTCTTCACTAGGACAACTTCCAAATGTCGTTGCGGTCCCATTTCATCGTCACCCGTCATCCCGCGCACAAACGAACAACCAAGGAGGGTCATCGGGCCGTGTTTGTTCGGCCCTCGGCCTCAGCGTTAGGTGTTATCAATTGGCAATAATCAAACACATGCATTTAACAATAATAAGGGTATAATTTTTTCAACAATAAATTATAAAAACATCATATAAATAAACGCTCATCCTCATGAGATAAAACCACTCAAATGAGAAATAAACAAAATTCCCCTAACTCAACAATTGATGTTGAACATCGGGCGTCGCAGTAGATAGAGTTGGATAATGGGGTCGAAAAGATCGGTTGATGATTCTGTGGATGTCAGGGTGCGTCCGAGGTGGGAACAGCATTGGAAACAACGCGTTCTTTGAATTATAAAGTGTTCCTCATCGAGGGAGAATGTCCTTCGTCAAAGGCGTTCTTCGTCAAAGAGGGTTGTGTTTTTTCTATGAGAGAAGAACACCCTTCTCTATTCCTCCAGAGCTCTCACCAAAATCTCAACCCAACAAATTCCCAAAATAAAATAATAGCAAATCTTTTATTTAATTCTCATAAGTATTTTAAAATTCAAACAACTAAATTTAATTAAGTGAAGAGTTAGAATTCATTTATTGACTTGTGTTGGCAAACATTTAAGAAGGGGAGAGGAAGAGGAAGAGTCCTCATAAAGAAGAGGGGAGTTGTCAACATTAAACAAGGATGTTCAATGGGGTAAAGGAGTTTAGGGTAAGTGAATGTTTGGGGATTGTGTGGGCCCCACCTCATATATATCCTCACATGGGTAGTTTGGTGCTTGTGTGTCCCAACCCAACTCCCCAATGTAGGATATAACCACCATAGATATAAAAATAAAATTGTTCCACAATTTTATTCACTTCTTATTTAATCCAAAAATTTTATCTTCCCCTCATGCACAAACACAAATGCGGTAAAGGTCCCTTTAAGCAATTACCGGCGTTGCAAGTTCATCAGTGCCCTCGAATTTCAATTCCGAGAACTGGTTCAAAAGATAGAAAAACCCTCTCATTCGTTCACTGAACGTTCCCAAGCTAAACTTCGTAAATTGATTCCAGGCTCACTGGGCCTTGGAATCAGGTGCCATCAAGAGCCACATACTCATAAAATTCCAATGAAATTAAGGAAAAAAATTTCCTTGAATTTTCCGAGCCTTTACAATAATGAAAAAAATTTATAATTAAATTTTTAAACATTTATGGTTCCCCTACCACTTTTAACATTTAAATATTTATATCCATGAATAAATAAATTTACCAAACCATTAAATAACGTTTATATATATAAAATATTGATATTAAATTTTATAGAGTCTGTATATAAACCATATAAAATAATAATGGTGCATAATATCATGAAATTCCTAAATAAAAGAAGATTGAGATAAAATCAATAAACTTGGGATCGATTCATCATGTATGTTCCTTGTTCTCCCTAAATATTAAACAGAGGATAATTTATACTTTTATAATAAGATTTTTAATTTAAATTATTCATTTTCTATCTATTTTTATTATGTTATAGGAGTAATATTAATATTTAAGATCATGTCGGATGTTTTGTCGATATTCGGTACTTGAATCGAATATGAACTTGGTACGATGTCAATAGTCCATGTGTTCTGAAGTACATCATATCCAGAATAATATTAATGAAATTATTATAATTTTTTATATTAATTATACTTTCAAATTAAACCATGATGTTTGGTTATTTGAAATTAATAACATTATATTCTTAGAGACAGTAAGTTGTACGTACTCACGAGTAACATTTCCATTTTTCATTGACAGTAATAGAAATAAATTAATTATTATTTCATATTTATAGAATTATAATAAAATTATTAACATCGTAATATTGATTTAAATGTACGTATTTTTATCATAAAAGTGATTTGGTGAATAAAAATGATTCACATCACTTTGTGGAGGTGATAGTTCACACGTACACACTAATGACATAATCATTTTTATGCACATGAAATGTAAGGACATAATTGATAAATTTATATATTATAATTATTAAAAATTAATTAAAAAAATGGAAAATAATTCTATTATTATAACCAGTAATGACAGATGGTTATGAAAAATAGACTAGATCGGTTAGTTGAGGTGATAGATCACAAATATACAAGAAAGAATAATTACATTCCTATTTAATGGAAGTGGATATAGATTTAGGTGATGATATTATCATGATAACATTTCATTATATTGATTATAATTGATTTATTATTTCATCATTGAATTATATGATTTATTGTAAGTGGAAGAATAAATAAAATAGAATTACATAATGAAAACAATACTTACTCTTCGGTTGATCACCATTGCAAGACACCTCAACACCTCAATATATGTCTTTCTTCCTAAAATAAGGCTTCAAGAATGTGGGGTGTGGTTCTAGAAAAGGGTTTTGTTATAAATTACCTAATCCAAAAGTGTTTGGAAGTGTGATTAATAGAGATGAATGAGTGCCTCTAATAAGAGATGAGAGGAGCACCTTTGAATTATTAAAAGTATTAAATAAATATAAAATTCATTTCAATTAAAAATGGGTAAAAAGTATTGTAGTTTGAATATAATATGATAAAGGGTAGAAATATAATCATCAAATGAAAATTGTATAAGTTTTAGTATTTTTTTATTCCTCGTTGTTTTTTAAACTCTTCTAACTCTTACCATATTATAAAGTAATTTACACTTATAGGGTTAAAATAATTATCAAGAATCCAATGAATGAGTTTTTAATAAAAAATTTTGTTTTGTATCAACATTTTTTCTGATTCTTTAATTTTTAGATATTTTATATCATTTAGTTAAGTATTTTATATAATAAAATATAACGTATGTCAATTTTGACACTATTTGTTACTTTTGTTTTTTAAAATAACATATCAAAATCATTATTTGAAAAAAATCTCAATTAACACAATAAAAACATGTCATATTAATCCAGAAAATTATTTTATAGCTTCAAATATTTTATATTGAATTTATTCTAATTTTATAAATATCCTTTACATGATTATTTTTTTAAAAAATCTATTAATCCATCTACATTGTGTCATAAATAAATTTAATTATTTAATTCTTAAAAATTGTAAAAAAATCAATTTTCAATTTAATCCTTATAAATTAATATATTCTATTCATATTATAAGGTATCAATAGCATATCCTCATGTTAAAATAGTTTTAGTAAGAAAATGCATATTTATGACACATTTTCCATTACATTAAATTAAATGTTAGAAATTTCAAAATCACACCCAAGTGGCATCCAAAGATCAATATTTCAGCCCAAGGATTTTAATGGTCGATAATAACTAATAAAATAAGATTAGTAAAAGTGTTAGGGTAATTTAATAATATTATAATAATAATTTTTTCTTTAATTACCCTATTTATCTTCAATTGTGGTAAATAAAATACTAAAGTAACTATTGGCCTAAAATTATTTTTATCATACTTGACTTCATTTTTCATAAGTAGTACTACCATGTAATTCAATTTTTGATAATTCAATTAACATAAGTGGTTAAATTTTTTTTAACACTAATCTCGTTGACGGATCACATAAATAGTGTTTTTTATGTAAAACATTCGAAAGTTCACATAGTTTTTCTATTTAATATTAATTTGAAAAGTTATCCACAAAAATAAATTAGATTAAATGATAAAAAATTGACTAATTATACCATAAAACAATGTAAAAGGAGAATATAACATTATAAATAAATTAGATGAGAAAATTGTTTTGAATTAAAAGGAAATATTTTTCACTATTGTTTAAAATATGAAAGTTACCAGAAAAGTAAAAAATTATGTACAAACTAAATTTTAATATCTCACATTCAAAAAAGAATTTTTTTTCCCAAAATATAAATTTTATAAGTTTCAAAAACTATATATAAAAATTTTTTCCATAAAAAGGCTGGAAAACTGTATTTTTCGAAAATTAGTTCTTTTATCAAAAAAATGAATTTTTTATATAATTTAAATATAACATCTAAGATGAGTTTTAAACATTGTATTGAATATATTACATATATATTTCATTATTAAAATCTATGAATGGTGATTTTATTATTTTATAAATTTAGTTATTTGTATTTAAATTCTTTTTCAGGAAAAACACATCCTTTATATTCAATTTTTTTAGTTAGTTTCATAATTAATTTTCTAACAAATTAATAATAATAAAAACATGTGTAAAACATATTTTAAAATTTTAGTTAATAATTTTCATTTCCACCATTATAATGTCTATGTGAAAACTATAGTAATACATATTAATTTTAGCTTGTTCATTTAAGCTAAATTTGGTGTATCATGTGTGCTATCGAAAAGTGTTTCCTTTTAAAAACTCAAGAAGTTACATTATCCCATCATTTTTTAAATTTCAACATTAAAATTTTAATTTCATGTCGGTAACTAAGGTAAGAATTTTCACAATACCATTATTGCAATCCCACATTGGAAAATGGATTAAAAATACACTTTGAAAGAAATAATGGAAATTATGAAGCTCACCTAAGACAACACATACTATGGTTCCAAGTTAAAAATCATGGATATATAAGAGAAAAATATTGCTCAATTTATTATAGAGAATAATATAAATCATTTTTTAGATAATGTTAAAAAAAATATATATATTTGTGACATGTTAAACTGTCTTTGATTTCATATTCCGAAAAGTAAACGGCAAGAGTTTTTGTTTTAAGATCCTTTTCGAAGAGGAGTGGGATTAATTCAATACCTATAATGATATTATAAGTAAATAAACTTACTTTAGAAGTATAGTTTCATAATTTAATCATATTCCACCACAAAGGCATATTTTTCTCCAAATGGTGAGTATTTAGGTGGAATTTATTTTCATGGATGTAACACTAAAATCAAAAGTATTTAATCAAATAATCTTCCCTAATAAGTTCTAAAATTTAACTCTAGATAACATCATCCAAATGTCTAATAAAAAATTTGATTTCTGAAAACTTATATTCTACAGAGTAGGATAATCATTTCCATAAATAATCTAATTCAAATAGGTCTATCAGAAAAATCATATATTCTTCCGAAATATAGTTAAACCATTACTCCTCAAATAAAATTCAATAGTAGCCTATCTAATTTGATCATACGAGGTTCCAAAAATAGTAATTTTTTTTCAAAAAAACATTTCTCACATAATCCCAAAATCACATTCCAATACCAATAATATCCATTTGATATACCATAAATTCCAAAAATCAACATATTCTGATTCCACTAACTCATGTAACTAAATATAAAATTTCATACTATTTAGGGACTTCACGTAGCCCCTGTTAGGAGATAAATCCATGCCACACTTTCGTTGTGGGTTCGATGCCTATATTTGTGTTTGATGTGACAGGTTGTCATACTTTCAATTGGTTGTGCATTTCCAATTAATGTATAATTCTTATAGATTATATAACACTCCAAAAATGTTATACCCATAATTTCCTTAAAATAATGATCATATAAATCCTAATGTTTATTCATGCCTTTGTAATTATATCCACACTATAAAATATAATTCTTCATCAAAAAAATTTTTTACATAACAAACATCAGGGTTACACATAGTAGAAAAAGTCTTCCAATTAATATTGTATCACCCCAAGATTTCACAGTACATTATTTATTCAATGTAATTCAATAACTTGCACTACACACAACACCGAGTTCAAACGCACCATTACTTAAAAAACGAGTCGTTAAAAAAGCTCTTATGAATAGTATTAACTTAATTTTGAACTTTTTACAATCCTTGTACTTTTAGAATCCATATTGTGGTTTTTTAGACATAATTTAAGAACAAATTCATTTTTTTCAGATAAAAGAAGTATTTCTCAAAAAATGAAATTTTTTCGCTATTTAATAGAGAACCCTCATTAAATACAATATCTAAAAAATTAATATATTCAATTTGACACAATAAAATTCTTCTTTATAATCGGGACATAAGAATTTAGTTTCAATAAATTTTTGGTGTTTTTCTGATAACATTTATATTTGGGTGAATAGTGAAAAATGCTATATTTTATCTGAAAACAACTTTTTTAATAAAAATAATTTACAGAGTATAATTATACATTTTAATAGTTTATAAGTATAATTAGACTATATTATTACCATTTAATCCAATTATTTCCATTGTAATTGATTTCACATTAAGGTTGAAAATAAATAAGTGTCAATCGTTTGATAGTTATTATTTCATAAAAATACGCTTTTTCGATATCACAACGTGAATTAATTTTAAATTAATTAATGAAACTTCTATTTTTTTAAATTGGTAAAATATAATTCTTTTTTGAATTCGTAATATCAAAATTAATATAGCGTGAAGTTTTCGTATTTTTATGAAAACTTTCAATTTTTGATGAATAGTTAAAAACATTGAGTTATAGTTTAAAATCAAAAAAAAATATAAATAATTATTTATTTTTTAAAAAATATTCTAGGTCAAAATAGATACATAATACATATATAAGTTCAATGTAATTCCTTGGATTCTGTTAATAATAAATTTAGATATATAAAAATTTTATTGAACTTTTTATCATCTTTACCCACCCTCTTGGAGCATTTGCAAATTTACCTAAAACATAATTTTATCACTTCTGTGAGTATAATTTCAAAAATCCAAGAGACACAGTTGATATCAGTAAGTAAAATTTGGTTCAATAAGATTTAAATAATTTTTGGTGAATAGTAACTTTTTACTTTTATTTACCACAATTAAAAGTAAACATGGTGATTTAGGGTAAAAATGATATTATTATTACCCTAACACATGTCCTAATTCAATTGGATATGTGTAATTCGACCAAAAACAATCCTAGAATATAAAATGATCCTAAACGCCCACTTGTATTATATTAGGACATTTATTATTATTTAATTCAAAGAAGAGTTAAAAGAGTAAAAATAAATGTTTAATAAATAAAACATTTTTAATATAGGGTTTCACATAAGATAAATTTGACTATAAATAATAATTATAAATATAAAAAGATTTCATACATAATGATATTTTATTTATATTTTTTATACATTATATAATTTAATTTATTTATGACACAATGATGATACATAAATTAACTAATTAATGAAATATTAAAATAATTGATATTATAAATATCTAAATAAATGTAATTTGAGACTTTTTATGAATTACACTAATTTTATAGGTTCATATGACATATTAGGGTTGGTTAAATGAATTTTCGTTGAAGAAATATTGATGTTATAAATTTAGAAAAAACGAAATACCAAATAGTGTCAGAATTGACATAAAAGAGTTTATAAAAAAAATATTATATTATTAATTGGTATTCTATTCCTAAAAATCTAAGGATCAGCCAATGAGCTTAAATACTTTTATAAATGTCATTAATGAACCACTTGGGGTTCTATTATTAGTTTATAGTATGTTTATTAGCCATATAATATAAAAATACAAAGAGACATGTTAAATGTCAAACTATACAACTAAGAGTTCAATCTAAACGATAAAGTTAATATAGTGTCCCCAACATGTATAAAACCTATTGTTTGAGTGGTTTGCGACCCATCCCCACCTTATCTTTTAAATAATCCATTTTGGAGCCATTATAAACCAAAAAAGGATTTTATTATAAAATAATATTTCTAACTTTTCTGAAGGTTCCCTGCACCCCTCGTATAAAAGGGAACTCACCCTTATCTCTAATTCACACCTTCAAAGCCATTTGTCTTGGCCAAAAATAGCCCAAATACCCTCTAAAATAACCTACCGTCATCTTAGATTCATTTCTTTATTCAAAAAGCCAAACTACAGATCCTATTTGATCAAATCATAAAGAAGAACCCAAAGAAGAGATAATTATTTCATTACCTATTTCAAGTTCCTTTCTTCTTCCACTTCCACATTATTTGTTGTTTCCATTCTAAAATAATAACTCCAGTATATTAAATATAATGTGATGTTATTATAAATCTGATACAACATTATTCATTATTCAATCCATCCTTTGATTGACATGTCACCATACGTGTGTACGTATACCTTACCTTCTCCACGTCATGGTGTAATTGTTATTCAATACATTATTATTTGGATGGGTATAATAATGATGTGTAATTGATGTAAATAATAAATATAACATGTTAATGATTCATTATATATGATATACCATCCAATTATATATTATTTAAATATCAAAAGAATGATATTGTCGCTGGGGCGTACATATGGATTACCATTTCCACAAACGCAATGAGATTTGTTCCCCATCGTATCCATTCAAGAATAATTTCATTAGATTATTAAAAATATTGTCTAAAGACTTAATATAATTCTTAATATGAATATTATACATCCTATACATAATAAACATTAATTAAATAACAAAGCATATAAAGGAAAATGAATCAGTTAACACCCGAATTGATGATAATAGTATGATATTATTAACAAAGCAATGTTAAAAGATCATATATGATATCATATTAATGTATATGATTCTTTTATAAATTAATAAAAATTATTTAATCATTATAACGGATTTTAACCTAACCTAGATGAAGTAAAAGTACAAGGTAAGGGTTAATTATACAATCTCTTTATTATCTGAGGTTGTTTTTATGTAAGTATCTACTAGGACCTCTTTATCATCAACATCCATGTTTCTTAAAAATGTATTCTAAAACATTATTTAATAGACAAAGGGGTAAAGTAATTTATACCCTAATTTGACCTTATATGTTTTGATTGGAATATTTCCATCTTTTTCCAAACAAGGTAGATTATGTCCTTTTCCACAAAATTAAGGTAAGAATGTTTTTAAAATTTATATGGTGGTTGCAGCTATTTTCTGCTGTTATAACATCTTCGAATCTTCCCTTACAAGCTTATAATAACATTTTTAAAATAAATTTTTTCATTATAATTATGTGACTCTTAAATTATTTCAAAATAGAATGTGATATTTTTCTAAAAAAGGGTTTGATTTGATCTATGTAAACATATTTGACGGATTTTAAGTTTATTTGAAGTTTATTTATTATGATACAAAACTTCAATATTATATTGAAGCTTTTGTTACATTTTTTACTCTGTATATGCTATTTTTATACCACTCACTGTTTATGGTTAATGTATTGACATTTCATATACTATTTTTAATACGAATGTTTATGTTATATTTCAGCCTTTTCATATGAGGAATGTATTGGACTTAGTAAGTGATCGGTGGATACCGCTATAGAACCTTGATGCATCAGTAGGTCTCATGAGACAACTAGACATGGAATTGGATGAGGCCTTTCCCATTTTTATATATGGATTTGGTTGAGGGATTAATCATTTTTAGACATCCTAGCAGAGGCCTTGACAAAATGATTCAGAATGTCTGACATTATACATTCCCTCATTTTGAAAATAATATTGATGGATCATGTGGTCATTAGACTAGTAGAATACCCATTTATGTTTTATTTTGGAATTATTTACTCTTATAATATTCATGCCATAAAAGTATTCATGTTTATTATGGGTAAAGGCATGTGGTTTCAATTATTCACCATGCTTTATATTTATGTTATCTTCCGTTGTATTTTTTACATTACTGAGCATTTGAGCTCATCCCTTTCTTATGTTTCATTTTCCCATGATATGAAGAAGTTAGTTATGAGTAACTTCCAGGCATAATCTAGGAGTCTTGGATGTTTCCAAAGGAATAAATTCATGTTGTATTTTTTTTCAAGTTGTAATGTTGAACATATGTATGAATATTATTTCCATTAATACTATACTGATCGGTCATTTGAGACATGATTTCCTTGTGATCATGTCAATGTTAGGGAATAATGCACCGACTTTGGGTAACTAGGGTCAAGGTGATACAGTTGGTATCAAAGGATGTTTAGTAAAAACCATGGAAACCATATTTAGATAAACTCTGAATAGAGAACATAGCCCTAAGATAGACTTCGAGGATTAGTATATAGGAAAATCCTGGAATTTTGGTAATGTATATATTTTTTTAGTTTTCTAAGAAATAAATCCCTATCTGGATACGAGCAGGTAGAGGTGCCTCTGGAACAGATGTACCTAGGGGTAAAACCCAAAATCACTGCTTTGAGAGAAACTCGAACGGGAACTGTTGCACGACAACGGGCCTTGCTGCACTCTTGGTTACGACACTCCCAGGGTATATGCTTAGGATAATTCTAACGTTCATTACAAATCATTATGACAGAATTAAGAATATATACCTCCTCAATGAAAATATTTTTATGAGTATGGATTATATTAATAAACGGTACAATTTATGTTAGGTATTTTACATTTTTTGAATTATTCATTGCAATTCGTAAACTGACCTAGTGTATGCCATTATATAGAAATGGCACCCAGTAGAACGAATGTGAACTCCAACAATACATAGGATCCAAAGAGTAAAAAGGATCATATATTTCACAGTATTAATCCAACATTTACAAGGTAAATATCCTCCCATGTATTCTAAACATATAAAGAAATAGTATCATGTTTTAATAAGATAAGTAAAGAATTTTTTGAGTCCTATGGCTTTGAGGGGAAGTAAGAGAAAAAAAAGGATAGAAGAGGGAAAGTTGGATAAAGAGAATATGGAATAGGAGGATTTTCCCATATGCGGTAACTGTGGAATGAATCACCTTGGTAAATTCTTGATCGGAATGAGAGTTTGTTATAAGTTTGGTGAAAAAGGACACTATGTACATGATTTTCAAAGGTATGAAAAAGGTTTCAAATGTAAGATGCTTCATCTGCAAGGCGTTGGGGCACTAAGCGAATCAATTTCCTACTCATCAGACTATACCGCTAATGATACTATTGGATAATAATCATGTTATGATAATACCTTAAATGAAGAGGAATGACTAGTGTTCTTATGATGTTATTATAGAATTATTTCATTTGAGTGTTGTATCAGCAATATACTGGTTATATGAATTATAGAGATAAATAAGGATTGTACTGTAGTACAATTTTATTGAGGATTTGAGATTATATGGTTCTTTATAAGTGACTTAATAGTACTCTACACTTTTCAGAAAATACATAGTTTAAAGAAAGGTAATCTTTAATATGGTCCCGATAATGAGGTAGTGATTTTGGAATAAAAGATGTTTGATTTAGATAAATTATAGTGTATATTCTTGACTACCTTGAAACTGATTAATGATTTCTATATTCCATTATTGATGGAGATTACAAAATTTTTGGATAGAAGGAGTATATCTAGTATTCTATAAGGTATAATGGAGCATGAATATAATCAATTAGGTTTTATGGTAATTCAGGATGTTGAAGTGTTTTAAAAGAATATATTATGAAGGTGTTCACATGTTATTACGTGGAAAAAAGGATCTTCATTGGGTTTTACTTACTTATAAATTTTGGACTGTGAGTTTGGACAAAAGTATTTTGGATAACTCTAGTTTGAGATTATATTTGGATTTCAATAAAAAAAAAGACAACCTGGAGGCCAGGCAGCAACCCATCGCCTCCGATAAGGCCGTGAGACTTGAACCCGCTACTGAAGGGCGACAAGGGTGTATCACCTACCACTGGCCCACGTGATGGCCTGGATTGAATAATGTAGTTTTTTTAAGGACTGGTAGATGAATTATAAAATAATTTTTTGGAACCCTATACAAATAGGATAAATATAATATTCTTTTAAAGTTCTATTATCTTTTACAGTGAAAGATGAGTTTGTGGTAGAAATTAGTTAATGGATGGAATGCTACTTGTCGAGTAGATTTTTTTTAATTATTCTCTTCTTATGTGATGAAATTAATTCTTAAAAATTAGGTTAGGGATCTCAAAACTAAAAATGTGTTATCCTAATACCTTTTTTTTGAACTGATGATATTTTAAATTTTCATAGATTGATGGCATTGGGGCCCTCAATTCTACAATTTTTTATGACTGATGACCACAATAACTCCCTATAAATATTTATGTTTTCCCTCCAATTATGTGTATCTAATTTCCACCAATTTTCTCCTAATCGAGATCATAATTTTTTAGTGACTTTTCCATTCCCCTTTACCTCTTATTAAGACTATATTTTATTAACCCATTTTTCATGGTGGGTTCTCCACAAAGGTATTTTTAAATTTTAAACCTTTTATTTTCAATGAAAAATTTAAAATTGTGAGGAAACAATTTATTTAAGGAGGGAAGAATTTAACACCACAATTTTTCATAGTACGTTATTTTTTCAAAATAATTCAATAAATTTCACTACATGCAACACCGAGTTCTAGCGCACAATGAATTACCTAACTAGACGTTAAAAAGTTGTTATAAATAGTATTAACTGGATTCTGAACTTTATATAATCCTTATAATATTATAATCCATATTCTTATTTTCTTAGACATAATGTAAGAACAAATTCATTTTTTTCAGATAAAAGAAATATTTTTCAAAAAAATGAAATTTTACCACCTTTTAATGGTGAACCTTCTTTAAATCCAATTTTTTAAAATTTTATATATTAAATTTGACATAATAATGTTCTTATTTATAATTATTACTTAACAATTTATTTTCAATTAATTTTTGGGGTTTTTCTAATAACTTTCATATGTGGGTGAATAGTGAAAATACTATATTTTAGCTATAAACAACTTTTTTAATCAAAATAATTTATAGTGTTGAATTATAAATTTTAGTGGTTTGGAAGTATAATTGGATTATAGTTTTTACCATATAATCCAATAATGGTAATTGTATGTATTTTCAATTTAAAATTGGAAATAAACATGTGTCATTCTTTTGATAGTTATTATTTCGTAAAAATATGCTTTTTGGATTTTACAACGATACTTAATTTTAAATTAATTAATGAAACTTATGTTTTTTGAAATTGGTAAAATATAATTCATTTTTAATTTAGAATAACAAAATTACCATAGGGTGAAATTTTGGTATTTTTTTGAAAACATTCAACTTTTGATGAATAGTGAAAAACACTGAGTTATAGTTTAAAACTGAATTTTTATTTAAATAACTATTTATTTTACTTACATTTATTTTAGGTAAATATATATATAATACCTATATATGTTCAATTTAATTCATTTGATTCAGTTTATAATAACTTTAGATATATAGAAATTGTATTGAACATTTTACCGTCATTACTCACCTCCTAGGAGCATTAGAAAATTTACATAAAACATAATTTCACTACTTCTGTGAGTTGAATTTAAAAAATCCAAGAGATACAGTTGATGTCAGAATGTAAAATGTGGTTCAATAAGATTAAAATAATTTTTTTTTGAATAGTAACTTTTTAGTTTTATTTACCCCGGTTAAAAGTAACTAGGGTAATTTATGGTAAAATTAATATTTTTATAACCAAACACATGTACCAATTCTATTGGATAACTGTAATTCGACCAAAAACAACCTTAGGAATAAAATATGATCCTTTAGGTCAACTTGGATTAGATTAGGACATTTATTATTATTTAATTCAAAGAAGAGTTAAAAGTGTTAAAATCAATGTTCAATAACTAAAAAATTTTAATATAGGATTACACATAAGATAAATTAGTCTATAAATAGTCATTTTAAATATAAAAATATTTCCTACGTAATGTATTTTATTTATATTTTTTAGACATTAAATAATTTAATTTATTTATGACACAATGATGAGTTACTAATTACCGAATTAATGAAAGATTTATATAATTAACATTATAGATATCTAAATAAATGTAATTTGAGACATTTTATGAATTCCACTAATTTTCAATGTCAATATGACATATTAGAGTTGGTTTAATGAATTATTTTCTATGTAATAATGTTGTTGTGAACTTATAAAAATCCAAATACCCAATAGATTAAAAATTGACATAAAAGAGTTTTTAAAACAAATATTATATTATTAATTGGTATTCAATTCCAAAAAATATATGGTTTTGAAAAAAGGATTAAATAATGTTATATATGTCATTAATGAACAACTTGGGGTTCTCTTGGAAGTTTATAGTATGTTGTATAACCATATAATATAAAAATACATGGAGACATGGTAAATGTCAAACAATTTAAGTAAAAGTTAAATCTAAAAGATAAAGTTAATATAGTGACCCAAACCTATCTAAAATCTATTGGATGAGTGGTGTTCGGCCCATCCCTACCATAGCCTTTAAATAATCCATTTTGGAGACATTAGAAAGCGAAAATGATTTTATTATAAAATAATATTTCTATCATTACCTAAGGTTCCCCTCACACCTCTTATAAAACGGCACTCCCCCTTCTCTCTAAATCACACCTTAAAAGCCATTTGGATCAGCCAAACCCTGCCCAAATATCCTCTCAAATGTTCTACCATTATCATAGAGTCCTTCATTTAGTCAAAAGGCCAACCTGAGGAGCCCTTTTGATCAAATCAAAAGGAAGAACCCGAAGATGAGGTAAATATTTCATCATCTCTTTCATGTTTTTTTCTTCTTCCACATCCTCTTTCATTGTTGATTCATTTATAAAATAATTTCTCCGTTATATTATATATACTTTGATTTTATTATAAATTTGGACAACCGTATTCATTATTATACCCATTCTTTGAATGACATGTCACCATACGTACGTACATACGGTTTACCGTCTCCACGTCATGGTGTAATTATTATTCAATACATTATTATTTGTATGGATATAATAATGATGTGTAATTTATGTAAATAATATATATAACAAGATAATGATTCTGTATGTATGATATACCATTCAATTATATATTACTTTAATATCAAAAGAACTATATTATCACTCGTGTGAACGTATGGATTACCGTCTCCACGAATGCGATCAGATTCGTTCCACATCATACCCAGTAAAAACTAAATTTCATTAGATGGTTAAAAATAATTTTGAAAAGCTTAATATCATTATGAATATGAAAAAGATACATCCAATACATAATAAACATTAATTACATAACAAATCATATAATGGAAAATGAATCTGTTGACACCTAAAATGATGATAATATTAAGGTATTATTAACAAAGAAATGCTAAAAGATCATATATGATATCATATTAATGTATATGATTCTTTTATAAATTAATATCAATTATTTCACCATTATATAGGAGGTTAACCGACCCTCGACCAAGGAAAAGTATAAGATAAGGGTTAATTCTACATTCTCTTAATTATCCGAGGTTGTTTTTACGTAAGTATCTATTATGACCTCTTTATCATCTACATCCAAGTATCTTAAAAATGTATTTCAAAATAGTTTTTACTAAAAAATGGGGTAAAGTAATTTATAACCTTATTTTACCATATATGTATTGAAATGATTCTTTCTGTCATTTTTCAAACAAGGTACTTTATGACCTTTTCGACAAAATTTATATAAGAATGTTTTTTAACATATATAGAGGGTGCGGCTATTTTACATCGTTATAACATCGTCGAAGCATCCCTTACAATCTTATAAGAATATTTCAAAGTAAAAGTTTTCTTTATTATTATGTGACTCTTAAATGATTTCAAAATAGTAAGATATATTTCTCTAAAAACATTGATTTCATCTATGTCAACATAGTTTGATGGATTTTATGTTTATTTCATGTTGATTTATTATTATACAAAATTTACATATTGTATTGAAGGTTTGGTGATATGTTTGACTATGGATGTTCTATTTTTATACAATTCATGGTTTATGGTAAATATATTGACATTTTTTATGCTAGTTTTAATATGAGTGTTTATGTTATATTTCAACCTTTTCATATGAGGAATGTATTTGCCATAGTAAGTAGCGGGTGGAGCCCGATATAGATCCTCGATGCATCAGTAGATATCATGTGACAAATAGATGTGGAATTGGCCGAGGCCTTTCCCATTTTTATATATGGTATTGGAAGATTCTTTAATCATTTTTATACATCTTGGCTGAGGCCTTGAAAAAATCATTCATAATTTCCGGCATTATACATTCCCTCATTATGAAAATAATATTGATGGTTCAAGTGGTCATTCGACTATTAGAATACCAATGATAATGTTTTATTATGTAATTATTTACTCAGCTCATATTCTATGAATAAAAGTATTAATTTTTATTATTTCTAATGGCATGTGGTTTAAATTAATCACCATGCTTAATATTTATGTTATCTTCAATTGTATTGCTTACCCTTACTGAGCGTTTGAGCTCACACCTTTCTTATATTTCATTTTCCCAGGATATGAAGAAGTTAGTTATGAGTGACATGCAGACATAATCTAGGAGTCTTGGATGTTTCTAATGGAATAAATTCATGTTGTATTTCTTTTCAAGTTGTAAGGATGAAGTTATGTATGAATCTTGTTTCCAATAATACTAAATTGATCGGTCATTCGAGACATAATTTCATTGTGATCATTCCAATGTTATGTAATAATGCACCAACTCTGGGTAACTAGGGTTTGGGCATTACAAATATCATCATCAAAATATCATTAATAATTTTAAACATTACATCATCCGATATTCTTTCGTAACTATTGAATCCATTATATGTAGAATTTTCAATAATTTATTGATCTTTTTGATCCTTCAACCATGATTTTTCTATATAATTCTTTAATAAGTATTACTTTTCATAGTTCAGTTTCAGTTGCTCATATTCAATTCGAATGGAACTATGTACTAGTAAACATATAAATTTATGGTTCTCCTAATCCCATTAGTGAACCTTCTTTAAAGGCCATTGATTTTTATAATTACCATAGTCCCTACATTTAAAATATTCAATTAAGAACTAGAAAATTAATTCTTTCCCTTTCCTAAGCACAACTGAATGATTCTATTTTATTTGGAAGATTATTTCATTATGACCTTCATTACCACATCTATGACATCTTCTCGTACCTATAAATCAATTTACTTGGTGTTTTTTATAATCATTGACACGTATATAGTTTAAAAGACCTACCTTTATTAGAATTACCATAACTTCTATAAGGATTAATTTCACTCATATAAGATGATTTTGAAAACTCACCAAGGCTTCAGTGGTTAATCATGAGTCGTCATATTTAGTTTAGAATAACCATGATATTTTTCATTACAACTCTTTTTTCATTCGGTTTCATAATCAGAGAACCACCCCATTTTCCATTACATCCATTGTTACTTTTTTGGCTTATGTATCAAGCCATTAAATAAAACCAAAATTTTTAATGTGAGTATATAAATAAAATCATCATAAAATATCTTATGAGGATGATAAACACTAAGATATATATATTCATGTTATCTAAAAACATTTAATTTATCTAATATAATTATGAATCATTCTATTATGCTAACCATTTTAGTTATATATAACTTGTATCTTAATAATAAATAGCTGCCTAACTTCTAAATTTTTCAAAACTATCCTCTAATACCAACTATACGGCCTCATTCCTTTAACATCACTTAATCTTGAGTTAAGTCAATAATTTGACATTATTTCACATTGAGGATATTTTCATGTTTATAGATTTATATAATTAGGCCATAACTCCAGCACAACAACTCAAATACATAAAATTAAACACATATACTCAATATCCATTTTTTCATAAAATGGAAAACCTTTAAAAAGAAATATTGTTCGGTTTCATGATTAAACATTATAATTTTTCCTTGATCCCATATTTTACTATATACTTCTTTAAATCCTATAAAAAATACTTCAAAACTTGGGATGAGAAAAAAATCTAAGTAATGGAAATGAAAATATTGAAAATGTTTAGTCTTGGAAAAACTTTAATCCATCAATACTTTGTCATGATGTATTAATTTTCAAATTTAATAAGTAGTAAATATATATCACTAAATACAATCCCCCTGCTTATGATTTTTGTAATAAAAAATTACATTAAAACCCATAAAAATAAACATATAACACATAAAGGAAACTTGATACATAATCATACTTAAATTGAAAAACCATATGGTCAACTTCCATAGATATCACTATTAAAAATGGAATATCCATAGGGCCAACTTCCATACCAAATGCATTAGAGGATATACTGTGACAACCCTTACATGGTTTATCATAGAACCATCCATCATTGGTTTATCACATAACCACCCATCTTTAGTTTATCACATAATAACTCGTCAAATGTCCATGAACCATTATATAAACCTAAAACATAAGAGTTTTCAATTTTCAACATTATACTCATATAATTTCATTTACAATCACAAGAAATCACTTCGATATATTAACATAATCAATGAATAAAAGAAACCATATTCCACAAAAAAATACCCAAAATCAAAATAAGTAATTTGTTTTCCTTTTGAAAATGTTAACATTTATAGAGGAAGCCAAATATTATATTAAATTTATTATGATAGAGAAGTCATTGTCACAACATATTTTAAAAGAAACATTCCTTTTGTCATACTGTAAGGAAAATAAAATGATTTATATAAAAATATTCCATTTTAAAAACATTGAATGAAGTTAAATTATAGACATAAAATATATTGGGTAGTCACTTTATGTCCTTATAAATAAATATGTAAATTAATATTAAGACTAAAATATTTGATAATAAAATATTAAAACGTTCAAAGATTCTCACACCACTTTGAACATTTAAATCATAATATCCATGAGTTAATAAATTTTCCAATACATTAATTAAAATTTTTATATATAAAATATGGATATGAAATGTCATAGAAGCTATATATATACCTTATAAAATAATAAAGGTTCATATTATCATGAAATGCCTCAATGAAAGGAGATTGAAACAAAATCATTTACCATTATATTGATTCATCTTGTATGTTACTTTTTCATCTTGAATAATAAAATTTGGTTAATTTATACTTTCATTAAAACCTTTTTCATTTTCATTATTCATTTTAGATCATTTATTATCATGTTATAACAATTACATAATTACTTAAGTCTATATCTGACCATTTATCGATATTTGGTACGTGAGCCAAAAATGAACTTGATACGATGACAATAGTTCTTGTGGTAGTATTTCCATAATATCAAAAATATTGTTCATGAAATTATTATAATTTTTATACGTAAATTATAATTTAAAATTAAATTATGAAATATAGTTATGAAAAATGAACAATGTTATACTCAAGGTGATAGTAGGTCATACGTAAAGATGTGTAATGTTTACATTTTTCATTGATCATTATGGAACTAATGTAATTATTATTTTATCATTACAGAATTATAATAAAATTATTAAAATAATAAAAATCATTTAAATTTAATTATATGTATTATATATGTGATTTTGTTTATAGAAACTATTTTCATCGCTTCGTGGAGGTGATAATTGACCATATGCACGAATGACGTTATCATTTTTATGTGCATGGAAATAAGAATGTAATTGATATATTATTATTTTATAATTATTATAATTTCATTAATATCATATATGATAATTAATTCTACTATTATAACCATCCTTGATATATGGTTATGAAAAATTAATTAGATCAGTTCGTAGAGGTAATAGTTCACCCATACAGATGAATGATTAATTCCATCACAATTTAATGGAAGTGGTGAATGATTTAGGGGTGGATATTCATATGATAACATATCATTATTTTAATGATATAATATTAATTATTTCATCTAGGAAGAATAATATTTAATGAAGTGGAAGACGAAATAAAATAGAAATACTTAATGAAAACCATACCACTTTTTCGGTAGATCGCCTTTCAAGAACAACTTAACACCTATAAAGACGGCATATTGCCTAAACTATGGCCTCAATAATGAAGGGTAGGAAATATAGGATTGGTTTTAGGTTGATTTTGTCTGAATCAAATGGTTTTTTATGTTTGAGTAATAGAGAGGAATGTGTGCTTTTTTATAGGAAAGGGGAGGGGTGCCCTTGGAATTTTTAAAAGTATTAAAATAATATAAATTATACATAGATTTCAAATGGGTAAAAACACATTTAGTTTGAATATAGGATGATTATGGGTAAAAATAAAATCATACAATGAAATTTAGACTTGTTTTTGTTTTTGTTTTTAATCCTTATCTTTTAGTTTTAATCCATTTTAACTCTTGCCATTTTATCATATAATTAACCCTCAAGGGGTTAAAATTATTTCCAATCATTCCAAACATCCAAATAACGTGTCACTAGTGAAATTTTTAGATTTATCTCATTTTTTTGGAATAATTGGTTTTTAGAAATTTTATCTCTTTTAATTTAATTATATATATTTTAATAAATGAATTATATTATTTTTAACACTATTCATTACATGACTTTATTAAAATATCAGAACAGCGTGATTCCATTGAAAAAACTACATGAACTCAATACTAACATGTATTATTCGTCAATAATATTCATGTATGGCATCAAATATTTCAAAATATTTTTATTTTAATATTATTAATTTCACTTATTTGATTTTTTCTTTAATTAATATATTACTACATTATCTTTGTTTCATAAATAAATATATTTATCTAATTCCTAAAAATAATAAATAAATTACAATTGTGTAGGGAATATTTTTATCTTTCAATTTATTATTCATAGTCAACATTATATCTTACATAACTTCATATAATGTTTTCTTGTAATAAGATTCATATTTATGACATATTAGCCTTTAAATTAAATGTTATCAATGTCATAATCACAAACAAATTGATTACAAAGGTCACAATTTTAGAAAGTGTATTGGAAAGGTAGATAATAACTCACCTACTAAGATTAGAAATAGTTTTAGGGTGATTTTTTTAATATTATAATATAAATTTTACCATTAATTACTATATTTACCTTTAACATTGGTAGATAAAATACAAAAGTTACTATTCAACCAAAATTATTTTGACCTATTGGACCACATTCTTCATACTAAGTGAAAATGAATCTTTTTGTTTTTTAATATTCAATTAACAGAATTAGTTAAATTAGTTTTAACACTAATCTAAATGAAAAATCATAAAAAAGGGGTATTAAGTAAAATGTTTAAAAGATCACATAATTTTTCTGTTTATTTTTTACATGGAAAACAATAAAATGTAATAAATTGAAATAACAAATAAAAATTCATTAAATTTTTCTCTAATACTATGTAAAATTATAATATATCAATATACATAGCTTACTCAAAAAAAAAATTTTTGAGTAAAATTGCATTTTTTCACTATTAAGTAAAATAAATAAGTTATCAGAAAAACATTAAAAAAATTTCCAGAGTAAATTTTAATGTCATGATTCGAAATATAAAGTTTATTTTTTTTCAAATTGAACATATTGATATATCAAAACACTATATTTATAATTGGCTCTTCATCAAAAGGTGGAAAACTCCATTTTTTGAAAAATAATTGTTTTATCTAAAAAACTATATTTGTTCATATGTCATGTCTAGAAATCATATAAGATGATTTTAAAACATTACATTGAATATATTACATATATATTTAATTAATTAAATTCATCATGGATGATTTTATTCTTTTATAAACTCGGTTATTTTCCTTTAAATTGTTATTCAAAAAAACACATAATTTATATTCAATTGGTTTTTATTTAATTTCATAATTAATTTGGTAACCAATGAATCATTATATAAAACTGTTTAAAATATATTTTCGTAATTTTGTTTATAACTTTCTTTCACACCATTCTTATGTCTACTTGATAACTATCATATTACATAATAATATTATGTTTTTAATTTAAGAAAATTGTGGTTTATCATTTGTGCTAACAAACATGGTGTTTCATTTTAAAAACACTAGATGGTACAATTGATAACATGGATGGATAAATAAAATACCTTAATAGATACTCAGACACATTCCTAGTGACTGTCATGTCATCATGGAACTGCTTCACTGAAAAATATTGTTGATGAATCAAGCCATGCAGAAGATTCTTTTCTATGACAACCTTCTAGTCGATATGTGTACTCAAAAGGTTTGAAACAAATATGAATACCTCAAACCAGAAGTCATATGAATGGGGGTCTATCTCACCTTGATACCTCAATGTCCATTGCCTCTAGAAAACCTACTTCTCTCTCAGTATGAATTCTTCCTTGATCTAAACTACTTCAACAACCTTCTACTCAATTGGTGGTGGCTCAACATGTGGACCACCCAACGGTACCACATCATATGCAGTTCCCTACACTAAAGCCTCTTCTCTAGGTATATTTTCTTTACAATATAGTTTTGGAACCCTATATTTCTATTTTTTGGTGGTATTTTGAAATATATTTAGAATAATCCATCATTAAAAAGTATATCTATAGAGCTGACTCATCAAGTACATGGAACCCATAAATTATGCCTTTATAAAGCACGTATCAATGTTTCCCAATAACTAGTTTCTAATTGTTTAAATTTTACTAGCTAGAAATCATAGTCTATGTGAATGGATATGTTATTTATCGCACCATCACTACATTACCCAGAATGAAAAAAGAACTCGATATACTTCAAATATATCACTATAATTACAATACCAATCAAACAATCCCCGATCTAAATTTATATCCTCTTTTGATTAAACTCTATCATCAGTCAACCCCTAGAACCTGAGCTAAAACTTCCTCAAATTAATCTCCAATAGGTTTGGGGATGGTTACCCGCAATGATTCATCATATCACATAGATGAAAGTATAATATGATTTTAATATTTGCATGAAATCTCATATATCTCCATGAAATATTTCATAGATAATTATATCTAAAAAATTAATGCCTACATCTAACCCACAATTAGAGTAAAAATAATAAAAAAAGAATAAAAAAGGAAAAATTGAATCCCAAAATACACTACAAAAGTGTATAAGATAATCAAATGTAGGGAACTGATTTAAAATAGAACTATCAAAACACACCTTAGTCAAGAACTGGTATACACCATTTTTTTCTAGATTAATATCCATAACCTGCACTGATTCTTCTTAGGAATCCAAGCAATGGAAGTTCATCTGTAAAAGACAAGAAATCTGTAGGCAGATCCCATAAAGGGGTTAGAATAAAAATAATTATTTTGTTCCCCCAACAACCCAAAATAAATGGGTGAAATTGAAATTCAAAAAAATGCATAACCCAATCTAGAGAGAACCCAGATGAAAGAGAAAAAAAATCTCTGTCTCAACCAACCCTCATCTATATAGGTCTAATCAGTTCATTCAACATGGTGTTTCAACCAATATATGTACATCACCATATAGACTCCAAGAATAACCTATTTATACTGGTCTTAGAATCCAACTATCATAACCCCCAACCTAATAGCTAGTTACCGGTTTATACTATAGGCCTAAAGGTAAATCTCATCCATGGGAACTCACTCATCAATTCCTTCCATATCATATAGAACAACCAAGAGCTGACCTTCATCAAGTGTCACTATACCAACCCATATGAAACATGACAGAGAGATATAAATCATTAGGGATAAATTTTCCAACCATAATGACACTCATCCAAGTGAATACACACCCTTCGGTATTACTAAGATGATGACACATCCCAACCATCCCAACTAGAATACACCCAAGATAACAGACATTTCGGGACTCTCCATGATGACAATCATGCTTGAACCCATCGAAACAGGAATCAAATAAAGGGTATCCCGCCCATCCCTTATGTGGGACTCCACTAACCCTAAAATTAAACCTGAGGATATCATCACTCGGAGAGGGGATCACACCCTTCTTAGTTAGGGAACTCCATGGACCGATTTTCGAACTCTGAATATCATAACACCCAGATATAGTATCACACCTAGGACCATTGGGGGATCTAAAACCCCTAAAGAGTCTTAAATTCAGGATACACATATAGTTTATCATGCATTGTATTACTTGAATATTCCTCAATCTGAAATATGGATCTATAATCTCTGTATGTGGACATAGATAATGATTTCAAAACCCCCTATTGAATATCCTTCCATGAAAGGGATAATATATCCAACAATTCCAAAAAAACCTATCGAAACCACCACTATGTTGAGGATTGAATACTATATGATGATTCAAACCCAACTGCTCTAACTGACTATATATGGGATAATATCCCTAAATGGTTGTCATAATGATAGCATGAATTCCTTCTAGGGAATTTGTTCAAATTAATGATCTCATCCATGTCCCTTAGAGGGACACACCAATTCTATTTGAGCTCATCCTATCTTGGGATACCAATCATATGATGATGTCAAAATTCTACACTATACCCTCATAGTAATTGACCAAGGGAAGCCAATCAATCATTATTTTTCTAAGTATCACTGATTAGTAACCTAATTATTTCACCTTACCATGCATCCCAAATGGCAATTTAATGGCCACTATCATGTCCCATATAGAAAAATTATATGGATAGGATAATCAAGGGCCTCCAACTACGTCATGAATATAGATATTGACAAGGGAGAGAAGACATGGGGAGTAAATAGTTTCTACCATAAGTATACGATGTTTCTTTTACAAAATAACCTAATATATGTCCCCTATTTGAATATGACATTTTAAAAATACTACATGGTTTGTACCCATGTCAAACTATGTCTGATCAAATTTTATTTCATGGGCATTCCCTCTTCCACACATGACTGGATGGCTATGTTTCCATAGACAGAGTGTACCTTTGGTGCATAGTAATATTCTCTTGGTCAGTCCCAGGAAAATGTTCTTGGTCATGTACATTTATGGAAAATTGATTCCATGTGCATGCTCAAGTACTTTCCCACCTCTTTGTCCCTCGATATAGCCACCTTGGCCATATCCCATGGCCATAAAAACTGTGATCACTACATGGTGTTTACCCCTAGTACACAGAATGTTGTCCACAAAATATAACCTTTTATAAATGGGAATAAAACACATATTTATCCCCTGAACTAAAAATCTTGTGATTGGAAATCCTAAGTGATAGACTCTTCCAAGCCATCTGAAACCCACTATTTTCACTTGAAAACCACAGATCTACCCCCATGGGGCCCCACATTGTCATCTAAGGGATCTAAAAACATAAAAACCACATAAATGGGTAGAAATATATAAAGGTCGTAAATATATATACCTAGAGGTGAAACTATGAAGTATTAATTTACAATGGATGTTAGGATCCTTCTACTACTCAATTTGGTGACAATTAACATCAATACTTTGGATCGGAAGCACCTCCTCACCACAGTTCAGACATAGGTCAACATTCACACATGGGGGGCTGATCCACCACTCTCATACAATGAGTGAACCATAATTGGGAAGGGGTTATAAAAAGTTTTGAAAAAATTAATAAATTTTCATTTAATACCCCACCATCTCACCCTCAATCAAGCACCCTGTGCTAAAAAAACTTTTTGGTGCGCCTTGGGTAAACACCTCATTTTGAATTCATCCACTGTATCATATTTTCTAGATGAGAATCTAATTAGAATTTAATCCGATTTTACAAAATGAATATTAACATGTGATAAAATATTATAAATACATTTAATATCACCATACTGAGGATCTTCGGCCTCTAGAACCCCGCACTGACTCAATGTTGGGCTTTTTAAATATTTCACGTATTAAATAAAAAATATAGTATTTAAAAATAATGAACATTGAAATAAAATAATAAAATTAATTATAAAACCAATGTTAATTTCATGTACTAGGTATTTGAAAATAATACTTGGAAATGAAAAAAATGAAAATATAAAAGTTCTGTGAAAACAAATTATCACATTGGGAACATTAATATTTCCTTGGATAGTCCCTTGGATATAAATAGAACAGATTATTTTATTATTACCATCAGAAAAATAAATTGAAAGAGTAATATTAATAGTGGTATATTTAAATGGTTTCTTGAGTAAACCTATTTTTTAAGAGTTCATTAAATGATTGGTGAGAGGCCCCTTTATAATTAGTGATAATGCCATTTTTGTTAATATTTCAACTTTATATAGTGGGAGAAAATGTTAAACATGTTATATTTATCCAACATTGAGAAATAATATATTAGGTATTATATAAGGCCTATCCGACACACATACACCAATTTATACATGTTTTTTTAATGTTTCAATCCTTTTAATCCTTCAATTATTACTTTTATTATTTCAGATTTTACAATGAAGACTATTTTTTACCAAATGTAACATCATATTTATGACTAAAAATATAGTGTTATTTATTAGATAAATTAGAAACATTGATTTAAAATTGTAAATCTACTTAATTGGATTCAATTTATATAATTGTTAATAATAAAATTTAAAATACAAACATGTAATATAATAAAAATAAATCTTAAGAATGTATTTCTTATAGTACAAAATAAAAAATTTGAGTTTGTAAATTATATCCAAATTTTTAATAAATATTTGTTCATTTATAAAATAAATATGTGTCCTTATAAAAATGTTTCATGAACTTTCAATTCATACGTATATAATAAAAATTTCATAAAATGAATGTTCTTTTTAAAACTGTATTTTCAGATAAAAATAACTCTTTTTTAAAAAATACCAAACATTAATACTAAGAAAATATTAATATATTGAATAAATTAATAATGATCCTTTTTTCAAACTCAAAATATAATTTTTTAAAATTTATCTCCCTAATAAAAATGGTTAAACAATGAAAATTTATTCTTATAAGAAAATGTTAATTTTAGAATGTTAACAATTATTTCATAATTTCAATCATTTACTAATTAAACCAACATTAAATATTTATTCTTATCTATTATATTTTATCAAAATTAATCAAATGATTCAATAAATAGAAACTAATATTTCATAAAATTACAATATTTTAAAAAAACCTAAGTAGAAAATAACTGTATAAGTCATGTTAGCTATAATAATTGAATTTCATTCATATTTAAAATAATTTTATTTCCATTGTATAAATATTTCATAAATTTTCTTTTCTTTTCTATTCCATTAAATTTAATTTATAGATTCTGACAGACATACATAATATTTATAGTTTTCTCAAAATATATGTTTCTTAATTTAGGTTTGGTGTTTCATGTGGAGAAAGCTATCAATGATATATGGTTCATTTTAAAGAATTCATATGATAAAATATTGTGGTGTTATATTCTCCACCAATTATATATAAATTCTCATCCTTATTTGACTCATATTATAATAGTAATTTCAATAGGTAACTCATAATTATTCATACACTGCAAGATGATCATGGGTTTATATATGATGTGTAATGATGTATATATATATGATAAAATTATTATAAAAACAATATAATGGGATATAACCCATTCATGTTTTCTAATAGAATTATACTAATGTGATAATATCTTTATCCATAAGGAATAACTTCCTTATAACATTGAAATTGATTATATGATAATCATATAACTAATGGTTGTATTATAACCCAAAATCAATTTGTTGGTGGGAACATACCTGAAATAGGACACATGAAAATCTAGAGTGAAAAATCACTATCAGATACATTATAAATTACTTCATTTGATTTTCCTAGTTCACTGAATTTTTTGTGACCATTTACATTTACGTTAATTATATTGCTAAATTCACACACATAATTCATAAATCTCTTGCAATTGAAAAAACATATTATTATAGCTTATCAGTTTCCCATAAACTTTTGAGTTTCATAACCTTCATCTCCAAAATTATAACATTTAACTATCCATTTAATGAAATTTCCTCCATGATTGTTTGTATATCAATGACATATAGAAAATTCAACATTTTTTCCTTTATAATATTCATCACATGTTCTTTTATGAGAATTCATCATTATTTTCTTTTGTATGTTTAGGAAGTAAACCCTATTATCATTTTTTAACATATTTTTTTCCAATTGTTTTGGCATAAACATTGGGTTTCTCACTCAAGATCCTATTTTGATGGGTTTTCCATTGAATTAATATTTGAATTTTCTCATATAACCATTGTTAACATTGTACCTTTAGGCTTTAACCAATACTAAAACCAATTTAATTAAAATAAGTGATGATAATTAAAATAAAATTATCATAAATATCATCATGAAAAATTATCCTCTTGATGTGTCACTTTATTATAGTATCATGTTAGCCCATAGTTCTTATAATTCAACTTCTATAAAACTCAGTTCAACCTATATCACTCTCATTTTAACATATATCATTCTCTGTCCATACTAGGTTAATTTTAATTTGGTTCTCTCATATTTCTTATCCTAATAGTAAAAATAGATATCCCAAATTATCAGAAACATGATTAAAATATTATAAACCCAATAATTATTTTAACATCTGTTCTGAAAATCCAAATTATCATTTATTTAGGAAACCACATTTCTATAAATATAAAACTAAACTAAAGAATTTCGAAATTTCAATATATGTTATGTATTTTCACTATCTTGTTACATTATCATACATAAAATCTTTTAAATCTATCATAATTTTTCATAAATAGAATGTGATTCAACGAAATCATCTCACAATGTAGTGTTAAATTATGTTTGTATTTTTTCGTATTTGTCGTGCACCAAGAAAAAATTTAGTTAATACCAAATTCACCATTTTGGAGGTAATTAACCCAATGTACATCATTTATAGATCATACATCCACTTTTATTATACTTATATTGAATATTTTTCAACGAGAATCACAAAATATCTATATAACCAAAACTTGACGATGTTATAAAATATATATAATTTCAACATAGACTTATCCCTTGGGCTTTCACAGATAATATTTTATCCTAATGCTCGAATAAAATTTTAATTGCTGCCTTAATATTAAATAATATAATTTACCTATGGTTTATTTAAACATTTTTAATGAGGATCAACATTAATTTATCAACCATTAAATTATACTTAATAAACATCTTAATAATCCAATATGTCAAAACACTCCTCTAATGCTAATTGTTATCCCTCAGTCTTACACTCCTAAGATTGGTGTCATAAATACATACTTTATATATTTGATTCAATTAAAATTATTACATAGTGAATATATATACATATATATCCTTAATTACATTTTAAAAAATTATAATTATATCTCTTTCATACCTATGATAATTTCATGTTTAGAGCATTAGAAATTAGAATGAAAAAATATGTAACAATGAAATTTTTTTTTGTATCCAATAGATAATTTTTTATCATTATATATGTATCTTGTCATTCCATTGTGTTTCCTAAATATCATCCTCAAATTATTTCATAGGTGATATCCTTTTAAGAATTATATTTGTATTACCATTATTTATCAATTAGGGAATGGGAAAAAATAATATAGTGAGCTCAAACACATAGAAAGGGAAACATATAATTAAACGTTTCATATAAATAAGTGTGTTATAAATAATTGTTTTAGTAGTTTGGGGTCATGAACTCTTATTATTACGTATGTAAATCACCCTTTTCCACTATGTTGAGAGGAAACCCTTATATGGAAAAGATAATGATGCTTGCGGCCCATTGTAGTTTGATGGCCCAAAAGAAATAATTATATACATAATATTGTAGGAATAAATAATATAAATAGTGTTATAATAAACAATAACAATGATCATAATATATTCGTAAAAATTAATGAAAATAGGGATATCAGTAATGTTAATCTAATACTAATAAAATGAATAATCTTAGATAGCAAAACATATTGGCAAGGCCTTGTGCGAGGAAATAATACTTCTTTGGGGACTAGTATACACAAAAATGAAAGATATTTTTTCTCATAAGACCTATATTTTCATCAAGTATATATATAATTTCAAGACCCACTAGTGACTTAATAATTTTCAGAACATTCACTATAAGAGTTTAGTGGACATTTCATATCATTTCTTAAAGAACATATAGTTTAATTAAAACATTTATATCCATATAATTAAGTGTGTGAAATTTCAATACAAAATCAAAATGTGTTAGTAGTAATTAATAATCATTTATTCCAATAATTTCCCAACTTCAATAAAATGCATTATATGATCATAACCCATTATGAGGAAGAAAGTGGACGGTTAAACAATAAAAAGTAAACATTCACATATTTATCTATATTAGAATAAGAATATGAAGAACATCTATATTTTTTCCTATCTTAGTAAATAATATCACATTACCGTAACCAATTTGGAATAATAAGCCATATGGTTAAATAATATATAGTTAAATTTCTTATATTCATATATATTGGAGTAACAAAATAATCAACACAAATAATTTCCCCATTGTAAATTGAATAAAATCATCTGTATCATCTAATATAAATTATATAAAATATGATGTTCACACCATATTGAGAAATGAGTATACAAAAAATTAAATATTGGAATAACATTTTCAAAATAAATCAATAGAAATAAGGTTTATTTTTAAAATTAATATTTAAATTTTATAATAGAGGAAAACTAGAATATGTTTACATTGATAAAAAACTTCCATGAAAAATAATTCATGAAAATTACAACTCATAAAGGGATCAATGAATGGATTTTTTAGTACAGTGAGTTCATTACCACAAAAGATAAATATATATTATTTATAAATATTGAAATATAAAACCAATGAGTTTAAACCCATATAAAAATTAAAATTGAAATTATTGTGAAATTAAAAAGAGCACTTAGAAAACATTTTAATCATTGTCGTAAAAGATGATGTAACAGGTCACTTCCAAAATGTTTTTTCAAAAGGTGATATGAAATTACATGAAAACCCATTAATTTTTAATAATGATTCCTTAGTAATAGTTAGATAAAAATAAATAATTTTTATCTTTAATATATGTGGAGAAGAAGATAATAAAAAATTAAATTTAAATGAGAATCAATTTTTTCACAAATTACTTTTGTTCAAAACAAAAATTATATAAGGTGTAACAAAAAATTCGTTTGTATAAAAATTTAATTTTCCTAAAATGGTAGATAGTTTTCCATAGAATAATATATTATTATCGATGAACCAATGCATTGAAAAAAAAATCATTAAAAAGTCATATAACTCAAGGAAACTAGAATTTAGATATCGATATTCCTTATGAGAAATATACTACATGAAGTAAGAAATATTTAAAAATGAGAATTATGATGTAAAAATTTCGATTGATAAAAAATAATATCACAATATATAATCAATTTTTGAAATGTTAAAAAATGTTATTTCAAAGATTATGGTCACAACATATTGAATAAAAATTGGGTTTCCAAAAGCCTTATATCTAGTCTAACACTTGATTCATAAGTCATTTATGAAAAAGAACATGGCATGGAGAAATTTATACGATTAATAATAATAAAATTAATTATATAAAATTAATTTTATGGTAAATAAATGTAAAAAATATAAAATTATATTTTTTCCATAACATGTATTATGTCTTAATGAATCTAAATTGAGACCATGAAACCCTTGCAGATTTAGTAACATTTTAATCAAATCCAAAGAAATAGAGATCATATAATTGAAATTAAATTAATATAATTAAAACACAATATATCATATTATATCTCAAATATAAATTATATAGACCACATTAATGCAATTAGGATTATGATACCAAACATGTATCGAAGAGAGGAATTTGAAATGAGAACACTTACTTTGACCCTCATTTGTTCCCCACGATCACTGAATGTCTTGATTAATTAAATTATTTTCATTTAATATTTATAATAAAATATTATTCATAATAATAACTATTTAAACTCTACATTTATATTTATTCTACACATAATATTATTATTTATTCTGTACATATTTAATTATACCAGGGGTAATTAATCATTATTTCATTGAAATATTTTCAATAAATTAATGTCGGTATCTATTATTTTCCCAACTAACACCATTATTAAATATTTTAAGGTAATGTAATAGATGAAATAATTTTTTTAATCTTTTAATATCATTTCTTTTCCTTTTCTGTATTGACTTGGAAGTTCAAATCGACGATGGGAATTTTTTTGCTCATTCTTAATGTAAACTTGGTGATTTCTGAATTAATAAGTTTAATATTAATATAACCTGAAATTAACCAAAATAAAATAATTATATATATATATATATATCATATTATACCATTAATTATATTATTATATTCATTAATCGCATGAACTCAAAACATTCTTCAAGTAGGTTGTAAACTAACCCAAACAAGAATATTCTATAATTAATAGATTACTATAAAGTGATATATTTTTCATATCATTTTACCAAAATCATAATAGAATTATTCAGTGTTTATTTATGTGATATATCATAATTTTAAATAATTATAAATATCATATAATTTATATAAATTTGTTACTTTGAAGGAATAGATCATTTTACTCTTTGTATGATTATTTTATGTGATTGAATTAACGATTATCACTTGAGGATTAAATAATTAATAGGTATTCATATTCTATTTTAAAAACATTAATTATATCATAAAAATAAATTGTATCCACTTAATATAATCCACATGAAATCCCGTGTTTGTTGGAGTTGAGAATAAAAACAAAAATCTATCATTCCATGTAGGTGCTAGTCCAGACGTACACCAGGTTGATGATTTGGTTTTCCATAAAACATAAGAATGTATTAAATTGGTTCATTATTTTAATAAAAATAAAAAATAACATATATCTCATTATTTTTTATTAAATAATTGTTTTGTACCATCTTTCTAAGGTGGAGAAGGAAACTAATCACATTATTTCATGTTTAAGGTAGTACACACAATGCATGAATTACTATATAATTTTTCATACGATAAAATGGATAACATGAATAAAAAATATTCAAAGATAATAATAAAATAAAATATATAACCAATAAGAATTTCATTACAAAGGTATTTAAAAATTAAAAATTGATATTAAAAATAGAAATGAAATAAGTCAAGTAAAAATGATTACTCAGGTTGAGAATTTTCTAACTTCCTTAAAATATCCATTGGAAATGGATACCATAGTCTAATATTTTATTGCAAAAATATCAATAGACTGAAATATTATTCCCAAGGAAAGAAAAATCCCAATGTTTTAGAAGTACAAATAATTTTTAGGAGTGTATTTCATGGGTGGTGTGGGGACCCTCTTATAAGTGGTGAGATTTTATTGTTTTTAAATATTTGAAATGAATATAAAGGAAGAACATGTTAAACATGTCATATGGCAACGTAATTGATAACTAACAGAGCGGGGAAGATAATTATTACTCAAATAATTTTTTATTTTACTAAGGTAACTAATTTTTACTATAGGTAACTAATATTTATCAATGACAATAATGCGGTAATTATTAGATTATTAATTCCCAATGGATAAAGATTTAAAATACAGTACATTTTATTTAATTTATAAGAGTGGAAAAATTAATTTAAAATAAAGACATATAAATAATTAAAATTTAATTTTTAGAAAAAAAAAATTGTTTTTTCTAGAATAAAAAATACCGTTTTGTAAATTCAAATCAACATTATTAAAATTATAAAATCATATATAAAAAATATATATTTATATTAAAATATAAATTTAATTTATTATTCAAACATATATATTAATAATGTCATAAAATATATTTGTAAAAATAGTATATTCACTAAAACTTATTCTTTTTAAAATTTCCGAAATTTCAAATTAAGAAAATGTTACTGTAATTAACCAAAAAATGATAATTTTTTAAAATAAAAATAAATATTTTTATATAAGTTATTTACATATTATTTTGATATATAATTAAAAAACCATTTATATAAAAATTAATTTTTTAGATTATTAAACATTCACATTTATAATTCCCAAAATTTAGTGATTATATTAGTATTAAAAATTTATTCAAATACATTTTATATTACTATCATTAATCATGAATTTATTGGAATAAAAATATGTAAATCATAAAAAATCTATTAATTAGATAAATTCATTTATAATCCTAAAATGATCATATTATTCATTTTATCTATACCAATTGAATTTTATTCATAATAAATGTGGAATTTATATTATTTCTATAAATTTTTCTTAAATCTAGTTTTGATATTAATTACCACAAATTCAACAGCTATGTTCTAATGGTTATAATTAATATTTCTACTTTAATCTAAATATATCATTATTTCATTCTTGTTTGAGGTCATATGTGGAGAATGTAATCAATTACATTTGCATTAATTAAAAAAATCATTTATTAAAATATTATAATGGCAAAATCTATAAAAAAAATTAGATCATAGAATTTGGTTTTTTATTTTTTTTTATGTTATATATGATTAAAATTTATCATCCACCATTCCTTCCCCTTTTGTTGGTTTCAAAAAATCCTTAAATTTTTGTTGGTTAAATATCACAAAAATATCCTCATTTTTTATATGTAGGGAACATTGATCAGTTATAATTTTATAAAAACTATTTTTACTTCATGATTCCCATTCATTCAATTTTTAGATTGGGAATTTACCAAATTTCAACTAGATTTTATGAGCACCTTATTTCCCATTATCTTTTATTTTAATTCATTTTAACCACATATTATTTAAGGGATTCTAACCCTTTCATATTATATTTGATAAGAACATTAAATTAATCAGTTACTTTTTTCTTTATCTTTGACATTTACCTAGACAAGAAATTGTTCACATTATATAGTTTTATTAGCTCTACGTTCTTTTACTATATTCTCTAGTTGGGTAATTTTTTCGTTGATTCGGTCAATATATATTGATTCTTTCTTTAATAACCTATAAATGTTTCATTTTTTTCTTCCACTCTATTTCATGCTCCTCAATAGTTCCAAAAAGATATTGTTTTATATCAAAAATATATTATGATTTTTCTTTCTCCAAAGTTCAAAATATTTTTTCTCAAATAATTCCATAATTAAATATTCAATAACAAATATAAATCCATTATTTTTTATTCAAATTATATGCCATATATATTATTATATTCTCACCATCATTTTCCTTTAAAAACACTTCTTATATGTATTTATGGATTTTTCGTTTCATTCTAGAGGAAATTTATCCATTTTGTTAGTGTGAGTTCATCTATAACTTATCCATTACCCCTGTAAATTTCTCTATATATGATTAAATTTTCCACTATAAAAATATTATAAGGGTATATTTTCTAAATCCATGAATACAATTACATTTGAGGGATGAATTTATGTGATATCAGATTTCACTGACATTACATTTATCAGTAACATGTTTTGAATATCATCAAGAGGACACTCTATATGGTTTCCTACTTCAAGTATTGATTCCCATGGATTTGGAAATGATATAGATCTTCTAATAATATTATTTAAGATTTAAACATCCATTATTTCATCATTGAGACCAAAAATTTCACCTACAACTAAAAAGATATGGTAAAAGAAACCATCTATATTTTCATGTAGGTTCATATTAAAATAATTATATTTATTATTAAACAAAGGTTAATTTACCTTCTTAACCATCTCCCCCATCATATATGGTGGGGTGTTTCTCCCACACATTCTTCTCATATATGAAACCCATTTTATTAATATAGATATGATTTTATAATACTCTAGATAAATCAATTTCATTGATTGTTTGAAATTTGAGACCATAATGGTCCATTCTTCTCATTGATAACTACATATCACCCCTTATTTATATTCAATGCATCTATACTGGGTTTAAATCTACTCTAAGTGATTTTAGGTGTCTTATTGTTAATTAATTATCTATTTTGATTGTTAATGTGATTAAGTAAAAAAAAATTACATTAGAAACATTGATCATGATGAAAAATTGATTTCAATATATTATCAAAACTTGAACAATTTTTCTCATATACCACTTTCTATAACAAAATTCCCACACAGAAGCGAAGATTATGGGTAAATTTTGGTATATATATCTTTTTTTCATCAATAGGATCGTGTTATTTTGTTGTAAAGAATCATGTAAATCTTTCAAAATCCAGAAAATGAGATATCATTATATAAAAATGTTAACATAAATATATATAAATTCCAATGATTCACAACTATAGAACACTCCATAGAGAATAAACCAATAATGATTTGACATATGATTGGATATCACAACTTACCATGGATAACTACACATTATTGGAAGGAAGGAATGTTGATCGTAAGGTCATTCCCTCAATTTATATCACTACCAACTTATTTTAGAAAATAAATATTGTATGGTGACTCAAAGGATGCTAATATTGAAATCTTGAAATATAATTAATAAGAATCTCGTAAGGGTGTTAATTTTAGCTTCAATTTTATTTATCTCAATCTCAATCATCAGTAGATATATTTAAGATACACCTATTAAATATTTTCGAATGAATTTGTTTTTTACAAATGTATACATCATTTTATAAAAATAATCATTTATTTTATAACTATAAATTATTTAACTATGATTTCCAATGGTTATCCCCCATTGGTCCTTTAATTATATTCATTTTGAAGCGATTCTAGTCCATATTTATTGTAATTTGGAATCTATAATTGAATGATCTTGAATATATATTTTTGTTAAAATACCAATTTTCCTTGGGATGATGACACCCAAATTCCTATTATAAGTTTCTAGTTGAACCTACAGCTTGAGTTCCGGGGAATTATTTCTATTATCTCACAAGAATATTAAATTTTAAACATTATATTTGACTAATTTTTGAATTACCATGAAATAACTCATATAATACAATAATATAATGTTATTATAAACCAAACACATTGAAATATATCTTTAATAATGACCCAATTACTATTTCTATTAAACTCTATAATTCTTAATTCTAAAAATTTATTTGATTATTTCAAAGTCACCTTCATCTTCAATTTTTTATAGATTTCAGGATTAATCCACCATGAATAAAAAATAATCACTTATATACCACCTATTTCTGATACATGTTTTGTAATCACACCACACATTGGATAATTTCATGACCAAAATTGACTCCCTATTTCACATCATCATTTTATCACCATGATCACTTGTACACCCACCACAACAACCTCATATATAAGAAACAATATCCATAAAGTCACAGTTCCCAGGAAGATTTATATTTCATATATACTATATACAAAACCACTCACATGTTAAAAGCCACCCTTCACCATGTTCCTTGTAAAGATATATCTATATTCCTCTAATAATACCAATAAATTTTAAAATTCCATGTATCATCAATAAAACTTGATTTGAATAATGATTGATAGAAAACACAATCATTTTCTCTACACAATCATTCAAATATCCAATATCTGAAATATTATAAACCATGGATCAAATAATCTATATACTATGTGGTCAAATTAGAAAATAATTGATTTAAAAAATAATTTTATCTATAATTTTATTCATTCCTGAAATCATAGTGATTTTCCACTATAATTACTGTTATCTCCACTTATAATATTTCTAGCTAAGCTCATAGTATAAATAACAAATGAAGAAAGTGAGAAAATAATATTTTCTATGGTGTTGTTTGAGATCATCCTCCTATTGTAACATATGATGTTCAACATTATAGATTTCTTTATATGGAAAGAGTCCATTTTATATATGATTTCCATAATTATTACTTGAAACATTCCATTTTATAAATAACCTCTAATGAATATTTGAGGGATAGTGTTTTAAAAAATATTTTTATAATAGAAGACAAAAATAGTGTCAAAAATACAAAATCAACTAATTATTAACTCTATTAAAAGGGTTATTTATTATCACATCCTAAATCACCTCACAATATTGGATTTCATGGGGATATTAATCAAATTAAAATAATGAGAATAAAGCATAGTAAGGAAAAAACCGTGAAATTAGATCATTAATTAAAATTGTGGGTGATACATGAGGCATATAAAAGAGCATAGATATAATGAAATGAGTAACAACAAAATTATATATTTCAATAAGATCATGTGAAATAACCTGGAAATTTGGCTACAACATAAACGTGAGACATTCAAAATCAAATAAACATTTTTCAACTCATAGATGTTGTAAAACATATTACCAAATTTTTTAAAATAATTTATCATAAAATAGTAACTATGATTATAGAAATATAATCCTAAACAATTCATACCTTGAGATAAATTCATCACCTAATTCATTGGAGCACTATCAGGGTGCACCGTCTATATGTCTCACATTATGTGAGCCACATTAATCAAAGATATTAAGCACATATCAACTTATCACGTAAGTAGGGAATGATGTTTTCATTCAAGTAATTACAAAATGAATTATTAACATTTATATCTATATGAATATAATTGAATTAAAATATGGTTGGCTATTTCAAATAAAAAATATATAATGGAAAATAAAGGAATTATTTGGGAATCATATTGGTTAAATGAAGTGGATTATGGAATAGGATAAATCAGAGATAAATGTATAAAATCACCAAAAATGATTTATATGGTAGTAAATTTATATAAAAAAATATGTACATAAAAAATTGATATTGAATTCCATTTAACAATGGTAATTATTGAATGTAAAAAGAAGAGGGAGAGAACACTTTCACAAAAAAGTAACTTCTTATAAATAATAAGAGAATCCTTAAAAATATAGAACCACATTAGAGGAACAATTGATATGTTTATTGAAATAGGATTCAATTTAAATTTATTTAGAGTATAGAGTGAGAGGATAATGTGTGTGTTATTATACTTGAGGTGTGGTTCTAAGGGTTAAAATATTTATTATTTTACTATTTAAATAATTCCCATGGTATTAAAATCTATTAAAATAACTATTGTAGAATTTTAAATATCTAAAGAGTTTGGGATAACCTTTAAATCAATTTAAGACCATACTAAACCTCCATACATCCCCACATAATTCATAGAATCCAAACACTATTTTTTTAACTGAAAATTGAAATTAATGTTCTAAAATATTATGTACCTAATCCAAAACTAAAACTATCATTCTTAAATGAACTATTATAATAAATAAATGTGACTTATATTTAACAAAATTCTTCATAAATTCAACAATATTGGTTACATAATAATGATAACATAAGAATCATGGTACACTTAAATCTATAATCTCTCCTTTTTTCACAAAAAACCGAACCATGTCATGAAAATACAATAATTTACCATAAGAAACTTTTGATGTGTTGATTCTAAAAAAAATATCCAATACTTCAAAAATAATTATCTTTATAATTGAATATTATATTTTAGATAAAGATAATTACTTGTTGAAAATTATTAGTTCTCATAAAAACATATAAACCATGAATACTTTTTCATAATGTAAAATTCTTAACCTATAACTAGTAAATACACTCCACTAAATATACTCTCATTAATTACCCTTTTGTAATAAATATATTTCCTTAAAAACCATAGAAGAAAAAATATAACATATAACATTAACTTGTTACATTATTGTACATATATGGAATAACCGTATGGTAGACTTCTATACATATCACTATTACAAATGGAATAGTCATACAGTCGACTTCCATACCCAATGTGATAGAGGTTATAACATTACCACCAATCCTTAGATTATCCAAGAACCACACTTCATTGTTTTTTTACATAACCAACTACCTTTGGTTTACCATGAAACCACCCATAAAATTTTCAAGTGCTATTATCTAATACCAGAAAATCTCACTCAGAGGAAAAACCTCTGACCATTTATTAAAATAAATGAAAAGTAAAAACATAATTGATAAATTAATATATTATAATTATTAAAATATAATTAATAAAACATATAAAAATAGTTCTATTATTATACCCAGTCATGAGAGATGGTTACGAAAAACAAAGTAGATCAGTTGGTTGAGGTGATAGTCCACATGTACACATGAATGATTAATTACATTACAATTTAATGGAAGCGGAGATTGATTTAGGTGATGATATTATCATGATAACATCTCATTATATTGATTATAATAGATTTATTATTTCATATATGAATTATATGATTTACTGTAAGTGGTAGAATAAATAAAATAGAATTACTTAATGAAAACAGTACTTATTCTTCGGTTGATCACCTTTGAAAGAGACCTCAACACCTTTATGGAATGATTTCTGCCTAAAATAATGCTTCAAGAATGTGGGTTGTGGTTCTAGAAAATGGTTTGTGTAGAAATTTATCGATCCAAAAGTGTTTGGAAGTGTGATTAATTGAGAGGAATGAGTTTCTCTCAATAGGAGATGAGAGGGGTATCCTTAGAATTATAAAAAAAAAAAAATATAAAATAAATTTCATTTAAAAATGGGAAAAGTAATTTAGTTAAAATATAGGATGATAATGGGTAGAGATATAATCATCCAATTAAAATTTCAATAGTTTTGGTATTTTTATATTCCTCATCATTTTATTTTAAACTTTTTTAACACCTACCATTTTATAAATTAATTTACACTTAGAGGGTTAAAATAATTATGAAACATCCAATGAATGAGTTGTTAATGACATTTTTAGTTTTATATCATCTTTTTTCTGATTATTTGTTTTTTAGATATTTTATATCATTTAATTAAGTATTTTATATTATAAAATATAATGTATGTCAATTTTCAAACTATTTGTTACATGTGTTTTTTAAAATATCATAACAGCTTCAATATTATGAAAAAACTAAATTAACACAATAATAACATATAATATTAATCCATAAAAATATTTTATGGCAATAAATATTTCATATTAAATTTATTTTAATTTTATAATTATCATTTATTAGATTCATTCTTTAATAAAACTGTTAATCCATACAATTTGTGTCATAAATAAATTTAATTATTTAATTCCTAAAAATTATAAATAAATAACAATGTTGTAGTGAATACTTTTATATGAATATTAACTACTCATAGTCAATTTAATCACTAGATTATCCCCATATTAAACATTGTTTCATAAGAAATTCTATATTTATTACATATTTCCTTTAAATTTAATGTTAGAAATGTCAAAATCTCACCCTAGTGGCATCCAAAGATCAATATTTTGGACCATGAATTTTCATTATTGAAAATAACTAATAAACTAGTATTATTAAATGTGTTAAGGTATTTTAATAATAATTTAATTTTAATTTTACCTTTAATAACCCTATTAAACATTAATTGGGGTAAATAAAATTCTAAAGTTATTATTCACCAAAAATTATTTTGATCAGATTCGACTGCATTTTTCATAATAGGTACAAAAATTTATTTCCATTTTTGAGTATTCAATTAATAGATGTGGTTAAATTATGTTTAGCACTAATCCCGTTGATGGATCACGTAAATGGGGTTTTTTAAGTAAAACGTTTTAAAGTTCAAATAGTATTTCTATTTAATTTTTATTTGAAAAGTAAACAAATAAAATAAATTTGTTTAAATTATAAAAAATAGACTAATTATACCATAAAACCATGTAAAATAAAAATCAAACAATATAAATAAATTAGTTGAAAAATTAGTTTTCAATTAAAATGCAATATTATTCGTTATTCTTTAAAATATGAAAGTTGTGAGAAAAATAAAAATAATTATACAAACTAAATTTTAAAATCTCACATACAAAAAAAGAATTTTATTTTATATAATATAAAATATAAATGTGTCAAAAACTATATTTAATTTTTTATTTCCATTAAAAGGTGGTAAAATGACATTTTTTAAAAAATACTCATTTTATCTAAAAATTAAATTTGTTTTTATATAATGTAAATAAAACAAATAAGATGAATTTTAAACATTATATTGAATATATTTCATTATTAAAATATGTCAATAGTTATTTTATAATTTTATAAACATAGTTATTGGTATTTAAATTATTTTGAGGAAAAAACACATCCATTATATTCAATTGGTATTTAGTTGGTTTCTTAATTAATTTAGTGACCAATAAATAATTATATAAACATGTTTAAATCATATTTTAATAATTTAGTTAATCCTTTTCATTCCAAACATTCTAATGGTTGTGTGATAATTTTTGTAATAAATATAAATACTAACTAGTTCATTTAAGAAAAATGTGGTGTATCATGTGTGCTATCGAATAAAGTGTTTCCCTTTAAAAACTCAGGATGTTACCTTATTCCCCAATTTTTGAAATTGCATCCCAGCAATTTAAATTTAAATTTGGTAACTAAGGTAGGAATTTTTAAAATACCTCTATTGCAATCCCACATTGGAAAATGGATAAAAAAAATTCCACTTTCAAAAATGAATGGAAAGTCTGAAGCTCTCTTAAGATAACACATACTCAGGTTCCATGTTGGAAAGCATGGATATAGAAGAGAAGAATAATTATCAATTTCTTGGGAAGAATAATATAAAACATAGTTTGTATAATGTTAATAATGAAAATAATAATAATTTTTTATGAGTTAAACAGTCATTAATTTCATAGTTGGAAAAGTACATGAAATGGGTTTTTGTTTTAAGATCCTTTTCAAAGAGGTGTGGAATTCATTTACAACCTATAATAAGATCATAATTAAATAAACTTACATTAAAATTATAGTCTTATTATATAATAATATTCCACCACAAACTCCTCTTTTTCTCTAAATGATAAATATTTAATTAGAATTTTTTTTCATGCATGTAACACGAAAATAAACTTATAGAGAATCATATAATCCATAAAATATTAACTATCATTTAATTTTATCTTGACACATTAACTAAAACAAAAAATTTAGGATAAAATATGTTTATCCCTCAATTATAATAAATATTAAAAGAAGAATGAATTCATTTAATCACATAAATTCAAACGTTATACCAAATATCCAACATCAACTAATCAAAAAACAAATTCTTAAAATTACTCAAAAATAATATAACTATGATTTAATTCAAAATTTAAAAAGTATTTAATCAAATAATCTTTAATGACAAGTTCTAACATGTAACTCTATATAGCATCAACCACTATTAATGTCTTATATAATAAATTTGATTTCTGAAATCATATATTCTCCATGGTAGGTTAATCATTTCCATAAATAACCAAATTTACATAAGTCTATAATAAAAATATTATATTCTTCTGAAATATTGTTAAACCATTACTCAATTAAAATTCCATAATACAATATCTACCTTTATCAGAAAATATTCCCAAAATAGGTATTTTTTTCAAAAAAAACATTTATCACTTAATCTAAAAATAACATTCTAATACAAAGGATATCTATTTGAAAAATCATAAGCTCAAAAAATAAACATATTCTAATTCCACCATCTCATGTAATTATAAGTAATATTTAATACTAACCAGGGACTTCACTTAGGCCCATGTTAGGAAATAAATCCTTGTCACCCTTTCATTGAGGGTTTGATGCCTACAGTTGTGTCTGATGTGAGAGGCAGTCACCCTTCCTATGCGTTATTCATTTCCAATAATTATATAATTCATATCACTCATTTAACATTCTGAAAATCTAATATCCATAATTACCTCAAAAGAAGGATCATATAAACCCTATTGTTTATTCATACCTTTGTAATTATATCCACACTATAAAATATAATTTTTCATCAAATAAAATTTTCACATAACAAACTTCAGGGATACACGTACTAGAAAAAGCCTTCCAGAGTAATATCATCATCAAAATAGAATTAAAAATTTTATACATTTCATCTTAGAACGTTTTTTCATAACTATTGATTCTTTTATATGTAGAATTTTTAATAAATCATTGATCTTCGTGATCCTTTAACCTTTCGTTTTCCTTATAATTCCTTATTAATTATTTCCTTTCATAGGTCATTTTCAGTTTCCTCGTATTCAATTCGAATGGCATTATGTATTAGTAAAAATATATTTTTATGGTTCCCCTAATCCCATTAGTAAATCTTCTTCATAGGAAATTGATTTTTATAATGACCATACTCCCCACATTTAAAACATTCAATTAAGAACTCAAAAATAACATCTTTCGCTTTTCGGGACTCAACTGAATACTTCCATTTTATTTGGAAGATTGTTTCTTCATGACCTTCATTAAGCCATCTATAACATCTTCTCATAGATTTAAAACATTTTACAAGGTGGTTTTCCTCATCCTTGACACATATGTAGTTGAATATAAATACAATTATTTTAATTACCTTACCTTTTATAAGGATTAATTTCTCTCATATATGATGCATTTTAAAACTCATGAAGGATTCAGTGGTAAATCATGACTCCTCATATTTAGTTTATAATAACCATGATATTTTTCTTTATAGCTTCTATTTCATTGGTTTAATATTTGGAGAACCACCCCATTTTTTCATTACATCCACTGCTATTGTTTTGGCTTGTGTATCAATCCATTCACCAAAACCAAAAATTTTCAATGTGAGTATATAAATAAATTCATCATATACTATGTTATGGGGATGATAAACACTACGATATACGTATTGATGATATCTAAAAATCATTTAATTTATCCAATATAACAATGAATCCTTCTATTATTCCAACCATTTTAGTTATATATAACTTGTAACTTAATCTTAAATTACAACCTATCCTCTAAATTTTTCTAAACTATCCTATGATACCAACTGTATAGCACTATTCCTTTAACATTACATTCTTGAGTAATGTCAATAATTTGACATTATATTAGATTGAGGATATTTTCATGTTTTTTCATTTATAGAATTAGGCCATAGCTCATGAAGAACAACTCAAATACTTACAATTAGACACATCTACTCACTATCAATTTTTTATAAAATGGAAAACATTTAAAAAGAAATATTGTTTGATTTCATGTTTAAACTTCATAATTTTTCCTTGATCCCATCATTGACTAGATTATTCTTCAAATATTATGAAAAATATTTCATAACATCGGATGGGAATAAAAATATCAGTAAGGGATATGAAAATAAGTAAAATATTTATTCATGGGAAAACATTTAAACCATCAATACTTTATCACAAAGTATTACTTCTCACATTTAAAAAGTAGTAAATACACTCAACTGAATATAATCCCATTGATTACCATTTTTGTAATAAACAATTACATTAAAACCCAATAAAATAAACATAAAACATATAAATTTAACATGGGACATAATCATACTTAAATGGAAAACCATATGGTCGACTTCCACACATATCACTATTAAAAATAGAATAGCCATATGGCCAACATCCATAACCAATGCTATGGAGGACATATTTTAACCACCCGTACATGGTTTATCATAGAACCACCCATAATTAGATTATCAAATAACCACCCATCTTTTTTTATCACATAATAACTCTTTAAATGTCCATGTACCATTATATAAACATAAAACATAAGATATTTCAATTTTCAACATTCCTTTCAAAAAATTTCATTTAGAATCACATGAAATCATTTCAATATATTAAAATAATTAATGCACTTTCCAAACCATCTTCCACACCAAAACACTCAAAATCAGAATAATTTATTTCTTTTCCATTTGAAAATGTTGACGGTTATATATGCAGTCGAATATAATATAAATTTTATGATGATAGAGATGTCATTGTCACCACATATCATAAAAAACATTCCATTTTACCTTTTTTTAAAGAATGAAAAATGATTTATATAAAAATATTTCTTTTTAAAAACATATAAGAAAGTTAAATTATAGAAATAAAATATCATTTATAATCCTTTTATGTCCATGTAAATAAATATGTAATTTAATATTATGACTAAACTATTTTATAATTAAATATTTAAACATTCTAGGTGTCCCAAACCACTTTGAACCTTTAAATCATAATCTCCATGAGTTAATAAATATTCCAATACATGAATTAAATTTAGTATATATAAAATATTAACATGAAATGTAATAGTATCTATATATACATCTTATAAAAGAATAAAGGTTCATATATTCATGAAATTCCACAATAAAAGGAGATTGAGACGAAATCCATTAGCAGTATTTCGACTCATCACGTATGTTCCTTGTTCTTCCTGAATAATAAAAATTGGTTATTATATAATTTCCTTAAAACCATTTTCAGGTTCATTATTCCTTTTATATCACTTATTAGCATGTAATAAAAATTACATAATTATTATGTTTATATCATCCCTTTTGTCGATATTTGGTACTTGATTCAAAAATGAACATGATACGATGTCAACAGTTCATGTGGTCAAAATTCTGTAATCTCTAGAATATTGTTCATTAAATAATTTTAAATTTTATTCATAAAATATAATTTGTAAATAAATTATTATGTATAGTTATGAAAAGTGGAAAATGTTATATAAAGGGATATAGTAGGTCGTATGTACACGTGTGTAATGTTTACATTTTTCATTGATCACTATGGAAATAAAGTAATTATTATATTATCATTACAGAATAATAAAATATTATTAAAGTGTTAAAAATTATATAAATATAATTATATGTATTATACCAGTGATTTGGTTAATAGAAAATTTTTGCATCGCTTCGTGGAGGTGATAGTTCACAAATATGCACGAACGACGTTATCATTTTTATGTTCATGGAAGTAATAATGTAGTTGATATATTATTAAATTATAATTATTAAAATTTCATTAATGTCATATATTAAAATTAAATCCATTATTATAACAATCCATGATGTATGGTTATGAAAAAACAAATTAGATTGGTTCGTGGAGGTAATAGTTCACACATACAGATGAATGATTAATTCAATTTCCATTTAATGGAAGTGGAGAAGGATTTAGGGGATGATATTATCATGAAAACATATTATTAGATTGAGGAGACATTAGTTATTATTTCATCTAGGAAAAATCATATTAGAAGAAGTGGAAGAAGAAATAAAATATAAAGACATAATGAAAATGATATCAATTCTTTCGTTGATCGTTTTTGAAGAACACCTTAACACCTATAAAGATGGTCTTATGCCTACAATAAGACCTCGAGAATGCAGCTTATGAATTATAGGATCGGTATTGGGTAGATTTTGTCAGAATCAAAAGGTTTTTTTTGTTTGAGTAATAGAGAGAAATGTGTACTTTTTTATAGGAGTGGGAAGGGTCACCCTTGGAATTATTAAAATTATTAAATTAATATAAATTCTACCTAGACTTAAAATGGGTCCAAACTCAATTAGATGTAATATAGGATTAGTATGGGTTAAAATAAAATCAAACAATGAAAATTAGACAAGCTTTTTTGTTCTTAATCCTTATATTTTTGTTTTAATCCATTTTAACTATTACCATTTTATCAAGTAATTAATACTTAGAGGATAAAGATAATTACAAATCATGAAAGACTTCTAATTAATGTTTCATTAATGACATTTTTAGAGTTATCTCAAGTTTATTTCTAAATAATTTATTTTTAAAAGTTTTATCTCATTTTATTAAATATTATATTTTTTAAAATATGAATTATGTCAGTTTTAACACTATTCATTACATGACTTTATAAATATATCAAAAAAACATGATTTCATAGAAAAAACTACATGAACTCAATACTAAAATGTATTATTCTTATATAAAATTTGTGTATGGAATCAAATATTTCAAATTATATTTATTTTAATTTTATTGATATCATTTATTTGATTCATTTTTTAACAAATCTATTACTTCAGTATCTTTGTGTCATAAAAAATGTATTTATCTAATTTTTAAAAATTATAAATAAATTAAAATAGTGTAGGTAATAATTTTATCTTTCTATTTACTATTCATAGTCGAAATTATATCTTACTTAACCTCATATTAATTTTTTTAGTAATAAGATTCATCTTTATGACAAATTTGCCTTTAAATTAAATATTATCAATGTCATAATCACAACCAAGTGGATTCAAAAGGTCAAAATTTTCTCCTGTGTATGGAAATGGTAGATTATAAATAATCTAATAGGATTATAAAAAGTTTTAGGTCAATTTTCTAATATTATAATATAAATTTTACCTTTAATCTCAATATTTACCTTTAACTATGGTAAATGAAATACTAATGTTACTATTCAACCAAAATTATTTTGACCCTATTGGAAAAAAAAATTCATAGTGAGTGAAAACATGTATGTCTGTTTTTGAAAATTCAATTCACTGAAATGGCTAAATTAGTTTTAACACTAATCTCAATGACGGATCGTGAAAATGGGGCTTTTATGTAAAATGTATAAAAGATCACATAGTTTTTCTATTTAATTATTACATGAAAAAAATAAAAAGGCTTAAATTGAATTAACTGATAAAAAATAATCAGGTTATTCCTTAATACATTGTAAAATTATAATTAAACAATATAAATAACTTATTCAAAAAGGCATTTTTGAGTTAAAATGCATTATTTTTAACTATTCAGTAAAATGTGATAGTTATCTCAACATTTATAAAAATTTATCCAGGGTAAATATTAATGTCATGATTCAAAATATAAAGTTTATTTTTTCAAATAAAACATATTGAAGTGTCAATAAAAAATATTTAGAATGGGTTCTTTATCAAAAGGCGGAAAAACTCCATTTTTTAAAGTACTTGTTTTATCTGAGAAACTGGATTTGTTCTCATATCATATCTATAAAACATATCTGTTGAATTTTAATCCTTACATTGAATATATTACATATATATTTCACTAATTAAATTCATCAAGAGTGATTTTATTCTTTTATAAACTCACTTATTTTTCGTTAAATTCCATTTCATAAAAACACATACTTTATATTCAATTGGTTTTTATTTAATTTCATAATTAAATTTTTAACCAAAGAATAATTATATAAACATGATTAAATTATATTTTCATAAATTATTTAATCCTTTTTTTCTAACCATTCTAATGTCTTCTTCATAACAATCACCTTACATAATAATATTAAGTTCTTCATTTAAGCAAAATGGGGTGTATCATTTGCGATATCAAACATGGTGTTTCATTTTAAAAAAATGGATGTTATAGTTGATAACATGGGTGGATAAAAAATACCCTAATAGAAACTCAGACACTTTCCTAGTGAATATCATGTAATTGTGGAACTACTTCACTGAACTATACTATCGCCAAATCAAGCCATGCAGAAGACTCTTCTCTATGACCACCTTCTAGTTAAGAGGTGTCCTCCCATGGATGGAAACACACGTGATTACCTCAAACCACAAGTCATATGTCTGGGGGTCTATCACACCTCGATACCTCAATGTTAGTTGCATCTAGATATCATGTAGCTCACTCTACATGAATTCCCCATTGATCTAAACTACTTAAACAACATTCTACACAATGTGTATTGTCTCAACATGTGGACCACCCCATGATACCACATAATATCTAGTTCCTTACACTAAATCTTCTTCACTGTGAAGATTTTCATCATAATATATTTGTGGAACCTTATATTTCTATTTTCTTGGTGGTAATTTGAAATATAATTAGAATACTCCATCATCAAAAATTATATCTATGGAGCTAACTCAGCAAGTACATGGAACCCATAAAATATTCCTTTATATAGCATGTACCAATGTTTCCCTGCAACTAGTGCCTAATTGTTTCAATTCGAAAATCTAGAAATCAAAGTCCAAGTGAATGGATATGTTATTCATCGCACCATCACTAGATTACCTAGCCATAAAGAAGAACTCGATATACATAAACATGTCACCATAATTCCCAAACCAATATCAAAACATTTGGTTAAAATTTAGAACCTCCTTCGATTCAACACTATCACGAGCCAGCCTACTAGGAACTGATCCAAAAATGCCTCAAATTCAACTCTAATAGGCCAGAGGATAGTGATAAGCACTAAGTAAGCATATCACATAGATGATAATCTTATCTTGTTTTACTATATGCGTGAAATCTCATACATCTCCAGGAAATATTGAGTAGATATTTATAACAAAATAAATAAATTCCTACATCTGTCCCACAATTAGAGAGAAAAGAAGAAGAAAAAGAATAAAAAAGGAAATATAAAATCCCACCCAAAACTACAAAAGTGTAGAAGATAATAAAATGTAGGGAACTACTTTCAAATAGAACCATTAAAACACACCTAAGTCAAGAACGAGTATACAACATGGTTTTTATAGATTAATATCCACTGCTTGCTGTAAGTCTTCATGGGAATCCAATTAATTGAAGGTCATCTGCACAAGACATGATTTCTATTGGCAGATCCCATGAATGGGTGATTATAAAAATACCTATTAGGTTCCCCCGACAACCCAAAATAAAAGGGAGAAATAGAAAGGAAACAACCTACATGACCCAATCTAGAGGGAACACAAATGAGAGATAACAAGAAACTCATTCTCAACCACCCCTCGTCTATATAGTTTTAATCAGTTCATTACACATGGTGTGTCATCCAATATATGTCACATCACCAGATAGACTTCAAGAGTCACCTATTTATACATGTCTTAGACTCCATGTATCATGACATCCAAACCTAATATCTGGTTACCGGTTTATACTAAAGGCCCAATGGTAATTCTCATCCTGGGGAACTCACTCCATAATGACTTCCATCTCAGATTGAACATATATGAGTTTTACTTCAACAAATGTCACTATTCCATACCATATGGAACTTTACTGAGAGATTTCAATCATCGGGAAAAAAATTCAAACCATAATGACACTCATCCAATAGAATAAACTCCCTTAGGTATTGCTAAGATGATGACACATCCCAACCATCCCAGGTGGAATACACCTAATAGAACAAACATGTTAGGGCTTTCCATGATTAAATTCATGCCTGAATCCATCAGACCATGATTATAAGAAAGGGTATCCCACACATCCCCTATGGGGGACTCCACTAACCCTAAAATAAAACCTAACGACATCATCACTCAGAGAGGAGGACACACCTATCCTAGTTAGGGAGCACCATGAACCCATTTTTAAAATGTGGATATCATAACACCCAGTTATAGGATCACACCTAGGACCCTGGGGGCTTCGAAACCCCTAATGAGTCTCAAATCCAGGATACACATATATTTGATCATGCATTGTATTACTGGAATATTCCTTAATCTGATATACGGATCGAATATCAATTTATGTGAACATAGAGAATGATAACAAAACCCTATTGAGTATCATGCCATGATAGAGAAAATATGTCCAACAATTCAAAAAACCCTACTGAAACCACCACTAAGTATAGGATTGAATACTTGATGATGATTAAAACTCAACTGGTCTAACTGACAATATATGGGATTATATCACTAAATAAATGTCATAATTATTCCATGAATTCATTCTAGGGATATTGTTTTTATTAAGTATATCACCCATGTCCCATTGTGGGACACACCTTTTCTATCTAGGATCATCCTATCAAGGGATAAATATCCTAGGATGATGACATAATTCCACACTATACCCTCATAGAAATAGACTATGGGAAACCAATCAATCGTTATTGCTCTAAGTTTCACAGATAAGTAACCTATTAATGTCACTTTGACATACATCTTGAATGCCAATAACATGTCCACCATAATGTCCCATACAGAAAAATAATAAGGATATGCTAATCAAGGGCCTCCTACTATGTATTGAATATGGAGATTCATAAGGGAGAAAAGGAAAGGGGAATACATAGTATCTACCCTGAGTATATGATTTTTATCTCACAAACTATCCTAAGATGTGTCCCCTATTTGTATATGACATTTGAAAAAATACTACATGGTATGTTCCCATATCAAACTATATCTGAACCCATTTTATTTCTTGGGATTTCCCTCTCCCATACATGACTAGATGGCTATGTGGACATACATGGAGTGCACCTTTGGTACATAGTGAGTTCTTCTTGGTTAGTCCCAATAAAATGTTCTTGGTCATGTTCATTAGTGTAAACTTGATCCCATATACATGGTCAAGTACATTCACAAATCCATGTCCCTCGATATAGCCACCTTGGCCACATCCAATGACCATAGAAACTGGGAGTCACTACATGGTGTGTATCCCTATTAGACGGAATAGTGTCCCCAAAAGATCACCTTTTATAAATGGGAAGAACACACATCTTGTGCTCCTGAACTAAACATCTTGTGATGGGGAATCCTTAGCGATAATCTCTTCCAAGAAATCTAAAACCCAGTATTTTCAACTGAAAACCACATATCGACCCCCATGGGGCCCCACATATTCTTATAAGGGATCTAAAAACTAAAAAACCACATAAACGCATATAAATAAAAAACATCATAAATTTATATACCTAGAGGTGAAACACTGAACCATTAATTTCCAAACAATGATATGAATCTGCTTCTTTTCATTTTGGTGACGATCAACATCAAATTGATGGATCGATAGCACTCCTCACCACGGTTCAATCTCAGGTCAATAATAGCATGGGGGGGATCCACCTCTCCCATAAAATGCATGAACCATAATATTGAAGGGGTTATATATCCTAAAAAAATTAATAAATCTCCATTTAATACCCCAACATCTCACCCTCAATCGAGCACCCGATTCTAAAAAAATTACCTTGGGTAAAAACCTCATTGTGAATTCATCCATTGTATAATATTTTATAGCTGAGAATCCAATTAGGATTTAATCCAATTTTACTAAAAAATTGAACATGTGGTAAAATATTTTTAATATTTTTACTATCATCGCACTGAGCATCTTCGGCCTCTGGAATCCCATACTGACACAATGTTGGGCTTCGTAAATATTCCATGTATTACATAAAAAATATAGTCTTTAAACATAATGAATGTTTAAAAATAATAATAAATTTATTTATAAAACCATAATTAATTTCATAACAATAGTTTTTGAATATAATAATTGGAAATGTAAAAATGAAAAGATCGAAGCTATGTTAAAAAAAATTCTCAAATTGATAACATTGATATTTCCCGTGATGGTCCCTTAGATATAAATGTAATAGTCTAATCTATTACGACCAGAAGAAAAATAAATTTAAAGAGTAATATTTGTAGTGGTATTAGGAAATTGTTTCTTGAGTAAACCTATTTTTAGGAGTTACATTAAAGGGAGGTGAGTGGCCCTTTTATAAGTGGTGATAATGGCATTTTTTGTGAATATTTAAACTTAATATAAAGGGAGAACATGTTAAATAAGTAATATTTATCCAAAATTGAGATATAAGGGATTGGGGATGATATAAGGTCGATCCAACACACATTCACCAAATTTAGACATGTTTTTGTCTTGTTTAAAGCCTTTTAATCCTTCAATTTTTACTTTTACTATTTTAGATTTAACCACGATGGCTATTTTTTACCTAACGTAACATCACATTTTTGATTAAAAATAATTTTTGCTTATTAGATAAATTTTAAAAACTGATTCTAAATTTTTAATCCACTTAATTGGACTCAATTTATATAATTTATAATAAAAAAATTTAAAATACAATTATATAATATAATAAAAACAAATCATTATAATGTATTTATTATAATACAAAAAATAAAATTTGAGTTTTTAAATTATATAAAAAAATTTAATAAATATTTAGTCAGGTATAAAATACATATGTGGCCTTCTAAAAATGTATCATGAACTTTTAATTCATACTTATATAGAAAAATTTCATAAAAGGCATGTTATTTTTAAAAACTATATTTTCACATAAAAATCACTCTTTTTAATAAAATTCCAAAAATTAATACTACTAAAATATTAATATGATGGATAAAATAATAATGATGCTTTTTTCAAACTCAAAATATAAATTTTTGTAAATTTATATTTTTAATAAAAATAGATATATAATGAAAATTAATTCATATTAGAAAATATATTTTTTAGAATATTAATAATTATATCATAATTACAATCATTTACTAATTAAACCAATGTTATATAGTTATTCTTATCTATTATATTTTATCAAAATTAATCAAAATATTTTTGAAATCGAAATTAATCTTTCATAAATTTCCAATATTTTAAAAAAAATCACAAGTAGAAAGTAATTTTAAAAGTCATTTTAGCTATAATAATTGAATTTCATTTATATTTAATATAGTATTTATTTCCTTTCAATAAAAATTTAAAAAAATTACCATTCCTTGCCATTCCATCAAATATAATTTCAGGATTCTAACAAACATACATAATATTTATAGTTTTCTCAAAATATATGTTTCTTTATATTAGTTTTGTGTTTTATGTAGAGAAGGATATTAATTATATATATTTCATTTAAATGAAGTCATATATTAAAATATTGTGGTGTTGTATTCTCTCCCAATTAAATAAAAATTATCATCGTTATTTGACATAAAATATCATAGTAATTTCTATAAATTAACCCATAATTATCCATACACTACAAGATGATCATGGGTTTATTTTGGATGTGTAATGAAGTCTATCTTTATGGTAAAATTATTATTATAAAAATATAATTTGATCTAACCCATTCATGTTTCAAATATAATTATACTATGGAAATAATATCTTTATTTATAAGTAATAGCTTCCTAAAAATGTTCAATGTGATTATATGATAATCATACAACTAATCGATTTAATATAACTCAAAATCTAGTTGTTGGTGGGAACATACATAAAACAGGTCACATGAAAATCTTGATTGAAAACTCACTATATGTTATATTAGAAATTTCTTCATTGGATTTTCCATGTTCACACAATGTTTTTTGACCATTTTCCTCTATGGCCATTATATTCCAAAATTCACTCACATAATTCATAAATCTCTTGCAATTGAAAAAAACACATTTTTATAGCTTGTCTATTTCCTATAAACTTTTCAGTTAATAACCTTTATCTCCCTAATTATAACATTTAACTATCACCTTAAGGAAATTTCACCCATGATCCTTTGAATATCATTGACAGGTAGAAAATGTAATATTCATTCCTTTTAATCTTCATCACAAGATCTTTTCTGAGAATACATCTTTAGTTTATTTAGTATGTTTAGGAAGTAAAATCGATTCTCATTTTTAAACATATTTTGGATAATTTTTTGGGCATAATCAATGGATTTCTCCCTCAAGATCCTATTTCAATGGGTTTTTCATTGAGTTAATATATGAATTTTCTCTCATAACCATTATTAACATAGTCCCTTTTTGATTTAACCAATACTAAAACCAAAATAACAAACATCAGTGATGATAATTAAAAGAAAATTATCATAAATAAAATCATGAAAAATTAACCTCTTAATGTGTCACGTTATAATAGTATCATATTATCCCATTGTTCTTATAAATGAACTTCTATAAAACATAGTTCAACCTATATCACTCTCATTTTAACATTCATCTTTCTTTATCAATCCTAGGTAAATTTGAATTTGGTAATATCATATTTATTATCCTAATCATAAAAAGAGATATCCAAAATTATCAAGAATATTATTAAAATATTATAAACCCAATAATTATTTTAACTTATTCTTTGATAAGCCCAATTATCATTTAATTAGGAAACCACATTTCTATAAATATATAACTAAACTTAATAATTTATAAATTTCAATATATATAATTTATTTTAACTATCTTTTTATGTTATCATACCTTAAAATTTTAAATTCTCTCATAATGTTTCATAAATATAATGTGATTAAAACAATGAATCTCACAATGTAGTGTCAAATTAAGTTTTCATTTTTTCCTCTTTTTCTTCCTCTATGTTAAAATTTAGTTAATACCCAATCCAAAAAATTTAGGTCATTTACCCTATATACATCTTTTATAGATCATACATTCACTTTTAGTACACTAATAATGATTTTTTTTCAACGAGAATCACAAAATTTCTGTATTAACAAAACATTAGGATGTTATCATATATATTGAATTACCACTTAGACTTATCCCTAGGGAATTCAATAATAATATTTTTATATTAATCCTCAAATAAAATTTTTATTATTTCCTTAATATTAAATTATATGATTTATCTAAGGTTTATCTAAAAATATTTAATCAGGAACAACCTTATTTTATCAACCATTAAATTATCCTTAATAAACATCTTAATCAAAAAAAATATCAATACACTCCTCTCATACCAACTCTTATCCCTCAGTCATAAAGTCCTAAGATCAGTGTCATAAATGCGTACTATATATATTTGATTCAATTAAAATTATATAATAGTGTATATATATACATATATTTCCTTAATTACATTGTATAAAATTATAATTACATCTCTTTCATTCCTAAGATAATTTCATGATAAAAGCAATAGAGAATTCGGATGAAAAAATAACTAACAATGAAAATGTTTTTTGTATCGAAGGGATAATTTTTTTCATTGTATATGTATCTAGTTATTCTATAAGGTTTTTTAAATATCTTACTCAAATTATTTCATAGGTTATATATTATTAAATATTTCATTTTTACTACCATTATTTATCAATCAAAGAATGGGAACAAATAATGTTGAGAGATCAAACACATAGAAAGGGAAACATATAATTAATATTTTCATAGAAATAAGTGTGTTATAAATAATTTTTTTAGTAGTTTGGGGTCCTGAAAAAATTTTATTATGTAATTACAACCCCCTTTTCAACTGGGTTGAGTGGAAACACTTATATGGCCAAAAGTCCATGTGGATCACGACCCATTGCAGTTTGATTTCCCAAAAGAAAAAATTACATACATAATATGGTAGGAATAAATAATATAAATAGTGTTATAATAAAAAATAACAAATATTATACTATATTGATAAAAATTAATGAAAACATGGATATCAATAATTAAAATCTCATGCAAATAAAATGAATAATGTTAGATATCAATTCATGTTGGTAAGGCCTCGTTCCATGAAAAAAATACTATTATGGGGAGTTGTATACCCCAAAATCCATGCTATTTTGTCTCATGAGACCTATCTTTGAATCAAGTATATATATAATTCCAAGACCCAGCAGTGACTTAATAATTTTAAAAACATTCACTATAAGAGTTTATAGGACATTTCATGTCATTTCTTAAGGAAAATATGGTTTAATTAAAACATCTATATCCATATAATAAAGTGTGTGAAATTTAAATACAAAATCAAAATGTATTAGTAATAATTAATCATCATGAATTCCAATAATTTTCCAATTTCAATAAAATGGATTATATACTCATAACCTATTATTAGGAATAAGGTGGATGGTCAAATGATAAAAATTAAACATTCCCATATATGTCCATATTAAAATAACAATATAAAGAACATCAATATTTTTTGCTATGTCTGTAAATAGTATCACATTATCATAACCAATTTGGAATCATAAGGCAGATGGTTAAATAATATAAAGTTAAATTTCTCTAATTCATCCATATTGGAGTAACAAAATAATCAACACTAATAATTTTCAAAATGTCAATATAATAATATCCTCTCTATCATCTAATATAAATTTTATAAAATATAATGTTCAAACCATCCTGAGAAAAGAGTATACCAATAAGTTAATATTGGAATACCATGATCAAAATTAATCAATAGAAATAAGGCTGATGTTTCAAATTAATATTTAAATATTAGAATATGTTAAAACATGAATATATATACATTGATAAAAAACATCAATAAAAAATTATTCTTAAAATATAAAACTCATAAAGGGATCAATGATTGGTTTTTTTGGTACAGTGAGCTCATTACCCAAGAAGAAAAATAAATATTAGGTTAAAAATATTGAAAGATAAACAAAATTCGTGTAAGCCCTTATAAAAATTAAAATGGAAATTATTATGAAAAATAAAAAGAGATTTTATAAAACCTTTTTATCATTGATGTAGAAGATGATGTAATAGGTCACTTCCAAATTGTTTTTCAAAAGGTGATGTGAAAACACATTAAAACCCATTAATTTTTTATAATGAACCCTTAGTAATAAGGACTTGAAAATAAATAATTTTTATCTTTTATAAATGCTGAGATGAAAACAAAAAAATGAAATTTATATGAGAAACACTCTTTATTATTCACAAAATACCATTGTTCAAAAATCAAATTATATAAAATGTAACAAAAAATCCTTTTATATCAAAATATAATTTTCCCATAGCAGTAGATACATTTCCATAGAATAAAATATTACTGTCGACAAACCGAATCATAGAGAAAATAATTTCATGAAAAAATCATATAACTCAAAAAAATGAGGCTTGAGTTATTGATATACCTTATGAAAAATATACTACATGAAGTAAGAAATATTTTAAATATGAGAATTATGATGTAAAAATTTAGATTGATAAAAAAATAATAACACATAATATAATTAATTTTATATAATGTACACAAATTTTATTTCAAAGTGGATGGTCATAAATTATTAAATGAAAATTGGGTAACCAAAAGCATTATATCTCGGCTAAAACTTGATTCAAAAGTTGTTTACGAAAAATAACATTACATAGAATAGTTTATACCATTAATATTAATGAAATATATTATATAAAATCAATGTGATGTAAAATAAATATAAAAACAATAACAATATATGTGGTTGATAACATGTAACATGTCTCAAAGAATCTAAATTGAGACCATGAAAACCCTTGCGGCTTTAGTCACATTTTATTAAAACCCACAGAAAGAGAGATCATATAATTGAATTTAAATTAATATAATTTACACCTAATTCATGATATTATATCTCAAATATGAATTACATACACCAAATAAATGAAATTAGGTTCATGATACCAAATATGTATCAAATAGTGTAATTTTAAATGATAACACTTATATTGGTCCTCATTTGTTTTACACATTCACTGAACATCTGGATCAAATAAATTATTTTCATTTAATATCTATAATAAAATATTATTCATAACTATAACTATTTAAACTCCATATTTTTAATTATTCTATACATATGAATATTATTTATTCTATACTTATTTAATTACACCGGGTGTAATTAATCATCATTTAATTGAAAAAAATTCATAAAAGTAATGTTCGTATCTATTATTTTCCAAACTAATTCCATTAATAAAACTTGTAAGGTACTATAATATATTTAATAATGTTTTTAATTTTTTTAATTTTATAATATCATTTCTTATCCTTTTACTAATGAACTAGAAGTTTCTGATCGATTATGAGAATTTTTTGGTCATTCTTCATATAAATAAGGGCGATTTAATAATTAATGAGTTAAATATTAATATAACCTCAAATTAACCAAAATAAAATAACTATATATATAAATATATATAATATTATATCATTAATTATATTATCATATGAATTAATCACATGAACTCCTAATATTGTTCATGTAGGTTGTAAAGCAACCCAAATAAGAATAATCCATAATTAATGGATGATTATAAAGTTATTTATTTTTCATATCATTTTACCACAATCATAATGGAATTATTCAGTGTTTATTTATGTGATATTTCATATTTTTAAATAATTATAAATATCATAAAATTTATAAAAATTTGTTACTTTGAAGGAATAGATCATTTAACTCTTTGTATGATTGTGTTATGTGATTCAATTAACAATTATCACTTGATAATTAAATAATTAATAGGTATTCCGGTTTTCATTAACAAAAACATAATTATATAATAAAAATAAATTGTATCCATTTATTATAATCCTTTTTAAATCCCATGTTAGTTGGAGATGATAAGAAAAACGAAAATCTACCATTCCACGTTCGTGGTAGTCCACACATACACCTAGTTGATGATTTGGTTTTCCATAAAATGACAAAATGGTTTGATTTGGTTATTTATTTAAAAAAAATCAAAAATTACATATATATCTTAATGTTTTATTAAATTTATGTTTTATACCATCCTGTTATGTTTGAGAATAAAATTAAACACATAATTTCATGGATAAGGTAGTAAACACAATGCATGAATTGCTATGTTATTTTTCATAATAGAAAAAGGGTAACATGGATAATAATTATTTCAAGATAATAATAAAATTAAATATATAACCAATAAAAATTTCATTACATTGGTATTTAAAAATTATAACTTTAAATTAAAAATAGATAATAAATAAGCAAATTAAAAATGATTACTCTGGTTGGTACTTTTTGATTTCCTTTGAAAATCCCTGGGAAATGGATGCCATAGTCTAATATTTTATTTCAAAAATATCAATAGAGTGAAATATTATTCCAATGGAAATAAAATTCTCTAGGATTTAGGAGGAAAAATAATTTTTAAGATTGTATTTACTTGGTAGTGGGGGGCCCCTCTTATAAGTGGTGAAATTGGATTGCTTTTAAATATTTCAACTAAATATAAAGGAAGCACATGTTAAAAATGTCATGTGGCTAAAAATTTGATAACATATAGGGTGGGGAAGATATATGGTTCCTAAAACCATATAAACTCTGTAATATAATTTTTTCATATTTCTATCTAATTACCACATTAATTATTTCTAACACTGTTTTAGATTTTACTATGGTAACTAGTTTTTACTATAGGTAACTAAAATTTATCAATAAAAATAATGTGGTCAATATTATATTACTAATACCAAATGGATAAAAATTTAAAATACACTAAATATTAATTAATTTATCAAATTGAAAAAAAATTAAGATAAAAACATATAATGAATTAAATATTTTTTTTGGAAAATTTTGTTTTTTCTAAAAGAAAAAGTACTAGTTTGTAAATTAAAATCAACATTTTTAAAATTATAAATTCACATATATTAAATATATATTTATATAAAATTCTAAATTAATTTATTATTCAAACTGATATATTAATATTTGAAAAAAAAAGTATTTCTACAAATAGTAATTTCACTTAAATATAATTCATTTAAAAATATCCTAAATTTTATATTATGAAAATGTTGATGTAATTAATAAAAAATGATTATATTTTAAAATTTAATTTAATATTTTTTATATTAATTATTTACATAATCTCATGATATATAAGTAATACTATTTTTTATTGAAAAATTAATTTTTTAGATTATTAAACATTCTTATTCATATTTACCAATATTTATTGATTAAATTAGTATTAAAAATTTACTCAAATAAATTTTATATTATCATCATTAGTCTGAATTTTATTGAAATAAAAATATATATCTGATAAAAAATATTGAATTTAGATAAATTCATTTCTAAAAATAAAATGATCAAAATTTTCATTTCAGCTATACCAGTTGAATTTCATCCATAATAAATATAGAATTTATATTATTTATTTAAATATTTCCTAAATTTGGTTTTCATATACATTCCCACAAATTCAAGGGCTATGTTTTAATGGTCAAAATTAATATTCCTACTTTTATCTAAATATATCCTGATTTCATTCTTGTTTGGTGTCGTATGTGGAGATGGTAATGAGTTACAATTGGATAATTTAAAAAAAAGTCATTTATTAAAATCATAGGTTGGGAAAATCTATAAAAAATTATATCATATAATTTTCTTCATTATATTTAATATGTTATCTATGATTGAGATTTATCCACCACCATTTGTTCCCCTTTTGTCGATTTCAACAAATTCTTCAATTTTTGTTGGTTCACCATCACAAAAATATACTCATTTTCTTATTATTGGGTTCCTTTGTTCACTTATAATTTTATTAAAACTCTTTTTACTTCATCATTCCATTTCATTAAATTTTTGTTTGAGAATTTACCAAATTTCAATTACATTTTATGAGCATCTTATTTTCCATCATTTTTCATTTTAATTCATTTTAAAAAACTTTTTATTTAAGAGATTCTAACCCTTTCCTATTATATTTGATCACACCATTAAATTCATCAATTACCTTTTTCATATTCTTTTATATTTACCCATACAACCAATTTTTCTCTTTATATAGGTTTAGAATATCTATGTTCTTCTACTATATTCTCTAGTTGGGTAATTTTGTCTTCGATTCTGTCAATATAAATTTATTCTTCCTTTAATAACCTATAAATTTTTTAATTTTTCTTACACTATATTTTTAGTTCATTGATATTTCCTTAAAGATATTCTTTTATATCAAAAACATATACTGTTTTCCTTTTTCCAAAGATTCAAAATAATTTCTCTCAAATACATCCATCTTTAAATATTCAGTAAAAATATAAATTAATTATGTTTTTATTCAAACTATTACACTTATTCATATTATTATATTCTAACCATTAATTTTATATGAAAACACTTATTATATGTATTTATGGATTTCATGTTTCCCTCTGGAGTGAATTTATCCATTTTGAGGGAGTTATTTCATCTATAACATCTATATTAACCATGTAAATATGACAATATATGATTAAATATTACTTATTAAAAACATTATAAGGGAAGATTTTCCAAATTCATGAATATAATTACATTTGATGGATTACTTTATATGATATCAGATTTCACTAACATTTCATAGATCACTAACATGTTATGAATATCATTAATATGACACTCTATATGGTCTCCTTATTCAAGTATTGATACCATTGGATTTTGAAATGATATCGATCCTCTAATAATTTTATTTAAGATTTCAACATCCTATATTTCATCACTAAGACCACATATTTTTTCTACAACCAAAATGATATGGTTAAAGAAACCAACAATATTTTCCTTTAGTTTGATATTAAAATAATTAATTTTTTTTGAAACAATTCTGAATTTACCTTCTTAATATTCTCCCCCATCGTATATGTTGGTTTGTTTCTCCCACACTTCCTTATAATATATGAACCAAATTTTAATCATATAAATATGATTTTATAATACTCTAGATAAATCAATTTCATCGATTGTTTGAAATTTGATACTTTAATGATCTATTATTCTCATTAATAACTACATAACATCACTTATGTAAATTCTATGCATCCACACATGGTAGAAATCCACTCTAAGTGATTTTCGGTGTCATATTATTAATTAATTATCTACATAGCTGTTAATACTATTAGTTAAAAAACCTTTTAAAATAGAAACATTCTACATGTTGAAAAAATGATGTTAATATGTTATCAATATTTGAACCCTTTTTCTCATATGACACTTTCTATAACCACATTTCCAAACAAACACTAATATTATGGGTAAATTTGGGTGAAGAGTTAATTTTTTCATCATTTGGATCATGTTATTTTATTGTAATGAAACATGTAAACCTATCAAAATCAAGATAATGAGATATAATTACATAAAAACGTAAACATAAATATATAAAAATTCATATGATTCACAACTAAGGTATACTTCCAAGAGAATACACTAATAATGATTTGACATATTATAGGATATCACAACATTCCATTGATAATTACACATTATTGAAAGGAGGGACTTTTGATCCTAAGATCACTACATCAATTTATATCCCTGCCAACTTATTTGAGATAATAAATATTGTAAGATGACTTAAAGGAACCTTATATTGAAATCCTGAAATATAATCAATACCAATCCAGTACGGGTGTTATTTTTTTCCACAATTTAATTTATCCCAATCTGAATCCTTAATAGATAACAGCATGATACACCTTTTCAATGTTTTCTAATGAATATGTTTTTTTATAAATGTACACATAATTTAATAAAAATTATCATTTATTTTATAACCAAAATGTATTTAACATTCATTTACAATGGCTATCCCCACATTTTACCTTTAATTATATTCATTTTGAACTGATTCCAGTCCAAATTTAATGTCATATGGAATCTATAATTAAATCATCGTGAAAATATATTTTTTTCTTAAAAATCCCACTTTATTTGGGATGATGACTCCCAAAATTCCTGTTATAGGTTTCCAGTTCATCCTACAACTTGAGTGTTATGGAATTATTTCTAATATCTCACAATAATATTAAATTTTAAATGTCACATTTGATTAATTCATTAATTAACATGAAATAACTCACATAAGAATAAAATATTATTCTACTATAAACCTAACACATTGAAATATATCTTCAATAATTAACCTATTCCTATTTTTTTTAAACTCTATAATTCATGATACCAAAAATTGATTTGATTATGTAAATGTCACATTCTTCTGCAATTTTTGTTAGATTTCATTATTAAAACACCGTTAATAAAAAATAATCTCTTACATGCCACCTATTTCTGATTGGTATTCTGTAATGACACCACACAGGGGATAATATCATATCCAAAATCGACTCCCTATTTCAAATCTTCTTTTTATCACCATGATCTCTTGTGCACCCACCTCCACAACCTCATATATTGGAATCAAATTCCATAAAGGCATAGTTCCCAAGTAGTTCTATATTACCTCAATACTATATATAAGAAAATTCACATGTTAAAATCCAACCATCATCATGTTTGTTTTTAGGATATCTCTATATTATTTTAATAATCTCAATATATTTTAAAGTTCAATATATCATTAATAACAAATGATTTGAATAATGATTGATAGAAAACACAATAAATTTTTCTACATAATCATCAAAATATCCATTATCGTTAATATTATAAACCCTCGATCCAATAATTTATATACTATGTGGTAAAATTAGTAAACTATTTATTAAAAAAATAACCCTATCTATTATTTTATTCATTCATGAAATCATAGTGACTTTCCACTAGAATTCCCACGATCGCCACTTATGATATTTCAAGCTATGCTCATTGTATAAAAAATACAGAAAGTGAGAAAATGATATTTTATATAGTGATTTTTGAGATCATTCTACTTTTTTTTAGATGTTATTAAACATTATAGATATCCTTATATGGAAACTGTCTATTTTATATATGATTTTTAACATAATTACTTGAAATGTGTTACATAAATAACCTCTAATTACTATTTGAGGGTTAGTGTTTTGTAAAATATGATTATAATAAATGAAATAAATGGTTTAAAAATACAAAATAATTTAATTATTAACTCTCCTAAAATGATTATTTATAATCACATCCTAAATCACCTCACTATATTGGATTTCCTGGGGATATTCATCAAATTAAAACTGTTTGAATAATGAATATTAAGGAATAATCAATGAAACTACATCATTAATAAAAATTTTGCGTTATACATAAGGCATGGATAAGAGTATAGATACAATTAAATGAGGAATAACTTAATTATATTTCTATAAGATCATGTGTAATAACCTGGAAATTTCGACACAACATATACATGAGACATTTACAATCAAATTAACATTGTTATACTCTTAGATGTGGTAAAACATGTTACAATGTTTTTAAATAATTTATCATAAAAATGTAACTAGGATTATATATATAGAATCATAAACATGCCATCCCTAGAGATAAATTATTTACCTAATTCATTGGAGCATTGTCAAGGTGCACCATTTATATGTCTCACATTCTTTGAGACACATCAATAAAAATTCATAAGTACATATCAACATAACCTATAATTAGGGAATGAGGTTTTCATTCACGTAATTACAAAATGAATAATTAAAAGTTAGATCTATATGAATATAATTGAAAGTAAATATGGTTTGGTATTTCTAATAAAAAATATATATTTGAAAATCAAGGAATGATTTGAGCAGCATATTGATTAAATAAAATGGAATATGGAATAGGATAAATAAAAGATAAATGAATTAAATCACCAAAAAGGATTTATATAGAGGTAAATTGATATTTAAAAAAATAAGAAAAAAAACAATTGAGATTGAAACTTTTTTAACAATGTAAATTATTTAATGTAAAAATATAAGGGAGAGAACTCTTACCTAAAAAGTAACTTCTTATAGATAATAATAGACTGCTTAGAAATTTAGAACCACATTAGAGGTACAACTGATATGTTTGATGGGATAAGATTCATTTAAAATTTATTTAGAGTGCGGAGGGAGTGGAGAATCTTTTTGTTATTATACATCAGATGTTGTTCTAAGGGTTAAAATACTTATTATTTGACTATTTATATATGTCACATGGTATTAAAATAAATTTAAAAAACTATTATGGAAAATTAATTATACAAGGAGTTTGGGATTCCATTAAATCAATTTATAATCATAGAAAAACTCCATACTTCCCCACAAAATGCATTGAATACAAAAAGTATTTTTATAACTGAAAAATTGGAATTAATGTTCTGAAATATTAAGTTCATAATCAAAAAATAAAACAATAATTTTTAAATATACTAATTTAAAAAATATATGATATTTATATTTCAAAAAATGTTTTATAAATTCATCTATCTATGTCACATCATTATGATGCCAAAATAATATGTGTACTCATAAATCTATAATCTCCCCCTTTTCACTAAAAACTGAAACATGTCAGGAAAATACAGTAATTTAACCTAAGACAGTTTGGATGTGTTGATTCAAAAAAAATATAGATTTCCTCAAAATAATTATCTAAATAATTGAATTTTATATTTTTGATAAAGATAATTGTTTATTGAAAATTATTAATTCTCATGTAAACTTGTAAACCCTGAATACCTTTTCACAAATTAAAAGTTTTAACATTTATGTAGTAGATACATTCCACTAAATACACTCTCATTTATTACCCTTTTTGTAATAAAAATATTTACTTAAAAATTATATAAGGAAAAAAATAACATATAATGTTAACGTGGTACATAATCATACTGAAATGGCATAACCATACAGTTGGCTTCCATACATATCACAATTACAAATGTAATAGATTTAATAACATAACTACCCATCCATAGATTATCCTAGAACCACCCTTAATTGGTTTATCACATATCCAACTACCTTTGGGTTACCATGTAACCGCCCATAAAATTTCCATGTACCATTATCTAATCCTAACACATAAAATATTTCTATTATCAACATTTCACACCAAAATATTTTTTTGCAGTAAAAATAAATCATTTCACGATATTAAAATAGTTAATCTAATCTCAAAACCATTTTTAATACAAAAACACAGAAAAATTTAATAAGGGATTTCTTCTACATTTAAAAACATTAACGCTTTTAGATTAATCCAAATATCGAATAACTTTTATTGCATCAGATAACTCATCACCACCACATACGTTTAAAGAATCATTCCTTTTGTCATTATGTAATGAAAGTACAATGCTTCGTATAAGAAATATTCATTTTGAAATTTTTTGAATGAAATTAAAATATACCCAAAATATATAATGTGTAATCCTTTTATTTCAATATAAATATATGTATGTAAATTAAAATTATGATGAAAATATTTGATAATTAAATCTTTAAATGTTTAAGGTGTCCCATACCACTTTTAACATTTAAATATTAATATCCACGAATTAATATATTTACCAATAAATTAAATAAGATTATTATAAATAAAATATGGATAGTAAATTTTATATATTCTGTATATAAACCATATAAAATAATAAAGTTGCATGAAATATAGAAATGCCTCAATAAAAGAAGATGGAGATGAAATCACTAATCTCGAGATCGATTAATCATGTATGTTCTTTGTTCTCCCAAAATATTAAACATAGGTAAATTTATCCATTATTTAGAATATATTTAATTTAAATAATTTCTTTTCTCTCTCTTGTTAATATGTTATAGCAGTTATATAATTATTTAACTTTATATCATATGTTTTGTCGATATTCTGTACTTGCGTTGAAAATGTACTTGGTACGATGTCAATAGTCACTGTAGTCCAAAGTCGATCATATCCAGAATAATATTATTGAAATTATTATCGTTTTTAAATGAATTATACTTTTACATCAAACCATGAATTATGGTTATTTAACATTAACAACATTATATTCTTGAAGATGGTAAGTCATACTTACTCAGGAGTAACGTTTCTATTTTTAATTAATCATTATGGAAATAATGTAAATATATTTTTATATTTCTAGAACGATAATAAAATTATTACAATCATAATAATAATTTATATATACTTTTTTTATCAAACATGTGATGTGGAGAATAAAAACGATTCACATGACTTTTTATGTTGGTAGTTCACACATACGCACTAATGAAATAATGATTTTTATGCACCGGGAATGTAAGAACATAATTGAAAAATTAATATATTATAATTATTACAAATTATTTAATAAAAAATAAGAAAAATAATTCTATTATTATTCCCAGTCATGAAAGATAGTTATGAAAAACAAACTAGATCCATTTATTGAGGTGATAGCTCACACGTACACATGAACGATTATTTACATTATTGTTTAGTGGAAGTTCTGATAGATTTAGTTGGTGATATTATCATGACAACATCTCATTATATAGATTATTCTAGATTTATTATTTTATCTTTGAATTATACGATTTAATCTAAGAGGAAGAGTAAATAAAATAGAATTACTTGATGAAAACAATACTTATTCTTCGGTTGATCTCCATTGAAAGACACCTCAACACCTCTAGGGATGGTTTTATACATAAAATAAGGCTTCCATAATGTGGGGTGTGGTTATAGAAAAGGGTTTGGGTTGAAATTCCTGATCAAATAGTGTTTGGAAGTGTGATTAATAAAGAGTAATGAGTGCCGCTTAATTGGAGAGGAGAGGGGAACCCATGGAATTATTTAAAGAATTAAATAAATATAAAATATATTTAAATTAAAAATGTGTAAAAAGTACTTTAGTTATAATATATGATGATAAATGATATAAATATAATCATCCAATAAATATTGTACACGTTTTGGTATTTTTTTATTCCTCGTCATTTTGTTTAGAACAGTTTTAACTCATACCATTTTATAATGTAATTTACACTTAGAAGGATAAAATAATTAACAAACATCCAACGAATGAGTTTTTAATGAACTTTTTTGTCTTATATCAAAATATTTATTATTCATTGATTTTTAGATATTTTATATCATTTAGTTAATTATGCTATATTATAAAATATAAAGTATGTCAATTTTGACACTATTTGGTACATGTGTTTTTTAAGATATCATAACAACTCCATTATTTGGAAAAAAACTAAATTAAAAAAATTATAACATGTAATATTAATTCATAAAATTATTTTATGGATTTAAATATTTCATATTAAATTTATTATAATTTTATAAATATCATTTATTTAATTCTTTCTTTAATAAATCTATTAATCCACCGACTTTATGTCAAAAATAAATTTAATTATTTATTTTCTAAAAATTATAAATAAATTAAAATTTTGTAGTTAATAATTTTATATTTATAGTAACTCTTCATAGACTAATGTATCACTAGAATATCCCAATATTAAAATTGTGTTAGTTAGAAAAGACATATTATGGACATATTTTCCTTTACTTTATATTAAATGTTAGAAATGTCAAAATCAAACCCAAGTGGCATCCAAAGATCAATATTTCAGCTCAATGATTTTCATGGTCGATAATAACTAATAAAATAATATTATTAAAAGTGTTAGAGTAATTTAATAATTTTATAATATTATTTTTACCTTTAATTACCCTATTTAACTTTATTTGTGGTAAATAAAATACTAAAGTAACAATTCAACAAAAATTACTTTGATCATATTCGATTGAATTTTTCTTAATAAGTACAACCATGTACTTACATTTATGATAATTCAATTAATAGGAGTGGTTAAATTATGTTTAACACTAATCTCGTTTTTGGATCGCGTAAATTTGGTTTTTTAAGTAAAACGTTCAAAAGATCACATTGTATTTCTATTTAATTTTAATTTGAAAACACATCCAATAAAATAAATTGGATTAAATGATAAATAATCGAATAATTATACCATAAAACCATGTAAAAGGATATTCAAACAATATAATTATATTAAATGAAAAAATAGTTTTGAATTAAACTGAAATATTTTTCACTATTTCTTAAAATATGAAAGTTATCAGAAATATAACAAAAATGGTTCCAACTAAATTTTAATATATCACTTACAAAATAAATATTTTTTTATAAAATAAAAAATATAAAATTGTCAAAAAATATATTTAAAACATTCATTCCATCAAAAGGCAGGAAAACTGTATTTTTTTAAAAATACCTATATTATCTAAAAAAATAAATTTGTTTTTATATAATTTAAAAAAACAACAAATATGAGTTTTAGACATTATATTTTATATATTTCATAAATATTTAATTATTAAAATCTGTCAATTATAATTTTATTATTTTACAAACTTAGTTATTTGTATTTAAATTGTTTTTCAGCAAAAAACATCCACTATATTCAATTGGTTTTTAGTTAGTTTCATAATTAATTTGGTAACCAATTAATAATTATATAAACATGTGTAAACCATATTTTAATAATTCAGTTAATCCTTTTCATTCCAACCATTCTAAAGGCTATTTGATTACTATTGTAATTAATATTAATATGAAATAGTTTATTTAAGCTAAATGTGGGGTATCATGTCTGCTATCGAACAATGTGTTTCCTTTTAAAAACTCAAGAAGATACATTATACCCCAATTTTTTAAATTTCATCGATGAAATTTTAATTTCATGTCTACAACTAAGGTAAGGATTTCCAAAAATACCTTTATTACAATCCCACATTTGAAAATGGATTCAAAAAACATCCACTTTGAATGAAAGAATCAAAAGTATGAATCTCACCAAATTTAACACATACTATGGTTACATGTTGGAATGTATGGATATATAGGAGAAAAATAAAGATAAATTTCATACGGAGATTAAAATAAAACATTGTTAGGCTAATTTTAGCAATTAAAAATAAATTAGTGATGTGTTAAATAGTTATTGATTTCATAGTAGGAAATGTAAATGACAAGAGTTTTTGTTTTAATGTCCTTTTCAAGGATTAGTGGAATAAATTTACTAACTATAATAAGATCGTAATTAAAAAAACTTACATTAGAGGTATAGTTTCATAATTTAATCATATTCCACCACAAAATCTTTTATTTCTTCAAATGTTGGGTATTTAGGTGGAATTTGTTTCATTCATGTAACATTAGAATCATCTTCTAGAGAATCACATAATCCATAGAAGATTTACTATCTATTAATTTTATCATGAAACATTAACTGAAACAAAAATAATCGGAAAAAATAATTTTATTCCTCAATTATAATAAACATTAAAAGAAGAATGAATACATTTAATCTCAAAAATTCAAAAGTTATATGAAAAGTCCAACATAAACCTATCAAAAAATAACTATCCTTAAAATTACTCAAAATAATATAACTAATATTAAATCCCAAAAATCAAAAGTAATAATCGAATAATCTTCCATGATAAGTTCGAAAATTTAACTCTAAATAAGATCAACCACTCATAATGTCTTATACAGAAAATTTGATTTCTAAAATCATATATTCACCATGATAGGTTAATAATTTACAAAAATAACCTTATTCCTATAGTACAATAATAAATATCTTATATTATTCCAAAATATAGTTAAACTGTTACTCTTCATTTAAAATTCCATAGTACCCTATCTACCCTGATCATATATTGATCCCAAAATATTGATTTTTTTTCAAAAAAAACATTTATCACATAATCAAAAAATCACTTCTGAATACCAAGGATATCCATTTGATAAAACACAAGCTCCACAAATCAAAATATTTCAATTTCCCCAACTCAAGTGAGTGAAGTAAAATTTCATACTAACCAGGGACTTCATGTAGGCCCATGTTAGGTGATAAATCCTTATCACCCTTTAGTTGAGGGTTAAATTCCTATAGTTTTGTCTGATGTTACAGGCTATAAACCTTCCTATAGGTGGTGCATTTCAAATTATTATATAATTCTTATAACTCATATAACATTTCAAAAATGTAATATTCATAATTACCTAAAAATAATTATCATATAAACCATAATGTTTATTCATACAGTTGTAATTATATCCACACTGTAAAATATAATTCTTCATCTAATAAAATTTTCACATAAAAAACTTTAGGGTTACACTTACTAGAAAAATTAATCCAAAGTAATATCATCCTCAAAATAGCATTAATAATTTTTAAAAAATTCATCTTCCTGCATTCTTTCATAACTATTGAATCCTTTATATGTAGAATATTTAATTATTCAGTGATATTCGTGATCCTTCAACCATGATTATTCCATACAATTTCTTAACAATTATTTCCATTCAAAGGACATTTTCAGTTTCCCCATATTCAGTTTGAATGGTACTTTGTATTGGTAAACATATATTTTTATGGTTATCCTAAATCCATTTGTGAACCTTATTCATATTCCATTGATTTTTATAATGACCATTATCCCCTCATTTAAAACGTTCAATTAATAACTCTAAAATTACTTATTTTTGTTTCCAGGACTCAACTGAATGATTTTTTTAATTGGAATATTATTTCTTTATTACCTTCATTACCACATCTATAACATCTTCTCATAGCTTTAAAACATTTTACTAGGTGATTTTCCTCATCTGTGCCACATATGTAGTTGAATATACATACCTTTATTAGAAATACCTTAACATCCATAAAGATTAATTTCTCTCATATGTGATGCATTTGAAAACTCACCAAGGTTTCAATGGTTAATCATGAATCCTCATATTTAGTTTAGAATAAGCATGATATTTTTCATTGCAGCTCCAATTTCATTTGGTTTCTTATTCAAAGTACCACCCCATTTTCCATTACATCCATTGTTCCTTTTGTGGCTTATGTATAAAGCCATTCACTAAAAACAAAATGATTAATGTGATTATGTAAATAAAATCATCATATACTATCATATGAGGATAATAAACACTAATATATATGTATTCATGTTATCTAAAAATCATTTTATTTATCTCATATAATTATGAATCTTTCTATTATGCTAACCATTTTAGTTATATATAACTTGAAACATTAGCGTAAATAACAACCTAACCTCTAAATTTGTCTAAACTACCCTCTAATACCAACTATACCACCTCATGCCTTTAACATTACTTAATCTTGAGTTAATTAAATAATTTGACTTTATTTCACATTGGGGTTTTTTTTATGTTTATTGATTTATAGAATTAGGCCAAAACCCATGAATAACAAATCCAATACTTAAATTTAGACACATCTACTCAATATCAATTTTTTCATAAAATGATAGACATTTAAAAATAAATATTATTTTGTTTCTGTTTAAACATCATAATTTTTCCATGATCCCATCCTTGACTATATCCTTCTTTAAATCCTATGAAAACATTTAAAAATATGGAATGGGAATTAAAATATCAGGAATGGATATCAAAATAAGAAAAATATTATTCATGGGAAAAAATTCAAACCATCAATACTTTATCATGAAGAATTACTTTTCAAATTTAATAAGTAGTAAATACTCATCACTGAATATAATCCCACTAATTAAAATTTTTAAAATAAAAATTACTTTAAACCCCATAGAAATAAGCATATAACATATAAAGGTAGCTTTGGACATTATAATACTTAAATGGAATAATCATACATTCGACTTCCACACATATCACTATTAAAAATGGAACGGCCATATGGCCAACTTCCATAGCCAATGCATTAGAGGATATACTATAACCACCTGTACATGTTTTAACCCAGAACCATCCATCATTGGTCTATCACATTACCACCCATCTTTGGTTTGTCACATAATTACTCGTCAAATTACCATGTACCATTATATAAACATAAAACATAAAATATTTCAATTTGCAACATTCCACTCATAAAATTTAATTTACAACCACTCGAAATAATTTTAATATATTAATATAATCAATGAAAATTCAAAACCATCTTCCACACAAAAACACCCAAAATCAGAATAAATTAATTATTTTCTTTTTGAAAATGTTGACGGTTATATAGTATGCCAAATATGTTATAAATGTTATGATTATAAAGAAGTAATTTTCACCAAATTTGTTAAAAGAAACATTCCTTTTGACTTTTTGTAAAGAATGTAAAATGATATATATTAAAATATTACATTTTAAAAACATAGAATGAAGAATAATTATAGAAATAAAATATCTTGTATAATAATTTTATGTCCATATAAATAAATATGTAAATTAATATTATGACTAAAATATTTGATAATTAAATATTTAAATGTTCAAGGTGTCCCCTTCCATTTTGAACATTTAAATCATAATCTCCATGAGTTAATAAATTTTACAATACATGAATTAAAATTATTATATATAAAATATGGATATGAAATGTCATTTTAGATGTATATAAACCTTATGAAAGATGAAAGGTTCATATTATCAAGAAATGCCTTGTAGGAATGAAGATTGAGACGAAATCCCTTACAATTATTTTGATTCATCATGTATGTTCGTTGTTCTTCCAGAATAAGAAACTCTAGTTAATTTATACTCACCTTAAATCCTTTTTCATGTTCAATATTCCTTTTGTATAACTTCTTATCATGTTATAACAATTTCATAATTAATTAAGTTTATATCCGACCTTTTGTCGATATTTGGTAATTGAGACAAAAATTAACTTGATACGATGCCAATACTTCATGTGGTCATAATTCTATAATCACCAAAATATTGTTCATGAAATTATTATTATTTTTATTCATAAATTATAATTTCAAATTAAATAAGGAAGTGTAGTTATGAAAAATTAATAGTGTTATATTCAGGGAGATAGTAGTTCTTACGTACACATGTCTAACATTTACATTTTTCATTGATCATTATGGAAATAAGGTAATTTTTATTTTACCTTTACATAATTATAATAATATAATTATAATAATTAAAATCATTTAAATGTAATTATATGTATCATACAAGTAATATGGTTAATAGAAATGATTCGCATTGCTTCGTGCAGGTGATAGTTCCCATATATGAACAAACGATATTATCATATTTATGTGCGTGGAAGTAAGAATGTAATTGATATTTTATTATATTATATATATTAAAATTTCATTAATACCATATATGAAAATTAATTCAATTATTATAACCATCCCTGATAGATTGTTATGAAAAAAATTTAGATCGGTTCGTGGATGTAATAGTTCACACATACGGATGAATGATTAATTTCATTCCAATTTAATGGTAGTGGAGAAGGATTTAGGGGATGATATTATCATTATAACATATCATTATATTAAGGATACTATTGATATTATTTCATCTATGTAGAATAATATTTGAAGAAGTGGAAGAAGAAATAAAATATATGTACTTAATGAAAATGATACAACTTCTTCGGTTGATCTCCTTTAAAGAATACCTTAACACCTATAAAGATGGTGTTATGCCAAAACAAAGGAATAAAATATGTAGGGAAGTAATTATAGTATTGGTTTTGGGTAGTATTTGATAGAATAAACAGGTTTTTTATTTTTGATTAATATTGAGGAATGTGTGATTTTTTATAGGATATGGGAGGGGCACCCTTGGAAATATTAAAAGTATTAAATTAATATGAATTCAACATAGATTTAAAATGTGTCCAATCTCACATAGTTGGAATATAGGATGATTATGGGTCAAAATAAAATCATACATTGAAAATTAGACATGTTTTTGTTTTATTAACCCTATTATTTTTGTTTTAATCCATTTTAGTTTGTACCATTTTATTAATTAATTAACATTTCGGGGTTAAAAATAATTACCAATGATGCCAAATATCAAATTAATTTGTCATTAATGAAATTTTTAGGGTTATATAAATTGTTTTATGAGTAATTGGTTTTTAGAAATTTTATCACATTTAATTAAAAATTATATATTTTAAAAAATGAATTATGTCAATTTTAACACTATTTATTACATGACTTTATTAAGATATCATAAGAACATGATTCCATTGAAAAAAATACATTAAATTAGTAATAACATGTCTTATTAATCAATATATTTCTTTTATGTCATCCAATATTTAAAATTATATTTATTTTAATATTATTAATATCATTTATTTGATTATTTCTGTATTAAATGTATTACTAAATTATCGTTGTGTCATAAATAAATTTATTTATCTAATTCATTAAAATTATAAATACATTAAATTGGTGTATGGAATATTTTTTTCTTTCTATTTACTATTCATATTCGAAATTATATCTTACTTAACGTTATGTTAACTTTTTTAGTAATAAGATTCATATTTATGACATATTTTCCTTTAAATTAAATGTTATTAATGTCATAATCACACCCAAGTGGATTCCAATGGCATAAATTTTAGTCTTTGTATGAATATGGTTGATAATAACTTGTCTAATAAGATTAGGAAAAGTTTTAGGGTAATTTTTAAATATTATAATATAGATTTTACCTATAATTACCATATTTATCTTTAACTATGGTAAATAAAATACTAACGTAACTATTCACCAAAAATTATTTTGACCCTATTTGACATAATGTTTCATACTGAGCGACAACATGTATGTCTATTTTTAAAAATTCAATTCACATAAGTGGTTAAGTTATTTTTAACCCTAATCCCATTGACGGATCTTGAAAATGGGGGTTTTAAGTAAAATGTTTAAAAGTTCACATAGTGTTTCTCGTTAATTTCTACACGAAAAAGAAAAAAATGGAATAAATTGTTTTAACTTATAGAAAATCATCAAATTATTCATTTATATCATGTAAAATTATAATCTATCAATATAAATAATTTATTCAAAAAAGAAGTTTGGAGTTAAATGCATTATTTTTCACAAATGTAAAATATGATAGTTATCAGAAAATTACATAAATATTTATCAAGATTATATTCTAATGTCATGATTCAAAATATAAATATTATTTTGTCAAATAGATCATATTTAACTATCAATAAACTATATTAAAAATTGGTTCCTCATCAAAAGGCGGAAAACACCATTTTTTTGAAAAATACTTGTTTTATCTAAGAAGCATAATTTGTTCTTATATCATGTCTATAAAACATATAAGTTGAATTTTAAAAATTACATTGAATTTACTAAAAATATATTTCATTATTTAAATTCATTAAGAGTGATATTATTATTTTGTAAACTCACTTATTTTCCATTAAATAGTTTTTTAAAAAAAGCACATACATTATATTAAATTGGTTTTTATTTAATATCCTAATTAATTTGGGGTCCAATGAATCCTTATATAAACATGTTTAAATTATATTTTCGTAATTTAGTTAATCCTTTTCTATCGCACCATTCTAATATCTAGTTGGTAACTATCATATTACATAATAATATTCTGTTCTTCACTTATGAAAAATGGGGCATATCATTTGGGATATCAAACATGGTGTTCCATTTTAAAAATATTGGATGTTATAGTTGATGACATGGATGGATAAAAAATACCATAATAGATAGTCAGAAACTTTCCTAGTGACTATCATGTCATCATGGAACTGCTTCACTGAACTATTTTATCGCCGAATCATGCCATGCAGAAGACTCTTCTCTATGACCACGTTCTAGTCGAGTGGTTTCCTCACAGGGTTAGAATCATAGATGACAACCTTAGACCAGAAGTCATATTCTTGGGAGTCTGTCTCACCTCGATACCTCAAATTTCACTGCATCTAGAAATCTTGTACTACACTCGGTAAGAATTCCTCTTTCTTCTAAACTACTTCCACCACCTTCTACTCAATGGGTTGTGGCTCACTATGTGGACCACCCAACGGCTCCACATCATATATAGTTCCATACACTAAAGCCTCCCCACTGGGTAGATTTTCATCACAATATAGTTGTAGAACCTGATAAGTCTATTTTCATGGTGGCATTTTGAAATATAAATAAAATATTCCATCATCAATATGTATATCTATTTATTTGACTCTACAAGTACACGGAACCCATAAACTATTCCTTTATAAAGAATATAACAATGTTTCCCTGCAACTAGTGCCTAATTCTTTCAATTCGTCAAGCTAGAAATTAGAGTCCAAGTGAATGGATATGTTATTCATTTCACCATCGCTACATTACCAATCTAGAAATATGAACTTGATATACATTAATTATGTCACCATAATTCCCAATAAAATCTCACAAACACCTATCTAAATTTAGAACCTCCTTTGATTCAACTTTATCACATGACAACCCATGAGGACCTGATCAAAAACTGCCTCAAATTCATCTCTAATAGGCCATGGGCTGGTGACTAACACTGAGTAAGAATATCACATAGATAAAAGTCTTATCTTATTTTCCTATATGAATTAACTATCATACATCTCCATGAAATATTGAATATATTATTATAACTAAAGAACTAATTCCCACATCCATCCTACAATCAGACAAAAATAAGCAAAAAAAGAATAAAAAAGAAATATAAAATCCCACCAAAAACTATCAAACTGTCGAAGATAATAAAATGTAGGGAACTGCTATCAAATAAGACCATCAAAACATACCTCATTCAATAACTGGTATACACTATAGTTATTCTATATTAATATCCACAACCTGCTCTCAGTCTTCTTAGGAATCCAATGAATTGAAGGTCATTTGCACAAGACATGAATTCTTTAGGCTGATCCCATGAAGGGGTGAGTATAAAAATACCTATTAGGTTCCACCAGTAATCCAAAATAAATGGTTGAAATATATAGACAACAACCTACAAGGCCCAATCTAGAGGGAACCCAAATAAGAGAGAAAATGATACTCCATCTCAACCAACCCTCGTCTATATAGGTCTAATAAGTTCATTCCACAGAGTGTGTCAACCAATATATGTCACATGATCACATAGACTCCAAGAATCACCTATGTATACTTGTCTTAGACTCCAAGTATCATGACATCCCAACCTAATTTCTCGTTATAGGTTTATACTAAATGCCCAAAAGTATATATTGTCCAGGGGAACTCACTCCAAAATGCCTTCCACTATAGATGGAACATCCTACAGTATACCATCATCAATTGTCACTATACCATCCCAAATGGAAATTGCCCGAGTGAAAACAATCATCAAGAAACAACTTTCCAACCATAATGTCACTCATCCAGGAGAATACACTCCCTTATGTATAGCTAAAATGATGACACATCCCAACCATCCTAGGTGGAATACACCTAAGAGAACAGACATGTCGGGACTGACCATGATGAAAGTCATTCTTGAACCCAACAGACCATAATTTTAAGAAAGGGTATACCACCCATCCCTTATGGGGGACTCCAATAACCATGAAATAAAACCTAACGGTATCATCACTCAAAGAGGGGATCACACCCTTCCAAGTTGGGGAACTCCAGGAACCCATTTTGGAACACTGGATATCATAAAACCCATATATTGGATCACACCTAGGATAATTGGGGGCTCCAAAACCCCTAAAGAGTTTCAAAACCATGTTAAACATATAGTTGATCATCTATTGTATTGCTGGAATATTCCTTAATTTGAAATATGGATCTTACATATATGTACGTGAACATATAGAATGATACCTAAATCCATATTGAATACCCTTCCATGATGGGAACAATATGTCCAACAATTCCAAAAACCCTATTGAAACCACCACTAAGTAGAGGATTGAATACATGATGATTGTGCAAACCCAGCTGGGCTAACTAACTATATATGGGATCATCTCCCAAAATGACTATCATAATGATACCATGAATGCCTTCTAAGGAATTTGTTCTGATTATGGATGTCACCCATGTCCCATAGAGGGGCACACCCATTCTATCTGAGCTCATCCTACAAATGGCTAAAAATCCTAGGATGACGGCATAATTCCACACTACACCCTTATAAGAATAGACTAAGGGAATCCAATCAATCGTTATTGTTCTATGTATCACTGATAAACAACCTAATAATGTCACCTTGACCTACATCCCAAATGCCAATACCATGGCCACCATCATGTCGCATATAGAAAAATAATAAGGATATGCTAATGAAGGCCCTCTAACTATATCCTGAATATGGAGATTCATAAGGGAGAAAATACATGGGGAGTACACAGTATCTACCCTAGAACATGATATTTATCTCAAAAACTATTTGATGATGTGTCCCTTATTTGTAAATGAAATTTTAAAAAAATACTACAAGGTATATTCCCATATCAAACTATGTGTGAACCCATTTGATTTCATAGTAATTCCATCTCCCGAACACGATCAGATATCTATGTGGTCATACACGGAGTGTACCTTTAGTGCATAGTGAGTTTATCTTGGTGAATCCCATGAAAATGTTCTTGGTAATGTCCATTTATGGAAACATGGTCCCATGTACATGGTTGAGTATATTCACACCTCCATGTCCCTCGATATAGCCACCTTGGCCATATCCCACGGCAACACAAACTGAGATCACTACATGGTGTTTTCCCCTAGTACACAGAACTTTTTCCCAAAAAGATCACCTATTTTAAATAGGAAGAATACACATCTTGTGATCCTGAAAAAAACATCTTTTGATAGGAAATATTGAGTGATACAATCCTCTAAGCCATCTGAAACCTACTATTTTCACATGAAAACCACAGATCGACACCCATGGGGCCCCACACAGTCATCTAAGGGATCTAAAAACATAAAAACCACAAAAAAGGGTAGAAATACATAAAATTCATAAATACATATACCAAGAGTTGAAACTATGATGAATTAATTTCCAAAGGATTCTTGGAACCTGCTACTCCTCGTTTTGGTGACGAACAACATAAAACATTTTGATCAGCAACACCTCCTCACCATGATTCAGAATCAAGTCAGATTTTCACATGGGGGGATACACCTCTCCCATATAATGCATGAACCATAATAGGGAAGGTTATATAAAGTTTTTAAAAAATATTAATAAATCTATATTTAATACCCCACAGTCTCACCCTCAACCGAGCACCCGATGCTAAAAAACATTTTGTTGTGCCTTGGGTAAACACCTCATTTTGAATTCATCCTTTGTATCATATTTTCTATTAGATACTCCAATTATGATTTTATACAATTTTGCATAAAAAATATGAACATGTGATAAAGTATTATAAATATTTTTAATATCACCGCACTGAGGATCTTCGGCCTCTAGAATCCCCCCAATGAATTAATATTGGGCTTCGTAAAAATTCCAATCCTTATATAAAAAATATAGTCTTTAAAAATAATTAATATTAAAATATAATAATAAAATAAATTATGAAACAAATATTAATTTCATTACATAGGTATTTTATAATAATAATGGGAAATGAAAAAAGTCAAAAGATAGAAGTTATGTTAAAAAAAATTTCTCACATTGAGAACGTTGATATTTCCTTAGATGGTGACTTGGATATAAATAGTATAGTGTAATATCTTATGACGAGAAGAAAAACAAATTGAAAGTACAATATTATTAGTAGTATAAAGGAATGGTATCATGAGTAAACCTATTTTTTTGGGGTTCCTTGAATGGGTGGTGAGAGGCCCCTTTATAAGTGGTGATAATGCCATTTTTGTAAATATTTCTAATAAATATAATGGGAGAAATTTTTTAACATGATATATTTGTCCAAATTATGAAATAATGGATTGGGGATGATATATGGTCGATCAAAGACACATTAACCAAATTAATACATGTTTTTGTCAAGTTTCAAGCCTTTTAATCCTTTAATTATTACTTTTACTATTTTAGATTTTACCACGATGAATATTTTTTACTTATGGTAACATCACATTTATGATAAAAAATAAGTGTTTCTTATTAGATAAATTTGGAAAAATGATTCTAAATTTTAATTCCACATAATAGTATTCAATTTATATAATTGATGATAATAAAATTTAAAATACAAATATATAATAAAATAAAAAAATCATGAGAAAGTATTTATTATAATAAAAATAGAAAATTTGAGTTTGTAAATTATATCCAAAAATTTAAAAAATATTTAGTGATCTATAAAATACATATGTGGCATTATAAAAATGTATCAACTTTTAATTCATACTTATTTATTAAAAATTTCACAAAATTCAAGTTATTTTTAAAACCTATATTTTCCCCTAAAAATCACTCTTTTAAATAAAATACCATAAATTAATACTAAGAGTATATTAATATTATTAAATAAATGAAAATGATCAATTTTTCAAACTCAAAATATAAATTTTGGTAAATTTCTCTTTCCAATAAAAAGGGATATATAATGAAAATTAATTCTATTAAGAAAGTATATTTTTTATTATATTAAGAATTATTTGATAATTCCAATCATTTGAAAATTAATGCAATGTTAAATAAATATTCTTATCTATTATATTTTATCATAATTAATCAAAATATTCTTGAAATTGAAATTCATATTTCATAAAATTCCAATATTTTAAAAAAAACTTAATTAAAAAATAATTTTATAAGTCATTTTATTTATATCAATTTAATTGCATTCGTATTTAAAACACTATTTTTTTCCTTAGTATAAATATTTCATAAATTTTCTATTCCTTTCCATTCCATCAATTTTAATTTATAGATTCTAATGAACATACATAATATTTACATTTTTCTCATAATATATTTTTCTTCATTTTAGTTGGTGTTGCTTGTGAAAGAAGAATTCCATTATACATGGTTCATTTAAAAGAAGACATATATTAAAATATTGGGTTGTTATATTCTCCCCCAATTAAATAAAAAATTTCATCCTTATTTGACTCATAATATCATTGTTATTTTAATAGGTAACTCATAATTTTCCATACACTACAAGATGATCATGGGTTTATTTAGGGTTTTTAACTAAGTCAATCTATTCAATAAAATAATTATAAAAACAATAAAATGGCATCTAACCCATTCATGGGTTCAAATCGAATTATACAAAACGAATGATATCTTTATTTATAAAGAATAACTTCCTAAAAATGTTGAAAATGATAATATGACAATCATACAACTAATGGTTTTATTATAACATACAATCTAGTTGTTTGTGGGAACATACAAGAAATAGAAAACTTAAAAATCTATTGTGAATACTAACTATCTAATACATTTCAAATTGCGTTATTTGAATTTTACTTGTTCATACAATTTTTTGGGTCTATTTTTCTCAGTGGACACTATATTTCAAAATTCTCTCACATAATTTGTAACCCTCTGGAAATTGAAAAAACATATTTTTATAGCTTGCCAATTTCCCATAAACTTTTGAGTTTAATAACCTTTATCTCCACAATAATAACCTTCAACTGTCTCTTTATGTAAATCTCCCCCATAATCCTTTTAATATCATTGACATATAAAAAATTGTATATTCTTTCATTTATAATATTCATCACATGATCTTTTATGAGAATCCACCTTTAGTTTCTTTAATATGTTTAGGAATTAAAATCTATTCTCGTTTTTGAAAATATTTTGTGAAAACCTTTTTGGAATAATCATTGGACTTATCACTCTTGATACTATTTCAATGGGTTTTTCAATGAGTTAATATATGAATTTTGTCTCATAACTATTGTTAACATAGTTCCTTTAGGATTTAAGAAATACTAAAAAAATATTTATAAACATTGAAGATAATTAAAAGAAAGTTATCATAAATAAAAAAATAAAAAATTTACCTCTTTATGTGTCACAATATAATAGTATCATTAAAGTCCATAGTTCTTACAAATCAACTTCTAAAAAACTCAGTTCAACCTATATCACTCTCATTTTAACATATAACATTATCTGTCCATCCGAGGTAAATTTGAATTTGGTTCTCTCATATTTATTATAATAATCATAAAAAAATATATCCCAAATTACCACGAACATTATTAAAATGTTACAAACCCAATAATCAATTTATCATATGTTCTGAAAATCTAAATCATCATTTATTCATGAAACCACATTTATATAAATATATAACTAAACTTCATAATTTTTCAATTTCAATGTATGTTATGTATTTTCACTGTCTTTCTATGTTATCATATATAAAAATTTTAAAATATCTCATAATTATTCATAAATAGAATGTGATTCAACCAAAGCATCTCACAATGTAGTGTCAAATTATGTTTTCATTTTTTCCACTTGGTCGTCCACCATGTTAAAAATATTTTGATACCCAATACACCCTTTTTGAGGTCATTAACCCTATGTATATATTTTATAGATCATACATCCACTTTGAGTATAATTATAATGATTTTTTTTCTATGATAATCACAAAATATCTATATTAAAAAAAATTATGATGTTATCAAATATATAGAATACTTAGACATAACCCTTGGGCTTTCACCAGTAATACTTTTTTCTTAATCCTATAATAAAACTTTCCTTATTATCTTAATATTAAATAATATAATTTATCTAAGGTTTATCTAAACATTTTTAATTAGGATCAAGCTTTATTTATCAACCGTTATATTATCCTCAATAAAAATCATAATCAATAAAAACAACAAAACACTCCTCTTATACCAATTTTTATCCCTCAGTCTAACACTCTTCAGATCAGTGTCATAAAAACATATATTATTTATTTTATTCAATTATAATTATTAAATAGTGGATATATATACATATATATCTTTAATTAAATTGTAAAAAATTATAATTACATCTCTTTCATGCATAGGATAATTTCAGGTTTAGAGCATTGGAGAATTTGGATGAAAAAATAACTCACAATGGAAATGTTTTTTGTATTGAATGGATAATTTTTTATCTTTATATATTTATCTAGTTATTCTACAGGGTTTCATAAACTTCATCCTCAAATTATTTCATAGTTTATATCATTTTAAACATTTCTTTTAAACTTCCATTATTTATCAATCAGATAATGGAAAAAAATAATGTTGTGCTCTCAAACACATTGAAATGGGAAAACATAATTAATATTTTCATATAAATAAATTTTATAAATAATTTATTTTTTATTTTGGGGTCATGAATTCTTTTTATTATGTAAGTAAATTCGCCTTTTCATCTAGGTTGAGAGGAAAAACTTATATGGCCAAGAGTCCAAGTGGATCGTGGACCATTGTAGTTTGATGGCTCAAAAGAAATAATTATATTCATAATACGGTAGGAATAAATAATATAAATAGTGATATAGTAAAAAATAACTAATATCATACTATATTCATAAAAATTAATGAAAATAGAGATATCAATAAAGCTAATCTCATACTAATAGAATCAATAATGGTAGATATCAAAACATGTTGGAAAGGCCTTGTTTCAAGAAGAAATACTTCTATGGGGTGTGTTATACACCGAAATCCAAGTTATTTTATATCATGAGTCCTATCTTTGCATCAAGTATATATATAATTCCAAGACCCACCAGTAACATAATAATTTCCAAAACATTAATTATAAGATTTAGAATACATATCATATCATTTCTTAAGGAACATCAAGTTGAATTAAAACGTGTATATCTATATAATGAAGTGCGTGAAATTTCAATACAAACTCAAAATGAATTGTTGTAAATAATAATCATGACTTCGATTGATTTTCCTATTTCAATAAAATGGATTATATTATTATAACCCATTTTGTGGAAGAAGGTGGATGGTTAAAAAATTAAAAGTAAACATTCCCACATTTATCCATATTAGAATAAAAATTGAAAAAATAAATATTTTTCCCTATGTTAGTAAATAATATCACATTATCATAACCAATTTGGAATCATAAGGATGATGGTTAAATAATATATAGTTAAATTTCTCATATTCATCTATATTGTAGTAACAAACTAATCAACACTAATAATATCCCAAATGTCAATAGAATAACATCCTCTCTATCATCTAATCTAAATTATACAAAAATACGATGTTCACACCATATTGAGAAATGAGTTTAAAACTAAGTAAATATTGGAATAAAATGATCAAAATTAATAAATAGAAATAAGGATGATGATTCAAATTAATATTTAAATTTTAGAATAGAGTAAAAATATAATATATTTACATTAATAAAAAAGATTCATGAAAAATAATTCTTGAATAATACAACTCATAAAGGGATCAATTATTGGATTTTTAGGTCTAATGCATCCATTACCCAAAAATATAAATACAGATTAGGTTACAAATATTGAAATATAAACCCAATTAGTGTAAAACCTTATAAAAATTAAAATTAAATTTATTGTGAACTATAAAAAGAGTTTTTAGAAAACATTTTTATCATTAACATAGAAGATGATGTAAGAGGTCACTTCCAGAACTTTTTTTTCAAAATGTGATGTGAAAAAACATTAAAAACCATTATTTTTATATATTTAATCCAATGTAATAGGGAAATGAAAATAAATAATTTTTTTCATTTATAAATGGGTAGATTAAGACAAAAAATGAAATTTAAATGAGAAACACTTTTTATTATTGCCAAAGTAACTTTGTTCAAACACAAATTGTAAAAAGTGTAAAAAAAATTCATTTGTTTCAAAATTTAATATTCCAACAGCGGTAGATACATTTCCATATAATAAAATATTTTGTTCAATGAACTGAAGTAGGGAAGAAATAAATTCATTAAAAAATCATATAACTCAAGGAAATGATTCTTGAGTTATCGATATTCCTTATAATAAATATAATACATGATGTAAGAAATATTATAAAAAGGGAAATATGAGGTAAAGATTTATATTGATAAATAAATAATATCCCATATTATAATCAATTTTTACAATGTACACAAATTTTAATTTCAAAGATGGTGTTCATAACTTATTGAATGAAAATTGGGTTACGAAAATATTATATATAGGCGAACACTTGATACAAAAGACATTTATGAAAAAGAACATTTCATAGAATAGTTTATACCATTAATATTATTGAAATAAATTATATTAAATAAATGTGATAGTAAATCAATACAAAAACAATAAAAGTATATGTGGTTTATAACAAGTAACATGTCTCAAAAAATCTTCATTGAGACCTTGAAAACCATTTTGACATAAGTAAAATTTGTCTCAAACCCAAAGAAAGAGAGATCATATAATTGAAAATAAATTAATATAATTGAAACATAATTTATGATACTAAATCACAAATATGAATTATATACACCACATAAATTAAATTAGGTTCCTAATACTAAACATGTATCGAATTGATGAATTTGAAATAAGAACACTTACTTTGGTCTTCATTTGTTCACCACATTCACTAAACGTCCTGATTAATTAAATTATTTTCATTTAATAAGTATAATAATATATTATTCATAACTATAACCGTTTAACCTTCATATTTTAATTATTCTATGCATACTAATATTATTTATTCTTTACTTATTTAATTACACCAGGTGTAATTATTCATTATTTAATTGAAAACATTTCATAAAAAATTGTTGTTATCTATTATTTTTCTAACTCACACCATTACTAAATCTTGTAAGGTCCTATAATATATATAATTATTTTTTTAATGTTTTAATAACACTTCTGATCCTTTTTGTAATGAAATAGAAGTTTCAAATCGATGACGGTCATTTTTTGGTCATTCATATTGTGAAAATGGTGATTTCTTATTAAAATATTAATATAAACTCAAATAAGTCAAAATAAAATAATTATATATATATATATTATACCATTAATTAAATTATCATATTCATTAATCAAATGATCTCATTAAATTGTTCAAGTATGTTTTAAACCAACCCAAACAGGAATATTCCATAATTAATGGATAATTATAAAGTGATATATTTTTCATATCATTTTACCAGAATCAGAATAGGATTATTCTTTGTTTATTTATGTGATATATCATATTTTTAAATAATTATAAATATCATTTAATTTATATAAACTTGTTACTTTAATGTAATAGATCATTTTAATCGTTGTATGATTGTTTTATGTGATTGAATAAACAATGATCACTTGATGATTTAATAATTAATAGGTATTCCAGTTTTCAGTAAAAAAACATTAATTGTATAATAAAAATAAATTGTATCCTTTTAATATAATCCTACTAAAATCATATTTCATTTAGAGATGAGAAGAAAAAATAAAATATACCTTTCCACATAGGTGGTAGTTCCGACGTACACCTGGTTTATGATTTGGTTTTCCATAAAATGAGATAATGGTTTAATTTGGATCTTTATTTTAAAAAAAATAACATATATATCATAATTTTTTTATTAAATTTATCATTTAAACCATCCTTTTAAGGTGGATAAGGAAACTAAACACATTGTTTTATGGATTAGGTAGTCCACACAATTCATTAATTACTATAACATTTTTCTTAATAGAAAATGGATAACATGATTAATAATTATTCCAGGATAATAATAAAATTTTATATATAACCAATAAAAACTTCATTACATATGTATTTAAGAATAATAATTTTAAATTAAAAATAGAAAATAAATAATTCAATTAAAAATGATTACTCAGGTTGAAAACTATCTGATTTTCTTAGAAGATCCCTTGGAAATAGATACCATAGTCAAATATTTTATGGCCAAAATATCAATAGACTAAAATATTATTCCTGAGGAAATTAAAATTTCATGTTTTTAGCAGCAAACATAGTTTTTTGGAGTGTATTTACTGGATCGTATGGGGCCCCTCTTATAGGTGGTGAGATTGGATTATTTTTAAACAATACTGAATATAAACGATGGACACGTTAAACTTGTTATGTGGCTAGAAAATTGATAAATAAAAGAGTGGGAAAGATATATGGTTTATAAAAACCACATAAACTATGTAATATAATTTTTTTTCATATTTCCATCCATTTACCCTTTTAATTATTACTAACACAATTTTATATTTTACTATGATAAGTCGTTTTTACTATAGGTAGCTAAAATTTATCAATAAAAATAATGTGGTAAATATTATATTATTATAACCAAATAGATAAAAATTTAAAATGCACTAAATTTTATTTAATTTTTCAAAGTGATATAATTAGTTTTACGATAAAAACATATAATGAAAAAAAAAATATTTTTTTGAAAAAAAATCTTTTTTCTAAAATAAAAAATACTGGTTGGTAAATTAAAATAAACATTTTTAAAAATATAAATTCACAAATAAAAAATATATATTTATATAAAAGGGTTATGTTAATTTATTAATCGAACAAATATATTAATAATGTCAAAAAATTATTTGTACAGAGAGTGTTTTCACTAAGAAATATTTCTTTTTAAAAATATGCTAAATTTCATATTAAGAAAGTATTAGTGTAATTAATAAAAAATGATTATTTTTTAGAATTAAAATTAAAATATCTTTATATTAATTATGTATATAAAATTATGATATATATATAAAAATATTTTTTATAGAATAACTAATTTTTTAGATTATTAATCATTCTCATTAATATATCCCAAAATTTAATGATTAAATTAGTATTAAAAATTTGTTCAAAAAAATTATATTAATATCATTAATGAGATGTTTATTGAAATAAAAAAATATATCTCATAAAAATCTAGTATTTTGATAAATTCATTTTTAAGCCTAAAATGATCATATTTGTCATTTTAACTATTCCAATTGAATTTAGTTCATAATAAATGCAGAATTTATTTTATTTCAATAAATATTTCATAAATCCAGTATTTGTATTCATTTCCAAAAATTCAATGGCTAGGTTCCAATGGTCATTATTAATATTTCTACTTTTATCTAAATATATCATGATTTCATTCTTGTTTGTTCTCATATGTGGAGAAAGTAATCAATTAAATTTGTATCATTTAAAGAAAGTCATTTATTAAAATCATAAGATGAGAAAATCTATAAAAAATTAGATCATCAAATTACCTTCTTTATTTTTTATATGTTATCTATGATTGAGATTTTTCATCAACCATTTGTTCCCTTTTATCTATTTCAATAAATCCTTCAATTTTTTTTGGTTCCCCATCACTAAAATATCCTCATTTTTAATATCTGGGGGACTTTGTTTACTTATAAGTTTATTAAAAAACATCTTACCTCATCGTTCCCTTTCATTCAATTAATTGTTAGAGAATTTACCATATTTCAACGACATTTAATGAGGAACTTATTTCCCATCATCTTACATATAAATTCATTTTTAATAACTTATTATTTATGGGATTCTAACCCTTTAATATTATATTTGATAACACCATTAAATGCATCAGTTGCCTTTTTCTTATTATTTTAAAATTACCTAGTCAACAATGTTTTTCTTTATATAGTTTTTACAGCTCTATGTTCTTCTACAATATTCTCTAGTTGGGTAATTCTATCTTTGATTCTGTCAATATACATTAATTCTTCCTTTAATAACCTATAAATTTTTCAATTCTTTATCCACTATATTTCAAGATCCTCAATAGTTTCTTAAAGATCTTCTTTTATATCAAAAATATATTATGCTTTTTCATTCTCCAAAGATTCAAAATATTTTTCTCAAATACATCCATCCTTAAATATTCAATAACAAATATAAATTCGTTATTTATTTAATCAAACTATAACTCATATACATATTATTATATTATCACAATTATTTCACTTTGAAAACACTTCTGGTATGTATTTATGGATTTGATTTTTCTTTATAGAGGAAATCTATCAATTTTGATGGTTTAACATCCTCTATAACTTCTCCATTACCAATGGAAATTTCACTATATATGATTAAATCTTCCATAAAAAACATTATAAGGGAAGATTTTCCGAATCCATGATTACAATTACATTTCATGGATAAATTTATGTGATATTAGATTTAACTGGTATTTTATATATCACTAACATGTTATGAATTCCATTAAGAGGACACTCTATATGGTTTCCTACATCAAGTATTAATACCTTTGTATTTGGAAATGACATAGATCTTATAATAATATTATTTAATATTTCAATATCCAGTATTTCATCACTGAGACCACTTATTATTCTTATAACCTCAATGATATGGTTAATGAATCCAATAATATTTTCATTTAGTTTTATATTAAAATAATTTAATGTATTGTGAAAAAAACATGATTTTACCATCATAACCTTCTCCTTCATCTTATATGTTGGGGTGTTTCTCCCACACTTCCTTGACATACATGAAACCCATTTTATTCATATAAATATGATTTTATAATACTCTTCATAAATCAATTTCATCGATTTTTTGAAATTTGAGACATTAATATTCCATTCTTTTTATTGATTACTACATAACAACACTTATGCAAATTCAAGGCATCCATATTGTGTGATATAATTATACAAATAAGTAAACCTATCAAAATAAAGATAATGTGATATCATTATATAAATATATAAACATAAATATATAAAAATTTACATGATTCACAACTACATGATACCCCAAAGAGAATACACTAAAAATGATTTGACATATAATAGGATATCACAATATACCATTGATAATTACACATTATTGGAAGGAGGGATTGTTTATCCTAAGGTCACAACCTCTATTTATATCCCTGTCAACTTATTTGAGATAATAAATAATTTATGATGACTTAAAGGATACTTATATTTAAATCATGAAATATAATCAATACCAATCCTCTAAGGGTGTTATTTTTTAGCCTCAATTTAATTTCTCTCAATATAAATCATAAATAGTTAACTTCAAAACTCAACGTTTCTATCTTTTCTAATAAATATGTTTTTTATGTATGTATACATAATTTTTAAAAAATAATCTCTGATTTAATAACAAAAAATTATTTAACAATCATTTCCAATGTCTAGCCCCACATTGGTCATTTAAATATTTTCATTTTGAACCAATTCCAGTCCATTTTTAATGTATTATGGAATCAAAATTCAATCATTCTGAATATATATATTTTTCATGAAAAACCAATATTCTTTGGGATGATGACTCCCAAAATTCATGTTATAGGTTTCCTGTTCTACATACACCTTGAGTGACATGGAATTATTTCTAGTATCTCACAAGAATATTAAATTTTAAACGTTACATTTGGATAATCCATGAATGACCATGAAATAAATCAGATAAGGCTACAATATAATGTTACCATAAACCTAACACATTAAAATATTACTTCAATACTGAACCTCTTCCTATTTCTATTAAACTTTATAATTCTTGATTCCAAATATTTATTTGATTAATTAAATGTCACCTTCTTCTGCAATTTTTGATTGATTTCATGATTAAACCCCTATTACTCCAAAATAATCACTTATATGACACCTATTTATGAAAGGTATTTTTTAATCACACTACACTTTGGATAATATTCGGGCCCAAATTGACTCCCTATTCCCCATCATCATTTTATCACCATGATCTCTAGTACACCCACCACAACAATATCATATATAGGAAACAACTTCCATAAATTCCTAGTTCCCATGTAGTTTTATATTACCTCCATACTATATATTATAAAATTCACATGTTAAATTCCACCATTCCCCATGCTCCTTTTTATGATTTATCTATATTTATCTAATAATCTCAATATATTTTAAAATTCCATATATAATCAATAACACTTGATTTGAATAATAATTTATAGAAAACACAATAATTTTCTATACATAATCTGCCAAATATCCAATATCCTAAATATTATAAACCCTGGATCAAATAATTTATATTCTATGTGGTCAAATTATTAAATAATTTATTTTAAAATTAACAATATCTATAATTTTATTCATTCATGAAATAATTGTGATTTTTAACTATAATTCCCTTGATCCCCACTAATAATATTTCTAGGAAAGCTCATAGTATAAAAAACAAATAAAGAATGTGAGAAAATAATATTTTCTATGGTGATGTTTGAGATCATCGTCCTTTTCATATAGATCTTATTCAATATTGTAGATTTTATTATATGGAAATTAACCATTTTATATTTGATTTTTAACATAATTAATTGATAAGTGTTATATAAATAACCTCTACTGACTATTTGAATGATGGTGTTTTGTAATATATTTTTATAATATAAGACATAAACGGAATAAAAAATATATAACCAACTAATTATTAAATCTCCTAAAATCATTATGTATTTTCACATCCTATTTCACCTCAATACATAGGATTTCCTAGGGATTTTAATCAAATTAAAATGGTGAGGATAAAGCATAGTAGGAAATAAACAATGAAACTAGATCATTCATGAACATTGTGGGTGATAAATGAGGCATGGATAAGAGCATAGATATAATGAAATGAGTAATAACTTAATTGTACATATATAAGATCATGTGAAATAACCTGGAAATTTTGCTACAACATAAACATGATACATTCTCAATCGAATAAACATTGTTAAAATATTTGATGTTGTTAAACATATTACCAATTTTTTTAAATAATTTATCAAAAAAAATTATCTAGGATTATAGAAATCGGATCATAAACATGGCATACCAAGAGATAAATTCTTTACTTAATCAATTAGACCACTCTCAAGGTGGACCATTTATATGTTGCACATTATGTGAGCCACATCAATAAAAGATCATAAGTACATATTGTAATGGCACGGACCTCTCCGGCCCATTCCTTTGTCAAAAATAAGGTCATGAAGTGTTCTGGAGGATAAAATGGACTTTTACCACACTTTCAAGAATTTTGAAACTACACGCCGTGTAGTTTGAGTACACTCTGTGTACCTCCTTTCTGGGTATACCTCGTGTTGCAGGCCATGTCCTCACGGTGTGAAATAATGGGTGCATGTCGTGTGTCTAGTTCTACAGGCCGTGTAGTCCTTCCCCAAGTACGCATTACCAGTAAACAGCTGTATACCGTGTTGGAGCCGTGTCCTTGTCATGTGGAATAAATGAGTACATGCTGTGTGTCTAAACTACACGTCGTGTAGTCCTTCCCCCACGTAAGTGTTACCCTCAAAACATGTGTTGACCAGTCAACGGCCGTGGAGCCGGATTGGAAGCCGCGTGGACACCGTGTAAAATAACTGAGTACACACCATGTACCATAAAGTACACGCCCTGTACTTTTCCTTTTCTCTCCTATAAAAGGAAGGGTCCCCTCCTCCTTTCAACTCCCTCCTCTCCTCCCCTTTCCTCTGAGTAGAGATCTCCGAAGAGACTCGAATGATCCTTTTCTTCCATAACTGCTTCACCCGAGCTCTGATTTACGATCCGTCAGCGGCCATGGGATCGTAACGACGAGGTGGAACTTCAAATCTTGGATCTGTTGTCTTTCCTTTGGCCTTTCCATTCCGACATCATACCCGAAGAGGTTTTTTTGGGACCGGAAATAGGTGATGGACGCCGATGGACTTCTTCTAAAGTTTATCGGAGGGTGCGCTGTGATTAGAACCTGTTGAGGTAGGGATCTTTCCTTTGTCTCTCTCTCTTTTGTGCATCATGCAGGGTGGGTATCCTCTTGTTTTCATGAGGAACAGTTGCACAATTAAATAAAGATAATAACCGGTTAAAGAACGGGGTTGGGAATTTTTTTATTGATGTTACTTTATATCCTGTGATATTATGTTGTGAATTGAATGAGCTTCTGCCTATTTAAAATCACGGTCGTTGGTGGCCTTTTATTGCACAATTAAATGTTTCCCTATCATTCTAGACTGATTTTTGTGGATGGAAACTTTGTGTAATGTGGAAATTGGTTAATCACGTAAAGTTGGCTATTTAAATTCCGGAACCCTTGTGTGATCACCCCGGTTAAACAAAAACCGGAATAATGAACATGTGGGTGTTGTATTGTATACGTGGCTTGTGATGGGGGTGTTTTGTGAGTTGTTGTGGTTTGGGTGAGCAGTGGGGCTGCAGTTGACTTGGTTGTGGCTTGGTGTGAATGTTATGTTAGTAACGGGTAGTGGGGCTGCAATAAATGGTATTAAAGGGATAATGGTGTGCGGGTTTGGAGTGGTTGTGGTTATGGTGGTTGGCACCAGGGCTGAAGGGATGTGTTTGAATGTGAATGGGCTTTGGGTTGTGAATAATTAAATAAAATTGGAAGACTTAATGAACAGTGAGGCGTGGTAATGAAATGGGATTAATAATTAATGGGGTTTGTTGGTTGATAAGAAGGACTTGGTTGTGTTTCTTGTGTTTTCCTAACATGATTTGTGGATGGTAGGGATATGTTTTATGAACGATCGATGTGGTTGGTTGTGGATAGTTTCCCAGTAGTTAAGGAACTAAATAAACTAATTTCTGCTGAAACGTGAAAACCTAAATGGGGTTGGGATTGTTTGTTGTATGCATACTTCGTAGTAGCAGTGTCGAGGCATGTGCTCAGTTTCTCTATTTAGAAGCCATAGGTTGGGCTGTGTGGTTGGTATATATATATATATATATCTATATCTTTTGTGTTTTATCGCATCCCACCCATGTCGATCACTTAGTTTCGAACACTCTCATTTCATGGGAGAGGGTGTTTTCCCCTTAGTTACTATCTCTTTACTGCTCCTTCTCCCCTAGGATGTGATGGCTTGAGGTGACCTTACACCTAAGAATCTTCAGGTAGGTTTCGATTTGGGGTGGCTTTAACCCAAGACTCTTCGGGCAGATTCTACTATTTCCCAAGAATCTTCGGGATGTGACCCAAGTGTGTGCGGGCGGGATATTTGGTTTTGAGGACCTGGTGTGTGCGGGCGGGATATGTGGTTGTGAGGCCTAGGTGTGTGCGGGCGGGATACGTGGGTGTGAGGTCCTGGTGTGTGCGGGCGGGATACGTGGTGGTGAGGCCCAGGTGTGTGTGGGCGGGGAGAGTGTGGCAGCGTCAGGACATTTTCCGTTAGGAAGAGCAGATAACTAATGGGAAATGGTGCTGGGTACCCAATACTTTTGTTTCTTATATACTTCTACCTTTTGTGCTTGTGTTTTGGTGTCTGTAGCTGGTGAGGTTGGGTGGATAGAATTCCTTTCTAGGTTTCTTCTGTTGTTCTCACAGGATATTAGAATGTCTCCCCACTTGTGCACGAGAGCTTTAGGTTTCCCTACTGAGTATACTTGTAAGATCACCCTACGTTTACTTTCAGGTTTCCAGGAGGACTACCAGGGCCGTACGGAACCCTACTAGTCGGACAGTTGGAGTTTTTGCAGTTGTTTTTCTCTTTATTTCTTTTTGTACTATACTTTCAGCTTTCTTGTATGTGTACCTTGTTATAAAATTATTTAAACATGCATGTGGGCATGGTTTGGGTTTATTTATATACACTTATTATTTTTTCCATTTGGTGGTTGACTTGTCCTATTTCCCGATCCTAAATAAATAAAAGGGTGATTCCTCCCATATTTGTGAAAACTCATACCCTTGGTGCTAGTCGCCACCCCGGGGCCTACTGGAGGCGGGACTTGGGGGTTATTATCTCCCTTTCACCATTGCCAGCTAGGGAGGGGAATATTTGGTGGGAGGGGGTCGTGACAGAATGGTATTAGAGGTGATGGTTGAGAGATAAGATGGAGTCTAGAGTTTGGTACAGTAAGGATTGCATGGTACGGTAGGGTGACAATGTTAGTCAATCTTGGTTCATGACATAGGCCAGGGAAGACCGGCTAGGACACGGGATTTTAGGCCCCCCCGTGATTCGATGCAAGGACTTTGAGCCTACCGAACGACCAAGTGAAACTACATTTATTGCAGGGTAGAGACCTTTGGGAAGGTACATGCATCATCATGATTGTGTTTTACTTGATTTGGGTGTTCTGGGAAAGAAATTGAAATAAAATGATGAAAGAAAACATTGACTTTTCCTTACTACTTGGGCTTAGGCAATCCATGTTTACCATACAGCTATGGCACCTGGACGTCATCCCCATGTGGCTCAGATGGCCGAGGCCGAGCAGATTTAGGCGGTCGATCAACTGAGGATTGACCGAGAGGAGGAAGATAGCCAGTGGAAGAAGACTCTTCATTCTTTCCAGCGGCAGACCCTCAAGAAGTACGAGGGTAGTACTTCGGATACCGAGGCAGAGGGGTGGCTTGAGGAGGTAGGGATCTCTTTTACCTTGATCCGTGCTCCGAGGGAGTACTAGGTTCCCCTAGTAGTTAGTCAGCTGAGAGGTTCGGTGCGATAGTGGTGGACACTATTCCTCGGAGAGAGGATTGAGGCAGAGGTTCCATGGGCTGACTTTGAGAATGATTTCCGAGAGGAGTTCCTTTCTTCCATGATCAAGGAAGAGAAGCGGCATGAGTTACTCTCCCATCAGCAGGAGAGTATGTTAGTATGAGAGCTGGGGATCAAGTTCAAGGATCTCTTGCGCTTTCCCCCAGATCTCTTTCCAAATGAGTAGTCTTGGGCGAGGCGTCTGGAGGATGCGCTTCGTCCTTCCCTCCAGTATGTTGTCAACCCCTTCAATCTTCTGACGTACATGGCGGTACAGAAGAAGGAAGAGGTTGTAGGATTCACTCGCTAGGAGATGCACCCGAGAGTGGATCCAGCCAGGCTCGTCGAAGGGGAAGGCAGTCAGCAGCAGGGCTCCTGTGACGGGACCTTCCAGGTTCAGGCCAGTGGAGAGCAGGCCCCAGCAGTTCCAATTAAGATCTTCGGTTCCTCGTACCTTTTTCACGAGCCCAAGACTAAGGTGTTTTCCTCTTGGGGGTTTGGTGCACGTTCAAATTCGGTGCCTGAACTGATCTTAGAACAGTGGAGGTGGGCAGGTTCAGCGCCCACCTCAACAGCACCAGTTGCTGGATAGGCCCTTCTAGCAGCAGCAGGACCATGCTCCTCCGAGGGCAGAAATTGCGGTAGGAGGCTGACCTCAGGGTTCCCCTCAGGGACCTCGACCAGGGAATGGTCTGGGAAGTGGACAACATCATCGAGGTATATGAGCTAGGCGTGGACAGTTGCACGCATCAGATTTGACAGCTCCAGCAGGACCAGAGGTTGTGTGAGGTACGATCTGTTTTTTCAGCACTCTTGTTTCTGATTTGTTCGATTCAAGATCCTCGCACTCCTTTGTTGCACCTGTTCTTGCCCATGCTTTGGGACTATACATAGAGAGACTTTCCGTACCACTGGTGCTGAGTACACCAGTTGGAGGCCAAATCAGCATATCTTTTGATTGTCGGGGATGTGGGATGACGTTGGGACCACATTGATCTAGTGGGGACCTTCTTCTGTTACAGATGCAGACATACAATGTCATCTTAGGCATCGACTAGTTGTTTTCTGTTAGTGCCATTATCGACTACTTCTGGAGAAGAGTCTTGTTCTCCGACGTGGATGGGAAGCATGTAGCTTTTGTTGGTGAGAGGAGATATCAGATGGGAAGCAGGCATGTGGAGCCTCTCCTTTCCTTGTTAGGTGGGCTATCATTGGTTCCAGCTGATACAGATATGATTGATGTATCGTAGGTTGTTGGGTAGTTCCTCGATGTTTTTCCTGAGGAGGTTCTGACTCTACCCCCCCCCCCCCCAACGTGATGTTGAGTTTGGGGTAGACTTACATCCTGGTGCACGTCCGATTTCGATGGCCCCTTATCGGATGGCACCTTCAGAGTTGTGGGAGTTGCGGATTCAGATTGACGATCTGATGGAGAAGGGTTTTGTTCGACCTAGCGTATCGCCATGGGGTGCTTTGGTTTTGTTCGTGAAGAAGGCAGATGGTGGTCTCAGGCTGTGCATAGACTACCGAAGGTTGAACTAGGTAACGGTCAAGAACAGCTATCCCCTCCCAAGGATATATGATCTCTTCGACCAACTGAGGGAAGTAGGTTGGTTTTCCAAGATTGATCTATGATTTGGATGTCATCAGGTGAGGGTAAAGGACAATGACATCTCGAAGAAGACTTTCAAGTGCTGGTATGGGCACTTCGAGTTTTTGGTGACGTCGTTTGGAGTTACGAATGCACCGGTTGTGTTCATGGGACTTCTGAACTTTGTCTTCCAGGAGTTTCTAGACTGGTTTGTCGTTGTGTTTATCGATGACATCTTGATATACTCAAGTTCAGAGGAGGAGCATGTTGATCATCTCAGGGCATTCTTGGAAGTCCTTAGACACCACCAGCTTTAAGGGAAATTGTCGAAGTGTATGTTCTTGACATAAGAAGTACACTTCCTTGGGTACGTGGTGTCTCAGCATGGATTGTCAGTGGAACCATCGAAGGTGGAGGCAGTTGTTTCTTGGGCAGCACCCAAGAGCATGGCAGATGTTCGTAGTTTCTCAGGGTTAGCATGTTTCTATCGGAGGCTTGTTTCGGACTTCTCTAGAGTTGCTGCTCCATTCACAGCTTTGAAGAGGAATAACCAGGTCTTCCTATGGAGCGAGCAGTGCTAGAAAGCTTTTCACTGCCTGAAGGAGAAGTTGGTCAGTGCTCTCGTATATAGGTTTCCAGAGGAAGGGTTGTTGTATGAGGTGTTTTCTGATGCTTCTGGCCTTGTTCTGGGGTGCGTGCTGATGCAGAAGAAGGGAGTGATCTGTTATGGGTCTAGGAAGTTACCCCCTCACGAGCATAACTATGCCACCCATGAACTAGAGCTTGCAGCATTAGTGTTCGTACAGAAGTTGTGGTGACATTACCTCTTCGGGGAGAGCTTTGTGGTCTTCTCAGATCTCAAGAGCCTGTGTTATATCTTCTCCCAGTGTGAACTGAACTTACGGCAGCGGAGATGGGTCGAGTTTCTCCAAGACTATGACTTTGATATCTCTTACACTGAAGTTAAGGGAAACATTGTGGCTGATGCCCTGAGCAGGAAGTCGCATAAGGAAGTGGTTCAGGAATCCGCTGATTCTTGGAAAGTGATGGGAGAGTTGGTTTCCTTGCACTTGGATTCCAGGGTAGAAGGTTTAGAGGCTGTTTGTTTCAGATGATGGTGCAGTCCTCCTTGCTGCAGCAGGTGGAAGAGTCTAAGTGGGGGGACTCCGAGGTGGAAGTGATGCGGGATCATGTCGATCAGGGGAATGCTCTAGAGGGATGTTCAGAGGATAGCTGATATCGGATTCTTTTCCATGGACGGTTTTTTTCCCGTAGGCAATGCATGAGGGAGTTCTCCGTGAGTTCCATATCTCAGCCTTGGCAGTACATCCAAGAGTTTCAAAAATGTACCGAGGCCTGAGGGAACAGTTTTGGTGGCCCGGGGTGAAATGGGAAGTGGCAGAGTTTGTGGCTAAATTCCTAGTGTGTTAGAAAGTGAAGGCTGAACATCGTGTTCCCAGTGGTTTGTTGCACCCTTTAGATGTCCCTGAGTGGAAGTGGGACGACATCTCAGTGGACATTGTCACAGGACTACCCAGAGCTCAGGGTGGTTATGATGCTATCTGGGTTTTGGTGGATCGACTGATGAAATCAGCTCACTTCTTACCAATTAAGGAGTCAGGCCCAGTGAGTACCTTAGCACAGAGGTACATAGACGAGGTGGTACGATTGCATGGAGTTCCAAACACTATCCTATCAGATCGGGATACTCAGTTTACCTCACAAGTATAGAGGGGGTTACAACATGGTATTGGCACCCAGCTATGCCTTAGCACTGCTTTCCACCCCCAGACCGATGGGCAGACTGAGCGGACAATCCAGACATTGGAGGACATGCTGCAAGCATGCGTTCTGGATTTCGGAGGATCATGGGTATGACACTTTCCTTTAGTAGAGTTTTCTTACAACAACAGTTTCCACTATACTATTGGCATGGAACCATTTGAGGATTTGTATGGAAGGCCATGTCCATCACCCATTTTCTGGGCAGAGGTTGGTGAGACAGGTGCTCTTGGGCCAGAGGTAGTGTAGAGAACCACAATGAAAGTCCAGCTTGTACGTGGGAGGATGAAAGCGGCTCAGGACCGACAGAAGTCTTATCATGACCGTCAGAGGAGGCCCTTGGAGTTCGAGGTGGGAGATCATGTGTTCTTGAAGGTTTCCCCTTGACGGGGGAAGCGGAGGTTTGGGAAAGGTAGAAATCTCTCACCTATGTTCATCAGACCTATTGGGATGCTGAGGCGAGTCGGTGAGGTGGAATATCAGTTAGCCCTGCCACCTCAGTTGGAGAAGGTTCAGGAGGTCTTCCACGTCTCCCAGCTTCACCGGTACTTACACGACGACTCCCATGTTATCGACTGGGGAGAGTTAGATATGGTAGATGATGCGACCTTCGAGGAAGGACCAGTCAAGATCGAGGACCGTAAAGAGAAGGTGCTCCGTGGACAAACCATTCTGTTGGTTCGTGTGTTGTGGAGACATGGCGGCCTCGAGGAGAGCACCTGGGAGCGGGAGACCCAGATGCACGCTCAGTACCCAGAGTTTTTATGACTTGTGTTTTCCCTTGTTCTTCTGAGCATTGTATTGATGTTGTACTTCGTACCTTTGATATATGGAATGCTTGGCTTGTCAGTTGTGAGGCCTTTTTGTTTCCTTGTTCCCTGGTAATGTGTAACATGTCCGGATGTGTGAGAAAGGGAAAAACATGACCCTTAATCGAGATGCATTAATGAGAATGTTATTGAACCCGTGCGGGTGAGTCAGTGCCGCCTAAAGCGGATAATATCTCGACATAGGAGAAAGAATTTCCCAAACCCACGTGTTCAGGCAGTGTGTTGGTCGTGTTGTGTTGGGGGTAGTTCGAGTTGAAAAATGCTAATGTATGAATGTAGAAAGACCCAATTCTTAATTGAGACGCATTAATAAGGATGTTATTGAACCCGTACAGGAGAGTCTGTGTCGCCTAAAGCAGATAATATCTCTACATAGGAGAAGGAATTCCTAACACATATGATTAAGGTTGTTGGTTGGGTTCCTATTATAATGAGAACCCTAATAGGTATCTTGTTGGGTTTCCTCTGGGTTGGTTATTGAATTCTCGGGGACGATAATTTTTTAAGAGTTATCTGATGTAATGGACCGGACCTCTCTGGCCCATTCCATTGTCAAATAGAAGGTCACGAAGTGTTCTGGAGGGTAAAATGGACTTTTCCCACACTTTCCAAAATTTTGAAACTACACGCCGTGTAGTTTGAGTACACACCGTGTACCCCCTTTCTGGGTATACCCCGTGTTCCAGGCCATGTCCTTGCAGTGTCAAATAACGGGTGCACACCATGTGTCAAGTTCTACATGTTGTGTAGTCCTTCCCCACGTACGTGTTACCAGTAAACGGTTGTGTACCGTGTTGGAGTCATGTCCTTTCCATGTGCAATAAATGAGTGCACGCTGTGAGTCTATACTACACGCCGTGTAGTCCTTCCCCGCATATACGTTACCCTCAAACCGTGTGTTGACCAGTCAATGGCCGCGGAGGCGTGTTGGAAGCCGCATGGAGACCGTGTAAAATAACTGAGTACACGCCGTGTACCATAAATTACACGCCGTATACTTTTCCTTTTCTCACCTATAAAATGAGGGGTCCCCTCCTCCTTTCAACTCACTCCTCTCCTCTCCTTTCCTCTGAGGAGAGCTCTCCCAAGAGACTCGAAGGCTCCTTTTCTTCCATAACTTCTTCGTCTGAGCTCTGATTTACGATCCGTCAGTGGCCATGGGATCGTAACGACGAGGCTGAACTTTAGAGCATGGATCTGTTGTATTTCCTTCGGAATTTTCTTTCCGAATTCCACCTGAGGAGGTTTTTCCGGGACCCGACAGAGGTGACGGACGCCAACAGACTTCTTCTAAAGTTGATCTGGGGGAGTGATGTGATCAGAACCTGTTGAGGTAGGGATCTTACCTTTGTCTCTCTTTCTTTTGTGCATCATGCAGGGTGGGAATCCTCTTGTTTTCATGAGGAATAGTTGAACCATTAAATAAATATAATAACCGTTTAATGAACGGGGTTGGGATGTTTGTGATTGTTGTTACTTTATATCCTGTGATATTATTTTGTGAATTGAATGAGCTTCTGCCTACTGAAAATCATGGTCGTTGGGGGAATTTTCATGAGCAATTAAATGTTTTCCTATCATTATAGACCATTTTTATGGATGGAAACCTTGTGTAATGTGGAAATTGGTTAATAACGTAAAGATGGCTATTTAAAATCTGGAACCCTTGTGTTATCGCCCCAGTTAAAAAAACCGGAATAATGAACATGTGGGTGTTTTCTTGGATACATGGCTTGTGATGTGGGTGTTTTGTGGGTTGTTGTGGTTGTGGTGAGCAGTGGGACTGCGGTTGGCTTGGTTGTGGGTTGGTGTGAATGTTATGTTAGTAACGGGAAGCGGGGCTGCAAAAAATTCTATTAGAGGGATAATGATGTGCGGGTTCGGTGTGGTTGAGGTTATGGTGGTTGGCAGCGAGGCAGCAGGGATGTGTTTGAATGTGAACGGGCTTTGGGTTGTGAATAATTAATTAAAAGTGGAAGAGTTAATGAATGGCGAGGCGTGGTAATGAAATGGGTTTAATAATTAATGGGTTTGGTCGGTTGATAAGAGGGACCTGGTTGTGTTGCTTGTGTTTTCCTAACTTGATTTGTGGATGGCAAGGATATGTTTTACAAATGATCGATGTGGTTGGTTGTGGATAGTTTCCCAGTAGTTAGGGAACTAAATAAACTAATTTCAGCTGAAACGTGAAAAACTAAATGGGGTTGGGATTGTTTATTGTATGCATACTTCATAGTAGCAGTGCCGAGGCACGTGCTCAGTTTCTCTATTTAGAATCCATAGGTTGGGCTGTGTGGTTGGTATATATATATATCTGCATCTTTTGTGTTTTATCGCACCCCACCCATGTCGAGAAATTAGTGTCGAACACTCCCATTTCAGGGGAGAGGGTGTTTTCCCCATAGTTACTAGCACTCTCCTGCTCCTTCTCCCCTAGGTTGTGATGGATTGAGGCGACCATACACCTACGACTCTTCTGGTAGGTTTCGATTTGGGGTGGCTTTAACCCAAGACTCTTCGGGCAGGTTCTACTGTTTCCCAAGAATCATTGGGATGAGGCCCAGGTGTGTGCAGGCGGGATAGGTGGTTATGAGGCCCAGGTGTGTGCGGGCGGGATACGTGGTATTGAGGCCCAGGTGTGTGTGGGCGGGATATGTGGTTGTGAGGCCTAGGTGTGTGCGGGTGGGATACATGGTGGTGAGGCCCAAGTGTGTGTGGCCGGGGAGAGTTTGGTAGCGTCAGGACATTTGCCGTTTGGAAGAGCAGCTAACTAAATGGAAATGGTGCGGGGTACCCAATACTATTGTTTCTTATATACTACTACATGTTGTTCTTGTGTTTTAGTGAGAGTGGCTGGTGAGGATGGGTGGATATAATTCCTCGCTTGGTTTCTTTTGTTGTTCTCACGGGATAATAGAATGTCTCCCCACTTGTGCACGAGAGCTTTAGGTTTCCCTACTGAGTATACTTGTATGCTCACCCTACGTTTACTTTCATGTTTCTAGGAGGACTACTAGGGCCGTGTGGGACACTAATAGTCGAAAAGTTGGAGTTGTTGAAGTTGTTGTTCTATTGTATTCTTTTGGTATTGTACTTTGAGCTTTCTTATACTTGTACCTTGTTATAAAACTATTTAAACATGCATGTGGGCTTGGTTTGGGTTTATTTCTATTCACTTGTTCTTTTTTCCTTTTAATGGTTGAATTGTCCTATTTCCTGATCCTAAATAAATAAAAGGAGAATGCCTCCCATATTTGTGAAAACTCATACCATTGGTGCTAGTCACTACCCCGGGGCCTACTGGAGGCAGGACTCGGGGGTCATTATCTCCCATTCACCCATGCCAGCTCAGGAGGGGCATCTTTGGTGGGAGGGGGTCGTGACACATATCAACTTAACCCATAATTTGGTAACGAGGTTTTCTTTCAAGTAATTAGAAAATGAATAATTAAAAGTTATGTCAATATGAATATAATTGAATGAAAATATGGTTGGGTATTCAAAATAAAAATTATAAAATTGTAAATCAATGAATGATTTGAGTAGAATATTGGTTAAATAAAATGTATTATGGTATATGATAAATGAGTGATAACTGTATTAAATCATCAAAAGGAATTTATATGTCAGTAAATTTATATTTAAAAAGATATGTATACAAAAAATTGAGATTTAAATTCTTTTAACAAAGGAAATTCATGAATGTAAAATGAAGAGGGAGAGAACAGTTACCTAAAAAACTAACTTCATATATATAATAAGAGACTCCTTAGAAACATAGAACCAAATTGGAGGTACAATTGGTATGTTTAATGAGATAGGACACATTTTAAATTTTTTTATTGTGTGGAGTGATATGAGAATGTGTTGGTTATTATACTTGTGGTGTGGTTCTAATGATTATAATCATTATTATTTTACTATTTAAATAATTCACATAGTATTAAAATATATTCCAAAACCCATTATGGAAAATTAATTATCCAAGGAGTTTGGGATGACCATTAAATCAATTTAAAACCATAGGAAATCTCCATACTTCCCTACATAATTCATAGATTGAAAAAAATATTTTTATAACTAAAAACATTGAATTAATGTTCTAAAATATTATGTAGCTAATACAAAACTGAAACCATCATTTTCAAAAGAATTATTATACTAAATAAATGATATTTATATTTAAAATAATGTTTCATAATGTCATATATCTTGGTCACATCATAATGACGACATAAGAATCATGGTACTCATAGATCAATAATCTCCACATTTTCACAAAAAACCGAACTATGTCAAGAAAATACAAAAATTTACCCTAAGACAATTTTGATGTGATGATTCCAAAAAAATCCATTTCTTCAAAATAATTATATAAATTAATTAATTTTCTATTTTAGATCATTATAATTATATATTGAAAATTTTTAGTTCTTATGTATTACTGAGAATTCTAAAAATACGAAAATACATCAGACTTTGTTAAATTATATTATAAGTTATATTTAAATCAAAAAATGTTTTATACAACCATTTTATGAAATAAAATTTTATTAAAATTTTATAACATAATCATAATAACAAAAATAAAAAAATTTCTAAAAATATTATATAGGTTTCATTTTATTAAAAATCATATTCATCCAATATTCAAGTGTATTTTTTCTTTCATAGAAGTAATAGTAAAATAAAATTATGTATAACAGAATTCTGGAAGATTAACCACCATTTAATTTTTAAATAATTACAGCTTAATTCTATTTAATGAACAGATACATAAACCCTTATTACATTATCATATTATACATGGCTACAATGTGTGATAGTGGCAGTCTTTTAGGGTTTCATAGCCAACATCTCTCAGGTGGTGATAACCACTAGACTTAACTGCTCACACAAATGATCATGGTCATGTCTTATTTACTAATGGTTATCGTAGGATTTCTTAAGAGAAAATACAAGGGACTCGGAATCTCTCCCAGTATCTGAAAGGTGAACCTAATGGGGAATTTTCCTTATAGGAACCCAAACATTCAGTATATAAATATCACATCATTTTAAATGAATATACAATCAAAAACATTATGATCGACTATAGAAAAATATTTTTTCAGTGTATTTGGATAAAGATACATAATATTATTATTTAAATAATAATCCTTACCATAACCCATAAATATCATGCCATATAGTACACTTCTTAGGCATACAATACTTGAAACTATTACTTATAGCCTGGGGAAAGAAAACATTAGAAAGGGTGATCTCAGTTTCTTAGTAAGGAGAAATCAAGGACATATGAATGATAACATAAACGTAAAATTATAATAAGGGTATGGTAACATGAGTTTAAAATTGTATAATAAATACCCATAGTATAATTGATCATAATAATGAATCATTAAATAATTCAAAATAGTTCAAAAGAGATGAATCACATATAAATCAATGAACATGAGTCATGAGAGCATACCATTAGCATAAGACAAAAGTTTGTCATAGATTGGTAATTTGATATGATAATCATCTTAGTCCTATCACACTACCTATAATATCATAGCAGATTGGTTTCACTCCCCATTCCATTATATTCATATTAAAGGCTCACTCCCAATAATACCACAGTGGATAGAGTTCCACATTGAAATGGGTTCACTCCTCATTCTAGTCCTTAGTATCTCATATGATATCCATATTTACCAAATTCATTAGAGAGATATATAATTTATAAAAAACCCATAAATTTATAAAAATCCTTTAATTTATTTACAAAAAATATAAAAAGCCATTTATCATACATCATAACCCATGGAAAAGAAACTGGTTTCAAATACATTTCATCAATAAAATAACATATGATAAATATATGGGTTTTTTAAATATCCCATGATCATAATCATAAAGCATATAGATAAATAATAAGTATGGTATCATTATACAATATCTCCTATAAATAATAATTATCATCAAATGAGGTTATCATAAATAATTTTTTTTTAAAATATCTCATTGAATATTTCATAAGGAAAATACCACTTTTTTAATCGCATTTTAAATAAAAAATTTCAAAAATACTGAGAAAAAATATTTATCTTAAAATAACCATGAAAATATTTAATGTATTTTTATAAGCATTAATTTTTCATAATTTTGGGTAATTATATTCTTTTCATGTTTTTAAAATCAAATATTCATTTCACATTTTGTAAAAAATTGAAAAATACCTTGTTCAAAAAATAGAAAGCAAATTCAAATAAAAAATTAAAATTTAAAACATAGGTGAAAATTATTTTAAATTATAATTGGATAATATTAAAAACATTCTTGAAAATATTTTTAGAAATCCGAGACGTGTAAGAAAAAAAATTCACCAAATTGAGAAGTAATGTTATATTTCTTTAAAAATATTCTTTCAGTCTCTTAAGTACTTAATGAGATGAAATAAAAAATAAAAAATGTGACCTATATTTAAAAATATATTATAAAAGAAATTATTTATAAATTTTATAGCTAGATCATGAAATTTAATTATCAAAATTTCAATTATAAAAAATCCTGTTAGATAATGATATTGTAACATAAAACCATTACTACTTTGGGATATTTTCAATCAAAAACCATTTCAAAGAATAACATCAAATGAAACATTAATAATATTTATTATAAAGATATTAATTATATATAAGGTCAAATTATTTTTATATATAACTCATAAACGAATATATGTGGTTAACTAAACTAGTGACCCAATTAATAAGATTTTAGATGATAAACCCATAGCTCAACATGCACATGCCTCAAAATCCCAGTAAACTATTGTATAATAAATTTATATTTATTATAATTATATATCAAAATTATATGTACACTTATAATATCATATATTATCCACTTAGAACATATCAAAACACATTAATTAACAATTACATCTAAAAATTGTTTTTCTATTTGTTAACTGTTTCTTTTTTCATTGATGTTTCTATTCAGATGTTCTGGTAGTTATACTTTGAAAATGGTTCCATCATATACATAATGCTAAAATTATAGAGATATAATATTTATTAATTATATATATATATATATATTTATTCATCCTTAAATTTAATATATATAAAAATGAATTACATTTTCAATGTAGACAGTAATATGTATGTATCCATGAATGATGCTTTCACTTTTTAAAGGATGGAAAAAATATAAAATAATAATTACTTTTTTTAGAATCACTATTACATCACATATATCATATATATTCATTAAATATATAATTATTACAAGAAATTTAATTAATAAATTAAAAATGATCACATTACTTCAGGAATGTGGAAGGCCACACATATGCAGAAGTGACATTCTCATTTTCCATCAAACTGAAAGGTAAGAAGGTAGATATGATATTATATATTGAGAATCATAATTATTTCATTAATATAATATATATATATATATATATATATTATTTATATCATTATAAAAATCCATCTAAAGTGTTTGTGAATAATTAATTACACTCGTACGTGGAGACGGTAAGTTTTATTCGTGCTCGAGTGAGGATTTTACTTTTTGTGGCATGAGATGAGATAAAAATTGGGTATATCATAATCAAAGCCTTATATCAGAATATGTATTTTGTTTTCATTTTTATTTTTGTATAGGTAAAATTTCTTTAGTGTTAGTATAAGATGAAATTATTCCAACATATTTGTTAAAGATGATTACTGCTTCTTGTGTAGACTTACATTATATCCCTTCATAATAACCATTGAAGTGGTCTTTTAAGAAGACCAGAAGTTCTAATTCCTATAAAGAGAAGTTTTTAATGTTTATTTTTTATAATTTTCGCATCAAAGATTATCTAATATATTTCTATGGATTCCTCTAATATGTTAATGTATGGTCACTCTTTGAATTAGTTAAATTATTAAATTTATATAAAATAATATTTTTGAATAATCACACCAATTTTTTATAATTGTAATATTAGATATATATTAGTAAAAATTATATCATCTAAAAAAATTTGGTAATTTTTTTGTTATCCTTTCACACTTATCTCTCAGTTTTAACCATGTGTTAACCATTTTTACAAATATTGTAATATCATTGGTTTTTTCAATTTTGGGGTCTAGAAAGTTACTATTAAAAGGAATGTTACCCATTAAAGGACCAGGTTTTGTATTTTCAACCAAATACAATTATTTTGGGCTAATATTTTTTTAATGAATGTTAAATCATTTAGTGAAATATTATTTTATGTAAAATACAATTAATGACATTATTGGAAATACTCCTTAAATTTTACATTGAAAATAACATGACGCAAGATTATATTGAATATAAACCACTAAAAATTACATAATATGTTATACTTATAAATTAATTTCATTTTTACATAAAACTCTTGAAAAAATATTTCTTTTAGTCTTTTAAAATAATTTACTTGGTTATTATACTCCTTGAACAGTCACTATGTCTGTGTTGTAAAAACATTTTTTATAATTATTAGTTCACTAAAAATTAAAATTTTATTAAAGTCATTAAACATTCATTAAAATTTCAAATAACCACTCATAACTAAAAATTATTTTTCTACACCAATCATAAAATATTATTGATATTAAATGCAATGGATGTTCATATTTTTCTTTATCATTAACTTAAATATTATTATGGTGAAAATCATAATTAATTATAAAAAATTTCATATTTTTGTACTTTTTTATTATGAATCAAATATACTTACATACTGAAATAAATTAATTATTTTAATGAGTGTGAAGACTTATCACTTTATTTTTAACAATAATTAACCCATTTTATGTTTACCATGGTAATAAACATTTACTATTGTCACTATTGATATAGAAAAAATAGAACTGTTAAAAAAATATGGAGCTCATGATTCCTAAAATGCATTCCAATTTTTATGATTCAATATTTAAAAACAGAATATTTTAATTTATAATAAAATTTTTGATTTGTAATGAAAAATATTTATATGAGAAAAAGTTCAATATTTATATAAGAACGTTTTTATACCAAATTCATCAATAAAATGGATTCAAATGTACATAATTTGATTTTTCATATTATAATAGAACTATTTTACATTTAATCCATTATAAAAAAATTATTACATTTTAAATTCATTAAATGAATATAGTATTTTCAAAAAAAATCTATATTTCTCACTATTCACCAAAAAAACAATCTTTTATGAAAATTACCAAAATTTTCCCATAGTATAATTTTGACATGATAATTTAAAAACTGATATTTATTAATAAAATATTTTTTCCTGAAAATTAAATATAATTTTTTTCATTGAAATTAATAAAAACCAATTTGGATGAAAATATATTTTTTAAAATAAAATGAATTTAATAAAAAAATGTGTCCTTATTTCCTAATATTTTTTAGGTAAAATTTCATTGACTATGATCATTATATATTTATTTCAGTATTTGATTAATTCTATTCAGAGCCTCCAATTCAACGACTATATTATAAATGACAAAAATAGTATTTCAGGGCTCATTTAAGCTCAGTGTTGCGTGTTGTATATTTTATAGAACATAGTGTTCTTTTAACATCATTAGGTGATTCATTCTCTCACATTATGTAAATTACATCCTATCAAGTTGAAATTTTTCTCATTAATTAGAGTTTTGATATTTTAAAATTATTTAGGTTGAAAACCCACATCTTAAAAAGTCTTAATAAAACTCCCTCTTAAAAAGAGGGGATGTAAAATTTGAAGGTCTTCCGGAATAACAGGTAACTAGGATTCTAAATAAGAGGCCATTAGTGTGAAGTGAAAATATGGATGTTGAGGAATGAATTAACTCTGAATAATGATAAAGAGTGATAAATAAAATTGATCACAATAATATGAATTATCATGTTAATGAAAATGACCAAAAACCCAAAAATCAATGAGTTGTGAAAAAGATAACAGAAACATAAAAAATGGAGGTAATTGGATAACTCTTTTTTTATGACACCGTTACAAGATTTCAAGAAATACATTACCATCTTGACCGTGAACATATAAAAATATACGTACTTGAAAAGTAAAATTTTATCCTTTTATTAATTTATAACAAAATCTCTTCTTTTGAACAAACCGATGAGTATTCCGGTAGATTTTATTCATGCCTAAATTGCTAACATCACCTTTTAATGGATTACATATTGCATGAAAATAAGAATAATATTATCCAATATTTAATAATTAAATAAAATTTAAAAAAAAATGGAAATATAATATCCAAAATGTATAAACATGCATGTGATGAAATAATACGTTTTACTCCAAAATCTCCCTAACAACACCAGAGGTTTAGAAATGGCAATTCAATACACAAATTTCCCTACACCCCAAATTACATCAATTACCACAACATAATAAAATGTTTCATCCCCAAAGATGATATCATACCCTTCTATTTATTTCCCAAAAATTTTAACTATATTCTTCCCAAATAATCTTACATATTAAATCATATGTTAATATTAAGGGTTACATAAACCAAGTCACAATGAAAAATCTCCTCAGATATCATCAAACATAATAACTAATCACTGGATAATCATATAATATAGTAAAATTCTCCAAAATATAAGAATAAAATTTATACACTAACCTAATATTAAAACCTTTCCATGAACAAATATATATATAAAAATATCACATTTCCATTGAATCACTTTTAAACAACAATTATTATCTATATAAAACAATCCAATTATCCTTAATTAACTAAACATTGAATCATATACTAACCCAATGGGTTAATTTTACCATACTATATTATTCATCCTAAAACCTAGTAAATTTCCAAGTCACCCCAAAAATCCAATCACATAAAACCTCAATGAAAACATGAATTCTTACAAACATTCCAATAAAATCCAAAAATCCAAAAGTTATGTAATCCTTAACAAATATAACGTAAAACAATTTTTCGTAAAATCACTAATCAATCCAAGGTAATCAATACTATCAAATTTAAATAGTAATATCTTTATCCAAACTAATAATTATTATCTCAACATCAATGAAATTTTAATGTTATTTTTTTCCATCAATCATGCTTCTTATAACAATATCCTTTATCACTAAATATGTTTTCAAATTATTAATGAGAAATTGTTGGTGAAAAATATTTATTCATTTCATGGTAATTATAACCAAAAAATCATTAATATAAAACTATTAGAACACAATTCTTTAATCCCAATACATAATCACTTCAATAATGTTACATGAAGAATTTAAATAAAATATATGCTTCCTTAAACTATTATTTAACCATTCTATATCAACACTAGTTTAAATAATGACCACTTTCTCTACACATCGGACATTAAAATATTAGTAGTACATGAAAATGAACTACATTTCCCCAGATAAAACACGTCATATTTACAAAAAAATTACATGTTTTATGAAATTATTTTTTATAAATAAATTTTTATTCATTCCTGTATAACACTTCCCTAAGTAATTATTCCCATGTATTTGACATGTAGGAAGATGTGTCCACTTCCAGTCAGGGCCTTCTTGAAACTATGTTTTTATCATTTAGGTTATGTCAGGAAACTAAACCATTATCACGACCTATCCTCAGGGACAGTGTTGTGACTACCCCAAGCCCGCCTTCCATAGGCCAGGGGCTGGTGACTAGCACCAAAGGCATCAATCTCGGTAACTGGGAAGGAATTGCCTTTTTAAAAGTAATAAAAAACAACAGAGTACAAGCGGAAGTAATACACTAAGTACAAAAGAAAGTGATGAAAATTAAGTGGGCCATAATTCAAACCCAACTGAAGTATAACTACAAGTGAACCAAAGTACAACAGGAAAGAAAAACAGCTGGAAGAAAAATAGAAGCAGCTCCTGGGTCGTCCCCCACAGATCTTACCTGAAGGGTAGGTTCAGATAGGGTAGATCCTGGATTGTCTACCGTGGATCCTACCAGAAGGGTAGGTACATATAGCCTCCACAATTATCTTTCCCGTCAACCTCCTTGGAGTATCGTCTCGTCGTGAAGTCCACATCCTGATACTGACTCGTTGTGAGGTCCACCACCGGGTACCATCCAGTCCTCGAACACTCGGCCTCTGTCAGTTCTGTCTGTCGTCTGCAACCAACACAACAAGGTGCGTGCATATCCCATGTAGGAGTGATTATACGATACTCAGTAGGGACCCGGATACCCTCAAGGTATCACTAAACCAACAAGGATAACCACAAATAAGGATCTCAACGGATAACCCTTACTTAGGTATAAGCCCATACTTATACAAAAGTTATCAAGTATCCCATCTCAATCATGAGAAAACAAAAAGTTTACGATATCAATGGATAACCACTACCTAGGTACATTCCATACATATACCTAAGTTATCAAGTGACCCATCTCAATCATGAGGTAAACACAAAGGTCATATACTCAGCTAAAACCAGGATTTTCATTATTGAAACTGTAACTGTTGAAGAGCCTCGTCTATGACGAGTACTGTGATCCTGTAACAACTCCAAGGTAATTCTCACTAACCTTAGACTGTAGAGTTACTCCTCCCGTCGATTACCGCGGGTCTGCCACCTCACAAAGTATTGCTCCTCCGCCATGGATTTGCCACCTCACACAGTAGTGCTCCCCCTCATAGTCTATAGAGGTACTCCTCCTGTTGAGTACTGCGGGTCTGCTGCCTGAAACCAGGTGCTCCGTCCGCTATGGGTCTGCACCCAAACACTTTAGTGCTCCGTCCACTGGGCTGGTCGACTCAGTCTAAGTCGAGTCGGTTAAGCAGTCGTCAGGTCTCAGCCGGTTACACGGTCTCCGTACTCCATACGTTCGTCTCCAGGAGGGTCCGCTCCATGAGCTATAGGTCGATACTCCAAGTATCACAAAGTCCCACGAAGAGGTATCTCAAAGTAACGCCTCGTCATATGGGTCTTAACTCAACAGACAGTGCATCAATCGGATGCCCGGTGTGTGAGTTATTAGTATTTTTCATCCCAGGGGCCTGGTTGGTTTCATGTACGAACCAACCCGACCGTATCTCAACTATACCCTGAACTCACATAGGGTATACTCATAGGGACGGTTTCTCAACGTGATCACCAACGCCACTGACGGTTCATCAAACGGATGTCCGGTTTGAAAGTTATCAACTTTTCCGTTCCAGGGGCCCTGTTGGATTTCGGGTTCAATCCAACCCAGCCACTATCCAAATGTGTCCAATCCTCAGGCGAAGTATGCCAAATTCTGTCTTATTAAGAGGAATCCAAAAAAGTCGACGACATGTCTATCGGACATCTGGAGCTCATGTTATAAGCATTTCCTCTCCGAGGGCCTGACTGGTTTCGTGCTCGAACCAACCCGGTTGTACCAAAAGTTCTTCGAAACCTTGAGTGTAATATACCGAAAAGATGTGGCTTTAAGCCGCGCCGCTCTGCCTCTGGAAAGGCTATGTTGTTCTAGTTTGGCCCGCCGTCAGGGCTCAACTGCGGCGGTTCTGTTCCGGCAGCGCGCCGCTGCCGCCGGTCGCCGGCGCAGCCGCGCCAGTGGGGCGCACCGCTGCCGCTATCCATAGACCACCGGACGCGCTCCGGTGGTCCGTTTTGTTCGCCAGCTTCACCAACAGTCCTCCCGGGACCCTACCTTTACTACGGAGGCTTAAAGATGACTTTGCGGCCCCATTTTTCATCTCCCGTCAATCCGCGCACAACGATCAACCAGCGGAGTCTTCGAATCGCCTCTGCGGCCCCGACTCCAGCCGCGGTTTCTTTCGGCCTCAACGGCATCGCATGACGGAACCGCGCTTCTTCGTCGCATTCTTTCTTATTTCCGCATGGTGCCGTTGCACTACACCACCTTTGTTCGAGCCGCAACAAATAAAACATCAAAGGGGGAGGAGATTCGGCCGTTTTCGTGCGGTCTGACCTCCTCCCGATAAGTAGATAACAAGCGGCCCAAAAATAAAGACGAAGAATGACAAAGGATATTTCAAGAACAAAAAGTAATCAACCCCTACATTCAAAATGGTTCGTTCATCGAACACGTGGGAAGCGATGTCACTCCGTCAACACCTGGAATGAACCTTCATCATTAGTGAGTTTCCCTGCGGTTGAATCTTGTCCCTTGATGAGGAGGAAGAAAAGGATTGGAGAAGCATGGAGCGTTCTTCGCCAAGTTGGAAGGCCGTTCTTCATCGGAGAGTCGGTGTTCTTCAAAAACTCAAGAGCCCTCCCCCAAATTTTACCCAAAACACCAAATGCTCCCAAAATAAAATAATAGCTCATGCTATTATTTTTATTCACACAACAAAGAATCAAAATTCAAAACTCAAACCACTTAAATTAATGAAGAGTGTTGGCATGATTAAAGAGGGGAGAGGGCGAGGTGAGTGGTCTTACATTAAAGGGGAGTTTCAAGGGGTTATGGGGAATGTTAAATGGTGTGGGCTCATGTGGGCCCCACCTCTCCTTTATTCACCCAAGGGAAGTTACCAACCAAACTTCCACACAAAGGATAAACCTACATAGAGGAAAAATAAAATTGGATTACAAATTTTATTTTATTCTTCACTTACACCACAAAAATTAAAAAACTCCATCCTAGAAAACGCACCTTCAGAAAAGGTCTTCTTAAGCAATTACCGGCACTGTGGTTCAATCTGTCCCCACGGATTTCAATTCCGAGCACTGCTTCAAAAGATATAAAAAACCGCTCGTTCGTTCACTGAACGTACCCGAGCTAAACTTTAGAAATTGATTCCGGGCACACCGGGCCTCGGAATGAGGCGCCATCAGAAACTACGTACTCGTAAAATTCCAAAGAATTATGAAAAAAATTTACTTGAAATTTTAGGGTCTTTAAAACCATATTGAGAATGTAAATTTTATAATGAGATATATAATTAACCATAAAAACAATTTTTTATGTTCTGTATCCCATTTAATTTGGTTGTTCATGAGGATAATAATTCCATTTTTCATCAAAATCCATATTAAAATGATTCTTCTTAGTTCTATCCATTAACTTAAACATGATGAAGTATCTTATGAGTAGAAATTTTCATAGAGAGGAATCCTTTAATCATGATAAATAATTCATAGTATGTGTAAATAATGAAACCTTATTTTAAATATATCACACATTATGTTTAACATAATCCATTCTTGGTTATCATCTATTCAAATCCTTCAACATTGTTTATAAGGAAAATGTGAGTATTCCAATTAATATCCCCCAAATGTTTTGAAATTATTATAATATATAAGAACTCTAACCAAACACAATAATTATGTGAATGATATACTTAACCGAATATTTTCGAGGTTATTACCCACAAGAATCATATGTTCTAAATCCACATTATTTTTTAATATCTAGAGGGTTATGTATTTCTGAGAAAATCGCATAATTTCTACATTACTCAATGTTTAAAATTTTATCCAATACTTAATCATATCCCTAGGATTTTTACCAAATATCTCTATTCCTAGTCTCTATGATTGATTTAATTCTACTGAGATACAGACTATTGCGACCCATAATTTTCATCCATAAATATCACATCAATTTATATGAATATACAATAAAAAAAATTATGGTCCAATCAAGAAATATATAGGTTTACCATCTATAGAGAAAAGATACAAAATGATGTAATCTCATGAAATATCTATAACATATTACACCAAGATCTTCACACTTATTTCTCATCTTATACATACCCTACCTAAAACATTTCATTAGGACATAGGGAAAGGAAATATAATAATTAGTAGGCTCAAATTCTATGTAGGGGTAAGAAATGGATAGACTAATAATAACATAAATATAATATGAGAATAAGGGTTTTAGAACACGAGTTTAACATTTTAACATTCATAACCATCATATCATATATTATAATTTTGAATCATTTCATAAATATTGATAGTTCACAAGACATGAATCATAATGAAATCAAAGAGTATCATATATTCCAACATAACATTGATAGTAGACATAAGTTTATGGAAAAAAATTAATCATAGAATTTTTTTTCATTATTCAAGGACTATTTATATTACCATCATAGTAGACTGAGTTTAATCTTCATTACATCATATCTATAATAATGTATCACTATCATGAATATGAAATTGGACGGAGTACCTTGCGGAACTGGGTTCACTCCCCATCCCAATCCTCATTATCTCATGAGATACACATCATTCCCCAAACACTTTTATAGGAAATTTAATTCAAGAACCACCCATCAAATAATCATAATCAATTAATATATTTTCCATGATATCAAAAAATCATCATATATCACCACCCATGAGAAAGAAATAGGTTTCCCAAACATTTAAACAATATTATGGTCTATGAGAAATAAATAGGATTCATGAATATCTCAACATCATAATCCTAAACTATATAAAGAAATAATAAGGATGTAATAATCCAATTATATCCAAATTAAGTCATAATTACAATAAAATAAGGTTTTTAAAAATGATAATTAATTTAAAATTCAATCTCGAATAGTTCTTTGGTAAAATACCCTTTTCATTTCAGAATCACTTATTTAAAATAAATAATTCAAAATATTATCAAACAAATATTATTAAAAATTAACAATGACTATATGTAATGTAATATTGATATTATTTATTGGTCATGGTGGTGGTAATTTATAATCATTCCTTGTACCTAAATATAATTAATCATTACATATTTTTTGTAAAACTTATTAGTACCTTGTTTGGAAAGTTACATGAAGCCTCCATTTAAAAAATTTTGTAAAAATTAAAACATGGGGGAAAAAGAGTTTAAAAATAATTTTATTATAGTAAAAACATTCCTAAAAACAAGAAAACTTGGACATATAAGGAAAACAATCTGATAAATGAGGTAAATAATGTCATATTTCTTTAAAAATAAAATTATGTTCTTTACCAATTTGTTTTCTTTTGAATCATATTCCCCATGAAAGGATAAATTCAAATGAATAATTTAATATCATGATTATAAATATATTTAAGATATAAGATTAAAAATATTCTATATATACACACTATAAATGATGATATGTGTATAAAATAACATATGTCTCAAAAAAGAAAACATGAGACCATAAACACTTACCTTATGTTCATATTGTTTCTAATGATCTATAACCTCATTTAAAATAAATATAAATTTATTATACATTTAAAAAATTATTTCTATACACATAATATCATATATCAGACACTTATATCATTTCAATTACCATTCAATATATTTCATATGTAATAATTATATCTATCCTTATTAGCATCCATATAAAGTATAAATGAAATGTAGATCACATCCCTTTATGGAGTTGGTATTCCACATATTTTCATGGGGGACATTATCATTTTCTGAAGGATTCAATATATGAAGGTATATAGGATTTTGAAATCAGATGAGAATAATTATTCTATAAGAATCATATTTATCCATTATTTCTATGATTATAACAATCCAAGTAAAGCGGTGATGTGAAACTAATTACACCACTACAATGAGAAGGTACTTGTAACTACGCTCAAGTGATGTTTTCTCTTTTCAGAGGATGAAAAGTGATGGAATATTTTTTAGAATAAGAATAATAATGTATCAGTATAATTCAAATTAATATTAGGATAGTTCTAAATCCTCTCGTAGAAACTAATTTTGGCATGTTTTGGTTATCTTTTCACCCTTTTCTATTAGTGTTTACACCCAATTATCCCTTTTGATAATTAATGTGATATAAATACTTTTTACTCTATAAGGATTATGAAAGTTTCTATAAAAGGAATAGTGACCCATAAATGGACTATAGTTGATAATAAACCATATTATATTACTTTTTCCTATTAGAGGATCTTTACTAATTGAAACCCATTTAGTAATTAATTGTTTATTATAAATTAATTCTAATGTCATTTTTGGGACTATTCATTTAATTTGTCTTTGAAAACAAAATGATAGTGAAATAATTTTAATGTAATCCATTAAAAAATCCTTAATATGTTATAATTAAATAAATTTATGAGATGCTATAAATTATTCCAAAAGTATTACTTTTTCGGTGTTTAAAATAATTTTCATGATTTTTCTACTACATGTAGAAATACAAAATCATCGTTGCATGAAACGTTTTGGAATAAATTTTTTCACAAATAATTATAAATAAAATGACATGATAAAAAATCGTTAATATTTTAAATAATCATTTATTTCTGAAAATATTAATTTTTGAATCATTGCTTAAAATATGTTATATATTTCATGTATTAAATCCACATTTTTATAGTATCTTATAATTAAATATTATAAAGAACCAAATTAATTTTAAATAGAAGAAAGGAAATATTTTAAAATTATTGGTTATTGTGTATAAACTATCCTAATATAAAGAAATAAAGGAATGTGTTTGAATGAATTTTAAGCCCTATAATATTATATTTTACCCTAATTAAATCATTTTTCCTTTAATGTGGAACTGAAAATTTACAATATTAACTATTCATAATTTTCAAAAAATAAAAGGGTTATATTTTCCAAATTCATAACCCCTAATAAAAAATATGTAATTAATTTTTCATGATTAAATTTCAATAATTTTAAGAAATTTATTTACAATAAAAATTCCCAATTGAATGAAAAATTGTTTTTCAGAAAATAACTTTTATTTATAAAAATGTTTTTATACCAAATAAAACCATAAAGTTGACTAAAATGAGTGTAATTGAATTATTTATATTTATTAATAACTACTGTTATGATAAAAACAATTAAAATGAAACGGTTATTTGTAAATTGTTGAAATAAAAACAATGTTTTCAATAAGTATCACTATTTTTTACTATTCACTAGAAAGTCAAAATTTTCATACAAATATAAAAACATCGCCCTAAGCCTATTTGGGTATTCTAATTTCAAAAAAGCTGTTGTTTTTATAAAATAAATTTTTTAAAATTTACAAAAAATAATAATTATATTATTTTATCATAAAAATAAAGAAAACCCATTTTGGGAGAAAACTTATTTTCTAGAGTAAAACTGATTTCTTAAAAATTATGTTCTTATTTAAAAATAATTTTTTCATATGTTTTTAATGCATATGAAAATTATATAAATATATATTATAATTTTGTAAATTTTCTTTGGTACCATCCAATTCAATATATATATTAATACGGTTACAATAATATTTCATGGATTGTTTTTGCAAAGTGTGGCATGTTTTATATGGTATTGAACATAGTTTTATTTTATAATTTGAAGGTGTAACATTTATAATAAGAGAGTTATCGTGATTATTCATTATAAAATAATACCAATGGTCACCTTATAATTTCTACATAACCAATGCACAAAATTTTCAAGGGACATATTGACAAAAGACCATAATACCAAATGAATATATTGAAAAATGTTCATAATAACCATCAATATTAATGGTCGCAATTACCTATTATCATATTTCCCCATATATTCAAACCACTAATATTATTATTCACATTTCACTACTTTACATGATATAGTTTTTACATGTTCCTTGATAATGTCTAGAATATTCTTAATTATTCTCTTTCTTAATACATTCATCCTAGGAGGAATAATCTTCATGAGATAATTCAAGCCTATAGAGTTTCACTTAGTGATTTCACTATTCATTGATGTTTATATTCCAGTACTATCCCTAGTTACAGTATTTAATATTATTACAAGATTTGAAAATAAATTTTATAGTATTAATTTATGAATTTTCTGTAAATATTATAAACAGTTATTGGAGAAGATAATAATTTTATTAATAGACTGATATTTTTCCCCATTAAATTAAACTGTAATTAAAAAAAATTAAAATCGTTTCCTAATGTCAAATTAAATTATGGTACTTATTCTTAATCAATTAGTCAGGATCCAAGATTTATTATTTAATCCTTTTTATTTCTCAACAAAAATTTCATGAGTCGGTTTGTCCTATTCATCAATTTCCATTCCATTTCATCAAGAATTTGGATATACTCTTATTCGTATAAATGTTCATAATCCAATTCCATATAATTTATTGTATATATTTACATTATTTATAATATATACATCATTAATATTACACATTGATGGAATTGTAGAAATTAAATATATTTAGTGGTAGATAAAACATATTGGTAATTACTTTAAAGCATTAAATAATCTCAAATGGTCCAACATAACATGGACTAAGTTTCCCATATTTTCAAAATCTCATGACTCTTATTAAAGGACCCACTTTGAGGAACAAACATTCTTTGATAAGAAATTCTATGTCCATCATTCGATTATCTGAAAAAATATTTTATCAACTCTTAGAATTCATTAATGTGTCTCTAAATTACATGTATCTTCTGTACAGCTCCCTTCCCAAGGTTTGGCCCTAAATTTTTTAATTCACAAAAAAATCCCAATGCACCTGAGTTCTACACAAATTTCCATAAACTTCTTCATATGGAGCCAATTGAATAATATATTGGAATCGATTTTTATAGGATAACTCAACTAGTGGATGATATTTGTCACAACACCCTAAAAAATAATGGGATTTATCCCTTAACATGTCATAAAATGATAAAATAGTCTTCTCAAACATCCCATTAGTATGGGGATAATATTATATTCTTCTATTTGCCTCTATATGATAACATTTTTAAGGATCATCTAGAACATAAAATTAAATCTAATATCACAGTTCAAAGAAATAGATAGTGGTGGCCCATGAAGATTAACCACATCCAGAATATATAGATGATAAATACACTCAATTTAGAAATCCTATAATATAGAAATTAAATGGGAATATTTTTATCTATCAATGATTTCCCATATGAAATTGTTTCCATTGGATTTCATTTAAAGGACAATAAAAAAGACTTCAGTGACATTATACCACTTATATAATGGTGTTGGTAGTGGTTGAATACTCCATCTAGAAGTTTTCTTTCTTCCTTCACTTTTTGACTACCTGAACCACTTGCATTATAACCAATAATACATCTTTTCAAATTATCCCCCAAATAATGATCATATGAATCTCTATATATTTTTCTAGTTCTTGGAAATATTTGAAATGCATAAAAATGTGTTACTTATATTAGTTCATCATTTAACTATATAATATACGGGACACATAGTGTGACATCCAAGGAAAAAAAGAATATGAAATTTTAATATTTATTAATATTTTTGAATTAAATATTAATTTTACTTTAAAGGTGTTTCTATGTTCGATAGCATACCTGATATGCAATAACGGATTTCTTTGAAGTCATACGTTGCACACTAATAATATAATATTATCATTTTAAATGGTAGTTAACTCCTAGCCATTGTATTGGTCAGAATGAAAAAAATAACTACAATATTATTATACATGTTTGTTAAATGTAATTACATTTATCTAATAAAATATAGAGGCATAAAATTTTAATGAATCTAATTTTAAGCATAATTTACATTAGAAGGCCGATTTATCGCCTTTTAATGGAGAACCCTTTTTTAATCTAGTTTTGGTCTCTTTAATACATTATATATGACCAAATAAAATTCTTATTTAGAATGTGGACATCAAAATTTACTTTGTGTAAATTTTTTGGAATTTTTCCAAAAAAGTTTATTTTTTAATGAATAGTGAAAATATTTTATTTTAATTCAAAACTATGTTTTAAAAAAATTCATTTATTTGGTTAGATTAACTTTTTAATTGGTTTGAAAGTGTAATTAAAATATATTTTAACCATTTAATCCAATGTTGGACATTGTATTTAATTTCACTTTGAAATGGGACATAAATAAGTATCAATCTTTTGATAGTTATTGTTTCTTAAAAACACGCTATTTGTTTTAACAACGGGAATTAATTTTAAAATTAATTAATTCCACTTCTATGTTTTGAATTTGAAAAAATAGACATCATTTCTGAATTCGGAATATCAAATATAGCTTATACTGATTTTTTGGTATTTTTCAGAAAAAATATCAATTTTTTATGAATAGTGAAACCACTTAGTGGTAGTTAAAAAACTAAATTTTTCATTTAAATAAAATTTTACCACTTATATGAATTGAATTTCAAAAATCTGATATAAATGGTTGATATCAAAAAGTAAAATTTGGTTCATTAAGATGAAAATAATTTTTGGTGATTACTATCTTTTGACTCTGTTTTACTGTGGTTAAAGGTAAATAGGGTAATTCAAGGTAAAAAGAATATTATAATAATTCAAAATTATCTTAACACTTTTCCTAATCTTATTTGTTGAGTCAAGGACGACCATGGGCATCTTTGGGTTGATTTTGGGACCCCATGGAGCCACTTATAAATAATAATAATACTTTTGATTAATTAATTTAATGTAAAGGAAAAAATCACATAATCAAAAATTGTATATAAAATTAATTATTATATGGTGTTATATAAAGAATTACTTTGTATATAAATATTCATTTGAACTCTAATAAGATTTACTACATCATTGTATTTTTTTATAATTTTTAGAAATCAAATAATTTAAATTATTCAAGACACAATAATGATGCAGTATTTACCTCATTAATAAATGGTTTAAATAAATAAGATTATAATGATTAAAATATTATCCAAAAATTTTCCAATTATTATTGGATGATTTTATTTATAATATTAGTCCTCGTATCTATGACCTTAATGACTTTTGGACCTTTAGAAACTGAATATCATTATATAATAAAATAATATTTTCAAACTTTCTTAAAGAGCCTCTCCTCTCCCTTATAAAAGGAGACCACTTCTAACTAACTCCCCACACCTATAAATCCATTTGGATCATCCCAACTCTGACCAATTAAGCTACCTACATCACTATCCTCTACTTAGAAGCCTTACCTTAGGCATAAGGAACTTCAATAAGTCCTTTCGTTCAAACCAAAGGGAGTTACCCAAATTAAAGGTAACAATTTCTCATAAATTGTTTTCATTTGTTTTACATCTCCAACCCCTAAACACTTATTATTACATTCTTTTGTAAAACAAAATTATACTAAATATACTATGATGTTTTTATGAGAATTATTCTAACTAGACTTACACACACCTTCATCTAATGGGTGAAGAACATAATGTTTCGGTGGATGGAAAACTAACGCCTCAGGAGATGATGATTGTTCAATTACCTTTTACCGCCTCTCATGGTGTCCATTATGATGGAACTGTATTTATATATGATATATATTATGTTTATGATTTCATTATTCTTCTGTACTTCCCAATTATATCAAGAAATTATGGTTTCTATAGTGGGTAAATACGATAATCTCATTAGAGGAAGTGCGGACTACCGCGCCCTCAAGGTGATATGACTCATTAATGCCTTATTGTGGACATATAAAGGATGGAGTTAATAATATTGTATATTATATTATACTGGAATTGTAATATAACTATGTATAATTATGTTTTTAATTCCATTAAAATAAGAAATAGAAATGGAAGTAGCATTCCTGCGTACGTACGGCTTATCGTCTCCATGAACGGTGCATTTCATTTCTTACCTCCAAATGTTATGTACTATTATAAATACATGTACATACTGGACATATATGATATATACGATATATAAGTAATTAATTTAATTCTAGATATAATGAACTATTTACCACATGGACAACTTGTAAATATAAGGTGTTCATTTTTTTAATCAAGTACCAAATATCGACAAAATGATCTTTATTAACTTAAATGATAAAATAATATTTATAACATGGTAATAAGTTATATAAAGGAACAATAAACTTGAAAAAGTTTATTAAGAAAGTATAAATTAACTTTAGTTTATTATTTAGGACTTTGAAGAACGATCGAGTCTAGTCAGAAACTAGGTAATGGATTTTTTTTATCTCACTTTTAATTCTGTGAGATTTCCATTGTTCGTCATTTATTTATTTCATGTGGTGTATTGTGTACGGATTTTTGATATATATTGTCATGATTCTCATTATATTCATGGTATTATGTGATTAATTTTGTGTTTATTAAATTTTGGTCATACGACTCAGTTGATTACAACATAGTAAAGGGTTTCATCTCACTTTTGATTCCCGTAAGATTCATGCTATATTTGCCACTATTTCCTTTTTTGTGGTGTATTTACGGTCCATAATTGTACTATTTGTGTAATATAAATTCATTTATTATTATTTACATCTTCATTGTATGATCATTCTTTCATGTGGTGTATTCTTTGAAAGATACCAAATCAGTAAGGGAACTATTCACCCTCCTCTTTATAAAAGACATCTTTTTGTTTTCTCTTTTAATTTAAATCTTATTATGTTGGGATATGTTCTTCTATATATTTATTGATGTAAAAATTATGTCCAAGTGATGAGATTCCCTTTTTATCACATCATCTCATTTTCAGAATTTTCAAGTGACGTCATTAGGCTGTTGAATTTTTACAAGGGAACCTCTTAACCCAATTTCAATTCTTTGGCTTAATCATGTACTTCTTGAATATGTCATCATATGAATATGTGTGAATGACCTATGATTTTTTTACACTTAATATCCAATTATATTGGGTGTATTTATATTTTTCACACATAGTTATGTGATTGATTTATCCTTAATTTAAAGATACCATCTTTATAATTGATTTCATCCCAATTTACATTTCCAATGAGACTTCATTGTTGTTATGCACAAATTCACTCTTATATGGTGTATATACTGTCCTTTGACATATTATATCATGGATCCCTTTATTCTCACAATATTTTTAAGTTATGATTAAAAGTTATTCTTCAATTGTTTGTATTCAAGCGTCTCTCCTTTTGTTAAAAACTATTTAACTAAAATATCATTTTAAATGTTTTAAAGATTTATTCTTCTAAATATTTATCAATAATGTCCATGTCTTAAAAACGGTTTTCTGGAATTATTTTTATGGACATTAATGTTTTCAAATGATAATTCATTTAAAAGTTTCCAAGTGGTATGGGACACTTTGATTCAAAAATCACTTTTTAAATGGTTTTGAAAATGATTTGATAAAGCATTGTTTATTTCAATATCTTTATTTGATATATTGGAAGGTGGAAATGTTATCTTTCCTTTATACATGATTTATGATTATGTTATGGTTATTGGGAATTGTTTATGTATATGGGTGGTTCCGTGATAGACCTAGGTCGAGTGATCCCGAGATAGCTCTTCAATGCATTGGGTAACGTGACGGAGGTGAACGTGATGTTTCTCCTAAGAGATTTAGTGAATATACCGTGATGGGTATTCCAAGTGTAAAACCCTATGTAGTTTTGATAGCTACAATGTAGGTTTGATATGGATGCCTATGTAACCTTTATGATTTATGATTTTTGTGTGTAATTCATAAATCTTATGATTTCATAAGTATGTTATAATTGAAAAGTATGACTTCGTTGATTTGTATTTATTGATGGACTAATTTTTTCTTACTTATTTTATAACCCTTAATAAGATTTTTATGATCATCCCAAGTTTTTTTAAATGTTTTCCATAGGACTTAAATATTAATAGGGTCAAGGATGGGATCAAGGAAAATCCATGCTATCTAAAATATGGAACTAGACATGTTTCTTTTTAAGAGTTTTTACTTTATGAAAAAAATGGATTCTGAGTAGTAGTGTCTACTTGTAATATTCAAGTAGTTATTTAATAGTTATGGCCTAATTCTATAAATCTCTAAACCTGAAAATATCCTCATGGTGAATTATTCATTTAATTCAATATTATGTAATGTTTAAGGTCGAGTCCTTATAGTTGGTATCAGAGGTCGGTTTAGAAAACTTTAGGGATTGTGAATTTTCATTAGACCTATGGTTAGTCCCTATCTAATATTTGGATGGAAGAAGCAAAGGATTTTGAAGGATCTATGAATCATTGTCGTAATGCATGGACCTTCTACCTACGTGAACAAGATGATGACGAAACCAAATGGACACCATGATCAAGGTATGATGTTCTTAATTTTGGGGATTGTTTTGTTTTATCATATGGTGGTGAAATAAGACTTCTACAATTAAGATGATGAGATCATAATGAATTTGGATGAAAATGGGAGGTATAAGGAAACCATTGAGGTTAATACATGTGTGGGTTATTTTTGAGTTTTATAAAAAGGACAACCCATAGGAAGGGTGAAAACTCATCGCATCCAGCAAGGCTGTAGGAATCGGGCCCACAACCGAAGGGAGAAAAGGAAGCATCACTTACCACTAGCCTAATTGAAGTACCTGGTTATTATAACTTACAATTTTATTAAAAATGATTTTATAGAATAAAATAAGTTGATTTTTGGAAATTATATTTTATCAAATGGATATACTTTGTATAGAAAAATAATTTACTGATTAAGTGATAAAGGTTGTTGTGGAAGATGCTCTCTATTTTAGGAACCACTATATGCATAATGAATATAAAATACTATGGGATTTAAATTATAGAATAATGGTTGAAATTTTAGTTTAGAAGAATCTGTGTTTTTATTTTGGACACATAATTATTTGACTTATTTATGAAAATGATTAACCTATCACGGAGAATATGTGATTAGTTTAATTACTTTTAAATATGAGACTTTATGAGTAACTGGTGTTACTTGGAGATAAATTTTAAGATATATCTTGGAAGTCTTTGTAATTAAATACTTTTGACATTTGCGTTACAATCAACGTTTGGATTAATTTCAAATAATTTTAGGGACAATTGTTTATGGAATAGTATTTATTGATCTTTTTGGTTTGGTAGACAAATTTGGGAGATTAAGAGTAGTTTCTCTTTATGTAAATGTTTATCCTTTTGGGGATTATCTGATCTTGTATGAAACATGTTCGTTTTAGTTAATATCTAAAGACAAGGTAAATATATAGTTCATCCTTTTTGGATTATTTGATTCTCTCGAAGTTGATTATAGCACTTTTAATGTAAAAAAGTCATCCTGAATACTCATCGTTTGGAGGAAATGCGAGTTTGTGTTAGAAATCTAGTGAAGGATAAAAGTCAACATGAAAGGTAATTGTGTTTCCTTATGCTTTTAGTTAAGCTCACAAATAAATTCCTCAATGAAAAGTAACTTAAAACAAAAAACTAGTCTGTTAACTTTTCCTACTAGGAAATCAAATATTGTTTAACACATCACAAGTTTGAGATTTTCTGGTGGTTAACTTTATCCTAAAGATGTTTTCTATCACATTCCACTAGAACTTGATGGTTTTTTTATCCTCCATATCTATGTTTTCCTCTAATCCTAGTATCTTTTGTCTAGGGTAACCTTTTTTACTTCTCTTCCTTTATTTTAAAGTGACGGTTTTATTGACTCTTTTTCTGATGTGGGACTTTCAATGATGTTTCAGAGCCCAATTTTAAAATTGTGAGGACGCAATTCCAAAAAGGGGGGAAGGATGTAACATCCTAGAAAAATAAAGAATATGAAATTTTCATATTTATTAATATTTTTAAATTAAATATTAGTTTTACTTTAAAGGGGTTGCTATGTTTGATAGCGTACCCGATATGCAACAACGAATTTCTTTGAAATCTTACGTTTCACACTAAAAATATAATACTATTATTTTAAATTGTAGTTAACTCATAGCTGTTTTATTGGAATGAATGAACAAAACTAACTAAAAATGATTATACATGTTTGGAAAATGTAATTACATTTATCCAATAAAAGATATAGTCTTAAAATGTGGAAGAACCTAATTTTAAGCATAATTTACATCAGAAGGCTGATTTATCGACTTTTAATGGAGAACCCTTTTTAAATATAGTTTTGGTCACATTAATACATTCTATATGACCAAATAAAATTTTTATTTAGAATAGGGACATCAAAATTTACTTTCTGTAAATTTTTGGGATTTTTATGAAAAAGTTCATTTTTTAATGAATAGTGAAAATATTTTATTTTAATTCAAACTATGTTTTAATATAATTTATTAATATGATTAGATTATCTTTTTAATTGGTTTTAAGGTTTAATTAAAATATATTTTTACCATTTAATCCAATTTTGGACATTGGAATTAATTTCACTTTGAATTGGGACATAAACAAGTATTAATCTTTTGATAGTAATTGTTTCTTAAAAACATGTTATTCGTTTTAACAACAGAAATTAATTTTAAAATAAATTAATGTCACTTATATGTTTTGAATTTGGAAAAATATACATCATTTCTGAATTTGGAATATCAAATATAGCTTAGGCTTAATTTTTTGTACTTTTCTTAAAAAACTTCAATTTTTGATGAATAGTGAAACCACTTAGGGTAGTTAAAAAACTAAATTTTGCATTTAAATGAATTTTTTTCACTTCTGTGAATAGAATTTCAAAAATATGACATACATTCTTGTTATAAAAAGTAAAATGTGGTTCATTAAGAGGAAAATAATTTTTGGTGAATAGTAACTTTTGACTTTGTTTTACTACGGTTAAAGGTAAAAATGGTAAATCAAGGTAAAAAGAATTTTAAAATAATTAAAAATTACCTTAACAGTTGTCATAACCTTATTGGTTGAGTCATTCCCGACCATGGGCATTTTTGGCTCGATTTTGGGACCACATGGAGCCACTTATAAATGATAATGACACTTTAGATTAATTAATTTAAAGTAAAGTAAAAAATGACATAAACAAAAATAATTTAGTAAATTAATTTTTATATGGTGTTATATAAAAAATATTTTTTGTATATAAATATTCCCTGGAAATATAATAATATTTCCTACATCATGGTATTTTTTTATAATTTTTAACATCAAATAATTTAAATTACTCATGAAACAATAATGATGTAGTATTTAGCTCATTAATAAATGATTTAAATAAATAAGATTATAATGATTAAAATATTTTCCAAAACATGTCCAATTATGATTGGATGATTTTCTTTCGAATATGAGTCATCTTATCTTTGACCTTAAGGATTTTTGGAACTTTTGAAACCAAATATCATTATATAAGAAAATAATATTTTCACACTTTCCTAAACAACCCCTCCTCTCCCTTATAAAAGGAGACCACTTTTAACTAATTCCTCACAACAATCAAGCCATTTGGATCGTCCAAACTCTGACCAATTAAGCTACCTGCATCCCTATCCTCTACCTATAAGCCTTACCATAGGCAGAAGGCACTTCAAGTAGTCCTTTGGTTCAAACCAAAGGGAGTTACCCAAATTAAAGGTAATGATTTCTCTTAAATTGTTTTCTTTTATTTTACTTCTCCAACCCCTAAAATCATTTTATTCCTTTATTTTGTAACGACACTAGTATCCTAATTATACTAGGATGTTGTTATGATAAGTATTAAAACTACACATACACACACTTCCATCTAATGGGTGAAGAACATAATGTTTCTGTGGATGGAAAACTAACGCCTCACGAGACGATGATCATTCAATTACCTTTTACTGCCTCTTATGGTGGACATTATGATGGCACTGTATTTATATATGATATATATTATGTTTATTATTTCCTTATTCTTCTGTAAATCCCAATTATATCAAGACTTTATGGTTTCCATAGTGGGTAAATACGATAATCTCATTAGAGAAGTGCGGACTACCGCCCCCTCAAAGTGATATGACTCGTTAATGCCTTATGTCGGACATATAAAGGATAAAGTTAATAATATTGTATATGATATTATACTGTAATTATAATATAATTATTTATCATTATGTTTTTAATTCCATTAAAATAATAAATAGAAATGGAAGTAGCGTGCATGCGTACGTACAGCTTACCGTCTCCAGGAACGGTGTGTTTCATTTCATACCTCCAAATGTTATGTACTATTATAAATACATGTATATATTGTATATATATGATATATCTGATATCTAAATAATTAATTTAATTCTGGATATAATGAAATATTGAACACGTGGACAACTTGTAAATATAAGGTGGTCATTTTTTTTACTCAAGTACAAAATATCGACAAAATGGACGTTATTAACATAAATGATAACATAATATTTATAACATGGTAATAAGTTATATAAAAGGAATAATAAACATAAAAATATTCTTAATCAAGTATTAATTAACATTGTTTAATTATTCAGGACATTAAAGAATGATCAAGTCACGTCGGACACAAGGTAAAGGATTTTCTTATCTCACTTTTAATTCCATGAGATTCCCATTGTTCGCCACTTATTTATTGCATGTGATGTATTGTGTACTGAATTTTGATACATATTATCATGGTCCTCATTATATTCATTGTATTCTTTGATTCATTTGGTTTTTATTTACTTTTGGTCATATGACTCAGTAGATTACAACGCAGTAAAGGGTTTCATCTCACCTTTGATTCCCGTGAGATTCCTGCTATATTTTCCACTATTTCCTTTTGTGTGGTGTATGTACTTCCCATGATTGTACTATTTGTGTAATATAATTTCATTTATGTGTATTTAAATCTTATTTATATGATACTTCTTTCAGGTGGTGTATGTTTTGTAAGTTACCAAATCAGTAAGGGGACTATTCACCCTCCTCTTTATAAAAGACTTCTTTTGGTTATGTCATTTAAGTTGCATATTATTATTTTGGGATATGTTCTTCTATATCCTTATGGATGTAAACATTATTTCCAAGTGATGAGATACCCTTTTTATCTCATCAACTCATTTTCTGAATTTTAATGTGACGTCATTAGGCTGTCGACTTTTTACAAGTGAACCTCTTAAACCAATTTCAATTCTTTGGGTTCAACATATACTTCTTGAATATGTCATCCTATGAATATGTGTGAATGACCTATGATTGTTTTACACTTAATATACACTTATATTGGTTGTATTTATATTTCTCACACATAATTATGTGATTGATTTATCCTTATTTTAAGGATACCGTCTTTATAAGGGATTTCATCCCAATATACATTTCAATTGAGACTTCATTGTTGTTATGAACCAATTCACTCTTATATGGTGTATATACTGTACTTTGACATATTATATCATGAATACCATTATTCTCATGATATTATAGTGTTCTGATTAAAATTTATTCTTTAATTAATTGTATTCAAGCGTCTCTCCTTTCGTTAAAAACTCTTTAACTAAAATATTGTTTTAAATGTTTTAAAGATTTATTCTTCTAAATATTTCTCATTAATGTACATGTTTTAAAAAAGGTTTTTAGTATTTCTTTATATGTACACTAATTTTTTCAAATGATAATTCATTTATAAGTTTCAAAGTGGTATGCGACACTTTGAATCAAAAATCCCTTTTTAAATGGTATTGAAAATGATTGGATAAAGCCTTGTTTATTTCAATATCTTGATTTGATATATTGGAAGGTGGATATGTTATATTTCCTTTATATATGTGTTATGATTATGTTATGTTTATTGAGAATTTTTTACATATATGGGTTGTTCCATGATAAACCTATGGTGGGTGAGCCCGAGATAGCTCTCCAATGCATTGGGTAACGTGATGGAGGTGAACATGATGTTTCTCCTAAGAGATTTACGGAATATACCGTGATGGGTATTCCAAGTGTAACTCCCTATGTAGTTGTGATAGCTACAATTTAAGTTAGATATGGATGCCTAAGTAACCTTTATGATTTATGATTTTTGTGTGTTATTCACAAAAATTATGATTTCATAAAGTATGTTATGATTGAAAATTATGGTTTCATTGATTTGTATTTATTGATGGACTAATATTTTCATTACTTATTTTATAACCCTTACTGATCTTTTTATTCTAATACCATGTTTTTTGAAATGTTTTCTACAGGACTTAAAGATGAATAGGGTTAAGGATGGGATCAAGGAAATGTCATGCTATCTAAAATATGGAAGTAGTCATGTTTCTTTTAAGAGTTTTTATTTTATGAAAAAATGGATACTGAGTAGTAGTGTCTACTTGTAATATTCAAGTTGTTATGTAATAGCTATGGCCTAATTCTCTAAGACTCTAAACCTGAAAAGATCCTCAAGGTGCATTATTCATTTAATTCAATATGTAATGTTTAGGGTCGGGTCATTATACATATCCTTGTTTTGAACCTGAAAACCCTCTCTTAATAAATATTTCACTTGAGAAGAAACCCATTATTTTATTACTTATATCATCATATGTGTAATACGATCATCTATTTGTGTTTTCATGACCCTCTCCTATAATGTTGGCGATAAAATCATTTGGGATCGGATTTTGGATTTCCCTTCCCTTATGAATTATATATCCATACATACAAATTCGTTGATCGAAGGATCTCCTTAAATAATCATCATTTCATGATCATCACAGAATTTCATAAATATTTCATACAGTAATATTTTTCCTATACCAGGGTAATAATGAATTGAAAAATCATAGTTCTTTAAAAGCTCCTACAATAACCTTTTTATAATGTTTTGTTCCTTTCATGTGAAAATGTAATTCTGACATTGGAGGTCTTTTTATATATAAAATTTTTCTATATAAAGATAGTGTCTCCAAATATTTAAAGAAAAAATAAATATAGAAGACTCAAAGTTAGGGGTTATATAATTATTCTCATGAGGATTTCACTATCGATTCACTTAATAAATAACTTTGTAATTATTCTTCAAAATTCATTAAAGACAATTGTATAATAATCCACTATAAATAATAAATCATTCTCCATTATATCATAAATTTGGAATAGTAACACTATCGAACCTAATATTAAACTCCTAAAAAATTTATTCACACTCATTTTCTTTGTAAAACATACTCTCATTTGAGTTAACATAGTTATTGTATTTTAAATTTCTGAACAGTTTTTCATAAACCACATATAGTAACTGGATAAATCAATGAATCAATAAATCTGATACATTATTTTTGCATAAGTTTTCTCCTATACTATCATAGTATTATTTTTCTTGACAAAAAATCCATTTCAAGATACATTGAGTCCCATGAATGAAACTTATTACTCCTAGAACACACATTTATTGATTTTATCAAAATAAATATTCCAATATATTTTGATATAAAACCATTATGTGTTCTTTTTGTACCTCATGACTTTTGGAATATATCATAATATCATAAAAAAGGACCAATATAAGTTTTTCTAGGCAGTCCTAAAATATTCTATTAATCAAATTCATTAAAGTCATAATATCATTATGTAAACCAAAAATAATTTCAATGAAATAGTAATTATCATAACTCATTTTAAAGGTTAACATTATGATATATTCTTTTCTCAGCCTAATACAATAATACATTGATCATATATCAATCTTAGAAAAAAGTTTAGATCCACTAAATTGAAGAAATAACATATAAATACTATGAAGAGAATATTTTTTTCACTATTTTGATCCCACTATGTTATCTTTAATCAATTCACAGTCACATTGTTCCATAAATATTCATCACCATGAATATAGGAACTCCCCTATGATACTCACTTGTGTGGATAAACGCATTCTATAAATGTTCCTAGTGTTTTTTTCAATTTTCCTAACTCTGTGAATTCAATTTTATATAGGATATTTGATATAGTATAACATCAAATCATGAGAAAAATGGATAAATATATCGCAATTTGTGTATGAGTTCTAGATAAATATTATAGAAATAAATCAATGTATCATCTAGTAATGGGTACTGATTCTTTTAGTTTAAATATTATCCCCCCTCTTCAGTAGTCATTTCCATAAGAAAGTAATTGGTGGTAGTTCTTAAAAAACCAACGCATGGATATCTCTCCATTTAAAATAATTTTATGTCCCCTAAGAAAAATTAATTTCTTGGACTCAATAATTGATCATCTAAATTATAATAAATATCCACTCCAACCCCACTATTAAATAAAATTCCACTAATAGAATGTGTATAATTTTTTTGATGATATTCGGCACACAAAAGTTAATATGAGAAAAATTATATATTCATGTAGTTTAAATAAACCCTATAAGAGAATTATTTGATAAATTTACTTCTAAAACATGTGTTTTGATTCAATTTACACTATTAACATAAAATAGTTTCATAAATGAGTTAAACTGGAATCAAATAGTGTACTATCAAGATTTTATTTAATAAAAATTATACATTGTACCACATTATTTAGACCCTCGATTTCATTCATAGGGAAGAAAAATAATTACCTTGATCTATTGGCCTCTAATGGGGTTGATTTGAGTTTTTGGGCACTATTAAAGGATTTTGAAATTGGTTACTATTGCATCCTTCCTCTTCATACTTGCAGCATAACACAATAGTATGTTCTTTTACTATCCTTACATTATCATTCACTTTTGGATGTTTTGGTTTTATATCTCCCCTAAAATTTAAGGAAATTTTTCTAGAATTTCTAAACCTGAGGAAATTTCCACATTATAAAGAAAATTCCCCAAGTTCCTTTTTACAAATTTGTTTTATATGGGATATTGAACAATATTCCCTTCTCCATAATGGTCAGGATTCATTCCAAAATTTGGACACATCCTTTACGTCTTTTCATTTATTCAAAGAGACACTTGGGAATTGTAAAGACCTGGAAATTCCATGTACTTTTTTTATTATATGGGAATTTGACAAGTCTGTGAAAATTTATGGCGTGTGATTCCGAGTCCCGATGTTCTGTGAATGAATTTTTTGATTTTTTCGGGTACATTTAGTAAACGTACAAGCATGTTTTTGTAACATTTAAACAAGTTCTCAGAATTGAAATCTGAAGGCATCGTTGAACTCGCAGCGCTACTATTCGCTCAAGGAGACCTTTACCTAGACCATAATCGGTCGAGAGTGAAAGATAGTTTTTCACTTTTTCTTGGAAAAAGGGAAAAAAATAATAACATTTTTATTTTTATTTGAAACTCCCATGTGGGTGTTAAGAGGTGGGGACCAACCAAACTAAAACCCCCAATTCGAATCCATGGTGGTGGGGACCACCCAAACCCACTTTAATGGAGAAAACCTCTCAACTCCCCATTAATTATTACTCCCATTTAATTGAGTAAATTAATTTTGAGAACTCTCCATTTAATCAACAATGTCATTTAATTGTGGTGTCAACTTAAATTAAACCTATTTCAATTTAAGATGGCATTTCATTTCATGGGAATTTTAATAGAGTGATGGAAAAAGGCTAGGGTCTGGTGACTGATGTAAAGACCCGAAAAATTCAAGGAATTTTTTTCTTCTTAATTTTATTGGGAATTTTACAAGAACGTAGTTTCTGACAGCACCTGATTCTGAGGCCCGGTGTGCCCGGAATCATTTTATGAAGTTTAGCTCAGGTATATTCAGTGAACGAATGAGCGGGTTTTTCTATCTTTTGATCCAGTGCTCAGAATCGAATTCTGAGGGCACCGATGGAATCGAAGCGCTTTTTTTTTCCTAGAAACACCTTTTCTGGAGTTGCGTTTGCTCGGGTGTGGGTTTTAAATTTTGGGGTTAAGTAAATAAATAAAATAAAAGTGGTCCAACCAATTTTATTTTATTTTTGTTTAACCTAGCTAAGTTGATGAAGTGGGACCCACAATATCCTACCCACTAGGTAGGATATTTTTGAGGTGGGGCCTACACGAGCCCCACTATTTCTTTTCTTCCTAAACCACCTTCTTTAATTAAGTAACGCAACTGCACCCCCCCCCCCTTTAATGAAGTCAACAGTTGCGTTTAATCTGGTTAATAAACGCCTCTTTAATTTGGTGGTTTAAACGTTGCAATAAATTCACTTAATTGATTGTTTCATTTTTGAAATTCAAAACGTTGGCTTCTTTGTTAATAAAATAAGACAACTCTTATTTTATTAAGGGTTGTTGGGTTGTGAGAGGTTTGGGGAGAACTCACTCAAGACGTGAAGCACTCCTTCCTCGACGAAAAACGTGAAGAACGCGAAGAACACCGACCTCCGACGAAGGTCGACAAGAACGCCGGATCCTCATAGATCGACGACGCGATGCCAACGAATCCTTTCTCCGCGATGCGACGATCCACCTTCCGCGACACCTTCTTCCGCGACATGCTATTCCGCGACAAACCCTCGCTCGATGACGCTTGAGGTAGGGGTTTTGGTTCAATTAAATCTATGTGACTTATATCCTCGACATGTGATTAAAATTTGTCAGAAGCCATTTAAATTGCTAATGCGGTGGGTGTGGACCAACGAACAAGTCCGAACCCACCATTTCATCGTTCTTGGTGTGCGGATCAGTGGGCGATGACGAAGCAGGCGGCAATGTCATTTTGAGGTCTTTGCAATGAAGAGCCAATCCTGGGAGAACCGCTGGTGAAGACGGTATGAAAAAACAGACCACCGGAGCCCGTTCAGTGGTCCGCGGAAAACTCCACCGGCGCACCTCCCCGGCACGGTGGTGCGGGCGGCCGGAGGCGGCGGTGCCCGGTGAACCGCCGGGAAGGGCCGCCACGGCTGAAGCCGCAGTGGCAGCCCACTGGTCCCACGTCCGCGTGGGACCAAGGGAGGTGGGACGCGGCGCTCGGCCGCATCCGTTGGCATGGGGCGGCCCCCACGCGGGGGGGGGGGGGGGGGGGGGTTCATTCAAGGGGGCCTTGCCCCCCTTTGGCGAGGCTGCTCGGACAACGTTGTGCCAACCTGCTCGGCCAGCGGCGGGCCACCCCGGGCCGTACCGGCCGCACCGGGCCGCGCCGCGCTGCGCTGGCTGGGCCGGGCCTCGCCCAGCCGGGTCGGACTGGGCCCAGATCCCCAATTTTCGGACTATTTCGGTACGTAGCCCATAACATGGGCTACGGACCTCCGATCGACGCTCGTCAGTTGCGTAGCGATCCTTAGATCGAGAAGGTCATTTCTGTATATTAAAAATAAGGTTTTGGAGTACTTTGGGGTCGGCTGGGATGGTTCGTACATGAAACTAACCGGGCCCTCGGAGCGGAAACGCTTATAACTTGACCTCTGAATGTCCGATTGACGTGCCGTCGACTTTGATGGATTCCTCTTAGTGAGACGGACCTTTTATCTTACTCCGCTCGAGGTTTGGACGCAGTTGGAGTACGGTCAGGTTGGTTTTGACTTAAAAACCAACCGGGCCCCTGGGATGAAAATGCCAATAACTCTCAGACTAGACGTCGGATTGATGCGCCGTCTGTGACATTGATTTCCTATTAACGATACGGAACTTTTTGATACATCATATCTGGACTATATGTCAGTTGATGTATCATCCCCTCAGCTCGTGGGGCGGACCCTCCCGAACGAGCTTGATGTGTACGGGAACCCTAGAGCTGGCTGCGACTCGGACGACGATGACGACTGTACAGAAATCCTCTGTGGATTCGACGGCAACGACTACAGCACTCAGAAATCCTACGTAGATCACTGCTACCGATCCTGTGTGGGTCATCGCTCAGCGGTCCTGTGTGGGCCAGCACCTACAGATCATTTGTGGGTCCGATCCTATGTGGGTCATTTGCGGGGGTTAGTACCTATCGATCCTTTGTGGGTCATTGTGAGGGTTAGAACCTATTGATCCTTTGTGGGTCATTGCGGTGGTTAGTACCTATCGATCATGTGTGGGTCCGACGACTTAGATGAATCATTGTCTACATATGATCATCTCTATCGTCATACGAAGAAGTATACCTGTGTGAGCTGAATCTTGTTATTCTTTCCTATGTGGATTATGTTGTGCCATCCTGTGTGGATGTGATCGAACTTGGGCTCATATGTTGCAGCCGAACAAGAATTGATGACTTAGGTATATGTATGGGTATATACCTAAGTGGTGTCGGATGTTACTTCGTGATTGTATCTTCCTTTTTGGATTATCCTTTCTAGATTCTGGGAGACTTTCGGAGGTCTCAGGGTCCCTACTGAGTAGCTTATACTCACCCATGCACGGGCTATGCCCGCACTACGTTGTGTTGGTTGTACATGACGGACATCGCTGATCGTGGTTGAGGCTTGCGGAGCAGGTCGGTACCTAGAGGTGGACCATTGGGTGGGATGTACACGGAGCGGACAGCTGGACGTGAGGAGCTGTGGGGGATATCTATACCCACCCTTCAGGTAGGACTTCCAGTGGACGACTCGAGGCTGCGGCTTTACATTTCAGTTGTTGTAATCCCTTTTTCAGTTGTACTTTACTTTCAGTTTGGGTTTGTATTCTGGCCCACTACTTTTCTACACTTACTGTTGTACCCAGTTTTTACTTAGTATTTAATTCTGCTTTATTGCTCTGTGGTGTTTGTTTACATTACAAAGGCCACGCCTTCCCTTTTTACCGGGGATAACGCCTTGGTGCTAGTCGCCAGCCCCTGGCCTATGGAAGGTGGTATTGGGGTAGTCACGACACGGGCCCTGAGGATGGGTCATGACAACCAACACTGATAGGCCAGGGGCTGGCGACCAACACTGAGTAAGCATATCACATTCCAACCCACTAGGACCTAATCCAAAACTACCTCAAATTCAACTCCGATAGGCCAGGGGCTAGTGACCAACACTGAGTATGCATATCACATAGATGAGAGTCTTATATTATTTTACTATATGAATGAACTATCATACATCTCCATGAAATATTAAATAAGTTATTATAACTAAAAATGAATTCCTACATCCATCCTACAATCAGACAAAAAATAAGCAAAAAAGAATAAAAAAAGAAATTTAAACGCCCACCAAAAACTATCAAACTATCCAAGATAATCAAATGCAGGGAACTACTATCAAATAAGACCATCAAAACATACCTCCTTCAAGAACTGGTACACAACATATTTATTCTAGATTAATATCCACAACCTACTCTGATGCTTCTTAGTAATCCAATGAATTCAAGGTCATATTCACAAGAAATGAATTCTTTAGGTTGATCCCATGAAGGGGTGAGTATAAAAATACCTATTAGGTTCCCCCAGAAACCCAAAATAAATGGTTGAAATAGAAAGGCAACAACCTACAAGGCCTAATCTATAGGGAACCCAAATAAGATAGAAAGAGAAACTCCATCTCATCCACCCCTCGTCTATATTTGTCTAATCAGTTCATTCCACAGGGTGTGTCAACCAATATATTTCACATGATCACATAGAATCCAAGAATCACCTATTTATACTTGCCTTAGACTCCAAGTATCCTGACATCCCAACCTAATTTCTAGTTACAGGTTTATACAAAAGGCCCAAAGGTATATATCGTCCAGGGGAACTCACCCCAAAATGCCTTCCATCATAGATGGAACATCCTGGAGCTTACCATCATCAAGTGTCACTATACCATCCCATATGGAAATTGACCGAGAGATAAAAATCATCAAGAAAAAACATTCCCACCATAATTTCACTCATCCAAGAGAATACACTCCCTTAGGTATTGCTAAAATGATGACACATCCCAACCATTCCAGGTGGAATACACCCAAGAGAACAGACATGTCGGGACTCACCATGATGAATGTCATTCATGAACCCATCAGACCATAATTCAAAGAAATGTTATACCACCCATCCCTTATGGGGGACTCCAATAACCATAAAATAAAACCTAAGGATATCATCACTCAAATAGGGGATCACACCCTTCCTAGTTGGTGAACTCCAGGAACCCATTTTGGAACTCTGGATATCATAAAACCCATATATAGGATCACACCTATGACAATTGGGGGCTCTAAAACCCCAAAAGAGTTTCAAATCCATGATACACATATTGTTGATCATATATTTTATTACTAGAATATACCTTAATCTAAAATATGGATCTAAAATCTATGTAAGTGAACATATATAATGATACCAAAATCCATATTGAATACCCTTCCATGATGGGGAAAATATGTCCAACAATTCCAAAAACCCTATTGAAACCACCACTAAGTAGAGGATTGAATACATGATGACGGGGAAAACCCAACTGGGCTAACTAACTATATATGGGATCATCTCCCAAAATGACTGTCATAATAATACCATGAATGCCTTCTCAAGAATTTGTCTCGATTATTGATCTCACCCATGTTCCATAGAGGGACACACCCATTCTATCTGAGCTCATCCTACCAAGGAATAACAATCCTATGATGATGACATAATTCCACACTACACCCTTATAAGAATAGACTAAGAGAAACCAATCAATCGTTATTGTTCTATGTATCACTGATAAACAACCTAATAATGTCATCTTTCCCTATATCCCAAATGCCAATACCATGGAAACCATGATGTCCCATATAGAAAAATAATAAGGATATTCTAATTAAGGCCCTCTAACTATGTACTGAATATGGAGATTCAGGAGGGAGAAAATACATGGGGAGTACATAGTATCTACCCTCAGAACATGATATTTCTCTCACAAACTATCCTACTATGTGTCCCTTATTTGTAAATGACATTTTAAAAAAATACTACAAGGCATGTACCCATATCAAACTATGTGTGAACACATTTTATTTCTTAGGCATTCCATCTCCCGAACACGATCGGATGGCTATGTGGCCATACACTGAGTGTACCTTTGGTAGATAGTGATTTCATCTTGGTCAATCCCACGAAAATGTTCTTGTTCATGTCCATTTGTGGAAACATAGTCCCATGTACATGGTTGAGTACATTCACACCTCCATGTCCCTCGATATAGCCACCTTGGCCATATCTCGCGGCCACACAAACTGGGATCACTACGTGGTGTTTACCCCTTGTACACGAAATGTAGTCCCAAAAAGATCGCCTTTTATAAATAGGAAGAACCCACATCTTGTGCTCCAGAACAAAACATATTTTGATAGGAAATCATGAGTGATAATTTCCTCCAAGCAATCTGAAACCCACTATTTTCACATGAAAACCACAAATCGACGCCCATGGGGCCCCATGTAGTCATCTAAGGGATCTAAAAACATAAAACCACATAAAAGGGTATAAATACATAAAAATCACAAATATATATAACTAGAGGCGAAGCTCTGAAGAATTAATTTCCAAAGGATTCTAGGAACCTTTTACTCCTCATTTTGGTGAAGAACAACATAAAACATTTTGATCAGTAACACCTTCTCACCACGGTTCAGACTCAGGTCAACCTTTTCACATAGGGGGATACACCTTTCCCTAAAAATGCATGAACCGTAATAGGGACGGTGATGTAAATTTTTTAAAAAATATTAATAAAATGATACTCCAATTATGATTTAAAACAAATTTACATAAAAAATATGAACATGTGATAATATGTTATAAATATTTTTAATATCACCGCACTGAGGATCTTCGGCTTCTAGAATCCCCCACTGAATCAATGTTGGGCTACGTAAAAATTCCAAATCATATATAAAAAAATATAGTTATTAAAATTAATTAATATTGAAATAGAATAATAAAATTAATTATGAAACAAATATTAATTTCATTACATAGTTATTTTATAATAATAATGGGAAATGAGAACAAAATCAAAAGATAGAAGTTATGTTAAAAAAATTCTCACATTGAGAACATTGATATTTCTTTGGATGGTGACTTGGATATAAATAGTATAGTTTAATATCTTAGGACGAGAAGAAAAATAAATTGAAAGTGTAATATTATAAGTGGTATAAGCTAATGGTATCTTGAGTAAACCTATTTTTTGGATTCCTTGAATGGGTGGTGAGAGGCCCCTTTATAAGTGGTGATAATACCATTTTTGTAAATATTTCTACTAAATATAATGGGAGAACAGGTTTAATAAGATATATTTATCCAAATTTTGAAATAATGGATTGGGGAAGATATAAGGTCGATCCAAAACACATTCACCAAATTCAGACATGTTTTTGTCATGTTTTAATCCTTTTAATCCTTCAATTATTACTTTTACTATTTTATATTTTACCACGATGAATATTTTTTACCTATGGTAACATCACATTTATGATTAAAAATAAGTGTTTCTTATTACATAAATTTGGAAAACTGATTCTGAATTTTAAATCCACTTAATTAGATTCAATTTATATAATTGATAATAATAAATTTTAAAATAGAAACATATAATATAATAAAAAAATCATGAGAAAGTATTTATTATAATAAAAATAGAAAATTTGAGTTTGTAAATTATATCCAAATATTTAATAAATATTTAGTGATGAATAATATACATATGTGGCCTTCAAAAAATGTGTGAAATTTTAATTCATACTTATATACTAAAAATTTCATAAAAGTCATGTTATTATTAAAACCTATATTTTCACATAAAAATCACTCATTAAAATAAAATACCATAAATTAATACTAAGAGTATATTAATATTATGAAACAAATGAAAATGATCATTTTTTAAAACTCAAAATATAAATTTTGGTAAATTTATCTTTACAATAAAAAGGGATATATAAGGGAAAGTAATTCTAATAAGAAAATATATTTTTTATTATATTAAAAAATATTTCACAATTTCAATCATTTTTAAAATAAACCAATGTTAACTACTTATCCATATATTTTATTTTTATCAAAATTAATCAAAATATTCATGAAATTAAAATCCATATTTCATAAAATTCCAATATTTAAAAAAAAACTTAATTAGAAAATAATTGTATAAGCCATTTTATTTATATCAATTTTATTTTATTTTTATTTAAAACACTCTTTATTTCCTTGGTATAAATATTTTATAAATTTTCTATTCCTTTCCATTCCATTAATTTTAATTTCTAGATTCTAACGAACATACATAATATTTACAGTTTTTTCAAAATATATGTTTCTTCATTTTAGTTGGTGTTTCATGTGAAAAAAAGCATTCCATTATACATGGTTCATTTAAAAGAAGTCATATATTAAAATATTGGGATGTTATATTCTGCCCCAATTAAATAAAAAATTTCATCCTTATTTGACTCATAATGTCATAGTTATTTTAATAGGTAACTCATAATTTTCCATACACTACAAGATGATCATGGGTTTATTTAGGATGTGTAATGAAGTCAATATATAAGATAAAATTATTATAAAAACTGTATAATGGGATCTAACCCATTAATTTTTTCAAATATAATTATACTAAAGGAATGATATCTTTATTTATAAAGAATAACTTCTTAAAAATGTTGAAAATGATTATATGATAATCTTAAAACTAATGGTTTTATTATAACATAAAATCTAGTTGTTTGTGGGATCATACAAGAAATAGGACACATGAAAATATATTGTGAATACTCACTATCTAATACATTTCAAATTGCGTTATTTGAATTTTACTTGTTCATACAATTTTTTTGGGACCATTTCCCCCAGTGGCCATTATATTACAAAATTCTCTCACATAATTTGTAACCCTCTTGCAATTGAAAATATATATTTTTATATCTTGTCTATTTCCCATAAACTTTTGAGTTTAATAACCTTTATCTCCATAATAATAACCTTTAAATATCTCTTTAAGTAAATTTCCCCCATGATCATTTTAATATCATTGACATATAGAAAATTGATTATTCATTCATTTATAATCTTTATTACATTATCTTTTATGAGAATCCACCTTTAGTTTCTATAGTATGTTTAGGAATTAAAATTTATTCTCATTTTTGAAAATATTTTGTGACAACATTTTTGGCATAATCATTGGATTTATCACTCATGATACTATTTCAGTGGGGTTTTCATTGAGTTAAAATCTGAATTTTCTCTCATAACCATTATTAACATAGTTCCTTTAGGATTTATGAAATACTAAAACCAAAATAATTATCAACAATGATGATAATTAGAAGAAAATTATCATAAATAAAAAAATGAAAAATTTACATCCTGATGTGTTACATTATAATAGTATCATTAAAGCCCATAGTTATTAAAACACAAATTCTATAAAACTCAGTTCAACATTTATCACTCTCATTTTAACATATATCATTATCTTTCCATCCAAGGTAAATTTGAATTCGATTCTCTCATATTTATTATACTAATAATAAAAAAGATATCCCAAATTACCAATAACATTATTAAAATATTACAAACCCAATAATCAATTTATCATATGTTCTGAAAATCTAAATTATCATTTATTCATGAAACCACATTTATATAAATATATAACTAAACATCATAATTTTTTCATTTCAATATATGATATGTATTTTCGTTGTCTTTCTATGTTATCATACATAAAAATTTCAAAATATCTATTAATTATTAATAAATAGAATGTGATTCAACCAATGCCTCTCACAATATAGTGTCAAAATATATTTTTATTTTTTCAACTTGGTCATGCGCCATGTAAAAATTTAGTTGATACCCAATACACCCTTTTTAAGGTCATTAACCATATGAACATATTTTATAGATCATAGATCCACTTTGAGTATACTTATTATGATTTTTTTTCAACTAGAATCACAAAATATCCATATTACAAAAGCATTATAATGTTATCAAATATACAAAATTTCTACTTCGACTTAACCCTAGGGCTATCACCAATAATATTTTTATCTTAATCCTCTAATAAAATTTTCCTTATTATCTTAATATTAAATAATATTATTTTTCTAAGGTTTATCTAAACATTTTTCATCTGGATCAAGCATAATTTATCAACTGTTATATTATCCTCAATAAAAATCTTAATCAATAAAAACATCAAAACACTCCTCTTATACCAATTTTTATCCCGCAGTCTTACACACTTAAGCTCAGTGTCGTAAACACATATATTATTTATTTATTTTAATTATAATTATTAAATAGTGGATATATATACATATATATATTTAATTACATTGTAAAAAATTATAATTACATCTCTTTCATACATTGGATAATTTCAGGTTTAGAGCATTGGAGAATTTGGATGAAAAAATAACTCACAATGGAAATGTTTTTTGTATTGAATGGATAATTTTTTATCTTAATATATGTATCTAATTATTCTATAGGGTTTCATAAACTTCATCCTCAAATTATTTCATAGGTTATATCGTTTTAAACATTTCTTTTGTACTTCCATTATTTATCAATCAGAGAATAGAAAAAAATAATGTTGTGATCTCAAACACATAGAAATGGAAAAATATAATTAATCTTTTCATAGAAATAAGTTTTATAAATAATTTATTTATTATTTTAGGGTCATGAATGCTTTTTATTATGTTAGTAAATTCCCCTTTTCAACTAGGTTGAGAGGAAAAACTTATATGGAAAAAAGTCCAAGTGGATCGCGGCCCATTGCAGTTTGATGGCCCAAAAGAAAGAATTATATCCATAATATGGAAGGAATAAATAATATAAATAGTGTTATAGTAAAAAAATAACTAATATCATACTATATTCATAAAAATTAATGAAAATATAGATATCAATAATGCTAATCATATACTAATAGAATGAATAATGTTAGATATCAAAACATGTTGGCAAGGCCTTGTTTCAAGAAGAAATACTTCTATGGGGTGTGGTATACACCGAAATCCAAGCTATTTTATATCATGAGGCCTATCTTTACATCAATTATATATATAATTCCAAGAATCACCAATAACTTAATAATTTCCAAAACATTAATTATAAGAGTTAGAATACATATCATATCATTTCTTAAGGAACATAAAGTTTAATTAAAACATGTATATCTATATAATGAAGTGTGTGAAATTTCTATACAAACTCAAAATGTGTTATTGTAAATAATAATCATGACTTCCATTAATTTTCCTATTTCAATAAAATGGATTATAATATTATAACCCATTTTGTGGATGAAGGTGGATGGTTAAACAATAAAAAGTAAACATTCTCCCTTTTATCCATATTAGAATAACAATTGAAAAAATAAATATTTTTCCCTATGTTAGTAAATAATATCACATTATCATAACAAATTTGGAATCATAAGGATTATGGTTAAATAATATATAGTTAAATTTATCGTATTCATCTATATTAGAGTAAAAAACTTATCAACACTAATAGTATCCCAAATGTCAATAGAATAACATCCTCTCTATCATCTAATATCAATTATATAAAAATATGATGCTCACACCAAATTGAGAAATGAGTTTAAAACTAAGTATATATTGGAATAACATGATCAAAATTAATAAATAGAAATAAGGATGATGATTCAAATTAATATTTAAATTTTAGAATAGAGAAAAAATAGAATATATTTACATTGATAAAAAATATCCATGAAAAATAATTCTTGAATAATACAACTCATAAAGGGATAAATTATTGGATTTTTAGGTATAATGAGTCCATTACCCAAAAATATAAATATATATTATGTTACAAATATTGAAATATAAACCCAATTAGTGTAGAACCTTATAAAAATTAAAATGAAATTTATTGTGATCTCAAAAAAGAGTTTTTAGAAAACGTGTTTATCATTAACGTAGAAGATGATGTGAGAGGTCACTTCGAGAACATTTTTTTCAAAATGTGATGTGAAAAATCATTAAAAACCATTAATTTTATATAATGAATCCAGAGTAATAAGGACATGAAAATAAATAATTTTTATCATTTATAAATAGGGAGATTAAGACAAAAAAATGAAATTTAAATGAGAAACACTTTTTATTATTGCCAAAGTAACTTTGTTCAAAACACAAAATGTAAAAAGTGTAAAAAAATTATTTTGTTTCAAAATATAATTTTCCAATAGAGGTAGATAAACTTCCATAAAATGAAATATTAGGTTCAATGAACTGAAGCATGGAATAAATAATTTCATTAAAAAATCATATAACTCAAGGAAATGTGACTTGAGTTATCGATATTCCTTACCATAAATATAATAATTGATGTAAGAAATATTACAAAAATGATAATTATGAGGTAAAGATTTATATTTATAAAAAAATAACATCACATATTATAATCAATTTTTATAATGTACACAAATTTTAATTTCAAAGAGGGTGGTCATAACTTATTTAATGAAAATTTGGTTACCAAAATATTTATATCTAGGCTAACACTTGATTCAAAAGTAATTTACAATAAAAAACATTGCATAGCATAGTTTATACCGTTAATAGTATTGAAATAAATTATATTAAATAAATGTTATAGTAAATAAATAAAAAAACAATAAAAATATTTGTGGTTTATAACAAGTAAAATGTCTCAAAGAATCTTCATTGTGACCCTGAAAACCATTGCGACATAAGTAAAATTTGTATCAAACCCAAAGAAAGAGAGATCATATAATTGAAAATAAAATAATATAATTAAAACATAATTCATGATACTAAATCTCAAATATGAATTATATACACAACATAAATGAAATTAGGTTATTGATACCAAACATGTATCGAATAGAGGAATTTGAAATGAGAACACTTACTTTGGTCTTCATTTGTTCACCATATTCACTAAACGTCCTGATTAGTTAAATGATTTTCATTTAATAAGTATAGTAATATATTCTTCATAACTATAACCATTTAACCTGCATATTTTTAATTATTCTATGCATACTAATATTATTTATTTTGTACTTATTTAATTACACGAGGTGTAATTAATCATTATTTCTTTGAAAACATTTCATAAAAAAATTGTTGTTATCTATTATTTTTCTAACTCACACCATTATTAAATATTGTAAGGTCCTATAATATATGTAATGATTTTTTAATGTTTTAATAACATTTCTTATTCTTTTTGTAATGACATAGATGTTTGAAATCGACGACTATCATTTTTTGGTCATTTATATTGTAAAAATGGTGATTTCTTAGTAAAATATTAATGTAAACTCAAATTAACCAAAATAAAATAATTATATATATATATATATTATACCATTAATTAAATTATCATATTCATTAGTCAAATGAACTCATTACATTGTTCAAGTATGTTGTAAACCAACCCAAACAAGAATATTCCATAATTAATGGATAATTATAAAGTGATATATTTTTCATATCATTTTACCAGAATCAAAATGGGATTATTATTTGTTTATTTATGTGATATATCATATTTTTAAATAATTATAAATATCATTTAATTTATATAAATTTGTTACTATGATGTAATAGATCATTTTACTCAATGTATGATTGTTTTATGAGATTGAATTAACAATAATCACTTGATGATTTAATAACTAATAGGTATTCCAGTTTTCATTAAAAAAACATTAATTGTATAATAAAAACAAACTGTATCCATTTAATATAATCCTAATAAAATCCTATTTCATTTGGAGATGAGAAGAAAAACCAAAATCTACCTTTCCACATAGGTGGTAGTCCCGACGTACACCTGGTTCATGATATTGTTTTCCATAAAACGAGAGAATGGATTAATTTGGATCTTTATTTTAAAAAAAAATTAAAAATAACATATTTATCATAATTGTTTTTATTAAATTTATGATTTAAACCATCCTTTTAAGGTGGATAAGGATACTAAACACATTATTTTATTGATAAGGTAGTCCAGAGAATTCATGAATTGCTATATCATTTTTCTTAATAGAAAATGGAAAACATGATTAATAATTATTCCAGGATAATAATAAAATTTTATATATAACCAATAAAAATTTCATTACATATGTATTTCATAATAATAAATTGAAAATAAAAATAGAAAATAAATAATTTAATTAAAAATTATTACTCAGGTTGAAAACTATCTGATATTCTTATAAGATCCTTTGGAAATAGATACCATAGTCTAATATTTTTTGGCCAAAATATCAATATACTAAAATATTATTCCTGAGGAAATTAAAATTTCATGTTTCTAGGAGGAAACGTAGTTTTTCAGAGTGTATTTACTGGATCGTTTATAGGTGGTGAGATTGGATTATTTTTAAATATTTCAATTGAATTTAAATGATGGACACGTTAAACTTGTCATGTGGCTAGAAAATTGATAAATAAATGACTGGGAAAGATATATGGTTCATAAAAACCAAATAAACTAAGTAATATAATTTTTTTCATATTTCTATCCATTTACACTTTTAATTATTACTAACACAATTTTATATTTTACTATGGTAAGTAGTTTTTACTATAGGTAACTAAAATTTATCAATAAAAATATTGTGGTAAATATTAGATTATCATGACCAAATAGCTAAAAATTTAAAATGCACTAAATTTTATTTAATTTATCAAAGTGATATAAATAGTTTTACGATAAAAACATATAATGAAAAAAAATTATTTTTTTGAAAAAATTATTTTTTCTAAAATAAAAAATACTGGTAGGTAAATTAAAATAAACATTTTTAAAAATATAAATTCACATATAAAAAATATATATTTATATAAAAATGTTATGTTAATTTTTTATTCAAACTAATATATTAATAATGTCAAAAATTTATTTGTACAGATAGTGTTTTCACTAAGAAATAATTCTTTTTAAAAAATTTCTAAATTTCATATTTTGAAAATATTAGTGTAATTAAGAAAAAATGAATATTTTTTAGAATTAAATTCAAATATATTTATATTAATTATTTACATAAAATTATGATATATAAATAAAAATATTTTTTTATTGAAAAACTAATTTTTTTTAGATTATCAATCATTTTCATTAATTTATCCCAAAATTTAGTGATTAAATTAGTATTAAAAATTTGTTCACCAAAATTATATTATAATCATTAATCATATTTTTATTGAAATAAAAAAATATATATCTCATAAAAAATCAAGTATTTTGATAAATTCATTTCTAAGCATCAAATGATCATATTTTTCATTTTAACAATACCAATTGAATTTAATTCATAATAAGTATAGAATTTATTTTATTTCAATAAATATTTCATAAATCTAGTATTTGTATTCATTACCACAAATTCAACAGCTAGGATCCAATGGTCATTATTAATATTTCTACTTTCATCTAAATATATAATGATATCATTATTGTTTGTGTCGTATGTGGAGAAAGTAATCAATTAAATTTGTATCATTTAAAGAAAGTAATTTATTAAAATCAAAAGATTGGAAAATCTATAAAAAATTATATCATCTAATTACCTTCTTTATTTTTTATATGTTATCTATGATTGAGATTTTTCATCCACCATTTTTTCCCTTTTATCTATTGCAATATATCCTTATATTTTTTTGGTTCCCCATCACAAAAATTTCCTCATTTTTTATATGTGGGGGGCCTTTTTTTACTTATCAGTTTATTAAAAAACTTATTACCTCATCGTTACCTTTAATTCAATTAATTGTTAGAGAATTTACCATATTTCAACAACATTTTATGAGAAACTTATTTCCCATCATCTTTCATAAAATTCATTTTCAATAACTTCTTATCTAAGGGATTCTAACCCTTTAATATTATATTTTATAGGACCATTAAATGCATCAGTTACCTTTTTATTATTATTTTAAATTTACCTAGACAACAATTTTTCTCATTATATAGTTTTAATAGATCTATGTTCTTCTACAATATTCTCTAGTTGGGTAATTCTATCTTTGATTCCGTCAATATAAATTGATTCTTCCTTTAATAACCTATAAATTTTTCAATTTTTCATCCACTATATTTCAAGATCCTCAATAGTTTCTTAAATATCATCTTTCATATCAAAAATATATTATGCTTTTTTATTCTCCAAAGATTCGAAATATTTTTCTCAAATACTTCCATCCTTAACTATTCAATGAAAAATATAAATTATTTATTTTTTTATTCAAATTATATCTCATATACATATTATTATATTATCACAATGATTTTACTTTGAAAAGACTTCTTGTATGTATTTAGGGATTTGATTTTTCTTTATAGAGGAAATTTATCCATTTTGATGGTTTGACTTCCTCTATAACTTCTCCATTACCAATGGAAATTTCACTTTATATGATTAAATTTTCCAAAAAAACATTATAAGGGAAGATTTTTCGAATCCATGATTACAATTTAATTTGATGGATAAATTTATGTGATATTAGATTTCACTGATATTTCATATATCACAAACATGTTATGAATTCCATTAAGAGGAAACTCTATATAGTTTCCTACATCAAGTATTAATACCTTTGGATTTGGAAATGACATAGATATTATAATAATATTATTTAATATTTCAACATCCAGTATTTCATTACAGAGAAAACTAATTTTTCATACAAACTCAATGATATGGTTAATGAATCCAGTAATATTTTCATTTAGTTTCATATTAAAATAATTAAATTTATTATGAAACAAACATGGTTTTACCTTCATAACCTTCTCCTTCATCATATATGTTGGGGTTTTTCTCCCACACTTCCATCTCAGACATGAAACCCATTTTATTCATATAAATATGATTTTATAATACACTTGATAAATCAATTTAATAGATTGTTTGAAATTTGAGACATTAATAATCCATTATTCTCATTGATAACTACATAGAAACACTTATGTAAATTCAATGCATCCAGATATTGTGATATCATTATATAAATAAGTAAACCTATCAAAATAAAGATAATGTGATATCATTATATAAATATCTAAACATAAATATATAAAAAAAATTCAATGATTCACAACTACGGGATACTACAAAGAGAATACACTAAAAATGATTTGACATATGATAGGATATCACAACTTACCATTGATAATTACACATTACTGGAAGGAGTGATTGTTGATTTTAAGGTCACTACCTCAATTTATATCAATGTCAACTTATTTGAGACAATAAATACTTTATGATGACTTAAAGGAAACTTATATTTAAATCATGAAATATAATCAATACCAATCCTATAAGGATGTTATTTTTTATCCTCAATTTAATTTCTCTCAATATAAATCATAAATAGACAACTTCATGACTCAACTTATCTATCTTTTCTAATAAATATTTTTTTTATGAATTTATAAATAATTTTAAAAAAATAAACATTTATTTAATTACCAAATAGTATTTAACAATAATTTCCAATGTCTAGCCGAATATTGGTCATTTAATTATATGCATTTTGAACTGATTCCAGTCCCTTTTTAATGTATTATGGAATCAAAATTGAATCATTATGAATATATATTTTTCTTGAAAAAACAATTTTCTTTGGGTTGATGAGTCCCAAAATTCATGTTATAGGTTTCCAGTTCAACCTACACCTTGAGTGACATGGAATTATTTCTAGTATCTCCCAAGAATATTAAATTTTAAACATTACATTTGGATAATTCATGAATGACCATGAAATAAATCATATAAAGCTACAATATAATGTTACTATAAACCTAACACATTGAAATATTACTTAAATAATGGACCTCTTCCTATTTCTATTAAACTATATAATTCTTGATTCCAAAAATTTATTTGATTAAGTACATGTCACCTTCTTATGAAATTTTTGATAGATTTCATGATTAAACACCGTTTACTCCAAAATAATCACTTATATGCCACCTATTTATGATAGGTATTTTTTAATCACACTACACTTTGGATAATATCATGGCAAAAATTGACTTCATATCCCTCATCATCATTTTATCACCATGATCTCTAGTACACCCACCACAACAACCTCATATATAGGAAACAACTTCTATAAAGGCCTAGTTTCCATGTAGTTTTATATTACCTCTATACTATATATAATAAAATTAACATGTTAAATTCCACCCTTCCCCATGTTCCTTTTTATGATTTATCTATATTTATCTAATAATCTCAATATATTTTAAAATTCGATGTATCATCAATAACACTTGATTTGAATAATAATTTATAGAAAACACAATAATTTTCACTACATAATCTTCTAAATATCCAATATCTTAAATATTATAAACCTTGGATCAAATAATTTATATTATATGTATTTAAAATATTGAATAATTTATTTTAAAATTAAATATATCTATAATTTTATTCATTCATTAAATCATAGAGATATTTAACTATAATTCCCTTGATCCCCACTAATAATATTTCAAGGAAATCTCATAGTATAAAAAAACAAATAAAGAAAGTGAGAAAATAATATTTTCTATGGTGATGCTTGAGATCATTGTCCTTTTCATAGAGATATTATTCAATATTGTAGATTTCATTATATGGAAACTCACCATTTTATATATGATTTTTAACATAATTACTTGAGAAGTGTTATATAAATAACCTCTAATGACTATTTTAAGGATAGTGTTTTGTAATATATGTTTCTAATATTAGCCATAAACGGTATAAAAAATATAAAACCAACAAATTATTAACTCTCCTAAAATCATTATTTATTATCACATCCTATGTCACTTCAATACATAGGCTTTCCTGGGGATTTTCATGAAATTAAAATGGTGATGATAAAGCATAGTAAGAAATAAACAATGAAAATAGATCATTCAGGCACGTTGTGGGTGATACATAAGGCATGGATAAGAACATAGATATAATTAAATGAGTAATAACTTAATTGTACTTATAAAAGATCATGTGAAATAACCTGGAAATTTGGCTACAACATAAACATGAGACATTCTCAATCAAATAAACATTGTTCATATCTTAGATGTTGTTAAACATATTACCAATTTTTTTAAATAATTTAACCAAAAACATTAACTAGGATTATAGAAATCGAATCATAAACATGTCATACCTAGAGATAAAATCTTTACATAATGCATTAGATCACTCTCAAGGTGCACCATTTATATGTCTCACATTATGTGAGCCACATCAATCAAAGATCATAAGTACATATCAACTTAACCCATAAGTTTTTAATGAGGTTTTATTTCATGTAATTACAAAATGAATTATTAAAATTTACATCAATATGAATATAATTGAATGAAAATATGGTTCGGTATTCAAAAAAAAATATAGAATGGAAAATCAAGGAATGATTTGAGTAGAATATTGGTTAAATAAAATGGATTATTGTGTATGATAAATGAGTGATAAATGTATTAATTCAGAAAAAGGAATTTATATGTCAGTAAATTTATATTTAAAAATATATTTATATAAAAAATTGAGATTTAATGTCTTTTAACAAAGGAAATTATTGAATGTAAAATGAGGAGGGAGAGAACACTTACCTAAAAAAGTAACTTCTTATATATAATAAGAGACTCCTTAGAAACGTAGATCCAAATTGGAGGAACATTTTTTATGTTTAATGAGATAGTACACATTTTAAATTTACTTAGAGTGTGGAGTGATAGGATAATGTGTTGGTTATTATACTTGTGGTGTGGTTCTAAAGATTATAATCATTATTATTTTACTATTTAAATAAGTCACATAGTATTAAAATATATTCCAAAAACCATTATGGAAAATTAATTATCAAAGGAGTTTGGGATGACCATTAAATCAATTTAAAACCATATAAAACCTCCATACATCCCCACATAATGCATAGAATGAAAAAAAATTATTTTTATAACTGAAGACATTGAATTAATATTCTAAAATATTAAGTAGCTAATCTGAAACTGAAACTATAATTTTTAAATGAATTATTATACTAAATAAATGAAATTTATATTTAAAATAATGTTTCATAATGTCATCTATCTTGGTTACATCATAATGACAACATAAGAATCATGGTACTCATAAATCTATAATCTCCCCCTTTTCACAAAAACCCGAACTACGCCAAGAAAATACCAAATTTTACCCTAAGACAATTTTGATGTGATGATTCCAAAAAAAATACATTTCTTCAAAATAATTATCTAAATAATTGAATTTTATATTTTTAGATAATGATAATTCTTTATTGAAAATTTTTACTTCTTATGCAGTTCTAAAAATTCCAAAAATACGAAAAAACATTGGACTTTGTTAAATTATATTATCAGTTATATTTAAATAAAAAAATGTTTTATATGACCATTTTATGAATGAAAATTTTATTAAAATTTTATAGAATAATCATAATACAAAAAATAATCAAATTTCTAATAATAATATATTGTTTTCACTTTATTAAAAATCATATTCATCCAATATTCAAGTGCATTTTTTCTTTCATAGAAGTAATAGTAAAATAAATTAATGTATAATAGATTTCTGGAAGATTAACCACCATTTAATTTTTAAATAATTACAGATTAATTCTATTTAATGACCAGATACATAAACCCTTATTACATTATCATATTACCCAAGGCTACAATGTGTGATAGTGGCAGTCTTTTAGGGTTTCTTAGCCAATATATCTCAGGTGGTGATAACTGCTAGACTTAACTTCTCACATAAATGATCATGGTCATGTCTTATTTACTAATGGTTATCATAGGATTTCTTAAGGGAAAATACAAGTGACTCAGAATCTCACCCAGTATAGGAAAAGTGATCCTAATGGGGAATTTTTTTATAGGAACCCAAACATTTAATATATAAATATCACCTCATTTTAGATGAATATACTATCAAAAACATTATGATCCACTATATAAAAATATTATTTCAGTGTATTTGGATACAGATACATAATATTATTATTTAAATAATAATCCTTACAATAACCCATATAGATCATGACATATAGTACACTTCCTAGACATACAATACTTAAACCTATTACTTATAACCTGGGGAAATGAAACATTATAAAGGGTGAGCTGAGTTTCTTAGTAAGGAGAAACCAAGGACATATGAATGATACCATAAACGCAAAATTATAATAAAGGAATGGTGACATGATTTTAAAATTGTATAATACATACCCATAACATAATTGATCATAATAAAGAATCATTGAATAATTCAAGATAGTTCAAAAGAGATTAATCACAAATAAATCAATGAACCTAAGTCATGAGAGCATACCAATGGCATAAGACACAAGTTTGTCACATATTGGTAATTTGATATGATAATCTTCTTAGTCATATCACACTACCTATAATATCATACTGTATTGGTTTTACTCCCCATTCCATTATTTTCCTATTAAAGGCTCACTCCCAATAATACCACAATGGATAGAGTTCCTCACTAAAATGGGTTCACTCCTCATTCTAGTCCTTAGTATCTTATATGATATCCATATTTACCCAATTCATTAGAGAGATATATAATTTATTAACAAAACAGAAATTAATAAAAATACTTTAATTTTTAAAAAAATATATATCAAAAAACTTTTATCATATATCATAACCCATGGAAAATAAACTAGTTTCAAATACATTTCATCAATAAAATAACATATGATAAATATATGGGTTTTATAAATATCCCATGATCATAATCATAAAGCAACTAGATAAATAATAAATATGGTATCATTATACAATATCTCCTATAAAACTTAATTATCATCAAAAGATGTTATCATAAATAAAATTCCTTTAAAATATCACATTGAATATTTCTTAAGGAAAATACCACTTTTTTTAATCACGTTTTAAATAAAAAAATTTCAAAAATACTAAGAAAAAATATTTTTAAAAAAAATAACCATAAAAATATTCAAATTATTATTATAATAATTAATTGTTCATAATTTTGGGTAATTATATTCCTTTCATGTTTTTAAAATCAAATATTCATTTCACATTTTGTAAAAAAATCAAAATTACCTTGTTCAAAAAACAAAAATCAAATTTGCATAAACATTTTAAATTTAAAACATGGGTGAAAATTATTTTAAATTATAATGGGATAAACATAAAAACATTCTTGAAAATATTTTTAGAAATCACAAATGTGTAAGAATAAAAATTCCCCAAATTGAGATGTGAAGTTATATTTCATTAAAAATATTCTTTCAGTTTCTTAAGTACTTAATGAGAAGAAATCAAAAATAAAAAATGCAACATATATTTAAAAATATAGTATAAAATAAATTCATAATAAATTTGATATTTAGATCATGAAATTTAAATATCAAAAACACAATTATAAAAAATCCTGTTAGATAATGATATTGTAACATAAAACCCTTACTGCTTTGGGATCTTTTCAATCAAAATCTCTTTCAAAGAATAACATAAAATGAAACATTAATAATATTTATTATAAAAATATTAATTCTATATAAGTTCAAATGATTTGTATATATAACTCATAAACTAATATATGTGGCTAACTAAACTAGTGTCCCAATTAATAATATTTTAGATAAAAAACCCATAGCTCAACTTGCACATGCCTCAAAATCACGGTAAATTATTGTATAATATATTAAAATTTATTATAATTATATATCAAAATTATGTGTACACTTATAATATCATATATTATCCACTTAGAACATATCAACGCACATTAATTAACAATTCCATCTAAAAAACATTGTTTCCATGTGTTAACTGTTTCATTTTTTATTGATGTTTCTATTTAGAAGTTCTGGTAGTTATACTTTGAAAATGGTTCTATCATATACATAATCTTAAAATTCTATAAATATAACATTTATTAATTATATATATATATTAATTCATCCTTAAATTTAATATATAGAAAAATGAATTACATTTTCAATGTAGATAGTAATTTGTACGTATGCATGAATGATGCTTTCACTATCTAAAGGATGGAAAAAATATTAAATAATAATTAATTTTTTTAGAATCACTATTATATCACATATATCATATATATTCATTTAACCAATTATTATTAGAAGAAATTTAAATAATAAATTAAAAATTATCACATTACTTCATGAATATATATTATATATAGAGAATCATAATTATTTAAATAATATAATATATATATATATTATTTATATAATTATAAAAATCCATATAAAGTTTTTATGAATAATTAATCACACCCCTACGGGGAGATGATTTGTTTTATTCATGCTCGAGTGAGGATTTTACTTTTTGTGGCATGAGAAGAGATGGAAATTGGGTATATCATAATCATAGCCTTATATCAGAATATATATTTTTTTAATTTTTATTTTTGTATAGGTACACTTTTTCTAGAGTTAGTATAAGATGAAATTATTCAGATGTATTTGTTAAGGATGATTGATGCTTCTTGTGTAGACTTCTATTATATCCCATCATAATAACCATTTAAGTGGTCTTTTAAGAAGACCATAAGTTCTAATTCCTATTAAGATAAGTTTTTAATGTTTATTTTTTTATAATTTTCTCATCAAAGATTATCTAAAATATTTCTGTGGATTCCTCTAATATGTTAATGTATGGTCACTCTTTCAATTAGTTAAATTATTAAATTTATATAAAATAATATTCTTGAATAATCTCACCAAATTTATATAATTGGAATATTAGATATATATTAGTCAAAATTATCTCATCTAAAACACTTTGGTCATGTTTTTGTTATCTTTTCACACTTATCTCTTAGTTCTAACCATGTTTTAACCATTTTGACAATTATTATAATATCATTGTTTTTTACATTTTTGGGGTCTAGAATGTTACTATTAAAATGAATGTTACCCATAAATGAACCAATTTTTGTATTTTCAACCATATAAAATTATTTTGGGCTAATATTTTTTTATGAATTTTAAATCATTTAGTGAAATATTATTTGTTGTAAAAGACAATTAATGACATTATTGGAACTACTCCTTAAATTTTACTTTGAAAATAACATGACGCAAGAATAATTTGAATATAATCCATTAAAAATTACATAATATGTTATAATTATAAATTAATTTCATGTTAACATAAAAATCTCGAAAAAATATTTATTTTATTCTTTTAAAACAATTTACTTGGTTTTTATACTCCTTGAACAATCATTATGTCTATGTTGTGAAAACATTTTTTATAATTATTATTTCACTAAAAATTAAAATTTTATTAAAGTCATAAAACATTCATTAAAATTTCAAAAATCCATTTATAACTGAAAATTGTTTTTCTATACCAATCATAAAATATTATTGATATTAAAAGCAATGGACGTTCATTTTTTACATTATCTTTAACTTAAATTTTATAATGCTGAAAATCATAATTAATTATAGAAAATTTCATATATTAGTACTTTTTAATTATGAATAAAATAGACTTATATACTGAAATAAATTAAATATTTTAATGAATTTGAAGATTTAGCACTTTATTTTTAACAATAATTAACCCATTTTATGTTTACCATGGTAATAAACATTTACTATTGTTACTTTTGATAGAGAAACAAGAGAACTTTTAAAAAAATATGGAGATCATGATTCATAACCTAGATTCCAATTTTTATGATTCAATATTTAAAAACAGAATATTTTAATTTATGATAAAAATTTGGAATTGTAATGAAAAACATTTATATGATAAAAAATTATATATTTATATAAGAACGTTTTTATACCAAATTAATCAATAAAATGGATTTAAATGAACATAATTGGATCTTTCGTATTATAATAGAGCTATTTTACATTTAATCCATTTTAAAAAAAAATATTACATTTTAAATTTATAAAATGAATATAGTGTTTTAAAAAAGTCAATATTTTTCACTATTCACCAAAATACATTCTTTTAAAAAAATTACCAATATTTTACCATAATATAATTTGGACAATATAATTCAAAAACTGATATTTATTAATAAAATATTTTTTTCGAAAACATTAAATATTATTTTTTTCATATAAATTCATAAAAACCATTTTGAATGAAAGTATATTTTGGAAAATAAAATGAATTTAATAAAAAAAATGTATCCTTATTTCCTAATATTTTATCGGTACAATTTTATTGACTATGATCATTATATATTTATTTTAGTATTCGATTACTTCCATTCAGAGCCTCCAATTCAACGACTATATTATAAATGAAAAAATTTTATTTCATGGCTCATTTAAGCTCGGTGTTGCGTGTTGTATATTATATAGAACATAGTGTTCTTTTAACATAATTAGGTGATACATTCTCTTACATTTAGTAAATTACATCCTCTCAAGTGGAAATTGTTCTCCCTAATTAGTGTTTTGATATTTTAAAATTCTTTTTGTTGAAAACCCACATCTTAAAATGTATTAAAAAGCTCCCTCTTAAAAAGAGTGGATGGAAATCTGATGGTCTTCTAAAATAACAGGTAACAAGGATTCTAAATAAGAGGCCATTAGTGTGAAGTGAAAATATGGACGTCGAGGAATTAATTAACTCTAAATAATGATAAAGAGTGATAAATAAAATTGATCACAATAATATGAATTATCATGTTAATGAAAATGACCAAAAACCCATAAATCAATGAGTTGTGAAAAAGATAACAGAAACATATAAAATGGATGTAATAAGATTACTCTTTTTTAGGACACCATTACAAGATTTAAATAAATACTTTACCATCTAGACTATGAACATATAAAAATAAACTTACTTTAAAAATAAAATTTTATCCTTTTATCAATATATAACAAAATCTCATCTTTTTAACAAACTGATGAATATTCAGGTAGATTTTATTCATGCCTGAATTGCTGACATCACCTTTTAATGGATTACATATTTCAAGAAAATAAAAATAATTTTATCCAATATTTAATAATGAAATAAAATTTTTAAAAAATGGAAATATAATATCCAAAATGTATAAACATGCATGTGATTAAATAATACATTTTACTCCAAAATATCATTAACAACAACAGAGGTTCAGCAATGGTAATTCAACAAAAAAATTGCCCTACACCCCAAATTACATCAATTACCACAACATAAAAAAATGTTTCATCCTCAATGGTCATTTCATACCCTTCTATTTATTTACCAAAAATATTAATTATATTTTTCCGAAATAATAATACATGTTTAATCATATGTTAAACGTAAGGGTTACATATACCAAGTCACAATGAAAAATCTCCTAAGATATCATTAATCATAATAATTAATCACCATATAATCTTATAATATAGTAAAATTATCCAACATATATGAATAAAATTTATACACTAACCTAATATTAAATCTTTACCATGAATATAAATATATATAAAAATATCACATTTCCATTGAATCACTTTTAAACCACAATTATTATCTATATAAAACAATCCAATTATCCATAATTAACTTAACATTGAATCATATACTAACCCAATGGGTTAATTTAACCATACTATATTATTTATCCTAAAACCTAGTAAAGTTCCATGTCACCCCAAAATTCCAATCACATAAAACCACAATGAAAACATGAATTCTTACAAACATTCTAATATAATCCAAAAAATCCAAAAATTAAGTAATCATTAACAAATATAACGTAATTTTTTTTTTCTAAAAATCACCAATCAATCCAAGTTAATCAATACTATCAAATTTAAATAGTCATATCTTTATCCAAACTATGATTTATTATCTCAACATCAAGGAAATATTAATGTTATTTTTTCCCTCAATCATGCTTCTTATAACAATATCCTTTATCAATAAATAGGATTCAAAATTATTAATAAGAAATTATTGGCGAACAATATTTATTTGTTTCATGGTAATTATAACCATAAAATCATTAATATAAAACTTTTAGAATAAAATTATTGAATCCAAATACATAAACACTTCAATAATGTTACATGAAGAATTTAAATAAAATATATGCTTCTTTAAAATATTATTTAACCATTCTATATCCATACTAGTTTAAATAATGACCACTTTCTCCACACATCAGACATTAAAATATTAATAGTACATTACAATGAACTAAATTTTCCTCGATAAAACACGTCATATTTACATAAAAATTATATGCTCTATGAAATTATTTTTTATAAATAAATTTTTATTCATTCCTATATAACATTTCCCTAAGTAATTCTACCCACATCTTTGACATGTAGAAAGATGTGCCCACTTATAGTCATGGACTTCTTGAAACTATGTTTTTATCATTTAGGGTATGTCAGGAAACAAAACCATATTGAGAATGTAAATTTTATAATGAGATATATAATTAATCATAAACACAATTTTTTATGTTCTATATCACATTTAGTTTGGTTGTTCATGAGGATAATCATTACATTTTTCATAAAACTCCATATTAAAATGATTCTTCTTAGTTCTATCCATTAACTTAAACAGGACGAAGTGACTTATGAGAAGAAATTGTCATAGAGAGGAATCATTTAATCATGATAAATCATTCATAGTATGTGTAAATAATGAAACCTTATTTTAAATATATCGCACATTATTTTTAACATAATCCATCCTTGGTTATCATCTATTCAAATCCTTAAACATTGTTTATAAGGAAAATGTGAGTATTCCAATGAATATCACCCAATTTTTTTGAACTTATTGTAATATATAAGAACTCTAACCAAATACAATAATTATGTGAAAGATATACTTGACCAAATCTTTTTGAGGTTATTACCCACAAGAATTATATGTTCTAAAAACACATCATTTTGTAATATCTAGAGGGTTATGTATTTTTGATAAAGCCACATGATTTCTACATTACTCAATGTTTAAAATTTTTACCAATATTTAAACATATCCCTATGTTTTTCACCAAATTTCCCTATGCCTAGTCTCTATGATTGATTTAATTCTACTGAGATACTGACTATTACGACCCATAATTTTCATGCCTAAATATCACATATTTTTATATGAATATTCCATAAATAAAATTATGGTCCAATCAAGAAATTTAGTGGTTTACCATCTATAGAGAAAAGATAAAAAATGATGTAATCTCATGAAATATCTATAACATATTACACCAATATCTTCCCACTTATTACTCTTCTTATACATACCCTACCTAAAACATTTCATTATTACATGGGGAAAGTAAATTTAAGAATTGGTAGGCTCAAATTCTTTGTAGTGGTAAGAAATGGATATACTAATGTTAACTTAAACATAATATGAGAATAATGGTATTATAACATGAGTTTAACATTTTAACATTCATAACCATCATATCATATATTATAATTTTGAATCATTTCATAAATATTGATAGTTCACAAGACATGAATCATAATTAAATCAAAGAGTATCATCTATTCAAACATAAAATTGACAATAGACATAAGTTTATGGAAAAAATTAATCATAGAATTTTTTTTCATTATTCAAGGACTATTTCAATTACCATCATAGTAGACTGAGTTTAATCTTCATTACATCCTATCTATAATAAAGTATCACTATCATGACTGTAAAAGTGGACGGAGTCCCTTGCGGAACTGGGTTCACTCCCCATCCCAATCCTCATTATCTCATGCGATACATGTCATTCCCCAAATTCATTTATGGGAAATTTAATTCCAGCACCACCCATCAAATAATTATAAGCAATTAATATATTTTCCATGAGATAAAAAAATCATCACATATCACCACCCATGGGAAATAAATAGGTTTCCCAAACATTTCAACAATATTATGTTCTAGGAAAAATAAATAGGATTCATGAATATCACAACATCATAATCATAAACTATATAAAGAAAGAATAAAGATGTAATAATCCAATTATATCCAAATTATATCATAATTACCATCAAATAAGGTTTTTATAAATGATAATTAATTTAAAATTTTATCTCGAATAGTTCTTTGGTAAAATACCCTTTTTATTTCAGGATCACTTATTTCAAATAAAATAATTAAAAATATTATCTAAAAATTATTAATAAAAAATAACAATGAAAATATGTAATGTAATATTGATATCATTTATTGGTCATGGTGGTGGTAATTTATATTCATTCCTTGTACCTAATTATAATTATTAATTACACATTTTTTGTAAAACTCATTAGTACCTTGTTTGGAAAGTGACAAGAAGCCTCCATTTAAAAAATTTTGTAAAAATTAAAACATGGGTGAAAAAGAGTTTAAAAAATTATTTTATTATGGTAAAAACATTCCTAAAAAACTATAAAACGTGGACATATAAGGAAAACAGTCTGATAAATGAGGTAAATAATGTCATATTTCGTTAAAAATAAAATTATGTCCTTTACCACTTTGGTGTCTTTTGAATCATATGCCCCATGAAAGGATAAATTCAAATGAAAAATTTAATATAATGATTATAAATATATTCATGATATAACATTAAAAATATTCTATATATACACCCTATAAATTATGATATGTGTATAACATAACATATGTCTCAAAAACGACAACATGAGACCATAAACACTTACCTTATGTTCATCTTGTTTCTAGTGATCTATAACCACATTTATAATAAATATAAATTTATTATACATTTAAAAAATTATTTATATACATATAATATCCTATATTAGACACTTATAACATTTTAACGACTATTCAATATATTTCATATGTAATCATTATATATATCCTTATTAGCATTCAAATAAAGTATAAATGAAATCTATATCACATCCCTTTATGGAGTTGGTATTCCACATGTTTTCATGGGGGGACGTTATCATTCTCCGAGGTATTTCAATGTAAGAAGGTATATAGGATTTAGAAATCAGATAAGAATAATTATTCTATAAGAATCATATTTATCGATTATTTCTATGATTATAACAATCCATGTATAGTGGTGATGTGAAACTAATTACACCACTACATTGAGACGGTACTTGTAACTACGCTTAAGTGATGTTTTCTCTTTTCAAAGGATAAAAAGTGATGTAATATTTTTTAGAATAAAAATAATTATGTATCAGAATAATGATGATATTTGAGTTTTTATTTTCAGGTTGTGTATAATATATTTTGAGGAACCACAAAAAAGAAGAAATTTGAAAGAGTTGATAAAGATGATTATATCATATTTAGTATACATAAATTATATCTGTTTATTAGAACCCTGGTAGTGGTATTTTAAGACCACAATAAACACTAATTCAAGCCTAGATATTTATAAAAGGGAATTTAGTATGGTTTTTCTAAGCTAAGTTTCTCAAAATTTTGTACAAAATAGAGAAGTAGTATACTTTATAAAAATGTATCAAAATTGATATAATTGAAATTAATATTAGGATAGTTATAAATCCTCTCATAGAAACTAATTTTGGCATGTTTTGGTTATGTTTTCACCCTTTTCTATTAGTTTTGACACCCAATTAACCCTTTTGATAATTAATGTGATATAAATATTTTTCACTCTATAAGGATCATGAAAGTTACTATAAAAAGAATAGTGACCCATAAATGGACAATAGTTGATATCTTAAACAATATTATATTACATTGTCCTATTAGAGGATCTTTACTAATTGAAACCCATTTAGTAGTTAATTGTTTATTATAAATTAATTATAATGTCATTTTTGGGACTATTCATTTAATTTGTCCTTGAAAACAAAATGATAGTGAAATAATTTTAATATAATCCATTAAAACATCCTTAATATGTTATAACTAACAATAAAATTTATAAGATGCTATAAATAATTCAAAAAGTATTACTTTTTCAGTGTTTAAAATAATTTTCAGGATTTTTCTTCTACTTATAGAAATACACTATCATCATTGCGTAAAAATTTATCGAATAAATTTTTTCACAAATAATTAAAAATAAATTGACATGATAAAAAATCTTTAATATTTTAAATAATCATTTATTTATAAAAATAGGAATTTTTGAATCATTGATTAAAATATTTTATGTATTTCATGTATTAAATCCACATTTTTATAGTATCTTATAATTAAATATTATAAAGAACCAAATTAATTTTAAATGGAACAAAGGAAATACTTTAAAATTATGGGTTATTAGGTATAAACTATCCTCATATAATGAAGTAAAGGAAAGAGTTTGAATGAATTTTAAGCCCTATAATATTATATTTTAACATATTTAAATCATTTTATCTTTAATGTAGAAATAGAAATTTACAATATTAACTATTCATAATTTTAAAAAAATAAAAGGGATATATTTTCCAAATGCATAACCCCTAATAAAAAATATATAATGAATTTTTCATGATTAAATTTCTATAATTCTAAGAAATTTATTTAGGATAAAAATTTACAATTTAATGAAAAATTGTTTTCCAAAAAATAACTTTTATTAATAAAAAATTTTTTATACCAAATAAGAAAATAAAGTTGACTAAAATGAGTGTAATTTAATTATTTATAATTTTTAATAACTATTGTTATGATAAAAACAATTAAAATGAAATGGTTCTTTGTAAATGGTTGAAATAAAAACAATGTTTTCAATAAATATCACTATTTTTTACTATTTACTAGAAAGTCAAAATTTTCATACGAATATAAAAACATCGCCCTAAGCCTATTTGGATATTCTAATTTCAAAAACGATATTATTTTTATGAAATAATTTTTTTAAAATTTCCAAAAAAATAATTATATTATTTTATCATAAAAATAAAGAAAACCCATTTTGGGAGAAAACTTATTTTCTAGAGTAAAATTGATTTCTTTAAAATTATGTTCTTATTTAAAAATAATTTTTCCATATTTTTTTAATGCTTATGAAAATTATATAAATATATATTATAATTTTGATAATTTTTTTTGGTACCATCCAATTCAATATCTATATTATAACGGTTACAATAATATTTCATGGATTGTTTAAACATAGTGTGGCATGTTTTATATGGTATTGAACATAGTTTTATTTTATAATTTTAGGGTGTAACATTTATAATAAGAGAGTTATCATGATTATTCATTATAAAATAATACCAATGGTCACCTTATAATTGCTACATAACCAATTCTCAAAATGTTCAATGGACATATTGACCAATGACCATAATTCCCAATGAATATATTGAAAAATGTTCATAATAACCAAAAATATTAATGGACACAATTCTCTATGATCATATTTCTCCATATATTCTAACCATTAATATTATAATTCATTATTCACTACTTCACATGAAATGGTTTTTACATATCCCTTGATAATGTCTAGAATATTCTTAATTATTCTCTTTCTTAATACATTCATCCTAGGAGGAATAATCTTCATGGGATAATTCAAGCCTATAGAGTTTCACATAGTGACTTAACTATTCATTAATGTTTATATTCTAGTACTATCTGTAGTTACAGTATTTAATATTTTTACAAGATTTGAAAATAAATTTTATAGTATTAATTTATGAATTTACCGTAAAATATTATAAACTGTAATTGGAGAAGAAAGTTATTTTATTAATAGACTGATATTTTTCTCCATTAAATTAAACTGTAATTTAAAAAAAATACATTAAAATAATTCCCTAATGTCAAATTAAATTATGGTACTTATTCTTAATCAATTAATTAGGATCCAAGATTGATTATTTAATCCTTTTTATTTCTCAAAAAAAAAATTCAGGAGTCAGTTTGTCCTATTCTTCAATTTTCATTCCATTTTATCAAGAATTTGGATCTACTCTTCTTCCTATCAATATTCATAATCCAATTCCATATAATTTATGTAAATATTTCCATTAGTTACAATATATTCATCATTAATATTACACATTAATGGCATTGTAGAAATTAAATATATTTCGAGGTAGATAAAACATATTGGTAACTAGTTTAATGCATTACAAAATCTCAACTGGTGCAACATAACATGGACAATGTTTCCCATATTTTCAAAATCCCATGACTCCTATCCAAGGAGACACTTTGAGGAAAAAACATTCATTGATAATAAATTCTATGTCCATCATTCAATTATCTGAAAAAAAAAATTTCAACTCTTAGAATTCATTAATGTGTCTCTAAATTACATGTATCTTCTATATGGCTCCCTTCACAAGGTTTGGCCCTAAATGTTTTACTTCAAAAACAAAACCCCAATGCACCAGAGTTCTACACAAATTCCCTAAACTTCCTCATATGGATCCACTTGAATAACAGATTGGAATCAATTTTTATAGGATAACTCAACTAGTGGATGATATTTATCACAACTCCCTTAAAAATAATGGGATTTATCCCTTAACATGTCATTCAATGATTAAATAGTCTGCTCAAACATCCCATCAGTTTGGGGATAATATTATATTCTTCTGTTTGCCTCTATATGATATCATTTTTAAGGATCATCTAGAACATAAAAGCAAATCTAATATCACAGTTAAAAGAAATAGATAGTGGTGCCCCATGAAGATTAACCACATCCAGAATATATAGATGATAAATACACTCAATTTAAAAATCCTATAATATAGAAATTAATGGGAATATTTTTTTATTCTATCAATTATTTCCCATATGAAATTGTTTCCATTGGATTTCATTGAAAGGCCAATAAAAAGACGTTGGTGACATTATACCACTTATATAATGGTGTTGGTAGTGGTTGAATACTCCATCTAGAAGTTTTCGTTCTTCCTTCACTTTTTGATAACCAAAACCACTTGCATTATAACCAATAATACATTTTTCAAATTATCCCACCAATAATGATCATATGAATTGTCACGACCCGTCCTCGGGGCCCGTGCCGTGACTACCCCAAACCCGCCTTCCATAGGCCAGGGGCTGGTGACTAGCACCAAGGCGTAAATCCCGGTAAAAAGGGTAAGGCATTGCCTTTGTAAAGCATACCAGCACCACAGCGTAAGCAAGCAGAAAAGTAAACACTAAGTAAAAATAGAGTACAACTGAAGTGTAGAAAAGTAAAAGGGCCAGTATACAAACCCAAACTAAAAGTAAAGTACAACTCGAAAGGGAAAACAGAAACTGTAAAGTAAAAGCCGCTACACCGAGCTGTCCACTGGAAATCCCACCTGAAAGGTGGGTACAGATAGCTCCAATGCTCCTCGGGTCCCGCCGTTCGCTCCGAGAACGTCCCACCCAGTGGTCCACTTCCAGGTACCGTCCTGCTCTGCAAGCCACAGCCACAATCAACGATGTCCGTCGTCTGCAACCAACACAACGTAGTGCAGGCATAGCCCGTGTAGGGGTGAGTATAACGATACTCAGTAGGGACCCCGAGACCCTCAAGGTCTCACTAAAACTAACAAGGATAACCACAAGAAGATCTCAACAGATAACCCCTACTTAGATATATGCCCATACATATACCTAAGTTATCAGGTAACCCATCTCAATCATGAGGCAAACACAAGGTCAAAAGACTCAGCTCAAACCAGGATTTTCATCATCGAAACCGTAACTGCTGAAGAGCTCCGTCTCTGGAGTGTACAGTGGTCATGTAACAACTCCGAGGTACTGCTCACTAACCTATGACTGTTGTAATACTCCACCTATCGAGTATTGCGGGCCAGCCGCTACAACCAAGCGCTCTCATGTGCCGCTGCAACCAAGCGCACCATGGTCGTGGGTCTGCCGCTACAACCAAGCGCTCCCATGTGCCGCTACAACCAAGCGCACCTCTGTCCTGGGTCTGCCGCTACAACCAAGCACTCCCATGTGCCGCTACAACCTAGCGCACCTCTGTCGTGGGTCTGCCGCTACAACCAAGCGCTCCCATGTGCCGCTACAACCAAGCGTACCTCTGTCGTGGGTCTGCCGCTACAACCAAGCGCTCCCATGTGCCGCTACAACCAAGCGCACCTCTTTCGTGGGTCTCCCGCTACAACCAAGCGCTCCCATGTGCCTCTACAACCATGAGAACCTCTATCGTGGTTCTGCTGCTACAACCAAGCACTCCCCTGTGCCGCTACATCCAAGATAACCTCTGTCGTGGGTCTGCCGCTACAACCAAGTGCTCCCCTCTACCGCTACAACCAAGCGCACCTCTGTAACACACTGGGTCGTCCGATCAGCAGTCGTCGGGACTCAGTCAGCTACACGGTCCCGTACTCTGCACGCTCGTCTCTGGGAGGGTCTGCTCCACAAGCTACTGGTGGATACTTATAACGACCCATACTTTACATACATTGTTAATACTTCGAAATTGAAGCACACTTATTACAACATATGATAAGACCACAAAGGACCGTATAGGTATAGTGTCTTTAGAAACTGGGAAACATAAACAACTGGATCATAAATCTTCTACAGTGTTTCCCATTTATTTCATCATATCTAGGGTCCCTTTTAGCATATTCTACTTAATATCCATCTTCCTGACCTGGGGAAAAGAAAACATAAAAGGGTGAGCTCAAATGCTCAGCAAGGGCAATAAAGGAAATAAAAATCATATCATATCTTTTTGAAAATCATAACCTGCAAAAGAGATCATAAAATCTTAATAAATCATAGAAGTGAAAATGAGATCCCCATAATCATAACATGAAACTTGAAACTTTGTGGCATGCACACATAATCATGGAAAATCATTTCTAGTTAGTCATGACTCATTGCAAAGACTATCTTAGTGGACAAAGTCCCTTTCTGAACCGAGTCACCCTCGTTCCAGTCCTGTTTCACTGAACCGGTATAACCTACCGTTCCAGCCATGTCTATCTCATGAGATATGAAATCTTTACCCAATGCATTGGAGGGAGATATAGGTCCCACCCATCTTATAATGAATCCTTTCTTATGGGTGCCACATAATCATAAATCATACATCATCGCATAACACATGTAACAAAAATGGGATTCTTGAAACATCATGACATCATAAAATAAATCTTATAAGGAAAATGACTTCATAAAAATAATTCCCTCACAACATAATCAAATCAATGTAATTAGAGGGATAAAAACAGAACCCTTTATTATCTTAGATGGAAAATAATTTTGATAAAACACTTGAACTCCATTCTTGAGGAAAATATCCTTTCTTCTTCAAAAACACTTTTCTTTTCTTTACATGTCATACAATTATAAACTAAAAGAAGTTGATTAAAAATAAACATGAAAACTTGTAAAGGAAGCTTCTTGGGAATAATGTTTTAAAAATCCATTCATGCCGTATAAGTTAAAAAAACATTTTTCGTACTTTTGTCGGAAAAGTCAAAAAAGTACCTCGTACAAAAAAAAATGACAAAAGATTCCTTTCATATTCTTTACTAAAAACTCACCGAAGGGTATAATTGGATTTAAAATATTGTAAGTGGATGGAAACAATATTACATATTGAGGGAACATGGATGTGGATGATAAAATACACCCCAGTAAATAGTTATGAATAAACAATCTCGGATAAAAATGAGATTGTCATATTTCCCTTACCTTAGGTCCAATTTGCCTTGTATGTGTCCGAAGCTCCTGTATAATAGTTTAAATAATGTTATTGACTTATTCCAGAATCCTACATATTGATATGATATCATATATGGTCATATTCTTAGCTTCTTGTTAGTAATATTTCATTGTTACTTGTTACTCGGGTCTTTATTGCCTTTTGTTCTTACGCGTGTTTTGCCGAATAAATTCTTATTCTTATTTCAAGGTTATAGATACCTTATATCCAGAATGGTATTAGTGTAACATATATCATATTTATTCATTCAATTCATTTATATAATTACTATGTAATGATGATCATGTAGAACGAGTCGCATCACATCGTGGAGACGGTATTCCATACGTACGCACGAGTGATGATATCATTCCTATGATCGTGGAAATGTATTGGAGTATATATATATTATTTCAGTATCAATATTACTTTATAATAATTATAAATAGTTACTCATTACACCATTATACCCATCCTAGTAAAGTGATGGTGGAAAAATAGATTACACCACGGCGTGGAGACGGTATTCCGTACGTACGCACGCGCGGTGATTTCATTTTTCCGTAGGATGGATAAAGGTGAATTAGGGTTGTTTCATATTTATAATTACATATCAGTATGTAAGTAATACTGATGTTATTACTTCATCATGAAACAACTAAAGATGAAGAAGTTGAAGAAGAAAGAAATTGAAAAGATCGGTAATGGATATTACCTCTTCTTTGGAACGCCTCTTTGAATCCTCCACTTAAGGAACTAAGAGTAGTCTTTGGAGAATAATAGGACCTCTAGGACTATTCTAGGGAAGTGGAGAGGAGAAAATGTCAGGGGTTGGCCGAGCTTGAGTGCTCAAATTGGTGTGAGGAGGAGGGAGAGGAGGTTCCCTTTTATAAGGGAGGAGAGGGGCACCTTAGGAATATCTCAAAATATTATTTTATATTAAAGTCAAAATCGGTTTATAATGGTTCCAAAGGGTCTTATTTCAAAGCTAAAGTAGGGATGGGTCGAAATAATATCAACAAATAGAATTTAGACAAGTTTAGGATATTATTGTAACCTTATCAATTAGATTTAACTCTAAGTTAAATAATTTAACTTTTACCAAGTCTTTTTTTTTCTTTCACTATATGGTTAATACACTTACTATAACATGCCAAAATAACCCCAAATTGTTTATTATTAATATATATATCCTTATCTAAGTCATTTGGCCGATCCTTAGATTTTTAGGAATAAAATAACAATTAATAATATAATATTTTATTTAAAAACTATTTTGTGTCAATTTTCACACTATTTGATATATGATTTTTGTGAAAGTCATAACAGAATTAAATGTTCGAACCAAGTTAATTAAATTAACATCAATATATCATAGTAACCTATAAAATTAGTGGAATTCATAAAAATTTTCAAATTACATTTATTTTGGTGTTTATAACATCAATTATGTCAATATTTCATTAATAAGATAATTACTACATCATCATTGTGTCATAAATAAATTATATTATTTAAAGTTTAAAAATTACAAATAAAATACCATTATGTAGTAAATCGTTTTATCTTTCTAATGAATATTTATAATCTAAAATCCAACATATATAACCCTATGTAACCATTGTTTTTCTAAAAGATATATTCTTGTGTCATTTTTGTATTCATTTTAACTTAATTAAAATAAAGTGTCATTATCACTTACAAGTGAATCAATGGGGTCCCAAAATCGACCCAAAGATGCCCATGGTCGACCATGTATCAACCAATAGGGTTAAGACACGTTTTAGGGTAATTTAATATTATTATAATATTATTTTTTAACCCTTATTTACCGGATTAACCCTTAACCATGGTAAATAAAATATTTACCGCAGTAATTATTCAAAATGTCTAAAAATAAAAGTTATCTATTTACACAATTTGAACATCCTGATTACAAATATGGAATCCATTTTTATAAATTCAAAACACAGAAGTGGCAGAAATTAATTTAAAATTAATTTCCGCTGTCAAAACAAAAAGCGTGTTTTTAAGAGATAATAACTATCAAAAGATTGACACTTGTTTATGTTCGGTTTAATTGTAAAATTGTGTCCAATGACCAACATTATATTAAGTGGTAAAAATATATTCTAAATATACTTTAAAACCACTCAAATTCATAATTTATCACTATTAATTGTTTTGATTAAAAAAGTTTTTTTTAATTAAAATTTAGTAATTTTCACTATTCATCAAAATATTAAAGTTATCCGAAAAGTACCAAAATTTCACCTTAGGCTAAATTTGATATTCCGAATCCAAAAATGAAGTCCATTTTGAAAAATAAAATTTATAAAATTTCAAAAAGTGGTTATTACTATTCATAACGGCTACTTTTAATAATATTTTAATAGCATATCGTTGTTTAGTGAAACTCGGTATTGCGTACGACGCAAGCTATCGAGGAAGGTCGCGATTGCATGTAAAGAAAGCCAAGAAAGTGTTGTGTAGAAAAAGATTCCTTTGATGATTTATATAACATAAAAGTCTCGGGTGTTACATTCTACCCCCCTTAAAAAGAATTTCGCCCTCGAAATTCGTCACTTTGTAACAAACAGATGAGGATACTTCTCCTTAATCATATCCTCAAGCTCCCATGTAGCTTCTTCAAGTTGGTGGTTCCTCCATAAAACTTTCACCAATCGAGTGGTCTTGTTTCGTAGAACTTTTTCGCTACGATCCAGAATCTCTATCGGCTGTTCTTCATAAGAAAGATCTTGCTCCAGCGGTACAACTTCTGAGCTGTGTACATGTGAATGATCAGGTATGTACTTTCTCAGGAGAGATACATGGAACACATCGTGAACTTGAGAGAGATTCGGTGGAAGAACCAATCGGTAAGCTACCTTCCCAACACGATCCAGTATTTCGAAAGGACCGATATATCTAGGGCTCAACTTCCCCTTCTTTCCAAATCTCATAACCCTCTTCCAGGGAGATATTCGTAAGAACACTTTATCACCCACTTCAAACTCTAGGTCTTTTCTTCGGTTGTCGGCATAACTTTTCTGTCGAGTCTGAGCTACTCTTATGTGTTGTTGAATAGATCTGACCTTTTTTGCCATTTCATCAACGAGATCAGGTCCTAATAGCTTTCTTTCCCCAACTTCATCCCAGCAAGTTGGAGTCATGCATTTCTTTCCATAAAGAGCTTCATAAGGATCCATCTGAATACTGGAGTGAAAGCTATTGTTATAAGAAAATTCCACCAAAGGTAGGTGTTTATCCCAACCTCCTTTGAAATCCATAGAGCAAGCTCTCAACATATCTTCTAGGGTTTGAATTGTTCTCTTAGACTGACCGTCTGTCTGGGGATGATAAGCAGTGCTGAAACTCAACTCTGTATCCAGAGTATGCTGAAGACTTCGCCAGAACTTCGAGGTAAATCTTGGGTCCCGATCAGATATAATAGAAAGTGGTACTCCATGAAATCTTACCACATCCTTTACATATATCCTGGCAAGCTGATCTAGAGAGAAATCCTCTCTAATAGCAATGAAGTGTGCAGACTTTGTAAGACGATCAACTATGACCAAGATAGCATTATTGCCTTTGGATGTTTTAGGAAGTCCTGTGACAAAGTCCATAGTGATGTTTTCCCATTTCCATTCGGGTATGGGTAATGGTTGTAATATCCCCTTAGACTTTTGTCTCTCAGCTTTAACTTGTTGAGAAACCAAGCATCGAGAGACATATTCAGCAACATCTCTTTTCATGCCATCCCACCAGAAGTACTCTTTCAGGTCCCTATACATCTTCGTACTTCCAGGATGAATAGAGAATGATGAACTATGAGCCTCATCCAGCAACTCCTTCTTTAATTCGGGGATGGGAGGAACACAAACCCGATTCCTGAACTTTATTATCCCATCACAATCAAGGTTGAATTCAGGAACATTTCTCACCTTCTTTTGTAACTCGACATCTTCTTTCTGTGCCTCTTTAATCTTCACATGTATAGATGGTTGAACATTCATTTGAGAAAGATAATATTTTTCCCCTTCCATTATAATTCCAAGATCCATCCTTTGTAAATCCATAAATATTGAATCTTTTGTGATCCTCATCATGGATAAACTAGCATGGTCTTGTCGACTTAATGCATCTGCCACCTTGTTTGCTTTCCCGGGGTGGTAATGGATTGAGCAGTCGTAATCCTTAATCAGCTCCAACCATCTTCTTTGACGCATATTCAGCTCCTTTTGTGTGAAAATATACTTTAAACTTTTATGATCAGTATAAATATCACACCTTTCACCATAAAGGTAATGCCTCCAAATCTTTAATGCAAAGATTATCACAGCCAACTCTAAATCATGTGTTGGTTAATTTTGCTCATGGATTTTCAACAGTCGTGAGGCATAAGCTATCACCATATCATTTTGCATAAGAACACACCCCAATCCCTTCTTGGATGCATCACTGTAGATCACAAACCTTTCTCCACTACAAGGCAGTGTGAGCACAGGTGCACTGGATAACCTTCTTTTCAACTCCTTGAAATTCTCTTCACATTCCTCTGTCCAGACAAACTTAACTCCTTTCCGAGTCAACTTGGTGAGTGGATTAGATAATCGTGAAAAATCTTTTACAAAACGTCGATAATATCCAGCCAAACCAAGAAAACTTCGGATCTCAGTTACTGTTGTTCGTCTCGACCATCTTTCGATAACCTGTGTTTTTGCTGGATCCACAGATATCCCCTCTTTTGAGATTATGTGACCCAAAAATGCAACTTTTTGAAGCCAAAATTCACACTTGGTAAATTTGACATAAATCTTCTCCTTTCTCAGGGTCTTCAATATAATTCTCAAGTGATCTTCATGCTCTTCCTTGCTCTTTGAATAGACAAGAATATCGTCTATAAAGACTACCACAAATTGATCAAGATAGTCTCTAAAGACTCTATTCATTAGATCCATGAAGATAGCAGGGGCATTAGTAAGACCAAATGGCATCACTATAAATTCATAGTGTCCATACCTTGTATGGAAATCCTTCTTTGGTATATCCTCCCTTTTGACCCTTAATTGATGATACCCTGAACGAAGATCAATCTTGGAAAAGTATTGAGCTTCGCGTAGTTGGTCAAATAAGTCATCAATGCGTGGGAGAGGATATTTGTTCTTGATAGTGATCTTGTTAAGTTCTCGATAATCAATGCAGAGTCTCATTGATCCATCTTTCTTCTTAACAAATAGAACAGGTGCTCCCCAAGGTGACGCACTAGGGCGTATGAATCCCTTATCAAGATTCTCTTGGAGTTTCTTCTTCAATTCCTGCAGCTCAATTGGGGCCATTCTATAAGGTGTCTTTGAAATAGGCAAAGCACCCGGTACGAGTTCTATTGAAAACTCAACTTCACGATTTTGTGGAAGACCCTGTAATTCCTCCGGAAAGACATCATCAAACTCCTGTACAATGGGCATATTCTTAATCGTAAGTTTCTCTCCAACCATTTGAGATAAATAACCTTCATTTAGTGGAATCATGACCCATAAGAGGGAAGGAATTTCCACTGGAAGGTTATGTTCATCCTTGCATTGATAGACGATCGTAGATTGATCTGGAATATGAAATGTGACTTCCCTTCTTTGGCAATTGATATGAGCTCCATGTAGAGAAAGCCAATCCATGCCAAGAATCACATCAAATTCCACTAAAGGAAGGATCACAAGATTTGCAGGAAGCACTTTCCCACAAACTTCGATCGGAGAAGAGTTATAAACTTTTGATGCGACTGTTGTTCCATTAGGTGTTGTCACAGCTAACTCAACATCTAATTGTTGAGGTAATACAGTGATACCCTTAGAAAATTCTTTAGAAATAAAAGAGTGGGTGGATCCAGAATCAAATAAAACATTTGCTACATTAGAGTGGATGGTAAGTGTACCTTTCACCACTTCGTTATCGTACTCCACATCGCTGATAGAAATTTCATGTGACTTTCCTTTGTCTTTAGCCTTAAGATTTTGTTGACGTCGACCATCATCATCCACCCTTGGATTTGGGCATTGATTGGCATAATGCCCCATCTCCTTGCACTTGAAACATTGAAGTGTAGTAGGATCATTCTGTGTATCCCTTCCTTTGTTTTCATCATTAGACATCTTCTTCCCATTATCGCGGCATTCAAATGCCCGATGACCTTCCTTTCCACATTTGAAACATTTACTTGTCCCTTTAAGACAACTCCCTCCATGTTTCTTTCCACACTTTGAGCATAAGGGAAAGTTCATCTTCTTTTCAATGTGCTCTTTAGAGTTTCCTTTGAATTCCATCTTCCTCTTCTTATCAAACCCATGTGACTGATGGGTTACTCCAATCTCCATCTCGACTTTGAGAGCACATCGAACGATTTCCTCGTAGCTATTGAAGTCCCTTATGGATAACGCCCTTCGAAGACTGGGTTTTAAGCCACTAAAGAATCGATCGATCTTACTCTCAGGTTGGATAATAATACCAGAAGCGTACCTTGCAAGTCTTGTAAAATTTGCTTCATAGGTACTAACAGATTCATCATCCCTTTGCTTCAGTTCAAGGAACTCTTTCTCCATCTTTGTTCGGAGAATACGAGGGAAGTACTTATTGAAAAATAAGTTCTTGAACTCGTCCCATTCCATAGACTCAATTTCATCCCTTTGCCTCGTATTCTTAATAAGATTCCACCATTGATCGGCATCTCCTTCCAAACGATACACTGCTAGGATGACTTTATCATGTTCAGAACATTGAAGAACTGAAAATATCTTTTCAGTAGTACTAATCCATTGTTCAGCAACTAATGGATCAGTATACCCACTGAAAGAAGGTGGACGCTGCCTCATGAAGGATTCAACATAATGTTGCTCCTTCCTTTGCTCGTTTGGAAGTCCTGCATGATTCATAGCTTGAGAAAGTTGTGTGAGCATGGCTACAAGATTTTGCATTCCAGCTCCCATATTGTTTGGTTGCTCAGGGGGACAATCATTGCATTGCCCATCGCATTCCGTATTAACACGGTTCCTTCGGGTTCCAGCCATTGACTAAAACCAAGAAGAATAGTGTGAGCAACACTAATTATAATAGGAAAACCACATAATTCAAGAATAAAATTTTCATGCTTAAGGTATTACCCTAGGTTATTCAAGGACATTTCTAAAACACTATGATTGTGTTCTATGCTTAGACTTATCCTTAGGGTTCTTACTAAGGCTTTCACATCCTAGTTTCCAAAGGTTGACTATACCTTTCCTCTGATACCAACTATAACGACCAATACTTTACATACATTGTTAATACTTCGAAATTGAAGCACACTTATTACAACATATGATAAAACCACAAAGGACCGTATAGGTATAGTGTCTTTAGAAACTGGGAACCATAAACAACTGGTTCATAAATCTTCTACAGTGTTTCCCATTTATTTCATCATATCTAGGGTCCCTTTTAGCATATTCTACTTAATATCCATCTTCCTGACCTGGGGAAAAGAAAACATAAAAGGGTGAGCTCAAATGCTCAGCATGGGCAATAAAGGAAGTAAAAATCATATCATATCTTTTTGAAAATCATAACCTGCAAAGGAGATCATAAAATCTTAATAAATCATAAAAGTGAAAATGAGATCCCCATAATCATAACATGAAACTTGAAACATTGTGGCATGCACACATAATCATGGAAAATCATTTCTTGTTAGTCATGACTCATTTCCAAGACTATCTTAGTGGACAAAGTCCCTTTCTGAACCGAGTCACCCTCGTTCCAGTCCTGTTTCACTGAACCGGTATAACCTACCGTTCCAGCCATGTCTATCTCATGAGATATGAAATCTTTACCCAATGCATTGGAGGGAGATATAGGTCCCACCCATCTTATAATGAATCCTTTCTTATGTGTGCCACATAATCATAAATCATACATCATCGCATAACACATGTAACAAAAATGGGATTCTTGAAACATCATGACATCATAAAATATATCTTATAAGGCATAATTCCCTCACAACATAATCAAATCAATGTAATTAAAGTTATAAAAACAGAACCCTTTATTATCTTAGATGGAAAATAATTTTGATAAAACACTTGAACTCCATTCATGAGGAAAATATCCTTTCTTCTTCAAAAACACTTTTCTTTTCTTAACATGTCATACAATTATAAACTAAAAGAAGTTGATTGAAAATAAACTTGAAAACTTGTAAAGGAAGCTTCTTGGGAATAATGTTTTAAAAATCCATTCATGCCGTATAAGTTAAAAAAAACATTCTTCGTACTTTTTTCGGAAAAGTCAAAAAAGTACCTCGTACAAAAAAAAACGACAAAAGATTCCTTTCATATTCTTTACTAAAAACTCACCGAAGGGTATAATTGGATTTAAACTATTGTAAGTGGATGGAAACAATATTACATATTGAGGGAACATGGATGTGGATGATAATATACACCCCAGTAAATACTTACGAATAAACAATCTCGGATAAAAATGAGATTGCCATATTTCCCTTACCTTAGGTCCAATTTGCCTTGTATGTGTCCGAAGCTCCTGTATAATGGTTTAAATAATGTTATTGACTTATTCCAGAATCATACATATTGATATGATATCATATATGGTCATATTCATAGCTTCTTGTTAGTAATATTTCATTGTTACTTGTTACTCGGGTCTTTATTGCCTTTTGTTCTTACGCGTGTTTTGCCGAATAAATACTTATTCTTCTTTCAAGGTTATAGATACCTTATATCCAAAATGGTATTAGTGTAACATATATCATATTTATTCATTCAATTCATTTATATAATTACTATGTAATGATGATCATTTAGAACGAGTCACATCACATTGTGGAGACGGTATTCCGTACGTACGCACGAGTGATGATATCGTTCCTATGATCGTGGAAATGTATTGGAGTATATATATATTATTTCAGTATCAATATTAATTTATAATAATCATAAATAGTTACTCATTACACCATTATACCCATCCTTGTAAAGTGATGGTGGAAAAATAGATTACACCACGTCGTGGAGACGGTATTCCGTACGTACGCACGCGCGGTGATTTCATTTTTCCGTAGGATGGATAGAAGGTGAATTATGGTTGTTTCATATTTATAATAACATATCAGTATGTAAGTAATACTGATGTTATTACTTCATCATGAAACAACTAAAGAAGAAGAAGTTCAAGAAGAAAGAAATTGAAAAGATCGGTAATGGATATTACCTCTTCTTTGGAACGCCTCTTTGAGTCCTCCACTTAAGGAACCAAGAGTGGTCTTTGGAGAAGAACAGGACCTCTAGGACTATTCTAGGGAAGTGGAGAGGAGAAAATGGCAGGGGTTGGCCGAGCTTGAGTGCTCAAATTGGTGTGAGGAGGAGGGAGAGGAGGTGCCCTTTTATAAGGGAGGAGAGGGGCACCTTAGGAATATCTCAACATATTATTTTATATTAAAGTCAAAATCGGTTTATAATGGTTCCAAAGGGTCTTATTTCGAAGCTAAAGTGGGTATGGGTCGAAATCCTATCAACCAATAGAATTTAGACATGTTTAGGATATTATTTTAACCTTATCAATTAGATTTAACTCTAAGTTAAATAATTTAACTTTTACCAAGTCTTTTTGTTTTCTTTCACTATATGGTTAATACACTTACTATAACATGCCAAACGAACCCCAAATTGTTTATTATTAATATATATATCCTTATCTAAGTCATTTGGCCGAACCTTAGATTTTTAGGAATAAAATAACAATTAATAATATAATATTTGATTTAAAAACTATTTTGTGTCAATTGTCACACTATTTGATATATGATTTTTGTGAAAGTCATAACAGAATTAAATGATCGAACCAAGTTAATTAAATCAACATTAATATATCATAGTAACCTAGAAAATTAGTGGAATTCATAAAAAGGTTCAAATTACATTTATTTTTGTGTTTATAACATCAATTATGTCAATATTTCATTAATAAGATAATTACTGCATCATCATTGTGTCATTAATAAATTATATTATTTAAAGTCTAAAAATTACAAATAAAATACCATTATGTAGGAAATCTTTTTATCTTTCTAATGAATATTTATAATCTAAAATCCAACATATATAACCCTATGTAACAATTGTTTTGCTAAAAGTTATATGCTTGTGTCATTTTTGTATTCATTTTAACTTAATTAAAATAAAGTGTCATTATCACTTACAAGTGGATCAATGGGGTCCCAAAATCGACCCAAAGATGCCCATGGTCGACCATGTATCACCCAATAGGGTTAAGACACGTTTTAGGGTTATTTAATATTATTATAATATTATTTTTTAACCCTTATTTACCGGATTAACCCTTAACCATGGTAAATAAAATATTTACCGCAGTAATTATTCAAAATGTCTAAAAATAAAAGTTATCTATTTACACAATTTGAACATCCTGATTCCAAATATGGAATCCATTTTTCTAAATTCAAAACACAAAAGTGGCAGAAATTAATTTAAAATTAATTCCCGCTGTCAAAACAAAAAGCGTGTTTTTAAGAGATAATAACTATCAAAAGATTGACACTTGTTTATGTTCGGTTTAATAGTAAAATTGTGTCCAATGACCAACATTATATTAAGTGGTAAAAATATATTCTAAATATACTTTAAAACCACTCAAATTCGTAATTTATCACTATTAATTGTTTTGATTAAAAAAGTTGTTTTTAATTAAAATTTAGTAATTTTCACTATTCATCAAAATATTAAATTTATCCGAAAAGTACCAATATTTCACCTTAGGCTAAATTTGATATTCCGAATCCAAAAATGAAGTCCATTTTGAAAAATAAAATTTATAAAATTTCAAAAAGTGGTTATTACTATTCATAACGGCTAGTTTTAATTATATTTTAATAGCATATCGTTGTTTAGTGAAACTCGGTATTGCGTACGACGCAAGCTATCAAGGAAGGTCGCGATTGCGTGTAAAGAAAGCCAATCAAGTATTGTGTAGAAAAAGATTCCTTTGATAATTTATATAACATAAAAGTCTCGGGTGTTACAATACTACAAGTATCACAAAGTCCCACAAGGAATTATCTCAAAAGAACACCTCTTCGTAGGGGTCTCAATGCAACAGACGACGTGTCAATCGGACGCCCGGTCTGTGAGTTACTAGCCTTTTTGTCCCAGGGGCCCGGTTGGTTTCGTGTGCGAACCAATCTGGCCATAACTCAACTATACCCCGAACACTCATAGGGTATACTCATAGGGACTGTTTCTCAACGAGATCACCAACACCGCTGACGGTTTGTCAAACGGACGTTCTATCCGAAGGTATCAGCTTTTACGTTCCAGGGGCCCGATTGGATTTCGGTGCGATCCAACCCGGCCACTATCCAACTGTATCCAAACTCGGGCGAAGGATTCCAAAAGTTCAGTCTCATCAAGAGGAAAGCAACGAGACAGACGGCTCATCAGTCGGATGCTCGGTCTGTGAGTTATTGGCTTTTTCGTTCCATGGGCCTGGTTGGTTTCATGATCGAACCAACCCGACCGCACTCCGATGGCATCCAAACATCGAGCGGAGTAAGCCAAAAGATCCGTCTCACTTAGAGGAATTCAATGAAGCTGACGGCACGTCAATCGGACGTCCGTAGCTCAAGATATGAGTGTTTCCGCTCCGAGGGCCCTGTTGGTTTCGTGTGTGAACCAACCCGGCCGAACCCAAAGTATTCCGAAACTTTGAGTGCGATATATTGAAACGACCGTCTCGGTCCAAGGATCGTGTTGCCGCTGACGGCGAGTCGTTTGGAGGCCCGTAGCTCATGTTACGGGCATTTGAACGAAAACCGTCCGAAGACGGGGGGTCCGGGCCCGGGCCAAGCCGGCCCGACCCCCCCCCCCCCCCTGGGTCGGCTGAACCCGGTCCGACCCGGTCGGACCCGTCTGGATCGGCCAGCCCGGCCGGCTCGGCCGAGCGGCCGATGCGGGGGGAGCCGCCACCCCGCGTGCCACCCACACGGCACCCGCGGGGTGTCGGCCAGACAACCGGACGCGCCGCGTGACAACCCCGCGGCACCCGCGGGGTGCCGCCCTGGACACCCGGGCGGGCCGCGTGACAACCCCACGGTACCCGCGGGGTGCCACCCTGGACACCCGGGGGGCGCCGCGTGACAACCCCACGCCACCCGCAGGGTGCCACCCTGGACACCCGGGGTCGCCGCGTGACAACCCCGCGGCACCCGTGGGGTGCCGCCCTGGACACCCGGGGGGAGCCACCTGCCAACCCCGCGGCACCCACGGGGTGCCGCCCTGGACACCTGGGGGCACCGCTTGACAACCCCGCGGCACCTGCGGGGTGCCCCCCTGGACACCCGGGGGGCGCCGCGTGACAACCCAGCGGCACCCGCAGGGTGCCGCCCTGGACACCCGGGGGTGCCGCGTGAGAACCCCGAGGCGGCCGCGGGGGTGCCGCACTGGACACCCGGGGGGCACTGCGTGACAACCCCTCAGCACCCGCGTGGTGCCGCCCTGGACACCCGGAGGCGCCGCGTGACAACCCCGCGGCACCCGCGGGCTGCCGCCCTTGACACCCGGGGGGCGCCGCGTGACAAGCCCGCGGCACCCGCGGGCTGCCGCCCTTGACACCCGGGGGGCGCCGCGTGACAACCCCGCGGCACCCGCGGGGTGCCGCCCTGGACACCCGGGGGGCGCCGCCTGACAACCCCGCGGTACCCGCGGGGTGCCGCGTGACAACCCCGCGGCACCCGCGGGGTGCCGCCTCATCCGGCCAAGGGCGCCACCGCCGGCTTCTGCGGGCCGCCGGAGTCGCTCTGATGGCCCGTTTTCCTTCCTGTCTGCGCCGTTGCTCCTCCCGGGACTCGTCCTTCACAGTGGAAACATCAAACATCCGTTGCGGCACGTTCTGTCGTCGCCCGTCAAATCCGCACAAAACGAAGAACGTCGGAGGGTCATCGGGCCGTGTTCCTTTGGCCCGCACCCTCCGCGTTAGAGATAATCAACGGGATAAAATAAAATGTTCAACACATGAACCAACAATTTTAATAAAATAAAATTGTTTCTTTGATTCCGGTTCTTTAATTTTTAAAGAATGTTCACGGGAATATAAGGAGGGGTATTTCTAAAATATAAAATCCCTACATCGCTGGACATCGCACGTGAGCATTCTTCACGGAATTTGCTCGTCGCGGAAGGTGGAGATCGTCGGGTCGTCGCGGAAGGGCATCACGTCGTCGCGGAACATGGCGTTGAGTCGGAGAACTCAAGAAGCCGATCGAAGATCCGTCACGGGGGAAGAGACGTCGCAGAAGAACGTTGTCGACGTCGTGGATCACGGCGTCGCGTCGTCGATTTCTGGGTTCGGCGTTCTTTGCGTTCTTCGCGTTCTTCACGAAGGAGGCTGAAGGTTCAAGGATCCTCTCTCAATGAGTAATCCTCCAAAAGAAAAAGGTTGGTCTTATTTTATTATTATGCCAACACACGAAAAAGGGTAAGCAACGACCCATCAATTCGTTGAATTAATTCAACGAAAGAAACAACTCATTTAATTTACGAAAAAAACCTCCCAATTAAATGGTCTGTTAAGACTTTAGAAAATGTGTCAGTTGACTTTCATAATGACAGGTTTTCACAGGTGCGTTACATAGCGGAAAGAAACGGCGGGGCTCGTGCGGGCCCCACCTCACAAATATCCTACAAAGGGTGTAGGATATTTCTCGATAGCATCCTATCCAGTTCAACTCAGTTCAAGCCGCCTTTAAGTGGCTTCAAGTGGCTTCCATGTGGCTTAAGTGAAATACAATAAAGTTGTCGAAAAAATATTTTATTTCTTAACTTTAAGCCTGAAAATTAAAGACCACACCCGAGCAAACGCAACTCCGGAAGAGGCGTTTCTAAGAGAATACCGGCGCTGCGATTTCATCGGTGCCCTCAAAATTCGATTCCGGGCACCGGTTCAAAAGTTAGAAAAACTCGCTCGTCCGTTCACTGAACATACCCGAGCCAAACTTCGGAAAATGATTCCGGGCACATCGGGTCTCGGAATTAGGCGCCGTCAGAAACTGCATTCTTGTAAAATTCCAAATCAAATTATGAAAACAAATTTCCTTGAAATTTACGGGTCTTTACATTACTCCCACCATAGGGCTTTACATCCCCGTAAAGTTTCAACACAAACTAGGGATACAAAGGTGGTACTAAGCACGCATCTAAGCCTCCCACTCCCATGTGCTCCCTGGAGGTTCCCGTGATGCCATCTGATGCGCACAAGATGAATCGATCGTCCACGTAGGACCCGCCTCTGTCGATCCTCTATCCCCACCGGGGCCTCCGTAAAATTCTCCCCATCATCCACGTCTAGATCCCCAAGGTCAAAGATGTGCGTCGGGTCGTGCACGTATCTTCTCAGCTAAGATACGTGGAAGACTTCGTGCACCCGGTGCAACTGAGGTGGCAGAGCCAGGCGATAAGCCACCTCGCCAATCCTACTGAGGACCTGGAAAGGCCCGATAAAGCGTGGAGAAAACTTGTCGCCCCGGCCAAATCTCCGTAAACCACGTCGAGGTGAGACCCGCAAGAAGACGTGGTCACCATCCTCGAACTCTAGTGGCATCTGCCCTCTGTCAGCATAAGAATTCGGTCGGCTCTGAGCTGTATTCATCCACTCCGGGATGACCTGGACCTTCTCTATCGTGGCCTAGACCACCTCTGGTCCCACAAAAGCTGCTATGATTTCTTCCTTGCTGATAAGAGAAATCTGGTCTCATCCCCTGGATGAACCACGTTCTTCACCTAATACTGTCAAACCCGACATGGATGATACTAACCCAGACCAAGGATGAAGTCGTAAGGCCTCGACGCTACTACAAAGAGATCCAACCATTACTCTCGCCTCCAAGGGTTGAGTCACACTGTTGGCATTAGTGTGTGGTAACTGGGTCTCCTCCAGTAGATACTTCTCAAGTGAGGGTCAAGTCAACGGTCTAAACCAGAACCTCTTAGTAACAACACAAGAGAGGACAGGGAAGTAAATGACACAAGAAAAGGTGTATTTTATTACTGCATCTCAAGTACAAAGACACAAATCATCTAAAAACATACATCAACAAAACTAGAAGCAACGTGAACAAAATTCTCCCGGTCTGGAGCTAGTCCCACTCCTGTCCATCTGCTCCCGGAGCCCCAGATCGTAGGCCTCAACTGCCTGAAGCTGAGCTCTCCCATGTACTAATGTCCCATGTGGTCGAGGTGGACCTCCTGGTGGTGGTGGTGGCAACACCCCGAAGCATCGTCCACCTCTAGCTGGACGGCCAGCTCCCCTGTCATGGCCGCCTGCTCCTTGCGGCTCGCCCTGATCGAACCTCTGCCTCTGCCTGGGGGGTCCTTCGTTCGTCTGCTGGTCATCCGTATGGCGGGTCGGACAGTCACGAGCCATGTGACCAACCCAGCCGCAGGAGTAACACTGCCCTCTCATGGTAAGTCGTTGCCCACCCCGAGTGCCTCGCGAAAATGATCCAGAGTCATGCTGTCGACCACCTGTAGGTCCAGTCCTCTTGGACCCCTGCATCATCCGTCTACTTCCTGCTGCAGAAGACTCTGCTGCATGCCAGTAAGTTTTGGGTCCTGCTGCTGGAGACTGCCCAGCAAGGAAACTCTCCACTAAGAGGGCTCGCTCCAACACCCCTGCCTGAGTCGGAATGTTGAGGGAGATCGTCGAAGCCCTGATCTCATGACTCAGTCCCTGCTCGAAGGTCCGGGCCCAGATGAATGGGTCCCGTACCATATCTATGGAGTAGCGCGAGAGATCAGTATATCTCGCCGAGTACTGGGCCACTGACATGCTGCCATGCCGCAGCTGTAGTAGCTCCTGGATGCGCACCGCTCGGAGGGTGGCTGGGACGAACTCGGAGCGGAAGATGCTCTCAAAGTTCATCCAGAGGAGACACGCCTCGTCGTGCACCTAGAGCATCAAGCTCCACCATCTGCCTGCTGCCGCATGCAGGATACTCGCTGCGAGGATCACCATGAGGTCTGCTGGTGTCCTCACTAATCTGAAAACCCGAACAACTGCCTCCAGCCAGTCCTCGGCAGCCTGAGGGTCCGTCTCCCCGCGGAACCTGGGCGGTCGCTGGCGCTGGAACTCATGCAGTGCACTAAGGCGACGTGCATCGTCAGCGGCAGGGGCTGGTAGCATCGGTGCCTCGGCGGGTATAGGTACCGCTGGTGCCTCAGCATTCAAAGGGCCCTGTACCGAGTCCTCGACGCTCGGTGGGCTCTCGCCACGCACATCGCTTGGAATCCAAGCTGGCTGTCGTCGTGGGGCCATCCTGAAAAAGAAAAAAAGTGCACCACAATCAGGACAGTATACCTGGTGAGCTGACACAAGTAATCACAAAGAAAACTTGAAACACACATGCAATCAATGTTTTTGTGCAGTAAGTCGGAAATAAGAATTCAGGGTCCTGGTGTACGGATACGTCGGCCGCCGCACCAACACTGGACTCCCTGGACTGATAACCACACCCAATACGCTAAACATTATTGCCTCACATAGAAGAAAGTTCAGAGTCTGCGGTAGAACCGACCACCTCTTATACAAATTTGTCACGACCCGTCCTCGGGTCCCATGCCGTGACTACCCCTAGCCCGCCTTCCATAGGCCAGGGGCTAGCGACTAGCACCAAGGCGTAAATCCCGGTAAAAAGGGGAAGGCATTGCCTTTGTAAAGTAAACAAGAACCACATCGTAAGTAAGCGGAAAAGTAAACACTAAGTAAAATCAGAGTAAAACTGAAGTGCAGAAAAGTAAAAGGGCCAGTATACAAACCCAAACAGAAAGTAAAGTACAACACGAAAGGGAAAACAAAACCTGTAATGTAAAAACCGCTACACCGAGCTGTCCACTGGAAATCCCACCTCAAGGGTTGGTACAGATAACTCCAATGCTCCTCGGGTCCCGCCGTCTACTCCGAGCACGTCCCGCCCAGTGGTCCACCTCCAGGTACCGTCCAGCTCTGCAAGCCTCAGCCACGATCAACGTTGTCCGTCATCTGCAACCAACACAACGTAGTGCGGGCATAGCCCGTGCAGGGGTGAGTATAACAATACTCAGTAGGGACCCCGAGAACCTCAAGGTCTCACTAAAACCAACAAGGATAACCACAAGAAGATCTCAACAGATAACCTCTACTTAGATATATGCCCAGACATATACCTAAGTTATCAAGTAACCCATCTCAATCATGAGGCAAACACAAGGTCAAAAGTCTCAGCTCAAACCAGGATTTTCATCATCGAAACCGTAATTGCTGAAGAGCTCCATATCTGGAGTGTACAGTGGTCCTGTAACAACTCTGAGGTACTGCTCACTAACCTAAGACTACTGTAGTACTCCACCTATCAAGTATTGTGGGCTAGCCGCTACAACCAAGCGCTCCCATGTCCCGCTACAACCAAGCGCACCACTGTCGTGGGTCTGCCGCTACAACCAAGAGCTCCCATGTGCCGCTACAACCATGCGCACCTCTATCGTGGGTCTGCCTCTACAACCAAGCGCTCCCATGTGCCGCTACAACCAAGCGCACCTCTGTCGTGGGTCTGCCGCTACAACCAAGCGCTCCCATGTTCCGCTACAACCAAGCGCACCTCTGTCGTGGGTCTGCCACTACAACAAAGCCCTCCCATGTGCCGCTACAACCAAGCGCACCTCTGTCGTGGGTCTGCCGCTACAACCAAGCGCTCTCATGTGCCGCTACAACCAAGCGCACCTCTGTCGTGGTTCTGCCTCTACAACCAAGCGCTCCCCTGTGCCGCTACAACCAAGTGCACCTCTGTCGTGGGTCTGCCGCTACATCCAAGCGCTCCCCTGTGCCGCTACAACCAAGCGCACCTCTGTAACACAACGGGTCATCCGATCAGTAGTCGCCGTGACTCAGTCAGCTACACGGTCCCGTACTCTGAACGCTCGTCTCCAGGAGGGTCCGCTCCATGAGCTACTGGTGGATACTCCAAGTATCACAATGTCCCACAAGGAAGTATCTCAAAAGATCACCTCGTCGTAGGGGTCTCAATGCAACAGACGGCGCGTCAATCGGACGCCCGGTCTGTGAGTTACTAGCCTTTTCGTCCTAGGGGCCCGGTTGGTTTTGTGTGCGAACCAATCCGGCTGTAACTCAACTATACCCCGAACACTCATAGGGTATACTCATAGGGACCGTTTCTCAACGAGATCACCAACTCCGCTGACGGTTCGTCAAACGGACGTTCTGTCCGAAGGTATCAGCTTTTCCGGTCCAGGGGCCCGATTGGATTTCGGTGCGCTCCAACCCAGCCACTATCCAACTGTATCAAAACTCGGGCGGAGGATGCCAAAAGTTCCGTCTCATCAAGAGGAATGCAATGAGACAGACGGCGCGTCAGTCGGACGCTCGGTCTGTGAGTTATTGGCTTTTTCTTTCCAGGGGTCTGGTTGGTTTCGTGAGCGAACCAAACCGACCGCAGTCTGATGGCATCCAAACCTCGAGCGGAGTAAGACAAAAGATCCGTATCACATAGAGGAATTCAACGAAGCTGACGTCACGTCAATCGGACGTCCGTAGCTCAAGATATGAGTTTTTCCGCTCCGAGGGCCCGGTTGGTTTTGTGTGTGAACCAACCCGGTCGAACCCAAAGTATTCGGAAACCATAAGTGCGATATATTGAAACGACCGTCTCGATCCAAGGATCGTGTTGCCGCTGACGGCGAGTATTTTGAAGTCCCGTAACTCATGTTACGTGCATTTGAACGAAAACCGTCCGAAGACGGGTGGGTCCGGGCCCGGGCCAAGCCGGCCCGACCCCCCCCCCCCCCCCCCCTGGGTCGGCCGAACCCGGTCCGACCTGGTCGGACCGGTCTGGATCGTCCAGCCCGGTCGGCTCGGCCGAGCGGCTGACGCGGGGGGAGCCGCCCACCCGCATGACACCCCCGCGGCACCCGCGGGGTGTCGGCCAGACAACCGGACGCACCGCGTGACAACCCCGCGGCACCCGTGGGGTGCCGGCCTGGACACCCGGGCGGGCCGCGTGACAACCCCACGGCACCCGAGGGGTGCCGCCCTGGACACCCGGGGGGCGCCGCGTGACAACCCCTCGGCACCCGCGGGGTGCCGCCCTGGACACCCAGGGGCGCCGCGTGACAACCCTGCGGCACCCGCGGGGTGCCGCCCTGGACACCCGGGGGCGCCGCGTGACAACCCCGCGGCCCCCGTGGGGTGCCACCCTAGACACCCGGGGGCGCCGCGTGACAACCCCGCGGCACCCGCGGGGTGCCGCCCTGGACACCCGGGGGGCGCCGCGTGACAACCTCGCGACACCCGCGTGGTGCCGCCCTGGACACCCGGGTGCGACGCGTGACAACCCTGCGGCACCCGTGGGGTGCCGCCCTGGACACCCGGGGGGCGCCGTGTGACAACCCCGCGGCACCCGCGGGGTGCCGCCCTAGACACCCGGAGGCGCCGCGTGACAACCCCGCGGCACCCGCAGGGTGCCGCCCTGGACACCCGGGGGGCGCCGCGTGACAACCCCGCGACACCCGTGGGGTGCCGCCCTGGAAACCAGGGGGCGCCGCGTGGCAACCCCGCGGTACCCACGGGGTGCCGCCCTGGACACCTGGGGGGCGCCGCGTGCCAACCCCGCGGCACCCGCGGGGTGCCGCCGCCGGCTTCCGCGGGCCGCCGGAGTCGCTTGGGTGGCCCGTTTTCCTTCCTGTCTGCGTCCTTGCTCCTCCCGGGACTCATCCTTCACTGCGGAAACATCAAACATCCGTTGCGGCACGTTTCGTCGTCTCCCGTAAAATCAGCACAAAACGAAGAACGTCGGAGGGTCGTCGGGCCATGTTCGTTTGGCCCGCACCCTCCGCGTTAGAGATAATCAACGGGAGAAAATAAAATGCTCAACACATGAACCAACAATTTTAATAAAATAAAATTGTTTCTTTGATTCCGGTTCTTTAATTTTTAAAGAATGTTCACGGGAATATGAGGAGGGGTATTTCTAAAATATAAAATCCCTACCTCACTGGACGTCGCGCGTGAGCGTTCTTCGCGGAATTTGCTCGTCGCGAAAGGTGGAGATCGTCGTGTCGTCGCGGAAGGGCGTTGCATCGTCGCGGAACACGGCGTTGAGTCGGCGAACTCAAGCAGCCGATCGAAGATCCGTCGTGGGGGAAGAGACGTCCTAGAAGAACGTTGTCGACGTCGCGGAGCACGGCGTCGCGTCGTCGATTTTCGGGTTCGGTGTTCTTCGCATTCTTCGCGTTCTTCGCGAAGGATGCGAAAGGTTCAAGGATCCTCTCTCAACGAGTAATCCTCCAAAAGAAAAAGGTTGGTCTTATATTATTATTATGCCAACACACGAAAAGGGTATGTAACGACCCATCAATTCGTTGAATTAATTCAACGAAAGAAACAACTCATTTAATTTATGAAATAAACCGCCCAATTAAATGGTCTGTTAAGAATTTAGAAAATGCGTCAGTTGACTTTCATAATGACGGGTTTTCGTGGGTGCGTTACTTAGCGGAAAGAAATGGCGGGGCTCGTGCGGGCCCCACCTCACAAATATCCTACAAAGGGGGTAGGATATTTCTGGATAGCATCCTATCCAGTTCAACTCAGTTCAAGCCGCCTTTAAGTGGATTCAAGTGGCTTCCAAGTGGCTTAAGTGAAATAAAATTAAATTGTCGAAAAATTATTTTATTTCATAACATTAAGCCCGAAAATTAAAGACCACACCCGAGAAAACGCAACTCCGAAAGAGGCGTTTCTAAGCGAATACCAGTGCTGCGATTTCATCGGTGCCCTCAGAATTCGATTCCGGGCACCGGTTCAAAAGTTAGAAAAACTCGCTCGTCCGTTCCCTGAACGTACCCGAGCCAAACTTCGGAAAATGATTCCGGGCACACCGGGCCTCGGAATCAGGCGCCTTCAGAAATTTTGTTCCTGTAAAATTCCAAAGAAAATTAAGAAAAAAAATTTCCTTGAAATTTACGTGTCTTTACATGAATCTCTATATATTTTTCTAGTTCTTGGATATATTTAAAATGCATAAAAATGTGTTTCTTCTATTAAAACATCCTTTAACTATATAATATATAGGACACATAGTGTAACATCCCAGGAAAATAAAGAATATGAAATTTTCATATTTATTAGTATTTGTGAATTAAATATTAATTTTACTTTAAAGGGGTTTCCATGTTCGATAGTGTACCCGATATGCAACAACGGATTTGATTGAAATCTTACATTGCACACTAATAATATAATATTATTATTTTAAATGGTTGTTAACTCCTAGCCATTATATTGGAAGGAATGAACAATACTAACTACAATATGATTATACATGTTTGTTAAATGTAATTACATTTATCCAATAAAATATAGAGGCTTAAAATGTGAATGAATCTAATTTTAACCATGATTTACATTAGAAGGCCTATTTATCACCTTTTAATAGAGAACCCTTTTTAAATCTAGTTTTGGTCACTTTAATACACTCTATATGACCAAATAAAATCCTTATTTAGAATGTGGACATCAAGATTTACTTTGTGTAAATTATTGGAATTTTTCCGAACAAGTTCATTTTTTAATGAATTGTGAAAATATTTTATATTAATTCAAAACTATGTTTTAATACAATTTATTTATATGGTTATATTATCTTTCTAATTGGTTCTAAATTGTAATTAAAATATATTTTTACCATTTAATCCAATGTTGGACATTGTAATTAATTGCACTTTGAAATGGGACATAAAAAAGTCTCAATCTTTTGATAGTTATTGTTTCTCAAAAACACGCGATTTGTTTTCACAACGGGAATCAATTTTAAAATTAATTAATTCCACTTCTATATTTTTAATTGGTAAAAATAGACATCATTTCTGAATTCTGAATATCAAATATAGCTTAGGCCGATTTTTTGGTATTTTTCTGAAAAAACATCAATTTTTGATAAATAGTGAAACCACTTAGTGGTAGTTAAAAAACTATCTTTATCATTTAAATGAAATGTTACCACTTCTGTGAATTGAATTTCAAAAATCTGACATACATGGTTGTAATCAAGAAGTAAAATGTGCTTCATTAAGATGAAAATATTTTTTTGGTGAATAGTAACTTTTGACTTTGTTTTACCGCGGTTAAAGGTAAATAGGGTAATTCAAGGTAAAAAGAATATTATAATAATTCAGAATTATCTTAACACTTGTCCTAAACTTATTGGTTGAGTCATGGCCGACCATGGGCATCTTTGGTCGATTTTGGGACCCCATGTAGCCACTTATAAATGATAATGACACTTTAAATTAATTAATTTAAAGTAAAGGAAAAAATTATATAAACAAAAATCGTTTAGAAAATTAATTTTTATATGGTGTAATATAGATAATCCCTTTGTATATAAAAATTAATTGGAACTCTAATAATATTTACTACATCATGGTATTTTTTTATAATTTTTAGACATCAAATAATTTAAATTATTCACGACACAATATTGATGCAGTATTTACCTCATTAATAAATGATTTAAATAAATAAGATTATAATTATTACAATATTATCCAAAACGTGTCCAATTAATATTGGATGATTTTATTTCGAATTTGAGTCATCTTATCTTCGGCCTTAATGATTTTTGGTCCTTTAGAAATCGAATATCATTATATAATAAAATAATATTTTCACACTTTCTTAAAGAGCCCCTCCTCTCCCTTATAAAAGGAGACCACTTATAACAAATTCCCCACATCTGTCAAGCCATTTGGCTTATCCAAACTCTGCCCAATTAAGCTACCTACATCCCTATCCTCTACTTAGAAGCCTTACCTTAGGCATAAGGCACTTCAATAAGTCATTTGGTTCAAACCAAAGGGAGTAACCCAAATTAAAGGTAACTATTTCTCTTAAATTGTTTTTTTGTTTTACTTCCCCAAACCCTAAACTATTTTTATTCCTTTCTTTTGTAACAACAACAATATCCTCAATATACTAGGATTTTTTTATGAGATTTATTCTAACTACACTTACACACACCTCTATCTAATGGGTGAAGAACATAATGTTTCTGTGGATGGAAAACTAACACCTCAGGAGACGTTGATTCTTCAATTACCTTTTACCGCATCTCATGGTGGCCATTATGATGGAACTGTATTTATATATGATATATATTATGTTTAATATTTCATTATTCTCATGTACCTCCCAATTATATCAAGCCTTTATGGTTTCTATAGTGGGTAAATACGATAATCTCATTAGACGAAGTGCAGACTACCGCCCCCTCAAAGTGATACGACTCGTTAATGCCTTATGTGGGACATATAAAGGATGTAGTTAATAATATTGTATATGATATTATACTGGAATTATAATATAACTATGTATAATTATGATTTTAATTCCATTAAAACAATAAAAAGAAATGGAAAGAGCGTTCTAGTGTACGTACGGCTTACCGTCTCCAGGAACGGTGTTTTTCATTTCTTACCTCCAAATGTTATGTACTATTATAAATACATGTATATATTGGATATATATGATATATATGATATCTAAATAATGAATTTCATTCTGTATATAATGAACTATTGACTACATGGACAAAGTGTAAATATAAGGTGTTCATTTGTTTTACTCAAGTACCAAATATCGACAAAATGGATGGTATTAACTTAAATGATAACATAATATTTATAACATGGTAATTAGTGATATAAAAGGAATAATAAACATGAAAAAGGTTCTTAAAAAAGTAAAAATTAACTTTAGTTTATTATTCAGGACATTAAAGAACGATCGATTCAAGTCGGACACAAGGTAAGGGATTTTCTTATCTCACTTTTAATTCCGTGAGACTTCCATTGTTCGTCATTTATTTATTTCATGTGGGGTATTGTGTACTTCCTTTTGATATATATTATCATTATCCTCATTATATTCATGGTATTCTGTGATTAATTTTTTGGTTATTAACTTTTGGTCATACGACTCAGTTTATTACAACATAGTAATGGGTTTCATCTCACTTTTGATTCATGTGAGATTCATGATATATTTTCCACTATTTACTTTTTTGTGGTGTATGTACATCCCATTATTTTAAAATTTGTGGAATATAATTTCATTTATGAGTATTTTCATCTTCTTTGTATGATCATTCTTTCATGTGGCGTATGCTATGAAAGTTACCAAATCAGTAAGGGAACTATTCACCCTCCTCTTTATAAAATACTTCTTTTTGTTATGTCTTTTAATTTACATATTATTATGTTGGGATGTGTTATTCTATATCCTTATTGATGTAAAGATTATTTCCAAGTGATGAGATAGCCTTTTTATCTCATCAACTAATTTTCTAAATTTTAAAGTGACGTCGTTAGGCTGTCGAATTTTTACAAGGGAACCTCGTAACCAAATTTCAATTCTTTGGGTTCAACATGTACTTCATGAATATGTCATCCTTTGAATATGTGTGAATGACCTCTAATTTTTTTACACTTAATATCCAATTATATTGGGTGTATTTATATTTCTCACACATAATTATGTGATTGATTTATCCATAATTTAAGGATACCATCTTTATAAGGGATTTCATCCCAATATACATTACCATTGAGACTTCATTGTTGTTATGCACGAATTCACTCTTATATGGTGTATATACTTTAATTTGACATATTATATCATGAATCCATTTATTCTCATGATATTATAATGTTCTGATTAAAAGTTACTCTTCAATTATTTGTATTCAAGAGTCTCTCCTTTTGTTAAAAACTCTTTAACTAAAATATCATTTTAAATGTTTTAAAGATTTATTCTTCTAAATATTTCTCTTTAATGCCCATGTTTTAAAAATGGTTTTTAGGATTTCTTTATATGGACATTAATGTTTTCAAATGATAATTCATTTAAAATATTCAAATTGGTATGGTACACTTTGATTCAAAAATCACTTTTTAAATGGTTTTGAAAATGATTTGATAAAGCATTGTTTATTTAAATATCTTTATTTGATATATTGGAAGGTGGAAATGTTATATTTCATTTATACATGTGTTATGATTATGTTATGGTTATTGGGAAGTGTTTATGTATATGGGTGGTTCCCTGATAAACCAAGGGCAGGTGAGCCCGAGATATCTCTTCAATGCATTGGGTAACGTGACGGAGGTCAATGTGATGTTTCTCCTAAGATATTTAGAGAATATACAGTGATGGGTATTCCAAGTGTAACTCCCTATGTAGCTATGATAGCTACAATGTAGGTTTGATATGGATTCCAATGTAACCTTTATGATTTATGATTTGTGTGTGTCATTTATAAATCTTATGATTTCATAAGTTATGTTATAATTGAAAAGTATGGTCTCATTGATTTGTATTTATTGATGGACTAATGTTTTACTAACTTATTTTATAACCCTTAATGAGCTTTTTATGCTCATCACAAGTTTTTTGAAATGTTTCCCACCAGACTTAAATATTAATAGGGTCAAGGATGGGATAAAGGAAAAGACATGCTATCTAAAATATGGAACAAGGCATGTTTCTTTTTAAGAGATTTTATTTTATGAAAAAAATGGGTACTGATTAGTAGTGTCTACTTGTAATATTCAAGTTTTTATGTAATAGTTATGGCCTAATTCTCTGAAACTCTAAACCTAAAAAGATCATCAAGGTGAATTATTCATTTAATTCAATATTATGTTATGTTTAAGGCCGAGTCCTTATAGTTGGTATCATAGTTCTGTTTAGACAACTTTAGTGATTAAGAATTTTCGTTAGACATATGGTTAGTCCCTCTCTAATATTTGAGTTAAATCATTGTTTTATAACTTTTTCAGATCAAGGAAATTCATTTACAAATGGAAAGAGGAGGATCTCAAACGACATTCCTATCTCTTCCTGATGACATGCTTGCAATAATTATTCCCATGTCATGTTCATATGATTGTGAAATTTTTTCTAGCATACAAATCACTTGCAAGAAGTTGTTTGAGATATCAAAAACTTCCACTATACCTCATTATCATCATGGGTAGGGGTTGTATTTAGAAAAATCCTATTTTCATAATGTTCCAACATTTTCAAGAAAGGTAAATATTATCAAGTCATTTTCAAATATTTTACCTTATCACAAGATTTTGAAGAATATTATGATTTTAAAAAAGGTGCTGAAGAAGGAGGCCCTTGCGCAACCTATTTATATTTTATTTTAAAATATAGTCTCTCAGCACATACTTATGGTATTTCAAAAGGACCGTTAATTTAAAGTTTCAGATCAAATTTGGTTCAATTTTTTTATAGAAATCATGTTTTAGAAGATGTTTTGAAATTATATGTCATACATGATTATTTTCCAAAACGTTTTTTCTGTAAACACCCATATTATCCATGTTGTAAAAGGTGTATTTGTATGGAGGAAGCAAATGATTTTGAAGAATCTATAAATCAATTTTGCAATTCATGGGCCTTCTACCTACGTAAACAAGATGACAATGAAACCAAATGGACACCATGATCATGGTTTGATGTTCTTAATTTTGGGGATTTTTTTGTTTTATCATATGGTGGTGAAATAAGACTTCAAGAATTAAGATGTTGAGATCATAATGAATTTGGATGAAAATGGGTGGTATAAGGAAACCATTGAGGTTAAAACATGTTAGGGTAATTTTTGAGTTTTATAAAAAGGACAACCCATAGGATGGGTGAAAACTCGTCGCATTCGGCAAGGTTGTAGAAATCTAACCCACATCCGAAGGGCGACAAGGGTGCATCGCCTACCACTAGTCTAATTGAAGTCCCTTGTTAGTATGACATGTTATTTTATTAAAAATTATTTTATAGAATAATAATAAGTTGTTTTTTGGAACTTATGTTTTATCAAATGGATATACTTTTTATAGAAAAATGATTTAGTTATTAAGTGATAAAGGTTGTTATGGAAGACGTTCTCTCTTTTGAGGAAACACTATATGCATAATGATGACAGAATACAATGGGATTTCAATTATGGAATAATGGTTGAAATTTTAGTTTGGAAGAATCTATGTTTTTATTATTTATACATAATTATTTTACTTATTTATGAAAATGATTAACCTATAATGGATAATATGTGATTAGGTTAATTACTTTTCAATATGTGACTTATGAGTAACTGGTGTTACTTGGAGATAAATGTTAATATATATCTTGGAAGTCTTTGTAATTAAATCCTTTGGAGATATGGGTTACAATCAAAGTTTGGATTACTTTTGAATAATTTTTGAGAAAATTGTTTATTGAATAGTCTTTATTGAACTTTTTTGTTTTGTTAGATAAATTTTAGAGATTAAGAGTAGTTTCTCTTTATGTAAAATTTTATCCTTTTCGGGGATTATCGGATATTGTACGAAACATTTTGGTTTTATTTAATATCTAAAGACAAGGGAAATATATAGTTCATCCTTTTTGGATTATTTTTTTCTCTAGAAGTTGATTTTAGCACTTTTAATTTAAACAAGTCATCTGGAATACTCATTGTATGGAGGAAATATGAGTTTGTGTTAGAAATATAGTGAAGGATAAAAGTCTACCTGAAAATTAATTGTGTTTCCTTATGCTCTTAGTTAAGATCACAAATAAATTCATTAATTAAAAGTAACTTAAAACAAAAAACTAGTCTGTTAATGTTTCCTACTAGGAAATCAAATACTGTTTAACCCATTAAAATTTTGAGATTTTCTGGTGGTTAACTTTATCCTGAACATGTTTTCTATCACTCTCCTTTAGAACATGATGGTTTGTTTTCTCCTCCATATCCATTTTTTACTCGAATCCTAGTATCTTTTGTCTAGGATAACCTTTTTACTTCACTTACTTTATTTTAAAGTGATAGTTTTATTGACTCTTTTTTCGATATGGGACCTTCAATGATGTTTCAGAGCCCAATTTTAAACTTGCAAGGGCGTAATTCCCAAAAGGGGGGAAGGATGTAACATCCCAGGAAAATAAGGAATATGAAATTTTCATATTTATTAATATTTTTGAATTAGATATTAATTTTACTGTAAAGGGGTTTCTATGTTCGATAACGTACCCAATATGCAACAACGGATTTCATTGAAATCTTACATTGCACACTAATAATATAATATTATTATTTTAAATGGTAGTTAAATCCTAGCCGTTGTATTGGAAGGAATGAAAAAAACTAACTAAAAAATGATTATACATGTTTGTTAAATGTAATTGAATTTATCCAATAATATATAGTGGCTTAAAATGTGAATGAATCTAATTTTAAGCATAATTTACATTAGAAGGCTGATTTATCACCTTTTAATGGATAACCCTTTTTTAATCTAGTTTTGGTCACTTTAATAAATTCTATATGACCAAATAAAATCCATATTTATAATGCGGAAATCAGAATTTACTTTTTATAAATTTTTGGAATTATTCTGAAAAAGTTCATTTTTAATGAATAGTGAAAATATTTTATTTTAATTCAAATCAATGTTTTAATCTAATTTATTTATATGGTTAGATTATCTTTTTAATTTGTTTTAAAGTTTAATTAAAATATATTTTTACCATTTAATCCAATTTTGGACATTGGAATTAATTTCACATTGAAATGGGACATAAACAAGTATCAATCTTTTGATAGTTATTGTTTCTTAAAAACACGCTATTTGTTTAAACAACGAGAATTAATTTTAAAATTAATTAATTCCACTTCTAGATTTTGAATTTGAAAAAATAGACATCATTTCTGAATTCGGAAAATCAAATATAGCTTAGGCTGATTTTTTGGTATTTTTCTGAAAAAACTTCAATTTTTGATGAATAGTGAAACCACTTAGTGGTAGTTAAAAAAAACTAACTTTTTCATTTTAATGAAATTTTACCACTTCTGTGAATTGAATTTAAAAAATCTGACATACATGGTTGTTATCAATAAGTAAAATGTGCTTCATTAAGATGAAAATAATTTTTGGTGAATAGTAACTTTTGACTTTGTTTTACCGCGGATAAAGGTAAAAAGGGTAATTCAAGGTAAAAAGAATAATATAATAATTAAAAATTACCTTAACACTTGTCATAACCTTATTGGTTGATTCATGCCCGACCATGGGCATCTTTGAATCGATTTTGGGACCCCATAGAGCCACTTATAAATGATAATGACACTTTAGATTAATTAATTTAAAGTAAAGGAAAAAATGATATAAACAATAATCGTTTAGTAAATAAATTTTTATATTGTGTTATATAAATAATATTTTTGTATATAAATATTCATTGGAAATATAATAATATTTCCTACATCATGGTATTTTTTTTATAATTTTTAAACATCAAATAATTTAAATTACTCATGACACAATAATGATGCAGTATTTACCTCATTAATAAATTATTTAAATAAATAAGATTATAATGATTAAAATATTAAACAAAACATGTCCAATTATTATTGGACGATTTTCTTTCGAATATGATTCATCTTATCTTCGACCTTACTGATTTTAGGATTTTTTTGAAACTGAATATCATTATATAAGAAAATAATATTTTCACACTTTCCTAAAGAGCCCCTCCTCTACCTTATAAAAGGAGACCACTTATAACTAATTCCTCACACCTATCAAACCATTCGTCTCGTCCAAAATCTGCCCAAATAAGATACCTACATCCCTCTCCTCTACCTAGAAGCTTTACCTTAGGCAGAAGGTACTTCAAGAAGTCCTTTGGTTCAAATCAAAGGGAGTTACCCAAATTAAAGGTAATGATTTCTCTTAAAATGTTTTATTTTATTTTACTTTTCCAACCCCTAAAATCTTTTTATTCCTTTCTTCTGTAACAAAACCAGTATCCACAATATAATAGGATGTTGTTATGATAAGTATTCAAACTACACTTACACACACCTCCATCTAATGGGTGAAGAACATAATGTTTTTGTGGATGGCAAACTAACGCCTCACGAGACCATGATTGTTCAATTACCTTTTACCGCCTCTCATTGTGGCCATTATGATGGAACTGTATTTATATATGATATATATAATTATTATTATTTCCTTATGCTTCTGTACATCCAAATTATATCAAGCCTTTTTGGTTTCCATATTGGGTAAATACGATAATCTCATTAGAGGAAGTGTGGACTACCGCCCCCTCAAAGTGATATGACTCGTTAATGCCTTATGTGGGAAATATAAAGGATGGAGTTAATAATATTGTATATTATATTATACTAGAATTATAATATAACTATTTATCATTATGTTTTTAATTCCATTAAAATAAAAAATAGAAATGGAAGTAGCGTACATGCGTACGTACGACTTACCGTCTTCAGGAACGGTGTGTTTCATTTCTTACCTCCAAATGTTATGTACTATAATAAATACATGTATATACTGGATATATATGATATATTTGATATATAAATAATTAATTTCATTCTATATATAATGGACTATTTACCACATGGACAACTTGTAAATATAAGGTGTTCATTTTTTTTACTCAAGTACTAAATATAAACAAAATGGACGTTATTAACTTAAATGATAACATACTATTTATAACATGGTAATAAGTGATATAAAATGAATAATAAACATGAAAAGGTTCTTAATAAATTAGAAATTAACATTAGTTTATTTTTCAGGACATTAAATAATGATCGAGTCAAGTCGGACACAAGGTAAGGGATTTTCTTATCTCACTTTTAATTCCGTGAGATTTCCACTGTTCGCCACTTATTTATTGCATGTGGTGTATTGTGTAATTAATTTTGATATATATTATCATGATACTCATTATATTTATGGTATTATTTGACTCATTTGGCAGTTATTTACTTTTTGTCATATGACTCGGTAGATTACAACGTGGTAAGGGGTTTCATCTCACTTTTGATTCCCATGAGATTCATGAAATATTTTCCACTATTTACTTTTGTGTGGTGTATGTACTGCCCATGATTGAACTATTTGTGTAATATACTTTCATTTATGAGTATTTACATATTATTTTTATGATCCTTCTTTCATGTGGTGTATGTTTTGTAAGTTACCAAATCAGTAAGGGAACTATTCACCCTCCTCTTTATAAAAGACTTCTTTTTGTTATGTATTTTAATTTACATCTTATTTTGTTTGGATACATTCTTATATATCCTTATTGATGTAAACATTATTTCCAAGTGATGACATACCGTTTTTATCTCATCAACTCAATTTCTGAATTTTAATGTGACGTTTTTAGGCTGTCGACTTTTTACATGGGAACCTCTTATCCCAATTTCAATTATTTGGGTTCAACATGTACTTCTTTAATATGTCATCCTATGAATATGATTGAATGTCCTCTTATTTTTTTACACTTGATATCCACTTATATTGGGTGTATTTATATTTCTCACACATAATTAGGTGATTAATTTATCCTTAATTTAAGGATACCATCATTATAAGGGATTTCATCCCAATATACATTTCCACTGAGACTTCATTGTAGTTATGCACCAATTCACTCTTATATGGTGTATATACAGTCCTTTGACATATTATATCATGAATCCCATTATTCTCATGATATTATAAATATCTGATTAAAAGTTATTCTTTAATTAATTATATTCTAGCATCTCTCCTTTTGTTAAAAACTCTTTAACTAAAATATTGTTTTAAATGTTTTAAAGATTTCTTCTTATAAATATTTCTCATTAATGTCTATGTTTTCAAAATGGTTTTTAGTATTTCTTTTTATGGACATTAATTTTTTCAAATGATAATTTATGTAAAAGTTTCAAAGTGGAATGGGACACTTTGATTCAAAAATCCCTTTTTAAATGGTTTTGAAAATGATTTGATAAAGCATTGTTTATTTCAATATCTTGATTTGATATATTGGATAGTGGAAATTTTATCTTTCCTTTATACATGTGTTATGATTATGTTATGGTTATTGGGCATTGTTTATGTATATGGGTGGTTCCGTGATAAACCTAGGGAGGGTGATCTTTAGATAGCTCTCCAATGCATTGGGTAACGTGATTGTGCTGAACATGATGTTTCTCCTAAGATATTTAGGAAATATACAGTGATGGGTATTCCAAGTGAAACTCCCTATGTAGCTGTGATAGCTACAATTTATGTTAGATATGTATTCCTAAGTAACCATTATGTTTTATGATTTTTGTGTGTTATTGATAAATCATATGATTTCATAAGGTATGTTATAATTGAAATGTATGGTTTCATTGATTTGTATTTATTGATAGACATTTTTTCCTTACTTATTTTATAACCCTTAGTGAGATTTTTATGGTCATCCCATGTTTTTTGAAATTTTTTCTACAGGACTTAAAGATGAATAGGGTCAAAGATGGGATCAAGGAAAAGTCATGCTATCTAAAATATGGAACTAGACATGTTCCTTTTTAAGTGTTTTTATTTAATGAAAAAAATGGATAATGAGTAGTAGTGTCTACTTGTAATATTCAAGTTGTTATGTAATCGTTGTGGCCTAATTCTCTAAAACTATAAACCTGAAAAGATCCTCAAGGTGAATTATTCATTTAATTCAATATTATGTAATGTTTAGGGTCGGGTCCTTATACATAGCCCTGTTTTGAAACTGACTACCCTCTCTTAATAAATATTTCACATGAGAAACAACCCCTTATTTTATTACTTATATCATCCTCTGTATTATATGATCACCTATTTGTGTTTTCATGACCCTCTCTTATAATGTTGCCTAGAAAATCATTTGGGATCAGATTGTGTCTTTCCCTTCCCTTCTGATTTATATGTCCATACATACAAAATCATTGATCGAAGGATCTCCTTAAATCATCATCATTTCATGATCATCATGGAATTTCATATATATTTCATACAGTAATATTTTTCCAATACCAGGGAAATAATGAATTGAAAAATCATAGTTCGTTAAAATCTCCAACCATATCCTTTTTATAATGTTCTATTCCTTTCATGTGAAAATGTAATTCTGACATTGGAGGTCTGTGTATATATCAAACTTTTCTATATATAGATAGTGTCTCCAATTATTTAAAGAAAAAATAAATATAGAATACTCAATGTTGGGGGTTATATGATTATTCTCATGAGGATTTCACTATTTATTCACTTAATAAATAACTTTGTAATTATTCTTCAAAATTCATTGAAGACTATTTTATAATAATCAACTATAAATAATAAATCATTCTCCAATATATCATAAATTTTGCATAGTAACACTATCCAACATAATATTAAACTCCTAAAAAAATTATTCGCACTCAATTTCATTGTAAAACATACTCTCATTTGAGTTAACATAGTTATTGGATTTTAAATTTGTGAATATTTTTTCATAAACCACATATAGTAACTGGATAAATCAATGAATCTATAAATCTGATACATTATTTTTGTATAAGTTTTCTTTTATACTATCATAGTATTATTTTTCTCGACAAAAAAATCCATTTCAATATACATTGAGTCCCTTGAATGAAACTTATTACACCTAGAACACACATTTATTGATTTTATCAAAATAAATATTTCAATATATATTGATATTAAACCATTATGTGTTCTTTTTGAACCTCATGAATTTTGGAATATATCATAATATCAAAAATAAGGACCATTATAAGTTTTTCAAGGCAGTCCTAAAATATTCTATTAATCAAATTCATTAAAGTCATAGTAGCATTATGTAAACCAAAAATAATATCAGTGAACTAGTAATTCTCATTACTCATTTTAAAGGTTAACTTTATGATATATTCTTCTCTTAGCCTAGCACAATGATACATTGATCATATATCAATCTTAGAAAAAAGTTTAGATCCACTAAATTGGTGAAATAACTTATCAATACTATGAATAGAATATTTTTTCTCTATTGTGATCCCAATATGTTCTCTATAATCAATTCATAGTCAAATTGTTCCATCAATATTCTTCAACATGAATATAGGAACTCCCCTATGATACTCACTTCTAGGGATAAAATCATTCTATAAATGTTCCTAGTGTTTTTTTCAATTTTTGTAACTCTATGAATTCAATTGTATATAGGATATTCGATATAGTATTTCATCAAATCATGAGAACAATGGATAAATATATATCAATTTGTGTATGAGTTATAGATAAATATTCTGGAAATACATCAATGTATCATCTAAAAATGGGTACTGATTTTTTTAGTTTAAATATTATTTCCCCCCGCTTCAGTAGTCATTTCCATAATAAGGTAATAGGCAGTAGTTCTTAAAAAACCTACGCATGGATATCTCTCCATTTAAAATAATATTATGTCCCCTAAGACAAATTAATTTCCTGGATTCTATAATTGATCATCTAAATAAGAATAAATATCCAATCCAACCCAACTATTAAATAAAATTCCACTAATATAATGTGTACAATTTTTTTGATGATATTGGGCACACAGAAGTTAATATGGGAAAAATTATATATTCTTATAGTATAAATAAAACCTATAATATAATTAGTTGATAAATTTACTTCTAAAACATTTTTTTGATTCAATTTCCACTATTAACATAAAATAATTTCATAAATTGGTTAAATTGGAATCAAATAGTGTACTATCAAGCTTTGTTTTAATAAAAATTATTCATTGTACCACATAATTTAGACCCTTGATTTCATTCTTATGGAGGAAAAATAACTACCTTGATCCCTTGGCCTCTAATGAGGTTGATTTGAGTTTTTGGGCACTATTAAAGGATTTTTTAATTGGTTACTATGGCATCCTTCCTCTTCACACTTATAGTATAACACAATAGTATGTTCTTTTAATATCCTTACATTATCATTCAATTTTGGATGTTCTGGTTTTATATCTCCCCAAAAATTTAAGGAAATGTGTCTATAATTTCTAAACCTGAAGAAATTTAAACATTATGAAAAAAATTCCCCAAGTTTCTTTTTAAAAATTTGTTTTACATGGGATGTTGAACAATCTTCCCTTCTCCATAATGGTTTGGATTCATTCTAATATTTGGACACATCCTTCACTTCTTTTCATTCATTCAACGAGACATTTGGGAATTGTAAAGACCCGGAAATTCCATGTAATTTTTTTATTATATTGGAATTTTATGAGTCCGTGAAAATTCAAGGCGTGTGAGTCCGAGTCCCGGTGTTCTGTGAATAAATTTCTGAATTTTTTTAGGTAAATTCAGTAAACATACGAGTGGGTTTTTGTAACATTTAAAACAGTTATTAGAATTTAAATCTAAAGTCATCATTGAACTCGAGATGCTACTATTCACTCAAGGAGACCTTTACCTAGACCATAGTCGGTCAAGGGTGAAAGATAGTTTTTCACTTTTTCGTGGAAAAAGGAAAAAAATAAAAAATGTTTAACATTTTTATTTTTATTTGAAACTCCCCGATGGATGTTAAGAGGTGTGGACCAACCAAACTAAAACCCACAATTCGAATCCATGGTGCTGGGGACCACCCAAACCCACATTAATGGAGAAAACCTCTCAACTTCCCATTAATTATTCCTCCCATTTAACTGAGTAAATTAATTTTGAAAACTCTCCATTTAATGAACAGTGTCATTTAATTGTGGTGTCAATATAAATTAAACCTATTTTAATTTAAGTTGGAATTTCTTATCTTGGGAATTTTGGGAGAGTGTTGGAAAAAAGGAGTATCTTTGGAGAATCATAGAGAAAAAAATCCTCCCTTGAAGAACGCACTCAAGAATAATAGCACGAGGACAATGTTCAAGCTGACATCGGAGGCGTGTGGCAGGCATGATGAACGTTGACATCTTCAACTTCTTTCTCGCACCAACACCAACGAACAAATGATGTAGGGTTCGACCTTTGTTTTTCATTGTGAATAATTCATGAAATGCCTGCTATCGATTTAAGGAATAGGGTATGGTCCAAACAATCACAGCCTGATCCCTCTGCATATTTCCTTTTTGATTTGTTCTCCACAACATGTTTGAGAAGGGAGGTGCACACCCATGCCGCCAGAAGAAGGAAAGGCCATGGTTCGAGCAGGCGGCACACCAGAGAGAGGCAGATGCACCGGCCGGCTGCACGGTAGGGCAGCGGTGGTGACCATGCTACCACAGCAGGGAACCACATCCAAGTGACCGCGGTGGATTCCAAATATAGGCCGGCTCTTTATCCGACCACGGAAACACGGGTGCCATGACCACACGTCGCCATCAGAGTAAATGGATGCGGCCCTACTGGCCACAGTTGAAGGAGGAAGTCAGCCAGCGTTTGGCCGGCCATGGAGGGATGGGCTGGGCCGCACTGCGGGCCGAGCCAGACCCCGCAGGTCAGTCCGACCGGGTCATACCGGACCTAGAACAGTTTAGATCCATTCCATAATTTTGGGTATCACTTTGGCACTGGGCATCTGTTTGAAGAACCATCTGTGGGGACAGAAACCTTAGATCCAAATGGTCCATTTGGTATATCCCACATGAGGTTTTGATAATGTGGGGGTATGGTTAGGATGGATTGAGCACGAATTCAACCAGTCCCTTAGAACTAATAGGCTATTAACTTACAGAACGGGTGTCTGATTGATGCACTATTTGTTGTATTGAGACCCCTATTACATCACGGTCCTTTGGGATAATTCATCGTGGGACTTCATGGAAGTTGGATTGTCAACCAATACCTAGAGGGGCAGACTCTCTCGGAGAAGGGAAAGCTTAGTGCGGGTACCCTCTAGCTGGTTGTGATGATATACTAGGATCCTGTGTGGGTCTGATGATGTACTAACGATGTACTAGGATTCGGTGTGGGTTTGACGACGTACTGATGATGTACTTGGATCTTGTTTGGTTAAGATGACGTACTGACGATGTACTAGGATCCCGTGTGGGCCTGACGATGTTCCGACGATGTACTAGGATCATGTGTGGGTCTGATGACGTACTGTTTCGCAACGAATCGGAGGGACTGGGCTGATGCGCCCGACTGTCGATCTCACGGAGGTCTAAGCTCCACTCAATTTCTAAGGTTGAGTATATCGGTCTTCTTTTCAAAATTCCAAATGGTTCCATATCCCACGATATGTGGACCCGCATTCCTAAGGCAGGCTTTAGCCGGGTGATTGGTCCAGTGATGCTTAAGAACTCTCATTGGTCGAGAGGATGGAAAGTCGGACTCATCACACCCTTTTAGGGTGAAATTATTGCCTATTCCAAGACTCGCTTATAGATTTCAGACGTGATCATATGTTCAGGAATCTTGGGATTATTCCAAAACACAGTATCCACATATTACTCCTAGTTGGCAATGGTTAGATGAACGCAGGGATTTGGAATCATTTAGGCCTGCGGTTTACCATCCTCTGTTGGATTAATGACTCTGAAGGCTTTGGACTCACTGATATGGCGCTGGTTTGATGCCTCATGACTGGGCGCTCTCGAGTTTATTGTCATCCGGGGGGATAGATAATGGCTTGGGCATTTGGATTTTACCCGTGATATGGGCTCCCTATGTATCCTTGCGAGAGGAATCATAATCCTCGTAGTTCGGTTTGGGACGGGACTTACACTCTGAGGCAGCCCCATATGTGGGTAAAATGACATAAGGGGGGTCTTATTAACCGATTGTTGGGCTTGAACCTAGGAGAAGCTTCCTACGTACCCTGCCTAAGAGGCAGGGATCGAAGTCCACATAGTTCGGGATTACAGTTTAACGTCATGCTGGACGAAGGATGAACCGACGTGAAGGGGGGGGGGGGGGGTTGGAACAGCCGAGTGGTGAGCATGAACTTTATGGGGGATTCCTACATACCATGTCTTGACATGGATCAAAGTCCTCGTAGTTTACAAGAGGTTGGGGTCAGGTTCGGTGCTTACTCTAAGCCCACGTGAGTCATGCTCGGTGTGAGAAACAAGAGGTAGAAGAGACCTGATGATTACTTTACGAAAGGTGCGTCTGTGGGAAGCAAAGTGGGGAATACGCATAGGGCGGCCTGAGAAGTCAGGGCTTACTCTATAATGGAGGCCCAATAGTGAAAACGCCCAGAGGGAGAGGGAATGGGTACCCTTGTTTTCATCTCCCCTCTTGGTCCTTGGCACCGGGGAAGTACAGAGGTGCATGGGTGCTACCTCCTACAAGAAAGGCATGTGGATTATACCAAAGAGGCTTCCCTGTTCACTCCTAGAATAGGGTAGAAGTTCACACCACCGGAGTTAAAGGGAAATGGAAGCGGGGTCCCTCAATCTGGCGAGTGGAGAGGCAGAAAGGGGACTCTGGGCTCGGACCCTGCATTACCTTGGGAATGTGAACCCTGGAACGCCTCCAGAATCTACTGAAGGCTGGAGAAACCCCCTCGCCCTCACTTACCATGGGTATGTGAACTCAAAATGGAGCGATGATGCACCTGACGATTACATCATACAAATCTGGTGGCTTCGGTGGAGGCCTTGGCTCGGGGCTGGGGAATATGCCAATGAGGGGGTTGCGAATGATCAGGCAGAATTGGAAGGATTTTATCTGACTCGGGGGATGGGAACATAGAAGGAGTTGGCGGGCCACACGGGTGTATGAGGAGTGGTGCACTTAACGTAAGGGGGTGCTACGCAGCTGGAGAGGCGGTCCGCGAACCAGGGTGGTCCACGGACTAAAATGCATACCGCGTTCCAGGGGGGTACACGGCTTCGAGTTCGTCCTGCGTACCGGGTTGGTATGCGGTGGAGTCCACGAGAGTAGGGACGACCAGGGGCAATTCCAGTCGGGGGTTCTTTGGTCAGGGCTTCGCCAATGTAGGAGGGTGTTACGTAGTGGGTCGGATCGGAAAAGAGGCACATGCTTCCTGGTCTATGCAGAGTGCATCCGCGGAGGGGCCCTGGTTTGCCATCTTATTTTTTTATTTTGTTATTTTATGTTCATGGTTCACCAAGTTGATATGAATTTCTAGTACCTTATTAATTCATTTAAATTTCCATACCTATTCTGGTCCGTGAATTGTATCTTCGCTGTTTGCAAAATCCTATGCTCCTTGCTTTGAAATCCTTCCACCCAAATCTGATCGATCTCCCCTTTTCTACCTTTCAATGTCTATTTATAAACGGAAGGAAAAGGGGTCCATTGTGGTAATGAGGCACCTTTTCCAGAGGCCCATGACCGAAACCCGGTTTACGGATGACTCGGTCAACAATCTAAAACTCGCAGGGTCATTGAATTCACCTCACCCACGAACCAAGTCGGTCCGAGGGGCGCTTCACGGCCGTGCAGGGTTCCACATCCATTATACGAACGACAGTGCATGTGGTATGGGCTAGCTGGTGTGGTTCATGGCTGGGGAGGTTTGTGTTGGTGGACCAGCCTGGAGCCTTTCCTACTCTACACCCGCGGAGGAGCCCCGCCTATGGTCCACGAACAACAGCGGTCCAAAAAGGGGGGCACTTCGTGGAATTGTCCACGCACGGTTAATATTGGACTGGTCCGCAGACCAATTTGTCTTTTCCAACCTTTGAGTATTCTTCTCATTTTTTCCCAATTCATTGAAGATAATTGGGTAGAATCCTCTCTTTAATTAGGGGATTCTCCTTCTCCTTTGTGGATTTTTCATGACCCTACAAATGCCCCCATCAGATTGGGGTCCAATCAGAACGAAGAGGAGACAATTCTAATGTAGAGTGGTCCTGAAATGTGGATAGTTTGCGGTTGAGGGGTGGACCCGGTAGGGGACCATGCCTATAAATAAGGAGGCCCCTACCCTTTGTCTTTTACCAGATTCCTCGCAAATATTTTTCCTTCCCTCTCTGTGTGATTTCTCCTTCGCAAAAATCCTCATCCGCGAACCAGCCTCCACTTCTGCGAACCATTTCTCATTCGCTCATGTCTTCCCCTGCGGACCCCCCCCCAGTCGTGAACTAATAATTTTATTCAATTAAAAAATAATTTACAACGGCCCACGTAGGAACTCACTATGAGGTTTGGATGGCCCGCCAACTGAAATCTTCCAAACGATGAACCTTCTTTAAGTTTCCGAACATAAATATATAAATCCGAGATTGAGATTCCGCGGAGCAGCATGGTAAGCAGTTTTCTAGCCAACTCTCCACAGGCCAGAGTCCGCGTAGGGTTTGTTAGCGGGATGAAGCCGTCGCGAACCATATTTTGAGGCTAGCTAGCAGACCTCGTCATGACGGCTCTTTGACAGAATCCATTGCGGAATACATGGTATAATTTTCCAGATTTTATTGTTTTGGACTAACCATTTTCTAGGTTTTTATAATGCAGGGAGAAAATATGGTCCCTTCTCAACCTGCATCTAAGCCTACTGCCAAGCCTCTTCCAATTGGTGATCAACACCTAAAGGATGTGGCCAGCTCTGTTTCGGATGGAACCTGCCACTCCCAACTATACCCTTCCTTGCCAACTTGCTCTCCGAGTCACAATGGGAGTACACCTTTTCCAACAGCCTCCCTGCATACAGGTTCATTTTTCTGTCCAATACACCAATTCTGGTACCATCTCGTGACAATAATCCTGCAACATGGTTATTTACTAGTAATATCCATCGATCGATGATATTTGCCATAGGGTGGCCTACCCCAAGGGATACAGCTACCGGATCTGTATTAAATCACCTTCATGTGTCCCCTACAGGATAAAAACGCTAGCATGATGGGGAAATTCCCTGTTACCGGAGGATTACCCGCAATTCTATGGTGAACAACCAGAATGGCTGGTCATCCGACCAAGACCTCTGGCCCGAGGGGGGGGGGCATTTAAGTCATTGGATAGGGGGTGGCACTTCTGGGTTCGCCAGAGATGTGTGGAATTTGAAGCAGAATTGTGATACGTAGGCTTATATGAAGCAGCATGGGTGTCCCAAACCTATACCCATCGGCCCCATGCCCTTTGCAAGCATCTTATGAGTCGTTGGTGTCCAGATACCAAAACATTCTATCTGGTCCATGGGGATGTGGGTATCATTCTTTGGGACATATTTCATATTTCAGGGGTCCACGTTGTCGGAGGCATGTATGATGAATTCCTGCCTCCCCCTTCTGTGTGGGAAAACGAAGATAGGACCCCCCTTGGTGAAGAAGAATACCGATCAGGCCTGGAAGCATTCAGAGGATACATATCATAAACAGCTTATCTCGTATCGTGACCGGATCAAGGCTTTTTCCTGAGATAGAAAGTCCACGGCTCTTCCACATTTTCCCACGACCATTCCTACGATGGAGTCCTGAAGGTAGAGGGGTAGCTATTGGCTGATCCTAGAGGAAGGCCAGTTCAACTACTATGGCTAGGAGCTTGTTCAGGACGTTGATCGGCTGCTCCATCTGGCGGCATTTCTGGCCATGTTCTTAAGTGGCTGGTTGTTTTCCGTACGCGAGACTGGTGGCGTGCAGGTCTCCACTTTTATTATGGCAGCACAACTGGATACCAGCAATGTCACTAACATGGATGTCCCGGTGTTGGCTAGGATTTATCGGTTTCAAGGAAATATTATCAATGGGAGTCAGCCAAACCGGGTAGCTGGCCCTTTCCAAATCCTCTAGGGATGGTTGGGAGTGCATATTAAGAACTTCTAAACTTTAATCAATCCCTTTCAGATTCTGGGTATCGCATTCCTGCCGTACATGAAACCGACCAATGGGGTTATGCCCAAAGATTTAGTGGCCCAAGAGAAGGATGGACAACAGACGGTTCAGCATATGCGTCTTTTGTCGAGTCGGATCTCAAGTTATGATCATTTCAATTTCCAACCATATACCTCCCCGACTGGTGTAATCAAGAACACCATATCAGAAGAATTTTTCACATGATGTTACCTCTTTTCCCTCTGATAATGCACTTCAGTGGCTCATATAAGTGGGGATCTGATCTATGAGGGGTATGCGCCTTTCCGATTCAAACATTAATTTGGCTGTGTCCAGGCACGGTGTCCTCCCACACTCAATGGATCCCACGGCAATCGACATCTAATGGTGGCTAGACAATGGTCATTAATGTTCACCTGGGAGGATACTAGCTACGAGGTTATGACCCCTGCACTTGCAGACTCTATGCCTTTATTATCCAAGAGTTATGCCGACTCCTTGGTGCAATCATACCCGAATGTCCAGCTAGGGTTGTGGGTGCCCACTATCTGAAGTCCTAATCCAATGAAGAGCAAGAAGAAGCGGAAGGGGGATAGTTCCCCAACTAAGCCGGGAAAGGTCCTTCGTAACCTTGTTGGTCCCAGGCCTCCAATGAAGGTTTTGACAGACATAGGTGTCTCCTCACTTTCCCTTTAAGCTTCCCGGAGAGAGTTAGCCATTCCTACTGATGATGCCTTCCCAATGGCCTGGGGCCAATGGGATGAATTCAGAGGTCAGTCATCCTTTCGCAGCCAGTATCCCCGTTCTTTGTGGATGCATCTCCAAGAATCAGAAGTGGATTTTGACAGGCTAGCCAACATATCCTCTCCTGTTGACATTATTTACGATTTGGACCCAGAGAGGGCCAATCAGTATCTCTGGGACCTTGAGTCTTACATTCATGAAAACTAGGATTATGTGGTGTCGACCCACCGAGTACAGGCCATGCTGCAATCGGTGACCGATGAGGAGGGGGAAGAGATCGATCACTCTTCTTGGGGTGATGATTTCAGTGATCACCCCTACTACGGCTGAGGCAAGGGAATTTCCCCTCCTACCTGTGAGGTCCCGCCCACAGATAGCTCCTGAGAGTTCTAGGGCGACGGTGAAATCTGGAAGACAAACACTGCCATTTGCGCCCCCGAGTTTCTAGGTATTGGGACATTCTTCGCACCACCTCATTTGATGTTGGAAGAAGATCTGGACGAAATACTCTCCTCATTGAAGGCGATGGACATATATGTTTATTCACTCCAAAACTGGCTTTATGGGTCTAATCGGGTGTCCATGATGATAAAACATCCCGAATTGTCCGATCTTGAAGAAAAGGTCACCCTGCTCATTTTTTCCGACTTTATTCATCCTTTACTATGAAGGTTCTAAAGTCTCTTCCCATTATATAGGGTGATGAGGAATCATAGGATGAAATTACTTGCCCAGAGTATACTCCCCGTGGTACTACAACAGGTGAACATGCACCTTCGACTACAGGGATCATCAAGGAGGGGTCTCCTGGTGCAGCTGAGCTCATGGAAGCGACCATTGAGGACCCAACTAGGGTCTTTCCTCATCAATCTCCCCCCAGTGTTCCGAGTGGGGAATTGTCCCCTAGGCAGATCCAGAGATTCCGACAGGTGTTCCGATTATCAGAACAGCTCACACAGGGGACGTCGGGTAATCATAATTCATGTTTCCTCGATTATCAAGTCATATATTATTATTCTTCCAGTTATTAACAGTTTTTTATTCTATGATGTAGGGCCAATCGAAGACCTGGTCGTGGCTTCCTATGTGGTCATACCCTATGACCCCTTATTATATGAGGGACCACCTGCAACGACACCTGAGCATGATGAGATGGTGGGACCTACTGAAGGGGCTATTGATGCGGACACCTTCCTTTTATCTTCATCAATCAGAAATATCCCAGAGGAGGGACAGCTGGAAGACAATACCCTCGTTGATCACACAACCTCTATAATTGTGGAGGAGGATGGGGTGTCGGTGATTACCGAGGAGGCCCCTGATCTGAAAGGGTCAGCTGCCTCAGACCAGATGGGTCCCACGGCGGTGGAGGAAGCGCCTGTTATCTAGACAGTTGACGGAAACCTAGAGCGGGCCATAATTCATTTTATAGGGGGAATAATTTCCCCGAGCATGGTCTCCGTAAATGACTACCTGGGGACAGCTTTGGGAGTTGCTGTCCTTGGGTGTGGCCTTAGGTCCTGGACACCTCTGGGGTTTCCCAGGACTCCCTTGCCTCTCGAGGATGTAGCGTCTTCCTCGAGCGGAAACGGTGGCGAAGAGCATGAGGGCACTGATTCCTTGATGATCAAGGGTAAGCTACTCAATCTTTTTCCATTTACTCCTTTATATTCTATTTTCTAATTAGAGATACTTATCAGTCTAATCGACTTTCAGGATTTAGGACCAAGACCTTCGACACAACCGATTGTGCCATCGGATCCAATCGTGCCCATGACGACAACTGTTAGGGGCAAAGTTGCCGCAACATCGTAGCTAACGGGTAAGGCCTCATCGGGCCCCTCCCTAGTGATGTTCATCCCAGAGTATGTGTCTTCATCTGGGAGTGATTCTAAGCCTAATCAAAAAGTCATTTCCAGTCTTCGACCTGCTTGCCAAAGGGCATGGGAGAAAATTTGGAAGCTGATTTCTCAGACGACCTAGACTGAGATGCAGACTAAATTGCCGAGGCTGCGCAACCTGTTTATGCTGCTGGGATTTGAAGGCTTTGACTATCATGGTATTTATGATATAGAAAAGAAGGTGGTCTCGGACTAGGAGAATCTGGGTGATCTCGAATCTCGCCTTTCTGTGACTCAATCTAAAGCCTACCTTTCTGGGACCCGACATCTTTGCCTAACAGAAGCTCATGATCATGCTGGGGTAGTCACGAGACGTCAGGGCAAAGTCATCAAGAAGATTTCTCAACTGGAGGTGTTGAGGAGTGACATACAGTGGCTACAATAGGAGGAGACTAATGACAGTGTCATAATTGAAGAAGGGGAGCAGTAGATGGAGGAGGAGATGAGGGCAAGCTCAATGGCAGCATAGGATGTGGAAGTGTTGCGGGCTAGTGCAGAAGATGAGACAGCCTTGCTGCAGAATCTTTATCAAGAAATCGAGGATTCTCAACAGTTCCTGATAAAACATTGTGAATCCACTGAAATCCTCCTGTAATAAAATTTCATGCCAAAAGAGACATCAGATTGTGGATTCCCTTCTCACCAACATTTATATGGAAAAAATAGATGTTTCTCCTTAGCACTCTTGTTGTCTTCTCCAGTGATAGAAACTATTTGATATGAATGTTTTATATGACAATTCGCTGAACATAGAATAGTCAGAGTTTAGGACAATTGATAAAAAAATTAGAAATGAGCTCTGATTTTTTCTTATACCATGAGATCCAGCGAGCATAGTTTGACTATTGCTGGGGTTTTGTAGAAAAACACCACAAACCTTTTGTATTTTCAGTTTTTTTGTTAATAATCTAATTTTTCCTGTGCGCATTTGGTGTGGACCTAGCAGGTATAGCTTGGATTTTGCTTAGGTCTCCCTTTTTCGGTTTTCGGCCTAACAAACGTTGCGACTCTTTTTGTGAGTGGTTTAAAGCCCCGCTGACAAGACTATGATTACTGATGTTTTATTTCGAACATCTTTGACCAGATATGGTGGGGTGAGGACCCCAATGTGGTTTGGTTGATTAAAATATGTCTCAATACCCTTTAGACGCATGCGGGGAGAATATGTCTAGATTTGAATGACATGCAGGATATGTCTCAAGGCATGGGAGCTGTATCGGTGCACAGAGGTAGGAAGCACATCACCTAAAGAAGATTATCCTTTGGTAGATGGGATGGGGGAGATCAATATGCAAATCCACTGAGTTCATGGTATGCATATTCATGAAAAGGTGTTCTTAAGTCAATGACTGTCCATTTCTGATGGCCAGAGTACTTCGTGGAAGTCCAACTTATGGAAACCACCATGGGTGGAATGGAATGTTATGAAAACCACTAGGGGTGGTTTGGAAAGGGTTTGTGACATCTAAAAGGGTTTGAGAACATCTGTATTAATCAGAAGTGTGGAAGCAGGGTCTCTGTCCTACGCATTTACCTAGCGTAAAGGATAGTTGGAGCATGGTGCAGATTAAAGTCATGCAGGTGGGACATTATTTAGAATAGAATGACTTCTCTATGTTCTCGGTAATCTCATCTGAGACACTCTACCATATTCAGGCAGGGTAGTGACATAGGTTGGTAAACTGTAGCTCAGAGGGTTTCTGAATCCACTGATGGAAATGGTGGCTCAGAGGCCAAGAGGCGTATTGAGAGAATCATTGCCTAATGAAATATCTCCATTGGTAGACGGGCCATGGGCGATCAATATGCGGAGCCGCTGGGGGTATGGTATGAATAGTCATGCAAAGGTGTCCTTATGTCAATGATTGTATTCTACCGATAGCTGAGTAAATTCAGGGAAGTTGTGATTCAGGACCACCGGGGGTGGTTTAAGGGAGTTCGTCTTTTTCTGAGTACAGAGTATGGTTTATTAAAAGAGGGTCCGTGGATACGGGAGAAACATCTATGCTAAACTTCTCTAGAATGGGTGAAGAAATCCCTTCTCACGGTGGTGTGAGACGGTGGTTTGTGCAGGTCTGGCCCATGCACTGAGGGATAGAGGAAAGCCTATGTTCCTTATCGAACCCTTGATAGGTTTGACCGTGCAGTTTAACGTCATGCGGTAAGGACGAAGGTGTTGTTATTATTATCAAATTCCGTGAAGTTTAATGTCTTGCGGTAAGGATGGCTTCCATGCAGTTTAATGTCATGTGGTAAAGAGGAGGTGCATTAATAAAGATATTGTGCATTTTAACATTATTCATCGAGGGTGGGTGGAATTTTTAAATCCATGAAAATGCTTGTGATTGGAGGCATTTCTCTGGATGTTTTATGCTCAGTTGTTGCAGTTTCATGCCAAGTGGAAAAGATATGATCCATGCAGTTTTAATGTCATGCATTAAGGATGTAGTTGCAAAGGATACTCTTGATTAGAATGTAACTGGTATTGAATATCTCAGCATTTCCAAAACATGGAGAGGGGTTGGTGATGTAAATCGTGGTTCTGGGGCTTCTTGGATCTGGAAAGATGATACGGGGTCTCTGAAGTTGGTAAGGGTACAGAGCTAGGAAGAGTATCGCCAGAGGAAAGCATACCTTTGGTAGACGGGCCAGGGGCTATCAATATGCAGATCCATGTAGGGAATGGTATTCATAGTCATAAAAATGTGTCCCTCGGTCGATAAAATTCCACTTTCGATGGATATGAATGATTATGAGGATCCGCGATTGTCCGAGCCACGAAGTCTGTCATTTGGTAAGGAAATATACAGAAATGTCAGGGATGTTCGTACCTGGTTGCTGTTAAAACTTGAAGAGTTTACAGAGAAGGTATATCTTGCGAATGGGGGCATACCTTTACTCCATGCAGTTTAATGTCATGTGGTAAGGAAGAAGTACTCTTAGTTTAATAGTCGTAGTGTTCGGACCATTGGGTGACTACTGCTACAATTACCCGGAAGGCAACTAAGTTAGGAGTCTCTAGTATTATTTGAACATGTGTGAGGGAATGAAGGTTTAAACAGTAGCTCTGGGGTTTCCTGGATCAGGAGATGTGGTATATGGGATCTGGGGCCGGTAAGTGTACGAAACTAGGAAGAGATCACCGGAGGAAATCTTGCATTTGGTAGATGGGCCAGCGGCTATCAATATGCAGAGCCGCTGAGGACATGGTATGAATAGTCATGAAAAGGTGTCCATGGGATGATAACTTTCCACTTCCGATGGCCATTAATGATTATGTGGATCTGCGATAGTCTGTTGTACAGAGTTCGGCATATGGGTATAATAGTGTCCAAGCATACAGGAAACATCTTTACCGCAATTTCCTATCGAGTAAAAGTATCCTATCCTCTAATTCATGTTTGTAAATGAAGATCATCATGTGAACCATGGGAGAATACATAGGCTAACAAGGTAGAGATACCCTGGCCACATTTGGATGTGAGAGGGGAATGAACTTGTAAACCACTGCTCCATAAATTTTTGGATCAGGAGATATGACATGGGGGATATGAGGCCGGTAAGCCTAAAGAACGAGGAAGAGATCACATGAGGAAATATTGCCTTTGGTAGATGGGCCAGGGGCTATCAATATGCCATGCCGCTGAGGTCATGGTATGAATTGTCAGGAAAAGGTGTCCCCGGGTCGATATCATTCCACTTCCGATGTCCATGAATGGTTATGAAGATCCGTGATTGACCGGGTTGTGGAGTCTGATGTATGGAGAGGATGCATCCAAATGCCCAAGGTGTATTCTCATATCGTTTTTACATATATATTGGGTGGGTCTCGATGAAGTCTGTGCAGTTTAACATCGTGTGGTGAGGACGAAGTCCGTGTAGTTTAACGTCATGCGATGAGGATGAGAGGTATATATACCTGTATTTTTTTCTCGGTGGCTGGGCTAGGAGATAAGATCATGGCATCACTATGTATCCTGCGAGGGCAGGAATCAAGACACACGTAGTTCTTTTTGAAGTACACCATGTGCGGGTCTGGTCCTTACATGGGGGGGGGGCATATTTATTTTTCTTATCCTTGCAGTTTAACGTCGTGCGGAAAGGACGAAGTCCGCACCCTGTGTGGGTCTGGTACTTACACGGGTGGGGGGAGGAGGGTATTTTTAGCTTCCTTTGAGGCTGGCAGGGCCAGGATGGGGGATCCCGGCGTCACTAAGTATCCTGCGAGGGCAAGAATCATGTTGTACGTAGTTTATTAAATGATAATACACCCAGTGCAGGTCTGGTCCACAAACGGGAGAAAAGGGAATTTTTAAATCCTTCTTATCCATGTAGTTTAACGTCGTGTGGTAAGGACGAGGAATAAACCCCTTGTAGGTCTAGTCTGTACACGGGGGAGAAGGAGACATTTTTTTTCTTATCCATGTAGTTTAACGTCCTGCGGCAAGGAAGAAGTCTGCACCCCGTGCGGGTCTAGTCCTTACACATGGGGGAGGAGGGTATTTTTAGCTTCCTTTGGGGATGGATGGGCCAGGATGGGGGATCCTAGAATCACTACATATCTTGCGAGGGCATGAATCAAGCCGTATGTAGTACTTTAAACTATAATACACCCCGTGTAGGTCAGGTTCATACATGGGGAAAAGGGAATTTTTAAATCCTTCTTATCCATGCGGTTTAACATCATGTGGTAAGGATGAGGAATACAACCCTTGAAGGCCAGGTTCATATATGGGTGAGGAGATAATTTTTTTTAACACCCACCCCCCCCCCTTTTTTATCCGGGGGTGGATGGGCTTGGGTACAGAATCTTGGTGTCAATACATATCCTGCAACGGCAGGAATCAAGCCGTTCGTATTTCTCTGAAAGAGGTACACCCCATGCAGGGCTGGTCCGTAGACAGGGGAAGGGGACTTTTTTACTTTATTCTATTTGGGAGTGTCTGGGCCAGGATAGGGAATCATGGTGTCGCTACGTATCCTGTGAGGGCAGGAATCAAGCCGTACATAGTTCTCTGAAATCTATGCAGTTTAACGTCACGCGGCAAGGACGAAGTACTCTTAGTTTAGGGTCATAGAGTTTGGATCATTGGGTGCTCGGCAGTTTAACTTCAAGCAGCTCGGACGAAAGGTTCTTAGAAGCTTAACGTCCAGCAGCTCGGACGAAAGGTGGCTAGCAGTTTAACGTCCTACAGCTCGGAAGAAAGGTGGCAGGCAGTTTAACATCCTACAGCTCGGACAAAAATTGTTTTGGGTTATGCGAAAAATTTCATCATAAATCTTGCATTTGTAAGAGCGGTAGTGAATTGCCCATCCATGGAGATCAGAGCATACACTCCATTGAAGTAGACCTTGTGTATAACAAATGGTCCATCCCACTTGGGCTCTTGTTTTGGAGGTTTCTTTCTGAGTATCATTGGGGTCCATAGAACCAACAACAATTAACCTTCCAAGAAATACCGAAGACTGACCTTTTTTTTGAAGGATCGTGTGGTCCAGTACTGATATACATCCAGATGGTGCAAAGGGTGCAACCACTTCTCATCCAGCTGTTCCAATTCACAAATCCATTTTTCTGATTTCTCTTCATGGGGTAACTGATCACAAATGGAAACGCAGACCGAGGGAAATTGGAGCTCAATGGGAAGGACTGCTTCTGTTCTGTATACTAATGAGTATAGAGTAGCCTGAGTAGTAGTGAGAATTGTGGTTCGATAAACCCACAATTCATGAAGAAGATTATCCGGCCATGATTTCTTGTCTTTGTCCTCAATTTTCTGGAGAATGTTGGATATGGTCTTGTTGAAAGCCTATATCTATCCTTTGGCCACTGCATGGTAGTGGTATGGGTGATTTTCCTTGATACCATAATCTTGGTATAGTTTCTCCAATTTGGTAGAGCAGAAATTGGTTCTGTTATCTGTCTGTATGGTATGAGGGATACCAAATCTGGTGATGATATTGGCTATCACAAAGCTGACAATGTTTCTTGCCCCAACTTCCTTAAGGGGTAAAGCTTCTGACCATTTGGAAAAGAAGTCAGTTGCTATGAGTATATACATCAGTTTTTTGGCCATGGCAGGAGGATATGGTCCCACGACATCCATTACCTAGATGGAAAATGGCTAGGAGTACTTAGCCTGATGAAGTAACTCTGGGGGTTGTTGTATAAAGTTGGCATAAATTTGGCATGAGTGGAATTTTGTGGTAAAGTGCTCACAATCTTGTGTCACTGTTGGCCAATAGTACCGAAGAATTCAAACCTGATGGGAATGCTTAGACCTCGGCTGATGTGCTCCACATACTCCGGCTTGTACTTCATTCAGTACGGCAGTGGTTTCTTCTCCATAAATGCATCGGAGGAGGACTTCGTCGGGGCCTTATTTGTAGAGGACCTCTTGCTGACCTGTGCCGCTATATAGGAAAATGATGATTTCCCTTCTCTGTATTTCCTCTCGTTCATCCCTGTTTGATGGGAGTTATCCCTGTTGAAGGTAGTTTTCAATGGGGGTCATCTAGCCGGTGGCAGGAGCTATGGCTTGGGGATAGGACTGACTTCATTGATTTCTTCCATCCTAGTCTGAAACAATTTCCAGACCATTCGACGGTGAGTGATACTGATAACTATTTCATCTTGTTCTGGGTCAACTAGGGTTGTAGCCGCATTAGCTAATGCATCAGCCTGGGCATTCTAAGACTGGGGAATATAGGTCAATGTTGGTTCTGTGGAGAATTCTTCCATTAACCCTTGGACATGGTCAAACGGGGGAATCAACTACTCCTTTTTGATAGCATAGTCACCATTGACTTGCTTGATGACTAGATCTGAGTCAAATTTTAACTTAAAGTGTTGTACTTGTGCATGGAGTGCGAGCTCCAGGCTTGCAATGAGGGATTGATACTCCACCTAATTGTTCGTACATCCTTCTGACAAGAGGAAGGAATATGAAAAGCATTACTTTTCTGGGGATATGAGTATTATCCCCAAACCCACCTTGTTAAATTTGGGATCCTCTATCCTTCTCCCTGTCGGGCTTCGGGATGTGTCGTCGAAGTACATTTCCCTTGTTGGGAGATCCTCTTGAACCAAGAAAATGTATTCATCAGGTATATTGAAGTCCAGTGTGGAATTCCCTATTGAGGGGTTCTCTTCAAGAAAATATACTAATGCATGGCCTTTGATGGCCTTCTGAGGCACAACCCGAATGTCAAACTATTGCAGGATGACAGCCCATCGGGATAGGCGCCCGGTCAGCATCGGGCGGCTGAGGATGTACATGATCGGGTTACTACGTGTGACCAAATGGACTTTATGGTGCTACAGATAATGTCTCAATTTCTTAACTGAGAATACCAAGGCCAAACAACTCTTCTCGATGTTTTAGTATCAAGTTTCAGCATCGATCATGGTTCGGCTGAGGTAATAGAGATTGTTTTCACTGCCGATATCATTTTTCTATGCGAGGAAGGCTCCCAGGGACTGCTCTAGGGACATCATGTATATGATGAGAGGTATTCCTTCAACCAGAGGCATGAGCACTAGCAGAACCAATAGGTACTTCTTTAGGCTGTCGAATGCCTCTTGGCAGCCATCTGTCCATTGGTACGTAACACCCTTTTTCATTAACCTGGTAAAGGGAATACATTTTCCTGCTAGGTTGGCTATGAACAACCTAATTTAGGCCAAGTGTCCTTGGAATCCTCTCAACTTGGTGATATTGTGGGGAGGTGGCAGGCCAAGGATAGCCTTTGTCTTATCAGGGTTGACTTCGATGCCACAATGGCGTACGACGAAGCCAAGGAATTTCCCTAAGCTAACCCCGAAGGATCATTTAAAGTGATTCAACTTCAAGCTATGTTGTCAAATTTTGTAGAGGACAACCTCAAGGTCATATGGGTGATCTGAGCGTAGTCTTGATTAGACCACCAAGTCATGCACGTAGCATTCGACGAATCTTCCCAGGAAGGGTTTAAAGATATGATACATGGCATGGTGATATGTGGCGCCAGAGCTCTTGAGACCAAAGGGCATGACCTTGTAGCAGAATACTCCTTGTGGGGCCCTGAAGGCTGTGGCTTCTTCATCTTTGTGGGACATCCTCATTTTATTATACCCAGAATAACCGTCCATGAAGGAGAGAGCCTCATACACGGTTGTTGCATCGATTAATAATTTGGTGATCGGGACCGGGAGATCATCTTTTGGGCAATGCCGATTGAGATATATTAAATCGATGAAGATGAGGATTTGTCCGTTGTTTTTATTGAAATGGACAATTTTGGCCAACCAGATGGGTTAATGGACCTCTTGAATGAGGCCTTATTTAATAATCTTATCAACATCAACCTCTAATTTGGTATCATGTGAGGGTTCATTCATCTGGTGGCTAGCTTATAGCCCTGGTGGTCTTCTGGCAGACGTAAGTGGTGGGTCGCCACTTGGGGATCGAGTCCTGGCATTTCTGTGTAATTCTAGGAAAAAACATCCCGATGTTGCTTCAGGATGGAGGTGTATACCTCGTGCTCCTTGGGAGAAATAGATTCACTAATGAGAGTGGGCATCAGGTCATCCTTGGTACCAGGTTTATTTCCCTGAGCTCATCCACAGTGGTGGAGATACCTTCCTCAAATGTGGGAGGTGTATCCCTGAGATCTTCATCCTTTTCTTCTCCCAGATCCTCATCCTCTTGATCTGAGGGAGATTTTTCGGCACAAGCTCTTGGGAGTCCGGAGGCGAGGCATTGCGGGCATCGTTGCTCAAGTATTCTCCCTCATATTGAGGGTTCGCGATCGTTTCTGAGTCGTCATGCCCAACCGTTATGGCTAATGTCATGGGGACAGCTGAGTGCGACCCCGAGCATGAACCCCTCCTCTCAACATGGTTGATGGGATGTACGTAGTCTCTTCCAAGCTACATAAGGGGTTCATCAAGAACCATCTCTAGACCATTTGGCGTAGGTATCCAGTCGACACCATCAAGAAAAGGCGTTTTTTCTTTTTCTCATAAAACTCGGCATCAATGTAGTGTGGCTCGGAGAGCTCAAAAGGGGCCTTGTCATCATCAAATATCCCACTTTTTCCATTGATTCGTACATGATACACTATTTTTAGAATGAAGGAATTACCATGTGCTTATGGAGCCAAGACCTCCCAAGCAGGGCATTGAATGTCGTGTTCTGCCAGATTGTTAGGAATTCCGAGTAGGCTACAGGGTCGCCAAAATGGGTCTTTATCTTGATTTTTCCCATTGGATTTTGATCTCTCTTGTCATAACCCAAAATTTTTTTGGCTGAGGGGATTAGGTCATCCTCCCTATAGCCCAAAATACGGAGTTTATGTAGTGGAAGGAGGTTAACTCCATATCCGTTGTCAATAAAGACTTTGCGGACCTCAACATCATTTAGTTTACCTTACACATATAGTTGTTTTATATGTCCTTTCATGATGGCGTCTTCATCTTGATCGGTGTAGTAAATCACTGCATTGAATTCAGCTCGGCCAGTCTTCGTCTGGTAAATCTCGATGGCAGCTACCCCAGCTTGAAACTCCTGGGGTCTGAGCAAGGCTACAATAAGCACCTCCCAAAGATCTGCTGACAAAATCAGGGCATCCAGGATTGACTGCTTGGCTGGTACTGATGCCAGCTGCTTAAGGATATCGTATTTCTTCTCCGATGGTCGACGCTTCTCTGCTGGCTTGATATTTTTAGCAAGCATCTTGGGAACTACAGTCTGTGACAAGGAAGGAACAGCTACAGGGTCGTAGGTTGACGGTGTTCTCACATTTTGGGGATTCATCTCGGCTGGTCTGTTTTTGTGCCCAAGGCGGCTAGGCACTTGTTTCTCCTCTAACGGGTACCGTAGAATAACAGGGCCAGAGTGTACACTTTTGGAGGTGGATGGATATTCTTTCTCCTGTTGAGTCCATTGAAGGGCTCTGCCAAGGGTTTCCGCGATATTAACGGTTTGGGCCGGGGTAGAACCATAGGATTGGTTTCGGCCGCTACTGTGTCTCCCCTGGTATCCACTGCTTCTGTGATTCTTCCTACTGGCCCCTTGTGTCGGGAACTCAGTTACATAACCATACCCTTCATCAGGGAATGATTCCATTAGATGGATGATGTTGATGGAACCAAATATTAGCTCCTCATCCTGTGATAGGTCAACCTGGTCGGTTGATCCTAATGGTGTCGTTGGGTGGGTCGGTGCTCGTGGCGCCATTTTTGGGGGAATAAATATGACAGTGTTGGGGATTTCTTTGTCCTTGTTGCATACTAATCCCCTTGTGCTTGTATCCTCCCTTTTCGATTACACCTAGATGAACTTCTCATGGATGGTTGTGAAGATGATATTGTCAGTTGTGCAACATTAGGGGCTATTGGCGGCAACATCGACTGCTGTAATTGAGATCGGATTATTCCATGAGCTCGGTTAATAGTCTTCCAACTCATCTAGTCATCAAATTTATTCCCCTTCCTACTGGTGACTTCCTTCCACCCCTCCCCTTTGTCGAAGTCAGTGGTAGAAATATATGTCACATGCGCTGGGGGTGGTCCCAGCTCGACCTGCCCGGAGTCTAAAATCCTTTGCTTGTGGTCATTAAAGAAGCATAATTCTCGTATACTGTGCCCCAACATTCGATGGCAGGGACAGTAATCTGGACTGTCATCGTGGCCTACTTCTTCGGGATTCCTTGGCTCCAGGAGGTGGAGCAAGTTGCGATTCATGGCGGTGATGAAATAGCTGCGAACTTGGTCCTCTCAGAATGAGTATAATTTGAGTATTCATTCCTCGAACTGGTTCCACTTCGATCCTCTCTGATCGTCCTGCATAGGTGGAGGCGCCCACTGATATACAGGTGGCCCTTGATGATTGGGTGGAGGCCTGAGCGGTGGAGCAGGCGCAGGGGCTGGCTTGAGCGTGATAGAGGACGCATCAGCTCTAGATGCTCTCTTCTTAGGAGCCTATATGGCTATTCGATACGTCAAATTAGTCCACTGCATAGAGTCCTCAATTCTTGGGGTGATGGCTCAGAGATAGCGGAAGCCAGTGTTGCACTCCACTAGTATGAGGGTGTTCAAAGCTCATCTCGAAGATTATCGATGCATATGTCAAGAATCTCATCTTGAGGCATTGGCCTGTTTAGAGAGTAGGTCAGGCCATTCCATCTTGAGATGAAATCTGAGACCCTCTCGTTCTCCCTCTGCTTGCAATTCATGAGCTCGATGACCATTGTTTTAGGCAGCATCAAGCTGAAGTGAAACAAAAACTGCTACCAAAGGTCTTCCAAACTTATTATAGACTGAGCTGGTAGACTTGTATACCAGACAAAGGCAGATCCCTGCAGGCTCCGTATGAAGTATCTGAGTTTCACTGCTTCTTGTTGTTCTAGAGTTCCCATCATATGGTCGCAATAAGATGCGTAGTGCATCAAATGTTGTTCAAGATTGGTTGATCCATTGAAAATAGTAAATATAGGGCTCCCTAAATTGGGTGGAGGTGGCGTTTGGCTCACCTAATCTGGGTAGGGCTTTTGCTCTGGCTGTATCGGAGTGCGTCGACCTTCCATCACTTCCAATAGAGCTGTCAGTGCCTCGATGGTGTGGGTGAGAACCTGGTTTACATCCTGTTGGGCCCGATATTTGGAAGGTGTATCCTGATGCATTGCTTAAGGATCTAGCTCGGTCAGCACTAAGGGTGCATGTGCCCTTTGTGACACCTTCGGAGGGTTCAGACGTACTCGCTCTGGTTGCATCCTGAGTGGAGGGAACTTTTTGTATTCACCTGAATCCATGTTCAGGTAGTTGGACGGACCGGGCGCCTCATTGGGTGGGGGCCCTAACCGTGCTTCGTCTACCGGGGCAAACCTTGGTTCTTAAGGTGAAATTTCTGGGATCAAAAGGTTTGTCTCTTCTTGGAAAGTTCTTTCAATAAGACGATTCCTCTAGAGTATCTCGAAATTGAACCACCTCAATTCATTCATTTCCTCTTCCTGTCGAGCGAATCTCTCTTCGGGAATAAGTGGCTCATTTTTATCGAGAGAAGGAGGTGGGTTATGGGTAACTGGTCCATTGTTCTTATCCTTGTTGGAAGCTAACATGGTAAGCGGAGGAGGGTTAGCCCGAATGGCAGCTATATTGAGGGAGGACCATTGGTTCCGGCTGTGCACTCCCGGTGGTTCGTTGTGAGTCACAATTTGACTGGAACCATCCTCTCCCGATCCATCCAGATTTTCATCATCTTTGGTGTCACCCATGGGGTTAAGCTCTATGTCATTGATGGATGCATATCGTGGGGTGGAGGAGATATCATCTTCCAAATAGGAAGATGATCTACAACGCCTTTTACTGTCCCTCCCCTTCCTATCATGGGATCGCTTCCAGTCTCCTTGACGAAGGGTGATGCAAAGAGTTCCCTGATGCGACCTTGCGGTACACCTCCCTCTTGAAAGCGATGGTGATTCTGAGGACAATATAGGGCAGGAACCTCTTCCTCTGATTGTCCTCCCTAGTTGAGAAAATACTGATTCTCATGGGGGAGGTTGTTGTTGAGGTGGTAAAAATTCCCCCAGCCCTGAGGGCTAGGGCCGGCTTTGTTCCTTAGGCATTGAGTCTTTTCACATTTTCATTGGTCTTACGGGGGCATTTGTCGTTAAAAATTCCCCTATCCCTGAAGGCTGGGGTTGACCCTAGATTGCGACAGTGGCTACTACAATCACTACTTTCCTGATCATGCATGCCCCCATTCGGGGGTGAACTAGATCTGATACCGATTTCACCTGTGAATCAATCCCCTTTGGGGAGGAAAGCAATTACTGATGATTGGCCTCTATTAGGAAAGAGGTATGTTATATGCTTTCAGTGCCATGATTCAGGAGTTCGTGAATGGCTTGTTCCCATCGGGCCTGGAGCTTCTGGGACTTACTCATGGCCTATTTCTGTTGGTTGTGTCGCCTCTCCCGAATAGGGAGACCACATGATTGTTGTCTTGTCGTGATAATTTTCCATGATACTATGTTGAATGGGTTCTTCTGAGTGGGAAGCAGAGTGAAATGTAGAGCTCCATGTTCTCCCCATCCTTTGATATGGACTCCCGTTGGAGCATCCCCATCGGCACAGCTGGTGCATCACATGGAGGCATGCTATCTCAATGTTTCCTTTACGCCTCTCAGGTCGCAGTTGTTTTGCCGAAGGAAGATCTTCCAGGTCGATGTGACGCAGGAGGTCTCCTATTGTCTTGATGTGATCTACATACCCATTGTAGGGTAGGATGCTTGATTTCAGCCAGCAGAGGGTTTTCCATATATTGAATCTGATTTCATGCACACATACTTCTGACAACATTCTGGGTATGTCGAACCGAGAGGTGGCCGTGGGCCAAAACATAACTGGAATATCATCCATGGCCAGTCATTTCCTCAGGTGCAACATGTCAGCATAATCCTACACTAGTGATTCCTCTACCTGGTTTTCCCAGTTGAGATGCTCACCAATAGTTTGGTCTGAGGCAGTGGGGCCAGTAAGTGTCAAATGATCTTGTGTGAAATTTCGCGGTGGTTCATAAGATAAACGTGGACCTGGACCGTCTCCTGATCGATGAAGGGTGTCATTGGCGACTATCTTGAAATATAACATGTTTGATCCCATCCTTCTATGTTCCTCGGCATATAAGGGCTTTTCTGTGCCTGATTCGGTTGGGGGAGGACCCTCCTTTCGATATAACATGTCATTGTGGGGAGTGCCTTCGCAATGGAAGCCGTGATGGCACGGACTACCATTACAGCTGCCGCAGGGAAAGAACATGTGGGGTACACCCTAGGGAGGTCCTTTATAATGGACCGCAAAAAGGGGAGGGCCTTATCGTTGATCGGCATCTAGGTGGAGAGGGCCTCCTCTATCCATATCATAATGGAAAGGGCTACCATTACTGCTTGACACCTCACTCCAAAGAGGACTTTTGCAGTGCATACCTTGGGGAGGAACTCCAAGGCATGTCACAACAAGGGGAGGACCTTCTAGCTGCATAGCATTGTTACGGGAAGGGCATTCGCAACAACTTCTATCATGGTGAGGATGACCATCATGGTTTGACATTTGATGAGTATCCTAGGGAGGACGTTCAAGACACACTGCGATATGGGGAGGTCCTTCTTGTTCCTTGGGTCCATTACAGGGAGGACCTTCTCAATGGTGGTCGTGGTGGCGAGGAGTACCATCACAGCTGCCTAAGGGAGAATGTTTGTAGGGTACACCCTGGGGAGGGCCTTCAGAATGTACAACAATGAGGGGAGGGCCTTCTAGTTTCTTGACATATCTATGGGGAGGACCTCCGTTATTCGAGTGGCAAGGACTACCACCGTGAAATGATTCCTGGATGTGCGGATTGTAGTTGCAATGTAACCCCTAGGGAGGACCTTTAGGGAAGGCCACGAAATGGGAAGGGCCTTCTTGTCATCATGAGATATCAATGTGGGGAGGTCCTCTATAGTTGAGACTACGATAGTGGGGACTACTATCATAATCTGTGGTCCCACCACACAGAGAGTGTTTGTAGTTTATACCCCGGGGAGGACATTCCGGGTGGACCGGAACAAGTGGAGGGCCTTCTTGTTGCTCGGTCTTCTGGTCACGTGGAGGGTTTCTGTGACTCGCATCAAAAGAGGATCTCTCTTGATTGATAATTATATGCCTATGGGGGAGGCCCCCGTGGGTTCTCTGGGGAGGAACTTCAGAGCTGCAGGTAGCAACATTGCAGGGAGGAACTTCACAACTGATACTACCACTTCCATAAAATGGCAATGGGTGGGAAGGGTTTTGATCCTTTGATATGTGCTTAGTGGCATTGGGAACCCCAGCATCTTGCAGAGCGGAGTCATGAACCCCCTCTTTATTTTCCGGCTAACTTCGGCGTGTTTGGGGTGCTTTCTTCTGGGCAGTGGGGACCGTCTGCTGTTGATAACAGCCTTCACCTTTGGGTCCCTTTCTAATTGGGTTCTGTTATGCTGCCGGGATATGCCGACGAACATCTTGACTTTAGAAGTGATATAGGCATGCTCTGGAGCATCCACCATGATGGATGGGTGTCCCCCAGTTGGAACGAGTGAAGCTGATCGATCCGGTTTCCCTTGCATCACAGAGTATGGCCAATGACCCTCTTGGGCAGAATCAGGGATTGAGATCTGCTCTGAGGTGGCTACCTTGTCTCTTCGATGAGTCACCTCAATTGGGGAGACTGGCTCACGTGCCCGAGTCCTTGATGTTTCCAATGATGCAATTACATTCTTGAAAGTCTTAAATATGTGATATGGGATCCATACATGCTCCTCCATCATTTCCAGGATATGCAGAGAGACATATTTGGATGGAACGAGTATAAAGGCCCATTCCGTTGTTGGAGTAGGAATATCCTGCTCCGGTCCTCTAGTGGTCAATGGGTACTGACAATTCTTCTATGTTGGGGTAGGTGAATGAGTCTTCCCCTATTCCGGGATACACCGTTTTATCTCTCCCTTTGTTGCCACATCAGGATGGCGGAGTTTACTTGCATCCACAGGGATCTGGACCTGCATATGTTAGTTCCCCACCATATCGAGTCGGTGTCCTTTGATGGTAGGGAGACGTGCTTGCCAATTAATTTCCACCACATCTGGATAGTGGTATTTGTTGATTACCACCACATTGGGGTGGTAGGAGTCAGGATCATCTGCTAGGAGCTGGTCCTACAGGCGCTGGGTCACCACCATGTCTGGTTGGTGGGCTTCACAACCGTGGGTATGGAGAAGTGCATGTCGGGTAGGTGCCGTTGTGTGTGAGAAAAGTGCACGATTGAGCTATGCGGGGATGCATGCCTACTCGTATGATTCCACCTTGTCTAGATGGTGGACCATGGAGGAGAAGGCAGGTGTATCTGCCTGGTCGTGATACGTCTCCATGACTGGGCAATAGAGCTCCTCCTCAAGGACAAGGTTGATGACTAGTACCTAGTTGTATGTTTTCCTCCCTCGTAGGGTGGTCCGAGGGGCCAAAGCTTGGGGAGTGTGGACCTGGATCCTCGGGGCGACATCCTCCTTAGCGTGAGGATGTTGAGTCGCGACGTGACCACAACAATGTCTTTCGACAGGGGCCTTATAGCGGAACCCTCATTCAGTGGGGTTGAGGTCCTTAGAATCGACCTCATCCGCCTCCCTATGATAAGGGTGGTATGTGTTGTCTTGTTCCGGGGATAGACTCCCGAAACTATTTGAGACTAAAACAGGGGTCGTCTGGATCTGCTTTCAAGGCCATTTCTAGGCAGGCGACCAGTGAGTCTTGGCCGATTGGAGGGCATGCAAGGCCGCCTCCACCGTAGGGAGTGTACCATTTATGTTTTACTCTCGGATCAACGCATCAGAGACCCAGCGTTGAAGACGATGGGTAGGTGACGGGGTCCTCCATTTGTGAGGTTTTCCGGTCACTATGAAGCTTGAAACGCCTGCCTGCGTGTTCCTCCGTGATGCCATTGGATCGAAGGGTGTCCTTTGTGGTACCTATCAAATATTTTAACAAATACAAACAGAAAACCCGTCAAAGAAGCATCTCATGATCCCATGAATAATTAATGACCTTGTTAGGCCCTCCTTGTGATTGAAATGGGGCACAGAGTGAGATTAGATTAAATCTGTCATGATTGGTTAAATATTCACGTCGGGATCACCATTTTTATGTTTCGCGACGAATTAGATGGACTGGGCCAATGTGCCCGACTGTCGATCTCACGGAGGGCTGAGCTCCACTCAATCAATAAGGTCAAGTATATCAGTCTTCATTTAAAATTCCCAACGATTCCATATCCATTTATATGTGAACCATCTTTCCAAAGGCAGGCGTTCATCAGGTGATTTGGCTAGCAATGCTTAAGAACTCACATTGGTCAAGAGGATGTGAAGTCGGGATAATCACACCCTTTTAGGGGGATAATTATTGCATGTTCCGAGACTCTCTTATAGATTTAAGACGTTTTCTCAAGTTCTCGAATCTTTGGTTTATACCCGAGCACAATATACATGGATTACTCTTGGTTGGAAATGGTCAGCTGAACATAGGGATTAGGAATCATTTAGGCCCAAGGTTTACCATCCCCCGTTGAATTAATGACTCTGAAGACTTTGGACTCACTGAGACGACACTGGTTTGATGCCCCATGACTGGGCACTCTGGAATTTATTGTCATCCATGGGGACAGATAATGACTTGAGCGTTTGGATGAAACTCGTGATATGGGCTCCTACGTATCATTGCGAGAGGAATCAGAATCCTTGTAGTTCATTTTGGGATAGGGCATACACTCTAAGGAGGCTCGGGATGTGGGTAAACCGACATAAAGGGGGGGTCATATTAACCGATTGTTGGGATTGAACCTTGGAGAGGCTTCCTATGTACCATGCCTAAGAGGCAGGGATCAAAGTCCACGTAGTTCTGGAGTACAGTTTAACGTCATGCTGGACGAAGGATGAACGGATGTGAAGGGGGTCGGAATAGATGAGTGGTGGGCTTGAGCCTCATGGAGGATTTCTACGTACCATGTATTGACATGGATAAAAGTTCTCGTAGTTCACAAGAGGTTGGGGTCAGGGTTGGTGCTTACTCTAAGCCCACGGGAGTCATGCTCGTTGTAAGAAACAAGAGGTAGTAGAGACCTGATGATCACGTCGTGAACGGTGCATTCGTGGGAAGCGCAGTGGGGATTATGCATAGGGAAGCCCGAGAAGTCATGGCTTACTCCATAATGGAGGCCCGATGGTGAAAAAACGCAGAGGGAGAGAGAAAGGGTACCCCTATGTCCATCTCCCCTCTTGGTCCTTGGCACCAGGGAAGTACGAAGGTGCATGGGTGAAACTTCCTATAAGAAAGGCTATGGTCTTACGCCAAGGAGGATGACCTGTTCACTCCTAGAATAGGGGAGACGTGATCACCGCCGAAGTTGAAAGGAAATGGAAGCGGGGTCCCTCAATCTGGTGAGTGGAGAAGCAGAAAGGGGACTCTGGGCTCGGACCCTGCATTACCGTGGGAATGTGATCCTAGGAACACCTCAGGAATCCTCTCAAGGGCAAGAGAAACCCCCATTCCCTCACTTACCATGGGTATGTGAACTCAAAATGGATCTCTAATGAGCCTGACGATTACTTCATACGAATCTGGTGGCTTCGGTGGAGGCCTTGGCTCGGGGCCGGTGAATGGGCCAACGAGGGGGTCGTGAAGGATCATGCCAGATTGGAAGGATTTTATCTGACTTAAAGGATGGGAACACCGAAGGTTTTGGCAAGCTAAATGGGTGTATGAAGAGTGTCTCCCTTCGCGTAGGGGGGTGCTACGTGGCTAGAGAGGCCGTCCGTGAACCTGGGTGGTCCGCGGACTGATAGACATCCTGCATTCTAGGGGGTACACGGCTTCGGGTTCAGCCCTCGTACCAGGTTGGTATGCGGTGGAGTCCACACGAGTAGCGGAAGCCAGGGGTGACGCCATTTGGAGGTTATTCGGTCAGGGCATCTCCCGCGTATGAGGGTGATACGCGGTGAATCAGATATGAAAAGGGGCATAAGCTCCCTGGTTTGTGGGGAGTGCATCCACAGAGGGGTCATGGTTCGCTGTCTTCTTTTTTTCTTTTGTTATTTTATGTTCGCGGTTCACCAAGATGTTATGAATTTCTAGTTGCTCATTAATTTGTTTCCAGTTCCATACTTGTTCTGGTTCACGAATTGGTACTTTGCTATTGGATAAATCCTAAGCTCCTTGTTTCGAAATCCTTCCACCAGAATTTGATCAATCTCCTCTTTTCTCCCTTTCGGTGTCCTTTTATAGAGGGGAGGAAAAGAGGTCCATTGTGGTCATGAGGCACCTTTTTCTGAGGCCCATTAATGAAAACCCGATTTACGGATGACTCGTTCAACAATCTACAACTCATAGGGGCATTGAATGCACCTTACCCATGAACCAAGTCGGTTCGAGGGGCGCTTCGATGGCCGCGGAGGGTTCGGCCTCTATTATATGAACAACAGAGAATGCGGCATTGGCCGGTTCGCACAGTTCAATGCTGGTCTGGTTTGTGTTGGTGGACCGGCCTGGCTCCCGTCCTGCTTCGGGCCCACGGAGGAGCCCCACCTCTGTTCCACGAACGACAGCGGTCTGTGGAGGGGGGCACTTCGCGGAACTGGCCACGCACAGTTAATATTGGACCGGTCCGCAGACCAGATTGTCTTTGCCATCCTTTGAGTATTCTTATAATTTTTTCCCAATTACTTGAAGGAAATTTTGATTAATCCTCTCTTGAATTAGGGGATTCTCATTCTCCTTTACCGATTTTTCAGGACCCTACACGTACAAACGATGTACTAGGATCATGTGTGGGTCTAATGATGTACTAGGACACTGTGTCGGTCAACAATTTTGGATCCTTCATGGGTATGCCTCTTAATTGAGTAATATGATTCAATAGTTAGATATAATCATCTTTACTACTATACCTAAGATATACCTAGTGTGATATGAGTCTGTACTTGTGTGGTACTTTCATTTGTGGTAATACCTCAGTGGTACTCTTCTATGTGGCATATATGTGTGGTACATACCTTCGTGGTGCCCCTTCCATTCTGGAACAGTTGAGCTTGGGATTTTCAGTTAGACTCTGTGTTTAACCATGATTGATATGGGTGTACTTGATAACTTAGGTATATGTGTGGGCATATACCTAAGTTGGGTTTTTAGTTTAATTCATGATTTGTGGTTTATCCTTTGTGAATTTTGTGAGACCTTGAGGGTCTTGGGGTCCCTACTGAGTATCATTATACTCACCCCTGGACAGACTATGCCCGCACCATCTTGTGTTTGGTGCAGAAGATGGACATCGCTGACTAAGGATGAGGGTACCAGGACTGGAGGTATCCTTTAGTTGGACATTAGATGAGGCATACTGCAGAGACGACCGTTCGAAAGTTGTACCAACCCTTCAGGTAGGATCCTTGGTGGGTGTTCACAAGAGCTACTCCAGATTACTTGTACTTTATATTTTTCCTGTACTTTCCAATTGATCATGTATTCTGGCCCCTTTTTCTTACTATAATCACACTATTACTATATAGTTTACTTGTGTTCATATCTTGTTTTGGGCATGGTTGTGTGTGTTTACAGAATCTTAAGGCAATGTCTTCCCGGTTTTAGGGAATACAACTTTTGGTGCTAGTCGGCGGCCTCTGTCCTATGGAAGGCGGGCTTGGGGTAGTCACAACACAGGCCCCATGGGATGGGTCCTGATAGGAATCTACAAAATCAATTTCATCATTGAGGTAATATCTTATTATCTCCTAGTAACTCAAAACATATCATATTTCCAAATATCTTCATAGATGTGGTCCTATTATACCATACAGATATCATTAACACAATCATGATTGATGAAAATGTTTTAAGAATAATGTGAAACACTTTTAAATTTTATCTCATACATTTACAAATTTTTAATTACCTTTTTCCTTATCTAAATGAATTAAATTTCCATTTTTATCAAAACAGTATGAGGAAAATACTTATTGAAAAGTATTTTTTAAGTCTTCAAACTCCATAACTTCAATTTCATCCTTTGACATTGTAATTTTTAATATCATCCTCCATTAATCTGTTTCTTCCCCTTAATGAAATACTATAAACATGAATTTATCTTGAATAGAAAAAAAGTGTACAAATATATATATTCACTAGTATCTATCCATTGTTATATAATAAAAGGTTCTACGGGTCTACAAAAATCTTGTGGTAATTGGCACATGATTGATTTCATATCTATTTTTTCCCTCCTAGATGAAGATGGATTCTCAATGTGGTTCGTTTTATTATTCATTCATGATGTTTTTACTCAACATACATCATATAATGAAATCCATCATTTCATTTCCTGCAGCATTTTTAGTTTACTCATTCACTTCTAGTTACTTCCATTTTCTAAAAATTGTCAATTTTAATAACAAAAATAAAAGATGATAAGAATAAATTAAAAGTTTAAGCTTATTAATAATCTTTTTATAATATTTATATTATGGTATTATATTCTTTAACATTTTTTTATATCTAAAAATAAATTACTTCACCTATATATCATTTCATTATGGTTTGTAAAAATAATATGATAACCAAATCATATCCTTCTGGAATATTAATCTAATTGTGTAATAATAAAACATCATAATTCCCCATGTGATGGTCAACATAATTAAACATCCTCCTTTTTAGGGATATTATCCCAAGGTATTTCTTTATAAGATCCACATCCACTTGTAGAATCTAGACATGGATTTAATTTCGTGGAAACCTCTAGTTCTATAATTAACATAATTTTTATGAAGTGTTAAAATATTTAGACATACCCATAGGGTCATTAATTATGTATTATTTTCCTAATTTCCATAAATAAATAATCATTTACATTGATAATAAAAATGGTGATACGAATTGTATACGTTATTTTTAACATAATTCCTGGACATAATATTACAAAAGCCCTTACTTGTTCGTTGTATTAGAATCATAAATCCACCTTAAATAGATAAAATAAAATGTATAATTAAATACCATTAATTGAGTGTTATCATTGATATATTATATCAATGTTGATGTATATACCCTAATAAAAGAATAAAAGTGTTGAATATTGTATATGTCTCATAGAAGTGAATGTGAGCCGAGAAACCATTACCCAAGGCCTGATGTCCATTTTTTATCTTATGAAAACCTATATTATAAATATAGATATATTATAAATAAATTATATAACCATAATAACCTATATCATTTCATATATGATTTAATTATAACCATTATAGCCCATTTATTAATAATTCATTATTAAATTCACTGTTTTGGTTAATAACTGATTCAATTTTCACATATGTTTTGATTTGGTAGTTTAGATCCATGTACATTAATTATAATTAAATGATTTAAATAATTTATATAATGGTAAAAATATTCACTATATTCATTATATAAAGAGTTTTAGTCATAAAAATTTTTCTTATTGAAAATGGAATTACAGTGTTCATGGTGATGATAGGTCGTACGTACGCATAAGCGTTGTTTTTCAATTTTTGACATATATAATGAAAGAATGATAAATAATAATTTTCCAATAAAATACTATTATTATGTAATATAAATCATACATATTAAAAAAATATTTCTTATTTACTATCCAATTGAAATATAAATAAAAAGCGAATCAGATGATTTCGTGGAGGTGGTAGTTCACATGTATACTTGAGCGAAGTTATCGGTTCCGAATGATTTAAAATTTAAGAAGTGTTATTAGACATTAAAATTAAATTGGTACAATAATTTCATAATTAACGTATATAAATATTAAACCCTTCAAAAATTACATAAATAAAATGTGGTGACAAATAATGTATTGTATTGTTACCTTGATATGATAAGTTGTATGTAAGAACGAGCAATACATTTACAACCTATTTGATGGGAAAGAAGGTGGATGATGGTTATTTAATAATAACAATAAAATTTGAGTATATTAAGAATATTTGATTTTTTATATCCTGACAAGTTCAATATATTTATCTATGGTAAAAGATTAAGTAAATAAAGAAATTAATCGGTTAAGAAAATTATATCTTCATTAGACGAACTCCTTTGGATCTCCCCTTACGGATCCTAAGGTGGGACTTTTGGGGATACAAAAACATCAATAATGAGTTTAGTAGTGTTTTAAATGTAAATAGATAGGTATTGGTTGAGAAATTTGATTAAAGTGGAGTAAATAAGTAGGGGAGGATGTGTCCTTTAATAATTGAGCAGATGGGATCTTTTGGAATTTCACAAAATATTAAAATATTATAAAGCAATTATAGATTAAAATGCTTCCAAATGGTAATTAATTCGAGTATATGATGGTAAAGTGTTGAAATATCATCAAAAAAATAAAATTTGGATAGGTTTTAGTGATATTTAAAACAAATATTTTGTCTTAACGTCATAATTAACCTATTTTAACTCCTTAATTAACCTTTTTTAACATAAACCGCGATAACAAATATTTCACACATAATGGGTTATAATGATACATATAAGTCTAATATTGACACATAGATGCAAAAGGAAATAAATTATAGACAATATATTTTCTTACATTTAAACTTTAATGTTTTTATATATTTTAATAAAATATTATTTTGATAAAATATCATTATTGTAAATTTTTAACACTCGACATTTTATTTGAACTCACATACATCAATAAAAAAGTTTATTTCTATAATAATTCATTTTAAATTTTATAATATGTCACATATATCTATAAAATTTGTGGGACATATTATCTCATTCAAATTCTCTAACTTATAATATTTTTACAATCGTTTATTTTATTTTAATTTTTATTGAAATTTTTTTTCATCATCAATTTGTAAGCATTTAAGGTAATTATTTCTTCACAAAAAAAAATAAAGTACCTTGATGAACATAAATATTCAAAAAAATTTAATGAATATTTATAACCGAACATATCAATTTTAATTACCTTTATTAAAAATATTATAATTATCAAAAATAAGAGTGTTATTTTTTACCTTTTCTTACATAAAAGGTTATAAAGGCCAAAATCAAAATCAAATGGCCAAAAAGGCCATATAACCGAATAATGGATGTGTATTGAATAAATTTACTTATAAAATAATATTTAGGAAGGATTTAGGGTAATTTAATAGTCCTTATCAGAAAATTTTAAATTGTTAATTACCAGATTAAACATTTATCGTGGTATCAAAAATTAAAAAAGACAGTATTCATATTCCCAAAAAATAAAATGGATCTATTTACCAATTTTGGATATCTAGATTTATAATATTTAATAAAATTTTTAATATTCAAAACACAAAATTTGTAGAATTTAATGTAATATCATATAAGAAAAACGTGATGAATTATAGGTTTTTAGAGAAAGTCCATTTTGTGGTATATATTTTTTACCATAATAGAATATAAAATAAATTCCATTTATCCTAATTGGAGTATTAATATTATAATAGATCAGATATTTGTTTTATTTTTTAAAAATAAAATTTAACTCTCATGATGGTTGAAAAAATACACTTTTCAATAAAAATCACTATTTTCACTATTCACTTGAAAATAAATCATTTCAAAAAAATATGATAATTTCAACGCAAATATAATATTAATATGATGAATTCAAAAATTATATTATATGTATAAAATAAAACTTATATAATTTCAAAAAACTAATTATTATCTTTTCTCACATGAAGCAATAAATTCATTTTTGATGAAAACATATTTCTGGGGCCCAAAATAAATGTACTAAAAATTTAGTAATTATTTTATCAGCATTAAACAATTATTTTGTTCTGATTAGGTACTATATATATAGACATTTCGTATTTTGGTTATTATTATTCATACCATCCAATTTAACTTCTTTGTTAAAAAATAGATATTTAAATAATAATATTTTGGAGCTCCTTTTACCATGAGGTTTCCTGTCATATATGCACTTGATAATAGTGTTATTTTAAAATATCAGGGTGACCCAAAAAAATATAAATAAAATAATTTTCAAATATCTTAAATGACATATATTTTCCCATAATAGATTTCCTCAATGTATATGATTTCATACGTATATTTATCAAATGAAATGGGTGAGCATAAATCCTAGTAAGGGATAAAAAACATAAAATGGAAATTAAAGAAAATGTAAGGGTGATATATGTGTCCTAAAATATGAAAATTAACTTAATAACTTTATTCATACAATAAGAATATGAATATAGTAACGTGATTAAAAACATGTAAATTTTAGGATAACATAAACATGAGACATTCATAAGAATATTACTATATCTCATCACTAAGGTGTCGTAAAACATATTAAAATTGTTTCCAATGATGGTATTATAAGAAATTACCAAGGGATTCTTCCTAGGTATTGTAAACAATTCATCTCTAGATATTAATTATCTAACCAATTTGTTAGTGTTCTATAAGTGTGAACACATCATATATTCAGAACTGTGTGTGACATATTGAACAATATCATATGTACACATCATTTTAAGCCAGGAATAGAGAATGTCGGTTTCATACATGGATTTAACCAATAATTAATTGAATGTTACAACTATATAAATACCATCAATTGAAATTATTGTTATCTATCAACATTAATAAAATATTACATGTAAAATCAAGGAATTATTTTTCCACCATATCATGTATACAAAAGGGATTACTGAATCTGACTAATGATAAATAAAGTAAGCATTTAACAACTAAGGAATCATATTGAATTTAAAAAGGTGTTTAAAAACACATGAAATGAAAATAAATTGGTAATAAAAGTATTATCAATAAGAAAAGTTATTGAATAAAAAATAGGATGGAGATAACCCTTACAATACAATATATCTTCTTAAAGATATAGATAGAATCCATAAAAACTTATAACAACCAAGTAAAGAGTCTTGAGAGAGTTAATGAGAGGGTATTATTGTTCAATGACTTTTGAGTGCAGAGTATGCAGAGAATGGGTGGCCATTAATATTTGAGGGGGACTACTTTTTAGGGTCAAAATATTTTTTATTTAAATTATTTACGACATCTACTTGTGTGTGAATCAATTCAAATGTATGTTTTGGATAATTAATTATAAATTAACATTCACATAACACTATAGTATACCTCCAAACTACCCCACATAATGAACATAATTCCAAAAGAGTTTTTTAAAAAATAAATGAAAATTAAAAAATTTTAAGTTCATGTTTATAATTGAAAAATAGTATTTTAAAATATTTTTTATAATCATTATATGTAATTTTTATTGAATTAATTTTTTAATAATTATTTACATCATAAAAAATCAATGTGATTTTTTAAAAACATGGAACTTATAGATAGTAATTTATATTTTATCACTAATGAAATGATCATAAAATTCATAAATAATCACCCTAAGGTAATTTTTCTTATTTTGAGTCCAAAAAAAAATTATCAAAAATATTTCTCTAAAAATTGTAAAATTATCTTTTATGAAAAATTACTTATTTTTTATGAAATTAATAATTTTTATGACAGAATAGAATTTATGACCCTTATAAGAGAGTTTCTTAGTACTTAATGAAATTATAATATTATTCATATTTAAATGATAGTATATTATAAAAATGTTTTATTAAAATAAATTTATTTAATAATTCTAATTTTTTTATATAATATAATTTAAAAATATTTAAAAAAAATTATTTTTTGTTTCATTATATTGAAAATATAATTCATATGATATTCAAGTATATATTTTCATATAAATAATATTTAAATAAGATAATAAATAATGGAATTTTACACAACATAATGTCTAGATAAAAAACGCCTTATTACATTGGTATATTCCCTAAGGGAACAGTGTGGGATGGTGGAAGTCAACTGGGGTGGTTCAACCAACATATCTTAAGTGTCCATCTCTAATATATTGAACTTTTATTATAATATATGTTGATCATATATCATTTACTAAGGTCCATCCTAGGTTTTGTTAGTGTAATATCCTAGTTACACCACCTCTCTCTGTATATATATGACAAGAGAAACTCATATGAGATATTCCTATGATAATAGGCCATGGTTTATTCCTTTATCATTAAAAAATCCCAAAAATAACATCACAACGTCCACATAACCAAATAACGTATTTCCTAATAGACAAATTAACCAAAAATCATAATTCTCAATCGCTATATTGACCAAGGATCAAAATACCAAATGACCATAATGATCATAATGCCAAACATTCAAATTTTTCATCTTAATGTATATCATATTCCTAATTCATCTATTTAAGTTTATAGTAATTTATTTATGAATGATGTCCCTAGGAAAATTCAATAATATAGAGTTCCCCATAGTTATTACACTATTCATCAGGGCTTTTATACTTTTACAACTCATAGTTATAAAAGTCAACATTATTACATATTGTGAAATGAAATGATGTATTACACCCATGTTATTCTATTCTAAAATAGAATAAAATACTTCTTTTTGAAATAAGAGTTATTTTTTTCGTATAATTTTTAGTACATTACACATGATAAGTATGAATACCCTCTTTAATGTAATCTTCCTTAATAATTTTTAATCTCCAGAAAAAATTAAAAAACATGTTATTAATATAGGTATGCCTAATATATTATGATTAATTCATTTATATATTCGTAATATAAATACTCACTGAACCATAATTCTTTAAAAACCAGTTCCATTTAAATTTCCCATGTTCCCATCATATCTCTCTTCAAGATCAATTAGTATTTGTATCTATTTTCAAGGGTAATTTAATATAGTGAAACAATATATAAAAATTTTCCCCCAAATTGTTTTTCCTTCATGTGTCCACACACTTCATAAGTGGAACCTATTACAAAATATTAATTTCCTTCTTCAAGAATAATAATTAAGAGCCTTCCAAAATTCAACTTAATAATTAGAAGATTCAATTAAATCATCATGTTCATCGGTAATTTTATTTTTATATGTTTTAGATATACTTGAAACAATTTTTTATTAATATCTAGTTCAATCTAAATTTTTATATTGACGGCATCAGAATAGGATCATTGTATTGAAATACCTTAAAAACATCATAAAATATAGTTCTCTTTCTATGTTATTGGTTCATAGGAATTGTGATATTTTCATTGTTTGTTTTCCCCTCTGAGATATTGCTCTATCCTTTTTCTATATTAGATTGTTTAATGACTATGAAATACCTTAAATTTTCACTATATTTGGCATAAATTAATATTTCATTGTGTGTAATTCTCTTTTTAGGTAAAAATGAATAAATATAGAGTGAATGTAATTTTTATTTCCCTTTTACACTATCTAACACTCACCATTACCCTCTAACATTTTACTATATATTTGTACTATGAAGAATCAAAAATATTCATTTTCTGGGATATCGACATGTGTAGTCCTATTAAATTATAACACTATTGAGAATGGTTGTAGATAAAATTGGATTGTTTCATTCTCCTGGATTTTAAATCAAAATGTATTAGCTTAGTTTTTCCACCTTAAGGCTTGATAGGTGTTAATTTGGTATCGCAAAACACAACAATGATTTATAATATATATTATTATCTTCCTATATTTATTTATTTCTTTTCCTCTTTTATTTGTATTTATCCCATTTAGTTGGTCATATAATATTTTGAATAAAACATCACCATAAGGAATAATGAATAATATTTGGAGAATTATCCATATAAATCATGTCCTAATACTTAAAAATATCCTAGATCAATTAATTTCAATCCATAATTATGATTTTTGTATTCTAAAAATATATATTACTATTTATTACTATATCTCTAAAATTTTACTACAAAATATTTAAAAAAATCCACTAAAAATGCGATGACCTGAAATTAAATAAATAAAACTACCTTTGTGATTAAATAAAATGAAATATTATAGTCATATATAAAAACGACCTCCTATTGTTTTATTGTATCTTATCATATTTCAAAGAATGTTAAGAGTCATAACCATTGAGAATATAGTCATTGAACAGTAATAATACAATTATTTTAAATATAATGTTTTCATAAATCCCATTGACATAGATAAAGGACGTGATGGCCTCATCCAGTTATATTGTACCCTATGAATTCCATTTCATGAAACTTGTAAGGGATATACAGTCCCTGGGATTTCTGATTGAATAAGTCCAATCCTAGATCTAACAACTAATTAATTAGTGAATCCATTTAGGGTTTAGGTTCAAGGCCATTAATATCACAACACAAGCCATGTACACTGAACCGCATTGTAAAACCATAGAATGATAAAGGGTTAAATTAATAAATGATATGAATCATTTCAATAAGGTGCACCTTCATTTTCGAGAGCCTACCTAATTAGAACTCCACAGTTATGCATTCTTGTCCGGAAGTAGTGACCAGGATGGGTGACCTTCTATAATGTTTTCAGAGTGTGTGTGAGTGACGACAAAGCTCACTATAAAGGACACGTGTTGGCCTGTGGGGGATGTCATATGTCAGATGATTTATTCAGGCACGTGGGTGGACCCTTAGGTGGACACCACATGTCTGCAGGGTAACTGGTGTTACCTGGCGAGCTAGGACATGATAACCATGTTAAAGGCAGTGTGTATATTCTATCATCGGGACCTAGTTGTCACATTTGGTATCAGAGGTGGTACCCAGCCTTAAGTGCAGCGCACTGTCTAGGTTGAGATGTAAGGCCCACAACGAGGACGTTGTTCTCTAGGGGGGGTATGATTTTAACACCCCAGAATGATAAAGGGTTAAATGACTAAATGATATGACTAATTTCAATATGTTGCACCTTCCTTTTTACGATCCTACCTGATTAGAACTCCATAGTTAAGCATGCTTGGTCTGTAGTAGTGATCAGGAAGGGTAACCTTCTGGAAATTTTCTCTGGGTGTGTGTCAGTGAAGACATATCACATTAGAAAGGACATATGTTGTCCTATGGAGACTGTCATTAGTTAGATGACCCGTTCAGGCATGTGGGTGGTCCCTTGGGTGGGGACCACGTATGCAGGGAAACTGGTTGTACTTTGTAGGCCAGGACCCGATGACCATGTTAAAGGCGGGGTGTATGTGCTATCACTGGGACCGAGATGTTACATTTTTTAACGTCCTGGTTTCAGAATCCACCCTGAGGTGCCTAGTACACGATTGGCAAATGGACTCAAGAGGGGTGTCCTTCTGGGAAGTTTTTCAGAGTGTGTTTGAGTGAGGATAAAGTGTATAGGAAAGGATATGTATTGGCCTGTGGGGACTATCATTAGTTAGATGACCCTTTCAGGCATGTGGGAGGACCCTTGGGTGAGGACCACGTGTCTGCATGGTAACTGGGGGTACCTGGAGAGCCAGTACCCGACAACCATGTTAAATGTGGGGAGTCCAAGCTATCATCGGGACCCAGTTGTCACATTTGGTATCAGAGGAGTTACCCAGCCTTAAGGGCAGTGCACTATCTAGGTTGAGATGTAGGGCCCATAATGTGGACGTTGTGCTCTAAGGGGGGGATGGTTTTAACACCCCAGAATGATAAAGGGTTAAATGACTAAATGATATGACTCATGTAAAAAAGTTGCACCTTCCTTTTCAGGAGCCTACCTGATTATAACTACATAGTTAAGCATGTTTGGCCAGGAGTAGTGATCAGGATGGGTGACCTTCTAGAAAGTTTCTCTGGGTGTGTGAGTGAGGAAAAAGCAAATTGCAAAGGACATGTGTTGTCATGTGGGGACTTTCATTTATCAGATGACCCATTCAGGCACGTGGGTGGACCCTTGTGTGGGGACCACATCTGCGGGGAAACTGTTGGTACCTAGCAAGCCAGGACCCGACAACCATGTTAAAGGTGGGGTGTATGTAATGTCACCAGGACTGCATTGTTACATATTTTAACATCCTGGTTCTAGAAGCCGACCCAAGGCACCCTGTACCCGGTTGGTCATATGGCCTCAATCGGGGTGTCCTTCTAGGATGTTTCTTAGAGTGTTTGTGAGTGAGGACAAAGCAAACACGAAAGGACTTGTGTTGGCCTGTGGGGACTTTCATTAGTCAGATGACCCGTTCAGGCATCTGGGAGGACCCTTGGGTGGGGACCACATGTCTACAGGGTAACTGGTGTTACCTAGAAAGCCAGGACCCGACAACCAAGTTAAAGGTGTGGTGTCTATGCTATCACGGTGACCTAATTTTCACATTTGCTATCAGAGGTGGTACCCAGCCTTAAGTGCAGTGCAGTATCTTAGTTGAGATGTAGGGCCCACAACAAGGATGTTGTGCTCTAGGGGGTGATTTTAAAACCCTAGAATGATAAAGGGTTAAATGACTAAATGATATGACTCATGTCAATAAGGTTCACATTCCTTATTAGGAGCCTACCTGATTAGAACTAAATAGTTATGCATGCTTGGCCTAGAATAATGATCAGGATGGGTGACCTTCTAATTGGTTTCTCTTGGTGTGTGTGACTGATAACAAAGCACATTGGAAAGGACATGTGTTGTCATGTGGGGACTGCCATTAGTCAGATGACATGTTCAGGCATGTGGGTGGACAATTAGGTGGGGACCACCAATGCGGGGAAATTGGTGGTACCTTGTAGGAAAGGACCCAATGACCATGATAAAGGTGGGATGTCTGCGATGTCACTGGGACCGAGTTGTTACATTTTGCAACGTCTGGGTCCTGGAAGTCACCCTGAGGCACCCCGTACCTGGTTAGTCGCATGTCCTCTAGTGCATTTACCCTAACCCCAGAGGCTGCTGGCTAGAAGCGAGGGACTTGAGTGTGATAGTGGGGATACTATTCCCTCATTGACAGAGTAACACTGCGGAAGTGAAATAAATAACAATAGAGGAAGCAGTAAAAATGGCATAAAATAGTAAACTGCGGAAGACTGAATGTAATAAGCAGATGGAGATAATATATAATGATTCTTGATACATATGTCCAGGAAAGTATCCAACATTTCATAATGCTAAAATACAATACTAAACCAATGTACAAAAAAAAACAAGAAAATAACTCCTCATAATTGCAAGCCTTATCTTGGTCTCATTCTCTCCATCTCCAAAGTAGTCAAGTACCTAAAGTATAAGGTCACATGCCCTTGTTTATACCTATAACAATATAATCTATTTGGGCCCAAAAGCATGACCCAAATAGGGTGTGAGACTAATCTTAGTAGGCAACCACCAAAATATATGTTCCTAATAGTTATTGAATATATATGGCAGGTAATAATAAAAAGAAGTAGTAAAAAATGAAGTACTCGACAGTAAACATTTCCAATAGTTTCAAATCATTCAAATGAAACATGGAAAGTAAGAAGATAATCAAAAATAGGTAACCCTCTAGGATATACTCGTAGCATGTCCCCTATGGTTCTACCTAGAAAACACAAGCAACCCTCTAGGAAGTACTCACAATCTAACACCTCTGGTTCTGATTTAGCATAGATTCTCTAGGGAAGCACTCGCTGTCAATTCCACCTACTGTATTCTATCAGTAACTAAAAGGTTCTATCGGGAAGAACATACGTCACATTTCCCCTATGTACTGTGTTGAGGAACTACAAACACTCTGGAAAATCGCATACCTCAATTCCCCATGTGTTATCTCTTCGTAACAAAAATAACAGTCACTTTGGAGAAGCCCTTAGGTCTATTCTCCTTATGATCCACCACACCATGGTCTCGCGGCCCAATGTAAGTCAAAAAATCTTGGAAATGCGTATCAAGAAAAGTAAACCTCAAGAACTACTTGGATAATAGTCTACAGCATAACATCATATCAGATTAACTCCACTCCATCCTACATTACTAAGAAGATAATGTATACAGCAGCCTAATAGGAAAACTCGACCAAATGGTCAAATCAAGCAAACATGCATGGTAAATCACTTCCAAATCATAGAAATTAACCCTATTCTCATTCAATTATCATCTACTAAAGCATACAAGCATAATAGACAATTAACAGTCCTAAAACCATAAATATGCAATACCACGTTCAAGGGTATTGGAAACTTTTTCATATATAACTCAAATAAAATCAACATAAAGGCACAAACTTTCTACCACTCTATTTTAGGATCGATATATGTGAACCTCAATCCTTGAATCACCCATGAAAATCGTAGATATACAAAAATATCAAAAACTTTCAACTGATAATAACTCTTGAAAGAGGAGGAATCAAGAAACGAATCTCTAGGAGAAGGATGACAGTACCTAGGAGATCCCACCACAATTGATGACTATTGATTCACATAAAAGACTCTCGATCAGGAGCTCGGAGAATGATCGAAGTCGTACCCTCTCTCTTAGACGAACTGAACATAGAAGGAGGGCATTCAGCCAATTATATGTGACCCCGATGCGTTAAATGAAAAAATAAAGTGTACAGTGTGTACATTATAAGTACATGGTGTGTACATGCCTTCACCATCCCCCGCATTAGGCGGTTTCTTGGTCACCAAACATGGTTGTGTGCATGACTGCTACACAACCACCACCCAGATACCCACAGTAACCGTGTACACTGCGTGTACTCAAAATGTACATGGTGTGTACAAAACAAATTTCTAGAAAATTCTCTATTTCCTCAAAAACAATAGAAAAAAGAAAACATATCTAAAAAGAAGACCTGAGATCTTAAAAACTTCCCCCATTAAAGAATTTTGTCCTCAAATTTTTCTACTAAGGAGATATATAAGAAGAATAATCAAACATATCTGGTGAATGTGATCATACAACAGCCTCCCTCTCCTAGGTATCGTCCGGTACTTGCCCATGATTCCATAGAACTTGTACCAGTGGAACAGATCGGCCATGAATAACATTCATACTATGATCAACAATCCAGATAGGATTCTCCTCGAACGAGGTGTCCACCTCTAACTCAACCTCCTCAGATTGAAAAACATGAGACGGGTCTGAGAAGTAACATTTGATCTGAGTAACATGAATACCTCATACATAAACTAGTACCTCTGAGGTCACTACAACCAATAGAAAAATAGCCCAACTCTCTCCAACCCTCAAATGGACCGACGTACCTTGGTGAAATCTTACCATGTCTCATAATCCTTCAATGTACCAACCTCAGTGTGACATGCAGGAAAACCTAATCCCCGACCTCGAACTCCATGGGTCATCTCTACTAATCATCATAATACTTCTGTCAAGACAATGCAGTATCCATACTCTTACGAATCAACTATATCTGCTCTGTGGTCTCCTGGACAAGACGAGGTCCTAGAATAGCTTCCTCTTCTGCCTCCAGCCAACATATGGGTGATCAAAATGTCCTACCATACACATCCTCATAAGTTGTCATCTGAATAGATTCTTGAAAACAATTATTGTTGAAAACTCCATAGGAGGTATGTGCTTCTCCCAAGAACTACCTAAATCTATGATGCAAGCATGAAACATGTCCTCAAGCACCTAAATTGATCGCTCGGACTGGCCATCTGTCTGTGGGTGGTAGGCTATACCCAGAAGTACATAGGAACCCAATGCCTTCTACAATGTCTGCTAGACCAAAGAAGTAAAACGAGCATCCCTGTCGGAAACAATGGATTTTGGAACCCCATGTAGACGTACTATCTCGTAGATGTACAACCATCATAGCTCATCAACAATGAAGGTCTTCTTGATTGGAAAGAAGTGAACAACCTTTGTGAGTCTATCAATGAAAACGCAAACAATATAATACCCTTGAGGCGACCATGGAAAACCTATCACGAAATCCTTCCCGAAATCAATCCATTTCCACCCAGGAAGGGGTAAATACCGCAACAGATCTGTTGGCTACTGATGCTCCGCCTTCACCTGCCGATAGGCGGAACACCTCATCTCAAAACCAGAAACATCTCTCTTCATACCTATCCTCCAATACAGATGGTGTAGATCAAAATACATATTGGTGACAGTAGGAGGAACTGCCCAAACCGAGGAATGAATGTCATGCATTATCTCCTCGCGTATGTCTGTTGACACCCATATGCGCCCATGAAAACGCAAGATCTCATCCTCACCAATGGTCCATCTAGGAATAGGGTCCTCTCTTGACAGAATTTCTCATAGGACTAGGCCTTCAGAATCTGATAACTTCCTCATTCTCACTCGATCAAGAATAGTGGAGGTAACGACTACAAAATAAAGAAAATTTTTCCCCTGTCTATCATGGACTTAAAAATACATCTCAGAGAACAAAGACATATGTTTCCACTCACTACAGGCCTCCGGAACTACCTGTATCTATGTCCTCCTGCCCAACGCATCAGCCTCCACATTTCCTTTCCATGGCTAGTTGGCAAGCTCAATGTCAAAAGACTAAAGGTTCTAAACCCACCTTCTCTATCTCAAATTTAGGTCACGTTGAGTGAAGATATAATTGATACTTTTTTGGTAAGTGAAAACCGAAAAATTCTCTCCTAGATGATAATGTCTCTAATAGTGTATGGAATGAAAAAATGCATACAACTCAAGATCGTGTGTCTGGTAATTCTTCTCGTGTAGCCTCAACTGCCGAGACCCATAGGCAATGACTTGTTCTTCCGACATAAGCACAGCTCCCAACCAGATACCTGAATCATCACAGTATACAATGTAGCTCTTTCCAGGCTCTGTAAAAACTAGTATCGACACTGAATTCAACCTCCCTTTGAGTTACTAAAAAGCTGAATCACAAGAATGAAACAATAAGAATTTCACAACTTTCTTACTCAAGCCCATCAGTGGTGCTGCTAAGAATGAAATGTCCTATATGGAACATCTGTAGTATCCATCCATCCATAAAAGACCATGTTCCTCAAATACGTTTTTCATATGCTCCCAGGAAACTATTGATCTCACTTTATTTAGGTGTTCTGATACTCATGTCTCCAAGATAACGTGACCTAATAAGTGAATTTGATCCATCTAAAAGAGGAATTTTGAGAGCTTAGCATATAACTGATGCTCTCTCAGTGTACTCAAAATGATCTCAAGATCGGTAGCATGGTCGTCTTGACTACGAGAGTGCACCAAGATATCATCCATGAAAACCACCATGAAAGAATCCAAATTATGAATGGAACACTCGGTTTATCACTGCCATGATAACTGCAGGCGTGTTCGTGAGACCAAACGGAATCACCACATACTCCTATATACCATACCTGCTTAGAAAATATGTAAGAGTTATATCAGATGGTCTAACATGAAACTGATGATAATTGGATCTCAATTCAATCTTCATCAAAATCCATTCTCCTCGAAGCTGATAAAAGATATCATCAATCCTTGTTAAGGGATATAGGTTCTTGACTGTCAACAGGTTCAACTTTTGATAATCCATGCAATGTCTGAGGGTACAGTCCACCTTCTTTTCAAACAGAACTGGAGAACCCCAAGGAGAAGTACTGAGTTACATAAAACACTTTTCTTGCAACTCCTCCTACTACTTATTGAGCTTCTTCAACTCTTGAGTATCCATCCGATAAGGAGGAATGGACACCGGTGCCACTCCAGGCACAAGATCAATAGAAAATTATACCTCTCACAATAGAGGAAAACCTAAAAATTATTTTGGAAAGATTTCCTTGAAACGATCGACCAATAGAATAAATTTCATCTTACAAGTCCCCTAGTCTTCCATATAATGACTAGAAGTATAGTATGTAACTCCTCTCAACCCATGATGCCCGGGTCCCTCTCTACTCGCCTGGACATCCCATTCGCCCTTATGAAGAAACGATATGCCCTCTTGTGATGTGAAACTCACCCTACGACGATAGAAATCAACAACTGCCTAGAAGGGAACTAACTAGTCCATTTTTTGAATGACATCATAGCCTGACCTCTCTAGGGAATAAATGTCCCATAGGAAGTGACACCAATCAACCTCAAGAGGGAACTCATTGAACTAATGTACACTAGTCGTTCTAGTCCCCAACGGTGTGTCAAATGGAAAGACATCAATAGAAGTAAAGATACAGAGCCCAAGGCTCTCCACAATAGAAATAGATATAATGCTATGGGAATCCCCTATATCAAAAATTGAAGAAGCTAAAAATGAGGAAACTAAGATCGTACCTCGAACTGTAGAGGGTCCGGGATCCTGCTCTTGCTGGGTCTACTCCTTCACAAAAGTATGACCTGCACCATGACCCTGTGAACCTGCCTCACCACCCTGAGCAGAACCACCTTATTGTCACTAAAATACTTATGATTAACTACCACAATTGTGACCTCCACCTTGGCCTAAAAGGCCAGAATAACTCCAGTTCCCAGACTGATGAGAAACTGGCGGTGCTACTCCTGAATGCGAAGTCATTAAAGAACCCTTGTCACCAGCTGCTAGTGAGTATATCTAATTGAAATGCTGTAGATGACTTATCTTTCCGCTATATTGGCACTCCACAGGGTCTCTCCGGAAATGTGGCCTCGTATGCTCACTTTTCTCACATTGGTAGCACACCACCTGGCTACCAAATGAAGTGTCTCTCCTCCTTGGATCACTACATGAAGACTCCCTATGGTGCTTCCTACCATAAATATGATGGATACTAACTCAAGATGTCGAAATTCCCTCTCTCACAACACTAGAATCCCTCAAATTTCAATCCTTGATCATCTCCTGGATGATGATAAAAGTGATGGATGTCAATCGGAAGATATTCACATGTGATCAGATGTCGTGCCTCAGACCATCCCCAAACATCCTTTCCAAGAATAACTCATCACCTACTTGAATAGGCGTAAAGCGCTAGTACTCATTGAAATGAGAAAAAAACACCACAACAGAGAGAGTACCATGCTCAAGACTATTGAACTCTCAGGACCGATCATCCCTCAAAGTCTCCGGATAGAAGTATTCATAGAAGGAACACTAGAAATCATCCCAAGACATGACCTGCTGGCATCCCACTTGTGAGATAAATTCCCACAATCTCGTGGAGGAAACCCAAAGCATGTACATAGAGAGCTTGACCCTACTCTCTGGAGGGGTCTCTAGATTCTCAAAGATAGATAGTGTGGCTTCTAACCATGACTCTATAGCCTGAGGTCCTCTTTCCCATATGAATGTGGGAGGATTCTACTATAGGAAAAACCACGTCAACACTGCCATAGAAGGGGTGGGATGCGATACTCATTGGAAGGTCTTTATGATCCTAATGATGCCCTCTCGGAACTATACATCATTACCAATGTCTAGAATGATGGCTGGTGCCAGGACTGGCACAACTAGAGAATCTGCTGGTAGTCCTTGATCATTCATGTCCGGTGTCTGAGTGTTTCCCAATAACTAGAATACAATTAGAGGACATCTCGGTGGCATGAATTTGTAGGTTCAAGCATAGACCTTAGATCAATATTATCAAGTACTAAAAACTATAAGAGTAAGGAGGGAACAGGAGAAGGAAAGCCTTCATGTTTTTCAAAACATGGATACATGGTGTGTATAATGCCAACAAGGGGTGTTCCCAGATGCAATTCCCAAGGGCATGCACTTCATCCAAAACTGGTAATGTAACACCCCATACATGACGTGTTTTCCTAACACACGTCGTGTACTTGAATCCTCTTCCCATGCCTGAGTTATTCTATACATCTAAGCCAAATGGCTCTCCTAGAACAGGACTACATAGCGTGTTAGCTCCAAACATAGTGTGTACTTGACGAGCTTCACTGACCAGTGTTGTTAGTGACATGACCGGATACACTGCTCACTCTACACGACATGTTCCAGATGGACACTATGTGTACTTGGAGGATTTCGCCGAGATGTTTTGTTAGTGACACGGCTAGATTCTCGGGTTACACTACCCGATGTGTTCCGGGCAAACACAACACATATTAGTAAAGACTGAACCATCTCGTGTTGTTAGTGACAAGGCTGGTTACATGGATCTACAACATGGCAAATATATCCAGTACATAGTGATTCCTACCAAAGATTTCCAAACCCCATGTCTCTGTCCACACAGTCTGCAACACTGTTAGAGACCACTCTACATGTACATATGGTATATGGTGTGTACTATTGAAAAAATAGTTCCATCCCGAACAGAAGAACACAAGGAGTGTATTCAACATTAAACCGCATGTATTCTGGGTTTTTCTAGACAATAAGCCTCAGAAACTACTACGGAGCCCATAAAATACTGAAACACACCATAAAATACCAAATTCAAATCCATAAGGGCCCATACTCCCCACGAATCAAAGTTTGGAAACATATAAATGTCATAAACAATGATTACCAGGCAATGATTTACCGAATTCATGTCCATGAGGGCCCATAACACTTCCAGAACAAAACAATCACATTAATTCAAAAAAAAAAATACCAAAAAATACCCTATAAAACAACAAGTATTTTTATCACGTCATCTATCACAACAACATGAATATCTAGCCCAACTCCTATCATATCGACATGAAATCGCTAATGCACCCTAAATGTCATGGCAAGAATGCATGACAAGTTATTCTTAGATAGTGCCTATATGATGCATGAGATGACATACCCTCATCTCATCGAGTTGCAACCAAAATAGAAACTCATAAACATCAACAATAACTGCAAAAAAACATGTGAATCACTCAAGGTGAAATCAAATCAATTTTAAAAATTACAAAACCAGAAAACATGAAATAAACGAGGTAGATTAGTTTTTCCCTGTACATGGGTTAACTACTCCTAAAAACAGCTTATTACAAAGGACCTATTTCTTCTTATCCCTATCAATTGGATTTAAATAGTAAGTCAAGATAAAATAATTCTTCTAATACTACATTGTAACATCTCGGTTCCAGACGCCGGCCCAAGTCGCCCTGTACCCAGTTTTTCACATGGGCTCAATTGCATTCCCCCGAACACCAGAGGCTGTCGACTTGCAGTGAGGGTCTTGGGTGTGATAGTGGGGAAACTATTCCCTCATTGGTAGAGTAACACAATGGAAGAGAAATAGATAACAATAGTTGAAGTAATGATAATTGCATACAATAGTAAACTATGAAAGATTGAATGTAATAAGAAGATGGAGCACATATATAATGAGTCATTATACATAAGTCTAGTAAATATGAAAAACATATCACAATTCTGAGATACATTACTAAACCAAAGTACAAAAGAAAACAAGAAAATAACTACTCAGCATCACAAGCCTCATCTTGGTCACATGCTCTCTAGCTCTAAAGCAGTCAAGTACCTAAAGTAGAAGGATGCCTACCCTTATCTATACCTGCAAAAATATAATATGTTTGAGCCCAAAAGCATGACCTAAACTGGGGTTGGGAATAATCATAGTAGGATACCACCAAAAGATCTGTGCCTAACCGTCTGAATGTATATGGCAGGTAATAATCAATATAAGAAGTAAACAAGGAAGTACTCAAGAGTAAACATTATAATAGTTTCAAAGAATTCAAACTCCACATGGAATGTAAGCATATAATCACAAAATAGTAACCCTATAGGATGTAATCACATCCTATCCCCTCTGGTCCAACCTAGCAAACACAAGAAACTCTCTAGGAATTACTCACAATCTAACACCTCTAGTTCAGCTTTAGCATAGACCTTTTGGGGAAGCACTCGCAGTCAATTCCCCCTATAGTATCATTTTGGTAACTAAAATGTACTATGGGGAAGAACATACGTCACATCCCCCATGTGGCCCACGTCAAGGAACTACAGACACTCTTAGGAAGCTCTTAAATTAATTCCCCTTGTGGTCTCACATCGTAACAAAAATAACAGACACTCTGGAGAAGCCCTTACATCTATTCTCCCTATAGTCCACTACACCAGGTTCTTTCAGCCCAATGTAAGTCAAAGAAGAATGGAAATACATATCTGCCAAATTAAACCTCAAGAACTACTTGGATAACATTCTACATCATAACATCATGTTAGATAAACACCACTCCATCCTTTAATACAAGGCATGGAAATTATACAACAGCCTAATAGAGAATCTAGACCAAATGGTCAAAACAAGAAAACATGCATGAGGAATCACTTCCAATGCACAGAAATTAACCCAATTCTTATTCATTTAAACTCTACACAAACATACAAGCATAGCAGGGAATTAACAGGGCTAAAACTGTTAACATGCAATACCCAGTTCAAGGGAATTGGGCACTTTCGTACATATAACTCAAAAAAATTCAAAGAAACGGTACAAACCACATACATTGATCTTATAAGATCGGTATAAGTGAACCTCAAGCCTTGAATGGCCCATGATAACCATATATCTACAAAAAAATAACAACTGTTCAACCGACGATAAGTCTTGAAAGAGGAGGAATCATGAAACAAAGATCTAGGAGAAGAAAGATAGTACCGAGGTGATTCCAATGCAATCGACAACGGTCAATTCGGATAATAGATGCTGGATCGAGGTCTCGGAGAAGGATTGCGGTCATACCCTCTCTCTCAGAAGAACCAGACCTAGAAATAGGGATTTCTGCCAATTAGACGTGACCCCGGTGCATTTAATGAAAAAACAATAAATTACACGGTGTGTAATTTATATGTACATTGCAAGTACTTACCTTCACCGGCCCCTACATTAGGCAGTCTCCAGGTCACCACACACAACCGTGTGTATGACCGCTACACGGCCAGCACCCTGCTACCCACGGTAACTGAGTACACAACGTGTACTCATAAAGTACACGGTATGAACTTAAATTTTTTCCAAAACTCCTCTTTTTCCTCAAAAACACCAAAAAAAAAAAGAAAACATACATGAAAAATAATATTTGGGCTCTTACACGCATCATGAAAATCTAATCGTCACACATCTTAATCTTAAAGGGTTTTAACCGGTAATAATGGGATATGTATCAATGCCCTAAAAATAACTATTTTTTTACTATAATGCATATTGAGTATGCTTTAATCTTATTGATGTTACTTTATAAATGATGTTGATTTTGAGCTGATAAAACAAAAACTTAATTTTTATGTAACATTCAATTTCAATTCTGCCATTTATTTAGATGAATTAATGGATTTTTGAAATATATTTTTAATGAAATATTATTATTAAATAATAATTATTAAATGAATAGTATTTTATTATTTTTATGATTCCAAATGTAATTTTTCAAACAGTTTTGAAAACTATTATAAAAAACCAATTATTTCTCAATAAATGTAAATTTCATTTTAAATGTTAAAATTAAAGTATAAAAAATTAGTTTGATTAAAAAATGGAATCATACTGATGAAATTATTTGATAGTGAATATTCCATTACATTCTGTGATAGTCAAATTTTCAGATAAAAACTAAATACGGTAAAAATATATTGTCTGTATTATGACGTCATAATGACCGAAATGTGACTTAATAAATTAAATAAATGGTATTAATGACCAAATATATGTTTTCATTTTGAAATAATGTGTTTTTCATGATATTTTGTAAATTTTATAATTATTTTATAAATCCTACAATACCTATATTATTTTTTGAGGTTCTAAAATAATTTCTATAAAAACATGACTCACTTTCACATCACCAAGGGTAATATTTTTTATATCTTAGTCTATTTTCGTTATAAAATAATTATAATCACTGCAATTTTGTAGATACCTTGGAATTTTTTTATTGCATTATAATATAAAACCCAAAACCAACGTATAAGAAATAATAAATAACACCCCATCTTTTCAAATAGAAAACCTTACAAAATCCCCTGCCCCTTCAGTTGAAAAGCTTTGAGTACATCATTACTCTGATATCCCCTCTATATAGTCCTCTCAATGTTCCCCATTCTCTCATGAAGCCCCTCCCGATATTTTGGAATCCCCATCTCACGGTAAGGGGAATTTCACTCTTCATTTCCATTTCATCACCTTCATTATATATATAGTTTTGAACATCAATTTGTTATTTTTTTAATTCCATTATAATATTAACTTTTCATTATAATCAATGTCATTATAATTAGATATAATTTATCTCCTCACATTATAGAAATTAACTAAGTCATTAATATGTTGAAATTTATTAATGGATCATCTATTTCTCATCTTTATTCTATAATCTTATTCAATTTATTACTTTTATTTCAAATTCATAATATTGGGATAAATTATTCCAAATCCCACTAACATTACTCTTTTTCAAATGATGATATACCCCTTTCACTCTCATTAAACCATTTTTATGAATCATTAAGTACTTTTGTTTTGTTGTTGATATACCATTATGGGTTTTCAATGCTAAGTTTTCATCGAAGATCTATCTATGGAATATTCCTATCAAATAAAAAAATTTCAAGTCATATTATGTTCTTATATATCCATAATAATTTCCTTTTGACATAAAAATGATGAGATTATCTTTTCTCTCTCACTGAAACATTTTATGAATATTATTGTGTTGTAATTATGTGGTCAAAATGTCAAAGTGATTTTCCATGCTAAACATTTATGAGGTATATTCCCATTTACATTACAACTGAAGGGTATTCCAAACATTGTATCTATACATAATTGAATAGTGAATTACATTTATGTGACCCACTATCATCAATAATTGGAACAAATGGGATGAAATATATTATATTGTTATATGACCTATATGGAACACTTATGCATGTAAATGATATGATTATGATGGGATCACCAAGATAACACTCCATCATATTGGGTAATGTTTTAGTCTCGTGATATTCCATTTATAGTGTGTAGGTGGTTATCCTAATCACATTATGTTATGTTATCTCTATTTCTGAAATTGACATATTTTTATGATTTTATGTTTAAATTTATCACCACATTCACATGTCTCATATATGTTATCAATCTATATCATGCAACATGGTTCTTGTTTATGATTCTCACCCTTTAATGTTGAATGAAATTCATATTGTATAACTTGTAAAACTTTCATCTTGTTATGATTTGTTTATTCACATACTATACTTTATAGTTCACCACAATCTAATGTATCTCCATTAGTTATCCAAAGGATTTTTAAGAAAGATTGAATATTTGGAGAACATTATGGTAGTTTTCAGTAATATTGATTTACACATGTATAATTTTGTAATGTAATGTCCTTAATTTACCAAATACACTAGTTCACTCAATATTATGGGTTGTAAGATTTATATTGATGTAAAATAAGTCATGAATTAATTTTTAAAAAGGAGAAGGACTTTAATAGTTGTTATTAGAGGAAATATTAGTTTTTTATATTAGGATTAAAAAATTATTGGGAAATAAATCCTTAAAACATTAATAAAAATAGTACTCCCCTTTATTTTAGTGAATTATAGAATAAGTGGTTTCTAAAAAAATACATACCTTTCTGAATACTACTAGTGGATGTGGAGATGAAACAGATATACATAGGGGTAACACCAGAACACAACACATTAAGCTTGAAATAATCAATAATTGGTGCATGATGATGGGCCTTTTTTCATAACTGGGTTGAAACACCTACTGGATATGCATTGGTATATTCAAAAGATCATTAGGATCCATTATTATGGGATAAAAAATCACGTAAAAGTCTTTGTATGAAATTTATTTGGGATAAATTATATTGAATCCTGGAAATTCCTAAGTTATGTAATAAATTTAATTAATAAATAACCCCATTAATGTAATTGGATTACCATTTAAATTTTTAGTAGTTTAAAATTACTCATCACAAATTTTTCCCTTATTCAATAGAATATACAGAAATAGGAGGAACCAAGTAAACAACTAATGTGATTGGAAATGTGATGACTTCCATAATGAGATACTGATCCTGATCAGAGAAGGAATTGCAAACTCTATGACGATACAATATCAATTGAATCAGGTTCTGAATAGAAACCTAAATTAGTTGGAAATCACACATACCCCTATTGATGAAAAACCACAGAATTATACCTTTAGGAAAAATGGACATTGAATTTGAATGGAATATCTTATCCCTTAATCGTGGTAAAATGGATCGACTCTATTATGAAGATATTCTATATACTTAAATGTTCCAAGAAAGAGATGGTTATATTGGCCATTTGTCATAAGGATGGAGAATCTGATTATTTTTGGATATTGATCTATAATATATGGCATGAGGAAGATATAAAAGTGACAGGGTTGATGTAATACTGGAAAATATGTTTAAAAAAATTCCCTTTCACTGATAGACTTAAAAGGGAATTGTATCTCCATTCCCACAAGAAAAAAGTTCATTAATATATATGGGTTTTTAGAGGAAAATATCACATTAATTTCATCATAAACATCCATCTTTTTCCTCCCCCTTGAATGAAATTTTGAACCCTTATTTGCTGGGATAATACTAAGTCTAAAAAAATCATTTTAGAATTGAGATTTTGATATCTATAAAAGATTTCTACTTTGACCTCAAAATTGAGATAATGATCAAAAAATACCAATGGTATCAAGATTATAATAATAATGAAGTGGATTTTTATTATGTTGGTTGGATTGATAAATCAAATGGTGGTATGAAATTTCAAAATCCCACATGTCACAAGTGTGTAACAAACCCAATATGTTGTTTCTAGGGAAAGAGAAAATGGTTTATGAGTGAAATTTAAGGGAACCATGCTTGTGGTTGCCGATGGGAGAAACCGACCAATGAAATGGAATAGATGAATTCTCTATGAATCCCTTAGATTATTATAAAATTTTTCAAATGCATTGAATAAGGAAATTAAATGAACCTGTTCCCTAATCTAAGGGTTGTCATTGAATATCAATTCTAGTAACCTCCATGCTAGCTAGGGCAAGCATATACCATCACAAACACTAAATTAGATACTGGCAATGAAGTCATGAAAGGTACTCTAATTATTTATTCAATAATTTAGAACATAATTTTTTATTATGGTTCTATATAATCCTTCACATCATGCATGTTTAGTAGAACAATTCAAGTATGACCAAAATGCATTGTAGTAGAGCTATGGTCAAAATAGTAAATGGTGGTAATTGTTGCATCCAATGAATATAACTCCTCTCCTATCAAGATTTTTTGGTATAACATCCCGATGAACCTTGTAATACTTCTTTTAGTAGGAATGGATGAAATTATTGGTATGGAATTTATTAACTTATATCACTCCAACATAAATTTCCATGATAAGGAAATAACTCTCTATATTGATAATCATCCACTAATTTTGTACCGGTGTAAGGAGGAAGGTGAATCTTTATTTATAATTATCATCTAAATCATGCGTATTATTTCTCTATGAGTAATAATATCTAGCTCACATGATTGATTCTAAGTAAAAGATCATCTTTGAAGACATTCCCATTATGGGGGAATGAGATGATGTGTTTCCTCAATAATGGCATGGTATTCCCCCTAGCCAAAAGTAATAATTTTCAATAAATCTTATACATGTGACATTTACATTGTATAAGACATTTTATAGTATGGATGTAGTGTAACATGAGTAAATGAATAAAAAAATAAAGGTTAATAAGGATAAAGGGTCCATATTCCCAAGTGCTTCACCAGGGGGTTCACTATTAATCGTCATCAAGAAGAAGGATGGTTCAAAGTACATTTTCATTTATTATCAAGAGCTACAAAAATCTAGATAAATAAAAATTATCATATACCAAGGATTGTTGACTTCTTTATTCTGCTACATTGATCTCAATTCCTCTCAAAGATGGATCTTTGGTTGGAGTATTATCATGTTAGTGTGAATAATGGTGATATACCCAAGACTGATTTTTTGTACAATATATAGGCACTATGAGTAAATATTAATTCCATTTAGACTCACTAATTATGCAGATATATTTTACATAATTAATGAATATAGTCTTTAGATATTTCCTTGAGAAATATTTGGTAGTCATTATTGATGATATTCAAATATACTACAAAAGAATGTATGTGAATGATGAGAATTTGGGAACTTTTCTAAAGACAATAAGAAAGGATAATATTTATGAAAAGTATATAAAATGTTAGTCTTGGTTGAAAGAATTATCATTTTGGGGAATATTATAAAAAATATTTGGAAATCTTTAGACCCTTCTAAGATATAAGAAAATAAAGTATTTTCACAACCAAGAATTGTGATAAAAATATTTCTTTTCCTTGGATTATCTATGCACTATAAATAGTTTGTGAGAAATTTATCATGATTGTGAATCCCTATGACCAAGAGAACTTATATGGGGTTAATGTTGGTTTGGGATAATGAATGTGACAATTGCTTTATGAAGTTGAAAAAAAGGACTATAATTTCACCTATACATATGCTACCGAAGAGTGGGGAAGTTTTCATGGTATAAAATGATGCTTTAAATAAGGCTATGGGTTCTGTAATGAATCAAAATGAAAATTTAATATCCTATAACTCATTGAAATTGAATATTCAGGAATAGAATAACTAAATTAATAATATATAGTTGGATATAGTGATATTCACATTGAAAATATAACATCATTGTCTATTTCTGAAGAAGTGTGATATATATATTTATATATATATATCCAAATACCCTTAAGTATATATTCCCTAAGAAAGAGATTAATATGGACTAGTTAACATTGTTCTATATGATTAAGGACTACGATTTCTCATTCCACTATGATCTTGGGGGAAAATTGTGGTAGACACTATAAGGATAAAAGATCCTATTATTTTATCATTTATGAGAATTGATAAGGATATGATCATTATAGACAAGAAAATTATGGACATGGGAATCATAATGAAGTGAACATAATCAATCCTTTAACAAATTACAACAAAGCAATAACTAATGTATAAGATAAATAATTCTCCAAGATATAATGTAAAAATCAAAAAGAAGATGGATTATATGAGAAAAGGGAAATCCTCAATGATTAAATTTAATGAAGATGGAGCTATAAGATTTTGGGAACTACTATTTCTAAAATGAAACCATGAGGTAAAGAATGATTTATTGTATGATCACATATGTTGACCTTCTTCATCCATCTAGGGATCACAAAGATGTATCGAGATCTCTCATAGCACTATTGGTAGGGGAGTATGTAGAAGGATATTTTAGAAAATACATCATGGTTTCACATATATCAACATGTGAATGTTTAATGAAAAAACTCCATGTAGATGATGAAAATATTACCCAAACCTAAATTGAAATGTTAAAACATAACTAGGGAATTTTTCACAATCCATTTGAAGACATAAAAAATAAATATTATTATATAGGTTATTGAAGATTGTCTTATGAATTCTCCTCAATTCATTCCAATTTTAGAGGAATTATGACTTGATATACTAGCATGGATATATATTAGATATGTGGTGAGGATACATGGAACACCACAATCAATTTTATCTAATTAAGTCCGATATTTACCTCCATGGTATGGAAGATCATTTAATGTAATATAAATACTGAGTAGAACATAATCATGGTTTATCAACCCCAAATAGATGTAAAATCTAATAAAACTATCTAGACACTCAAGGAAATGTTGAGATCATTCTAAATAGAATTTAAATAATGTTAGGATTAATATATCCATTTGGATGAGTTCTAATACAATAACATTTTCTCCTAAAACATCAAAATGGCTCCCAGTGATTCCTTTTATTGGAAGGGGTCCTGAACACCATCATGTTCTGTTGAAGTTACAAAATTCATATTAAAGGGTAATAAAATTGTCTAGGAAACGGTGTATAAGGTCAAGAACACACAAGAGTGGATCATGGATACTTGAAGTTGAAAAAAAGATCTATGTTTACAATCATTATTGAGGCCTAGAGTGTGAGGTTGGAGGTATGTTATCCCTATGTATATCTCCATGGAATAAAGTCATTCTATTTTGGAATAAGGGAAAACATAGTCCAAAATACATTGGTACCATGGAAATCATTTATTGCATTGAATCAGTGGAAAAAAACTAGAACTCCCACCTAACCAATCTCAAGTATATGATTCGATCCATATTTCCCTTTATAGGAGGTTCATACTAAACCCCAATTACTTTTTGAATCTATAGGTGGTACCATAATAGAATGATCTTATATAAAAGAAATCATCTCATGATGATATTTGATCAAAGAGAAAATGTTCTATGAAATATGATAATGAACGTAGTTTATGTGATTTATAGAAACCAAAAATTCAAAGAAGAAATTTGGGAAGATGAGGAGGCGATGAAATATAACTACACCCATATCTTTTCATGATTCAACTAAATGTTATATTAATGTTATAGAAAACAAGTTAACTTAATCGGTTTTATTATACCCAATCTGATTTAAAATATAATTAAGAATTATAACAATTGATAATATAGCTGTCGAATATTTATCATTTGATAAGTATAAATATAAGGTTGTTGAAAATACAATTAACATAGAAAAATGATGTAATGGACACAAATAATAGTATAGTGCCCTATGAATCACATTTATTAGAGCTTTTATGGGAGATAACATTGCAAGGATATTCCTCTGACAAATCCCAAGTCAAGATCTAATAAATAAAATGTGAGAAAATTAGTTAAGGTAGATGTTCAAGCCCATCATGATCATGGCCCATACCATGTACATTGATTCACTTCATTAAAATATCACCACTGTGCACCACACACTTTGGGAATTTTTAGGTGCAATAAAGGAATATGTATCAAATTTCTAATAATATTATAATATATATTATATATAATAATGAATATATTTTCATGTTATTTATGATAAATTATAAATGACTCTTGATTTTGATATAATAGAATAGAAATTTTATTTTTTGTGTAATATGGAATATAAATTAAGACATTTATTTTGATGAATTTATTTATTTTTGAAATAATTAAAATTTTAATAAAATAATATTAGTAATTTTTTTTAATTGTAAATTATAATATAATTTGAATGATGTAAAATTTAATTTTTTTACAAGTGTTTGAAAACTATTATTAACAAAATATTAATTGTTTTTCAATAAATGTAGGTTTATTACAAAAATGAAAAATGAAAATATTTATAAAATTATATTCATTAAATAAATCTCATTTTAGAATCATAAAATCGAAATTATCCAATGGATAATATTTCTTGATATTATGAGACCGTTGAATTATTGTGTTAAATTTTAATATTGTATTAATATATGGTATGTTTTATGAAATCATAATGACCATCAAATGATGTAACAAATGATATAGAATGTATACATGACCGAATCTATGTTTCCCCTTTATATTAATGTGATTTTTGGGTTTTAATTAAGTTTATAACTTCATTATTAATTCCAAAAAACCAATATTATATTGTAATGTTCTCAAATAATTTCTTCCAAATATGACTCACTTCCACATCACAAAGTTATACTTTTTAAAATAGCATGCATTGGCCAATGAAAATAATTTAAATAAATCCTAATTGATATAAACATGGGAATAAACCAAGGTTTGGTTTCTAGTTTTTATTTCCTTATTATATTGATTCCAAACCTATGTTTGGAAAATAATAATGTACTCCACACTATTTTCTAATATATACCCACCCATGCTTCAATTAATCATCACCAAAGACCATGGTTCAGGTACATACTCTATACTCCTATTAAGGTTCCCCAATGTCTCAATAAGCCCCTACTAAGATTTCCGAATCTGCCTCTCCAGGTTAGGGGCCTCTCTCTCTTTCTCCCATTCCAACACCATCTTTGTATTTTCAGTTTTTAATGTAAACTAGTTTTGTTTTAATTTCCTAATAAATATTAATTGGCTATAAACTTTATGTTATTATAATAAAATTTCATTAATATAAATTCATTATAGAATTTACCTAAGTCATTTGAATGTCGAAATTTTGTAAGGAATCATCCCTTTATCCACTTTATTTAAGAATATTCTTCACTTTATCCCTTTTATTTACAATTTATATTGTTTGGATATTTTATTACATATTCCTATTACTATAACTATTATGTTCATATCATTATGGAATATTTTTAATCAATATAAACCATTTTTATAAATCATTATTTACATCATTTATGCTTCAGAAATTTCTGTGTGATTTCTCTGTGCCATGTTTTTTTTGAAGATCTATCCCAATAATATACATATTAATTCCTAAATTTTAATTTTTTATTTTGTTCTTAGATATCCCTTATACAATAACTCTTACTTACAAATGGTTATTTACCTTTTTCCCTCTCATTGAACCATTTATGAATATTCATTTAATATCATTATGATGTCAAAGTGTCAATGTGATTTTCCATGTGAATCATTAATGAGGTGTACAATGATACCCATTACCTGTCAAGGGTATTCACATAGTTTTACCAATAAATTATTTGATTACGAATTAAATATATGTGAAAAAAATCTTGAATCATGGTATTAAATGTGTTGAAATATGTTCTTATGTTTTATGATCAATGTGGCACACTTGTGCATGTACATAAAATGATTATAACGGGGTCACCCATATTGAACTCCAATGAATTAGGTAATGTTTTCATCTCTTTATATTCCATGTATAGTTCATAGTAGGTTACCCTAGCCACATTATGTTATGTTTTTTTGTGGTTAAACTTTACTTATGCTTATGATGTCATATTCAATGTTGTTTTCAAATTCTTTCTCTACCATTATTTTATCATTATATATATTGACTCATTGTTCATGTTTATGATTCTCACCACTTTTATGTACTCTGAAAATTATAGTTTTGTAACATTTAAGACTTTCTTCGTGGCATTATTTGTTAATTAATTTTATGGGATTCATATGACACCGCTTTCTTATGTATCTCCCCATGTTATCCCATGTTGTTCGAAGAATGGGGGATATTATGATCTTATTAAGGATTTTTTTTCCAACAATTTTGAGGTACCCCATGTATTTTGTTTTTATACAGTACACTTAACTACCAAAATAGACTAGATATATTGATCTTATAGAATGCAATATTCATACACTTTTGTAACAAATCAAAAACTAATTTTTAATGATGGTATATTTTTTCATAAAAACACTTAAAGTAGAATAAATATTATTTTTTCTAATACGTGTTTAAAAAATAAAATGGTGTTGAAAATCCTCTATACTCATACACTAAATCAATGATGTGTGATGAAAAACATGAAGAAAAATGGTATGTACCTTGAATTTATAAAATAATACGTATTAGAAAAAATTATTAAAGATACCATATTGATAAATAAATTGATCAATAAGATTCTCCAACTACATCAATCCCCCTTCAGGTGGTGTAAAAGGAGAATTGTGTTAATAATAAGGGTCAATCAAGAGAAAAAAATACTATGTTATGGGATCAATAAGTATTGTTGATGTGAAATTTATTATTAGTTTTTGTTTTTTAAAAATGATAAAATATAATATTGTTTCAATTATATTTTTTATAAATAATATTAATGCACAATAATAGATGAAAATTAATTGTATTAATGGATTTTTCATTATTTGGATCAGTGTAAAAATTTTATATTGGTATGTTTTGGAGTTTAAAATAAATACTAAATTAATAAATGATAACAATGTAATCATACAATGTAGTGTAATCTTGAGTTAAAAAATAGTATTTAATAATTTTTATGAAGACTATATGAGGGAAAATAAATCACCTTCTAAATAAAATACACTACTCATGAAAGAGAAGAATTAATTAATGTGAAAGTTGTAATCTGTCAGCCAACCACAATAGATAAATCCTTATACACCAATTTTTAGGGTAGTTTTCTTCTTAGGATCCCAAGAAATCGAAGTTACTAATTCATTACAAACAAATAATAATACCTTCATATTAGATAAATATTTATTATTATGTTTTTTGAAATATTTTAGTGTGATATTGAGTGTGAAATACATTTATTAATCCCCATGAAATGAATAATTGTAATATATTTGGTCAACAATATTAAATTTTAAACCCTATGTAGTACACCATTAAGAAAAATTACAGTCACTTTCGGTGAATTGTTATCCCACAAGACATGATATGAGATACATGTTCCCATTAATAATATCGATGATTGAATGATTAAATAAGAACAAGGAATATTTGTATCGTGACTAATCAGTGTTTGTAACACACATGTTTAGAAATTTATATGTTACTTATAGATTATATTTAATATATTAAATGGTTTATAAATATTTTGTGTACTAATGTATGCAGTGATATTTGGGGAAACAAACAATTTGGTCTTAAACAGGGTGCCCTGCCTTTACAACTTTTCCAAACTAGACATGGATAGAAAAATTAAAAGATTTTGGATATTCATATTTAAAATATAGTAATACCTTTGAATTCACATTTATGGAATAAATAAATGACATATAGTTTTTTGACTTTCTAACTCTTCATAATATAATTGAAATTATGTAGCCTACTTAGTTAAGAGCCTCTAATGTTAATATATATGTGATTTATGTTGATTGAATTATTATTTATTATTATTTATAAATTATTTCCATTGCAATAAATAATGTTATTTTAATTTATAAAATTGATATTATAATTTTATAGTTTATGGAAAATTTGGTAGTCTTATTTTGATTTTTTATGTCCCATTCTACATTCTATAGAATAAAAAACATTGGATGGAGACAAAATTGTAAGTGAAGTGTAAAAAATTAAAAATTTATTAAATGAAATAATTTAGATGATACTCTATTTTTAATACATACCAAGAAAGGGTGAAACTATATACTATTATTATTATTATGAAAATATATTTATATTAATATTTTAAACTCATTGACATTAATTTTTTATACTTTTCACCAGATGCTAATTCTGATAAGTCAAATTATTCCAATGATATAATTTGTAGATAATATAATGGGATGATGAAAAAAATGGCCACTCATAATGTAGCTTGTTAACAAGTAAAAATTATATTTTCATAATAATTTCTTTTATTTATATATTTTGTTATATATATATATTAATATTCATGTTCCCTTTGTTAGTGCAGTTTTAATTTATAAATTCGTAAATATTTTATGTAAAATGAACAATAAATAAATAAATTGATTGATTACTATATAATAATATATATTTGGCTATAGATACAAATACATTATTTTTTAGTTTTTTGTAATAAGAAATTTCATTTAATTTTCAGTGTTCTGAATTGTCTGAAACATTCAAATTTATATGATTACTATTACATTTTTTGAAAAATTATGAAGGATATCATAACATTAAAACAATTAAAATACTATAAAATTTATCTATTATCTGTGCGTATTTTTAATATATACAGTATTAATTTAATGATTTATTTAATATTTATTTAATTTTAATATTATATTATTAGTTTTATAGTATTTATAATTCATTAAATAAAGATGGAAAAGTGTATTTCTTGGAATAATGATCATGTCATGTAATATAAAATAATTTTAAAAAATATTCTATAAATATTCAATTAGAACTTATTTATTTAATTTTCATATGAATGTTTGTATTTTTATGAACAAGGTATGTGATCCATTTGTATATATGTAGCTGAGATTGTCCAAATATTTGTGTTATAAGAGAACCAAAAGATGCATATTTCGAATTTAAAATATATATTTTATTTATAAATGTGAATAAAAATATCAAAGTTCTGAAAAATAACCATGTTTTGAAATAAAAAATACAAAAATATATTATAGTTATTTAACAAAAATATGATTGAATTATGCATAATTCAGACACATGATTGAAATTCTTGACTTTCATTAGTTGTTATCAAGAGCATCACATTAAATTTTCCTATAATAGTTAAAATGAATGGACTTCTATTATTAATGAACCATTTTAATTTTATTATTATAAAATACATATCACTAAATATTAGGGTATAGAATATTTAAATAATCCTGATTTTAGTTCCATGTAATGAAATATAATGTCTGATAATTAATTTATTTTGGGATTTACATGGGATTTTCATTATAATATTGTTATTAAATCAAACAAGTAAATATAAGGTTAAATTTAATAACATGAATATAAAATCATGATAATTTATTCATTTTGGAATATCATATCTAGTTACATTTATTCCATATCCTTGTTTTTTTACTGTATATTTTCAATTCAAATGATCCTTTTTATTAAATCATATTTCACCAGATCAAAACTCAAAAAATGATATTAGATTGTCATGAATGTTTAAAAAATGATATATAATCATTTTTTATTTATATAAATGAAATTCATGTAATTTTTATCAATAGTATTTTTGAATTACAAAAAGTGTTATTTTTCGTTTGAACTATTGAAGAACTTCAATAATCACTTCATAGAGCAAAATAAAAGTTCTAGTTCTTGTTTTTTCACAAAATTATAGGATTCTTTTGATTCATTTATGAAATTTTTAATTAATTTCATATAATTTTATGCTTGGTTTGGATGAAATGATTGAGTATGCATGTTTTAAGTTTAAAAATGATTTTTTTGTTCAAAATGAGCATCACATTCTTAATATTGGGAAAACAAGAAAAGACTTATTTTAATATCTTGTAATTTAGTAGCTCATTCGTTTTTTTACTTATAGGAATTATTGAAATGTCATTAATATTCAAGGTGTGGTTGGGATGATAGTATGTTTTTCCCATTTTATAGTTAATGTAGCTCAAAACACACATTACATGGTCTATAATGGGAAAATGATCTCAGATTTGATATTAAACTATAGGAAAATAATATTAAATTAATAAGTGAAATGAACGACTAAACCACAAAACATTTTGATGCATTGTGTGGTTGATAATACTAAAAGTCCTTGTTTTCAATTGACAAGTAATATTTTAGTTCATAAAACACAACACATACTCCAGAATCATGAAAATGAGCTCAAATTTTAGTAAAATTATATTAAAATAATTTTTCATTTACCTTTTACCAATATTATTGTATGGAATATCATTCTAATAATAAGTGTGGTCATAATGAAATTATGCGTGTTTTTATATTATAAGTTTAAAAGAAGTAAAAATAATGAAGTAAATTATGAAAATCTAGTAAATGATAAATTACTATAATAAAATTATTGGTAATTTCTGGTTTATTAATTTTCATCATATTGGGATGTAGAACATATAATTTTGATCATTGTGGTTCTTGGTATAAATAAATGTGTGTTTTTTAATTTAAATACGATTTATATTCTAATTCATGTTCCAAATTTTAAAAACCAACAAAAAACCCAAATTTTGGTGAAAATATTTTAAAATTTTTTATTCATTTGTGATATATAGAAGTAAACTACCCATGAATTAAATTTATAGTGTTTATGATATAATTTAACATATGAATTTTCAATTTAAAAGTGAGTTTTTTTCCAAACACATGCCACACGCTCCAAAACAGATAAAATGATATCATATTTTCATAAAACTTTATGATGAAGTTATTTGATTTATTTTTAACCTATATTCATATGGAATAATTCATAATAACATGAAAAATATCTTAATTGAACTTCTATTCATTATTTCATTGTTAGAATTAAAGAAGTTCGAAAAATATTTTTCATGCATATGTTCATAAACCAATTTATTATTTTCATGAAAGTATAGTTTCTATGATATTTAAATATTTTTTGAAATGTAATTTTTTATTAAACATCATAATATGATATAGAAATATTTAAATGAACTATTTTACATTTTTCAATTATTAGTATTAATGAACATCAACCCATATATCACAACATCAAATCTGATCAAATAAGTTAATTTTTTCTTGAAAGTATTTTTTCATTATTTTTGAAATATTTTTAACAGGTAATAATAAACCAAACAACATTTAAATTCAAAATGTGGTCAATATTACATAAATTGTATCTTTTAAATTTAAAATAAATATTTTACATCAAAACTGATGATCCTACAATTTGTCTATGTTGTATTTATTATCAATAAGTTAGTAAGTAATGACTAACATGATTCATATATGTTTTAAAAAATAATAACATCTTGGAAGTTCATTGGTGTTACCAAGAATGTATCTTGATGTTTTCATGAAGTCTCATCTATGGAAGATCAGTGGTTAAATGATAAATTTTTGCATGATGTTGATTTAAAATGAATTTTGATGAGCTGGTCAACATATTTGAAGAACATTATATGTAGTATTGTGCATTGTCTACGACAACATAAAATAGTGGATGACCACAAAAATATTTGTTTTCAGGATGGAATTTTTTGAAGTAGGTCATGAAGAGAATACCATATATATATTTACTTATATGAATGAATTATTTTGAAGAATGAATTTTTTGGTTTGAAATTTTATTGTATAAACATAATAAATCTAGGGGTTTTCAAATGGTACTTAACCAAATAATGGGACATCAATATAACAAAAAAGAGCCACCTCTCCACATATGAGACCAAGGTGGTCAACTACGTAGGAGGTAGTTAAACTGGTGAGCACAAGGTGGAAGGTTAGAATATATATCACCCGCATATTGTGCAAGGGTAATGTTCTTCCATATAAGAAATTACAGTGGCTCACATAGGGAGGCACGACCTATGAATCCAATGTGTAAGGTATGGTTTCATGAATGGATTTTTTTTAATCGCATATTCTGAGTTCAAAGAGCACATCGTAATATATAGGAGATCTAAACGAGATAGATATCTAATGTGGGATAATAGATATATGTGTATTGTTCCTCCATTTAAAATTTTATGGATATATCATGTGATGAGTGATCAATTTTTGTAACATCCTAGGTATTTATATTATAATAAATTTTCATATCTATTAATATTTATGAATTAGATATTGGTTTTTCCTTAATGGGGACATTTTCTCTGATAGAGTACTTGATACGCAACAATGGGATTCTCTGAAATCTTATGTACCACACAACACTAATTATACTAAAAATAATACAATTATTATTTAAATACTTATTAATTCCTAGTTTTAATATTTGAGGAAATAAACAGAAATAACTATATTATTATTACATATTTCATTTTAATTTTTTACATTTATCTAATAAATTTTAGTGGCTTAAAATGAGAATAAATCCAATTTTAATCATAAAATACTATAATATTTTTCAAAGGTTGTTTTATCTCTTTTGGGTGGAGAAATGTTTTAAAAATATTGAAACTTTTCTATGATCTATTTGAAAAAAATAAACTTCTTCAATAGAATTGGGACATCAAAATTTACTTTTTTTGAATTTTGGGTATTTTCATGATAAAATTCATTTTTAATGAATAGTGACAATTTCTTCATTTTAATTCAAAATTTCTTTTTCATCTGATTTATTTATAAAATTATATTACCATTATAATTGGTTTTAATTTTTAATTTTGTTATTTTTTGTTATTTAATAAAATTATGGTCATTGGAAGTAATTTGACTTTGAAATTTGATATAAACACATCTCAATCTTTTGATGGATTTTACTTTTAAAAAACTTGTCTTCTCGTTTTGACAATGGAATTTAATTTTAAATTAATTACTGAAAATTTTATGCTTTTAATTTGGAAAAATTATTTCATATTTGGGATCATAAGGTGAAAATCAAGTAAATAGTTACCTTTAATTTTTGAAATTGGTACTCACCCGTGCGTTCGCATGGAAATACGTTCAATGCTTATTTTAAAGAAGAAAAAACTATATTTCAAAGTTAAAAAAGAACATGAATATTTAATATATTGAAAAAAATAATGATAATTAATTTTGAAAATATAATTGGACAAAAAATAGATAATTGAAAACATAGGAAAATAAGAAAAAGAAAATAACATAGGAGAATATGTAGGAGAATATTGAAAACATATTGGGGAATATATAAGGAAAAAATATGTATACCAAAACTGTACAAAATAATCTATACAAATGCATGATGAAGAATATAATGAAATCATATATAAGAATATACAAGGAAGATAAAATTATTTTAAAACAAATAAAACATATTGGAGAATAAATAAGGATCAGAAAACATACTGTGAAATTGACATTTGAATATAGTTGATAACATTCAATTGAAAAGAAAAAGAACATTTTGGAAAAAAATGAAATGAACATGAATGAAAACATAAAATAATAAAGAAAATAAAATAGGTCATGATGTAGAAAACAAAAAATGTATCCAACTTCAAATACATGAAAAAAACAAATGGACATTAATTAGAAATGTAAATTAAAAATAAACATTGAATAAATAACATAAGATTTAATGTCACTAAGATATTATGAAAAGAACATGAAAGAATTATTATACAACATGAGTATATACAACATAATATACCAATGGACATGAATAAAAAGAACACTCAAATGAACATTTAATTTTCAAAACATACATCCTAAGTATTAATGTATCCATGTAATTATGCCACACTATAAAAATATCAAACAATAAATTCATGGAAGACATTTCTACATAGAATGAAATGTTTAAAATTAGAATAACTGAATTTGCAGATTCAAAAAAAATGAATGTTAAAATAAAATAATTAATTAGAAACCAAAATAAAAGAAGTTCAAATTTACCTTTTGAAGCCTGCAATGAAAATAGGGGACCATAAGAAATCCCTTTGCAACATCCACTTATTCCAGTATTCCAAAAAATGCAGTTCTTCACTTCATCAACAAAAATACTTCATATTCATCTCGGGGAAACCTAACAATCAAAAAAATAAGAACTTTCCAGCCCGTTTTCCAAGTAAATAAAATGCAGATTCGACTAAGAATTATTATATGAAACCAAAATTTAAATCATTATATTAGTTACTCATTAATAGATTTTCATTCATGAGACTATATAAAAAAATAAATTTTTTAAAGAACATTATTCAAGAGTAGAAGAAAAACTATTCTAATAAGAAATATAAATAAGTTATATGAAGGATAAACCATCTATAAGAACATTATAATATGAATAACAACATAGCAGAAAAAATTAAGTTAACGGTACCTCTATATATTATACAGAGAAGCACATGAAACATCTTTCAAGACATTATTCTTAAGACAATCCCGAACTCCCAGGTGCTCCTACAGAGCATGTTGTTGTGTGGCTACATTACCCGTTCCAATAGCCCATACTGGTTTATATGTAATGACTATATCATCCCAGCTAGAAATGACATCTTCCAAGTCACAGACTACTTCAATAAATTATCAAAACATTTTTTTTGAAAGTGTGATCTTGATTTGTGTTAAAGAAAAAGAGGCAAATGACTATTTCTTACAAAGGATTTCGTCTGCATAAGGCAGAAATCCGTTGTCTTCCCTTATTCTCATTCTTCCAAATGCTACCCAATGCAAGAAATTATCTTCATACCTTCATTCAAGGAACAAAGAGCCTTCTTACCAATACGATGAAATATATAAAATTCAGCCAAAAGGTGAAAAAAACAACCAATGGTATGTTTGGAAGGGGTAACAACTGTAAGGGAAAGGATATGAGAAGCCAAAAATGATGTCTAATGCATGGTGGGGTATCAATATTACATTAATGTTTTCATCATATATATTTAATACCCTATATTTTTATTAGTTTTATTTTATTGATAATTCTTATATCATACCAGACATGGCCTGATAGTATGTTTTCTTCCAACTTTTGTGGTTATTACCATATCATTATCAATGAATTCTTGCCGCTACTTAAAAAAGCCAAGAATAAAAACCTGAAAATTTAATTCCATAGTTTGGAGTGTTTCACATAGAAACTTGAATGCAACAGCACTATCAAGCTGACTTGTAAGAAATAAAAAATATCACCCATGAGATTCTAAATAAACATATGGGACATAAATATGCAAGATTTCCATTTTTTAAGATAAATTATTTTTTTGATCAAAAATCAATACAATGTATGATATAAAACCATGAGATCCACAACAAAGAAAGTATGTAAAACTAAAAAGCACAAAAAAATAAAAAAATGAAAATGAAAACTCTGAATTTAAACCCTGGTATGATAAATAGTCGTTATAGTTAAAAGAAAAGTGAAAGTTTTGGGTACATATGGTAATGTGATTCTACCTTAAATGTCATAATTTAGTTATTGGAGGGAATATGTGTGGAAATCATCGACTATAGGTAGTTTCTGTTGTGTTCTAGGGGTGGATACTATAAAATTGATACTAAAGGATGGAAAAAATTACTGTATGTTGGGAATAAGTAATAGCACGTGCCACTGGTCAAAGATGGATCTGAATAGGAAGCTTTATTAACATCGGGGAGTCCATAGTTGAGCAGTACGACTTAAGATGCAGATTCCTGGAAGCCAATACATGAATCTTAGCTACTGCTCAGTGTGGAAGCCTTATGTAATTGAGAGTTCCTAATATTTCTCATGATATGGGGCTAGGGAGATTTTCCATTTGAAAAAAATGTTAATAAATAACCAATGAATATGGAATAAACATGATTAAATCGGTGATGGATGAAAAATTTACCTTTCTATAGTTCAAATCATTTGAATAATTATGTTCTTCTGGTGTGATATAATTGAGACTGCTGCATTCATTATATGTTTGAAAATATATAGGGGATAATCTAATCAATCAAACCTGAGATTATAATGTAAGTATGAATAATACTATAAGAATAAACTGGATTTAGCATCACAATAATCCAATTCCCTCATATAAAGCATTTACTGATAAACATAAAAAATCCACTGGTCAAATTAAAAACTACGTCAACTACTAAAATAGAGTACAAGATCCACTTTTTGGAAACATATATCAGAAGTGATATAGTGTAAAACTATAGTTTTGGATACTGTTATGTAATATGAATAAGAAATATTAAATAGCCTCATAGTACTACCATGATCCATCGATGTAGAGGAGCTGCACTTCAACAAGTTTGTAGACAGTTATATTGATCCCTACAATAAGTAATTTTACATTAGTGTGAGTAAATGACACATATTAGTACAAAAAACAACCGATGACATGCATAAAGGTCACAATATGATGATATTAAACCCCAAACCTGAATGGATATATCACGTTTTAATATTTTTTATTGTCGGAAAAAAGCATGACCATCAGTTTATAATGTTAGTTAATTAAGAAAGAAAGGAAACCCAGGACCAAAAACAATCTGTTACATCACAGATCAAGGCTGTTGGAAGTAGACAAACTTAACATAATTAAGTTAATTAAATAACAAATACTTTAGTAAACATCAAATTTTTGCATCAAACAAAAATAAACTAACATAGAAAGGTCTTTAATTTATAACTCTGTCCTAGATGCAAACATAACACAATGAAGAGACATCAAACAAAAAGTGTATATTATCTAATATGAAATAGGAAAGTTGATACTTATTGATTTTTCAACAGGCCTCCATTACCTTGGAAATGAATGGAATATAGTTAGTCTAGTTTGTCTGATTTTTCTGTGTTTGTGCTATCCATTATATGGATATGAAGTTCATTGGAATTCGGTGGCGTGGAATCTATAGACAATGATTCTTTTTGTTCGACTTCATCTTCTACATCGAAGTTAATATGAATCTTTTTCTACATGAAGATATAATTGTAACAAATGAGTAGCAGTCAACACTTATAAGGCACACCAATGAAGCAACAATATAATATTTAACAGTTGGCATATCAGAAAAACCGTTGTAGTGCATATGTAATAAAATGTAAAAAAAATGAAAAATGAAGGGAAAACCTGTATTGTTTACAATATGTACACACTGATAGTAACATAAAATGAAGATAGAGAAACAATACCTGAGTTGAACATATAATTGTACTTGTTTATCGAATCTATCATCACTGTTGTGGTTGAGAACTGATGATCCAACATGGTGATGTTCCTATAATAGATGGGTGAAATGAATATTATGGATATGTGGTAATTGGTTTGAATCTAAAACAAATTCTAAATAAGGAAGAATAAAATTACCTGTCATAGTAACTTAATTGAGAATGTGGGAATAAAAAATTCCTAATGCTTGGAATTAAATTTTTGGGGAGTAATTACTCTATTTACATGGCTATCTGCAAAACTTAGATGATAGGTGGTGATATAATTTTCATTATCACTGATGAAGAGAACTGTTTAAGTGTTCAGTTCTGAAGAATGTTTTTTATTCTGAATGTTGTAATTTGTGACATCTACTACAAGAAATATTTTTTCGTTTTTAAATTATTTAACTCTGGGGGAAATCCAAACTCATACTAGTCCTATTATGTATCGAAACAGAACTGTGAGTTAAAAAATAAGATCAAATACATAAAGAAGATAAAATATTTCAAGAAGATTACTTAAATCATAGAATCTCTCAACTAAGAAGCTGTTTTGCTAATGAATTGCGTGACGTGATTGTTGAAGAGAACGACAGAGAGTGAGTCTTTCTCATCTTTCACCAGATTTTGAACAGTAAACTTGTTATATTTATAGTTCTTAGAAGTCCTGAGGGTTTATCAGTACTATTAAATTCATATATAATCATATACCCAAGTATTATTTAGAAATTAAGAAACAAATAAAATGAATACCTTGGAGTAGTGAAGCGTGTTTGTTTTTTTACAATTCTGGCACCAAATATTCCCATCTGCAGTTTGAACTTTTTTCATACAAGAGTTACAAGATTCAAAATACTAGTTATGAGTGCTTTGATGTTTAACTATTGTAGTAGAAATCCAAAACTTTTTTGGCTATGGGATAGTAGTTAATGCAAATATACTCATGAAATTAGGGATAACATGTAATAGTGTTGTAGACAACATATTAAAAGAAAAAAATTAGGATATTGTACTTACCTCGAGAAGATTTCTTACATCAAAAATTATTTTTTTGTCATTCCAATAAGGCAGTGTTGTAACAAAACTATTTGAAATTGCTGAAAGAGGTATTTCTAATTGAAAATGACTGATGATCCCAAATCTGTTAAATGTAGAAAATGCAGCATTGAAGACAACATTTTATGCATTTTCCAATCATTTTGTTGGTGTTTGTAGAAAGAATAGCTGGACAAAAAATATAAGTAATAATTTTACCAGCTTATGATGTTGGGGACTACTAGGATGTCCATGTTCAGAAGTATTGTTCAATCATTTATTGAAGTGGTTATAATAAAAGATGCTAGATCATATTGAAGAGCTTTAGTAAAATTATAAGTGTATAGTTGTAAAAAAATTGTCAATGTTTGGAACATTGAGTACAGAAGAACATGAATTTACAAACATTTTAGTTTGCAATAAGGCTTAACAGAATTTCACCAGGTGGAACATCACAGTTTTCATATTCAACTAACGAATGTCAAATGTCAGAAAATATTAGTTGATGAGTATATATAGTTTGATAACATTTATGTTCACAATTATATATTAAAATTTAAAGTGTAGTTAATGCAATATTATAGAACTTGTTGAACCTTATAAGCATAATTTTAATTGACCTACTCAACATTATAGTTTTCATTATATAAGATATTGGAATTTGTAGCTAAATATCTTATAGCTCAATCGCTTTTCCCTGACCAACTGCAAGATCAATATTTCAGTGGAGTCGTTGTTGTTTTCCAAGTACTCAGAAATTATGTGGGAAAACATCCCACACAAGCTACAGTTCATTCACAATACTCTAAAAGAAATGATAGTATTGTGTTGGTAATTGCAATATCCTATGTTAATTATTCTGAGAAGTAAAATATCCACACGTATCATCCTATAATATAATTTGAATATTTTTTTTGAAGTACCGATGGACTGTATATGATATGATTGATGTAGATGTCCAATAATTTCTATAACAGGAAAAACTTATTTAAAAATAATATTCTTTATGAGAGGAGTATCCCCCTTAACATTATGTGAATAACACAGAAAATGTGAAAATTAAAAAGTATACTATGTCATATCTGTATTTTTGGAAGATATTTATTAAAAACATGTAGTAAAGATGTATTTTAAATTAGTATGTTTCCCCATAAATCGCATTGTAATAAAATGTAACTGTTAAATTTTGTTCGGGAACGAATTTGTTAATAATTTCAGGAAAATATGTGAATTCAAAGATGAAAATGGAATTTGGACATCAGTTGGTCGAACATATGTTGTGGTAGTGAAAAACAGTCGGTAATCTTGTCTTGTCCCCAAGAATCTATGTTCATTAGGAGCAATTTGGATGTTTTGAATGATGTAGAATAGGCCTTTGCACAGTAGTTGTTTGTACATGTTGATTAGCTGTAGGTTAGAAATTGTACACTGAATTTTGGTCTCCTGCATCATTAATTTACCAAGTAAACATTTAAAAATCATATGACACATATAAGTCACATAAAATAATGTCCTGAAAAATAATTACAAAGTATTAACATTATGAAAATAGTATATAAAGTGTAACTTATGGAGATGATAAACTCACTTTAGCATCCCAGAGAATTAGATCGATAGAAGCAACATGGGATTTGGGTGATGAATTACACCACATATTTAATACACGGACTTGTATCCTTTATGTTTCATCAGCATCAATAGTAATCTCATTCAAAATACACATTCTTCATGATATGTTTTCATTTTTGTATGAATTCAATTAGTGAACATATATAACAGAGTAAGAAATGACATAATTATTGTATTTATATATATGTGAAATTGATAAATGAAATGAAATATATATATTTTTAATGAAAAGATTCCAAATAATGGTTATAAAAAATTTATTTATAGACAATATTTTGTGTATAGTCAGAGGTTGGATTATCTCTATCATCAATAACAATTTTCAAACCCCTTGTTGATGTCACTCTTTATATGGCAACATAAAGTTTTCCATGATAGAACATAGGCTTACGAGCTTATAAACAAACTGAAGACAAAGATTGACCTTAATTCTTGTTAATATTCATTGCATAATAAAAAGTCAAAGGATATAGTCTTATTTGTAGTTTAAAAGTCCATCTATCATCATTGTGTGTCATATTAATTCTTGGGATGAATGCCAGATACACGAAATGACTACCAGTTAAAATTTTAGCTTGGATGACATGGTCACCCAAGTGGGTAACAATAAGACGAGTACCATTGGATAACCCCATTGATTGATCTACATTTATAATCAACCTAGTTGGTAATCCAATCTTCAAAGTAATTTTGTGTGCAGGAAGTCTAGAGACATTGATATCATTCAACACGTCAGTTGTATATATGTTCTCAGCAGGATCAGTATCAAAAATGGCATTGCAAACAGAATCAAAACTGAAGTAATCTTTTCCTTATTGTGTACTAAGAGGTAACATGTAGTTATTAACATCCTGAAAAATTTGATAGGTTGGTTCTAATATATCATGAACTTTTAGATATGATACATGTCCATACTTATTATTGAAATATAGGTAAGAAAATTAAACAGATGCTTCCAATTCCGGTTTATTTTTTCTCAAAAGGTATGTTGATGGGATTTGAATACAACCATCCCCATCATTGAGCTCACCAACATGTCCCTCCCCAATATCCAAAATCCACTTAGAAATTCATGGAACCTCAACAAAACATACATTTGAATATGTAGAGTGCAACCTCATGTTTTGGGTCTATGTTAAAACCTGACAGTGTTTCTATAGATATGAGGACCTTATACTTGTAAATACAATGTCAATTATGTCACCACATGGGATTACTGGAAGTATTTTTCTGAAATCTCCACCAAGGATAATTGGTAAACCACCAAATGTTAAATTAGAGGAATTTTCATTCTTTACTGAAGGTATATCTCTTAATGATTGATCAAGAGCTTAAAAACAGTTTTTATGAATCATTGGAGCCTCATCCCAGATAATAAATTTTGTTGACTGTAGCAGTTTTGTAATATCACTCCCTCGCTGAATATTGCACACAAAGCGATCATTTGTAGATATCGAAATACAAAATTTTGAATGGGCTATCCTCCCACCTGGTAGGAGTAATGATTTTATTCCACTAGAAGAAACCGCAAGAACAATTTTTCCTTCTAACCATAATAAACAAGTTAAGACTCTCTAGATGAAATTCTTACCCATCCCTCCAAATCCATGCAAGAAAAAAATTCCCCCAGTAGTAGAACATAATGTAGACATAATTCTATGGAGAACTTGTTTTTGTTCAACAGTATGCATATTGTGCAATGATGAGTACTCATTATGAACTATTTCCCTATTGTAATTGATCTATTCTACAATCAACTGACTATGTTGAGCAGCTAATACGTATTCTAGAATGGGAATTGGAGGATAGCATTGTAGAGATTTATTATTTCTATGAATAATTTTTTCTATTTCAATAAAACCTAACATTTTTCTTTGATGATCAGTTATTTTCATGTCTACAGGGGAGGGAACTATTATTAGAAAGCAATATACTAACATAGATATGTATTGAAAAACACAGTAAGTTGTTTGTACCATGTATTTGCCGAAGTTGTCATTGGGAATATATAATATCATCTGTTAGAATCATAGAGGTTTCAAGACAAATAATGTCATGTTCGGAAATTGTATTTGAGAACAAGATTATGGCAGACAGTCTTCGCAATGTGTCTCTCATTCCCCAAGCAGAGACATCATTTAGTGCTTGAATGAACTCACTGTCATCTACTAACAAACCCATTGATGAACAGGTTTGTCTGAATGTACTATGAGTAATGTTGTTCACCGTTCTAACAGAATCGTATGAGGTCGCACCTCTGACCTTTGTAAGTAGAATCCTCATGTAATAGAGTTCTTCATATGGCGGTGGCACATAGTACAGTCTTCCAATACTGAATCCTTGTTTACACGGGTAAATTTGTTTCAGGTTAGACGTAGAAAAATCTTGTTGGGAATTCTTCATATGTTAGACTTCTACCTTCTGGGTATAACAGATTTTCATCAAACCAAGATGTGAACATGGTATTAGAAATGTAGCTATTATTTAAATGTCTTCAATATTTTCACAATATACATATATCATAATGTTTTTTCTAGGTAAATGAAACTGCAATCTCTCAACTGGTGGATATCTAAAATGGAAATCATAAGAAATGATCCTCCAAGAAGCTTCACAGGGTAAGATGTACGGTAGTCTTAGTACATTTTAATCACTTAGACATTGTTATCATATAGATGCTTGTTGTTGTTATAGAGTGTCGAGGTGACACGATCATGTTCCTTTCTTATATATTAAAAATGTTATTTGATAGAGGATGACTGATTGAAAATTTTAATATTAAGATGAGCTTTATATTTTAGATGAATAACTGGATTGTATGGAACAACAAACTGATTTTATAATGCTATTCCATTTTTTATAGTTGTACATCATAAATTCATTCTCTGATATAAAATATAACCATCTTATTCTATTGTGGTTTGTTCAAAAAATTTATTTGGATAATATTTTGAGCATTTTTCATTCCGAATACAAGGTGAGGGACGGTTTACATCACTACAAGTCCTAGGGGTCATAAAATTTACAACTACTTCATGAAGTCTTGGGAATGTACCTTTATTTGAAATTTTAGCCATAACAATTCTGTTAATGTCTGTTGGAGTGAAAAATTTGTTGTCCTGACTAAGAAATAATAGTATGTGCACATGCGGGAGTCCTGTATTCTGAAACTCCATAGTACGAAAAACTACATTATAAAATTAAGCACAGATGGGAAAACATGTTGAAGAAATGTGTAATTTGATGGTAGAAGCTATCATTAAAATAGTAGTTTTTATTTGCGAAGATGTTTCATACATTCTTGAGACTTTAATAAAAAACATCTTTCTTGTAAATCTTTCATGAGTTGTCCCACCTTTATATTGAGTATTCATGAAAGAATATGAAGATAGTCAAATGGGCGAAGATTTTGGAACTTAACAAATCTCAAAACATCAGGCCACATGGGATTGCATGTAAATATTAAAAAAGATCTGGATACCCCACCCAATTATAGAATGACAAAGCATCTTGGTAATTTTGAATAATATATCTCAGAACACCTATAAATGTTTAAGGTAAAATGATACGCTTCCCACATAAAGACCCATCTCTGTCACATCTAAGGAAAGCATCTTGCAAAACATTGTATAGTTCTGCCCTCAAGCACATTTGATTAAAGAGAATAAAATAATTACTTTGAAAATCAATCATTGTATATGTGTCAGCAATTAAATGTTGAAGAAGCCTCCTATAAGAGAGTAGACATGATGAATCATTATAATAGAATTGATGGTGAAAGGAGAAATATTCTCTCATTGTTACTTTTCAAAATTTTTCACTTTGATTGAATGGTGTCTCATGATAGAATATGTTATCTACATATCCATAATCTCCTCCTATGAAAACAAATGGATATTGTAGAGGCTGGTATAGTGGGTGAAGCTCTTCTATGCATTGAAATTTTCCACTTTTTCTTTGAATGATGACATCTCTCTGATTATTTATTTCTTCAATGTCACTAACAATCAGCATTGAGATCTCAGATGTAGTTGGTAAGTTTTATGTTTGTGCATCGCTTCCTTGTATTCTAAGTAGTTAAAGCTTTAAATTTTTAGTGCTATTACACTCAATAACATCCATAGATGTTTTAAATTGACGTGATAAAACATTTATTTCATAGTGAATTTCTAGTAGATTCAGAACAACACTTAATTGAACAACTGATTTTTGAATCTTGTCCTCAAAGTTGCATATGATTATGTTAATAAGATATAATCAGAAGAAAAAATGAGATTTTACAAGTCAATATAGTAGTCACCTGATGGCACGTACTCTGTTGTGAGCTTTATTTGTAGTGTCATAAACATGTAGCCGAGCATACTTTGGTGTTTGTCCATCCAGAGGACATAAACATTCAATACGATGGTAGTTTATTATATTTAATCTAAAAATATGTGGACACCCACCACAGTTCCAAGATTTTTCTACTTTTCCTCCCAATGATTTGAATGAAAACATTGAATTGTAAATGTTCATGTGGTCTTGGAATGTTATGGAATGAGTAGAGGTTTTATTGAAAAATAATGTCTTAGGGTATTCAGGATAAGCAGGCAGCTGCGGTAAAGGAAGTTTCCCTAACGAGCAACATAATGAAGATCGTGGGATATGTCTGTGACTATATTTTTTAACCCTTTCTTCATACAAGAAATTTGAAACACTGTACTGACAAATGTTAGAAGGGTCTCCACAATCTGAATAATTTGTAGGAGAAAAGTGTAAGTATAGTTGATATTACTGGTGATAGAAATAGTATTCTAATTTAAATGTGTACACATAAATGTTACTAATTTGAGTACTACTTAAATGTAAATAACCGGTTTTTTCAGGTCTTTGACGTTGTTGGGATATATCTACAACATTTGATGTGAAGTTAATTGTTAATATAGTAAAATTAATAATAAAAAACATACACTGAAGAAATTGATTGTGGAAAATACAATCTAAACTATATGAGAACTATGAAGTTAATAGTCGGAGCTCTGCCAATTTTTGTTTATATAGTACTTTCTGTCATTGTCTGATTCATTGCATGCAGTTCCTTAGGTGGATGTGTAGTACCTGCAAGCCTCCATCGTTAGAAAAACCCCATTGGTTACATTGTTATTAAATATTTTAATTTGAGTATTACTTAAATGTAAATATCCAGTCTGTTCAGGACTTTGTAGTTGAAGTTGTTTTTCCGCAACATTGGGCTTGTATTTATTTGTTATTTTTGTCAAAATAGTAATGGAAAACATACAATGAAACATTTTTTTTTGAAAATATAATGTATAATTTGATAGACCTCTATAGTTTATAGCAGGAGCTATGTTATAGTTTGTTGAACTATTATTTTCTATGGTCATCTGATTCATGGCTTGTTATTCATTGGATAGTTGTGTAGTAGTTGCATGCTTGCATCGTTAGAATGGCCCCATTGGTTAAATTTTTATTAAATATTATAAATTGTTAATATATAAATACATAGATATGACGAACCTGAAATTGTAGTTGGATCGTAGTACACACCCATGGATGGAAAAGGAATGTGGTTCCTGATATCAGTATAAGTTGTACTGTTCATTATTGAAGGCACACATGTATAAATCAATGTTTCATTAACAAGGATTATATCATTTAGTCAACTAATTTGTACTTACAATGATAAGGAGGCATTAGATGGCTTCATTATAGTACATTAATTTGTATTCATACCTTGTAAGAGAATTTTTAGGTCAGGAATTTGCTTAATAGAAATGAAAAATATTGTACATTTTTTGAAACAAAGTTCATTGACATCATGCTTACATAATTAAAGACTGTGTTGTATCATGGTATTCGGTCACTTCATTTTTTGGTTTGATCCACCATATAGTGTTGACAGATCCGAACATTATTGAGGGACTGTCAAACAGGAAGATGAAAATTATTATCAAGATAATATTGTGCATTTTCCAGTACGAAGTCAATTTATTTAAATTGTAGATAATAAACTGAAATTACCATTGTTTTATATATGTGTGAATGGAATGCATCGACGTAATACTGTTTCATTAACTCGTGTGAAAGCTTCAGCTGTAAAACATTTTCCCCCAGTTAGTTTTACCTTAATAGTCATAGTAATTTTCAATGATATATTTTAAGGCAGTAAGATACTATAGTAAAGAGGTATGATATTTTGATTTGAAATATGATAACTAATGAAATAGTAATGGAATTAGTAAATTTAACCTACAATTACAGGGTATAGTTGAAAAAGGAAAACAGAGTCCTCATTTCATTCTAACTGTTGGTGTTACATGTTCAGTTGGATTACTGATTTCCATAGACAATGTACCTTTGGAATTTCAATCATAATAAACATATATTTTTATTGATGATAAATAACAAAACAGTATCAGGGATGCTAGGAAAAGAGAAGAAACCTTATTGTCGTTGTTGTCGTAGTAGTCTTCTTTGAAGTTGTTCATCTATGTATCTCGATTGGGAGTGTATGTTTATATCGTGTATCATTTTATTTGATTGTAATGGAATAGAATAGAACCATAAAAATTAGCAAGGCAACATTGTGATCAGATTGTAGACAATATATATTGTAATGAAAATTGAGCCTTAGAACGTGCATGTAGTCACAGTGACAGGACTGTATGTCCAAACAGTACATATGACAGTTACATACTGGAAGTAGTCAAATATTAACTTTGATATTTCTCAACAGACTATAATAAAGGGTTGATAAAATATAACATGGCTACTTGGATGTAGTATTATGAACATATTATGGAGAATGTAAATTTTGTAGACAAACCATAAATGGAATCGTTATGACGATACTACTACGGTTGGCCATCTAGATACATGTTTTCATATATGTTAAGATAAATGATGAAGACATATAATACGGTCAGTATTGAATGAGGATAAAGTATAATGAAAAAGAATAATACTTTGTGAACCTGAACAAAATGTGATGATGAACTAAAGTTATAGGTATCATACTCAAGTATGCAAACATACAAGCTTCGGAACCTTACAGCTGTTGCCTGGTAACCGAGAAAGAAAGAGATGAAACCCAATAGTTTCAGCACCATTTTTGGTAGGTTGTGAAACCCTAGTTTACATATTTATATATTTATAGATGTGGTGTGTCACAAATAAGTGTCATTGTTGATTCTGGATGATTATAATGTTGTTGACGTTGGTGTTAGTTGAAGCGATTGGGGAAGAGAATTCTGATCCTTTGAGTTGGAAGATTTCTGGCGCGACAGCGAGAAGTAGTACCTTCTAGAAGATGATTTATCATAGGAGTGACGATGCATATTTTCTTAGTGTGTTGGATCCAATAGAGAGATCTGGAAAAAAAATTATGAGTCGAAATGTGGAATCTTGGAGGAGTTGTGAAACGATGGAGGTGATTGATGGTTTTCAGTTGTAGATGTGCGGAAGAAAATCATGATTTTCATGTATGGCCATTAGATCAAGGGAATTATAGTAGGGTAATTTGTTTTGGAGGAATGCAATGTGGGAGTGACACTTGTCATAAAAAAAACCTTCTTTAGAAGATATATAGATTATGAATAGTAACTTCAGTAATTATTTTTATTTACCACAGTTAATAGGTAACATAGGTAAAAAAGGGTAAAGATAATATTATAATAATATAAAACTACCCTAACATTTTTCCTAATTTTATTTTATGAGTCACGGGACACACAAACTATCTGTATCCCAAACTGTTGGAATTTGACAGCAACTTGGGTGTGATGATGACATGTTATAATAATTAATTTAAAGTAAAGAGAAATATAATATAAATTTGTATCTTCTTAATAAAACAATATTAATATGGGGTTATCTTACTGATATTGGTGACTATAAATAGTAATTATCAATATAAAATTATTTCCTAAATCATTTTATTTTATTTATAATTTTTTGACATTAAATAAATAAATTTATTTATGGAACAATGATGATGTAGTGATTACCTTATTAATGAAAAAATAAAATAAATGATATTCAAAATATTAAAATAAATATAACTGGAAACATATGATGTTATCCCCAAATTTGATAGATTATTATTACATGTTATATTTGAATTAATGAAGTTTCTTTTAATGAATCAGGTTGTTATGAATTTATCAAAAATAAATTACGTATTAGTTTTAAAATTTACATAAATGCGTTTTTAAGGAAAATAAATTTTTTTTAAAAGATATAATAGGAAAAAAAAATTATTTCTCATCCAACTGACTTATATAATGTTTAAAATTTCATTAGTGGTCCACTTTAGGTTCTCTTGTCATTATATTGTAACTATATTAAACATATGGTGTAAAAATACAAGAAGAAATGGTAAGAGTTAATTTATTTAACTAAGGGTAAATGCCAAAATATAAGGTTAAATTTGTGACTTAAATATGTGTAAAACTAGTAGGATGAAAGTATTTCCACCCATTATCATCTTATAATCGAAATATATTTCTTTTGTGCTATTATAATTCTAAATTAAATTTATAATAAAATATTGTTTCAAGAATTTCCTAAATTGCAGCTCCACTATCTAATAAAACGCCACCACCTATACCCACTTACTCACTCCAATCAAACTTCGTAAACATGTCTCTGTTAATCTATAATTTTTATTTACAACATGCCCTTATGCTTTCCATCGTTTGTAAATACAATAATTTGATTTGAGGAAGTGTGGACTACCGTCCCCTCAAAGTGATATGTTTCATTCATGCCATACATGGAATATATAAAGGATAGAGTTAATCAACACATGTAACATATATAACATAGATAATATAGTTGAATTATTATATAACTATTTATTATTTTTTATTCATTCATTTAATATGACAAGGAAATGAAATTTGCATTCATGTATACATACGACCGACCGTCGCCTTGAACAGTACATTTCATTTCTTGTCCCCAAATATTAGGAACTATTATAAATACAAATATACTGTATATTTATGATATATAAATGATGAATATCATTCTATAGATGATGGACTTTTGACATCATGGATTATTATCATCAAAACAAGTTCATTTTTGACTCAAGTACCAAACATCGACAAAACGTCCGACGTAAACTCAAATATTTAACTAATTGCTATAACAATGTAATAAGTGTTATAAAATGAATACTAATATTTAAAAAGGTTTTGAAGAAAGTATAAATTAACCTAAATTTATTATTCAGTAAATGAAAGAACGAACGATACAAGTCAGACTAATGTTAAGGAAAATTTAAATTCAATACCCATTTATTGAGTAAAATATCAATTCCATTGGTCTTGTTTTTTCAAGAATATATGTGAATGAACTCTGACTCTTTTTCACTAAATGTGTAATGCCCCAACCCTAGTTACCTAGAGTCAGTGCATTATTACATTACATTGGCATGATCATAAGAAAGATCAAATCTCGAAAGACTGATTGTTTTAGTAGCCTTGGAAACACTAGATATATTCATAAAGTTTTACATTACATTACAAAGTGAAAACTACTACAACAACACAGTCTCCATATTCCACACTCATATCCCCACATACTATCCCTAGAGGTCATTCATTACTTACTATTTCACATCCTGGGAAAAATAAAACATAGAAAGAGGGGTGAGCTCAAATGCCCAGTAAGGATAACAATATAGCGGAGACTTTCAAAAATAAGCATAAACATTTAAGGCAATGTATAACTAAAACAAAAGCCTTTTAAACTTGAACATCAACATTGTATGGAAAACGAAAAATGAAATAATGTCATTTACTTATTCACATGGATATTCTACTAATCGAATAATCACATGCAATATCAATAACCACTTTCATAATGATGGAATGCATAATGCCAGACAATCATAACCACATAGCCAAGGCCTCGTGCCAAGACTATAAATAAGATTTTGCCAAGGCCTTCTGCCAAGACACTAGTTTGTCTCCTGAGACCTACCGATGCATCGAGGATCTATAGCGGGCTCCACCCGTCACATATTAAGTCCAATGCATTCCCATATGAAAAGGTTTAAACATAACATAAACATTCGTATTAAAACTAGCATACGAAATGTCAATACTTTCACCATAAACCATGAATGGTATAAAAATAGCACATTCACAGTCAAACATATCACAAAACCTTCAGTACAACATAAAAGTTTTGTATCATCATAAATCAACTTCACATAAACATAAAATCCAACAAAGGATGTTGACATAGATGAAATCAAAAATCTTTTTAGAGAAATATCTCTTTTTATTTTGAAATCATTTAAGAGCCATATAAAATAAAACATTTTATTTGAAAATATTATTATAATCTTGTAAGGGAAGCTTCGACGATTTTATAACGGCGGAAAATAGCCGCAGCCGCCGTATAAGTTAAAAAAACATTCTTACCTTAATTCTGTCGAAAAGGTTAAAAAGGACCTTGTTTTGAAAACGACGGAAAGATTCCTTTATAAACCTATTATAAAAAGTCAAACAAGGGTATAAATGACTTTAACCCATATTCTTGTAAATATCAAAAATGTTTTCTAATACATTTTTAGGAAAACATGGATGTGGATGATAAAGAGATCCCAGAAGATTATTACATATAAACAACCTCGGATAATGAAGAGATTGGGAAATAAACCTTACCTTGTACTTTTCCTTGGTTGGGGTAGGTTAACCTCCTGTATAATGGTGAAATAATTGTTATTAAATTATACAAGAATCATATACATTAATATGATATCATATATGATCTTTTAATATTGATTTGATAATAATATCTTAGTATTATCGTGGTTTCGGGTGTTAACTTACTTGTTTTCTTTTATATGTTTTGTTACGTAAGCCATGTTTGTAATGGATAGGTTGTATATTATTAATATCTAGAATGATATCAAGTCCTTAAAAATAATTTTTAAATCATCAAATGATAATTATACTTGAATGGATACGATGGAGAATGAATCTCATCGCGTTCGTGGAGACGGTAGTCCGTACGTACGCACGAGTGACAATATCATTCTTTTGATATTAAAATAATATATAAATGGTTGTTATATCATATATAAAGAATCATTAACATGTTATATTTATTATTTACATGAGTTACATATCATTATTATACCCATCCAAATAATAATATATTGAATAACAATTACACCACGACGTGGAGACAGTAAGCTGTACGTACGCACGTATGGTGACATGTTATTCAAAGGGTGGATAGAATACTGAATATGGTTGTACCATATTTATAATAACATCACAGTATATATATGATACTGGAGTTATTATTTTATTATGGTAATAACAAAGGAAGAAGTAGTGGAAGAAAAAAGGAACTTGGAAAAGGGTGGTGAAATCATTACCTCTTCTTCGGGTTCTTCCTTTTGATTTGATCAAAAGGGATCCTTAGGTTGGCTTTCTGATCAAAATAGGGCCTCTAGGTTGTATTGAGGGAAGATGGGAGAGTATTTGGGCAGAGTTTGGCCGAACGAAAAGGCTTTGAAGGTGTGAGGAAATGAGAAGGAGGAGTGCCCTTTTATAAGAGGGGTGAGGGGCACCTTTGGAAAAGCTAGAGATATTAGTTTATAATAAATACATATTCTGTTTCCAATGGCTCCAAAAGTTGATTATTCAAAGTTTAAGGTGGGTATAGGTAGCAAACCACTCAACCAGTAGAATTTAGACAGGTTTGGGTGCTTATATTAACCTTATCTTTAAGTATTAACTCTAAGTTAATTAGTTTCACTTTTACAATGTCTCTTTGTATTTTTATATTATATTGTTAATAAACTTACCATATATATCCAAGAGACCCCCAAGTGGTCCATTAATGATGCAAATATCATGATATATGTCTCTTGGCCGAACCTTATATTTTTAATAATTTAATATCAATTAATAATATAATATTTGTTTTAAGAACTCTTTTATGTCAATTTTGACACTATTCAATAGTTTATTTTTTTGAAACTCATAACAGATTGATTACTTCGATAGAAGTCAATTAAATCAATACTAATATATCATATTATCCTATAAAATTAGTTTAATTCATTAAAATTTTAATATTATATTTATTTGGGTATTTATAATATCAATTATTTTAATTTTTCACTATTATAGTAATTAATTCATCATCATTGTGTCATAAATAAATTAACTTATTTAATGTCTAAAAATTATAAATTAAATATGATTATGTAGGAAATTGTTTTATATTTCTAATGAATATTTATAATCTAAAATCCAACATTTATAACCCTATGTAAAAATTGTTTTGCTAAAAGATATATGCTTGTGTCATTTTTGTATTCATTTTAACTTAATTAAAATAAAGTGTCCCTATCACCTACAAGTGACACCATGGGGTCACAAAATCGACCCAAAGATTCCTATGGTCAAACATGTATCAACTAATAAGGCTAGGACACGTTTTAGGGTAATTTAGTATTATTATAATATTATTTTTTAACCCTTACTTACCGGATTTACCCTTAACCATGGTAAATAAAATATTTACTGCAGTAATTATTCAAAATGTCTAAAAATAAAAGTTTCCTATTTACACAATTTGGAAATCCTGATTAAAAATATGGAATCCATTTTTCTAAATTCAAAACACAGAAGTGGCAGAAATTAATTTAAAATTAATTCCCGATGTCAAAACAAAAAGCGTGTTTTTAAGAGATAATAACTATCAAAAGATTGACACTTGTTTATGTTCGGTTTAATTGTAAAATTATGTCCAATGACCAACATTATATTAAATGGTAAAAATATATTCCAAATATAATTTAAAACCACTAAAATTCATAATTTATCACTATTAATTATTTTGATTAAAAAATTGTTTTTAATTAAAATTTAGTAATTTTCACTATTCATCAAAATATGAATGTTATCCGAAAAGTACCAAAATTTCACCTTAGGCTAAATTGGATATTTCGAATCCAAAAATGAAGTCCATTTTAAAATATAAAATATATATAATTTCAAAAAGTAAGTATTACTATTCATAGCGGCTAGTTTAATTGGTTATGGTGTGTTAGAACTCCGTGTTGCATACAACACACACTATCACATTATTCAAAGAGAAGCGTATCGTAGAAGCTTGGGGTGTTACATTATCCCCTCCTTCAAATAATTTCATCCTCGATATTTTCTAGAATACTACCGCATGAAAAGGCTCGGGTGGTTCTTCATCATAAGTTCCTCGGGTTCCCACATTGCCTCTTCCATATTATGGTTTCTCCACAAAACTTTTACCAGACGCGTCGTCCGATTTCTCAGCACTTGTTCTCTCGTATCAAGAATCTTGATGGGCTCTTCGAAATAAAACAGATCGGGTTCTAGTTCTAACTCCTCATAGGTGAGTACATGCGTTGGGTCGGGCATGTATTTCCTCAACAGAGATACGTGGAACACATCGTGAACTTTGGAAAGACTTGGCGGCATTGCCAATCGGTAAGCTACAGCCCCAATTCGTTCTAGAATTTCGAAAGGTCCGATGTACCTGGGACTCAAGTTACCTTTATTACCAAAACGTATAACTCCCTTCCATGGAGATACCTTTCGGAAAACATGATCACCGACTTGAAATTCCAAATCCTTACTTCGATTATCGGCATAGCTATTCTGCCTACTTTGAGCTACTTTTATGTGATTTTGGATTACCTTCACCTTTTCCATCGTTTCCTCCACCAGTTCTGGGCCGACAAGTTTTCTTTCACCGATGCCATCCCAACAGGTTGGTGTACGACATCTTTTTTTGTATAACGCTTCATATGGTGCCATCTGAATACTCGAATGGAAGCTATTGTTATAGGAAAATTCAACGAGAGGTAAGTATTGATCCCACATACCATGAAAGTCATGTGAGCAAGATCTCAACATGTCTTCTAGGGTTTTAATTGTCCGTTCTGATTGTCCATCTATCTGAGGGTGGTAAGCAGTGCTCAAAAGAAGTTCAGTATCCAGGGATTTCTGAAGACTTTTCAAAAATCATGAAGTAAAACGGGGATCACGATCAGAAACAATCGATAGGGGTACTCCATGAAGTCTCACAACTTCATTAATATATAGTCTTGCTAAACGTTCCAGGGGTATATCTTCTATTGTAGCAAGAAAATGTGCAGACTTGGTAAGACGATCAACAATAACCCATATCTCATCGTTCCTTCTAGGAGTATTTGGTAGCCCCATGACAAATTACATCGTAATATTGTCCCATTTCCACTCTGGTATGGGAAGAGGTTGCATGACTCCTCCAGGCTGTTGCCTTCCAGCTTTAACTTGCTGACAAACCATACATCTTTCCACAAAATCAGAAATCTCCCTCTTCATATTGTCCCACCAAAAATGTTCCTTAAAATCTCTATACATTTTGGTGCTCCCAGGGTGTATAGAGAAATTGGAACTATGAGCATCATCCAGCAATTCCCTTTTTAGATCAGGTATATCGGGAACACAAAGTCTCTTCCCAAATTTCAAAATTCCATCTTCATACACAAAGTCTCTCAATCTCCCATCATTCACAGCTTTAATCTTCTTTTGTAATTATTCATCATCGGTCTGAGAACTCTTAATCCTTTCTAGTAAAGATGGTTTGGAAACCATTTGAAAAAGCATTGATGTTTCACCTTCCCTGGTTATACCCATGTCCATCTTTACTAGATCCATGAAAATTGGATCCCTTTCAATTCTCATCATGTTCAAAACTCCATGGTCTTTTCTTCTCAAAGCATCTTCCACCTTGTTTGCTTTCCCCGTGTGGTAGTGTATCGTACAATCATAATCCTTGAGTAATTCAAGCCATCTCCTTTGCCTCATGTTGTGTTCTTTTTGTGAGAAAATATACTTCAAACTCTTGTGATCAGTATAAATCTCACATTTTTCACCATAGAGGTAGTGCTTCCATATATTCAAAGCAAATATTACAGCTGCTAACTCGACATCATGAGTAGGATAGTTTTGTTCATGAATTTTCAACTATCGTGATGCATATGAAATAACTCTATCATTATGCATAAGGACACAACAAAGTCATTTCTTTGATGCATCACTATAAATAACGAACCCATCATTCCCAAATGGTAGAGTCAATATAGGAGCATTGACTAATCTTCTCTTCAGTTCTTCGAAACATTCTTCACACTCTTGTGTCCAAACAAATTTAACCCCTTTACGTGTGAGCTTCGTTAATGGGTTAGCCAATTGGGCAAAATTATGGACGAAACGTCGATAATAACCTGCCAAACCAATAAAACTACGTACCTCAGTTATACTCGTAGGTGCTAGCCATTCTTGGATTGCCTTGGTCTTAGAAGGATCAACAGAGATTCCATCTTTAGAGACAATATGGCCAGGAAAAGAAATCTCCTGAATCCAGATTCACACTTGCTAAACTTCCCATATAATTCATGCCTCCTCAGAGTCTTCAAGATAATGCGCAAGTGATTTTCATGATCTTCGTAGGTTTTGGAGTATACCAAGATATCATTAATAAATACCACCACAAATTCATCGAGATACTCCTTGAAAACTCTATTCATCATATCCATGAATACAGAGGGTGCATTAGTCAATCCAAAAGGCATTACAGTAAACTCGTAATGCCCGTACCTGGTTCGAAATGCTGTCTTTGGAATGTCTTCCTTCTTTACACACAACTGATGGTATCCAGATCGAAGTTTAATCTTTGAAAAGTATTGAGCTCCATGCAGTTGGTCAAATAAATCATCAATGCGTGGTAGGGGATACTTGTTCTTTATTGTTATAGAATTGATCTCCCTATAGTCGATACATAACCTCATAGATCCATCTTTCTTTTTAACAAAAAGAACAGGGGATCCCCATGGAGAAACACTAGGGCGAATAAATCCTTTATTACTCAATTCCTCTAGTTGTTTCTTTAGTTCGACTAATTCTACAGTATCCATTCTATAAGGGGTCTTCGATATAGGCCTTGATCGCAGAATCAAATCAATGGAAAACTCAACTTCTCGTTCCGGAGGATGTCCAGGTAAATCTTCCGGAAATACATCTACAAATTCTTTCACAACAGGTACATCCTCTACTTTAACATTCCTTTCCTCACCGACAGTTATTTCATTCTCTTCCTCCCCAATAATTGAATTTAGTTGAGCTACTGGGGGTGGATCTAAATATGAATTAGGTGGTGACGATTCTGCTCTAAAGATAAGGTGTTCCTTATCATTATCATCAAGAATTTTAAACTCTTTCTTCTTACAATAAATCTTTGCATCATAGTCCGAAAGTCAGCCCATACCAAGGATTATATCAAACTCAATCATAGGTATGACGATGAGATCAGCAGATAACGAACATTTATGTGCTCTAATGGGGTCTGATTCACAAAACTTTTTTGCAATGATACTTCCCTTAGGAGTTTTAACTGACAACTCCCTTGTTAAATCAAATTGGAAATATTTAATTTTCTTAGGAAACTGGGAAGATATGAAACAATGCAATGATCCAGAATCAAATAATGCATTTGCTAAACTTGAGGAAACCGTGAAATTACCTGCCACCACATCTTTCGGAGCTTCTACATCAGCAGTAGTGATAGCATAAGCCTGGCCTTGATCCCTTGGCCTTTTCTGAGGTAAGTTCTCCTGACTCTTAGGACATTCATTGGCATAATTTCCCATCTCCCTGCAATTGTAGCACTGAACGTTGGTGGCTTCCTTCTTCCCGTTGCAATCACGAGCTTGGTGGCCTTTTCCACCACACTTGTAACAGACTCCCATTCCCTTCAAGAAAGTACCAGGATGTTTCTTCCCGCATTTACCTCAGGATGGATATTCAACCTTTCCCTTCTTCCCCTTATTTCCATTCCCAGATTGATCAATAGGTCTCTTCTTCTCTTGCTTTGCTTTAAAGTCATAAGACTTAGAGAATTCCTTTTCGGTCTTCATAGCACATGAGACAATGTCTTCATATGACGAAAAGGATTGTGAGACTAATGATTGACGGAGAAATGGTTTTAACCCATCAAAGAAACGATCAATTTTACTTCTTGGGTTACGTATATAATCACCAGAATACCTTGCTAACCTTGTAACGTTAGCCTCATACTTTGTGACATTCTCATCCTCCTTTTGTCTCAGACTTAGAAATTGCCTTTCCATATCTGCTCAATGGTCGCGAGGAAAGTATTTTTCTAAAAAAAGATCTTTGAACTCCCTCGATTCCATATTTGACACTTCATCATCTTCCTTCGTGTTTTGAATCAATGACCACCATTGATCAAAATCTCCAGTGAGACGGTAAACTGCCATGATAACTTTTTCCCTTTCATTGCTCCCCAAAGCCTGAAATATTTTCTATAGGGAATTTATCCATTGCTCAGCTACTAAGGGATTTGTACTCCCATTTAACGTTGGTGGTTGTTGCCTCATGAATATATCTAACATTTATCCTCCACGCTGTGGATCAGGGTGCTCCATACGGGTAAGGTTATTATTCATAACCTGAGTAGGTTGTCCCAATATGGTGATTAGCTGATTGGCACCAGTTGCATCACCAGCTCCACTATAATTATCTCGAGCAGGATGGAAATCCCTGCATGGAGTGCGTGCATTGATACGGTTTCCATTTCTTCCACTAGGTGCCATTTCTAAACAATTGAATAAACTAGATCAGTTTATGAATCAAAATACATAATCCCATACTTATAAAACACTTAATATAAATTGAACTATTTATGGATATAATCCATAATCATAAAAATGTTTTCTTTGAGGAATTATATACTCATAAAACCTTAATAATTATTTGTAAAGAAAATGAGAGTTATCCTAAGCATATTCCTCGGGAGTGTCGTAACCAAGAATGTAGCAAGGCCCATTGTCGTGCACCAGTTCCCGTTCGAGTCTAACTCAAAGCGGTGTTTTCGGGTTTTACCCCTAGGTACATCTATGCCAGAGCTGCCTCTACCTGCTCGTATCCAGACAGGGATGTATTGCTCGGAAAACTCACAAAATCTCTACAATACCAAAATTCTGGGAATTTCTTCTATACTAATCCTCAAAGCTCATCTTAGGTCTACGTGCTCTAATCAGAGTTTATCTAAATCTAGCTTCCAAGGTTTGTACTAAACTTCCTCTGATACCAACTGTAACGCCCCAACCCTAGTTACCCAGAGTCAGTGCATTATTACATTACATTGGCATGATAACAAGAAAGATCAAATCTCGAAAGACCGATAGGTTTAGTAGCCTTGGAAACACTAGATATATTCATAAAGTTTTACATTACATTACAAAGTGAAAACTACTACAACAACATAGTCTCCATATTCCACACTCATATCCCCACATACTATCCCTGAAGGTCATTCATAACTTACTTCTTCACATCCTGGAAAAAATAAAACATAGAAAAAGGGGTGAGCTCAAATGCCCAGTAAGGATAAAAATATAGCAGAGACTTTCAAAAATAAGCATAAACATTTAAGGCAATGTATAACTAAAAAAAGCCTTTTAAACTTTTACTTCAACATAGTATTGAAAAAGAAAAATGAAATAATGTCATTTACTTATTCACATGGATATTCTACTAATCGAATAATCACATGAAATATCAATAACCACTTTCATAATGATGGAATACATAATGCCAGACTATCATAACCACATAGCCAAGGCCTCGTGCCAAGACTATAAATAAGATTTTCCCAAGGCCTTGTGCCAAGACACTAGTTTGTCTCATGAGACCTACCGATGCATTGTGGAGCTATAGCGGGCTCCACCCGTCACATATTAAGTCCAATGCATTCCCATATGAAAAGGTTTAAACATAACATAAACATTCATATTAAAACTAGCATAAGAAATATCAATACTTTCACCATAAACCATGAGTGGTATAAAATAGCACATTCACAGTCAAACATATCACAAAACCTTCAGTACAACATAAAATTTTTGTATCATAATAAATCAACTTCACATAAACATAAAATCCAACAAAGGATGTTGACATAGATGAAATAAAAACTCTTTTTAGAGAAATATATATTTTTATATTGAAATCATTTAAGAACCATATAAAATAAAACATTTTCTTTGAAAATATTCTTATAATCTTTTAAGGTAAGCTTCGAAGATTTTATAACGGTGGAAAATAGCCACAGCAACCGTATAAGTTAAAAAAAACATTCCTACCTTAATTCTGTCGAAAAGGTTAAAAAGGACCTTGTTTTGAAAACGATGGAAAGATTCCTTTATAAACCTCTTATAAAAAGTCAAACAAGGGTATAATTGACTTTAACCCATATTCTTTTAAATAATAAAAATGTTTTGAAATACATTTATAAGAAAACATGGATGTGGATGATAAAGATATCCCAATAGATTATAACATATAAACAACCTCGGATAATGAAGAGATTATGAAGTAACCCTTACCTTGTACTTTTCCTTGGATGGGGTAGGTTAACCTCATGTATAATGGTGAAATAATTGTTATTAAATTATACAAGAATAATATACATTAATATGATATCATATATGATCTTTTAATATTTATTTGATAATAATATCTTAGTATTATCGTTGTTTCGGGTGTTAACTTACATGTTTTATTTTATATGTTTTGTTACGTATGCCATGTTTGTAATGGATAGGTTGTATATTATTCATATCCAGAATGATATCAAGTCCTTAAACCTCATTTTTAAATCATCAAATGATAATTATACTTGAATGGATATGATGGAGAATGAATCTCATCGCGTTCTTGGAGACGGTAGTCCGTACGTACGTACAAGCGACAATATCATTCTTTTGATATTAAAATAATATATAACTTGTTGTTATATCATATATAAAGAATCTTTAACATGTTATATTTATTATTTACATGAGTTACATATCATTAATATACCCATCCAAATAATAATATATTGAATAACAATTACACCACGACGTGGAGACGGTAAGCCGTACGTACGCACGTATGGTGACATGTTATTCAAAGGGTGGATAGAATACTGAATATGGTTGTACCGTATTTATAATAACATCACAGTATATATATGATACTGGAGTTATTATTTTATAATGGTAATAACAAAGGAAGAAGAAGTGGAAGAAAAAAGGAACTTGGAAAAAGGTGGTGAAATCATTACCTCTTCTTCGGGTTCTTCTTTTTGATTTGATCAAAAGGGATCCTTAGGATGGCTTTAGGATCAAACTAGGGCCTTTAGGTTGTAGTGAGGGAAGTTGGGAGAGTATTTTGGCAGAGTTTGGCCGAACCAAAAGGATTTTAAGGTGTGAAGAAATGAGAAGGAGGAGTTCCCTTTTATAAGAGGGGTGAGGGGCACCTTTGGAAAAGCTAGAGATATTAGTTTATAATAAATTCATATTCGGTTTCCAATGGCTCAAAAGTTTATTATTCAAAGTTTAAGGTGGGTATAGGTATAAAATCACTCAACCAATAGAATTTAGACAGATTTGGGTACTTATATTAACCTTATCTTTAAGTATTAACTCTAAGTTAATTAGTTTCACTTTTACAATGTCTCTTTGTATTTTTATATTATATGGTTAATACAATTACCATATATATCCAAGCGACCCCCAAGTAGTCCATTAATGATGAAAATATTATGATATATGTCTCTTGGCCGAACCTTAGATTTTTAGGAATTTAATATCAATTAATAATATAATATTTGTTTTAAGAACTCTTTTATGTCAATTTTGACACTATTCAATAGTTGATTTTTTTAAAACTCATAACAGATTTATTACTTCCAAAAAAGTCAATTAAATCCATCATAATATATCATATTATCCTATAAAATTAGTTTAATTCCTTAAAAGTTTCATATTATATTTATTTGGGTATTTATAATATCAATTTTTTTAATTTTTCACTATTATAGTTATTAATTCATCATCATTGTGTCATAAATAAATTAAATTATTTAATGTCTAAAAATTATAAATAAAATATTATTATGTAGTAAATCTTATTACCTTTCTAATGAATATTTATAATCTAAAATCCAACATATATAACCCTATGTAAAAATTGTTTTTCTAAAAGATATATGCTTGTGTCATTTTTGTATTCATTTTAACTTAATTAAAATAAAGTGTCCCTGTCACCTACAAGTGACACCATGGGGTCCCAAAATCGACACAAAGTTGTCTATGGTCGAACATGTATCAACCAATAAGGCTAGGACACGTTTTAGGGTAATTTTGTATTATTATAATATTTTTTTAACCCTTATTTCCTGGATTTACCCTTAACCATGGTAAATAAAATATTTACCGCAGTAATTATTCAAAATGTCTAAAAATAAAAGTTACCTATTTACACAATTTAAAAATCCTGATTCCAAATATGGAATCCATTTTTCTAAATTCAAAACACAGAAGTGGTAGAAATTAATTTAAAATTAATTCCCGCTGTCAAAACAAGAAGCGTGTTTTTAAGAGATAATAACTATCAAAAGATTGACATTTGTTTATGTTCGGTTTAATTGTAAAATTATGTCCAATGACCAACATTATATTAAATGGTAAAAATATATTCTAAATAAAATTTAAAACCACTCAAATTCATAATTTATCACTATTAATTATTTTGATTAAAAAAATTGTTTTTAATTAAAATTTAGTAATTTTCACTATTCATCAAAATATGAAAGTTATCCGAAAAGTACCAAAATTTCACCTTAGGCTAAATTTGATATTCTGAATCCAAAAGAGAAGTCCATTTTAAAATATAAAATATATATAATTTCAAAAGGTAGGTATTATTATTCATAACAGCTAGTTTAATTGGTTATGGTCTGTTAGAACTCGGTGTTGCGTACAACACACGCTATCACATTATTCAAAGAGAAGCGTACCGTAGAAGCTTGGGGTGTTACAAAATGTCTGCTTATATTGGTTTTATTTATATTTTTCACACATAATTATTTCATTTATTTATCCTTGATCTAATGATACGATCTTTGTAAAGGACTTTGTCTCAATCTCCGTTTATTGAGGCATATTTTTATTTATACATGACTTTATTTAATACGGTATATAATCAACTCATTTGAAATTTAATTTCATTAAATAGTTTTAAAAATTAATCTTTTTCCACAAATTTTTTTACTAAAAAACTTAAAGAATACAGGTGGTTCCATGATAAATCATAGGTAGGTAGGTATGCATGTGAAATGTTATTTTACCATTATACATAATTTATGAGTTATGATTATATTATGGTTATTTTTAATTGTTTATGTATACAAGTGGTTCCATGATAAATCATAGGTAGGTAATCATGTGATATATCTCTAATTCATTGGGTAATGTTACAAAGGTAATCATTATGGTTTCTCCTAATATATTTATGTAATATACAATGATGGGTATTCCAAACATAACAATGAAGGTAAATCCCTATGTAGATATGAAATAAACAATGTAAATATTTAATGGATTTCGCAAGTTACCTTTATGATTTATAATTTCTATGATTTTTAAGAAATATTATTATATCAATATGTATGATAAATATATTTTGTTTTATTAGTGAAAAGTGTTATTTTATTTGATTGTATATATTCATGGACTAACATCTTCTTTCCTTATTTTATATCACTTATTGAGCTTTCTATTCTCTTCCAATGTTTTTAAATTATTTTTCATAGGGTATAAGGATGGGTTAGAAAAATGAAAAATTCTAAAATATTTTGATCAAGAATAGAAATCATGTTTCATTTATGGGGATTTATTTTGTCAAAAAAATTATAGTGAGTCGATGAGTCAACATTGAAAATTTTGAGTTGTTATGTAATAGTTTTGGCCTAATTATCTTGAAATCTAAACCTAAGAAGAACCTGAAAGTGAATTTCATGACTAAACTCAAGATCATATAATCATTAAGGATGGGACCTTATAGTTAGTATCAGAGGTTGGTTTATATAACTTTAGATTATATAGTGTTATTTAAGAATAAGTGACATATTTTATATAACCATAATGGATATCATATTAGAAAGATTCAAAGCTATTTTATGTAAATTTAATGAGGTTAATATAACATGAATATGCATATCGTTGTGTATACCCTCCACATAAGATAGTATATTATGATTTTACTAATATACTCACACTAACCTTTTTGGTTTTAGTAAATGGATGGATATAGCAATCACCAATGTAACAATGGATGTGAAAGAACCTATTGTGGTTTTCTAAAGAGGAAACTAAATTAAATGGGAGCCTAAAGGAGAAATATTGAGTTTATTAGAAACAAAATACATGAGAAATGGTTGACCACATAAACCATGGTGATTTTTCTATGATATCATATATATGAGAAACAAATCCCTATCTATGTTAATTTAATAATTATATAAGTAAGTATATTAAAAAACCTATGTATCATAGATTAAGAAATAAACACCATGAAATATGTTTTAATGGGATGGGAATATGTTATAGATGTGGTAATGAAGGTCATAAGGCAATAACCTACCCTAGAAAAAGGAAGCATTTATTTGACTCTAGGAAAGGGAAAGAAGTTCTTTCTAAGTTATCAATTGAATGTTTTAAATGTAGGGAGAAAGGTCATTGTGCAAATAGATGTCCTACGAATAAGGTACTGTAATGGGATTAGCAGGACCATAAAAATATGTGTTTACCAATACCTAATTTCATTAAAATTGAAGATGAGGAAAATGAAAATGACCTATGAAAGGTATGAATTATTTTATAATTTATGTCCTGACATTACTGAATCTTATTACATGATACAATATTTTGTTTGTATGAAAGAATTATTATAGAATAATATGAAAAAACATGTTTAAAGGATCATGAAGAATTTTTAATGACTAATATCTCTACACAAAAGGGATACATGAGTTGTTTTATATTTTAGGATGCTAAAATGATTAAAAGTAGTGATTCTCTTTTGATAATGGGGGTATATTGGATGAATTGTTTTTAATATTTATAACCCTAAGGTTTTTTTATGAAAATTTTATTCAAGGAGAAATTATATTTTATTTTGTGGATATAATAATAAAATAAATGGATAACCTTTAGGTTTCATATGATATTTTTTTATGTCATTAAGGGCTATTACATTTTGGGATGAAAAATGTAAGGTATTAGATAACCTTTGAAGTTAAAGAAGGATATGGTTATTTTTTTGCCCATTATATTTTTATTGATAATGTTATAAGAATTATATAGTTTTATAAAACAGAAAACAAAGAGGATGGGTGACAACCTGTCGCATCTGACAAGGCCGTAAGAATCAAACCCACAACCGAAGGGCGACAAAGTCACTTCGCCTAGCATTGGCCTACATGAAGTCCCGAGTTGGTATAACTATTTATTTTTTGTTAAATGATCATATATATTATGAATTAGTTGTTTTTTGAGATATATATATATCATCAAATGGATATCCTTAGAATTGGAAATTCATTTGGGGATTACATGATAAATGTTATTTAGGAAGACATTCACTATTGTTTTAACTTTATATGATTAAGTTAAATAGAACACTATGTGATTTTAATGGAGTAATGGTTGAATTAAATTTTGGAATAATAAATGATATAAATTATATACATATGTGAAGTAGGTTATTTATGGATGGGATTAACCTATATTGGAGAAAATGTGATTTGGTTAATTACATTTTGGTATGAGACATTAAGATTGGTGGATGTTAGTTGGACATAGATGCTAAAATTTAGCTTGGAAATCTATGTGATCATATCCTTATAACTTTTGGGTCTCAATGTTATTTTGATTATTTGGAGGATTTTTAAGGATTGTTATTCATTTAATAGTCTATGTTAAACATTTGTATTAATGATGAATTTTGGATATTAATGTATTTTTTTATCATTTAATGATTCATTCATTTTGGGGAATTAGCTTACCTTGTACTATCTATTATGGTTTTTCTTAATTACTAAAGCTAGGATAAATATATAGTTAACCTTTTTGGAATAATTTTTTACTCCAGATATTGATTATAGTGATTCAGGAAAGAAAAATTCATCTTAAATACTCGTCGATTGGAGGTGAATATTAGTTTATGGATGAAATTGACTAAATGACGAAACTCTACTTCTTATGTATGTATATTACCATATTCCCTTAGTATAATATGTCATTTAAGTATTGAACTCTATGAAAAGGATATAAATATAAAAAAATCCACAATTTAATTTTCCAACTGTTAAATCCTAGGCCATATAACCCGTGATAATTTTATGGTTTTTTGACTATTAACATTCTCCTGATCATGTTTTCTATCACTATCCCTCATAACATGATGGTTATTTATTCCTCCATATCTTAGTTTTTCTACATGGAATCCTAGTATGTGTTATCTAGGGGGACATTTGGAATTCTCTTACCATTTTTAATGTGGTAGTTTTATTGACTACTTTATTTTGTGTGATTTCAATGTAGAAATTTTGAAAAGTGAAACCTTACTTACCGAGCCCAAAATAAACAATTGTGAGGACACAATTTCCAAAAGGGGGAGTGATGCAACATCCCAGGTAATTATATAATAATAAATTTTCAAATATAATAATATTACATGAATTAATTAGTGGTTTACATTAATGGTGATGCTCTCGCTTATAGAGTACTCGATTGAAAAAAATAGCTTTCTCTGAAATCTAACACTGTACACAATGCTAAGATACACCGAAAAATAATGCAATTAATATTTTATATAGTAGTTGACACCTAGAAATTTCATTTTTGGGAATGAACAGAACTCACTATATTTTGAATACACATTTTTTTAAATGTTTTTACATTTATCCAATAAATTTTCAATGTATAAAATGAGAATAAATAAAATTTTTAGCGTAAAATATTCTAATATTTTTAAAAGTTAATTTTAATGTATTTTTATGGACAACCCATTTTAATTAAATTTTTTACAAAAATATATGGTTTATTTGGAAGAATAAACTACTAATTTAGAAGTGTGATATCAAAATTAACATTGGTTTAAGTTTTTCAATTTTCATGGTAAAATTCATTATTATTGAATAGTGAAAAATACAGCATTTTAATTGAAAACAACAATTTCATATGATTTATTTATATAGTTATATTCTATTTTTAATTTATTTTAAAGTGTAACTATATTATGTTTTCATCATTTAATCAAAATATTGTCAATAGAGGTAATTTGACATTGAAATTTGATAAAAACATGTGTCAATCTTTTGATAGTTTATACATTTTAGAAACACATTTTCTCATTTTGAAAACGAGATTTAATTTTAAATTTATTAATTCAACTATTATTTTATTAATTTGGAAAAAAGATTCCATATTTTGAATCTTAAGTTCCAAATTGAGTAAATATGTTCCTTTTATTTTTGGACATCATGATTAGTAACTTCAGAAATTATTTTTATTTACCCTAATGAAGGGGTAAATTACCTAAACAAGGGTAAAAATAAAATTATAATAATATAAAACTACCCTAACATGTGTCCTAATATTATTGGAAGAGTCAAGGGTGTCCCAAACAATCCTAGGCTGATATTGTTTCATTTTGGAGCCACTTGGGTGTAATAATTAGATAATATAATAATTAATTTAAAGTAAACGGAAATATAACATAAACAAGTATCTTCTAAATAAAAAATTTTAATACAGGGTTAAATAAATGATCACATGGACAATAAATATTAATTAAAATAAAAAATTATTTCTTACATCATTTAATTTTATTTATAATTTTTTTACATTAAATAAATAATGTTATTTATGACACAATGATGATGTAGGGATTGCCTTATTAACGAATGAATCCAATAAATGATATTATAAATATTAAAATAAATATAATTTGAGACATTTGATTCCATAAAATATTTTTTGGATGATTATGAAATGTTATCATTGATTTAATTTAGTTTTTTCGAAAGAATCCAGTTTTTATGACTTCAACAAAAATCAGTTACTAAATAGAGTCAAAATTGACACAAATGAGTCTTTAAAAACAAATACAATTTAATTAAATAATATAATAGTAATAAAAATATAATATTCTATGAATTGAATTAGATAATTTTAAAATTTTCATTAATGATCCCCTTGAGTTTCTCTTGTCATTATATAGTAAGTATATTAACCAAATAGTGTAAAAATACAAGAAGACATGGTAAGAGACAATTAATTTTACTATGGGTTAAAATGAAAATATAAAGTTAAATTTGTGACCTAAACACGTCTAAAACCTATTGTATGAGTGTATTTAGACCCATACTCATCCTATCCTTGAACTATACCACATTTAAGATATTATATTTCTAAAATAAATTTGTAATATAATAATAATTCCAGGCATTTCAAAAGTTCCCTTCCTCCCTCTTATAAAAGGCCACCACCTCTACCATCTTACTCACACCACTCAAGCCCTTTATCCCATAAAAATACTCCTCAAATAAGATTCCCAAATACCTAAATTCCTCTTAGAAGTCTTACCTTGGGCAGAAGGCAAATCAAGAAGGACTTTGTCTAAAATCAAAAGAAGTTACCCAATTTAGAGGTAAGGTCTTATCTATAACCCCTTTCATTTATTTTCCTCCTCCAAATATAAAACCTATTTTTATTCAGTTATTTTATAAAAACACCAATATTATCAATATAATATAATTATTTATACTAATTTAATTACCCACACTTACACACACATCTATGTAATTGATATAGAACATTTTGGTTCTTTGAATGGTGAACTACTGCCTCACGAAATGATGATTGTTCAATTTTATTCCACTGCCCATCATGGGGTTCATTATGGTGGAATGGTATTTATATATGAAATATATGATATTTAAATTTTCTATGATCATATGTACTTTTTATTTCTAACATAGCTCTATGCTTTCCATAATGTGTAAATACGATAATTTCTTTAGAGGAAGTGTGGACTACCACCCACTCAAAGTGATATTGATCATTCATTCCGTACATGGATTGTATAAAGGTTGGATTTAAAGAATATATGTAATATTTATATTATAATGGAATTATAAAATATTTATGTATCATTTATTTTTCACTCCATTAACATGATAATGAAATGAAATTAGTGTTCATTCTTACGTACAACATATCGTCTCCATTAATGGTACATTTCATTTATTGTATCTACATATTATGAAATATTATAAATACATATATAATAGAAATATATGATATTTAAATCATGAATATAATTCTAGAGATGATTTACTAGTGAAAACATGAATATTTTGCAGCAAAACAAGTTCATTTATGACTGAAGGAACAAGCATCAACAAAACATACAATATGACCTCAAATAATTAAATAGTTTTTATAAAATATTAGTAAGTGATATAAAATTAATAATAATCATTAAAAATGTGCCTAATATAGTATAAATTATCCTACGTTTATTATTTAATAAATTAAATAATTAAAGAGACAAGTCAGACTCAAGGTTTGGGAAATATTAACTCAATTTCCATTCATTGATTTAAATATATATTCCATTGGTTTTCTTTTTCCAAGAATATGTCTGAAAGACCTATTATTTTTTTTACACTAAATATCCACTTATATTTGGTGTATTTATATTTTTCACACATAATTAGGTCCTTGATTTATCCTTGATCTAATGATATGATCTTTGTATGGGACTTCATCAAAATCTACTTTCATTGAGACATATTTTGATTTATACCTAAATTTATTTTATACTATATATAATAAACCCCTTTAAATTTTAATTTAAATCAATTTTTTTTCAAAAGTAATCTTTTCCACAAATTGTTTTACTAATCGACAAAATGAATGTTTCTTTTTAAAGTACATGGTAACAATGACCATTCTGCCACCAACATTATTTGAAATTTTTCTTCCTCTATAACTCGTAATGTTTTTTAATAGAGAAATAATTCCATATACCCTTTTTATGTATTTTTTTTATTGATAATGGTTTTGATAAAGGATTGATTGTGTATATATAATGATATGATATATTATTATTGTAATGTGGAAACATTATTTTACTTTTATACTTGTTTTATTTGTTATAACTATGTTATGGTTTTTAGGAATTATTTATGTATAAGGTGGTTTCGTGGTAAACTAAGTGCATGCGAGCACATTATAGCTCTCCAATTTATTGTGTAATGTGAAAGATGTAAATGTTAGTATTTATCCTAATATATTTAGGGAATATACTTTGATGAGTATTCTAATTGTAACCACAAAGGATACCTCCTATGTAAATGTGAATGATACAATGTAAGTATGTTATGGATCCCACATGTTACAATTCTTTATTATAATTTATTTGAGTTTTTATGAAATATTAATATTTCAAGAGGTATGATAATGAGATTATGTTCTATGAGTGAAAAGTATGATTTAATTGGATTTTATCTATTCATGGAATAACATTTTCCTTAATTATTTTATATCCCTTACTGAGCTTTTTATTCTCATCCTAATTTTTTTAAATATTTTTAATAGATTATAATGAATGGTAAGAGACAAGATGAATTAAAGAATATTTTTATCATTAAAATCATTCATTTTTTATTTAAGGAGTTTTATTCTGTGAAAAAAATGATACTAAGTGGAAGATTCAAGATTTTAAATTTTTATTAGCTATGTAATTGCTATGGCCTACTTCTCTAAAACACTAAACCTAAAAAGATTATCAATTTGAATTTGTTGACTTAACTCAAGATTATGTAATGTTTAATATTGGGGCCTTATAATTTTATCACATCTATCTGATCAAGCCACCACATTGTCTTCAACGTTCAATTCCCCTTATAGAGGTTATTTAAAACAAGTTAAACACTTAAGGGAGGTTCCAATCAAGAGTTCCCTTACAAGGGTAAATGATATTCACTCATACCCTTATACTGCAATAAGGATACCTTTCTAAAATAGATCAAAAGTAATTTTTACATTTACATAACACTAAAATACCACCAATGATCATGAAATGCATATCTAGTGACTAAGAAAAACCAATGATATGGTTACAACAAGATAAACATGATCATCAAACCATGTTTTCTTTCAATCAAGAGATAATTTAATCAATTACCTCATTTTGAATGCAAGAAAACATTGTAGAAGGCCATTAAATTATCTTAGAGATATTCCCTCATGGTATGATGCATGTGATATGCTTTCATGCATGCGATTAAAAATCATCAAGGAATAATTCAATTACATTTAGACACCATGATTATTTGCATCGTGTGATGTGAGAGTTAACAGATATTATCGGTCACATGTTTCTATATGATCTATCAATTTTTTGAAAATATAGCATCTATGAGATTATATTTATGTGAATAAGTAGTAATACCAATGAGACTTTTAGGATACATAAAGAGGGTAGTGAGTTCCTTGATTCACTAAACTTTTTGAACTATATGTCTTGAACACTCTTATTTATACAAATAATATATGCATATGATAAATTATGTAAATAATACTGTTTTCATATTCAATTTCTTATCTGGATAAAACTCAAGGGTTGTGAAAAGTTAAATAAAATTCTTCCTCACTACATTTCCACTATTAATATTTTGTTACAAATTAATTTTATGAATTCTTCTAGGGTTGTACAAACCCATTGAGACACCACATTATCTTTTATGTGAAGAGGGGTTGATTCAAGTGTTACAAAACATTCAGGAAACATAAATTAGAATATAATGTTGGTTATTAATTTAGATAAATAGAAATTTGTCCCCATAATGTAACATAGTATACATATCTTGAGATATACATGACATTTGTGTAAACAAAAATGAATCATATATTGAATATTCCAGTCAAACAGTAAAAAATCTCATGAGAAAAAATATAAAATAACATAAAATAATAAGGATAATAAATTTATATTTTGTACAGTTTTTAGAATTGAGTTATCCATCGAAATAATTACACACATATGCAAACACTGTTGGGAAGATATTGAGAATCCAAAACAGAAATTGGATAACACATATTGTTTGTTTGTGATAAAAAATAGATGAAAAGTGGGTGATCGAGCTGATAGTTTCTAATTATTACATGGGATAGAGAATTATAGGATATCTATTCCAATACACAATCATATGATTATGACTGAATAAGAAGGTGTAGACTATTTGATTGCTACCAATCTGAGATATCCCATTGATTTTTGTAAAAGATGTATTGTTCTTTATTGTTTGTCTCTTTCTAAGGGACAAGATGATATCTTTTAAACTTGTTATTCAATGAATTTTTTTTCATTATACGGGGTCAGATCCTAGATAATAGCTTAATGGTCATGCCCCATTCTTTTACATTTCATGATAATAAATTGATTTTGTGTGTGTATGGGATAATGAAAACCATTAAATGGGATGTAGTCATAAACATTGGAGGAGAACCTCAGTAACAAATCCTGTTATTCCATGTTCTATTATGATTTACATTCACGAATTCTGATACAAAGTGAATAAATAATGGAATCATTCAGTAAATAAGTGTTAGAGATGAAGAAATGTATAAAATATTAAATGTGGAAAACATTTATCCCACAATAATTCACCCTCACTTGGTTTTCTATTCAAAAAGTGATCAGAAGAATCATGCATTACATTCTCAAAATTAATTACATTATATTGGGTTGTCATGAATCTTTAGTATAAAAATTAATTGTTTTTTTTGACCTAAAGGATTTAATCGAATTTCATTCTAACGTGTGGTGTAGTAAGAATTACCTAAACTATATTTATTTATTTTAATTATTAAAAAGGTTTAAGACATTCATTACATAAGACAAAACTGAAAAAAAATTATGTCTTATTATCATGAAACACTAGGATAATTATTATTAATTCATTAGTGACATGATGGAAGGAACCACACATCATTTAGATAGGGTTTGATCAAAGTCTATTAATGTTTATTTTAACATATATATATATATATATATATATATTGTTCAAAAAATTTCATCTTTTATTAATAAAACACATATTGTTTATTATTACTTATGTATTACTCATTTTAAATATAGGTACATTTATTTTTTTGGTTAAAATTCAAAATAATTATTGATTTGTAGAAAAAAAACTTCTATACAAGTTGTGTTATAAATGTCACAACTCATCCTAGGGGAGCCCGTGTTGCGACATCCCAAGGACACATCCAATAGGCTGGGGGATTTTGACTACCTTCAGGTAGGAATATCACTAACATGGGAGGCATTTCCTATGTACCTATACACACACACACACACACCTCCACACCAAAAAATATGAAATGTAACAACCACGATGTAAACAATGCATGCATAACACTATATCCCCCACCATGAGTACGAAGGAACGTAATGTAATGTAAAAAGTTCCAAAAAACAAGCCCACTAAAACGAGTCTATACACACAAGTCCAACCTACAAGAAAAACGTACTGGGACTATTTCCTGTTGCCGCAGGAACACACCTCGGTATGTCAAGTCTCATAAAGCATCATCCGGTCCTAGCCTACCTAGCACACCATAAAATAGTTGATCGGCTGCATAAGACATGACACATGTGGGAAAATATGTAGTAGTAGTGAGTATAAAAATACTCAATAAGAAATGTAGAAACCACAAAGAAATATAAAAAAGGAAGGATAAATTCATATATATATATATATAGGTATGTGCGTACACCACATATAACAAGAATATCCAGATATACTCAACCATGAAACACTGTATTGAGGAAGTCACAACCACTGCATACCAACCCTTGGAATTCAGTTATAATATTCCATTAAAAAATCATCTAGGAGAACTCACTCCTGAGTTTGATAGCACTGATGATGTCTGTCTGAGGGGTATTTCCCAATAGTTCTCTCTAGGAAAAAGATATACTTATAGATCTAAAGAAATATATGATACAGAAATGAAAATCACACATCAAGATCTGAGGTCATCCAGTCACTATAACACTAGATTTATGGGATTCATGCCTTAAAATAGAAAAAAATTATCACATGTGGTCTTTAAAAATTTTAAAGAACGTAGATTCACCTCCCGCTATCATTCGATCTGCCGCGACACCCGCCATTGCACCTCCATCATGTCTTCCCAATGCTGGATCTCCTTTTTTGGATTGTTGTGCTACCAATCAAAGGAAAAACGATAGATTATTCAATTTTTGAGTGACAAATGAATAATGAGTGTAAAAAATTCAATAAATCGGTTGAGAAAAATTCATAAGGATCAATCCTGATTTATGAACCTCAACCATTGTTCATTTTAGACTCAATCTATACTTGTATGAGCGATAAATGAATCAATAAATCAATCCCTTGGTAAAAATCCCAATAAACCGCACAAATATAAACCCATACTTCATATATGATCTATCAAAATTCTTATTGGTTTGTGGATTATATTTTTTTCATTGTAGAAATAATGAATGTGAAAGAATAATCAAAATAACACATCCTACCAAAATTCTGGATTACTCGATGAGGAAGATCGGTCACTACGTCATCATCGTTGGCAAGATCTATCAAGAACGACATTTGTTTCATTGATCCAAAGTTTTATAAACCCTTGCTGAGAGGATTCTACATATATCACTTTTTAGACCGTCAAGAGGACTACTTGGTTATGATCAAAATCTTAGATCTCTACTAAGGGGTTTATTTAAAATACACTCGTTCATGGGTCATTTCATTCATAAGGAAAAAATAAAATAATTTGTTTATCAATTTATTCTATTAATTTAAAAAAACTAGAGACAACATTCCACAACCGACATATTCCAACCAATGTCTTGTCACACCTAGGGTAAAAAACTATTCTAAACATAATGATTCTCTTTTATTTCTTATCATGGTAACCATTTAGATGTTATCCAGCTTTCATTGGAAACCATGTGAACTTTCTCTTTGGTGTTTTAATATTTTTAAAACAATGGTTATGGGCACACCAGGCCTTGTAATCGCACAGTATCTCAGTTCATGGTCTCAAAAAACCCATAAAATATTTAAAAACAATACATGGAAAATTTGGGACACTACATTCACAAAACCTTGGTACATTATTTCCCAAAAAATCCAAAACAATGGCTCCAAAAAATTATGATGGTATTGAGCATGAATCTGAGCCTCATGCCCCCAATTTCGCTCCAAGATATTCTTATAATGCCACAGAACAAGAAATAAAGGAATCCAACATCCACAAAGGATCCACTCATCTCGATCCTCGATCTCTACTGGTTACTCAACAAAAGTCGATCCATCCTTTATTTACTGCTCACCCCAGTTGATAAGATTTGATAGTTCGTACACAAATATAATCAACTACAACATCTAGAATATGTTATGTACATGGTCTAGCAGTGATGGTAGAGATATGTGTTAACACACCTATCCAATTCTAAGCAGTGTCTGAATAGGGAAAATAATCCTCAGAGATAACTTTTTACCCCTACCAAATCATTGTAATCCACGTTGAGGTGAAACCTAAAGTAACATGTGGTCCCCTACCTCACAATAAAAAGGAATACAATATCTATCATCATAATTCTTCTTATTGATTTATTCAATCCTCATATACTCTTTGAAGATCATCACCACTACAATAGAAGATCAGACCAACTGCATGCCCATGAGTGTGGACTCTCGTGGTCTAGTCTGAAAATGTGGTGACCTAAAGGGGGTCTCATACAAAGCCACAAATGGTTCCACAACAATGGTGGAATATAATATCTTTTTGAACACATAATCCACTAGTGGTAGTTGATCCTCCCAACTATGGGCAAAGTATAACATACAAACATGCAACATGATTTCCAGAAATAGAATGGTCCACTCTATCTAGCCATTTGGATGTGGGTGCAAAATTATGCTCAATCATAACTCAGTCTCTAATTCATTCTATAGTCCCATAGACAACCATGATGTAAATCGATCATCATGACTTGAAAAAATCATTGATGGTACTCCATAGTGGAGAACTATCTCTTGCACGTATAGGCTTCTGAATCTCTCTACTGAACTCTACACTCGTATTACGAGGATGTGAGATGACATAGGGAGTAGGTCAATGATAACCTAGATGTCATCATTTCCCCTGGGCATACATGGTAATAATGCCATAAAGTCCATCGATATCCAATCCCACATCCATTTCATAACCTCAAGGGGTTGGGAGAAACCCACTGGAACCTGGTGCTCAACATTTACTTGATGAAAAGTAAGGCATCAGGAAAAAAATCTTTCAAGTCCTTTCTTCATCATTGACAACAAAAACTATCATTGGAGATCATGTTATATCATCACCACACTAGATTATACCAATCAATGGGACATTTGAAAATCCCTCATAACCTCCTCCCACAAAGTCCCTGGTAACACTGTACATACTCTAAAAATAATGACCTCCCCCTATTGAATATCCATCAGGAGCATGATTTGTGGATATCTGAGCATGTATAGTCTCGTATTCTGTATCCCCAAGTTATGCCTCCCTCAAATGCAATAAGAGTGGAGGGTGAAAACCATCAATATGGGGTAAGCTACTTCATATTCATCCATAAAGGATAACCACAACAAGGCCAACTAATCTGACACCTCGTTGGGAAACTACAAACTAGATGTACTACTGAGTGAATTATCTATCATGTTCACCTTCCCAATAGTATAGAAAATCTCAAATTCATATTCGTAAAGGAACACAAACCATCTCCTCAATTTTAATTTTACACCATTCTATGAGAAGATATACTTGATACTATTGTGATTGGAGTAGAAAATAAATAGCTCTACCATCATATTGTGTGGCCACATATTCAATATGAAGACTACCACATCTAACACAGGACCTCTGATCACGTAGTTCTAATCATGTGGTCTCAATAGGAATGAACGATAATAAATCACCTTATTCCTCTACAGTAGGACACAACCATGCCCGATTACGAATTCATCACAGAACACTACATACATGACACTCTCCTCTTGAATTTTCAATATCAGAGCACTCTTTAAACTCTACCTATGTTGTAAAAAAACGGGTTGGAACTTATCTAACCACAAGAAAGGATACCACTTTCAATTCATGGATTTCATTGGGGATGATATTATGGAGAAATCCAGTATGAATATCTGAAAATTGTCTGTTATCCCGAGGAAGCTCCAAAACTCCATCATGCTCCTAAGTTTCTCCCAAGCTAACACTTCATCTACCTTAGCTGGGTCCACTACCACTCCATCTAATAAGATAATGTGTCCCATAATGTAGACCACCTGAATCAATAGTATGATCATTTATATTTTCCCATAAATCTGGTGCTATTGGAGTATTTCAAAAACTATCCTCAAGTGTCTTGCATGTAACTCCAAATATGTCGAGTAACCAATCATATCATCTATGAAGACTACCATGAACTAGTCTAAGTAAGGCTGGATGATCCAGTTCATGAGTCCCATGAACACTACTAGGTCGTTATTCATGCCCAAGAGAATAATCATGTTATCATGATGATCATAATGACATATGAAGGACATCTTTATTATATACTAATCACGTAGTCACAGCTGGTGACAACCTAATCTGAGGTCATTCTTGGAGAACCATGGTTACCAATTCAACTGATTAAAGAGGTATTAGACCCTTATTAGTTGATAATGTTTCTTGACAGTCACCTGGTTGAAGCACTAGTAGTCCACACATAACCTCAAGATCCAATTTTCCTTTTTATAAAACAAAATTGGGGCTGAACAATGTGAGACATTGGGTATCATGAAGATATTCCTATGAAAGTCCTCCAACTAAACCCTCAACTCAGGAAACTATGTTGGAGACATTGAATATAGTAGTGGTGATATCATTTTTATCCCAAGGTGTAAATTAATTCATATATCTATCTATCGATGGAGTGGTAATACTGGAACATATTTTGGTAAGACGTCCTCATACTCTACCACCAATTCTGAAAACTGGAAGCTCACAACATTTACTACACCAAGAGTCAGGCTAGCCAACTGATGATTAATGAACTACACCCTCTTATGCATGAGCACATCTTGTACTGCCTGGGTATCCTTTTCACATAAAAAGTTAAACCACATTCCATCATCGCAGACACACCTCACCTTTTTCCTAAAATAGTTAATCAGGCCGTGGACTATTGATAACCAATCCATAACAAGATTGATGTTGTAATCCCTCAATGCTACCACCAGTAGGTTCCAATATAAAATCTCATCTCTAATGGCCAGGTCACACTATCGGCATATGTGTGTGATCACTGAGTATTCTTTAGTAGTTTTCTCCAAGTGTAAGGGTTGAGTCATTGGTTCAACTGGAATCTCAAGATCTCAAACACGATAGAGCCCCAAGTTCATATGCCTCAACCACATGCAGGTGTCCCCTCCCTTGTCTTAGAGCTCCCTCATCTTAGCATGAACCACTTGGGGTTGGTGTTCTTAGAAAATAGATACATTGACAACCTCCTAATTCCCTCCCATGTCCTCTTCCATGTCTTCATCCATGTGGATATATCTACACCCCTCATTTTCTCTACCTCAGTGGTCCAGACACAGTCTCCCTATTTGCATTATAATGGGTTAGACAATCTCGAGTGACATTTCCCCCTACATCACATGAATATAATAACATCCTTATAATATTAATAGACCTACCTTGTGAGCCCTGAATATTAGATCCTCTATACTAGGACCTACTCTTGAAACATATCCCTTATCTAGGTCCTTTGGAAAAACATCTACTTCCTACTATCGTGGTCTATGATCCTGCTTGTCCACTACTAACTATCACCAGCTGTATCTTCACATATAAGAAGATTTCAACCACTATATCTCTCTGAATAACTGCAGTATCATTATGTAAAAAACATCAAAATTCAAGGGAAATTTTTTCTTAATTTTCTTTGGGATTTTACAAGAAAGCAGTTTCTGACGGCACCTGATTCTGAGGCCCGGTGAGCCCGGAATAAATTTCCCAATTTTAGCTCGGTTACGTTCAGTGAACGAACGAGAAAGATTTCCTAACTTTTGAACCAGTGCTCGGAATCGAAATCTGAGGACACTGATGGAATCGCAGCGCCGATAATTGCTTAGGAACACCTTTTCTGGAGTTGCATTTACTCAGGTGTGGTAATTAAAATTTTGCGTTAAGTAAAGAATAAAATAAAATGGTACAACCAATTTTATTTTTATTTAAAGTAGTTTATCCTAAGATAAGTGGTTGGAGTGGGACCCACTATATCCTACTACACTTGGTAGGATATTTGTGGGGTGTGGCCCACACGAACCCCACCCCTAAATATTCCCTAACCTCCTTAACTCTCCATTTAATTTGACAACAGAAGTTTAATTAATTAAGTGGATTAGTTTTTCAATTTGAAATTTTGAAAAGCATTTCATAAACAATTAAAATAAGGGGTAACCTTATTTTAATTTGGTTATCTTGTTGTGAGAGGATTGGGGAAAGAAATCTCTAAGTCTTGAAGTTCTTCATCTTCCTTGAAGAAAGTGAAGAACACAAACGCGCCTTCCTTCGTTCTTCTTCCAGCGTCAAAGGAAGAGAGACACCGTTCCTCCTCGAACAATCTCTGTCAACGTGTACGGAACCCTCTTCTGCAACACCTTCTTCAGTGACGTTCAATTCCGCGAAGAACCTTTGTTCAATGATTTCATCGAGGTAGGGGTTAATTATTTTGTTAGTGAATACTTTCATCGTCGTTCATCATTTTCAAATTGGGCCGCCTGTTATCGCAATAACGGGAGGAGGTCAGACTGCACGAACACAGCCGACACCCCCCCCCCCTTGATTGTTTGAACTTGTTGCAGCATGAGCAAAGGCAGCGCTGTGCCGTTGCACCACGCGGAAACAATGAAGATTGGGCAAAGAAGTGTAGCGCCGTCGCGCCACACTGTTGAAGTCGAACAAAGTCGCGGCGCTGTCGCGCCGCACTGGAGAACCTCGAAGAGGTCATGGCGGAGTGGGGCCGCGGTGGAGGGGTGTGGCGCCATCGCATCGTGCCGATCGGACAAGGCCACGGTGGTGCGGGGAGCGGCGGTCGGAACCGCCGGATGCTAGAGCAAGGAGGGCGGGACTCGCAGGGGGTCCCGCGGTGACTAACCGGCCGGCCAAGCTGGCCGGTTACCATAAAGGCCGGGTTCGTAAGCCCCAGCTGGCCGTGGAAGAGCGGCCCCAACGTGGGGGTCACGGTTACACAAACAGGGGGGCAGCGCCCCCCCCCCCCCCCCCCCACGGCCGCTCAGCTCGGCGTGGACGAGCTGGCCGTGTGGACCATGCAAGTGCGCCAGGCCGGGCCGCCCCGGCTGGGCTGAGCTGCACCCTATTGGGCCGGAACTGGACCCAGGTCAGGTCGACCCGGTACGAGCCGACCCAGGGGGTCTCGGGTCGGGTCTGTCCAGGCCCAAAACCCCCCTAAAACCGGACAAGTTCATTATTTTGCTCATAAAATTGGGCTACGGACCTCCGATCGATGCACTGTCAGCTGAGATGTGATCCTTCGATCGGGTCGGTCATTTCGGTATATTACACTCACGGTTTCGGAGAACTTTGGGTTCTACCGGGTTAGTTCGAAGACGAAACCAATCGGGCCCTCAGAGCGGAAACAGTTATAACATAAGCTCTGGATGTCCGATTGATGTGTCGTCAACTCTATGGATTCCTCTTAGTGAGGCGGGCCTTTTGGCTTACTCCGATCGAGGTTTGGATTTAGTTGGAGTATGGCTAGGTTGGTTTGACTTGAAAACCAACCGTGCCCCTGTAACAAAAAAGCCAATAACTCTCAGACTGGGGATCTGATTGACGCTTCGTTTGTCACGTTGAGTTCCTTTTTAAATTACGGAACTTTTGGATACATCAACTCCGGACTTCTTGTCAGATGATGTATCAGCCCCTCGGCTCATGGAGCGGACCCTCCCCGACCGAGCTTGCTGTGTACGGAAACCCTAGAGCTGGCTGCGACTGCGACTATGATGAAGACTGTACGGGAAACCTCCATGGGTTTGATATCGATGACTACAGAACCCAGTGATCCTCTGTGGATCAGTGCTTACCGATCCTATGTGGATCAGATCCTGTGTGGGCCAGTGCTCAGCGGTCCTATGTGGGCCAACGCATACCAATCCTGTGTGGGTCAGATCCTGTGTGGGTCATTGTGAGGGTTAGTACCTATCGATCCTGTTTGTGTCATTTCGGGGGTCAGTACCTATTGATCATGCATGGGTCTGATGGCTTAGATGAATCAGTGGCTACATCTGATCATATCTATCATTTTACGAACAAGTATACCTGTGTGGCTGAGTCTTGACTTTCAATCTTATCTTCAATAAGATTGACTTGATATCCTGTGTGGATTACGTTGTGCTTTCTTGTGTGGATTGGGTTCCAAATTCCTATGTGGAATGGGTTATTTTTTCCTGTGTGGACTGTGTTGTACTTGGTCTCAGATGTTGGAGCCGAATTGGAATTGATGACTTAGGTATATGTAATGGGCATATACCTAAGTAGTGTAGGATGTTACTTCGTGATTGTATCTTTCCTTTTTGGATTATCTTTTGTGGATTCTGAGAGACCTTCGGGGGTCTTGGGGTCCATACGAAGTAGCTTATACTCACCCCTGCACAGGGTATGCCCGCACTACGATGTGTTTGATGCAGACGATGGACATCGCTGATCGTGGTGGAGGCTTGTGGAGCAAGTGGATACCTGGAGGTTGACCACTGGGCGGGACGTACACGGAGTGGATGGCTGGACCCGTGGAGCTGATGAGGCTATCTGTACCCACCCTTCAGGTGGGACTTCCAGTGGACGGCTCGACATTGCGGCTTTACTTTTCAGTTGTTGTATTTTCTTTCCAGTTGTACTTTAATTTCAGTTTGGGTTTATATCCTGGCCCACTTACTTTTCTTCACTTACTTTTGTACCCAGTTTTACATAGTGTTTACTTCTGCTTTCTTACTCTCTGGTGTTTGTTTACTTTATAAAGGCAATACCTTCCCCTTTTTGTCAGGATTTATGCCTTGGTGCTAGTCGCCAGTCCCTGGCCTAAGGTAGATGGGCTTGGGGTAGTCACGACATGATCCATGTGGAAGGGTCATGACAAATTGGTATCAGAGGAGTTCATCTCTACCCTAGAACTCAGGACTCTGATATTTTTCTATGTGAATCAATATTGTTAAAATTATTGAGTGTGGTTATCAGTCTAGGGAGTCCAGTGTTGGTGCGGCGACCGACGTATCCATACACCAGGACTCTGACTTCTAATTTCCAACTTAGTGCACGAAAACATTGATTTCATGTGTGTTTCACCTTTTCTTTGTGATTACATTGTGTCCGCTCACCAGGTATACTGTATTGACCGTGGCGCACCTGTCTCTTTTCAAGATGTCCCCACGATGGCAGCCAGCTAGGGTTCCGAGTTTTGTACGTGACGACAGCCCACCGAGCGATGAGGCCTCGGTGCAGGGCCCTATTACTGCGGAGGCACCGGCGGTACCACTACCCGTTGAGCCACTGATTCTACAAGACCCAGCTGATGAGAGTGCATGTCGCCTTGGTGCACTGCACGAGTTTCAGCATCAGAGACCTCCTAGGTTCCATGGGGAGACGGACCCTCAGGCAGCCAAGGATTGGCTAGAGGTGGTTCTGCGAGTTTTTAGGTTAGTGGGGACACCAGCTGATCTCATGGTAATCCTCACTGCGAGCCTCCTGCATGGGGTAGCAGGAAGATGGTTGAGCTTGATGCTCCAGGGGTACGACAAGGCATCACTCCTCTGGATGGAATTTGAAAGTCTCTTCCGCTCAGAGTTCATCCCAGCCACCCTCCGTGCGGTGCGCATCCAGGAGCTTCTACAACTGCAGTAGGGCAGCATGACGGTCACCCAGTACTCAGCGAGATTTACCGATCTCTCGCGTTATTCGATGAACATGGTGTGGGACCCATTCTTCCGGGCCCAGACCTTCGAGTAGGGACTGAGGCATGAGATCAGGGAATCACTGATCTCCCTCAGCATTTTGACATAAGAAGGGGTACTGGAGCGAGCCCTTCTCATTGAGAGCATTCTTGCTGAGCCTACACCTGCAGTGAGACCTACCGCAGGGCGGCACATAGCAGATTCTTCTGTAGCTGGCAGTCAATGGATGACACATGGGTCCAGGCGGACCAGACCATCAGGCGGACAACCTCAGGACACTGGCTCAGAGGTGCGGGGCACACATTGCAGAGCCAGTCTTAAGAGAGGTAGACAATGCTACGCATGCGGTGGGCAGGGCCACATGGCTCCTGACTGCCCGACCTTCCATGCTGAGGAGCAGTAGACGGTTGAGGGGCCACCAAGGAAGAGGCAGAGGGTCAACCATGAAGGTCTACAGGTAGCAGGCGGACGCGGTAGAGGAGTTGGCCGAGCAGAAGGTGGTGGGAGACACTTTGAGGCTTTACCACCACCACCACCAGGAGGCCCACCCCGACCACAGGGAGCTGGCGGGTAGAGGCAGGCATAGCTTCAGGCAGTAGAGGCCTACGACCATGGCGTGCCCGAGATGATTTGAGGTACTATCTATGTCTACTCCACCCTTTCTGTAGTTATTATAGACCGATGAGCGAGTCATTCTTTCATTTCCACTTCCCTTGTTCAGAGCTCGGAGATTCGAATGGAGCCGATGGCTCTATCCTTACGAATAGAGACTCCTACGGGAGAAGAATCAACGATTACGCACTGGTGACGGCAGTGTGAGCTTACTCTAGGAGTTGAGAGCTTTGGCTGGGATCTTCTTGTAGCGGCGTCGAGGCCTTATGACGTCATCTTGGGCATGGATTGGTTATGTACAGTCCATGCTTCGATCGACTGCATTAGGCGCAAGGTGTGATGTGTTCGCACCGATGGGAGCAGGTTCACCTTCACCGGTGAGAAGGGAGACTTTGAAGTGCAGTATGGACTCATGCAGAGGAGAGGACAGCCCATCACTCATCATTTGGCTAGCCTCATCCTAGGAGAAGTTGACGTGCAAAGTCCGAGCTTACCTCAGGTAGTGGATCAGTATGTGGAAGTTTTCCCTGACGACGTTCTCAGACTACCTCCTCACAGAGAGGTATATTTTTATATTGACTTGTACACCGAGACAGCCCTGATATCCACTCCAGCATATCGGATGGCCCCCGCTGAGCTTTGAGAGCTACGGGTAGAGCTGGAGAAATTGTAGGGCAAGGGATTCATCTGACCTAGTGTTTCACCCGGGGATTCCCCGATTTTGTTCGCCAAGAAGGCGGACGGAAGCTTGCGACTGTGTGTCGATTACCGTCACCTAAACCAGGTGACCGTGAGGAACAAGTATCCACTACCAAGTATTGACGACCTCTTCGATCAGCTCAAGGGAGCACGATGGTTCTCGATGATAGACCTCAGGTCAGGCTATCATCAGCTCAGAGTTCGGGACGAGGACATGCAGAAGACGGACATCAGGTGTCGGTATGGCCACTATGAGTTCTTGGTTATTCCATTCGGTGTAACCAATTCTCCAGCAATATTCATGGGGCTCATTAATAGGATCTTTCATCCTTACCTCGATCGATTTGTCGTGGTCTTCATTGACGACATTTTGATATACTCGACGACTGAGGAGGAGCACACCTACTACATGCGGGTTGTACTGGACACGCTCTGAGAGAACCATCTTTATGGTAAGCTCTCGAAGTGTCAGTTCTGAATACGTGAGGTCCACTTCTTAGGACACATCATCTTTGAGGTGGGATTTGCAGTGGATCCTGTGAAGATCAAGGCAGTGCTAGCTTGGGAGCCACCCAGGAGCATGATGGAGGTGCGGAGTTTCTTGGGACTAGCTGGGTACTACCGGAGATTTGTGCCAGAATTCTCCAGAGTTGCGACACCACTTTCAGATTTGAATAAGAAGGGGAAACCCTTCGTGTGGTTAGACAGATGTCAGTAGAGCTTCCAGGAGCTGAGACAGACATTGACCAGTGCACCTCTCTTGAGGCTACCAGAGGAGGGAGTAGGGTACGTAGTTTACTGCAATGCATTAGGGACCGGACTCGGATGTGTCCTCATGGAGGAGAAGGTAGGGATCACCTATGGATCATGTCAGTTGAGGCAGAATGAGCATAACTGCGCTACCCTTGACCTGGAGTTAGCAGTAGTGGTTTTCGCTCTGAAGATGTGGCGACACTATCTGAGGGGCGAGCTCTTTACAGTCTCTTCTGACCACCAGAGTATCAGGTACATCTTCTCGCAGAAGGACCTGAACCTGAGACAGCAGCTATGTATAGAGTTCCTCTAGGACTATGACTTTGAGATAGTCTATAATTCTGGAAAGGGGAACGTAGGAGACGATGCTCTCAGCAGGTGGACGAGCATTCAGCTACTTGGGGAGGCGACAGTGCAGCTAGCCGCTTTGCAGATATCCTTCAAGGATAGTGATGGAGCAACCTTTCTACAATCACTCACACTCACTCCTCCACTTCTTCAGTGGGTCGGAGAGGCATAGCATGGGGACGTTGACTGTGAGACGCGACATGCACAGATATACTCATGACAGGAACCTGATGGATTCATTGTGGGAGGAGAGCATGACATCCTTTTCAGAGGACATACCATGGTACAGTTTCATTACAGGAGGAGGTACTAAGGGAGTTTCACACTTCCCCTTTAGTGGTACATCCAGGAGTGGCAAAGATGTACAAGGACCTCAGACGATAGCACTAGTGGCTGGGTATGAAGAAGGTTGTAGCAGAGTTCGTTTCTCGATGCCTCACCAGCCAGCAGGTGAAGGCAGAGCACCAGGTACCAGCGGGCTTGGTACAACCCTTGGAGGTCCCGGAGTGGAAGTGAGATGGGATATCTATGGACTTCGTGACTAGACTTCCATGAACTTCCAGAGGTCATGACTCCATTTTTGTGATTTTCGACCGACTCACCAAGTCGGCCCACTTCTTACCCATCAGAGAGAAGGACTCAGTGGAGAGCTTGAGATGCCTCTACGTTCAGAAGATCATACGGATTGATGGTGTGCCATCATCTATCATCTCTGATCGAGATGCACTCTTTACTTCCCGACTATGGAAGGGGTTGTAGGAGGCATTTGGGACGCAGCTACGTCTGAGTACCACCTTTCACCCTCAGACGGATGGTCAGACATAGAGGACCATTTTTACCCTCGAGGACATGATTATTGCATGTGTCCTCGACTTTGGTCACAACTGGGAGGACCACCTACCCATGGTGGAGTTTGAGTCCAACAATAGCTACCACTCCACCATCGGGATGGCACCATAAGAGGCATTGTACGGACGACCCTGCAGATCACCTTTGTGATGGACATACCCTGGGGAGTCAGCACTTGTGGACCGGAGATGGTTCAGGCCACGATAGAGAAGGTGCAGGTCAACCAGGAGTGGATGAGGATAACTCAGAGTCGGCAGAATTCTTATGCTGACAGGAGGCGGAGACCACTAGAGTTCGAGGATGGCGACCACGTATTCTTATGGGTCCCACCTCGACGTGGATTACGAAGATTTTTCAGAGGAGGAAAGTTTTCTCCGCGCTTCATCGGACCATTCTAGGTCCTCAACAGGATAGGTGAGGTGGCTTATCTCTTGGATCTACCACCTCAATTGCACCGGGTGCACGACATCATTCACGTATCTCAGCTGAGGAGATACGTGCACGACCTAACGCATATCATCGACCATGGGGAGCTGGACATTGATGACAGGGAGACTTTTGCGGAGGTCACAGTGGAGATCGAGGATCGACATAAGCCGGTCTTACGTGGACGGTCAATTCCTCTAGTACGCATCAGGTGGGAGCACGAGAACCTGTAGGAGAGCACTTGAGAGTGGTAGGATCAGATGTGTGCACGGTACCCACGTTTGTTTCCATAGTTTATGATGTATCTTTATGGGGATGTAAGTCCCTCAGGTGGGAGTAATGTAAAGACCCGTAAAATTCAAGGGAAACTTTTTCTTATTTTTTTTTGGGATTTTACAAAAACACAGTTTCTGACGTCATCTGATTCCGAGGCCCGGTGAGCCCGGAATAAATATCCGAATTTTAGCTCGGGTACGTTCAATGAACGAACGAGTGGGATTTCATAAATTTTGAAGCAGTGATCGGAATCGAAATCTGAGGACACCAATGGAATCGCAACGCTGGTAATTGATTAGGAACACCTTTTCTGGAGTTGTGTTTGCTCAGGTGTGGTAATTAAAATTTTGGGTTAAGTAAGGAATAAAATAAAATGGTGCAACCAATTTTATTTTATTTAAAGTTGTTTAACCTAAGCTAAGTGGTTGGCGTGGGACCCACTATATCCTAATCCACTAGGTAGGATATTTTTGGGTTGGGGCCCACATGAACCCCCCCCCCCCCCCCTTCGTATTCCTTAACCCCCGTAATGCTCCATTTAATTTGACAAAATAAGAATAATTAATTTAGTGGATTCGTTTTTTAATTTAAAATTTTTAAAAGATTGGCATAAATAATTAAAATAAGGGGTGAGATTAATTTAATTTGGTTAGATTGTTGTGAGAGGATTGGGGAAAGAAATCTCTAAGTCTTGAAGTTCTTCATCTTCCTTGAAGAACGCGAAAAACACCGACGCACCTTCCTTCATTATTCTTCAAGAGTTAAAGGAGGGGAGACACCGTTCCTCCTCCTACGATCTCTGTCAATGTGTACGGAACCCTCTTCCGCGATGACTTCTTCCGCGATGTTCAATTCTGGGATGAACCTTCGTTCAACGATTTCCTCGAGGTAGGGGTTAATTATTTTGTTCGTGAATAATTTTGTCGCCATTCATCGTTTTCAAATTCGTCCACCTATTATCGCAATAATGGGAGGAGGTCGGACCACACGAACATGGCCGACCCGCCCCCCCTGGTTGTTTGAACTTGTTGAGGCACGAGAAAAGGCAGCACGGTGCCGTTGCACCGCGCGGAAACAATGAAGATTGGGCAATGAAGCATGGCGTCGTCGCGCCGCGCAGTTGATGTGAAACAAAGCGGCCGCGCCGTCGCGCCGCGCCGGAGAACCTCGAAGAGGTCGCGGCAGGAGCGGGGTCGCGGCGGAGGGGCGCGGCACTGTCGTGCCCCACCAATCGGAAAAGGCCGTGGCCTATGGCCGCGGTGGTGCGGGGAGCGGTGGCCGGAACCGCCGGCCACCAGAGCAAGGAGGGAAGGACCCACAGGTGGGTCCCACGGTGACTCACCGGTCAGCCAAGCCGGCGGGGTACCAAAAAGGGTGGGGGTCATAACCCCCGGCTGGCTGAAGAAGAGCGTCCCCCATGTGGGGTTCATGGTTACACAAACATGGGGGCAGCGCGCCCCCACTTCCGCTCAGCTCCGCATGGCCGAGCTAGCCGCGCGGGCCACGCGTGTAGAGACCCGTATCCTGACGTACATGGACATTACATTACATTTGCAGAATACTTAGTACATAACAAAAACACACACACAAGGATCGTAATAGTTTAGTGTCTTTGGAAACTCGGAACGTAATCTTCTAATCGTGGTGAAAGATCTTCAAAATCCCTCATAAAGATCTTCCTTTTTTTATCTAAAACCTTTCTTTATATCCTGGGGAAAAGAAAACATAAAAGGGTGAGCTCGAATGCTCATTAAGGGTAAATAAAGGAAATAAAAATCATATCATTTCTTTTTGAAAATCATAACCTGCAAAAGAGATCATAATTCCATAACCTGGGGTAAATCATGGCAGTGAAATGTAATCCCAATAATCATAACTTAAAACATGAAACTTTGTGGCATTCACACATAATCATAGATAATCATTTCTTGTTAGTCAAGACTCATTGCCAAGACTATCTTAGTGGACAAAGTCCCTTTCTGAATCGAGTAACCCTCGTTTCAGTCCTGTTTCACTGAACCGGTATAACCTACCATTCCAGCCATGTCTATCTCATGAGATATAAAATCTTTACCCAATGCATTGGAGGGAGATATAGGTCCCCCCCATCTCATAATGATACCATTATTATGTGTGCCACAAAATCATAAATCATACATCATTGCATAACCCATGTAATAAAAATGGGATTCTTAAACAACATGACATCATAAAACAATTCATATAAGATAAAAGAATTCATAAACATAATTCCATCACAACATAGTCAAATCAATGTAAACATATGGATAGAAACAGAACCCTTTATTATCTTAGATGGAAAATAATTTTGACAAAACACTTGAAATGAATTTTTGAGGAAAATATCCTTTCTTCTTCAAAATCAATTTCTTTTCACAAAACATCATGCAATTTTAAAAGAAAGAGATTTTATTAAAAATAGTCATGAAATATTTTGGAGGAAGCTTCATGAAAATAAGGCTTTATAAAACCGTAAAAATCCATTCTTGCCGTTTAAGTTAAAAAAAACATTCTTCGTACTTTTGTCGGAAAAGTTAAAAAAAGCACCTCGTATAAAAAACGTCAAAAGATTCCTTTCATATTTTTTTACTAAAAACTCACCAAAGGGTAAAAATGGATTTAAACAATTGTATGTGGATGGAAATAATATTACATATTGATGAAACATGGATGTGGATGATAAAATACACCCCAGTAAATACTTACGAATAAACAATCTCGGATAAAAATGAGATTGTGATATTTCCCTTACCTTAGGTCCGACTTGCTTTGTACGTGTCCGAACCTCCTGTATAATGATTTACATAATGTTATTGACTTATTACAGAACCATATTCATTGTTATGATATTATATATGGTTCACTTATGACATTATATTACCCGTTCTTTTGTAAATTCCATGTTAAAGAAGCGTTTTGGGTAAAATCGTTTCATTTATCGTAGGTGTTTTGACTTGTTGTTCTTGACATCATTATTACTTATATCATGATTTAATTACTTCCAGAATATAAAATATGATTTATATATATCATATATATTCAGTATATATATATATATAATAGATAGATAAATAAAATGAAAAACACCGTTCATGGAGACGGTAGTCCGTACGTACGCATGAACGCTGTTTTACTTTCCTTATTGTCTTGAAATGGAAGTAAGTAGATGACATACATATATATATATACATAAATCCAGTAGCTTTATATGTCATATATTTCATTATTATTTCTTATATATACTTTATAATCATTCTTAAATGGTTAACATGGATAATGAATCTCATCGCGTCGTGGAGACGGTAGTCCGTACGTACGCACGAGCGATGATATCATTTACATAAATATTGAACTGAATTGGAGTGGATTATACAATATATAAGAATCAATATGATGTTGTAATAACTATGTATAGTTATTCTTTACACCATTATACCCATCCATGTAAGGTGGTGGTGGAAAATAGATTACACCACAGCGTGGAGACGGTATTCCGTACGTACGCACGCGCGGTGATTTCTTTTTCCGTAGGATGGATAGATGGTGAAATAGGGTTGTTTCATACTTATAATAACATATCAGTATATGAGTGATACAGATGTTATTACTTCATAATGAAACAACCTAAGAAGAAGAAGTGGAAGAAGAAATAAAGATGAAAGAATTGGTAACGGTAATTACCTCTTCTTTGAAGTGCCTCTTTGAGACCTCCTCTTAGGGCACTAAAATTGGTCTTTGAGGAAGACCAGAACCTCTAGGATGTTTCTAGGGAAGTGGAGAAGATATTTTGGCAGGGGTTGGCCGAGCTGGAGTGCTCAAATTGGTGTGATGAGGAGGGGGAGGAGGTGTCCTTTTATAGGGGAGGAGAGGGGCACCTTAGGAATTCTTAAAAATATTAATTTATAATAAATCTAACCCCACTTAAAAACCTCAAAAAATGACTCATATTCGAAGATTAGATGATATAGGGTTGTAATCTCATCAACCAATCAAATTTAGACATGTTTGGATATTATTTTAAACCTTATCAATTAGATTTAACTCTAAGTTAAATAATTTAACTTTTACCGTGTCTTTTAGTTTTCTTTCACTATATGGTTAATACACTTACTATAACATGCCAAACGAGCCCCAAATTGTCTATTATTAATATATATATCCTTATCTAAGTCATTTGGCCGAACCTTAGATTTTTAGGAATAAAATAACAATTAATAATATAATATTTCATTTAAAAACTATTTTGTGTCAATTTTGACACTATTGGATATATGATTTTTGTGAAAGTCATAACAGAATTAAATGTTCGAACCAAGTTTATTAAATCAACATTAATATATCATAGTAACCTAGAAAATTAGTTTAATTCATAAAAAATCTCAAATTACATTTCTTTTGGTGTTTATAACATCAATTATGTCAATATTTCATTAATAAGATAATTACTGCATCATCGTTGTGTCATAAATAAATTAAATTATTTGATGTCTAAAAATTACAAATAAAATACCATAATGTAGGAAATCTTTTTAGCTTTCTAATGAATATTTACAATCGAATTTATCTTATTTATATCCCCATATTAAAAATGATTTACTTATTAAACTTTGATTTGAACTATTTTAACCCTTCTTTAAATAAATTAATAATAAATGTCCTAATCTAATCCAAGTGGGCCTAAATGGTCATATGTTATTCCTAAGTTTGTTTTTGGTCGAATTACACTTGTCCAATAGAATTAGGACATGTGTTAGGGTAATATTAATATCATATTTACCCTTAGTTACCCTATTTACTATTAACCACGGTAAAAAAAGTAAAAAGTTACTATTCACCAAAAAATTATTTTCATCTCATTGAACCACATTTTAGTCCTTGATATTAACAGTGTCTCTCGGATTTTCGAAATTCCATTCAAAGAAGCGGTAAAATTTAGTTTTATGCAAAATTCAGTTTTTTTAACTACCACTTAGTAGTTTCACTATTCATCAAAAATTGAAGGTTTTCAGAAAAATGCCAAAATTTCATCCTAAGCTATATTTCATATTCCGAATTCAAAAATGAAGTCTATTTTACCAAATTCATAACATAGAAGTTTCATTAATTAATTTTATAATTAAATCTCGCTGTAAAAACAAATAGCGTGTTTTTAAGAAACAATATCTATCAAAAGATTGACACTTGTTTATGTCTGGTTTAAATGTGAAATTACATTCAATAACCAACATTGTATTAAATTGTAAAAATATATTCTAAATATACTTTAAAACTACTCAAATTAATAATTTATCACCATTAATTATTTCGATTAAAAAAGTTGTTTTTTAATTATAATTTAGTAATTTTCACTATTCATCAGAATATGAAAGTTATCGGAAATGTACCAAAATTTCACCTTAGGCTAAATTCGATACTCTGAATCCAAAAATGAAGTTCATTTTGAAATATAAGATTTACAGAATTTTAAAAAGTGGTTATTACTATTCATAACGGCTAGTTAATAATATTTTAATAGCATATCGTTGTTTAGTGAAACTCGGTATTGCGTATTACACACGCTATCGAGGAAGGTCGTGATTGCATGTAATTCAAGGCAAGTCAAGGATGCGTGTTGTGCAAGCTCCTTTTGGTGTAGCGTACAACACAAGACATTAATAAAAGAATATTTTTTTTAAAAAAAAATCTTGGGCTGTTACATTCTACCCCCCTTAAAATGAATTTCGCCCTCGAAATTCATCGGGGTTATAAATGGTTTACTACTTGAAAGTTTCTTTAATAGAAACACACATTGTAAAAAGGAATTCCAAAACCAACCTTTAAAAACAAAAGTATGAAACGTAATGGTTACCCAAATAAACTAATCACTGGGTTTCCACATAGGTGAAAATATGGATATGGAAGAAAAATCTAACCATCGTGTTCTGATGGAGAGTGGTAGAGAACATGGCTATGGAAAAGCCAGTAATCGCCAATCCGTAGATCTATGATGATATAAGGTACCATCTGATTCATCAGGTATAAGATCACTAGGACAACATTTTTGGTTTTCAAGATCATTTAAAGAATTAGAATAAATACTTACTTTATTATGGTACAATCTCACCGTTGTTCGTGCCTTGAACAATTTCCACTTCATCTCTTAAATAAATGAAGTTGAATTTGTTATTCGTGAAGTGTTAGCAGATCATGTGATAGAATGACGGGTCATTCCATCTGTCTCAAACAAGAGGTTAGCAAACATTATATACATAAGTTGATCTATAGTGAGATTATTCATATATGGTTCCTAAAATGGACTTATACTTCATATATCATGCTGCTTAATATAATAGAACTAGCTTCTACTAAATAGGGACTTCCTATAGGCTAGTGGTAGGCGATAAAGGCCAGTCGCACTTCGGTTGTGGGTTCGATTCCACAGCCTTGTCCGACGCGATGGGCTGTCGCCCGTCCTGCAGGTTGTCCTTTTTCTAAAACTATATTACTATAACATCCCATCAATAATATCGAGAGAACTTCTATTCTTAAACAATAATAACTTATGTCCAACATAATCCATTCCATTTCTTTAGGCTTATCCATAATACTGCAGTCCACTATCATAACATAGTGAAAATGATTACCAGAGATTTAACACCATCATTGAACCCCATATATCATAAGATATGTCTTGTTGGTCACATTCCAAACATTCAAAGGTCTTAACCTTGTACTCTCTTGAATACCCATTGAACCTTAGTGAAAACATGAATGCAGTTAAAAGTTACCTCTTTCCACATACCAAAATCCAAAAATTCTATATACTCAAACCATGATATAACCTTCTCCTTATATCAGTCATGAGCTCATGAATACAATCAAATACCTCATTATCTTATTATTCCTTCATTATGCGCATATCATCTACATTCCAAAAATATCCGAATAACCTTTCATGGATACTGGTAACATTAATCAGACAACAGTGTAACAATCCTTACATGTCTCTTTAATCCATAGTACCATGAGATTACTTATACAACTTTACACATGATAAACATGTAATCATTCCACTACATTCTTAATCCATTGACCGAGCTTCAACAATTCTTTCATCTCACATATCATTTGTAGTCTCTTCATCATCATCCAAATAAATACTTCCCATACGACCATACTGATTCTCTTCATGAGACTTTCCCTTAGGGCATTGGTTTGCATAATGCCCGTACATTCCACATTTAAAGCATTTAACCATTGTTGATGTCGTAGCAATACCATTATCCTCATCCATGGTGTTAACTGAACCTTTTCCTTTGCACTTACTTGCTTTGTGTCCTTCTTTTCCACACCCAAAGCATCTTCCAGTTCCTTTGAAACATTCTCCTTGATGCCTCTTCCCACATGATTTATAAAGGGGAAATTGAACTTTCTTTCCTCTATGATCATCATGAAACTCCATCTTTCTCTTATTAGCTGAGTCAGGAAACTTACCAAATTTTACTTTATTGATCATATTATGAGATTGCTGATTCGGCATATTAATGATGTTTGGACTTCCAAATCCCATATCATTATGAAGAATATCATTCCATTGTCCATCATATCCTCCATTATTGTGAATCATCTTGTTTCCAGCAATTTTCTAAAACCCAAAAAGAATAGTGTGAGAGGCAAAAATCATGCTAGGGAAAACAACATAATAAAGGGGGAGTACCATCAATATCTAACATCTTAGGATTAATTCTATGATCGTTAGCGTAGTTCTAGTACTATAACCTATATGTATACTTAACCTTAGGGACATCCCTAGACATACCTTAGAAATAACTCTAGGGATCTCACTAACGTTTTCGCATCCTAGTTTCCAAAGGTTGACTAAACCTTTCCTCTGATACCAACTATAGAGACCCGTATCCTGACGTACATGGACATTACATTACATTTGCGGAATACTTAGTACATAACAAAAACACACACACAAGGATCGTAATAGTTTAGTGTCTTTGGAAACTCGGAACGTAATCTTCTAATCGTGGTGAAAGATCTTCAAAATCCCTCATAAAGATCTTCCTTTTTTTTATCTAAAACCTTTCTTTATATCCTGGGGAAAAGAAAACATAAAATGGTGAGCTCGAATGCTCAGTAAGGGTAAATAAAGGAAATAAAAATCATATCATTTCTTTTTGAAAATCATAACCTGCAAAAGAGATCATAATTCCATAACATGCGGTAAATCATGGCAGTGAAATGTAATCACAATAATCATAACTTAAAACATGAAACTTTGTGGCATTCACTCATAATCATAGATAATCATTTATTGTTAGTCAAGACTCATTGCCAAGACTATCTTAGTGTACAAAGTCCCTTTCTGAATCGAGTAACCCTCGTTTCAGTCCTGTTTCACTGAACCGGTATAACCTACCATTCCAGCCATGTCTATCTCATGAGATATAAAATCTTTACCCAATGCATTGGAGGGAGATATAGGTCCCACCCATCTCATAATGATACCATTATTATGTGTGCCACAAAATCATAAATCATACATCATTGCATAACCCATGTAATAAAAATGGGATTCTTAAACAACATGACATCATAAAACAATTCATATAAGATAAAAGAATTCATAAACATAATTCCATCACAACATAGTCAAATCAATGTAAACATATGGATAGAAACAGAACCCTTTATTATCTTAGATGGAAAATAATTTTGACAAAACACTTGAAATGAATTTTTGAGGAAAATATCCTTTCTTCTTCAAAATCAATTTCTTTTCACAAAACATCATGCAATTTTAAAAGAAAGAGATTTTATTAAAAATAGTCATGAAATCTTTTGGAGGAAGCTTCATGAAAATAAGGCTTTATAAAACCGTAAAAATCCGTTCGTGCCGTTTAAGTTAAAAAAACATTCTTCGTACTTTTGTCGGAAAAGTTAAAAAAAGCACCTCGTATAAAAAACGTCAAAAGATTCATTTCATATTTTTTTACTAAAAACTCACAGAAGGGTAAAAATGGATTTAAACAATTGTAGGTGGATGGAAATAATATTACATATTGATGAAACATGGATGTGGATGATAAAATACACCCCAGTAAATACTTACGAATAAACAATCTCGGATAAAAATGAGATTGTGATATTTCCCTTACCTTAGGTCCGACTTGCTTTGTACGTGTCCGAACCTCCTGTATAATGATTTACATAATGTTATTGACTTATTACAGAACCATATTCATTGTTATGATATCATATATGGTTCACTTATGACATTATATTACCCGTTCTTTTGTAAATTCCATGTTAAAGAAGCGTTTTGGGTAAAATCGTTTCATTTATCGTAGGTGTTTTGACTTGTTGTTCTTGACATCATTATTACTTATATCATGATTTACTTACTTCCAGAATATAAAATATGATTTATATATATCATATATATTCAGTATATATATATATATAATAGATAGATAAATAAAATGAAAAACACCGTTCATGGAGACGGTAGTCCGTACGTATGCATGAACACTGTTTTACTTTCCTTATTGTCTTGAAATGGAAGTAAGTAGATGACATACATATATATATATACATAAATCCAGTAGCTTTATATGTCATATATTTCATTATTATTTCTTATATATACTTTATAATCATTCTTAAATGGTTAACATGGAGAATGAATCTCATCGCGTCGTGGAGACGGTAGTCCGTACGTACGCACGAGCGATGATATCATTTCCATAAATATTGAACTGAATTGGAGTGTATTATACAATATATCAGAATCAATATGATGTTGTAATAACTATGTATAGTTATTCTTTACACCATTATACCCATCCATGTAAGGTGGTGGTGGAAAATAGATTACACCACGGCGTGGAGACGGTATTCCGTACGTACGCACGCGCGGTGATTTCTTTTTCCGTAGGATGGATAGATGGTGAAATAGGGTTGTTTCATACTTATAATAACATATCAGTATATGAGTGATACTGATGTTATTACTTCATAATGAAACAACTTAAGAAGAAGAAGTGGAAGAAGAAATAAAGATGAAAGAATTGGTAACGGTAATTACCTCTTCTTTGAAGTGCCTCTTTGAGACCTCCTCTTAGGGCACTAAAATTGGTCTTTGAGGAAGACCAGAACCTCTAGGATGTTGCTAGGGAAGTGGAGAAGATATTTTGGCAGGGTTTGGCCGAGCTTGAGTGCTCAAATTGGTGTGAGGAGGAGGGGGAGTAGGTGTCCTTTTATAGGGGAGGAGAGGGGCACCTTAGGAATTCTTAAAAATATTAATTTATAATAAATCTAACCCCACTTAAAAACCTCCAAAAATGACTCATATTCGAAGATTAGATGAGATAGGGTTGTAATATCATCAACCAATCAAATTTAGACATGTTTGGATATTATTTTAAACCTTATCAATTAGATTTAACTCTAAGTTAAATAATTTAACTTTTACCGTGTCTTTTTGTTTTCTTTCACTATATGGTTAATACACTTACTATAACATGCCAAACGAACCCCAAATTGTCTATAATTAATATATATATCCTTAGCTAAGTCATTTGGCCGAACCTTAGATTTTTAGGAATAAAATAACAATTAATAATATAATATTTGATTTAAAAACTATTTTGTGTCAATTTTGACACTATTTGATATATGATTTTTGTGAAAGTCATAACAGAATTAAATGTTCGAACCAAGTTGATTAAATCAACATTAATATATCATAGTAACCTAGAAAATTAGTGGAATTCATAAAAAATCTCAAATTACATTTCTTTTGGTTTTTATAACATCAATTATGTCAATATTTCATTAATAAGATAATTACTGCATCATCGTTGTGTCATAAATAAATTAAATTATTTGATGTCTAAAAATTACAAATAAAATAACATCATGTAGGAAATCGTTTTAGCTTTCTAATGAATATTTACAATCGAATTTAACTTATGTATAACCCCATATTAAAAATGATTTACTTATTAAACTTTGATTTGAACTATTTTAACCCTTCTTTAAATAAATTAATAATAAATGTCCTAATCTAATCCAAGTGGGCCTAAATGGTCATATTTTATTCCTAAGTTTGTTTTTGGTCGAATTACACTTGTCCAATAGAATTAGGACATGTGTTAGGGTAATATTAATATCATATTTACCCTTAGTTACCCTATTTACTATTAACCACGGCAAAAAAAGTAAAAAGTTACTATTCAACAAAAAATTATTTTCATCTCATTGAACCACATTTTAGTCCTTGATATTAACTGTGTCTCTCGGATTTTCGAAATTCCATTCACAGAAGCGGTAAAATTAAGTTTTCTACAAAATTCAGTTTTTTTAACTACCACTTAGTAGTTTCACTATTCATCAAAAATTGAAGGTTTTCAGAAAAATGCCAAAATTTCATCCTAAGCTATATTTCATATTCCGAATTCAAAAATGAAGTCTATTTTACCAAATTCATAACATAGAAGTTGCATTAATTAATTTTATAATTAAATCCCGCTGTTAAAACAAATAGCGTGTTTTTAAGAAACAATATCTATCAAAAGATTGACACTTGTTTATGTTTGGTTTAAATGTGAAATTACATTCAATAACCAACATTGTATTAAATTGTAAAAATATATTCTAAATATACTTTAAAACTACTCAAATTAATAATTTATCACCATTAATTATTTCGATTAAAAAAGTTGTTTTTTAATTATAATTTAGTAATTTTCACTATTCATCAGAATATGAAAGTTATCGGAAATGTACCAAAATTTCACCTTAGGCTAAATTCGATACTCCGAATCCAAAAATGAAGTTCATTTTGAAATATAAGATTTACAGAATTTTAAAAAGTGGTTATTACTATTCATAACGGCTAGTTAATAATATTTTAATAGCATATCGTTGTTTAGTGAAACTCGGTATTGCGTATTACACACGCTATCGAGGAAGGTCGTGATTGCGTGTAATGCAAGGCAAGTCAAGGATGCGTGTTGTGAAAGCTCCTTTTGGTGTAGCGTACAACACAAGACATTAATAAAAGAATATTTTTTTTAAAAAAAAAAAATCTTGGGCTGTTACAACGCGAGTGCACCAGGCCAGGCCGGTCCACACTGGCAGGGCCGGGCCACGACCACCGGGCCGGGCCGCACCCTATTTGGTTGAACCCAGACCCAGGGGGTCTTGGGCCGGGTCAGTCCGGGCCAATACCCCCCCTCAAACCGGACAGATTCGTTCTTTTTCCCATAACTTGGGCTACAGACCTCTGATCGACGCACAGTAAGCTGATATGTGATCCTTGGATCGAGACTGGTGTTTCGGTATATTACACTCAAGGTTTCGGAGAACTTTGGGTTTGACCGGATTGGTTCGAACACGAAACCAACCAGGCCCTCGGAGCGGAAACGCTTATAACGTAAGCTCCAGACATCCGATTGACGTTCCGTCGACTCTGTTGTATTTTTCATAGTGAGAAAGACCTTTTGGCTTACTCCGATCGAGGTTTGGATGCATTTTGTGTATGAAGAGTTGGTTTTGACTTAAAAACCTATAGGCCCCCTGGAATGAAAAATCCAATAACTCTCAGACCGGGCATCTGATTTTCGCGCCGTCTATCACGTTCAGTTTCTTTTTACATTACGAAACTTTTGGATATATAAACTCCAGACTTCGTGTCAGTTGATGTATCAGCCCCTCGGCTCGTGGAGCGGACCCTCCCCGAATGATCTTGCTTTGTGCGGAAACCCTAGAGCTAGCTGCGACTGCGACGGTGATGAAGACTGTACGGGAATCCTTCATGGGTTCGATAGCAATGACTACCGCACTCAGCAATCCTCTATGGATCAGTGCTTACCGATCCGGTGTGGATCAGATCCTATGTGGGTCAGTGCTCAGTGGTCCTGTGTGGGCCAGCGCATACCGATCCTGTGTGGGTCAGATCTTGTGTGGGACATTGCGGGGGTTAGTACCTATCGATTCTGTGTGGGTCATTGCAGGGGTTAGTACCTATCGATCCCGTGTGGGACCGACGGCTTAGATGAATCAGTGGATACATCTGATCATCACTATAATTTTACAAAGAAGTATACCTGTGTCGCCTGAGTCTTGAATTTCAATCTTATCTTCGATAATATTGACTTGATATCATGTGTGGATTACGTTGTGCTTTCCTGTGTGGATTGGGTTGTGAATTCCTATATGGAATGGGTTATGTTTTCCTGTGTGGACTGGGTTGTACTTGGGCTCGGATGTTGGAGCCGAACATGAATTGATGACTTAGGTATATGTATGGGAATATACCTAATTAGTGTCGGATGTTACTTCGTGATTGTATCTTTCCTTTGTGGATTGTCCTTTGTGGATTCTGGGAGACCTTAGGGGGTCTCAGGTTCCCTACTGAGGAGCTTATACTCACCCCTTCACGGGCTATGCCCGCACTGCATTGTGTTGTATGTAGATGACGGACAGCGCTGATCGTGGTGGAGGCTTGTGGAGCAAGTCGGTACCTGGAGGTGGACCACTGGGCGGGACATACACAGAGTGGACGACTGGACCCGTGGAGCTGAGGAGGCTATCTGTACCCACCCTTCAGGTGGGACTTCCAGTGGGCGGCTCGATGATGTGGCTTTACTTTTCAGTTGTTTTACTTTCTTTCCAGTTGTAATTTACTTTCAGTTTGGGTTTTTATTCTATCCCACTTACGTTTCTTCACTCACTTTTGTACCCAGTTTTACTTAGTGTTTACTTATGCTTGCTTACTCTGTGTTGTTTGTTTACTTTATATAGTCAATGCCTTCCCCTTTTTGTCGGGATTTACGCCTTAGTGCTATTCTCCAACCCCTAGCCTAAGGGATGCGGGCTTGGGGTAGTCATGGCACAATCCACGAGGATGGGTCGTGACACATTAGGAATTCATAGAGCGACAATTATTGATTGGATGTATCGATGAAGGCCTCGCTCTAAGGTTTGAAACCTAACGTATTGATATCTTACAATATCCCTCAAGTACCTTGAATGTTTGTTAATCCTCAATTAATAATAATCGACTATTAGGCTGCCCTATTGGATTTGAAGAATCTCTTTTATACACACAAACCTCATTATAACAGGTGAGAAATCCTATATGAAAAGATGATCAAACACTGTATATGAAATAGTCACATCTTCATGAGTCTGGATAGTCAAACTCCATCATCACCTTGCAAATCCATGTATAAGGCTTGCCTCTAGAACCACCATCTGATCTATTGATATCCTAAAAAGATATAAAACATAGGTCACCACCTCAAGAAAATCCTCATCCGCATGCGGGAATATCTCACATATGAACCTAAGGGGTCTCTAACTTGGAAACTCGTGAAGCACGCTCATCTTGCACACCTATTCCACTGTTACTATGGGTACCATGTACTACTCTATAGGTGGCAGTATGGTTTGGGAACCACCTAGAGGTGACATCTTGGAAACCAGTGTTTTCATGTACCGAGTCAAAAATAATGTTATCAGGTTCTTAGATTATGGATACATTACCCTCTACCCCAACACTGGAGTCCATGGTCAGAAATCTGAACATGAAACACATAACACTGTCACCCCAACCCCATCTCATAGACTCGCAGGCCAAATGTATATGCGACCTCAATTGATAACACTCAGTCATGACTCGTCCTAGTTGGGCATGTTTCGTGACTCCCCAATCCCACCTTTAATAGGCCAAGAGAAGGTGACTAGTATTGTGTAGGAATATCATTAACATGGGATGCATTTCCTATGTTCCTACACCCACACACACAAACACACACAAACAATCCCAAAAAATGATGAACTATAAAAAATATTGTGTAAACAATAAATGCATACCACTATATCCCACAAGAAGAGTACATTGTAAAGTTAACAAAAGTAAATAGGGCCAGAATACAAGCTCCCAAAAACGATTCTATAACCACAAGTCCAACCTGTAAGAAAAAGGTATTGGGATAGCTATTTGTAGACACATGAACACACATATGAATGACTGGTCTCAAAAATCACCATATGGTCCTGGTCTTCCATTGAATTTTTTAAAAAGTCGATATTTTGCACATGACATGAAACATGTGGTCTAAGCCCACACAGGGGTTAGTGTTACAATACTCAGTTTGATACCCTGAATCCATATATCAATATGTGAATGGAAAGATACAATCATCTCTACACTTGTATTTGTCCACAACACATATATTAAGAATATCCAGATATACTCATCCAAGAAAAACAGTCTAGTGGTAAGTCACAAGCACTATATACAAATCCTAGTAGTTCAGATCGAATATTCCATGAATCACTCATCTGGGAGAACACAATCCTTAGTCTTATAACACTAATGTCTTCTATCCAATATGTACTATTCATCGATTCTCTCCATTAAAAAGATAAACAAATGGATCTCAATATAGATACAATACAATAAATTAGGATCACATCTAGGGCCATGGGGTCTTTCCAAAAACCCAATCAAGATTAACCCACAAAGTATAGTATTGGCTCTCACATATTTTTTGTCATGTCGATATCAAGTCCTCCACCTAGGTCACAAATAACGAATAGAGGATCTTGCTCTAGGGATCTTAGGGGGATTGCAACAACTATATCTAGGATTTACCACTGAAGTGATCATAGTACTATGAGTTGGAGATGATTCATACCTACCTTTAGGGAAATTATAAAGTCAATGAACCTAAAAAAACATTTGAAGATATAGATGACGATTTAATAAATCCATCTTGAAAGGGGGTGAATGAGATGTAGTGAGGTCAAAAATTATGTCTCATGACCTAGAGTAATGCCATTGTATAATGGTCTATGTCATCCCAAACAGTGTTGTGTAGAAGATAGTTACACAACATGTAGACGGAGTCATACACTCTTTCCTTCCATCTAGGGACCACTCATGTACTCCATTAATGTTCCAGTGCACAATGTCAATTCTTGTATGCTTTCCCATGTACCAGAACATGGGTAATACATGTAACCATATGAGGCCATGATGTTTGGGAAGTAAAGTACATACAGGAAACCTATATACTCCACATTGTGTTCGTATATATCCCTTCTAACACCAAGTTGTCCAAATATGAACACACACTATGTAGGTAGGACTACACGCCTTGTGTATCATGTTTTTCAAAACCCATCTTCTTCCCCCCAGTCGCCATGGCTGATTTCCCAAGTTCTGTTCCCGTGATCAGTTTTCCATGAAACTCTATATCTCATATTATCTAGTTACTCTAACACAGAATAGTTTGGATTCCGGACCTCAAATGGCTGCAAATACATGATCGTAGGCATTTTTACTCATTGAAAAAGAATGATGATTCAGCACCAATCATCGTTTTATCCGCCACTACTCCCTCCATACCACCATTGTTTCGTCTCGATGTTGGATCTATAGTTTTGGATCATTACACCATGAATAAGAGATACAATGATCGATTATTCTAATTTCAGGGGAAGAATGAATAACACATTTCAAGCACACCATAAATCAAGGAAGAAAAATACACAAGGAATAATATCGAGGAATGAACCATGGTCTCTCTTCATTATGAAATAGATCTGTTCCCCTATGAATGATAAACGTATTGGGAAATCAATCTCTAAGAACAAATCCAAATAAAACCTGCAAAAATCATTCCATATCATATATACGATCAAACTATGGGACAATCTTCATCATTGGAATCAAGAATGGTAAATTAGAATCAAAATTACACATCCTGGTTGGATTTTGGATGACTTGCTGAGGATGTTCGATCACTACATAGTCTTCGTTAGTATTATCCATCAAGAGTGGTGTGCATTGATCATTGATCTAAGGTTTTTTCAACACCTACTGAGTGGATTACCCATATCATTCTTTCTAGGTATTCTAGAGGATCATAGGGTTATGAGACTTACCATGATTCACTATCAAATTGATTATTGAAAATAAACCTATCGTTGGGTCGTTCCATCAAAAAAACAAATATAGAATATATTTTTTCAATTTATTTTATTCATTTGAAATGCCCAAGAAATATTTCCACAACTGACCCGTGCCGATCAATGTGATGTCCAGACTAGGGTAAATCCACTTTTCTGAATACAATTGTTCCCTTATATTTCTTATCTGGGCACAAATTTATATGTTATTCCACTTTTTAGGAAAAATGTGTGCATCAAATATAATATTTTATTATTTTTCGAACAATTTTTCTAGGAACACTATTCCTTGGAATTGCACACCATCTCAGTTCCTAGTCTCAAACATAATACTTATAATATTTAAAAAAACATGAAAAATAAGATATAGTATAATGGAATGTTTTATTTATATTTTTTAAAAAGTAACAAAAATTTTAATGTGAAAATATTTTTTTTAAATGATGATTTTTTTTACTTTTTGTAATTTAATTCATGTTCATTTTAGTGATCTTATATTTATATATATATTCCTTATTGCATAATTAAATTTTGGATACAAAATCCATTAGAGGACTTTCTCAATTCTTTTTAATCATAGGTCAATGAATTTATTAGTACATAGAAAGGGGCATTGTTTAGTTATGTGTTTGTGAATTTTTGATAATATATCTCTTAAATAAAGCATTTGATTAATGTATAATGATTAATGTTACTCATATAATAATAATAATCATCAACATCTTTTCTATTTTTAAAATATGGGATTACATTAGTGGTAAATATTCCCTGTAATCATGCATAAAACCCATGTTCAAATTTGGGTATGGATGTATTCTCATTGCACTTTAGCATTTTATTTGTGTGGATAATGTAGTGGGGTATTGTAACAATAGATATATTCATAAAAAATGCACCTCTAGGCCATATGATTCATCCTTTGACCCATAGGGTATCTAGGACTCGTATTATTAAAAAATTCCAAAGCCCATCAAAGTATTAAAATGATAGAAGGATGCAATAGAGGATGGAGCAGGTTTGTTGTTGGTTGGTTTATGGTGTTCAGTTGTTGGTTATGGATGGAATTAGGGGAAACATTTCTTTATTGTTTATGGGAGTTGTTAAGTGATTCATCCCACCCCCACCCACCCTAATTCCCTATTTGGAATTCCAACTATCTCGATTATACACAAAACTGGATTGATTTCCTAATCATAGTGTAGGTCACCATGAAGAGATATATGGAACAATAAAAGTTGATGTGATATAAATTCCAAAATATGAACCTCTATTCTTAAATATAAAATATATATTTAATTTAAATCTCAGGTAAATCATCCTAATTTTAATCTTTGGAGATATTTCTAATTATGTTGATAAACATCTTCAATTTTTGTTTTTTTATGTTTCTATAAATTTTTTAGTTCATTAAACAAGACATAATTTTGGAACTAAACTGATATGTGGTACTTGAATTTGACCATTATCTGTTAAATTTATTTTTTAAATTAAATAGTTAAAATTATCAAATATAGAATTAAAATTATTTTATTCATTTCAAATTAATTTAATGACATAAATTGATATTTGGACATTTATATATTCATATATTAATGGACATTAATATGTTTTATAATGGTGTTATTCAATTTGATTTTATTCTTCAATAAGCCACATAGAATTTGTGTTTTAATTATATATGTCGGGAAAGTTAAAATGGAAGGTGACTATGTGACTTTCTTAAATGTGGTTAATTTAGTGACCCTGATAAGAAAACATGCCTCTTGATCATCACACATCCTACCTCGATCCTTCAAGATTCCACACTCCCTCTCAAAATATTATGACTCTCTTGGTTAATGAACCAACCATAAGCGGAGACTAAATATACCATGGAATAATATGTGGCCACATGTTACCACACTGTTAACTCTCTAGAGGACTCAACCCACCACAAGTTAAAATAACAAGAAATCGTGTTCGACCACACCATTCCTCTAATTGATTGTGACTATCCCTACTTCAGTTGAACAAGCATCCATACAAACTATCATTATATGTTGGGAAGTACCAATCATCTCATGGTTAACCACATTATGGATTCTAGTTTACCTCCCACATTAAAATTAGTTGTGGAAGCTCTTCATGTATCTTCATGTTAACTAATTACTTCACATGCAACATACACAAAAAGAAAAATCATCTTAATATGAGATACTCTATAATCGACCATGGAACTTAAATCTACAATGCACAATGAAGTATCCACAGAAAATCCCTACATCGACCACACTACATCCTTATCATCATGTTACCAATGGTATATGGTCAACCATGATTTCCATGTCATCTATGCACTCTACTTTCAACAAACAAATATTACATTTCACAAAAAGGATTTAAATTACATAGCAATATCTTCAAAAAACCAATTTATGCCAAGCCCTCAATTCTATCCAAGCTCCCCCAAAACATGAGAAAATATCATATTAGACCATTATGTGAGACTTAAAAATAAAAAATTTAACCTAGCCTGAGTAGGGAATAGTCACCTGATCTAAAAGCTCATGCACACCACCCCAAAACCTGATTAATTTGACATAGATAATGAATCTGGCAGTGGTTATTTAATCGATGAACCAAGATAATAATTTCTAAAATGAGATGAACTCAAGTTGAAGATGATTGGGTTCAATAAAAAAATGTTTTCTACCTATTCATGTATGAGTATAATGTGGGACTCATATATTCCCAATATAGTGATTGCATTTTCAGTGGGAGATATACTTTAGGGGTTGGATTTTTCTCCTAAAATAAATCCTAACTATATAAACTGGATTGATAAGTGGTGAGAAAAATCCTAACTAACCTTTAAATAATGAGTTTACACACTTTTCCTTGGAAATTTCTTGTACTTTATAGAAACAATCCAATAGGATTTCATTTATTCTCAAGTTGCATATCTTCTAAATCCACACTGGCTCAACACCACCATCTAGAATTTCACTATTATATAAGATAGACACTCTATATTGAAGTATAATCAACAATTGATGTTCCTCTCCAGCTACATCGTGGAATATCATGATCTTGTAGTATTTTTTGAGGCCTTCACGCCCTATTGATATTTCAACCCTAGTCTATGAATTGTATAAGTATGTTTCAAGTAATTCAGTGAAATACTACCCCACGTAATGGAACATACCCAATATTGAATCCTATATGATTAGAATTGATGCCATTCCCAATTTAATCTTGCAGCACAAGTTCAACATCTTAGATACAAACATAGTAGGTTTGATATACAATCACATCAATAAATCATTCCCTCATTTTATCCCACCAATCAAAACAAGACCAATCTAATCCCTTGATTCTTCCACATATGATTTATACTACCCCATGATGTATAAAAGTAATTCATCCCTAATTCCAAGAGAGTGTGTATCAATGTCAATCATAAGAGGAGGGTTATGTAAGATGTTATTATTGGTATTATAATGGTGAAACTTCAAACCTCTCATTGTATATGGGGTGAAATTAAATGGAGATAAAGTTGATCATGAAATTTGGGGAATATTTCCAAAATACTAGTCATTAATGATTGAAAATGAATCTTTTATACTTAAAATTTTGGAGATACAAAATCATGAAGAATCCTAGAACATTGTTATATAAAATAAATTAGAATCCAGTCATTAGAGGTGATTTCTCGAGCATCTGTTGATATTGTTTCATGTTTCTTTTATCTATATTATAATAATACTCATATGATTTCACACTAATCTATTAGTATATGGGATGAAGTGTTTACCCATGATCCCATGTTAAAAAATTTAATATTTTAATTGAATATCAATTATATTGGACATATAAAATTTATTAAAACTAATTAATCTATTGGAATTTTCAATTTATATATGCATCTCTAACTCTTATTCCTTTATTCATTTGTTTTCACACGTAGTCTACTCAAGTTCAATCACTTCGACAGTCATACGAAGAGGGAAAATATGAGGTTAATTAGAAATTTCAATTCAATAGGATAACTGATATTAGAGGTCTCACAAATTTATTTCCCCCTATAATTAATTCAAAAAAAACTAAGTGAGGGTAATTAAGAGAGGATTCAATTGTCTTGAGAGAAAATGTAAGAGTTAAAATAGAATAATAATTTAATAGGAAAGGTGTCGATATCAAAGGATAGGAAAATTCAATAAAAATAAATTTAAAAATATACAATTCACCGAGTTTCTTTAAAAATTGAACATGTTATATTGGACTTGAACACATCCAAAACACTCTCCTCTCCACATACCACACAAGTACCACTATTTATACATTAAATTTTCATTCATTGAATTTTAATGTAAGGGAACCATGACACACCAATCATAAATGGAGTTATTGATGGGGTGTTAGTTCATAAACTCATTATTTCTCATTCACACTATAACTAATTTATAACTCTCAGAATTTAAATAAATAAATAATTATAATAAAACAATAGAATAAAATGGATCATGTCTAACCTTCAGGTTACATTACTGTACATTTTACATATAAATCATTGTATATTATCAACAATTTTTGTGAGAAATATTTTTTTTATATTATTAATGTCCTTAAATAAATACTTGAAAATTATTTTTTGGAAACAATTATAAATTATCATAAAGATTTTTCTCATTTTTCTTTCTGTTTCATGAGTAGGTTTATAAGAGTAGTGTGAGTTGAAATGGAATGAAATAATACCATCAGAATTTGTGGAAGAAGTATATATTATTGAAATCTAATTAGAGTTTCCTCCCATTACCTGATAAAGGGACTTCAAAACAGAAATTCACTAAGTAAAATAATTACAAACTAAAATATACCAGGGTGACTTATTTAATTTAAACATAATCAGTTTTTATTTTAATGATCATGAAAAAAATAGGATCACTTTTATACTATAATATATTATTCATCCTAATTAATTCTTTTTCAATTATGATGACGGAAGGAAGGTTGAGCACCAATATTTTGAAGTCATACTTGTAGAGCATCAGGCTAAAAGTGTTTTGATTGTCTTCCTGTAAACCATATAAAAGGAGGAGGAGTATAATGATGATTCACTAGAGGGGGTTAAATATATTTTTGGTTAATATATTATTTTTATAAAATATTTATGATACTCAAATATAAATTATTTTCATTATAAAAATAATCATCTTTTTCACATTCCTTAGATAAATAGGATGGGGATTTCAAGGAAATTGAGTAAACTTGAACAAAAGAGAATATAGTGAAATGATTTGAATTCAAGGCTATAAAATATTAATATGTTATTGAGGAATCTATATATTATTAAAATAAAGGAATTAATATGGGAATAATACGAGAGTACCATGTTGTATAAATGGAAGTCCAAATCCTTCCATGAAAAAAAAATTCTGAAAAAAAGAATTGACGTGAGAGAAAATATGATAATATTCACTTAATGAATGAAGATCATTCTCGGAAAAAAATTCCAAGTACACTATAACATATTTAGTAAATAAAATATTTCAATTTTGTGTAGTTGATTTTAAGAGAACATTATCAAAGTATCCATTCAAGGTGAATGACCAAAATGACAAAAACTACTATGAGGAATTCCTAAAAGATCCAATGAAGTATTCTAAACACCACCATGAAAAAATTAATAAAAGGCTTCTAGTTTTTCTCAATTCTTATTATTGATATGGAAAATCACACTTTGAAATATATTTTAGATGAAAAAAATACATGTGGACATTAACTAGAATTGTGTCAAATATAACCAGAGGTTAAAGGAACAATTAGATTCTATTAAAAATTACATTTCATGTGATTTTATTCAATTAGTGTAGTAAAGTAATTTAAATTATAGTATATATATTATTTGTATTATGTTTTCAGACTATATTTATATATTTTTTGTATTAAGTGATATTTTTAAAAAACAAAATTGTGTGACTTTACATAGGAAAACATGAGCTTAATGTTTTCCTATCAAGAAAAAATACCATATTATAGGATAGAAGGTTCATAGGTTAATAATATTTGATAAATAAATGAGTTACAAGTAAATTAACTTGTGTATCATGGATTTTAATTTCATCAAGTCCAGGAAAACAATTTCAAATAAAAATGGACTTAGTGAAATCAATATGATATCATAAGGGAACTGGCACAAATGAGATAAAACATAGGTAATCAGTAATTAGTGATATATTATCACCATAAAAAATCTCCCTCAATATATTCAGATATATTTTATAGATTAGAGTTCAACAAGGAGATGGGAACAAATCATGATAATTATTTGATCCAACAAAATTATATGTGTTTGTGTTTCTTCCATAAAATAATATTTAGAGTAATCTAACATCTAATTTTTTAATCATTTATTATATTAATTGACTATTAGAATTATTCATATGGGATACATGTTTCCCAACCATATCTTATTTACATTTTTATTTCAAGTCTATCAATATGTTTTTTCAAAAAATATGGATGATAAAAAATTAATACGTGCTAATTGAAAAACATGATGGACGAATTTATAGAATTTTGAACTTGGATAATTAAAGTTATAATGTTGTATCTGAATTTCATATATATTATTCAAGGATTTGAGAAATTTAACTTTGCAATGGAATCTTCTAGGAGAGATATTTTTGAATGTTTTATTGAAATAATCTAGATTCCACTATGATTTATTATATTTAAAACCTAAATTTAAAACATATACTCAAAATGATTTTTGATAGTGATTATGTTAATAAAGGGTCAACATAATTCAAAATATGCATGAAAACCTGCTTTTTTATTTATTGGGATATTTTACATAGGTAAAGGTAGGAAAATTCTTTTTAGAAAACAAATTTCAACACATTTACCAAGAGTGATATAAACTATTTGTAGGGGAGTGGTGTGATCCGAATTTTAAAAAAATTGTATTCCATTCCTATAAATTAAGGTCTTAATTAATTAAAATAACTGGTAAATCATACATGTCTGATAATTTTTCAATATTTCTAATTTTTTACATAAATAACTTCAAATTTTATTTTTTATTATTTACATAATTTTGGATTAATTGAACAATCCATAATACTATATTTAAAATGCTAATAAAATTTTTTATTTTATCTTTTATTGTTAAAATAATTTTTTAAATTCATTTTATAAAAGTATCAAACCAAAATTTTTATACTTCATTTAATATTGAATTATATTATAGATATAATTTGATATTTGTTAATTTGGAGTATCTCATTTCAAATTCCATTAAGGTAATTTTTTTATTCAATTTGATTATTTTGTTGAATAATATTTTTGAAAACTTTGTCATGACACATCAAAATTATTATGTTTTTAAGGTTGATTTATAGTATAGGTAATACCTTCTGTCATCTTACAAGGAGTTTTGGTGGTTTATAGTTTTAATTTTTAAAAGAAAGGAAGAAAGGGGTGTTCTGAAAACAGGTTTATGAAGAAGACACTATTTAAATATTTTAATAGTTGATAAATAAAAGTGATGTTTTAGAATAATGAGATAATGGTATCATTTCATGTTCACTACACATCTTGTAAAGTTCATTGTTCTAAAAACTTTAAATGGTTTAATGTAATCCTTTTTTGAGGGTTGTCAACATCTCGACTTTCATATTGCGTCTTAAAACAATGCTCAATGAATCACCCCTTAACACAACAATTGTGTTGTCAAATTTTGGTTAAAAACATAGAAAATGTGATACCAAAGAATAATGATATCTTATGTATGTGTGAGAGAGAGAGGAATCTTGTCTTATCCAATTGGAATAACCAAATATTCCCACTTGAAATCTCAACACTATATTTATAGAATTAAAAGGGGTTTTTTAATTATAACAAAATAAAAATATTCATAAAATAAGTGCCTCTAAATTTAACATTATTTAAATATTTAAAAAAAATAAGAAAAACAAGTAGAAGAACAAGTCCTGGAACACCATCCCAATTATGTGTTGGTATATCAAAATGATTGTCCATCATTTAACTCTCCATCGAGATGAGGAGGAGGCCCAAGTGGAACTTCATCTTCATCCTTGATCACCCTATGGGGATAAGGGAATCGAAAACATATTGGATGAGGAAAGGACACCTTCATATTTCTAAAATAATCATTGATTTTCTTCATGGATGACCATTCAAATGTGGATCCCAACGTGTAATTTTATTATAAAATGGGAAGGCACTTTTGATCCCCCAGATTTAGAGAAAGCACATAGACCAGGGTTCCAAACAGTCATAAAGTCTTAGCTATATTTTTAGAAAATAAAAAAGTTGTATGCCCACATCCGGAATATTTCAACAAACAATTTGGAACCATTTGGACTACTACAGCTCGAGATATGGATAGATCACACCCCACAACTTTTGACTTTGTACAGATTCATTGTGCTTGAAAGATCAAGTGGGTTGGATAACTAAATGGATGAATTGGGATTAAATGTCTTAAAAATAGATGTCTTGCATTTAAATATTCACCCGAACAAAAAATCTCATCCCATTTGAATGCAGTTATTTTTTATATCATTTACAATAGTGGACATTTATTCATGGATTCCATTCTATTTTGGCCCATTTTTCTTCCACTTCATCATGGCTCCTCAAAATCACCTCTATATACAATTTAATTATAAAAAAGTATCATTTTTCATTTTAACTATTATAAAAAGAAAATAACTAATTCAAACATGGAGTGATACTTTTTATAATAATTAGAATTTAGAATACAAAATCAGTTTAATTCAGTGGTGTAAAGGGTGAAATTAAATAGTGAAACATGGTGTGATCACACCCCCACATATAAAAATTTACACTCCTAGGAAATGTGACATTTCCAAAAAAATCATGTAGATATTTTCAACTTCATAAATATGTATCATTAAATTAAAATTTAATTCCTGAAAGAAAGGTGATCTATGTAAAAAACCAAGGAGTTATTCTCAGTGATTATAGAAAAAAGGAATCTCAAAAAATTGTATCAAAATAAATTTCGAAGAGATGCATGATACTAATATATTAAAATGATTAAAAATTTAATCAATTCTCTAATTCTTCAAGCGTGTGTGTGACAAATATTTCATGCAATTCTTTCCACTTTCTATCATGTAAATATAATTTATTTTAAAAAAATTCAACTTACATGATCCTTTCCACCTAACCTTCCCTACATCCTTTGAAAAAAAAATTTAAGACCCACTCACTTAATAATTCCTAGAATTCAAACAATAATACCCTAATTAAAACATCCCCATATATTATATAGTGCATCACTCACCTCATTTATTATTATTTTTAAAAGATTCACATAGAACAAATATCACACTCTTCTCTCAACCCGTGTTTGATCTCCTCATGATAGTAATTTTAATAGATATTAAAAGATAAAAAGTTGAGGTATTATGATTTTGGACCTAGCCAATTTACAACCCAATTTTATTTTTTTGAGGGTGTACAATAGTGAGATAGTAGTTACACATGCATAGTTTAATCTGGTATAGTAATTAAATATCTCAGATCGGAAATGAAGGTATGGAAAAAAATTATTGAAGGTAAAGAAAAACAATCTAACTTATATTTACCTTCTATTAATTAAGAAATATTTAACACCTCATGGATGGTTGAAAATGTTTCTAGAGAAATTAAGAGACACACTTTCCCTATAAAACTACTGATAAAAATGGTACCATTCTTCTCAATGGTTTCAAAATGATGCAACCATTTATATAGTTTCCAAAGAACCATATTTCAAAAGAAATTCCCACCAATTTATTAAATTCTAACTAAAATGCACATTTCATAATAAAAATATTGAATGTTAAAAAAATATAAAATATTGAAATTCATCTTGCATTTCCAATAAATTCCACAATTATGTGGGATTAATGTTCTATGAAAAATAGGTAATAAAAAATAATATTTGAGAAAAAAGATAGGGGAAATGAGGGGGAAAGTGACAAGAAAAAAAAGAGAAAATGAAATAATAATGATGAAAATTACAAACTAACCAAGGAATATACCCATCCCTCCACACCTAATGTGTGTTGTTTCCTCACTGTATTAAAATATAATGTGGCAAGGAAAGATAAAACCTAGTGGGTGTTATTCATAGACATCTTCTTTAGAGTGGACTTCCTCCATTGGGGACTCTGGAATGGCTTTGTGGAAGTGCTTCAATTGCTGCCCATTGACATTAGAGGTTTTCTTGGATTCATAATTTTGAACCTAAAAAACCAAAAATGGAGAGACATTAACAAAAGTGTATGTTACAAACAAGGAAGAACAAACCATACCTAGATGCAACATTAGTATTTTATTGTAGAGGATAACATTCTTCCCAATATGGAACTGACGATGAAGGATAAGACAGTCATGGGAAGCCTTGGTTATCTCCTTATAAATGTGATTGTTCTCATAAGAATTTCTTTTCATTTACTCCACCTATAGAATCATAAACTTCCATTGAGCACCTGAACCAGAAAGATTATAATTTCATTGTTTTATGGCCTATTAGTCTAGATGATAAATATCAACCTAGAGTTGAAAACTCATTCCATACACTATACGATACAGTGACAATACAATGTGAGTTTTAAAGGAAGTAAGGTATACCCATAATGAATCAATGAGTCTAAGAATGCAATATTTTCTATTAGTTTGAACCATTTTTTCATTAATATGTTTTACCTCCCTATTTGATACCCTTACTTGACCATTGGTTTATGGTTTATATATAGTAGAAACTCTATGCTTCATCCCATAATGAAACAAAAGAGATTACATTGTTCAATTGTAGAAATGAAAACTATGGTCGCTAATGATGATCATAGGTAATCGAATCAAACAAAAGATTAGAGTTCTCAAAAATTCCACAACTACATTAGAATCATTAATCCATGTACATCATGGCTCTACCAATTTTGAAACATATTCCATTACCAGAAAAATGTAAGGATTCCAAAATTAATTAGGGAATGTGCAAATAAATTCAATGACCCAAAAATCGAAAATGACATGGAAGAGTAAGGGTTGTTGTGGAATTTCATATCTTTTATAAAAATTCCCCATTCTTTAACAGTGAGAACAAGATTTATAGAAAACATGGGCATCACAAAAAAGTATTTTCCAAAGATTCTAGAATCAAGGACCTTGCGAGTAGCCCATTGGGGACCAAAGTGGACCCCATAAGAAGTCGTGTGACAGAACCTAATGAAATACTCAATCTTGCTATCGGGAACACAATGAATAAGTAAATGATCACTACATGTGTGAAAAAGGTACGTGTCATCCAAAATGTACCAAAAAGGCTCATGTTTTAGATGGCCATCTGGGTTTTTATTGAAATTAAAAGGAATTCAAGATGCTTCCAAATAATTTAAAATTTCTCCAAACCAAGGAATTACTTGTTGTTAGTGACACAATCTCTCATTTAGAAACATGTCAATTCTGGGAATACAGTGGGATCAGTCAATGTTTGAGGATGGTTTGATCCTAATGATATCTGAAGCCAAAACATTCTAATATTATTTTATATCTCTAATTTCAAAATTGAATTTCTAAAGAAAGTGCATAGATCGAATGAGACGTGGTTTGGATTATGGTTTCTTAAGGAGATACCAGAGGGGTGCATGGTCTAAGAACACAATGACTATGGACACAAAAAGATACGAGCAAAATTATCCAAGGCAAACACAATAAAAATAAATTCTTTTGGAATTGTGGTGTAGTTTTCATTGGTATCATACAATGTATGTGAGTCATAGTCCATGACATGTAGTTCTCAATTGACCCTTTTTTATAAGAAATTCCCAACTACATAGTTAGAGTCATCATACATGCGATCAAATAGAAAATCCCACAGATGTGTTTGGATTACCGTGGGTGATTTGAGAATCGATTTTAACATATTAAAATCTTACTTGCATGATTTATCAAAAAAAATTCCTTTTATTTTTGGAGGAATAAAGAGTGGGGGTTGAATTTTATTAATTTCACGAATGAAATGATGATAAAATCCCACATGACCTAGGAAAGACCATACATCCCACACATTTTTTCCAAATTCTAGGGAGGAAATTACGTCTATATTGGATTTATCTACTTGGAGACCATCCCCAGAAATTACATGTCCTAAAACTATACATAATCGCACCATGAAATGGCATTTTGAAAATTTTTATATGAGATTATTTTCAATACAAAAACATAGGACTCAACCATGAATAATCAAACATTCATCAAAAGATGATCCATAAAATGAGAAATCATCATTGAATAGATCAATGAAATTTTCTCGGTAATCTGAAAAAAATACTAAAAAGCATTGCTGGAAAGTACTTGGAGCATTGAAAAGACCAAATAGAATCCACCTATATTCAATTGTGGAAACGAGGCATCTGAAGGTTTTCATTTCCTGATACTTGTGGGAAATATGGATCTTAAAGTATCCATAATAACCATCAATTAAAAAACATGTAGGAAATTTTTCTAGACCACTAAAACATTCTATGCATGATTCATTTCCTATAATTTTAATAAATGACAAAAATCATAAAAGTGGATCAGGGGAAAGAAATATTTTTTATAGGCGAATGGATTACATAAATTGAATTAATAGAGATATAGAGAGAAGGGAATGCTATTCTGAGGGGTACTTCATGGGATTAATAATGTTGATGTTGAAAATGTCACCACTAAACTCCAAAATACCTAATTATTGATATGATATTTTAACCAACCCATGACTTTGGATTTCCCCCACCAAGTACTCTTGTGGAAAGAATTAGGTTTTTAGGTACTGTATGTAATCTTGGGTAGTTTTCTGGAATTGTGGATTTTTAGCATCTATTTGATTCATAGTATCGTTTATAGTAGGATCATGTTTTGGAGGGGGTGGTTGGAAAGGCCTTTGTGGGGATTGGGTATTTCTTGTTAGTGGTTGTAGAGGAATACTCTTCCACAGTTGGTTCCGTTGATGTAGAAGTTGGATTGAACACCCCCTTCCTATATGTTTAGTGTTCATTCCACCTAGGGTTGGATGGATAAAAGTGTTCTTAACTTTAGGGTTTGTTATAGGGGGTCCTGGAAGGATGGCCTCACAATTCTTTGAAGTTTCTCTTAGTTGAGGGAATTGTTCAGAATAATGGGAGTCAGAAGAACATATTCTACAGTGGGTGGGAGGAGGATATTGGGATTTCCTTTGATAAATAGAATGTTTCTGAAGAAGGATTATTAACTCTTTGATCTTGGTGTCCACCTTCTTCCTGAATTTAATGTTGTGAACCTCATGGACACCTCGAACGGGTATATATGATCTTGGAAAAAAAATTGAGTATTTTGTGCCTTGTTTTCAATTAGAGTTCTTTTGAGAATTGGGGTCTTATCGAAAATTACACCACCTACAACATCACCAATAATATTTCAATCAATAGGAATTAAACCATCAAAAAACACAGAATTAAACGTTCGTCACTTATTTGGTGGTGTGGTCAATTTTGAAAAATCCTTTTAAATCTTTCCCTGTATTAATGAAGCATATCCCATTAATATTCTCATATTTAAATAAATTCTTTCCTTTTATCACTTCTAGAGTCTCGGATGTATTATTCATGAAAAAAGGCATTTCATCTCCACCTGTCCTCAAATTGGTGAATTAACATTGTAAGGACAACATTTTGCAGAATCTTTCAATGAAAAAGTGTAATCCCTATGATTTTCCTTTTCATCATCTAAATTTGTAGGTATAAATATAGAACACATAGTATGATTCTATTTTAAGTTCATCTGTGGATATTCTCCTAGGAATCCATGTAATATTGGTAATAAGTGAATTAAACTAGATTTATGTTCAAAATCGGGTGCCTCTCTTTACTATTGAAAGTAAGTGGGTTGGAAATCAACACTAGGTGAGGTTTTTTAAATGAGTTTTCAATTTATTTCTTCTATATTATTAATTTTTAATTCAGTTTTTATGTTGGTTTAAAATGAAGTATATGTAATAAGAAGAGGTTCAAGATGTGTTGTGTTCTCCTTCAAAGGGTTGTCTTTGGTGTCACGATATCACTCACGTAGGATCCTCTTAGGTGTGGGTTCAAAAGTTGGTAAATATCTCAGGGTTTAATTAAACATGAAGATAACCTATATAAGAGGTAGATTTTAGAAATCAATAAAAACTATACGGAAAAAAGCAAAAAAAAATTAACAATAATTAATAATATTTTTATACAAAATGCACAATATAAAACAACTCCATGGAAACAAAGCCAAAATTTGACCGTCTTGTCATGACACATCAAATTAATTATGTTTGTATTGATGTTTTATAGTATAGGGAATACCCTAGGTCATTTTCAAGTTGCATTGGTTGTTTATAGTGTGTATTTTTAATATTAAGTAACAAAAGAGGGGGTAGTTTTGAAAATAGTTTTCAGAAAATTTCATGATTTAAAGAGATTAATATTTGATAAAAAAAGTTGGTGATTTATAATTATGATAGAAGACAATAATTTCAAGTTATCTACACATATTATATAGTTTATTGTTATGATAATTTAATATGGTTTAATGTAATAATTCGGTTGAGGGTTGTCAAGATCTTAGCATCCCTCTTGCATCTGAAAACGATGATCAAATAATTTCCCCTTGACACGACAATCGTGTTTTCATGGTTTGGTTATAAAACATAGAATAAGTGAAACCAAATAATACTTAAATATAATGTATGGATGATACAAATATACTTTTGTCTTTTCCAATTGTAACAACCCAATATTCCCAGTTGAAATCACAACCCAATCAACGTAGAAATAAAAAGTGTTTCACTCAATTATAAAAAAATAAATATATTCAGAGTAGAAGAACATACAAATTAGACATAAGTGAAATATTTAACACAAAAATAAAAAAAACCAATAGAATGAAAAGTACATGAACTCCCTCCCAATTATGTGTAGCTACCTCAAAATGATCTTCCACCATTTAGCTCACCAACGGGAGGAGGTGGAGTCGTAGGTGGAACTTCACCTTTATCCTTGATCCCCAAATTAGGATAGTAGCCTCCATAACTTTATGGATGACGAGAGGAATCATATAGGTCCCAAAAATACTATATATTTTCTTCTTGGCTAAACTTAAAAATTGGGATCCGAATGCATCATTTTATTAGAAAATTAGAAGATGCTTTTGAGCCCCTAAATTTTGAGAAACTAATTGGACCATGTTTTTTGACCTCTAGAGAATCATACCACACTTCAAATAAAATAAAAAAAATTTATCCCCACATAATGAATATCTCTAATAAAAATTTGTAATCCTTTGGATAACTAAAACTATTTATATGGCTAGATCCCAACACACCACTTTTGACTTTGTGCAGATTCAGTGTGCTGGACAGATTAGAGAAGTTGGGCCCCTTAATGGACAAATTATTCTTGGATGTATTAATAAGATCTATATGAAATAGAAATTTATAATAGAAAAAAACTCTAATCCTATTTTTATGCACATGTTTTTCATAACATTCACAATATTGGACAGGTGTTTATGGATCACATGATTTTTTTGCCAATTTTTCTTCCATTTCTTCCCGAGCCCTCCAAATAACCTCCACCTACAATGAAATTATCAAAATAGTAACATTTAACTTTTTATCAGTGATAAAGAAAATATAATTGAATTAGAAAAATAGTGATTTTTTTATAATAATTGTAACTTAAAATCCCAAATTGGTTTAATTAAGTGGTGTAGTGAATGAAAATGAATAGTGAATCGTGGTGCGATCACTTATACTGAGTTTAAATTTATAGTTGCATATTTTTGAAAGATTAAAAATTAATGTAATCATGTGACATTCATTCATGTGTTTGATCAACTAATCATGTAAATACAACTAATAACATGGTCATCCCATTACCTACTATGAATATTTAATCTCCTATGCTACCTCTCAATGGTACCATGCATCTCACAATCATTGAACCAACAATAATGGGAGACACAACCAACCATAGAATAAAAAAACTACATTTGACCACATTGAAAATTTCATAAATGACTCATCCAAACACTAGTTAAAATCTGTAACACTCACTATAAAATGCTCCATTCCACCAATCAGGCACAACTCTCTCCACATAAATAGGCCAAACCTCCTCCCTCACACCAAACCATTCATTTTAAGTATCAATCATGTCATGGGAAACCACATGAAGACCAAAATTGATATTTACACCTTGAAATACACCGTGGAATTTCCTCCTCATGCATCTTCATTATACTACACTATTCTGTGTACATTATATGCAAGAATAATACTCATCTAACCAAGTGACACACCATAATCGACCATGTCAGTTTAACTTACAATAGCCAGGGAAGTAACCAAATTGATACCTAGATCATCCACACCATATAAATCTCTCTAATTTTCCATTGTGGTAGATAGTTCAAGCCTGATTGAATATTCACTCCACTTACTGTGAACTTCTATTATATTTCACATGTGCAAATTCTAGTCCCATCCCCATCTCATCACAATTCCAAGTTGAGTTAAGTCCTCTAGGTAGTTCTATATCTTCTTCACATTTACAATTCCCATATCAAAACATCGTGTGATATCTTCATATACTACATTCACCTAGCTAGAGTAGAGCACATGCATAGGATCCAGCTGCTTGTTTAAACCACCTCTATATGATTTTCATTTAATGCTGATAATGAATACAACTATAAATGTGTGATTGATGAATAATAATTAATATTTTTAGAATGATATAAATTTAAGTTAAAATTATTAGGTTTGATTGTTTCTATGTTTTTCTCCCTGTGGATTTCCAAGGATGGAATGTTCCTCACATATTCCAAATACACTAATGAAAATTTCAAGGAGAGACACATGCAACGTATTTGATTGTTTTTTTAATGAAATTCTACAAGTAGGAACCATCATTGCATGTTTCCTGCATGACACCATCAGTCCCTTAATAACCAAATTCCCATATATTTCCCTTGGTGATTTTGTGTAGTATACAAAAACAACATAATATAACTTCTTTTTTGTTGTGGGATAACGCCCACTTCCACCCCATCTCAACTTATTCCCAAGTCATTTCATTATTCTATAGATTTCATGTAATAGTATTAATTTGTGCCTACAATTCAAGATCCTCCTCAACTCTACCACTATAATCCCATAAATAAATATTCACTTGATTTACATACAATATGTAAAAAAATCTTATTATCAATCCACTAACGATATAAAATATCATTACCACATAACCAGGATATAGCGAATAACTTCAGCCCCAATTTATCCAGAAAAAGCGAATAGATCAATCATGGGATTAGAGTCAATCAATAAAAGAAGAATATTATCATCACCTTGTGAAATCTCAACCCTTTTGGTGTACATGTGGTGGAAAATAAATGATAGGAATCTGGGATTCAAATATGAGTAAATTTTTTGAAATATTATAATCATTGGAGATGGAAAAGGTAATTATGAAACTCAAAAGAGGGAATATGTTGAACTATATTTAATCCTATATCATTATAAATTAAAATAAATAAATATTAACTTGAGTGATGATGATTCTACCATGATTTCATTACCCAAATGAGATAAGGATTCTTGTTTTATTTTATTTCTATTATTCTAATTATAAATTGACAGAACTCTAATCCATTAAGCGTTGAGATTTGGAAATTAACCTTACCCCTATTAATGATTGTAGAATTATAATTGAATATCACTTATATTAACATATCTATATTTACTAGATCTACTAAAACATTAAAATATTCCCTTATTTCTATTCTCATATAATTATTCTTCCCTTATTCATTGGTTTGAAAACATATTCCACACAGGTTATCCCACATTTATGATCATGAGAAATGGTACTAGAGATTTATATTCACCTGGAAAAATGATATTATAGGTTTTTGTGACAATTTTATCCCTCTATTTAATTTATATAACCACGTGAGGTTATTCAAGTGATGTATCACTTAGAGAGAAATCGTGTGAGTCAAAATTTTGTAATTATTTAATAGGTAAGGTTTGGTTATATACAAGGTTAAGAAACATCCCATAATGAAAATTAATAACCAATACATTATAAAAAATTCTTTACACTCTAAACTGATTAAATAGGATAAAAACTCTCCCAAAACTCTCCCCTCTCAAGAGATAACCAAATTCCATTTTTCATAATTAAATTATGATTTTTAAAACTTATTTCTCAATATTCATTCACATGTCGGTCATCTAAGTTGTACCACTGGGTTCTCTATTAGGATCCCCCACAATTATCATGGGGAATGGTTCATCACTTAGAGATTCGTGGGGAGCACTATTATAGTGACCCAAAATTTACATAAATTGATATTAAATTTTAATATATTAATATTCACTATATAAAATTATGATCCATGTTAGAACTATAAATTATTATTATTTTTTTTGGGCTAGATATACAATAATATACATTTATGAAAGATCTGCCTCATCTCCCACGAACACGCATTGTAAAATTCATAGACATAATATAAATAAAACCTTTCTTCATAAACAATGTAAAGGATTCATATGAAAAGTTCATGTGCATATTTAGAGTCATAATTAAAATTTATAAATAGAGAAATTAATTACACCATACATGGAGCTGGTAGATCATAGGTATGAATGAACATTGGTTTCACAATTTGATTGATAGATCCAAAGAACGGTAATTTATAATTCCACATTCTAGAAACATTATTATATCATATATAATTAATTTATATTCTTTTATTTTACACTTATTACCACTCATTTAAAGAATAAAATAAAAAATAATCACATCGTTTCAAAGAGGTTGTAGTCCACACATACACATTAGTGATGTTTCTATTTTCTAGTAGATTGGAAGGTAAGATGGGGTATATGATTTTAAAATTTCCAAAGAATAATATTTTTAATAAATGTCATATAAATAATATAAATCTATCATAAAAACTAAATATGATAGATGTTTACGTAAAATGAATTTATTTTTATGTGGAGTTCATAGTCTAAATGTATGCATGAGCAATAATTTCACTTACCATTTGATGAAAACAAGTGTGAATAAAGGTTATTACAAAATAAAAATAACATATTAGTATATTTATTGTACTATACATATTTTTTAGGATAATACCATATATTTTGACATGTTATAAGACAATATAAATTTAAAGAGTTTGGGTAGGATGATTTCAGATTATTTGATAGACCTCATTTAGGTTCATTCTAAGGACCCTTTGAATAGTATTTTAAGTAGATATTCACCTGTAATTAGTGTATTTGGAAGTTTAGAAGAAAATAAGATTTTTTTGGTCAAGAAATACTGCTCTATTTGGTGTAAATAATAGAAAGGATGTGTGTTATTTTATAAGAGAGGGTACCGAAACACTTGTAATTATTTGAATGGTTTAAATATAATTAATGTATATGAAATTTTTATTGCTTAATAAGAGCCACGAATTAAAATATAAAGATAATATTATAGAAATAGAATCTTCCAATGAAAATTAGATAGGTTTTTATGTCATTTTGAACCTTATGATTTAGTTTAACCCCTTTGTTATCCAATTGTAACCTTATTTATGGTAATGAAATTTACAGTATTAAAGGGTTTTAAATTTACATAAAATCTAAAAATTCAATTATAAATTTCCAGGGGATAAAATATTAGAAACATTCTCATAAAAATTATACAATTTATATATTTTTATCATTTTTTAAAAAAATTACAATGTATAATTTTTCATAAAAAATAATTGATGTCAGTTTGGATACTATTCACTTAATTTTAGATTACATACATCATGATTTTAATTTAATTAGTATATAATCCTTCAAAACATAATTAATATTTATTATTAATCTAAAAAATTCATGAAGAACTATAACTCATCCAAAAAATATTACCTTTGGAGTTTTTAAAATCATTTACATGAAATTTTTGCACCTTGCACAAGAATTTTTCCGATCTTGTGTATGCATTTAAGATAATTATTCCACAACTAAAAATTAAAAAATAAATCAACATGAAAAAAATAACTTATATTTAAAATAAAAATTTATACCCAAACATATCATATTTTTTACATATATAAAATATTTAGAGATATTAAATTCAAGATAATAACAATTTATAAATGTCATAATGTAATATATATGTTATTATCAAGGGAAAATGGAACCAAAATTACATATATCATAATTTTGGAAGGATATGGTCCAAATTATACCTTAATATCAACTAAATTAACGTTTTATGTTGATTATGAGACCCTATCTCATGGTTTTAACTCAATTTTATCCATTTTACCCATATCAAGGTGAATTGTTTTTAAATTATTTCTATTCATCATGTACAAAAACAAAAGGGAAATATTTACCAAATTTTTACTACCTAATTCCAAATTTGTACTAGCTAATAAATTAATTTTAGTTAAAATTGCTAAATTCAATGAGGAATAGTTTCTTATAAAAATGTACACTTTAGTATAAAAATGTTCTTATATCAGATTCAAAAATAAAATTATTACAATTAATATATTTGGAATAATACAATTATAATATAAATAATGTTTATTTGAGACCATTTTAGAATATTATATTCTTCAAATTCTTGAAAAATTACAACATTCCATAAAAATAAGTACTTTTCACTATTCACTGGAAAATCAATCCTTTTAGAAAATTGCCAAAGTTTCATTATAAGATTATTTTTATAGGATGATTTCAAAATAATAATATTTTATTGAATAAAATTAATAAAAATCTTATAAAATTATTTTTAATATTCAATCACAAAAACTGATAAAAAGTACTTTTTGAAGAAAAAATGTTTTAAAGAATAAAATATCTTCTCTAAATATTCAGTGGATGTTTTATAAAAATTAATCAATAATTTATTATTGATTATGAACATTATATATATATATATTTATATCAAAATTCAGATAGTTTTATTCATGTCATCAAATTCACTGTATATTTTACAAAAACCATAAAATAATTGTAATTTTTTTTATTTTATCTTGATGTTTGCTGTTTTATAAATTTTTGAACACAATGTTATTTTAAAATAACAATTTGTAGAATTATCCTCTACCTCTCCTTAGTAAATTTTTCATGTCAATTTGAACATTTGTATCATAATAATTATAATTATATTTTAAAATTAATTTCTTGATTCCCATATTGTTAAAAGTGTTAATAAAACATCCACTTGAAATGAATGAAAGGGAAATACAAAGGCCAACTAGAATAACACATAACTAGGTTTTCCAAAAGGATAAAATTAGTCATATGTGAATCTATGCACATGGTGTAAAATAGAAATTCATAAATAATGATTTTGATTAATATAGAACATAGATCACAAAAAAATTAATGATTTTGAGAATGTTCGTAACCTCAAATCCATATATCAATGAGTTTTGAAAAATTTCATTGATCCATTAGAAATTAATATAAGAGGAAAATATTTTTCCCATGATCCATTTCCGGGAGTTAAGGAATTGTTTTTCTTTTAAAACTAAAAATAGAAGGAAACATACAAACTTTACAAATATAATTTCATCATTTAATCAATTTCCACAAATAAATACTCAGCCTTAAACCATAATAAAATCTATTTTTTAGTCTATAATTTAAATTATTTCATGTAGCAATATTTTTAGTTTTAGATTTTTAGATAATTAGTTCATAACTCATATATTAACAAACCATATAATAAAAATTGGAAACATCCTATTGGTATCTATTTTCTAAAAATATAAAACTTTTTAAAAAATCATTATTTTTATCCCAGAAAAATTAAACATGACTATCAACATGACCTAATCCATTCCCTTACCCATCCCGTGAAAAACATTTAAAAACCAGGGATCACGAAAAAAAGATAAATAAGGTATATAAATATAAAAGAAAATTAATTTTTAGTAAAACCATTAAAAACACATTTAATATATAACATTACATCAATATCCCATTGAGATAAAGAAATAAGAAGAAATATCATGAAAACAAAACACACTTTTATGAATGAAATCCTTTAAAGCCCATAGCAAGAAATTCAAAACATACTCGATAACTTATAGAATCACTTTTTTAACCCATTTTAAACTTGTTTCAGAAGTAACTGGATCCTAGTTAATCAACATAAGAAACCAATTGGTACCTCCCTCCTACTTTCCTATTAAGACAAAAAACATTACCCAATGTGTTGTAGTGAAATATAGGCCTACCAATTCCCCATATATAATGATATAGTACCATATGTTGAATAAAATAATTTATTTTTAAACTTTTTGATTATAAAAAATATGGATAAATCCTTTATGAACATATGAAAAGAACTTTTGGTTATCAAAATACCCTTTACTTTTAGAACCCATTATAAAAATAAAAAAACCATTTTCATTTAAAAATAATTTTTTAATAAAATTTCCAAAAAATAGGAAAAAGGTTTTTTCATTTTCAGAAACATGAATACCTAAAAATGAAATTAGAATTCAATTAATAGTAACAATTGAAAAAATTCCTTTTCATCATGTATAGTAGTAATAGAACTTTATTTTGTTTTGATTTTCAATATGTTCTCTAGTAAATACATAAAAATTTTACTTTTGAATACCCTTTAAAAAGACATAAAAAGAGACATATAATGTAAATTATAAAATTTTTATGTCTGTAAAAAAATTCATATTTTTTTAAAACATGGGCATGGAATAGAAAGTGATTTTGAATGAAAACTTTTAAAAGTGGATTTCTTTTGAAAAAAAATTGAGTTAACACTTTAGAAATATTTAATTAATGAGACCTATGAAAACATAATAGTGAAAAAAACATTAAATATAATAAAAGTATATAAACTCATGATATAACTTGTAAATATTGGATTTATATATACCTCTTAAAAGATTATAGGTTTATAATATCAAAATATTTTTTAATTAAATATAATTCAATTAATGTCCCTTTCATTGAGTCTAACCTATCACATGTGTATATAACTTCTTAAATAACAAAAATATGTTAATAATTTAATTTATTGGGAATCTTTTCAATTCTATTATTAATTTTATTACAATTATTAAAATGTTATATATAATTACCTAATCAATTATGTGTATATTGATTATTTAGACCATTTTCTTCTTATGTTCCAAAAATGACATGGGTATCATAACTACGGTCAAAGACATCATTATTTAAACATATCCAAAATAATAATCATGATATAACTATCATATTTATACATAAATTATAATTTTAAGGCTAATAATTAATTTTTTTGATAAATGTAGTATGTTACGATCATGGAGATAGTGGGTTGTGTGTATGCATGAGAAATGCTTCCATTTTTAAATGATCATTATAGAAAGAAAGTATGTAAAATATTATATTTACATAATTATCATTATATCACATTTAAAATATGATATATTTAAATTTACTTATATATATCATCGATGTTTTGTTGTGATTAAAAGATATTCACATCTCTTCGTGAAGGCGATATTACACACATACATGAACGACGTTATTACTTTTTCAGTGATTAAAAATGTAGTAAAATAAAAAAAATAATATTATTTTTATATAATGATAAATATGACATCAATATAATAATGATTTCCTAAAGATCCCCTATATTCATTATAATTTACCTTATTACTATCTATGTAATGTGTTACTGAAAAATAAATCCCAACGCTTTGTGAGGTGGTAGTTAACTATATATGTGATCAACCTTAACGTATACCCTACACAATTTAATGTAAAATATAATATATTATATAATTTTTCAAGAGGTATAATTATTTTATAAATATTATATATATATATATTCTATATACACCACTAGAACCAATCATGAGAGGTCGTAATGAAAAAACAAATGACATTAGATTATATAGCATTTGATGTCGTACACATGATTGATGTTTTCATAACACATTTGACGGATGAGAAAAGTGTTTTATGTTATTTAATTATCATAATAAGTTATAATTATATGGAAGATATTTAGGATATTATATAATATTATTTAAACAATAATTGAAGGAGGTGGAGGAACAAATTAATTTAAAACATGCATTGAAGAATAATACCTCATCTTCTATAAACTTCTTTGGGATTGCACAAAAGTCCATAAAGGGTTGAATTTATTCCCAAACTAAGGATTTTAAGATGAGAGGATGGAGCTCAATAAGTGATTTTCATCGGTATTTGATTAAAAAATTAGTTATTAATTTGTTAAGAGTGAAGGTGATGGGCTGGCCTTTAATAAGTAGGGGAGAGTACGTAGTTGGAACCTTTTTAAAAAATTGAGTACTCCCATGTTTTTCATGTCAAAAGGGTAAAAATGAGAGTTTATATAACCTTATAGGGTGTATGTCTAAAATATTTACAGTCAATAGTTATTATACAGGTGTATATGTCATTTTTACCCTTATTATTTTACATAATCCTCAGGTAAATTGATTTTTACCTTAACCATGGTAATTAATTTTTATTACATTCACTAGTAAATTTGGTCAGAAAAATATGTTGGATTTATTAGATAATATAAATTATTTTGATTATAAAATTATATCCCATTTTTCCAAATTCCATTAATATAAATGGAAAATATAAATTTACAATTAATTGTGCCAATGCGATGAGAAAGCTAATTTATAATGTGAAAAACAGCAAAAGATTATAATGTTTTTGTATCCAAATTGAATTTAAAATTAACTAAAATGACCTTAATTAGGTTAATAGATGTATAACTGAACTAATTTTACATTAAATAAATTTTAAAATAAATTTTATCAATATAAAATCATGAAAACGGTTCCTATGTTTATTTTTACCAGATTATTACAAAAATTATATTAATTTTATCAAATTAATTTTATTGTACTTAAAAATGAAACTTTTTAATAATAACTTATAATGAAATTATTTAAAGAAAACTATATATTATTTTATTTTTAAAATTTTAAATAATATTTTTTTAATTAATATAACTATATTAATAATCATGAGAGTCATTTATTCTATATTTACCTAAGTTGTTAAATTTAAATGAAAATATAAGACCCACATACTATGTGATATATTTCTCTTTAAATAAAATAAACCTCATCAATCTTATGGTTCACACACCTGAATGATTTTTATCTTGGGTAGCTTATTCAACAGACAACACTAGGCTTGAACGGCCCATGATAGAGATAAATGGCATAACCTAGTGGTTAAATTAGAGTATATGAATAGTATTAAATACATTACGAAATATATATATATATATATATATATATTTCATACTCAATATAAATTATTGTAAATATTTTAGTAAAGAATCATTCAGTTTTTAGTTAAGCAATTTTATTCGTTACAAATATATTTTCTTATAAAATGAATTTTATTGATATTCATTAAAAAATATTGTAAGACTTTTATTGATGATTTGAAATATGTGTTTTATAAAATTGTCTTCATTTATTAAATAGGTAATTAAAAATTTACTTTCGGTGTCATTTTGGGGTTTTTCTAAAAATATTTATTATTCAATTTGTAGTGAAAGTATTCGATTTTTATTAAAACATCATTTATTTCTAATAAATTAAGTAATTTAAAATTTTCATTATGTTTTATTATAATTTTATGTGAAAAATGTATTATTTATTTGTATTTAATATACTTAATTAAATTTCAATCATCATTATATTTCATTTTAATATGAGTATATTGGGTTTAAAATGATATTTTTTTTAAAACTGTTTTGATGTACATAATGTATATCCATTTCAAATGAAAACTGTATTTTAATTAAAATTATTTATAAAGATAAATTATATTATAAATTGGTTATAATAAATAATAATTTAAATTATATATTTATTAAGACAACTTACTTTATTAGAACCAATTTAATATTGAAATTTGAAATAAAAAGATTGAAATTGTTGGATAATTCTTTCATTAAAAACTCATTTTTCCAACATCTGTGAAATTAATTTTAAAGTAAATTTTGAAAATTATTTTATTTGAATTTTTTATAATTTATTTCATATTTTGAATAATGATAATTTATATTATTTAATAAGTTAAACATAAATTTTGACCAAATTGAATAGTAGTTGTAAAAATTACTTATTGTGGTTAAGGTAAAATTGAGTTTACGAAGGGTAAATCTAAAACTATAATGGTAAAAATGAATAATTCCATCATATAAAAACTATTTTTATAACATTGGATACATATTTATTTTGAACCTACCTTTTCAAACATTTACATTACATATCATCTGGGGAACACATAAAACAATATACAAATAGACACCCAAGGACTGTACTAGTCTAGTGCCTTGAAAATCATAGATACATAAACACCAGTAAATAAGTATGAAAAATTTTCTCCAACTAGTTTATTCATTATTTTATCCCTTCTTATACATAAAAAACATAACAAATATCAACATAATATAATGAATGAAATATAAAAAGGTGTGAGCTCAGATGATCAGTAAGGGTAAACAAGAGAGATATGTAAGAATAATAATGAACATAAGGGTTTAAAAACATGATCATGAAAATATAAGATCATACCCTGCATATAAAATATCACATTCATGAACCACAAAATATAATTTGGTATTTCATAAGGTTTGAATTATATGAAAATAAATAACATAATCCATTAATGAACAACATAAGAATAAACCATGGGATTGTGGAAAACACGTTCGCATACAATTTTATTTCAAAATTAGTCATGTAATTTCTTCAGAGGCCATCTTAGTAATATGGGTTCACTCCCCACACCATTATGGTAGTCATGGTTCACTCCCATGGCCATCATAGTAGCTTTATTTCACTCATATACCATCTTGGTAGTACTAGTTCACTCTAATGTCTATATTAGTAGTTAAGGTTCACTCCAAAGACCATATTAGTCTATATCATGAGATATAAATCATTACCAATTCATCGGATAGAGATATAAATCCCACCAATCTCATAAATAAATCATCCATACATGTTTCAGAAGATCCTAAACAATAGTATCATGACACTTGAAATGAAATTGGTTTCCAAAACATTTATCTTTTTAAAATGTTATGGCAGAAGCCTCATTTTATTATTTAAAGCAAAGACCTATTTAGACTGGGTAGAGTGTGACCTATTATATAGCTTGATGGCCCATGGGAAAGTGTCCAGAATTCAAGGCATGATAGCCCATTTTTTGGCCCAAAGAGCCCATCAGTGAATAGTACTGCTGCTGTACATGAGCTATTATAGTACCTGGTACAGTATATCCACCGCTAAAGTTCCTGCTACTATAGCCTCTGCCGCTACTGTTCTGCTGCTACTACAGTACTTCTACATTTGCCTTCAACAGTGCTGCTACAGTACCGTGGAAATTTGGTCATGCTCGGATAAAAATAATATATAAATGTAAACATTGAATAATTTCCCCAGAAAGGCAGGAGTATTAACAATATATTTCATCATATATTGAATTTTTTATCATATTTACATTAATATCTTGACAAAAATATCATTTTCATTGAATACACATTTAAGAACATAAAACATTTTTCTAAACATTTTTTTTGATAATTTATTTGAAAATATATAAAGAAAGACTTAAAAAAACACAAAATTTATTAATTAATTTTCTATAAAAATTATCTTCAAGTGTCATTAAATATCATTTTAAAACATTTTGGAAAACTTGGTTTTTTAAATAAAACAAATTTCTGAACAAATTGATAAATACAATCATATTTTTCTTAAAAACATTTTAATAATTATATTAAGTACCAATGAGTGGGAAAATGGTAACAATATATGGATATAACTTGAATAAACATATTATAATGAAAATAATGAGGGTTAATTATATATGGATCAAAATATTTCATCAATAGAAGCATAATCATAAAAATACTAATTAATGATGAGATTGTTTCAACAAACTCTTACCACTTGGTAACATGGTATCATACTCTTCATGTAATAAAATGACATTACATGAATCATAAACTATAATGGAACGATTTATATTCATGATATTATTAGTAAAATGGAAGTATTTACACCTCTAAAAAAATTTAGGTGCGTAACAAAACAATAGTCTCTAAGAAGGAAAATTAAGAAAAAACAGTGTTGCGGATTTGGTAACTTTTAAAGCATAAACCCTATGAAAAAATATCCTCGAATGGATATGTAAACACACATGAATTTTGTAATAATAAGAATATAATAAATTCAAGGTAAATATACACACCACATAAAATAAAAGAGTGACGAACATGGCATGTATCTCACTAATATAAACAATTGAGATGTAATTTCCTTACCTTGTGTCTTGAATATCGTCGTTATCATAAAAGATTATTTTATAATAAATTCAACATTATTATACATATTTTATTGAATAATATTATTATATATAATACCATTTTTTAACTTTATATTACCCTCTTGTTAACCAATTCATGTTAAGGTTATGCTTTGTGTAATATTCACTTTGTTTTTCCCATATTTCCTAATTGGTTATATATTTGATCCTTATATATATATAATAATTTCAAAAATATAAACCATTATATATATCATTTATATTCAGTATATTTTTATTATAAAAAACTATATAATATATATGTATGAAATGGAATACACCATTTATAGATACGATAGGCCATACGTACACATGAACATTGTTTTCGTTTTTATTATCATAATGATAGAAAAAAGGGAAATATATGTATATATGTATAAACCGTAATTAAATTGGAATTATAATGTTATATATACCATATAATCTCATTAAATCTATTCTTAATACATTCCATTTAGGGTTTGAATGAATCACATTAATTTGGGGAGGCGATAGTCCACGCTTCCTGAAACGAAATTATCATATTTACAAAAAATAATATGTATAATGGTATGTGTCATAAAAAATGAAATATTAATAAATATATAATAAATATTATATATATCATATAAAAATATATTTTCTATCCTAATTTCCAACCTTGAATATTGGTAATGTAAAAATGAACAATCATCATTTCTTGAGACATAAGTTCGTCATACACATAAACAATATATTTGTTTTGGAGTCAAAACCTGTTCCAACATTCCCATCTTTTTTTTTTGAAATCACAAATAACACATAGCATAATCACATATATTTTTTATCATGTTTTCTGTTTCATAATCATAATTATTCAAATTTTCATCATTATATGTTACATTCTTATCGATATCATGTATGTTGTTCACTCACATTATTTTATTTGATTGTTTCATAACTAGGAATTGTATCTTGATTGTGTATTGCATTATGATCAGGAATCTTAAATAGATTATGTATTGCATTATAATCAGGAATCCATACCATATTATGTATTTCATTATAATCAACAATCGTAACCAGGATAAGTATCAGATCGAAATCATCTACATCGTGACCACACGTATCATAACCAGTTCATTAATTGTAGTCACGTATATCACAACCAGGTCATTCATCATAATCACAAATATCGTAACCAGTTAATGAATTGTAATCACATATATTATGACTAGATCATGCAACATAACCATGTGCATTATGATCAGGCTAGGTGTCACATCATAATTATGCATCATAACAAGGTTTAGTATTGTATCATTTTCATGAATCGTTGCTTGCTTATGTATTGAATTCTCATTTATGAATTGTATTCAAGTATCATAACCAGATTTAATATCATTTATCATAACCATGTTAATATTCATTACCAGGTTATAAATTGTAATCGAAAAGCATTGTTATCATGATAAGCTTAGTAACCAAGTTATGTATTATACTTTTGAAATTCATTACACTCTTATCATAACTTCAATACCGATTACATTTTACTAATATTATTTATTCCATACTTTTGAAAGTACTAAATTATAACTAAAATGATACCTTTGAGTTGGTTGTTTAACAATAAAAATGATGTCATGTATTCTGTTAGTTTGGACAATTGAAATTCCAGGTGTCCAAGTGCCTTTGTGTTTTTAGAGAAATATGACCGTTGGAGGAAATATAACCATTCAAAACATATGTGTATAAATTGGAGTTCAATTGAACTAGAATACATAATTTTTCCTTCTATTAAGATCTACAGATAGATGTTGTTACTTCTCTCTTTCTTCATGTGAACGCCTTGAATATACAACAAGTGAACAACTTGTACTGCGTTCTTGTAACGAACCATTTTTTTAGAGCAGATAAAATGTGAAGGTTTTTGAAATTTTTCTTTTATCAGCGGGTAGGTTTTAAAACCGAGATTCGGAACAATGTTCCGAGGTATGGAGCCGTTTTAAGCAGTGATATCGGACTGCACGCGGTAGGTTTAACCGTGCGGGTTAGGCGTGCGGGGTACCTCGGGCATCCGGTAGCAGGCGCGTGGGCTGCACGCGGTGTTTCAGGCAGTGCGGGTAAAACCGTGTGGGTGGGTGCATTTTAGTTTTTGTTTAAAATTAAAATAAATGAAAATAAAATAAATTAAAAAGAAAAAAAACCTAAACACATCCCTCCCCCTCTCTCGGCCAGGACCCCCGCACACCCCCTCATCTCCCCTTAGCCACACGCGCGACCCCCCCTCCCCCCCCCCCCTCCACGGTGCCGCCTCCTTCCCCGACCTCTCCCATTTGTCGATTTCCACCGGATATCCACCGGTTTCCAGTTCTAATCACCACGGTAAGCTATTTTCTCCCTTCTCCTCCCTGTTTCCAGCTTCTTTTCGACCTAATCGGCGCTCGGTGAGGTGCGGCCGAACCCTAGGGCTTAGAGGTGATCCGGTGTTTCGTCTTTCTCTTCTTTTCGGTCGGCGCGGAAGGTCCTTTGGGACTCCTTGGCGTGCGTTACGGCAACCGCCGCCGAAGGCAAAGCGGTTCAGGGGGGTTTTAGATCGTCGGAATGGTTTCGCGGTGAGGTTTTCACCTTTCCCTTTGTTTTGCACTTGTTAAATTTGGGGCTTTTGATGTTTATGAGCCCCGACTTGATGTTGGCAGTTCTTTGAGCTCGCGGTGTGGGTTCGCCTTCGTTTTGGTTTGTCGCCAACACTCGAGGTAAGTGTTTATTATTTCTGGTTGGTTTTTCCTGGCTTAAATTGCGTTATCTTTGTGTCCTAAGGTTCGTAGTGGTTGTCTTATAGTGCATTGGAGGTTTCGGTATGTTTTCGGGTTGTCAGAGTTTAGGCGACTCACCTGCGCAGGAATAGGTACGTATTTATATGTACGTGGGTTCCCCCGGCATGTGTATATTTGTCCATGGCAGCGAATATACACACATATGGGGCTTGTTGTCCCCATTACATATATAAAAAGTTCCTGTGCTGGTGAGTGGAGACAGGCTTGTGTGTATAAGCATATGTGTAAGGATCCTCTTGCACACGCTCATGGCCATGCGGAGCGTGTGCATAGGGTCTAGGTGTCATTATATGTATGTGAAATCACATATGCCTCGTGGGGGAGCAGCTGCGACAGCTTTAGTTAGAAAGCTCCAAGAGCTGGAGTGGACCGATGGATCCACCTTAAGGTAGGGTCCTTCTCCTTTCCCTTTTAAATTTAAGTAAAGTAATAGTGTGTTTAATATTGCACTTAGCATTTTAATTATGCAAGTTTAGTTCCGATTAAATGCTTCTGTGCAAATCGTGTGAATTGCAGGAATAAGATAAAAGAGTTTGTTTGGTCACTAAACTAACGATTTAATACCAAAACCCCTCTTTCGAGGTGCGCTGCCTTCAATCTAAAAATGTAGCAATAGAATTTCATGATTTCCTTTCCTATTGTTTGGCTTCTTAAAATTGTTAAGTGTTGAATGAGTTTTAATGTAAATTCTAAATATCACTAAATGAATTGTTTGATAAAGTAATGACATGTTTTCTAATAAAACTCCTCCAATGGAGGTGAGCTGCCTTCAAAATAAACGTGTAGTAGTAGATTTCTTTTTTTTGTGATTGCTTGCTTAAAAGTCTTATGACACTTTATGCTTGACATTATACTTGATCAATTGCATGCTTGTACTTGTACCATCTAATTTCATTAATCACCTAACATAGAGGCATGTTGGTGCCATATGCTTTTGTTTACCTTCTATTGCTCGTGCAAGTTCCAGAATGTTGAACAACGATTGTTAATTATGAGAATTGATTATAAAAAGTTGAGATCTGATTTGGATAACTAAATGTGAAGAATTAATCATGAAATGAGAATTGCGTCGATTGATTAATTAAGTGATAAATGAATGAGATTTTGGGTCCTAGACATGGCGTTCTAGATCGACTTGAAATCTGGGATTGGACATGGCGTTCCTCCCCAATGGTTATCCAAGATTGTGATACAGGGTGTTAGACATGACGATCTACACTGAATGAGATTTTGGGTCCTAGACATGGCGTTCTAGATCGATTTAAAATTTGGGTTTTGGACATGGCGTTCCTTCCCAATGGTTATCCAAGCTTGTGATATACGAGGTGTTAGACATGGCGATCTACACCGAACGATTATTGAGGTGTTAGACATGGAGATCTACACCAAATGTGATTCGAGGTGCTAGACATGGCGATCTACACCAAATGTGATACGGGGTGTTAGACATGGCGATCTACACCGAACGAATGATAATAATGATTTATGAAAAGAATGAGAGATGTGGGTGAAACCCGAGTGAATTGTGATCAAATAAAGAAAGGTAAGAATGAGTGGATTTCCAGTCTGAGTTGAAATGATAAGTGAATAAATAGAGTAAGTGAGCAAAATGATAAAAAGTGTTTTTATGCTTAACCAAATTTAATTGTGTTGTTTTAAACAGGTTCTCATCTCGGCTATGGGCCGAAGCAGGTAGTGCCGCCAGGTGTCCTTTCTGGAACCTGGACGGGCGTTTATTGTTTTCATTATGTCGTTATTGTTCGAAAATACCAGCACCTTGTTTAATTATATTTTCATGGTCTAGAGTGGGCTAAACCCCGGTGGTTCCAGCCTACTATGATATATATCTCACACCCTACTCGGGCCGCCATTGCACTGGGGTACCCGAGTAGATTCCATTTGGTTGCAGGACCTTGTTGTTGCGGTTTCTTGTACTAGGAGTTAGGAGAAAAGGACCGAGTTGGGGCTCGGGATTCTCATGGAGATCGCCCTCAGGGCTTGAGACTTTTGTTCATTTACTTCTTCATTGATGTGTGAGTATGTCTCATGATTTAATGCATTCATTGCATCATTATCATGTCATGCATGCATCTCTTATATAAACTATCGTTCGCCAAAATTATTCAAACCTTATAAATGATGAATGTTTTCCGCTATTTTCTTATTATTGTTTACACTACTTCCGTTGCTGTATTTTTGGTCCCTTTGTTCCTATGATAAGAGGGTATAGTCTCCCCCCTGACTTACCTTACACCCTCGCCGCTATTCGGCAACCTCTGGCGTAAGGGGAGACACGCTTGAGGCCATGTCGCGGGCTGACTCAGGTGACCCGGGTGTCCGGTTTAGGGTCGACTTGAGTTGGTTCGTGACAAAATGGTATCAAAGGAGGTTTCTTTCTTTCCATTGTCTTACTGTTTTGGGATTGGTAGACAAGAGATTAGGAATGTGTCGGTGCTTGGGTAATAGTCGTGTCTGGGACTGATCACCCCACGTACGGTAAATGACCAAGCGGTCAGGGATGAGAATTGATGTTCATGTTGTTTGCTGTTATAGTTGATGTGATTTCACCTTGGGTTAATGTTGTACTTTCCACTGCTTATTTGTTTATGAGGATGTTTTGAAAATTTTCCTTGGCCCGATATGGCTAGGAAATTGCATGGCATGCATCATATTAGACACTTATAGATTCACATGTCATGCATATGTGCCATGCCATGTAGTTTCATTAGTAGGATGCCTGCTGATTTTGATTGTGTGCCTTGGAAATATGCCATGTCTTGATTTATTTAGAACGTCTCTTTAGAAAGCATGTTTCGGTGATAATTAACATGTTTGGGTGATAACATTTCATGTTTTCTATCTTTCTTGTGTGTCATGCTCTGTGTTATAGCATGTTTTAGTGATTTCAGCTTATTAGCTTGTTGCCTTGTGTTAGCTGTTTGTAGTGGCTTGTTAGCTTGCTAGTAAAAGCTTGGTTGCTTTGGCTGAATATGTTGGTTGCGATTACGACGGAGCCAGTTTTCCATTGTAAGTAGTATGGGTGCTTTATAATTGGGAAAATTGTAAACTGTGGTTTCAAACCTTTAAAAGAGGGCTGCAAAGTTAAAATGTTAAATGAAAAAAAATTGATTTGATAAATGGGAGCCAAATGCCAACAGTAAGGTGTATGGGCGCCTTATCGATTGGTAGGTGGCCACCCAAGTGAATGAACCTTGTTAGACCATAGTGTGTTTGAAAATGATTATTAATGTAAAACTATTGCGTTTTTATTGATATAGTTTGGTGTGCTTTTAAACATGCTCAACTAGACCCGAGGAGGCCAGTTGGGGCACGTCCTTATGGAATAAACTGATATGTGGTTGCTTTTGAAGAACCCGAATTGAATAAATGGGACCCTCGGGGTCGCCTCTTTGTTAAAAAGGAATTTAGATGCTAAATTACCTGTTTATGCTTGGATAACATTATGTGTTAAATTTTTAAAGAGGAAGTTGGTTATAGCTTGTCTGTTTTTCCATGGGGCGTTGTCTGAAAACCAAGTAATTAGTTTTGAAATAGTAATTGTTGGTTGATTAAAATTATTTAAATGTTTTAAATGTTGAAAGGAAGTAATGAAGTGGATAAAACGGAAAGCGGTTTTTGAGCCTAGTAATCCTTGTTTTGCGTGACCAAGAGTTAGGGTCGACATGTGTGCTTCGTAAGGGACTAGCACGTGCTAGGTAGTACCCTTAGAGCTTGAGTTTCCTTGTTTTCAGTGTGAGCATATGATGTAGTGATCATAGTTCGAGGAATGTCACCCGTGCGTTAAAGTGTTTCAAAAATAGCGCACCGGTGAGCGGCTAGTTCTTACGACGACATGGACACTCCTAAGGTGGGTAGTGTCGCATGAGTTTCTGTTTTCATGACGGTTCTTGCTTGGCAGCATGACTGTGATAAGGTTGGCTGTGTGCGCAACACTTTAGAAACTCCGTTAGTGCGGGAAGAGTTTCAGTGGTTAAGCATGGACGTATATGAATGCCTCGGGAGTATAGGCATCAGAGTTGGTCTGAATGATCTTCTCAGCGACCTTGGTTTAATCTTAGTGTACTCTGCTAGATGAGACGAGCATGTCCCCCATCTTGACGTCGTCTTGTATACACTAAGATAGTGTCGGTTATACGTCGCCCTAAAGTTTAAAAGTTGTTGGTTTGTTTCGTAATCTCTCTCTGGTTGTGTGTGGGATGCACAGTTTCTTGGAGTTACGCTTCGTGCTGAGGCACGATAGTTTTATAATAGTCTTGTGATGGCTTGACATGTGAATGTCACCAATGGTCGTGTAAGGACTTCGGTGTACGCGTAGTTGATAACGGAACAGTTTTAAAAAGCATGTCGTCGGTTTAAGGGCGAGTGTAAATCTTGGGTCGGCGATGTCTTTCGAGGAAATCTTGCGTGACCAATTTTAGTTGGTCAATCACGATTCAACTGTTTTCTTGGGTTGAGGTCCCTATAATGGCCTCGGATGTATGCTCTGCTTTGATGTTTCAGTTGTAATGTGAGCGTTGGCTCGAGTGGTAAAGGCTTAAGTGCAGTTTTCTTAGAAAGTGCTTAAAGGTGCATTGGACGTTGGAAACGCAATGCGACCGGTTGAATGCAACTTCACAACCCTTGTAGGTCGGGTGATGTTTTCGTTGTTTTCCAAAGGCTTCTCGGGGACGAGAAGTTTTTTTTAGGTGGGTAGTTTGTAACGAACCGTTTTTTTAGAGTGAATAAAATGCGAAGGTTTTTGAACTTTTTCTTTTATCAGCGAGTCGGTTTTAAAACCGAGCTTCGGAACGAGGTTCCACGGTCTGGAGCTGTTTTAAGCGGTGATATCGGACTGCGCGTGGTAGGTTTAACCGTGCGGGTTAGGCGTGCGGGGTACCCCGGGCATCCGGTAGCAGGCGCGCGGGCTGCACGCGGTGTTTCAGGCGGTGCGGGTAAAACCGTGCGGGTGGGTGCGTTTTAGTTTTTGTTTAAAATTAAAATAAATGAAAATAAAATAAATTAAAAAGAAAAAAAAACTAAACACCTCCCTCCCCCTCTCTCGGCCAGGACCCCCGCACACCCCCTCCTCTCCCCTTAGCCACGCGCGCGACCCCCCCCCCCCCCCTCCATGGCGCCGCCTCATTCCCCGACCTCTCCCATTTGTCGATTTCCACCGGATCTCCACCGGTTTCCGGTTCGAATCGCCACAGTAAGCTATTTTCTCCTTTCTCCTCCCTGTTTCCGGCTTCTTTTCGACCTAATCGGCACCCGGTGAGGTGCGGCCGAACCCTAGGGCTTAGAGGTGATCCGGTTTTTCGTCATGCTCTTGTTCTAGGTCGGCGCGGAAGGTCCGTTGGGACTCCTTCGCGCGCGTTCCGACAACTGCTGCAGAAGGCGAAGCAGTTCGGGGGGGTTTCGGATCGTCGTAATGGTTTCGGGGTGAGGTTTTCACATTTCCCTTTGTTTTTCACTTGTTAAATTTGGGGCCTTTTATGTTTATGAGCCCCGACTTGATGTTGGCAGTGCGTTGAGCTCGTGGTGTGGGTTCGCCTTCGTTTTGGTTTGTCGCCAACACTCGAGGTAAGGGTTTATTATTTCTGGATGGTTTTTCCTGGAATAAATTGGTTTATCTTTGTGTCCTAAGGTTCATAGTGGTTGTCTTATAGTGCGTTGGAGGTTTCGGTATGTTTTCGGGTTGCCGGAGTTTAGGCGACTCACCTGCGCAGGCATAGGTACGTATTTATATGTACGTGGGTTCCCCCGGCGTGCGTATATTTGTCCATGGCAGCGAATATACACACGTACGGGGCTAGTTGTCCCCATTACATATATAAAAAGTGCCTGTGCGGGTGAGTGGAGACAGGCTTATGTGTATAAGCATATGTGTAAGGATCCTCTTGCGCGCGCTCATGGCCATGCGGAGCGTGTGCATAGGGGCTAGGTGTCCTTATACGTATGTGAAATCACATATGCCTCGTGGGGGAGCAGCTGCGACAGCTTTAGTTAGAAAGCACCAAGAGACGGAGTGGACGGATGGATCCTCCTTGAGGTAGGGTCCCTCTCCTTGCCCTTTTAAATTTATGTAAAGTAATAGTGAGTTTAATATTGCACTTAGCATTTTAATTATGCAAGTTTAGTTCCGATTAAATGCTTCTGTGCAAATCGTGTGAATTGCAAGAATAAGATAAAAGAGTTTGTTTGGTCACTAAACTAACGATTTAATAATAAAACCCCTCTTTCAAGGTGCGCTGCCTTCAATCTAAAAATGTAGAAATAGAATTTCATGATTGCCTTTCCTATTTTTTGGCTTCTTAACTTTGTTAAGTGTTGAATGAGTTTTAAAGTAAATGCTAAATATCACTAAATGAATTGTTTGATAAAGTAATGACATATTTTCTAATAAAACTCCTCCAATGGAGGTGAGCTGCCTTCAAAATAAACATGTAGTAGTAGATTTCTTTTTTTGTGATTGCTTTCGTAAAAGTCTTATGACACTTTATTCTTGACATTATACTTGATCAATGGAATGCTTGTACTTGTACCATCTAATGTCATTAATCACCTAACATAGAGGCATGTTGGTGCCATATGCTTTTGTTTACCTTCTATTGCTCGTGCAAGTTCCAGAATGTTGAACAAGGATAGTTAATTATGAGAATTGATTATAAAAAGTGGAGATCTGATTTGGATAACTAAATGTGAAGAATTAATCATGAAATGAGAAATGCATCGATTGATTAATTAAGTGATAAATGAATGAGATTTTGGGTCCTAGACATGGCATTCTAGATCGACTTGAAATCTGGGTTTGGACATGGCGTTCCTCCCCAATGGTTATCCAAGATTGTGATACAGGGTGTTAGACATGACGATCTACACTGAATTAGATTTTGGGTCCTAGACATGGCATTCTAGATCGACTTAAAATTTGGGTTTTGGACATGGCGTTCCTTCCCAATGGTTATCCAAGCTTGTGATATACGGGGTGTTAGACATGGCGATCTACACCGAACGATTATCGAGGTGTTAAACATGGCGATCTACACCAAATGTGATTCGAGGTGTTAGACATGGCGATCTACACCAAATGTGATACGGGGTGTTAGACATGGCGATCTACACCGAACTAATGATAATAATGATTTATGAAAAGAATGAGATATGTGGGTGAAACCTGAGTGAATTGTGATCAAATAAAGAAAGGTAAGAATGAGTGGATTTCCAGTCTGAGTTGAAATGATAAGTGAATAAATAGAGTAAGTGAGCAAAATGATAAAAATTATTTTTATTCTTGAACCAAATTTACTTGTGTTGTTTTAAACAGGTTCTCATCCCGGCTATGGGCCGAAGCAGGTAGTGTCGCCAGGTGTCCTTTCTGGAACCTGGACGGGTGTTTATTGTTTTCATTGTGTCGTTATTGTTCGAAAATACAAGAACCATGTTAAATTATATTTTCATGGTCTAGAGTGGGCTAGACCCCGGTGGTTCCGGCCTACTGAGATATATATCTCACACCCTACTCGGGCCGCCATTGCACTGGGGTACCCGAGTAGATTCCATTTGGTTGCAGGACCTTGTTGTTGCTATTTCTTGTACTTGGAGTTAGGAGAAAAGGACTGAGTTGGGGCTCGGGATGCTCATGGAGATCGCCCTCAGGGCTTGAGACTTTTGTTCATTTACTTCTGCATTGATGTGTGAGTATGTCGCGTGATTTAATTCTTTCATTGTATCATTAGCATGTAATGCATGCATCTCTTATATAAACTGTCGTTCGCCGAATTTATTCAAACCTTATAAATGAAGAATGTTTTCTGCTGTTTTCTTATTATTGTTTACACTACTTCCATTGCTGTATTCTTGGTCCCTTTGTTCCTATGATAAGAGGGTATAGTCTCCCCCCTGACTTACCTTACACCCTCGCCGCTAGTCGGCAACCTCTGGCGTAAGGGGAGACGCGCTTGAGGCCATGTCGCGGTCCGACTCAGGTGACATGGGTGTCCGGTTTAGGGTTGACTTGAGTTGGTTCGTGACAGTTCTTCTATTTCTATAAGTTCTATGTTTCTGTTTTGTGTGATCGATAATTGTGATAATGATTGAGGGATTTCTGGGATAGGAATATGTGTTTGTGGTTATCATATCAAGGGCTTTCAATTGTTTGAAATATATAGGTGTTGATTACCTTCTTAATCATGGTATTCCGGGGATAGGAAGACAGTTTGTCCAATCATCGTATCGATGTTTTACCAAATTTGTAGTAAGACTGACCTTTTATCTTAGGTGAAAGGATACCCTTCTCTATGGGGAAAAAGAATTTTAATCCTTTTAGTTTATTTCTTCTATTTTTATTAGAAATGGAATTGTATTTTTTTCTCTTTCTTTTCATATTCATTTCAATTTTAATTGTTTCAATTACTATTCATTCATTAAATATTATATTAATAGACTCTATACTCTATATGGTAGATTATTTTTCAATTGTATTACCCTGATCATTTAATTCAATTTGAAATAATTATTTTACTTTGCTAAGAGTATTACCTCATATCATATCTATCAGATCTAAGAGTAATATGGTTAATTGTATTGATTGTGAATTGTATTAGTTTTAGACCACTTAAACTAAGTTATTTCTTAAGGGTTCAAATAAAATATTTTTTAACCTACAATTTACCCCCCTTGTATTGTGTCATATAATATACATAAAATTCTATATATTCATCTACCAATTGGTATTAGATAAGGTTTCCACTAATTTGTGATTCTTTCTTTATTTCTTCTTTAAGAAAAATGTATTTCCTTTACAAATATTTTTTTTATAACTACTTACTACACTAACTTGTGGGGTGGAAAAGTATTGTTTTTATAAGATTTCATGAATGAATAATGGATCAACTAACTATGTAAATCCTACTAGACCACCTATTTTTTATGGGAATGATTATGAGTACTGGAGAGATCGAATGAAGACTTTTTTTTTAATATTGGAGTGGAAAACTTTACCTTTATTCCTGGAGGTTAGAAAATACCAGACTAGAAAATTAGTACTTTCACTAACCAAGAGAAACGATAATATCAACTCAATTTCAAGGTATTAAATACATTGTTGTGTCCCATGACCAAGAATATATATAGTAAGATATCATCACATGAAGTAGTCAATTGTATATGGAACAAATTGGAAGTCATGCATTTTGGTGCATCCAATGTCATAGAAAAAAGAAGAGCAATGCTTCGTGCAGAATATTGTGTGTTTATTTTTCATTATGGAGAACCATTATGCATGGATAATTAAACAATTATGAAAATTTTCAATAATATAAAATCTATGGGGGAATGAGACTTGATGATGAAGCACTTGCGGACCAGATAATTTATATAATTCCAAATGAGTGGGAATCGAAAAGGACAACTATTGATGAAAATAGGAAAGTTACTTAAATCACACTTGATGGGTTATTTGGAACTCTCTTGCCGCAAAAGACATTAATGAATAGAGATAATGATTTCAATAAGAAGAATAATGATAATGGATGTGTAGATTTTAATACCACATCAAAATCTAAAACACTAGAAAGGGTAACTAGATACAAATTTAATTAAGTCGTTTTCCGATCATAATCAAGTGATAGTGATCACTCATAGAATTAGATATCTAATATTTCTCAATTGATGAACAAGATTGTTGGAATTAAGGTCTTCCGATATAGGTTAAAAACGATATAAAAGAAAATAAAGACTCAGAAGTAACTTGTTATGAATGTAAAAGAACAAGTCATATTAGACTATATTATCCTTTACTAAAAATAAAAGAAAGGAAGGAAAAAAATTCTAAAAGAAACAAGAAAGTGTACAACAAATCAAAGATAAAGAACATATTAAAATAAACTGATACTTGGATTGAGAGTGGTGGTGATTCATCAGAAGAATCCTCCAAATAAGAATCCTCTGGTCAAAAGAATATATGACTCATACCCGGGCAACCTATTCAAAATAACTGTTTCAGGACTAAGGTAAACAATGTTTAATTTCTTACAAATGTATCTTTAAATGAAAATCACCCTGATGAGAAACATTATAACTCTTCTAATGAAGAATCTTCCTTAATAGATGAAAATTTACCTTCATTTTAATAAGTATCCAAATTTTCCAAATTACATGAGTATGAAAATTCCAAACTCAAGAAAAATATTAATAAAATAAATTCTAGAATATATATATTTTTACAAAAGACGATTAAGATAATTTAAATTATCTTGATAATAAAATCATGATTTTGAAATTATTTCAATAACCCTTAAGGAAGTAAATTCTGAGAATGAAAAAATTTCTAAGGATATTTAAGAACATGTTTTAATGAGAAATGTTTTTGAAACTAAAACAATTCCAAACACAATTCTTGGGATAATGATAATTTTGTCATTAGACTATAATTTGAAATCATTTCTCTTAAATTTTTTTATAAAATTCACCTTCGGAGGAAAATAATTTGATAAATATATTCTATTATTTATCCTCATAGAAATATTTTTGGAATTGGTTACGTAAAATCAATACCGATTTTTAGTCATAACAATTTTGTTTCTCAAATTGCCCCATTATCAACTAAATGTCAATGTGTTGGACATTGGGAAAGAAATTATTCCCTTAATAAAACTCAAACATTAGGATTTCAGAAACCTTATTTTGAAAAAATAATGTGGATTCCTATAATACTTTTATCTAAAATTTCTGGATCCAAACAATCTCGGGTTCCAAAAAAACTAATAGATTCATTTTCAAGAAAACAAGAAGTGTACCAAAATTAAGATCATTTGGTACATGTATAGAGGTTGTTCTTGACACAAGACTGAAAACTGATATTTCTTTGAAATTATTATTGAAACTAAATGAGGAAGTTTGACCTTTGGAGACAATTCCATGGTAAGGATCATTTGTATATGTAATATTGTTCATTTAGGAAATGTTTTTATTTAAATTTATTTTTTTCAAAGGTCTTCTGCACAACCTCATCAGTATAAGTCAATTATGTGATGAAGGTTGACTTTTAAATTTTTGGAATGATAAATGTTTAGTTCACAATTTCATTAATTAATTCATTCTTTCTACCCATATGCATGAGAATGTATACATAATCAACTTAGTTGAACTTAAGAGCCAATACATAACTTGTTTTAAGTGAAATGTAAGAACAATATGGGTTTTTTCATAGAAGGTTAGTACACTGTAACCTAAGGAACATTTTTAAACTCTCAAAGAAATGATTTGTTAAGCATCTACCAGATATAAGGTACTGTTATGCAAATTTGTGTGACCCTTGTGAATATGGAAAGCAACATAAAGCTAGATTTAAATCAATCAATGAAGTCTCAAATTTTAATTCATCACATTTAATAAACGTAGATCTTTTCCATCCTATATAAACTGGAAACATTGGAAGAAAAGTAATATGTATTTGTTTAGTTAATGACTACACTACATTTACATGGGTCTATTTTCTAGCTGCAAAATATGAATCCTTTTTCTATTTTATAAAATTTAGATTCCATGTTAAAAATGAGAAACAATTACCACTGATAAATATTTGTAGTGATCATGGTGGAGAATTTCAAAATCCAGATTTTGAAACTTTTTATAGTAAGATAGTTAATACTCAAAATGTTATAGCTCCAAGAACCCCTCAGAAAAATGGTTTTATTAGGAGAAGAAATCTTATTCTTTATGATATTAAAAGAACCGTGTTGATTGAATACTAAATTTCTATACATTTCTGGGATGAATCTATTAGTCCACCATTTTATACTATAAATCGTGTTAAACTAGACATTTTATTAATAAAACACCGAATGATTTTTGGACTGGCTGAAAAAATAATGTTTCAAACTTCAATGTGTTAGGATGAAAAGTTATAATATTGAATACAAAATAGAATTTATATAAATTCTCACCCAAATCTGATAAAAAATCTATTTATGTTATTCCACAACTTATATGGCTTACATAGTTTTTAACAAACACTCATATACTGTTGAAGAAGAAATTCTTGCTAAAATTGATAAAACTGACCTCATTTCTTTTAAAAAATCCTTACAAACATCAAATGATTTATTTTTCCAATATCATTGTTAACATTTGATTGAAATGTTTTTTGAAAAAGAAAATAGTCAAGAAAAAGTTTCTAAGATATTTACCCCAAAAAACATTCTATCTTATATATATGGACAGGTTTTTTGAAACCCAAATCATTTTCTGCTTAAGAATACTCCTATTGATAATATCATTGGTGAGGTCAATCAACTTTTAATGTCCAGAACTTCCTTGAGAAATGAAATATAACTTCTTATTTTTCAATTTCAATTTGAACCTATAATTTTGAATGATGCCTTAGGTGATGAATATGTGATTAAATCAATGCAAGATGAACTAAATGAATTTGAAAGGAGTCAAATATAGACCATAGTAAAAATACCTAAAGAAACAATTATAATTAGTGTCAAATGGGTTTTTAGAAACAAATGTGATGAAAATGGAGTAATCATAATAAATAAAAAAGAATTTTAGCTAAGGAAAATAATCAACAAGAGAGAGTAGACTATGAATAATCCAATGCTCCGGTAGATATAATTGAATCTATTCAAATTCTGTTTTCCTTTACAGCATACATAAATTTCAAAATTTTTATAATAGATGTAAAATGTTACGTTCTTAATGGATTTTTACAAGAAGTATTTTTTAACAAAATCATTGTATTAGTGATTCAAAACATCCTCATCATATTTTTAAACATTCCAAATATTTGTATGGCCTTAAAAAATCCCATAGATAATAGTATGATAGACTCACAAGATTTATTTTACTAATAAATTAAGAAAAAGATGCTACTGACACAACACTCATTATAAAAATGGAAAAAAATGTTTTGATTGTTCAAATTTCTATTTAAGACATTATATTCGGCTCAACTAAGAAATCCTTAACTCATTATTTTACGAATCTAACAAAATGTATGTTTGAAATGTGTATGATAGATGGATTAACATTCATTATAGGTTCTCAAATATCTCAAAAACCAGAGGTAACTTATGTATCTCATTACAATTATATCAAAGTAATACTAAAAAATTATGGATATAACAACACTAAATGTATTATCACCCTAATTGGTACCCCAAATACACCTGATCTTGATAAAGCTGGGAAACCAGTGGATCAAAAACAAATTACAGGAATGATAGAATTTTTTTGAATAATTGATAGCTAGTTATCCATACATAATGTATTCAGTAATATTAGGTGAATGATACCAATATAATCCAAAATAATCAAATTTAAAATTAGTGAAAATAATTTTTCTCTACTTAAAGGGAACTATAGATTTAGGACTATTCTATTCTTCTAGAAATGATTCTGTTTTGAAATGATTTCTTAGAAGCTGACTTCGGTGAATCTAGAATGGATAAAAAGAGTACGTAAAAAACATGTCATTTAATGAGAGATTATTTAGTTTCTTGGCCTTGTAAGAAGAAACACTCGATATCGCTTTCCACCACTGAAGCTAAAAATGTAGCAGCTGGAAGTTGTTCTACTCAGGTGTTTTGGAAAAAACACACAATCACTAACTATAGGTTGAGTTTTCTCAAAACTCAAGAACTATGTGAAAATACTTTCTCTATTTCTCTTAGTAATAACCCAACACACCACTCACATTCCAAACATATAGATATTAGGCATCACATTCTTAGGGATCACACACCAAAAAGAGATATTGGTTTACAATTAATCAGAATGCAAAAACAACATGATGAAATTTTCACAAAACCGTTATCTTTCGATAGATATGAATACATTAAAATAAAACTACGAATGATCACTGTAATGTAATCATTCCTATCTATTTCTTCTTTAGGGGGTATAAATTATTTTATTGGTTATACACTTTATGTTTTATCTTATCTGTTTCACCCTTTATGTTTTATTTTAATGTTTTTACCCTTTGTGTTTTTATATTAATTGGTTTCACTATAATCGGTTTTAATCCTTTTTTTCCTTTTATCAGTATTGGCTTTACCTGTTTCATGACTTAATCGGTGTCATAATTTTTAGTATCGGGTTACACTGTCGATATTATGATACTTTATCAACACTAAAAAATCGGTATTGAAATTCTCTATAGGTACTAGATTATCATTGATGGATTACCTTGTCGGCACTAGACTATCAACTTTGGATTATTCTATTGGTACTAAATAATTATTTCTAGTCTATTTGATTTTATCAGTTTTAAATTTTTATTTGGTATTAAAAATTTTATTGTTTTTTTTTTCAGAACAACAATATGTTAAAAACAATACATATATCTATGTACTCCGAATGGTATAGTTTATAAAACCTTATTTAGTTTTTTAGAATGATTGTTTGTCATTTCTTTATTTTAGTTTCTAATTGGTTTTATTCTGAACGTGTTTTTCTTTTAAGGAAACCCTCAAGAGTATGAGATCATTTTTATGCATTGGATATTTCATATCTATCTTGATCGTAATTTGTTTAAAAAAAGAACCTATCCCACATCGAACTCATCTGTTATTCTCTAAAAATTAGTTTCTCTATAAGTAGATAGTGAGGTTTGAAATTGGTTCCTACCTCAATTTTTGTAATCATAGATCTACTCAACTTTCGTAATCCCCAGGATCTTTAGTGTGTGAATTAGTCTTTAATGACCGAGCCTACTACATCATCTCTGAAATAAATTCCTCCAAAAGAAATATATTCCATGAACTTTCAAGGTGAAAGGTCAGTATACAAAGTCATTTATGAGTCATTTGATTCATCATTAAAAAGAATTATAAGTTTTGAAGGTTATGAATCCATTTTTATGGAAAGACCAAATTCTGATCATGATTATGTGTATCGTGATGAGATAATGCAATTTTATGAATCAATAGAGACAGAAAAAGATATTTATATTTAATTTTTTATCTGTGATAAAAAGTATACAGCCTCCTAAAAACTGGATGCTCTGTTTCAAGGTGTTCTATTTGAGGGATATGCATTATGTCCTCATAAATATCCGGAATCTGATGGAACTTTTGATAGGTCTCAAGCCAAAAAAAACATTTTGATATTCATGAAGACAATAGAAAAGGAAGTCATTTATCAAGATATAATAGACTTATAGCCCTCTGGATTCAAGGGTTTTTGTTATAGATAATGGGTGGAAAGGGAGCATTGAATGTTTCAGATTCCTATGTTCGTTATTAATTGGTGAACATGTGAAAGTTGAACCTTATGGGGTTTATCTTTTGGACAATCAAGAAGCACAACTATGGGGGTATAAAATCACTCCTAATCATGTTTCCCACCATTAGCAGTATGTTTCTAAAACAATTCATGATCTTGTGTAATATTTCAATCATGTCAGATATGACATCCTTCATAGATCCCTTCATCATTAATGATATGATAAGAAGGCTCAAGTTATTATTCCAACTTGAATAATTTTTTTAAAAGATTTGAATGTTGAGAAAGAAAAGGACCTTTTGAATTGTAGAGAGAACACTTCTAAGATATCAAAGACTACAACAAATAAAATAAATGTAGTTAATAATATAAATTCAAATACTTCAATGTAATAAAACACTATATTCGATGAGGTTTCTTATGAATGGAGAGAAAAAAAGAATGAAAGTAAAGAAGAGGATCCTTAGTTTAGATTGGATCATGTTGAATCCATGTCTTTCAATGTAAGGTCTGATGAAACTATGAAAGAAGAAGAGAGAAATAAGAGATTGAAATAGAGAAAGGACCGGGATATTGAAATTGATAGTCTTCTCAGAATAACTGAGAAACTAAAAAGAGGAATTTAAATCAGGGAGCCATCTATTAAGTATCAATCGGTTCCAGTAGAGAAAGGCACAGAGAAACATGTTTTGGAACATTCATCTACACAATATCTTCCTCAAGAATATTAAAAAGAATAAGTAGATCATGAAGAAGAAGGGAAAGAAGAAAATAAACAAGAAGAAATAGTAGTGGACTAAAAAAATTACCAATCGTAGAAGCCACACTACGAAATCCTCAAAAGATCCATCTTTCAATTTTCTGTCTCTGGATCCTATGTCTTCCATGAAAGATTCTCAAAAGGATTCCTCCAATAAATTAATTTAGATTTATGATAAATAATTAGAATAAGAGGATGAATATGATAATAATTGGAATCATACAACTCAAGTGATCGGTACTATGACTCATTTTGGTGATCTCCCATAATACATCGAGTATACGGATTCTAAAAGAACAATCATTGCGAAAAGGGTTCAATATATTGAACATGTATTGAATATATTGGATAGGTTATTACCTTTAATTATATAATTTGAAGCCATACTAGATATAATTTCTAATTACTATAATTATAGATTGAATTATATCATGGTTTTGATGGAAAAATTTCTATTTCTAGAAGTCGATTTCAGGATTTTCACGAAATGTGCAGTAGCAGAAAGAAAGGCCTGAAATAAGGTTTCAAAGATTTCCTACAATGTTGATGAAAACCTCAAGAACCATATGGACAAGTATGAAGAGTAAATACAATGGGAAAGTAAACTCAACTCTCTCTATCTAATGCTTACTAATGATTTTAATGAAATGTTTGAAGCTTTTCAAAGACATGATACCTCAAAATGATTATCCACTGAATAGATTGAGAGTTTAAAGGAACGTTTGGAAAATGAGAGTAATGATATTGTTTCAGTATCAAATAGAGATGTAATCCCTAGGAAGACCTATAGACATAGGTTGGAAGATTTCAATAACTAGGAAGCAAGGCATAAATTCAAGAAGTAGAGATTTAGGCCCAAGAAGAAATCAATCGGCTTCTACAACAAAGGCTCCAGAAGAAAGAATTGGTTATTGCTGAACAGGATGAGAAGATGAAGGATCAGTAAGAAGATATTGATAAACGCTTGTAAGATAGAAAGGAGTTAAAAAATATGAATCATACAGTGTTTAATATTTTGAAAAAACAAAAGGATAAGGAATGAGTTTTGAACTATTATTGTAGTGAAATTATGTTTCAAGTAACAAATATTGTTTCATACTCTGTTTCACAATATTTTTTACAGGAAATAAATTCTTTCCCTTATTATTTTTGAGAATCACAAAGGGGGAGAATGGTTGTGAAAAGAATAATTATTATGGACAACTTATTAAAAGGGAAAACTCATGTAAAGGTAAAGATAATACGATCCCTTGTGAGTTGTTTTAAAACCACGGGTGGAATTATTTGTATTCAGTATTACTTTTAGAAGAGTTCTTAAACTCTAGGAGAGATAATAATTTTTCTGTGATTTCCAAAAAGTAGGAGATTTTTGAGTCAAACCCTATTTCAAATTTCCCTTAATTATTTGTTTTGGAAATCCCAAATCACATGTATCATAATCAAATATTTTTTTATCATGTTTATTGTTTCACAATCATAATTATTCACATTATCTTCATTATATGTTTTATTATTATCAAAATCAATTATGTTGTTCACTCACATTGTTTTATATGATTATTTCATAACCATGAATCATAACCAGATTGTTTATTGCATTAGAATCATGAATCTTAAGCAGACTATATATTGGATTATAATTTGGAATCATAACCATATTAAGTATTGCATTATAATTAGGAATCTTAATAGGGATAAGTATCAAATCGTAATCACCTACATATTAACCACATATAACATAACCAGGTCAAGAATTGTAATTAGATATATCGTTACCGGGTCATGCATCCTAATAATATACATGTTAACCAGGTCAAGCATCCTAATCACATATATCATAACTAGATCATGCATCATAACTATGTGAATTATGACCAGGCTAAGTACTGCATCATAATTATGAATCAAAACTAGGTTAAGTATTGTATCATATTCATGAATCAATACTAATATGTGTATTGTATTCTCATTTATGTATTTTATTTAAGTATTATAACCAGACTAAAAATCATATATCGTAACCAGGTTATAAATAGTAATCGAGATGCATTGTTATCATGATAAGCCTACTAACCTAGTTATGAATTGTACTTTATAAATGAATTAAACTCTTTTCATAACATCAATACCAATTACATGTTACTCATACTCATTGTTTCATAATTTTTTACTTACTACATTCTAACTAAAATTATTTCATTCAGTTGGTTTTTTACCAATCAAAATGATGTTGTGTATTGTGTTTGTTTTGACCATTTTAATTCCAAGTGTCCATGTACCTCTGAGTTTTTTAGAGAAATAAAACTATAGGAGGAAATATGACCATAGGAACCTGATGCCTATAAATAAGAGGTCATTCGAACCACAATATATTACTTAGTATTCAATAAAGTTCTAGAGAGAGATGTTCTGACTTCTCTCTTTCTTCATGTGAAAGCCTTGAAGATACAGGAAGTCAATAGCTTGATCCATGTTCTTGAATTTATGTATGTCCATTTTTTTTCTTTATGTGACCACTCATTGTGATAACGATTGAGGGCTCATGGGGATAGGATGATGTGTTTTAGATCAACTTATCAAGGTATTCCTATTGTTTAAAGGACAGAGGTGCCGATTTCCTTCTTTATCAAGGGATTCCGGGGATAGGAAGATAGTTAGGTTGATCATACTATTGAGGGCTTACCAAGGTAGTGGTAAGAAATCTCTTTTATCCTATATGAAAGGATACCCTTCTCATTGGGATCCAATAATTGTAATACTTGAACTTTTACACTTCTATTTGTTTTAGAAATGGAATTATATTGTTTCCTATTTCTTTTCCTATTCATTTCAATTGTAATTGTTTCAATTATGATCCATTCATTAAATATTATATTAATATATTCTATACATTGTATGGTATAATATTTTCCAATTGTTTTACTCTCATCATTGTATTCAATTTGAATACAGTTGTTTTACACTACTTATAGTATTACAACATATCATATCTATCAGATACAAGACCTACATTGTTAGCTGTATTGACTGGAAATTGTATTAGTTTATTACCAATTAAACTATGTTCATTATAAAGTGTTTAAATACAAGGTTTTTTAACCTACAATTAACCCCCATCCTCCTGTATTGTTCCATCTCATATACATATACGTCTATATTTCGATCCAATATTCGTTACTGTTTTGATGTAAGTTGATGTCAGAGTTTATATAAACAATTTGAAAAAAAGTATAAGTATATTTATTATACTTGTTTCATTTTATAAGAATTTATAATGTTTATATGGTTAGGTAGAGAATGAAAATAATACAAAGGTGTTTGATGAAGGATGTTACCTCTTTTTTGGGAAACTACATTTGGTTTGCAGCAAAATTATCCATTGGATTTATTTATTTGAAAAGTGAAAATTCAAGGAATAATTTATTGGTATACAGAAGTGGATTGGATATATATTTTCAAAACCAAAGTGTTTTGGGAGGTGTGTGTAAGGGTGAGATGGGGTGGCCTTTTATAGGGGAGGAAAAGGCCACAGTTGGTATTTTTTAAAACAAGTTAGGTGTACTCAAATTTTTTCTTAAACCCTTAATAAAACCAACAAAAATAAATAATGTAAGGTTGATGGAAGATTAATATTCACTAAATTGTTATTGTACAAGTTTATAGGTCGTTTAGTCCATTATGTTTAAGGTTTATTTACTTGTTAAGCTTAATTTTACCATAATCATTGTAATTAATTTTAACTGCATTAACTAATAGTTTTGGTAAAAAACGAAGGTTAAATTTTTAAAAATATTAAATTATAATTATTAAAAATATAGATTTACAATATTCCAAATTCCAATCAAAGAAGTGGGTGAAATTTATTTAAATTATATCTCACAGACAGGATGACAATTCATGGTTTAATGTAAAAATGGTAAAACAATTGCTATGTTTTTTATATCCAATTTAAATGAGAAATTAATTCTAATTTCCTAAAGGAGGTTAATTGATAAAAATATTATATAATTATATTTTTTAACCAATTTTTAAATCTAATTTAACCTTATAAATAAATTATATGAGACATCTTTTTGGAAATAAAATTCATTATTTTCATTTTTCATCTAAAAATGAAGTTACTTAGAAATATACTAAAACTCAAAATAAGATTAATTTTACATTATAAATTCAAAAATGAAATTTATTTTATAAAATTAAATTTCTAAACCGTAATTAAATTAATGTCATTATTTTTTATAGAAGGACATGAAAAATAGTTCATTTTAGAAAATCGTATTTTTAAACATATACGGAATTAACCAAAAATTATATCATTCATTATAAATATCTATTAGTTATATAAAAAATTTATATAAAACCTATTAAAGTTATTTATTACTATTAATGTTAGTATATTTAATTTATATCTTATAATTATCTTGTTTAAATAATTATAAAAAAAGATGTTTTGTTGAAAATCAGTGTTACGTGTAATGTACACCAAGTCGATGTTGCATGTGACATAATCCAAGTCCATGTTGCATCTAATTTATGATGATTTTTTGTTGTGTGTATTTTATTCTGACTTTGTAGCATTGAAAGTAATGTTATACTTAGTGCATTTCAAGACATCAGTAAAGATTAATTCATTCTAAAAAATTGTCCATAAAAACTCAGGGGTGTTACATTCAACCCCCCATAAAATGAATTTATCCCTAATAAAAATCATTAGGGTAAAAAAATAAAGATACTTATTCATCATAATATCCTCAATTTTACACATTTCTTCCTCTATTTTTTTATTTCCCTAAAATAAATTGACATGTTGTGTAGTCTTGTTTCTTAGAATATTCTCTGTATAATCCTGAATTTCAACTTGTTGTTCCTCGTAAGAGACATATTGATCAATCATTATAACCTCTAAGTTTAGTATATCTAAAGGTATATGAATAAACCTCATCAGAATACATAAAAGGATCAAATCATGGACATGATATAGATATAGATTATTTTCCAAGTGATAGGCTACAGTCCTGATACGATCATGAATCTCAAGGGGGCCGATATACCTAAAGATTTGTTTCCCTTTCTTACTGAATCACATAACATTAATCATGGTGAGATTCATATATTAACCTTTAAAACAAAATTAAATTATATATCTAGTCAACATTTGTCATCATATCTTTTTACTGGAATTGAACTTCTATGATATGTTGACGAATGGTTCAAACTTTCTCTTCTATTTATTCAATGATCTCAGTGTCCAATAGATTTCATTATCCAACTTAATACTTGATAAATGGATATCTACATTTATTCCCACATAGAGATTCATATGGTTCCATCTAAATTCAATACAGAAATGTATTATTTTATGAAAACTCAACTAGATGAAGGTGTTGATAACAACCACCTGTGAAATCAAAAGAACAATATATCAATATATACTACAGGGTTTGAATTTTTCTCTCATGCTGACCATGTGTATGAGGATGAAATGAAATTATGAAACCCAATTCCATATCATGTGATTGCTAAATACCTGCCTAGAACATTGATGTGTACTGGATATCTTGAACTGATACAATGGAATGTGGTACTCTATGAAACCTTACCACTTTCTTAATGTATATAGTAGTTAAATGAATCAGAGAGAATTCTTCTTTGACAGTGATGAAGTGTGCGGACTTAGTAAGGTGATCTAATTCAACCCATATGTCATTATTCCATTTAGGGTTTTGGGTAGTCCAAAGACAAAATCCAAAATGATTTTTTTTCAATTTCTATTTTGGTATGGAAAATTGATTCAAAATACCGTTATTCTTTTTATTTAAGTCTAAACTTGATGGAATTCCATGAACCAAGACACAAACATTATGATATCTCTCTACAGGCCGTACAACCAGAAGTGTATCTTCAAATCCTTGAAAATATTTGTACTTCAAGAATGAATAAAGAATCAAGATCTATGAGATTCCTTTAATATCTCTTTCTTTAAATATGGTATGGATGGAACCCATACACAGTTCCTGAGCATTTTCATTACATACATATTAGGGCTAAACATAGGAACATTTCTAACTTTATTTTGTAACACTTTATCTACCTTATAGACCACATTAATCGTCACATGGATAGAGGATAGAACATTCATTTGATGAATATATGAATATTAAACTTACTTCATAATTTATACATCCATCCTTTGGAAGTCAATAAATATTAGATATTTTTTGATCCTCATCATTGTTAACCTTGCATGATCATTTCAACTCAATGCATCAGGCATCATTTTTACTTTCTTATGGTGTTAATATATTGATAAATCATAATCCTTTGTCAACTCCATCCATCTTCCATGGTGTATATTTAACCCTTTCTATGTGAATATATATTTCATAACTTTATCATCGGTATTTATATAAAAATATTGTCCATAAATATAATTCCTCTCTATATTTAGTGAAAATATTACCACTCCAAAATCCAAATTAAGAGTTGTGTTGTTCTTGTCATTAATCTTAAACTGTTGTGATGCATAAGTGATAATCATGTTATTCTCCATAAGAACATATCCCAATCCTTTCATGGATTCATAACAATATATTACAAACCCTCTCCATTATTGGTTAATATAAGAACATGTGTGTTGACTGATCTTCTTATTCGTTCCTTGAAATAATCCTCACATTCACATGTCTAAAGGAACTTAGAACCCTTTTGAGTTGTCTTTGTAAAAGGATTAGACATTCATGAGAAATTCCCCCAAAACCATTGATAACATCGTACTATGCCAAGATATCTATGTTTCTCAATCACCATAGTTGGTCTAGGCCACCATTCAACAGCCCTTGTCATTGATGGATGTACTGATATACCATCTCATGAGATTATGTGACCCAAAAATGAAACCTTTTTTAGCCAAAATTCACACTTTGTAAATTTTTCATATATTTTCTTCTTCCTTAGGGTCTTTAGTAAAATTACAAGTTGATCTTCATGATATTCATTTCTATTTGAATAGATAATAATATCATTTATAAAGATTACCCCCAAACACGTTTTGGTGATCTTTAAAGACTCTATTCATTATATCCATGAATATATTAGGGGAATTAGTGAGTACAAAAGCCATCACTATAAATTCATAGTTTCTATAACATGTATGAAATTCAATCATTAGTATATCCCCATTATTGATAATTAATTGGTTTTTACGAAAATTAACTTCAATCATAGAAATATATTGAGCTCCATGTAGTTGATCAAACAAGTCATCAAAACGGGGAAGAGGATACTTTTTCGGGTTTGTGATCTTTTTCATCTAACGATAATAAATGTAGAGTTATACGTCTCCATTTTCCTTCTTAAAAAAGAAAATTTTCACCCCAAGTTTAATCACTTGGAATAATGAATCCCTTGTCATGGTTTTTTTGGATTTACATCTTCAATTGTTACAATTCAATCTGGTATATTCTATAAAGATTATTTGAAATTAATGTGGAACTAGGTATGGGTTATATTGAGAACCCAAATTCATGTTTCAGTGGAATTCAAGTAAAAAAATCAGGAAAGACGTCCCAAAAATCACCAACAATAGCCATGTCATTGATGTCAATTTTATCCCCAAATAATTTTAGATAAAAAACCTTTTGAGTGTGAATTAAGACCCATACAAAGACCCAAGATCAAATCCAGGTAGAGGAATATTTCTTGTACTGTATCTTCACTGTATCAGGTACTGTTCAGTACTGTAGTAACTGTAACTGTTCATCCATCTAGGCATTTGGGCCACTGATTTGGTCCTCGGGTCCTGCAAGGCTTTTGGGCCACACAAGGCCTTCAGGCCAGTTGATTCTCAATGCATTCAGGAAACCATAAGGACATTGGGTCACCCCAAGGACTTTAGGACACATGAAATGTAGAATTACCAGCCATAAAACAATGGATAATGCTTTAGAAGAGGATTTGAGGCAGTCACATTCACTAGAGAAGAGCAAACTGGAATTGGAAGAATGAGAGTGTATGACTTTGCCATCGGTACCAGGCCTGCACCGTTTTTCATAGGATGGATAGCCGACCATCCCTGTGAAGGTGGAGTGCTGATATCCTGACATATGCTAGGAGGATAATTTCCATGTTTCCTAGTCTGGGTTATTCCTCTAAGACCTGTGGGTCATGTAGTTATCGTTAAGCCTTTAGGCCTTATAAGGGTTTCACCTCACCCCTTGAAAGATGGATTATCAAAAAATTAATAATAAAATAAAGGCCTTCAGGACATTCCAACCATGAAAATTGATGTCGGAATTATAAAAATAATTCCAACTTATCCCTAATATGACATTAAATTCTAATAAAGGGAGAATGAAAATATTTGCAGGATTCTCATTACAACAAAACTCAACCAGAGAGGAATCATAGACATGGGATTAAATCATCATAGTATTAAGAGGTTTTTCTTTTAATTCCATATATAATCCTATTTATGGAATTTTAACACCCTTTGAAAATTATTTTTATATAAAAGAGTCGGTAGATCCCGAAACAAATAAGACATTAACAGTTCTAGAGTTGATAGTAAGGGGACTTTTCACTATGTCATTATCACACCCCTTTTAAGAAATAAAAATTTCCTGATATTTTCCATTTTCCCTTGACATAACAGGTTTCTAACATAAATCTTAATCACTAGCCCATATTTTTTGGCACATGTTAGCATATTTCACAATCTCCTTAAACTTATAGAACTGAAGTGGGTGAGGATCATTTTTTCCACTTTTTCTCCATTCACATTGTATGCTAAATTATTCCCATTAATTTGGAAATAAAATTTCATATGGACTTCCCTTACACAATTAAAACAATTATTATACCCATTATACCAATTTCATCCATGATTCATTCTACACGTAGAGAATAAAGGAAAGTTCATCGTCTTCTATTTATGGATTTTATATTTTCCATAAGACCCAATTTTATTTTTCTAATCAAAACCATTAGATTGATATATGAATCCAACCACCATTTCATCTTTGATTTCACAACACACAATTATTTCATTTCTATTAAAATATCTTATGATAAATTCCCTTATTATACATGGTTATAAGCCACTGAAGAATCTATCATCATTCCATAAGTTGGAGTATAATTCCAAAATCATACCTCACAGGCATTGAGAAATTATCCTCTTATGTACCAACAAATTCATCATCCCTTTTCTTTAACTCAGGGAACTCTTTCTCCAACTTAGTATGAAGAATACAAGGAATGTAATTACTAAAAAATAAGTTATTCAACTAATCCCAGTACATGGATCAATTTCATCTTGTTGCATTTAATTATTTATTAGAGTACACCACTGGTTTGCTTCACCTTGTAACAAATAAATATCTAGAATGACATTTTCATGATCAATTCTCTATAGAACAGAGAATATCTTTTCACTAGAACTGGCCCATTATTCTACTAAAATTGGATCAGAAGACACTCTAAAATAAGGAATACCTTGCCTCACGAATAACTCAACAAAATATATTCCCTTCCATTGCACATTTATAATTCCCCTGTAATGATCATAACCAAGTTTCCCTTAAACCTATCACATGACCCAATTCATGGCATACCCAAAGAGTGTTCCCGATCCCCACAAGTTGGCAACTGGCTACCATGTATCGAAAAACAATCCTTAGGGAATGATTTTTCCAAACTAGAACAAATGAAATAGAATATAAATATAGAAAGAAAGATGAAATAATGGAAATCCAAAATATATATTCCATAACTATAATAAATATAGTGGAAACAAATGACTCTAAATGTAGCCAAAACTCCCAGTGACACATCCAACTTTAATGGACCAGAACCAGTCAGATACTCTATATGATGGCATGGATGAACTACCACCAAATCACCACCCATTACCCAACTAACATGGAATGAAACCACTCCTTCTAGAAATAGTGCCTTTCCATTCCCTACATTAGAAGACATAGAATGGTCTATGAACCACTGAAGAGGTTCAGAGGGTGTGAGCTAATACGTTCAACATGATCCCACCCAGGTGTTCCATAAAAATTCTATGTACAACAACTATTGTATGATTATTTTAAATAAAACATGGAATGATAGGTAGAAAATAAATTTTATGGAAGAAATGGTAAACATTTCCCCTTTCTCATAGTTCTAAAACAAAATAATGTACAATAATTTCAATCACATTTTCATATCATATTTCATAAGAATCAACATGAATATAAGGAATAACACACTACCAATCCAAGAAATACAAAACAACAATAGAAACATAGGAATCACAGTACCAACGAATACAACAGGTTAGACTGCAGACTACACATACCAAAAAATCTATGAATAATATTTTGTGGTACCTTATCCAAATTATCTACACTCCATGACGAGGGAGACACCCTAGAAAGTGAAACCCCATCATCATATACATACCTAGTGAAAATAATACACACTCTAAGACAAGGATTCCCCATAAATTGAACCCCACAATGGGAAATGGACTCAAGCTAAACCATCCTATAAGTACCCCCCATCTGCTTATTTTCATAATAATTTCAATGTTTCAAAAATCAATTCAAAACCATTTACCAAAACCATTTTCAATGATATTAAAACACTTTTTTCATTCCATTTATAAAAAACCATGGAAACCCACTTTTGTTCAAAATCTCATTTCAACACACACAACCAATCATGCTGATTTCATTCCAATTTATTTGTAAACCAATTTATAAGAACAAAATAGTATAGTTTATCAAACAAAGTCTAGATACAGATCCACCTACCAAAAAAACCAGGTTGTACGCACCCATAATAGTATCCTCCAATGAAAAATACCAAATATTCTTACGGGGACACTATAATCCAATCCACACATCAATGGATTGATCCAGTAGAGATGAGTGTTTGAAGGGAAGAGAAAATATTACATACCTTGGGAATGAACACCCTCCACACAACGACTAACAATGGAACAGCCTCTAGGATGAGATCTCACAACCAATATTGTATGGAGACAAGAATAAAATCCAATTTAGATCAACATTTTTGATGACACAGAAAAAGGGTTCTACCATGATATATATGAATGAAGAATGAGAATGATTTCTTACGCGGAGAGATTCCCCACAACCATAATGAGGATTGAACATCAAACGGATTAATCTTAATGTAATGGAGTCTTCCAAAACTATCTAGGTATTTCCCATGGATGAGATCAAGAGATTATGAAGAATAAACTAAAATTAAACAGCGACCCACTTGTTTTGAAAACTGCACATGGGCTGTTACACAGCTTGTAACCTAGTTACACAACGTGTAACCTCTATGGCCACACATGTGTTGAAAAAATCATCACCTTGGCTTAAAAACCAGTACCTATATTAACTCATGACATGTGAGTTATCTTCATTCTATGTAAAATTTCACAGTGTGAATCCTTTCACAATAGGAATCGAGATATTCTTACATGGTGTGAAATCCTCCTAAATCCTACAGAAAAATATTGTTAATGTTAAGAGTCTAAAAAATGTATGAATCCAACATTATAGGTATCCTCCCAATTCCTTCTCAGACTTCTACCAATAGTAAAAAAGGGAAAAACATAATGAGGTTAAGGGTATACATGATATATCATTAAACATGTGTTACAAACTCCCCACCAAAAATACTTTCCATCCCCAAGAATTCATGTGGAATATGTAATTATGGGAAGTAGATGAGGTCATTACTCAATCATCAACAACCCACATTCCCATATCTCATGTGAGTATGATTTGTGTTTCCATAGTTCCCAAACGAATGGTTCAAACATCCCATTAAATACATCCACATGACAGTCAGTGATCTCCACTAGTGTTTCTAGAATAGAAACATCTAGCTATAACTAAATTTCATCCCAATTGAGAACATGAGAGGGATCAGGGTGATATTTCTAGAGCTAAGAGATGTGGAAAACATCATGAAAACCATTCATCTAAACTGGTAATTATATATGATAATAAAACTATCTGACGTGACCAATAACCACAAATAGTCCAATATATCCCAAAGCTAACTTTATCTACATTCCATGTTGATGAGGACCAAAAGGAGGAGAAACATTTAGGAAAACCTAGTCACCAATGAAAACCTCTAGAGGATGATTTTTTTGATTTGAGTCTGATTTCTGTCGACTCCAGGCGATAAAAATATGTCAATTCACATCCTTAATATTTGCTAATGTGACCTGGACCAAGCTTGGTATAACTAATGATTCATCAGCCATATCCTCCAAACAAATAGGTGATCTTCATGGGTGACCATACAATAGATCAAAGAGAGCCATTCTTATCAATTAATGATAAATTTCACTGTAAAAAACATAACCAGTCCTACTTGGCTATCAAATGATGCACCAAATTCCAAGACACTAGCATGAAGAATATCCTCTAGGATTTTAAATACTTCCTTCGTCTGGCCATCTCTCTATAGATGATAAGATTATATTAACTTTACTGGAGTTCCCCTTACCTCTTAGAGACTCCACAAAAACCATGTGGTAAACCTAAGATACCAATATGAAACCATGGTAGAAGGAATTCCATGTAAATTCAAAATATCATTCACATACATCATACCCATATCATGAACATTAGTTATATCCTTGATCAGAATAAAATTAGTAGACTTCATGAAACGACAAATAACCACCCATATAGGATTCATCCCTAAGGGAGTATGTGGTTATATAACAACAAAATCCATTGTTACCTTTTAGTATTTCCAGACTGACACCAAAAGTGGCTAACACAATCTAGATTTTTTCATGTTCTCTTCCTTTATTTGTTGGCAGGTTTAATAGTGGGACACATAATAAACAATGTCATTCTTCGTACCCGACCACAATAATTTTTACCTCATGTAATAATACATCTTCAAATTTCTTGTATGAATAGCCCATGAAGAACTGTAAAATTTAAAGAATACCAAACCCCCACCGATATTGGGATGACAACACACTTCCAGATGTGGAGGATACCATATAAATAAAGAGACCAATCAGAAATGGTCTCATCATCATAATGGGTTTTTCTAACGTTAATAAAAGAACTATACTAATGTTGACTCCATAAAAAGAACTCAAGGAAAGATTATTATAATGAATACTGTTAGAACCATACCAGATACATCCTCCTATGTGTCCAAGTGAAATTCAGAAAAAATCCACACAAGGTTCCACTCCTCCTTTGATTCTAGAACATCCTACAATGGTACCTTCCTACTGAGTGCATATACAAACACGTTACCCTACACCGGGGTGTATCTTATATCAAAGTTAAATTTATGAAGTTATTCTACCCGATGTCTCTAACTAAGATTTAATTAAATATAAGAAAATATATAACTCAAACTATTATAATCAGAGAATATCGTTAACCTAACCCCATAAGATAGTACCACCAATATTAAAGTGCATACATATCCGCAACAAGATATAAATCATGTCTGGGGTAATTCTTATCATGAGACCCAAGATGAAGAGAGCCTTAAGCTACAACATGGTCATCCTTTATAATCACACATCCTAAAATATCACTATAACCATAATAGAACACCATATAGACCTTATTGGGATCAGTTAAGATCAGAATAAAATATGATGTCAGAAGTCATTTTAGTTCATCAAAGGAAGACTGACACTTCACATCCCTTATGAATTTCATTTTCTTCCTGGTAAGAGCTTTCACAAGTGATACCAGCTTTGAGAAATCCTTAAAAAATAATTATTTTTATCTTAAAAGACCAATAAATCTCTATATCTGAAATATATTTTATGGTTCCTTCCATGATTGGATAACTTGAACATCCTAGGATCAACTAATAACATATTTTTCAAAATCCAATGCCCTATTATCTTTAATTACTGATTCTAAAAACTATATTTCTAAAGAATTCCATACAAATTGTGACATATAAAAAAAATTAAAACCACACATAAATGGTGCTCATGATCACACTCGGATTTCTATGAAATCATTATATCATCTATGAACACTACCACAAAAGGGTCAAGATAGTGAGGGAATATTCATTTCATCAAAGCAATAGAAACTGCATGAGTTTTACTCATACCAAAAGGGATTCAAAGATATTTCTAATGGCCATACATACACCTGAAATTCATTTTAGATATTTTAGACTCTTGAACTCTGAGCTAATGATAACCTAACCAAATATAGATATTTGAAAACCATCACTCTCCCTTTAAACAATCAAATTAATCATATACATGAGGGAAAGGATATTTTTTGTTAATTATTACTAGATTCAACATTCGATAGACTGAAAACAACAAATGATAACCATTTTCTTTATTGGAAAAGACAATAGAGGATTACCAATGTGAAATGCTAGGGAAAATGAATCCTTTTTTTCCAATAGGACATCCAACTAAATTTGGATCTCCTAAATCTATGATGGTTTCATGCGACAAGTAGGTATTGATATCGATAATGTACCTAGAACTAGGTTAATTGAAAATTATACCTCTATCATTGTAGTAAGACCATATAATTTTTCTGAGAAAACAAAATAAAATACACAAAAAACAATGGGAAGATAAAATATAGAAATTACATATTCGAGCTCACTTACAAGATAGACACCAAACTCTTGAGCTCTGGCCAGGAAGACCCTGCACGACCAGACCTCAGGTTCCACTCCCCATGAAACTCATGAGAGCTCCCTTAGACAGTAATAAAGGAAGCACAAAAATGATAACAATAAACCTCATCTCGATGAGTGATAATAAAATCTATACCAATAATGACTTCAAATAGATCTGGATCATGTATTAAATAATCCAAGACCAACTTTGCATCAACTATCATTAATGAAAAGGAAGGACATTGTAACCCCTGATCTTTCATCTTACTGAGATGTGTCACTAACTCCATTAAAAAAGAAATATGTCCCATTGGAGGTTTTATAACATCAAAAATACATTAATATATAAAAAATTTAGAGGAACCAGTTTCATATAAAACAATTGTTATTGAAGATTAAAGGAGGATAGTAACTCTCACTATTGTCTATCCTACACCGACTTCTGCTGGATAATCATCTACTGCATGAAAAGTATTTACTCTTGAGGCATGTGGTTGGATCCCTATAGTCCTCGATGGTTCAAAAATCACATTAGTAGACTTTGAAGATGATTAACTCTTTCCATAATGAGGCGTGGTCATAGCCTAACTAAAGAATTGTATATGACCTACGCGTCCACAACTGTTTCAAAACGTCATGGGAATAGGACGAAATAATTTGGTGTGTCTAAAAATTCCACACTGATATAAATTCATAGGAACTCTGTTATATATATATAGGGTAGAGGATGCTCACTACAGAGATGCGCCAGGAACACTTCTGTGATGATTTGGTCACTTCCTCTTCTTCCCACGCATGCCACTGAAACTATTACTCAATGGGATAGAAGGGTTGGGAAAACCAACCACAAATGTTTTATCTATATCATTCATCATTTATCTATCTAAAATTTCTACATAGGTATAATATTTCCACATAAATATCATTGATTTGATATCTATTTTTAATCCTTTCTGGTACTTCTGAGCCTTCAACTAGTCATTCTTCACCCCATCTAGAGAAAAATAGACAAGACCAGTAAAGCTATTCCTATAGGATGACACTATATTCTCTAACTAATACAAAGATAGAATATATAGAGACTTTTTTAGTATCAGTAACACTCGAAAAAAATTGTTAAATGTACAGAAATTTTAAACCCTTCAAATACAAGCCCCCATGTCTCTCTACTTGGACCATAGAATCCCACCATCACATTTTAGAACCCTTGAGCCTGAACACTACAAACTTTCCCCTGATATTCTCACGTTTCAATAGTAAGATAAATAGTTTTTTTGATTATATTCATTTAGTCCTCTACCTCTTGAGGTTAATTCATTACATTAAAGGTTGGTGGATTCTCACATAAGAATTCTCGTAGTCAGTTTCTCTCCCTTACACATCATAGTTTTACCGCAAAAAATACATTTTGAACTCAAGGTACATCTAGATAAATATCATGAAATTCATAAAAGATATTCTCAATGACATTATGATCCACTAGTGTATTACCAAGAGGACCATCAGCTGTACCCTCATGTGGAACTCATGGAAGATTTCATAGAGGAACACTACATTACACTAAAATAGAAGGAAAAATCAGAAAAGAGAGTAAATATGAGCCTTTAATAGACAATACATTAGTTGAAATTGATATTCAAAACAAAACCCAAAACATAAAGACACATATCCCCATATCCCATGGATACCTAAGTGTCATCATGATAATAGATGGCCAATAACTTATCGCAACATACCTCTCAAGTTTTGATGACCCTATATCTAGTCCAACAGATATCTGAATACAATGAATCTTGTCGAAATACCTCATCTAATAACAAATTGTAATGAACTGACTCGGGTTTCCCTCAAACCTATCACTCAACCCAATTAATCACATACAAAAAGGGAATTCATGGTACCTACATGCTAGAGAATATCACTTGGCCATCAAATAAAAAACCAGGGTGAGAAATTTCACTGAAACTGAATAAAACACATTGAATATTTATAGAAGAATCAAGATGAAATAGAAAAAAGAAAAATGATATATTACGTAACAATAAGAGAGGAAATGGAAACAAATAACTATAAAAGCAACAAAAACTCTAGGAGATAAGCCCAACAGAAAATTACTAAACCCAAAAAGCTACTCCATGTGATGGCTTGGATGAAATCCAACCATCTCACCACCAGCTACCCAAATCAACTGACATGAAACCTGGTAGCCTCACTGTGGAACCATGGATTTACCTACATTGAAAGACATATGAAGGTATATGCACCCCTAAGGTGGTGAGTAGGGTATGAGATAACATGATCAATAGGATCCCACCATGGTTTTCAATAACATGTATTTGTATAATGACTCATTTAAGATCATTTTAAATAAAACATGGTATCATAGAAAGTAAATAAATTTTATAGAAAATATGGTACAAATTTCTTCTTTATCACAATTATTAAAAAATTAGGTACATCAATTTCAAATAAAATTTTCCATATCAACATTCACAAAAATCAACAAACATATCATGGATAATATAGTAAAAATGGAAAGAAGTAAAAAAATAATAGTAGCACCACAAGAATCGCAATACCAAGGAATAAAAGAGAAAAGGAATCGCACTAGTCATACCCAAAAATCTATGAATAGTTAAACATGGTACTTGAAGCCAATTATCTACAATCTAGGACTAGGGAGACACCCCAAAAACTATAACCCCACCATCATATACATACCTATAACCAATAATATGCACTATAGGATATGGGTAACACCAAAATAAGTGAACCCCCACAATAGAAGATAACCCCATGAAAAACCTTCCACATATAACCCATGGTAATCCATGTTCTCATTTTTGTAATCATTTCATTCCATTCAAAAATATTTTCAACGCCTTTTCATAAAACCATTTTCTATGATATGAAAATACCCATTTCCATTTATTAAAAAACAAAGAAACCCAATTTTGTTCAAATATCATTTCAACACACATTACCTATCATGCTAAATTCATGCCAATTTATTTGTAAAATAATTTATTTGAATGGAACAATGTGGTTTATCGAATAAAAGATAGATAAGGAACCACCGATCTCAATGCTCAGGTCGCACATTCCCATTATGGGATCCACCAATGATATATCCCAATTACAACAATGGAGACCCTATATTCAAATATACACATCTTAGGATTGATCAAATTTAGATAGACAGTTGGCGGAGAAGAGGAAATACCACATAACATGACAAAGAACACACGCTGCACCCTGACCGACAAAAGAGCGGCATCCAGAATGAAATCACGCAATAGATCATGGAAGAGGCAAGGAGAAACCAAAATTTAGATCAATGTATCTGATGAAACAACCCAAGGGTGCTATTTTAATCTATGGAAATAGATAAGTAGAAAGATCTCTTACCCATAGAGACGGACCACAACAAAAATGAACATCAAATATCGAATGAACCGATCTAGAAGGAATGGAGCATCCTAAAATGTAAAACTCAATGGTTTTATAAATAATTTTTTTAAATAACGTAAGGTATGAAACACTGAGTCTCAATGATATAATAATTTATTATTATAACCAATCTATTAATTATAATTTATCCACAACTCTATTTTGAATTTAAAAAAACTGAAATATATGGTTGCGATCAGTAAGATATTTAGAGTTTTATATGATCAAATTAAATTTTTTCTAATATTAAATTGACCCTTATGAATATTAAGGTACCCTATTCAATAGAAACTCTTCCACGTGAGTATAAATAAAATTTAGGCACCATATAAATGAAAGTGAATATTTTAAAAATTAATAATTATGTGTTGGTATTTTTTGATTAATAAATATTAAATAATAATGTTAAATTAATAAAATGATATAAAAAATCATATTCATAAAATTTATTCCTAAATAAATATTTTTTTATCCTATAATTTTACGATAATTTTATGAGACCTCAGTTTAATATTAATGTATTAAAAAACCAGTATTAAATTTAAAATCAAAATTTTTCACATAAATATTGATTTTATTTAAAATTTATATTTCAAATATTTATATAATTATTTTGATAAAATGGAACCTATTTTTGAATCCTAAAAACATAAAAATGATTAAGGATAAGTTTTGGTATTTATCTTAAATACATTAATTTTTTGGAAATAGTAAAATACGTTAATTTACGAGATAAATACATTAGAAGCTAAATACACTATTCCATCAATCAACGTTGATGCAATCACACTTGGTTCAAACACACATGAACTAGTTACTATTTTTATTCATAAGAATCAAAACTATTGTTTGTCTTGAACAAAATAAAAAAATAATGAATAATCAATTCAAAAATCACCCCTCTTCTCTACTATTAAACAACCCCTAAATCGCTCTTCTAATTACTAATATATGCCTTGATGCTACTAGAAGAACTATCTAAATACTCTTCCCTTGTATGTCCCCATATCCATGAGTTCTTGGTCTTTCCAGAAGACCGAAACCCCTTCCCTTAAGGAGGATCTCGAGGAGGATATTTCAAGAGGAAAACCCTCTTCTTTTTTCTTTTAATTTCATTTCCAATTTATTTTCCTTTCATATATTCACCTCACATCCACCTTCCAAATGAAAAAATAACTATCGTAACATATATATACTATATTGATTCCATGTTAATGTAATATCTTTCCTCAAACTACCATCTCTCTATCTTTTGTTTTAAAAACCAATCCTTTGTCTAGGAGGTGCTTATTTACAACCTTAAAGGATGAGGAACCATCATTATTAAATTTCTTCTTCATGAATGGACATGAAACCATTTTTAAGGTTGAAAAAGACTATAATATATATATTATTATATATTAAATGTTCTAGTACTATTATATATACCTAATACTAATTAATATGATAAAAATAGTTCATAATAACTGAAATATCGCCAAAATAATCTAAATTATTATCACTAAAGTTCTATCTAATAACTCGTTCTCATTATAGATAACTCAATGAATTATATCACTAAATAATATTATATATGTTAATTATTATATTATATATTATGTTCAATGTAATTATACAAATTTCACATGAACTTCCATACTCATATAAAAGTATACTGATAATGAAAACCAAGGAAATGAATGCTCTTGAGCTATAAATTTGTATATTATAACTCATTTATAAGGCCATAAATAAACATAATTAAATAATAATAAATAAAATAAATATATAGGAGGTTATTAATTAATTAATTAATGGATTTAATTTAATTATCCAGTGTTTTATGGTCAAGTGAAGAACACGTAAGTACATAAGGAAAGGGTTTTCTACCTGAACCTCGATTTTCTTTCGGGCTAATCTTTGTATCTCGGAGTCCCAATTAAATTCCTAATTATTATTAAGTTATATTTATAATTTTTGCTGAATTTTCTACCTATGTGAACAAATCATAATCCTTCTTTAGTTTAGGGGAGTTGTATGTTTTATAATGATCTTTTACAATTCTTCTATATAAACAAACATGATTCAAGAGGACTACTAAAATTATTATCTATTTTCAAGAACAATACTTAATCTATTTTAAAGAAAAATTATTTTTCTAAAACTACTCATTTCATCATGGAAAACTAACTTAGTTCATTTATGATTTTATGAAAAAAAATTTCCAAAGTAAATCTTCGTTTCAAGGTAAATGATTATTTCTCTCATAAATTCCTCGATGATATAATTATTGTATTTTCTTCTATTTCAACACATATGTTGAATTTTATGTATTACTGAGGTTAATATACTATGATTATCATCTACCATAATTTATTAAATTGTTTATGATCAGTTCAACATTGAATGTTCTCTCTTAATATTATTCCCAATACAACTCGGAATGGTTAGTGTTCATGTGTATAGATTGAGGAAATTTATTTCATATGTTCATGTAGTTTATGTTTAGCCCATTTCATATGAGGATAGAATTGGAATTAGGAAGTGATGGATTGGGCCAACTATATCATCTATATGAATCAATAGTTCAAATGATACAAAATAGAATTGGGTTTTTGCAGAGCACTTATTCAAATATTTTCAGACATCTTGGTTGAGGCCATAACTATCTGTTTCAAATGTCCGTAATTATTCCTTCCCTCATTATAGTATTATTAGTTGATAATCCTAGTGATTATTCAACTAGTGTAATAGAAATGGTTATGTTTTATTGAATTAAGGTCATTTTTATGGCCTAATTTTATCTACTTTCATTCCGACCATATTACTCTCAAGTATATTTTTAAAGGACTGTGTTTTTAGTTGTTCATCATGAATATTGTTTATTTTTATGATAAATTTTGTTATATTACTTACCCTTACTGAGAATCTAATCTCAACCCTTTTATTATGTTTTATTTTCCCTAGTTTTTATAGGTGAATATTATGAATGAATGGAATGGATAACCTAGAATTCATAGATTTTTCAAAATTAATTTCTATTATGTGTTTCATTTTAGGTTGTGATGTTGAAGATATGTTTGTATATTGATTTCCAAAATTACTAAACTATTATTAAATTTTGGATATAAATTTCTTGTAATCATTCCAATTTATCAATATAAGGCACTGACTTTAGGAAACTAGGGTTCAGGTCTTTATATTTGGTATCAAATGATGTTTTATAGAATACATCAAAACTAGATTTATATAATAGAGATCAGAGAACAAAACCCTAAGATAATAATTCAGGATAAGTATAGAATAATACCCCAGAATTTTGGTAAGTTATAGATTATGTGTGTATTTATAGAAAATACATCCATGTTAGGATACAACAAGTGTATGTGGTTGTGGAACAAATTTACATAGGAGTGACAACTCTAATAAGGTGTTCCGGGAATAACTCACTGTATCCTACTACATGAAAATGGGCCTTAATTCCCACATGGTTTAACAATTATGGAGGATATGATTAGATAACTCAATTTTTTTATAAACCATTATGAATAATTTAAATGTAAATATGTCCTCAAAGTAACCATTCCTATGATTATGAGATTATACATACATAAAATTTTAATTTATGTTCAATGTTTTTCTAGTTCAACATTATACATTGTAATTCATAAATTATTTTAGTGTATTCTATTTTTTATAAATGACACCAAGTGTAAGGAATGGAAACTGAATAAATGCTTGTTTCCTAGGTAGGTTTTATTATCCAATGTAATATAATGACACTAGTACTAGATCTGTTTCTAGTGCTGAGAAGCTTATAAATATACTGGGATAGTTGACTCAAGTTATGAACAATAATCTTTCTCGTATGGGACATCCTAATACACAATGTGGAATATCATGCTTAGACCAATTATGAAACAAAAATCTATATAATTCAATAGCACTACAAACCCATTCATTACTAAGAAGTGGATAAGTTCCTTCGAGAAGATATTTATTGCTTCGGATGTAATGAAAGGGGGAAGGTTATCATGGATGTTTATTATCTATCGGGGGATGCTGATCAGTGGGGGTCATTAATTCAAAACACAGAGGAGAATTCAGATGTATAAGAAATGAAATAGTGGTAATTTAAGGAAATAGTATTAGAAAAATGTTTTCCTTGAGAATAATGAGAAGATATTGAGATGCAGTTCTTCTTTCAAAATTATATATTTACCATTTTACTAAAATGGATTTTGACCATCAACACCCATATGGGATGTCTAAATGCAACAAAGATGTGTCAGACTGTCCCCATTATGGGATATAAATGTAATTTATCCGCTTATTTTATTGTCATACCTATGGTAAACTTTGACATAATCCTTGGAATGGACTAAATTTCAAAATATGATTCAAAAATATATTTCAAGAAGAAAAATGTTTTTATTTTTGAGAAAGGTGTAGAAATATATTATATTTAGAGAAAAAACGTCACCATATGAATCTTATCTAAATCCCCCATAGTATCTCTATTGAATAAAATTCTTGGGGAGGAAGATAAAATAATATCTATCTGTGAGGAAAGAAATATTTAAATTATGGTTATACCAATTATGAAAGAATAAATTGAAGTATTTATTGAGGATTTATTTGGATATCCTCTAGAGAAGAAATCATGTTCACTATTGATTTAATTCCAATTGTGAGGCCCATATCAAAGAACCCTTATAAAATGGACATAGTGTAATTAGTATAAATAAATAAATAACTAGAGGAATTGATATATTAAAGTTTTATCCTCAATTTTTTTTATCCTTGGGGATCTCATATTCATTTCATTATGAAGAATTTAGGATCTATGAGTTTATACATTGACTATAGGGAGATCAATGCCATTACCATAATGACTAAGTATCCTCATCCACACATTGAAGATTTATTTGATCAACTTCGTGGATCCCAATATTTTTCGAAGATTGAAAATCGTTCTTGATATCATCAGTTGTGCGTGAGGAAGGAATATATTTGTAAGATAGCATTTTCAACTCGGTTTGCATATTATCAGTTACAGTAATTCCATTGGGACTAAATAATTCACCCTCTATTTTCATTGATATAATGAATATATTTTTCATGGAATATCTTGATGAATTTTTTGCGGTGTTTATTGATGATATATTGGTATAGTCTAAAAGCAATCAAGATTATGAGAATCACTTGCACATTATTTTAAAGACATTTAGATGAAATGAGTTATATGGAAAGTTTAGAAAGTGTGAATTCGAGATTAAACCAATTTATCTTCATGGATATATTATCTCTAAGGATGGAATCGTAGATGATCCTACAATGAAAAAGGTAGTTCAAGAACGGCCTACTCCAATAAACATAACTGAGGTATGGGGTTTTATTTTTTAGTAGAGTTTTATTGGAATTTCTCTCAAAAATCACCTGATTAACTAACCCATTTACTGAGATTACACAAAAAGGGGATAATTTCTTTTAGACAAAACAATGGGAAGAATGTTTTGAAGAATTTATGAAGAGGTTAGTGAATGCTCCAATATTGTCTCTACCATTGTGAAATGGTATATTTCTGATTTATAATGATGCATCAAAGAATGGACTTGGGTGTTTCCTTATGCAGGATGAAAGAGTTGTTACCTATGAATTAAGGAAGTTAAAATTTCCTGAATAGAACAATCTAACTCAGGATCTTGAGATTAAATATGTATTCTTTTCTATAATGTTATGGAAACATTGTCTCTATGGTGAATTATGCGACATATAAACTGATAACAACATCATGAAATATATCTTCTCATAAATATGAATCATCATGATACCAATGAGATTTCTCTAAATACTCCAGGATTATGATTATTTCATACACTACCATATAGGGAAGGAAAATAAGGTGGAAGTTTCATTTAGTAGTATTGATCATGGAGTTCTTAACATAATGAGGATTGAAAAGGATACATTGTATATTGATCTAACAAGGATGGATAGGGGAATCATTCGAGATGGTGAAGCATCATTGATTTTTCAATTGTATTTTTAACCATATTTATTGGAAAGAAATAAAAGTTCTCAATCTGATAATGAGAATATTAAAATGAAAATTAAAGATGTTAATGGTGGAAAGATATTGGATTTCTTTTGGGAGGATGAAATTTTGAAATTTGAGTGAAGGCTATGTGTTCCCTCTACACCCAAACTAAAAGGGAGTTATTGGATGATTCCCATAGTTTGAATTTCTCTATATACCCTAGTAGTACTAAGATGTATTGAGATTTGAAAGAACATTTCTTGTAGGAAAACACGAATCATGAAATTTATAATTATGTATCAAGATGTTAACTGTGTCAATAGGTTATGGCCAAAAGAAAAAATCATATAGGATTCATCCAACTTCTATGTATTCCTACATGGAAATGGGATGAAATAACCAGGGATTTTTTTGCTAGATTACCAAAAAAAATCTAAGAATGAATGAGGCAATAGGGGTAATTGTTGATCGATATACCAAATATACATGTTTCATCTAAATAAGGGAGGATTTTCCACTAGAGAGCCTTGAACGTCTCTATATAAATGAAGTTGGAATACTTTATGGAGAAAATATCTGAATTGTTTATAATCATTATCCCTGATTTACATCAAAATTTTAGAAATGTCTTCAAAAATATTTCGATGCTGAGTTTCGATTGTGTAATTCTTATCACCCTAAAACTTATGGGCAATTAGAAATTATGATCCCAACTTTATAAGACATGTTGAGATCATGTTCACTTGACTTTCAAGTTATATAGGACCAATATTTACCTATGATGGAGTTCTCCAACAATAATTGTTTCCATGAAAGTATTCAAATGGAACCCTATAATGCATTGAATATAAAGAGATGTCTTATGCAGACATGTTGGGATAAAGCTGGTAAATGATAGCATGTAGGCCTAGAGCTTGTGAAGCAAACAACTATGAAGGTAAATACGATTCTACACCACATGAAAGTAGCTCAAAGAAGGAAAAAGATCTAAACTGATAATAAAATGACGGATTTTAAATTTCAAGTGGGAGCTCATGTTTTTATAACAGAATATACATGTATGGGTGTTATAATATTTGGGAATAATGGTAAAATGAGCCCCAGGTACATTGGTCCTTTTGGAATTATTGTGATAATTGGAGTTGTGTCTTATCCATTGGAAATGCCACTTTGCCTTTATAAGGGACACAATGTGGTCCATGTCTCATTTTTGAGAAATTAAATTCCAGACCCAACACATGTACTTGCTTCTGAATGTATTGAATTGTTACCTGACTTATACTATAGTGAGGATCCAATCTGGATTCTAGACACAATAGAATAGGTCTTGACGAATCATATGACTCGTCTAGTAAATGTACTTCAGAAAAATCATAAAATTGATGAGGAAACATGAGAACTAGGGAAACTTATGATAACAGCCTATAAAAATATTTCTATGAGGTAACATTTTTGGAAATTTAGAGGTTGAAATTTTTGTAAGGGGGTAAGAATGTAACACCACAAGGTTTTACAAATAAATTTAATATATAACGTATTAAACGAAACACTAAGTCACTATGAAACCACACCATTTTATTATAACCAAGAAATTAAACATAATTGTTTCTTCCTCTGTGTTTTATATTTATAATGGTGGACATACACTATAACGACCCATACTTTACATACATTGTTAATACTTCGAAATTGAAGCACACTTATTACAACATATGATAAAACCACAAAGGACCGTATAGGTATAGTGTCTTTAGAAACTGGGAAACATAAACAACTGGTTCATAAATCTTCTACAGTGTTTCTCATTTATTTCATCATATCTAGGGTCCCTTTTAGCATATTCTACTTAATATCCATCTTCCTGACCTGGGGAAAAGAAAACATAAAAGGGTGAGCTCAAATGCTCAGCAAGGGCAATAAAGGAAATAAAAATCATATCATATCTTTTTGAAAATCATAACCTGCAAAAGAGATCATAAAATCTTAATAAATCATAGAAGTGAAAATGAGATCCCCATAATCATAACATGAAACTTGAAACTTTTTGGCATTCACACATAATCATGGAAAATCATTTCTTGTTAGTCATGACTCATTGCCAAGACTATCTTAGTGGACAAAGTCCCTTTCTGAACCGAGTCACCCTCGTTCCAGTCCTGTTTCACTGAACCGGTATAACCTACCGTTCCAGCCATGTCTATCTCATGAGATATGAAATCTTTACCCAATGCATTGGAGGGATATATAGGTCCCACCCATCTTATAATGAATCCTTTCTTATGTGTGCCACATAATCATAAATCATACATCATCGCATAACACATGTAACAAAAATGGGATTCTTGAAACATCATGACATCATAAAATAAATCTTATAAGGCAAATGACTTCATAAAAATAATTCCCTCACAACATAATCAAATCAATGTAATTAAAGGGATAAAAACAGAACCCTTTATTATCTTAGATGGAAAATAATTTTGATAAAACACTTGAACTCCATTCTTGAGGAAAATATCCTTTCTTCTTCAAAAACACTTTTCTTTTCTTAACATGTCATACAATTATAAACTAAAAGAAGTTTATTAAAAATAAAATTGAAAACTTGTAAAGGAAGCTTCTTGGGAATAATGTTTTAAAAATCCATTCATGCCGTATAAGTTAAAAAAAACATTCTTCGTACTTTTGTCGGAAAAGTCAAAAAAGTACCTCGTACAAAAAAAACGACAAAAGATTCCTTTCATATTCATTACTAAAAACTCACCGAAGGGTATAATTCGATTTAAACTATTGTAAGTGGATGGAAACAATATTACATATTGAGGGAACATGGATGTGGATGATAAAATACACCCCAGTAAATACTTACGAATAAACAATCTCGGATAAAAATGAGATTGTCATATTTCCCTTACCTTAGGTCCAATTTGCCTTGTATGTGTCCGAAGCTCCTGTATAATGGTTTAAATAAAGTTATTGACTTATTCCAGAATCATACATATTGATATGATATCATATATGGTCATATTCTTAGCTTCTTGTTAGTAATATTTCATTGTTACTTGTTACTCGGGTCTTTATTGCCTTTCGTTCTTACGCGTGTTTTGCCGAATAAATTCTTATTCTTCTTTCAAGGTTATAGATACCTTATATCCATAATGGTATTAGTGTAACATATATCATATTTATTCACTCAATTCATTTATATAATTACTATGTAATGATGATCATGTAGAACGAGTCGCATCACATCGTGGAGACGGTATTCCGTACGTACGCACGAGTGATGATATCGTTCCTATGATCGTGGAAATGTATTGGAGTATATATATATTATTTCAGTATCAATATTACTTTATAATAATCATAAATAGTTACTCATTACACCATTATACCCATCCTTGTAAAGTGATGGTGGAAAAATAGATTACACCACGGCGTGGAGACGGTATTCCGTACGTACGCACGCGCAGTGATTTCATTTTTCCGTAGGATGGATAGAAGGTGAATTAGGGTTGTTTCATATTTATAATAACATATCAGTATGTAATTAATACTGATGTTATTACTTCATCATGAAACAACTAAAGAAGAAGAAGTTGAAGAAGAAAGAAATTGAAAAGATCGGTAATGGATATTACCTCTTCTTTGGAACGCCTCTTTGAATCCTCCACTTAAGGAACTAAGAGTGGTCTTTGGAGAAGAACAGGAACTCTAGGAATATTCTAGGTATGTGGAGAGGAGAAAATGTCAGGGTTTGGCCGTGCTTGAGTGCTCAAATCGGTGTGAGGAGGAGGGAGAGGAGGTGCCCTTTTATAAGGGAGGAGAGGGGCACCTTAGGAATATCTCAAAATATTATTTTATATTAAAGTCAAAATCGGTTTATAATGGTTCCAAAGGGACTTATTTCGAAGCTAAAGTGGGGATGGGTCGAAATAATATCAACCAATAGAATTTAGACAAGTTTAGGATATTATTTTAACCTTATCAATTAGATTTAACTCTAAGTTAAATAATTTAACTTTTACCAAGTCTTTTTGTTTTCTTTCACTATATGGTTAATACACTTAATATAACATGCCAAACGAACCCAAAATTGTTTATTATTAATATATATATCCTTATCTAAGTCATTTGGCCGATCCTTAGATTTTTAGGAATAAAATAACAATTAATAATATAATATTTGATTTAAAAACTATTTTGTGTCAATTTTGACACTATTTGATATATGATTTTTGTGAAAGTCATAACAGAATTAAATGTTAGAACCAAGTTAATTAAATCAACATTAATATATCATAGTAACCTAGAAAATTAGTGGAATTCATAAAAAGTTTCAAATTACATTTATTTTGGTGTTTATAACATCAATTATGTCAATATTTCATTAATAAGATAATTACTCCATCATCATTGTGTCATAAATAAATTATATTATTTAAAGTCTAAAAATTACAAATAACATACCATTATGTAGGAAATCTTTTTATCTTTCTAATGAATATTTATAATCTAAAATCCAACATATATAACCCTATGTAACAATTGTTTTGTTAAAAGATATATGCTTGTGTCATTTTTGTATTCATTTTAACTTAATTAAAATAAAGTGTCATTATCACTTACAAGTGGATCAATGGGGTCCCCAAATCGACCCAAAGATGCCCATGGTCGACCATGTATCAACCAATACGGTTAAGACACGTTTTAAGGTAATTTAATATTATTATAATATTATTTTTTAACCCTTATTTACCGGATTAACCCTTAACCATGGTAAATAAAATATTTACCGCAGTAATTATTCAAAATGTCTAAAAATAAAAATTATCTATTTACACAATTTGAACATCCTGATTCCAAATATGGAATCCATTTTTCTAAATTCAAAACACAGAAGTGGCAGAAATTAATTTAAAATTAATTCCCGCTGTCAAAACAAAAAGCGTGTTTTTAAGAGATAATAACTATCAAAAGATTGACACTTGTTTATGTTCGGTTTTATTGTAAAATTGTGTCCAATGACCAACATTATATTAAGTTGTAAAAATATATTCTAAATATACTTTAAAACCACTCAAATTCATAATTTATCACTATTAATTGTTTTGATTAAAAAAGTTGTTTTTAATTAAAATTTAGTAATTTTCACTATTCATCAAAATATTAAAGTTATCCGAAAAGTACCAAAATTTCACCTTAGGCTAAATTTGATATTCCGAATCCAAAAATGAAGTCCATTTTGAAAAATAAAATTTATAAAATTTCAAAAAGTGGTTATTACTATTCATAACGGCTAGTTTTAATAATATTTTAATAGCATATCGTTGTTTAGTGAAACTCGGTATTGCGTACGACGCAAGCTATCGAGGAAGGTCGCGATTGCGTGTAAAGAAATCCAAGCAAGTGTTGTGTAGAAAAAGATTCCTTTGATGATTTATATAACATAAAAGTCTCGGGTGTTACATTCTACCCCCCTTAAAAAGAATTTCGCCCTCGAAATTCGTCACTTTGTAACAAACAGATGAGGATACTTCTCCTTCATCATATCCTCAAGCTCCCATGTAGCTTCTTCAAGTTGGTGGTTCCTCCATAAAACTTTCACCAATCGAGTGGTCTTGTTTCGTAGAACTTTTTCGCTACGATCCAGAATCTCTATCGGTTGTTCATCATAAGAATGATCTTGCTCCAGCGGTACAACTTCTGAGCTGAGTACATGTGAAAGATCAGGTATGTACTTTCTCAGGAGAGATACATGGAACACATCGTGAACTTGAGAGAGATTCGGTGGAAGCGCCAATCGGTAAGCTACCTTCCCGATCAGATATAATAGAAAGTGGTACTCCATGCAATCTTACCACTTCCTTTACATATATCCTGGCAAGCTGATCTAGAGAGAAATCCTCTCTAATAGAAATGAAGTGTGCAGACTTTGTAAGACGATCAACTATGACCCAGATAGCATTATTGCCTTTGGATGTTTTAGGAAGTCCTGTGACAAAGTCCATAGTGATGTTTTCCCATTTCCATTCAGGTACGGGTAATGGTTGTAACATCCCCTTAGACTTTTGTCTCTCAGCTTTAACTTGTTGACAAACCAAGCATCGAGAGACATATTCAGCAACATCTCTTTTCATTCCATCCCACCAGAAGTACTCTTTCAGGTCCCTATACATCTTCGTCCTTCCAGGATGAATAGAGAATGATGAACTATGAGCCTCATCCAGCAGCTCCTTCTTTAATTCGGGGATGGGAGGAACACAAACCCGATTCCTGAACTTTATTATCCCATCACAATCAAGGTTGAATTCAGGAACATTTCTCACCTTCTTTTGTAACTCGACATCTTCTTTCTGTGCCTCTTTAATCTTCACATGTATAGATGGTTGAACATTCATTTGAGAAAGATAAGATTTTTCCCCTTCCATTATAATTCCAAGATCCATCCTTTGTAAATCCATAAATATTGAATCTTTTTTGATCCTCATCATGGATAAACTAGCATGGTCTTGTCGACTTAATGCATCTGCCACCTTGTTTGCTTTCCCTGGGTGGTAATGGATTGAGCACTCGTAATCCTTAATCAGCTCCAACCATCTTCTTTGACGCATATTCAGCTCCTTTTGTGTGAAAATATACTTTAAACTTTTATGATCAGTATAAATATCACACCTTTCACCATAAAGGTAATGCCTCCAAATCTTTAATGCAAAGATTACCGCAGCCAACTCCAAATCATGTGTTGGGTAATTTTGCTCATGGATTTTCAACTGTCGTGAGGCATAAGCTATCACCATATCATTTTGCATAAGAACACACCCCAATCCCTTCTTGGATGCATCACTGTAGATCACAAACCTTTCTCCACTACAAGGCAGTGTGAGCACAGGTGCACTAGATAACCTTCTTTTCAACTCCTTGAAATTCTCTTCACATTCCTCTGTCCAGACAAACTTAACTCCTTTCCGAGTCAACTTGGTGAGTGGATTAGATAATCGTGAAAAATCTTTTACAAAACGTCGATAATATCCAGCCAAACCAAGAAAACTTCGGATCTTAGTTACTGTTGTTGGTCTCGACCATCATTCGATAACCTCTGTTTTTGCTGGATCCACAGATATCCCCTCTTTTGAAATTATGTGACCCAAAAATGCAACTTTTTGAAGCCAAAATTCACACTTAGTAAATTTGGCATAAAGCTTCTCCTTTCTCAGGGTCTTCAATATAATTCTCAAGTGATCTTCATGCTCTTCCTTGCTCTTTGAATAGACAAGAATATCGTCTATAAAGACTACCACAAATTGATCAAGATAGTCTCTAAAGACTCTATTCATTAGATCCATGAAGATAGCAGGGGCATTAGTAAGACCAAATGGCATCACTATAAATTCATAGTGTCCATACCTTGTACGAAAAGCCGTCTTTGGTATATCCTCCCTTTTGACCCTTAATTGATGATACCCTGAACGAATATCAATCTTGGAAAAGTATTGAGCCCCGCGTAGTTGGTCAAATAAGTCATCAATTCGTGGGAGATGATATTTGTTCTTGATAGTGATCTTGTTAAGTTCTCGATAATCAATGCAGAGTCTCGTTGATCCATCTTTCTTCTTAACAAATAGAACAGGTGCTCCCCAAGGTGACGCACTAGGGCGTATGAATCCCTTTTCAAGATTCTCTTGGAGTTGCTTCTTCAATTCCTGCAGCTCAATTGGGGCCATTCTATAAGGTGTCTTTGAAATAGGCAAAGCACCCGGTACGAGTTCTATTGAAAACTCAACTTCACGATTTGGTGGAAGACCCGGTAATTCCTCCGGAAAGACATCATCAAACTCCCGTACAATGGGCATATTCTTAATCGTAAGTTTCTCTCCAACCATTTGAGATAAATAACCTTCATTTAGTGGAATCATGACCCATAAGATGGAAGGAATTTCCACTGGAAGGTTATGTTCATCCTTGCATTGATAGACGATCGTAGATTGATCTGGAATATGAAATGTGACTTCCCTTCTTTGGAAATTGATATGAGCTCCATGTAGAGAAAGCCAATACATGCCAAGAATCACATCAAATTCCACTAAAGGAAGGATCACAAGATTTGCAGGAAGCACTTTCCCACAAACATCGATCGGAGAAGAGTTATAAACTTTTGATGCGACTATTGTGCCATTAGGTGTTGTCACAGCTAACTCAACATCTAATTGTTGAGGTAATACAGTGATACCCTTAGAAAATTATTTAGAAATAAAAGAGTGGGTGGATCCAGAATCAAATAAAACATTTGCTACTTTAGAGTGGATGGTAAGTGTACCTTTCACCACTTCGTTATCATACTCCACATCGCTGATAGAAATTGCATGTGACTTTCCTTTGTCTTTAGCCTTAAGATTTTGTTGACGTCGACCATCATCATCAACCCTTGGATTTGGGCATTGATTGGCATAATGCCCCATCTCCTTGCACTTGAAACATTGAAGTGTAGTAGGATCATTCTGTGTATCCCTTCCTTTGTTTGCGTCATTAGACATCTTCTTCCCATTATCGCGGCATTCAAATGCCCGATGACCTTCCTTTCCACATTTGAAACATTTACTTGTCCTTTTAAGACAACTCCCTCCATGTTTCTTTCCACACTTTGAGCATAAGGGAAAGTTCATCTTCTTTTCAGTGTGCTATTTAGAGTTTCCTTTGAATTCCATCTTCCTCTTCTTATCAAACCCAAGTGACTGATGGGTTACTCCAATCTCCATCTCAAATTTGAGAGCACATCGAACGATTCCCTCATAGCTATTGAAGTCCCTTATGGCTAACGCCCTTCGAAGACTAGGTTTTAAGCCACTAAAGAATCGATCGATCTTACTCTCAGGTTGGATAATAATACCAGAAGCGTACCTTGCCAGTCTTGTAAAATTTGCTTCATAGGTACTAACAGATTCATCATCCCTTTGCATCAGTTCAAGGAACTCTTTCTCCATCTTTGTTCGGAGAATACGAGGGAAGTACTTATTGAAAAATAAGTTCATGAACTCGTCCCATTCCATAGACTCAATTTCATCCCTTTGCCTTGTATTCTTAATAAGATTCCACCATTTATCAGCATCTCCTTCCAAACGATACACTGCTAGGATGACTTTATCATGTTCAGAACATTGAAGAACTGAAAATATCTTTTCAGTAGTACTAATCCATTGTTCAGCAACTAATGGATCAGTAGACCCACTGAAATAAGGTGGACGCTGCCTCATGAAGGATTCAACAGAATGTTGCTCCTTCCTTTGCTCGTTTGAAAGTCCTGCATGATTCATAGCTTGAGAAAGTTGTGTGAGCATGGCTACAAGATTTTGCATTCCAGCTCCCATATTGTTTGGTTGCTCAGGGGGACAATCATTGCATTGTCCATCGCATTCCGTATTAACACGGTTCCTTCGGGTTCCGGCCATTGACTAAAACCAAGAAGAATAGTGTGAGCAACACTAATTATAATAGGAAAACCACATAATTCAAGAATAAAATTTTCATGCTTAAGGTCTTACCCTAGGTTATTCAAGGACATTTCTAAAACACTAAGATTGTGTTCTATGCTTAGACTTATCCGTAGGGTTCTTACTAAGGCTTTCACATCCTAGTTTCCAAAGGTTGACTATACCTTTCCTCTGATACCAACTATAACGACCCATACTTTACATACATTGTTAATACTTCGAAATTGAAGCACACTTATTACAACATATGATAAAACCATAAAGGACCGTATAGGTATAGTGTCTTTAGAAACTGGGAAACATAAACAACTGGTTCATAAATATTCTACAGTGTTTCCCATTTATTTCATCATATCTAGGGTCCCTTTTAGCATATTCTACTTAATATCCATCTTCCTGACCTGGGGAAAAGAAAACATAAAAGGGTGAGCTCAAATGCTCAGCAAGGGCAATAAAGGAAATAAAAATCATATCATATCTTTTTGAAAATCATAACCTGCAAAAGAGATCATAAAATCTTAATAAATCATAGAAGTGAAAATGAGATCCCCATAATCATAACATGAAACTTGAAACTTTGTGGCATGCACACATAATCATGGAAAATCATTTCTTGTTAGTCATGACTCATTGCCAAGACTATCTTAGTGGACAAAGTCCCTTTCTGAACCGAGTCACCCTCGTTCCAGTCCTGTTTCACTGAACCGGTATAACCTAACATTCCAGCCATGTCTATCTCATGAGATATGAAATCTTTACCCAATGCATTGGAGGGAGATATAGGTCCCACCCATCTTATAATGAATCCTTTCTTATGTGTGCCACATAATCATAAATCATACATCATCGCATAACACATGTAACAAAAATGGGATTCTTGAAACATCATGACATCATAAAATAAATCTTATAAGGAAAATGACTTCATAAAAATAATTCCCTCACAACATAATCAAATCAATGTAATTAATGGGATAAAAACAGAACCCTTTATTATCTTAGATGGAAAATAATTTTGATAAAACACTTGAACTCCATTCTTGAGGAAAATATCCTTTCTTCATCAAAAACACTTTTCTTTTCTTAACATGTCATACAATTATAAACTAAAAGAAGTTGATTAAAAATATACTTGAAAACTTGTAAAGGAAGCTTCTTGGGAATAATGTTTAAAAAATTCATTCCTGCCGTATAAGTTAAAAAAAACATTCTTCGTACTTTTGTCGGAAAAGTCAAAAAAGTACCTCATACAAAAAAAACGACAAAAGATTCCTTTCATATTCTTTAATAAAAACTCACCAAAGGGTATAATTGGATTTAAACTATTGTAAGTGGATGGAAACAATATTACATATTGAGGGAACATGGATGTGGATGATAAAATACACCCAAGTAAATACTTACGAATAAACAATCTCGGATAAAAATGAGATTGTCATATTTCCCTTACCTTAGGTCCAATTTGCCTTGTATGTGTCTGAAGCTCCTGTATAATGGTTTAAATAATGTTATTGACTTATTCCAGAATCATAAATATTGATATGATATCATATATGGTCATATTCTTAGCTTCTTGTTAGTAATATTTCATTGTTACTTGTTACTCGGGTCTTTATTGCCTTTTGTTCTTACGCGTGTTTTGCCGAATAAATTCTTATTCTTCTTTCATGGTTATAGATACCTTATATCCAGAATGGTATTAGTGTAACATATATCATATTTATTCATTCAATTAATTTATATAATTACTATGTAATGATGATCATGTAGAACGAGTCGCATCACATCGTGGAGACGGTATTCCGTACGTACGCACGAGTGATGATATCATTCCTATGATCGTGGAAATGTATTGGAGTATATATATATTATTTCAGTATCAATATTAATTTATAATAATCATAAATAGTTACTCATTACACCATTATACCCATCCTTGTAAAGTGATGGTGGAAAAATAGATTACACCACGGCGTGGAGACGGTATTCCGTACGTACGCACGCGCGGTGATTTCATTTTTCCGTAGGATGGATAGAAGGTGAATTAGGGTTGTTTCATATTTATAATAACATATCAGTATGTAAGTAATACTTATGTTATTACTTCATCATGAAACAACTAAAGAAGAAGAAGTTGAAGAAGAAAGAAATTGAAAAGATCGGTAATGGATATTACCTCTTCTTTGGAACGCCTCCTTGAATCCTCCACTTAAGGAACTAAGAGTGGTCTTTGGAGAAGAACAGGACCTCTAGGACTATTCTAGGGAAGTGGAGAGGAGAAAATGTCAGGGGTTGGCCGAGATTGAGTGCTCAAATTGGTGTGAGGAGGAGGGAGATGAGGTGCCCTTTTATAAGGGAGGAGAGAGGCACCTTAGGAATATCTCAAAATATTATTTTATATTAAAGTCAAAATCGGTTTATAATTGTTCCAAAGGGTCTTATTTCGAAGCTAAAGTGGGGATGGGTCGAAATCCTATCAACCAATAGAATTTAGACAAGTTTAGGATATTATTGTAACCTTATCAATTAGATTTAACTCTAAGTTAAATAATTTAACTTTTACCAAGTCTTTTTGTTTTCTTTCACTATATGGTTAATACACTTACTATAACATGACAAACGAACCCCAAATTGTTTATTATTAATATATATATCCTTATCTAAGTCATTTGGCCGAACCTTAGATTTTTAGGAATAAAATAACAATTAATAATATAATATTTGATTTAAAAAATATTTTGTGTCAATTTTGACACTATTTGATATATTATTTTTGTGAAAGTCATAACAGAATTAAATGTTCGAACCAAGTTAATTAAATCAACATTAATATATCATAGTAACCAAGAAAATTATTTGAATTCATAAAAAGTTTCAAATTACATTTATTTTGGTGTTTATAACATCAATTATGTCAATATTTCATTAATAAGATAATTACTGCATCATCATTATGTCATAAATAAATTATATTATTTAAAGTCTAAAAATTACAAATAAAATACCATTATGTAGGTAATATTTTTATATTTCTAATGAATATTTATAATCTAAAATCCAACATATATAACCCTGTGTAACAATTGTTTTTTTAAAAGATATATGCTTGTGTCATTTTTGTATTCATTTTAACTTAATTAAAATAAAGTGTCGTTATCACTTACAAGTGGATCAATGGGGTCCCAAAATCGACCCAAAGATGCCCATGGTCGACCATGTATCAACCAATAGGGTTAAGACACGTTTTAGGGTAATTTGATATTATTATAATATTATTTTTTAACCCTTATTTACCAGATTAACCCTTAACCATGGTAAATAAAATATTTACCGCAGTAATTATTAAAAATGTCTAAAAATAAAATTTATCTATTTACACAATTTGAACATCCTGATTCCAAATATGGAATCCATTTTTCAAAATTCAAAACACAGAAGTGGCTTAAATTAATTTAAAATTAATTCCCACTGTCAAAACAAAAAGCGTGTTTTTAAGAGATAATAACTATCAAAAGATTGACACTTGTTTATGTTCGGTTTAATTGTAAAATTGTGTCCAATGACCAACATTATATTAAGTGGTAAAAATATATTCTAAATATACTTTAAAACCACTCAAATTAATAATTTATCACTATTAATTATTTTGATTAAAAAAGTTGTTTTTAATTAAAATTTAGTAATTTTCACTATTCATCAAAATATTAAAGTTATCCGAAAAGTACCAAAATTTCACCTTAGGCTAAATTTGATATTTCGAATCCAAAAATGAAGTCTATTTTGAAAAATAAAATTTATAAAATTTCAAAAATTGGTTATTAATATTCATAACGGCTAGTTTTAATAATATTTTAATAGCATATCGTTGTTTAGTGAAACTCGGTATTGCGTACGACGCAAGCTATCGAGGAAGGTTGCGATTGCGTGTAAAGAAAGCCAAGAAAGTGTTGTGTAGAAAAAGATTCCTTTGATGATTTATATAACATAAAAGTCTCGGGTGTTACATACACAGTTGTGATTTGTAAGTTATTTAGAGTCTGATAAAATCAACATAAATTTTTCTAAATAGTAACTAGAACCATATGAGTAGAAATGTACCCTTATGAATGGTAACCTCACATGTGTAACTATAAATAATATTTTGGAACCTTATAAATTAGATTGAATATTTTAAAACATATTAATTAAGTGTAATTCCCCCACCCCAGTTACCTAGATTTAGTGCATTATTTTAATACATTGGAATTGTTACAATGAATCAAGTCCTGAAGTACCGATTAGTTTAGTAGTCTTGGAAGATAAATTACATACATGAAAGTAACATTAAACATTAAAACATAAAAAAACATTAAAAATACTTTGAGAATATCATTATTACCTTATATTAACCCCTTATATCAATCATAAAACACTTCTTCGAATCCTGGGAAACAAAACATAAGAAAAGGTGTGATCTCATATTCTTAGTAAAGGAAAATAATTTAGCAGAAGCTATAAACATTTTAAGAATGATTTGTAATAAAACAATAGCCTTTTAAACATAAAAATAAACATAATATGGAAAAAATAAATCAATCATTACCATGTAAACATTCACATTTATATTCTACTAGTTGAATAACAACATGTGAAACCAAATTTCGTAATGATAGAATGCATAATGTCGGGCATCATAACCACATAGTCAAGGCCTCGTGCAAAGATTACAAATAAAAACTTTCACAAGGCCTTGTTCTAAGACACTAATTTGTCTCATGAGACCAACTAATTAATCAAGGGGCTATAGTGGGCCATGCCCATCCATTATTAAGTCCAATTCATTCCTCATATGAAAATGTTAAAACATAACATAAACATTCATATTAAAACTAGCATAATAATGTCAATACATTAACAATATACCATGAATGATATAAAAATAGCACATACATAGTAAAACATATAATAACTCATTCAATATAATATATAATATTGTATTATAATAAATCAACCTTAATTATAAATAATATCTAGTAAATGATGTTGACATAGTTGAAAATGATCATAAAACCTCTTTTAGATAATTATCCTTTTTAGTGAAATCATTTAAAAGTCACACATTTATAAACGAAGTTATACAAAAGATGATTTTGAAACAAAACATTTCATAACACGTTTAAAATTTTGAAAGGAATTAAAATTTCAAAATAGTCATGTCCATATAAATAAATCTATAAAATTATTTTGAAAACATAATAATTAATTGTAAAGAATAAGAACAATAAATCATTAAAATATTTAAAATGATGATCTGGTGAAAGATTACTGTAAAAAAACATAAAATATTTATTTTGATGACATTTTTATGAATCATGGAACGGATTATAAATATTTCCCATTAAATACTTACACATAAACAATCTCGGATCATAATGAGATTGAGGAATTAACATTTACCTTGTAATTTCTATTTAGCCAAGAGTACATTTATCCTCCTGTATAGTTACTATAGTATGTTATTAAATTAACCTAGAACCACGTTAATGTTTATGATATCATATATTATTCATTTATGACTCTATACTACCAATTTAAAAATAATTTTCATGTTAAAGTAACATTTCAAGTAATAATCATTTTCTTTATCGTATGTATTTTTACTTGTTATTCTTGATACTATCACATAGATCATGATTTACATACTTCCAAGAAAAAAATCATTATTTATATATCATATATATTTAGAATAAAAATATTTATAATAGAGAGATATATGAAATGGAAACACCGTTCATGGAGACGGTAGTCCATACGTAAGCATGAATGTTCTTTCTATTTTCTTATTGTATAGTATTGAAGTAAGTAAAAGACATATATTTGTCTATATAAATATATATTATTCCAGTAAATATATTATTTCATATATCTAATACATAATCAGTAAATATATTTTTATAAAAATTCTTTATTGGTGATCCTTGAAGATGAATCTCATCACGTCGTGAACATGGTAATCCATACTTACGTACGAGTGACAATATCATTCTATCGATGGTACACAAGTGTTTAATGGGATGTTATATTATATATAAAGAATATTTAATATGTTATATTCATTATTTAAATTAATTATCATCATTATTATACCCATACAAAAAATTTAGTGTTGAATAACAAACTACACCACGACGTGGAGATGGTGAGTCATACATACGCAAGTATGTTGACTTTTCCATTAATAGGACAGATAGAATAAGGAATATGGTTTTACCATATTTATAAATATATATCATTATTTAAAAGTTAATGGAGTTATTATTTTCGTATGGAAATAAAAATAAAGAGAAGTGGAAGAAGAAGAAAAGAAAATTGGAAGTGGTGATGAAATAATGACCTCTTATTCAGGTGCTTCCTTTCCATTTGAACAAAAGGAATCCTTTGGTTGGCTTAATGATCAAATTATGACCTCCAGTTTGAAGTGAGGGTAGTTAGGAGGTGATTTTAGCTGGGTTTGGAAAATATAAATGGACCTGGAGGTTCGAATTTATGAGAGGGGGATATACCCTTTTATAAGAGAGGTGAGGGGCACTTTTGGAAAATCTTGAAATAATAATTTATTAAAAAATCACATTTGGATTATAATAGACACAAATTGATTTATTTGGATGTTAAGGTGGCTATGGGTCTAAATCCCTTCAACAAATAGGTTGTAGAAATGTTTAGTTCACTATAGTAACCTTATATTTTATATTTAACTCTTAGTTAAATAGTTTAACTTTTACTATGTCTTCTGTATTTTTATATTACATTGTTAATAAAGTTACTATAAAATTCCAAGAGAATCTCAAGTGGTAAATTAAAGAAATATCTATCATTATATATGTCTTCTAGATAAATCTTAGATTTATAGAAATAATATATCATTTAATAAAATAGTTTTTCAAAATGATTTTATGTCAATTTTGACACTATTTAGTATTTATTTATTGTTAAAGGAATCACAACATAATTACTTAGAAACAATACATTGAATAAACCCTAAAATGTCATAATTAAGTATAAAATACATGGATTCCATCAAAAGTCCCAATTTACTTTTGTTTTGATATTTAACAATCTATTATTTAAATATTTCATTAATAAGGTAATTACTCCATCATCACAGTGTTATAAATAAATTTAATTATTAAATGACATTAAATTATTAAAAAAATACCATGATATATGGAATATTTTTAGCTTTATAATAAATATTTCTAGTCTAATTTATCTTATTTATAAATCTATATTAAAAATGTTCTAGTTAATAACCTTGGAATTTAACTCTTTTAACACTTATTTTAATAAAATATAATAAATTCCTTAATCTAATCCAAGATGATAAAAAAAGATCTTATTTTTTCATTAAGGCTGATTTTGGTCGAAATAAACTTATCTAATAGAATATTTACATGTGTTGGGTTAATTATATTATGATTTTAACCACTAATTACTCATTATGTTTAATCGTGCTAAATAAAAATCAAAAGTTACTATTCATTGATTTTTTTTCATCCCATCTAATCACATTTTACATACTGTTGAAAACTGTGTCTGTTATATTTTTGAAATTCAATTCATAGAAGCTATAAAATTACATTTTATGCAAATTTTCAAATGTTCCTAGAAGGTGGGTAAAAGACGTTAAAAAGGTTTGATAAAATTTAATATGTCTAATATTATTATAAAATAACTCCAATGAATTATATTTGACTAATATATTTATTACGTATCTATTTTTAATTTAATATAAGTTTTTAACTAAATGTAATTATTTAAATGAAATGTCAGTTTTAATCACAACGAATTGTGTTTCACTATTGAACAAAAATAGACTTATTTCCAAAAAATACCAAAACTTTACCCCAAGATAATTTTGATATTCCAAATTGAAAAATGATTTCGGTTTACCAAATTCAAAACATTGAAGTTTCATTCATTATATTAAAATTAATTCTCATTGTCAAAACTAGAATGTGGGTTTTTAAGATTTAAAAACTATCAAAAGATTGGCATGTGTTTATGTGAAATTACATTCAATGACCTAAATCAGATTAAATTTTAAAAATATAATCTTTATACATTAAAAGCACTCAAATGTTTAATTTAACAGTATAAATTATTTTAATTAAAGAATATGGACTACAAAATATTTCACTTTTTCCAATAGGGGAATATCTGTTTATAAAACTACATTTTTTGTTGGTAAATCATTTTACCAACATATAAATCCATGTCACTAAACTTCCAGTAAAAACAATGTCGCTCAATGTTTTTGGGATTGATAAAATCATTCTGTTACAATTATAATAATACCAACAGATAATATATATGTTTATTAAAATGTTTTGTAACAGTTTCTAATGAAAAATTTTTCTGTTGGAAATAATATTACCAATATATAATATATGTTTATAAATTAAATTTGAATAAAAATTATATTTTTTTATAAAATTATTTATTATATTTATTAATTTATCATATATGAAAAATTTTAATTATTAAAGAGGATGATTTTAACACATATTCATAATTTTTTTAAAAAAAATATTAATAATAAAATTTAATATAAAAGGAATCAAACACAAAATCCATCCTCCAACTGTATCCATCGCACACCCCACCTACCCACAACTCCCACCTCAAGCTAGTAGACCATCCATTCCACACTAGGGACCACCAAGCCCATTCATTCCACCAGCAGGGACATCCATGCAAGCTCCGCATCGATGCCACACTAGTGAATGTGAGCTCATCCCTATCTCATCAGGGATAAACGATCACCAACAACTAGTCGAAGCCCATCGATGACGCACCAAGGACTAACGAGCACTAGCAACCCATCCATTCTCCAATATTATCAATCTGCCTCTAGTGAAAATAAATGAAAAATATATGCATGATTTGAAACAAAAATATAAAAAAATGGAGGTATAAATAATTATTTTAATAGTGATCATTTTTCAAAATCCTTATTGACATCTCCATAATCTGGTAAGAGTAGGTATTCCCATCAACCATAGCCCCTCCCGCTGCAGCATTAAATCCATCTCTAACATCAGGTACACCATGACACACCTGCAACAAAAACATCTCAATCAGTTCACCTCTCCAAAGGATTGGTAATAAAGACATGGTTTGTTTAGGAAAAATGTTTAACAACGAAACACTTTGAAGATGACATGAACATAGAAATGGGTATACCTTCTCTTTCTAGAAACTGTATCTTTAATGAGTGAACAATGGAAGCATGAAAATGCTACCCTAATAGATATAAATGTGTTCCCATAAACAAAAAATTAGAGAAAATAATATGGTTGGACATGATCCATGCATTTGACAAAAAACTGTGGAAGTCTACAAAATGCGACCTACTAACCTCTAATGTTAGCACCAATCCAACCTAAAAATCCCAAAATTCAAATTGTGTAGTTGTAGTAATGATGAATCCCATAGTGGGCCTGACATGAAGCTATGGGATCCACCCTATGTGAACTAGCCACAAAAGCAACTATATTTCGAATCCTTGGCACTTCAAACAAGTTACCATATAATACAATGTATCTAAAAATTCATAACATGACCCTCCATTTGATTTCTATGGAAAAACATCCATAGTACTTGATATAAAAATTAAATAATGATAAGAACTACTGACCACAAGAACAGAAAACAACCCTTAACCACATAATAGAAAATAATAACACCATGATAAAAATTAAAAAGAATATTATCGTAACAAGAATATTATATAAATATAAAATAAAAACACATGATAGAATTTAAATTTCATTTATGTTTGAATTTTCCACATAGCTGTATCTTGTGGTTTCTTCATTTGGCTTGTAATAAATTCCTTACATCTCTTTAGTTCGTATTTCCACCTGTCTAATTTTATTTCCCTTTAATGAATTTTATTGAAGCAAGAAACTTTCATATATTATCCTACTTGGACCACCAATAATCCTATCAAGCCTATAGCTCATAATCCTATAAATCATAAAAAACCATCCATGAACTCTTGCTAGTATCACCTTGATCCCAGGAACAAAAAATTAACACTAATGGCACCGAACTATGAATTTAAGGTAGTTTCATCAAAATAAACATACTGTATCTAGTCAGTGCAACATCAACATAGTGAACCCCCTTCATTATTTCATCAATTATATGATAGGATTCTAACCTATTCTGCTTCTTTGCGAACCCATTCATCATGTGTCCTGGAAAAACTAATCTAGCAATCTTGTATAAGAAAAAATAGCAATGCACCAAGCCCATGTCTTTGGATAAAAGATATGGTTCCAGCATGCTTGTAACGGTTCATTGAAAACACAATGTGAGACTTAGCTTTCCTAAAAAAGAGTTAACCAACATTACAGGATTAATAAAGGTGCTAAAAAGATAAAAAAATTGAGGAAAAGATAATGATGACATATTGGTTGTAAATGATAATGATGCGGGTAAATGGATGCAAGAACATTAATTTATAGTGGATAGTGATCTGGCTATGAAACTCGGGTTTCCTACCCACAATTTTCACTATGTGAGATAGATTGCACACATAGATTACACAACGAGATTACACACAGAGTTTACATGAAATGTTTACAGGCCAGAATCACACACTGTGTTTATAGACACATAATGAATTGACTATACAAACATAGATTTCACAAAGTTTACAGACACGGATTTCACATAGAGATTACATAATGAAATTACACACAAAATTTACACACAGAGAAATAGGTTACACACACAGATTGAACAATGAAGTTACTCACTAAACATACACACTGAGTTTACATTGAATCTTACACACAATGATAATGATGGGAGTAAATAGATACAAGAACATTTATTTATAGTGGATAGTGATGGGGCTGTAAGACTCTTGTTTCATAAACATAGTTTTCGCAGAGAGATATATTGAAAACATAGATTACACTATGAGATAAAACAATGAGTTGACATACATAAATTACACACTGAGATGATACACAGAGTTTACTGACACCAATCACACACTGAGTTTATAGACAAAGATTACACACTGACTTTATAGATACAAATTTCATACACTGATTACACACTGGTATTACCTACTGATATTACACTCCATTTACACACAAGAGACAAAACTTTCAGATACATATTGCACAATAAGGTCACACACTAAATATACACTGAGTTTACACTAAAGTTTACACAAAATTTTAACACACGGAGACAAAGTGAATAGATATATTACACAATGATCTTACTCACAGTGTTTATAGACACAAATTACACACTGGGTTTACTGACATAGATTACACACTGAGTTTAAAGACACAAATTATGATTGCACAAATTGATTTTTACACGGTTTACATAATGAAATTACAGACAAATAATTTTATTACACATATAGTTATTCCATATTTCTATGTAGTATAATAAAAACTATAAAATTTCATTGATAATCAAGATTCTTATAGAATGTTTATTATTAAATGTTATATATTATCAAATTAATTAGAGGTTATAAAATAAAATTTATAACATTAGTGAATTAAAAAAAATTTAACTTCCATATTTAATTAACAATTTTTTATATTCATAAATATAATATATTTTAGATGGGGTACTATTTTTTCATATAATTTGGAATCATATCCAATAAAATTGTACCAAACAGTACATATTTAATGAATTTGAAATATCTAAAAAGAGGTCAAGTGATAAAAATACTAATCCCAATTCTCTCAAATTGTGTTAATTGAAAAATAAAAGGAATGATACTCTAAAAACAAAAGTTTTCTTAATCTATAAAATAGAATAACTCATTCGTCAGAGTTGTTAATTTTTCACTATAAAAGATTAAATTTGTAATGTGAATTTTATTGAAACACTATATCTTGGGTTACTTTTCTAAAGATATCAATTTTTATACACTAATTTGTTAAAACCCATCAAGCCTATAATCTTTTAATGACCCTCCATAATGGATGACAATGCATGATCCCTAAACATAGATCATTGGATAATAATTTATGATCCCTAAATATAGCTCATTCGGTGTTCCATTGGAGGACAATCCACAATCCCTAAACATAGCTCATTTTGGTGATCCAACATAAATTTTTGTTTAATTTTTCTCGAGTTATTTACCTTCTTTAAATTTGGTTGTACATGATATATTTATAATAATGGACTAATGTATTTTCTAACCTAGGAAAAATATCCATCTGAAGTAAATAACTAAAAGAAATATATTTCATCAGTTAACACTTTGTTTCACCCCCACTCCCCTCCCCCACTCCTTGCTCTATGAGTATTTGTCGGACCCTGTGCAACATGTTGAATCTATTACCAAAGGTTCTAACATAGATTTTAATATATCATATGTGTTTATGATGTTTCAACCACATATGAATTTTTATTTTAAAACTCTTGTTTTTTAGGGTTCTCATTGTGAAGATATGATGTTAGATAAATACTATATTTTAGGTACGTAGAGATAATACCATTGAATGTATTTTCATTAATATTTATTTGTGAAATCCTAGGAAAAGGGTTTGTGATAGATAATAATAAGGGATTTTGAGTAACGATTTAATAGGAGTGGTGTTTAGAGAAACTATTCATTGTATAAAAACTTTTGATATATACAAATATTTAAGGAATATCTAAGAAGAATCTATATAATATTTATATTTTTGTACTCAAAAATCTGGTGAGAATAAATAATATGGTGAGAAATTCCTAGTGTTAATAAGTCAAAATGATAATAATAATAAAAATGTGACAAATAATGTGGGTGCACTATTAGAGGTAAAGGAAATTAATTTCATTAAAATATGAAGGTAATCCCTCAATAAAAACATATTGTAAATATAAAGATGATAATTCTACCTCAATAATGGAAAATGGTTTGTTTTCGGGTGAAGAAGTGAATGCAGCATCATGTATTCGATTTTGAGGATGTCCACAAGTAATCAAGAGGATTTTTAGGCCTAGATAAGAAAAGGTGAATTTTAAAGGGATAGTTTCAAATATTAACACCAAGATGAAGGTAAAATGTAATTTATTGGGTAAAACTAGTTATGAACTAGAATATAAAAAGAAAAAGTGAAAAGACCCCATGTATAAATAAATTATCTCAATAAAAAACTTGATGAAACAATAAAATTTATCCATGAAGCATGATCTCAATTAGATATGATTGAATACCAGTTGAAAGATAGCAACATCGCGATTTTGTGAGATAAGAAAGGTATAAAATTTAGATTGAAAAAAAAATCTCCAATAGAGATTCAAAAATATATAATTTGACATGTTTTAATTAATGATTTACAGATATGGAATATGTAAAGAATAAGTCTCTTTTCAAATTGGGAAAGGAACTTCCATAAGAAATAATTATAAAAAACTACTTCAGCTATAGTGGTTTAGGACACACCATGAATGTGTGTACTGATAATATGAAGGTATACAATAAAATAAAGATTGATAGATCGTATCATATTAATGAGAAATAAAATAAGAGTGACTTCTTTTAGAGATAATTTATTTATGCTAACTTTGTTTATAAAAAAATATACTACAATAGTGGTAAATGATATTAGAAGGAAAATATTGTTCCTTTGTAAAGGAGGAATCATGTTTTCATGAAAATGATGTATGTTACATTGAAAAATAAAATTCAAGGAATTAGAAGAATGAGATTGTAATAGAAATAAATGTGTTCACAAAAACCCGATCGCTAATTATTTATAGTATCCATCATAGAGAATGAACAAACAAAACTAGAATAGTTAGGAGGAGTAGGTTCTCAACATGTCAAAAAGAATGAAATGGAAATAATAAAATATAATTCATAGATAAAGATAGATAAATCTGGTGATAAATATGGATAGATTTGTATTATATGATTTAGTTTCATATCTATAATAAATTTTAGCATTGTAAAAATGAGATCAATTTGACATTGAAAGAAAATTATTAGACAGAGGATAGGTGGGATGGAAACATTCAAAACTAGAAAGAGTTTTTCACAATATGTATCTGGAAATGATGTAACACTAAAAAGGGTTTTGAAAGTAGAGGATATAAATTAAAGAAAAGGGTTGGATCATAAATTCTAGCCACACTCTTCAACTTGAGGATGTTGGAAATGTAACCATCTACCCATTTATGTCTTTATGTATTTTAAAATTAGTCGAAACAATGTATAGATTCTATGGAGAAAAATTTCAAGGAGTTTGTAAAAGGAATGGAAAATAAAAATTTGGAATTTTATATATAGATATTGGAAAGAAATTACAGTTGGAAAGCCAGTATGGTCTGGGTAGAAAATGAGAAATAGTATCGGAACATAAAGGATGGATTCATTATCAAAACATGGTAGGAAAGACATGACTGGTTTCAAAGTCATTTTTCACATGTTTCTCACATAGCTCATTGACACCATTGATCAGTGAGAATGTTATGAATATTCCATGTCTTAGGTTATATTTGATGAATACATTAATGTTTTTAATTTCATTTCTTTGTCGAAATGGTTTTACATAGGAGAAATTTCTGGTAAATCAATAGCAAGTTGAATTCGAATCAAATAAAATTAATGAGTTTCACGGATACAATAAAATAGATACATCTCTAATTAGAAAAATAACATATTATCTAATAAAATGGGGGAATATATATTGAATCTAAAATAAATTTAAGATATGGTGAATGTTTGAAACTGTGAATGTTAAGGAAACAATGAAAGGGAATAGTTGAACAATCGATACTCGGATTTTTTCACAAGTAGTATGCTAGACCATTGGAAATAAAAATCAATAAGTATAATAGTTTTTTTTAAATAGATACTTGTAAATTGATACCAGGAGGAGAATATTCAATATATGAGTTTTCTAGGGGAGCACAACTCAAGAAGTGGTCTTAGAATGTGGAAGAATCTTCTCTATAAGAATGCAATTCAATGTTAGGATGAAACACTATTCAATGGGATGTGAGAAATGAAGAAAGATCATTTCATCTGGAGTGGATTTAGAGAAGTATGTAATTAGCATAAAAATTCACCCAATAACATGAAAAAGAACAAGAAAGATACTTTCATCGAAATTTCCCCCAAAACCTAACTAAAATTCTATTCAAACACTAGATACCAAGGATTTTAGGTGCATAAAAATTAAAGATAAGAATTTCATGCATCAAAAGAGGCCCAAACATCTACTGGTTAAATGAGAAATGGGGTCGTGTCCAATCCCCTCCCTTCTGCTCATCATTATAGCTGAAATTCGAAAAATGAAATCGAACGTCGATAGGGTGTGTGAGAAATACTAAATTATCGATGGTGTGCGTGAGGGTGTGGGTGTGGGTGTGGATGTAGGTGAGCATAATGGTGATGAACTGATAGTGTGACACGGGTAGAGATTTCTACATTGTAGGTGGTGAGCAATAAAGAATGAGAGGCAATCCGGGAAGAGGGGATCTGCTGGAAGAAAATAGGGATGGGATGTAATATATTTTATATTTTATTTATTATTTTATTTATTATTTTATTTTATTTTTGAATGGATTATTAATCTTTAATGAAGAAATTTATTTTCAGTTTTTTATCATTTATATGAATGGTTTTAAAATCTCACTCATGTAATATTTAATCTCATATATGGTTTCTTTAAAAAGTAGTTTTAATTTTATTCCAAATACAAAATATATTGAATTATTATTTTTGAATATATTTAAAATATTTATCAATATGTTTTTAATTAAAAAATTATTTTTTCAGTAAACTAATAACTGATAGTAATATCAAAATTATTGTAAGATGATTTTTTAATGGCCAAAAAATACTAGCATCAAAATTTATATATTGAAAAAACTATTGGTAATGATAATTAATATCAATAGATTCATTTTTTGAGAAAATCTTGTCGGTACTAATATATAAAGCAACAAATTTAATTGTTGGTGAAATATAAGTTTGTATTAAACAATTAATAGAAACAAATATATTTGTTGGTAAGAATAAATGTCAGTACATGAATTTAATACTGATAGAACATAATATCTATTGGAAATGTTCTTTTTTATAGACAAATATATTGTTTGTCAGTAATTTTCAATTGGTATAAGTTACTTTTCATTTGGTGATGTTTTTAATTAAAAGTTATTACTTTTTAACTATTCATCAAAATATGAATGTTATCATGAACATAACAAAATTTTATCAAAACTAAAATTTTAGGTCCCTCATCAAAATAATAATTAATATTAATTAAATTGAATATATAACAATGTCAAATATTGTTTTTAAAAAGGGTTCTCCATTAAAAGGGGAAAACTGCATTTTTTGAAAAATATTTCTTCCATCTGAAAAATTGATTTTTTTCTATATATTATGTCTAAGAAGTAAAAAATATGAAACTGTTCTTAGAAAATAAAAGGATTAAAAGAGAAAATACCTTTATGTAAAACCCACATCGGAAATAGGGTTAATAAAATTTAGTCTTAATAAAGGGAAATGGAAATGAAAAATTCACCAACAAATTTTGATTTTGAATAGGATAACATTGATGGAAATTAGAGACACATAATTGGCGGAAAAACAAAAAAAATTATTAGAAATGATTGAGGTCATCAATCAAAAACAAGTGAATATTAAATGGAAAAATAAGGGCCTCCAAGCCATAAATCTATGATAATGATTTAAAAAATCACCATTTTAACCAAACATAACGTATTAGGACAACACGTTTTTGGTTTTAAGATCCTTTCCATAAATTTTCTGAAAAAAAAAGAATACCTGACAAGTAGAGTTCCATCCATTAACTAATTTATACCACTAACTAATCATTCACTTCAAAAGATAATAGAAATCAAAAATATTTTGTTTACCCTATTCGTATAGGGTTCCAAAAAATGAATTTATAATTTATCGGTCAGATAATTTTAAAATACTACATTATAAAAACTACGAAATCGCATAGGATAGTGGTAGGTGATACACCTTTGTCTCCCTTTGGTTGTGGGTTAATGTCTCGCGGCCTTGTCGGGCACGACAAGTTGTTGCCTGACCTTCAGGTTGTCCTTTTTATAACAATCCAAAAAAAAATCATACGAAATGATTTAACATTAAACAATAGTATCAAATGACCATTTTATTTCATTCCAACCATTAGACATATCCAAAATACTTCTATCTAAACTCACAATACAAAATTTATAAGGAAGTTAAAAATAATTAAGATCTCTTTTTCCACATAATAATATGTGAATACCTCATCAAGTATTCATTTAAAACATGGAGACACCCGTAATTACCATAAAACCATATTGATTACAATCATTATCCCTTATTCCTAATAGAATACTTGACATACTTCTTATATCCAAAAATGATGTAAACTGTAATAATTATGGAATAAACAAACATTTAATTAGTTACAAGGTAATCAAGAATATCCAATATAATTTGTCCAAATCAATCATATATTATTCTGAAGTCATTATTTCTATTTCAGAAACAAATAAATGTTTATATTTCCCCCAACCATATATTTTCCAAAATGTTTTACTTGGAACTATGCCACAGTACTTGGTACTATAAAATCTAAAATCCTTAATGAAAACGTACTTTAGTACAATACTTACATACTTTATAATTTTTATAACTTGTACATCATTAATATAATACTCAAATGAAACAATTCATTAATAAAAACATAAGAAAACTAATAAGTCATCTTCATATCTGAAAGTATCATAACTTGATAATTTTCTAATAGCATCATTTGGGGTATAGTCTGATAATTGGGACATTGATTCACGTAGTGTCCCAACTCCCTAACGATGAATCATTGAACATTTGAAACCATTTTCTTACCATTTCAATCCTGAACTTGGTGTCTTTTCTCCACAACTACAAAAAACATTCATTCATTTCAAGCACTTCCCTTGGTGATTCTTTTCACAGTTAACATATATGGTAAAATACTTATTTCACTTCTTCCCATTATCGATATTTATCTCTACAATCCTCATATTCTCTTTATTACAACCCTGCTTTTTATTACAACTTAAACATTCTTTATTACATAAAACTTCACTTGATACAACAAAGAAGATCGAGAGGTTTAGTGTCTTTGGGGATTAGGATCATTACATAAAAACTTTAAACTTGAAATACAACATCTTTATTGAAAACTTCCTTTTCATGACCACTACATTCCTTCGTACTTATCATTGCATGGGATAACCTGAGGACATGCATAAGAAAATGGTGATCTATAAAGCCCAGTAAGGGAGTAAACAATGAATAACATGAGGAGTGAAATACATGTTAGGCAATAGGCATATCAATAGAGCATAATAGAAACATGAACATAAAGGCATGATAAAGCATGATAATCATAACATGGAAATGTGGCAACTACACTTAACATTGAATTATCATGAGCCAAGGCTCATTGCACATGGAGCATGAGTAAACCCTCATTGCACTTGAAGTATGAGTAAACCCTCGTTTCACTTGAATTAGCATGAGTCAACACTCATTGCACATGACGTATCATGATACTATACTTTACCCAATGCATTGGAGCGCTATCAGGGCGCACCCTTCTTAAACATTTCATTTCATGCATAAGTGTTCCACATGGATCATAAAACATGGATTCATAAAACATAATCATTTATTCCACGATAAAGTAATGTGGAATTCATACATGAAACTTTACAATCAATAAGTAAATGTGCATAAAGGTGAATACCCTTGATGGAGAAATGGGCATGGTATTCACTACACAATGATATTGGCTTAGAAAATCGGTGTGATTTCGGCATTGCACTTGAAGCACGAGTAAACCCTCGTTGCACTTGAATTAGAATGAGTCAAAACTCATTGCACATTACGTATCATGATACTATACTTTACCCAATGCATTGGAGCGCTATCAGGGCGCACCCTTCTTAAACATTTCATTTCATGCATAAGTGTGCCACATGGATCATAAAACATGGATTCATAAAACATAATCATTTATTCCACGATAAAGGAATGTGGAATTCATACAGGAAACTTTACAATCAATAAGTAAATGTGCATAAAGTTGAATATCCTTGATGGAGAAATGGGCATGGTATTCACTACACAATGATATTGGCTTTGAAAATCGGTGTGATTTCGGCAGCGTAACGGCGTGACATAAGAATTCATAAAAAAGGCTGATGAGAGAGAAAGGGGTTACTCATCATATTTACATTTAATGGATAGTAAGAAGGTCATATAGAAACATGTCCCCACAATTGAAAAGGAATTTAGATTCATGATACAAAAGTATTGCTTGAATATAAAAGAGGAGAAAAAGGTTCCTTTCGGAATTTCGGCATAGTAACGGGTGTACATGGGAGGCATTTAATGAGAGAGAAAGGGGTCTCCCATCATTCAAACAATAAGAGGGAAGTATGGTAGAGGTTCAAAACCATACCCCAACATTCATAAATGAAATTAAAAGGGAATTACAACTTAAAGAAAATTGACAAAAATGAGAAAGGAAGAAAAACCATTACTTGGAAGTGTGCTTCCAAAGGCTAGAGAGAGGCTTGTGAGAGGCTTCTTGGGAGCTTGGGGCACCTTGAGAGGATTCTAGAGATAGTAGGGTAGAGGTTGAACGAACTTCAAGGGTTTTTAGTGAGGAGGAAGTGGGAGCTTGGGTGGGTTTATATAGGAAAGGTGAGAGAATTCTTTATTATTTAGGTTTGGGACCCCTTATATTAAAATAATCCAAACCACAAACCATCCCATGGTATTTTCCCATGGTTTCTTGAAAAGGAAATAGGAAAAAAATATTTTACAAGTCCAAGGTCCGAACTTATTAAAAAATTAGGGTTGCTTATGTGGAGGTGAGTCACACTCCCATGGAAATTAATTTAAAAAGGCAAAGTGTTGAATAAGTCTTGAGGGCTCCATTAATGCTTTGAAAAGTGAGTCAAACAAAACCAAATCCTCATTATTTTAATGATAAAACATATATTGGCCGAACATAAGGATTATGGTATTTTATTACGTCACCATTGGGTCATTATGATGTCATAAAACACATTATATATTTAAATGGTATTTAATTTTTACCAAAAATTTGACTGTCTCAGAAAATTATGGAAAATTCACCGTTGGATAATTTCGACGTCCTGATTCCAAAAATAATATTTATTTTATCTAAATAATTTTCTAAATATGTGAATTTTCACTTTTAAAATAAAAACCAACATTTATAAAAATTCACGGGTTTTGACAGAAATGGCCTTCAAACCTTAATAAAAAATTTTAATTGCATTCATAAAATTATAAGATCATTTATATATAATAAAAATAAATTTAATATTAATAATAATATTTTATTAAAATATTATTTAATTCAAAAATACATTAATTCAATAAAATATAATTCTTAATTAGATAATAACTAAAAACACCATTTGTACTTTAAAAACTATTTACAATGTATCAAAAATTATATTCATTATTATATACAAAAAAATAATGTACACGAATATGGTGCTACTTATTTGTTACATAACCCCTTAAAATAGCCGCATAAGACCTAAGTGTAAGGTGCGCGATGGTTACAGACTCTTGGGGCTGCTCGGATAACATCGCTCGAGTGGTAATCTCTATCAACTTCCATTTTTCCCGTAGACGATCACCTTCGAGCTTGACTTGATGAAGCTCAGCTTGGGCTTGGTCAAGGGCAAAGCCCATAGACGCCACCTCTTCTCCGAGCTCCGACAAATGGGCTTCGTAAGGGGAAATTATAATGTTTGAGGCCATCGCTTCCTTTTTCTGAGTAGAAATGGTTTCGTTAAAGCCTTATATTTATACTACTCAGATGATCACTGTTCAACGGCTATAAAAGTAACGGTCACAAATCATAACATAAAACTAAAGAAGTTGACATCTTATAAAAACATTTTTTTTCATAAAGAAACATTTAACTGGATTAAGAGGGATTTTCCATTAATGAAACTTTGGGTCGTTACACTCTTTCATCCCTTTAAATACATATGACTCGGAGAATTCATTACTTATCTTATTAACACATGATACAATTTCTTCATATGATGGGAATACGTGGGAGACTATTTAACATATAAATATTGGCTTAAAACCATGAAATATATTATCATTCTTACTCTTGGGATCATTCATATTGATTGAGTATACATTCCTTCTACTAGGTTCCATTTCTAAATGTTGACATACACTTGGTTAGATCATATCATAATATTAAATAAAAAATATATAAATATTATCCACATTATTTGAAGATCTTCACACATCTAGTATCATAATAATTAAAATGGTTTCATTACTGATATATTTACTCATAAATCCTTCATAATGGTTTGTAAATAAAATTTGAATCATCTTAAGCATATTCCCTTGGAGTGTCAAACCAAGTGCGTGGTAAGGCTTGTTGTCGTGTATCAGGATACCTCAGGTCAATCCTGAAACTCATTATCATGATTTTTAATTGGTAAATATGTTCCTGAACCATGTCAACTTAAATTATACAGATAGGTATATATTACTTAGAAAACCCACGTAATCCCTACATTACCAAAATTCTACGGGGATCTTCTATACTTATCTCTAAATTAGATCATACGGTTATGATCCATAATCAAACAATACTAGATCTGTTTCTCATGGTGTTACTAATCTTCCTTTGATACAAATTATATCACCCAGACCCAAGTTACCCAGAGTTGGTGGATTATTTTAATACATTAGCACGATTATAAGGAATCATATTCCCACGGGCCGATCTTTTGAACAGTCCTGCAAAATAGATTACATACATGAACATTACATTACACATTCAAACATAAAACAGAACATAAACAAATCCTCTGAGAATGAAATTTTTCTCCTATATTAACCCTACATATCAATCATAATAAAATTATTTTAAACCCAAGGAAAAAAATAAATGGGTGAGCTCAGATGCTCAGTAAGGGTAAATAATTTAGAGAAAGCTATAAACTTTTAATTCAAGGTGTGTAATAAAAACAACTACCCTTTAAACAAAAACATTAACATAATATTGAAAATATAATAAAAAATTACACTAAAAACATTCACATGGATATAATACTAGTAAAATAATTACAATTGATAAATAATTTCATAATAAGGGAATGCATAATTCCAAACATCATAACCATATAATCAAGGACTCATGCCAAGACAACAAATAAACATTTTGTCAAGGACTTCTTCCATGACACTAATTTTCCTCATATGACCTACCGATACATCGAGGGAATATAGCAGGCCTTTCCCATCACATTCTAGGTCTAATGCCTTCAACATATTAAAATTTTTAACCATAACATAAACATTCATATTTAAATTAGCATATGAAATGTCAGTACTTTAACTATATACCATGATAGTTCGTACGTACTAATGAACGTTGTTTTGTTTTCTAATCGCACAATATGGAATTAAGAAAAAAACATATATTTATATAAATAAATATATCTTATTCCAATAGCAATGTTATTTAATATATCTCATACTTAATTAATATATATATTTTTATAAAAATTCTTGAATGGTGATGGTTAAAGATGAATCTCATCACGTCGTGGAGATTGTAAGTCGTACGTACGCACGAGTGAAAATATGATTCTATAGATGAAGCCTAAAAAATCATGAAAATAGTAATATTCATGATATAACATGTCAAATTTATGTATATTCCTCTCAAAAATGAATTTAGCTGCATAACAAAACATGAGTCTCAAAAAAAGAATGTTGAGATAAAATTGTCTTACCGATTTGGTAAATTTTAAAACATAAAACGATGAAAGAAATATCATAGAATGGATATATAAATACAAAAAAAATTACTAATATGAATAATATAATACATTATAGGTAATTATATACACCACACAAAAGAAAATAGTGCTTAACATGGCATGTATCCCACTGATATAAAAAAGTGAGATGAAATTCTCTAACCTTATGTCTTGAGTCTAATCATACTCATACAAGATTCTGGTGTAATATATATATATGTGTATTATAAATCATATAAAGAATAATATTCTTATTTCTATAACCATATATGGTTTTATTGTGACTTTATATTTCCCTCTTGTTAAATATTTCATGTTAAGGTTACTGTTTGGGTAATATTCACTCTATTTTTTCGAAAGTGTCCTAATTTGTTATATATTTCGTCCTTATACATATATGATGTTCTCCAAAATATAATACACAACATAGATATCATGTATATTCTTCATAGGTAAATCTATTTAATACATATATATGAAATAGAATACACCGTTTTGGGTGATGGTAGGTCGTGTGTATGGATGAACATTGTTTCCATTTTTTTCAAATTAAAAGAAATATGGAAAATTATGTATATGTATATAAATATATAATTTTATTTAAAGAAAATTATAATGTTAAATATGTCATATAATTTCACTACATAATCCTCAATACATCCCATGTAGTGTGTGAATGAATCATACTGCATTGAGGGGCGGTAGTCCACACTTTCTCAAACAAAATTATCATATTTACACAAAATTGAATGTATATAGATATGTATTGTAAAATAATTAATTAGGATTAAAGATATAATATATATTATATATATCATATATAAACATAAAAACCATCAAAATTCCCAACCATGAATGTTGGTAAAAGAAAAAATGAACAATCATCATTTCATGAGGTAGTAGCTAGACGTACCCATAAACAATATGTTTGTTACCCATTAGATGGATTTGTTCATGTATGTGTATGTCAAAACAATATAATAACAATATATAATTATATTTAGGACACATATGTTTTTTATAATAATATAATAAGGATATTTGAGATGTTGGAGAAATAAAATAAGAGAAAGGAGATTTAGGAAGGATGTAACCACTTTTTTGGGTAACCTTTTTTGTTCATACCAAAGGGCTTCCTTGGAATGATTTCATCCCAATAGAAGGCTACAGAGAGTAATGGAGGGGTGTTGGGAATTATATTGGGAATATATTTTATGAACCTAAGTGGTTTTAGGGGTGTGATGATGGGGGATGTGGTGGAAATTAATAGGAGTGGAAAATGACTCACATTGTATTTCTGAGAACATGTTAGGTGTACCCATGTTTGCACCTAGGAAAAACAATACAAAACCAAAAACAACTTATTAATGAATTTATAATGTACGAATAATGGAAATACAATTGGTTTTGGACAAGATTCTAGGTTATTTTGGACCTTAATATTAAAATGTATTCCCTTGTTAAGCTTAACTTTATTATAATCAGTGTAATTAATTATAAATGCATTCACTAATTTTTTTGTCAAAAAATATGTTGAATTTATTAAAAATTATAAATTATTCGGATGAAAAATATTTAATATAATTTTCCAAATTAAAATAACAAAATTGGTTGAAATTAATTTAAATCTAATCCCACATGCAAGACGACAATATAGTTTTTTAATGTAAAAATTGATCCAAAATTTGCTATGTTTTTTTATCTAATTTCAATTGGAAATTGGTTATAATGTCCTAAATTGTATTAATTGATAAAAATATTATAGAATAAAATATTTAAAGAAATTTATAATATAATTTAATCATATAAATAAATTGAGGAAAATGTAGGTTTGAATTAAAATTCATCTTTAATCACAATTCATCCAAAAATGAAGTTTATCAGAAAAATACCGAAAATTCATCCTAAGATAATTTGACATTATAAATTCAAAATTAAGTTTATTTTATAAAATGAAATTTCTGAATTTTTTTAAAACTAATTATTTTTATAGAATAACAAAATAAATTGATGATCTTAGAAAATAATATCTTTAAACAAATAAAAAATTTAACAAAAATTATATCTTTCATTATCAATATGTTTTGTTTAGATAAAACCATTATAAACATTATATGAAAAGTAGTTATTACTAATCACATTAATAATATTAAAATATAGGTTAAAATTATCTCATTAAAATAATTATAACAAAATGATATGTTTTTTAGATACTCAATGTTTCATGTAATATTCACCAAGTCGGTGTTTTGTGTAACATACACCAAGTCGGTAACTAATGTAACATATGTTTAGTGGGTTTCTTTTGTATCATAAGTCGTGTCAATGATGTGTGAATTTAAAGCTTGACTTAAGGTATTGAAATACATCAATAAAAATTAATTAATTCAAAAAAAGGTCCATAAAAACTCAGTGTGTTACAATTCCGCCTTTATGGTTCAATAATGGTCCATTTTTACCCTTGCGACTAATGGAAAAAGTGGGATATCTCATCCCATTCCAAAAATAGTAAATTTCCCCACTCCCAATCATAGAAAAGGAATCCAAATATCCAGTATACTTTATTCCTTCAATCTACTTTTTTCCATGACCTACAAAAATAATTTCCAAAATTCCCTCCTCTCATCTTATAATAATTATTTAAGGCATAAATCCATTCCAGGAATAGCATTGGTAAATATATAAGGAGGATACCAGAATAATTTATAATGTTCTAAAATGATAATATTTATTTTATTTCATTCTCTGGATCATTAAATTTTTATTAAACCATTGGGATATAATCAAACCAGTATCATATATGTAATGTTGTTTTGTCATAATATGTTAATTATGTACCACCACTTCCACTTCCCTCAAATTGGTTATGAAATCATTTTTTATGTGGAAGGAGGACTACAGTCACCTGAACTAATGTCATTCATTCTTCTATTACCACATTTCTCTATTGGGTGAAAGAATAGACGTATAGTATATATAAGACATTATTACATATTAACAAATCTAGATATATAATATTATACATTAAATTTTTATTTCTATTTCTTATGGGATATTAAAATTTATCCCTTATCTATGGCAAACTACTGTTGTGTTAATCGATGTGATTAATCTTTCACTAATGATTTCCATGGAATGTAAAAATGTTAAGTTTAATCAAAATATGTGATTTATATGAAATATTAATCATTATGAAAATATAATATTCGTACCTATCTTTTCACTCCCTTAATTATGATAATGTCATTTCAGTTTGTGTGGACTACCACCTTCCTGATGGGATGTGACTCTCTTTTCAGTACCACGACACATAAATGAGATTAATAATAATATTTAAAAAAAATAATACTTTAATTATATATAAATAAATAATATGTTATATATGATATTATTATAATTATTTAAAGATAAAATAAATCTTACCTCCGTTCCATATTGATCATTTAAAAATAGAAATGTTACTCATGCATATATATGGTAAACCATCTCCATGATTGTAACATACTTCATCTCACAAAAGCATCATTAATGATTTGTATTAAAATTATATTTGGATCATAAATATTATAATTATTTCATTATTATTGTTATTTATATTATCGAACAATAAAATATTCATAATAACATGAACATTCATAATAAAATAGGAATTATAAAACAAGGAAATTAATGAGAGAAACAATCAATATAATGGATGATTATTAAAAAATGGGTTATAATATGTTTTGAAAGGATCATATATGATATTATAAATATTAATATGGTCCTTTAATATGTCAATAAAATATTTAAATCCACAAAAATAATTTTTAATCAAGATCAGCCAAATGGAAGTGTGATGTAATGGATTTCTGTCACACTTTTTTCTTCAATGAGACACAAGTCATATTCAGCAGCTATTTTTTATATTGTGTATATACTTCCCACGAATTTAATTTATGATTATTATGTCAAAAATTATTTTATTATACCTAACCATTTGATTATGTATCATTCATGGGGATTATTATTCAATGTTACCAAAGTGGTGAGAGGTTTATCTTATATTCTCATCAAGTATCGGGATTGTTTGACATTAATTCTCTAAATTTAAAATATTCGATTTTTAAATATTCAGTCAAAAAAAATTTTATTCCAAAACCATATTTTCTAAAAAGGTTTTCAAAAATTTATATATAATTATTAAAATGATTTATTAATGAAATTTTCTCCATGTTTTTTTATTTTACAAAATTTATTGAAATTATTATTCTTTTCCAACAATTCAATTTTTGATTTTACCAAAAATTCGATAGGGATATTTGGTTTAACGTGTATTGAATGAACATTGTTTTCTTCCATCATGATCCTTATTTTCTTAATACATCCATTATTATTTTTCATGTTTATTTTAAAGAAAAACAATTTTAAAGAAGGTATAAATAGTTTTTTCATAATGTTAGGGATATTTTACTTTAGAAATGTTTAAATTGATTTTTATGTCTTTCATGATATGTTCCCAAGATTGTTTTGAAAGAAAATTATTTTAATAATTATTTTTGTATTTTTAGTTTTTTGGTGTTTTTTTCAAAATGAATAGGTTATTTTCCTAAAAATTTATTTTATGATATTTTAATGGTATTTCCATTAATCAACATCTTCAACCCTTCTTTTTACCTATGCTTTAACGAGGATATTTTTTAATGATTACATTCTCAGTATTAATTCAGATCAATTTTTATTTTATTAAATAGATTGATGTGTAACTTTTTGGTTTTCCACAGGTTAATCATGCTTCAAAGTGATTATTATGAAACCTAGTTCATTTCCATGATTTAAAAAAAATCAATGATATTGTTATGTAACATATTTATTTTCCATAGTTCAATCTAGTTTAATTGAGATTGACATGAAACTGAATTAAATTACATGGTTTAATCAACTTTTAAAAGGAATAATGATTGTTTATATGACTTTTATAATTTTATTAAAGCTCTATTTAATTTATTCATGTTGGGGTTATTGGGAATTAAATATTATGTGTACTCCTAAATAGTAGAAGGATAGTCCCTTATAGACTCTATGGTGGGGCGTCCTAGATAGCTTTGGGTGAGGCTATAACTGTTTATATGATTGAGTGGCATAGATAGTATCGGTGAACCCATAATAACTGAAACAAGTTGGGGTTCCAACATAAAGATCCAATACATTGAAAAATATAACTTACCTTGAGAGGAAATAATGAGGGAGACACCTAAGGGTATCTCCTATGCATTTAACAGGGCTCCACTTATTTCTTAAATTAGTTTAACCATGGTTATGATGATGAATTTTCTAAGATACCAACAATATTTTTTATGATTTTTAGGGGATTATATAGTTTTTTATGTTCCATATTGATATCACATGGCTCATTATTATTGATTTTGATGAATCATACCTTTTCCTTGTTTTAGTATTTGATGATCCGACTATTGATGGGTATGGTTTCTTTTATGATTTTCACATGTAATCTGATTTTGTCGTTATAACCATATGAACTTATTATGTTCATCGATGGCATTCACATTTTAATACTTATGTTTTAACTTACTATGAATTTGATCTCACCCTCATGAAGTGTAATTTTTTTAGTTATTAAGAAGTGATATTCAATGAATTATGGTCACAATGTATTTTTAATGGAAAATGATGATGACTTATTGTGAAATAAAAAATTAATGATTTAGTCTAAGATATCTTTATTTAATGAAATAGATATTGTTTATGTAGGAGTTTTCCTTAATCATATAAAACTGCAAACTAATAATATTCCATTAGAATACAGGGGTTCTGGTTTTTTCTTTTGATGTTGAATGGGTTGGAAGGAACAATATTGGGTCAAAATTATTGATATTAAATCCATAAATGTAAATATAATCATTTCATTACCATGTTTAGGAGTGTGGGTTTAGAACTATTGATGTGGTCTTAAAATGTATTGATTTTACACATATTTTAAATTAATTTATTCATAATTTAGTTAATTAAATGTGGAATAAATGTTACGTAACCAACATTTTTTTCTATAGTTCAACTTACTAAATTTTCTTCTCCATGGTTTAATCCTTTACTATTAAATTATAAATTTTAATTTAGTTTATTTATTTTTTTGAATATATTATTTCAAATTATACTTTTACATTTAATTTGATGTTTTTTTACTGTTTCATATTTTTTATCAAATATTTTATCATTTTATATTTTTTTAATTATATGTAACATTAATTTAATTTGACTCTTGTATTAACATTATTTAACTGTAATTATAATGTTTTCATAATTAATATGATCTCAATAATTAATTTAAATATTTTCAATTTTTGTTTCTTATTTTAATTTGTGAATCCATTATCAAAATATTTAATGGAACTCATTTATAATTTTTTTAGTTTTAGTTAATGTATAATTTATAGTTTTTTTATTATTTTGAATTTATCTAAGTATTATTTTATTTTGAACTTTTTTTAAATTCATATTAATATTTGAATTTAATTTTAATAATAAATTTAATTCGTTTATAATTTTTTATATTTATCTAATTTTAATATCATAACTGTAATTTTTTATATTTTATGTTTATGATTAAGTGTAGTGAGCCACTATTGCGAACCCAATAGAGACTCCCATAACCACCACTAGATATCATTTAACATGACCAGGTTTCCACATCACCCACTATTGGGAACCCAATCACCACTCCTTCACCTAGTGATGTATCTCAACCCACTACCATGATCATGTCCAACCATTGGTCATGAACCGACTCTAGTTTCTTCATCTAACCCAATGATAGACAGTAATAAAACACCACATCCTCATTCATTGACCCAATTTTGACTCTTGACCCACCATTGGTCATGAACCTCCCCATCCCTTGCCCAACCCACTATTGGTCACAACCTTCCACAACTACCACCACTGAGGATCTTCTACTACCACCAAATAATAGTTCAATCCACAATCAGAATACCTACCCCATCAGCAGAATCAAAATCACCAACCTTGGGATTTATCTCTATCCACCCACACATGAAACATGATGAACCCGAGATGAATAGTGTATAGAAGATGATGTATCACATTGACACCATGCTAAAAATAACTTCCTCGTTGATGAATCTTCAAGAAGAAGGCAAAGACACTGCCACATACATATCTGAGAACCATCATCTGACACTAATTCTAGGTTTTCAACATCATTGCCTTGTGGACAAAGCCTGATCTAAGACACCAAGGAAGGAATAGAGATGTTGCACTCACACTATCACACTTGAGATCTGGAAAAATCCATAGCCGAAAACACCACCTAAGGAGACTGTTGACCACCTTTGTGAATCCAGTTGATATTGGGGATGAGAGGTTTGAGTCTAATATATTATATGATGATAAGAATAAGAATCTCTCCCCATGTGTAGGCTGGATTAGAGAGAAAAGTCAAAAACCTAAATATAAAAATGATAATTTATATATATTTATATATAAATTATTAAATTGAAAAAATAATAAAATGTATCTATAATTTTTTAAAATTATTATTAATTAAAGTAATAATAAATTTATATTTCTATAAAAAATTATAATTTTATACTTATAATTTTAAAACTTATATGTTGTCTAATAATTATTTTAATATTAGTTTTTAGTGATTTGTTTTCTTTTTCTTTTGTAGTGTCTCACAAGGACGTGTTCCCACTTGTCTTTCTTCCCAAAACAATATGAAAGATCAGTAAATTATATTTTTAAGTGGAATAAAAAATCTACATGCAAATGGTTTTTAACCACAAACAAGTAATGTGTCAATGGAAAATAAGAAGACTCCTAACTGAGTCGGTGAAAGAATTCAGTGAAAAATCAAAATAGTGGAGAGAAACCAATATCAACTATGAAACATTGTAGGAGATATATTCTTCATTTGGGAGACTCAAAGCTAGTGACTAAGATAAATTTTGGGAAGTAGAGAACTTCTGGGAGAAGATAGAGGACCATCACTAACCTCATACATTACTTCATGGGATAATTCTTCTCCCTTGTGATTCATTTTCATTACTCTTATACTGAATTGTTTCAACATGTTATATTTATATGATTTATGGATAAATTTTATAGATTGGGGAATTTAGTTCAGGTAATTTATTTCTTTTTTCTTCTTCAAATCATTTTTAATATTATCATATTGTTGGGTGAGATCAATTACATTTTATAATCATTTATTACATAACACATTTAATTCAAAAACAATAGTATCAATTAGAATGATTGATTTTCTCGAATTTTATTTTTAATTTATACATTGTTTTATAATTATAAGAAGTGAAATTAAATAATCATATTTTTTCATAATTTATATCTTGAAAATGGATACTAATCCCATTAATTTAGGAGGTCATAAATTCAATATCCTTTTTAATGAATTTTTCCTTTCAAATAGTAGTATTAGTTTTTCTTGAATCATTTTTATTATTTATTTTTCCTCAAAAAAAATTTAATTTTTTTCTCCTCATTATAGTCTTTATTCAATTCTAAAGAAAATATTAAAAAAATGAATCAACTAATTTTTGTAGTTGAATAATTTTTCAAGAACTATGTTATAAAACTTCTCAGTGGTTTGGAACACTACTTTCTACAATACAATATTTTATAGGGATTATAAATGATTAAACTTTTCTAGTTTTTAAGGATTAAAGTGTAATTTTTTTGGAATCCATACAGGTGAATCCTTTATGAGAATAGTTTTTTTAAACTATATATATATATTTTAAAAAAAGTCATATCAAAAATTTAATTTTGTTGGATAACTAATATAAAAAAAAGTTCCCCAAAACTGAATGTTCTTCTTGTTTATTATTATAGTTTATGAAATTTATGAATCCACTACTAGTTCTGCCTATTTTTTTCTCTTTGTGATAAATTTTATATCTTAGTACCTACTATCTAAACACATGGACCTCGATATATCGGTTAGAGAACGTAAATCCTTAAATAGAAAAAAAATACTTCCTTAAAAAAGAATAAGAATTCTAAAATGTAAAACAAAGGTGAATGTGTTCATATTTTTAATAATGTCCAAAACCAATAAAATAAACTCAAAGAAGAAATGGAGATGCCTATAATAATGGTGTTTCAACTCCATGTTGTTTCAAGTAACCCATCTTCAATCAAACTTTCACCTAGTTCTGGGAACCATGAGATTACAAAATCTCATATTTCACTATTTCTACATTTTAATAGGCTCTATAATGATGACCCGCTAACCATCATTTGATATTTCTACAACATAGTGTGAAAACTACATCTTCTAGGACTCACTAATAATGAATATAGAATGAAAGTGTTTCCATTTTTCCTTAAAATGCATTCTTGAAATTTTTATATGTTCCTTGATGGGAATATTTTTGAAAATTGGGAGCATGTTTCCAACTCATTTTTAATGAAATTTTACCCCATAATACATAAAGGTAAACTAAGAACCAAAATAAAAAGTTTCTATAAATGGGATGGGTAATCCATTCAAGAGGCATGATATTGATTCATGGAATGTCTTCGGAAGTCTCCCCCCACTTAAAATTCTATTACATGTTCTCCCAGACACCTTCTAGGATTTATTGTACTCCTCTAGTACAAATATTGTATACTATTTTACTGAGGGTAATTATAATGATTATAATGATAATTACCTGAGATATATTTTTAACAACCATTCTTTAAATTCCCCAAAAATATATAGAATTAGAAGTGTAATTTGAAGTCTCAAAAAAACTGGTTCAAGTGTAGATTTTAATTCTGAACATGCTAAATTAAAAGGCCAACTATAATAATTAATGAACTAAAATTCCAAAAAAAATTCCAAAAATTTTGGATTAGAAAACTAGTACCAATATCTTCGATAATAGTGATCTCAGTGTGTATATTTGGCCACAGTGAAAATTTATGTCCCAACATTGATATGCCATCCGAACAAGAAAATTCAATTTTTGATAATTTAATTCCTAGGATTCAAAATAATGAATTTCCATTTTCAAATAATTAAAACCAAGGATATATAAACCATCCAAAATAATAATAGAAACATCAGGTTTATATTATACTATATGTTACCCCAGGATACCAAAAATAAACCTATACAACAATTAAAAAACAAAGAGAGGGGTGAGCCATCCAATTCCCAAGGGAATTTTAATATTATACCATAAAATAGAATTGGCAAAAAGCATAAAATATTTGAATCATAAGAAGATAAATTACATTCACAAAAGATAAACATTAATATGATAAAGATGAAGTTGATTATATAATTCAAATTTGGGAAATATATATTATACAACAATCTAGATACTTAAAATATAGTGATAGGGGAAAGCTACCAAGAAAAACCAAGATTAACCCTAAGGACAATGTCGTGAATTTTGTCACATGAAGTGGGTAAAATAATCTAATAGAATATGGAAAAGAACATTGGAATCCCAAAAATGAGTAACTATGTGAATATATAACTATAAATTTGTAGAATAAAAAAATTTGGAAATAAGGAAAAAAATAATGAAAATTAATAAAATAAAGAAATCATTTTAATTTCAATATGAAATTTATTAAAATCCTGAAAAAAGTGAAAAGAGGGGAATTTTTTTTTGAAGTATTTAAAATGCATTATCTTATTGGTTACAACTCCCCACAAATCACCATCCCAGAAAATCTAAAACCCAATATTAACAATAAGGATGAATTCATGTAGTTCCTTTGGTTTATGACCATGATCCTAGTGAATATCCCTTTCATCTAAGCCTTAAATAAAATTATATCTTATTTTAAATATTTTTAAAATATTCTAAAAACTCATAAAACATTTTGTACATACAACCACACTAAGGAGTGTTGTGTTATTCTAGAAAAGAAAATCCCTCCCAAGCTCAAAGGTCCTGGTACCTTTTTCACTTTTGGCACATTATATAATAGTGGTACAATCCACTATCTTTGTGATTGAGGTTCCAAAATTAATTTATTACCTTCCTCACTATTGTAACATGTGATATTGGGTGAAATTCCACCCACAACTGTCATCCTACAATTGGAAAACCATTCATCCAGACATACTATAGTAAGGTTAGATCATCTTATGGTTTGAGTTAGAAAAAAAAATTTCCTAGCTGACATCATAGTTCTAGAAAGGGAGTGTAACCCTCAGGTTCCCATTATTATGCGTCATCCCTTCCTAGCCACTGGTGGATTAGATATATATGTTTATAAGGGTTATCTTATCATTAAATTTTGTGGTTAACAAGATTAATTTAATGTGCTTAAAAATATTAAATAAATAAAATTCTTTAAAAATTGTTCTAGAGTTGGGTCTATAGAAGATGAAAATTCACATGAAAATTAAGCTTAATCTGAAAAAGTGACCTTTTTCTAAAGAAATCAATTTTGATGGTGAAAACGATGTTCCAAATAATCTTGATTCTTCATATAGTGATAACCAATATGATTTTATAGAATTGGGAAGTAGTCATGTTTTTTTGTTTCTATAAAGGAATATCAAGTTTCTAAAATTAATGAATTGATGATAGAACATGAGGCTGATACTAGAGTTACAGACACATCAGAACTATTATACATGGATGAGGGAGATCTAATTAAATAATTTGTTTATTTTTCTATGATGAATATTTTAAATTATGATCTTAAGATGTATGAGTGTCATGTTTGATCTCTGGAAAGTGGTAAATAAAATCATAAATAAGGTTATTAATTTTATAATCATTCCACTTATCAAAATCCTTATAATAAGAATATTGAATATCATGGTCCTCTAAGGCTTAATTGTGTTCCTTCATGTGAAGAATCACTAAATATGTAGCTTAAACTATTCCCAACACCCCTAGGATATTCATTTCTTGGTGAGAATTCAACCATTCTAGTTACAATATCAACTAAAATGAAATGTATTGAAGGGAAAAAAATTGGGAATTCAGAGAAAATTAATCTATTATTTGATGGTTCAAATTTTTTATTAAATAGATTAGCCACTTATTCTGAATCCAAATTTTCTCTATAAAACTGGAGCACAAACTGAGAGTTTAGTATGACAAAAGACAAATCCTTATTATGAAATAAGTACCAAGAGAGGTAGTTTTCTTGTTATTGGATACTAGTACAATAAATTCCATCTCTGATAGTCCTGGGGTCTGTCTGGTCCATGTAGTCCCAAAAAATTAGGTATCACTATAATCAAAAATGAAAAAAATTAACAAATTCAATTGAAGAAGGAAACAAAATGGACAGTATATTTTGATTAGAGGAAGCTCAACTCATCTACTAGGAAGGATCGTTTTGCAATGCCCATATTAGATCAAATGCATTAATGGATTACAGGAAATGATTTATTTTGTTCTATGGATGGCTATTCTGACGATAACCAGATACCTTATGTGGATCAATAAGAAATAAAATTTATATGCACCTTGATTCATTTTTATAATGGAATATTCCATTTGGTTAAGATAATTACGATTAAAAACTTTTCGTAAATGATAGAGAGGATCATTTAGGTACTCATGGAAAATTTCACATTTATTGCTAGCACATTTGAGTCCTCTATGAATAATTTGTAATTGGTTTTAAAGAGATGTTTAGAGACCAACATAGTTCTAAACTTGTAGAAATGCTAGTTTATGGTCATCAAAAGTATTGTGATGGATCTCAGAGGGGTTTAAAGGTAGATACATCCAAGATCAAAGTTATTCCAAAAATTTCACATCCATAAATTAGAAGGGGTGTTAGAAGATTCTAATGGAAAGATGGTTTTTATTGAAAATTTATCAAGAATATTTCAAAAATAAAAATTTTCATCATGTTTTATTCTGATTAAATATGTAACCAACTTTTTTCATAAAAACTTATTGGAATCATTTAATTTTCCTAATAAAAAACTCACTTCATAACTTATCATACCCACACCAAATTGGAAATTACCCTTCGAACTTATGTGTGATTTTAATGACATGGATGTTAGATACGTAATAGGATATATGAGAGATAAAATGTTATATGTGGTTTATTATGCTATAATATTTCTCAATGATTCACAAAGTAATTACACCACTACAGAAAATTAGTTTTAATCTATGGTGTTTTCTCTAGAAAGAATTATGCAGTAACAATTAGCAACCAAAGTCATTATTTTTATAGACAATTATACCATAAAGTTTTTACATTCAATGAATGAGGCCAAACATATACATTTTAGGTGGATTATCTTATTTAATGATCTTGATGTAAATAATAAAGATAAACATAGATCTAATACTGTAGTTACAAATCATCATTATATGATTTTAAACAACCAGTGAAAAGATCCAAGGGAAAAGTATTATTAATTTCATATAGAGAATTTTATTATTATATCTATTATAAAATATATCTAGTTAATATACTTATTATATTTATTGAATTAAGTGTCATTATAATGGATTTTTTGAACAACCAGTGAAATAGATTCATTTTTTATCTTACGTAAAATATTTGGGATGACCCCTTGTAATTTAAGACATGTTGTAATGGTATTTTAAGAAGGTGTGTTCTAGAAGAGGGGATGGTGTCAATACTAGATAGGTTTGTCCCCTCACATTATAGAGGACATCATGGTAGATAGAGGAAACCGTAAAAATTACTTCAATTTAGATTTTATTTTCTTACCTTATTCACTGAAGCAATTAGTTTTTTTGTGGATGTGAAAGAGGCCAAAAGCTGGGGAAATTTAAGATAAAGAAATAACTTCCTAAGAAAAGTATTATTGAGGTAAAATTTTTTATTTTTGGTTTTTAGAATTTATGTGAACATTACCATCAACTCAGGAGAATTTTTATTTTTTAGATGTTATTGGCAATGTATTCATGTGGGTAATGGCATTAGCTCTGTCCAATAATAAATCCAATAGTGTGATAAAAATCATTAAAAAGAACATTTTTCAATGTTTTTGGTTTCTAGATATTTCATTATTGATAATGAAACCCATTTTATAATTATAAATTTATTGAATTATTGGGGAAATATGGATATACCCATAGGGATGAAACTACATACTATCCACAATCTTGTAGATAGGAAGAAATCACAGTCTTCGAGCTTAATCAAATTATGGATAATACTGTATCACACTTTAGGAATGATTGTTCTATGATGTTAGATGAGGATTTTTTGTCATGTATAATAGAATTCAAACCCAAATTTTTACATCTATATACGAGATATTATTTGGAAGATGCTTCCAATTACCGATTTAGTTTTAGTATTAGTAATATTAGGATATAAGGGGTTTAAATTTTTGATATTAATACTGATGGAGATAGGTGGATACTAAAACACAGTGTGTTGGATGATTTATAAGAGATTGTTATGGAAATTCTAGGATATACTATGGTTGGCCCAATATTTTTTATGATTCATTAATATAAAAAAGAAAATTCAAACATGATATATGGTTCCCCTCATTTATTTTAGATGTAAGATATTTCCGAGTAAACTGAAATCTATGTTTTCAAGACCAATTAATTTAATAATAGTGTTAATGAATGGATGTCTATAAATTTTAAGGTATTAAAAGAAACCAATTTTTTTTAATGGTCAATGAATCAAACATTATTTTGAAGGGTAGCCGGAGGGCTTGGTTTCCATCTCTATTCTTGAAAACTGATTCTCTAATACATAAAACTAGTGATTATAAATTCAATGCTTTATAAGATTCAACCCGAGGACTATCATTAATTTTTTTTCCTTCATTTGTTTTATGAATAATGTGTTTCTCTTCTATGGTCTTTTGTAATCCCTATTTATACTAGACACAGGTTCTTGGACTTCTTGGTATTTGATTTAGAAAAAATGGTGTTTAGGTTCTAACGAGGGACAATAGTCTCCTTTTCATTCTAAAATCACAAGAATCTTAAAACTAGGAGCCTCACTAGAATAAAATATCTTCAACTCAACCTCTAGTTTTCTATTTATACTTTATATTTTTATTTCTCATGATTATTATTCTCATTTTGCAGGAATAGAAAGTTAATATTCCAAGGAATGTCATTTGATGATAAAATAGAAAATCATATATTATATGGACAATAATTTTTAAAAAAATGTATTTAAACCATAGTGTTTTTACAACTGTATTATTTTTCTCCCATTATTTATTCACTTCTTTGTTGTATATGACAATCTGTTAAAAATTGTTCTATATTTCTTATAAATTTACTCATTATGTGAAATTAAGGGTGTGGGGGGGGGGGGGTATTAACCAAATTTGTAGCAGTTTTCTTTTAATTGAATGTTATTTTAGTTTTTGTGTGTTAAGAATATTATTTTCAATGATTCTGAATATTTTTATTGATTCATGTCTGTTAAATTACAGACACCCAATTCACTAAGTACCCAATATCTAACAGAGTAATATTTAAACTTAATTTAAAAATTATTATTAGTGTTCCTTAATTATAATTCATTAAATATTATATTAAATATTTTTCTGGAAAACTATTAATTTATTTAACTTCACAATATCCTATGAACTTATCTTAAAACTTTCAAATTATAATTATTTTTGGACCATGAAAGTCATGTTGCTTTCTTCCATATTATAATATAACATTGAAGAAAAATTTGGATTTCAAGTATTGGGGATTGTGTCTTAATCTGAGATAATTTGTTATTTATTATGTACCCATAAGATCCCTCAACCTTCTTCAAAAAAAAAATCTTTTATCCTCATACTAGTAATTAAATGATTTAATAAATTATGAAAACTATGATTCAACTTTAAAAAGGTTACATATTAGTTACCTGATGAGTTTAATTGAGTAAATAATTTCCTGTCCTTGTGAAATAATATGATCATGTTCAAATTTTTGAGATAATTTTATACAATAATAATTGAATATAAAATTTTTCAATTTAATCAAACATATAAGACATTCATTGATATGAGATATGAAAGGAAAAACCCAATCTGGGTTGACCTTATTTCATTAATTATTTCAATATTTATTCATGAATCTATAATTATATGATGAGTTAATTATTCCTTCTTGTATTTATTGAGCCCACTCATAAATTTTGTTGTGTCTAATTTATTTCATTGAAAATTATTTGTTTCTACTCACCCATTTGTAAAGAGTGGTTTAGATGTCTTAGTTAAATATAATTTTTCTTGTTTAATTCGATTAAAAAACATAAAAAATAGTAATTTATGAAAATAAGTAATTAAGATCATATAAAATCTAATTTCATTTTAGAGGAATTTAAAATTTACACTCAAAAGGATTCATGGGGAAAATTCAAATTTTAATAATAAGTTATCTTTTTTATTATAGTTTTTTTCTTTTGTGATTAATTATTTCCAATTAAAATTGACTAGTAATTGCTTGATGACATTAAATGATTATGTATGACTGGATTTGACGTGACCTTAATATTTACATATTTTTTACATCTTTAAAATTGTTTTTTTTTTGATCTTTTAAATAATTAAATGTGACTATATTGTTAAATAATTGATATTTTTAATTTTTATAGTTGATTTTAATAACTTATTTTCTTTTATTTAATTATATATTATTCCATTTAAAATATAATTTCTGTTTATTTAGTTTTCCTTTAAATTTTATAAAAAAATTATATATTTATTTTTTGTTTCGATTTTTGTTGTTTCATCTTTATAATTAATATTTTTTAATTTTTTATATCATTAAAAATCTAAAAATATAATTTATTTGGAGTCTTTTATTAATGTTACTGAAATTTATCAAATAAGTGTTAATATTTATGGTGATATTAATAATTAATTTATATCTATTAAATTTCGTGTTTTATTTCTATTTATAAATATAGTATGAAAATATTTAATTTTTCTTCTTTATAGTATTAGTTTATTTTAATTAATTTTTAGTTTTTAATTTTAGTATTATGATTTGGAATTTTATTAACTATTTTTTATTTTTTAACAATTTTTAATTAAAATTTTATTTGAATTTAATTTTAAAAATTAATATAATTACTTTTCATATTTTTATACTTCTATGATTTTAATATCTTATTTATAATTGTTAATCATTTGGTTTCTGATAAAGTGTAATGGTCAACCATTGGGAACCCAATGGTGAGTCTCGCACCCACCCCTAGACATCACTAGTCGCTGCAAGCTTTCTAATTCACCCACCATTTGAAACCTAATAGCGACACCAACACTTACTCCTCGATCCTGACTAATCACCAAGATTATGACCCAGTATTGGCCATGACCCAACGCTGGTTTTTCTAGGTAACACACCTCCACAAAAAATTCACCTACTATCTAGAGTACTCAAAACCGATTATAATGAACCACAACTGCATCCTTCTTAGACAAAATAGTGACTCATAACCCATCGTTGTTCACCACCGTTCGATCCCCTTTCCAGACCACCATTGGTCACAACATTCTACCATTTCCACCACGAAGGACCCTCTAACTACATCAAAACATTGTTCAAACAAGCAACATAAACACCTTCCACCATAAAATAATCAAATTCACCCACCATTGGATTCATCTTCATCCACCTACACCCAAAATCCGATAAAACTAAGATGAAAATGCTACCAAAGAGAAAATTTCACATCACTGTGAGGTTTAAAATTGCCTCATTACCGATGAATATTCAAGATGATGGAAAACCCTCAGAAAACCCTAGATCGAAGGGCCATCAGTAGATGTCGTTCATGGTTTTCCACCACTATCTCCTTGCGGATAAAGCCCGAGCCAAGATACCAGATAAGTAAGATTAATTGAGCACCCATTCCATCATGCTAGGGATCTAGAGAAGCCAAATCCATAAACACGCTAAATGAGACCACTGATAACCTCCATGAATCCAATTGATACTATGATCTACATGGCCACGTTCTGTCCATTCTATGCAGAAGAATACCCCCCCCCACAAGGAGGATGGATAAGATATAAGAATAAAAAATAATTAAAAACAATATAATTTATATATTAATTTATAAATATATAAATTATATAATTAAAACAATAAAAAAGTAATTACAAATTTATTTAATTTTTTTAAATAAAATTAATAATAAAATTATATATTTTTTAAAATAATAATAATTTTTTAATACTTATAATTATGAATTTTATTTGTTTTATAATTATTATAGTAATTTTTACATTTATTTAATTTTTATTTTTTTTCCTTCATCAGAGTCTCAAAAGGGGGTGTGTCCACATGGCTTACTAATAAATAAAATTTTAAGGATCTATAAATTCACTTTTCAAGAAGACTCCTAAAGCTACATGTAAATCATTTTTCACAACAACCATGTAACACAATGATGGGGAAGAAGCAGAGGAAAAATTAAGTCAGTGGAAAACTTTGATGACGAACTGAAAAACTACAGACATTAAATATCATATTTGAAACATTCCTTGAGATGTATTATCGATTGAGAAGACTTGCCCTTACTGTTTTTCATTAATGAAAAAGAAAATCTAAAATAAATACTTCATAAAAATTTTTAAGTTGAATATTTTTTAAAAAATATGTTCACCAATCATCTTTGTTGTTTGACACCCAACATCATTAATTACAACAGTTTATGTTGTCTATAAATAATTTAACATTGTCACATTTTAATTATCAATGTTTAAAAAGTTATTTTTTGTACCAAACGTTGGTTTAGTTAACTTTTTAGATTATGATGTTTTTTTGTGAGGTCATCTTAAGAGTTATGGATATCACCATAGGATTATAAGGTTATGTATAATCATATGTTCAATGTATTATACACAACATTGATGTTTTATGAAATGATATCTTAATGTGATTAATGAAATTTTTAGAGTTATTTTAGTAGTTTGATAAAAAAATTAAAGATATGGTTTAAAATTAAGAATGTATTTAAACACAGTGGATATATTATTTAAAAAATTTAAAACCATTAGGGTTAATATGATTTTGGATATTTAGAACACATGTTTTATTGTATAGGTTACCACATGATTAATAAGTGATTTAGTGAAAAATTCATTAATGTTACTTCAAAAAAATATCTCCATATTTTTGGGCTTCAAATCTGAAATATTTGAGATACCCATTAATGGTAAAACACTCTTTAATCACTCAAGATAGAAATAATGTCTTGTTATCTCATTTATGGTTTTGTGGAATTTTAAAAATGATTTTTGTGTTCATACATGATAAACTCATCTTTAATACTCACCGCTTCTAGAAAAAGATTATTTTAACATGTATATTGAAAAAAGTGGAAATTATACTAATCATGTAGGTATATTTAGTTATGGTCTTTTTCTAGATGGAAAATAATTCATTAATGCATAGAAAATTGTTTGGAAACAAAAAAAATATCCTATTAAATTAATATCCTTTAATTAGTGAGTCTTCTAGATCAACACAAATTTATAGTTTTGAGGCCCTTAAATTAACATTTATCATTCAATTGCTTGTGGTTAATGACCTCAATAACTCACTATAACTATTTACACATTTCTTCTTTTCCCACATATGTTCTTCTTTTTGGAAACCAAGGTATGTATTATTGAATTTGAACATTGTACATCCCATTATCCATTATTAAGATAATTTTATATAAGTCATTTTTATGGTGGTGGATATAAAAAATGTATTTTAAAATTTAAATCATTTTAATACTGATATAAAGATAAAATTACAAGGATACAATTTATTAGATTTTCAGGATGAAACACCCTATGATTTTAAGGGAATAAAATTGTATTTGATAATATAAAGGAAATTCAAAACTAAGCTTATATTAAAATATAACACCATGATATGTTATGATATATTTATTCATAATTAAATTCAATCACTTAATTATCTTTCCATACACACAAGCCCGATATTTTTATATTCGATAACATATTCAAAATGAAACACTGAGATTAAACTACCCAAGATATATATAACCGTTGTAAACTAGAAATTAAATTGGGGGATACGAATAGTATTAAATTTTTTATAATATATATATGTCATATAAAATATAAAATATAAATAATTGTTTTGTAAATAATTTATCAGGTATTGTATAAGTAATTTTATTCTTCATGAATATGTTTTCTTTAAAAAAAAATTTATTTCTATTCATGATAAAATTTTATTAACAAATTTTGGAACTTTTAAACAATTATTTTGAAAAAAATAACATCATTTTTGAAATCCTAAAATCAAAATTTACTTTTGAGGAAATTTTTTTCAAAAAATGTTTATTTTTTATTGAATACAGAAAAATATCGATTTTTTAAAAAATGTCATTTTTTCTATAACTTTAGTAATTTAAAAGTCACATTCTATTTCTGATATTATTTGATGTAATATAATTATTCTTTAGTTTTATTTAATCTACTTATTTAAATTTTGATCGTCAATATATTTTTTATTAGTATAAGTTTTTTTGGGTTTTAAATGGTATTAATTTTAAAATAGTTTTAAAGGGAATAATGCCTCTCTAATTTAATTAATTAAAATAATAAATAATGATTAATTTTGTAAATAAAATTTATAGATAACATATGAATAAATTTTAAATTTTTTTCATAAAATTATTATTATTTGACATTTAGCTAATATAAAATAACACGTTGCTTGAATCATAATATTCTAGATATGTTGTTTCTTCCCTGTTTCTACGTGTTATGTTTTGAATTTAATTTTAAAAAGATTTAGAAAATTTATTTGAAAAAAGTATAATTTTTTATTTAATATTATTCATATTTTATTAGGACAAATTTTAAAAAAATGCTGAGAAGATTATTTTTTTACAAAGAGTGAAAATATTGAATTTTAATTAAAATTTTTCATTTTGTTTAAATTATTAATAAAGATAAGTTATATTTTAAACCTATTTTAAAGTAAAATATGTTCAACTATGTATCTACTAATCCATTTTATCCCATTATAACCAATTCCATTGATAAATTGGATATAAATACATTGTAAACTTTTGAACATTTTATATTAAAAATCATGATTTATCATCACTTATGTGGAATTAATTTTACATTAAATCTTTCCACTTGAATGATTTTAATTTTTAAAATTTTATTCCATTTTTTAAATAAAGAAAATTAATATTATCTAAAATTTTTAATTTAATTTTTTACAGAAATTAATAGTGAATATGGTAAAAATTAATTACCAAGGTTAAGGTAAAAATGGTTGTACATGGGGTTAAACAAAAATGATATGGGTAAAAATGACATATTCACTTTTATAAAAAATATTATATGGAAATATTTTTACCATTTCAGACCTAAGGTTCAATAATGTCTCATTTTGGTCCATTTTAAAATATGTAAAACCTGAGTCGGTAATTTCATTAAAAAAATACCAAGTTTTTCCTCACACCCACTAATAAAAAGCCACCGTCTCTTATCTCCATTTCAAAACATCAAACCGAATTTTAACAATATATACCCAAATAACGTCCCAACATACCTAATATCAATCTATAATCCTATTTTTTCATAAATAAAACCATGTAAGGATTTGGCGCAAAGATAAGGAAGATACCCTATGAAGAGTTATTGTTCTTCAATGAACATCATTATTACATTTATTTATCATCCACCGTCAATTATTATTAAAAAAAATTATATAACAAACTCATTATATTCAATATATGAGTGTTATTTTAAAATAATTCAATGACCTAAAACCACCACAACTTCAATCAAATGGGTTAATAAATCATCATTTGTGTGTACGAGGGACTACAACCTCGTGAACAAATTCCATTCGTTCATCCATTCCAACCATTCATGATTCTATATGATAATGAATATAAATTATTTATATGAAATTTATAACATATTTATATCAATTAAGTTATTATAAAGTATAAATATTTTTAATTTCCATTACATATGGGATACAATAATGTCACAATGTGTACAACAGACTATCACCTCACAAAGTGATGTGATTCGTCTTTCACTAATGCCTTATACAGAATTTAATTAGGTTAAGATAAAAAATATATATGTGATATACATGAAATAATTATCATTATCCAATTAAAATATTCTTTCATACCTTTTCAGTCACTTAAATATAGTATCATCATTTGGGTATATATGGACTAACCCCTTAATGAAGTAACGTGGATCTATTTTCATCACCAAACCTCATGGATGATATAAATAAAAGAATATTTAAATAAAAATAATGGTATATACTTATTATTATATTTCATTAAATATAAAATATGACTTACCTCATTTCCATAATGACCATTCAAAAATGGAATCGTTACTCATGCATGCCTACGACATATTGTCTCCATGATCGTAACATACTTCATTTAGAAAGACCATATTTCTATATTTAAATTAAATGTATTATATATGTACAAATATAATAATTAATTATATATTATTATTATGGAGACAATGGGAATATTTAAAAATCATAATAATAATAACATTCATAAAAACAAGAATTAGAAATCATCACAATTAATACTTGAAACAATACTATTTTTGAATGATTATTTACGAACAGGTGACAAGATGTTATAAAAAATCATATATGATATTATAAATATCAATAAAGTTATTTTTTTGATAAAATGTTTTAAAACTCCTTAATTAATGTTAAATAAAGATCAATGAAATGGAATCACGAGGAATGGTATTTCTATCTCACTCTTTTACTTCTCAGAGACAGAAGCCACATTCACTACCTATTTTATTTTATGTGTTTTTTATAATAACCATGATTTTTTAGGATTATTATCCTGAAGTTTTTTAGGATTTATATATCCACATGATTATCTCTCTTTCATGGGAATTAATAAACAATGTTACTAATGTGGTAAGAGTTTAATGTTACAATATCATCATTTATCAGGATTATTTATGATTAATCCTTAAATGTTGAAATATTATGATCTACGTCTCAGTTATTCTCATTAATTTTATAATCATAAATGTTGACGCCAAAATGTGTTAAATGGGCCCTTTAGAGTGGATGAAAGAGATCATAATGAAGCTGGGAAGTAGAAAAGGAGATCTCGGGGCCCGAGGGTGGGCGTGCGTAAAAATTGAAATATCGCGCGCAAGTCACCTACGGCGCGCAAACCGTTGCGCACCAGCCTTCACTTCGACTCCCGAAACTCAGCTGCTCTGGCCTCGCTTCTATGCTGAAGTCGTTGTCAAAAGGGTGTTTGTGCCTGCGGGCCCCATTCCGCGCCGAAGGCGACGATGAACGACTGTTTCAATACTGGACCATTCCGTGCCGAATTCCCCAACGAACGGTCATTTGCATACGGTCCACTTCCGCACTGAAGCCAGTGTAGAATGCCTATTTCACGGCCAGGACCGGTTCCACACCGAAGGCAGCATCGTACGCCCATTTTCACGGCCAACTTCGTGTCTGTACCCCAGGCACTGTTGGTTGGGGTTTTCATGTTGGTCTCTTGTGCGCCCGTCCCGTCCCATGTGTACTACTCTAGGGGCTCCGACTATAAAACAATGCGCCTCCCATCTGTTCGGGGATGGTAACCCAAAGATGAAGTGATTATATACTACATGAAAACCCCATCTTTGATGACCACACGAAAAATACATGGCCTTCAGGTAATGGTTTTAGTCTGATAGGTTTGGTGGCACCTTCAAACGGGCCCTCAAATCCTCATAAATTCTCAAAGTTCTTTGCACGCAATGGGTCCCGTCTTGCGCGCAGGCCCCCTCTGTATCAGGTGTTCTTACACACTGCATGTCCATCTTCCGCGTGCACCTTCTTCTTGCACGCCACCAATCTAATGTGCACTCAATCCTATTTATTACGCGCATCTGGTCCAACTTGTGTGTAAACCTCCTATTTTCCACATAGCACCTCCATCTGGCGCGCTATAGGTCCCACTTGCTTGCTCGCCATCAATCATTAGTGTCAACCCTTCCTTTTGCACACAGACTTCCTATTTTACCACAATTCATTATCTAACATGCATTCCATGTGCTTCCCTCACCGCGAGACACCTTTCTTAAACCACTCCTATGCACGACACACCTGTGTCACGCATTCATTCAATATATGGCCCCTCAGGTTTTCACAGAGTAATTTTGAAGTCCCATGGATGACATTGACCGTTGCGTTGCTTCACCTCATTCTTCTTCTCATAGACACACTAATGGCTATTAATTCTTCGCATAGTCACGCTAACGTGTAACCCTCAATGGTTTTATCCATGACACACCCAAGACACAACGTTGATGATGCCTACCCTTCCCCAAGAGGAGGGAGGTACCAGTCTTGTAAGTCCTATGGGTGCAGAGCGAACCCACTTCGTCTGAACTGCAGGACGTTAAACGGCCATGCAACATCATCCTTATCACATGAAATTAAACTTTGACTTCCCCCCATGAATCCTACGCAGGGAAAGGGCAACCACCCTGGTGTAAGCCCCTAGATTTTCTTGCAGGAGGTAGCACCCATGCTCCTCCTCTCTTCCAAGGTGTCATGTCCCCCTCACGATGGGGTTTGTCGCAGTCGGGCCTCCATCCTGAAGTAATTCCCAATCTCCATCACCTCGGGCTACTAACCAGGTGTAAGCCTCTATTTCCTCATTGGGCCACTAACCACATTTATTCCCCACTCCACTTCTCACGGACACACCTTTCGCGATGTGATCGTTAGTTCTTTGATGTCTCTTGTTTCTCACATCGAGCATTACTCACGTGGGCTTAGAGTAAGCACCGACCATGAAAAACACATTGGGCAGCCTAGAGCGTAAGCCCTGCACCCACACTGAACTACATGGAAATTGATCCTTACCAAGGTGAGGTACATAGGAAGACTCCACGGGGCTCAAGCCCAACACCCCATTGGTTCCGACCCCTTCACATCAGTCCCCTCCATCCAGAACTATGAGGACTTTGATCATTTCCAAGGCAAGGTACGTAGGAAGCCTCTCCAAGGTTCCAGCCCCACAACCATTGGTCCCAACTACCCCATGTCATTCCATTGATCCCCTTCCCATATTTAAATACGTGGTATTTGATTCTAGCGGAGGCAAGGTATGTAGGAAGCCTCCACGAGGTTCAAGCCCAATACGCAGTAGTTCCGTCCACCTTCACGTCAGTTCACCCCCATCCTGCATGACGTTAAACTATGGGCCCCAATCAAGAGTAAGCCGATGAAACCCCATCCAACAGTAATGTTACGTCCCAAGCTTCCATGGTACGTTTCCCTTAGAATAATTCAATAGCTTTCATTGTACGCGGCTTTGAGATTCTAACACACCGCAACCAATCAAACTAGCTGTTATGAATAGTAATACCAACTTTTTGAAATTTTATACATTTTATCTTTAAAAATGGACTTCATTTTTGGATTTGGAATATCGAGATTAGCATAGGGTGAATTTTTGGTACTTTTTGGATAAATTTAATATTTTGATGAATAGTGAAAACTACTAAATTTTAATTTAAAACTACCTTTTTAATAGAAATAATTAATAATGGTAAATTATGAATTTGAGTGATTTTAAAGTATATTTAGAATATATTTTCTACATTTAATACAATATTGGTCATTGGATGTAATTTTACGTTTAAACCAGACATAAACAAGTGTCAATCTTTTGATAGTTATTATTTCTTAAAACCACGCTTTTTATTTTGACAGCAAAAATTAATTTTAAATTAATTTCTGCCACTTCTATGTTTTGAATTTAGAAAAATGGATTTCATATTTATAATCAAGGGTTCAAAATTGTGTAAATATGTAACTATTAATTTAATACATTTTGAATAATTACTTTGGTAAATATTTTATTTACCATGGTTAAAGGGTAAATCCGCTAAATAAGGGTACAAAAATAATATTATAATAATAAAAAATCACCATAAAACGTGTCCAAACCATATTTGTTGATTCATGTCCGAACATGGTCAAATTTGGGTCGATTTTGGGACCCCATGGAGCCACTTGTAAGTGATAATGACACTTTATATTAATTAATTTAAAGTAAATACAAAAATGGCATAGGCATATATCTTCTAGAAAAACAATTTTCACATAGGGTTATATATGTTATTTTTTTTACAATAAATATTCATTAGAAAGATAAAAATATTTAATACATAATTTTATTTTATTTATAATTTTTAGACATTGAATAATTAAATTGATTTATGACACAATAATGGTGCAGTATTTTCCCAATTAATGAAAGAATCAAATAATTGGTATTATAAATTATAAAATAAATGTAATTTTAAAGTTTTGATTCCATACATGACTTTTATAGGTTAATGTTACATGTTATTATTTCATAAATATTTTTTTAGAATTAATAATGTTTTTAAGACTTTAACAAAAATCAATTATTAAATAGTGTCAAAATTGACATAAATGAGTTTTTAAAACAAATATTATATTATTAATTGATATTCTATTCCTAAAAGTCAAAGGATCGGCCAAAGAACTTATATAATGATATATGTATCATTAAGGGACCACTTTGAGGATTCTTGAAGGTATATAGTAGGTTTATTAATTATATTATATAAAAATACAGAGAGACATGGTAAATGTCAAACTATTTAACTAAGAGTTAAATCAAAAAGATAAAGTTAATATAGTGACCCAGACATGTCTAAAACCTATTGGAGGAGTATTTTTCAACCTATCCCCACCGTAAAATTTAAATAATACTCTTTTCATCCATTAGAAACCAAATATGAATTTATTATAAAATAATATTTCTAGCATTTCTTAAGGTGCCCCTCACCCCTCTTATAAAAGGTAACTCCACCTTCCCACTTATTCACATTTTATAATAATTTTGGATCGTCCAAACTCTGCCAAAAAACCCTCTCAACTATCCAAAATTCATGCTATAGGCCTTATTTTAGTCATAAAGCCAACCTAAGGAGCCCTTTTGATCAAATCAAAAGGAAGAACCCGAAGAAGAGGTAACGTTTTCCGCACCCTCTTTCATGTTACTTTCTTCTTCCACTTCTTCTTTCATTGTTATTTACATTATAAAATAATAACTCCAGTATATTCTATATAATTTAATGTTATTATAAATATGGTACAACCATATTCAGTATTCTATCCATCCTTTGAATGACATGTCACCATACGTGCGTACGTATGGCCAACCGTCCCCACGTCGTGGTGAAATTGTTCTTCATAACAATATTATTTGGATGGGTATGATAATGATGTTTAATTGAAGTAAATAATAAATATAACATTATAATTATTCTTTATATATGATATACCATCCAATTATATACAATTTTAATATCAAAATAATTATATTGTCGCTCGTGCGTATGGACGGACTACCGTCTCCACGAACGCGATGAGAATCATTCCCCATCGTATCCATTAAATAATAATATTCATTTGATGGTTAAAAATAATGTTTACATAATTAATATCATTATGTATATTAATAATATACATTCCATCCATAACAAATATGGATCACATAAAAAAGAATATAAAGGAAAACAAATCTATTAACACCCGAAATGATGATAATACTAAGATATTATTAACAAATCAATGATAAAAGTTCATATATGATATCATATTATTGTATATGATTCTTGTATAATTAAATAAAAATTATTTCACCATTATAATAGAGGTTAAACTTCTCTCGACCATAGAAAAAGTATAAAGTAAGGGGTTTCGTATCTCACTTTTAATTCTGTGAGATTTCCATTGTTTTCCACTAATTTATTTGATTTGGTGTATTGTGCACTGCCATTTGATATATATTATCATGATTATCTTTATATTCATGGAATTATGTGATTAATTTTGTGGTTATTAACTTTTGGACATATGACTCGATTGATCACAACGAAGTAAGGGTTTTTCACCTCACTTTTTATTCATGTGAGATTCATGCTATATTGGAAAATATTTACATTTGTGTGGCATATGTACTATCAATGATTGTATTAATTGTGTAATATAATTTAATGTATGTCTATTTACATCTTAATTATGTGATACTTCTTTTATGGGGTGTATGTTTCAAAAGTTACCAAATCGGTAAGGGAATTTCAAATCTCAATTTCAACTCATTGGGCTTTACGCATACTTCATTGATTATTTTACTCCATGATTATGTCTGGAATCACTATTTATTATTTGTGTAGTAATTTCCACTCCCCTTTCTGTGGATATAATTTTGATACACATAATCACTCCATTGATAAATTCTAAAGTCATCAATATGAACTTGATAAGAGTAATTTTAACTCACTCTCCATTTATTGAGTTAAACATCCAATTCATTGGTGTTGTTTTTAAAAGAATATGTATGAATGCACTCTGATTGATTTACACTGAATATCCAATCATATTGATTGTATTTATATTTTTCACACATAATTATGTCGTTGGTTTATCCTTAACCTAAGGATACAGTCTTTATAAGAGATTTCATCTCAATTTACATTCCATTGAGACTTCATTGTTGTCATACACCAATTATCTTTTATAGAGTGTATATAATGTACTTTGACATAGTATATCATGAATCTCTTTATTCTCATGATATTATAAAGTTTTGATTACCTCTATTATTTGTATTCAAGTTTCCCTCTTTTGGTTAGGAACTCTAACTAAAATATGATTTTAAATGTTTTAAAGATTTCTTATTATAAATCTTTCTCATTAATGTCCATGTTTTAAAAATGGTTTTAAGGATTTATTTATATGGAAATTAATGTTTTAAAATTAAATTTCATTTTAAAATATTCAAAGTTGTATGGGACATTGTGATTCAAAAATCTATTTTTAAACAGCTTCTTGAAAAATAGTGTGACTTTTTAAGGTTTTCAAGAAAAAGGGGGATATTTCTCTCAAACAGTTTTAATGATTATTTTCATCTTTTTCAATATCCTTCATTATTATTGATTGAGGTTAATATGTTACAATACAATCTACTATATTTTTTTGAATGAGTTATGTTTGACTGTGGATGTGTTATTGTTATACCATTCTTGGTTTGTGGATAATGTATTGACTTTTCGTATGCTAGGTTTAATAAAATGTTTATGTTATGTTCCAAACTTTTCATATGAGGAATGCATTGGACTTAGTATGTGACGGGTGGATCCTTCTATAGCTCCTCGATGCATCGGTAGGTGTCATGAGACAAACTAGTGTCTTGGCCCCAGCCCTTGAAAAAATCTTATTTGTAGTCTTGGCACGAGGCCTTGACTAAGTGGTTATGATAGTCTGGCCTTATGAATTCAATCATTATGAAAGTGGTTATTGATATTGCATGTGATTATTTGACTAGTATAATATCTATGTGAATAAGTAAATGGAATTATTTCATTTTATTTTTTCCATATTATTCTGAAGTTCAAGTTTAAAAGGCTTTTGTTTTAGTTATGCATTTCCTTAAATTTTTACGCTTATTTATGAAAGTTTCTGCTATAATGTTACCCTTACTGAGCATATGAGATCTCCCCTTTCTATGTTTTATTTTTCCCAGGATTCAAATAAGTATATTATAACTAACCTCTAGGGATAGTCTGTGGGATCTCAGTGTTGTCTAAGGAGACAATGTTGTTGTAGTTTTCCATTTAATGATGTAATGTAAATATTATTAATGTATCTAGTACTTCCAAGGTTACTAAACTAATTGGTCATTCGAGACATGATCTTATGTGATCATGCCAATGTTATGTAATAATGCACCGACTTAGGGTAACTGGGGTTGGGGCGTTTCAGGTAAGCCGTTGTGACCTCATTCGGCGGCAGGCCATTGAAACCCTATCCAGTGGCAAGTCGTTGTGACCTCAATCTATGGTAAGATGTTGAAACCCCATCTAGAGGTAAACCTTTGTGACCTCAATCTGCGGTATGTCGTTGAAACCCCATCTAGTAGTAAGCCGTTCTGACCTAAATTAGTAGTAATTTTTTGAAACCCCATCCAGCGGTAAGTTGTTGTTACATCAATCAGCGGTAAGCCGTTGACACCCCTATCCAGCGGTAAGCCATTGCGACCTTATCCAGCAGTAAGGCATTGAAAACCTCAATCTGCGGCAAGCTGTAATTAGATGAACTATGTGGACTTTTATTCCCTGCCAAAGGGATATGTAGGAAGACTTTTCGAGGATCAAGCCCAAAACTGTTGTCATCCTCATGATTGTTCCATCCATTTCACCATCCACATAACAGAATCGGCCATCGTCCATCATGATTCTTACCTAGGCCTCCACATCCAGGTGGAATCATTCCCCCATGTTCCTCAATCCATTTAATAGAAATCGGGAATCCAACCACGTGTTGACCCCAACATAGGTGTCCCCTCTAGGGGTAGCACCCATCTGATCCACTCTAGTAAATGTTATGATCATTCTTATCTGTCTCCACTAGACGTTAAAATTACGGCATACCCTATGTTAAACACAAGAAGCTGAGGAAAACCTCGGATACGTGCCCATGGAATATGATTCCCCACATTTAATGTGGGATGCCTCGGGCTTCTGCACCCACGAGAATCCCTATAAAAAGGGACAGAAGACAGACACGCCAATCCCCCAGCGTCCAGACAAGCTAGTGATACCCAATGTGACTACTCCCCTGACTGAAGGTTGCTGCCTGGACTGGACCCCTTGAAATTTCCCAAAAGAAGTAGTGTAATTTACTGGTGTCCATGAAGATATGGCATTATGAATATTTTCATGAACAACATATTAATTCTATATGGGAGACCTGGACTAGGTGACGAGTTCCGAGGAGGAATACACGGAAGGAAAAACCGACATCCCATCCTCCTATTTTGATCAAAGAGCAAACGGCCCTAAATAAAGAGTAGATGTCGCCCACATTTGGAAGGCGGGAATGCGGGGCAACAAAACCGCACATTTCATACTCGAGAAGAAAGACGCATGTGCCCCAGGGAAAGTGTTGAAAACATAAATTGTGAACCTAATGTGAATTTGCTTATCCTCAATATGGAGATTAGTAGCACTCAAGGCATCAATGGATTGACGTGTCACCGGATGTAGTTATCTAATGTTGGGTACTACGATGCAAATAGCGGGCCTGCTGTGAAACAAACCAGAAGATGGGGCAGTAGAATGATGGACATCCCGTTCTGTGATGTTGTCATTGTGGATCCCTCTTACTGGTCATGGAAGACAGAATGGTTCTGGGGATTTGGTAGTCACTTCCTTTCCCTTTCAGCTCTAATGAGTTAATCTACCTGCTTTAAGAAATCATGTTGTTGCATCTGGAACACGACCACATCCTGCACACCGACATCGGGGTAGGGGCTGCGCTAACATGGCAGTCTCACGTGGTTCCACTGCTTCAATGATAGCCTCTACACCTATGGCCCTGGGGCATCCATGCAATATCTCCCTATCTGAGTTTATCCAATGAAGGGTAATCAATGACCTTGTGTGCCTTTATGAGGAGGAGGTCATAATCCTGACCTGAGATATGGCTCGCCTAGATTTGGATTTGTCTGCACCTGGTCACCAATGCCGCCTCCATGGGATGCACAGGGAGTCGTTGCTCCCCACAGGGACATACAACCATTTCGGGATCCTCTCCCCAGAATACATTGACGACTCCCTGCCTTTTTCTAATGAGGTAGGTGACTTCCAGCCCAGCCCGGTTAGAGTCACATTCCAGGGGCCCCTAGCGAGAGATCCCACTCGATCGCATCAGCGCCACCACCCAGTCTTTATAGATGAGGAGTAGGTAAGCTACGTACCTCCACCACCGGTTCCGTTTCATCCGACCTGATGCCAGTGTTGGGAGCAAGCTGAGGATTCCAGCCAGGATCGAGGCCCCAACTGCTCCACGGGAATGTTTGGTCGACCCTCGTGGTTGCTGGCATAGGCCTTTGCCGCGGCGAACTAACTCGCAGCAATGTCACCCAGTACGAAGGTCCTCCTCGTACCACTTCCACAGAAAGTGCAGGCCTTCCCAGCTTCGAGACTCAGCATCGAGGTCCTCTATGTTCCACCCTCAATTGAAGTAAGGGTCTTCCCCATGGTAGTGACACTAAGAATGGAAGTCTCTCCCATTCCCATTACACTGGGTAAGGAGTCATTCCCCCTTCCCCCGACCGCCGATGTAGGGACATTGCCCATCTGGTCTATCTTCAACATAGGGATCCTCCCCGTGTCATCTCAGAAACTGGCAAAAGTCTTCCTCACCACATCAACTAGAGGGGGGAAGTCCAGCCTCGCTCCACCCGAACCCAAAATAGAGGTCCAACCCATGTTCAGCTAGACCAGTACGAGGACCCTCCTCATTCTGAGGTCGCCAGGGAAAACAAGCATGGAGATCCTCCCCATGTTCCTGCTAGTTCTAGCGGAGGTCTTTCCCACTCCAAACATATTCATGGAGGTCCTCCCCATGTCTCGTTTGACATTTCCCCCGGAGCTCCCTGCACCCCATCTTACATTGGTGGAAACCCTCTCTGCCTCATCACTAGTGCAGCCAAAAGACCACATGTCAGAAATTAGCCTTGTCCCGAGGAGCCACCCTGGGGCTGGAAGGCAGGTCGCCGCTTCCATTAGAAGAATCCTGGGAAGGTCCTGATGGAGATCAAATCGGTCCGCTTATCAGAATCTGAGGTGGATTAAGACTCAATACGTGAACCCTCCTCCCGCTCATCTGAGTGAAGGGTTGGGGAAGGAACAAGGCACATCAACCTGGTACTCCCTGAATGCGAGGTCCATAGGATTCCAACCTACCTCCACTGGTATATTCATGAGGATGAAATTTGGTGACCCTGATGGTCACGGTCGTGAAATCACCACCATCATCACCAGAAGTGCTCTCTACCTCACCATGAGATCACAGAGATCTATTCTGAGGACCAATGGCAGGAGAGCAACAACATGACCTACTGCTAGTGGCCCTATCCCGTAAGCCAGGAACCGTGGCTGTCATCCAATATTACCGTGACATAGTGGTCAGGTCACTACACTCTAAGAAAAACAGCCTGAGATTCAGTGGTTAGTCATCCCTCTTGCGTTACTCTCCACTGGCCAGCCTTCCATACCAACGGTCTATTTCAGTTCTGCTGCGAGTTCCTCAGCCACGTCCAGTTGACAAATGGGGAAATCCAAAGCCAGACCTAGATTCCGAGCTGAGGAACTTATGAAACATCCTCACTGCTGACCACTTCCATGTGATGTTTTGGCATGTGGAAACAATAAATTTTCACGCACTAGAATCCTTCACCTCAGAGGAGATTGAATGTTTCTGTCAAAACCTCTGGGTGACGCACTTTCACCTTTTTCCTCAGCGAGTGTTTTATCCAAGGATCCAAGTTCATTTTGAAGATGTTGGCAAGCAATGACATATAGTAGATCTGGTTGCACTCCCTATGGCCCAACACCTCGAGTCACCAAGCTTTCTGAAGGCCTTTGAACAATAATGCGTTCAGAGTTTCAAGGTACTCTTCAAAATTATTAGGGTGGCATCCCCCCACGAGCATGTCCATGGCTGGGGGCAGTACGCTGCCATCTTTTTCGGTCCTATCCAGTGGTAATCGGATTTGCTGGGCGATATCGAGAACATGCCCCTAGGAAGTGTCACGATCAACATGGCCGACATTGTGGATGAGGAGGATGAGTTAGATCTCCTTGATGGAGACTTCCCCCCCGAGGGTTTGTCACCACTATTGGACCCAACGGGGAGGATTACTTGCCAGTAGAGGAACCTAATAAGTCTCCCTGTGCCCCCAGAAGAATTGGTACTCAGCCGAAATGCCAGCAATGGTAAATAGCACATAGGATCTACCAAGACCTCTGACCCGTATGCCTCATTGCAGATGACGGAGGAAAACACTGAGAAGGATAGATTGTGCCAACAACTTGCTGAGAAGAAGAAGTTGGTTAATTACCTCCTGGATGAATGCGCTATAGAGTAAATGGCCGGACTACGATGATCTTAGGCCAGGGTAGCAGGGGCAAGGACAACTTCCCCATAGTGAGCTGCCTCTAGGAGACCCTGGTCATCCTACCCCCATAGACATGGTTGAGGCCAGAACATACGACAAGAGGGCATGGTATGTCTCACCAAACCCTCCCATATGGCACGGTAATCCAAGGAACCTAGCTCGGGTTCCCCCAGCTACCCCGAAGGTCTCCCCACTAGCCTCTCTACAAGCTGCTGAGCAATCTTACCATGTTGAAGAACCCACCAACACGCTTGTGGTTAGGGATCCATATCAAGACAGGAACCCCTGCCCAGATGATACAATGGCGACACTCATTGCCCACCATGAGGCATTGGAAACAAGATTGGTTGGAATCTCGGCTGATGGAAAGCCATATTTGGCATGGGTGGATGATATGTCGGCACCTATGGGTTTCGAGAATCCCACCTTCTCCACCATTAATAGAACGGGGGACCCGCCGCAACACCTAGCCCACTTCAAATCAAGGTGTGGGCCCATGTTAGGGACTCCAATGCAGCAGGAGGCTTCCAAGATCCGTTGTTTTGTCCATACATTAGAGGGACCGACATTTCTCTGGTGCATCTAGTTCCTCGTTGGATCTGTAACCAGTTGGGAGGACCATCGTAGCAAATTCATCTACCATTTCAGCTCTACAACATGGAAAACGACAATCATAGACCTGTTCATGTGAAAACAAAGCCCTGATGAGTGTGTCACAGAATTCATCGCCCGGTGGAAAGGGCTTACATATTCCTTTGTCACGTCACTAAATTAGGAGAAATTACTGATAATGTGCAAAGGAAATGTTCAGATAGAGATGGTTCCCTCTTTGATAACTCATAACTACCCAGGAGGATTTTGAGACTTCTCTGGTAAGGACCAGTGCCTGGAAAAGGCTCTACAATAGGCCAACCAGGACCTCCGGTTGCCTCCTGTAATTCCCGCAATGAGGGCTTTCAGAGCCGAGCCCACAGTAGTGGCCCAAATAGAGGCCCCTAGATAGCTAGAGTTATTACCAATGGATCCACCTTTGTAGCCTCACAGAGGCCCGCAACCACAGGTGCAACCTCCGACCCAACAGCAACTTCCTCAGAATCGGCAGGTGCCCCCGCGAAATGTGCCACCACCGCCTAGGCGGGACAATTGGGCCCCACCTCCACGATAGGATCCTCCATCTTCTCATCAGAGCCAGGACCCCAATTCCAGATAGATGAAACCAGACCAACATGTTCATTGATAACTAGGTTCCTAGCTACATCCAAAGTGTCTCGGAATAGAGTATTGTGCGTTTACCTGAGAGCAGAAGGCCAGAATAGTTGAACCTTGCTATTCGCCCAAACTAATACCCCAATCATCAGATCCTAGGGCACACCCTCAAGTAGTGTTATGTGTCCAAAGACTGGCTTCAAGACCAGGTTGATAACAACATAGTCTAGTTGGGCCTGACCCCTGCATAAGCGGCATGCGTCGTCGTAAGGCTGGATTGTAGCAGCGACAGTGAAGGTGTGTGGAAATAGGTTTCTAACCGCGAGTACCAGAAGTACGATAATGGGATGGATTGAAAAATGATTTATCATTCCCATGGTATCATTCATGAACACTTGAATATGACATAGCCTTCAGTAGTTGTATCTGCTACTTCTGCATCGTCATCTCAGCTGGCCACTTCCCAGAAGAGAAAGCATCGGCAGCGCAATGTAAAGCGACGTGCACCGCCAATGCCATCATCATCCCGCACTCTCGGTGACTTCATGCCTCTAGAGATGGGGATTCCTCCCAGAATCTGCTCGGTGATGGAATACTCTTCAAATGATAGTCAAGGGTATGCTTTAGTTAATACCGTGGAGTTGGTAAATCCCTATATGACCCCAGTCGATGGGGAGCCCCAGGGGAACCTCCCAAATGTCCCCAACCGACGCCAATGTTGGTGGAGCCGTGGCCATAAGGTTCGTCGAGGCACATCGGTTGGCACTTCCAGCCAGGTCGTGCAAGCCATTGGGACCAGACAGCTGGCCAAGCACAGAGCTGAACACGTCCAGCCTTTTCATCTGGTTTCGTCAGGCCCACCTCCAATATCATTTGTGATACTAGATCAGGAAGAGCTAACTCGACCATGCCGCGACTAGGACCACATTTTTATATGCCGATCTCAGTTATCTGGTCCCTATATGACAGATACTCTTAGGGCTTCGACTAGTGAACAACGGAATATGCCTGGCCCCAGCCAGCTGTTGGTATAGCTGGCAGGGCCCTCCATGCCCCTTGTTATAAAGCAGCCTCCTGCAAGCATAAATTCATGCTTGGCGCAGAAGTATGATGTTCTCAACCACCTTTACAGCATCCCAGCGAGGCATTCCATCATCTAGGCCCTTTTCCTATCATAAAATAAGCATGAGGCCCTCGCTGAGGCTTTAAGAAGCCCCCTCCTGTTTGAGACGGAGGTAGCAGCTGCAGAAGTCTTTCATGCTGAAGCATTTGAGAATGTCGAATGTCAGGCCATCATTTCATTATCTGGAGAAGATTAAGGCACTCCCATACAGGGGCACATTCTCCCACTATACATCACATGACAATTTAACAGCATGGAGGTTCTCCACTGTCTTATCGACAACAGTTATAGGATTATCCTTATCCTTACACACACATTGCAGAAGCTAGGGTTATCTGTGGATGACTTGACTCTCTATGACATAAAGAACCATGGATATGACAAGATAGAGAAAACTCCAGTCGGTAAGATCTGTTTGATTACCTAGTTCAGTGGCCTAGTTTCTAGCACTGAGTTAATGGTTGTCTCCCAGGACACCATGTACAATGCATTGATGGGAATACCATGGCTCTACCTGCACACGGAGGTTCCCTCTTCATATCACCGGTGACTAAAGTACTCCCTTAATGGTCAAGTCGGTGTAATCCAAGGTGATGTGTCTTCTTTTTCCTCTTGTGAAGCAATCTTCCTAGACACCGACTATTACAAGAACAAAGAAAAGTGGATTATGGCCAGTGAGTTCAAACATGTTGTGGTTGCAACTGACCCCTGGGCTACTCTGGATGATGCCTACATCTTCCTAATCCATCGATTGGAGGCCAGGACCCCCGATAGGGGGCAATGTTTTGTTTATTCCTGTACAAGGGGTACGAATATTCCCAAATCCTAGTGACGGTGGGTAATCACCTCGTACTCCTACACAAATCAGGCTCAGGTGATCCCAGAGCCTCCTACCCCTATAAGGTATTAGGATGTTTTCCCCATGGAAACAACATTACATCATACGTATCTGTTTCGTCGGGCTGGAATTAACAGACTCAAGCCAACACGCCATTATTGCTTTGATATCATTAAGCATGGCTCCTTGAGCTGAAGACCAGATGGGATCAGGTCTATAGCCTCCATTGATATGGTTTCGGTAGTAACAGAATCTCTCGATGCGGTGACCAATACTTCTTAGGCTGGTACCAGCCTCCCATCGGGATGTCCTAACCCATAGGATGCTTCTCCCACTCGGTATCCATCCACAATTAAAGAAGAGTATCTGGAGGATGCTCCCCCTCCTTTGGAGAGGGCTTCTCCACCATGGTTGATGAACTAGTGCAGGTGAACCTTGGTAGTGATTCAAATCCGAGACCCACATTAATCAGTGCCGCCATGACCCCCGAGGAGAAACAGCGATACATAGACTTCCTAAAACAACACTATGATGTGTTTTCCTAGAGTTACAATGAGATTCTAGGACTAGTTCTTCAGGTAGCCATCCACCACCTCGATCTCATGAAAAACGATCATGGGTTCATGCAGCCTCCCAGGAAGATGCACCCTTCTCACGGTGTCATGGTAGAGGCCGAAGTTGACAAGCTCATCAGGGCCAACTTCATTATTAAGGTCAAGTACCCTAAATGGATGATCAACATTGTACGAGATAATAAGAAGAATTGACAGATAAGATTCTGCATTGACTTCCGCGATCTCAACTGCCACTGTCCGAAGGATGATTTTCCCCTTCCTATGACAGAATTGTTGATCGATGCTACAACTGGGTGACAAACCCTCTCCTTCATGGAAGATTACTCCGGATACAATAAAATATGAATATCTCCCAAGGATGAAGAGTCCACAGCTTTCAGGGAGCCCCAAGGTACTTTTTGTTACCAGGTTATGTCCTTCATCTTAAAGAATGCAGGTGACACCTATCAGTGGGTCGTGAACCGCATATTCAAGCCTATCCTCGGGACACTGGTGGAATGCTATGTGGATGATTTGGTGGTCAAATCTTTCCAGTTCTAGGACCATCTCAAGGACCTTGAAAAAGTGTTCAGCTTCCACCGTTCCCACCACCTGAAGATGAACCGGTTGAAGTGTGCCTTCGAGGTCACCTCTAGGAAGTTCCTTGGATTTTTTAGGTACAGGGGCATCGAGATAAACTTAGAGAATATCAAGGCCCTTAGCCAGATGCCTCCCCCAAGCAATATTCAGAAGCTTCAAGGTTTCCTGGGCCACATACCCTATATACACTGATTCATAGCGAATCTGGATGAAAAGTGGAAGCCCTTTTTCCAGCTGATGAAGAAAGGAACTGCCTATGAATGGGATGAAGAGGGCTATACCGCGTTCGAGGAAATCGAACAGTATCTTCTTTAGCCTCCAGTCCTGATTCCACCCATCTCAAGAAAGCTGGTGGTCCATTATGTGACCGCCCTGCAATGATCTTTCGATGCCCTTCTTGCCAAAAGGAACAATGAGGGGAGTAAAGAATAAAATCTACTACCTCAGTCATATTCACAACGATACTAAGAAAAGATACTCCTTTATTAAGAAAAGCTGTATGGAACTCGTATTTTCCATACAGATACTGCGACACTACTTGCAGCACCATGAGGTATAGCTCGTGTCTTAGGTAGACCCGTTGAAGTACACTCTAAACCACCCCATGTTGACTGTACATCTAGCAAAGTTGGTAGTAATCCTCCAGCAGTTTGACATCAGGTTTGTGCCCTAAAAGGCTATCAAGGGACAAGAATTGGTAGATTTTTTCTTACTACCCATCCAACACTCGCGGGCTAGTCCCTGGACCTAGATATTACTGACAAGGCAATCCTCTCGGTAGATCATGCCATCCCATGTTGGCAGATGCACTTTGATGGTGCCTCCCGGAGTCCCACCGGGAGGAGGTTCAATGATCTCAAAATCTACAGAGTAGGCCTGGGTATTATCTTTATTAGCCTGGCTTAGGCCATTATACCATATTCATTCCCGCTATTAGAAGGATTCACCAACAATGAGGTGGAGTGTCAGGAACTTTTTACTGGCCTTGAGATGGCCATCGAGATCAATGTGCCCCATTTGCATGTGAAAGGGGATTCCGAACTAGTCATCAAGAAAATCAACGGTGAATATGTCGTCCAAAAGCCAGATCTTGTACCATAATTAGAATTCAATCTCCAACTAATGGCTCAGTTCCCATCTCGGACATAATTTACTAATGTCCCTCGGTCTCAGAATGGCTGAGCTGACGCCCAGGCCAGCCTAGCTGCATCACCTGCAATACCTGTGCAGGATAACCTAATTATAAACGGCGCACATCGGTGATTCATTTCTCCAACCACCCTAGATGATAATGATGGCATGCAAGAAGGACATCTTACCTACGGAGCCTCCATGTCATGACCCCCAGGTCCCTCAGATGCAGTGGTTGAAGTGACCCCTGACTGGAGAGCCCCCTTTGTCAAGTATCTCCATAATGGTTACCTCCCGGTGGATCGGTTTGATCGTGAGCGAATTCGATGTCGAGCGTAGTAGTTTACCCTCTAGAGTGGTCCCAGTCTTGATAATATCCTCTATAAGCACGGTTTTTATGGTGTTATCTTCCATTTCATCCAAGGAGTCTAGATTTCTCAAGTCATGTGGGATGTTCATGTCGGTTCCTGTGGGGCTCACCAGACTGGGCAGAAGATGTCTCATCAGATCCGAAAACTGGGGTTCTTCTGGCCCTCCATGATCCATTATTGCATCGAGTCTCCAAGATATGTCACTTGTGCCAAATTCAAGCTAATTTAATGCATTTTACACTAGAACCTCTCCACTCCACCAAATACTCTTGGTTTTTTACGGTGTGGGGCTTGATGTCGTGGGACCGTATCCACCTGTGACAGCTCGTTAGTGCAGGTTCATCCTGGCCACCACAGATTTCATTTCCAAGTGGATAGAGGTGGTTCCACTCAAAGAGCTTAAAGCCTGTTCTATCCGTTACATCATGAGCTCCAATATCATCTACCGGTTTGGAGTCCCTCACGTTGTCCTCCCCAATAACGACACCAACTTTTGAGCAGCCGAGATGAAGAAAATTTACTCCAAGTACAACATCCATTCTAACCATACATCCAGCTACCACACACAAGAAAATGGATAGATTGAGGCATTCAACAAAACCCTCTTTAAAATTTTTCATAAAATGGTTACTTAGAAGAAGAAGAGTTGGTCGGACAAGCACCCCAATGCCCTCTGGGATTATCGGAAAATGGCTCGTAATTTTACCCAGGTGACCACATATTCCCTAGTGTACGGAAGTGAGGCCATCCTACCAATGGATATCCAGCTGCCTCCATTACACACAGTGTTCTATGACCAGTAGGCGCCACATAAAGTATCTGAAATTCGTCTCACTGAATTGGAACCACTTTATGAAAATAGGCTTCTTGCCCTGCACAATCTAGAAAGACATGAGAACAAGATAGCTACGACATTCAACAAGAGAGTTCTTCTCTGCTCCTTCTTGCAAGGTGACTTGGTATTGGCCCTCTAGACAATAATGATCCCTGGCAGGAAACCACCCAATTCGGAGCCCAAATGGGAAGGACCTTACATAATTCACAGGGTTTATACCAATGGTGCATACTCCCTGGTGACCATGGATGGTGAGCGTATAACTCCTCCCACTAATGCCAAGTTCCTCAATCAATAATTTTCCTGAGCCTGAGTAGTCCTACGTGACCTTGAACTACATGTTGGTCCTTCACAACCTCAAACTACACTATCCTACATGAACTTAAACTGCATGCTGGTTCGGCACGACCTTAAACTACACGGTCCTGCACGACCTTAAACAGCATGATGGTCTTGCACAACCATAAAATGTATGGTCCTTCATAACATTAAACTGCATGCTGATCCAGCATGACCTTAAACGGTATGGTCATGCATGACCTTAAACAGCATGCTGGTCCTACATGGCCTTAAACTATATAGTCCTGCATGACCTTAAAATGAATTTTGGACCTGTATGACCTTAAACTCTATAGTCCTGCATGACCTTAAACTACATGTTGGTCATGCACGACCTTAAACTGTACTGTTCTATATGAACTTAAAAAGCATGCTGGTCCTACACGGCCTTAAACTATATGGTCTTGCATGAGCTAAAACTACATGCAGGTCCTGTAGGACCTTAAACTGTATAGTTTGGCATGACCTTAAACTGCATTATGGTCTTGTATGACCATAAACTGTACGTTCTCAAATGACATTAAACTGCATGATGGTTCAGCATGACCCTAAACTGTTTGGTCCAACATGAACTTAAACTATTGGGTCTTATACGACCTTAAATTGTACGGCCCCACATGTCATTAAACTGCATGATGGTCTAACATGACCCTAAACTATTTTGTCCAGCATGACCTCAGACTATTTGGTCCTACATGACTATATACTATAAAACTTCTTGCATGTCATTAAAATATATGTCATCATACAAGATGTTAAACTTCACCCATAGAACTACGTGTGGCTTGATTCCCATCCACATGGGATATGTAGTAATGCTCAAGCATTTTATCTTGAACCCAGCCCCCAAACTCATCTCTTTGGCTATGCCCCTAGGTATAGTTCCCTCGGAGGGTCCTTTCATGATATGGTTGGCTACCTTAGCCCCATTCATGTCATGATTGCGACAATTTTACCATGTTCCCACTCCTCATTCTTCTATTCCCCCAGTTCCTCATCATACGACGCTAAACTGCATGGCCTTCAAGAACTATGTATGGAATGATTCCCATCCTCATGGGATACGTAGGAATTCCCAAACATTTCATCTATTGGCATAGCCCAAATTCCAAAATCTCTACTATGGATGAGACATATGGTGTGGTGAACACTTTTTACCCAATTCATGTTAAGCTCATCTCGATCCTTCCATACGTCCCACTCACCGGAGGTGTTCGCTTCTTTCACCAATGGTTACAACTATGCTTCACCCATTCCTTTGATTGCGGATCCATTATCATTCCCATCCATAAGGGCCCCCAAATTGCATGGATGATAGGCCTATGGGATCTCCTACCGCCACGGGCCAACTCCCTCGTAGATGTTAAGCAACAAGCCGATACATGTCCCGCGTTGCAAATATGGTCAGCGGTTGATGATCGTTTGTTGTTCCCAGTCCATGTCACTATAGGGACATTGTGTTTCGAACATGGTAATTAGCTATCCTTTGTAATTAGAGTCACCCCAAGATGTCCCTATCATTGATTTTAGTGATGAACTCCCTTCAGGCGATGCCAGCTATTAGACCCCTTTATGATAGGGAGAGCTGAGTCCGACTACTTATTTCCCACACCAAGCACTGATCACGTATGCTTTGGAGCAGTGATGAGGCAATAATAGTACTAGAGTTCATATTTCTACCATTGGCTGGGATGCCCAGCCTTAGTCCCCTTGCCTATTTCTGGCCCCTTGGACTTTTCTGGCCCTTGGCCCGAGTTCTCATTTAGTGTTGTGTGGTGTGGAGCGAACTCAGGTCCTCATTCATGTCAGGCTATTTCTCCAAGACATGAATATCCCCATGAGACATCCCTCCTGCCACATATCATCCATACCATGAGCACATGACTTCCATGCTTTGTGTTTCCAATCTTAGTCCCCAGCCCAAGACTTAACTCTTATGGGATTGTACAGTGTGGTATGGTATCATGTCCTCATTCATGTCAGGTTACTCACCATTCTGTATGCATCCCTGGATGAGATATCTTCTCCATACTTGTCCTCATTGAAAGACGTTCAACTGCAAACTGGTAGGGACTTTACATCTGAGGCCCAACCTCTGGCCCCTTGGCCTTTTCGGGCCCTCGACCCAGGTTCTCACTTAAGTTTGTACTGTTTGGTATGGGATTATGTCCAGATTCACGTCTGGTTACTCACCGTGTCGTACACCTCCTGTATGTGGGTTGTCTCACCCGTTTGTGTCGTTACTGCATGAAGATAAACAACACATTACTCCTTTCAAGAACTAAATGTGGCTTGATTCCAATCCTCATGGGATATGTAGGACCACCAAAATGTCTAGACTTCGGGTCCGACCCCATCTCTTAGAAATATTTCTCTCATCTTGGCCCCTTGGCCTGTATTCCCCTATATAGGGGAATATATGGTGTGATATGGGATTATGTCCTCACTCACATCGGGTTTTGTAACTACCATGCCATCTACATCCTCCTCCTGAGTGTTTTCCATCCCCTTGCACTATTCCCATCATTTTAAATTGACTGCTCTCATTATGAGCCCCTCCATCCTCTTCGGCGAGTCACTAATGTGCCCAAGGGTACTTTGGTATAACACATTGAATGTCATATTCTACCCGTACATGCTTTTACACATTTCTCAAGCTTCGTGTTACCCTTCATTAGGGAATCCATCACCTTTCACGCCCAAAGGGACCTCCAATTGGCATGAATGCTATGCCTAAGGGCTCTCCTACCATTACGGGCCAACATCCTCGAGGGTCTTTGACAAAATATTGATACAAGTCCCGTGTTGAAAATTTGGTCAGTGGTCGACGCTCATTTTATTGTCCCCATTTCAGGATAACATGATATGGATGTTGTGTTTTGAACAAGGTCAACAGTCATCCCACATCATCACGCCGACCCCATTAAGACCAAAATATTGGTTACATGATTCACATCCTTCTCCACCTCATCATGTCCAATTAGATCTTTAAAACACTTGGTATTATTCCTCTGTGTGCATCCGCATGTTAGGAGGAAAAAGCCGGGATAAGGCAATCATTCGGGGCTCCACCGATTTCCCATTTTCATGTATTTCACGTATTGTAAATACCTTATCCTCCCTTGTTTCCTACACCGAGTTCAACTCACATAGGCTTAGGGGTTGTGTTAAGGTCCACCTTTACTTGGGATAGTCCTTCATCTCTATGGTCTCAGTTCTAAGACCTTAAACTAAGATATTTTTGTATTTATCCTTTGTGAGAACTATGTAAAGCTTGATTCCTATCTACATTGAATACGTACGAACACTTGGGAATCTTGTCTTAGGGTACATCTTAATAGAGATCTAGACTCTCCTAAATTCTACCTTTTAAACTTTGTTAGCCCCTCGGCCTGAGGTTTCTTTCTCAGAATTACACAGGGTGTGGCATGGGATCTGGTCCTCATTCACGTTGGGTATGTTTTATTGCACCGTGAATATTCCCTCTTGAACATCATCTCTATTTCTGAGCCATATGACTTTAAAAAATGCTTCCTAGTCCCACATTGCACAATGTTAAAGTGCATGGTTGGTCCCATCACATGACCCAAAACTGTGACAGGATCGTCCTAGCTGCACGACGAAAAACGACACTATATTGTGATATCCTCCGCAAGGGGGAATCATGTTTGGATTAGAATACACACCATGCCATTTTTCAATGCCTGCATATGGATTGATTTTTGTGGCGATACTGGGACCTTCCATCCAAGGTCCATTGCTTCACAAAAGAAAACCATTCATCCTAAAGGACAAAAAAGATCTATCAAATACCACTCCTTTTGGTGCAAGGTCCAGACCTGTACAACCTTGTATTAGAACTATGTGCGGCTTGATCCTCACGCTAATGGGGTATGTAGGGTCGCTCGTGCACTTTTCCATAGGCCCATAATAACTATTTTTTCTGGTCCCTCGACCTAAAACCTTCCTTGGTAACATGTGGTGGTCAAAGACCTACGTTCCCATTCATGTCGGGTTTCATATTTACCCCACCATATGTCTCCTATGTTTCCTATTATCCATGGTCCGAGCTCTAAGACCTTAAACTAAGATCTCTCCCAGCACTACGTACGGCTTGATTCCCATCCTCATGGGATACATAGGAACACCTAGACATCCTATCTCCATGTCGAGCCCTAGGAATCAAAATTCTTGTTCCCCCTCCTTTTTTTCAGTCCCTTGACCTGAGCTCCCTTGGGGGACCATGAATTTGCAGCTTTACATTGAACTTGTTCAGGATGCCCCAGGACATCGTCATGAGACAACATTTTCTCATTAGAGAGGTCCTATTTAGAAGATTTTCTGATCACTGATCAGACCAAGGTACCCACCAAATGTGCTTCCACCATGTTGGAATATTTTCATAAGTTTTGGACTCTAGAGGAACAACCCATCACTCCACTCTCAACGCTATATATGACCATTATTTGGATCCTCATCCTATTTCACATCTAAATAAACCCCATAACAGTATGGATACTTGGCCTATGGCCTGCCTACTGTCCTGGGCCAACATTCCGAAAGACTAACGGACGACATTCTCAGTATGGCCCCGTGTTTCAAACATGGTCTGTGATCAGACCTTTTTTCCATCTCAACTTCAGGATAATACAATATGGATACTGTGTTTCAAACACGGTCAGTAGTTATCCTTTACTATCACGCTACCCTTTAGTGTTCCATATTTGGGGTATTGTAATTCACAATTTTCATTCCCTTATGTTTGGATTTATTCCAGTGCCCCTTGTGTTACTCTGCTTGTGCATAGGAGCAAATCGGGAAAACATTAATTCGACTATTTTGATAGATTCAATTTCTAGTCAATTTTATCCCATCTCTTTCCAGGAATCCAAATTGGTTGTTCGATCCTCGGGAACCCAAATCTTAGTGGGCGCTGCAATATTTGAACGAAGTAATTGTGTGAGCATCCCTTGTTTCTCACATCGGGTATGACCCATGTGAGCTTAGGAATGGATTTCTACTTATTTCAGGATTGTGGTTGGATTCATTAATCCAAATGAACAAGTAAATAAATCTATCCATACATGCAGTTCAAAATAAGGGACATTAGGGAGAAATTTGATTTTGAGTTCGACCAAAACAGGGCCCTTATGGATCAACATATTGGATAAATCACTCTAGAGCCTCTACCTACTTCCTTGTGGCCTCCAGGATTGCCTCTCGCCCCCTGAGAACCTTCTCTTCATCACCAGTCGTTGGGCGCAGTTCACTGACCCTAGCTTGTGCTTGCACATGCCCAGTTTGGAGTGTGGTCATTTGGTGACCCGCTTCCACCAACTACTATTGGGCGTCTTCCAGCTAGGCCCTCAATTTCTCCACAGGTTTGGAGAAATTTTCAATTAATACATCCTTCTCCTTCATCAGTTCTTAGAGATGTTGTAATTCTTGTTCTGGATTCAGAAACGCTTAGGTACTCCCCGACTCTTCTTGACACTGGGCATTGTCGGACCGTGGGCTACTCTCACGTAGCTTCTCGTCCATGTAATTGCAGACTGTCAAATGATGGTTTTGAGCATCCACCCCTTTAGCGCAGAGAAATCAGAGCTAGGTGTGGAGCGATCCCATCCATTTTAGTGACTCCATTTGAGGTTGACCGATAAAGGGATTGAAACACTTCCACCCTTTGTGTCACGTCACCGGGCTCTCCTCGACCGCCTCCAAATCGGAATCATCTATATTTTCAAGATCAACAGGGTGATAGTAGGCGAATGCAATGAGGAGCTCAGTAGAAGGGTCTTCTCTGGTAATCTCCACCATATTAGCAACCACACTCTCATCGGGCTAGAGTTCCACCAGGGTGGCATTACCATCCCTCATTGCGATCTCCATCTCACCGAGTACTGGAAGAGGATATCTTAGAATGGTTGCTTCTTCAAAAGCTGATGCGGTCATTTCCCATCTCGCTCCTACAGATATCCCAGAATCAACAGTTGGTCGTGCATCAAACCTTGCGATCACTGCATCAGGGATCATTATCTGATTCGTTGAGTTCTCTATAAAAGGGGGAAAACTAGTGAAAAAGGACTTACATGAGCCATGTGCAGTAGTGTCCAAAGTCTGTGTCATGGCGGGGGCCCCCGCCACAGGAAAGCCTTTAGCGCTTGTTAACTCGATTACCAACCAGCTCATCTGGGACAATGGGGATGGCGGGAGGCCATCCTCTCGGCTCGTCATCACCTAGTCCATCTGAGATTGGTGCCCCATTATGCCTGGTCCCAAGGAACGACTCTCGTGGTTGCTCCCCAGTCTCCACAGGAATACCCGCGCCTTCAGCGGGGAAGGCTTCCGGGGAACCCTCGCCCACGTGTTCCAAAATAGGATAGAATTTGGTTGATGGATCGAGAATAGAAAATATATATTATGAAAACTGGTATGAGGTTTAAACCATACCTCGAGCTACTCTGCAAGTTCTACACTAGAGCTAACAATTTCACAGCACTCTCGGGATCTCTGCGGGTGAGTGGGAGCTCCAGAAGGCCTCTCGCCACCAAGGCCCTCGACTTCATCCCCCTCTTCTTCTTCTTCTTCTCCTCTTCCTCCTACTTATTCCTCCTTTACACTTTCATCCTCATATGGTATCTTCTTTGTATATTATGCTTGGACAAGAATTACATTCACCAGGAGATACAACTCTTCATATCGCACCTACTGACATGCGTACACGTCCATGGTTGTTAGGTGTGCGCGACGACGATGAAATTTTACCCTTTCCAGTATCCGAATGTGCCCTATGTCTGGTAGATCGAGCCTAGTACGAAATAACCTCTGCCATAACACTTCGGTAGACATGGACTATCACAACGTTCTCTAAGCAGACCAAAGAGAAGGAATGATAGTGGCGGCAGACAGCATCAGGAGGTACCTGAGTTGCTTCCCTAGGAGGTCCCTAGTTGGACCTCAAAGTCGTGCATGAGACCATCCTTCCCTAGAGGGCAGACACACACTTTCGGCCTGCATTTCCCCTACCAATGAAGTACCGTCCTGGGTCATGTTATCCCCCCAATCCATTCTCTACCTCACTTCCCCAGCGGCACCTCGCAGACCATCCTAGTCTCCAGGCTCTGCACTAGTTGCCTTGATTTGCCGAATGTTTTTCCAATGAATCGCCTTGGGGTACATCCTTGTCCGGTGTTCAGCATACTATGTCGATAATCCGACGCTAACATCGGTGGGGGAACAGTAATGATTTCACAGAGGCCTTCTATCATGAACATAAGCCATAGCTAGCAGATAATGTAGGGATTCCACTCTTCCCATACCTCTGTGTAAACATTATTGGGCTTTCTTTGCATGCACCCAAACTTCTTGGAAAATCTGGTCAGCACGTAGGGTTCAGAGAAGATTTTTCCGTCAATTCAGTCCACCATCACGCTGCCCCGGATGCTCTGCAGGTACTCCCTCTACTCCAACGGACCCCTTCCATCATCTACCATTTCTCCAATAGGGGTTCGGAATGGGTGGAAGTAAAAATGTCTGTGGCTACTGATCTTGATCAGGACTCTGTCATTCTTGGGTGTCAATTGGAGGATCACATCAATGTTCAAGAGGGATGTCCGCATACCGTTTCCAGGGGCAAATGGAATTCTGGAAGTCTTAACCACCACAGTGGGCTTTGACCCAAACGTGGAGGATCTGGAATGGCCCGCATATCCTCTTGGGCATACTTCACCTTGAAATGAGTCCTTGGATACTATATATCCTAGCAAATACCTGTACCCCTATGATAACCTTGTTCTTTTCCGCAATGATCTCGTCCATCCCAAGAATCCCCAGACAGACTCACATCCTTGTGTCCCTCACAGGTAACAACCAACCACTCAAGAATGTGATGAGGAACCCAACATATCTCATGTTCGGGTATCGACCTTCAATAATTACATATCCCCATGATAGATATTCTCCCTTATCCAAAATATTCCAATATGATCATACCTTTCCCCTCTGAGATGTGATTGGGAATTGTTTCCCTCGACCTGGAATTTTCTCGGTAGTGTCCTAGGTCAGGAGAAGACTAAACCATTCTGATTAGGATATGTACATTAGGATATATTTTATTTTGAGTTCCTCTTTAGCGAGCTCCAGTAGGTTCCATGACAGAATTGGGGTGCAGTTCTTATCCCCTAGACATTCTCTATCGGAAGGAACTCATCATACTAATACCCCTCCAAGGGGATCCCTCTGATAAATTGGACGTCCCACAGACAGATTCCCACCTCCCCATGATGGAGGTGAAAAGTATTGGTATCAGGTGACAAGCGACTGAACATCTCTGCTACTAAGTCTTGTTGTCAGTAGAAGTGGTATTGAGATGTCCAAACTGCCTCGAAAAGCCCAATGGCTCACAGATTCGTCCCAAATTCCTTGCATGTCTGGGGTATCCAGTATGCCCATGCCCATTCATTGGTGAAGATGACGCCGAATCTGAAATCCCCCTCCTTCCAGCTCGTTGTCTCATCAGTAATGATGCTTCTGAAAGTACTGGCATAAAATGCGGGAGATTCCTCGAGAATTATATCACATCCTTCCACCATCCTAGTCTTCAGATTTAGGATGTAAATGGTTGTATTCTGTGTCTCCTATCAGGATGGATGTTTTTGGTAATGTGGAATTGTTTAAGACTATCTTCACGCGTCACCCATGACCTCAGTGTGTCCGTCTCAAAACCCGGTATCAACACTTCATCTAATAGACCAAAATTCCATAACGGAAGGCTACCGATCAAGACATAGTACTATTGAGCTTGCCTCAAGATACCAAAAAGCATTTGATTTTCATAAATCAACCTCATCACATGAAGAACCTGAGGGTTTGCGATCATTTGGGTCCTCCTTGTTGCAGTGGAAACTTCTCGCTCGGCGTCGGTCTGATGAGTGGCCATTTTTAGAATTCCTAAGGGGTCAGCACGAAAGACGGAGGATTCGGCGTGAAAAATGGTGGTGGGGTGAGAGATTATTGGAGTGCGTGGAAAACTTCCAGACGGCGCACAAAACCCAGAGTCAATCATGGAGTCTTACATGCAGAAGAAGAAGTTTCTCGCACACGAGAGCAAACAAGCCTACTGAGCAGAAAAAGTTAAAGTAGGGCCAAAGGGGGGCCCTCAATCTATTTATATTGTGCGGACATGGCTTCCACGCCCGTGCATCCCTCTTTCACGTGCATTATATGTTTTTTCACTCCACCAAGTAATTCTTTTCTATTTTTAGGCATACCATCAGAATCAGACCTTTGGGTTCCCTTTCAGCTCTGATTCTAAGGGGGGAATTTATTGATTCTAAAATCTGGAGGATGGGCCCTTTGGGCAGATGAAGGAGCTCCGAATGAAGCCAGTACATAGAAAAGGAGATCCTGGGGCCTGAGGGGTGGGCACGCGCAATCCGCCTATGGCGCACAAACCATTGCATTCCGACCTTTGCTTCGATGCCAAAAAATCTGCCGCTACGGCCCTGCTTACGCACCGGAGGCGTCATAGGAATGGTGTTTGCACATGAGGGCCCCGTTCCACGCCGAATGCTATTAAGAATGGACATTTTCATGCAGACTCGTTCTGTGCCGAACTTCCCAATGAACGTCTATTTGGGGTCATTCCGGTTCCGCACCGACGGCGGCATCGAACGCCCATTTCCGCAGCTAGGACATGTTCTGCACTGAAGGAAGTGTCAAACGCCCGTTTGCACGGCTGGCCCCATGTTCACACCCCAGGTGTCGTCGGCTAGGGTTTCTCCGACAGTCTCTTGCGCACCCATCCCTTACGCTCATGTCCCTTGCGTGCCACTCTGGGGGCTCCGACTATAAAACAAATTGTCTCCCCTCTCTTCAGGGACGGTAACCTGAAGATAAAGTTATGCTCTGCTTCGCGAAATCCCCATCTTCCACGACTACGCGAAAAACCCATGGCCTTCAGGTAATGGTTGTTGCGCGATAGGTTCGGGGGCTCCTTCGGACAGGCCCTCAGATCCACGTAAATTTTCAAGGTTATTTGCGCACGAGGGGTCCCGTCTTACGTGCATGACCCCTATGTATTTGGTGTTCTTACGTGCCACATGTCCGGCTTCCACACACGCCTTCTTCTTGTGTGACACCTGTCTGACATGCGCGCAAGCCTTATTCTTGCATTCCACTAGTCCAAAATGTGTAAAAACCTCCTGTTTTTGCATAGCGCCTCCATCTTTCACGTTATAGGCCCCACTTGCGCACCTGTCGTCCGACTTGGATGCTAACCCTTCCTTTTTCACGGAGACATCCTACTTTACCTCGGCCCATTATCTAACAATCGTTCCATATACTACCTTCACCTTGTGGCAGCTTTCTCATACCACTCATATGCATGACAGACATGTATCGTGCATTCATTCATCGTGCGGCCCCTCGGGTTTGAAAGGAGTTATTTAAAATTCCCAGAGACGATATCTCCTGTTGCGTTGCTTCGCCTCATGATTCTTCGCATGGGCATGCTAATGGCTATTGCTTATTCACATAGCCACACTAACGTGGACTCCCCAACGGTTCGCTCCAAGACACCCAATGGCCATGGCGTTGCTTATGCCAACCCTTCCCCAAGGGGTGGGAGGTACCAGTCATGTAATTCCTAGGGATATGGAGGGAAACCACTTCGTCCGAGCTGCAGGAAATTAAATTTCCAAGCACCATCATCCTCAGCACATGATGTTAAAATTTGACTTCCCCCATGCATCCTACATAGGGAAAGGGAAACCACGCTTGTGTAAGCCCCTAGCTTTTCTTGCAGGAGGTAGCCCCCATGCTCCTCCTCTCTTCCTAGGTGTCAAGTCCCTCTCCCACAAGGCTTTGTCGCCATCCTACCTCCATCCTAGAGTAAGTCCCAATATCCATCACCTCAGGCTGCTAACCAGACATAAGCCCCAATTTCCTCTTTGGGCCATTGACCACGTGTAAGCCCCACTACACTTCCCAATGACGCACCTTTCACGACGTGATTGTCAGGTCTTTATAGTCTCTTGTTTCTCACACTGAGCATGACTCATGTGGTCTTCGAGGAAGCACCAAACATGACAAACACATTGGGCATCATAGAGCATAAGCCCCACACCCACTCCGAACTACGTCCACTTTAATGTCAATGATTTCATCACTTGAATTGGGTGTGTGGGTTTAGGGTTTTTAGAGTTCTCTTATGGGTTTAACTAAAATCCAGTCACTTCTAACATGGGTTTAAAAAGTGTTTTGAAAGAGATTATAAAAGCAATCAGGATGGTTTTTAATTACATTCTTAGGGTTTAAAATAATTTCATAGAGAAAAATATGTGTTATTTTCATGTGAAAATGTTTAATTTATTTCTCTCTATGAACATTGAGATAAAGATGAATATTCCTTAGGTTTTCATTTTAATATTAAACTATGAATTTGCTTTCTTTTTATATACATTACTAGAATTTTTTCTCATATCTATTATTTAAATATTTTCCACATGGTTGGTAATGGAAGGGATGAAATCAAGTTGAATACTGTGAAGATTTTTTCATAGAAGGATATAACTTTTTGGTTTAAAATGTATTATATTGTTTAAAAATGATATTAATCAATTTTTTCCATGTTGTGTTATATAGTTTTGTAATGTATGATTTATGAATTAATGATATACAAATCTAATCCTGAAAAGATCGTTAATGTGAATGAATGTAAATACATGACTAAAACTCAAGATTAGGTAATGTTTATGGTTGATTCTTTATAGTTGGTATTAGATGATATTTTCAATAAATTTTGAGGTCAGGATTATATTACTATACTTGCATATAAATATTCAACCTTATTGTTAAGTTAAAATGAGATATAATTTAAATATTATGATATTTTTCATCTGAAGTACTTCTATTCAGAATAATTTTCCACTGAAGAAATTAGGAAACTGTAGTGGGAACACACTAAGAGGAAAATATCCTTCAAAATGAATATCTAGAGATAGTTATAGTGAGAACTGAAAATATATTTTTTGAGTGATGGATCATTTAAAAAATATATAAATGGTTTTCGTATCGATGCTAGAGATGAACCCATTATCCCATAATGGAAAAGGTATATTTTGGAAATTTTCATCAGGAAAAATCCCCCTTAATTAAATATATCATCTGACCCAGTGGTAACCAAAGGATGGATCAATTCCCTTTAGAATATTTTTCATGTCATGAGATGTTTTGAAAAACAAAAGGTAACACATTCCCTTTATCATTTTGAATGTGAAGAAAATCGATGTGGCCTTTGGAAAAGTTTACAAGAGAGAAACATGATATTTATACCATGGAATAGGAATCTTTTAAAGATATGTTTCTTCAGAAATATTTCCCAAAGGTTTAGGAATACCAAATAAAAAACATTTCTTGTAATTGAGTAAAAAATATGAACCTTTTTCAGCATCATATAAAAAAACATCACAAGATTTTCGAGGTATTATATTTATTTTTTTCAGGACACGAATAGAAAAATGAATAGGTATTACTTAGTGTTGAAACGTATTTTATGAAGAGCATAAACTGCAATGATATTTAATAATTAAAAAAAGTAATTTTTTGTGTCGATAAAGTTGAGATAGAGTTTCCTAACAAATATGTTCCTTAAGAAGACAACAGTAATAAATGTAAAGGTGTTAAACAACAGAGAAAAAACAATCTAAGTAGTCCAAATATATGTCCAAAAAAGTTCCATGTGTGGAAAAGGCATATAATGGAATGCTTTTTGGGATCTAAGAAGTGTTTTCAGTGTGATTGTTTTACCCACAAGCATTGTAATAGTAAGGAAAAGTGTCATAAACAACCAAATAATGGAGTAATTGATATCGAATTAATGGTGAGGTGTTTTTTTAAATTAGGTGTGTTATTTTATTAGTTCATGTCTGAATTTAGATTCACATGATATAAATCATGATAATCATAAATAAAAATTTATAGCAAAGTAATTTTCAACATATATAGTTTATTTTGGTCAAACAAATGACGTGGTGAAAAGTACAATACTTAGGCATTAAAATTATTCTAATTTGATATTTGACTCCCCATATTCACTTTATTTCATTTCTAATAAACCTTCAACAAAATTATCAATATAACCGCATGAATGTATTATAGAAATATTGGTGAAAACTCCTAGTCGAAGTATTAAAAACCCAATATTTGTAGGAATCCACCTATTATTATGAGTGAGAAGGTAATTATTTAAAATATTATTTAAATGACCATAGAAGAGTTTGATATCATTATTTGTATGGACTTTATTTAAATCTATCTTGATAAGATTGATTTCTATCTAATACAATTATGTTCAATGATTAAATGAATTTGACCACTTCCGAAGAAGCAATGAAATTGATAAGAGATGATAGTGAGAGTTACCTAACTCATATTGATTAAAATAGAGTAATTTTTAAAATTAGGGATGTTCTAACATTAAATGAGTACATGGATGTATTTCTTAATAATTATTCTTGTGTTAATCTAAATCAGGAGTTTGAGTTTACTGTTGAATTTATTTGTGATGCTAAGCTCTTTTTTAAACTGTGTAATCAAATGGATTAAGTGTAACTTTTTTAATTTAGAGATACATTGTAGAGACTATTAGATAAATTTTTCATCCAACCTATCACTTCAACATGGGTGCTCTTATTTTGTTTATTAAAATAAATATGGTTCAATTAAACTTTTTATTGATTATAGAGTCTTGGATAACATTACATTTAAGAAAAATTATCCTTTTTCTCAATATTGAGGATTTTTTATCAGTTCCAATGAGATCGAAATTTTTTGATGTTTGACCTATGGTTGGGGAATCATCAATTCAAATTGAATGATTTTTTCATTCTGTATGTTGCATTTCAGACTAGATATGGGCACTATGAGTTTTAATTTAGTCTATATGGGTTTTCTAATTCACTTACTCTATTTATGGGACTTATAAATATATTTCTTCATTAGTTCGTTGACAAGTTTGTGGTTATGTTTATTAATGAAATTTTTTGTATTTTCAATAATTCAATTGTAACATGAATGACCCCTTAGGATTTTTATTGAAAACCTTAAAAGAAAAGAAACTGTAAGGAAAATTTAGTAAGTGTCAATTTTGGTGGAAAAAAATTCATTTCCTTAGAAATAATATTTTTAAAATGGCATTATTGTTGACCCTATTAAAGAAATGTTTTTGAATAATTGAAAAGAACTTCCAATATCACATAGATTAATAATTTTATTGGATTTTCAGTTCACTACAATCAATTTGTTGAAAACATATCTCATTTTCTATCCCGCTAAATAAGTTAACATGGAATTGAGTAAAATTAATCTTAACATAGAAATGTGATTATTGTTTTAAGCAACTAAAAATAAGATTACTGATTTATCTAGTTTTGGACCTACCTTATAGAAATGTGGATTTTTTTCATCTACAATAATACTTCATTAAAAGGAATTAGTTACTTACTAATTAGAAATGATAATTAAATTTCATATTCTATATTTTAGTAGAGACCTCATGAGTTAAATTAACCTAAAATATTTTTAGAATTTGTTGTAGTGGTATTTGTTTTAAAAAAATTTAGGAATCATTTGTATTTATAAATTGTAAAATATACCCTACTCAAAAAATTTTGATGTATATATTCACTCAAAATGAATTTAAAATGAGATAGAGAAAATGAATGGAACTAATCAAGGATAATGATTATAGGATTCATTTTTATTATGTTAAAGAAAATAAAGTGGTACATTCTTGGCATTTAAAAAATAATGCTACATTACCCATGATAAATTTGTAACGTGACACTTTGGTAAATGATTTGAAAAAACTTGTTCCAGAATTTTTGGATTTAGGTTCATCCATTATTTTTTTTAGGTTTTAATGTAGTCTAATCTGTTTGTAAGAATTAGGAAAGATCATATAGAGGATAAATCTTAAAAAGAAATAGTTGATTTTATTATGATGGTTAAGTTTTTAAAATGTATTATTGATGGATAAGGTCTTATACAATTCAGAGAAATATTATGTGTGACATGTGACTCCCATTTCTTGAAAGAGTTGTTGTGTGAAGCTCATAGCTCTTTTTTTCATTCACCTGGGTTGCGCTAAGATGTACAGAGACCATCAAAATTATTAGTAGTGGGATGGAAGGAAAAAGAATATTATCAACCTGACCATGAATTATTTAACATTCTTTTAGGTTAAATAATAGCATTAATTACCAAAGGGGATTCTTCAATCATTTCCAATGCTTGAGTGAAATGGGAAGATATATCAATGGATTTCATGGAAGGACTCCAAATAATTTTTTTGGTAATAATGTGACTTGGGTTATTATTGACCTATTAACTAAATCAAAAAATTTATTTTCCATTGGATATAAAAATAATGTAAATCACCATTATTCATTGTATATAAAGGATATAACCTGGTTATATAGAGTGTATACCTCCATTATATCAACCTATGATACTAGTTTAAAATAACCCTTTTTTTAAGGACTTTATAATTTATTAGGTACTAAATTAAATTTTAGTATTGATATTAATCCTCATTGAGTTGGAAAGTCCGAGTAGACGATTTAGAACATGAAAGATATGATCCATTTATATTCATTGGAATACTAAGGAAATTGAGATTATTATCTTTTTATGGTTTATATTTCGGATAAAAAATATTTTCATTCTAGTATAAAAATTCCACAATAATTGGGATAATATAGAAAGTGGTGTCAGAAACCCACATTATGGGATGATTTAAGAGAAATTTTGTAGATGGGAATATAGAAGGTTGAGAAAATAACTAAAAAGGTGAATTTTATTCAGCAACACAAGAGTCTAGATTAAATTAGTCATAATAGTTCTGTTGATAACCATGGGTAAGATCATTATTTTGAGGCAGGTGATCAAATCTTTCTCAAAGTTTCTCAATGGAAGTGATTCATTAATTTTTGAAATTATAGGAAGATATGCACATGGTTCACTAGACCATATTAAATCGTAGATAAATTTGGATCATTTTCCTTCTGAGTGTCTTTATCTCTGGGTTATCTCAGGTACATAACATATTTAATGTTTTAATATTAAAGAAAAATACACCCGATATATCACATGTTTTGAGAATGAAAGCAATTCAGTTGGATGACAATATTTATTCTGGGGAATAGAAACATCAGATTATTTACCAAATAAATAAAGTTTTGAGGAATAATTTTATTCACCATGTTATGGAAATATAGAAAATTCATATGGTTGGAGACAAAACATGAGAACATGACAATGTTATGAGAGAAAGATATCCCCACTTTATTAAGATGTGAATAAAATTATGATGATTCAGTTTTTAAAAGGGGGAAATAATGAAACAACATAGAGAAATATAGAATACATAATTTTTAGGTTTATTAATATAGTTATATTCATTATTAAAATATTATATATTAAAAAAAGGAAATTGTTTTCATTAAGAACTTTTATTATATGTCTTTATTTAAAAGCATAATTTCTAAATATAGAAAAATTATTTTGATAAAATAAAAACCATTTAAATATAATAATTTGAGTGAAAAAATTAGGTTTAATTTTTGTAATTTTTCTGAAAAGATTCATTTTTTTATGAATAGTGAAAAAATAATATTTTATTTTAAAACTGCTTTTTGGATTAATTTATTTATAAAGTTTTATTATATTATAAATTTATTTTAAATTAAAATTAGTTATATTATATATCGATTAATATAATTAATTTAAGTTAAATCAATTTAATTTAGAATTTTGATATAAAAACATTATAAACTTTTGAAAATTTTCACTTAACATTTCCACTTAATCATCGCATCTACAAGATTAACTCTATATTTAAAGTTTCCACTTATGTGAATGGAATTTTGAAAAATGGATTCCATATTTTGAATAAACAAATTATTTTATATAATAAGGTAAAATTATGTTTTACTAAAATGAATCTTGAATGCAATAAAAATTAATTCCCACTGTTAAGGTTTAAATTGGTTTACTAGGTTTTAAACTAAAATGATAAGTGTAAAAATGAAATATTCAATTTTATAAAATGTATTTTCTAGAGACATTATGAATGTATGACCATAAATGTTCGATATTATTTAATTTTGGACCATTGGGTCGAATGAAAAATCTATAATCACCCATTTAATATCACAAATATCAATTGTGTCTGTTCCCCCACTTATAAAAGGACACCCCCTTTACTCCTCTCAATAGAAATTCAAAACATATTGGTTCAGAAAATACATGACCAATTAAAAACTATAAATCACTAATATCATCCAATAATCTTTAGTTTTGGCATAAATTCATCCCATCAAGCCCTTTAGAGAAATCGAAATCAAGTCACCTGAAGAAGAGTGAATGTTCTTCAATGAGCATTTTTATTTTATTTATTTCTACACCACCTTAAATTATTTTTAAACCAAGATTATATAATAAAATAAAAGAATCATTAATATAAATATATTTTATTATATTAATTTTAGAACCTAAATTGTTTCCATTATACATAAAATTGGTTATGGAATCAACATTCATGTGTACGGAGTACTACCACCTCACAAACAAATGACATTCATTTTTCCAATACCATATCTCATAAAAGAGTATGATGGTATAAATGAAGTATATATATTATATTTATACCATAATTATAAAATTTTATTGATTATATAATATAAAATTGTTATCATTCCATTAAGTAGGGTATATGATAACTTCACTCTTTTGCAAGTAGACAACCTTCTTACGAAACAAGGTGATTTTTGTTCACTAACAAATTACATGGAATATAATAGGGGTAATGATAATGAATGTATATGTTATCAATGAATGAATTATTATATTCATTTAATATTTATGATTAACTATATATAATAATTCACTATCTTTCTTAACTTTCACTCACTGAAAAAGTGATAACGTCTTTCATGTGTGTATTGACTACTGCTTTTAGGAAGCGATGTTAATCTATTTTAATCACCACAAGACAAGGAAGATATATATATGTATGTACATATGTTTAAAAAATAAAATGGTATATATTATATTATATTAATTATGGAAGTTTAAAAATTACTTACCTTATTTCCATAATGATAAATGAAAAGTGGAAATGTTACTCATTTGTAAGAATGGCATACTGCCTCAATGATCATAATCTAAGTTATTTCAAAAAAATGAAGTAAGGGACTTAAAATTATAATTTTTCTATAAATTTTATAATTATATCATTATTTTTAATCTATATATGTTTAAATAATTACCAATTTTACCATAATCAACCTAACCAAGTCATTTTTTGGAATATAAGCCTAATATGGTCGAAACATTTGACGTGTAGTTAATTTGTTATATAATTGTGTATAATGAGATGATTAGTGAAATAAAAGTTAAATAAACATTAAAATTTAGCTCAAGAAAGTAAATAAAGAATATAAATATATTATTTAGGAAGATAAAGAAACACATGACATGTCAGACTCAAGGTAATGGACTTAGATTCAATTTCATTTCATTAAGGAATATTTTAATTTTATACACCTATATTCTTTTATGATGTGTATATAAAAAGCCTTTCACAATTTATATCAATAACTACATTAATATTAGGTAATTTAATATTTCATTTCATGTTATTTTTCAACGGGTCTTATGATTCAAAAATTTCTAATGTTATAATGGACATATATTTTCATTTCATCCACCTTTAAAATATTTTATTCACATACTCTTTCTCTTCCATGACCATGTTTTTTAAAAAAATTGAAAACATTTATATGGAAATAAAATATTTTTAAAGTAAAATACATTTCCCTTTTTAATATATTTTCAAAGGGCTTTAAAATGAATATTTTTATGGGTTTTATATGAAAAAATTTTATAAACGAAATGAGTGATGTTTTATTCATAACATACACGATGACAACAACTTTTCTTACACCATGATAATTATTTGTTTTCTACATTGCATTTCAATATTTAATGTTTCCTTCTATGAAAATACATTTTTATTTTTTTATTCCTTTATTTATAATGGTTTTTTTTTCAAAAAGGAATATTTTTATACATAAATTGGGATTTTTAAATAAATGTGTATTTTTATGACCAAATTTTATTTTTTTTAAGTGCATAAAAGAGTTATCCAATTGTTTTATGATGGAAAATATAAATAATAGGTTTCTTATTCATCATATGGTACATTATTATTATAAAGGATTAATGGTTATTATAGGTTAACTTTGGGAAATCACATTACAACTTAAACAATGGGTTCGCACAAACAGTGGTGGGTGATCCCATTATAGATTATACAAAGGGGTGGGCTAGATAACACAGGGTAAGATAGTTACAACATATATGATGGGTCGGACCAGATATAATTGGGTGATCCTATTATAGATTATATTATGGGGTGACCCAAATATATTCAGGTGGGATAGAGACTACTTAAACGACAGGGAGGCCCAAATAGCACTAGGTGAGCCCATTATATCTTAAAAGATGGGTGTTCTAAGAAAACATAACCATTTATTGGGTAATGTCACTTTTATTAATAGAATATATGGATGGAGTTACTAAATTGTGTCTATTATGAATTTATCTAGGATCTAGTTACTTCTAATATGAGTTTAAAACATGTTATAAAAGTAATTCACTATGTTTCCAAGAAGAGTTTGAACTGTTTTCTATGGGTTTTAATGGATTTATTTGAGAAAAATACATGTGTTTTATTCATGTGATTTTTTTCATTCTCTAAAATTATAATTTTCAAAAGGTAAATATTTAATGGTTTTCATGTTTTTAGTGAACTATTGGTTTCATTTATTTTTACATCACATACTGACTTTTTGAGCTGATCTCATGTTTGAAAATGTTTTCCACCAGATTGTTAATGGAAAGGATAAAGTAAAGTTACAAGTCGTGAATAGTTTTTCATGGAAAGAAGTAATTTTTTATTTTAAAAAAAATTATATTAGGAAAAAATGGATATTAATCTGATGTTCCCAAATTGAATTATTTTGTTTAATAATGTATAAGTTATGACCTAATTAACTAATATTCTACACGTAAAATTATCCTCAAAATAAAAGAAAATAAATTACTGACTAAAACACAATTTTATGTAATGATTAAGGGTGGATCCTTATAACACCACAATCTAGTCATTTTCCCCCAAAGAATAGTATTCAAGATGGATTTGTTTATTCAAAAATCATTAATATCGACTTCTAATGAATCACATAATCTGAATATTGATAAAAATTTATTCCTATAGTCTTTTAATGTTAACAAATATTAAAATGGTTAGGATAAGGTAAGATAATCTGAAAATAAATTAAACCTTTATGTGAATAAATTATATATTTTACTTTAAAATTTTCACAACAGAACAAAGGTTCCACATAGATTATTCCATAAATAAATAATGTTATATTTGAAATTACCTCAATAACATCAATATTAAATAATGTTTTAAAATCAATGTTTATATCATTAAATTCATCTTACATCCCAATAATTTAATTTTTTTCTAACCAAATAATATTACATGTTAAATTAAATATTATTCGTAAAGGTTAAATATACCTCAACATAGTGAAACATTTCCAAATATATCATTAATAACCCTCATAAATCACTCTATTATCTTAAAATGTAGTTATGTTCACCAAAATATCATGAATAAATCTTAGATACTAACCTGAAAGTTAATATGTATATTGACTATATATATCAATAAAAGTGTCACCTTATCAAAATAAAACTTTTAAAAAATCATGATTATTTATATCCCACTGTCTAGTAGACCACAATTAACATAACATCTAGTCATATAATAAACAAAAGGGTTGTTGAAACCCTAATAGATTAGTATTCTAAAAACATATTGAATTCATGAAATCACCTCAAAATATCTTCACTTAAAACCTCAAAAGTGATATATATTCCTTGAACAAATGATTGCCCTCAAGCATATAAAACTATAATGGTATCTAGAACACTTTTTTTAACCTGACCTAAAATTATCTATCACAAAAAAATTAACACAGTTCATAATAATAAAATAAATTCAAAGACTACAGTATATATTCCATGAATCCAAAAATACAATAAAATTAATCCATTATTATCTATATCACATTGAAATCAAATAACAAACTAATATCACTCTCATAAATACTATCTAATTTAAATCATAAATTTTAAAAATCTCTATACCAAACACAAAATTATCACCTAAAAAATAAATCACTTCTCTTGGTTATCTAAACAATTAAACATATTTTTTTGAATCCTTTAATAAAAACTATTTTATAACATTCTTGAGTTGATTCATGGTTTTTTATTTCAATAATATCATGGATATAAAAATTCTATAACATAATTTTTGAATCCTAATATAGAAATGCTTCACTAATTTCTCAATAATGATTTGAATAGAATAGGTCCTATATTGGTCAAGGATTTAACACTTATACTAGAGAATTGTCTTGGATAATTCACATATTCCTCACCCATAATACGTAGATCTATAAATGGTACCTCGGAAAGAACTTCATATAAATCCATTAAACACTTCATTTTTTCTCATACAATTAATATCTCTTATCCATTATTTTTCACACATAAAATATTTTATCATTCCTCTGAAACTTTTTCATGTGTTCTTTTTACAATATACTTGAAATTTATGATAATGAATCTTCTTCCATCCATAGTGTTCCTAAAAATCCTTTTTTCATATTTTGAATGTCAAGAAGCTCACCCATGTTGAGATTATTAATTATATAATGAGACAGTTGAGTGGGTATAATAATTTTTTTTAACTATATTAGTCAAATTTCATTTGAATGCTCTGTAGGACAATCATTCAATTTTCATTAAATTTTTTGTGAACATAAAATCTCTGGTTCCATCCATTGAAAAAAATAAGTATAGTGTGAAAAACAATTGTCATATTGAGGATTCATAAAGTCATGAAAAATATTTCATCGAATGTATAAATCATGAAACCTTATTTTCAATATATGAAATTTTAGTTTTAACCATGGTTACACATAGTTATCGTCCACTCAAATCCCTTATAATGGTTCATAAGTAAAATGTGTGTAAATCCAAGAATATCACCCATGATTTTTAAACCAGGTGCACTGTATATGAAAAATCTACATGAACTAGAATGATGGCCAAAAAATAATTTGCCTAAATCATTTTTGGATTATTAACCCATGATGCATATGTTGAAAAACAATGTCCACGTAAAGTTTTCAGACATATATTCCTTGATTGGAAAACCCCATAATCTATATCTTACTAAAACATCAGGTTGTTATCTAATACATGGGATTTTCCCCATGTTTATTTCTCATAAATTTTCATCCTAGTTTCAAAATATTAATTAAACACTACCCTTATACTAGCAATAATTACCCAAGATTATAATAAGTGTATATTATATCTTTACATAGGAATATTAATTTTATAACATTATAACCATAATATAATTATAGTGTTTTAGTTTATTTGGACTCTATATACATAATAATATTATTTAATAAATTTTATTCTACATATCCCACAAATTACATCTGATATTGTACTCTTCTATATTAGTCCCTAATATAGTCTATTCATCACTACCCGGGGATAGAAAAAAATACCACATAAACCCATCTTCACATTAAGGGTAAATAGGAGATATATCAATGATCACCTAAGAATAACAAGATCATAATCATATGAGAAAATGATAATATCATTTGAAAATCATACCAAACATATCATAGTTTATAATACTGAATCAATACATAATGCTTTACAGTTTATAATACATCATTTATAATGACCCTTACTATAGTAACCAAGATCTGGTGTCTACCTAAATACATTGGCAACAATAAAATGGGTAGAATATTTAAGGAAAAACGTTTTTTCTAGTTTTGGAGAAACAAATAACTAAACGATAGCAATTTTAAATTGGTAAAAAAATACAACAAAATTACAAAAAATAGTAAATAAACGACATCCTTGTAAACTTGTTCAAGGATCTATTCTTCATATACCAGTGAAAGGAAACAAAATATATATGAGATTAAATTATCATTAAGGGTTTTGTATAATAAATAATGTCACAGATAAATAATTGATAATCAATGGGGAAAGCTATATAAGTGAAAACACATTCAATTTAATTAACTTGGGTATATGAATAAATAATTCAAACTCAATTTTTGAGGGTAAATAACTGAAAACTCATAATATTTAATTAATAAACTGAGAATGAAAACCATCCATATATATTATCATTATCAAAATATCATATATAATAATAATAATAATAATTGATTAAAGTAAATTTTTATTTATTGGATTTCATGATCTCAAGCATCATGATACCTTTACTGTTAAGACCTTTCATAAGATTTCTGAAATAATTTAGGTAGAAACCAATTTAATTTGGCCAACTTATTTTTCTCATGAGACCAACCAATTAATCGGCGGGTTTTATAATACCAGTATTCACTCATCATTGTAGTTATAAATAATTACTCATATATTTAATATTAAATTTAATACATGAATCAATATTCATTATCATAAAATATATATATTGAGTAATGGATACAAATTTAACAACATTACATCATTTAATCAAATAACATTAAATGTACGTAATGTTTGTATTAATTTTATACGATTTAGGAAATAATAAAATACATAATAAAATTATATATATATATATATAATATTTAATTTCCATTGGAAAATTACCCCATGAAAGCTATTTCTTCATGTGAGGGTTGACAATCACAAAAGAAAGTGAGATTGTTCCATATCTTTTACCACTTGGTAATTATAAAGTAAAATTATCTAATAAGATATAATATAAATTGAAACTTAAAATACCATAAACTATGAGTTAATAATGATATTATAATTCAATTAGTAATTATATGCACCATATAAAATATTTTAGGTGCATAACAATACAAATTTCTTCAGTGAAGGGAAATTTATATGAAGTACCTTACCACATGATTTCATTTAGTTAAACATGAATTAAAATCCGGTATAATGATGTTAAGAAAGCTGTTAATTTATAAAAGAACACTAATCATATCTATGATATCATATATGTTCCGCATATATTATCTTAATACATTTATACTAATAATCGTTCATTATTTTTATTATTTCATGTGTTAATTGTGTTGGTTTCTCATTTATGCTTTGTCATGAAAGTTATGGTTTTTGATTGAATTATATAGTTTTATCATGTCCATATAAATAATAATCACATAATTTTCAGATTTATACATAAATTATACTTTTAATACCAATAATGAGATATGGTTTTGATAGTGAATTATGTCATGATCCTGGAGACGGTTGGTCATACGTATTCATGAGTAACGTTTCCATTTTTCTATGATCATTATAGAAGTGTGGTTTCTAATAGTTAATAATTCCATTATCATAATGATATCATAAGTAACATTTTATATATTTAAATATACATATATATAGAATACTAGTGGTGTGGGGGTCAAAATAGAGTCATATCTATTAGTGAATGTGGTAGTCCACTTGTACACAAAAGATGTTATCATCTTTAAGTGTGTAAAAATGTATGAAAGAAAAAGTTATATATTATCTAATAAAATTGTAAATATGTAATTAATATAATATTTATGAAATTTATATCACATATAATCATTAAAATTATCCAAATCACCCTCAATAAAATAATGTTAGTGTGAGGAGAAACACATATCTTTGTGAGGTGGTTGTCTAACACACACATGTTAAAAAATTTCGTGTCTCTTAAAGATTATAAATTAAAAGGTATATATATGATATGATGACTAAAGGTATATAATAACGTTTTAAATATAATATGTAAACTTTATATCGATCATCATACCCAACTATATCAAGCAGTAATAGAAAAACTAATTCAATTGGTTCGTGAGGCAGTAGTCTGTCATGCACATGAATAATGACTATCGCAACCCATTTGATGGAAATTGGGATGTTTCAGTTAACGAAATTAAAACAAACACTTATCAATATTTTTAATATAATAATTCTAAAATATCATTATCTATCAGAAAAATTTTAATACGGTGGATGAATAAATAAAATAAAAAACCCTCATTGAAGAACGTTACCTCTACTTCTTTTAACATCATTAGGTTTTCGCTAAATCCTTCCAAAGATGGATGTATTACAGAAATAAAGCTTCAAGAATGAGTTTATGGAGGTTAGGATATTATATTTCTATGTTTTTCTTGAACATAATTTTTCTAATGTGTTTAGAAGAGATTGGTGGGTTAGCCTTTTAAAAATGAGGTGAGTGGTACAGTTGTAATTTTTTTAAAGAAAATGGTGTACCTACATTTATCAGATGAAAAAGCTTAAAAATTGATTATTATATAGAATTATGAATTATTAAGTCTAAAAATGTCTACAAAATAGATTTTAAATTTTTTTAGGGAAATTTAATTCTTATCTTTTTAGTTTAACCCACTGTAATCCATTTTTACTATAACAGTGGTAAGTAATTTTTACTATTTTACTATTTATTATTGTCATAATTAAGTTGAACATATTAGATAATATATATTATTATTTTTTGAAATATTTAATCCAATTTTCTGAATTCCATTCAAGTAATTAGAAAATTGTAGTGTAAAATTATTCATGCATAAGTGATGAGAACGCGGGCATTAAAAAATGTTCAAAAGTTTACAAAGTATTTATAAAAAAATCAATATAAAAATTATTCCAAGGATATAAATAGGAATAATTTATATAAAATTCAACTAATTTTTCTTTAAAAACTTTAAAAAAATATAATGTATCATTTTATGTAATTAAAACTAAAGGATGGCTTTCAATTAAAATTCGATATTTTTCACTATTCATCCAAAAATGAAACTTTTCAGAAAAATATCAAAACATCACAATACAGAAATTTTGGTCTTATAATTTAAAAATTGAATCCTATTTTCTAAAATTAATTTTTTAAAATTGATCAAAATTAATTTTCAATATTTTTTTTAAATTGTAAATAAACCGACTTTTACAAAGAATGCATTTTTTAGAAATCCTTTTTTTTTCATCCAAATTATTTTTATTTTAATTTATAATTAATACATAAAAAATGTATAGGTGTAAAATATATATTTTTACTAATTTATTCTTATTAATACCAAATAATTTAATTTCAATTTTATAATGGTTGTGTTTAAATTTAATTTTAATAGATTATCATATATCGTTTAAACATGGTGTTGTGTTCATCTCAAGTTATCAATGAAATAAAATCAGTTTTAAAGAAAATATAATTTAATTTCTTGGGGTGTTACATTATCCCATCAGAAAAATTAATCCTTATAATTTCATTGATATTACCTTCTAAATATATTAATGTATTTCTTCATCAATATATCATATGGTTCCCACATTACATCCTCAATCATTCAATTTTATTAAAGTACCCTTACCAATAAAGTTATTTGATTCCTCAACACGTGATCTCTATTATTGATAATCTAGATGGGTGATTCATATTATGATAGAACAGTTTCCAATTCTCCATTTTTAGAGGTGATCATATATATTGGGTCTGGAATTTATATCCTAACCAATGATATATGGAACACATCATATAATTTGGAGATATTTTGCAGCATTTCCAAATGAAAAGAAACAAGTAAAATTCTTCCATGAATTTCAAATTATTTGATATACCTTTGGCTTATTTTTCACATTATTACTAAACCTTATAACAGAATTCCATGGAGATATTTTAAATAAAATAGGATCACCCACTAATAATGCCAAATCATTCCTCTAATTTTCGGCATATCTCATTTTTCTACTTGAGTTACTTTAATGTGATCTATAATTTCCTTTACCATTTTTATTTTCACTACAAAATGTTCTGGGACTACAAGTTTACTTTCACAAACTTCACGACAACATGGTGGAGTATGAAATCACTTTCTATAAAACGCTTTGTGCAAAACCATTTGAATACTTGAATATAAACAATTATTATATGAAAACACTTACAAAGGTAAATACTAGTCCCACATACCTTGAATGCCAAGTGATTATCAACTCATCTTTTCTTCAAATGTATACATATTTATTTCAGACTATCTATCAGTTTGAGAATGGTCGGAAATTCTCAAATAAATCTCCGTATTAATAGCCTAATGAAGACTTTTCCAGAATACTGATGTATAACTAGGATCATGATTAGAAACTGTTGAAATAGGTTCACCATGAAGTCTCACAACTTCATTAATATAAATGCTTTTGAATCACTCAAGGGGTAAATCCTCTCTTATAGTAAGGAAATGTGCATATTTAGTTTTGTGGTCAATAATAGCCCATATTGCATCATTATTTCTTGGACTCTTTGGTTGTCTTATAAAAAATTCCATAGTAATGTAATCCCATTTCTATATAGGAATATTATGTGGTTTCATTACTCCTCTAGGATGTTTCCTCACAACCCGCTCTTATTGAAAAAAAAACATATCTTGACACATAATCAGCAATTTCCCACATCATGTTATCCCTCCAAAAATGTTACCTCAAATCTATTTACATATTTTTAATACCATGGGGTAAAAAAGATGTTTTGTGAATGAGAATCATCCTACAATTCCATTTTAATCTTATTTTTATATATGGAAGATATAATCTATTTCCATGTTATATAATGCCATCTCCACAAATGATGTCTGAAAATCTCCCACCATTAACATATTTAATTTTCTTTTAAATGTTCTCATAATTAGATTTTGGAACATTTTATCTTTTCATACAATGATACATTCAAAATATTTTAAAAAATTAGTGAACTTTCCCTTTATTTAATTATTCTAATATCCATGTTTACTATAACCATGAATATAAGATCCCTCTCAATCCTCATTTGAGATAGAAATTCCAGAAAATTCCTACCCAAATAATCTACTACCTTATTTTATTTCCCTTTGGTGTAGTTTATTGATGAATACAGATCCATAAGTATCTCAAGCCATTGCGTTTTCCATATGTCTATCTATTTCAAGTAAAATATATATTTTATTCTCTTATGGTAAGTGTATATCTCAAATCCGTCCCCATGCAGATATTGTATATTTATATTCTTATAAAATATTATAGTTACTAACTCAAAATCATGGGTTGGGATGTTTTTTCATGTTTATTTGATTAACTTTATGAATTTAAAATAAATTTATCCATATAAGTTGGAAGAAACCATTTCCCTTTATCAATGCATCACTATATAAAAAAGCATGTCATTTCATTATGGTAGAGTAAGAATCATAGCATGGAAGATATCCACTTTAGTTCATCAAAAAATTATTCCCATTCAGTTTTTCAAATAAATATGACCCCTTTATGTGTAAGAATGTTTAATACGTTAGATAATCGAAAAAAAATTATGAATGAATTATATATAGTAACCACTGAAGTAATGAAACTATGCAACTCAATTTTGTACATTGGTATAAGACATTCTCTGACTACCTTTAACTTCACATGATCAACTGAGCCTCTGTCTCGGGAGAAAATAAGTCTATTAAAAGAAACATGAAGTAGGAATTCAGAGTTAATAAATTTTACATATAATTTTTTCCTTCTAATAGTTTCAATAATAATCTAAAATAGATTCTCATAGCCCTCATTGTTTCAAAAATACACTTAAATATATTTAATTAATGACAAAAATAAATCATCAAGCTATTCCTTGCATTCTCAATTCATTATATCCACAAAAAATATTGATCATTAATCAATCCAAAATGAATTAATATAAAATCTTAAGGTCCATACCTTTTTCGAAAATTTTATTGGAATTTCTTCCTTCTATACTCGCAATTGTTGATACCTAGAATAAAATTTAATCTTTGAATAATATTGGGCTCCATTAATTTGATCGAATAAGTCTTAATTATAAGGCTAATGATAAATTTTCATTATCATAATAATGTTGATATAATTAAAAAAATCACACCATAATGGATCCGTATTTATTCATAACAAAGAGAATATGGGATCCCAATGGTGAAACAATGGGTTGAATAAATCCTTTTTCACCAATATCCTCTAGTGGTTTCTTAAACTCCACTAGTTCCCCAATTTCAATTCTATATAGATTCATTGATATTAGCCTTAAATTAGGAATTAAATAAATGTAAACCTCAATTCATTATATTGGATGATGTCCATGTAATTTATCAAAATATACGTTAATAAATGCCTACAAAATTGGTACATCCTCGATTTGAAAATTATTTTATCCATCCCTATATTTTTTTCTCTTATTCATAAGTATTCTCAATTTTTATTTCTACTGAGGCTGGTTCTAGATATGTCTTAGATGATGAAGTCTTTACTCTAAAGATTAGGAAATGTACATCTTCCTCACAAATCATAATTTTCTTCTTATTGAAATTAATTTTTCTATCATTCTTTGAATGTCAGTGGATACCAAATATTATATCATATTAAATCATAAGTATAATAAAAAGGTAACTAAAAACTAACATTCTTATGTCGTAATGGGGACTACCTGAAAAATCCTTTTTACAATGACACATTCCCTAATAGTTTTAATTGATAACTCCCTTCATAAATTTAATGATGACTGTCAAATATTCTTGGTGGTTTGGGTATAAATTTAAGAGCTTGAGGATCACGAATCAAATAGATAATTCGCTAAATTTAAAAATAGGATTAATGTACCTTCCACCACATCATTGGGTACTTCCACTACAGTTATAGTGATCACATAAGCTTGGATTTCTCTTATTGGTCTCTTCTGTGGTGCATTCCCCTGAGGCATGAGACATTTTTGTAGTTAATTACCCATTTATTTATAGCTAAAAACCTGAACAACTTTTAATTTTTTTACCCTTATATTAATCATCCAGATTCACCTTATAACTACACTTTTAACACACTCGCATACCCTTCAAGATCTTACCATTATGTTTCTTTCCACAATTTTCACATAATGAAAATTGATTTATCCTCCTCTTCTTCAATGACATGTTCCCTTTCTCTTGGTGTTTATAAGACTTTCTATTCTATGGATTCCCTGGGAATAAATTTATTCTTTAAAATTACACCTTCTTTGGTGGCACCTAACACTATTTCATCAAACAATGAAAATATTTTAGAGAAAAGATCACTTAGCAGACTTGATATAAGGAATTGAGTTAAATGTTTAATATTAATATTCATGTAGCATATGTAATCCGTATCATACCTATAAAACCATGTAATAGTAGCCGCAAACTCCACAAAACCTTCTATTTCCTTTTTATTTAAGAAAAGTAACATTCCCATCATTTCATATTTATTCTCATATGGAAAATATTGTTCAAATAATTTCTCCCTAAAACATTTTAATTTAATGATATCTTTATCATCCTCCTCCATAGTATTCTGGATCAATAACCTCCATTTATTAGCATCACCTTTAATAAAATACAATTCACGTGACACCTTTTCCTATTAACCTCATACCAACACCCTAAATATCATCTCTAGATACATAATCCATTCCTCGTGTAACACTGGATTAGTAGTCCCACCAAATGTCCAAGGATTTTATCAAATAAAGATATACAGTCTTAGAAAATCTTTCTATGGAAGAGGATTTTCCATTTGAGAAAGGGTATTTTTCATAACTTGATTAAGCTACCCAAATATAGCCATAATTTTTTAAGTTTCAATACTAGCTATATTGTCTTAATCACCATGGATATTTCATCAATGTCCATCAATATAGATACAATTCTACTTTATAGGTTACATTTCTAAATCATGTTATATAATATATTTTATCTTAAAATTATAAATATTAAATCATATTGAATAATTCAAAATATATTGAAATCCTTAGCAAAAATTAATTTTTTTCAATAAATTCAGAAATATAAATTGGCTTCATTGGGGATGTCATTATTTTCAAATCATTTATAATGGTTTATAAAGAAAATATTAATTATCCTAAGAATAACCCTTAGGAGTATCAAACCTAGTGCATAGTAATTACTTTTGTTTTGAACTATTTGATAATTGGGTCAAGCTTGATTGACCCTTTTTTGATTTAATACCCCTAGGTACCTCTGTGATCAAATGAAATCTAATTTTAGTATCTAGATAGGAATTTATTTATAGTAAAATTCATATGATATCATCCTTACCAAAAAAATGAATGTTCTACTAAACATCCACTGATACCAAGTGCATAACACCGACTCTAGTAACCCAAAATGGGTGCATTTTGTATTCTATTGTCATAAAATTAGTGGGTAGAATCCCAAAAGACATATTAGTTTAATAATTTTTAGAATAAGATACAAACATGATGCCGATTTTAATTGGTTATTAAAAGATAAAACAAGATACATAACAATAGTAAATAAACTTTATCATTTAAAAGTAATTCATATTTCTCTTCTTCATACCCTGGGAAAGGTAATAAAAATAAGTGTGAGCACAAATTATCAATAAGGGTTATGTATTGTGGAATCTATCAGGGATCAATAAAGAATAATAAATATGAAAAGGTAAAATAATATACACACATTTTATTTAAATAACATAAATACATTATTATATAAAGATTAATCAATATGGAAAGTAAAATAATGGAAAAATACTTCCATTAAATCAATAAATTGAGAATGAAATGTTTCCATATATAATATCATTAGGAAAATATCATGGATAATGAAAACTGGATTATTAATGAAGGTAATGACTAATTATCTGATTCCATGATCTCAGAAATCATGATACTTTTTTAATGTTAAGGGTTGAAGCCTCAGTTTATTATCAAGTAAAAGTCTTGTTTTGACTGGGTAAAGGGAGACCCATTACATTGTCTATTGGCCCAATGCCAAGTTGCCTGAATACAAGGCTTGAAAGCCCATTTTTTGGCCCAAAGGGCCCATTGGTGAATAGTAATTCTAAACTAACTATGATATAGTACCAACTCCACTATAATCCCTCCTATAGTTCCACCATCGCTATACTGTCACTGATCCTATAGCGCCTCTGCCGTAACATTATTGCTACATTGACCTAATACAGTGTTGCAGTAGTAACCCTGAAATTCTTCTATGAACAGATTCTATCCCGGGTCTTTTAGATTCCCATAAGTATCTTATACCACTTGGCTAAAAGCTCTATGGCAAGGAATCATAATATTTATATTGTCATAACCTTACATAAGGTAGTTTAATACTACTAGTAAAAACCCATAGAATTGGATCAACATGTTTGTATCTGGATACTTACCGATGTATCAATGGGAAATATTATTACAGGTCCCACACATCACTATATGTTCAAATCATTCCTTATATATCAAAAAATTGTTTTAATTCATGAATCGATTTTCCTTATCATTAAATACTATAATTGAGTAAAGTAAATGGATTTATCAATATTTCTTATTTTAACCAAATAACATTAAAAGTAAACACCATATATAAAAATTGAATATGGATTTAGAAATAATCATATACATCATTAATGAATATAGATTTTTAATAAAAATGCAGTCTATATTGAAAATTTATCAAAATAAATTGATTCTATCAAAAGAATGTTAATAATCAAAAAATAAATTGAGATACTTCACTAACTTCTACCACATGGTAATTTTTCAGTAAAATCCCCTTGGATTAAATAATTTGAATTATTGCATTAATTACCATGAGTTACACATAAATCATGTTATATTATTTCAAATGGGTATTATACCCCAAATAAAATAAATTTGGTCCATAACATTACATTATTCCCTAGTGAAGGGAAATTGTGATGAAATCCATTACCTCAAGATTTTGATTAGTTGAAAATTTATTAACCTCCTATGAAATGGTTTAAAGAATGTTATTAATTTATAACAGAATAATAACCATATTTATAATATCATATTTGATCCTCATATAACCTTTTACCACCCATCTTCTAATAATAGATCTTTATTTTTATTGTTTACGTGTTAATTTCCTTGTTTTATCATTCATTTTTTTCATGAATGTTCCAATTCTTATGAATACTATATAGTTCAATCATCTACATAATATTAAAAATGAAATAATTATCATATTAATTCCTCAATTATACTTTTATTACCAATCATTAATAGTGGTTTTGATAAATTACGTATGTTTTAATCATTTGTACGGTTTCCATACATATGAATTAATAATGTTTCTATTCTTCATCACTCATTATAGAAGGTAGTATGTAATATTTAAACAATAAAAATTATCATGATACCATAAAAATTATAGTATTTCTTTATATATATATATATATGTCATCCATATGGTGTGGTGATGGGAAGAGAGTTACATCACTTTGTGAAGGTGGTAGCCCATATGTATAGGAATAATGTTATCATATATAAGTGAGGGAAAAGGTACGAAATAAAAAGTTATTTATTTTTTATTAAAAATGATAATTTATTCATTAATATAAAAATTCTGTCATTTATATCATAGATAATTATTACCATTATCATTAATTCCTTCTATGGAAAGTGTTAGTGTTTGTGGAATCACATCACTTAGTGAGGTGGTAGTCTATAATACACTCAAGGGACATCATCATTTCTCATAAAAAATTTAATGTAAAAATATGTTATATATGATATAATTAATCCAAATATATAATTATTTTTTAAGTAACTTATAAATACTATATATGCATCATAATACCCAACTGTGAGAGGTGGTAATGGAAAAGTGAATGACATCAGTCCTCGAGGTGGTAGTCCTTCGTACACAAAAACGATGATTTCAAAACTCATTTGATGCAGGTGGGGATGGTTTTAGGTGATTTAATTCAAAAAAAATTTATAAGTAGATACAATATACTAATTCTATTATATCATCATTGATTTAATAATAATTGGGGAGGTTGTGGGAAGAAATAATATAAAAACAGTCATTGAATAACATTTCTTCTTCTTCTTCTTCTTCAGGCATCCTCTGTAGGTTTGAACTAAATCTTACATAGGTTGTATATATTCCAAAAATAATGATTCTATGATGAGATTATGTAATAATATAATATTTACGGGTAGTTATTGGAGGATCCAAAATAGTTTTATGATATAATAAAGGGAGGGTCCAAACGGATTTAATAATAATTGAGTTTCACACTTGTAAATATTTTAATGAAAATGGTGTACCAAATTTTTTCACACTAAAATGGGTAAAATTATGATTATTACCATGATTAATAAATTATAAATTCTTAATATTTCCATATAATATATATTAGACATGTTTCTAGGCTAATTTTACCACTAATATATTAGCCAACCTCCCCAGTAAATCCATTTTACCAGAACTTTGGTAATTAATATTTAATTTTTATTATTTATTATTGTAAAAAATTAAGTTGAAATTATTAGATAGTATAAATTATTCCAATTCCAAAACATAAGTACATTTTCCCATATTACCTTCATATAAGTGGAAATATTTAATTTAAAATAAATCCTATAGAGGTGATGAGAAATTGGGTTTTTTAAGTGAAATGTTTTAAAAGTTTACAATGTTTTTATATCAAAATTTCATAAAAAAATGGTAAAATGAACTAAATTTCATTAATTTATAAAAAATTGAAATAATTTTACGTAAAAACAAATTCAAATTTTAATTTACTACTATAAATTATTTAAATGAAATGGAATTTTTCAATGACAATTCATCATTTTTTCACATTTCCTCATCAAATGAAACTTTTCTGAAAAATCCCAAAATTAACCCTAATATAATTTTTGTTTTACAATTTGAAAAATTATGTTTATTTTGAAAAATAAATTTTTTAAGTTTTTTAAAAATTAATTTTAAATCTTGTGTAAAATGTTTGAATAATCTGTCTTTAATAAAAAATATAGTTTTTTAGAAAAAATTTCATTTTTATTTAAAATGATTCTTATATTAATTTATAATCAATAAATAAAAAGATACATATTTAAACTATATATTTTTAATAATTTAATTATATTCCTACAAACTATTTGTTTTTCTAGGTTATAATGGTTATTTTTAAATACTATTTTAATATAGTATCACATTTCATTTAAACCTGATGTTGCGGGCATCGAAAGTAAATAACAAAATAAAATTTATTCTGAAATAAAAATATTTTAAAAAAAATTTCTTCTAAAAGAATATTTACTTAATAAAATAATATGATCCATGAGAACATAAAATTGAAATAAAATAAAACATTATCTATTTTACATATGTATAGAAAATATTTTCCTTTTTCTAGGATCACTAACAAGACCATCATAGTGTATTGGATTCACTCCCCATTCCATTATATCCATAGTCAAGTTCCAAACATTATAATATCATAGTGATTTTGTTTCAATATTCATTACATCATATCTAATGTAAAGATTCACTTACAAGACTTTCATAGTGGATATAGTCCCTTAATTAACTTGGTTCGCTCCCCTTTCAATTCCTTATTATCTCATGAGATATCTCTCTTTATCCAATTATATAGAGTGATATATAATTTTGGGACCACCAAAGACATAATTAATGTCATACATTTGTGTTTCATAAGATCATAAAACATTCATCATATCATATCCTATATAAAATAAACAAGTTTCATAAACATTTCAAAATTTCATCATAGGATAACCCATGAAACATAGATGGGTTTCATCAAAATCATGTCATCATAATCATAAATCATTTATAGAAATAATAATGATATTATCATTGGATTATATTCCCATTAATTCTTATGTAATTAAAAAGGGGTCAACATAGAAAAAAATATACCATCAAAATATCACTTAGAACTTTTCTAGATGAGAATTCCCTTTTCACATTGAAATCGCAAATTTAAAATTTAACATTTTCCCAAATATTAAGTAAAACATTTTATTTGAATATAATCCTTTAAAATTTTAAGTTATTATTAAAATAATAGAGTAGTCATTGTAGTGGTAAATTCATTTTATTTCATGTATATTAAAGGAAATATTAATTTTACATTTTAAATAAATAGGATAAGGTAAATCCTTTAGTAAATGACAAGATGATTCATTATAGACCATTTTTTTAATATTTAATATTCAATAAATATTAGTTTAAAAACCATATGAAAATATTAAGACATTATTAAAATCATTTTAGAAAACGGTATGGAGAAGAAAGGATTTTCTGCCAAAGAGAGAAATAAAGTCGATTTTTTCACAATTAATCTTCCAATATCATGAGTTATTAAAGATAAAAAAATTAAATTAAAAAATTAATCACATGGAATATTTTTATAAGAACAATATTCTTGTAATTTTCTAGATATAATTTTAAAATGCTTGTCATTGGAATCTTGATCATAATAATTCCCAACAAATAATGAGATCGTAAGATTATCCCCAACCTCTTTGAGAAATTTTGAATGATAAAAACCATGAAATAATAATATTAAATTAAAATTTAATTCTATTCATTAGAATATTCATAATATAACATGTCAAAGAGTCTGTATATACTCCTCCTAAAAAATTATAGGTGCGTAAAAAACAAATGTCACGTGAATATAAATTTGAGATGATATACCCTTACACATTTAGAAATCTCCTAAGAAGAAATTCACGATGATATGATATTATATTTATATATAAATATCAAAATAAATATAAAAATAACCATAATATAAATTCATGGGAGATATATTCACTACATAAAATAATCAAATGTTTAATATGACATGTCTATCATAGAAATAAACGTGATATTGAATTCACTAACCTTTAGTTCTACTTTCCTTGAAAGTGGTTTAACCATATATATAATAAATTTAAATTTATTAAAGTTTTATACCATCAAAAAATTATAATTTATAATTTTATATATTAACCACTTATAACATTTTAGCACCCATATATTAGTAATTTCATATTAAATTTTTCATTTACGGGTATCAATTGTTTTCTCTTCATGATAAATTCAAATTGGAAGTTCTGGTTCATGTATGTATATCATGGTTACATCATCAATATAATTTTCTTCATGATTTATATATATAATATATATTCATTATATATATGTGTATATATTTATTTATAAATTGTATAGATAGTTAAATGAATTTGACAGTTCATGGAAATGGTAGGCCATATGTACACATGAACGTTGTTTTCAAAAATTAATTGATGGGAAAAAATAAAGGTCAAAAATTATCTAAGTGAAAAAATTAGTTATTATATAATTTATATCATATATATTCATTAATAATATCCATATTACCATCCATTTAATGTTTAAATGAAAAAATAATCGCTTCACTTTGTGGGGGTGGTAGTACACATGTATGAATACGTGATGTACAAATTTTCCAAAGGATTAGAAGGTAAGAAAGTATATATGATAATGAAATTAAAAAATCATAATTATTTTATAAATAAAATATATAAACATTAAACCCATAATAAAATAATTACATGAATTTTGGCAATAGAAAATGATTTGTATCACTATGTGGTGGTCGTAGTCCAAAGGTACTCATGAATGATACATTCAATTCCAATTTTTCATAAAAAACATTAATAATGGTGGTTTCATAATCATAATAACACTTAAATATATTTATTATATTTTTTTCATTATCCTATAATAAAATAACACGAATTAGGAAGTTTTGTAAGAATAAATAAATTGAATGAGCCCGAGTAGGATGACTACCTCTTCTTAGGTATCCCACCTTTTGATAACTTCTTAAGGAGAATTGGATATTATTTTAAGAATAAAATATTCAATATCTCATGGATAGGAAATTTTATAATATAATTGGGAAGGTTCTAGTCAAGATAGTTTGTTTAAAGTGATGTAATCATGAGAAATGTGGGGTCTCATTTTATAATAGAGGGAAAGGACACCCTTGGAATTACTGAAAGAATTTAAATATAATTAATGTATTTATCGAGAACAATTATTCAAAATATCTATAATTTAAAATAAAAATAGGATATAGTCAATATATTAGTGCCTAATTAAATTTTGGTAGGTTTTTTTTATTTTTAAAATTTTATATTAGGTAAAGCCCTTTGTTATCCAATTTTAACCTTTATTATGGTAACAACGTTTTTAATCTTAAAGTGTTATAATTTTACTTTTAAATTTAAAACTGTATCATAAATTTCCAATATATAAAATTTTAGACCATTTATAATAATAATTTTACTACTTAACGATTTTTATGAATTATAAATAATTCAATAAAATATTCATTTCAATAAAATATCTTCAATGTCATTATTGACACCATTCCATTATTTTAACATCAAATACAGAAAGTGAGTAATTTAATTTATATATAAACATTCAGAACAAAAAAATATTTTTTATTATTCTATAATATTATTAAAAAACTATAAATCAAAGGAAAAATATTATTTTATAGTTTTTAAAATAATTTTTATTATTTATCTATTGCTTCTGTAAGCACTGTGTCGACACTATATAAGAATTTTACTAGTACCCAACCCATGCATTTTCATGACCTGATCATTAAATTACATATTATCATTCAAAAATTCATAATTTAGAATTATTAAATCTTTTATAAATATGAAATATAAGAAAATATAGAAACCTAAGAAAAAGTAATATTTGGTTTATAAAACAAAATTGAAACGCAAAAAAAAGCTGTTGAACACAGTAATTGACTTTTGATCAGTCTATTAAATTATTCCTTTCATGTTGAGGTGAATTCCATTGATTTTTTTTAAGATCCTTTTTGTTGATGATCTATGGAATCTATGTCAGTCGTTGATAGACTTTGAGTAAATTCAAAGAAATGAATTGAGTGGGACACTTATGACACATGGAAATGGAGTGAAGGATAATGGTGACATGTGTAGCTAAAAGCATTCTATATAACTAAAAATATGAATTTATGGGCGCAGATATGTATAAATTAAATCAATGTATTCATAAAGTATGCATGTTTTTCAAACAATGTACGCATACTATTTCCATAATACTATATGCAACATGTAAATGTATAAGTAGAATTTAAGGAATAGTGAACAACTAATTGAAGGAATACACACTCAATAGAAGAATTAATTAAAAAACAATCATTACTATATAAAACTAACAATAGAAAAATGAATAGGTTTCAATCCACACTCTTTCAATTAAATCAAAGCATAACTATTCATTTTTTTTATTCTACACTGATGTTCATTGAAATGATTTTTAATATCATCTGAAGTTGATCAGTCTCTACTGAATACAGTGGTGTCTTCAACTCCTGTATCAAATATTTCTTCATCAAATTCTTGTTCTAAATTTTTATTCAAATGAAATTATAAATTAAAAGTGAGACAAACTTCATAGACTAAAATTAAATATAACTGAAAGTACTGAAAATAAAGTAGTATTTTATTAATGGAGAGTCATATTAGAAGTTCATAGTCGGAACAACTGAAACCTATGGAATCATGATTAGTCTGAGGCTTGGATTTTTTTTGTAAATTCATTCAATGGAGAATTAATGGTCTTTTGGGGCATAATCATGTGCGATGAGGTGGAAGATGCATGGGGAGTGTTGTTCATAACATGATTTTTGTAATGACCTCTAGATTTTCATATTTTTATTTTTAAAAGGGAATTTATGTATTGATCAGGAGTAGGTGTTGTTCAATGAATTGGGATTTTTATTGGGGATCTTAATGTTTGAACATCCAAAAGACATGTTTTTTTATATGGAATGGGACCTGGTAAGTGGTTCATATTCTTGACGAATTGTCTACAAAGTTAAGTAGTGGATAGTAGCTGAAATTTCAGCTGCACAGTAGTTGACATCATGACCAAGGTTGAAATTACCGATTACTTTCCATTATCATTTACTGCATTATAATTAAAAGGAATGTTCATTTATTTTTCCAGGAATGTGAAAAAGCAGTCAGCTTTGACCCTGAGCGGCTTGTTTGAACCACTTGGTATAGCCAAACAAATTTGGGAGGATTTATCACAAGGATTAATGTCAAAGCTACATGGCTGGATGGACTAACTATAACAAATAGGATTATCAAGGTGAGAATACTCTTTGTCTCATAACACCATATCCATTCCTATTTGTGCTTTTTTCATAATACCATATCCAGGACTATCAAGTAGTTAGTCATATTAATGTTTGAGTTAATATTCCAGTGGATCAGGTGATACATGATCTCCTCCTCCATGACACAATACTCTTTTAGTTAAAGATTCATTTATTCATATACTGCTATATTTGTAGCCTAGAATATACAATGGTGATGTGATTCAATATTTCATAGTCGTTAAATCAAAGTGTTTCATGTGTACATGTTGATTAAATTATCATATTCTCATGTGTGAAAAACTCAATTGCAGTGAGATTCAATCTATTTATAGACAACTCCATTTTTTTTTGTTCCATGTGTTCTCCAAGTATATCCAACTCTTCTATTATCCCACTATTCACTGAACAAACTTTCATTCATTTTTGATCAAGAATAGGCACAAAAATTTCATTTTTTGGTTCCATAATTCCACTATTTGGTACAAACTCAATTAATGATATCATTGGTTCCAACATGTAATAACTATCCTCACCAAGATTAAATAGTATTTACACTATTGTTTTCCTTGTTTAGTGAGTGATTAACCCAACCACATAAATAATTAGTATTTCCATTTTATCATACGCAATCTTAAAAAAATTCTATTTAATCTTTTTCTTTATTGATATTGATCCAACATAATAAAAATCATCCAAATTTATAGGCTCATCATTAACAATTTCAACATTACCTTGTTCGACATTAATAAACTAATGTATTGTTAACATACTCCACAATACCACTCTTTGAGGTGGTTTTTCATTTATACAAACTTGAACTATTATCACCTTAGAATAATCTTATTCTCAAATAAGGAATAGTACATGATATATTATTATTGCATATTATGATTATGAAGATATGTAACTATTTTTATAACATTGTAAAAATATAATGAAATATGATATTTCATTATGGTAAATCAGAGAATGAGAACTAAGAAATAATATATTACCTCAGTAATACTACATAGTAATCCCATAAATCTTCAACAATAAGATAAATATATTGAATAGTAACATTTTTTGTGTGTAAATGTTGTAAAGGTTTTGAGTAATGGTATTCAAACATCCATATTCATCCATTCTACTAAATAAGGTATTGAAGCAATTATGTTGGTAGTAAACAAAATTACCATTTTTGATGAAGTAAATGATGAAAAAAATCATACGGATGACAAAGTAATTGGGTTCAGTAAATAGTTAGTTAACATATTGAAAATTACCTATTAGGTATTATTTATGAACATTCTTATCATTGATGCTATCTAATGGATAAAATAGTAATTGGGAAACTACTTTGACTATTATTGGGAACTGCTACAAGGTATTGAGAAAAGTGTATATGAATGAAACAATGAAAATCAATGAAAATATGTAACAAATCAGAGTGGACTAGAATATATAATGAAACCCAATAAAAACTTTTTTAATAATTTTGTAGTTTTATAATCATTTATTCATCTACTGTAACATTTTTGGAATGAAATATACACTGGTGATATGATTCGAATATTTCATAGTTGTTAAAAGTAGAGTTTTTCTTATGTACATGTTGATTAAATTGTCATAGACTCTCTAAATGGTACACTTGATTAATGGTTTAACGAACTCAATTCCATTGAGAATCAATCCATTCATAGAAAAATCCACACTTATTCTATGGTGTTCCATGTCTTCTCTAAGTATCTCTAACTATTGTACCATCCCATAATTAACTGAACAAACTTTCATTCATTTTTGATCAAGAATAAGCATAACTTTTTCAACTTTTGGTTCCATAATTCCACTACATTTTCTAACAAACACATCCAATGATATCCTAGGTTATATAATTCATTGTTTTGATGATCATAGCTTTGTTTTGTAGCCTGAGTCTATTCTAATTATTTTTCACATGTTTTCAGTTTCCTTAAGGGTCTCTAGAGAATAAAAAGTGTAGTACCATGCCAATGATGGGAAACTCATCCTTATAGAAGAAACGTCAGGGATTTTTCATTATTCCCTTGCTCCTGTTGTCTAAATTGATTACATGGGAATGCCCAAATTTTTGATCCTAGAGAAAATAAAGAGGAATTAAACTCACATCTCAAGAAAAAAAATATTGTATCCAGTTGAAAAATACTATGATAAAAACAAAATAGAAAGATTCATATATAGAAATGAAATGTAAATCCCAAAACTTGATCATTGTACTTTTCATATAATTTTTTCAACTCTTTATAGTTTTAATTTTGACAACCAGCTTCCACCAATGGAGGTCCATTACTTATGTTTTTTAATTCCTCTTACTTTCCAGCAATGTAGAGTTTACAAAATCTCCCCTTTATAAGAAATCATGAAATATTAATAATTTGTACCATTAGGAAGCAACAATGACAATCAATAGAACATTTTCCTTAAATATTATAAGAAAAAAATCTTTGTATCTAGAATCTTGTAAGAAGTAGTAGATTTTTTGACAAGATTATAGGATTTAATTCAGGAATAAAAACAACAAAAAGACTCTAAAATTTAAATGTATTATATCTGGGAATATCAAGGGAAAACATAAATATAAATGTTCAAAAGTTTTGAATAAAATGGATTATAACCATCAGACTACTCAATAAATTTAATCCAAAGTGAGGTGAGAAGTATATATATACATTTCCAATATTAGGAAACACCTGAAAACATAAATTTTCATCTATATATGTTTATTTATATTAATTGCATTAATGAAAAAAATCTAGAATAGTAGATGGGATATGGATTTCAAAATCATATACAAAATATCTTCTTGTAATTAACTATAAACACTTCAACAAAAATTTTATTTGAATGCGAAATTTTTTTACGTGAATTGAAAGATCCCAGATTAAGTAAATATAAGAACATGCAAAAATTCTTCCTAAAACATTCATCTTATTTTCACTAATACAGGAAAAAGAGTTTCAAACACCTTTTGTATCACATTCATAAATTTATGTTGTACCCGAATATCATGAATTTAACTGTAAAAACCATGATTGCCTACATAATAGTGCACATTCATTTTCTTTGTCAATAACTAAAATGATGACCACCTGATGTAAACATAATCAGATTGATGAAATCCATGCCAATAATTGTATTTGGGAATACATTCGATTTTAATTGAAATGATCCCAAAAAATATGAACATGTAAAAATATGAACCCATGTAAAAAATTAATTAAATAATAAACACCCGAAAGAATTTATATTTGAACCAACAATAGAGATCTATGAAATTTGATGTGACAATAGAAAACAATTAAACTATAACAAAATTTGGAACTTTTTGAAAAAAAAATTAACAAATTAGAAAAAAATTATATGAACATTTTAACCCTCTTATTATATAAAATACATAACAAAATAGTGAAATAACTTAAGCCAGGTGTGATACATCTTCTCATTGATTTCCTTTATCAACCAGCGACATTAATGTTCTACATTCAGGGCTTGGAATTAAAGTTTCAAAGAGGGAAAATGATGCAAAACACGTATGAATAGAACAGCATAAATCATCATCAAATCCAGTAACTTCATACATTCTCATCAAGGTGGGAAATATGATAGTAATCATGAATAAAATATTCATACCTGTTTGGAATAAATGATGGACCCATTTGGAAAAAATGAACAAAATAGAAAAAAAATTGAACTTATTAATCGTTATATAATAAAAAAATTACATAATAAAATAATGAAATACCTTAATCTTGGGGTGTTACATCCTCACTCACCTGCTGATGAAATGTTAAGTACCAGCTTATTAGATTATGATTTTTACATTAATATTGAGACATTTGTTTTCTTAAAACATTATAAAACACAATAAATGTAAAACAAAATGAATGAAAACAACTCATATCACAAAAGAAATAGTTTTTATCGAAATATTGACCTACATCTCCATCAAACACCTTTGAAAAAATCTTCTTTAGAGATAAAATAAAAAATTTACCATTATCTGATAAAGAAATAGTTTTTATGGAAACAAAACATTTAAAATAATTACGTATTCTTCCATTAGGTGGGGGATTAATTCAAAAATATGTAACGATATTAAAAAAATTCAATGTGATAAAGTCAATATCAATACAGGCCAATATATATATAAGTAAGATCGAAAATAAAACATGGTATGATCGTACTGTTTAATTTCACATAGTATAAAAACCGAGATCATGTGCTAATGATAAAGAGATAAAAACCATTCATAGAAAACAATACAAAGGGAAATAATAGACATATGGAGCCTCTCATTGATACCCATTTCAAGTCCTCCACAGTAATGTTCTACATTCATGTCTACAAAGGATGTTTCAAAGAGGTAAAATGATATGAAACACATACGTACAGAAAAGTAGAACTCTTCATTGAATCCAGTATCTTCATACATACTCGTAAATGTAGGAAATCAGACATCAATCATGAATAGAATCCACGTACATGTATAGAATAAAAGATGGGCTTGTCTGAAAAAAAATATAAATAAATTAGAAAAAAATATGAACTTGTTAACCCTCTTATAATAAAATAATAAATATTAAAAGAGTCAAATAACCTAAGACAGGGGTGTTACATCCTCTAATTGATTCCCTTTTCCAGCTGCATTAATGTTCTACATTCACGTATTTGAAAGGAAGATTCAATGATATAAAATGATCTGATACACATACTAACTTAAAAGAAAAAATCATCATTAACTCCAGTAACTTCATACATACTCGTCAGAGTGGGAAATAAGACAATAATCATGAATAGAATCTTGCATACCTATATGGAATAAAATATGGAACTGATAGAAAAAAATGAAAAAATTAGAAAAAAAATTGAAGATATAAACCCTCTTATAAAAAAAATACATAATAAAATAGTGAAATACCTTAATACAGGGGTGTTACATCCCCACTCACCTATAAATGATATTTTTAGTACCAACTTCTTAAATTATGATTTTAACATTCATATAGATTCATATATTTTGTTAAAATTGTATAAAACACACTGAATGTAAAACACACTGAATGTAAAAACCCCATATCATAAAATAAATAGTTTATATGGAAACACTAATATATTTTTCCCTCACACAACTTAGGATTGATATGATCAATGATCAAAGAACCAATAGGATTTTATAGAAAATTAGGGGGAAATAATTACATCATACCTGAATATTTTTGATGAATAGAGAGTGGGACTAAACTCAACCAGTATGAGCGATGGGATATACCTTGTAGGATTGGTAAAGAGAATTAGTGGAATCTTAGATAAATAAATGTAGTCCATGAAATGAAATTTGTTAAGAGGAAGATGTGACATATTGGTAAACCCATCATATATCAGAACAATCATTGCAAATCCAAATAGTATAAAGAATACTTGTCACTTTTATCCTGTTATATTGTGTACTTGTTAGTGTCTTCAAAAAATTTAAACTACATGAATGTCTGTAACCATGGTACAAGTAATTCCAAAACAGTAATAATGAATCTAATTCAGGTACAATTGAATTACATGATACAAAAAAAATGAAAATGGAATTTACCAAATACTTATGAGATTTTATGAGGTTGGAGATGAATAGTAGATTATCACATCCTGAATAGAACACATATGAGAGAGCTTGTGATTGGGATGTCTGAAAAATCATGATCACCGAAAGAGGATGGGAGCCTTAGGGGGGAGAAAACCTATGATGAACTTGAGGAGGATCCTAACAGAGATTTTTAAACCATAAAAAATCAAAATCAGAAAAAATTTCTAATATCTGGAAACCACAAATCCCTGGAGAGGTTGAAGCCACCATTCCCTCTCCCTATATTTTGGATACTCATCCTCCAAAGCCCCACCTCTTTAAATAGGACCACCACCCCTCCTCGCATGATCTGTATCTGCAGCCTTGGTAGTAGTGATTCCACAACCGTAATCAAGATTGTAATTCTGGTACCATTAAATTTCATGATACCAAAACCAAAATGAAAAGGAACATACCATATACTTATGAAGAGTTTTGAAATTGGATATGAAAATTATATTACCAAATCATGAATACAATACATCTGAGAGATCTCATTACTGTGATGTATGAAAAAATCATGATCACCGATAGAGGAAGGGAGCCTGAGTGGGGGGAGGAAACATATGACAAACAGGAAAAGGATCCAAACCAAGATTTCAAAACCATAACAAATCAAAATCAGAACTAATTTCTAATATATGAAGACAATAACTTACATGATAGCTTGAAGCCTCCCTTCCATCTCTCTATGTTTGGGATACTCTTCCTCTGATTCACCACCTCTTCGGTAATCACCACCACCCCTCCTCGCAAGATCTGAATATAGAGAAGACTATCATTTTCCATCTACATCATCTAAATAAGAGACCCCCACTACTGAATCGTATGAACACCTCAAGAAGAAATTACCCCATGCATCGTTCGGACTGCAATGACTTTTCATTTTCCATCCCAACACTAAGCCACACCACGATTTCTTCTCACTTGTTAGACCCCTCTTCTTAGAGGCACACCCACTATCCCCGAATATCGCGGCAGAGTATCCATCTATCCCCTCGACAAGAAACATGAGGAAGTGATTAAATCATGGGGAACTATGATGGGGAGACGAATTTGGTATCTGAAGTATGATCATGATGGATCAGAGTTCATTCTAGGGTTTCGAGCATGAACATTGGATGTGAAGGGAAGAGAGACCCAATGCAAGGTAGGTAAAGGTGAGGAGATTGATACGGGTATATGGTGATGTAGAGATGATGTAAAGGGAAATTGGCGTGGGAGACATAAAGATCTGGAAATAAGAGGCTAGAATGCAGAGGATGACTTGGGGAGAGTGATATAGTCGGAGAGAAGGAGACGAAGGAAAAATGGATTGAGAATCAAGGAGGTGGTGACACGTGGAGGAGGAGGGACACTCTTTAGTATAGTTAATGGATATAATTATTCCATATTTAAAAACATAAAACAAAATAGAAAGATATAATAATTAAATAATATTTAAAATAATATTTTAAAATTTAACTTATCGTATGTTTATCATTATGTAAAAATGTTGGATATATTAATGTCTACAGATTGACATTTTTGTAATTTTCAATACTTAAAATTTAATAACGGAATTATCCAAGTAAAATGGAACTACAATGCCACATATTATAATTATATGTGTATATGGTAAAATTTATCCCATAAAATTTAATAAATAGAACAGTTGGGTTAATTTTGAGTCCCAATCATAGAGTCTTAACCATGTTTTAAACATTTTATCCTTACCGAGGTGTCAAATATCTGGCATGCCTATTTTTTATAATGTAAAAAAGTGAAATATTTACCAAATTGGATCCATACTATAACGCCCTGACCCCAGTTCCCAGAGTCGGTTCATTATGACATATCATTGGCATGATATAATGAATCATGTCCCAAAAGACTGATCAGTTTAGTAGCCTTGAAAATACTAAATACATTCATATGTTTTACATTACATTATAAAATAAAAACTACAACAACATAGTCTCCTTAGGCCAAAATCATATCCCTTAGAATATCCCTGTAGGTTAGTCTTAATATACTCTTTGCATCACGGGATAAATAAAACATAGAAAGAGGTGAGCTCAGATTCTCAGTAAGGATAACAATAATGCAGAAACTTTCATAAATAAGCATAAAAAGTTAAGGAAACATATAAGACTAAAACAAAAGCCTTTTAAAAATCAACATCACCATAATATGGAAAAGATAAAATCAAATAATTTCATTTATTTATTCACATGGATATTCTACTATTCGAATAATCACATGCAATATCAACAGCCACTTTCATAATGATGGAATGCATAATTACATACTTCTTAACCACATGGTCAAGGCCTTGTGCCATGAATACAAATAAGATTTTCTCAAGGCCTTATGCCAAGACACTATTTTGTCTCATGAGACCTACTAATGCATCGAGGAGCTATAGTGGGATCCACCTGTCACTTACTAAGTCCAATGCATTCATCATTTGAAAAGGTTTAAACATAACATAAACGTCTGTATTAAAACTATCCTACGAAATGTCAATACTTTATCCATAAACCATGAATGCTATAAAAATAACACATATATAGTCAAAAATATCACAAAACCTCAATACAATATGGATGTTTTGTATCATAATAAATCAAATTAAATAAACATAAAATCCATCAAAGGATGTTGACATAGATGAAATCAAAACCTTTTTTTAGAGAAATACCTCTTTATATTTTAAAATCAGTTAAAATTCATATAATTATAAAAGAAAACATTAATTTTGAAAATATTATTATAAGATTGTAAGGGAAGCTTTGATGATGTTATAATGGAGAAAAATAGCCACACCCTCCATATAAGTTAAAAAGCATTCGACCTTAAAAAGGTCATAAGGTACCTTGTTTGGAAAATGATGGAAAGATTACATTCAACCCATTTTATAAAAAGTAAAAAAAGGGTATAAATGACTTTAACCCAGAGTATAGTAAATATTAAATATGTATTGGAATACATTTTTATGAAACATGGATGTAGATGATAAAGAGGTCACATTAGATACTTATATAAAAACGACCTCGTATAATAAAAATATTCTGAAATTAACCATTACCATGTTCTTTTCATTGGTTGAGGGTACATTAACCTCATGTATAATAGTTAAATCATTTTTATTAATTTATACAATAACCATATACATAATTTTGATATCATATATGATCTTTTTATAATGCTTTATTGATAATATTTTAGTATTATCATCATTTTGGGTGTTAACTGATTTGTTATCCTTTATATTCTTTGTTATGTGAGACATGTTTGTCATGGATAGGATGTATCTTATTCATATCCAAAATTATATCAACCCTTTAAACATTATTTTTAATCATAAAATAAAAATTAGTCTTGAATGGTTATGATGGGGAATGAATCTCATCACATTCGTGGAGACTGTAATCCGTACGTACGCAAGAGTGACAATATCATTATTTTGTTGTTAAAATTGAATGTAAATAAATGGTATATCATATATAAAGAATCATTTACATATTATATTTATTATTTATATCAATTATACATCATTATTTATACCCATCTAAAAATAATGTATTGAATAACAACTACACCAGGATGTGGAGACGGTAAGTCGTACATATACACATATGGTGACATGTTATTCATAGGATGGATAACATAATGAATCTGGTTGTACCATTTTTATAATATAATCTCAGTATATAGAAGATAATAGAGTTAGTATTTTATAATGGAAACAATAATGAAAGAGGAATCGGAAGAAGAAAAGAACATGAAATAGGTGATGAAATATTTACCTCTTCATTGGGCTCTTCCATTTGATTTGATCAAAATGGCTCCATAGGATGGATTTATAATAAAAAAAGGCCTCTAGGATGAAGGATGTAACTTTTAAAAGATATTTGGTCAGATTTTGTTCGATCCAAATGGATTTTATGGTGTGAATTGGAGATAAGGGGAAGTGCCCGTTTATAAGAGGGGTGAGGGGCACCTTAGGAGAAGATTGAAATATTATTTTATAATAAAATCATTTTCGGTTTATAAGGGCTAAAAAATGATTTATTTAGATTATAAGGTGCGTATGGTTCGAAATCCACTCAACCAATAGGTTTTATGTTGGTTTGGGTCACTATATTAATCATATATTTTAGATTTAACTCTTAGTTAAATAGTTTGACATTTACCATGTCTCGTTGTATTTTTATATTATATGGTTAATAAAATTAAAATAAACTTCCAAGAAAAAACCAAGTGGTTTTTTAATTACATATATAATATTTTTGGATCCCTTTTTCCAAACCATAGATTTTTAAGAATACCGTATCAATTAATAATATAATATTTTTTTAAAAAACTCTTTTATGTCAATTTTGAAATTATTAAATAAATGATTTTTGTTAAAGTTCTAAAAACTTTATTACTTAGAAATAAATTTACATTTTTAATATTAACATGTCATATTAACCTATAAAATTATTGGAATTCATCAAAAGTCTCAAATTGTATTTATTTAGATATTTATAATATCCATTATTTTAATATTTCATTATTAAGTAAATTATTGCGTCATCAATGTGTCATAAATAAATTAAATTATTTTATGAATAAAAATTATAAATAAAACTTCATTATGTAGGAAATATTCATAGATTACTAATGAATATTTATAGTTCAATTTTTCTTATGAATAACCAGATATTATAAATGGTTTATTTATTAAACTTTGAATTTAACACAGTTAACTCTTCTTTGAATTAAATCATAATAAATGTCCTAATCTAATACAAGTGGACCTAAAGGATAACATTTTATTCCTAAGGTTGTTTTTGGTCAAATTACACTTATAAAATATAATTAGTACTTGTATTAGGGTAAGAATAATATCATTTTTACCCTTAATTACCCTATTTACTTTTAACCGTGGTAAATAACAGAAAAAGTTGAAATTCACCAAAAAATATTTCCATCGTATTGAACCAAATTTTTATTACTATTATCAACTTTGTCTCTCTTATTTTTTAAATTCCACTTACAGAAGCGGAAAATTTATGTTTTATGTGAATTTGCAACTTCTCTTAAGTGGTGGGTAGAAGACGGTGAAAAGTTCAATAAAATTTTATATATCTAATATTATTACAAAATGACACCAATGAATTAAATTGAAAATATATAGGTATTATGTATCTATTTTGACCTAAAATAAATTTAAATAAAATTAATAATTATTTAAATTAAAAGTCGGTTGGGAACAATAATGCAGTGTTTTTCACTATTCATCAAAAATCGAATGTTTTTCAGAAAAATACCAAAAATTCCTCCTAAGCTAATTTCGATATTCCGAATTAAAAAATGAAGTCCACCTTGAAAAAAAATTATAAAATTTCAAAAAGTAGGTATTACTATTCATAACGGCTAGTTTGATTGGTCTCAGTGTGTTAAAATGTCGAAGTTGCGTAAAATGCAAGCTATTGCATTATTCAAAGGGAAACGTATTGTAGAAGATTGGGGTGTTACATTCTCCCCTCCTTAAAATAATTTCTTCCCTGAAAATTATAGAATATTACTGCAAAAAAACATTCGATTGGTTGTTTATCCTAAGTTCCATGGTTTCCCATGTTGACTCTTTCCTCTTGTGGTTTCTCCATAGAACATTTACCAGATTAGTAGTTCGGTTTCTCAGCACTTGTTCTCTGGTATCAAGAATCTTGACAGACTCTTCACAATAAGACAAATCAGAAGCTAGTACTAATTCCTCATAGGTGAGTACATGTGTTGAGTCGGGCATGTATTTTCTCAAAAGTGATACGTGGAACATATCATGAACATTGGAGAGACTTAACAGCATTGCCAAATAGTAATCTTCAGCCCCAATTCGTTCTAGAATTTCGAATGGTCCGATGTACCTGGGATTCAATTTACCCTTCTTATCAAATCGTATAATTCCCTTCCATGGGGATACCTTCTAGAAAATATGATCTCCTGCCTTAAATTCCAAATCCTTCCTTCGGTTATTAGCATAGCTCTTCTGCCTACTTTGAGCTGCTTTGATGTGGGTTTAGATTACCTTCACATTTTCCATCTTTTCCTCAACAATTTCTAGGCCTATGAGTTTTCTTTCACCAGCATCATCCCAACATGTTGGTGTGAGACATCTCTTTCTATATAATGCATCATATGGTGTGATCTGAATAATTTAATGGAATCTATTGTTTTAGAGAAATTCAACCAGAGGTAAATATTGATCCCACATACCTTGAAAGTCAAGTGACAATGATCTGAACATCTCTAATAAGGTTTGAATAGTCTATTTTGATTGTTCATCAGCTTGAGGCCGGTAGGCAGGGCTCAAAAAATATTTTGTATCCAGGGATTTTTGAATACTTTTCCAGATTCATGATGTAAAACAGGGATCATGATCAAAAACAATCGATAGGGGTACTTCATTAAGTCTTACAACTTCATTAATGTATAGTCTTTCTAGACATTCATGTGTAAAATCTTCTCTTATAGCAAGAAAATGTGCTGACTTGGTAAGAAGATCAACAAAGACCCATATTACACCATTCCTTCTAGAGGTCTTTAGTAGTCCCATGACAAATTCCATCATAGTATTATGGCATTTCCACTTAGGTATGGGAAGAGGATGAATGAATTCTCTAGGATGATTCCTTCCAGCTTTCACTTGTTGACGAACCATACATCTTGAAATAAAATCAGAAATATCCATCTTCATTTGGTCCAACCAAAAATGTTCCTTAAAATCTCTATGCATCTTAGTGATACTAGGGTGTATAGAGAAATTGGAGAAATGAGCTTCATCTAACAATTAGCTTTTGAGATCATGTATATCGGGAACACAATGTCTCTTCCCAAATTTCAAAATACCATCTTCATATATGAAGTCACTCAATCTCTTGTCATTCACAGATTTAATCTTCATTTGAAACTCCTCATCATCAGTCTGAGAACTCTTAATCCTTTCTAGTAAATATGGTTTGACAACCATTTGAAAAAGCATTGATGTTTCACCTTCCATGGTTACTCCCATATCCGTCTTTACTAGATCCATGTATATAGGATCTCTTTCAACTCTCATCTTTTTCAAAACTCCATGATCCTTTCTACTCAAAGCATTTGTCACCTTGTTTTTCTTCCTGAGGTAGTAATGTATAGTAAAATCATAATTTGTGAGTAGTTCAAGCCATTTCCTTTACCTCATGTTGAGTAATTTTTTTGAGAAAATATACTTCAAACTATAGTGATCCGTATAAATATAAAATTTTCACCATATAGTTAGTGTCTCTATATCTTAAAAGTAAAGATTACAACTTCTAACTCAAGATCATGATTAGTATAGTTTTGTTCATGAATTTTTAGCTGTCGTGATGCATGGGAAATAACTCTATCATTCTGCATAAAGACACAACTAAGTGTTTTCTTTAATGCATCACTATAAATAACAAACCCATCATTCCCCGATGGTAGAGTCAATATAGGAGCATTGAATAATCTTCTCTTCAGTTATTCGAAACATTATTCACACTCTTTTCTCCCAAAAAATTTAATCCCTTTACGTGTCAACTTTGTTAATTTTTTATCCAACCGGGAAAAATTCTAGACGAAACGTCGATAATAACCTGCTAAACCAATAAAACTGCATTCCTCAGTTATACTCATCAGTGCAGGCCATTCATGGATTGCCTTGGGCTTTTAAGGATCAACATAGATTCCATCAACAGAGAAAATAAGGCCATGAATAGAAATCTCATGAATCCAGAATTCACACTTGCTAAATTTCTCCTATAATTAATTTCTTCTAAGAGTCTTTAGAATAATGCGCAAGTTATTTTCATGATCTTCATAGCTTTTGGAGTATACCAAGATATCATTAATAAATACCATTACAAATTTGTCAAGATATTCTTTGAAAACACTATTCATTAGATCCATGAAGACATAGGGTGCATTAATCATCCCAAAAGGCATTACTGTAAACTCATAATGCCCGTACCTGGTTCGAAATTCTATTTTCGAAATGTCTTCCTTCTTCACACATAACTGATGGTTTCCAGATCAAAGGTCAATATTTGAAAAATATTGAGCTCCAGGATGTTGGTTGAACAAATCCTCAATGCGAGGTAGGGGATACTTCTTATTTATCATTATACCATTGATCTCTCTGTTGTCAATGCACAACTTCATAGATCCATCTTTCCCCTTAACAAAAAAGATAGGGGCTCCCCATAGAGAAACACTAGGGTGAATAGATCCCTTATTAATCAATTCCTCTAGTTGTTTCATTAGTTCTACTAATGCCATAGTGTCCATTCTATAATGGGTCTTTGATATGGTCCTTGAACCTGGAATTAAATCAATAGAAAACTCAATTTCTCATTCTGGAGGATGTCTAGGTAAGTATTTTGGAAACACATCAATATATTCATTCAAAATTGGAACATCCTCTATTTGAATATTCTTTACCTCACCCACAGTTATTTCATTCTCTTCCTCCCCAATAATTGAATTTAGTTGAGCTATTAGGGGGTCGATCTAGATAAGAATGAGGTGGTGACATTTATACTCCAAAGATAAGGTGTTCTTTATCATAGTTATCAAAAATTGTAACATCCTTATTTTTACAATAAATTTTTGCATCATGGTTCAAAAGCCAATCCATGAAAAGTATTTCTTTAAATTCAATCATCGTTATGACGATGAGATCAGTAGATAAAGAACATTTATAATCCTTAATGCGAACTGATTCACAAAAAAAAATTCCAATGATACATCCCTTAGGTGTTTTGACTAAAAAATCTATTGTTAATTCAAATTTAAAATTATCAAACTAGGAAGATATGAAAAAATGATATGATATAGAATCAAATAAAGCATTTTCTAAACTTGTGGAAACCATTAAATTACCACCCACCACGTATTTCGGAGCTTCAAACTCAGCGGTAGTGATAACATAAGTTTGTCCTTAATCCCTTGTCCTTTTTCTGAGATATGTTTCCTTGGCACTTAGAACATTCATTTTCATAATTCCCCGTTTCTCTACAATTTTATCATTAAACATTGACAACCTCTTTCTAACCCTTGCAATCATGAGCTTGGTGGCCTTTTTCACCAAACTTGTAATAGACACTCATTCCCTTCAGGAATGTGCCAGTGTGTTTCTTCCCACATTTACTATAGGATAGAAATTCAACTTTTCCCTTCTTCCCCTTATTTTCATTTCTAGAGTGTTCAGCAGATCACTTCTTCTCTTTCTTTTCTTTAAAGTCTTAAGACTTCAAGAATTTCATTTCTATCTTGATAGCACAAGAGGCAATATCTTTGTATGAAAAGAACGATTGTGAGACTAATGCTCACCGAATAAATGGTTTTAACCCATCAATGAATCAATCAATCATACTCCTTGGGATACGTATATAATCTGTTGCATGTTTTTATAACCTTGTAAAGTTATCCTCATACTTTGCGACATTCTCATCCTTCTTTTGCCTCACACTCAGAAATTGCATTTCCATATCCGCTCGTTGGTCATGAGGAGAGTATTTTTCAAAGAAAATATCTATAAACTCCCTTTGTTATATATTTGATACTTCATAATCTTACTTTGTTTTTTAAATCAATGACCACCATTGATCTACATCTCCCATGAGGTGATAAACTAACATGACAACTTTTTCCCTTTCAATACTCCCTAAAGCGTGAAATATTTTCTCTAAGGAATTTATCCATTGCTTAGCTGCTAATTTATTTGTACTCCCATTGAATGTTGGTGGTTGTTGCCTCGTGAATTGGTCTAACATTTATCCTCCATGTTGTGGATCAAGGTTCCCAATACGGGTATGGTTATTATTCATAACCTGAGTGAGTTTTCCCAGTATGGTGATAAGATTATCAGAAACAGTTTCTTCAATTGATCCACTATAATTAGCTTGAGTAGGAGAGAAATACCTACATGGAATACGTGCATTGATACGGTTTCCATTCCTTCCAATAGGCACCATTTCTAGACAATGTCATAAACTAGATTAGTTTATGAATCGTAATACATAATTCCAAACATATAAAACAGTAAACCTAAATTGAAAATTTTACAGATATAATACATTATCATATAAAATTTTTTCATTGAGGAGATATATACTCATAAATCCTTCATAATGGTTTGTAAAGTAAATTCGTATTATCCTAAACATATCCCCCAGAAGAGTCATAACCAAGAGTGCAGCAAGGCCCATTGTTATGTACCAGGATATCTCGGGTCAAGCTCGAAACTCCTTGTCAGAGTTTTCAATCCTACGTACATCTGTTCTAGAGCTGACACTACCTTATCATATCTAGACTGGGATTTATTTCTTGGAAAATACACAAAATATCTACATTACCTAAATTCTTGGAAGTTCTTCTATATTAATCCTAGAAGTCTATCATAGGGTAATGTTCTCTAATCAGAGTTTTTCTAAATCTAGTTTCCAAGGTTAGTACTAAACTTCCTCTGATACCAACTATAACTCCCTGACCAAAATTACGTAGATTCGGTGAATTATTACATAACATTGGCATGATACAAGGAATCGTGTCGCGAAAGACCGATCAGTTTAGTTGCCTTAAAAATACTAGATACATTCATAAGTTTTACATTACATTATAAAATGAACACTACAACAACATAGTCTTCGTATTCAGCACTCATCTCCATTATACTATCCCTACAGGTCAGTTATAATATACTTCTTTGCATCCTGGGAAAAATAAAACATATAAAGGGGTGATCTCAGATGCTCATTAAGGATAACAATATTGCTGAAACTTTAATAAATATGAATATATATTTAAGGAAATGTATAAGAATAAAACAAAATACTTTTAAACATGAACTTCATCATTATATGGAAACAATAAAATAAAATAATTCCATTTATTTATTTACAAGGATATTCTACTAGTCGAATAATCACATGCTATATGAATAGCCACTTTCATAATTATGGAATGCATAATGCCAGACTTCATAACCACATTGTCAAGGCCTTGTTCCAAGACTACAAATAAGATTATGTCAATACCTTATTCCAAGACACTAGTTTGTCTTATGAGACCTACCAATGCATAGAGGATCTATAGTGGGCTCCACCCCTCACTTACTAAGTCCAATGCATTCCTCAAATGAAATGGTTTAAACACAACAAAAACATTCGTATTAAAACTAGCATACGAAATGTCAATACTTTTTCCATAAACCATGAATGGTATAAAAATAACACATCCATAGTCAAACATATCAAAAAAACTTAAATAAAATATGGATGTTTTGTATCATAATAAATCAACTTCAAATAAACTTAAAATCTATCAAAGTATGTTGACATAGATGAAATCAAAACCATTTTTTGAGAAATATCTCTTTCTATTTTGAAATCATTTAAAAGTCATATAATTATAAAATAAAACATTTATTTTGATTATATACTTATAATCATGTAAGGGAAGCTTCGATGATGTTATAACATTGAAAAACATCTACACCCATCGTATAAGTTAAAAAAAATATTCTTACCTTAAAAAGGTAATAAGGTACCTTGTTTGGAAAACGATATAAAAATTACTTTCAACCCATTTCATAAAAATTCAAACAAGGGTATAAATGACTTTAACCCATATTCTATTAAATAGTAAAAATGGTTTGGAATGTATTTTTAAGAAACATGGATGTGGATGATAAAGAAGTTATAGTAGATACTTACATAAAAACAACCTCGAATAATAAAGATATTGTGAAGTTAACCCTTACCTTGTACGGTTCCTTGGTCGAGGGTACGTTATCCCCCAGTATAATATTTAAATCATTGTTATTAAATTATACAATAACCATATACATAATTATTTCATCATATATGATCTTTTAATAATGCTTTGTTATTAATATTTTAGTTTTATCGTCGTTTCGGGTTTTAACTAATTCGTTTTCCTTTATATTCTTTGTTATGTGAGTCATGTTTTTCATTTATAGGATGAATCTTATTAATTTCCATAATGATATAAACTCTTTAAATATTATTTTTAATCATCAAATGAAAATTATTCTTGAATGGTAACGATTGGGAATGAATCTCATTGCGTTCGTGGAGACAGTAATCTGTACGTACGCACAAGCGAAAATATCATTTTGTTGATATTAAAATAGTATGTAAATAGATATTATATCATATATACCAAATCAATAACATGTTATATATATTATTTACATCAATTATATATCATTATTTTACCCATCTAAAAATAATGTATTGAATAACAACCACACCACCACCTGGAGACGGTAAGCCATACGTACGCACGTATGGTGACATGTTATTCATATGATGGATAACATAATGACCATGGTTTTACCATTTTTATAATAATATAATTGTATATAGAATATACTGGAGTTATTATTTTATAATTTAAATAACAAAGAAAGAGGAAGTGGAAGAAGAAAAGAACTTGAAAGAGGTGATGAAATATTTACCTCTTCTTTAGGTTCATCCTTTGGATGTGATCAAAATGGCCCCTTAGGTTGGCATTTGGTTCAAAATAAGGCCTCTAGGATGAAGTTAAGATAGTTGATAGGATATTTGGTCAGGTTATGGCCAATCCAAATGGCTATGAATGTGTGCATTTGAGAGAAGGGGAAGTGCCCTTTTATAAGAGGGGTGAGGGGCACCTTAGGAAATGATTGAAATATTTTTTTATAATAAAATCATTTTCGGTTTCTAATGGCTGAAAAATGATTTATTTTAATTCTAATGCGGGGATGGGTCGAAATCCAATCAACCAGTAGGTTTTAGACAGGTTTTCATCACTATATTAACCTTATATTTTAGATTTAACTCTTAGTTAAATAATTTGACATTTACCATGAATCATTTTATTTTTATATTATATGGTTAATAAACATACAATAAACTTCCAAGATAGTACCAAGTGGTTCTTTAATAAAATATATAATATTATTTAAGCCCTTTGGCCAAACCTTGGATTTTTAATAATATTATTTCAATTAATAATATAATATTTGTTTTAAAAACTATATTATGTCAATTTTGAAATTATTTAATAAATGTTTTTTGTTAAAGTAATAAAAACATTATTACATAGAAATAAATTCATATTTTCAATCCTAACATGTCATATTAACCTATATAATTAGTTTAATTCATCAAAAGTGTCAAATTACATTTATTAAGATATTTATAATATCAATTATTTTAAAATTTCATTATCAAGGTATTTATTGTGTCATCATTGTGCCATAAATAAATTAAATAATTTAATGTATAAAAACTATAAATAAAATGTTATTATGTATTAAATCTCTTTAAATTTACAATTAATATTTATTGTCGAATTTATCTTATGTATAACCCTGTATTATAAATGCTTTAGTTATTAAACATTGAATTTAACACTTTTAACTCTTCTTTAAATAAAATAATATTAAATGTCCTAATATAATCCATGTTGACCTAAAGGATAATATTTTATTCCTAAGGTTTTTTTGGTCAAATTACACATATCCAATAGAATTATGACATGTTTTAGGGTAAGAATAATATCATTTTTACCCTTAATTACCCGATTTACTTTTAACAGTGGTAAATAAAAGAAAAAAGGATATTATTCACCAAAAAGTATTTTCATCTTATTGAACCACATTTTTCTTACTGATATAAATTTTTTCTCTTGGATTTTGAAATTCCACTCACTGAAGTAGTAAAATTATGTTTTATGCGAATTTGCAAATTCTCCAAGGAGGTGGGTAAAAGACGGTGAAAAGTTCAATAAAATTTTATATATCTAATATTATTACAAAATGACTCCAATGAATTAAATTGAACATATATAGGTATTATGTATCTATTTTGACCTAAAATAAATTTAAATAAAATAATTAATTATTAAATAAAAAGTTGGTTTTAAACAATAACGCGGTTTTTTACTATTCATCAAAAATTGAATGTTTTCAGAAAAATACCAAAAATTCACCCTATGCTAATTTAGATATTCATAATTCAAAAATTAAGTCAATTTTTTAAAATAAAATTTATTTAATTTCAAAAAGTTGGTATTACTATTCATAACTGCTAGTTTTGTTAGTCGCGGTGTGTTATATTCTCGAAATTGCGTACAATGCAAGATACTGCATTATTCAAAGGGAAACGTATTGTGGATTCTTGGGGTTTTACATAACAATTATATATATGGAATCAATTTTCAATATTAAATTATTTAATTTTTATAAATTAATTCAATATAAAAATTAATACCACAACGGTCATTAAATACTTATATTAAATATACATATATATATATATACTATAATTTAGTTACTTATATTCATACCCACCAATTAAACCTATATGTCACAACAGTCATAAAATACTATGATTTTTTCTTGTGTTTATCTTTAGTGCTTTCTATTCTATATTCTATTAGACATAGTGTTATTTTAATATCTCAGGGTGTTAGACCAATGGGAATCAGTATGTAGTTACATAAGGAACCACAATGTTATAATGGGAATTTTTTCACCCTATTGAGAGTTCAATTTGAAGCATCTCATTGTCATCCATGTAGACCCAAAAAACTCTACAATATTCTATTAAACAAGATGATTCCATGAGGTTCACTATTTTATGGGTATTATGTTTAATAGAATAGATCAATGAACACTCTTGTTGGGTATGGATTATAGAGGGAAAAAAATATACGTAACATCCAAACATCATTCCGTAGTGTCTTCTAGTCTTCAACTTTACAGGCTTGCAATATCCATTGTCCACTAATAAAATTGGTATCGTGTGTGCCTTCATATATTTATAGTGGGAGATAAGGGTTGACCTATTGAGATCCTTGGTTGTGTGGTTTTTTGGTTATTGTTATCCCATCTATCTAATATATATATATATATGTGAATTTTTTTATTTTTTTTGTTATTATCCTAAGGACTTGTACTTATTTTCATAATAATCTTTGTTATTGTAGTTACTATTTTCATTTTTTTATAAAATATAGAATATTTTTTATTGCTATATAATAGTTGAATTTTATTTTTATAGTGTTTAAGGTGTTTGTGAATAAATTCATGGATAATAAATGATGATTACAAGAAATGTTTTGGTGAATTATTTTAATATTTTAATATTATTTTATAAATAAAAAATGTTTAATTGTCCAAATGTGAAGTGTTTGAATATGATAAAATTAATGTTAATAGAAATCAAATATTTTTCGATTTTAAAGGGTTTTAATTCTAGTTAAATTTATTAAATCTTGATTTTTGAAATATTTTCAAATTTTATATCTCAAGATGATAAATATTTTCAATATGAGAAATTAGACAAAATTTTGGAATTGTTTATTAATGATGGAGAGGAAACCATTGAGAAACCATTAATGATTGAGAAATAATCTATTGATGCTGAAACACCCTATTTGAAAGGTTTTATTAAATGTAAATTTTTATTCATTGTGTAGAGATTGGAAATATCAAAACACCAAATTGATTGAGTGAAAATAGTTTTATAGAGTTACATTAATTGTAAAAAGAGATACATATTGAATGTAAGATTAGTTGAGGTTCTAATTATGTTTCCAAAAAAATATTCTATATAATGTGGATGGTGTGTAATAATATTTATTCAATTTTATTTTTGAACGTATACAACATATCTCCACACAACATTTTGAGGAAAAAATAAATTTTATAAATATATATATATTTTATAAAAATATGATAGAAATGATACATATGTTTATCATTTATCTTTTAATGATGATTCAAAATTATTATGGTAGGAAATATATATTCTTCAATTAATATAAAAATTATTTTTCTCAATTTGTCACTAATAATTTTTACTATAAAAAATTTCCATATATAAATAAAATTTCCTGGTTATAGTGTTAAAAGATATAAAGAATGTATAATATGTAATGAAGGGTCATTATTGCATCATCTATGACATTGGAGAAATAAAATTCACATAGTTTATCCAAGAAATCAATGTATTGATCACCCTTATGGAAAAGTGGAGAAAAACATCTATCAATTTATAAGAATATTATTTTTCACCATATTATCCATCATCAGATCAATATTTTGAGTGGGTGTAAAACTCCAATATTAAATTTAATAAATTAAAAGATAATTTAATGATTGAAATATATAGAATAAATTATCTATATTATTTAATTTTCTATATTGGATCTATCTAGAGGTAATACCGTGTATTGATTTCAGGCATGTTGAGAAAAATAAATGTAATTGTCTAATTGGTAAATTTATAGATATATAGGAAAGCCCTATGATAAATTGAATAAAATATTCAATGTGTAGTCAATAGGAATATTTACAATGTTCTATCATACTCAAAAACAAAATCTGAACCCTTATATCATCATTATTATACATTAACAAAGAAATGGATATTTATTTTTTCTATTTTTAACATATAATTTAAGTGCCTTTAGGATATTCTTGAAATTTGAACAAAAAACGATTAAAATATTTGAAGATAAAATGAATGAAATATCATGAATCTCGTATTTTCAATAAATGTATATTATCTGTTACACTATACATAAAATTAACGATCTGTTAAAAAATGATTATCATCGAGGTGTGTAACATCATTAATTCTATTTATAGAAACTTCTAGGATCCAAATTCATTAAATATGTTAGAAAATAATATACTAAATATAATTTTTCAACTTGATATGTATTTTTAACCATACTTTTTAATGTCATATTACATGTAATGAAACATATCGTGTTAGAAATAAATTTATTGGAAAAATTATATATGTATTGGATATATAATAATTAATTGATATATGATTATTTTTAAGGTTTGTATTAAAAATAAAAATCATCCAAAGGCCTCTATTATCAAAATTTATATATCAAAGGAGGTGTTTTAGTTTTTATATACAACTAGTCTCAATAGGATCACATTGGTCTTCAAATATTTTCCCATTTGGGAGTTAATAAAGCAATAAAGGTGATACATGATATAAAAAACAAATTTCATTAAAATTTGATCAATTAATCTAGTAAAATATATTTATTTTGAACAAAAAATTATGGATTAACCATATTAAAATTACGTATTCATTCATTGAATTTGTGGCTCCATAAAAAGAAAGATATGTGGGTGAGAAATAATCATAACAGAATATTTTTTTTAGGTTTTTACAGATATCATGATTCAAGATACAATTGTGACCAATTTTTTTTGATTTTATACTAAAGGGCTAGGTTTCATTGTTCTAGCATGGTTTTTTTGTATTATTAATTGTTTTACATTTTTTATGGTAGAATAATAAAATAAAACACCTATTCAAAATTGTGAAATAATTATTTTTTTGAATCAATTCATTTTTGAAGTAAAAATGATAAAAATATGTACCATACATGAATTTAATATTTTTTTAAATATATATATATATATAAATATTACTTAAAATTGTTAGTACCAATTTTCTATTGTGATTGGGTTGATGGTAACAATAGGGTAAACATGATGAATTTAAATTTTTACTTATAAGTTTAAGAAAATTAATACCCAAGGATGATTCCTTTATCATGGAAACATACAAATAAAAACAAGTTATTGACCCCTAAAATATACTATAGAATATAATTTTACATTTCAAAATTTTAAATCTTCAAATATAATGATTTTATGAAATTTTGATCTGATACAATAATTTTATACTATACAAATTCAATTTTATAATTTTTTTAAATTGAATATCTATAAGTATATATTTTATAAATTCAACTAAGTATCAAATTTTATTTATTATATATATATAATTTTAATAGTTTTAATTCATTTTATTTGTTTTATATATTTTCCAATTTTATTTCATTTAAATATTAATTTCAAAATTTAAATTTTATTCTAAATTTAATTTTACATATATTTTTTATTTCAATTTGTATAACATTATATTTATAATAATATTATTATATATTTATATTAAATTAATTCAACTTATATAATTATACTAATAACATGATTAATCATCCTACTGAGACATCTACTTTTGGATAGAAGAATACATGGAAATCGAGAAAACATGTCAGTATATGGTTTCAAAGTATTCTAATGGATTATAGTATGGGGAATAATAAATCAATTGAAATTTATTGTATTGGTTATCTTATTGGTCTAAATGTGAAAAAAATAATGAGAGAATATAATGGTAAAATAATTCATGTATCAAATATTTTGTGTGTTGTAATTATTTTTATCTATTTTATATATTTACTATTTTTATTTAGTTATAGAATAAATTTTACATACATAATATAAAATATATTAAGAAACCGTTTATTTCTTTTATAATAAAGAGACATAGAGATTTCAATAATGTCCGGGGCTAGTTACCAAATATATTTCCCCGATAAAGAATTTCACATGGCCTTAGGCCTACCTCCTTCTACATCAATGTTTACTAACTTGTAGTAAGGGAATATGTTTAAATTAAAGAGACTATACCAATAAAAACCCTCAATACCCATTCCCAAGCCAAAAAAAATTCAGCATTACCCATCTATATCTTTAACATACTCAAAATGTGGAGACAAGATTGGAAGGAATCAATTGCATCCCTTCTTCCAATATATAATATTAAAATAACTTTCAATATGGATCATGTGAATATACAGTTAAAATGTATTATATATAGAAATATAAACCCTAAGTAATTAATAGTTTAAATCCATGGTTGATACAAATATAGTATAATAAAATTAATATATTATAATGGAATCTTGTCCAACTCACTCCACAATATTCTATGGAATAATTGATCATTATAACACTGATAATCATTATCCATCACACCAACTCTAATATGGTACCTCAAGTTTAAATAAAACATAAATTTATAGTTATATACATCTAAACTCATGTTTTTTATGTGACTCAGTAGTGATCTTAAAAACTATGTTGGATTTCCCCTCTTACCATTACTCATTAAGGGCTAGTGATCATGTGGATTCTTGTGAAATTATGTATTATGTTCCACCATACCCACCAAAAAAATATATCTCATGCATTTTCTTCCAATATCATCCTTACTTCATTCCATCATTTCATAAAACACTCACACACTACTATGAATAGATGAAAGTAATACCCAATTAAATGTTATGTACAAACTACCTAAAATAAAAAATATAAATATTTTGATTCCCCATGAGGATACCATATGTCTGCACTCTATTTTCATATTAGGAATCTTCAGAATATGTTATCTCACAACCACTATGATACATTCTCATCGAAGTCCCACTTGACCAATCAATTATCTCACTACTCAAAAATAAAAAAAATTGAAATTATCATGAAAATTAATATTCATATTAAGAAAAATAAAAATAGAAAATATAATAATTCACATCCATCAATAGTAAATTTTAAAACAACAATAAAACTAATAAGGTAATTTAAAGAGGGGTCAAATAATAAAATAATGATATACCAAATATAATAAAAAAACAAGAGAATAATGAATGGTACCTAACCATATAAAATTTCAGATATCCCATCTCTCGCACTTGAACCCATCCCACCTCATTGGTCCTCAACATAACTATTTACTAAATTACTATATAGCATCATCGATACGATATTATATATCTCATGTTTTCATATTGGGGTGGATCCTACTCAAATAATATATAGAACTATGATTACACAATGATACCTTGTATTTGATATCAAGTATTAATATAAATATAACATATTTCATGGGAATTATCATTTTATAATGAAACTTATCGGTAGAAAAACCTTACATGAGGTTTTTTTTGTCTCATCCACATGTGAAGAAACCATTCCTTCGTAGATCAAAATTTTCAATTACAACATGAACAATACCAAATAGGGAATAAAATGAATTGGAGTAACATTTAAATAAATTTGATATATCATCATCTATGAACATGAAGACATAATGAAATTACACATTCATGTTGAGTTGATCATAATCCCAATATATTAATAGAAGTCAACTCTCTAATTGAGGTCATCCAAAAATGTATCACTACCTCACAAAAAACATTCCCAATTTATCTATATCACTATGGCTAAATACAATTAAAATATAGATGGAATATTCTTGATGCTCGTCCCAATGTTCCGCCCATATCCATGATAAAAAACATCCAATGGACTGTCTCACAACACAACCTTATACATAAATTGAAAAAATCCTGGATTATCCAAAAAATAGACATAATTTTCATCAATGTTGGTGTTAAACATTCTAATCATCTATAATGTTATCCAAATGTTACTCAAACATTTTTGAAGGTTATCCAATAAATTGATCAACCATCATGTGTAATCACCCATGATGAATCAAAATGATTCCATGATTAAATTCCAAGCTATCAAGGAACCTATTAGTCTAAGAATCTACCTAAATCACAAGTGTATATCCTAAGGTCCCTTGAATAAATAGTCATCCTATATGATCATACATCATCATGAAACATGTGGAATCCTATATTATAATCACTAGATTAGATGATCACTAAAGCACATATGATTTCAGAATATGGTTGTAATCATATAAAATCCATCATCAAAAACCATTAAAAAATATAATTTCATCTTTCAAACCCATGATTCGTAGAAAAAAATATGGGATACTCATTAAAACTCACTAATATACCCCAATTGAAATCTCATTTCAAACCAATTCATTATAAAATACTTTTTCTTTTGAAATATCATTTAAAAAACATTTATTAACTAATGTTAATTTAAATGTTTAAATATTTTAATTACATTGAAAACTCTTTTAAAAAATAAATTCCATTAAAACATCCCTTTTAATGGTTAAAAATTTCATTATATAAAATCATGAACTATTATTAACTCACACATCCAAAAAATTATTTTCATAGTCCACTAACACTCATTCTACAAGGGATCCACCAAAAAACAATATATCATGTATATTTAATCCGATGATGATAGTTAATACATTAAAATATAATTCCTTTTATAAATTTATCAAATGTATTGAAATGATGTTATTTATAATAATTATATAATAATATCATAAAGTATTCAGAATGATATCTATTATTTTCCTATTTAACTAAAATATTCATTGTGTAAAGGCAACCAACCTATTACAACTTTTAAATTATTAATTGATGATTAGACATATCATCGTCAACTCTAACAATTCTCTATTCCATAAAACTATTCTAAATTTATATGTTATTTAACACATATAAAATTTTCTTTATTGTCATATTATAATAATAAATAACCGATTGGTGTCAATATATCAGAATCTAAAAAAAACTATTGATTGATCAAATATGATTCTTGTTCCTATTATAGGTAAAATAATTTTATTATCAAAACCAATAATTCATCACCAATCCTTTTTTTGTATTTTATAAAAATCTATTTTAAGGCTGAGTGGGAACCGTACATGCATAAAAACCAAAACCACAGACCACCTATTCCAAAATTCAAAAAACATCCAACCGCGTTTTTCAAAATTCAAAATGAAAAACACAAATGGAATTTAAAATTTGAGAAACCACCATCTTCTTCAAGCCAAGAGTCTCCACCTGATACCCATCAGAACCACATCATCCATTATGTCATTATTCCCATCGAAATCACCATCACAATTAACCATGTCAGTCGAGTCCCGTCACCAGCCAACATCATCATCAGAACCACCATCGACATCGCCATCTTTTCCACATCATCTGAAGCCACACATCGTTGGAGACCATCAGAGCTTGATGTAACCATCATAAAACCCCATCACCATGCTGTCACGAAACAAAAACAGCCAAACCAAAAAAATAGGATCTGCAAGAACTTGATTTTCATACCCCAAAAACATTCACATCTCCCATTGCTGGAGACCAAAAATCCTTCAACAATTTCAGGTCCTTCTCGCCGATTTCTTACCCGCAGAACAACTCAATAGTCGAGAGGTTCAAGAACCACAAAACAGTTATCCAAAATCACAAACCACAAGATGAGCAGATTCATAGAGAAAACCGTGAATCACACCACAAGACCACTTCAAATTATCCAAAACCATAAAACAATCCAAGAACTCAAGAATTGAAAACTGTCACCTTAGCCATCCACCTTAACGCCATCCATCCCGAAAGAGGTCCCAATCACAAGAAAGATCTGAAATCCCATAGCCTCCTCCACAACTACACTCAAATCCCACAACGAACCTCCATATGCACCCATTGTTGTAACAGAATTGAGTCTGCGAGAAACGGGTCTCGACCACGAACCTTCACCATGCCGCCGTAAAATGCCCCAACAGATTCTTGGTAGGGGAAAAAGGATGTAGCTAGTGGTTTGGGATGACTAATGAATATCATGCCATATTTTATTAGACCACACTATAACGGGACCATGATTTAAGGAGACCTTAAAGATCATCTCATTATTTTTATAGAGATTAAAATGAATATTATAAATATTCTATGGATCTAGAGTTGACGTGATGTTCAAACAATGATATAATGTTTTCTAACACAATAAGTGTCACACCACAATATTGGCTTCATAATATGACATATTTATTTCCAAGATATTGTAAAATTTGAAATATCATTCAAATTATAAATGATTTAAATTTACCTTGGTAGTTTAAATAAGAATATTAAAGATATTTTTAAGGCCTAACAAAATGGTAACATGACGAAAAATCATATGGATAAATTTTTAAAATTTATGTGGTGATATTTTAAAAGATTAAGTAGTTATTATTACAAAACCTTTTGGATTAACCTATAAATAAATAAAAAAGATACTATGAATTAGTAAAAAAGTCATTGAAAATTATTTTTCTATAGAGGAATGAATCTCTAGAAGAACACCCTCATTTTACAGTAATATAAATTTTTGTGGATATTTTTCTGAGTAGTCTGCATATCATATTCCATTCATATATGTCTTCCTCAAACTATTAAATGAGTAAAAAATAGTGAGTTACCCTTGGATCAATAACGAGTCTTTAAAATAAATTTTAATCACATTTAGTGTAAATTGATACCCCTTGTAACATTGACACAACATCTATTCATTATATGTGGAGTAGCACTTAGTGGTGAACCATGTAAAACTATGTTGTCTCTAAATTTAGATTTCATTTTTTGAAGAATTTATATTTTGATTAATAATAATAGTTTTGTATAATAAAAAAATGTGAGAGATGATATAGTTAAAGACAAGAGAAAATTTATACCCTAAATCACAACCTCTCACGATGTGTTGGAATTTTATTGTTGTGATAAGTTATATAATAGATAGAGTTTAATATTGGTAAATATAAAATTTAACATTTATCATTTTTTTTATTTCAATTCTATTTTATGATGGGTATAATTTTATGGTTTTGAAAAAATGAAATATATCAAACTTATAGTATTTCATAATTAATGCGTTCTTAGCTGCAATGCCTGGGAGATATGTGAGTGATTTCATAAATCTGTCTATGATTGATATGGGAAAAATCAATCCATATAGATGTATAGGCATGGATTCTTCTATCCATACAATTATCATATCTTATATACATGAAGGTGTTTATTTTTTGAATTGTTAAAGAAACATTTGAAAATGGATAATATTTTTGAATGTGAGAATAGTGAAAGAGGAAAACATAAAATTGATGAATGTAAAGACCCAGAATTTACCATGTAATTTTTTCAATTATATGGAAATATTAGGAGTTAGAAAAAATTAATGGTGTTTGACTCCGAGGCCTAGTGTGTCCAGAATTAATTTCTGAACTTTTTTCGGGTACATTTAGTAAACGACCGACCGGCGTTTTGTATCTTTTGAACCTGTGCTCAGAATTGAAATCTAAGGACACCGTTGAACACGCAGTGCCGATATTTTCATAAGGGGACCTTCACCTCGACCCCAGTAGTTCAAGGGTGAAAGTTAGTTTTCATAAATTTTGTGTCTGTGTTAAAAGAATAAAAAATAAAATAAAACATCTTTTATTTTATTTTACATTGTTAAAACTCCCATTTGAATTTAGTGGTTGGGACCACCAGATCTTGAATCCTCCCATTTTGAAATTAATTTTGGGGACCACATGACCCTGGAACTCCCTCTTTAATGCGGGAGGTGACTCTTTGTTTATCCTCCGAATTAATTGTGCCAACTTAAACATAATTTTTGTGCCAACTTAATTTGTTTAAATTATATGTTGGCTCCTCACCTTTCTCTGGTTTGGGGGAATTATTGGAATGGTGAGAACTTGGTGGGAGAGCTTTGGAGAACACATTCTCTAGAAAATGTGACTCTCCAATGGAGAACAGGGATGATGCTCGAGCCAGATCAGAGAGGTGTTGCAGGAGTGACAAACATTGATGTTCAACGACTTCATCTTCTTCCTCACGCCACCTCCATCGGAAAATTGAGGTAGTGGTTTATAATTCTATTGATTTTAATTTATTGATCCTTCGTATTCTTAATTCACAAAAACGATGGCCAAACTAACATGGCCACCGTCCCACATTTAAACCTTGTCTCTTCCATTTTGATTCATCGTTCTTTCTTTGTGCATTCTTCAAAGCCAAATATTTATTGCGGTTGGAAATGCAATATTTTATTGAGCATGACATATGTATGCAGAGACCTCGACCTGAGAATTTTCAATATGCAATCTTTTAATTTTTTGGGATTGGAACGAATCTGCAATGGCTCATAGAAGAAGGTGGTGGCCGACACCTGGCTGGCCACATGAATGAAGGGAGATGCTCGTCCGCACTACCGGATGAGCAGGAGTCTGTATCCCATCAGCCACGGCAAAGAAATAGGTGGTAGTTGGCATGCCGGTTGGCCGTGTAGAAAAGCGGTGAAGCACTTTTGTGCTGCCGGTGGAGCAGGAGGCCACTACAAGGGCCAAAGGGCATCCAACATCTGGCCATTCGCGATGGAGCAGTGGTGCGTGACCTCATCGCTGGGAAGATGACTGGAAGGCCTTCCGTCCAGCCATCCAACACCGGTAAGGACCCCTCAGTTGGGTCCCGGTATGTGCCTCCCCCCGAGTGTCTATTAGGGAAGAGCCACCATGGAGGACCACCAGTTGAGCGGTCCATACCGCAGTGGGCCATGCCCCAGTGGGCCACGTCGGGCCATCCCCTTCGCGGGTCAGGCTCGCCAAGTCCAGGCCATTTGGTCCAGACCTGGGTCGGGTCGGGTCGGTCTGACTGGGTCGGACAGCACCCGGGCCCATCTATACCAAGTTTCACTATTTGGTCATAACTTGAGAATAGGATGTCTCTTTGACACACCTTCTATGGCACCAGAAACCTTGGATCGAGATGGTCCTTTTGGTATACTCCACTTTAGTTTTGGATAACGTTGGAGTACAGCCGGGTTGGATTGAACCTCGAATCCAACTGGGCCCTCAAAGAGTAAATGATAATAACATATAGACCAAGCATCTAATTGACATGTCTTCTATTGCATTGGGTCCCTTATGACATTATAGACATTTGAGATACTTCTTCATGGGAATTTGGGATGATTGATGTATGACTGATGGCTTGGGGAGATGTTCTCCCAATCCCACAACATACGGAACCCTATGACGGGCTGAGACTTGATGACTGCTGACCACTATGAATGGAAGTGACTTGACAGGCCTAGTGGGGAGTGCCTCTGTGTGACATGGCATACCCTCGGTACTCGATAGGAGGAGTGCCTTAGTTGGCCACAAGGGGGAGTGCCTTTTTGTGATGTGGCAGACCCATGGTTGGGAGCGCCTCTGTGTGATGTGGCAAACCCATCGTACATGCCGTGAGGAGTCCCCAACATTCCATGTTTTGTTTGTATCACCTCTGTGTTACGCGACAATCCCACTTTATGCAATAGAGGAGGAGTTCTCCAGAATTCGAGGAATTCGACATTGTGACTGGGGATGTTACTTGTTACTACCCCTTGGATAAATCCTGGTGTGAGCGGTCTTTACCTTGTACTTATGAATGTGGTTATTCTATGTGGTACTTTACCTTTGTGGTAATCTACCTTCTTGGTGTTACCATGTGGTATTTCATTGTGAAACTCTAGAATAACTTCGGTGTCCAAGGATCCCTACTGAGTATCGTTATACTCACCCCATCATGGGTTATCCCCACACCTTCTTGTGTCTTGTGAAGATGACGAGCTGCTGGGTTGAGGTTTGAGGGAGCCACGACTAGGCAATATGCAGTGGAGACAGGAAGATGTGGAGTGTTGAGGTGGATATTTGTACCTACCCTTCATGTAGGAACCTCATAGGATGACCCAGTAGCTATTTTCCTTTTTCTTTCTGTTGTACTATATTTTCACTTGTACTTGTACTGTTAGATTTGGGCTTGTATTCGGTTCCCTTTTACTTTCAACACTCTTTTACAACAGCAGTTTACTTCAGAGTTTCTTCTTACCATGTTATTGGACCATTTGTTTGTACAGGATTAAAGGAAATGCCTTCTCGTTTTATGGAGTATTCCTTTTGGTGCTAGTTTCTAGCCCCTAGCCTATAGAAGGCGGGCTTGGGGTAGTCATTGCACAGGCCCCGGAGGACGGGTCATGAAAAATTGGTGTCAGAGGAGTTCGGTTCTACCAATGAACTAGGACTCTGATCTTTCCTATGAAGAAATAATGTTAAGTGTTATGAGTGTGGTTTCTAGTTCAGGGAGTCCAGTGTTGGTGTAGTGGCAAACATATCCATACACCAGGACCGTGCCATCTAATTTCTGACTCAGTGCATTAAAACACTGATTACGTATATGTTTTTGAAAAGTTTTCTTTGTGATCTCTTGAGTCATCTCACCAGGTATAAACATAATGATTCTGGCGCACCTTTTATTTAGGATGCCTCCTCACAGACAGCCAGACTGGATTCCAGTTATAGTATGTGATGACAGTCCACCGAGCGACAAGGATTCTGTACAGGGCCCCCTTACCATAGCTCTACCATCGGGTGGTGTACCACCAGCACCAGCACCCATTGGGAATCTGCTACCACTATCCCTAGAAGCAGAGGGTGAACACCGCTTGATCTCATTTCATGAGTTCCAGCACCAGAGGTCATCGAGTTTCCTGGGAGAGATAGATCCACAGGCGGCTAAGGATTGGTTGTAGGCCATAGTTAGAGTGGTTTGACTGATAAGAACACCAGCTAATCTCATGGTGATCCTTTCCACTAGTCTTCTTCACACAGAAACCAGAAGATGGCAGATCTTGATGCTCTAGGTTCACGAAGAGGTGACTCTCGTCTGGGTGGACATTGAGAACCTTGTCAGGGAAGAGTTCATCCATGTCACCTTACGCTCAGTGCGTATACAAGAGCTTCTCTACATGCATCAGGGTAGCATGATTGTAGCTCAGTATTTGAAGAGGTTCACTAACCTATTGTGCTACTCCACAGACATGGTGTGGGACCCTTTCATCAGGTCCCGGACCTTGGATTAGGGGATGAGATCATAGATTAGAGCTTTAATGGTCTCTCTTCATCCTGACATAGGTGGGGTGGTTAGAGAGATCACTCTTAGTGGAGAGCTTGCTTGCTAAGAAGTCACCAGCAGTGAGACCCACCACCGGACGACACATAGTATAGTCATCAAAAAATGGTAGTAGACAGATGATGTAGAGGTCCATGAGGACCAGAACTACTGTTGTACAACCACATGATACTGTTTTGGTGGTGTGTTACTCTCGAGTCATAGGAGGACATGTGATAATCATGCAATATTAATCATGTGGTGGGTAATGGTCACATGGCTCGTGACTACCTGGCCCTCCATACAAACAACCCGCTGACAGTCAAGGGACCATTGAGGTAGAGTTAGAGGTTCGATCGAGGAGGTACGTAGGCAAGAGGATAACGTGGTAGAACAGCAGATCATGCAGCAGGTAGTGGGTGGCGATTCGAGGTTCTACCACCACCACTTCTAGGTGGTCCACCCCGACCACAGTGAGCAGGTTGACTGGGACGAGCTCAGCTATAGGCAGTTGAGGCCTATGACCATAGTGATCTGAAGATTATACAATGTACGATCTATGTCTACTCCACCCAATCTTCAGTACTTACAAACACATGTTCTAGTCACTTTTTTATTTCCATGGCCCTCGTTCGGATCTTAGAGATTCTGATGGAGCCATTGGCTTGATCCTTACAGCTAGAGACTCCTATGGGTGTATATTTGACAATTACACACTGGTGATGGTAGTGTGAGATTACTATAGGAGGTGAGAGATTCGGCTAGGATCTTTTAGTAGACGCATTGAGTTCTTATGACGACATCTTGGGTATGGACTTGTTATCCACAGTCCATGTCCAGATTGACTGTATATGGTGTAGAGTGCGGTGTGTCTACACGAACGGAACCAGGTTTTACTTCATCAGTGAGAAGGGAACCTTTTCTTCACAGGATGGACATACCTGGAGGATGGTGCAGCCGATCACACATCAGTTGGCTAGCCTCACCCACAAAGCAGTCGATGTTGAGAGTATGAGCTATCATGTAGTGGTGGACCAGTACGCTGATGTTTTCCCTGATGATGTTCCTAGTCTACCTCCTTGTAGACAGGTGGAATTTTATATCGGGTTGTACCCAGGGATGACAATGATATACAATCCAGCATATCAGATGTCTCCCACGAAGCTTCGAGAGATGCAGGTATAGCTAGAGGACTTACAGGGCATTAGTTTCATTAGTCCTAGTGTTTCTCCTTGGGAATCCCTTATTTTGTTCTCCAAGAAGGCGGATGGGAGTATGAGACATTGTGTGGACTATTGACGCCTTAACCAGGTGACCGTGAAGAAAAAGTACCCACTCTAGATTATTGGTGATCTCTTTGATCATATGATGGGAGCATGATGGTTTTCGAAGATAGACCTTATTTCAGGATATCACCAGCTTATGGTATGAGATGAGGATGTGTAAAAGACGACCTATAGATGTCGATATGGCCACTATGATTTCTTTTTTATTACATTTGGTGTGACAAATTCCCCAGAAGTGTTCAAGGGACTCGTGAATAGGATGTTCCACCCATACCTTTATTGCTTTTTAGTAGTCTTCATTGACGACATCATAATATACTCAACGATAGAGGAGGAGCATGCCTCTCATCTACTGATAGTTCTGGACACACTCCGAGAGCGCCGACTTTATGGAAATCTCTCTAAGTTCTAATTATAGATATGAGAGGTCCACTTTCTAGGACACGTTATCTCAGAGGCTGCAGTTATGGTGGATCTAGTGAAGATTGAGGTTGTGCTTGCTTGGGATCCAACCAAGAGCGTGACAGAGGTGCAGAGTTTCCTGGGTTTGGCAGGTTACTACTGGAGGTTTGTGCCCGATATTTCTAGAGATTTTGAACCCTTATCCGCATATATGTAGAAGTGTAAACCCTTTGTTTGGTCGGAGAGGTTCCAATGGATTTTCCAAGAGCTAAGGCAGAGACTGACGAGTGCCCCCATCTTGAAACTACCATAAGAGGGTGTCGGGTACGTTGTATACTGTGACGCATCAAGGACCAGTCTCAGATGTGTCCTGATGCAGGAGTGAGCAATGATCGCATATGGTTCTTGACAGCTTAGACAGTATGAGAAAAACTACGCTACCCATGACCTATATTTAGAAGCAGTGATCTTCTCCTTAAAGATGTGGGGACATTAAATGATGGGAGAAAATTTTACAAATTTCTCTGATCACGAGAGTCTTAGGTATATATTCTCTTAGAAGGACCTGAAATTGAGATAGAAGCATTGGCTTGAGTTCCTCTAGGACTATGACTTCAAGATAGTCTGCACTCCTCAGGAGGGGAACATAGTAGCAGATGCACTCATCAGGATATCTGGTATACAGTTACTGAGTTAGGTGACAGAGCAACAAGCAGCATTGTGGGTATCATACATGGATCGAGGTGGAGCATCTTATCTTCAGTCTTTGAAATTCACTCCCCCACTCCGTTAGTGAGTCGAGGAGAAGTAGTTTGGGGAAGATAACTGTGAGGATCGACGTGCACAGATAGCCAAACGATAGGTACCTGATAGATTTTCTGAAGGTATGGAGCATGTCATTCACTTCATAGGGTGTACTGTGGTACCCATCATGCATAGGGAGGAAATTTTGACGGAGTTACACACATCCCCTCTAGAGGTACATCTAGGAGTGGTTAAGAAGTACCAGGACCTCCGGCATCAGCACTGGTGTCCGGGAATGAAGAATGCAGTGACAGAGTTTGTCTCTCGGTGCCTCAATTATCAGCCAGTGAAAGAAGAGAATCAAGTTCTAACAGGCATATTTTATCCATTAGTTGTTCCAGAGTGGATGTGGGATGGAATTTACATGGACGTCAGGATAGGGCATCCACACACATCCATGAGTCATGATTCTATATGGGTGATCATTGACCTAATCACCAAGTCGGACCACTTCCGACCTATCAGAGAGAATAGATCAATAGACAGGATGGGATGCCACTACCTATAGGAGATTATACATCTTGATGGAGTTCCATCTATGATTTTCTCAGATCAGGATGCACATATTCCATCCCAGCTTTGGAAAGGTTTGTAGGAGGAATTGGGGACATAGTTTTAGTTGAGCACCGCCTTCCATCCTCTGACGGATGGTCAGATAGAGCTAACCATTCAGACCCTTGAGGACATGTTTCATGCTTGAATCCTTGATTTTGGCCACAGCTAGGAGGATTACTTGCCTTTTGTGGAGTTCACGTACAACAACAGGTATCACTCCACTATCAGAATGGCACCATTCGAGGCATTGTACAAGTGACCTTGTAGATCACCATTATGCTAGACTGACCTAGGGGAGTCCGTACTAGTGGGATCAGAGAGGGTACGGGCTACCACAAAAAAGGTGCAGATCATCCTCGAGCAGATGAAGACTACACAGAGCAGGCATATGTTCTATGCAGATATGAGTCAAAGACCTCTTGAGTTTGACTATGGTGACCATGTCTTTCTACGAGACTCACCTCGACGAGGTTTGCAGAGATTTGGATAGGGCGGAAAGTTATCTCTAAGGTTCATCGGACCCTTTTAGGTCCTCAGAAGAGTTGGTGAGGTGGCTTACCACTAGCTCTTCCACATCCGTTGCACCTGGTGCTTGATATCTTCCATGTATCCCAGCTGAGGAGAAATGTGCACGACCCTTCACACATCATTGATTGGGGAATGCTGGACATCGAAAATGGGGTGACGTTTTCAAAGGTTTCAGTAGAGATTGAGTATTGACAGGAGCATGTCCATCTTGGGCGGTCGATAACTCTGGTTCTCATTCATTGGAAACACGAAAACCTCCAAAAGAGAACAAAGGAGCTGGAGGCTCAAATTTGTGGTCAGTACCCCCACTTGATTCCCTAGTTAGTGTTGTGGAATTTGGAGATGCACAGACCAGAGGTGGGGAGAATGTAAAGACCCAAATTTTTCCTTGTAATTTTTTTAATTATATGGAAATATTACGAGTTTGTAAAAATTGACAGCGCATGATTCTGAGGCCTGGTGTGCCTGGAATAAATTTCTGAACTTTTTTTGGGTACGTTTAGTAAACATGTGAGCTATGTTTTGTATATTTTGAATTGTTCTCTGAATTGAAATATGAGGACACTTTTGAACACATTGCACTGATATTTTCTTAAAGAGACCTTTACCTCGACCCCAGCAGGTTGAGGGTGAATATTAGTTTTCAGACTTTTCGTGGGTGTGTTTAAAGAATAAAAAATAAAGTAAAACATCCTTTATTTTATTTTACTTTGTGAAACCTCCAATTTTAATTTGGTGGTAGGGACCACCTGAGCTTGAAAACACCCATTTTGAAATTAATGGTTGGGAACACCCAACCCTTGAACTCCCTCTTTATTGTGGAAGGTGACTCTTGGTTTCTCCCAAAAATTAACAGTACCAACTTAATCTTAATTGTGGTGCCAAATCAATTAGTTTAATTTATATGTGGGCTCCTCACCTTTATCTAGGTTGGGGAAATTTTTGGGAAGGAGAGAACTTTAAGGGAGAGCTTTTGAGAACAAATTCTCAAACAAAGGAGATTCTCTAATGAAGAACGAGGATGATGATCGAGTCAAATCAGAGGCGTGTTGTGGGAGTGAAGAACGCTGACATTCAAAGACTTCGTCTTCTTCTCACGCCACCTCCACAAAAAAAAAATTAGGGTTTTTTAATATGTTTTAATTTAATTTATTGATCATTCATATTCCGAATTCACGATGACGATGGCCAAACGAACATGGCCATCATCCCATATTTAAACCTTGCCTCTTCCCTTACGATTCACCAGGCGTCCTTCGTGCATTATTCAAATCCAAATATTTATTGATGCTGGAAATAGAATATTTTGTGGAGAGATACATATGGACACATAGACCTTGACTCGAGGATCACAAATATGTGATCGTTTAATTTTTCATGCTTGGATCAAAACCACAAAAGCTCATGGAAGAAGGTGGTGGTAGCCACCCGGACAACCGCATGAAGGAAGGGAGGAGCGTGTCCATGCCGCCAGATTAGAACGAGGCTAAAACAAAGCAAGATGTGGTAGCCGACCATGTAATGGAGCGGTGGTTCACATCTGTGCCGCTGGTGGAGCAGGAGGCCGCAACCTCTTGGTTGTGGTGGAGGCTGAAGGGCGGACAACATCTGGGAGGACGTGGTGGAGCAAAGGTGCACGACAGCGCCGCTGGGAAGAATTTTGGTTAGCCTTCTGGCCGGCTTCACCACACCAGGCAGGAACCCTTCGGTGGGTCTCATGTGCTAGCAGCCGAATAGCCGACAACCCATTTGGGAAGAACGGGGCGCCTCCCCCTGAGTGCCAATTTTGGAAGAGCCACCATGGCAGACCACCAGCCGAGTGGGCCGCACCGTAGTGGGTTGCGCCTAGTGGTCCGGGACGAGTCGTCCCCTACGTGGGCTGGGCCTGCCAAGGCCAGGCCATCTGGGCCAGACTCGAGTCAGGTCAGGTCGGTCCCCCTGGGTTGGACCAGACATGGGCCCATTCGAACCCAGTTTCGGAATTTGACCGTAACTTGAGAATCGGGAGTCCGTTTGACGAACAATCTGTGGCCCTATAATCGATGGATCAAGGTGGTCCTTTTGATATACTCAAATTATTTTTTGGATAAATTTAGAGAACATATGGGTTGGATCGAACTCCGAATCCAACCGGGTCCTCAGAGTGGAAATGGTAATTACTTATAGACTGGGCATCCGATTGACGCGTCCTCTATTGTATTGGGTTCCTTATGACGTGACAGAACTTTGGGATACATCTTTGTGTGACAGTGGGATGGTTGATTTATGATCAATGTCATGGGGATCGGTTCTACCAAGCATTCTACTTACAGAACCCTACAACTGGTAGAGACTTGATGACTGCTGGCCAATATGACTCAGAGTGACTCGATAGGACCAGTGGGGAGTGCATCTGTGTGATGCGATAGACCCAATATGGAGAGTGCCTTTGTGGGAAATAGCTGACCCCTGGAACATGATAGGAGAATTACCTCAGCATGCCATGAGGGGGAGTGCCTCTATGTGACGCGGTAGACCCATGGTGGGAAGTTCCTCTGTGTGACGCGGTAGTCCCATGATACTCGATGCGAGGAGTACCTCAACAGTCCAAGGATAGTGGGAAGTGACTCTATGTGATGCGTAAGGACCAATATACTCAATAGAGGAGGAGTTCACTAGTAGCCAAGGTGTTCGATGTTGTGACAAGGGATGTTACTTGTTACTACCCCAAGAATAAATCTCGATATGAGATATCTTTACCTTGTGCTTTTTATTGAGGTTATGCTATGTTGTACTTTAGATTTGTGGTAATATACCTTCATGGTTTTACCCTGTGGTTTTTCTTTGTGGAACTCTAGGAGACCTTCGGGGTCTCAAGGTCCCTAATGAGAATCCTTATACTCACCCCTTCACGGGTTACACCCACACATTGTTGTGTCATGTGCAGATGACGAGCACCTAGAATGAGGTTTGAGGGATCTAGGACTAGGTGGTATACAGTGGAGATGGGTGGAATTGGAGTGTTGAGGAGGCAATCTATAACTACCCTTCAGGTAGGAAACTCATTGGAAGAACCAGTATCTATTTTCCTTTTTCTTTCAGTTGTATTGTATTTTCAGTTGTAATTGTACATTGTTAATTGGGCTTGTAATTATGCCCGTTTTACATTCAACAATATTTTACTACATTAGTTTACTTCACAGTTACTTCTTGTTGGGTTCTTGGACCATGTGTTTGTACTAGATTAAAGGCCATGCATCCCTGTTTTAGGGAGTATTCCTTTCATGCTAGTCACCTGCCCCTAGCCTATGGAAGGCGAGCATGGTGTAGTCATGGCACGGTCCCAGGGGTATGGGTCGTGACATTGTGAAATAGGTTTGATGAATTAAAGAATATTCCAATTGAAAATACTTATGGTTTATTCAATCATCTAATTAATTTTTTAAAATCTACTCGTATAATCGAGGATGAAATGAATTATTTTAGAATTGTAAATAAAATCATTATAAGTATTTCACTTCTATATAGTTTAGGTTGTTAGATCGTGATGAAGGAAACCCTGTAAAATTGACACTTCATTACCTATATAGCTAGTTGGTTTCATATAATATAGTTTAAATTTTGTAATTTTAATCCAATCAATAATAAATGTTTATGAAATATAAGTCCATGTATAAGAATATATATATGAATGTGGATACAATAATTAAAGCATCAGTGATGAGATCATATATCTAGTAAGAGTTAAATTCCAATGAGCTAAAGGAATATTTTAAGGAAATTTATAATTTTAATGTTCAAACTATATAACCATTAGAAATATATCTATGAGTTGCTTAGGGAATTTATATGAAGAACATGATGGTTACTTATCACCAAAGAAAGGAATTTCCCCCATAAGTAAACATTAAATTTTGAAGCACATATATAAAAAATATATGGGAAAAGCAGAGTGAAAAGGATGAAGATGATGATGGGGAATTCAATAAAGAAGGATAAACTAAATTCATATCATATTTAGAGGATATAATGGTGTAAATATTTGTGAAATATTAAAATAAATATTAATAATAAAATAAAATAAATTTATTCATGTAGGTCATGGGGGATCTTAAAAGATCACTTGAGGACTTTAATGCTCAACAAAAAAAATGAATATTATTGGATTTAAAAAATATTTAGATTATGTTATCCAAAGAGGAGATAAAAATCCATTTATTAGGGAAGGAAGTGGAGAAACTAGGAGCTTCTCAAAAATCATATAATGAATTTGTGGATTATAAATATAAAATTTAAGAAAAAACTGATGTGTTTGATGATCTAAAGGATTTTATTATAGAACGAGAAAAAATATTGTTGAATTCCATGGTGATGAAGTCATCACACACTACAAGAATCTTAAAGAAGAAGTAGAATCAAATGATTTATGTAAATATATATATTTTTGGATTTTCATTCATGAATGTCTATGTGAATGGAATAAAAAGGCTTAAAGATTGTGGATAATGTTTTGAATGATCAATGTTCATATGAAATGGGTAATAGAGTACTTGGATTTAAACTCAAATCATATAAAATTAGAGGAACAAACAAAACAGAAAATGGGTTAAAAAGGGATATTGATAACTCTCCATCATCAAAGGTTTATCAAAAAACCAGTAGTGAATTAATGGTTATGGAAATTTAGCCATAAGGCAGTGAAACAATGTATCCCCTAATGTGGTTTCAATTTTGTATATATCTCTATCACGTAATGATTTATTATTATTAAACATTAATCAACTTGAAAGGGAATCATTAAAGAATAAACCAAATATAATGAGAGATTAACCTACCACATAATGAAAAACATCATTCTATGTGAATTTATTTTATTATTTAAATTTATCCCCAAAAGATGTGATTTACAGGCTGTGAAAGTATGAACAAATGTCTCCAATATAATACTATGGAGACTAGATCTGACACCAAAACAATTTCTTCCATCAGGAACTATATCTAACACTTACACAAAAAGGAATATGATAAAAATACATAATTTTAGTATTATATTTAAATGATGATACTTGTTTTAACTAATTTGTATATCTATTGGGAGGCAAATAAAAATTAAGTGACGAATATTATACCAGTTATTTCTTAAAAAAACTAATAGAATCTCATTGATTCATGATAGTGGGTGATCATCCCACAAGACTAAATATTTTAATCTCTTCAATAATGTGGAATTACATGTTGATGATAAGGATTAATTTGGAAATGTGGTATCTCTATTTATTAAATAAAGAATAAAAATAGTGTAGATATAGATGAAATAAGAAAAATTATCTATTTGGATGGACTTAGACATAATATTTTTATTATGAATCATCATTGTTACTTTTCACTTGAAAAAATTTTCAATAATAAAGTTTTCATAATAAAAGGAATGATTGTGAATTACTTTATTAAAGGATGTCAAAAAAATAAACATATACCAAATGGAAAACATGGATAACACATGTATCCTTGTGGTGGGAGAGTAAAACAAATTATGTTAGCGAATACTTGGGAATATATATCAATAGTGTATAGAGAATTCAATGAAGATAAATCCTATAGTGTTCATCACAAATATGAATCATGATGGATATGAAACTTGTGACCCTATCATCAAAAGGAAGATTATGATAAATACATTTCTAAAAAATAAGATCAAGGAATAAAATTTGTTAGACCATATTCATATTGATGTGTTTAGACAAATGAAGTAATATTGAAACAATGTTGAAATATATTTTATATTGTTTAAATTAATATATTATTAAGTCTTAAACACATTAATACAGGTCCTAAAAGAAGAGATGAATTGAATTTGGTATTACTATAGGTTAGCCGAGAATGAACCTAGATGACTGATCAAAATTATTTATTCTGATAATGGAATAAAATACAATTTTATTGAGTTGGAGAATTATATTGAGAATCATGGAATAAAAAATGAAGTTTCATTAATGAGATCCCCCTAAAAATGGGATCCTATAAAGAAGAAATAATATATTTAATTATAAGGAAAACACTTTAGTCATCAAGAGTGGTAACTCAATTCACTATTAAAAATAATTGGTGCATCTAAATGTGTACACAAAGAATTGAGCTTTTTATTATCTTGGTGATGAAAAGACACTATATGAAATGTATCGTGGAAGGAAATAAAAAATTAAAAAAATTCTATTTTTATTTTACATTATACATCTACAATAATTAGGGATATTAAGGAATTTTTAGAGGTGTAGTTAAATAATAAATATTCTTAAGCAAAGACTGAACCCCAAAAATTTATCAATAATATATTGAAAAAACTAATATAGTAGATTAATTTAATTGAGATTGAAGAATATGATGTAAATAAATCTATAAATTCGAATGTGATTGAAATTTATAATGAAGTATATGAGTTATACAAAAATCATAGAAACATTCATAATATTTCTCATGAAGTGGATATAAGTTGGGATAAAAATGAAGATTTTATATACGTGAAAAAAATATTAAACCAACAAGGGAATAAAAAAGTTAGGTTGATGAAAAAAATATCCTCGGAGACTAACAATATCAAGCACAAACATGAATTATGAGGAATATATAGAATACTACTATCTCAAATGTAGTTAAAATTATTGGAAATGTGGAAAAGGATAAATCATGGTTAATGGTTATAAAGGAGTAATTTCATTATATATAGAATAATCATACATTGGAGCATAAAAAGATTCCAATTGGCCATGAAATAATCTTAAATAAATGCGTTTTCCAGAAAGAAATATGATTAATAGGGATGATTTATCATAAATATGGAAAACTTTGTGTGCAAGGTATATGTATAAATTAAAGGAATAGAGTTTAAAGATACTTTCACACCATTAGAAAGGATTGACTGAATCTAATATTTCATAAAATATTCAACTCAGAAAGAATTTATGATTTTTCAAATGAATATTAAAAGATGATTCTTAAATTAATTTCTTAATGAATATGTTTATGTAGAAATATATATGTACATTAAAATTTGAGACGGTCAATAAAAAATGTTTTGGAAAATGAAAGATTTATATTGCTTAAATGAAGAGCCTTACACTTGGTATGATCAATGGAATACTTATTTGAAGAATGTCGAATTATAAATAAGTGGTTTTAATCGCAATATTTATATGAGATTGACTATGTATGTTTAGTACATGATACATGTCTATATCAATGATGTCATTATTTTTAATTCATGTTAATGTAATTTGAATTATTTTCATGTTTTCTGAATATATATTTGTTTATATTGGTGATTTGAGGGCATATATATTTATCAAGGTTTATATGAATGAAAAATTAGATTATATATTTATATATTAGGAGAAATATACAAAAGAGGTCGTAGTGTAGTTTTAAATGCATGATAGAAAACGTGTTTCAACCCTGATTATTGTTATAACCAAACTAGGAAACCATGGATAAAGATAATTTTGTATCCTACACTTTATCAGATGTTTATAGGGTGTTTTTTTTGACAGAGACCAGAAAAGATATATTATATACAATGCTTATGGTGGTATTGTTACATAGTAGTATGAAAAAAGAACAAATTACTATGGTGAAATGGACTATGAGGTAGATTCAAGGAACTATCTACTATGGATTAGTGTTTAATAAAGGATAGTATTAGGATTTGATAGATTATTACTATTTATACAGGGTTGTATATATTATATAGATAAAATCAAGATGTGTATGATCATTCATTAAAGGGATTAAGTGAATTTGATGAATCCTAAAGAAACAATAGTGTACTTATCTTAGTATAGATGAGGTATATTACATTTCAGAGGCAAAGGAATATGCGCAATTGTAATGGATTAAGTAAAAATATGAGGAACCAAGAGCTATGGTGAATATTCCTATGGTGGTTCATTGTGATAGGTATTGATCTATATATATAATTAAGAATATTGTATAATAATACCATATAAAGATCATTGAAATTTAGTCTCACTTCATAATAGAAAAGGTAGTGTAAGGAGTTATCAACCTAGAGCTTGTTGGAATGAATCACCATGTGGTGAACGTTCTTAAAAAACAATTGGACACCCTAGTTTTTGAGAACTATTAGTTGAACATCAATGTTACAAAACTAACCTCATCGTGAAGAGTTATGAAATATCCCATATCCTCGTAATATTAAAATTATAATTTTACAACATATGTTTGAAAAGGAATAAATATTAAAATACATTTCCCTTTAGATTTACTATCAATGGAAGATGAATTAATTTAGTGAGAATTTAGAGATGCTAAAACAGAGGATTAAATGTTATGTGTGGGATCTATTACCAAAAGGGTTTGAAATTTAACTTTCTATAGAAGATGTGATCCATGGGGATAAACTTGAATTACATTCATATGGAAGAAGATAGAGAGATTTTAATGAAGTTTTTAGAGTTTTATTACAAGTTCTTCCATAAATATGAGAGTAATGTGTTGAGAATATAATTCTCTCTTGATCTGCTATTTTCTACATTAATTATTTCTCATGTACACTTGGAGTAATGGATTATTTACACTATTTGTATTTTTTGAACTTGAATTTCACTAGATATATAGTAGATTGATGAAAAACCTATGGGGGAAATATTAGAACCAAGGTTGTTGATAATTGAGATTAATGTAACCAAGGAAGATTGTGGAAACAAAGGTTCTTGACATTGGAGAATAATGGAACAATAAGAAAATTTTATTACCATGGTTAGTTTTTAGGATGCATATGATGTCATGGATGTTAGAAATAACCTAATTTAGTTTTATTGTTTTGTTAGAAAACACGTTATAGAGATTGTTGTAGTTTATGGTGTTATAGAGTTGATTTATTTAAAGAGGATCAAACCATGTTTTTAGAGCCTAGATCATGATACATAAGTAATTTTTGTTGAATTTGGTGGCCTAGAACCAACTACATTGTACTTTATTCATTAATAAATACCTTATCACATCTTGATTTTTCTTTTGCGTGACAACTCATGTGATAATGTACTAAGGACAGCTGTTGCATTAAAGGGTCATAGCGGATCCAAGCTATGATGAGAACACGGAATTTCCATAACACTGTTCATGAATATATGTTCTATGGCCGGATTATGTTATTTGAGGGACACAAATAATACCGGCCATTATGGGTGAGGACTCATAAAACTTTGAGGAACCTTCTCATGGTTTGCGCCCTTGGTAATATCCTGGAGGACATTTTGAGAATGAAACCCGCTAGTAGGAAATCCACATTTCATATTGTCATTGGATGTTCCTACCTACGGACATGTGTATTGGTCCATAGACTTTAAGACTACTATTAATGGGTATTACAACTCGCATACATATATTTATTGATGAAAACTGTGTCGACACATTGTTTTCAGTGAGGTAGGATATGTTGGGTGTGTCACGAGTAATACTTCATTAATAGATAATGCGAGAAATGATTTTTCCCTTCTGTTCCACAGTAGAAGTAGATATCTCAGGCCCTTTGATGGAATTGATATAGCTTAAATAAATGCATGTCCATGGTAAGTTATGGGTTTGTTCAATTTCGGAAAGTCAAAGAAAGAATAATTGAGCACATTTGTTGATGGCACTAGCAAGTAACCTGCTTGATTAGAGATATCAAGACAAAGGGATTATATTACATGGTAAATGTTCATAGGAGGGTACACGTCATTGCGGCGTTAACTTCTTTCTCTATGGGTGCCTTGGCGTGTTGCTAGATGATAACCTTGGACATTAGGCAAGATCCAACTAATTCCACTGAGAAAAGGGCCTAGAGGGTCACACACTTAGTGTGTCCGTGTATCTCAGTTAAATATTAATTTAACAAGTTAAATAAATATTATTCCCGACTGTGGTTTAATAATTATTTAAGGATGCCTAATTGCATTTATTTCGACACTATTTATTTGAGAGAATATATATTGTGGGAAAAATAATATATATTTATTAGCCAATAATGCAGTTACATTTATTTAAAAAATGAATAGCCATTACTCAAGGACTAATAAATGTGGTGGAGAAAATAAAGAAAAATGGAAAATAAAAGTACACAACGTGTAGTTTTATGGAAAATGAGTACAAGCCATATTTTAATGATTATACGCCATGTTGTTTTTTCAATTGGGATTTTGAGGATATAATATTTTTTTTATTAAATCATATTTATTATAATCAGCATGAGTGCATGTCATGGAATTAATAATTCGATTGGGGGTTTTCAATAAGAGTTAATGAAATAAATAAAACGGGTAATGCTTTTATTTATTTTCATGACTCTGTAACCTCAAACTTGATTATAAATATCCTCACAACCCCAAAACTTTTCCCAATCACTATGCACAATAATTATAGAGAATTCATTCAAGGACGAAAGAACTACTTCCTCCAAGATCACTCTCAAGACCAAGAGTGATCCTCCTCCATCGGATCAAGGCGATCGAAGGCGGACATCGCAAGCGAATGTTCTTCCATGATTGCACCTAGATATCCCTTCGGTGATGTATAGAGATACGTGGAGCACGTGTGGATCACTACTAGAGGAATCCTACACTTGGATTCTACGACGCAAGGACGAATCACATCGGATCGTGACCAGAGACATAAATAAAAAAAGAATTCCACCAAGGCAATTCTTGTGAATTAATTAAATTAATTATAACCAACATATGATGATCCTATCTCTATGGTTCCTGGAATCCCTCTTTTGTTTTTCATTCTTCGTTCTATTCTGAAGATTTGGAGTTTTATATTGTGACGGATCTCAGTTTGAACATTGTTTAATGCTAAAATTAAAGCTCGACACTCCCACTAATATGCTTCTGCTGCGCTCAAAACCTACAAGAGGTATTAGAGAGGTCATATCATTGATTATAATTATTTAGTTTTTCTTCTGTGATTTATACATTTAATAATTTAGTTGTTTCAATTGAAGTTAATCATTCTTTAAATCTGAATCTCAAGATCTATTCCTCCTCTATCGTTTCTCATTCACCATATAGAAACGACCTTTTCTTTTAATTTTTGAAGAAAATAAAATAGAGGGTCTAATCCATAGGAGCCAAACATTCCTGTTCGTTCAACACGAGAATACACAACGTGTATTTGGAAGTACACGATGTGTAGTCTAGGTTCATGAATCAGACTGGTCTGCCAAATTAGGCCGTGTATTGATCCTATCTAAGTCATTTAAGACACAGTGTGTTGAACAAGAACAGATGGCACATGGTTTCCATATTACATGTCATGTGGTCCAACAGAACATGACATGTAGTCCCTTTGGGTTAGGGTTGGGCCGTGGACCCCGTACAAGGCATGCCCAGCTGGAAACCATGTTACGCGGAAACTACATGGCGTGTGTCCCACTGAACATGTCGTGTACTCTGAAAATTTCCTACGTACATTAACACGATATGTCCCTGGGCATGTACTTCAGATGGACGGTGAAGAAAAGTAAATTCCATATAGTCGGAACTACATACTGTGTACTCACCCAAATTACACAGATTTGTTAGAATTAATTATTATTTTATAAAAACCCTTGAGGTGTGTATTGTGGTGTAGGTGTAAAGCTGAGGCACAACACATGATAGGTGTTTTATATATGTGTGTTTAATTTAAAATATGTGTAATGAATGGGAATTCACCGGGTTGCAACCAAGGTACAAGTTATATACAAGGATAATTTTAAAGTATTTAAAATTATGATGGATGAGAATCTCAAGGAAATTCAGAAAGAAGGTTTATGATAAAATGAGTGATTAATTAAAGATAATTAATTGATTCGAGCATGATTTATCTTAAACATGAACGATTAAAGAATTGAATTCTAGTTTTATTTATGCATAAATATCAATTCATATATGGATAACTGTGAGCTAGACCGAGACCTTTGTATATGAATGGTTTCTTTTAATTTATTTATTTAAATTAAATTTGTTGGCCAGAAAGCCTTCTCCTCATTAATATATAGGGTCTGTGTGCCCAAGGATTCTTTTATGTAAAATCCCCTTTTTACCCCTCACCTACGTGTGAGAAAAATGCATATGTAATGGATAGAGATCCCAAGATAGTGGAGGCTGATCAAGTCAGGAGCCAAGGGGAAACCAATCCAAGGAGATACAAATGTGGACATGTGGGAAGATGTAAACATGAACCCGAAAGATTCAAGGTGTTCCTCCCCAAGGTCTTGTGTTAAATTATCAATTGCTAGATAAACTAACCAATAGAACAAATCTCATGATCATGACATTTATTTTATTTTTTTCAGTTTCATGGTTTATTTATTGTGGGTGTGTTTTCACGATCTCACAATTAATGAATTAAATAAGCATGAAATATGGAACTAAAATAAGTCTGGGTTATGGGTAAATATTATCTTGACATGGTTAATCACTTAAGTATATCCCAGTTAATATTAAATATCATTTAATCAAAGATAATAAAATATAAATTTACCTATAAGGATAAAATCCCTCAAAATAAATATTAAGTCGGTATAGCCTTCCATAATATTGGTTAGAATCGAACCATAGTTCAAAGTGCATGACCAACCCTTGTTGGGGTGCTTCCAATTATTGGGGAATTCTAATTCAAGGTTTTTGGTTGACATAACTTGGTTCACATCAAGGGTTCACTGCCACATCAGGACTTGGTGTGACCAATAGGCAAAAGTTCAGGAAATCCTAAATAAAAGGATTCCAGGATTGGGGAGTCCACTCAACGGATCAAGGATCTGCGAGTTAATACAGTTGGAAATTGGAATGCCAACCTAAAACCCTTCAAGTTACCTGAACAACCCTAGTTGGGGTAATGCGAAGGGAAATATGGATCCTTGGCACTAGAATATTCAGGAAATTGATTTTTCCAAATTCAATGGTGATGGATATTAGATTTCGATAAAATAATGGGAGTCAAATAAGTATTAATTTATTTATTTGTCACAGTTTTGTAATAAAGTTATAAACCTCTTCTCATCTTAATTTGAAGAAACGGAAAGAAAAATGACTTCAAACATATCATTGTGAGCCATACTTGAGAAGGAAAACCTTCTCACCAGCACCAATTTCCAAGAGTGGCAGAGGCATTTACGCGTCATCTTTCCCCATAAAAAAAAATTGTATGTGCTGGAAGAGCCTATTCTAGTTGTTCCTGGAATGGAGGCCAGTGATGAGGAACTATCTCTCTAAATGAAGTACATGGATGATGCCATAGATGTCCAGTTTTTCATGCTATCAATCATGTCTAATGATCTCTGGAATCCACATGAAAACATGGACACATATAGCATGATGTCTCGCCTTAAGGATCTCTACCAAGAGAAGGAGAGACATGTGATATATGAGTTCTCCAACGCTTTTTTACAACTAATCTTGGTGATTTTGCGCCAACTGGGCCTCATTTAGTAAATCTTATTGGATACATTGAACACCTGGACATCTTAGGGATTAAGTTGACTGATGAGTTACGTACAAATCTCATCCTATCATCACTACCCAACACCTCATTTAGCTTCCTTATCAATTATAACATGATCAACAATGAGAAGTGTTTATCAGAACTTCTGACCTTAATTCTTCAGGTAGATAAGGACATGGGGCGTGACAAACCCACAATCCTTATGCTGAATAAGAAATGAAAAGACAAGGAAAAGTGGCCAAAGACTTATAAACGGTCTGAATCCCCCCGAGCGATGTCCTTCCAATAAGGGGAAGATCCAGAGGGAGGAAAATAAATGGGAGGCGGTGTGTTTTTCATGTGGCAAGCAAGGCCACTGGAAGAAGAACTATACCAATAAGTGTGGGGATGCTAAAGGTGAGTTAGTTAACGAGTGTAATCTTTATATTTCTACACATTATGTATTACATACAGCTTTTGGGGCTCATATATGTATTAAAATACAGTAACCAAGTAGATTTAGAATGATTTCCATAGGAGAGCTGGATCATCGAGCTGCCAATGGCGCAAGGCTGGCCGCGTTGGCTATTGAGGATTACCACCTCTAATTGCTGACTGGGATGATTTTGGTTTTCCATAACTATTATTATGTGCCTACTGTTACCAAGAACATAATTTATGTATCTTGTTTGGATATGGATGGATTTATTTTCATATTTGAAAATAAGGGTTGTCACTTTTATAAGAACAATGTATGTTATGGTATGGCTCATTTAAATAATGGTTTGTATGTATTAAATTACGAAAACCAAGTGTTGTAAATCGATAACGAAACAAACTCACATGACTCATACATCACCCAGTTGTGGAATCACCATCTCGGTCATGTAAACGAGAAGCACTTGACAAAGCTCTAAAAAGATGACTATTTAGACTCTACTACTCTAAAACCACTTGATAGATGTCACACATGTTTACAAGGTAAAATGACCAGGCCGCCTTTTGGTGGACAGTGTGAAAGGGCCACACAGCTTCTAGGATTGCTGCAGATAGATGTATGTGGACCATATCCAATAGAAGCTAGAGGTGGATATTCATACTTCATTAATTTTACTGATGATTTAAGTAGATATGTCTATGTCTACTTAATGAGGTATAAGTTAGAGTCCTTAGATAAATTTAAGGAATTCTTGAATGAAGTGGAGAATCTTCTTGGAAAGAAGATAAAGAAACTTTGATCGGATCGATGTAAAGAATATCTGAACCAACAGTTCATCGATCTTCTACGAGAGTCTGGGATTCTATCTCAGCTCACTCCTACTTATGCACCACAGTGTAATGGTGTTAGTGAAAGGGGGAACTGCGCCCTGTTGGACATGGTGAGGTCGATGATGAGTCATGCAGATCTTCCTACATCATTTTGGAGATATGCATTACAAACTGCAGCATACACATTAAACCGAGTATCAACTAAGGCGGAAAATGGAATTCCATATGGGTTATAGAATGGAAAGAAACCCATTTTTTCACACGCATGTGTATGGGGATGTGAGGCATTTGATAAGGCCTTTTCAAGAAATAAAATAGCACCTTGCGGCATGAAGTGTATCTTTATAGGATATCCCAAGGAAACGAAATGATATTACCTATATAACCCTTAAAATAAGAAAGTGAGAATTGCCAGACAAGCCATCTTTCTCGAGAGGGAACACATCCCCAAAAAGGATAGTGGGAGCAAGATTGACTGCGATGATGTTCAGGCACAAGATACACAGGAGTTGGTACAGGAACAAGTTCCAAAGGTCCCCGTGGAAGTGGTTCCAGAAACACAAGTACAATGTAGGAGATTAATGGAGGTAAGAGAACCAGAGAGATTTGGTTTCCTAGTCACCAAGGATGGTGAAACATTATTGTTGGAAAATGATGAACCTCTCTCATACAAGGAAGAAGTAGAAAGCTCAGAAGCTACAAGATGGTAGAAGCTATGAATTTTGAGATGGATTCCATGTATCAGAACAAAGTCTGGGTTCTGGTCGATGATCTAGTTGATGTAAAACCTATTTGATGTAAATGGGTATTCAAGAGAAAACTGGACATGGAAGGTCAAGTTAGCACCGACAAAGCAAGGCTAGTGTCTAAAGGATTCAGATAGCATCAAGGAATTGACAATGATGAAACCTTCTCGCCATTTTCCATGTTTAAATCCATAAGAATCACACATTCTATACTATCTTACCATGACTACAAGATTTGGAAAATGGATGTATAAAAAGAATTCCTTAATAGGAACCTTCAGGAAGATGTCTATATCACACAACCAGAAGGGTTTGTGACACCAAGTGAAGCCAAACAGGTTTTCAAGTTGCAGAAATCCATTTATGGATTAAAGATAGAATCTAGGTTGTGGAACATTTGATTTGATGAAGCCATAAAGTAATTTGGGTTCATCAAGAAAGAATGTGAGACATGTGTTCATAAGAGGTTTAATGAGAATGCTATCGTTATCCTAGTATTATATGTTGATGACATATTGCATATTGGAAACGATGTACCAGTCTTATAGTCAGTTAAGGACTGGTTGAACAAGTGTTTCTCCATGAAGGACTTGGGTGAAGCAGCCTATGTTCTAGGGATCAAGATCATTCGCGATAGATCCAAAAGGCTACTTGGACTATGTTAGGGTACATACATTGACCAGATACTAAATAGATTTAGTATGGATCAATCCAAGAGGGGATTAGTTCCAGTGTCACATGGCCTGCATCATTCTTAGAAAATGTGTCCACAGACACAACATGAGTAAGATAGAATGAGTAATATCACATACACTTCTGCTATAGGATCCATCATGTATGCCATGTTATATATCGGGCTTGATGTTGCCGATGCACTGAGTATGGTATGTAGATATCAAGAAGTTCTAGGAGAACATCATTGGAATGCTGTTAAGACTATCCTTAAGTATCTGAGAAGAGCTAAGGATATGTTCCTGGTGTATGGAGGAGATGAGGAGCTTATCATTAGAGGGTATGATGATGCTAGTTTTCAGACAGATCAGAGTGATTTGAAGTCACAATATGGATATGTTTTCTGTCTCAAAGGAGGAGTTCTGAGCTGGAAGAGTTCAAATCAGCTAGTTGTCACCGATTCTACAGTGGAGTCTGAATATATAGTGGCTTCTAATGCATCCAAGTAAGCCATCTGGATTCTAAACATTTTCCAGGATCTTGATGTGGGGCCTAGTAGTAAAGTCCTTGTCACATTGTATTATGATAATATTGCAGCAGTGGCTCTTGCAAAAGAACCAAGATCACATCAATGGACAAAGCACATACTCCGGAAGTATCACCTATTGAGGGATTTCTATTAGAGGGGTGAAGTTGCAGTGTGTAGAGTGTCCATGAAAGAGAATATGTCATACCCCATGACTAAAGGCCTATCTCATCAGGAGCATGAATATCATGTGAGAGCTAGCTAGTTAAAGGTTGTTAGTAGTTGGATCTTGTCCAAGTGGGAGTCTGTTGGAGTTGGTGGCCTATAACCAATTACTTTGTACTTTATTTATTAAAAAATACCTTATCACATCTTGATTGTTCTTCTACATGACAATGCATGTGATAATGTCCTAAGGACAGCTATTGCATTAAAGGTTCATAGCGGATCCCTGCTAAGATGAGAACCCGGAAGTGTCATTACACTTTTTATGAATGTATGTTACATGGCCGGATGATGTTATTTGAGGGACATAAATAATACAGGCCATTAGGGGTGAGTACTCATAAAACATTGAGGCACCTTCTCATTGGGTGCACCCTTGGTATTATCCAGGAGGATATTATGGGAACGAGACCTTCTAGTAAGAAATACACAGTTCATAGTGTCATTGGATGTTCCTATCTGTAGATGTGTGTATTGGTCCTTAGACTTTAAGATTATTATTAATGGGTATTACAACTCACACACTTAGATGTATTGATGAAAACTGCGACGACACACTGTTCGTAGCGAGGTAGGATATGTTGGGTGCGTCAAGATTAATACTGAATTAATAGATAATGTGAGAAATGATTTTTCCCTTCTATTCCATAATAGAAGTAGATATCTCAGGACCTTTGATGGAATTGATATATCCTGAATAAATCAATTTCCATGGTAAGGTATGGGCGAGTTCAATTCCGGAAAGTTAAAGAAAGAATAATCAATCACATGGGCTGATGGAACTAGCATTCAACCCTCTTGATTAGAGATATTGATACAAAATGATTATATTACACGGTAAATGTTTGTAGAGGGTGACATGTCATTGCGGCGTTAAATTCTTTCTCTATGGGTGCCTTGGCGGGTTTCTAGATTCTAACCTTGGACTTTAAGTAGGCTCCAAGTAATTCCACTGAGAAAGGGTCCTAGAGGGTCACACACTAAGTGTGTCCATGTATCTTAGTTAAATATTAATTTAACAAGTTAAATAAATATTATTCCCGGCTGTGTTTTAATTATTATTTAAGGATTTATGATTGAATTTATTTCGAAACTAGATATTCGAGAGAATATATTGTGGGTGAAATAATATATATTTATTAGCAGGTAATGGAGTTACATTTATTTAAAAAATGACTAGACATTACTCAAGGACTAATAAATGTGATGGAGAAGATAAATAAAAATAGAAAATAAAAGTACATGTCGTGTATATTAAATATACACGCCGTGTAGTTTTATGGAAAATGAGTATATTCCATGTATTAATGATTACATGCCATGTTGTTTTTCCAGTTGGGATTTTGAGGATATAATACTATTTTTATTAAATGATATTTATTATAATCAGCATGGGTGCAGGTCAAGGAATTAATAATTCGACATGGGGGTTTTCAATAAGAGTTAATGAAATAAAAAAAATGTGTAACGCATTTATTTATTGTCATGAATCTGTAACCTAAAACCCGATTATAAATATCCTCACAACCCTAACACTTTTTCCAATCATTGTTCACAACAATTCTGGAGAATTATTTTAAGGACAAAAGAACTACTTCCTCCAAGAATGCTCTTAAGACTGAGATAGATCCTCCTCCATCAGATTAAGGCGATCAAAGGCGGACATCACAAGCGTAGTTTCTTCAGTGCTGGCACACGGAGATCCCTTTGGCGACATCCAGAGATATGTGGATCACATGTGGAACAATTCTAGAGGAATCCTACACTTGGATTCTACAACACAACGATGGATCACATCAGATTGTGATCGGAGACATCAACGAAGAAAGAATTCCACCAAGGCAATTCTTGTGAATTAATTAAATTAATTATAACCAATATATGATGATCCTATCTCTATGGTTCTGGGACTCCCTCTTTTTTTCATTCTTCATTCTATTCCGAAGATCCAGCATTTTATATCATTATAGATCTCGGTTTGAACATTGTTTAACGCTAAAATTAATGTTAGGCACTCCCACTAACGTGCTTCCATTGCGCCCGGAATCTAAAATTTTTACATCACAATGGATACCCCTTGAAAATTTTATAATTAATTGTAAGTTATAGTAGGATAATTCATGTTTTATTTTTTCTAAAAATTTACTTCAATCTTTATAAGAATAAAATTACAATGAAGTGAAGATTATAGGATATTTCCACAATAAAATGGATAGACCACGGTTTTTTAGGCCATAGTGTTTTGGGAAAAGTAAATTATATCACAAAAAAATACATTAGACAATTTTCCAACTAGCCTAATTCTTGTGGAGATTCAAATATCACACCATAACTTCCATGGAATTTAAAACGATATATTTTATATCTTTAATATATCATAATTCTACTTTAAAGGAAAGACATAATAAAATGATTTACATTAAAACAAGGTCCAAGAGGATATGTGTTATGATATAATTATAGTGTCACATAGTGATGTGGCGATTTTTATGATTTTTTATAAAAATTAACAAATTTTCAATTTAGTAAATTTAGATAGAACTTTAGATGCTTTAATTAAATTATTATGTATGATTTTAATTCCCAATAAATTTGTGATAAGTTATAAATTAATTGGGATATATTTTGAAATTTTTTGTGGTGATATTAGAAGAGATGATATGGACAGATCTATACAACACTTATGAATAAATATTTATAAACATGGAAATCAAGATAATTGAAACAACTATTGTGGATGAATCTTTTTTAAGACTTTTTTTTATATAGTATTCAAGCAAACAGATAATACAATCTATTTTTTATTAAACATTTCAATATATATTCTTGATATTTAACTATGTTTTGAATGTTTTTTTTGTATCACATCATCTTGTGTGAATAAACATAATGAGAGAGTGATAATTAGATCATTAGTGATTATTTAGAAATCATTATAATATCATACATTTCATAGTTATATCCACCAGTAAATTCAAACAACATTGGAGTATGCTCTATAGAGTGTACAATAGTAGCAAACCAAGTAAAATTTCTTTTTCATTGCATTTATATTTTATATATGGATTCATTGGTTCTGTGATAACGTATGATAAGTTTTTATATTTCTTACCAAGGAAAGAAAAATATACTATTGAATATGAAGAAATATTTACACAATACTTCATTTCACCACTTATGGTGTGTTAGGTGAAGAGATGGGTAGAGTTCCCTCCCTCTTATTCTCTAATACATAAAAACTAGTGGGAATAAATAATTAAATGACCTATGTGACCATAGTTAAAAATATAATAATGATAACCTGTCAATATCTGGTCTATCTAGAAAATGGTGGATTCCACCATCCATTTGTTGGAAAAAACCATTGGTGTATCACAAAGTGTTGACCCATCAGGTATTTAGCGGCACCATACCGAGTACCCGATGACGGACTACAACCACACACCATTTTCCTTACTTCTACAAAACTCTATAATGACACATATTATAATATATATGCATATTATCATCTACAAATATAATCATTTCCATTCGAAACTATAAAAAAGATCTCACATCAATCCAAATAAAAAATTTGACCACTTCAAGAATCACTCCACTAAAATTTGTATTCCACTTGATTCTGAGAATACATGATAACAATGGAAATTACAGACATCCTACTATAATTCAAATCATCCCCAAAAATCCAAATGTGTCTTTATCAAAAATCATGGAATATATTTATTACTTGATCTTCATTTTCTTACTACATTCTATAATGAATTTCTTATAACACTCGTGATATCAAACACTTGTTCACATGATTTCACTACTCACATTTATTATCATGGTTTCTATATGGTTCCTTATAAAACCATTAAATTACAATTTATTTTTAGCCAAACAATCATGGTCTTATGGTTCAACCCAATATAGGGGCTAACAATTCCTAACCAATTTTTATGATGGTGTTTATTACAATAATATTTCCTATAGCAACTCAACACCCATAGTTTAACTAACACACATGTATATCCCCTTACCCATATCCTTGATACTCACTTAATAATACCATATCTCTAATCCTTGTAACCCAAAACCAATCACATTAGTTATAGGAAACATCTCAAAACATGAAATTCAAATCACCCAGGTCATTCATGGTACAAAAAATAATTTATAGAAGACCCAATTATATACCACTTTTTTCAATTTTTAAATCCAATAAAACCCATTTGGAATACCCAATCGCACAAAATTGGGTTTCAAAATTCCACACTCTAATTTGGTATCCAACAGTTTTCTATTGAAATCATATATCTCAAAATCTCCAACTTCCCAGACCATTATTTTCTAAAACCATTCCCCTATACAAATTTCCAATTGAACATTTGATATTAAATTTAAAATTTATTTTCATGGATTTTCTCATAACCCAAATATCCAAAAATACTCCAACCAAGATAGTTTTTTCAAAAAACCATCCACAAAATATTTTCATAGACTCTTTGAAATTGTAAAAATACTATACTTCCAAAAAAAATTGCTTAAAATTACCAGTTTGCTTAAAACATAACCCATGTGGAAATTTAAATAGTATTAACTAATAAATAAAATTAACCATATATTATTTTATCACACAAGTTTTCCCTTTAAGAACAATATTTTAAAAAATATAGAAAACTCTTCCCAATAATGGCCAAAAAATCATAGTCAATTAATGACACAAACATGATACTCATATGATTAAAATTAATTAATCCATGTATTATAATCTATTTGATAAAATAATAGATATATTATTAGTTACTTTTAATTATTATTGACACCTATGGATATAATATTTATATTAACACAACCTTTGTAATGCTTGAAATTCACAATGATTATCTCTACATTGATTCGAAAAAATCATCATTGCATCTTCTTCATATAATTTGACACGTCTAGAGTCCCACACATTTTTTAAACATAATTACAAAAACAAAATCCCGATTACACATATAATTAAAGCTCCCAACAAAATATTCTCCATAGGAACATGTTTTTTAAAGATAACAATGTTTTCCAAGCATGATCAAAGTTCTACTATCATGACTGAAGATTCAATATCTATATATAACTGAATCATCCCAAATACCAAACATCTTTGAAACCATTTTGTAACATTGTTTCATGGTTACCCACATTTATTCCAAATATATAATGCCTCATAACCTTATGATTTATTCATTCTATGTTTTTTGTTACCGACCAAGGGGATAGACTAAGTCAAACATGGGGAGACAATTTTCTTATAAAACAAATAAGGTTCACGAGAAAACATATTGAAACTTTTGAATGAACCAACTGTATATTTTATATACCCAACTCATGGAAAAAACTCTAGGAGTCAAGAGGGGTATCCCACAATGCAGTATATAAAAGTAAAATAATATTTTATATGATTAAGATAAACATTCCATGAAATTAATTTAATATATATAAAAATGATATCCATATCGAATATAAATTTTAGTATCATGGTCAATATATATGTGTACTGTAAAATAAATAAAGTAAACTAGATTATGACCAAAATCACATCATAATATCCTACAGAATCACTAATTAAAAAAATATTTCTCATTTCAGGTCATCACATAATCTCTATGATGGTAAGTGAGATTATTAGAAAACGTGACAGATTCCCATGTACATGGAGACCCATTCATTCTATACTAGTTTTGGGTGATTCTAATGACTGATTATGATTTCTCTACATACCTCAACTAACTGAGTGCTTATAATCAAGTTGATGCCTATGAAATTCAATGGTGAGTAACATCAAAACATCATGAAATATTTCCCATAAATTTTTATTCCATATCATCATAATTTAATTTCATAATTGTGAATAATACCCACACACCATCATTAATGCACAAAAACAAAACATAGCTACAATTTTTTTCCAACATTAATATCACCAAATAAAAACCTATCTAGATCCTACACTAGAATATCTGAGGTCTAAACCCCCTCATCACATCGGTCATCCTTAAGAGGTCTCACCTAAAACCCATAATGAATCACAATAATATTATTCCTATAGGATCTATCATCCAAATCACCATATATATATAAATAAAACCTGAAATTTCAATGGAAATTAATTTTTTTGGAACAAATATAACAAAAATTAATTAAATTAGGGCCAATCCTTAATAGTCATATATCAACTAATAATAAAATTAGTAAAGGAAATTAGGTCCCTAAGAAACAAATAAATATATAAAAATAATTATATGATAACAAAAATTAGAAAACAATGAATAGGTCCCCTCTATATTTAATAGAATAGATATCACCTCTCATGAAATTCCATATATCACAACTCTGGTCATCACTAGTGAAATCTAATAAAATATTTATACATAAACTCTTACTTTGTCATATATGTCACAATTTATAAATGGGGATAACTCCAACTGCATGATTTTATAGAATTATAGATGAAAAACTATGGCTCATTTTAAAAATCAAATAAAAACAATATCATCTTCTGTTCCATGCCCATATTCTTACTATGATTATTTATTGAGTTATTTATACCTCTAATAATGTAGTTAATGTATTAGTTACTAGTTTTGTCACTGTTAATTCCTAGATCCATATCTTTCATCACATTGAATCCATTCACCATTGGGGGAAAGAATAACTTTGGAAGAAACATTCATCATTTATTCATATCATCATATATTCATTTGAACACATATAAAAATGATCCACAATTCTTAGGTTGATAGTAATTGTTATGGTTATACTAGAAAAATTTATATAGTCGTGGTCTATGATAAAAGGTCCCATTACTAAGATAAAATGTTTAAATTCTCTCAATATCACTTTGTTGAAATATAATCACACCTAGGGGGAATGAACTCCACCTTAATTAAAATATCCTGACTAATTTAATGATCATAACAACATTTTTACTGTCTTTTAACTTGGTGTTAATCATCAGTTTACTAACTCTAGTTTTATTTTATAAGATATAAATTATTACTCATAGGTTCCACGATAAACTTGTTCACTAACTCTCATAATTTTCTATAGTTTCTGAAAACACCCAAATGTTATCTTATAACCTGTTTGACACTAGTGTGTGATCACCCATGATGTCTTATCAGGATCCCATGACACATCTCATGATATTTTAATAACATAAGAATCCAAGAATCTATCTCAATTCTAATATTACTTAATATGTTCCCTTTAATATGTATATATGTATATATGACCAATGTTATTATATATCACTGTAAAACATGAGTTCTAATAAATAGAAATGTCCAAATCAAGAGAGTGTACATACACAAATTATTTAAAAATATGGAATTATCAAAATGATGTTAATCAAACCAACCCTTAAAATTTTTATCATGTTCTCCTAATCACCAATGAGTATTTATTAGAAAAAAAATAAAAAATAATTTAAAAATTACACATTTATATAATCAGAAATAAAATTTAAAATCCATTAAATTTAAAACCCTATTTTTTATATCTTATTTGAAAATAATTTATCTTTTAAAAACATGTTTTCATGGCCAAAAATTTTCATTTCATTCAAACATAATTTAAAAAATATTTAAAAATTCCATTTAAAGGTTAAACATTTTGATTAATAAGAAACCTAACCAAGATTCAACTAACATAGCCATGTAATACGAAATATGGTCAACCAAAACTCATTCTTCTAGGGAACAACCAAATTGATGATTTTTTTAATGAGTGATCATTTTGTGACTATTAATAACACAATTATTTATACAACTATGTGGATTCATACAATGTCACACAATCATTATTTTAATATTAATAAAATGATATGATTATAAAATAACTTTTATTTATACCAAAAAAATAAGAAAAATAGAACTACTCAATGTGTTAAGGCTACATTCGACGTGCAATATTCCAATTATTAATTCATGCTTGTACCATACATAATTAATGACAAAAAGACAATATAATAAGAATACTCAAAATTCATAAGTATTTCTACCAATAATAAATTCCCATATTTGAAATAATCTAGTAAAAACAAACCATGTGAAACTACAACACCAAAATAAAAATAAATGAACCATACAAAAATTTTATACAACTCCTAGTCCTCCAATGAAAAATGTAAAAAAATTATCAAATACGATCAACCATTAATTTTACTAAATTTTAATATAAACCAGCATAAACTCATTGGGCCACTAATCTTATGAAAAATTATATCCAACAGTATGTTTTTCTCCTCTCAGATGATCTTCTATAAACCATATATAAAATCCACATTCCTCGTAGTGGTTTCAATATGATTTTTTTATTTCAAATTCCAAAATACATAACCAAAATCACCAAAATAAAAGAATAGATAAAGAGAAGAAAAATAATTAATAAATAAAGGATAATAAAGGAATTTTAAATCAGATCAATTAGCAAGAAACATAAAAAACACTTCTAAATTAGAGTGGAAGTGTGGGGAACCAATGGGGGAAAAGAGTGGGGATATTGTGGATTTAATTTATTCCATCATTGACCATTATTCCTGAAAATATAGGAGTCTTAATGGTAAAATAATAAATATTTACCTAGTTAAAAAATATCATCAGGTTCCTAGATTCATCCATCGCTACATGATATCTAAAAATTTGGTTTGGAACATCAGGTTGACCCACCGGGTACCTAATGAAAAAGTTATAAATACCTAATCATTATCTATAACCACATCCTTTTATGCTTCCTAAAATAAATCTCTATAGCACCAATTATATATTATTTAACCCTTCTTTATATCTTTAAAAACACACTTTAGACCTATGAGAAACACTGAAAAATATATTTTTTTAATTGACTATAAAAACCCCATCTCTGTCATATTTTTCTACACCAAAATATGGTTTCTTCCCAATTATATTGAATTATGAAAATTTTGAACTTTGAAATTTTATATCTAAATTTTATTTAGATTATATTTTAGGGTTGATAAAAATATAGGGACAAATAATGAATATTTAGATGAATATATATGTGGAAGAAATTTGTTACACTATATGGGAGTATCCAATTTTCGTAGGTTTAAAACACTTAATGTAAAATGAAAATATTTATCATTATTCATTAAAAATATGATAACCGATATATTTATTCGTAATTAATAGGAATTGAAGATATTTCTATAGTAGATATATGAGTAGAACATAAACCAACATAATTTGATTCAGGAAGGGTATGTTTTTCTGTTGGAGAAAATGATTTTGAATATTTTTGAGTAGTTCATTATTTAATAAATAATCCATAAGGTATTATATTCTACTTCTCCACTTACTAACCATTAATAATGGAAAATTTTAAAAATGAAAAAATAGTGAGATACCATAGTGAATAATTTTGATTGGTAGTAGATAGTATTTTCAAATATTATTTGTATTAGTTTTTAGTTATATTTTTTAAAGTTTTGTTATAAAAATATAAATTTTTAAAAGTTAATACATGAACCTTATAAATAATATATATATTTGAGATGTTCATAGCTAAGGATTGGATTAGAAGGATCATGGTGTAGAAAATAGTACAGGTTATGATTCACCTTCTAATAAATTCCACTAAACTCAAGGCAAATTGTCATATATTATTTAATGAGATCATTGAAAATTTTTTATAAATAATTTTTAAATTAGAAAAATTATCTTATGTATTAGTTTTTTAAATTTATTTTCCCTCACCATTGACATATTTGATCTTATAATTGATTATTTCATGTTTTAATTTCATGAAAAATCTATGAAAATATTATTCTAGAAATTCCACACTTATTCCATGAATCTAATAAAATAGTTATTGAGAAAATCAAGTATTTAATTAAATTAATTTTTTGTGATATGTGTATCTATCTTAATTTATCAATTTTGAAATTCAGAGAATTATCATTAATTATATCTGTAGGATTTTACAGGTTTATTAGTTAAAAATGAATTAAACTAATAATGAAATTGATATATTTTTCTTTTTATATTTATATCAAAACTTAAAAGAACTATGTCTAGCCATTTATATTTATTTTAACTAAACTAAATTCCCCATGTAACCTCTCAAAATGGTATATATATTTTTTAAGTGACATGTGTATCTAACATCGTTTCAAAAAATAAATAAATAAAGAGCCTATTTTAAATGATATTATAATATCTCTATTTTATTATTAACTTGGAATGAATTCTCCTAGAGAATTTTATAAAACCATGAACCATCAAACAATTATATTTTTAAAAAAAAATATTCACAGATGTTGTAAAGAGATTAATATTATTTTCAATCACCTCATGAGTAAATAAGAGATAAAATTAAATTGCCTTATTCATGACCTGAAAAACTTATTATTGAATTTTACAATGCATATAAGTAGAATTATATTTTCCATAAACTTGGAATAAATTTATTATTGGAACATTAATTTACATGAGTCTCATGAGATTCATGATATACCTAGTGTACAACCCTCAAGAGTCCTTTATCTATGGATATAGGTCTAACCAATTGACCAAGACCAGTACTGTGAAACACATCATAAAATTTATAGATAAAAAATTATTTTATCAATAAAAATAATTTTTTTTTCTACGAAAATTACTATGTAACATAATCTATTTATAATTTGATATATCATCATGTATGATGCATGTATGTGTCACCTAGATGAGTTATAATTCATTGACCTCTGGATACTAACATGTATATAAACTTCAATGGTTATGTATTAAAGGTTAGAAACATCCATCTGAATCAATGGGATACTGATATCATTTTACATTACTCAAAAGTTAAAAACCTTGTCACAAAAATTCTAAAATTTTATTATCATTGATGAAAAACCATATTCAAGATGAATCCCCGTGAGTGATTTAAAAATGGTTTTCATTTTATATTAAAATAACTGAATTAGGATACAAATAAATAATGATTATAAATTTATGGATTAATAAATATTCTTGTAGATAATAACATAAAATGACAAATGTTACATGTAATTACTATTGTTGGTAATTCCCTTATGATCTCATCTTATTAGATAACCCCAATTGAGAACATCATAAGAAAAAAACCAAAATTATTATAGGATACTAACACTTGATAGTCATAAAAAATATTTCTTGTATGAATGATGTGTCTAGATATTTGGACATAGTTTTATGAATACTGTCATGGAATTTCCATGTTCACATTTAATTAAACACATCGGTAACCTATAATTGAGAAAAGTATTTTAATGAAATTTTTGCATAGAATATTTATATAAAAATAAAATACTTAATATGTATATACCAAATTCTATATATGATTAATAAGTAAAAATATTTGATAAAGTTGGTTCTAGGGAACCAACTCTAATAGGAAGTACATTATTTTAGAAGCTTCAGAAAATGATGTTTTGTCGATCTACATATGAGGATATGATGTAGGTTCTAGTATTATAATGGTTATTGTGTGTCTTATAAATTATTTAGAATAGGGTTTATATAATTGAGAAACAAATAGTATGAAAACTAAAATATAGAACATGGATCCTTAGATGGAATCTCAAATCAGATCTATTATGGAACTTATATTTTGTGAGATATAGGGTCAGAATCACCATGCACATACAACACCTCCACCTTCTACTTGAAATAAAATCTATAGGGATTTATTCTCTAATTATCTTCATTATCATATTACATCATATCGGATGAAACATATTATAATGGATACAATACATATTAAATAAATAGACTCAATTAAGTTAATGGTAACAGTATATCATATTATATATGTATCAATTTGTGTTCCATTCTCAATTAATGGGTTTACCAAAGTATTGTAAATTACCAACCATTTTTTCCATGACCATATATACTAGTAATATAGTTGATGACAAAAGTATAAGATATATATATTAATATTCATTAATAATTTTAAATCAATTAAAAATGTTTCTAATTTATAAATTTTTATAGGGATATAAATAATTTAAACAGTCATTGAGACCAAAATATATCCATTGTCCTAAAAAACGTTTGATAATACATATTATATTACTAAAAGACTATTTATATTATCATGGATCTATTTTATGTGGAAGGAGTGTCATTAGTTTCCAATGATTACAGAAATTTTAAAATATAATGTCTATACTGTAGAATGGTTTTATAGAACTTATAATCATATATGTGTTATCCATTGATGTACTAAAACACTTTTATTAATAAGTTAATTTTGATATGACATTCCATTGTAATTAATAGTTTGTAACTATGAATCAAAATGAGTGAATTTTAATAGATAGGCTAACACTACCTGGCCCAATTAAGTAGTTCTAAGGTAGTTATAAATAATTAATTTATTGGGTTAGGGTATGAATTCAAATCCCTATTAATAATATGATAGGGTTATGGTAGAATAATTAGTTTACTCAAACCTGATTAAATTTAAAATTATTACTTAATTTAGTAAATATTTTTAAGTAAAATATAAATTTATAAACATTAATTTTATTTTTTTATTTTTTTAGTTTGATATTTTTTTAGTTTAGATTTAAAAATGGGTATTTAAACGCATATGTACAGTTAAATAGATATATAAAAATATAATAATGAAGTGTTAGGATAATGAGTTTTAAAAATAAAATCACTATTAATTTTTGGATAGTGTTTTGGTTGTGATGGGTTTTGGTACCGGAGCCATTTTAATACCTAGTTATAACATACACATATTATTGTTTGAATATGAATCTTTATAAGTATTTTATCCAACGTGAAACAAATTTTATTTAATTATACATCAAATTTCACCTCTTAAGTTAAATATTTGATAACATGAGAACGTTGAACATGTATCTTAAAGATTTATGAAACCAAATATATAGTGTTTCCTGTCTTAATATCTTATGTGGTATTGAAATCAATTTTTTATAGAAAAAATTCCGTTATACTTTAATTCATTCAAGATTTTTTTTATTTAACACTGTATGTTATATGTTTTCCCCCATAAATAATGCATTTCTAGTTAGTTTTATATTAATTATGTGACATGGATGAATAATTTAACGATAAATTAAAACAATGATATTTAATATATTAGTCTTTAAATAATTTCACAACATATTATTTTATTAAATAAATTATAAAAAATTGCAATAGATCATGAAAGGTCTTTAAAGTGATGCATTAGTCAAAAAACTAATAAAAAACAAAATATACTTCTCTATGTTAGTCTAATTAAGAATTAAATGGTCTTTTAGGGGCTAATAAAATAGTTAAAAAATTAAAGAGTATAATTAAATCTCTTAGTTAATTATAAATGTAAATTATTATAAACATGCAATAATAAATAAGTAATAATAAATAAATTTATAATATATGAAATTTTAAAGTAGTTTTGTACAAGGATAACATAGGTATACTCTTACACCTCTAGACACCACAAGAGATACATTTTTCAATACCTAATTTTTTTAAGAAGAATCATAACCCAACACAACCGACCATTTCTAGTAGATGTATAAACAATATAAACACCTGATTTTAAATGGGGATTCACAACCCATTACCAAAATCCCTTTTATAGAAGATATAAATTATCCTATATTTTTAATTATAGAGTTACTACCCATATCACAAGAAGGTAGAATATTAGATTCACAACCTAAAGTTATAATCATTTTATTTGGAATTGAATAAACTAATTTTTATGTGGAGGTAAAATTGACAGAAAAAATTAGTAGATACTCAGATAAACACAAATTAAAGATATTGATGATGAAAAATGAATCACATCCACAAGTTCCATAGTAATGGATAAAAAAATATTTTCTATTAAATATTTATATTTAAGAATATTTGGTTATCATTAAGTTCCATGTGGTGGCTGGGAATTGGTACATAGAGGATAACAAAAAAATTTGTAAGTTCACATAATCGTATAATAAATGATAGTTTGAATGTTGGTGTGAAGAGTGAATCTTCACAATAACATAGTTTGGCTTCACATAATTGTGTTATTTGACTGATTCACAATCTATTTAAAAAATACTAAACAATAAAAATGCTATAAAAAAGAAATTATTTAGGTAATAAAAAAATTATCAGAGGGAGATAGGGAATATCATAATCAATCAAAGGAAATCCAAAAAATATCAAATTGTTTCTGACATGACCTACACCACCAAGGGCCACAAGGGTGTTGGTAAGATGAGAGTGCCACTGCAATCCCACCTCCAATTGGTCAGGGGATAGTCAATAAAACCAATTAATAATATCATATAAATATGGGAGTCCATATTCCAATTTATGGTCACACACACAAGTTTTAATGGTATGTGCCTTTCTGATTAGTTTAATTGATGGTTTTTGGGATGGAGAATGCTTGGAGAATTCTAGTTTCTGTTTGAGGGATTATGGAATCACATCAGAATGGTGGCAGGATTTTTACATTATAAAATATGGTTTAACGATGTTAGATGGTGATTTATGGCTTGTGTGGTCAGTGGTTTACATCTTGTGTATTGTTGAGTTATACTGTAAAAAATGTGTTTCTTTTTTATGGATGGTTTTAAGAAACTTAAGATAGTACCAGCCTTATGGGCCATGTTGTTTTATCTATTTTTATTTTTAGGGTTTTATGGTGAAAAGGTGGGTTTTACATCCTAAAATTCATGCCCCATGGATCTTATGATGTGACTTTTTAATTGACATCATATTCCTTTCATTTTACAGAATGTATATAGGTTTATTCGATTAATTATATCCTATTTAAAAATTGACTCTTTCTATCACTTTTTTAAGAAAACCATTGTTATTTTGATGGATATTCCAACCTTATTTCTCCTTCATCAATCCTTGTGTTTCAATGGTTGAGATTTGGAAATTGAGGTACATTCTCCTCTCTTTCATGTGTTTTCTATTCCATTCCTCTTACAGTGGAATTTGTTGTGACATTGAAGTATTTGTTTGCAGTGTGTGTGGGTATTGATTTAATGATCCTTTAGCATAATGTTGGTTGATCTATAGTTTCTTGTGTCCATTTTTTACTATGAATTCATTTCTTCTTCACCCTACATTTCATAGTGAGTTTGAAAAGCTTCTTTGTGGAAGGTAATATCTTTTCTCTCACTCTTTTGTATAATATGGGAGGGGATTAATCATCATCATCTACGGGGGATGTTTTACACAATCCTAATTAAGATAAAATTATAGTTTAAATGCATTTAAGTGGAAATGGGTTTTTTTCACATGTTTTTTAGCTCTGATATTATTATATTGATATTTTCAATTTAAATTCTTGATGCCCCCATTGAAAATAAATACTATTTGGGGAATTATCATTAATTGTAGTTGATGGTATATTGAATACTTGTTTTAGTTTTTTGTGATATCACACCAAAATATAATTTGGATAACCCCTTATATTCTTGTAATAAAATGGTGGCTCAGGATTTGTGCTTTGTGTGACCATTATGTTGAATAAATAATTGTAATGTGATGGAAGTCATTCAATGAATATATAAAATGATCTATGATGTGTTGTGATGTGTATTTATGTTGTGGTGAGGTGATGTGTTGTTGTAATGTAGTATGAGGCAGTCTGCAAATGTAATAAGATATGGGGAGATGTGTGGTTGGTTTGAGGTTGTGTTTTCGGGTGGTTATGTGTGGATTCAATGGGGTATGGGGAAATGTGTGGTTGGTATAAGGTCATGTTTTAGACTAGATATGTGAAGATGTGATGCGGAATGTGGTGAAATGTGGTTCGTATAAGGTCATGTTGTGGGGCGTTGTAGTTTGGTAGTGTTATGTGTAAAATGATATAATGTGTTATTTTGTTTTCTGAGATTCCCATATAGTAATGTAATATCTAGTTAATAATTTTTTAAATGGTATGGTCTATTATGTATAATGGTATAGAAATGGTTAATGAAAAAATTTATAATGGATTGTTTAGTTAAATATGGTTTTTCATATATAAAGAAATTAATTTGATGTTAAAATGAAATTTTCATAGATTTTAATGAAAAGTGGGAACTTTTTTATGGATTGTGGATTGTGTTTTTATATAGTTTTTTGAATTTAGCGGTTGTAGGATAAGAGGTAGTGTTTTGAGTTTTTTAGTGTCTTGTTGTGGACCCGTGGGATGGGATTATTTGTAGCCATGTATATATATACTTATTATGTTGATTTTGTTTTCTATACTCACAACACCTACATAGATCCCCATGTTTTGACACTGATATATATATATAAGGGTGTTATTTCAAATTTCTTAGTTGTGAGTATGGATGGAAAGATTCCCTCTCTTTCCTTACCTCACTTCCAGGTGAGTAAATATGCACAATCTATGATTCATAGAGGATTTATAGAGCACTTGGTGATGAGCGAGGTGTATGTAGGCAATATATGATTTGATTGTATTGTGGGGTGGCTAATGATGGGGGTCATACATGGTTGGAGGTGGGAACGAGGTTTATGTCACTCATGTTCATTATTCCCTACTACTCTGGTTTATGATTATGCGGTGATTTTCAAGGAGCATTCATGTGATATGAGATGTGATCGTGTTGTGGTGTGGTGGCCCCAGTGCCTTTGGGTGAGATGTGATGAGATTGTGTTCTGGGTGGTGGTATTGTATACGTCTTATGGAAGATAAGGAAGCACCATGATGGTTGATGTTGGGGTGTGAGAGAGGAGATCTAGTGGTAAAGTGGTATGGGGTACCCTTTATCGATATGATTCAAATTATGTCATTTACGTGACTTGTTTTATTTGGTTAGCTCTCCATGGTGGGGATGATATTAGTTAGTTGACTTATTTAGGTGTTGTTAGTTCTATTATTTTCCCATGGGTTCATTTGAATTATTCATTAAAAATTTCATGAGAGACATTTCTTTTTCAACTGAGTATACTTATATTCTCACCCTATATAAAAAACTAATTTTTAGGTTTCCAGGAGGATTGCATGGACTTTGTTAGATATTTCCTACTGAGGAAATTATCTCTCTTTATTCATTGTAGTATCTTTGGTGGGATGGGTTGTGATTGTGTATTATCATTGAATAATGATTGAGTGATAGGATACAGTTTAGAGTAAGGATTAGTGATGATTTGATGGGTTGTTATTCAAATTGTTCCATTTTATCTTTTTTCATGACATGGTAATGAGAGACTGACAATGTCGTGGGATTTTGGGTCCCCATTGGATTTGGGTCATAAACTTCGATCTTTTTGAATGTCCATGTGAGGAGAATACATTTTTAGGTTGAGGCCAAGGATTGGTCCATTCATCATTTAAAATTATAATTTTGTTTGAATTGGGTGGTATTGGTTCGAGGGGGTCATTGAGAATTAAAATGAGCTAAATAAATATTAATAAGATTCTATATAATCTGGCTCTATTAATCATTGATTCTATTTTCATCTATGGATCTTTATCGTCATCCACTTATGCCTTAGAAAGTAGATATTCAGTAGGATGATCTATTTGATTTATGGTGGATTGATCCAATGTAAGTTTGGGTGATAATTATAACATGATTTTAAGCTCTATTAATATGTCTAATTTTGGTAAGTTTGAGGGTAGTTTTAATGTTGTAGATATGTAGAGATGGTTTTAGGATCACTGGATCTCCATCATTCTAACCAATACTTGGTGGGGTACATGGTCCCTTTGGAAGTTAGTCATATGTGGTGAGTTTTTGCATCGATGGTGGATGTATTACTAGGTGACTAGAATTATTAAGATGTTTCATGGGTTTACTTTTGGAAATATTTCCTTTCTTCAACCATGATGGCAGTGAAGATGTAGAAGCTTTTTTATCTTCAATAGGGTATTTTTTCCATGTGGGAGTAGGGAATCAAGTTCAAGGGGCTTCTAAATTTCTCCCAAAATCATTTTCTAGATGAGGAGTCCAGTTTGACACATCTTGATGAGGTACTACATAAGTTGATCCAATATATAGTTACATGTTTTTTATTACTGACATATCTGGTGTTTGATAAATTGGAAAACGAGATCGGGAAGATGCATTCATGAGGTGGTTTAATATGAGAGGGGATCCAGTAGATTTCCATGAGAAGTATAGTCATTGTTGTTAAGTCTCAGGATCTGGGGCCTTTGAGGATTAAACCATTGGAGGGTCAACTTTATCAGTCTCTTTTCTATCCATCAAGGTCTAGTGGTTTGTGTTATTTTCCTGGGGTCTTCTTCCTAGTGTGTTTTGTCTATGAGGTTCATGGAAATTACCAAAACTAGTTCCTATTGTGTATTTGAGCTTATTTTGGTGGAGGTGGTATTTTTCTATTCTATCCCAAGTAAAAAATTTCTAATAATGCATTTTCAACAATTGATATTGTTGTCTTATTCGTCATAAAGGGTACATGGATATGGTAGAGGTATACCCCAAGTTTTTCTTCATGTTTACAAACCTCAAACCGAGCATGGATTTGGAGGTGTAGATATTTAAAAAAATAGTGAATATGGGTGTGGTTAGTTTTTGGTAGTAGAGAAATTAGTTTTAGTGGGTCTATATATCTCTCGAGTTATGCTAATCCTGCCATCCACCCTTGTTAATACCATGTTTGATTCAAAAGCTTTACACTACTTCATTGCACCTACTCTAGTTCAGGATCTAGTAATAGGCATAGAGATGCTTTCCATGCCCCTAGTATTGACTATACCAGTCAGAAGAAATAAAAAAATCATTGATGTGTACCAGGGGTGTAGACTGATTATGGGGACACATAATTCCTATGGGGCCACCTAATTCCTATGGAGATAATTTCTTGTTGTAGAGGTAGTTTTACAATATAATCATTAATATCAACTAGTTGTATTCTATGTATGTTTTTATCGTCTAATTCTAGAGGATAATAATGTTCTTGTATCTGGATGTCCAGTGTTTGGTTTTAATTAGTGGGTGGGATTATCATGCAGGCAGTCAGCTTGTAAAGACCCATCATTCCTTGGAGGTGGAGTTTTCTATAGAATCAATGGATGTTGGGAGGGTGGAGGTTCGAAGGGTCATTAGTGATTTTTTGGATTTTTTATCTAGTAGGTTGTGACTATAAACACTTGAAGTGATGTTGATTTTGGGATAAAATTACAGCCTGATACTTATTTGATTTTTTCCTCCATATTAGATTCTAGTTTCTCTGTTACAGTACTTCAGCATTCAAATAGATAATTTGATATCGAAATATTTCTTCTAACCTGGTGTGTCACTATGGGGTGCTCCAATATGGTTCTCTAAGTCAGAAGATCATTTTACCAGGTTGTTTAAAGACAATCAGATGATGAATCAATTAATCTTTATATAGTTTCCCTCTTCCAGGGTAAGAGATCATTTCAACCAGTTGAAAGGGGACAATTTGTTTTCTAATATCGATCTTTGGTCTTCGTGAAACATGTTGAGTGTGATGGAGGTAGATATCCAAAATAATACCATAAAATTAAGGTATGAGAACATAAACTTTATGGTTAGGTTTTTTTGAGTCATAAACACACCAATTTTGTTCATGGGGCTCATGAAATTATTATCCCATGAACTCTTGGACTAATTTTTTGTAAAATTCTTTGATGACATATTGATTAACTTGAAGTTAGAGAAATATCATGTCGATCATCTCAGAGATGTTTTGTAGGTTCATCAAATCCACCATCTCAATGAAATATTTCCTAGGTTAATGATTTGGACATGAGAGTTGAATTTCCATAGTCATGTGGTGCCTCATCATGGTTTTCTAGTATACCCATAAAAAGTTAAATTAGTAGTTTCTTATTAATAACCTAAGAATATGGAAGTGGTTAGAAGTTTCCTTGGTCTTAATGAATATTATCCATGTTTTTACCTTGATTTTTCATGAGTTTCAACCCTAATGACTACATTTTCTTAGAAATAAGTGACATTTGTATTGAATTATTAGGGCTAAGTAACATTTTTCTACCTAAATAAGAAATTGGTATGTGCTCCAATGATCATATTTCCAAAGAAGGGGTTGATGTTATAGGTCTCCTGTAATGATTTCCATCTGGTATTGTCATAGATATAGATTTAGTAGATATAGGTAAAAAATTATGTGTTCATGAAGTTATGTACCCACAATAATAACTATTCCAACCATGATATAGAGCTAGTAGCGGTTGCGTCTATGATAAATGTGTGGCACCATTAACTTATTGGGGAGTTCATTGTGGTCTTCTTGGATCAAATGATCTTGAGGTATATGGTTTCTCAAAATGACCTAAATATATGGATACAAAGTTGTATAGGGTTTTGAGGACTATTATTTAGAGATATCTTATACCTTAAGAAAATGGAATTTTTTCCAACACTTTGAGAAATAAATTATGGAGGGATTTTGTAAAGGATTTTTTGGATGTTTGGAAAGAAATGGAGGAGTTAGAGACCTTGAACATTGATTGAGAGTGGTTTAATTTGTAGGTTATATGTTCAAAATGATATTGAATCCTTCTATGATTTTATGGTTGGAGGATTGTTAGTGAGGAGACTTGGAGTCATAGGTGATTATTTATCATCTTGTCCATTGTGATGCCCTAGAGGGATGGTCAGAGTACAGTTAGAACTGGATGTTATTTCATGTAAGGCAATCTATTCTTGTAAATATTTTGGATAGAGTCCTTCATGAGTTTTATAGATCACATTAAATGGTTTATCCAGGGGTATCCAAGATTAAACATATCTTGAGGATTCAATTTTAGTGGGTCAGTATGAAATTAGCACTGGAATTATTTATGGATCAGAACTTGGTTTTCCAGTATGTAAATGCATAGTATCATTTTATATATTGTGATTTATATAATTTGGATGTTCCCTTGTGAAAATAGTATTGCATATCTATAGATTTTATCACAAGGTTACCAATCCCTCAAGGAGGTTAGGATGTAATCTAGTTAACCATGGATTAGTTGATAAAATCATCTCACTTTGTAGTGACCAAGTATTCGGGTGTCAAAGATGTTTGTCATTAAAATTAAATTGATGAGGTGGTGTAGTTTCATAGAGTTCCAAATACTATTTCCTTGGATTGGGATTCATGTTTTACCATATGATCCTAGAGGTGATTACATCATGCTTTTGTGATTCTGTTACACCACATCACTTCTTTCCATCCATTGAAAAACTGGGAGACAAGGAGAACAATCTAGATGCTAGAGGATTTGTTTGGAAATTCTTCTCATAGAGTATTATATTATGGGGATGAATGTTTCCTTTGGTTGAATTTTCTTAAATAAGCATCTATCACTCATACATTGACATGTTCATGTTTGAGGCTTTGTATGGGTGGTTGTATCATTCTCTGTTGTGATGGAATAAGGATGGGAAAGAAGTAGTTGTTGGTCCTAATGTGTTGCAGAGAATGATAGAAAATGTTTAAATTTTTATGATATAATAAAATCAACACAATGATGGAAGAATCCTTATGTTGATCAAAGGAGTAGGCCCTTGGAGTTGGATGTAAGATAATATATTTTCTGGAAGGTTTCTCAGTGAAATAGGCTAGATAGTTTTGGTTGGGGTATGATTTATCAAATGGTTGTTTGACCTATTGAGGTGTTGGGGTGAGTTGATGAGGTGGTGTGTCTATTGGAATTTCCAATAGGGATGGAAAGGATCTGTTACATATTCCACAAGTCTCAGGTTAATTTCCATTTTCAAGATGACACCCACATCATTAACTCAATAGAATTGGACATAGGCAATGATGTGATGTTCATGCAGTGGGAAGATGAGATCTAGTACTGTAATGATAACATTCTGTATGGATAAAAAATTCCCTTGGTGGTTAGGTTGTGGAGGTATGGTGTTCTAAATAAGAGTACCTAGGAGTGAGACATGTAGATGCATACCCAATACCCATAGCAGTTTTAATTTATTTTTATGAGTTTTTCATCATATTATTTAGAACTCTATATTCTATAGTTAGTGTTATTCATTTTTATGATATTTTCCCAATTTTAATTGTGTGATATAGTTTCTGATATATGAATAGGGGAGGACCAAATCCTAATCAGGTTTCATTATAATTTTACATGATTAAAAATATGTAGGCAAATCAGTTCTATACAAATTAGATAATATCTTGATATGGAAGATAGGTTTACTTGATTTTCATGCTCAGGCAAATTTTGTATTTGTTGAATAAGCGGTTGGGTTTGACTACGTAGAGGATGAGATGTTGATATGGAAGACATTTTGGATAGTGGTCGCATGTTTCTGGAGCCATATGAGTGGTATTGTGACTAGTGAGATGTTTTGGTGTATTTGGGAGGTAATGTGGTTTCATGGGATGTTCTCCGTGGTTAACTTGTTTTTTTTGTGGAATTTGCGGAAAAAATGAAATCCTTGAGTTGTGTCTCACGGTATGGTTGTTAGAACCCCATTCTATTATGGTATTGGATTTGATTATCAAGGGGAGAATCATTTTAGAGGTATCTAATTTAATGGGGTTTTACTTCCCAGTCATTTACATTACTGGTATTGTTGTTGAATAGTTCTCAAAGAAAGAAAGAGGGGGATCAATTGAGTGTAGAGATGCAACAGAATTGAAATAGAATTTTTATTCCATAAATGACTAATTTACAGTGTTTGATGGTGGTTTAGGGGTTGTACATTAGACAGTTTGTGGTTTTTCTCCAGTTGAGGTATAGAGCCTTAAAGGGTTTTATTCAATAAGGATTGGTTTTACAATTTTATATAGTTCTATCCCTAGACATCATGTTATTTTTAATTTTTTAGGTGTTTCAAGTGTTTTATAGAAAAAATGTGTTTTTATTGGCAGAAAATCTATAGTATGTTGATATTTTAGTGTGAAAGTTAAATTTATGTAGTAATGATGGTATGTTATAGGTTGTAAATGTGTTTTTTCAGCAGATTCATCCCCATTCAGCTATTTTGTCATTCTATAATTTTTGGTCGAACCCTAAGCGATTTTGAAGTATCATATATCCCTCCATATCCTACTTCAATCCTTATCTTCTGGTGGTTGAGTTATGGTGATCAAGGTTTTTCCTTTTCTATTATATATGGTTTTATTTCCATTCATCTTACAAGTGAATCCTCATATGCATAGTGGATTCGTTTTGGGGTGTGTTTGGGTTTCATTTTGTAGATCCTTAGGTGTTGTGTTGGCTGATCTATGGTTTCTCATGTTTGGTTGAGGTTTTTAGTCATTTAATCTTCTCCTTGTGGTGTATAGTGAATTTTAAAATATTCTTTGAGGTAGGGAATCCATCGTCTCATAAATTTGTGTGTCACGCAGGAGGCTATTTTCCTTGTTAATATTTAGGGGATGTTTTGTGATTTCCTAATCAAGATCAATTAATTTGATAACTGAAATTGAATTTGAACTATGTCTTTCTAACATTTTTTAGATCATTGACAATATTATATTGGTATTTTGAATTGACATGCCTACCTCCCTACTTAAAATCATGAAATTTGATATCCTTTTGTTTCATTTCTTTGTTGTGATATGGAAACAGTTTACATGTTGTTGTTATATCACCCCAAAATCGGAATTGGTTTGCCACTTATATTCATCTAAAAAAATTCCCTTATATTTTTTGTTTTTGTGATCATTCCATTATAAAATAAGTGTAATGTAATAAAACAACACTATTAAATCTATAAAATGTTCAATGATGTGTGGTCGGGTTGATTGGTTGTGATGAGTGGTTATGGTGTGGTAAGTGGTGATGTGTTTTTGTGAAATGGTATTGGGAACTATGTAGTTTGTATGATTCCATATTGTGGGGATGGTATATTTAGATTCAGTGTGGTATGGGGTGATGTTTGGTTGGTATAAGGCAATTTCATTACGTGGAGATATGTTGTTGTGATTCATATGGGGTGTTGTGTGGTTGTTATGTGTTCTTTTTTTGGAAGAATTGTGGGGATGTGTTATGTGGTAGATGAGACGATGTGCGGTTCCGTTGTGCTAGATTACTTTTTATTAATGGAATAATTAGTTAATAATTATTTAAATGGCTTGGGTGGGTTTGGTTTATGGGATTGAAATGGTTAATAAATGAATTGATCTTGGGTTTTTTCGGTTAAATGAAGTGATTGATAAATATTTAAGGGAATTGGATGTTCAAATGAAACTGGATTGGCTTTTAATGAAATGTAGGAAGTGGATTGAGTATTTTTTTATGATTATTTTATATGATTTTTTGAATTTAGTGGTGGTAGTGAACGTTATAGTGTCGTGATCTGGTTAGTTCCCTATTGTAGACCTGTATGATTGTCTTTTATGTTGATATCTATATATATACTTTTATAATCCTTGTAATTTTTATATGCACCCCACCCTCATCGGTCACATTATGCGAACACCAATGTGTGTGTGTGTGTGTGTCTGGGGGTATTTTCCAAATATCCTAGAAGTGAGGATAGATGTATGGCTACACAATACTTCCTTATTTCTCTTCTAGGTGATTATATATGCACAAATTGTCATCATTGAAGGTCTGATAGTGCATTAGGTGACGTCCAATGTTTCTCTGTGAGATATATGATACGATTTTTTTGGGGGTGGCTCATAGTGGGGGAAGGCATCATAGTATGTGGAAACATGGTTGATTCCCTTCAAACTAATGAAACCCTACTAATCTGGTTATGGTTGTGATGTGATGTCTCATGTGTCTTCATGTGATATGAGAGTTTCATATGCTATGGGGAATTCAATCAAGTGACTTTTTGAGAGAATTGATTTGAATAATATATGGGGAGGTGGAATGGTATATGTTATATTAATGATAATAGAGTTCTAGGATGTACGACATTGGGGTTTAAGGGAGGTAAATCCGTGCGAAAGTAGTTTGGGGTACCCTTTATCGATATGATTCATATTATGTAATTATGAATGGCTTTTTTTATTTGATGATTGTGCCATAGTGATGAATATATTAGTAAAATGATATTTTTATGTTCTATTGGTTCTATTTTTTCTCATGGGTAAATTTGTTTACTTCTTTCACAAGTACATGTAAGGATTTGGGTTTCCGACTGAGTATACTTGTATTTTAACCCTATGTATATAAATAGATTTTTAGACTTCTTAGATGAATATGTGGACATTTCTGGACATTACTAAATCAGACCCTTGGACTATTATTATGTCACTACCTTATCTTTTATTTTGGGTATTTACTCTAGAGACTTTTATACATTCCTATTTAATTTATACATCCATTTTGGGTTTATTTTTGAATTTTTTATGTTAGTTCAAGGAGTTTCTTGTGGTTATTTCATTATATATCCCAATCCTATTTTATAATAAAGAGTATAACCACCCATTTAATGATATTTTTATACTCTCAATTTTACTCATCAACCTGAGGCCTACTGTGGTGGGACTCGTTGGTCATTATCTCTCTCCCTTAATTGTTTTATCATTGGCGGGAATGGGTTGTAACAAAAATATCAATATACACAAAATTATGGTTGATCAAAAACATATTAAATTTTAAATGCATGAAAAACATCTTACATCCCACAAGAGTGTACATTAGTATATATTCCAAGTAAATAAATAAAATTCAGGCCCAACCACTAAAAAACAAGTCCAACATAATAACAAGAGAAGAATTTTCACAACGTACAAACACTAAATTCTGAAAATGGACCAACTACCACAACCAAATATCACCTCTATACTCTTCCTACTCTAGGACAACATATAGAATCATTTTACAACCTTTTATCATCCTAATAAACATCACATTTAGGTAAATCCCATGAAGGCTTGACTATATACATACACTCTTGGACACTCTAAACTCACTAAGAAGACAAGCGTCAAGTGTAGAAATTTACCTCAAAAATATAATCAATATGGAAAACAAAGGACAATAAGTTGGATATACTCAAAGGGGTACTCAAGCCTCAGTGAAAGGATATAGTCTTCATATTCACTCAAATGAGAATCATTAATTGTATGACTTCATGAAGTCAAAACATTTTATTTACTAGAAACCTAAGAAGATGATGCACACCTATTTATAAGACACCTTAGAAAAAAGGATTAAACTCACAGACTTATGATCACACCCAGGTCCATAGGGGGATACCTGACCCCACCTTTATTATCTTTTAAGATGGGATCACATGCCCTGGATATTGGTAACAAGATACATAACAGGCACAAGGATGAAGTAATAGTGGATTGTAACCCCGGGAATTATGGGTGAATATCTGGCCAAATCATTATTCATCCCATGGACACGGAATAACACAATTTGAATAGTGGTTCTAGATACCTATCCTCACATAGGGAGGATTAGGGACCCTACTACCACATCCATTTTAGTAATACACTCATGACAGAATTCATGAAGTCCGTAATCAAACAAAAGTTAAGTACATGATGTGTTTAAGTGGTACAGGATCGCATACTCCCAATTCAACCACTTCTTCATGAACCTCTATGAAACATGGTTATATAATGTAAACTAAATGGAATTTCATTTTGGTCACATGATGTGTGTGGTCGGTCTCAGAACTTGGTCGTGTTCCATTTCTTGAGTTACGTTCCACCGACTTGTAAATGGTATAAATCTTAGACATTGAAGACATAGTAGGCCACCCAAGATTAATGGGGATGTAACCCCTATTCATGTTATTCCAATCCAACTTGGTTCATATAGAATGAGTGACATTCAGGTGGTCATGTGATGCTTTTATAATTTAGAAACCCTAGAAACAATTATTCCATGGAACTCTATATTTGTTCCAATAAACTAAACATAGTATAGTATAGAATTTTCGAAAAGGGTATCTACCTCTATTAGATTCACCATTCCCTTAATCCCTTCCCCAATTACCAATAAAAATTCTATAATCGTGTGTTAACTACCATCAATTACAAGATAATTAAAGGATTTACTTCAACTATTATTCCAAAAATCATATCATATCACATGCCATTGAAGGCTAATCATCCTTTATGCCTCGGATCATAAAAAACCAATATCATGTTATCTTTCCTAAATCTCAATATCATAAAAACTCCTCTTTCTAGCTCTAATCCATAAATCCTAATCCAAAATGATGATCAATGGACCCCAAATTCAATTTTTTAAGTAATTATTCTATGGAAATATAAAAACCACCGACCAAAGAGATTAATGGTGTTGAAAAAATAAATAATGAATGCAGAAATACAAACATAATAAAAGTGATGAATCAACCATGGTTTTTCATCTTTGAATTCACTTGTGAATGGGAATTGATGAATCATAAAAAAATGTTACATTCATGATCAAAAAAATTCCATATTCCAAATCCTAGAAAAAAAATAAATTGGAAAATTCATTATATTCTCATCCTAGATTTGATTATTTGAATAATTATTTTGTAATGAAATAGTATAAAAATAGGTAATAAAACTAAAAAAATTAAACACCCTACCTAAAAAATGGATCATTTGTTGGATATGAATAATTCTGAATGTGATTTCATCGATGAATTCATTGAATTCATCATTGGTTCTTGAACCAATTATTATATATCAATGAATATTCCACTAAGTACCTCCTACAACTCTATGAATTCTCTTGGATTTTTATTCCTACATAAAATAATTTAAATAAATGTAATTATATATTCAAATCCCAATGTTAACAACAATATAAGCAAATAAAATTAATAAAATTAATGTATTTGTTTAATCTTATTTGTGTCTATGAATCATCATTAAACTTGATGATAATGAAACATATGTAATTTTTAAGGTAAATCCAAAATTATTGATATAGTTAAAGTCTCAGTATCAATAGCTTGGAATCCAATTGATGGGAAACACGTTATTTCTAGAATTATTCTTTTGTGCAAGTTGATATATATATAATTTTTATAATATAAATATCAAGGACACGCACTACCTAAAACTCTATGTTGACTCTACAACTAGCACTAAAAATATTATTCGAAATATGAAATGTGTAAGATGAAATTATGGAGTCGTTACACTCCCTACACCATAAATTATATTGATCTTTAAAATGAGGAACTTCTAAAATATGATTGTATACTGTGCTTGCATCTGGTTCTTCTACTCCCATTAATCTCCATAATATTTTCATGATGATAGAGAATATACAGAAGGGAATCATCAGCTAATGTAGAATCTTCTCATACAGATACCAAATCACCACTGGGTACTCTATAATGGTGGATCCATCATTAATATCCATCTACCCCATTCAATATTGTGAAATATATAATGAATGTATCTCTATAGTTATGACACTTGGAAAATATGAAGAAATTATTACAACTACTTAGGTAAATCTAGATGGTATGAAACCTTATTATTCCACTGTAGAATCTAAAATGACCTAATATAACTTTGAGATAACATGTCACCTGATTCAAATCTCACCAACCAACAATGAATTTAGACTATCATGAACATATGGTCTCCCTTATTCATCTCTATAGGCCTTCATCATCTTCCAACATAAGACCCTTTATAGATCTATGCTGTCATCAGTCTCTATTGGAAAATATGAAATTTTTCTATTGTCACCCTCACCATCTTCATTCCCAAGTGTGGTGATTCTTTCAAATCTAACCAACCTAATGGTTACCTAAAAGGAAAACCAAAAAGGGATTCAAATGGTTCCATAAGAATAGTACAATGATTTTTATTTTAGTCGTATGGATTCTCCCCTAAGATAACATGATCCTCCCATATTTAGAAGAATTCTAGTATGAAAACCCATAAAATTCCATCCCTAAAATGAATTTTCTAATTAGTTTAACCTTATTTCTAGGGGAGGAACACCATTTCCATCTACAACGGGGTCCTATAAGAATCCCACAATCCATTATATAGTAAAAATGTGAAAATAGAATTAAATTATTAAACTATCATCAAGGGTAACACATGAATCCAAATGATATTGTTCATGTACAAGATTTCTTGGATTTCCATTGAAATTATCTCTCTACTGAAGAGAAAACTGACTTAGTGAGTTAATCCAAGATCACACAAGTAGCATTATGACCTCTCATAATATGTGAAAATACTATCATAAAATCCATGTATATACTATAAAATTTCATTTCAATTGCCTCATGGGTCTGGGCTGACCATACTAGAACCTGGTTCTTAGCCTCTATCCACTGACATGAGAGGAATTGAGAGATACAATTGGGAACACTTATCTTCATCCCTGACCACTAAAAACACCCCCTAAAGGTCCAAAAACTTCTTCACCACACCAAAATATAACTATAAGAGTTGTATTTTTAACTCTATGAGTAACTCCTCACAAAGAACAATTGGATCCACAATCCATTCCTAGAAGAGGATGATATTCTCCCCTCATTCAAGAATCCATCAGGATCTTATTCTTTAAATACATGGTCCTAAAATATCTCAAACTCAGTATCCCTAGTCTATTCTTCCCTCACATACGAGAAATGTTTATGGGTCACAACCATTGAGGGAATGAATGCTTCTTCTCCCTCCTACACTGTTTATAACATGAACATGTCAAAATTCTCAGATTCCTTGACTAGAAACCCAGAACAAGATTTCCCACCAAGAGAATATTCCACCACATTCCCTTTCAATAATTATAGACTACCTGAAAATAAGAGATTGTAAAAAATAATGTCCATCTATTATATCTCAATTTGATATCTCTTTGTGATAATATTTCCCTAAGAAACTTTTAGTAAAAATCTATGAAAAAGTTCTCACCTACAAGGATGTGTTTCCAATACATCTGGGTCAACACCAATGTTTATAGAACCAAATCATGGAATGTGTTGTTCTTATCATGGGGTCTCAGCTTCTTGGACACATAAAAATGATTATCTACTTCTGTATAAAAACCCCATATTCAGAATCTATAGGAATCATTCAATACTATGCACTCAATATTTTTATTATAAAACCTCAGAAAGGGAGTTCTCATTAGATTATATCATAGTTCCTTGAAGGCCATTTAGAACTTTTCCAACCAGAATATTTTTTCCTTTATGTATTCAAGAATTTATAGGAGTCACAACATTGGATAAATATGGTGTGAATATTCGGTAATATCCCACTCTCTCAATATTTCTTTGCAACTTCAGCATTTTCTTGGGTGTCTCCCAATAAAGAACTACCTCGATCAATACTATCTCTAAAACAACACACTCTTACGAGATGATGTAACCCAGTAAGTAGAAATCTCCAATGAAGAAATGACATCCCAAAACATTTCATTATAATTGATTCACTAAAATTATATCTACAACCATCCTTAAATGTTCAGTTTTTTTAGTATATGATACTATGTAAATGATAATGTGACCAATTAATACCACCATAGAACATTCATGGAATGGTGGAAATATAAAGTTCATGAACCCCATAAGAATTGTAGGAGAATTAAGCATACCAAAATGCTTCAAAAAGTTAATGTAATCACTATAGAAACATTGAAATGACATCATAGATATATCTTCCTACGATACCAATAGCTATTGATATTGTGAAATATGGTCAATATTCAAGAAAAACTTCAAAGCTTTTGACCAATCAAAGAGATTTTTAATCCTTAGTAAAATATATGTATACATAATTATCACTGGATTGAAGATATGATAATAAATACACAACCTCATCCACTCATATTCCTTCTTAGTGAATAATATAGGAGCGTACTAGGGTGTACACTATGTATAATTAAAAACATTCTATAAAGGTCCTATATTCACACCGTTAGCTCTCAAAGTTTAGTAGGACCCACCTGATATGATATTAAAGATACTTTAATAGCCTAAGGTTGATGTTAAATATATAATTCAAAATCTAGATAAGAAGTTAAACTATGAATATCCTCATGGAAGACATGTAGCTACTCCTCTAACACTATCGGGAACTAATCATCTGCTACAATTGATACACAAAGAGTCTATATAGCCAAATGATGATAAATTGGTTGTAGATTCCAATACATGATCCCTTATAACTCTATCTATTATTCCTTCTTTGTAGTAAAGGAATTTCCTGAACCATCAGCCCAAGGTCACAACATCCTCTGCTGAACACAATGTTATTGGTTTGAATAGTAGATATCTAGTCCAAAAGAAGAATGACATCATATAGTCTCATCACATCTATAAAAAGTTACCTCGAGTATTTATCTACTCTGAGAGACAAGTTACACTACCAATAGAAAAGTGTGACTGTAGAATCTCATATATTAAGTGTCTCCCACCATACAGGTTGGTAAAGAAGGTCAACTAGAATATATGATTATCTAACAAGGGGTAAGTCCATCGATGAATGGATAATAGTAGTTTATAAAAAAATAAATTATATGTTTTAAAATAAATAGGCAATACCTTCAGACATGAAAGGATCCAATAGGTAAAAGTCCTCAACTACCTACAATAATCAAATCCCTTATCCTTCAAATCTATAAGCCTAGATTGGTCCACCAAGAGGTAGTGGTGGTAGAATCATATCACAATTTAAACCACCCATGCATATCCTCTATATAATCTACCATGAACTCTTCTATTAGGGTATCTTTGACCATCCCTAAGAGGTCCATGAGCACAACGTTTCTTCTAAAATAGTGTTTTCTCCAGTGCCTTACCCTATGTTTCTGAACGGGGATCCAAACAGTCCTAATAAATATGAACTTTTCCCTTATAGGATATGAAATTCTTTAACCTAATAATAGTATTCCAAAATACAAAATTTTTTCCACGGATCCTCTATTCTAGAATTTTACCTAAGAGATCCTTGGGAACCAAGGTCTTGAAGATTGTCACTAACAACTGAATGTTGAGAAATCCACATCTAGGTCACTAATTTGAGCCTATAAAGTCATCAAATACCAAACTGGGAAGTTCTCCCCCACTAGGTAACTTCCAAGTAAACTATCATAGTTGAAGACACAAAGAGACAACAACAATAGAATGAAAATATCTTTTAAGAACCATCTTGAAAATGTGTTCCCATAATTACCCATCACATACCATTTTTAAATATTATCATGTGAGTTCAATGATCTTTGATGCATACTCAGCGATAGATATTCACCCTTATAATGATTCAATGAACTCTTAAATGTAAACCACTCATAGAGTCACTAGAAAAAAACTCTTCCTTGAAGAGGTTCTCAAAATTAATCCAAGGTAGTGTATCCTTTCTCTAAATATGATTCACCAAGATATTACACCATCATATTGATCCATGGAAAAACTAGATATCATATCAACTATCTATTCAGTAAAGGATTGATAATTATGAAATAAATGATCCATCAACTCAAGACAATATTTTATTGCCTGTGGTTCCTCCCTACCTTAGAATTCGGGAATCCTATTTCTCTGAAAATTGTGTAACACACAAAATATACACATGACATCATCTCATAATACTAGAATATTCAGTTATCTTCAGTGAGTAATATCATCATCCTACACTCTTGGGGGTAGGTCTGTACATTTCTTGTTGGGTTGTGTACTACTAGATATCCAACCATGGGGAAACCTCATGAATAGACTGCTGCACTAAGACATCATCATTATGTTCTTTATCAGCATAATATTTTCATAGAATCCTATAGTGATCCCCTTTGGGCCAATCCAAACTACATGATCGACCATCCATCCACAAAATGTAATTCATATTATTCCACCAATATCCAAACTGGATATATGGTATTATCCCATATCTGTGATTTATTATCTAACATACCTCGTAACTCAAACCCATGACCGTAGGGCTTCCAACCAAATAGGTAGTGTCCTGAGTGGTACACATAATTCATCTTAGGGGAATTTCATCCTTGAGGTTATGTGATCAATTTCCAAGGCGGTGATTAAATGTCCTTAGGGGGTGGAGAAATAACCTAAAAAGTATTATTTATTTAGGTCATATGGGGTTCCAGGACTGATGGTCCGACAATCTAATAGTGGGTTCTGTTGTTTATCGATTCACATGTGTGGATTCAACCTAGTGCGAAGTGTTAAAAATAAATTTATGTGTTGATTCATCCCATAAATAGTCAACATTTACCATGATAAATAGAACATATAATGGGAGATTACTCAATAAGAAAATAGAAATAATAAAGTATTCTTATATGATGAATGTTCCATCATTTACTCTGAAACTAGTGTCTCAGAAGACTATGTCAACAAAAACATAATCAAAGTACTTGGGAATAGATACATTGGTCACTACACCACTGTTGGGGTTCTTGGACATTGATACTAACTAAAAACACATCAATATCATTTCAAAAAATCCTAGACCAATCCTCATAATTATTCTGTCTCTATAATCTATCCCAGAAAAAACCAACCCTCTAACACCACTATGATAAGACCCAAACCATCGAGGCCTTCCTAGCCTGTTGTAAGTTGAGTGTTCCACCACAAGCCCACCCCAAGCCCACCTTCAGTAGGTAATGGGAGAAAACAATTATTCTGAGCAGGCCTATCACACACATATGGGAGGCCTTACCCTAATTTACTTATGCACACACAAACCATTATCTCTATATACACTAGATAATGATGTATAGAAAACATTCAGAATAATAAATGAATGCACAACATCTAAAATTCCAAAAGAGAGTATGAAAACATATAGTCAAGGAAAATAGATAAACTATAGGCATAACCAATAGAAATTCGGTCTAAACTAATAATTAGAGAAGAAATATCACAATACAACAACATTGAAGTCTAAAAATGACCAAAATACCAAAAAAACCGATCACCCATATGTTTCATATACTCCATTATAACCAAGATCACAATTTTCAAATATATCCTCTACATAAGACATGACATGTGCAAGTAGAGACAATGTATGTGGTATTTACCTACATAGTAGGGAACAAAAAAATCAGAAAGAAGAATTTAATCAATAGTATAAAATTAGCTTGAAACCAAAATCAAGAGGGTAATTAAAGGAGAAGAACCCATATATTATCAAATGAGGTACTTTATCCCAAGATAATGGTCACAATCCTCACAAATGGTTAAATAATAAACATTTATCACATCGATTCATGAAGCCATACCATCAGATATCTCAAAAACATATGTAGATAACACACACATCACTAGAATACACCCAAGATAACGGGATTCAACTCAAATATTGAGGATCTTACCCTTGGATGCAAGGGGAATCTAAATCCATCTATATTTTTATTTATGAGGGGATCACATCCCCTAAAATATAGGTGAAAAGATGTTTATCCTTATATAGGGAGATGAAATAGTGTACTGTGACCTTGTTCCTATAGGGGATACCTGAAACTATCTTAGATCAATCCATAGACAAGATAACACATCATAAATTGCATACGGGGAGAAGTTTCCATTCTAATGGGGGATTATTGACTCTACCACTATGTCCAACATCGTAGTCCACTCATAAGATACAACTCTAAGGATATAACATTACAAAATGAAATTATATGACATGTACAAGGGGAACCTTGTTTCTTACTCCCATGTTTAAAACTTTTTTGTGCATTGCTACCCAATATATAATACAATTGTAAACTACCAAATATGTGATTCCACTCATTTAGCATGTGGGGATGGGTTCGGAACTCATTCAAGTGCCACTACCAGATTCATATTCCACTAGAAGGTATATAGTGTGCGTACGAGGCATACATAGACTCATATTCCATCCAATCTTCCTGGGATTTTACTCCATGTAAATTATAATATAGACCATCAAGGGCCACACACTATGTTTATGTGTTGTAGGGTTGTGTGATATTTTTCTCACTTAAAAATAGTGACACCATGTTTTCGGTGAAAAGGTGGTATGTGTTCTCTCAAACTACATGCTCTATAATTGATAATTTTAAAGAAGGTTTCATTTCTCCTACATCATCTTGTCTTCCTACATCCTCTAATGGATTACCATTTAAAACTGTATAACTATGTGTTTTCCATAATTAATGATAACCTAGTGATGGGATTTCGGGCCACGGTTCGTTGTAAAATAAAATCTTCACTACTTTCCATTAAAGGCTCATCATCCCACACACCTCAGTTTAAGAAAACCAATATCATATTCCATTTCTAAAATATTTTATTCATCAAAACTACTCATCTAATCCATTATCCATGAGGCTAAATTCAAAAATAAAATCCATATATACAACATTTGATCTCACAATGAATCCATCCATGGAAATGGTCCAAACACTAGCCAAATACATTAATAATGAAAACGAAAGATGAATTGTTGGAGAAATCCAGAAACCATAATAGAGAGAGGTCAATTATGGTCTTTTTCATGTTATCCAATGATCCTAAATAGTAATATTAAAATCTTTAATATAATGAAATATTCCTAGTCAAAGAAATTTATAACTCTTAATTAAATGAAAATAATAAATTTTCAAGGAAATGAACTTGCCATCCAATATTAGTTTCATAAAAGAATTAATGAATAATGAAATGAAGTTAAAAATGAGGAATAAAACAGACAGATGAAATTGAATTACCTCAATAATATATCCATCATTGTGAAAAACTGCATTCATAAGAGATGTTATTGAGGATTTTGATTCGTTCATCGATGATTCTTCAATAAAAGAGCATTTATCAATGAATCCACCACCAAGGATATCCTCAGACTCCCTCAATTATTTAGGTTAGTGCTGCCAACCCAAATGAACACCTATATAGGAAATTATATGAGAAAATTTAACGTTTAATAAGAATTAAAACAAATAAATAAATTTATTCATTTTTTATCCACCCAGGATTATGATTCACACCAAAATATGATGAAAAAAAATGCATATCACACCTAAGGTAATGTTCTCATTTTAGATTAAATGGTTCTCTTAGTTTCTCTATCATATATTTCACTCTATTAGAAATCCATTATCTCTAAAATGATTCACGAACAGGAGTTCATGTATTTATTATTTTTAATATATCAACATTGGGGAAATTCTCTACATGAAACTATACTCCAGCCTCATGAATCGCTCCAAAAATTATATTTGAAATATTTGAATGATCAAACTATAAAAAATAAATACCTTAAGGTATCATTCTATAAAATTTAATTTTATATTTTTGAAAATATTCCATATAAATGAAAATATGTGATAAAATCTAATCTAAAAATCATCATTAAATACTATCAAGAAATATTTTATATTATCATTATCACTAAAAATTAATTTTAACACATTAAAAAATATGATTCACTAAAAAAATTATTTCAGAATATTGAAACTTCATGTTATTGGTTTAAACGTGAATGATAAAATAATTTAAATCTTATTTGAATCTATTTAGAGATTTAAAAAAACACTTTTTTTGATTCAATATGAATAATATGTATTTTAAAAAAGAATAAAACAATTAAAAAACAAAATAAAAAAATAAAAAAAATTAAATATCAAAATATATAAAAAATAATATAGTCTATAAATTTCTATATTTCATTAAAAATGTAAATATTTATTACTGATATTGATATTTAACTTACATTTAGGTTATACTGACAATGTTTTACCGAAATAATGAATAAAGAACTCATTGTGAGGATAAAATTACCATCAAATATTGAGAATATGAGAAAATGTTTGACCTCGTCAATATATATTGGGAATACATCATGAATAAATGACTGAGTCAAATTAAAAATTGCCTTATGGTATTTCAAGTGATTTTGAGACAATGGGAAAAAAATCTACCGTAATAATAATCATGCGGCACGTCAAATTACCCTGAGAATAATAAAAATAAAGTGATAGTGATGGGAAGATCAACTAAAAATTGTTTAAAAATAATCCATTAAAAATAGAACACTACCCTTTTTTCTTTGTCAAAAACAAAAACAGAATACTTTAAAAAACATAATACTTTTTTCATTTAAAAAAAATTAAATGTTAAACTTTTTGAAAACATAACATAATCCATTTTATTTTTATTAAAAAGTGAAATGTAATATAATTTTCCTTTTAAAAACCCCAATAAACCCAAAACATAAACTCTAGATATAACAGAATATTTAAAAAACATTATATATTAATAAATGAGGGAAACTGTACTTATTCATTTAAAATTAAAATAATTTGAGGTATTTGTAATAGAGAAAAACACAAAGTACAAACAAATAACTATAGAAATCATAAGAAACACTCTTACAAAACCCAACATAACAAATCAAATTATTTATATAAATATGGGGTCCCATAATGATAAAAAGTTTAATCAAAATTTACATCAACTAAGGAAATTACTTTCTTATAGTTTAAATGGTGAAGAACAAACATTAATGTAAAACAAAAAATATGAATATGGGTTTATTATCCAAACTTAATAATTATATTATTAAAAAATTATTATAAATAAAATAATTTCTACAACAATGAAAAACTCAACAATCAATTTGAGGTTTTTTAGGATTATGATTAAATAACAAATTCAGTGACGAAAAATATAATTAAAACCTTTTACATGAATAATAATACCATTTCATTAAATAAAACACTAAAGTTGAAACTTTGGTTTTTAATATTTAAATTTAATTTTTCTCACACTCAACCATGTTATCTTTATTCATGAATCATTTTTTAAACATATTGAGAAAATAAAAGTGGATATAAATATTTAAACAAATTTTTAAATAAATATAAATATATTAGGAAAGAAAGAAAATCAAAATCAATATCTTATTGAGGTTAATTTGGTTCAAAATAAAACATAAGAAAATATAAATGTGTATACTGAATTAGTAAAATAAACAAAATAATAATGTGGGCATCATGTTCAAAATAGTGAATAATTATATCCTGATTTCTTAATATAAATAACTAGGTAAATTTACAAAACCCATACCAAAAAAAATTATTTACCCAATTTTTATCAGCAAATAGAATTTAAAGTTCACCTATAAGAATATACAATGTGGATAAATTTGGAACAAAACATAAATAAGAAAGAATTTATTATAAATAAAGGAAACATAATAAAGAACCTTATATAATAAATGGTAATTTAAAACATGGAAAATTAATCAAACCTGATAAAATATCTCAATTTAAGAATAAATAATAGAGGATTATAATATTAATAAAATCAATTAGTTATTGATGTACATTTTTAAAAGTTAAAAGTTCCCCTTAAATTCATTCAATTCTACTTTATCTATACAATTTATAAATAAAATATTTTAACTTTTTAATTTATTTAGAATTTTCTATATATCATTTTATTTTTGATTAGTTTTTTGAGTAATCTCTAAAATTTATTTCTAAAAAAATATATGTTTCTTCTTTTACTAGCTAAAGAAAATTTTTAATTCATTTTTAGGGGGTCATATATATATATATAAGTATATGTATGTCTACAGTATCAAATACGAGTTCGTATTTATCCTTCTTTTTTATTAAGTATTATAAAATTACATATATTTTATGAGATTTAAGAATAATAAATCCTTTATCAAATGTCACATAAATTTTTTAAGAACTAATACCAGACTAGACATATTGTCAGTTGGTGGGTTTTAAAATTTTATATGATGATTTAACCTCTCCTATATTTTGGATGGGGTTTGTATACATTGATCCAAATAAATTTCAATTTTAATTCCTAATTATTATAAAAAAATAAACCATGTTGGTTATGTTATATTTTTATAGAAAAAATATAAAATAATCAACATAGCGTTGATTTTTTTAATAAAAAATACATTTCTCTAAGGTTAGAAAATAACCATATATTGTGGGTAGGGATGATAATGAGTTACCTTTAATCGAATAATCAACACTAAAAAGACTATATTATGTTGAGTTAAAGTGATATTTGATGTTATAAATAAAAACTATTTGTGTCCCTTATGTGGGGATTAGAGTGATAACAACCAGAGAAGGGGGTGATTCAGGGTGTGTAAGGCTTATAAAATAAAATCACTTTTACAATAAATATATCACTAGTCCTATTGAGATCTTGAACTCCAAACCTTGAGGATCACTATAATTACTTTAAATTATCATTTGATCGGATTGTAAATTCTCTTGAACTTTTCTTTACCAGATGTTATTTATGTTTAGTATACTCACTTAGGTGGGAATGAATAATTTAATTAGGGATATAAATATTTACTTGGATAAGACTCACTTGGATACTCCAATGATCATTTTATGGTTAAGTGTTATGCTCCAAAATAATTATTGAGTGAACTTATCATCATAGGAGTTACTACCCTTACATTATTTTGGGCTAGGTAACTCATTACCCGTGCACATTACCTTAAAATGTTTAGGGACAAGTCACTTTCTCCAAAGGCTCTCCATAAGACCAATTCCATCTTCTTCCACATCCTTTTCTATGTTAATTGTACCAGATCAAATCAAAATTTACAGGCATATAGGTCTCTTCAGTACATCAAATAATACATATCAAACATGAATAGATGCTCTATTATAGTCATGATGGTTTGTTCCATCATTTCTTTGGAAATTAACTTGGTAGAATATATTTTTATAAAGTCTTTCAAAGAAATTACACTATATTTTTTCATGTAAAATAATATTCACATGGAATGATATTTATTATTTTCAAATTATTAATGATTTGTTCCCCATACCTATAATCAACCCATATTATTCTTATTAAAAGAATTATATAAGAAATAAACTCCCTTTATCTTCTCTTAACACTCTATTTTTTGGAAATATAGATATTTCAACAGGGATTCCCCTTCATTAAATTTTACATTATGAACTTCCTGGATAAATAAAATATATTGTTCCAACGAACAACTATATGTTTTCATGACATTAATCCAATTTAATATCCCATTAACTCCACATAAATGTACTCAAAACATTCCATCATAAACACAATCACAAAAAAAATCATGTAAACCAAAACAATATCCTTTTATGGTGTGAATTTATTCCAAATAAATCAACCAACATTAAAAACTACAAATTCATTTGATTATAGCTGAATACATGGTATAAAACTGATATCCATGATATATGAAGCATTTATGATTGGATCATGTATCATTATAGTGAGAACCTCCACATTTGGAAAACCTATTGTTGAAATTCCCAGCACTACAGCTTGGACCAAAATCCATGTTAGTTTTCCTCCTAAACGCCAACACCCCAAGGAAGGGCCCTTAGCATGATGAAATTTTGGCCTTCTAGACTAACTATTGTCCACTACCACATCAAAAATAGGTTTGGTTTTCTGTATTATCTTTTTTGGATTGGTGTAATGTTATTCTACTATGGATTCCACCACAAGTGTGGTCTCTTCGATTGGCCATTTTTCATTATAGGTCCACCAGATGATCATGACCTCTTTCCAAATGGGGTTGCTTACCTATATTTTCCATTTTGGATAGTTTCACTAGAATTACTCTATGGTTATAACCATAGGAATAGAATCCATGCTATGTTCAAGTGGTAAATACTCCTCTTCAACACACCCATATCTGTGGGCATGGAATTACCCATCCATCTTTAACACCATCACCATGCCCACTAACTAGGTAATGGAATTTATGGTTTTGGGAACCCTCAATATACCATTCCTTGAGCTAAGTCATGGTCCTCTTAACTATGAACACAACCCAAGGTATGTACTCTCATATGGTGGTTACCTTCAATATATCATTCCTTGAGGTATGGAACGATCCTCCTCTACCTTTTCTAAGATTCCTTCTCACCACTTTGGCCCTTATCTTGACCATACATACTCATTATAAAAATTCTCTTTATCACTATATTTCAACCATATTTATTCCATATGACTAATCAAATATTTTTCAATAATTAAAACATGAATATCAGTTATTATATTTGTCAAAAATATCACCTTGGTTATCATAATTATGATCTACAAACCTCCCAACAACCACTTCATCACTCTGGTTATCTTCAATATGTGAAGTCAATAATACTATTTTAAGCAAGTCTAATTTTCATCACTGAGTATCCAACACACATCTTCTCGTAAATCCTTATTATTATCAAAAAAATACAATAAAATCCATTTTCATTAATAAAAATCAATCCATTTTTTATTTTTATTTATAATAAAAACACTTGAAGAACCAAAATATCACCCACATCCACATTGGAAGTGAAATGAAAGTGAAAAATAATTCTCCATAAAATTAAGTGTCCTTTATTCAAATGTCAATATCCCCATTAAATGGGATCATTTCCTTTTATTTTTCTAACTTTTCTCCCCCTTCGTGTATTGGAATAAAATGAAAAAAAATCAGCCCTTCCCCCCTTGTCTTTAACTTTTAATAAAGAATTCTCATGGGATTTAATCTCATCCAACATGGATCAGGAGGAATTCCACATCTCAAGTCACCACCATAAAATCCAATATCTATTCCTAATATATTTTATATAAATATTCATAGATTTAATTTACCACTTGGAACATGAGATATCAATAAATCCTCTAAGCCTACTAATCCCATTATCGATTTAGGAAGCAAAAATATTTCATGGAAAAAATAGTAATGGAAACACCTAAATATTAATGATAAACTCATAACATATATTTCGTTTTCATATCAATAAATAAAACATTTTTACCCTATAACCTCCTTACAAATGGTTAGTATATAAAACTAAATTACCTAGTTGTGAGTATCCAACAACATGATGAAGTAATTGATTCTACTTTTTAAAAAGTGATTCCTCTTGTTTAAAGGGTGGTTAAATTTTTAAAAATTATTCCTCATGAAATATATGACTTCAAGTTTATTATAGGCTTAAAAAACATATAATAATGATTAATAGACTTTTATGTTAATTATAATTTCCCCTACATATTTGTTTCAACATAGCGATCATTTAATCTCCATTTTGGGAGATTAAATTTCGTGGGAATTAGTATATTTCAAATGTTCCTAGAATCATATGTAGAAATATAGTTTATTGTATAACAATAAGGAATTATTTTCAAGTATTTATCAGATGAGAATTATTAAAAAACCAATATCTTTAGTAATTATTCCAATTGATAAAATTATATATCAATTTATCATTGAAACCCCACTAAATTTTATATTGTAATTCACATTTCTGCTTAAAAAATATGTATTCAAATTAATATGAATTTAATTTTTACTAAAAAATCACCCCAAGGATCATTTCTCCCCCATAAATTTTTATCCTCATTAAATACTAAGAATAAATAATTTAATTGGGGATATTTCATTAAATAGGGATGGTAAAGTTAAACCAACCTAGAATAATTCATATTTCAGTTTTCCTTATTTAGATCTCATGAAAGGAATTCGATCTAATCATCAACTTATTCATCATCACTTGTATATATTAATCCTCGTCCCATACTAAAGAATTTCAATTATGTGATACCAATTACACAGTCCTCTTCATGGATGAGAGAATTGTTATCAATCATTGGATTGTTCTTTTCCATAATTATGGAATCGATCATATATGAATAATTACATTGTTTTGTTCTATAAAAATTGGATATAATTTTATATTTCTTTATCATTTCATATTTTTCTATTTTTTATTATGGAACAAATTTCTTATCCTCATAACTTTATGGAAAAAACATCCATATTTACTAACTAAAAATTAGATTTTTATTTTAGAAGAGATGTTTTTGAAAAAGTTAGAAACCCTGTCGTTTCAAACCCAAAAATATCTGATACCATAATAAATAAATAAAATTATTTAAATAAACACTGATATTATTAAAATTATTTCCATGGTATAATTTCTAATGATGTGTATTAACCATCGTATCCATGTAATCCTTTAAGAGTTTTTCAAAATGATATGCCATCTTGTCCTAAGATTGGATAAATTCATACACATTTTTCTTCATTTTGTTGATTCCTATTTTAAAAAAGGATGTCATTAATATTTATCTATACACACTTCTTATTATTGGTTTTGATAAGATTCATTCCCTAATTCCATTTGGTCATCATCCCATTGGGAAGAATTTATCATAAGACCATCCTCCATCATTTCTTCCTCAGAGTGTTTGATAAGATCCCAATGCCTTAATTTATTTGTAGTATCATCACCTGTTACCCACTACAGGATATACAATTCACCCTTATAATGTTATTCCAAATCAATTTTGGGCTCATAGTCTATAACTTCCACATCCATAGAGTCTCCATATATCTGAGTCATTGAAAAATTGAAATCTCGAAATACCTTATTATCATTGGTGGGTTCCCCATTGCATCCATATCATTCACATCAAGAAAAAAAATTATTTGTTTCCTATATATGTCTATTATACTTTCAATAGAGTTTTTGTGGGAATTTTTATTTTGGTACTTGACACACTCTTTATTTAGGCTCAGTTTCATCCTCAAATAAAATAGATCATATTTTCTATCTTGATATCCCTCGTTTAGGATAAGTAACCCCATTGTAATTCATAGGTGTAGAGTGTCTCTATATTTCTTATTTACACTTATTTACTCAATCAAAATTAAATTTTTATTCAATAAATCTTAAATATCAAGGAGGCTAGATGTGGTGAATCACAAATTCATCTCAACTTATGAAAAATTTATAATCATTTATAAGGGAGCCCAAAATTTTATAAATAATGATTTTACCTTCAAGTCCTCCTTTACCGGAATGTCTATCCACTAAAAAATTGTCTTCTCTCCCTGTGTAGATAACTTCAAAATATTATCCCATCAACATTCTTCATACCTTTAATAATTCATTAATTGTTGATGGAAAAAGTGTATTATTATTTAGGTCACTAACAAAACTTTTGTATTTTGATTTCAACGCATCAACATGGACGTTTTAAGGCCTTTAAATTTCTAGGAAAACAAATTATGACTGTGTCTTGGATCAAATATAGTTTCTTGGTCCACATAAGGAAATTAATCAAAGAATCACATGTACTATATCATCTCACACTAGTCATCCCCTCTCATTTATCAATGCATGCATGATCCATCTATATTAAGATTGAATCTAAATATCATAGGATTACATGCCACCCAGTTCCCATGAAAATTCCCAACACATTTTTTAGAGAACTAATTGTTCCCATGAAAAAACCTTTGGATATAACCCAATTTCCTTCCACCTGGAATCAGGGAGAGAAATTCCCCCACAAGTGTTTTAAGAAGAACATGTAAAAAAAGAAGATAATAATGTATTCCTTCTCATAAAATATTTATCATCTCCCAAAGAACCTAGTATACTACTGTAATCATAATTCCTCAATTTTTTATTTCAACACAATGAGGCCCAAACCCTTAAAACCAGGATGCTAAAAAAATTGTACATTTAATCCTGATGAGTGTTAATCACCATATTATATACAATGTTTTCTGAAATGAACCATGTCACAACACCTATAAATAATATATTCTATATGGACTCTAAGATGGAACACTCACAATACCAGTACTTTGATGTCAGAAGTATACAATTCTTCGTCACATTATCTTTTATAGGTAAGGCCTTATTCCTCACCTTCCAAACCAGAAAATTCATCATTTTTGGAATATTATTACTCTAATGCTTTTATACAAAATAATATCATTTATTAATAATAAATAATCCCTATCTCAAAATAATCCTAACATAAACTAAAAAAACACATCACTCCATCCCATGCACCAAGAAATTATTCACATGAAAGTTCTTTTGATTTTTAGTAAGATTCACATTGATAATCCTCAATTTCATGCTCACATCCCTAAATTAGAATTATATAAATGGAAATACAAGTAAGAAAAGGGTATCACCCATATAAGTCTCCTTAAATTAATTAGTGTCACCACATCAAATAAATAAATCATATACCAAAGTAATCATACCTCATTTTGTCTCTACATTATTAAGATGTTGGAACTGCTGGATTTTTTCTCACATCCATGGTCTTATTTCCATCAAAACAACTACTCAATGTGTAAAAATAGTATTAAAAAGAGAATCACTTTTGAATTTCCTCATTTTTTGGGACCTTAATTCTTCTTTTTTTTTGTAATAACTCTTTTATTCCATATTTTTGGTCTATTTTTCACTTTATTGATGCATAAGTTAAGTTAGATTTTAGAGGGATACTCAAATTATCATTTGAGGTGCTTATCCAGTCCACAAGGGATCTTATCTTAAAATTTTATATTCTAGTATTTTATCTAACCTTTTCAACTATGAGTTTATATCTCTCAAATCCCATTTTATTTCTTTATATTTTGTTTGTAGTGATAAAAAACAGTCCTATGATTCCATTAGTAAGGCCATTTTTAGGAAATATTGGGAGAGCTCTAAAACCGTATTTCTTTTCTCCTTGAAATTTGTTCCAATATTTTTTTATCAATGATTTTAGGCTACTTATTCTATAATAATCCTTTTAATTCTAATGAAAAAAATACAATCATCAATAATTAAACTTCAAGAATGATTATCCCTTGGTTTTATTTGTCAATTCTTGGACCTTACATAGAATTGAGAGTTAATATTTTTCTACTTTATCAATAGAATCACATCTCTATTTGATATCCATGTGTGAGTATGTTATTTTAGATCCATTATACCCATAAGGGATATATTTATAAATTAAATTTTCATCATATTTTATCTTAGATGAATAAAATGTCTTCTATTATAACTTCCTCGTGTTCATCTTCTTATTGACGTTTGACATAATGAAATTTTTTTTTGACTTCACTTCTCTTCCAAACATATATTCCTAATTAATCAACATATATTTAAAAGATATATAATTTTTTATATTTGAATATTTATCTTCCACAAAATCCTCATTTCATATCTCTTTGAAAAATTTATCAATTATAATATTTCATTGATCTATATGAAAGATAACCCTATGTTATCTCACCAAAACAATTTATTGTTAAAAAAATCTTAAAGAAATCCAAGAGAATGTTCCATATATTTTATGAGGTCCTTTTAAAATTATTTGAGATTATTATCATTGAATATTTTATCCTTTATTTTAGAAGCTATTTTTCCTCAATAAAATCTGATCAAGTTAAAATAATAAAAAATCCTAGAGTAATGAACATATACATTTGATACCACCTAATGGTCCTTTAATTGGGAATTAAAATGATATAACCAAGAGATTTTGGGAGTATCAGGGTGTGAAATACTTATCAAATTAAAAAAAAATTGACCATAAATATCTAAAATTTACAATATGGACCTTCACCTATCTACCATTATGGTCATATAGATTTATCTTGATTTAAACTTTGATCCTATTCAAAATTATATAGACACCCAACAGAATTTTATTTAGATTAATTGACCTAATTTTGTGTGAATCCATAATATAAATGGTGATATGAGGATTTAAATTGTTCACACTCACTAAGATATTACAAGAAACATTCTAAATTGATGTGTTGCAGATCAAAATTACAATTGAGCTCATTGATCATCACAGGGGTCACTCCCCTGATAATGGTTTTAGATGGGTCACTCCTTTCCCATATTCATAGACTTATAATTTTTAGGGTCAACTCACTATCTTCAATGTCTCACTAATAGATCAATTCCATCTTCTCCCTCCTATTTCACCCCCTTCCCTAAGAGTGAACCATATATAGTTTAAAGAGATGTTAGTATCTTCATAGTATCATATAATTTCACTGCAAAAAATGAATAATTATTATATTTTAGTTCTCCATGGAATCTCATTCACTTCTTGTGAAACTAAAATTGAATCATTTCCTTAAATAATATCTTTGAAACAACTTCTACTTCCTATTGGAATAATAAATAGGCTTCAATTGTAAGTATATTCATTGGTATCCAATTATTTATGCTTCCATCCCTTTACCTAGAATCAACACTTCTTAATCTTCTTCTTATAATAAGATTTGAAATAAAATCCATATATCTTATCTTACCTCTTTGTTTTTTTATGTAGATATTTCTATAGATATTATTGTTCATTATATTGTCCTTCAAAATATTCCTATATAAATAAGAAATCATGGGATAACAAAATGCAAAATATATTTCATTCCATTGGCCCATTTGAATTTCCCACAGACTCCTAAAAAATATACTCTATGAACTCCCTCATATACACAACTTAACAACTTCATGTACACTTCAAAAAACTCCTATTATTGTATAAATTTATTCCAAATAAATTATCTTACATAAATACTGTAAAATTATTCAATTCAATATTGGGTCATAGTCTAAAACTAATATCCATGATATATGAATCACTGATGTCCAGTTCATACATCATTAGAGTGGGAGCCTCTCCATTTGGTGTCCATGTTTCTGAAAAACTCATCACCACAACATGGACCAAAATCTATGGTCATTTTCAATAAAAACATTAGTGATCATAGATGTGGCTCTCAGGTTATGGATGTTTTGACCTTTCATTCAAAATATAGACCATGACGACTTAAAAATTATAATCAGTGACATTTGTTTTCTATTTTTTATAGGTTCAAAAATATTCTTCCTTGGGGACCGCTATAGGTGTGGTCTCATTTTTTGGATGTTTTCACTGTAGTATTACCTTTAGACCATGACCACTTACAAAATTGGAAAGGTCTCCTATATCACCTATTTTATACAGGTGCACTATAAGTCCACCATGAGGATAACCAAGGGTGTTGTATCCCTTCTATGTCAATTTTAGACACATTACGTTTACACATTCCCTAGGATATTAGTGTTGTCGCACCATGCCTTATTCAAAACCCACACCTAGCCTTCTTTAACACCTTTATCATACCCACAGAATATATTGTGGTAATGCCTATGTTGATCACCATTAACATACCATGCCTTGAGCTAAGTCATGTTTCTCTTCACCACACCCACTAATATGGTTGTGTTCTTTCCTATGTTGGGTAAACTCAACATATAATTCCTTGAAAAAAGGCATGGTCCTCCTCTAAATTATTTAATATTAACAAAAAAATTTGGCCATTATCCCGACCATGTAATATCTTTATAGAAATTATCACTACCAACATATTTCCACAAAACAACTTCCACACATTCAATCAAATATATCACAATAATCCAATGTGTAAATAAATTTGGATTGTTATAAAACGTTTCACCAAGGATATCATAGCTGGTATAAACCAATATCCCAAGAACCACTTCATCACTTTGGTAATGTTTAAAAAATCAATAATTCAATTATCACTTATTTAAATTTTCTCCTTTAATATTACAAAACAATCACCCCCATCACACCATATTATTTTATAAAACTAAATCAAAATCCCTTTGTATTTATATTAACTAAATGATTAACCAAGATGTAGTGAGGGAAATCATGTCATGATTTATGTATTGTAGTAGATTTTGTTAGTCTTATCTTTTGAAAATAATTTTCATGTGGGATATTATTGGAGTTTTATGTGATAACTTTTTTTTATGTTTTTAGAACATCTAAAACTTGAATTTTAAGAAGGAAATATGAAAATATAAGATCGATTAGATCACCTAGACCAAAAAATATTCTAATCTTGGATTATGAAAATGGAATTTTTTTTTACTCTCATAGGAAGTAACATAAGAGGGGTTTCAGATGTGGCATGAAAGTTCTAGATAAAGTGGAAGATTCTAAAAATTAACTGATTCTAGAGTAAGATTATTATGAATACACTAATCCCATTTTGAGGTTTCTAGGTGTTTCAAATGTTTTTTCAAATTAATATAAAGGGTTTTAAAGGACTCATTTTAAATTAAATGACAATCAAGATACTACCATTGAGAGGGGAATTTTAAAGATTAGATTATGAAAGTAGACATATGAATGTCGGATTAGTGGTGAAGAATATAGAGATAAAATATTTCCCTTCTCCTTTGTGTAAGACTCCACGAGGGTCAGATTAGAAGGATTCTTGGGCTATCTGTGATGGTGTTGGTGATTCTAATGTTGGCAGTACAGAACTGTCTGGATGTGGGTTGTGGTTTGTGGCTGACTTGGTGTGACACAGCATGGTGTGTAGTTTGGATGGGAGGTCTCAGATGCGATAGTGGTTCTGCATCGTGGGAATGGGTTATGTGTGTGATGGATTGACGTAGTACAGGGCGGTGAGAGATATTGTGACATGTGTGTTTTTATCGTGTTTTTGGACGATTTGGTCATGGACATTGTTGCTTTTCCATTCTGCTTTTAGGGTTGGCGTTGATTGGTTTCTTATTTATTCGGCATTTATATTCTTGGGAGTGTATCCATTTCCAACCTACTAATGATTCCTTTTATGTGCATGATGGTTCCCACATAGCCTCAAATCATTTTTATAAAATCAAAAAAGTGTTGGAGTGGATGATTGATTGAGATAAAATCCTGAAGAGGGAGAGTAGAATAGATCCCCATAGGTAACATCCTAATGGGGTTCTTAAGGAAGGTTCTTTCCATTTTAAGAGTTATTGTTTTTCCTATATTTGTATTTGGGTAAGTATACTATAAGTAGTTTTCCCTTGTAACATAGCTTTTCTCCACAATGAAGTATGTAGTGTGTTGTCCCGCAGAGTATGTCATTATGAAATACATGTTACTCCTATGTTTTATTATTTTTCTATATTTAATGTTTCTTATTTCATTCACACTAATAATTTAATATCTTTTCATAGACCATGATGCTACCCGAACATAAATTAATTGCATATAAACATGGTGGTTATGGTAGATAATATTAATAGTTCAAAACATCAAATTCACTTGGTGTGTTTCATGGAACTTAAAAACCTTATAATTTCCTTTATTTATAAATTTGTGTTTGGAAGTTAATATCCAATCAGATGATGAATATGTTTCAATTTGATGGTTATGAATAGCCTTGATATTGAATGAGACACAGTGCCTTGAAATGGACATGACATGAAAAATTCCCTAATTAGTGGTAACGAAACGTTAATGGTGTTCAGGTGCCTCTCAAAATTAGTTACTATTATAATGTCTAATATACACAATAATTTATAATACCACATAATATTTTATATTTATAATAGTATAGGATATTTTTCAACCAAGATTTAAACAGTAATTACTATGCTCATTTGGCTTATTAACACATCATATAGTGACGTGTTGAAATATTTATGATTGTTAAAGGAGTTTGAAAATCCTATCACAAATTAAGACTATTTTAAAGAGTTATAATAATGGAAATATAAATTATATCAATTTAAAAAATAATTAAAATTCCAAAACAACATTAGTCTTCTTCATTCAATTAATAAGTCTTATAAATTATAGATTATTGTCTATATTTGATGATACTTGGGATTATTCACATAACTAAATATGTCCCTAAATTTTTCAATTGATATACCATCAGTGTGGATATTTTTTAACCACATAGAAATGAAAAGGTATCTACAAAATAAATTAGTAATTCATGTTATTGGGGGATACCTTTGGAGGTAGGAACCCTTTGGTTTTTTAGGGATCATGATCAGACTCACTATTATGGAGGATTTATAATGAAAAATGATGTCCAAATATTACATTATATAAATGAATGATAGGGATGTATTTATTTATTAATAAAATGGGTGAACAATGATACTTATTGGGTATAAATTCCTATAGAGATAGATGAAGAGACTTCATAGACTAATTCATAACTCATCTAATGGTAAATTACTAAAGTTGTTTATCAATAAGTAATCCAAGAATAAGTTCTTACCTTTGTTTCATGGTTTGAAACTTATAAATACACAATGTCACTATAAATAATTATGAATAAGAAACATGAATATGATTCTATTTATCTACTCCATTGGATATATCAAGTTTTTTATGTTTTGTACTAAGTTCGATTCCTATTATTCTTTAAGCATAAGTAGAAAACTCTAATATAATTCAGTGAGTGTCAAAAGATTACTACTAGATTATATATAGTACTAGAGAAGTAGTAAGATTATGTACATGTTCATTATTGGTGAGTTATATCTCATTTTTATGGGTTACACTAATTCTAGTGTTGATACCAATGGGAATTATATGGGATATCAAATTAGTTTCATGTTTATTATTAATGGAGGAGTTATAGTTAGAAGTGTCCCAAACAATAAATTGTGGAATAAATTAAAATAGAATAAAATTAAACCCCTATATCTGATGTTAAGAAAGAGTCTAACATGATCAATAATTTTATCACTAATCTTTGGGTGATTCCTATCACTAAGGGAGAAATTGGGCTTTATTATCGTAATAAGGGAGCTATTTCCCCAGATGAGGAACATCAGTCTCACAAAAAGACCAAACTAATCACTTTTAAAAACAAACACAATTTAGAAATTATTTATATTTTTTATGTAATTATCTATTGGGTGGATTAAGAACATAATGTAATGGATATATTGGAAATTCCATTAGTACAGTAGATGAATGAGGTTTATTTAAATTTAGTAAGGATTTAATATTTGAGATAGTGACTATAATGTTTATTTTCAGCGTAAATTTATCATGGTTTATAATAAAAGAAATATCTAATTATTTTCCAATCCGGTGTTTTGTAAATATTACATGAATAGTAGAATAATAAAAATCACCTAAAAATATGACATTAAATTTCCCAATATTGATTTTCAACTTGGGATATTGTGGGCAGCAATAAAATGTTATTATTGTCATGAGACGAATATTATATGATATAGAGTAGAATCATAAGATAATAACTGGATACTCATTATTTGGACTAACCCATGAAATTATTTCACATGGAATTTTATAGACTTGCCTATATATTTCATGGTGTATACGTCATATGGTCCTCATTACGAAAGGTTGAAAAGTTATTTAGCATACAAACCATCATAAATTGATATAATTATTACCCAAGACCTGAGGAGGATCTAATTAGTGGGTGGTGGGGTAGGTTTTTGATAATTTTATTGAGCCAAAAATATATTTTAGGGTGTATGATTCATATGGAATCTAGTCCCATGTTTGAATAAAACTATGTAAATTTATGGAAATAAATATTTAAATAACATGGGTTAATCCAAACAACATATATGAAATAAGTATGATTTCTCATTCAAAATGGTGAGTTTATTTTTGGATAATTATTAATTTTGGCATGGAACTATACTTTACTGAAATTTTTAAGGTCTAGTGGTGACTCTATATCTTAAAAAATTGATCATATAAGAATTTATACAATGAATAGTAATATATGTTATGGAGGAAATGTTCATATAGATATTTGAGTTTATTTCATTGAGATCAGACTAAAACCATTTATTATTGATAGGTTTATATGCACTAGTTAGAAATTAATAATTGTAGTAGAATAAAATAGAAATCCGTATCCCTATATCAAACACTTATGAAACTAAAAAAATGTGTAAATTAAATAAATACCATTATAAAAAACTGGAATCAATTATAATAATCTACTTCCTTCATTATAGTAGTCTAAATAAGATCTCATTGAGGAATTTAAAGGACTCCCTCCTCTATAGTGTATTCATAGGTAGAGAGTATCACCAAAATTTAAGGTTGGGTTGTCCTTAACTAAATGATATATTAGGGCCACATTTTATAAAAGGGGAAGAATAAGATATGTTAAAATGGAGAGAAATTTGTAAAAGAATTCAGAAATATCTCATACTACATCTCAATGGATAATCAAACTTATATATCCCTTATAAATTATCTCTTTGTGTATAGACATTAATTAATCCATAAAATAATATATAAGTTGGTTTATAGACATTCATGAATTTATTAAAATAATCCTTGAAGATCCACCTAATCATTACATCATATGAAATTTATACTGATAGACTATGATAATGATAAAACCAATGTTTAAAATTTAATAATTTAATTCCCTGAATAATCATATTAAGTCACATGGATTAAACATTATGACTCAATTATTTAGGATATGATCATCTTTGAACATATGATACCTTATGATATAGGTTAATATTGCATCTTATAAGTATTAGGATTTAGGGAATATCTCCATCAACCTCCAAGGTGAAATAAATACATGTAGAATATATTCCACATCATTTTATATTCAATAAATTATTATCACATTTGAAATGATACCCAAAACTTCTTTTGAATAAATATGAAGACATCAGGGGAAATATATCATCAAATTCACCATGTATTGCATTATATGCAATGAAGTTTCCAAACCAAGAAAAACACATTTGTGATTCACTCTCAAATAGTTTAGGGTATATCAATAAGATAAACTCATCCCACATTCATTCTACCATAAATTTTTAACCCAATGGTATTTTTTTCATAGAAAAGATTTAAAACTTCTCAAATACATAAATTAAATCAAAGATCGTACACTATAAAAGAATCAGTGAAACTCAAGAAACAAATTTATTAGGTGTGATCTCTATAAAACACATGTATCTTTATAATTTTTTCCACCTGATTTGTCATATGAAAGAATTAATTTTAATATATTCCATTTTTTCAAAACATCATGTAATCATAGGAATTATGGTATTCAATCCCCATATAGCTACTCATAGATTATTTATTCTCCAAGTATTGGTTGATGATATTAATGAATACATCACAATAAATTCACTATTATGGATGATTATATCACATCCTCATCACTCAATAGATAATAAAATCAATGTATATTTTAAATATAGTCACACACTTCTTTATTCTATCTTAATCGAGGTCATAGATTTCACACTCATCGAACAAGAGGACTAATTCCATCTTGGTTAAGCTCAAACTGAGTACATGATCAATAACACACCTAGCCATCACTGTTTAGAAAAGCCCCCATGTTTTGTAATAAAGGATTCAAAGTATGATGGTTCTCAACGTAGGTATCTTACCAATATCATGTATTAATGAATTAAAAATTTTAATGTTGCACCCTCAATATACCAAATACATAGTGTATGGAACTACTGGTGATATACTATAAGAGGAATCCATTGAATAAAACCCATTTTATTCCTAATGAGTATATTTTTATCTTGATGAAATAATATTTCTCACACTAACCATTATTTTTATTGAATAAATATAATACTCTTGGAAAAATATTTTTAGGGATAACTCAAACATGTAGTTTGAGAGGAAAATTATCATTTCAAATTATTAGTATATATGACCAACATAAAATAACGATAATATTTATATCATCATTTTATAGCATCATATAATTTATTTTAAAAAATTAATTAAATAATACATAACAAAAATATAAATTATAATTTATCACGTCATATCATACGTGATAGACTGCCATATCATCCTTATGTTTGTTGTACTTTTAGGTTTCTATTAAACTCATTACATCACTACATAATTACTACCTCGTTTATCTATGATTAATTTTTTATATACTCCCAATATAAAATTTCATGAGAAAAATATATGAATCAATCATCCTGAATAATTATATTACCTAGTAATCATGTTCCCAATGTACAACTCCAGAAAAAACAATTCAAACTTTTTATCTCCACACTATACAGTGTGTGGGAGTTAATATCTTATATTTTTACTTAGAAATCATTTTAATTTCATCTTCATCACTATTCATGGACTTTCTATAAAAATGTTAAATGAAATATCTTATTCACTAATATATCTTTTTACATTATTCTTTTACTTATATGTCATAAAAATATTTATATATTAAGTGACAATCACTTTTTTACCAAAATAATCTATTTTTTTAAGTTATATAAGTCCAAAAATCATCCCATTAATGTCTTAGTCATCTTATTTTGATCATAATATCATTCTAGGTTACACAAGCCCCATTTTCCTGGAAAATTACCATTTTTTCTTTTAGTATGAATATTTAAAAATTAATAATTAATATTAATAACTTTTATATTATTATTTACTTGTTGAAATGTGATATAAAAAAAGGATTTATTATTTAAAGTATTAATTTTATATCGAAATAATGTCCCTTAAACAATAATGAATATATAGGATAATCTCTTTATCCAAGATATAACTCCTTTTATTATTATATTTTCTAAAAACATGGTATATAATCATATGAATCGTATACAATGGGTATATATTTAATCATCTTATATTGATAAAAAAACAAATTATTAACAATAAAATCCCCTTATCATTTAATAATAATAAATTAAACACCCATTTTTAAAATCCATCTATGGTTGATATATTCCTTTAAATTCATATATATTCAACATCCCTTTATTTCAACATTTAAATTAATACTACAATATCAATCATTAATTTCCTTAATTTTGAACTCCTATATACTTACACAATTTACAAAATTTAAATTTTGTATTTCATGGAATTTAAAATCATTGAACTAATTTCTATAATACTAATATCTGTCACAGATGTACATGGATTTTCATAAACTCCTTAAATACCAAATGTAATTTCATCATGTGAAAACAATGTCCATATTTCCAAGAATTACATCTAGGTTTAAATGACCTTTTCTGGATACAATGATAAAACATTATAAGACTTGATAAATAACTTTTCTTATTCTAATTTTATTGTTTGAGAACATTTATTATTAATATGACACTCTTTAGTTCATCTATTCTCAAAACTTTTTTGGAAATGAGATAAAATTTTCTGGAACTCATTCACATTATAAATAACATTCCAAAAATAATTTATAAAATAATTTAAAAAACATAAATAATTTTACAATAACCTATAGTCCCCCAAAACTGTGAACATACTCAATCATATTGAATATATGAGGGAATAATAAAGTTATTTTGGTCGTATTTAATAATATTATTTTAAAATATTGAGTAATTTATTTATGTTTCTCTTAAGAATTTGTATTTATAAATAATTGGTTATGTATGAAGTGGTTTATCTAAGACATATAATTTTCAACTAGTTTAAGAAAAATTATTTTGTGTATATACCAATATAATATGTTACTTACATTAAGATTATCCATTAAAAACATTGAACTAAAATAATGATTAATTATGATGATCATGGTATTATCGTATAACTACCTTCTTTTACATTTATTACATATTCTCTTAGAAAAAGGGTGCCCCCTGTCAAATTCCATCATATCTATTTTAGGTCCAAGATCATTATTTCATAAAATAATATATAATTGTTATATTCATATCCATATGTGGTCTAAGTTTAATATAGAATTTATCTCACATTTTAGTTATGTAAGTCATAAATCCTGACACTCATGTCATGTATGACTCTTTGATAATTTTATAGATAACTCTTTGCCCAATAAATCATATAGGTAAAATTGAATATATTCCACCAATATCCTTATTCTATTGGGGTATCCTAGATAAATTTTCAAAATTAAATTACAATTAACATTCTCATTATCCTTTTATGGTCACCCATAACTTGATTTCTTTTACAAATATAATCCAGAGGCACCCATCTTTGGTATGACCACTTCGATTGGATAATCAAGGTCTCAGAAGGTGCCTTACATGGAATGAATATAAAACTTCATATTTTAAATGGGATCTATTCTCACCTTCTAATATAGTTTTATTCATTTTAAATTTATATATACCACTAATGATATAGTTTGGAATCATATTCCTTCCACAAAATCAAGGAGTTCAATCCATATTGATCTGTAACACATTACACAACTCATAACTTATTTTACTAACCCAACTGAAGACCTTACTATATTAATACATGTCCAAATTCATCCCATAAATATAGTATCATAAACTCAATCATAAAAAACCATTTAGTCATATAAAATTAACAATCCCCACAAGTGTATGCTTGGAGAGGAATATTGCTAAACACAGCTTTTCAAGATGAGGCATAATCCTCTAGGATGTTGAGAATTATAAGACAATGTTGTATAAATACAATCATTTTACACAAATTATTAAAATATTTTTAACATAAATATCTTGTAATACAAACCAATTTATTGAATGTACAAGACTCTTGGAATGACTAGGTATGTAAAATATCAGTAATAAATTTAAACACAATATCTTTATTTATTTCAGCATAATGAAATTATATATATTGTAAAATCTTCTCAAACTTCATATGATTACCAAGGGAGTAATTAAAAGAAAATATTTTAGTCATATATCTTAGTAAGGTAACAAACATTGTTATAAGGCATTGTATAAGAGTCGGAAGGCGTAACATGATATCATAAAAGATAACTCTCATGAAAAATCATATGGATGAATCACATAAAGAACATGGGATCATAAGATAATGTAATATTAGTAATTTGAAGAAATATATAACATCATATGATCATAATTCAATGTTAACTACCAAGACAACATGACATGGTGGATAGAGATACTTTGTGGATTATGTTCACTCCCTAATCTCATACATAATGTATCATAAGACAAAAACATTACCCAATGAATTAGAGTTATATCTAAGTGATCCCATCATAAAATGTACAAGATTATGTGTCCCAAGGTAGTAAATAAATAAAAATTCATTGAATAAAATGTAGACTTATAATGAAATGGGTAACATAATCTTTCCTCATATCATATGAATTACCAAAGAAAAATAGATTCCATTTTAGAAATGGACTTCAGTGATGTATTTCCCTATAAAATGAAGGGATAATAATAATGTTATTTTTTTAATATCATAATATATTAAATTTATTAGAATTAAAAATAATTATTGTTACACTTAGTAAGATATATAAAGGTCACAACCAAAATAAAATGGGTGGCTCAAGAGATTAGTTAACGAATATTCTAGAATCAATCTTCACATTCCCATAAAATTTGCGATAATAAAATTAAATTCATTAATTACTTAATTGAGAACCGTTTACATTTATATTTGATTTATTATAATTTTATTATGTTAATTTATAATAATTTTAATGAGATATAATGTTTAATTCCACTTTTCTAAGGGCTTTCATTTCATTGTTCAATGGTTGGATCACTTGTAGATAATTATTGGAGTTATATTAAAATGGTACTATAACTATAGAAGGAAATTGAAATGGTATTCATGTACATTGATAAATTATAATTTTCCTAAATACCAATATGTGTCTTGAAAAAGGTATGATTCTTTTACTAAAAATGTTAACAATAAATGGTAATTTCATTTAGGTGGTTTTACTGACCATCAAGAACTAGTTTCATCCAATTTAATAATATAGATATATATTCATCAAAAATATGGAATAGGATATAGTATAATTAATAACATATTATTTAACCATAACAATATTTTTATGACCCACCCTGATTGTGGATGAGAAAAATGATGTTTTTTGGTCATGATAGTGTTAAACCAACAAAATAAAAAACAACACTTTTGTTTAAGATACAAAATAACGGAGGGTATAATATGAACATTATACCATAAAAATAATATATTTGTATATTTAGGATACTAATTTTACTATCTTGATGTGTATGGTCATCATATGGTGGAATTAAAACAAGAATAAAATTGAAATTGAATAGTTGTGTCTTACCTCTTCCTTTCGTTGCCTCTTATTAGGATATCACTTAAGGACCCATGGAATGGTTTATAGATGTTACCAAAAGAACTAAAAAGTGGATCAGATGTTTGGGGAATATTTTTGGGAAAAAATTAATTAAACTGTGGCTTATAAGGTGTGAGGAAAAGGGTTTTTGGGGGTGGTATGTATAAGGAGAGAAGAGGGGTGATTTGGATTATTATATTCAATAGTTGGTTATTTTGTATTGAGAATATCAATAATATTAATTATTGTAAATATATATTAAAGGGTTAATGTTATTTTTAACTATTGGGTTCTTATATAAAACATGACTAAATAATTCATGTTGTTATCTTATATTTTTAAATATTATATTTTATCGTATTCACTATTCCCCAAAAAATTCAAATATTTTTGAAAAATACCCAAAAAAATCAACCTAATAATTTTTCAATGCGTAAAATTAAAAAAATAAAATCTATTTTATAAAAAAATTATAAATGAGATAAATTTATTTTTCAAATAAAACCTTCATTAATTTGAAAAATGATAATTTTTATATTATGATCAATTTTCTGACTGCTAGAATGATTATTAATGATCTCATATAATTCTATTATAATTATTATTAAACAACTCTATTATTTTCATTATCCCATTTCATGAAAATATAGATTCTTTTAAATCATTATTTTTGTTATTATAATTAAAATAAGACATATATGTATTACAAAAATTTGTACGCTTATGTTTTTAAAAAGTTTATTTGAATATATCGTTATATAAATAAAACATATATTTATTTGATAAGATACACATATACTCTTTTACCCTTACATGGGTGAGTATACTATTATAAATATCATGTTACTATTTGAAAATGTTATATTAATATTTCAACTGTAAAATTACTATTTCAATAGTAAGATTTTTAATGGACATATGGTTTTCCCACATCTTATAAATACCTTATATATCATTCATTGTTAATTAACATATATTTTCAACATAGTTTATATATATTTTCATATTCTAAATTCATTATGTATTACTAAAAGTTTATTTTATTTCTACACTGTTGTTTGTTAGTGTGTTTATTCAAGTGGATTGATCATAACCACATTTTCTTATTATTATTATCTTATATTCTATTTTTTATCCCACTGTATTAATTTCAATTATCATTACCATTTATATTATATAAATCTAATTTTAAAATAAATTTCATAAAAATAATTCTACTCTCATTAGGTGTTGTCTATTAATTATGTAACATTATATTACTAAATATGACATTACTATATATTTATAAACTAAATTAAATTGATAGAATTATGGATCCTTAAATTCTTCAACCTTTAAAATTTCCCCCTAGAAATTATTTTTTACATAATAAGGTGAAATTAAGAGAAGGTACTTCTACTTTATCACTATCTGTAGTTCCCAAGAAGCCTCCTCATACTTGTGGTTTCATCATAGTAATATGAAAATATGTGTTGTGTTGTTTAATAAAAAATTATCTATATGGTCTAATTTCTTCACTAGATGCTTCTCACAAGAGATATAACTCACTAGATATACAACCTATGAATTTAGATCATCTGAGGAATCTGGTATATAATTCCTTAAAATGGATATTGGGAATTCGTCAAGTACTTTGGAAATGGTTGTTGTGGGTGCTAGTTGATTGACCACTACTATGATGTGATAGTAATCTCAAATGGGTGATGTAACTAGGAATTATTTTACACATCATTCCAAATATATTGAATCAATTAAATGTAGATATGTTTAGGAATACCTTATATTTAACCTTAGACTCTAGGTCCCATTGATGATTGTTATTGTATATCATCAATCGCCATGGAGCATCCAAAATGTGATTATGGATGGTATGGGCCCTTTCTACCATTTCCCCAACTATTTCAAGACCCAAAAAATTCTATTTTCCAACGTCATCCTAGTATATATGTCTTCCACATCTCCTCTCGTAAAGTTATTCACATGAATCAATTTGGAAGGTTCAGTGGAAACTATAATTAAACACAAACTCGAAGAGAGGAATATATTGACGTCATCCTCATTTTGAGTCCATCAACCATTATCTCAACATGTATTTTGATTCCTAGACTATCTTCTAAGATTCATCACCATTTTTTGGGTGATAAGAAACAATTAATTTCATCTTAAATTTTATAGCATATTGGATTCTTCTAAACAACCCGCATGTACACCTTGGATCTCAAAAGGATACAATTGATAGTGGTTTTCCATTTCACCTCACTACTTATCTAATGTCTACAATTGAATATTAATTGAGTGATAATTCTACATAAATTGAAATGAAGTGATATTTATTTTTAATAATATCCATCACAACTCAAATTACATTACATCATATTGATATCTTTATAAGACAAGTGATAATGTCCATTGTGATGTTTTCCCATTTCTTGGTAGCAATGGGAAATTGTTACATAATCCCCTAGGACTTTTTTATTTCACCCTTCACCTACCAATATACAAGACATTTTAATAGATATTTTATAATATCCTACATTATATTTTCCCACTGACACTTCTCCTAGAGATCTCAAAGCATATTTGTACTCAATGATTTTATGGAGAGGTTTGAGTAATGTATGTCATTCAATAACTACTTTTTATCTCATTATATAATGGAACAAAAATCCATCACCATAATCTTAAAACTCATTCTTCATCAATTTCGAACTCCGAGGATTTCACTTTTCTTATAACTTCCACATTCTTTTTTATTTCTGTATCATCTCTTTAGCATCCTTTAAATTTTCCTAAAGGGATAGATGTGTAATATTTTGATAAATTAATGATCATGGTTCTCCCTTTATGATTTTCATTTCTATCCTATGTAAGTCTAATAAGAATGTGTCCTTCCAAATTATCATCATTGATATGGTTTCATACACCCTTATAATTGGTGTATCTACCACATTATTTTCCATCCTATGATGGTAGTGGATTGAATAGTCATAGTCCTTGGTAATATTTATGCAAATTATTTGGCTCATATTAATATAATCTTCTATGAATATATATCTTAGGATCATATGATATGTATATATTTCAAAATTCTCCCCAAAGAAGTAAGGAAACAAGATTTTCAAAATGAATATCACTGTAGACAACTACAAATCATGTTTTAGATAGTTTTTTACATGGAATTCCAACTACCTTGAGGAGTATATTATTAATTTATCATTCTATTTTAGTACATACAATAATACCTACTTTTAATCATCACTAATTAACATAAAAAGTTCTCTACTAAAAGAAAAAATGTGTTTAACATTCCCCATGAAATACACATCCTCTATCCATAACTCACAAATATTATTCATTACATGTAGTATCATTTTACAATGTCTTTAGCATAATATTCAAATTCTCCTTATGATCCATGTTTTTTTCAAAATATCAACATTAATGACTACCAAGAAATTGTTGATGTAATATATAAAGTCTCAATTCATTAATTCCATAATTATTTCTAGAGTATTAGTTTGTCTGAATAGAATCACTATGAAATCATAGTGTCTATATACAATTCAAAAGTTACTCTTGTGAATATCATATTTCATCACCTTTAGATGGTGATATCCCAAATGAATGTCTACCTTAGAGAAATATTGGGGCCCACATAATTGATCAAACAAGTCATCTATCTGTGGGACGGGATAATTTTTCTTTACCATGATTTTTCTGATCTCATGATAATCAATGCATGGCCACATTGACCCATTCTTCTTCTCTATAAAGTGGACCATCACACCTCAAGGTGAAGTATTCGGGAATGTAAAAAAATTCTATACTCTAATGTAACTACTTATTTAGGTTCCCAAACTCAATGGTTCAAATTATGTAATCATTCTTGGATATTAATATATATCTGGGTATAAGTTCAATTGATAACTCATCATCTTAATCTGGAGGAGGAACAAGAAACTCCTAGGGGAATCAATCAATATTATCCTCCATAGTGGGTAGGTCTTTAATTATGATTCTCTCCATTGTCTCAATAATTTTAAAATAATATACTTTATCATAAGAAAAAAATATTCAAACATGATATAAAGATTCCAAATGTGATATATCCTTCTACTTACACATGTACAAGATCGGAGGATGACTTGGGATGTGAGAAGTGATCTGCTTCACAAGAAAGTTGATGTTGGATTTATATAATTATATAAAATCCACAAGAAATATAGAAATAAATTACACTAAATGAAGTAAAAAATGTTCTATAGGAGGTTCAATCCACAAAAAATTGATGGGATGAATTATATGCATATAATTCCTTGATTTCCACAATCTCTTTTCTCATAGATAGCTCACCCACCTTGTTATGAGGTGGTTTTTGAATAGTTATACTAAACATTAAAAATTTTAAATAATGTATAGAACGTGAATCCAAAAGTACATTATCGATTCTTGAATGAATATCTTGATTACATATCACTATATTGTTGTAGGAAAACCACACAGTTCATGTGATATTTTCATCATACACCCTAATAGACTCATCTTTTATTTCATTAAGTCCAAGGAACTCCTTGTAAATTTTAAGATAGATAGTTTGGGGAAAATATTTATTGAAAAATATTTTTTTTGAATCCTTTACATTTCATGCAATCAATATATTACATGGAATTCATGTTCTTGATTATTTTCAATCACTGATTAGCTTTCCCATCAATATGATAAACAATCAGTTTGACTTTTTCTTATTCTGATTATTGGATTTCATATAATATATTATTAGTTTAATTTATCCATTTTTCCATGATGAGGGGATCACGATATCCATTAAATGATGGGGGCCTTTTTTATAAAGGACTCAATCATGACATTCACATTATTTATAAATGTATGGAATTCCACCTGATTCAGGGTATAGTTCATTGAATGAGTAAGTTGATCGCGTACTCTTGTGAGGTTCCAAGATCATTCTCCCATAATGTTACGCATATAATTATAAAACATGATTTTTTATTTCAATTATTATATAAGTATTCTAAAAACCAATTCCATAATGGAAATAGAGAAAACAAATTAAAATGGTTTTAAAAAAGTTATGTTAAATACATTTTTGAATTATCATTGGCATTTGTATTTCTAAATCAAATACATTTTTCTATTTTTTACTATCAATGTTTCTTTATTAAAAATTAAGTATAATATTTTTTTAACATATGAGATGAGTTTTTATCAAAACCAACATGATAAATTTTTTTACTTAAGTTTTAACATCATTTAAAAAACCGAATAAAAGGGTCATAAAAAAACTATGAAGGTTTTACGCTCATACATTTGATGCAAATTTTCTAGAAAACCTAAAACCTTTAATTAATGAACCTCATCCCCAGTTAATTTGGCTTGAAATTCTTCAATTAATATATTTTCAGATTTTTATATCATAATTTTCTTCAATTTTTTATCATTTGGTTCATTCAACCAATCACACATCATTTATAAGTTTTATATTTCCACCCCCTTCATTTTGGTGTCATATTGTTTCATTATTTATAATCAGAGTTTTATCAATATTCATTTCAGATCCCTCAATCATTGATTTTTATCATCTGTATATATTTTTAGTGGAATATTTATTTTTTATTTTTTAAAAATTAATTTAGTAGTTCATGGATTTTAATAGTATTCATTTATTTGTTTATATATACATAATAGTCAGTTTTAAACTATTGTGGTTTTAAACAGTTTTATATTTTAAATTTATTTCTATTTATAATTTTTTTATTATTGTGGTATAATTTATTTTCCACATGAATTGTTTGTATTTATAATTTTATATATTTATAAATTTTTTATTTTTTATATTTTTAATTATTAAATTATTGATAATTTGATAATGGGTGATAGATATATTAATATTGAATTTAATGTTTGGATATTAGGGAATCTTTGATTTAATAAACCATTTATAGTAGGGTTAATCCAAAATAGTGCTTGAATAAAAAAAATATCCAACATAATGCCACACTTTTCAATCCAAAAACAATATTCTTTGAATATACACCTTTGTAGAAAAATTATTTTTATTTAACATCTAAATTTAAAATTAACACTTCTTGTAGTAAAAAATATATATATCTATTTTTTGATTTAATAATATTAATTAATAAATTAAATTAAATTATACACACACATATATATATTCAAAATGAATAAACTAAAATAAATATGATTACATTATGGTTCTTTTAGGACATCATATTATGTAATTTAATCCAATATTTGTGCTTTGTGATATCATCTCATTGTAATCACTTGTATATAAAATTTTCAATGATATGTTTTGATCATTTTGAATAACTTTTTTGGTTATTATTAATTTTTTATCTAATTGTTTTTATTATATGTCTTTATGTTTAAAATTTATCCATATATAAAAAATTTTAAAAGTTTATATGTTTTAATATATTCTACATTTATATAGTGATCTTGTGTAATTAATGGATTCTAATTAGAATAGTTTTTAAAGAACTGCTTATGAGTATGAAAAAGGAGTTGATGATTTCTTATAATTTTCTAAATGAAATTTCAATAAAAAGATCTGACTTTATATTCATTCATAAAGTGTTTGAATATGATAAATTTAAATTCTAAAAAATATCAAGGGTTATTGGATTTTTTCAAGTTTTCGTCATAATAATACCACATATATCTGGAATGGTGAAATTATAGAAAATTAAACATCAAATGTTGGTGAAAATATTTTTCTTATGATTGAGGTTTCTATTTAAGAATTAATTCATTGTATAAGAATTGATACCAACTGAAAAAACCAAACTATTGAATGGTTTTATGAAGATTATAAGAAACCAAATTTCTTAATTTGCACTAAATTTAAATATTTATGAATAGTTCTGATATTAGTTTACTTAAATGTAATAAATAGGTGGAGTGACAAATGTTTATCTAAAATTATTGAACACTCAAAATACCTATTTCCATAAGGAAATGTTCTTTAAAATTCTAATTAAAATGTAAAGAAAATATAATTCCAGATGGTATTTGGGTATAAAATGGTACTAGATTTCCCCAGTCATTTTTCCTTTTATATATTTGGAATATGAAGGATTATAAATTTTTTATAAATGCTTGATATCCTGATATAAGATGGGTAGTCAATTTAACTCTAATTCATTCTCAGTTAATGACATCAAACATCCGGCTAAATCATTTTAGTATCTTCCAACAAGTCCCCATTTAAAGAGTACATTTTAAAATTAGAATGATGAAAAAGGTTATGATGAAATAAAAAATGAGAACATTTTTACGGAAAATTACATCACCCTACTGATTCAACATTGATTCATAATTTAAAACATTTATAGGATGAATGTGCAATAATTTTTTGGCATAATTGAAACTATATTTGCTTTTTCATTATTTGATACTATTCACAATAAATTTATTTAATTCATCAACAATATTATCTATATATAGTTTTATGGTACATAATGAATGTCCATTTTCTGAATACCACTCTTCAAATTATCAATTTCAAAATCAAAGAAAAACAATGTACATTTGACTATTAATACTTTTACTAATTGATCATTAGTATAGTATATTGAAAAATTATTTTAATGGTTTATTGTAATATAACACCCCCACCCACAACCATTTTTGAAAGAAAAATAATACAACAAGTTGAAAAATATTGACTTCACATTTCTAAATAAAGGAATTTCTAGTCATCACAAAAATATTTAGGTGAAATAATATATCTTATTTGAAGTACCTACCTAGAGATTTTTATAGATAGAACATATCTTTTATTTCATCAATATTTAGTAAAAATATGTAACAATTTTATTATAAGTTTATTTGGAAGAAAAAATAAATAAAAAGTTAAATTTCATGCTATATATGACTTAAATCCATTGGAATACATTTAAAGTTATCTCCCATAATGAAAGTATATATAAAATATTTACCTCAGGCCTGTCAGATATTAAGAAATAGAGATAATATGGTTTTTTTATTTTTTTATAGTATTAAGAAAACTACTGGATTCTTTTCAAATGTGAATAATTTTTTTTCGTTGAAGGATTTTAAATAAATTGGTATGAACTGACATTATTATCATGTATTGATTTAATAAATGCTACCAGTTTCACTATGTTCTATATTTTCAATTCCATTCTAAAAGACTATAACCGATTTATGTTATTTTTTCAAATCCTTTTTATGAAAAATTAATTGATTAAAATTTGTGAGATATTTTAGAGAATAATTCTACAAACATTATTTGTATGATAGTAAAGTTTTCCATCAATTTTTTGATATAATGGTTCATAAAATGATTCCATCTGTGTGATAGATAAGAATATGGGGGATTGATTATTTATGTTGGATGTATTATTCTTAATTTATCCGACACTTTTGAAGGGATATGTTAAGAATCCACATTAAATAGAGTCAACTACTATTCAAAAATATGTATCAAAATATGTGATTGAGTTTTTTACTAATTATTTTTATTGAGTGTATCACATTGATCTTACTATATCTCCACATTTAACTGCTTATAGTGAAGTTATATGGATTTGGTGATAAAAGGTGTCATTTTTTCCATGTGATGATATGACATAGGCACATTTATACATTTGGAAAAACACAAATAAGGTCTATCCATATATATAATCTCATATTGATGAATTAAAGTTATGATAACCAAAAAGAAATAAATAATGTTTCATTATTGAGTATAAAATGAAATTTTTTTCATGGTTTAAATGAATATTCAAAAAATTAATCTTTTTGAGAGATACTAAAATGGTTCTTTAAGGGGCTATTATTCAATGTGATCACATAGTCTACTTTTGATATTATTGGCTACACATTTCACACAGAAAATAAATATTTCAAGAATACCATTTAAAATATTTGGGTAGTATTCTTCATTTAAGTATTTCATTTTTCAACCAAAAAAGATAAAAAAACCAAATTTAGGCATCAACAACATATTTTTCTCTTGTTGAGGATAAATGGGAAATTGGTTATAATAAATTTTGACTAATAGTGTTTAAGGGTAACTTAGTTGATAGTAATAGTGGTGTGAAACCAAGTGATTATTAATTTAAAATTATTGATTTGAAAATATTTAATAACAAGGAAGAATAATTTATCATTAAGAAAAATGAAAATAAAGTATTATATTTTACAGACCCATCGAATAATCACAAGTCAATGTTTTCAAGGGAAAATAATTCATTTGGATGATGAGGATGATGATGATTTTATAGATTTATATGAATTTTCTATATTTATTATATAATATCTAAATGATAAAAGTTATTATAATGTTGAAATTGTCTAGGTTTTATGAAATTATTATATTTAATGGATATAAGAAAACACTAAGTTACCCTCCTAATAATTCTTGAATATATTTTTGTTTGATATCTTTTTTGAAATTTACACATGTAAAAACTCTATTTTCAATTTTTATGTCTACATATATATATAAGGATAAATATTTGAATTTTGTATTAAATTTAAATTCAAAAATTTAGGTTAATCATCTTTTTCTTGAAAACCTAGACATACATCATTCTGTTTTGGTTAAATTTACAAATCTAAAAAAACTTTTTAAATTTTTATATTTAAATTTATAAATGTTGATAATATATATCATATTTGAATTAATTTTATATTTATTAGTTTAATTTAAATATTTCTTGTTTATGAATCATGAAATCATTATATTTTTTTAACTTACACATGTGTGAAACTATTTTTTTACATGAAAAATTTTTCATTATATTAAATATTCATTTATCCAATAACATGTAGGATCATAGAATGTAATTAAATTCAGATATTTAAATGATATAAACCTAAGAAATTGAATATTTAACAAGTTACAAGTATGTTTTTTTATATCATTAAATATTAGTAAACATTATAATTTAATTAATATAAACTTTTACATTTTAAAAAATTCAATACAATACTATTGGTGAACCCCCTAGGGTGAAGTCTTTATCTTATATAGAGAGTATGATTCCTAGAGATTGTATATACTATATTACATGTTTATTAAAACCTTAACTTTCTTTTGAATAACATAGGATACTTATTAATTATGATTATTGTTATAACACAATTGACCAAAATAAAACCATGTTTAGGAGTTATATCATTATACAAATCCATTGAAGATTAAACATATTATATCCTTTTTATAAATTCATTGATAGGGAAATTAAAGATCAGTTCTGGGAATCAATATTAATAAGATATCTCAATTGATTACTTTTATATCATTATTTGAATATTATATATTTTATATGACTAATATGTTGTTAATTCAGTTATAGACTCCATTCACCATTCATGAAAATAAATTAATTAGTAAAATTTTAATATCTTTAGTAGTGCTTAATAGGATAGATTTTCAAACAAAATTGACAAAAAAATATGTTTTGGGTAGTTATAAAATGAGAAACCATGAGTCAAGTATGGGTATTTTGATGATGTCAAGGACTACATTTGTTTCTAACAGACAAGATGAAGAGATTATGGCATGACAATTATTTTATACTATAAAATTTCATGTATATTACCTAATCAATGATACATTAATATTTATGTAACATTAATTAAGGAGATATCATCAAGAGATCCATTTGAAGAATGTATACCATTATACTTTATCCTATGGAGTGAATCATTTGATGGGGGATAAAATGACTGCAAAAAAGATTGATGAATTAAGATTTAAATCTAGAATTTGTCTAAAAGAGGTCATCTTGAGTCCTCTATCTCATCCCACTTTCCATAAAAAATTTATAAGAGGTATAATGTAAAAATAAATTCTTACAATTCAATATAAAAATAACATCACAAAATTATAAGAAATTAATTTTCATTTTTGTGGAATGTTTGTATTTATAAATTAATAGCAACAATATACTACATAGTTCAATAAAAATAATTTATTTCATCAGTACAAGACAGGAAAGATATTTCATAACTATTAATTTAAAATCCCTCAATGACATGGAATTATTCACATTTAAAAAATATCAACTGGTTACTTTAACACTATACAATAATTTTAAAAAAATATATTTCTCACTCTTTTTTAATGTGTGAGAAGCCAGAGGAAAATATGTTCTATTTACTTTAATAGTGGGAAAAAACTCTGAACATATTCTGATGGATTTCAAGTCCAATATATCTTAAAATATGCCTTTTGTATTTCCTTTTATATCAAATAATGTTCCAATAAAACTAGCAAATATGGTTTTCTCAAAATGAATGATGTAATTGTTATGCACTCCCTCTAAAAATCTCTAATAAGGTAGTTATAAAAAGATAGATTATTTCTACTAGATATTGTTTTGATGAATGGAAAATAATTTAATTAAAGAAATTAAATTAATATTTTTCACCATGTCATACTATTTTTCATCTTAAAATGGTTGGGGTTATATTCTTCTAAAGAAAAAAAATTATTTTCCAATATACTATAAGGATAATACTTCAATAAAATTATTAATTTTACAATGTAAATTGTTTTTATTACACTCTAAAATTGATAATATAAAGGCACTTATTCATAAATTAGGTGTTCTTTATATCCATTAACACTATATATAGTTAACCATCTAAATGTAAAAAATAATTTATAGTTAATAGTATTATAGTATTAGAGCCTGCCAAAGACAATACACATTCTTATATATATATAAAAATGTATCACAGTTCTCCCATAAAAGTTTTGAATCACCAATAATTGGTGAAAAACACACATCAATATCCTTTCCTAATTATTTTGGTCCTAAAATCATAAATCTAATCATAACATATTTCTCCTTTAAACATATATATGATAGAAAGTCTAAAACTCTAAACCAAATAGGCCATGAACTATGTTGGCTACTAAGACTCTGATATAGATTCATTCTATCTATAAAGAGTACCATTTTGAGATTTTGATATTTAATTCCATCAAATATTAAAAAAATCAAATCTCTTTCACTGTGGTGATTCATATATGGGATGTATGTATCTATCAAATATGTGCTCATCAATAAGTCATCTGAACCTTTTTTTTGTCATTTTAGTTTTCAAATAGATGTTTCATATTTGTAATTATTATAAGGTAATAAAATAGATTAGTAATAGGTTTGATGTCGTTACTTGATAATGGATCCGAGTTGAATTTTTCACCCATATTATATCATGATATCTATCATTTAGGATAATTTGGTAATCATTGATATACTTATAATATATTGAATGATATAACTGGGGAAAGCATGATTTATTATATAACTCAAACACATTAGTAATTATATTTTATTTATGTCAAAATAAGTGTATGGAAGCTCATTTACTTATGGAAGTACCTATTGTAAAAGTTCAATAAATATATAGAAACATTTATGAATCCACTAATTTCATGATTTAAATTTAACTAATCTAGGTATTATGGATAAAGATGTAAATTTATTGCAACCTGATAGTTGTGATTTCTTAAAATCTCTATACGATTATTAAATAGTTTTTTTCAATTGTTTCAATGCCTATTTGATTAATTAATTATTCAATATGATCCTCTATCTCATGCTGAGTATTTTCACTAATATTTAATATTAAATTTCTTGTAATTTAATCATGTGAAATTCATCATGTATAACTATGACTAAAACAATAGAAAATCAGATGAACCTTGATTTCTCTATAATTTAAATGTTTCATTTTCAAAAACATCATGAATTGAACTAAAATAAAATATTTTTATTGATATTTCATTTAGATAATAATAACAATTTTTTAACTCATTTTTCATTTTCATAAGTTTTTCTCCATAAATTATACCTATTAAGACTCATTTATTTCATAATATCACAATACAAAAGGGGAATATGTTAAAAAAACTAATCATTAAAAAATACATATAGAGGGATAAATTATAATCATAAAAACATATAATCAAACCAATTAATTTATTATTTAATGATAACCAACAAACAATTATACATATTAATCCAAACTTATCATTGAAAAATTTTAAAAAAAGTGACTACAAGTAAATGATCTAATAAAACAAAAATACTTGATTAAATGATATAACAATATGACATAAAATAATAATATTTAAATAATATTTATTTTTATTTATTCATTCTAAATGTATCTATGTGTATATAATTTATTATAATTTATTCATTAATATTATTAAATCACAATATATATTGTATTTTTTGATTTTATAGAAAAAGGGTAAATTTTAAATTAATATGTTAAATAAAAATAATTTTTTTATAAAAATTATATTTATAGAATATTATTTTCTATGCACATAGAGAGGAAAATCTTTGATCATTCTTATTATTTAGAAACTATTTTGGAATAACCATACTCTAAAATTGTATATTACAATGGAGATGGTCTAATATCTAAACATTCATCTCAATGTAAAAATATATATCATTCATTATCAAATTAACAATATGGTTATCTATATAAATATTAAAAATAAATCATTTATAAATATATAAAATTATAAAAAGACAATTTCGTTGTAAAATAAATTATACCCCAATAACAAAAAATTTATAATCACAAAAAAAATTAAAATATGAAATTATTTATAACCACAATAATTTATAATTGAAAAAAATGTATATATAAAAGATGACTACAATTTAAAACTGGAAGCTAATAAATTAATATTCTAAAAAGGAATATTAAATTTTCCATATAAATTATTCATATATGATATTAATATACTAAAAAGAGATAAAAAAATGGAAATTAATAAACCATTGATTTTAAATAATAAAAAATATGACTCTAAATTTGAAGGGGTGTAAAAACAAAACTAAAAAATGGGGAGAGATGGGATGAATAAGCCAAATGATGATCTGAAATGATGAAATGGGATGAAAAATGATGAACAAAATCTATAAAAATAGATTAATTTACAAATATCAATCCAAATTAATTTGGGCGGAGATTCACACACTACATATTTCAGTTTATCTAGAAAAAGTGAATTGGTTGAATGAGGTTAAAAGATGCATATTTTTTTAATAACCTTTGATGTGTGTTTTCTTAAAATCATTGTCAAACCATAAAAAATTATCATGTTGGTTTAAAAAACAATGTAATTTGTTAGAAAATATATTATACATTAGTATTGATATAATCCAACATGTATTACTAATAAATATATATTGGTTTTGGGTTTTTATAAAAACCAATGATAAAGATAAATAAAAAATTATTTAACATTAGTTTATTAAAAACTGATGTTACTCATTTCAATGTGTACATTATGAAATTGTTTTATCAAAACTAGATATCATAATTGTGACGTAGAATCATATTTTATAATGATATTCTAATCCTTATGGGAGTAGGAGCTTGGAATCTCATATCAGTACTAGATCAGTTAACTCATGCTATGAACAATAACGTGTAATACCTAGATTCCCCTCCATCACTAAAGAACGTTAAATATGTGATCGAGTCCATTATGTGATAAATTACTCCTCCCATTAAGGGATATTATGATCCCATCATCATTTAATAATGGATTAACTCTATTTATAAAATATTATATATAATCCTATAATCAAAATAAGAAACAATTATACTGGGTAATTTATCATGTTTATGGGGATGCTAATCAGTATTGGATAATGATCGGGAACACAAATTCCAAATAGGATATAGATTCCATGGAATATAAATGATTTATGAAAATATTTTTCCATAAATATTTTACCCAAACATTCGATCTTTAAATAGAGAGGGAGTTCCTCAAGAAACAGTAAAAGGTAGATGGGTCTATCTGGATGTATTAGGAAAACATCATACAGAATGTATTTTCTTCCCCTGACTTTCTAGTCTGTTGAATGATCTTCACCATATCCCTTAAAGACCTTACCCTTTAATATTCTTTCTTAAAACCATTCTTCATAACTTGGGGAAAAGAAAAATAAAAAATAGGTGATATCAAATGATTAATAAAGTTAAATAAATGAGATATGTAAGTATAACATGAACATAAGGGTTTAATAACATGATCATATATTTGAATATCTTATTTTACATATCAAATATCATAATCATGACACATGGAAGGAATTCTAGTATTTCATAATACATGAGTCAAAATGGCGATAAATTATCATAAATCAATCAAGAGCCATAAATTCATGTCATATAAGTGTGTAACCATTATAAATATAAAATCATATTTCATCAATCAAGGTTAACTACTAAGGTTATCAACATTGTGGATCTAGACACACCTATTTCCCCATTTTGGATTAGGGCGCACTTTTTTCCTATAGTCGATTAGGACACACCTGTTTTCCATTTTGGATTAGGACATAACTATTTCCCATTATGGATCAGAACACACCTATTTCCCCTTGTGGATCAATACTTTTGACTTGTTTCCCTTAATTATCTCATGAGATATAAATATTTAACCAATGCATTAGTGGTATATATAAGTCAAAAATTCCATATAATGAAATCATAAATACATGTTCCATAAAACATTAATCAAATCATGAACCATAAAAATATATGGGTTTCAAAAACATAAAATCATAAACCATGAAATAAATTGGATATCATAAATATTTCTTCATATCAAAACATATTTAAAATAGACATATTTCATAATCATATCAACCAAGAATAATCATTGAAAGGAAGCGGGTTTCATAAGAATTTGTCTGGGTATAACCTGTCGAAGAGAGACGAGTTTCAAAAACATCAATCTATAAAAACAAAAACTATTCAGATAAATAATATGAGTGGTATCCTTTTATTGTATACTAAAAACATAAACTATAACCAAGGATTTTATCTTAGATGGAGAGGGATTGTAAAAGATCACATTGAACATAAATATTCTTTGAAAATAACTTTTTAAAACATATAATATTTCCAAAACCATTTTAATTTAAAATAATTTGAAAAATATATATTGGAATCAAGAAAACTATTTTAATACATTTCTTTATTAAAATATTCTTTTCTCTTTGAAACTTTAAAACAAAAAAAAAATTCAAAACATTATCATTTGAAAGTATCCTTAAATCATATAAAATAAGTACTGAGCCCAATTATAAACTACTTAAAAACTAAAAATTTCTCTTCAAAATTTATTTCCATGAAAATAATATGGGATATAATATAAAAACATATTTTTATAAAACATAATTTTTAAATAAATTTAATTTCTGATCAAAGATATAAATAAATTCAAATTTTGTTAAAAAATATTATTAATCATATTAAATACCAAAGAGTGAGAAAAATGGTACCAATATATTAATATTTAATTAATAACTATTTGATATGAAATTTAATAATATTTCTTTAGATATAGATCATAATATATCATCAATGAAATCAAAATCATAAACAATATCGATAAACAATGAGATTGTAGAAATAAAAGTTTTCCACTTTGATAAAATATAATCATAATTACCAAGAAATAATAACATTATATGAAGCATAAAAAATAATGAATATAGTTATATTAATCATATATCATGTCAAAGGTCAGTATATACACCCCATAGAAAGATATATGTTTCTAACAAGAAATATATCTCAAAAAAAGGAAAATTGGGAGAGAAATTACATTACCGATGTGTTAACATGTAAATAATAAACCCCATGAAATAAATATCAAAAAATGTATATATAAATACCCATAAATATAATTATAATAATAATCATCATCATTCCTTTCTAGTATATAAACCACACAAAATGAAATTAATGGGGAATAATCTATAAGTCTTATTGAAATAAAAGTGAGATGAGAAAACTCTTAACTTAACACATGAATATCCTCGTACACATTTAAACATCCTATATAATGTGTAATGAATTACTATAAATATACCATATAACCATATTCTTATTTATAATAACAAATATTATTTTACTATTCCTTTATATTACATATTGATTTTCAATTTCATATTAATGTTACGTTTCAGGTGATATCTATTATGTTTTTCGTATTTGTTTTTACTTTTAATTATTGATCCTATTAATTTTTTTGACATTATTTAATTATTTAAATAATTTATAAGATAATATAAATAAAATATATATCAATTATATAAATATTTATAATAATTTATTAAGTATATAAATATGAAACCGAATACACCATTCATGGAGATGGTAAGATGTATGTATACATGAACGTTATTTCTTTTTTACTATCATATTGAAAGAATTCTATTAAAAGAAATATATTTATATATATATATTAAAATAATATTATAATTATTATTCCATATATATCATATATTTTAACTTCAGTCATATTTAATACAATCCATGTAAAGTGTGATTGAATCATATTATTTTGAGAATGCGGTAGTCTACACATCCATAAACAAAGTTATCATTGTCACAAAAAATGGTAAGCATGAAAGTATGTTTTTTATAATAATTGTAGAATTATAAAGACATAATATATATAATATATATATATATATCATATAGAAATATTAATATCAACATAATTATCAACCATGAGATGTGGTAAAGTATAAAAGAATGGCATCATTTCACGAGGTGGTAGTCCACCGTACACACGAACTATAAGTTCATTCCCCATTTGATGGAAGTGTGTGAATTTGTATGTATAATACATAGAATAAAAACATATATTATATTCATGATACTGATGTTTTTATACAATCATCAAATAATTATAACTTAATTGGTGAACAAAAAGATAAATCAGAAATGTATGTTGAAGAACGTTGCCTCTTTTTCTAGTATCTCTTTTCGGTTTGACCAAAGGGAATCCTGGGATGGATTTATAAAAAAACTGGAGTTTCTAGTAAGATCAGAGGTATTTTGGGAGATTATATATTTAGTGATTTGATAATCCATAGAAGTTAAGTGGTTTTATAAATGGAAAGGGTGATTGTATTTTTATAGAGGATGTGGGGTGGAAATCTGGTAAATACCAAAAGTTAAACACTCTTAGAAGGTATCCCTTACCTCACCAGGTTAAAAAATGATACAATAATAGATTAAAGGGGTTTTATAGATGATAAAAACCTCCACCACACAGTAATAAGTGAGTTATTATAATTATCTTCCTGAACTTCTATGTTTTCCCACTTTTATCATTTCAATTTTTACTATGCTATGTAGTTTTTTAAACAAGGTAATTTAACCTTTTAGACAAAATTAATGAGTGATTTATTTGAAAATATAGACCCAATAAATGATAAATATGATATTTAATTTAAATAAATAATACTTTATTTTGAAATTAATATTAAAAAAAGCGCTCATAAGATGCAAAAACACTACCTTAATGTGAACTCTGTTAATAGTGTTTTTACTATTTAATTGAAATTTTAATAATTGGAAAAGAAAATATTTCCTAAGGATGGACCATATTAAAAATTTATTAAAATATATAAATTAATATTAAGATGCTAATATTTTCAGTAATTTTAAATTATTTAATAAATTTTAATTTTTATTATTTAATTATTGACTAAATAATCAATCTATTGGTGTTTCTTAATCATTTAATATAATTGAATCAACTTCAAAAAATAAGTATAAATTATTATGATAATATTAAATCCTCAATGTTTTAAAATAATATTTAAAACTAAACCAATGTAGATTATTCCACACTCTAAATCTTTATAAGTGTTAAACTCATAGGAGGATCATTTTTTGTCATTTTCCATAAAAAACATATTGTATAGGTCACTTGCATGGAATAGTATCTCCATAACTCAAAAAAACTAATAATAAGGTTTTTAGAGTAAAAATATGTCCATTAAATGGTTTTTTTCATGTTTTGGCTAATTTATACATCTTATTTTTTACGTTTAAACATTAAGTAAGCTTGGCCTTACCATAATAATTATAATTAGTTTTAGTTGTGTTCACTAATCATTTTGGTCAAAAATTATGTTGATGTTATTAGAAAACATATATAATACTGATTGTAATTAATCATATATATTTTTTCAAATTCAATTCACCTAAATGACTAAAAGTAAATTAAAATTATGCACAAACTGTGAGAAAATAAGTTTTTAAGGACTAAAGTTCAAAAGATTGAAAATTTTTATATCAAATTTTTTAGACAAATAGGTTCCAATTATATAAATTGTTTTAATTTATGTAAAATTTTTCTAATTAAATGTTAAATTAAAATTAAAATATTATTTAACTATATAAATAAATTAGATGAAAAAGATGTTTTCAATTAAAATTCTGTATTTTTTACTTTTCATCTAAAAATAAAATATTTCCGAAAAATACAAAATCAACACCCTAAGATAATTTTGACAATATAAATTCAAAAATAATTTTTTTTTATCTAATTAAATATCAAAAAGTTTATAAAATTAATTTTATTAATTTTCATAGAAGGGAGTAGTATTTTTCAAACATATAAAGAATTTACCAATGATTATATGTCTTATTATCAATATGTTTTATCTATGTGATAAAATTATAAATATTATTTATAATGTTTTTATTAATATTCATATTACTATGTCTAAAAGAAATGTTATAACTATATTTTTTAATTAATTATAATTAAATTTAGTTTCTTAGAAACTCCTTATATTGTGTAACGCAATCCAATTCGATGTTTCATGTAGTGCTTACTTATCATGGTGTATTGTAAAAATCAAGAATAACTTGATTCATTAATATATTTCAAGGTATATTATGTTTTTCATAAAAGTATGAATACTTAAAATACTAAATTAATTCTAAATAAATTCACAAAATCTTGGGGTGTAATATTCTACCCCCCTTAAAATGAATTTCCCCATAAAAATTCTTTCGGGTTATCAATGGATTAATACTTGAAGGTAATATTTACCGAATCCAAAATTTTAAATATTAATACTAAAAAATTATTTATATAGGGAAATTTAGAAACATATTTATTACCCAATGTACCTCATAACTAAGTTTCCATATACAAGAATATAAGTGGAAAGTGAAAACTTGGATGTGGAAGAGAAATCATATTATCTAGATTGGAATTAGAGTGATAGATAATAAGGTAAATATAAATTAAATGGCCATAAATAAAAAACCCAAAGAAGCTTAAAAAATCATTAAAGTCATTAAAAATGATAATGATAGCAAAAAAGTATATTTTATGACTTTCTTCCTAAAGTAGATGAATTTTCATGAGAATATATACTTACAAGATATCATGAAAATCTCACCATTTGTTGTTCCATAACCAACTGTCACTTTATATTCTATTCTATGAAATGTAGGTGAATTTTTCCTTCCAGAAACATTAGCAGATCAGGATTTCCATAAATATAATGTTCGATTATTCCATCAATCTTTACCACACAAAAATGGTTATAAAAAGTAATATAATATTCATAAATCCTCATATGAATAGAAAATATATTAATCTCAAAAACCTCATCTTAATTTTTACATAAACCATTACATAAATGGTTAACCATATAAACCATACAAAATATGAAATTCCAAAACATTATAAAGAAGGTCACTAATTTTTTCAAAAAAAATTATCATTGATCACCCTTATATCAAAAAGAAGTTCTTATTTGTCACAGACCAAACATGTGAATACCTTTATCAAGTAATATATTGAAACATAGAAATCACTATAAATCCTTTTGAAAACATGCATGTTTCTTTATTTTAATGTTTATTAGATATTTTACTTAAACCCCAAAATGTTATCAACTTTATCAATGATAACATAAACCAATTGTTATTAAATCCTTAGTTAGTTACAAGGTAATTAGTTCCATCCAATTTACTTATTCATATTAGACATATCTTTATCCAAACATCATTATATGAACATAAGAAACATATTAAGGGGCATCTCTACCATAATCATGAGTTTATCATGAAGATCAACTTGACATTAAATCACTTTTCTAAGTCTTCCGCAACATTTAACATATCCTTTTCAATCATTAATGAAAAAATATACCGAAAATATGTATATATTTCATGATTTTTATAACAGAGACCTTTAATTCCAAACCATATACACTTATATAATCTTATTATATTCATAAACCATTATTGTAGCTTCATGATCTAATTTTTTAATAACTGTTTCACAGAATTTTAAATATAAATAATATCTTAAGGATCCTCAACCTCAATCTAATCATGACCATTATGTTTAATATAAAAAATATTTTTATAACATACCATAACATTCTCAATTTTTTTGTCCCCTTATCTCCAAGATTATAACCAATACATATACCACCATCTCGATTATGTTTATGAAATTTCCAATTATGAAATCAATTTTCATTATTCCTATACATTACACATTTGAAACACTCAATGTGAACCAAGTCCCTTCTAGTTCCCTCCATTGATTAATACCAAAAATCATAGATTGAGAAACAGTTATCATATAAAATACCACATAACCATGAAAAATTACTTTGAGTATTCATAGAATATGAAAACTACTTTTGATTCTATGACTCCATAGGATTATTCTTAAATACATCCCTATACATGTACTTATAAAAATACATATGGAACTCAATTAATATTCCTCAACCTAGTTTCTAAAGGTTGAATAATCCTTTATTTTTATAAAAACTATAGAGAATGGGGCTTAACATACATGTATATTACATCGTTTTAGGTGAATATTCAACACATTACAAAATTACATGCCTAAGGACTATAATATATTACTGTCATTGGAATCTTTTGAAACATTCCTCTAGTTTGGTGAAATATATCCAATATATCCTTTAAATATCCTACCTTTTTCAACTATTACATAAATCTTTCTTTATATCCTGGGGAAAGATAAATAAGAGAGGGGTGAGCTCAAAAGATCATTAAAGGTAAATAAAGGTGACACCTTAGTATATCATAAATATAAGGGCATGATAACATGAGCATAAAATTTGAAGATCAACCCATACATATTTATGATCATAATCGTGATACATTTCATAAATATTGAGGAATCAGAATACATGAATCATAAGGGCGATAAATCATCATAATTTATTCATAAATCATAAGCTCATGTTAAATAATTTTGGAACAATTATAACTATAAAGAACCATTTCCTATTTAATGTATAACTACCAATACCATAAACATAATGGATCAAGACAGACAAGTTTCCCCCATTTGGATTAGGACACAACTGTTTCCCATAGTGTATCAGGACACACCTATTTATAATTTTTGGAATAGGATACACCTGTTTCCAATTTTGGATCAGAACAAACCTTATTCCCTATGTGGATCCTAAAAACCTTTTTCCATTGTGGAACAGGATTTTTGACTTGTCTCCAATCATTATTTCGTGAGAAATAAATCATTACCCTGTGCATTAGAGGGAGATATAGATCCTACCCTTAACATATGGAAATCGTACATACATGTGACATAAGGAATTCATTATATCATGACCCATAAAAACTTATCGGTTTCATAAACAACATATAATAACTCATGAAATGAAATGGGTATAATAAATATTTCTTCATATCATAATCTATAGAATATTGATAGGTTTCATAATCATTTCATTCTAGAATAACCCTATAAAGGAATCGAGTTTCCTAAGAATTTATTATGATATAACCCATCAAAAATTAATAGGTTTCTTAAATATAATTCCATAAAAACAAAAACCATTCCGATAAATAACATTAATGGAATCCTTCAATAATATCCCTATAAAATCATAAAAAATAACCATGGATGTCATCTTATATGGATAAAGATTTTGACAGATCACGTGGATCATAACATTTCTTGAAAATAAAAGTTTAAAACATATTAAAATTCCAATATCGTTTTATTTGAAACCATATTTAAAAAATATAATGGAATAAATAATAATATTTTAAAACATTTCTTTATGAAAATATCTCTTCTTTTTTAAAAACACTTTTTAAAACCTATAACATTTTGAAAACATTTTCCTTTGAAAATAACCTTTAAAACATATAAACGATGGTTTTAAAAACATATTAATCTATTAAAAACATAAAATATCTATTTTAAATCCTTTCCATGAAAATGGTATTAATAGATAATTTGAAATCATTTTTGGAAACATTTTTTTAGAAATTACTATTTTTTAATAAAATAGATGTCTAATCAAAGAGAGATATAAAGTCATATATTCATAAAAATGTTTTATTAATCATATTAAAAAACAATGGGTGAAAAATTGGTACCAATACATTATGATATAATTAATAACCATATAAGAATAAATTTAATTAGTGTTATTGAGAAATTTATCATAATATTTCATCAAATAAATCATAATCAGAAACAATCCTGATAAATTTTGAGATTCTAGAAATAAATTGTTATCACATTAGTAACATTGAATCATAATCCCCATGAAATAATAACATTGAATAAAATATAATATATCATTAAAATCTTGATATTCATGATATAACATGTCAAAGGGAAGTATATACACCCCATAGAAAATATAGGTGCAAAACATTGCATGTATCTCAAAAAAGGAAAATTGAGGGAAAATTGCATTACTGATTTGGTAACTTGTGAGCCATAAACCCCACAAAATAAAGACCATAAAATAAATACATAAATGTATATAAATTTAAGTATAAGAATAATATAATTCATTCATGGTAAGTATATACACCACACTAAATGTAATGGGTGGTGAATATGGGGTAACTCTCAAAGAAATAAAAGTGAGACGATAAAGGATTAACCTTAAGTCTTAACTTTCCTTGTACACATTCAAACCACATGTACAATAAATATAAGTTTATTATAAATATAAAACGTAACCAAACTTTTATATATAAATGTATGAAGTATTTATTTATTTAGTTATTATTAAAAACTTTTTTAAAAGGATATTCAGTGATTAACATAATTTCAAGGATGTCCATCACAGTTATTTTGAAATTTATATTAATATGGTTTTAGAAAAAGGACAGCTTGTATATAGGGTGACACTCTATCAATTCCATCAAGGCTTCTGGTCTAGAACCCATGATCAAATGATGATAAGGTCTTCATGAAAACCACTTACCTACGCATTGTCCTGGTTAATTTTTCATTTCTTTTAGTTAACAAATTTGATGAAAAATGTAATTGATTAACCAGTAGTAAAACATTTGAAAATTAGAGATTAATATATTAAACATATTTGGTTTTGAAGATATTTAAATATAAATAGTTAAACTTTTCAATCTTTTATAAACCTTATAATCTATTAAAATCTTTTTTTATCTCTTCAGGTACAATAAATAATTATTATTAATTATTTTTTGGGAGTAAAGGGATGAATTAGAATTTGATTGAAGAACAACTAAAACATATTATTATTCATATAAAATTGAAACCTAAGAAGTAAAAATATTTCTTTATATTATCTTTCATTAAAATAGTTACTCAATATTAGTAAAATGCCTTAGAAATAAGATGATATCATAATACCTTATTACCTGTTGAACTGATGGACCCTTAAATAAACTAAGATTTATACCTTTGAGGCCCTCAACTGTTCATTGATCATTCATTTATTTTTCATTAAAAACCTCATTCTCACCCTATAAATATTTACACATTTCCTATAATTATATATTTTCACTTTCAACTAATGTTATACTACATAGAAATTTAATTATATGTTAGTCCATGTGAACTTTTCACATCTCATTCTCTTTTTTCATTAGAATTTTTTACAAATACTTATCATGATTTGGGTTTTAAATGTATTAAATATACAAAAATATATAACCAAGATCAAGTTTAAATATTGAGGATGTAATTAAATTATGGTGGGGAGAATGTAACACCCCAAAATTATAAATTATAACTTTTTATTCAATAGCGTGTATGACACACAACACCAAGTGTAAAAAGGAATATATTCTCCTAATACATTAATATATATTTTTTATCTTAAATTAATATAATATATTCTATATATTATAACGTATGCAACACTATGTTATCTTCTATTACATGGATGAGCGACCTTCCTCAACAGCTTGTGTTACATGCAAGGGTGGCCTTCAATGATGGCTTGCTTTGCATGCAAAACAACCTTTTACAGAACAATAACATATTATTAAAATATTTTTATATGATATAACCACATCATTATGATATCAATTATGAAACTTTTTAACTATGTTATGAAAATATATGGTTTATATAAATATAAAATTAATTTATTGGTTACTAATTAATTAGAAACGAAAATAATAACTAATTGGATTAAAAAATATTATTTTATTTATTCTTCAATAAGTTTATTATATTAATAAAAACAATTAATTAAAATTATTTATTAATTTTAAAAATATATATATTTTATATATTCAGTGAAATAATTTTGATATTAATATATTAGGTTTTCGAAGCATAAGATAAAAACAACCCCAATATTTCACATAAAACCTTATATTTTTGTTAAAGAACTATTACCTCTATTTAATGGAGAACGCATTTTAAATCATAATTTTGAAACTTTAGTTAGATTAATATGTATAAATATACTATATATTTGAAATATAAAAATAATAATTATGATAGGGTTAATTTTTGATATATTTATGAAACATATCATTTTTCAAAAATAATTAAAAATAGTAAATTTTAGTTCAAAAGTAATTTTTCATCTAATTTATTTAAAGTATTAATATAAATTTAAATTTGTTTTATAGTTTAATTATATCATATTTTTATAATTAAATACAATTTCTTCATTAGAATCAAATTCAAATTAAAATAGATTAAAAAACATAGCATCTATTCGGATGTTTTACTTTAAAAACCAGTTTTTATCATCCCACCTGCAGGATTAAATTTAAATAAAATTATACCACTTCTCTGATTGGAATTTGGAAAAGTGGATTCCATATTTGAGAATGGAATATTTTATAATGTATAATAAAACAAAAAAAAATTACCAAAATTATTAGTGAAAGGGATTAAAATTAATTACAATTATTAAGGAAAATTTAATCTTAATAAAGTACTAAACCAATAACATAGGGGACCAAATGAACTAGACACTTGTACAAAACCCATTGGCTGCCTGTAAATCATCCATGAACATTCTATTATTTAGTTTGATTGGTTTTTATGAATTTTTTTAGGTAACAACATTGTTACACCTAACTAATTTTCAAAATACTGACTTAGTACTTTTCCACCACTTTGAAAGGCCACCACTTCTCCCTATTACTCAAACCTCTAAAACCAAATAGGTTTGGAAAATCTCTACCCAATGGCTTCCCAGCATCCCTACCCTTAACCTTGAATCTTCCCCTTTGGTTAGAATAAATCTGAGTAATGCTTTTACTACAAACATAAAGCAGTTACCCAATAAAGAGGTAACTAACTTCCTCAAACTATTTAGGTTTATTTCCATTACCCAACCCTGAAAATATTATTATTATATACATATATAACAACACCAGTATCACCAATATACTAGGATGTTTTTATTATAATGTGTTTACCTACACTTACACAGACTTCCATCTAATGGGTAATGATCACACTATTTAACTTTGCCTCTTTATGCTCTTTATTTCATGTCCATACATTTCAACTCCTTTATACCATCACAAATCAATGACTAAACTAGATTGGATTTGAACTCCAGGACTATGAAAACAGATAGAATTTTTCCTAAAAAAAATTAAGACCTAAAAATATTGGTACCATTTTAAACATCATTCCCATCACCATTGTCTTCGGAAGAGGTGTTGACATTACTAGGCTATATGAGACAACCCCAAGATAACAATTTCTTGCAAACAATGACAAGGAATTTATAACCAATTGGGGGACTGCTTTCTATTTTGAAAATAAAACAACCAAAATAAGAATAAAATAACCCAGAAACCACTATATTATGCATGAGAACAATGTAATATAACTCAAAGTAATACTAACTGAGAACAATAACAAACTACAATAATAAACCACATCATAGTATAAAGATAAAACAAAACAATAACAAAACCCATAGATAGCCAGGACTACTAGAAGAAACTCCCAATAAGATCCAATATCTAAATCCACAATACATTCCCATGGTATCATGATGAATCACTAAATTATTTTTATAACTCTCTAACTTTTTCATGATACATAACATCTACAAAATCACAAAAGTTCCCATTTAGTGGGAGAGTATAAATCTCATTAGGATTTTTCCAATGACTTTCCTACCCACACCACTAGGATAGAACAGTTTGTCACATTTATATAAAATAATTTAAATTAGTTTATAACGGATCCCAACTATTTCTATTAAAAATAGTTTTCCATGGAAAGAAACTAATAAAGTCTTTCTAACCACATTGAAAACCTATTTACCATAACCCATTCCATTACACACAACCACACACTCATGTCCATGTGACAATTCCATACTCATCAAAGGTCTCTCTTAGATCTACCATGTCATCACAAGGTAACTATATACCATGTTCCCCAATGGCACATGCCCCTTCAATAGGGTCACATTAATGAAAATGAATAAATCCGAACTATTTATGCCAAATATGACTCCAAGATGGCAATTTAAATCTATTTAAATAAAAAAAATTGTTTATTGAAATAATATCTACCAAATAATTTACATTCAAAAAATAATCTTTTGAAATCATTATCTTAAAATCCATAGAGAAATCACTTTTCAAAAAAACCAATCTATAGAATTTCACAAACCATCACTACAGAGGGTTTATATTGATATTTTTATAACAATTTCACATCTAAATTCAATAAATTCAGTTAATTTGAAATGAATGATTATATATCTAATCATATATAGTCTATAGTGAAGCCACTTACCTTGAAAACAAAATAGAAAAAAAAGAACAATAGAAATTATTCAACAAAATTGGATTATATCTTCCAAAACCTACCTTAGATCTTGTTCCCTAACATAAAAACAATCATATCTCATCATGATTGGCATATAAAAAATGGATATGTAAGTAATAGATTTTATGCATAAATACAAGATACGTAAGAAGAATATAACAAACAAAAACCACATATAATAAGCACTTACCAAGGAATATGGACTCCTACGCCCCGAGATTCTCCAACGTGACACTCTTAAATCAAAGGGAGTGGTCTCTCCAACTAGGGGAGGAAGTGGAAATAGTTTTCTAGTCAGTTTTTGTGGAAATGATGGGTTAAGGGGATAAATTGAGTTAGATCCAAACAATATTGATCTAATTTTTAACACTGTATGGTTAGGGAACACAATTAGGCAAATCGTGCACTAACTATGAATCACCCACAACCTCCAAAAAAACCTCACATGGTTATCTTTCATAGTTAGACAAACCACATGCCAACCATTCTCATCCCCGGAGTTCCGCATTGAATGGTATCACATGGCTCAGCCGAACTATGCCCCAAACTTACACCAAAGTAGTGACAATTGTTTCCCTTTTCATGGTTTCCTGGAGGCATTGTACAGTTTCTACTAACTGGTCTCAAACCATGAACCTCCATAAAATCAAAAAAAATGTCAAAACTCCTCAAAACCTTCTCTAACAAAATAATATAACATCTTATAATTAAAATATATAAATAAAGGGTCAATTAAATTAAACTAAGGGTTCTACACCAAGAAAAGGAATACCTTGTGTAAGGACATGATATATTAATTAACTACTAACGGATTGATGGTTCCATTGAAGGAAAGGGGTTGGTTCCTCCACAATCTATCTATCATTTTTACACCATGTTATGGAGTAACATGTATTTTTAAAAGGGCATGGTTTTTGGTTATAGTCAGAGTGATCATCCCTAATATAGTTATAGTGATCTCTACTCCAATATCATCCTTATATAATTTCTCTAGGAAAAAATACCAACATTGATTATAGGTATTGATAAGATTTGTATTCCTTCCCTGTGGCACAATTTCTAGAAATTATAATTTATTTAATTAGTATATTAATAACAATATATATTATAAATCAGAGTATATAATTCCTATACATTTATTTTCAATTCATCTCATGAAATCAAAAATCATTTCTATAATATCCAAATTATTTTCCACAGTTATATTTACTCTAAGTATGTTATTCTAAATATATTTCCTAATTTTTCTACTAAACTTTCTTTGACCCCAAATCTAACACCTTGACTGTAGTAAACTAGAGGCAATGGTTATTTTATTATAATGCTATTGAATTTATTAATTGTGATACATAAGATCCAACAGTTTAGGAATCTCAACAAATAGGATATGTAAATGAACTTTACATTATATTCAAAACATAAGGTACCTCAATGTAATAAATGAAAATTTATTATTTCTATTTGAAAAATTATAATTCAAACAAAGTAATAACTATATTTTACTAGGGAAATTTGAAATAAAAAAGTGGTGAGCTCAGGTCATGAGTGAGGCATAAAATACAATAGAATGAATTATACATGAGTATGAAGTCAATAATATAACAAAAAATAAATTCCATAACAAGTGGAGTTGGGAGAATATTATATTGATAATAATAATAAGATGTGTTGGAAAAAAATGTATCTCATAGTAATGTAATGCATAATGGAATATATCAATAGCCAACTGTCATGGCCTTATTATAATACCTTATACATAAATAGGTAAAGATTATACCAAATACTCAACTACTTTGTCCCATGAGACCCATTGATGCATCAAGGGGATATATAATTATGGGATTCCTCCATCATATAATAATCCCTATGAATCCATTATAATAATAGAATAACTAAAAAATAAATATCATATTGTTCCCTGAGGAAGATCATACATAGTAACGGCTATGTAATAAATTTTTTTCCAAAAGTGAATGTTGGATCTATAGAATATCAATTTTCCCTATATAGTGGAATAATATGATTATATACATGAATATCCCAAACCCAACATAGAAAATAAGTATATTCTCAATTTAATAGAAAGTATCCTCAACAATTGAATGATAAAAAGGTTGAACAAAATGTTAGTTCCATGGTGTTGGGATATCAATATGAAATATTCGTTGAGTTGAATAATTTCCAATGGTAGATGTCAAATGCAATAAAAAACCGATAGATTTATACCTTAGGATCTAGTGAAGAATGTGCTTAATTTAGGTACATAAATTGAAAATTTATTTCAAAGATATAACAATATTTTCAAATACCTCAATTAATTTATTAATGATCTTATGAATAAACCAAATCATATCCCCCAAGAGTATCAAAATAGGTGTAAAACTATTCCCAGTTATTGTGCACTGATTTTTTGGACTCCTATATTTTTATAACATAATTCTTCCATTCCATGATATAACATTTAACAATACATGAGATCCTTTAGGGTTTAGTGTTGAGGAAATTAGGTACATATTTGTTTCTGACTCTTTCACTGGGGCGCGCACATCTGCCTTGTTTAGGGAAGAGGGACACAGCTTTTTGTTACCCCACATTTCCGCTTTCCAAAGGTGGGCGGCATCTGCTCCTTATTTAGGGATGTCTTCTCATTGATCAAAACGGGATGATGGGATGTCTATTCTTCCTTCTATGGATTCCTCCTCGAAGCTCATCACCTAGTCCGGGTCTCCCTCGTAGATTTAATACGTTTTTCATGAAACTCTTCCTAGAACCCTATATCCATGGACACCAGTTAATAACGCTAATTCTGTTAGTACATTCCAAGGGTTTCGGTCAGGGAAGCAACCTTCGGTTAGGGGAGTAGTCACGTTGGGGCATCACTAGCGTGTCTGGACGCTGGGGGATTGGCATGTCTGTCTTCTGTCCCTTATTATAGGGCTTCTCAAGGGCGCGGAAGCCTGAGGCATCCCACATATAATGCAGGGAATCATATGTCATAGACATGAATCTGAGGTTTTCCTCAGCTTCCCATGTTTAACACAAGGTATGTCACAAGTTTAACATCCCACGGAGATGGATCGGGCTGATCAGAAAACTGACTTGAGTGGATCAGATGGAGGAACCCCCTTAGAGGGAACACCTATATTGGGACCAACACATGGGTGGATTTCCGAATGTCGTCAAACGGAACGTGGAATGAGGTGTCAAGATTCTACCAGGATGTGGTGGCCCAGGTAAGAATGAGGATGAATGGTGGAGCAATTAAATGAAGTGGGTGGTATATGGGATGGAATCGTCATGGGGTGACAAGGGTTTTGGTATTGAGCCTCGAAGAGACCTCCTACGTATCCTCGTGGCATGGAATCAAAGTCCATGTAGTTTATCTGATGACAGCTTGTTGTCTATTGGGTGTTTCAATAGCTTACCACTAGATTGAGTCACAACGGCTTACCTCTAGATGGGGTCATAATGGCTTACCACTGGATGGGTTGACAATGACTTACTGTTCAATGGGATCATAGTGAATTACCATTGGACAAGGACCTGGGGTCCAATAGTTGTTGGGATTGAACCTCAGGGAGGCTTCCTACATACCATGCCTTGACAGGGATCAAAGTCCTTGTAGTTCGGGTGAAAATGGGCATGGCACACCGACACAGAGATGGTCGGGGCCAATGATTGTTGGGATCGAACCTCAGGGGGGATTTTTACGTACCATGCATTGACATAGATCAAAGTCCTCATAGTTCAGGATGGATTGGGGCTTACACTCTATGATTCCCATGGTGTTTGGTGAACTTTCGTGAAGGGGGACGGAACAACTGGGTGGTGGGCTTGCACCTCATGGAGGATTCCGATGTACCATGCCTGGACATGGATCAATGTCCTCATAGTTCAGGGTGGGATGGGGCTTACACTCTTGGCTGCCCAAGGTGTTGGTGAACCGATGTGATGGGGGTCGGAATGACCGGGTGGTGGTATTGAACCTCATGGAGGCTTCCTACATACAATTCCTTGACATGGATCAAAGTTCCCATAGTTCGGGTTGGGTTGGGGATTACACTCTAGGTTGTCCAATGTGTTTGGGGAACCGATGTGAAGGGGGTTGCAACGACTGGGTGGTGGGCTTGAACCTCATGGAGGATTCCTACATACCATGCCTTGACATGGATCCAAGTCCCTGTAGTTCAGGTTGGGTTGGGGCTTACACTCTAGGTTGCCCAAGGTGTTTGGTGAACCAACGGGAAGGGGGTCGGAACGACCGGGTGGTGGGCTTGAACCACGTGGAGGATTCCTACGTACCATGCCTTGACATGGAACAAAGTACCTATAGTTCAGGTTGGGTTGGGGATTACACTCTAGGACTCTCATGGTGTTGGTGAACCGATGTGAAGGGGTTTAAAACGACCGGGTGGTGGGCTTGAGCCTCATGGAGGCCTCCTACATACCATGACTTGACATGGGTCAAAGTCCACGTAGTAATGGTTGGGTTAGGGATTACACTCTAGGATACCCAAGGTGTGGGTGAACTAGCATGAGGGGGGTCAGAATGAATGGGTGGTGGGATTGAGCCTCATGGAGGCTTCCTATGTACCATTCCTTGACATGGATCAAAGACCTCATAGTTCGGGTGGTGAATATAGTTTAATGTCATATGGGATGGGGATGATGTCATGGTCGATGCTTACTCTAAGCCCACGTGATTCATGCTCGGTGTGAGAAACAAGAGGTAGCAAAGGCCTGACGACCACATCATGAATGGTGCGTCCGTGGGATGTGAAGAGGGGCTTACGCCTGGAGCAGCCCAGGACATCGGGACGTACTCTAGGATGGAGGCCCAAGGGTGAAAAAGTATAGTGGGATAGGGATTTGGGACCGAAGAAAGGAGGATCCCCATTCCCTATCATGCCCTCTGCTGGCCTTGGGGAGAAAAGATGAAAGGAGGAGCAGGGATGCTGCCTCCTAGAAGGAAAGCTTGGGGCTTACACCAATATGGCTTCCCTTCCCCCATGGACAAACTCCACTCCCATAAGGAGGATAACATCCCCTGTGGAGACCAGTGGGCATGGAGAATGTCTATGGTGGGGTCACCCCATGTGAGAGGCACAGGGTGATGTCACAATTTAACATCATGTGTTGAGGATGATGGTGCCTGGCATTTTAACGTCCTGCAGTTTGGACGATATGGGTTTACTCTGCACCCCTAGGACTTACATAACCGCTACCCTCTGCTCTTTATGGGATAGAAGGCATCAGCAATGTCGTGGTGAGTGGGTGCCCTGGATCGAACCATCGAGGGGCCCAATTTATCATGGCTATGCGAAGAATTAATAATCATTAGTGTGCCTATGTGAAGATGCATGTGTAAAATCAACAAAATCGGTGGTATTATACAATGGACTTTGATGTCACATCATGCATACCTGGAGGGTCGCACGGGAGAAGGATTTTCAAACCATAGGGGTGCATAGGCTAGGGCCTTGTGAAGCTTTGTTTCTCCATGTGGCGGAGGGAACTTTCGAAGGGGTGTGCTTCGCGAAGTGGGGTGCCTTAGCCAAAACATAGGGAAAAGGTGCATATGGGGGGTGATTCGCGAAGTGGAAGGTCATTCGCGGAGTGCATCCTCACGAAGGAAAGGTGCCTCATGAAGAAAGGTGTTAGGAAGAAATGTGCTTCGCGAAGTAAAGTGACCCTGCCTTATCCTGTGGATCATATGTACATGAAGGGTGTTATGTGAAGCATAAACGCTCCACGACAACCCAGGTCCCCTTTGGGATCCCCTTCCTTCGCAAAGGCCCTTGGGCTTCGCGAAAGGAACCCCTCTCAAAAGAGGGGATCAAAACGGGATAGAGGGGAGGCACTTCACGGAGCATAAGTACATTGCATAGCTACTGGTTCATAGAGCGGATGGGTGCTTCGTGATTTAGGAGCTGGGAAGCCAAAAGGTCGTATTTTCCATTCTTTGGGATCAGGAGGAGCCCAGTATTTAAAGTTAAGAGGCGCCGCGGAGCAGAGCACATGTGGTGTGAAGAGGGACTAGGTTGCTTCATGAAGGGTTGCGAACATTAAATGTGGTCATGTAGCGTCCATCCTCCTTGGTGGGTGGTGGGCTCGCGAATGTCAAATGTGGTCGCGAAGCATCCTGCCACCTTGCTTCGCGGCGGTCGTAGTGCTGAGGGGGACTCTGTAGAATGGCTTCACAAGGCAGTCAATGGGGCCTTCTTTGGGCCTATTCTTTGTCCCAAATTTTGGCACCAACAAATGCCCCCCCTCCTCAGACTTGGAGCCGAAGAGATATCAAGGGTATAAATCTGAGGTAAATCGCCAAAATCCTCGGCCGCTCGTGGTGATGACTCTCGAAGAGAACTCGCGAGGAAGATAGGGAATATGGGGGCAGAGTGCCCCACGATGCTCGTGGTGAACTAGAAAACCTGTGAAGCTCTGAAATTCATCGCCTATAAATTGGTGGTCAACCGTCTCTTTTTTCCTTTCCCTTATCTTCAAATTTTTCCTTTTGTGTTCTCAATTTTTGAATCCCCATGTACTCCATGAGTATTCTCTTTGAATCGGGTCTTCGCGGTGCACAACGAGTCCTGGACTCTATGTTTGCGCTCCGCGATTCGGCGCCTGAGCACCTAGGCAGTGCTCTGTGAACAGTCTTCACGAAAAGAATTCGCAAATGAACTTTGTGAATGAGCTTCATGAACCAACCAATAAAACGCCCAAGTTCGAGAACTGAATGGCCCACCAAGAAGCTGCCTAGGGGGTCCTTGCAGATGCTGCTCGGAGGGATGAAATGGCGAACAATCTGGGGCTAGGAGAGCTAGTCCGTAGCCATTTGGACCATATTTCAATGGTGGAGCTGTTGTCAGAGATCCAGAAGAACTATCTGTTGTGCAGGAGGTTTCCCTTGTATGGCTTCGGGCTGAGGGATGACGTCTTCATCCATGAAGCAAGTAGGGTCGAGCTAGCTTACTGGTTCCAGAGCACGTCGTGTCAGCACCGATGGTGCAGGGTTCCCGATAGTCATTCCTGGGAGGACTTCACGCCTATCATTACTGATTGTGTATATAATCATCTGAACAATGTCGATGGGAAGGCATTGCATCTAGAGATGTCCCCTCCTCTATACCGAACTATCCTCAAGGCGGCACTGGGGAACCCAAAGAAGGGGTGGTCCGAGGAATGGGGCCTATGCCAGGGTGGCAGCTTCCCGGATGATTAGGCCTAGGCCTACTAGGTAGGCGCCTCATTTGAGGAGTTCATAGTGGAGCTGAGAAGGGTGGGACTGTATGATGCAGCTTGGGCTTCCCAGTTTCACATCTACCAGCCGAAGCAGCTAATACCGGAGTTGTTGAGTTGATGGTCACCGGGGACCAACACCTTCCATCTGTATCATGGGGAGGTTGGCATCATCTTATGGGAAGTGCATCAGATCTCAGGGGTACCGATACTGGGGGCTATGTACGATGAATTCCTCTTGGATATGGGTACGTGGGAGGATCCGGAGTAGATGTCACGTCTGGAAATGTCAATGATGGAGCTCGTGCCCGGGGAGGAAAAGGAGGCCGTGATGGATGTGCACTTCAGGTGGTGGTTCAAGTAATTCTTGAATTTCCCAGAAAATAGGTAGTTCCCAGAAAGGCCTCGAACTTTTCCAAAGGGGGCCCGAAGCAAGGAACCCTCATACTGGCAGCTATTGGAGAATAGCGAGTGGAAGACCTAGGAGTTCAGCATCAGCACTGAGCAACAACCAATAGTCAGGTACGTGGCATTCATCACAGCTCTAATATATGGTTGGATCCTTCCAGTGAGGGATACAAACATGGGAGTGTGACCAATCACTTTCATCATGGCGTCCACATTGGCGATAGGAGGGCGGGTCAACCTAGGGGTCCCGATGATCTCCAAGTTGTAAAAAATGTTGTGGCACAACAGCGAGGAGAAAATGCCACAGAGGGTATGAAGCATGTTCCATCTCCTTTACGGGAGGATAGCGGCGCACATTAGGGTGATCTATGAGTATCTGAACCCCATCTCACCTCTAGGATATAACTTCCTCCCATCGATCATGAATGTCGCGGGTAGCATTCCGACTTAGCTGACCGCACCATCGGTTTTGAACCGGGTGTGGAGGGTGGAGGAATTCAATTTCCACCCATTCCCATTTCCAATGGAGTCCTTCACTGATGATGGTCAGGGAATGGAAGAACACTGGGCCTACCTCCTATCCTTCCGAGGTAGAGTCTTGGTGGACATGGTGGATCGCGAGCGTCTTTGTGAGCTATACACCTCACACCGGTTTGCAAGGCAATTTTGATGTCTGCGGTGACTGACCCCACCGGTTTACATGGAGGTGCTTCACGAGGAGAACCTATGTGTGATGAGGCATATGTGGCTCATGTTCACATGGGAAGATGGGAAGATACAGAATGTACTGCCTCCTTCGACCATCGTCCTTGGTCTAGTAAAAGAATATTCTTAAAGATTGGAGGCGGCCTATCCAGGGGAGATGTTGAGGTGGCCAACCATCCCGGTTGGTGAGGGTTAGCTTCCTCGACCTCGGGGATGAGGCCCAAAGGTGGCAAGGTCATCCCACAGTGGCAGGGCTCCTATAGCGGTGACGCCCGCACCATTTGAGGGGGGAGGAGTGGTAGCGGATCCAGCAGCGGCAGTGGAGCCGGTGGTCCTAGGAGAACATAGTCATCCGGAGGGGCGGCCACCAAGTGGATTCTGCAGGATTTCTACTGAGGCCTTGGGGAGACGTCTACGCCATATCGACCTGCTAGAGAATGTTGTCTTCACAGAGACCTGGTACATCTAGGAAGTCAACTGGAAATTCCTGATCCCATATGAGTTATGGAAGCACCTTAACCACATCGGGATGGAATTTCTGGGGATTGGCCCCATTAGAGCTGGTTTTGTCGTATCCCAGGCGGAAGCGGAGCAATACATGGCTGAACTGGAAGACTTCATCCACTCTTGGGGTTCCCTACACCTGATGACAGACTGATTTAGGGTGTTTTTGGGTCATAAAATGCCTCCATAACTATTGGCTTCTGACTTGAGGGAGTGCTTCCCTCTTCCGGAAGAATCGGACGAGCCCTTCTGGGGAGACGAGGCTAGTAGAGGGAGTCCGTTGGAGGAGGGCGAAGTTAGCGATCAGTCCTCAGATCTAGAAGATTTTGTGGAGGCCCTCTAGGTAAAATATCATGTTCCTTCCTCAAGGTCTGCTCTGAGATTACTCTGGATTCCTTATCAGTGTCTCCACTATGTACGAGGACCTTGTGCATAGAACATGCTCCTATACCTCAGTGGGTGCCGACGCGGGACATTCGGGATCCATTCCCATGGCTGCATCAACTTCCATGTCTGCTGGGGCTGGGACACTTGAGGCGGCTCCCCCGGATTCTCCCGACATGCCAACGATATACGGGGGGCCGCGTCTAGGGATCCAGATGACATCATCCCAAGAGAGAGACCAGGGATTTGATCTCTGTATGTCTCCTCTATTGAATCTATGAATTCCATCCCCTGTTCAAGTTAACTAAAATTCACGTTCCCTTTTTGGAGTGTACAGTACTTTAATTGGCCTTGGCAAATGCGGCGATATTGGTAGGGGCTTCTGGTATTGCCCTTCCCTGAGGCATGCCAATGGTCGTGGAGGTGGACATCTGGCCTGACCGACCTGCAGCGCTCCAGATCACTGGTGGGGATTCCAGTGGGCTTGCGCCTGAGATTATTGATGTGGGGTCCGATGATGAGGATCAACCAGAAAGTTTAGGCTCTTCCACCCCAAATCCAACGTCTTATGTGGGACCAACAGAGGAGTTCTTGGGGGAATTCGCTACATACGAGCCCAAAAATCACACTGACTGGGATGAGACGGCCTCTGATTAGGATGAAAGAAAAATAGTCAGTTTCCAATCATGGAAGCTAATCACACGCTTCATCAATAGCACCCCCAAGCACAATGGTTGGATGAGATGGACAGACTTCTCTTGTGACTGCGCGAACTGTGTGTTGGGTGAGTGGATGCCCAGTACCTTCACTTGCTCGTTTGAGATCTTATAGAGGAGAAGATTTGGGAGTATGAATGTGGCCTCAGTGTGGGATGGCAGTGGAGGAAGGTGGTAAACATGAAGCGACTCCAGGAGGCTGAAGACGGGTTCCAACGGCTGTAGAATCGGGCCGACGAGAACTCGACCTCCCTCAATGCGCTATCTGAGCTAATATTGTGACTGAAGGCCCAGCTGGCAGAAGCTAAAGAGGGACTGAAGTGAGCTTCTAGGGAGATGATCGCCATCTGGGCCGACATGGAGTGGGCCCAGATTGAGGTCAACAAATTGCACCCACTCGCCGCCGAGGAGGAGCGGGAGCTGAACAAGGGACAATGACTTCAAGACTCCACCATCTAGAGGGTGGAGGAGCTTCTACGCTCTTTTGAAGAGGTCAACCCATCCATGGGGGGAGTCGACCCTCGGGTACTGTAATGATTAAAAACCCTCCAATGTACTTCCATGATTTAATTTTTTGATGTCGTAGCATGCATGAGTTCCATTGTTTACATTGGTTTACTGCATCCCTGTGATATTCGCGGAGCGTCCAGCGATCATTCCCTAAGCTCACGTGGGTCTGGACTGGTGTGAGAAACAAGGGGTGACCACCTTATCACCTCATCCAAATGTAGAAGTGAAAACCATGATTCGGGATTCCGAGGTATGAACAACTGGTCTGGATTTCCGAGAGGAAGTGGGAGGGACCGGATTGGAGAATGAAGATCTTAGAACAGCCAAATTATCTATTTCCCTGTCTCCTCTTGTGCACGAACGGTGTAACGCCAGGGATGCTAGAATCACTCTGAACAGATGGGAATGGGAGGTGTGAATCATGATACCTAGGATTCGGAATATTGTGGGGGTGGCATGACAATAATGAATAACTATTGACAGCATCCAAAACATGGTATTCTTATTGTATTATCCGGGAGTGGGGATAGAAAATGAGGTCTGACCGCTGACCATGTTCGATACAGGGGGCCTGACTCAAAATGTCATCCATTAGTCTTCCCGAACATTGGCCCAGGACAATAGGCGAGCCATAGGCCGAGCATCCATACTGTTAGGGGGTTCCTCTAGTCGTGAAAGAGGATGAGGGTCTGAATAAGGTTTAGTAAAAGCGTGGAATTTGGTGTGATGGTTTCTTTGAGCAGAATCCAACACACATGAAATTATGCCACTATGGTGGGATTACACTAGATGGGCGCATCAGTCTGATCATGGATCATTCGTTCTTTTTGGGAGAACCTCTCTGGTGAGGGATCCACAGCTTCCCAGTGTCATTTTGGGGCATCCCAAACTTGTTCAGGGCAAAGATATAGTTACATGGTTCCCCACAAGGGGTCAGGCCAGGGGCCGGGAATGGGGAGGAATAGGATTTATGATTCATGGGGCTGAACCCTGGGAAAAATACTAGGGTGTCTCTACGTATTCCATGAGGATGGGAATCAAGTCGTACATAGTTCTGTAAGCATAGTTTAAAAGCATGCAGGACGATGAGAAGTCTGGCTGTTCTGGTGCACAACCCACCAAAACTACTACGCCCACATGAGTCATGCTCGATGTGGGAAACATGAAGTAATGGGGGACTTTCCTGACATAGGAAGGGACAAGTTAGGGAGAAGGGATTATCGGTGAATGTCGGCCCAATGATGTTAACCCATCCATGTAGCGCACCTAGACATGCGAAGAGGTAAAGCTGAGAATGCTGGAATTACACTTGAACATGAGGAGGTGGAAATGTGTGAATCATGATGCTCAAAATCTGTATCACAATGGTGGAAGTGTGACGATGGAGGATAACTATTTACCGTGGTGGAAACGAATCATCCACATCGTGTTAGCATGGAATGGGGACAACCAAATGAGGGTCGATTGTTGGCCATGTTCGAAAAACGGGACCTGTCGCAAATGTCGTCTAAGAGCCTTAGGGACGTTGGCCTGAAATGGTAGTAGATCCCTTAGGCCTAGCATCCATTCCATATAGGGGTCCTTTTTGATGTGGAAGAGGATGAGGATCCAAATAAAAATCTCATAAAGCTTGGACATGGTATGAGGGGGATGTCCTTATGAAAATTCCACACTTCGTGCTCTTTGTCAAAACACATTTAAATATGACAACGAGTAATATTAGATAGAGGGAGTCAAGTCCCTTCCCAAAGGCAGATATTTGTTTAGGGTCGTAGAATTTGGACCATGGATGGGAGGAAATGCGAGAGACTCATGGTGAGTTAATTATAATACCCAACATGGATAGGAACCTGGGGTTCCGACCACCACGTGTTCCCTAGAAAACTTTTAGGTCAAGGGACTGAAGACGACAGTTAACCTGGGCTCGAGGAAAAGTTCACAGGCGTTCCTACGTACCCCATGAGGATGGGCATCAATTTGCACATAGTTATTGAGGTGGCACAGTAAGGTACCAGTGCCAGGGATAAAAGTGGCATGAGATCGTGACCCTTTCACCAAAAGAAGCATTATTTGATGTATCTTATTTGAAATTTGAGGTGAGTGGTTTTTTGGTGAAGTGACGGGCCTAGGGTAGTAGGCCCTGGAATCACCACAATAATCAAGCCATAGCATGCGTAGACAGATGTTATGGTGTGTGCCCAATACCAAACATGGTGTCCCCTTAAGTGAGGACATCATGATGTAGTGTCGTTTTTCGTTGTGTGGACAGGATGATAATGTCATACTTTAGGGTCATGTGATAGGACCATGCATGCATTTTAACATCATGCAGCGCAGATGTAGTAGAGATGATGCTAGGTGGGGAATGTGTATGGTGCAATAAAACATACCGTACATGAATGGGGACATGATCTCATATCACACCATATGAAATTCTGAGAGGTTAACCTCAGGCCAACGGGCCCAAAAAGGGGTAAGAGGGAATGGGGCAGTAGAAATTAGCTCCCAACTGAGCGGGACCCAAAAATGGGACATTCGGGTGGTCCTACGTATCCCATAAGGATGGGAATCAAGCCACTTTTAGTTCTGAAAGAAGGTAAATACGAAAGGATCTTAGATTAGGGACTTAGAACTAGAACTATAGAGAAGCATGACTATCCCAAGTAAAGGAAGACCTTAACCCAATCCCTAAGTCTACTTGAGTTGAACTCAGTGTAGTAAACAAGGTCGGATATAGTATTCACGATACATGAGAGGCATTCAAGGGGTAAAATTAGTGAAGCCCCGAACGATCACCATTTTGTGGCTTTTATTTCCTCTTAAAGTGCGGATATGCACTGAGGAATAGTACCAAGAGTTTCAAAGTTCTACTTGGACATTATGAGGTGGAGAAGGATGTGAATCATGTAACTGACATTTTGGGATTAATGGGGTTGGCGGGGCGATGGAGGATAACTGTTGACCATGTTCGAAACATAGTATCAATATCACGTTAGCCTGAAATGGGAAAAACAAATTATCATCGACCGCTGACCATATTCACAATGTGGGATTTTTATCAGCTTGTTGTCTACGACCATTGAGGATGTTGGCCCGTAATGGTAGGAGAGACCTTAGTACTAGCATCCATGCCACTTGGGGGGTCCCTTCGGCTATGAAATGTGATTAAATCCCTAATGAAGGGGAACAAAAATCCTAAAAAGCGTGTGGAATCATGTCTGGGTAGAGTCTGACATTCCAGGTACTAAACCAGAGTACCCATAGGCACATTGGTGAACTGTCAAAGAGGGTCGATGGGGGTGCTCAACTTGAGAGTAACCTATTTGAAGGGACGAGTTTAGTGTAAGGGGATAGAGAACTCCCAGGAGGGAGAGGTACATGACGTGGTCATTATAAGTCTGGCGTGAATGAGGACATAATCCCATGACACGTATTATACTCCCCTCCCCTAGGAAGGGTTGGCCAAGGGGCCAGGGTGATATGGAGATTTCTGGGAGATGGGGCTAGACCCAACTTCTAGACATTCGTTTGGTCCTACGTATCCAATAAGTATGGTAATCAAGGCACATGTAGTTCTTGCAGGCACCCTGGGGTAAGATACCATAACGAGGGGGGTGTACGACATGACGAACAACCTGACTTGAATGAGGACATAATCCTACACCACACCATACAATAACATAAGAGAGAACCTGGGCCTGGGGCCCGAAAAGGCCAAGGGTCCTGAGGCTGGGCCTCGGTCAGGAAGGCCTGACCAGTTTTTAGTTTAACGTCTTGCATTGAGGACGAAGAGGGGATTAAGATATCCAATACAAGAGAGCCATACGGGATGGTGAATAACCTGACGTGAATGAGGACATAATCATGCACCACACCGTACAGTCCCATAAGAGAGAACCTGGTCCGGGGGCCCAAAAAGGCCCAGGGGCATGTGGCTGAGCCTCGGAGGGAAGGTCATATGCCCTGTTTTATAGTTATTTCCTCATCATAGCTCTTAATCCCACATGAGCAGTTCTTGGTGTGGGAAACAAGGAGACAGTCTCGGCTATCCCTATCAAATGAGGCCTGATAGCTGTCATCACCTGAATGGTGTTCGTCACTTGGAGATACAATGGGGGAAAATTAACCACTGAACTCGATGTTTGGGACATCTTTGGGTGGTCCTAATGATCCAGGACAGCTGTTGACCATGTTCGAAACACAGCGTCCCAATAGTGACCTGAAATGGGAGCAACAAATGACCATCAACCATTGACCATATTCAAAATGTGGACTTGTATCATCTTTTTTCTCAACATCCTCGAGGGAGTTGTCCCGAAATGGTAACAGAGCTCATAGGCCTAGCATCCATACCATTCAGGGGGCCTTTCAGACAGGGAAGATGATGGAGTCCCAATCAAGGAGGTGGGTGAAGCATAGTTTTACCCATCTGTGAAAGAGGCGAATGTCTCCAAGGAGTGGGACGTACGAACGGATCGAGGTTAGCTCAACATGAATTGTGGAAAAAGTTTGCACCCCTGTCATACGTCTTCACCCAAGGGGAAGATTCTGGCGTTTGGGCTGGTCCAACCGAAAAAATGTCTGGGTGTTCCAACATATCCCAAAAGGATGGGAATCAATCCTTATGTAGTTCTTGAAGTACATGTAGTTTAACATTGTGCATTGAAGATGTGGGAGGATTGGAGAATTCGAGTGGGAACAAGGCGCGACCATTATAATACTTGTATGAGTGGGGATAAGGAAGCTTACACTATTTTGTGCAAGGATCCTCTGAGAAAGCTATACCCAGGGGGTATTCAAAGAGAAGAGTTCATGGATGGGATCAAGATGAGGTTTCTGAGCATTCGAACATATCCCATGCTGATGGGAATCAAGCTATATGTAGTTCTAAAAAGGAAGTTTAACGTCATGAAGGATGATGCGCAGTTTAAATTCATGCAAGACTGGACAGTTTAAGGTCATGCTAGACCATCTAGTTTAAGGTCGTGTAGGACCATTAGGCTTAGGGAAAGTATTTCTTGAAGAACTTGGAATTGGTGGGAGGAGTTATACGCTCACCATACATGGTCACCAAGAAGTATGCTCCATTGGGGTAAACCATGTGGACTATGTAAGGTCCTTCCCATTTGGTCTCCAACTTGGGTGGTTTCCTGCCAGGGATCATTGGCGCTCGGAGGGCCAATACCAGGTTGCCTTGGAGAAGAGAGAAGAGGTGAACCTTCTTATTGAAGGCTCTAGCTATCGTATTTTGATGCCTTTACAGATTGTGCAGGGCACGGAGCCTATTCTTGTCAAGTGATTCTAATTCAGCCAGATGAATTTTGGCCACCTTATCTGGTGCATGTTGTTCATAGACCATGGTGCATAACGAAGGTAGCTGGATCTCGATGGAATGGACGACCTCATTCCCATACACCAGGAAATATGGGATCACCTGGGTGGAATTGGAGTCGTCATCTGATGGGCCCAGAGGATGTTGGGGAGCTTTTCTAGGAAACTTTTCTTTTTCTGGCCAACCATTTTATGTAGGATGTTAGAGAGGGTTTTATTGAACACCTCAATCTATCCATTTTCCTACGCATGATAGTGGGAGGTATGGTTCGAGCGGATGTCGTACTTGGCACACAACTTTTTCAACTCAGTTGATCGGATGTTTTTTCCATTATTGGTGAGGATGGCGTGAGGGACTCCAAACCAGTGGATGATGTTGGAGATCATGAAGACAACGATAGAGCGGGCCATGACCTCACGGAGCAGAACCGCCTCTGCCCACTTGGAAAAGAAATTTGTGGCGGTCAGGATGAACCTGCACTGGTGAGATGTCGTCGGTGCGTATGGTTCCATGACATAGAGTACTATCACCAGAAATGGACAAGAGTATTTGGTGGAGTTGAGAGGTTTTGGAGGCTGATGTAGGAAGTTAGCATGAACTTTCCATGCATGACATATCTTGGAGAACTTGATACACTCAGGGATCATAGAGGGTCGTAAGTACCCCAGTCTTCTGATCTGATGGACAGATTTGGCCCAGACTGATGAGAACCATAGGAACCGGCATGAACCTCCTGCATGACCTGAGAAATCTCGACTCCCTGGATACAATGGAGGAGAACACCATCTAACCAACATTTGTAGAGGATCTGCTCGAGACAGGGACCACTCTAGAGGGTAAACTGTAGTGCGCGGCATCAGATTCACTCACACTCGGGATGATCAGTCAGGAGGCAATCATTTTGGAGATACTCGACAAAAGGGGCTCTCTAGTCGGGGGTCCCTTCAACCACTGCATTGGAAGAACATTGGGTTCCTGACTTGGCGGCTCCAGTAGTAAGATGGCTTACCTGTAGGCCGTCATCATCCTCTGGGGTGATGGGGGTAATGACTCTCCGGTGCACCACTTGTATAATCATATCATCCAACTCGGGCTCTACAAGTGATGCAGCTAAGCTAGCCAAAGCGTCCCCTCGACCATTCTGTGACTGAGGTACATGGGTACCCTCCGGTCGAGAAGGGAACTAGGCCATTAGCTGGAGGGTGTGTTCCAACAATGGTACGAGCTCTGACTTTCTGACAACGTAGTCCCCATTGATCTTCTTGATGAAATTTTTGGAATATAATTTCACATGAAAATGGGGAACATCATTCTAGAGGGCTAGCTGGAGGCCAGTGATAAGATCCTGATACTCTGCCTCGTTGTTCATGCAGCCTTCCGACAAAAGGAATGAGTACGGTAGAACGGTCTGCGTCAGGGTAATGAAGACGATACACGGGCCTACTCTATTGAGTCGAGGATCATTAAGCCTCCTACCGGTGGGGCTCGAGGAGGCATCGACAAAGTGCATCTTCCAATAGGGGACGACATGATCTGTTGAGAGGATTTCCTCATCGGGAAAATCCAAGTCCAGGGACTGGTCCGTGGAGGTTGGATGAGTGGGTAGGAAGTCTTCCAATACTTGTCCCTTGATTCCATTTTGGGGGATAGACCTGATGTCGAACTGCTGGAGGATTACCTCCCACTGTACTAGACAGACGGCCAACATGGGGAAGTTCAGAATGTACTTCAGTGGGTCTACCCAAGAGACCAGATTTACCTCATGGTGCTGCAGGTAAAGTTGCAACTTCTACACAGCAAATATGAGCACAAGGAAGCTCTTACCAATGGGGGAGTATCTGGTCTTCATATTGAGGAGCTTGCAGTTGAGGTAGTAGAGATGGTTTTCTATCCCTTCATTATTCTTCTGGGTGAGAAGGGTGTTGAGAGATCGTTCCAGGGCAGTCACGTACAGGATTAGCAGCTTTCCCGAGATGGGTGTCATCAATACTGGAGGCTAGAGTAGATACTGCCTGATTTCCTCAAACGCGGTCTGGAACCCTTCGTCCCATTAGTAGGCAGAGCCTTTCTTCATTATCCGAGAGAAGGGCTTACACTTCCCAGCCAAATTCGCAATGAATAGGAATATGTTGGCTAAGTGGCCTTAGAAACCTTGATGCTCCCGAATATTTCTCAAGGAAGGCATCTGGCTAGTGACCCTGATCCTCTCTGGGTCAATCGTGATGCCTCAGTACCTGAAAACAAATCCAAGAAACTTCCTGGAAGTGACCCCGAAGGCACACTTCAACGGGATCATCTTCAAGTGGTGGGAGTAGAGGAAGCCGAAAACTTTCTCAAGGTATATGGGATGGTCCTGGCACTGGAAAGATTTAACCACCAGATCGTACACATAGAATTCCACCAATGTCCCAAGGATTGGTTTGAATATGCGGTTCATGGCCTGCTGATTAGTGGAACCTTCATTCATCAGGCCGAAGGGCATAACCTGGTAACAGAAAGTACCTTGGGGCACCCTGAAAGCTATGGACTCTTCATCCGACGAGACCATCCAGATCTGATTATATCCAGAATGACCATCCATGAAGGAGAGGTCTTGGAACCCCACCGTATCATCAATAAACAATTCTAAAATCTCTTCGAAACTCTAGGAACACACATCACGGTGGATGGATACCTAAGGATCTAGTCCTGGAATCTCTTCGTAACTCTAGGAAAACACATCACTGTGCTGTTTAAGGAAGTCCACGTACCATTTCTATTCCTCGAGGGACATACCATCATTGATCAATGTGGGTCTCGGGTCTTCCTCGCTACAAAGGTTTACCTGTACCAGTTCATCGACTATGGCGGAGACGCTTTCCTCAAAAGGAAGGGGGCATTCTCTATATCCTCTTCCCCACTTACGGAGGGATCTTCCACGGAATATTCCATTGGGAAAGTTTCTTCTGAGTTATTAGTCCCTGATGAGAGTCTGGTACCAGCTTGAGTGGTAGTGGTCATTGCATCGGGGAACTCTAGCTCTACCGAGACCATTGCAATGAAGGATGTCGACCTGATCCCATCTGGTCTCTGGCCCAGGGGGCCACGCTTGATAATATCAAAGCAGTAGTGGCGTGTTGGCTTGGGTCAATTTAGTCCATCTCATAGAAACAGACAAGTATGATGTACTGCTATTTCCATGGGGTGGACATCCCGGTACCGTACGGGGGTAGGAGACTCCAGGATCACCCAATCCTAGTTTGTGTAGGAGTACAAGGTGATTTTATGTCATCGCATGGACTTGAGAATATTTCTTCCACTTGTAAACGATACAACAAATCATTTCCCCATGTCGAGGTTCATGTTCTCCAATAGATGGATCAGTAAGATGTAGGCGTCATCCTGACCTACCTAGGGGTCACTTGTGACCAGGGAGATCTCAACCTCACTTGCCAGAATATTCTTATCCTTGCTCTTATAATAGTCAGCATCCAGATAACGGGCATCACAGGAGGTGAAAGGATATGAATCACCTTGGATTACACCTACTCGACCATTAAGGGAGTACTTGAGGCATTGGTGATACGATGAGGGAACCACCGTGTACATGTAGAGCCATGGTCAGCCCATCAACGCATTGTACGCGATGTCTTGGGAGACAACCATAAACTCGGTACTGGAAACTAATCCACCGAACTGGGTCTTCAAACGGATTTTGATAACTGGGGTCTGCTCTGTCTTATCAAACCCCTGGATCCTTAAATCAGAGGAATTCAAGTCATCTTCGGATAAACCCAGCTTCCGCAGCAACCACATCCGGATAAGGTTGATCCCAGAGCCAGTGTCAATGAAACAACGGGTAACCTCCACACCGTTGAATTGGATTGTGATGTATAGTGGGTGGATATGTCCCTAAATGCGAGAACCTTCATCTTCTCCCAAGAACGAGATTATGGCCTGGCATTCGGCATTCTCAACTACTTCAGCATGAAAGGCTTTTGCAGTTTCTACCTCCATCTCAAACTGGAACTAGATTATTAAAGCCTCAGCGATGGGCTCACGCATATCTGACGACAAGCGGAGAGCTTAGAGGATGGAAATACTCACTGGGATGCGGGCGAAGTGCTTGAGGACATCTTAATTATGTTCCAGGCATGAACTTCTACTTACAAGAGGCTGATCTGTGATAGAAGTCATAGCGGGCCCTGCCGGCCAGACCGACAGCTGACTAGTACTGGGTATATCTCTATGCTCACAAGTCGAATCTCGGAGAGTTTCTACCGGATGAGGATCGGGTGACTAAGATCGGCCTATAGTAGGGAGAAGCTGGTCGTGGTACGGTCGAGGTGGTTCTGCCTGATCCAGTAGCAAAAACATTGGTGGAGGCGTTCTTGACGACACCAGATGAAGTGGCTACATGTGCTGAGCTCTGCGTTGGGCATGCTGCCTAGTCTCAGTGACATGCACGGCCTGGCTGGAGGTGCCAACTGATGCGCCTCGACGGCCCATATAGTCACGGCTCCACCGACGTTGGCATTAGCTGGGGACATTGGGGAGGTTCACCTGGCGCTCCCCCTTGTCGGGAGTCATATAGGGGTATACCAACTCAACAGTGTTAACCAAAGCATATCCTTGACTGTCACTTGAAGAGTAATCCACCACTAGGCGGATCCTGGGAGGGATCACCATCTTAGGGGGCATGAAGTTGCTGATAGTGTGGGATGGTGATGGAATTGGCGGAGCGCGTTGCTTTTTTATTACGCAACTGATTCTTGCTCTTCTAGAACAAGGCTAGCTGAGATGATGATGTAGAAGTGGTAGCTGCTACTTCTGAAGGCTCCTACTGATTTAGGTGTGGCTGAATGATACCATAGCATGAGAAATCATCTTACGAGCCATCCAGTCGTCGTACTTCTGGGATCCTCGGCTAGAAACCTGATTCCACTCACCTTCGCTATCGCTATCACTACTTGACCCTACAAAGACTCCTACCACTGGTGTTGGGGTTGGGCCCAACCTAACTATGTTATTATCGACCTGGTCTTGGAGCCAGTCTTTAAACACATATCACTTCTTAACGGTCTGCCCCAGAATCCGATGATAGTGCCAGTAGTTTTGGCAATCAGTGAGATTCGCCTCAGCTGGCCTTCTGCAATCAGACAAGAGCAGAATACCCTACTATAAGGTGCTATAGAAGTAACTGACGACCTGATTCTTGTTGAACGAGTAAGTTTAGTGTCTTATTTTTTGGATAGGGGGCCCTTGGAGCCTAGACCTGATGAGGATCTGGAGGGGCCTGTCGAGGAGGTGGACCCTAATTGTCCCGCCTAGGCAGTGGTGGTGCATTACGCGGAGGTGCCTCCCGCTTCTGAGGACGCTGCGGAGCAGGAAGCTATGCCTGAGGTGGAGGGCCTATGCGAGGCTGTGGGGCCGGTGCTATTGGTAGTAATTCCAGTTGCCTAGGAGCTTCTATTTGGGCCACTACAGCGGGCTTGGCTCTGGCAGCTCTCCTTTCTGGGATTACGGGGGGCAACAGACATGCCTGGATGGCCTGTTGCAGGGCTTCCTTGAGGTGATGGGCCTTTCCAGAGAAGTCTCGAAATCCCCCAGGGTATTTCTAGGTGATCAGAGAAGGAACCAGTTTCATCATAACAACCCATGCACACATCACCAGTAATTTCTCCGGATTTAGTGGCATGTCAAGGGAGAATGTGAGCCCCTTCCACTTGGTGATAATGTCCAAGACTCGCTCATCAGGCCTTTTCTTGCACTTGAAGAGTCCTGCGATACTTGTTTTCTGGGTGGTAGAGCTGAACTGGTAGAGGAACTGCCTGCGAAGGTCCTCCCTGCTGGTCACTGATCCGACGGGGATTTGGTTGTACCCGACGAATGCTGGCCCCTCTAGTGTTTGAACAAAAAAGAGGAGCTTGGCAGACACCTGATACGCTGAAGTCCCCAACATGGGTACACACCTTGAGTTGAACTGGGAGAGATGCTGCGGCGGATCCCCCTTCCCATTAAAGGGGGAGAAGGTGGGATTCCTGAAAACTGGAGGCACCAGCATATCATCCACCCATGCCGGATATAGCTTTCCATCTGGTGGGATTTCCACCTACCATGTTTCCATTGCCCCATGGCGGGCTATGAGCACCGCCATGGGATCATCTAGGCAGTGGTCCTGCCTTGATGGGGATCCCTAACCACGAGTGCGTTGTCGGGTTCTTCAACATGGTAGACAGGCTCAGCGGCTTGTGGAGCGACTGGTGGATAGACCTACGGTGCAGCTGGGGGAACCAGGGATAGATTCCTTGGATTGCCACACTGTTCGTGAGGGTTTGGTGAGACATACCATATCATCATTCTGTGAGTTTTGGCTTCATCCCTATCTATAGGAGTGATATGATCAGGGTTTCATAGAGGCATATCAACGGGGGAAGTTGTTCCTGACCCTGTTGCCCTGGCCTAGGATCGTCGTAGTAAGGTCGTCACTCTGCAACGCATTCAACAAGGAGCTCGTCGATCAACCTCTTCGACTCAGCATGTTTCTGGTGAAACGTGGCCTTCTCGAGGTCCTCCTCCATCTTCTGCACAGAGGTGGATGGGTCAGAGTGCTTGACAGCTCCGACGTGCTCTTTTCCCTTACTGGCATTCCTGCCGAGTACCAACGACTCAGTGTGCATAGGGAGAACTAGGAGGTTACTCTACTGATGAGTAAAACTCCCCAATGGTTCCAACAGTGGTGGTACACCCCAAGGGGGTAAGTCTCCATCGAGAAACTTCAGATCGTCCTCCTTGTCCACTACGTCAGCCATGTAGACCGTGACCCTTCCTGGGGGAATGTACTCAATATCGCATAGTGATTCGGGCTTCCGCTAGATAGGGCTAAAGAGGAGGGCAGCCTACTACCCCCAGCCACGGATTTTCATGTTGGGGTAGCCTTCCAGACAATTCTACGGAGTACCTTGATACTATGAATGCATTTCTACTGGAGGGCCTCATGGTGACCTGGTAACTCGGGGCTCTGGGCCACAGGGAGTGCGGCCAGATCGACTAGACGGCACTGCTTTCTAATGTCTTTGAAATGGTCTTGGCTCCTTGGATAAACCACAAGCTGATGACGGAGAATGAAATGCATCGCCTAGTGGGTCTAGCTGAAAAAACCAACTTATTCAAAGTTGAGAGACTCGAGTATGCATAAATCCTACACTGCCACGGGCCAGAACTCATAGGGGAAGTGTTCCAGTGAAAGAATTCTACAAAATCTCCTCGACTCAAATTTAGGATCTGGCCCTTGACTGGCCCACTCTCCAACTAGGGGTGGTTGAGGAACTGGTAGCAGTACTGAGGTAGACCGCTGGGACGACAGGTTTGCTGATAGAGAATACAAAGAACGGGATGACTGGCCGCCTATTCTCTGACTATCCTCTAAAGCGTGCATCAACCTGGACACTACATCGCGGTAGGATGGGCTGACGGCCGTTGTTATTGGTTCAGGGACCAGGGCTACAAGTGATAGGCCGTGATGCTGCTTGCCTTCCATTTGTCCCCAGAATAGCTCTTTGTGATCTCTTGTGGAGGTAGAAAGAACTTCCAGCTATGATGGTGGTGAATGCACAATCGTAACTAGCGGGGTCACCAGATTTTCATCCTCCTGGATAAACATGAGAAGGGAGGTGGGAATCCGGCGGACCTCACATTCTGGGAGCACCAGGATGATGTGCCCTGTCCCATCACTGGCCCTTGACTTAGATGAGCGTGGGGAGGGTTCCTGAACTGAGTCGTACTCCACTTCAAAGTCTGAGAAGCGGACCGGTATGATCTCCGCCCGGCCCTTCCCAAGATTCTTCTTGTGGAAGCGACGACCCGCCTTCCTACCCTTGGGTGGATCCTTGGGATAGGGATGATTCTTGACAAGGGGTCCTTCGGTCGCACTAGTTCTAGGGCTGAGAGAGTTTCCACTTGAGAAAGTTGAGGTGCAAGGATCACTAGGAAAAATGTCGAAGGAGACATGGGGAGGACCTCCATGAACTACACTAGAGACGGAAAACCCTCCATCGAAATAGGCAGGAGCATGGGGAGGACCTCCATGCATGGTGTGGGTGGAGCGGGGATGGCCTTCACACCTCTGGTTGTCTGGGCGATGAGGACCTTCACCAGCTGTGGAGAGGATGCCTGGTGGATCCCCACGTTGGATAGGGACCAGAGGGGTGATGTCCCCGCATCGGTGGTTGGGGGTAGAAGGAAGGACTCCATACCCAGTGTGATGGGAATGAGAGAGGCTTCCATGCTGAGCATCACTGTCGTGAGGCAGACCTTCATTCAGAATAGGGTTAGCATGGGGTAGACCTCCATGCTGAGCCTCGAAGTGGGGAAGGCCGACGCTCTATGAGGTAGTTGTATGGTGAGGACCTTCGTACGGGGTGGAATCACTACGGGTTGGTTCGGGGCGACCATTGCCTGTGCCTGGGACCAGGAGAGTTGACCCAGCCTACCCATGGGGTGGTTGGGGCCTCGATCTCCATTAGGCATAAAAGAGCACCCGCTCAGTGTATGCAGGGATGTGATGATATGCGTTGGAGGTGGCTGGGGCCACAGTAGCCATCAACATTGACGCCCCTTGACGGGCGTCCTTCTCAGCCCGTGCCCGACGCTGGCGTCAGGTCGGATGAGCCAGGGCTAGCGGTGCTGGTTCATAACTTTCCTAATACTCTGAAAGGACCGGACAGTGGCACTGACGTAGTCTGGTGGGAGCCCTTATTGGGATCCCTTGGATTGGGACTCTGAACGGGCTGTGTCGTACATCGCCCACCTCATCAGCGTAAGGAATGGAGTTGTCAAGGTGCTTCAGGGACAGGCTCCTGAAGTAATTGAATGTCGGGGTGGGGAGCAATGGCTCCCTGTGCGGCCCTCAGGGTAGCTTTGATGGTGGGGCCTAAACACCTCCAGGTCCAGGAGGGCCAAACCCTGGGTTGGTATTATTCCCTACTCCTCATAACGATGTATGAGGTCATTAATTACCCTTCGCTGGATAAATTTTGATGTGGACAGGGGGCGTGGGAGCCCCACGGTTGTGGATGTAGAAGCCGTCAAAGAAGCGGTGAAGTAACGCGGAGTGGATGTCCTGGAACTGCCCCTGCCCCTGTGTAGACGGTCAGGCGGTGATCGTGTTCCGGTGGCAACAACCTGATTCTTAAGAAGCAGAGAGGTGAACTCGTTAGTGCTAAAAGAAAAGGAATCGATGACCAATGCCCCAGTTCCATCCTGTCATCTATGACTTGTAAGAGGGATTAACGCCGACAGCGTCACATAATGGGATGTACAATGTTCTACTACCCCGAATTCTGGTGAGCTTCACGCCAGGAATGCTATTTGTTTGGCGGGACCCAGCTCCGGATAACTGGATCCGGTGACACTTCAATATATTCACTCCCCGAGCACTACTAATCTCCATATTGAGGAGAATATTTTCATGTCGGGATCACCATTTCTATTTTCAACGCATTCACCGGGGTGTGTGTATCTATCTCGTTTAGGGATGAGGGATGCGGGTTTTTGTTACCTCACATTCCCACTTTCCAAAGGTGGGTTCCATTCGCTCCTTAATCTGGGATGTCTACTCCTTGATTGAAATGGGGTGATGGGATGTTGGTTCTTCCTTCCATGGATTCCTCCTCAGAGCTCGTCACCTAGTCTGGGTCTCCCTTATTGATTTAATACATTGTTCATGAAACTCTTCCTGGAGATATATCTTCATGGACACCAGTTAATTATGGTGCTTCTGTCAGAACATTCCAAGGGGTCCGGTCAGGGATGTAACCTTCGGTTAGGGGAGTAGTCATGTTGGGGCATCACTGGCATGTGTGGACGCTGGGGGATTGGCATGCATGTCTTTTGTCCCTTATTATAGGGCTTCTCGAGGGTGAGGAAGCCCGAGGCATCCCACACCGAATGCGGGGAATCATATTCCATTGGCACATATCTGAGGTTTTCCTCATCTTCCCATGTTTAACACATGATATGCCGCAAGCTTAATGTCCCATAGAGATGTATCGGGATGATCAGAAAATTTACTAGAGTGGATCAGATGGAGGAACCCCCCTTAGAGGGAACATCGATATTGGGGCCAACATGTGGGTAGATTTCTGAATTCCATCAAACGGAATGGCGAATGGGGTGGCATGATTCTACCAGGATGTGGCGGCCCAGGTAAGAATCTGGATGGATGATGGATTGATTGAATGAAGTGGGTGGTAGATGGGATGGAACCGTCATGGGATGATGGTGGTTTTGGGCTTGATCCTCGAAGAGACCTCCTACGTAACCCCATATAAGGGAATCAAAGTCCACGTAGTTCATTTGATGACATCTTTCCGGTGATTAGGGGTTTCAATGGATTAACACTAGATTGAGTAACAACGGCTTACCTCTGGAAGGGGTCGCAATGTAATACCGCTGGATGTGATGAAAATAGCTTACCGTTGTATGGGATCACAAAGGATTACCGTTGGAGGTGGCCCTAGGGTCCAATGGTTTTTGGGCATGAACCTCAGAGAGGCTTCCTACGTACCATGCCTTGACATGGATCAAACTCCTTGTATTTTAGGTGAAAATGGGCTTGCAACACCGACACAGAGAGGGTTGAGGCTAATGATTGTTGGGCTTGAACCTTAGAAAGGCTTCCAACTTACCATGCCTTGACATGGATCAAAGTCCGCGTAGTTCGGGATGGATTAGGGCTTACACTCTAGGCAGCCCAAGGTGTTTGGTGAACCGACGTGAAGGGGGTCGGAATGACCGGGTGGTGAGCATGAACCTCATGGAGGATTCCTATGTACCATGCCTTAACATGGATCAAAGTCCCCTTAGTTCAGGTTGGGTTGGGTCTTACACTCAAGGCTTCCCATGGTGTTGGTGGACCGATGTGAAGGGGGTCATAATGATCAGGTGGTGGGCTTAAACCTCGTGGAGGCTTCCTACTTACCATGGATTGACATGGATCAATGTTCCCATAGTTCAGGTTGGGATGGGGAACTATAGGCTTCCAAAGGTGTTTGGTGAATCAACGTGAAGGGGGTCGGAATAACCGGGTGGTGGGATTGAACCTCATGGAGGAATCCTATGTACCATGCCTTGACCTAGATCAAAGTCCCCGTAGTTCGGGTTGGGTTGGGCCTTACACTCTAGGATGCCCAAGGTGTTTGGTGAACTGGCGTGAAGGGGGTCGGAACGACCGGGTGGTGGGCTTGAACCTCGTGGAGGCTTCCTATGTACCATGCCTTGACATGGATCAAAGTACCCGTAGTTCTGGTTGGATTGGGGATTAGACTCTAGGCTGCCCAAGGTGTTGGTGAACACATGTGAAGGAGGTCGGAATGACTGGGTGGTGGGATTGAACCTCATGGAGGCTTCCTACGTATCATTCCTTGACATGGATCAAAGTCCTCGTAGGTTGGGTTGGTTTGGGTTGGGGATTACACCCTAGGTTGCCCAAGGTGTTGGTGAACCAATGTGAAGGGGGTCGGAATGACCGAGTGGTGGGCTTGAGCCTCGTGGAGACTTCCTACATACCATGCCTTTACATGGATCAAAGTCCCTATATTTCGGGTGGATAATACAGTTTAACGTCATGTGGGATGGGGGAGATGTCATGGTCGATGTTTACTCTAAGCCCATGTGAGTCATGCTCAGTGTGAGAAACAAGAGGCTGCAAATTCCTGATGACCACGGTGCAAAAGGTGCGTCCATGGGAGATGAAGAGGGTCTTACACATGGAGCAGCCCAAGAATTCAGGACTTACTCCTAGATGGAGGCCAGAGGGCGACAAATGCCATTGGGGGAGAGATTTGGGACCGAATAAAGGAGGATCCCCGTTCCCTATCACGCCCTCCACTAGCCTTGGGGACTGAAGATGAATGGAGGAGCAGGGATGCAGCCTCCTGGAAAGAAAGCTAGGGGCTTACACCAATATGGTTTCCCTTCCCCCATGGACAAACGCCACTCCCATAAAGAGGATATCATCCCCTGTGGAGACCTGGGGGCGTGGAGAATGTCTAAGGTGGGGGAACCCCGCGTGAGAGGCACGGGGCGATGTCACAGTTTAACGTCATGTGCTGAGGATGATGGTTCTTGGAAGCTTAACGTCATATAGCTCGGATGAGGTGGGATTACTCCGCACCCCTAGGAATTACATAACTGGTACCCTCTGTTCCTTGTGGGAGGGAAGGCATCGGCAATGCCATGGTGAGGGGGTGTCCAGGAGCGAACCATTGAGAGGCCCACATTAGCATGGCTATGCGAACAAGTAGTAGTCGTTAGCGTGCATATGTGAAGAAGCATGAGGAAAAAAACGTGATGGGTGGTGTTGTCCTAGGGAATTTGAATTCACATTGTCCAAACCTGGAGGTTTGCACAAGAGAAGGATTTTCAAAGTAGAGGGGTTCATAGGGTAGGGACTTGTGAAGCTCTGTTTCTCTACGTGGTGGAGGGAACTTGTGAATAGGTGTGCTTCGTAAAGTGGGGTTCCTTAGCCTTAGCATAGGGAAAAGGTGCATATGGGGGGTGCTTCACGAAGTGGAAGGGAATTCGCAGAACACAGCCTCGCGGAGCAATCGTGCCTTGAGAAGCAAGGATTCCGGAAGCAATGTTCTTCGTGATGTATAGTGACAATGCCTTAGCGTGTGGATCATGTGTACATGAAGTGTGTTTCACAAATCATAAATGCTCTGCACAACCCGGGTCCCCTTGGGGATCCCCTTCCTTCGCAAAGGCCCTTGGGCTTCGCGAATGGAATCCCTCTCAATAGGGGGTATCAAAACAGAGCGGAGGGGAGGCACTTAGTGGAGCAGAAGTACCTCACACAGCTCAAGGTTTACATAGCAGAAGGATGTTTTGTGATTTGGGAGCTGGGAAGGTGAAAAGTCAGATTGTCCATCCATTGGTCTTAGGGGGAGCTTAGTATTTATAGTCAAGAGGCATCACAGAGAGGATCTCACGCGGCGTGATGAGCGAATTGTCTGCTTCACGGCAGATCGTGAATGTCAAATGAGGTCATGGAACATCCCGCCTTCTTACTGTACAACGGGCTCATGAACTTCAAATGAGGTCGTGGAGCGTCCCACCTCCTTGCTTTGCGACGGCCGCGGTGCTGAGCTGGACTCTGTGGAATGGCTTTACGCTGTAGTCAATGGGGCCTTCTTTGGGCCTCTTCGTTATCCTGAATTTTGGTGCCAACAATATTACAAGAATTATATAAGGATAACATAAACATAAACATTATTAAATTGTTTTTGTATACTCATTTTTCATTCTATCCCAATTCATCTCACTATAACTCATATCCTAGGGAAATACATCAATGAAATGGGTGATCATATATCTTAGCAAGGGAATGTGAAATTTAAATATTAAGCATGTGACAAAGAGGAATATAAATAAGGAAATAACATATAAATATAAGGAATATAATAATTTAAATAATCAGAATCATAATGTGGAAATGTTTTTATAATAAGAAAATATGAAATTCAGAAGCATATCACTTGGGTTTATAACCAATGTGTCATAAATCATAATTACTGAGATTATTCACCAAGGTATCATAAGCATCTATCTCAAGAGACTAATTATTTACCCAAATCATTGGATTACTACCATAGAACACACTTTATTTGTATTAAATAATTTTATACAAATTGAACATAATGTAAATCATTTCACCGATAAACTATAGAAATAAATAAAGGGTTCCATTTAAAAATCATTGCATACAAGGTGCTTAATGTCTTGAACAAAAATAATAATAACTCATGTATATGGAATATGTGTTTAATATATGTAAATCCAATAATTAATATGAAATTTTTACATATAGTTTAATTTCCATTTAAATGAATGATTTTTAGGTATTCAAATTTGGAGAATATTTCACAAAAAGAGAAATATTCATGAAATAATTTTGGTAGCATAAGAGTATAAAACATGGATTATATAGAAAAGGTAATGAGAGAGGTTTGAGGTCCCCCATTGGTAAAAAAATTCATTATAAGGATGAACAAATGGGAATTTATAAATCTAATGAACTTGGTAAGTTAGAAGAAACATAATATGCATGTACTATAATGAAAAATGAGAGGAGGAGGATTCCCTAACCATGATGAATTGCTTCCTAAATTGTGGAGGTGGGAACCCAAAGACCATGGAGAAACCTTGATGAACCTTGGAGGGACTATTTTATCAGGGAAAAGATAATATATTCATCAATTTTAATTTTTATTTGTGATTGGGGGTGGGAATGTGAAATTTATTCAAGAGGAGGGGTGCCATTAAGTGAATAAAAAATTATTATTACGTATTTTAGATTGACCACTATTGGGTGGAATTAATTCCAAAAATTTTGGTTGTCAATTAATGTTTTGATGTATTCATTTGGTATTTATAAAAATTAACCACACATTTAAGGTTTTATTTTTAAGGAATTTTAAGATTTTACCTTTTAATTTTAACATGTTGCATTATTTTACTTACACAGAAAAAAGTAACTTTTTTTCCAAGGATTTTTTTATATATTAAAAATTGAACATATTTCCTAATTAGGAAACATATTATTAAAAATCTTAAATCCATTTTGATTAATTCAATTTATAAATTCGGTAAAAATCAATTCTAATTTGATATGTGAATTACCCGTAAAAATAGTTTTTTTAGGTAAAAATTGTTGTTTTCAAAAATTCTAAGCATGTGTTTGTAAATGTAACAAATTGTGTACTATGTTATTAATATAATAATTTAGGATTGAGAATAGGGATTAAAATTTTTGAAATCATGGTAATATCTTAATTATATCATAAGAGTTATTGAATTACATAATAATTGTTTTTTCACTTTTTAACCCAAAAAATAAAAAAAAATAAAATTAAATAAATTCACCCAAATATAATTTTAACACTATGAAATTAAAATTGAAACATATTTTATAAAATTATTAATCTAAATATGTTAATAATTTACCATAAATAATAATCATTTTCTATCAAATTTTAACCAATTTTGGGACATAAATAACATTTTTTAATATAATAAAAAATGAATAGTACTTTGCTAATTTATATTATCATCTCAAATTGTTTTATTAGATAATTCAAAGAAATTAATATTTATTTTTGCACATTACATACTTTTAATGGAAATTAAATATTTATATATCTTCTATAAAATAATCTCGGTGGTCACTTTATTAAGCCAATAATAATAATGTCAAGAAACCATTTTATTAATTAATTATTCTAATTCCCACTAATATTATTTGCCAACATTACCCACTTCAAATGGTAAAATTTCCCAATATATGGACAATAATACTCTCGTCATTTATCACTAATTCACTTACAATTTTTCTTACAGATCCTTTGATAATGTCTATTGTTTTTTAATACTTCTTTTCTTTTATATGATCTATATGGTATGGGAGATCTTCTTGGGGGATTTAAAGCCTATAGAGTTTGTTGTAGTTAATCTAATGTTCTTTAATATGTATATACCATTGTTGTTTATAGTTTTACTTGTCTAAATTTATGAATGATTTATGAAGTTTTCATTAAATTCCAATGTCCATTTATGTGATTTTACTGTAAAAAGTATTAAAAATTATATTTAGAGGTAAGAGATCCAATAATAAAAGAAGAAAATTTTCTGAGATGTTACATTATTCCCCCCTTAAATGATTTCACCGTCAAATTTCAGATTACATATTAATTTGAAAACTAGTGATGGTATTTACGTTTCATGTATTCTTTAGGTTCCCCAGTAACCGCTTCTAACTTATGATTTTTCTACCCTACCATTATAAGTTATGTTTTCTTATTCCTCATCACGTGTCTACTTATGTAAATGATATGGATCAGTCTCTCTTCATAAGATAAGGTAGCTTCAAAATGTACACCATTAGTATCAAGTATATGTGATGGTTCACACATATACTTTCTTAGTAGGGTCACATGGAAGTCATCTTGGACATTGGATTGATTTATAGGTAGTGGTAATTGATAAGTAACCACTCCAAAACACTCCAAAATCTCAAATAGTCCAATGTTCCATTGACTTATTTTCCTATATTTTTCAAATCTCATAACTTCCTTCTATGGTGATATCATTAGAAATATATGATTCCCTAATTAAAACTCCTCCAATCTCATCATTTTTTTCGCATAACTTTTTGTAGACTATGAGTACCCTTGATGTGTTTCTAGTTAAGTTGAATATTTCTTGTAGTTTCCATCCCAATATCTAGTCCCAATATTTTTCCTTTTCCATCTTCATCCAAACAAGTTCTATTTATACACATTCTTTCATATAGGGATTAAAATTGTTCCATTTTGAATTCATGAGTGGAATTATTATTGAATAATTAAAAAGGTTGAAGATGATGACACCAAAGATCTTGAAAATTACTTGATCTAACCCATGGCATGTCTTCCAATGCTTGAATATTCCTTCTAGAATACCCATCATTTTTAGGATGGAAGTTTGTTATAAGGTTTACTTTTGTATTCAAATATTTTTTAATGCTCTAAAAAAATTAGAAGTATATATTGAATCTCAATAAAAAACAATAGAGAGTGGTACTCCATGGAGCCTCCCAACTTCTTGGATATATAGGCAATCCTGGAACTCTAGGGAGAAATACTCTCTTATTTAAATGAAATGAGTTGACTTTTTTAATCTATTGATAATTACCCAAATAGCATTTCTACAATTGGATATCTTTAAAAGGGTGGTGAAAAATTCTATTGTGATTTTATCCCACTTCCACATAGGAATAGGTTTTGGTTGTAATACCCCTTTAGGAAGTAGTCAATCCAACTTTACTTTTTGACATACAAATTACTTTATCGGGTAATCAAAAATCACCCTTTTCATATTTTCCCACCAATGATGATCACGAAGGACCATAGACATTTTACTACTTCTAGGGTGTATAGAGAATATAGAGTTGTGAGATTTATCCATCGCATCCTTCTATATCTTTGGAAAATAATAGATAAATAGCCTTGTGCCAAATTTTAGTACTAATTCTTTAACAATATTGAAATCAGGAAACAAACCATATTTTATATCCTCTGTCTTCTTTAGAAAAAAGGATCAACAACTGGATCTTTATTTTTCTTGTCTAGGAATTTATGTTCAAAAATCATTAGAGATCAGATTGATTATATCCCTTCCTTTATGATTACCTTGTCCATAATTAATTAGTCATGTATCTCATTCAATTTTCATCATTATATGAACACAAATATCTTTTATCCATAATACACCTACAAGTTTCTTCTCTATTTTGGGGTGATGATGAATTGAACAATCATAGTCTTTAAGAAGCTACAACCATCTCCTTTGTTTAATTTTTAGTTCATTATATTTCAATATATACTTAAAAAATTTCTATTCTTTGTATATATCACACTTTTTTCCCATAAAGATAGTGTCTCCATATCATCAATGAAAAAATTAATACAGCTTAGAATAGATCGTGGATAAGATAATTTTGTTTATGTGTCCTAAACTATCATGATTCATAGGTAATATATTTGTAATTTTTCAATAGTACACATCCAATTACCTTTAAAAATGCATCAACAAAAATTAAAAAACCATCCCATTTAGTGGGTAAGTTAGGACATGTTCACTAAACAACATCCACTTTAGTTATTGGAATCTTTATTCATACTTCATTGCCCAGATAAACATAACATCGTTTCGGGTTAAATTGTTTATTGGAATATAAATCCATGATATTTTTTTTCAAAAAAAATTCTATAGAACCGTAATAGGCCAAGGAAACTATTATTTTCAGTTACAATTATTGGATGGGTACATTCCTCTACAACTATTTTCATTGATTGATCTACTATTATTCCTTTACTCGATATGATGTGCCATAAGAATGCAACTATTTTGAACCAAAACTCACAATTTTTGAACTTAATAAACAACTTATCCTTCCTTTTAGTTCATTATATAACCCATAGATGATATCCATGCTCCTTGTGGATTTTGGAATAAATCATAATTTTATCAATAAAGAATACCAGGAATTTATCAAGGTAGTCCTCAAATAATATATTCATAAAATCAACAAATATGGAAGGATAATTAGTCAAGAAAAAGGTCATAACAACGAACTCATAATTCTTATATCTTGTTCAGAAGCTGGACTTTGGGGTGTCTTATTTCTTCACTATGAATTGGTGATACCCATATCAGTAGTCAATCTTAGAGAAAAATTGATCCCCAAAAATCGGTTCAAAGAAATCATCAATAAATTTGATAGGGTACTTGTTCTTCACTATAATCTCATTATATTATCTATAATCAATAAATTTCCACATTGGTCCATCTTTTTCTAGACAAAGAGAATAGGTTCTCCCCAAGGAGACACTCTTGGTTGATAAAACCATTCTTCATAAGATCTTGAAGTTGTTTCTTTAATTCCTCCAGCTCCACATATTCCATTCTATGTGGGGTCTTCCATATTGTCTTGGATCTCGGTATAAGTTCAATGGGTAACTCTACCTCTCTTTCTAGGGGAGGTCTAAGTAACTCTTTAGGAAATATGTAATGTATTCCTAAATGATGGGAAATTTTTCTATTTTTATAATTTCATTTTCTTTTTCCTATTCACAGATCATACCTGTAAAAAAGGATATGGGAGGCACTTATAAACAAATATCTTCATAATATATCTCCCCTTTAAAAATAACTTTATTTTTTCCATTGAAAATAGCTAAATTTTACTTTTTTCTATCGTTTATCTTAAAATTTTACTTTCATATCTATTCTATATTTTGTATTTTTTAAAATTACACCATGGATATGATTACTATGTTATAGATGATCTTGTACTCACCCAAGTTAATAATAGGGTTTTTATACTATTGATTATAGGACAGTCCCTCTAGGAGTCATTAAAGATAAATCTGCCTCTATAATCTCAAGTATTGATTATATAATCATTGAAAACATGGATTAAATAATGGAATTTATAGAACCATACTAAACAAATTACTTTCTAACTTTGATAGAATAATGAGTGTACCTTCAATTTTTTTCATTTAGAGCCTCTACTTCATACAACATGATTTAAAATTACCAAATATGCTCTATTGGAATGTGCTAATGATAATGGTGGATTCCATTAAATATATTTGAATTTTTTATTGGTTATAAAAGTGTCCATCATGTCTATAGTTGAAGCATTTAACTTCTAGATGGGTCTACACTATCTTCCTGTTATCATTAGTATTGAGAAGATAATTCTTCACCTCACTACAATAGCTACATTATACATGGCCATCTCTTCCAAACTTATAGCACTTTCCACTCCCAAGAAATAATTTCCCCAGATAACTATTCCCACATTAGTTGAATGTTCTTAGTAACAATTTCTTTATTTACCTTTTAAGATCAAAATTCTTCCCTAAGTATGGATCCATTTCTCTTTTATTTTCATTCGAAATATTCAACCACTGTGGCTCTCCAAAAACTAATTAAACCTTCATATAATTCTTTAATAACTAATCATTGATTTCATAGTATGAATTTTACAAATTCTTCCCGACATTGGGTCATAGTTTTCCAAATAATATATCCACATTTCCCTTATGATTCATAAAAAACTAGAGGATTATCAAGAAAGTTGGGTAAAGATCATTTTATATCTTCCCGCTGATTCGGTTTCCTTTTTCAAAATCTCTAAGAATTCATTCATCCTTTATTCTGTGGACAAAGGAATAAACTTATTGAAAATTATTCCCATTAACTCTTTCCACCTGATAGCATCAATATCCCCTCTTGGCTTCGTGTTTTTAATCAGTTTCTACAACATATCAGCCTATTCTTATAAGTGATATAATGAAAGGTTATCATTATCAAGATCTATAAAGTTTATTACAACAAATAACTTTTTTATATTAGTAATCCATTATTCATAAATCAGTGGAATAGAAGATCCACTAAAATAATGTGGTTTTTGACACATAAAGGATTCAACTATTCATTATTCCATACTTCTTGAAGCAGGATGCTCCACATGGTTTCCTTTGTTCTTCATGATATGATATAGTTGATTCCTCATAATCATGATATTTTATACTATATATCCCCCTATTTGGAGAAGGTCTTCATCACCCTGACCGTTGAATCTATTTTTTTCATTCGTTCTTCTATATCCATAAATTTTTTTACAAATGGATAAAACCTCAGTGATAAATTTGTTACTATTTGGAATCCTTTAATATCAATTTTAATGAGAATTATAAATTTGAAATTTTATAGTATCATTATTTTAGGTTTATATACATCAATATTAAAGTACAATTTTCATTATTATTATATACCTCATAATGATTTGTACAAAAGTGTGATTAACTAAATAATTTCCCATGGGAATGTCAAACTAAGAGTGCATCAAGGACTATTTTTGTGCACCATTTCTCAATCAAGTCTAAATAAAAGTGGTGTTTTCAGGTTTTACACCAAGGTATATCAATTCTAGAGAAACATCCACTTGTTTTAATCTAGACCTGGATTTTTTATTCAAAAAGAACCTAATTAATACTTACCAAAATACTATAATGTTATTCCAATATTTATACTTATCAATATGGTTTTTACTAATAATTTCTAATCCTTATTTCTATAAATAACTATACCATAATTTGATAAAAACTATGATGAACTGCCTTTTTATTACATAAATCATTCATTTCATTATATAGAATTTGACAATATTGATGATCTTTTGGGGTTTAGTGTCTTGGAAATTATTCATATATTACATGTATTACATAATGAAAACATAAAAATATATATTATTCAATTATTTTGGGAGACACCTCTTTAATTACATCCTAATTCGTCTCACATATTCATATATCCTAGGGATATATATCACGGAAATGGGTGAGAAAAAAGACCAACAAAGGAATGAAAATATAAAATATATATCTTATGAACTAGAGGTATATAAAAAAGAAATAAACATATGAAAATAATGAAAATAATAATTGAAATAACAAGAATCATAACATTTAAATTTTTCTAAAACATTAAATTAGTACATTCATAAACGTATCTCCAATGTTTATCACCAATGTATTATAAATCCGAATTACCTAGGTTATTCACCAATATATCATAAGTGTGTAATCTCTAGAGACTAATTATTTACCCCATACATTTGAATGATATCAGGTGACACAATTATTATGTACTAAATCATGTTATAGACATGTAAGATAAATGAAATAATATCATCATTCACCTATGGAAAGTATAGAGAATAAAAAAATATAATGGATACAAAAATAATATGGGCACATAGAAGACACATAATAAATACATACATGATTTAAAAGGGATAGGAGGAGGATTCCCTTACCTTGAATAAATGCTTCATAAATCATGGAAGGGGATACACTCGGACCTTATAGACACCTAAGATAACATTAGAGGGAATATTTCAGAGGTTAAAACATCATAACATCATGGATTTTTAATTTTTAAGGGACTGTGGAGGTTGGAACATGGTATATATATCTGTAGAGGGTGGAAATAAGTGAATAAAAATGATTATTATATTTTTAAGGATAACTACTATTTGGTGGAATTAATTCTAATGAATCTGTCATTCAATTAATGTTTTAAAGTATATATTATGTTTTGAAAAAAAATATACCACTCATTTAATGTTTTTGTTTCATGGTATTTTAATATTTTTCATTTTAACTTTAACATGTTACATTAGTTTACCTATACAGTGATAATGTTTTTCATTACCATGACATATTTTTTATTTCAACTAATTAAATTGACCGTATTACCTCGTTTTGACCTTCTAACTCCAAATATGAAATCCATTTTACAAAATTCAATTATTATAAGTGTTAAAAAAAATTAAATCTAATGTGATATGTATATAACCCATTTGAATAGTTGTTTCTTAGAGGTTAAAATCATAGGTTTCAAAAATGAAAAGTATGTGTTTCTAAATGTAACACATTATGTAATAAATTATTCATGTATAATTTTTGGGTAGTAATAGGGAATAAAAAATTTTAAATCCTGGCCATATCTTAATTATATCATAATATTTATTGTATTTCATAAAAATAATATTTTCACTTTTTAACCCAAAAATCAATTTTTTTATAAAATTACCATAAATTAACCCAAATCTAATTATAAAGTGATGAAATTAAAAATGGAACTTATATTATAAAATTATTACTAAAAACATAATAATATATTATATTAAATAAAAAAATTATTCATTGAAATTTATTCTCTTTTATGACATAAATAACTTTTTGAACACTATAAAAATTTACTTAGGACTTTGAAAATTTATATTATCATCTAAAATAGTTTTATAAAATAATTCTTTGAAAATAATATTTAATTTATGATACTATATACATTCAAGGAAATATAAATTTTTATATATCTTCTCTAAAATAATCGTGATGGTAACTTTGTTATGGAAACAATAATAATATTGACCAAAAATCGTCTTTAGTAATTTTCATAATTTCCAATGATATTATATTCCAACATTCCTTGTTATGTATAGTAATATCTCTTTATAAATATCCTATTATACTCTCATCAATACTCAAAACATCACTTACAAAGTTTTTTTACACATCCTTTGATAATTTCTATTCTTTTCTTAACGTTTCTTTCCTATTTATGATATTTATGGAAAGGCTGGTCTATTTTTGTGATTTCAAACCTATAGTGTTTATTTTAGTGAATGTACTATACTTTAATGTCTATATCCCATTATTTATAAAATTATTACTATTCAAAATTTATGTGTGATATTTGAAGTTCTCGTAAAAAGGAAAAAATTATTTGCTTTTACTTTAAAACATATTAAAATTTTCATTGGAGGAAAGAGATCCATTAATCAAGGAATAACATTTTTATGGGATGTTATGTAGTGAAAATAATTTCAATACCCATAAAATCCTTTTTAGGGTTATTAGCCCAATGTGCTTCTAATCCAGATCCAACATCCACTTGTAGTATCTAGAAAGGGGTGTAATTGTCCTAAAACCACACAATCATTACTTCACTAAAAATTTAGGTTAATTTCTTATATTTAGATCTATCCCTTGTACATCCACTAATGATTAGGAATTATAGAAACTTGTGAATTTATTATAATAAGAGGTAATATTCATCACTCATTTTATATCTTCGATAAGAAATTTATAATAACAATTCACAATAAAAATTCACACTTATATGAAGATGAATTGGAAGGGATTATAGAAATAAGTGAAAATGTATTTATGAATCTTGCATCATCATAATAACATCTCAAGCTTTGTCTGAAATGAGAGGGAATAAGTAATCTCAAATTAAAAAAAATATCAAATGTATTATAATACCAGGGAATTATAGTTAGTGAATTATAATAAAAGTAATATAAAATGATATTATAAAAAAAATTAATTCAAAAGGAATGTGGAGGAGTATAAAAAAATACTAAGAAAAGTAAAATCTAAAATTTTAATAAGATCACCTTAAACATAATAAAATAATTAGAGAAAAAATGGTAAGTAAACTATGTTTCTTAATTTTTTAGTGATGAGTACCGAGAGAATAGTTATGTATTTATAGTAATAGATATGGGATTGTTTATTGTTTTCAAAATCTATTCATTATAACATCGGTTAATATAAAAATTAATAAATTGGTCATACCATAGTTTTAATCATTGCTATTTAACACATAGGGACTTTTTTTTTAAAATTTCATAGTTTATAAATTAAAATTCTTTAATATATAATATTTGTTATATGGAAAATATTTTTATTCACAAATAATTGGGTTTAAAAATATTAAAATATACTTAATGTTTTGAAAGATCATTTATAGTTTTTGAAAATTAATTTCATTATTTTAAAATAATTTATTTGATTGATTAAACCCATCTTTGGTTTAAATATCATTTATGTTACATTCTAAATCAATTTTAAGAAATTATTATGTCATAATACTTACCTTGATTTCATCCCATATTTTAATTTTTACCCAAAATTTCACTATCTTGGAAAATTATGAAAAATAAAAAAAATAGATAATTTCAACACTATGATTACAAATTTGACATTTTTTTAATGAAAATAATTTTATACCTTTATGAAATTTAAATATTAAATAAAAATACTTGTGTATTTTAAAATAACATAGTTGGATCCTAAAATATAAAATCTATTATCATTTTCATTGGGAGATTCATGTTTGTAATTATATTATTATTATTCAATATATATATTATTTATTATTAATTATGTTGTTATGAAATAATTTCATTTTTCAGATTTTAGATTTTATTATAAATATATTTTCTAGTTTTCTATTGTATTATATTATGTTGTACTACTATGATGATATAATATAATTTAGTATTATGCCATAATTCATGTGAATACATGTTTATTTAAAATACTAAAATCTCATGTTTAACACATTTTATATCTAATATTTAAGTCATTCGATATTCATTTTCAATGTTCTTTAATGTCAACATTTAGTAATTATGGAATATTTATTTATTGAATACATCATAAAAATATAATAATAAATAATAACTATTTAAAAATTAATTAATTTATAAATAATTTAAATATTAAATAATTATCAAAAATACATTATTTAGGATTTATAATCAATTTCTAAACTATATAATACAATTTTAAAATGGAAAATTAAAAATAACATTCCTCATGGGTATTTTATTCTATAATTTCACTTACATAATAGGATGAAATTATATCTACACATTTATCGTTTCTTATGACTACTATCTTGGGGAGTGAGATAGATAATGTGGGTGTGATATATATCATATTTAATTATAAAACTATCTATTGTAATCCATGAAAATCCCTTCTATGGATTCTAGTCATATTAAATAAAACATATCAAATTGATATTATGATTTTATGAATTATTTTTGGTCGATACATGATAATATTTTCACCTAGAATTAGATATATCATATGCTATGTTAAAATGAAAAACTAAAGGATCATTATGTTTTTCCACCTATGATATTGGATATCAATGGAATGACCATTTCTTGGATTATTACATCCAAAGGTAAATATCAAATCATTTTTTATTTTCTCTATCATATTCAATGATACGGTTTAGACTATACAATTTATATAGGTAATTCAATATAACATATTATGATATGAAATATGATATCAAAAATAGCTTATGATTTCTATATTTTAATAGGATTCCGTGAAACAAAATAAATGAAAATGTTTTAATACCACCAATTGGTTTATAAGTAATATGTAACACTTAATATATGTAGAAAAAGAAATTAGAAATCTCATTAAAAAGATAAATAGTGTTCATGAGTCCCATGAAGCCACTAAATCAATGAAATTTCATCGATATATGGTCAAAGATAAGATGGAAGATTAAAATCACATGACAATTATCATGGGGTATTCAATTGAAGTTTCCAAAGTTATTCAAAATGTGGAATGTGTTTTCTGAAGCCCATGTCCATGAATCAATCCTAGGGGTTGGATAAGTGGAAACTTTTTTATAAATCCTTCATCCCTAAATCACCTGAAGAGTTGACCAACTATTTAGACCATTCTCAAAGTATTTGAACCATTCATGAGGTGAATCAAGTATTTTATTAGCCTCATAATTTGATATATTGATATGTTAATCCAGATCCCATTACAAATCCTCATTCATAAGGTTCTATGATACTATACATGATGTAACGAACCTTCCTCATTCATGAAACTCATAAACATCTTAATGAAACAAATGTCAATTTTGAATCAAAGATGGAGATTTAGAACCCATTGATTACTCCATTCATGAGGCCCTCATCATTTTTAGATGCACCGTGTGTCCATGTACTCCCTATAAGTTTGACCTTTCCATAGAAGTGGTTACCCAAAACTACCTATAAATACTTCATGCCTACCTCAAAATTCACACTAGAAGGATTATTGAGAAAGGCCCTCGAAGAGATATCTAACACCTTGGGACGGTTTAAAGAGATCCAGATCTTCCATTTAAGAGATAATCTCTTGGTAACTAAGGATTAAAAAGATGTAAAATGGGAGGAATCACCCATGTAGAATTTGTGAATATATTATCTTATGTAAACCTTTAAAAAAGGTATGTCCTAATGTGAATGAAAGTCCCCTACCCAAATATGGAATACATTTAAAACATGATAACACTCAATAGACCTTTCACAATGAACCATTGATTCAAACCCATTCCAAACTCATCCACACCATATAGAAATACTATTTTTCATGCCAAGTCCCCCATGTTTTTTTACTTACATTATTTTGTGGTTTTGTCTTGTGTATCATTTTATTTTCCCATGACCACTTCATGAATCATTCCAATTATGTATAATCAGACTCTACTATATCTAATATTTCCAACAATCACTTATTTGGAAGAAACTAGCCAAAATGAAATTTATAAATTCATTTAGCTAAGGTTTAAATAAAAAAAATATAGATGAAGACCTTATCCAATCCTAAAAAAATGAATGATCTGGAAATCTAGCTTGCCAATGTTCCCACATTTGATTGTTTTTTCCCTAGAGAAAAGGCGGCTCTGGAATTATCCCCTTGTATAGGAAGAACTATCCTGGTTATCACAATCATGAATCCCCTTCATAATGTCAATCACTATCATAAATACACTTGAGTAGTCTCCCCTATTTCATACAGTTCTACTCGGCTAACTTAGTTCCATGCGTGATCGACCTTAGTGCTAGGAGGATTCCTTGGTCCCCTTAATGATCCATGAAGTTATGTGACTCCTTTTCAATTATAATCCCCAACTATGTTCCCATTGATGATTTCATCATAAGGGTATATAAATAAACCATGGAAACCCATGTTTAGAAAACACAAATTCATACATAATAACAAATCAGTCTCTCCTAGTTTCAAAACAATTCACTAGGGCCTCCTCCTTAGGTGTATATCCCAGCCATATCTTATACTACTAAGTAACCAACACACAAGTTGATCTAAAAGGGAAGATAAATGCCTAATAAACCTTCAATCTTGTATTTTCCTGCCTTTCATGATACAAACATCTTATAAACTTTACATAAAACTACTCAACAATTTACTTATCACATAATATTAAAAAACATGGCGTGTTCCTATCGCTGGGGTTATATTCCCTCAGAAACATTATCATTACAACAATTCCTGATGAAGCAACAATCATAAACCACATGATATATTATGATTATCCAAACCAACCATAACACACAAGGGGATATATTCACAATTAAAAACCAACCTTCCTCAAAGTTTCATATTCCCAAGGATAATAATGAGAAAAGGGATGCTCATGTATAACTCTCACACCATCCATTTATGGGAAAAATTTTCCTATTAGTACACTCTGAATGTCTATAAACTGCTTGGGATAAGTCAAGTTTGAATGAACATAAAAGGCACCATAATGGTACTTTTCATATAATCTTAAAAGATATAATATGTCCTATTAGGAGAAACCAAACTATATAGGTTATGATACCCAAAAATAATTGACTCTTGATTCAAATGATTGGGTGGTATGCCAACATTAATGACATGTCTATTTTATAAGAATCTATTGATGTTTTCAAGAATGAACAATCTAGTATTCCCCTAGGGTATGTGTTCGTGTTCACGAAAAAAAATTATACAAGGATTTATTACTATCTCAATGATTATATATATAATGTATCCCATTACATTAGAAGAATTAAAATTTTTAAATAAAATTTTGAAACAAAATTATATATTCCCCATTACTTCACCATGCGAAGAACCAATCTTATTTTTTACGAACAGACATAGATCAATGAAAATTTTCATAAATGATTTTAATATAAAAAAAATATAAATTAATAATTAATATCCTATAACCCATATTGATGACCTATTTAATAAAACTCATAATATCTTTATAATTCTAAAAGTTTGATCCATCAAGTAGATATCATTAGTTAAGTGTTGAAAGTTATGATATTTCCAAAAAAACATTATAAAAAGTTATAGACACTATGATTTTATATGATTTCATTAAGATGGACTAATTCCATTACCATATTCATAGATCTAGGGGATAGATTCTTTATAGACTACCTTATTCAATTTGTGGTTTCCTTTGTATATGATATTATTATATACTCAAAGAGAAAATAAGACCATGAATAATGTTTGAAAACTATGTCGATGAAATTAAAAATGGATATGTTTTAAGAAAAAATCATAAAATGTGAATTCGCGATAAAAAGATTTAATTATTTAGTTTTTTAATCACCAGTAAATTAAATACTTATAGCTCCTTAAAAATAGATGTTATTGAATAATGTCCCAGATCAATCATTATAATTGAGGTATAAAGTAATATTGGTACAGCAGGATATTAATGGATCTTTATGATAAATTTTATATGGATATCAAATCCAAAACTGAGTTAAAATATTTGGGATTAAAATTTATTTTTACAGATAAATGTGAAGAATCATTCCAGGAACTAAATTAGAGGTTTCCCACTCATCCTATACTAACATTACCCTATAATGGGGAATGGTTTTTAATATACAGTGATGAATTTAAGAAGGTATTAGTTTGTGTCCTCTTGTATAATTAAATGGTAATTACTTATTATTTATTTCAATTAATGAAACTTGTTCTGAATTACCAAACATATGATTTATATTTGGCACTAGTGATATTTGAATTGTTTATTTGGTGACATTATCCCCAAGAAAAAAAAATTTCATATATAAAATGATCAAAATTTAATGAAATATATATTCATATAGAATTAATTGAATATGCACTAAACAATATGGGTGTAATTGATTTTAGAATATGAATTATCAATATATTGAAACACATCAATTTAAAAAAGATCTTAATTCTCTGAGCACGAAAGGTCATGTGACTCTATCCATGATGAGGACTGAGAAAGACTTAATACTTATGGATTTTTGGAGGACGAATCTTCAAGTCATAATGTGGGTAGATAAATATTATATTTACCAAATAACTACTCAATCATCCAATGACATAAATATAAAATAATCTCATAAAGATGATGTAAAGATACAAAAAAATGTACCGAATATACTAGAGTTAATCCTTTATAAACTTGGAGTTACAATGTATGGAATCTACATTTGATTCCCATCAAACCCATCATAAAAGAGGGAAATTTTTTAATATTCTCATATCTCATCCTTACCTATATATCCAAGAAATTTTAAGATATATATGGATACAAAAAAACAATGTGTTGGATAATATGAAGATAGAAATTGAAAAATAATTGTCTCAATTCTTGTTATGTCACCAATTTAATGTTGAACGAAACCATTATAAGGGTATGTTGCAACTATTACCCATACCAATATGGAAGTTGTAAAAAATATCAATATATTTCATCAAATAAATCTTCAAATTGTCTAATGTAATCAATAATACTTGGGTTGTATTCCATCTCCTTACAAAGTAAGTGAATTTTCTTTCAATCAAAGAATATTTATTACTTAAACAACTCACCTTGTTATGCACGATGGTAGTATTACGTCTGTATGGAGTAACATTATCCATTGTATATGATTAGGATATTAGGATTACCTTAGGGTTCTAGATAAGTATTTATAAATATTTAGATATAATTTTGAGCTTCATTAATGTATGTAATCCATAGAAAGATGGTCAGTCATAGAGGATAATTCAAACTCTATTGGATATTCCAAGATCTTGTTTGATAGATATCTAAGTATTTCAGGATCAAAAACATCCCCTGATAGATTTCTCATATAAAAATAGTTTCTATTCATTCATATAGAAGGAATCATATGATACTATTAATGGTAAGGGAAGTAAGACTCCAACTTTCTGGGAGGAAGATAGAGGGAGGAATTTTATAGGTCCCGACCCTGCCCATGAAATGATGGAGAAGCTTCAAACCATTCAACATCATATGAAAGAATAAAAAATTTGACATAATAGTTTTGTAGACAATCATTGATGATATATAGAGTATTATTTTGGTGATAATGTGTTCCTCTATATATATCTTTGGATGAAATTATAAAATTTTCATAGAAGGTAAATCAGATCCTTATGTATATCGGTTCCTTTGAGATCATTGATCATGTTGGGGTTGTAACTTATTTCTTATCACCCCATCATGACATCTCCCATATACATGATGTTTTCAATGTATCACTTTGGGTTATGTTAAAATTAGACAATTCACATGTAATAAACAAGGATGTCATGCAACTAAAACATGATCCCTTGTATGATGGAAAAAAAGTTGAAGTTATGGGTCAAAGAGATAGGGTACTCCAGAATAAGAAAACTCAACTAGAAAATGTTTTATTGAGAATTACCAAGTATAAATAAGAAATGGTTGAACCCTGGGATTAAATGAGGAAAACATAACACAACTTGTTTTCTTCCATGAAATAGAATTTTGAGGAAGATTTTTTTTAAGGTGGGTATAATTTAATGATACGTGTTTTCCTCCTTCAATAAGAACAATGTTATATAACATTCTCAGTTGGAAGCAGCCAACTAAAATGAAAACCATAAAGTATATTGTAAAAATAAAAACATTAAATATGAATTTTAAAACCTACCCATTGAATCAGAAAGTATTAATAGTAGTAAACAAAATGTAAAGTATGTTTATAATGAAAATAAAGACTAATTTTGAAACTAATCAAATAAATTTAGTGTTGATAAAAAACTATGAAAATCATTTTATGATTATAAATATATTTTTTGAAAATCGGGTTTTATTTCATGAAAATAAGTATATAATGATTAAATAATAATAATAAAATAAATTTAGAATATTAATAATTTATTAAAAATAAATTAATTAATAAAATATTATAAATTAGAATAAATAATAGTTGCCAATTAAGAAACTATTTTCCTATAAGAACTATATTTTCTATATTTTGGGATTTTAATATAATATTGAATTCTTAAATTTTAAAAATTAAATTTGAAAAAATGAATAAAATATTTGGATTATGAATAATAATATAATCTTAATTTTTGGTTTTTTTCCAAATATTATTTTTAAGTGAATACTAAAAAATAATCTTTTTTCTAATATTGTGTTTCTTATGAGATTATTATTATATAAGTACGGATTTAGAATTTATTAAAAAACATTATAAGACTAAATATGTATTTTATAAGTGACATTATGAATTTTAATTTCTTTAAAAAAATTATAAAACCATATTTAAATTTTTATAATTTTTGTAATATTTTTTAATATGTTAATTTTAATACATTATACAATTAGTTTTTTAAAATTTATTTTCATCACATTTAAAAATTGAAAATAAAATGGTTTTAAATTTAAAAAAAATTAGGCAAATCCTATTTTAGGGCATAAATAATAAAATACCTTGGAAAAAACTAGTCACTTTGGTGAAAACTAAAATGGTAAAAATGAGTTACCCTATATATATATGGCCTAAAATATTTAAAATATGTTTCTAATTGAGTGGTGTAGATGAGGATCAGCCTTATATCGAATCCTCTAAATTATCCCAAAATATTTATCCACATTCCTTTATATTGACTTCCAATTATTGAAATTTTATAGATATTTATAAAAATGTCACTCATTTCCAGTAAAAAAGGGGGAAGTCATATCCTCACTAACCCCCATACTAAAACCCATAAATTTCAGAAAAAAAATCTACCTGAACCTATTATCTACACTAATATACACCATTATGAGTTATTTTAATCTCAAATGACTATCCCTAAAAGGTATCATTCCCTTCATAATGGAGATAATCTATGAAGTGAGGTAAAAATCCTAACTTCACTTTCTCTTTTCTATTTATTTATATTATTTCCTTCTTCCTCAAATTTCATTTCCTCATATTAAAATGATAAAATCATTATTTTATTTTCTACTGGGGATTTATCATAATAATAATACAATAATTATCCACCATCCCCCTTCCCATTAATAAAAACGAAAATTTCAATCATGCATTGTGTGGACTAGGAACTCAATGAATAAACTTGTTATTTTGATTCACTTAAAAACATATACGATTTTTTTTATTTTTTGTGAGTATATATTATATCAATATTAATTATTTAACTGATTAAAATGGTTTATTTTTTATATCACAAAAATTAATGATCACTATACGTTAATCCATAAAAATTAGTAAACAACTCAAAACTAGTTCGTTACTTTTTTCATCTTCACAAAACATGAATAAAAATAATATGTAATTTAATTATAACACTATATGTATTTATAAAAATCAAATAAAGTCCATTTAATGTTTTTTAAATTATAATCCTTGGGAGAAAAAATAATATAGTCAATGCCTTTACAATCCTAATTCAAAATGGTCAAGATTATTATTACCTGATGTTGAAAAGAGATCACAAAAATATAATAAATGAAGGTAATTTTTATTAATTATTAGTATAAATGGAAATTTATAAGAATAAGATTCACAAATAGTTTCTAAATATTTTCATGTTTCTGACAGATGAGGTTAAATCAATTTCATAGATATTAAGGGTAATGGGAATCAAATCGATAACAGATACTTCTTTCTTTGAGTTAAATAATTTTTAACTACCTAAACATTTTGAATAGTAATTTTTTCTTGAAAATTTCTGTTATATTATTTTCTACTAGAAAAAACTATATCCCATTATTAATAAAGTGAGTTTAATTGAAATGAAACCATTAGGTTCCAACTATTATATGATTGTTGGTCAATATGATTGTTGGTCAATATGACCATTGGAAACTATACTCTTATTGTTATGATTAGTGATTATAAATTGAAATGATATTGGTTATTATTGTAGAAAGAAGATTTGATGGCCTCATCTTGTAGACTAGCACCATACGAGGCCCATTTGTCAGAACTTGTGAAGGAGGTAGAGTCACTGGTCTTTTCTTTGGACCAAGCCCAAGCTGAGATTCAACATGTTATACTTGAATGAAATTGACTATGGGAGATGTTCAAGTTAGTGGAGATCACAACTTGGGTGATGTTATCCATGCTGCCCCAAGATCCCATCACTATTTCACACCTCACTCTTACATCTTATGCGGGTGTTATAACGGGTTATGTAATGAGGACCTAGTTACATTGTGTAATCCCTTAGTATAAATAAAATTGTTATTTCAACTTTTCAATTTTAAGAATATATTTTAATAACAAAATATATGTTTAATTAAGAAAAATTTGATATATTTATTTTAGAATTATAAATTGTAATTTTCATAGATTTCTCATACATAAAGAATTATTGTTGTAAAATAAACATCCTTTTTGAATTTCAAATGTCAAAATTAACCTAGGATGAATTTTTATATGTTTTCCAAGAAGAATAAATTTTTTTTGTACTGGATGAATAGTATTTGATAAATATATTTTTCAGATCAATAATAAAAAAATTATTATTATTAAAAAACTTTTTCTGTGAAATTATTTTCAAAAGGCGGACATACATGGTTGTAATCAGGGTGAAAAATTTGGTTCAATGAGATCAAAATAATTTTTTAGTGAATAGTAAATTTACCCTTTGAAAATTAAATTTGACCCTTATGAATGGTAATTTGACCAATGTTATAGTAACCTCACTTAAAGATGTATAAATATATTTTAGTATTCTTAAGTGGTAATGTGATATAATTATATTATAGTATAAGTAAATAAATGTTATAGAAATTATTAATTAAATATTAGAATTTTATTTATTTAATTAAATTTGAAATTAAATAAAATTTTTATAAAATGGGTTTTAATTTTTAATTATACACATTGAAAAATGGTTATGGTAAATTTTTCAGATTTTTCTGAAACGGTTGAATTTTCATTGAATAGAAAAAATACAGTTTTGAGTTTTTGGTATGTTTAATGACATTATAACTATGTAATAATGATTTAGTAAATATGATAAGATTCTGGTATACTATTAGATTTTAAAATATAATATGAGGTGTCTCAAGTGTCCAATACCATGGGAAAGTACAATGGGAAATCCCAAGGATTTTCAATTACTACTAATGAGGTGTCCTATAAAATTCATAAAATATTCCTTCAATTTTTCTACAAATGAAAAACCATTAAATAGTTTAATTTCATTAAAAATCATTCTCCATGATGTTATGATATTATTACCTCCCAAGTAGTCATCCTAAGGTGCCCTCAATCCCTCGCGGTCCTGATATTAGAGTTTTAGAACTTAATCTACAAGGTAAGGGAATTCTCAACTTCTCTTTCTTTATTCAAGTTCTATTTTATATGGTATTCCATTCATGTTTCCATACCATGTTCTTATTTCCATTTTAATATTTCCCACTACTATATTATGATTTATTTAGGAATGGATGACACTTATCCCCTCTCTTTTAAAGTTTTATAAACCCATATTGCATAGTTATTATGCTACAGAATTTTCATCTCAAAATATATCTCTTTTTCTCAGGAAATTCTATTAAATCATTTATTTAAATACCCAAAAAAAATTCCTATCTAGGGGTATTCATCAAAAAATTAAAAAAATATACTTGATTCTATAATTTATATACATAAAACCCTCATTTTATTTTCATGGGTAATAAATGACCTAATGTTCAGGTTTTAAGTACTTTTTAAAACGTCATGATTTTGATATAAAATCCATTTATTTTATTCTATTTGTGTTATTTATGAAAGGTTTGAAAATTATATATGTGTATCACATGAAAATAATATTGTGAATGTATAAATTAAATGTTTTATCCACATTTTCAAGTTACAATTCTTGATATTTTTATTCTGATAGGCCTATTTTTTCTTTTCTCATGTCTTTATGTATTTCACCAAGTTCTTATTTAAATCACAAATAAACAATTTCCCTTGTTTACCATTAATGGGCCTTCTGTGCACCCTTTCCATTGATGTATCTCCCCAGGTTATGAGATGAAGTAATTTTAGTTAGGATGAACCTATGATTACACCTTAAAAGTGTATTAGAATAATACCTTATGTTTTCTTGTATTTTTTACTTTATTTCTGTGAAAATAACCTTTAAAGATCCTCTATTTGTAAAATTTAATGAAACGTTTTGTAATAAAAAAGAGGGATTCCATAGTTGGTATCAAAGGATAGTTTAGTTATTTATGGAAATTAGGATATGAAAATTTTCAAAAAAACACTATATAAAAGTATAAATATTGTAAAAATTCCTTGTATTTTGGTTAAATATTATGTAATTGGTTTTCGAACAAATAAATCCTTGTCTGGATACAAACAAGTGGAGGTGGCTCTGGCATAGAGGTATCTAGAAGTAAAATCTGAAAGAACTACTTTGAGATGGACTCAAACGGGAACTAGTCACAACAATGGGCCTTGATTCACTCTTTTTCTGACCTTCTCAATGGATATTTTTGGCAAATAAAAAGCTTTTTAGGAATCATTATGAAGGATTTATGGGAAATGTAATTGTTTATTTTCAATAACATATTTAAACATTATGTTTTAAGATGTACCAATATTTTTTATTTATAATCAAATTAAATGAAACATGTTTCTCACTTAGTTTTCCTTCTTTTAGAAAATGGTATAAAATAGGAGGAACTGTGAAAATGGTGACCATAATAGGCCATGTGCTAAAGGCCCTATGATGGAAGCTGGAAGGAAAACTTTGACGAGAATGATGAATCAAATGACTCCAATTATGGAAAATAACTTGAATCAAGCTAAGAGTCCGATTTCACCAAGAAGGGAATAGCATTTTGTTGAGTCTTTTATGCATCAATGGCCACCAATGTTCAATGGATATATTGACCCATTGATTTTGTAATAGTGTAAAATATCTACAGAGAAGATCTTTTCTATACTTCATAGTTTTGAATAAGAGAAAGTCACCTTTGTTGTTTACCGCATAGAGAGAGAAGATGAAAAGTGGTGGGAACAGATTAATAACATGAGGGAGAGAGGGGAGATTGAAGCTATAGAGTGTTTAGAGTTCAAGGGGATCCTCATCAATATGGATTACCCTCAATCGATGAGAAAAAAATGGAGAAGGAATTTATCGAGCTGAAGCAGAAGGAGAATGAATTTGTGGGAACATATGAGATGAACATCACAAGTCATTCAAGTTAAACCTTCATATTGTTCATGGATCATATTTATAATGTAGATATATTCTTTAGTGGTCTAATACCTCATCCACAGAAGAATATAGTCAACAGAGATTATAAAAGATATGAGGAAATTATATGAAGTGCTATGAAAGTTGAGCTTATATTTGGTGAGACACAATAGTCCCACATGTAAAATGAAAAGAAGATATCCTTGGATCAAAAAATAGAGAGGATCATTGACCAAGGAATAGGTGTAAGGAAAGTGAAACTTTCCACATGCAACAAATGTGTAATAAGAATTCGGGGAACTACTTCTTGGGAGTGGGAAATGTTATAGGTTTGGAAGAGAAGGCCATATTTATCAGAATTGTTCTAGTGAGGTGAAGCCTCAACATCCCAACACTAATAAAAAAGTTAAGATGGTACAGGCCATACCAGACGTCCATTTCTTCAAGTGTGGACAACTTGGGACATTTTCCGATCATTATCCCAATCTAAGGGCTGTGGAAGGGAATCACTATTATCCTTTGCATAGTCCAAGGGAGCAGGGTCGTGTGTTTCCGATCATGATGGCTGAATTTGAACCTCCAAATCATGAGGTGGTAGGCATTCTTGTTGACCTATCAAATTAAGAAAGTACTTTGTTGGATTCTAGTTCTATGAATTCCTTTATATCCACCATGATTGTAATGATTATAGAATCAATACCATAACTATTAAATGTATAGTTACCAGTCTTTACATCTAGAGGTGTTATCCAAGAATCAATAGTATTTCAAAACTATAGAATTTACTTTACTGAGAAAAATATTATCACAAATCTAGTATTCATTCCAATGATGGAATTAAACATTATACTAGGGATGGAGTGGCTCTCAAAGTGTAAAGCTAAGATCAAATGTAGAATAAAGTAAATCTCATTAGTCTTGAATAGAATACCAATATTTATCTTCCAAGGAGATATATCTCAATATGATATTTTTCCAAAATGACCTCCTATATCCTTTTTTATGGAGTTCATCAGTGAAGAAAAAGAATAAAATGAGAGTATAAGGATAGATAATGTCCCTATCGTTCCATAATACATTGATGTATTTAATGAGGAGTTACCTAGACCACACCAAGAATGAGAGGTAGAGTTATCCATCGAACTCATACATGGATCTCATCTGATATTAAAAACCCTATATAGAATGGAAAACTTGGATCTGGAGGAATTAAAGAAACAACTCCAATATCTTTTGGAGAAGGGTTATATCTGACCAAGTGTGTCTCCTTAGGGAGCGCATGTTCTCTTGGTGAAGATGAAGGATGGATAAATGTTGTTACACATTGATTATAGAGAACTGAATAGGATTATAGTAAAGAAACAAAAAACCCTTCCAAGAATTGATGACTTATTTGACCCACTTCATGGGGATCAATTCTATATCATTATTGATCTTTGGTCGGGTACTCATCAATTGTGGGCGAATAAAAAAGATAGACCAAAAACTGCCTTCTGATCAAGATATGGCCATTATGAGTTTTTTTATTATGTCCTTTGTATTGTCTAATGCACCTTATATTTTTATGGATTTGATGAATAGAGTCCTCAAGGACTACCTTGATAAAATTGTGGTAGTTTTTATTGATGATACTCAAATATATTCTAAAATATGGGAGGAGCATTAAGAACATCTAAGGGGTATATTACAAACTCTAAGAAAGGGGAGGTTATATGGAATGTTTAGAAAGTGTGGTTTATGGTTATAGAAAGTTTATTACTTAGGGAACACTGTAACCTGTGAAGAAATCTCAACTAACCCTACAAAGACCAAGGTTTTAGATGAATTAACTCATACTAGAAAAGTAACTGGGATTTATAGTTTCCTTCGATTAGCGGGGTATTATATTAGGTTTTTGAAAAACGTTTTACGACATTCTAATACATTAACCATGTTAACTTGAAAAGGGGTCAAGTTTATCTGGACAATGGAGTGTGACAAAAGATTCCAAGATCTAAAGAAGATATTTTTTTAATACACCCATGCTAACTCTTCCCTCAAGTTGAGAAGGATTCTTTATTTTTCGTGACCCATCTCTTAAAGTGATTAGGTGAATTATCAAGAAAAATGATAAGATGATTTCTTACACGTATTGAAAGTTTATGACTCATGAGTAGAACTATCCTACACATTATCTAGAGTTGGTTTTGGTTGTTTATTCTCTAAAGTCATGGAGGCACTCTTTTCTTGGGGAGAAGTGTGATATATATATAGAGCAAAAATGTTTGAAGTTTCTTTTCAAATAATAGAAATTAAAAATGAGATAGAAGATATGCATGGAACTTATTAAATACTATGATTTTTCAATTCATTGTCATCTCTGAAGGGAAACAAAGTCACTAATGCATTAAGTAGATAAGACCTTGTTGTGATGGTAATGACGAGGATTAAAGAGATCATTCGATCAATGACCTAGAAAATCTGGACATGGGAATTATATTTGAAGGAACATCATCAACTCGAACCCAAATTATTTCTCAACTATCATTACTAGATAAGATCAAGAAATATCAAAAAGAATATCCATTATTACAGATGAATTGGAGGCTACGAAGAATGGGAAGTGTCTTAAATTAAATATTGATCGAGAAGGTGTAATGAAATTCTATACAAGACTATGTGTTCCATATATTAAAAAAATAAATATGGAGCTGATGGAAGAATCTCATAGATCAACATTATTTATACATCCTGGAAGCACAAAAATGTATATGGACATTCGTGATCATTATTATTGGGATAAATTAAAAGGGAGATTGTTGACTACCATACAAGGTGCCTGGTGTTTTAGAAAGTGAAGGTAGAGTGAGGGGTTTTACAACCACTACCCATACCATCTTGGAAGTCAGAAAATATCACTATGGACATTGTCACTAGTCTCTTGAGAACTTCTAATAGAAATGGTGTGATATGGATTATAGTGGACCGTCTCACCAAGACTTACTGTTTCATCTCTATTCGGAGATATTTCTCTCTTGGTCAACTTTCTTGGATTTACATGATGGAAGTGGTATGTTTGTATGGGGTACCACTCTCTATTATATCTAATCATGACCCAAGGTATTCATCAAAATTCTGGACAAGCCTTCAATGTGATCTAGGTACTAAGGTGAATTTCAGTATGGCCTATCATCCCCAAATTGATTTCCAATATGAATGGACTATTCTGACACTTGAGAACATGTTGAGAACATGCTCAATAAAATTTGAAGGTGGATGGGATGAACATCCCCCATTAGTTGAGTTCTCTTATAAAAACATCTTCCACTCAAGCATTCAAATGGTACCCTATGAAGCTCTATATGTAAAGTGAGGTAGAACTCCTACCTTTTGGGATTCAGCTGGTGAAAAAAACTTTCTTGTTCTTGATCTAGTTCAAGAGTTGATTGAAATTGTTCATGCAATACAAAAACACATTAAGGCTGCTCAGAGTCGGCAGAAGAGCTATCCAGTCAACCTTCAAAGGGACTAGGAGTTTAATGTTGGTGATGAAGTCTTCATTCAAATTTCTCAATGGAAGAGAGTCATGTGGTTTTGAAAGAAAGGTAAGATCATCCCCATGTACATTGGACCCCATTAAATCCATGATCTCATAAGATAATTAGCCTATTGTCTTTCACTACTTTCAAAATCATGATCAAGTTCATGATTTATTCCATGTATCACTCTTGGAAAAGTATATACCTAACCCTTCACATGTACACAATCCTGAGGTAGTGCATCTGGAGCATGACCTCTCTTTCGAGGAGCATCCGGTGGAGATCATGGATCATAGAAACATTGTTCTATGCTACAAGAATACCCACCTTGTTAATGTTTAATGGAGGATCCATAAATATGAAGAGGCCATGTGAGACCTCGAGCAGACTATGAGGCAGAACTACCCACACCTTTTCTCTTTTAATGGTAAGAGTTGAAATTTCAAGGATGAAATTCCTTAAGAGGGGGAAAATATGATGACCTAAACTTTTTGAATAATAATTATTTCTTTAATATGTATGTTATATTCTTTTTTACTCAACAAAACTATATCCCTTTATTAATAAAGTCAGCATATTTGAAATAAGACCATTGGGTTTTGACAGTTATATGACTATTGGTCAATACGACCATTGGAAACTATACTCTTAATGTTATGCTAAGTTATTATAAATAGAAATGATAATGGTTATTATTGTATAAATAAGATTTGATGGCCTCATCTAGTAGAATCAGGCCATATAAAGCCCATTTTTTGGAGCTTGGGAAGGAGGTAGCATCACTGGTCTTTACTTTGGACCAAGCCCAAACAGAGTTTCAACATGTTAAGCTTGAACGAAATCACCTATAGGAGATGTTCATGTTAGTGGAGATTACCACCGAGGTGATTTATCTAAGCTGCCCCAAGAGTCCATCACCATTTCACACCTTACTCTTAGGTCATATGTGAGTGTTATAATGAGTTATGTAATAAAGCCTTTGTTACATTATGTAATCTCTTAGTATAGATAAAATTGTTATTTCATCATTTCTGTTTTCAGAAAATATTTACATAGAAAAATATATGATTAATTACAAAAAATTTGATAAATTAATTTTAGAAGAAAAAATTGTACTTTTCGTAGATTTATCATACATAAACAATTAGTATGGTAAAATAAATATCATTTTTTAATTTCAAATGTCAAAAATTAAGCTAGGATGATTTTTTTGAAGTTTTCTAAGAACATCCAATTTTTTATTATTTGTTGAATAGTATTTGATGAATAATGTTTTTTATGAATAGTAAATAATATTTTATTAATAAATAACTTGTTCTCTGAAATAATTTTCGAAAATCAGACATATACGGTTGTAATCCAGGTGAAAAAAGTGGTTCAATAAGATCAAAATAATTTTTTATTGAATAGAAACTTTAGCCTTTAAAATAGTAATTTTACCTTGATGAAGGGTAATTGGACCAATAGAATATTAACCTCACCTAAGGGGTTATAAATAGGTTTTAGTCATCATAAGTGGTAATGTGATATAATTATATCATAATATAAGTAAATGATTGTTTTAGAAATTATTAGTTAATTATTAGTGTTTAATTTATTTAATTTAATTTAAAATTAAATTAAATTTTTTAAAAACGTAGTTCAATTTTGAATTTTACACATTGAAAAATGGTTAGGGTGAATTTTTGGGATTTTTCTGAAACAGTGGAATTTTCGATGAATAGTAAAAATACGGGTTGGAGTTTTCGGTAAGTTTAATGACATCAATACTATGTCCTAATGATGTAACAAGTAATATAAGATACTAGTAGACTCATAGGGATTACAGTATAATATGAGTTGTACTAAGTTTCCAACACCATGGCCAAATACCATGGGAAAGACTATGTTTTTTCCAATACAACTAATGAGGTGTCCATTGAAATTAATAAAATATTCTCTCACTTTTGCTATAAATACCCACCCATTCCATCATTTACATTCATTACAAAATATTCCTCCATGTATTTATGATAGTATTACCTCCAAAGGATTCATGCCAAGGTTCCCTCAGTCCTACAAGGTCCTGATCATAGAGTTTTAGATGTTACTCTACCAGGTAAGGGAATTATCAACTTCTCTATTTTCCATTCATGTTTAATTTTATGTGGTATTCAATTAAAGCATCCACACCATGTTTCTATTTACATTTTATTCTATCCCTATACTATATTATGTTTAATTTAGGAATGGATTACCCCTTTCCCTTCTCTTTTTAATGTTTTCTACAACCATGTTGCATAGTTATAATGCTTTCGGATTTTCATCTCAAAATATCTCTCTTTTTATCAGGAAATTATTTTATTTTATTTATGTGAATACCAAAACCAATTTCATTTATATGGGTATTCATCGAGAAAAAAAGTGATATATTTTATTCTATAATTGAAATACGTAAAATCCTCGTTCCTTTTCCATGGGTTATAAATGATATAATGATCATGTTTTTAAGCACTTCTTAAAACATCATGATTTTGATATGGAACCCATTTATTTTTTTATCATTGCGTTATTTTTGAAATATTATATTATGATATATTTTTATCACATGAAAATAAATACATATTAAGTTTGTTCCCTGATATCACTTCAATTCATTAGGTAAACAAATTAATCTCTTGAAATGACAAGTTTTACGATACCTTAGTGAATAATCATGGTAATTTTCATGACACCTTGGGGATGGACCTTGGTGATATGATTATGAATGTATAAATTAGATGTTGAATTAAAATTTTCAAGTTATTATTCATGTTATTATCATTATTATAATCCCCTTTTTCATTTCTCGTTTTTTATGTATTCCATAATGTTCTTATTTATATCACAAGTAAATTGTTTCACATGTTAATGCTAAATGGGAATTCTGATCACCCTTTCCTTTGATGTATGTCCCTAGGTTATGTTATGTAGTAATTGTACTTAGGATGAACCTATGATGTTGCCTTAAAAGTGGATTAGAATAATGTCTTATTTTTTCTTTTATTTTGTACCTTATTTTTAAGACAATAATCTTTAATGATCCTCAGTTTGTAAAATGTAATGTACTATTATGTAATAAAAAGGAGGGATTCCATAAAATTTCTTATTGAACTTAATTTTCAATAAATTTTAATTTTAAATTATGTATTCCATTTATTTTTTGGGAAAATAATTTTTTTTTGGAAATTACATTTTTAGGATATATTTTCATTTAATTTTTCTTAAAACAAAGGTGGATTTTTTAAAACGGAGTTGTAACTATGACTTTCACAATGATGAATAAAAAATGTTTTTCAAATATAACTTTTCATGAATTTTATTAAATTATCTTCATAATTTCCTACCTCCAGAAGATTTATGTTTCTTATTTTATTCTATATTACTCTTTTATTGAGTGATTATTCTAGGTGATCAAGTTTTTGATATGACAGTATTTAGTTCATGATGTTTTTTATATAATTGTTTTGTTTTATGAATTCTATTTTATTTTCATGGGTTATTTATAAAAAGTGAATGGTTTCCATTTTTTATGAAACCCAATTTATTACCATGGGTTATTTATTATGTCAAATGTGATGGATTTTTTTAATTGGTGTACACAAGTATGGATGAGTGATGGGTGATTCCATTATAAACCTAGGATGTGTGGTTCCATTATAAACCAAGGACTGGTGGTTATGCCAGAAAATCTTATATGGATGGGTATATTATATCCCTCCTATTCATTTCTTAAAAATTGATATCTTTTTGGATAAATCAATCATGAGTATATTTTAATTTCTCATATGCATGGGGACGGATGGTGAGGCTCATGGAAGTAATGTTCCCTAGACTAATGTATATTCTATATTTGAAGGATGATAATAATTATTTTCTTATGCTATCATGGTGTGGCTCGTGAAATTAATTTTTCCCTATGATAATGTTTGAGACATAGTTAATGGTAATTATTCATTATGATCTTATTCTCTCATGATTCATGGTTTTTGTTAAATTATTATAATACATGTTATAAATATTATGTTTCCATGTTGATATTTTTATAGATTTAAGTTCTAATTCCATTTACTTTTAATCAAACTTATGTTTTATGGTTTTCACTCGTGGTTAAATGATATATTTCTTATTCTCATTTTATTACATATTATTATGTACTCATACTTGATGAAAAATTTATCTGGACATTACTGAGCATTTAAGGTCACCAAATTATTCTATTTTTATTCACTATGTTATGAGGATGAGTCTTACTAATGAGATATCTAGAAGATAGTATAGAACAGTTAATCATATGACAATTTATCCCTTGTATACTAATATAAGATGATTAAAAAACTAGCTTCAAAATACATTAATGCTATTAGTCCTTATGATTTTGTTTTTTATGAACTGAAATGTTTATATCATTTAAAATGTGTAAAATAAAGCATTGTTTAGATTCAGTCACCAAATTTGGTATCAAATATATGGTTTAGTAACTATTGGATTTTACATTAATATTGGATAACCTTATTGGAAAGACTTAGATTTATTCTAAGGATAGGACGATATCCTGAAATACCTGTAATGTCTTGATGAAATGTCCCCTGATCTGACACTCTCTCAAGTGTCCAAATCAAGTTGATTACAAGACCGCATCTTGGCATCCCAATATTCCAAAGGATAACAACTATGAGTGGGGGTGGTTATAATACAGAGGGGGATAATATACCACCTAGTATATAGTTGCAAAAGAGAGTAAATAAAAAACTGCCAAAGTAACGCATATATAAGAAATAGTACAAAATACTACTATGATGTAAAATAATGAACCAATAAACCATATTATAGTGAACCATGTAATGATAAGATGAAATATGTATAAATGTAAAACTGAATGTAATTTAAAAAACACCATGCTGGAACCAATTACTGAAATACCTCATTTCTCAACCCCATGATGGTCTCAACTCAATGATCCAACACATAAAGAAAGTTACAATAAACAATAAGGTCCTTTTACCTTGTCCAAACTTGTAACCATGTAATCTTCATTGGTTCCAAATGGTAGCCATTATATGATGTGAGTAAAACTCATTAATTCGACACCACCAAGTCTAAAGAAAACCAATCTAATATTTAGTGCATTTAATAAAGCGATAAATATGTGTATTAATTAAATAATTAATAAAATACAATAATCAACATGAATCGATGCCAATTTCAAAAATCACTTAGCATGTAGAACCACCATGCTTACCATAATGTGAAATCCATTGAATAATCAAATAATCAGAAAATCCCACTGTATAATAATTTTTGAATCTAGTTCAAGCCCCCTATATATGAATTTCATCATCTAAGCTAATCCATCTATATATTATTTTCATCATAACTATGCCAAGCCCTCAAATAATTACAGCATAACTGAGATAATCCATCTATGTAATGATTTTAGCATCAACACAACACAAGTCAAACTGACTTGAACAACATATCGTAAAACCACAATTCACAATGGTTAATTATACTCCTTACACTATTCTTTTCAATTACCCATTAATTCATTAAATGGTATTTTATAAAATTGTTTTACCAATTTTCCCACCCATTTTATATCATAGAACCACCATTCATTCAATAATATATTAATCCATTTTTCAAGGGCATTCAATCATAACATACCACTTGTGTCTCTTTTCATGAAAAAAATAAATTAAGAAATTAGATAATTCATTATCATTTCAAGGTAGGCTCACCCAATGGGTAGCTAAAAGTTGTGTCCCATCTTTATTGGATCCAAAGGGTTCCAATGAGTAATCTAACACAAGATTTATCATCACCCATAATTAAATTAATTAATTTTCACATTTTTCATGAAATAATATAGTATTACACATACTTTAATAATATAAATAGATTATATAGTTTGGTTTTAGACCACCAAAATTTATCTTGAAATCAATACAATACTTCTAACTGATAATGTCAAAAAAATGTGTGGAAGATAGCAAGAAGATTTGGGTCACATAATATCATGATCAACACTTATTTATGTAGCACTCAAATTATTACACGGTAATGACAAGAAACAAGTGGAAGATAAGGGAAATCCAATGAAAAACAACTAACCATGTATTGATCACTTGATTGGGAAGTCCGAAATGATGGAAACCCCTACAAAGTCATTTGGAAATCACATAAGACTCAAGAGAGGAGAGGATGTATATAGATTATGTCAAACCATAATCACATCCTGGATTAAAAACTCTTAATCCTAACAATTCCACAGTGTATAATACATTCATGTTGTAAATTTCATAATTTTATAGTTTTTTTGAAAACCTGTCTCATCTGGATAAAATATCCTTTCTCAAGAATTTCATAGTGTGAACCAAATTCAATGTGTATATTAATTTCATGTTGTGAACCAATGTCATGGAATCTTCCTGGTAATAGTTCCACACCATGTAACTGGTAAATGGGATGTAAATTCACTACATAATGCTTAAATTCCAACTTCTTCCAAAATTCCAAATACCCTATGAATCCTTCAAAACTCTTGGTAAACCCTCATAATCGTATTTAACACATTCATAACAAGACCCATTAATTAAAACAAACACACATCCACAAAATTTAGGCCATTATCCCAATAAAATCCCACTATTTCTGAATGATACTCAATATTAATTTTCAAGGAAGTTGAAAAACAAAAAACAAAATATGTTAAATGCATAACTAAAATTCAGATATAATTTTAAAAAGACGGGATATTACAACCACCATACCATATAACAGGTCATCCAGTGGATAATTTTCACAACAGTCTACAATGTGTATCGAATGTTCCTAAAAGAATTTAACTACACCAATTTTAAAATACATAATATCTACTACATTAAAATGGTTATAAAAATATCTCTGAATCTAAAACACAAGAAACACATCATCCATGGATATATAGCATTGTGAAAAGGATAATTTTTACACAACTAAACCTACCCTTTCCATTATCACAAATTCTATAAAAAAACTGGTCACTTGATTTCACTATTTCCTAATATAGAATTTCCAAAGCCTAAGTGAAATCCAAAGTAAAACATGATGATTTTACTCATACTCTCTTGGTCATCTTTGATTGTTAACATTTAATTTCAACATGCTCTTCATGGCCACCAACTACCTCATTATCAACTAAACCTTATCAAGTGTCTCCTAAATAAGACTACGTCCATTAAGCCCTAACTCACCATCCTCTATCCAACAAAGATGATAATGAAATTTCCTTTCATAATAATCCTCGAAGGGTACCATATGGATCAATTCTTGGAATATTTTTTTAAATGAAGGCTCCAAAAGTCCATATTTTTCTCCCATAAACCACAGAAATCCAAAACACATTCTCATAACATATCCCCCCAAATCTAAGTAGTCTCCTCAAATTGGTAATCAGTTTGAGGATGATAGGTCATACTTAGAAAAACTGGTGATCCCAAATCCATTTGAAGACCAAACTAGAATCGAGATGTGAAATGAAGATATCTACCATAAATTATAATCCTTAGAACACAGTGCTACCAAACTATCTTGTACAAAAAGAGACTACACAGATCATCGAACGTGAAGTTTACCCTGATAGAGAAGAAGGGATCCACCTTTTTTATTCAATCCATCATCAAATATACATTACCATTCATGTGAGGTGTCCTGAGTAATCCTGTCATTAAATATATAGTGATATCGTCACATTTCTATTCTAGAATGGTAAAAAGCTGCAACAACCTAGTAGGAATTTGATGCTCTACTTTCACATATTGAAAGATGAAACTCCTTTCTACAAATCCCACTACCTTTTTATTTATTCTTGAGCATTAGTACTATCTATGGAGATCACAATACATCTTTATCAAACATGGATTTACCTCCCATCTAGAAGAATGAAACACACTCATCATCTCTCAAGGAATGACTATAGTAACCCATACTCAGCCACAAAATTTTTTTCCCAGGAGACCATCCTGAGAGTGGCTCCACACCTTAAATGTTGTCTTTTAAAAACTATTACCTTCATATTTTATATCTTATCTATCATAATCTCATTAGGAATAAAAGGTGTGATAGATATCAAAGTCATATATACCTATCCATGGTACTCTTGGACATCTAGATTGATGTCTTCATAGAGCACAATCATCCACCACTCATAATAAGACACCCAAAACACCGATATCAAAAACTATAGGCTCAAGGAATCATAAAATAAATTTCCCTCACCTAGTATGTAAGAAATCTCGAATTCTAAATACTATACATACTTTACCCAACTCTTTTGATATAGGATTAGGTCCCACTGAGAAGAGATGTACCAGAGGATCTTGTGGTTCATATAAAACCAAAACTTCATTCCCAAAAGATAATTTATACATCATCTCAGGTAATTTTCCACTAAGATAACTCCATATCATGAGTATAATATTTCTTCTCATGAAGCCTCAACAATCAGTATCCATAAGACACCACTTGATCCTATGTAATAAAACTACTCTGATTCTGACACTGGATGCATCATAGTGAACAATATATTATTTTATAGGAATATGAAAAATTACGATAGGTGATGAGGTCATCTTTCTCTTTATCTCCTAAAAATATCTCTCCCAAGAATCTGAACAAAAAAACTCACACAATTATTAGTCATCCCGCACATCGGTTCTTCTGTACAAGAAAATTTTGGGCTACAATAACAAGTAATAACCTGATAAACCAAGAAAAAATACATTCTTAAATACATTCTTGGGTCACTCCCAATACACCACAGCTGCAAACATCCCTAGGTCTATTAACACTCCAGCCTCTGAGATGTCATGGACCACTAATTTTACATTATCATTCCATAAACTCCATGTGGTTATCATGGCATAATGAAAATGTGCTCTCAATGTAATTAATAAAATATCAAGATGTTGGGCATGAAAGTGTGCAAAATGGGGGTACTATAAAATGTATTTTACTAAAAACCACCACAAAATATTTCAAAAAAGGATGAAATATTTGATTCATCAATACCATGAATGTCGATGGTGTGTTTTCTGAACCAAATGGCATCACATTGAACCCATTGAACCCATACCTTCTCTGAAAATAAGATTTAGTTATATTTGATAGTATCTCCCTCAGTTATTTGTATCCTAATCTAAAATAGATTTTGGATAACATATTTTCACCTTTTATCTAATCAAAGAGAACATAGAAATGAAGAAGGGTATAATTGATCATTAAAACCATCTGGTTCAATCTCTGATAATCCACATATAGGCATAATGTCTAATCAGCCATATTAGTGAAAAAACTAGATAAACCCATGATGATGTAATAGTACACATGAATACATTATCTTCATGATAATACAACTAAAAATTAATCTTTGGATGCTCTATTAGTGTCATCCTATAAAGCGTAATATAAATTTCCTCTACTCTAAGCACCAACTTCATTAGGAAATAGATCTCTGACTCATGAAATAATCCATATAACTCATCATAAAAAACATCATGAAAACGGTCCACTAGTGAATAAAAATTATCCTACTAAATTCCACCATCCTCCAGAAGAAGGATTGTTATTTAATCAATGAGATAATCCCATATTTATAGAATTGTTCCTACATGAGAAGCTAGAAGATACCACTCACACTGGTGAGAATAGCTACCACCATCTGTAAATAGAAAGGTAAATCTCCTTTGGTAATAGTTTATATGATTCGATTATAAAACTGGACAATCCATTCAGTTAATCAAATCAAAACTTATCATTTTTAGTAAAAATAGTTCCCAAAAGATACAGTAACCCCCTTTTTTTAGAGAACATTCCCCACAATATTTGATATTATCTGGCCACACTCCCAATGGTTTAAATATTGTGAAAACACCATCTATTCTTTCCACATACAAGCTCAAACCATTTTCAAAAACTGCATTTAAAAAGGAATTTGATGCTCCAATGTCAAAAAAAATGCAATAAAAGGTATATGAGAAAATAATTGTACCTATAATGGTATAAATTCCAACATAAAATCTTTCCAGAGTAGACTGAATAGCATGCACCCAACTTTCGCTTATACCCTGGGGTCCAGTCTAACAATCTGGAGCTATCACCTCTTCATGTAACTTCCACACCTTCCCTAGGGTACCACATCCCCTACATCAACCTTATCATCCTATAGAACTCTAACTAATTATTTTATAAGGTTTTTTTGAGTAATTTCTAGTATCATTTACCAATACTGATCTCTTTTCATTTCTCTACTATTGTATTCCACTTCTAAACCACTAAAGGTGGACCAATCTTCTTTAAGAATGGAATTCTGAATTAGGGTATAGAAATAGAGGTCGATTGTGTCCCTACTTTCCACACTGAATGAAATGTAATAGAATATGGTCATGGGATTATTTCCCAATTCTCTGACTACTCTACTCTTTGTTTCTCTAGAAAAAACTATCATAGTGTTGTATCTTTCCACAATAATAAGATCTCTCAGTTCACACTGGTGAAACATAATGGCTTCTCCTAGGGGGCTCACATAGATTCTCATCCATGTTAATTTATTGATTTATCAAATATTAGAATAAAATCAAGAGAAATACATTCACCTATGACCATATCTCATAGGTAATCTCATCCTAAAAATGTGTCACCCCGGATATGTCATTAGTATTTAAATATGGTGAAATGAAATGGATGTTAGTGAAAAATCTATTCTAATATATCTCTGACATTCCACCTTGTGTTAGTTATATAAACTCACAATCTTTCTCATCCCTCAGCGTCATTGTATATATGTGCCTATGGAACTTCACCATGAAGACATTCCCTGATAACTCTTATTCAAACCAACATTTCTCAAGAATGTCAGACCAATTCGTGGTAGGTACATATAGAATATATGCATCAAGAATCTCACTTCTACCAGTGGGTATCTAAGTGTGATTTGAAATCATTAGGATTTACTCGACCCAAAACATGGTTTTCTAGGTTCCTCCCTCCCTAGTGAACATAGGTTGATTATGCACCTAAATATCTCTCATCAACTAAAAAATTGAATGAACAGTGTGAAAAATATACCTTTCCATGGATCTCATGACATTATGGAAGCTATCATGATGAAGAACATCCATATGATTGTTGGGAACTTTAGGAAGAACCAGTTTAGCCATGTTAAGAGTGCTCTGATTTACACTATCCTAACACACAATTAGAACATGAAGTGGTATAATTTTCTCAACAAGACAAACACACTCCGTAGAACAATGGATAACAACAAGGTCTACCACACTAGGTGATAGAAACATATAACCATTAGATCATGGTCACTATAAACATGTATTAACAAATGAGTTCGGATAAAATTAAAATTTCTTTCATATTATTTATAAAATATAAGGTTTTTCTCATTTCATAGTTCATACATAAATATATTTCACATGAAAGAAATATGTCCCTATCAAGAAAAATTCAGGTCAAGATATACACCTTTATCCCAATATTGATTAACGCATAATCATCTAATGTCAATCAATGAAATAAGTATAAATATCAAGAATTAGTAACATCACACCACACGATAATCACCCAAGGTTAAATAAAATCAACCATAACAATAAAGTATAATGAATAACAATCTCATCCCTAGGCACTCTCATTTTATCCCATACATGGGTTATATACTCTTATAACCTTTTTCATTACCAATTATCGACCCATACAAGTATCCGTTCAAACATTCCTACATAGTAAAACAATTAAAAATAAACAAAATTATCCTTTGATTCCTCTTTATAACATCCTTAATCGGACGCCCTCTCATGTTGGCAAATCTAGTTGGTTATTGGACCAGAAGCATGCCTCCCCATATGCAGGAGGTTGCTGACTAGTATTGATAGTGGGTAGAATATAGTGTGGAGATGATAAAAAATGGTAAAGAGTTACAATTAATTGGAAATAAACAACTATTAGGGAAATTAAATAGAGAAGATAATAAAACAAACAACTAAGAATTAAAAATAGGAACCCACAAACAAAATATTAGTGAACCAATAGAGCTAATATTTTCCACATTTTTTGAATGAATTTTAATTGTTTTAACCTTCTAAAATTATCAACTTGAGATTATATGGATCGATTTTGGATTTATGATGTGTTTTGAGAAAAATGGTGAAAACTGATCAATTCTATATTTTTAACTGGTTTTTACTTAAATTGTATTTTAGTCATTTATTGAAATATATAAGACCAATTTGAGGTGTTCTTTTTTTAATACTTATTTGAATTACTTAAAATTTTCTATATAAACCAGAGGATGATTTTAGCATCCAGATGCCCAGAAAATTCAATACATTTGGTAAATTTTCCGGACGTACAACATAGACCCCACTAATGTAACAGAATCCCATCACGGCCTACACACATATAATTAAGGTTATTCCACCTATAATATAATGGGTACACACTAAAGTGTTTCTAAAAATAATTTTATGGTGTTTTGAATTCATTAAGGTTTCCTTTGGTTGTTATACTTTTAGAGGAATCTTCCTAGAACCTTCATCCAGAAAAAGTAACACTCAATCAAAAATTCATAACTATCGAATACAGTATCCATACAAGATGAAATTCTTGGAGGAGATGCAAATTACAATAGGGAAGAAGTTTAATTAAGGGTCTCATGCGTTAATTGTACATATAATAGGTCCAAAACATGTCAAATTTTTTAAGTACATAAATCTTCCTATAAAAGGAGAGGAGCTCCTACATCTCAAATAATTCCTTCTTATTCTTATACCATCCAAGGCCCCAATGAGAGGAGGCTAACGGAAATTTAATAATTTTATTTCATTATTTTATTTTTTTAGTTTTATTTTACATGTATCAAATTTATCTTTTTTATTAATGTGTTTATAATTTCTTCTTCTATATTTATTTTTCTTCAAACTCCATTTATCCCATTCACTCTCTTCCCTATTTCCATCATGATCTCTTCTCACTTTGCAATGGAAAGTGAATAACCTGAGGCTTGACCCTGGGGGAGGTTTCATGGTTTTCTTTATTATTTCACTTCAATTCAAAAATATTTTAAATTTATTTTTGGTGGATGTGGGGGTACAACACGGGTGTGGCGGTCGTCCACTATTATACTATTTTAAAATCCATTTATTTTCCTTGATTAATTCATTTTCCCTCCCATATCTTAGGTAAACCGCTCATACGGTGGAGTTAGGGTTTTCATAAGGGTTGAAACGTCGTATGGTAGAGTAAACTGTTGTAGGAATAACATTATCGATTGATGTGTTAACCTATTTGAATATTGAAGGAGTTGTGGTTTGGTGCGCCACACGCATACTAAAATCACACACTCAAAAAATCAAGCGAACGTAATTTATAAATGAGGATTCACTAAATGAATTATAAAATCAAATTTAAACAAAAAATAAAATTTTGAATGAACTCGTGTTTTCAAAACCTAGGATAAAGTTCTTTTTACCTTGATTTAATTCTGTTTTCATCTGGATTTAAATTCTACATGTCATTTTATTAAATTGACATTTTCAAAAAAAACTAAAACATTGTTTTCAATAAATATTAAAAAAACAAAAATAAGTATAACAACTGAACTATAATAAGTGACTGAACCAACTACAATGATCTTCAAGTGATATGACCATGGTCATCCTCTATTCTTCATTAGGAAAATATAAATTGCTTTTTTCACTCTCTATGATAGGCGTGCATCAAAATTGGCACTGTTGTTAAGGATCTAATAATTTATTTCAATCAAAATCTCGAAATTTACATTTTCTAAATATTTTTATGTGTTTTCATTATTAAAAAAATATAAAATATATCTTTTCCCATTATTTTTTCAAACGACCATCTTTCTGATTTAGGGAACGATTATTCAATGGTGAAATAATAGGAAATATATTATACTGAGGATGAACTCTAAAAAATGGGGGACTCTCTTATGATAGTGGTCTAACAGTTTTAGAAAGGGCCAAGGTATAAGGAACTCACCAAATTTTTTGATTATAATGATAAAAACACCAAACTGACTAATAACAATTCAAGGATAAGAATTAAGTGCCACTGAATTTCAATGATTACACTGAAGACATCCAAGAAGTAGAGGCCAATCTCGGGGTGGAGGATCCCAACTACCTAACTCTATCTAGTGAAGATCGATTCCAAGAGGCACTTTCCACTAAAGTAGAGATTCATGTTGAACCACATCTGGCAGATGACACAATCATGAACTCAAACACTTCAAATTTTATTAAAACTAATTTGAGTATCACCCCTAATAATTTTAAATATTCAGACTCATCCAACTTGTATGATGACCTAGAGGAAGATAGAAAAGAATAATACGCACCAATTTAGGAAAACTTGGAGCTCTGAGAATACATTGCATATTCACTAGAGGGAGAACAAGAATAGAAACAGAATAGTGTACAAGTAGTAACAATGGAGGAGGAGGTTCCATATTTCATCCCACCCCCACCATGCTAGATGTACCACATTGAAAAGGGGTGGATCTTGTGTACTTTATCCATGGAGTTCTCCTCAATAAGAAAAAATAACTAAAATATATAAAAATCTATATGTGGTGGTTCAGGTCAAATAAGATTCATCCACTATCATACTTTGGATAATATCTAGTATTTTCCACTAGAGGTTGTCAAATTTCAAGAACCACATGGGGGATTATAACAAGATTTATCATTAAAATATTTCTATTAATTTCAATTTCAATTTCCTTTTTCAGATTATAACAGAATGCAGATCACTCCCTTTTTAAATTTTGAGCATAAATGGAATGATACTTATGATTAATTGTGAAATTATATTCCATAGTATAATGATGGTAAAAGAAATTCCCAAACATTGGTGGTAGAGGAACGAAGCTTTATTTCAAAAGGGAGTTCACTTTTTATTTTTAACTTTTAAACTGCTTAAATTTTTTTCCAAAATAATGATTTGAACATTAAAGATAAAATTGCATGCCCACACTTGAATTAAGCTCTACTTGATATATCTAGGAGACGTGAGTTTCCTATGAATCCAGTTAATCTATATTTTAGATTTAAATGTTAATAATATTGAATGAGTTAAATATAAAATTGAATGTTTAAGGTGAATCGTGTATATTGAAATGGTGACTCATGATTTGAGGGAATTGATTGACTCATGTAAATGAAATTTCTCTACCATTTTTCAAGCTTTTAATTTCTGAAATTCATGTGAATTGATTTGTTGTTATTGATTATTCCATGAGTTATTTTCCAAATATCATATGTCTCATTAATAATAGGATTTCTAGTCCAAGTAATTCTTATTTTATCTTGATAATATTTCTAGATTGACCTTGGGACATGTCACCGACCAAAACTTGAATTTGAAATGGTCAAAGATATGATTATGCAAATACACATTTAAAGTGATAGAGGGTTCTATTGAAAATAAATTATCCTTAAAAATACTACCTTTAAATCAATCCTTATTTTATCCCGTATAAACCATGAATTACCTTTATAGGGATGAGATATATTTCTTGCTCTTTTTATCCAATCCTTCCCTACTCTTGGTATTTGTATGATAATTTAAATATGAAGTGTGGGGTGAAGAGAATCATTATGGAAGGGATTTTATCAATTTTAAGGAAAAGTGCGGGATGCTATTGTGGGAATTTTAAAAGGTTGTAGAATAATTCATTTTAATTCATTGTTTTTCCTCTTGAATTAAACAAAGAAAAAATGACAAAAAAGATCCCAAAAAAGAGAAAATGGGTTGTGATTTGGGAGAACAAAAAATAACAATTTTCCAGACTGATGATCTTATGATAGAATGTGGTTATGGGATGGAAGTGAGCTTTTATTTAATCATAACATTTTTAAAAAAGAAAAAAATTACAATAGTAAAAAAATATTCAAGTGGGTGCACAAATTATTCATTATTCTTATGTGATCATGACATTTACTTTGAGTTTTTGGGAAGTGGATGTTTCTACATTGAAGGGTAGAATCTCATTACACATTTAATATTGATATTACTCATCATAATTAAGTGATAAACATCATCATTCTGCCTTAATTTTTAAAGCATCAAATCCTACCAACCCTAAGCCTCTAAGTCATATAAACCTTTATTTCAAGTCCTCGAGATTTTATGTGCCTTTTGTCTTTACAATGTGGAGAAAGTAGTTCTCTTACAAGATTATGTATAAGGGGAAAGTTCTCAAAATATGAGAATAACTATAAATTATTTATTTCATGAGATATGATAGGAATGATTCAAAAATGAGGTAAATCATGATTTCGTATTTTTAATAATAACAAATTAAAGTGTTTGAATGAATTAGAGGAGAAGTTTCATCATTATTCAAAGGGGAAAATTAAAATGCATGATTTGATTATTCCTTTCAAAAATGGGAAATTAAATTCATATTTTATGTGGTTTTTAAATTTTTTATTTGACATTGAAAATTGTTATATTTTATAACTTTGGAATTTTAATATTGGTAACATTGGTGTCCTCTGAATTCTAGGTTGCGATTTTATGCTTGGGGGCAGCACCTTTTATGTTCCAAGGAATAGGTAAAGCTAATATTTTCCTCATTTTTTTATTCATTTTAATTTTTTAACCTTCCCAAATTATCAATTTGAGATTATATGGATCAATCTTGGATCTATCATTTTTTTGAGAGAAATGGTGAAAAATTCTTAATTCTAGATTTCTGATAGATTTTTACATCAAAGGTATTTTAGTCATTTCATGAAACAAGTAATTCAAAATTTAGATATTTTTTTAGAAATAAATATTTAATTTCCTTCAACTTTTCCTTCTGTACCAGGGGCTTATTTGAGAATCTAGAGGCCGGAAAATTTCACTAAAATTGGGAAATTTTTCTGGTGCAAAGTGTGGACAACGCCATAGTATTAGAATCCCATATCGTCTTACACAACTTCAATTGAGGCGATTAAACCAAGAATAGAATTATGACACCTTTTTTCATTTATATAATTAATTTTATGGAGTTTTTAAGTAATTATGGTTTCTATTGTATGTTATACTTTTGGAGGAAGCTTTATGGAACCTTCATCTAGAAAAAGTAACATTCAATAAAAATTCATATGTCTTGAATTTGAAGGCCAAATGAGCCAACCTTTTGAGAGGAGATGAAAAATACAATTAATAAGAACTTTTATTAATGTTCCCACACTTTAATGTTCCATTTAATGGGTCCCAAATGATTCAACATTTATATTACAGAAATATGCCTATTAAATGAGAGGAGATCCTACCTCTGAAATCATTTCTTCTCATCCCCCCCCCCCCCATACCTACGATAGTAATGCGTCATGAAACATGTAATAAAAGGCTGAAATATCTCAAAATGTAAAATGGAAAGTAATATAGATAAAATACTATTTTGACACTAATAACCCAAAGTCCTCATTCTTGAATCCCTTATCGGTGCCACATCTATGCTCCATCCATCCATCAAGAAACAATATACAACAAGTTCATTTTCCCTTGTCCAAACATGCATCCATTTTATCTTATTAAGTACCAAATGGTAGCCTAAATAATTTTTCATTAAAACCTAGTAGGTTGACACCACCATTTCTAAACAAAACTAGCCAGATAATAAGTGCATTAAATAAATAAAAAGGTGGTTTATTAATTAAACAATTAAAACAATACAGTAATCAACCTACTTTTGCACCATTCCGGAATACCCAGATCATGTAACAAAACCTTGACAACCATAACCATAAACCCTTGGTATAATAACATAACCTAAAAAATCCTGGTGTATAGTAATTTCAACATCTAATATAATCCCTCTTTATAATCAGTTTAATATCTTTCCCAATCCCTCTATATACGCATTTCAGAATAACTTGTCCAAGCCCAATAAGCATTACAGCATAACTGGACAAATCTCTCCATAAAAGCATTTCATTATCAATAAATCACAATACAAAATAGTGTGAACAACATATCATTATATCAAAATCCACAATGGTTATTTCTCCTAATTAGCATTTTATTTTAAAAAAAACCAATTCATTCCATAAACTACATCTTATGTCATTTCCATTCCAATTTTCAGGCTTATTTTATATCAAATAATCACTATTCATTCAACATTACATCAATCCATTTGTATCAAAAATCGGTCATGAGAAATCACCTATGGATCTTTTTATTCTAAACATACTTTATTCCATTTTTCAATTAATTATTATTTCATGGTAGGCTCACCAAATGGGGAGATGCAAGTCAGGTCACAACACCATTGGATCCAATAGGATCCAAAGTGTAACCTAACAGAAGACTTATCATCACCCATGATTCAATTAATTAATATGCATGTTGTACCAAAACAACTATATAATATATAACATACATGAAAAATAAAAACAAACAATAGATTTTTATTTAAAACATACTACCTTTATTTAGAAACCAAGACAATGATTCTGATCGATAACACCAACATTAAAGAAGGTAAGAATGATCATAAGAAGAACTACATCAAACAATATCAATATCAACTCTAGATTACACATTGGTAAAATAATTAGACCACGATTATGATAAACATGTGGAAGAGAAAGGGGAACCAAATTAAAACTACTAATCAAGGATTTATCTCTTAATCAGGATGTCCATAATAAAGGAAAACACTTTAGAATATCTTAGAAATTTACAAGGGATACAGAGAGGCGATTATTCACACAAATGAGTTCAAAACATAATCACATAGTGGATTTAAAAACACAGAGATATATAAATACACAGGGTGTAATTCTTTCATGTCGTTTATTTCCTAAATTAAATGTCAGGCCCAAAAACATGTCAACTTATGTTTAAATTACTTTTCTCGAACATTTCCCGACGTGAACCTGATTCATGATTTGTATTAATTTTATGACATCAACTAATTTCATAAAATATTCTTGGTAATAGTTTCACATTGTGTTACAAATACACGATATATAAATGCCCTATAGGAAGCTTAAATCCCAGCTTCTACGAAAGAGACTAAACCAACATAGAAGCATTTAGAACACACAAGAAACCCCCATAATGACCTTTAACATTCTCAAACCTGGACTCCAATAATTTTAAAAAAAATACATCCCTGAACATTAGGTCATTTACCCTAAAAATATATCTATATTAAAATTAGATTCAACCCCAAGGTTCATGGAATAAGAAGAACCCAAACAATGGAGGTTTATTGAAAAACCTAAAGAGCGACATACCTAGAAAAAAGGAAAAATCTTATAATTGAGTAGGTAGTTTTCCTAGAAAATGAATATGTGTCTAGATAATGGAAATTGGATCTGGTTGTGAAGGAGATTCTCCATGGTTAATCACAACAAAAAATTTATATGAAAACATTTCCTTTATTAAACATTAAATCATGATTTATTGCATATGGTTATACATAATACATCCCTGAAGATATAAAAGTATATTTTATTTAAGAATTAGGTACATTACATAATAAAATAAAGTAGGTGTAACATATCCATTGTTGAAAACATCCTTAACATGCTCATAACGTTCCATCATACATAAAATTTCATGGGATAACCTGGGGACATACATAAGAAAGGGGTGAGCTATAAAGCCTAGTATGGGAATAAACATGGCATAAAATGGTGAAATAATTACATGTTAGACCATAATAATTTGATTGGAATATAAAAATGATGATAAACAATAACACAAATATTGAAGCATTATAAATCATGATAACATAAAAAAACATAGAAATGTGGAAACTACTTTAAACAATCAATCATAAGCATAGGTCACAAATAACTGCCAAGACAACATGGTGGAAAAACTAATGTGATATATGTGGTTCACTCCATAATCTATTTCATTTTACATATCATGAGAGTGAAATATTTTCCAATGTATTGGAGCACTATATAATTTTAGTCACACCTACCACTTTCATATCATTCACATGCATAGGTGTACCATATAGATCATTCAACATAAAATCATATTTAATCGCATGTAATTCCAAAATTAAGGAGTATGGAATAAATAAATATAATTCCCCAATAAATTAAGTACATTTCCATTAATGTGAATTCCATTTATATAAAATTGTTAAAGGTATTCACTACACATTTTTTCATAAGGAAAATCATAGTGAAATTTTGGCAGCATAATAGGAGAACATAAATGTTCATTGGAGGGAATAATGAGAGTGAAAGGGGTATATCATCATTTATAAATAATGTTAAAAGTAATTGGATTATGTAACAACATATCCAAGCATTAGTAATTAGTGTTAAAATGTGTAAGATAAAATAATACTTGAATAAGAGGATAAGGATAGGATCTATTACTTGATTTTGGCATGGAAATGAGTGTATATAAAGCTTCATGGGAGGTTTTAATGATTGTAAACGGGGAATCTCATAATTTAGACATAAAATGGATAGTAATAGGGATATGTAAGAACATATCCCAACTAAAAAAAATGTAATTCAAGAGGCATTACATAGAAAAGGTTCTTGAATAAAAAGTAGAGTGGGAGATACCCTACAAAATTTCAACAAGGTAAATGGTGTACATAGAGGTTCATTAGAGGTATTAATGAGAATCAATGGGGTATCTCATAATTTAGTCATAAAATGAAAATAAAGGTCGATATGGAAGAACCTATCCCAACATGAAAAAATTAAAATTAAGAGGCATAACATAAAAGAGGTGTTTAAATAAAAAAATGAGAGTGGGAGATCCCTTATTAAATTTCAATATGATAATGGGTGTACGTAGAGGTTTATGGTATGGATTAATGAGAGTGAAATGGGTATCCAATAATTTGTTCATAAAATATATAATAAGGGTGATTTCAAAGAACATATCTCAGTATAAACAAACAGAAATGAGGAGGCATAACATAAAAGAGGTACTTGAATAAAAAAACAATGTGGGAAATCCCTTACTATATTTCGGCATGGTATTAGAAAAATATAGAGGTACATGGGTGGTATTAATTATAATTAAAGGGGTATATCTCAATTTATTAATAAAATTTATAGTGTGCGTATATTAAATAACGTATCTCAACATGAAAAAATTGAATTTTAGAGTCATATCATAAAAGTGGTGCTTTAATAACAATGATAATGGGAGATCCATTACATTGAGAGGGTGATTCCAAAATCATGGGAGGGGATTATGGAGATCTTGGGGGCACCATGGGAGGACTATAGAGAGGATAGTTTAGATTGAGGACATTATTTATTATTTTTTAGTGAAGAGGAAAGGGTGCTTGGGTGGGTTTATATAGGAAAATAGAGGACAATTATTTAACATTTTCCAAACATAGATTTTGGAATCTATATATTAAAATAACCAAATACAAAAACCTTGCCATGGTATCTTCCCATGGTATCTGAAAAATAGGGGTGGATTTAATTATTTTATTATTACATGGTCCAATGTTATTAAAATATTTCTGTTTCTATTGTTGAAGTGAGTCATGTCCTTAAAGTAATGATTTTAATACCTAAAAATATATTATTGGTTTTAAAGGATTCATAAAGGACTTAAAAATCAATAAAATAAACAGAAAATCTCATTATTTAAAAGTAAAAACATATATTTGGTATTGCATTCCCTTCATACTATTTATGACATCATGTTAGGTCATTATTATGTCACAATACAAAATTTATATTTACATAGTATTAGAATTTACCTCGAAAATTTAAATTTCTTATAAAATTATAAGAAATGAATTGGATAATTTAAACTTTTTGATTAAAAAAATAATTTTTATTTTAAATAAATAATTTTTATACATATGAATTTTCACTTTTAAAATATAATTGACATTAATTGAGTGATGATGGGTTTTTAGACAATAACAGTTTTCAAAACATTATAGAAATTAAATTTGACATCTTAAATATTATATTATAATTAAATTTGAAAATAATAATATTATAAAAATATTTTATAAAAACATTATTTAAAAAATTCCATTAATTTAACCGAATTAATTTCTCAATTGAAATTGAATATTACACAAAAATACAGTTTCTGTTTTGTTATATCAAAATATAATTTTTAAAAAACTGATTACAAAATCATTTATAATTTAAAAAAATAAGGAAGAGATATAATAATTATTTAAATTTAAAGGTAATATAAATAGTTATTTTTTATGGTTACTTTGTTTCTATTAATTGTTAAATTATTTGTTTACCCCTACTGAACATATTTTCATTTTACTAATGTAATAAATATTTGCTACGATTACTATTCATATTATTTTAAAATTAAGTTTTATTTATTAACAAATATTATTTATAATGATTTAAAATATGGAATAAATTTTAACAAAATCAATTCATAGAAGTTAAATAATTTAATTTAATATAAAACCATCAAGCACGATGGAAGGCATTTTTTCTTAACAAAAAGTATTTTTCATAGAAAATATGATTTTACTAACTCTATATCTAGTAATTTTATTTATATTTATATTAATTAATAATGATAGATATATAACCAATAAATTTAACTTAAATAACTCCCCATTAAGGGTAATTTTTAATTAATTAAAATGGATAAACATTATACAATTTAAAATAGTTTTTAGAAAAATGGGCTTTTAAGCCTAAAAATAAACTTATACAAAAATTTGGTATAAATATGATTTAAATGTAATTTATTGAATTAAATATGAATAAATAATTCTTATATTTTCTTTAAATAAAATTATAATTATAATTTTGCTTATAAATAAATATATATAAAAATAAATGATAATTTTACATAAAAATTGTATTTTCACTATTCACTAAAAATCTTTATTTTCTGAAAAAACAGAAACAAAATTACCCTAAGTTAATTATGATATGATGATTCAAAAACAATTCTTTTTTATCAAATTCCTTTTTAAAATTTTCTAGATAACATTTATAAAAAAAATTCTTAAAAAGGGATAAAAATATTATTTTAAGAAATCATGTTTTGAAGAACAAAAAGACATTACCAATAATTGATTGAAAATTTACTAGGAATATAAAAAAAATATTTAGAACATATATATATAAATTTCATAAATTATTTAATCCTACTCATATCCACAAATTTAATGGTATTATTAAAGGAATCATATTAAAATAATCCTTGTTTATTTGTTGTTGTGTATTACATATGCTATCAGACAATTATTTCTCTTTAAAAAATCACGGTGTCACATTCTTCCCAACATTATTAAATTTAATGCACAAGATTTAATCTTGAAATTGGTAGTAAATACATGAAAATGTCCTCATTGATAACCCAAATTATAAAAACGGTTAATAAAACGTCCACTTGAAAAGAGAGAAAGGTAAGTTTGATGGTAATCCCATAAATAGGTTTCCAAGTATGAAAACATTAGTGGGAAGTGAGAACATAGACATGAAAGAGAAATATAACACCAAATAACTAATACTTTCTGCTAGAGAAAATTGTTAGGAAAATATCAATGACTACAAAACTATAAATCTGTAATATATAAAATGACCATCAATTAATAAAATGTGATCGTAATATGATAAATGTTTTGTTTTAAGATTCTTTTCCAAGACTTAAGGAATTGATTTACCATCTAGACTATAGACATAATGAAATATGTAAGAACCCAGTTCTTATTCATGAGGTACGGGTTTCTTCTCTTCCATTTCATTAAGTGTTTTTGAGAAAACAAGGGAAATGTGGGAAAATCCAAAATTTATGGGTACACGACATGTAAGTTTATACACATGTCTTGTACTTTGGATGTGTGGGATGAGAATATAGGTCATATATTCTTTTCAGTGATTAAGGGTGTAAAAACTAACTACATGTTGAGTACTTACTAATAGACACTGTGTAATTAGTCAGAAGGTGAACAGTGAGGTGTTGAAAAGTAGCTGCCAAAGGAACATTTAAAAAGGATAGTACACGTTGTGTACTTGAGATTACATGACGTGTAATCAGTCAGTAGATGAATAGTGATGCGGTGGAATATAGCCACCAAATGAATCAATAAAAAGGATATTACACACTATGTACTTGATAAGTACATGTCGTGTAGTTATGTTTTTTTTGTTAAAAATAGGTAGTAGCCTCTTCATTCTACAGAGGAGCCAGAGGACTCACCAGGAGCTGTGGGAGAGGAGGACGAGACTTGGAGGAGCTCCCAATCACTCACCTAAACTCTGATTCTTCCATTGTTGATATCTTTTGAACTGCGCGAGTATGGTCTTCCCTCTTCTTGAATCTTTCCATCCAATTATTTCTCTATGGAATGTTATCTAGTTTTCAATAGGTAATTTTTTATCTCATATCTACGTCGTTCTTTGTGGTTTCAGGAGGCACCTTTCACGTATATCGATCAGAGGAGATCGAGGTAGGTGGTATTGTGTTTAATTCCAACTGTAGAGTTCATTTTTTCTACCGTTGTGCCATGCGCCCATGTTCGGGGTATCGTATTGCTAAGACTTTGAATTTTAAGATACCTATAATTGCATAGGTAATCTAATGAATAAGTATAAACTGTTTTTTGATATCGTTTTTTTGATCTAGGGCCACCCCATGGGTGCATTTCCCTTGTTTATCCGTTGGACCCGGATACCCATGGGTATGCCATGATTATAGCATGTTTTGATTTTTCATGAGAGGAAACAAATATAAATTGCTTGCTTATGCATTGTGCTCAGTCCGTTTACTTTCTTTTCCTATGGAATGCCTGAGGGAAGAATTTTTTTTAGCCTGATGGAAAGGTTTTGTTTATCCTGAGGGCAACGTTACTTATGCCTGTGGTCAGTAGCTTCCATGCCTGAGGGTGATATCTCGTATTCCTAATGGAAATATTCCTTATGCCTGAGGGCAGTCACCTGAGGGTTTCATTTCTGATTTCTTGAGCGTAATGATTTTCATGTCTAAGGACAATTTTTACATTGAATATTCACTGTGGTGATTTCTTATATTGTACCTTCCAAGCTAAAGCATAGTCTTGGTATTATTATTATTATATTTTACTTTTTAGATTACATGTTGTGGTTTCTGCTATGGAACTAGTTTAAGATATTGTTGATTAAGGTCGAGTCTTGGTAACTCAGAATTCAATTATATTTAATTGTTAAATAATTATTAAAATGGAAATGTAAACGGTAGGAATGGTTACGTCTGAGTACTTCCTAATTTATAACATTGCATTATTGCACACACCTGTTGCACATTTTCACTGACTGTTGGGCAGGGGCCTTTGGTGGTTGCCTACTGGGATTTATTTCTCACACCCTATTTGGGTCATGTCTTAGGCCCAAACAGATTATATTGTTGTAGGTGTCGATAAGGGAAAGAGTCCCTACACAGGTACATGACTGTTGTAGTGAAGTAGGAGAGCATGGGATCGAGCTTAGTCTTGCGATGCAGCTGTGTTCCTGTTGCACTGCTTTGGTTTTGTTTTTATATACTTATTACCTTGTGTTTTATTGTATCAGATTGCAGTGTATCCTATTTTGGCTGCTTTCTTAGAATTAGAGACATGTTGAATCATCATATGTATGATTGTTGGTTATCTTTTACTTTAGCTTTATTGTCCATTTCAGTTCTATATTGTTTATTGCATCTGTTGTTGTATGTTTATATTTATTTCTACTATGCTACACTTTGACAAATGAGGGTGTAGTTTCCCCACTATCAGTCACAGGCCCTCACTGCTAGTCGGCTGCCTTTGGGATTTGGGGAAATGTCCATGAGGTCATGTGACCAACTGGGTTTGGGGCACCCGTTGTGTGGCACTCGGATCTGGGAAATTACAAAGTGGTATCAGAGGGGTTTCATTTCTCTGGTTTATTTTATTATTTGGTGATAATGTAAATATATAGATTGTTAGGGGATTTGGTAATAAATTGTGCCCAGGATTAGCTACCATGTGTACAGGTAAAGACTGGATTTCCTCGAATTAAATTGTGATTTTCAGTTTATGATTATTAGAATTTATTTGATTATCACCATTGGGTGATGCACTTGTGTTGTGCTATTTATATTTTTTTAATAGGTTTATATTTATTTGCAATCTTAGGTGATGAGGGTATTCCCTCACATGCATCATTTAGGCACATTTTAGAATCACATGTCATTCATTGTTTCCATGCCATGTAGATTCATTAGAAATTCCATGTTATTGTGATATATTTTGGGCTTGAAAATGCATGTTTTTGTTATAGGTACCTTGATAGATACACCTACTGTTGATAGGGTATTGGTACATGTTACTATTGGGTTTATGGATGCTTAAATTTTGTTCTTGAGAAGTATTGGCTCTCTTGGACCGGAATTTGGTGGATCATGATCCATCCTTTTGTTGTGTTTTGTACTATAATGTGAAAGTTATGGTCCTAAACATTGGTTCTTGGGGAGTATGGGCCCCCATGAAACGGAATTTTGCATACCAATGCTTGGAATTAATGAAAAGGGGCTCCGGAGTAGTTTCTGAGGTTTACTGTTTGGAAACCCAGACAACACGACGTGTGGTTCTATGAACAAACGCCATGTACTCTTATGTTAGGGAAGAAATGAAAACAAATTCTAAGTACATGCCTTGTACATATATGTACACATCGTGCAGTATAAGTCCGTGTAACCCACCATGTGGGAGGGAACACTAGTCATCCAAATTTTACCGAGGACACGCCGTATACCTGTGGGACACGCCGTGTACCTATGTGACACACCATGTAGTCTTGACCGGTGAGAGACCGTGTGAACTTGGCTTTGTGGCTGGGAAACAGGGTGGTGTACACACTGTGTGCGGTTGTAACACGCTGTGTACCTAGGGAAGAGACACAGTATAGGGAAGTTCTTGTGTGAAATCACAGTGTACTGTTTGTACACGCCGTGTAGGGTTGACCCTATGTCTGCTGGTGTGACTAACAACACGGATAGAGAACTATTAGCTTATACATGTCATTTCAATAATGAACATGTTGTGTAGTGTAATCTTGGAATATGCCCATGTGACTAACAACATGGGATGGCCTTATCTTTCCAAGTATACACTGTGTCCATCTGGAACACGTTTTGTTGTGTGAGCCGTGCATCCGGCCGTGTCACAAACAACATGGTTCGGTGAAGATCGTCTAGTACACACCATTTCTGAAAAAACACACCATGTAACCTTTTTCTAAGGAGATCTGTGTGGCTTAGCCATGTAGAAGGACTTAGGCAGGGGAAGGAAATTCAAGTAAATGTCGTGTGTAAGGACAACATGATGTGTCTTTGGGGTGTTACACAACCAGTTCTAGTAGAAGTACTCACCCAAGTGAAAGACTTAAGGGAACATATTGTGTAGTTATTATACAAGTCGTGTAGTCTTGTTTTGTAAAACATGAATGTTTTCATTATCTCGTTCCCTTCTTATGTTTCCAGTTCCTAGTCCATGATGATCATAATCTAAGGAGAGTGTATGACCTTGTAGATTCATGTCACCGAGATGATGAAAGTAGTTCACCAAGAGAGTGGCGATGATTATACACTAGAGATGGTAGTCCATGGGATACTAATGGATCCCCTAGTAGTGCCAGATGCGGCGCCATCCATTATACAAGACACAGGCACGGATGCATAGTTCTATGAAGGCTTCATGCAGTTCATACAGACCATCCAGGGAGCACCGCCAGTTGCCACATCTATGGCAGAGCAGACACATATATTCCAGCAGTAGCATCCACTTACGTTTTCATGGGATAGAGGACCATAGGCTGCAAAGTCTTGGTTGGGTTCTATTAATATTATCTTAGAGCATCTGGAAACACCTCCTAGGAGGAGGTTCAAGCTCGCTACTTATATGCTGCGCGATTCCACCAAGAGATTGAGGGATGTTACCACAAGAATGAGCAACACTGAGACATGGTGTGGGATGTTTTTCAGGAAGTCTTATATGAATATTTCTTTCCATAGATGCTAAGGTAAGATCGAGCTTGATAGTTCATGAATCTACAGCTGGGCTCCATGTCAGTGATGGACTATTCTTCCCGTTTCACCGAGCTACAACATTTTGCACCTGTTCTAGTGGGTGATGAGACGTTGAGGGCTAGACGATTTGAGGATGGTCTTCGATATTATATCTGAGCACTGGTGAATGTTTTCATGTTTCCTATAGTGCATGATATTGTTAACCAAACATTTATGACTAAGAGGAACCTGTGGGAAGCTAGTGGTGCGGACCAGGGCAGTTCGACACCGGTCTCTGGAACTATTTCTACTAGCCAGAGGAAGATGTAGATGTATTTCTCTCACGGTGGCGGTACTAGCCATAAATGTTTTTCAGATGTCTAGGCAATGTGATACCAGTGTGGTAAAGACGGGAACAAGAGACCTTAATGTCCACATGACCTAGTGGAGTGCCAAGCTTGTGGAAAGATGGGTCATCTTCACCGTTTTTGTAGGTTGTTTCTATGAGTGACTTGTGATAGGGGTTCTGTGCAGACTCCATGTGCAGGAGTAGGGCCAGCAGCTTCTTACCAGTCAGGGAATTGGAATATTTCAGGATGTTCAGGCCAAGGTAGTTGTCATGGCCATGCTAACCAGACACCAGGATCTCAGAGACAGCAGGGCGGGTCAGCTCAGGGTAGCTAGTCTATGTCACAGGGTCGTGGCACTGGGCAGGCATATGCAGTGCAACAGACCCAAAAGGAGCAGGATCCCAGACCTTCCACTATCAGAGGTACTATTCTAGTTACTTTTGTTTTATCTTCTATACTTTTCGATACTAGTGATACACATAGCTTTATATATGTGCCTGTTGTGGAGAGTCTTGGACTCTGTGTTTCTTCTTCTTCTAATATCAAGATGCTAGACACTCTATTGGGAATTAGAATGGTAGGTGTGCGTCAGTTCCAGGAGTGCCTCCTAGAGGTTGGTGGGTGTCACTTTCTATGAGTACCTTTATTTCTTAGAGATGATGGGCTTTGATGTCATTCTTGTGATGGACTGGTTGGTACCCTTTTGAGCCTTTGTATATTTCTATCATCGAAGGGTCAGTTTCCCATCACCAGAGGGCGGATCGTTTCTATACAATGAATAATGGGATGTCCAGGGGAGCCAATCTGGACCCGAGCTTCATGGACGAGGTGGAGTGATAGCCCATATTGCGAGTTTATATATGGATGACCATGGAACTTATCAGAAGGTTTTCCCTCCAGTGGTTAATCATTTTAGGGATGTCTTCGCAGATGACTTTTTAGGTCTTCCTCTAGATCGATAGGGGGATTTCTCTATTGATATTGTTCCAGGAGTGGCATCGGTGTCCATTCCTCCTTATAGGATGGCTACACCAGAATTTCAGGATCTCAAGAAGCAGTTGGAGGAGTTTCAGGACAAGGGTTTAATCTGACTGAGTACTTCCCCTTCGAGTTCTTCTATCATATTTGAGAAGAAGGCAGACGGTACCCTAAGACTCTATGTGGATTATAAAAAACTGAAATAGTTGACAGTTAGGAACCTATATCCCTTACTGAGGATTGGTGATCATTTGGATCAACATTGAGGAGCACGAGTGTTCTCGAATATTGAATTGAGATACGAATATCATCAGTTGTGCATTAGACCATCATACATACCGCTTACAGCCTTTCAGAGTTGATATGGTCTATACGAGTACAAGGTCATGCCATTCAGACACACAAACATGCCAACAGTTTTCATGGCTCTGATGAATCATTTGTTCCACCCATATCTGTATACTTTTGTGGTAGTCTTTGTGGACGATATATTGGTGTACTTCCACACTCGATATGACCATGCCACCCATATTGAGATCGTGATGAGTACACTAAGAGAGTATCAGTTATATTCTAATCTCTTAATGTGACACTTTTGGATGGACCAGATTCACTTCCTGAGTCATATTATCTCAGAGGCAGGAGTTGCGGTGGACCTAAAGAAAGTAAGAGCAGTAGTTTCCTGGGAGCATCCAAAGAACATGTTTGAAATACGGAGTTTCATGGGGCTAGCTAGTTACTACAGGCACTTTATACCAGACTTCTCCTGCTTAGTAGCGTCGTTGATGGGTTTGACTAAGAAGGGTATGAAGTTCGTTTGGTCAGAAGCTTGTGAGACAGCCTTTCAGGAGCTGAAGGGATGGCAGACATCATCACCAGTCCTGATACTTCCAGAGTAAGGTAAAATCTATACAGTTTACTGTGATGCATCAGATATTGGGTTGGGATCAATGTTGATGTAGGGTGATCGAGTAGTTGTGTACGAGTCTTTCCAGTTGAGGCCTCATGAGAGGAATTACCCGACACATGATCTCGAGTTGGCTTCAGTTGTTCATGCATTACGTTGATAGATACATTATCTCTTTGGAGAACAGTTTGTGGTGTTTACAGACCACAAAAGTTTTAAATACATCTTTGCCCAGTGTGACTTGAATTTGAGACAGTGAAGGTGAGTTGAATACCTTCAGTCCATTGACTTTCATCTTTCCTATACACCTGGTAAGGGTAACGCAGTAGCTAATGCACTGAGTAGAAGGGCTCAGATATAGGCAGTGCCGGAGGCCAGTGGTGAGTGGCATCATAGGGAATTGTTCTTTGAGATGCATTTTTGAGGTGCACTATAGTCAGAGGCAAACTACTCTTTCATCCTCAGCTATGACTTCAACCCTCCTGGATAGGATGAGGATGAGACAACTATCAGATTTAGTAGGCCTAGTTCTATGGGAGTCAGTGTAAAGTGAGGACCCTCCTCCTAGTTGGACGATAGGATATGATGAGGTACTACATATCAATGGACGAGTGTGGGTTCTAGGGGATATACACAAGGAGTTGATAAGGGAATTTCATGATTTAGCTTGGGCAGTGCATCCTAGGGTTACCAAAATGTACCGTGACTTGAGAAGTCAGTATTGGCGGCTGGGTATGAAAAGAGAGGTAGTTGGTTTTTTACGAGATGTTGCACCTGTCAGCACGTGAGGGCAGATCACCAGAGGCAAGCCAGACTATTACAACAGTTATCCATTCTGTAGTGGAAATGGGATGATGTTGCGATGGACTTCATGACTAGGTTGTCAAGGTCACTTCAAGGAAATAATGATGTATGGGTTGTTGTGGACAGACTTACGAATGTATCTCACTTTTTTCCGATCAAGGAGACCTTCGATGTTGACGAGATCGGGATGTTGTATATCTGAGAGGTAGTAAGTCTTCATGGGGTCCCTCTTTCTATCATTTCAGATAGGGACACCCTTTTTACATCTCGTTTATGGTATAATTTTCAGAGGGAACTGGGTACACAGGTGCTTCTGAGCACAGCTTACCACCCTCAGACCGATGGCCAGTCAGAGCGTACTATACAGGTGCTAAAGGACATGTTGCGTACATGCCTCCCAGAATTTTGGGTCTCTTGGGAGAAGCACATTCCCCTAGATGATTTTTCCTACAATAATAGTTTTTAGGCAACTATTGATATGGCACCTTATGAGTCCTTATATGGTAGGTCATGCCGATCACCCTTGTGCTGGATGGAGGTAGGTGAGGTAGCTTTATTGGTACCATGTCTCTTGCAGGAGAATTCAGTGCAGGTCCAGTTGATTTAGAAGAGGATGGCTACAGCACAGTCTCGTCAGAAATCTTATGTTGATCTCTACAGATGACCCTTGGAGTTTGTGGTTGGGGATCAGGTTTTCTTGCGTGTTTCACCGAGGTTGGGACACAGTCGGATCAAGATACAGGGTAAAATTTCACCGAGGATTGTAGGGACTTTTGAGATTCTAGATAGAGTCAGTCCTATTGCCTATTGGTTGTATTTACCATAGAGGTACAGGTCCATGCACGACATCTTCCACATATCTCAGTGGTGCCATTATCACTCAGACTCGTCTCACATTTTTCATCTTGAGAAGGTTGAACTTCAGGTTGATTCATTCTTAGAGGAGAATCTGATTAGTATTGTTCATAGGAGCACGAAGGTTCTCCGAGGATGGTTAGTTCCTATCGTAAGGGTGCAATGACAGTATGGTCGAGTGCAGGATAAAACCAAGGAGTGGGAGACAGACAAACGTTCTCAGTGGCTATACCTGTTCTCAGATTTATCATCACCACCCTTGGAAGGGAAATTTGGGGACAAATTACATTAAGGGGGGAATTTTGTAAGAACCTGGTTCTTATTCTTGAGGTATGAGTTTCTTATTTTCCTTTCCTAAATTGTTTTTGAGAAAACACAGGAAATGTGGAGAAAATCCCAAATTTATGGGTATACATCATGTACTTTGGTACACCTGTCATGTACTTTGGCTGTATGGGATGAGAATACAAGGCATTTAGGCTTGTCAACAATTAAGGGTGTGAAAACTTACTACACATCGTGTACTTTGTAATACATGTTTTGTAATTATTCAACAAGTGAACAGTGAGGCGGTGAAAAGCATCCTCTAGAGGAACTGTTAAAAATGATGGTACACATTGTGTACTTGAGAGTAGATGTCGTGTAATCAGTCGGCAGATGGACAGTGAGGTTGTGGAAAGTAGCTGATATAGGAATAGTTAAAAAGGATAGTACATGTCGTGTACATGATAATTGCACACCATGTAGTTATTTTTTTTGTTAAAAACATGAAGTAGCCTCCTCATTTGACAGAGGAGGCAGAGGACTCACCAGGAGCCATGATAGAGGAGTTCGGGACTTGGAGGAGCTCTCAATCGCTCACTGGAACTCTGATTCTTCTGCTGTCAATCTCGTTTGAACCACGCAGGTAAGGTCTTCCATATTCTTGAATATTTCCTTCCAATTATTTCTTTAAGGGATGGTATTTAGGTTTGAACGAGTAATCGTTTATCTCATATTGAGGTCTTTCTTGGTTGTTTTGAGAGGCACTTTTCCCATATATTGATTAGAGGAGATCGAGGTAGGTGGTATTATGTTTAATTCCAACTGTCGAGTTGATTTTTTGTACTGTTGTGCCACACTCCCATGTTTGGGGTGTCATATGGCTGAGAATTTGACTGTAAAGATACCTATAATTGCATAGGTAACCTAATGAATAAGTATAAACTAGTGTTTGAGATCGTTGCTTTGATCTAGGGAAACCCCATGGGTGTGTTTCCCTTGTTTATCCACTTGGCCTAGATACCGATGGGTATGCTATGATTATAGCATGTTTTGAGTTTTCATGAGAGGAAACAAATATAAATTGCTTACTTATGCGTTGGGCTCGGCCTAGTTACTTGCTCTTCCATAGGAATGCCTGAGCGTAGTGTTTTTTAGCCTAAGGGGAAGGTTTTGTTTAGCCTAAGAGAAACGTTTATGCCTCTGGCCAGTATCTTTTGTGTGTGAGGGCGATATCTCGTATGCAAGAGGGAAATATTCGTTATGCCTGAGGGCAGTCACCTAAGGGTTTCGTTTCTTCTTTTCTGAGGGTAAGGATTTTCATTTCTAAGGACAATTTTTACTTTGAATATTCACTATGGTGATTTCTTATATTTTACCTGCCAAGATAAAGCACAGGTTTTTGTATTATTTTTATTATATTTTACTTGTTAGATAGCTTGTTGTGGTTTCTGCTGTGGCACTGATATAGGAGATTGTCGGTTGAGGCCGAGTCTCAGAAAACTCAGAATTCAATTATATTGAATTTTTAAATAAATATTAAAATGGAAATGTAACTGGAAGGAATGGTTACATTGGAGTACTTCCTAGTTTACTGCATTTCATTGTTGCACACAGCCATTGCACATTTTCACTGATAGTTGGGCAAGGGCCATTGGTGGTTTACTACTGGGATTTATTTCTCACACCATGTTTGGGTCATGTCTTGGACCAAAACAGATTATATTGCTACAGGGTTGATAAGGGAAAGGGTCCCTACACAGGTACATGATTGTTGCAAAGAAATAGGAGAGAATGAGACCGAGCTTAGGCTTGTGATGTTGCTACGTTCTTGTTTCACTACTTTGGTTTTATTTTGTTGTACTTAGTACCTTGTGCTATATTGTAACAGATTGTAGTGTATGCTATTTTGGATGCTTTCATATAATTAGAGACATGTTGCATCATCATATATATGACTGTTGGTTATCTTTTACTTCAGTTACGTTTTCCATTTCAAGTCTATATTGTTTACTTCTTCCACTATTGTATGTTTACATCTATTTCCGTTGTGCTACACTTTGAAAAATGGGGGCATAGTTTCCTCACTATCAGTCGTAGGCCCTCACTGCTAGTCGACAGCTTATGGAATTTGGGGAAATGCACATGAGGTCATGCGACCAACTAGGTCCAGGCCACATGTTCTATGGAACCTGAATCCAGGACGTTACAAATTATAACATCTTCACAAGTATAATTTTATACCTTAATTTTTTTCAACTACAATATCACCTTTTTACCAAAATGATGAGAACTCAAGAGAAATTTTTTTATGCCTGGATCTTTAAAATAAGCTTCTAACATATCACATAATCAACTAAATAATAAACAATTATTCATGATCTCTTTTATAAATCCAAAATGGTTAGCATAAATTAAGGTAATAGTAAAAATGAATAAACCATAATATATTAATCTCGAAAATTCCAAAAATAATTCCAAAGGATTATCATATATCATTCCGTAAATAAACACACCTATATCCCAAATAATTTAAATAACCTCAACATTAAATAATGTTTAAACCTAAAATTTTATCTCATAAACTTCATCTTACCCCTTAAAAACATGGTATAATTCTTATCAAATAATAATAATGGATATATATACCTTAACCAAAAAATCCCAAAATATCATTAATCACCTTAAATTCAAAAATATTTGATCGTGTAATATGTCTTCCAAAATATCGTTCTAAACAAACAACATATAAATCATCAAAAGTTGTATCAACTATTTTAAACCTAATATTATCCATAGAAATATTATCCAAATATGATTTAGGTTTGTACCAACATCAAAAAACTACTAAGGATAATCAAGCCCTCAATCATGTGTTTTCTAAAACAGAACTTTATCACTAAATCACTTTTCTAGTTCATCAGTACCATTCAAAAAATAATTCAAGACCCTGAAAAACAACTCAGGAACAATACATAGATGTTTCGTGATTCTTATATCCATAATTTCATTGATATAATTATTATACATCATAAATATCAAATACCAATATCCAAACACTTTAATCTATACATTTGAACAATTTCCATTTTATAGGAACTTCCTTAGTATTGGATTTAACCCTTTAATTAGGGAATCCACTCGAATAAAGACCATATTTTTTACACATAATACAATGATTAACAAACTGCTGTTATAGGATGTAATATATTCTATTCTATAATACTATTAATTTTTTAAGGAAACTAGCTAATTTATGACCTATTTTTTCACATATAAAACACATTTGAATTTAGTGTGTAATTTCCCTTGGTGGATCTTTCTAAATTTTTCCCACGCGAGAAATTGAATCTTCTTTCTATTTTCTTCATTATTATTTTGACATCCATAACACTTCATCAAACCCTTATTTACAGTATTTGGGAATTAAATTATTTTATAATTATTGATTTTGATTGTTTTATATATGGTTTGTTATTATTGCAAAATGGATTACTTGTTTTCTTTTCGTGATAGAAATTTCATTTGGGAAGTCATCACATTTTTCATCCAACTGATCATTGACTCAGTTCTTCATATTTTCAGTCATTGAATAGAATGAATAAAAAATTAGGGATGATTAATTTTAATAAATTAAACACACAAATAGAAATCCCATTAATAATAAATGGATAAATCACAAATGGAATGTATTTCATTAACTTATGAATTTATAGGATTCAATAAAAAAATTCCAAGATCTATTTCCAAAAAAAGACTCGTATGGTAATTCTCGTTCCCTAAATAATGATTTTTAATGATATTTTGAATTTACTAGAGCATATTCTATCAAAGTGTCAGACTAGGTGTGTAGTGAGGCCCATTGTGAAGCACCAATTCTCGATCAAGTCTAAATAAATGTGGTTTTTTTAGGTTTTACCCCTAGGAACATCTTTTCTAGAGCCACATCCACATTTAGAATCCAGATAGGGGTGTATTTACTAGGAAACCACTTACAGTATACATAACCAAAATTGATGGATTCCTTATTATGTTTAGTCTTATAACTAAGGATTTCTGTATATTTTTCTAATTTATTTCCAAAATTAAAAAAAAATCTCCTTTGATACCAACTATGATGACATGTGTGTTTATTACACATTAAATCGTTATTCACTACAAAATATTAAAAAAATAAAAACCATAATATTAATAAGTATAGTGTATTTGGGAAATATGTACATTTCATAATAACATGAAATAGAGGTTACATAACCATTATTTAAAAAATACTTAATGTTCACATAATAATACATCACACTTAAAACATTATTGAATAACCTAGGGACATACATAATAAATGGGTGAGCTATAAATCTGAGTAAGGGAATAAACATGGAATAAGAAGAAGAAAGTAATACATTTTAGACAAAATTAGATTAAATGGGGAGTAAAAAGGGATTGAAACATGAATGTGGATAATGAAGCATGATAAAGCATGATAACATAAATGAAACATGGAAATATGGAATCAACATTAAACAAGTAATCATAAACACTAGTTAAGGATTTACAAAAATACATCACGGTGGAAAAATTTCCATGTTATATTAGAATCATTCCCTAATATCCTTCATGACATCTCAAGAGACTAAACCATTATCCAAAGCATGGGAGTGCTTTATATTTCTGGCCTCAACTGTCACTTTAATATCATTCACTTACATAAGTGTTCCACATAGATAATTCAATATAAGACTATATTTCATAAAATTTAATTATAATATAAAGGAGTGTGTAATACATACATGTAAGACCCAAATAAAATAATCATAAGCTCATAAAATTGGAAATCATTTATTGGAATTGGGTATGATTATTCACCTCACATATGTTTGGCATGGAAAATCATTGTCAAATTTTGGCAGTATAATGGGGGAACATAAATGTTCATGGGAGGGATTAATGAGATTCAAAGTTGTATATAATCATTTATAAATCAAATGGAAGGTAATGATAATATGTAATAACATATCACACAATATTAATTTTAGGTAAAACTCATAAGATAATGAATATACTTGAATAAAGAGGAGAAGTAGAGGATCTCTTGCAAAATTTTGGAATGTTAATGGGTGTACAAAAACGTTCATAGGAGAATTTAATGAGAGAAAAAGTTATCTATAATAAATTATAAATAAAATGGAAATTAAGTGGGATATTTAAAAACATATCCAAATGTTCAAAATGGATATTAAGGTGCATAACATAAAAGAGGTACTTGAATAAAAATAATAGTGGGAGATCCCATACAAAATTTTAGCATGGTAACAGGTGTACATAGAGGTTCAAGGGAGGTATTAATGAGAGTGAAAGGGTTTTATAATAATTTATTTATAAAATATATTTTAATGGAGATATTTAACAACATATAAGAAAATAATAAAATGGAAACTAAGAGGCATTACATGAAAGTGGTGCTTGAATAATAAGGTGAGTGGGAGATCCCTTACTAAATTTCTGCAAGATAAAGGAAGGGTTCATGGGGGGTTGATGAGAGTTAAAGGAGTATCTCTTAATTTAGTCATAAAATGTATAGTAAGGGGGATATTTAATATCATATCATAACATGAACATAAAAAAATTAAGTGGAATAACATCAAAGATATGCTTGAATAAAAAGGAGAGTGGGAGATCCCATACTAAATTTTGGCATGGTAAAAAGTGTACAAAGTGATTCATGGGTGGGATTAATGGGAGGGAAAGTGGTATATCATAATTTAGTAATAAAATAGAAAGTAATGGGTATATATAAAAACAAATTAAAACATAAAAATAAAATTTAAATTATGAGGTATAACATATAATAGGTACTCTAATAAAAAGGGAGTGGGAGATACCTTACCATTAGAGGGTGATTCCAAAATCTTGGGAGGAGGTTTTTGAGAGCTTGGGAGAACCTTGGGAGGACAATATAGATGGAATAAAAGATTTAGGACGTTATTATAGGTTATTTAGGGAAAATTAATAGGATATTGGGTGGTTATAGGTAGGAAAATAAGGCAGAGAACTTTAATTTTTTTCAAATATAGGTTTTTGACCATATATATTAAAATAAATAAATCCAAAAAACATTTCATGGGTTAGGAGAAGTTTTTATTATAAATAGGGTGATTTTTCATTATTTTCTATGTATAAGATAATAAATTATTAAAATAACACTCTTAATGATGTCGAAGTTAGTCATTTCCTTAAAGTAGTGATTTTAGAAAAGTAAAATATGTTATAGGTTTTGGAGGATTCATTAAGTATTTATAAAATTAACCAAAAATTATAATATCACATTTTTAAAGTTGAAACATATATTTGGTTGTGTATTCGATTAATAGTATTTATTTCATCATTTTTGGGTCATTATGATGTTATAATACACACATTATATTAATATCATATTCAAATTTTACCCAAAAATCAACTATTTCAAAAAAAAATTTAAAACTTCACCATTAAACCATTTCTATGAGCTGATTCCAAAAAATAATATTTATTTCATGAATTTAACTTTATAAATATATGAATTATCACATTTAAATTATAATAGACATTGACTGAGAAATATTGGGGTTCAAGAAAGTAACATTTTTTAACAATTATAAAAATTACATTTGACATCACAAAAATTATATTATAATTTAAATTTTACAGTGATCATATAATAATAATATTTCATTAAATAATAATTTATTTTAAAAAATAAATTAATTCATCAAAAGGAAATCATTAATTGATGTGTCATATTAATCCAAATTACAATTTCTGTTTTATCTTTTCAAAATAGATTTTTTTAATAAACTGATCACATAATAGTATATAAAGTAAAAAATAAGTAATTAATATAATAATTATTCAAATTAAAATGAAATATAAATATTCATACTTTTAAATCAACATTGTTTTTTATCTTTATTAAATTATTTTTTTATACTTAATAAACAAATTTTTCTTTTACCATTGAAATAAAAATCTACTATGGTTATTATTCATATTGTTCAAGAATTTAGTTGAAATTATTACCTAATATTGATTATTATTATTTCAAATGAGGAATAAATTTTATCAAAATCAATTCCTAGAGGTGGAAGAATTTAATTTAATATAAAATCTTCAAGCATGATGGAAAGCGGTTTTTCTGGAAAATGTATTTTTTGTGGAAAAAAATTATGTTACTTTAGCTCAAAAACTAGTGTTACTCACTATATCAATTTTGATTAATAATTATAGATATATAATCTATAATTTTAATTTAAATAAATCCCCATTAGGGGTTACTATTAATTAATTTAATGGTGATGAATTATTAATTTAAAAAAAATCAAAAAAATGTGTTTTTAAGATGAAAAATAAACTTATAAAAAATTAGGTATAAATATGATTTAAATTTAATTAATTGGATTAAGTATAGATAAATAGTGCTTATATTACCTTCAAATCAAATTAAAATATGTGAACCTTAAGTCCATGTCAACTAAGAACCCATTACCTCCTGAAATCCTTTCTAAAATCTAAATGTGAAACTCAAGTCCCTATCAGAAACAACTATAGAGGGAACCCCTTGAATCCTCAAAATATCTCATACTTATAAGTCCCAAGGTTGTTCCATATTATTCATTTCCATTTTGGTATGAAATGCCCTAATTTAAAGAGTCTTTTAATAATCATCCAAATCGTATCCTTCCCACTAGTATTATGTGGTAAAAATGCAAAAATACATTGAAATATCATCCCACTTCCATACAAGGATGGTAACAGATGAAACAAACCTACAGTCCTCTGGTATTCGGCCTTAACTCTTTGAAAATTGAGACAACATGAAACAAAATTACTAACTGAATTCATCATTCATAACCATGAATACTGATATCTAAATTCATGATATATATTTTTATCCCTAGGGTGCACATATTATTATGACTATTGTCCACTATCTAGAAACTCATGTCTCAGTGAAAAAGGAACAACTAACCTACTATAGAAGCACAAATCTCCACAGGGATACCGATACCACTCACTAGAGGTCTCCCCCTCATTAAGGATTTATGCTAAGTTTCAACTCTTAGTGTTTTTTATTTTCTCAAGTCCCACTCACTCATCAAAAGATGTTTCGACCATTATAAAAACCATATACCCCTATCCACCAACCTCATTCACCCAAAATTTCATCTCAGGAAACAAACTCAACAGATACCCCTTCTCAACTAAGTCATTGAAGGCTTGTCTTGGTAATTTTCTTCTCAATTCATTTACAACCACATTTCATTTCCCATGGTTATATATGATATCGTAATAAAAAATCTAATGATATTCAATCCAACGACTCAGTCACGAGTTCTTATCCCTCTAAGTGAAAATATACTTCAAGATTTTGTGATCAGAATACACTATAAATTTCTCCTAAAAAATATCATGATTTCATATCTTGAGTTCATGCATAACCGTTTACAACTCCATAACATTGGAAGGGTAGTTATTATCATACAAGAATAACTAGAGAGAGCCATAAGCCATTATATGTTTCTCCAACATGAAGATACATGAAAACACCATCCAAGAAGAATCATAGAAAACATAACAACCCCAGCCGTGTTATGAAATAATCAAAACTAGTGATGAATTTAACCTCATCTTCACCTCCTCAAAATATCTCTAACACTTTTTTCTCCTCTCAAATAGAACACCCATACGGGTTAAAACTACCATTGAAGATGCAATATTGGAGATGTCTCAAACAAACCATATACAGTAACCTACCAAACCAATGAAGCTACAAATATCAAATACATTTCTACGATGATGCAAATACATTATTTCATGTACCATACTAGTATCTACAGACATGCCCCATGTAGATACCACTTACCCACGAAACGCCTCCTCTCATGTCCAAAACTCACACATGGAAATTTTACCATAACAAATATAATCCATTGAAGTTAGAATAATAATATCCAAATGGTCAATATGTTCCTCATTTAACATTGAGTACACAAAAATATCATCCATGAACACACACAAAAACATTCTATGAACTAATGAGTGGTTTAGTTCATCAAATTCATAAATATTGATGGAGAAATAGTGAAACTGATTGGAATAACCAAAACCAAGAAATGATCTTATTGACTCCTAAATGTTTTCATTGATATAACCTCTTCTTGGAATAAAAACTGGTTGTACCCCCAACCTCATTTCAATCATATAAAACCAATGGTACCCTCTAAAATTATCATTAATTCTAAGTAATGTATACTTTTTCTTAAGGGTAACCTGATTTATCTTTCTATTATCAATAAAAATTCTAAGGGACCCATATTCCTACATAGCTATGATTATATGAAAAGCCCATGGGGACATGCTAGGGAGAATAAATCCATTCACATATAGTACCTTAATATATACCATAAGATCAACCAACATAATATATTCTATTAGATAAGATGATATATAAATGGGAATGATTCCTCAGAGTACCCAAACAAATTAAGATCTAGCCGAAACTGGTACTAAAAAGAGATTATATAAAAAATTTGAACAAGAAGAATCATGGATTATAGGGGGATATTAAAAAACAAGAAAACCTTAAACCCCACATATCAGCATCAACCATTGGGGAAAAATAATCTGGGTCCCTAAAAGACAACATGATGTTAATTTCGAAGACAACCTTCTTTAACTACACATCTTCCACTTGATTTTCCTCTCTATATTCGTGTGAGGCTACCATGTTCAATATATTAAAAGCATTGAGGTACTCAATCCTAAAAGGTAGAATTATCCATGGTATGTCCATTGTTTTTTTCCTTAAGGCCTTCACATAAAGTTCAGAGTTAGACTCAATCCATAGTGATTTCCAATTATATTGGACATCATATCCAATTGCTTGCACCACATCTACAAGCTCAGCTTCATATGTCATCCCAATTTGAGTGTAATGATAAAAAAAATACCTTGAAAAAACCATGATGTATGCAGAATACTCCTCAACAAACTGAAGTCCCTTTTAGGCCAAACTTCCCTATATCAACATTAACCTTAATCCATGGGTTAATTAGAGTGATATGAAAAATAAATTTGATCATTCTTGGTTTCAATGGCTGGCCTACAACACCCAATAGTCTAATGATATTTAGATAATGCAGAATATTATTCTTACCTCCTATTTTTTAGTGTGGAAGAACCATATACCTCATTACGTAAATCCATCGTGCTCATACATGTAGTATTGAACTTCCCGTCAAAAAAAAATTCATTGAGGGCATTCCAGATAGTTGAAATAACAAAACTATTTGCTGACAGTGGAAAGTTCTAGATCTATGCACTATAATTAATATAACAGATCCACTATATGAAAGTAATTAACTACATGTCTCTATCAAGTCTAAGCCCAAATATAAATCCTATATAGTCCCATAATTCATGGTCAAATCCACAATTCAATCACGGATGGTTAATATCTTCCTCGACATGAATACATAAGGTAAAAGATAATGAAAAATGGTAACTGTCCTTTTTAATTTGATCACGTATTTTAAATCAATTCTTTGATATCCTCTATAAAAATAAATACTTATATAGATATATAAATAATTATGTATGTTTAATTATCCCATGTCATGGCCTATTGAAACCCCCAAATTACATTTTATAGAACTCTTTCATATTGAAATTACCATTAAAATAATGTTCCCTGATGAGAGTTTTACAATCCATGATGTAATATATTTGAATTTATAGATTATTTTAATTAGGGATCAAGCTATAAAAACAAGATATTTTCTATAATAAAACAGTAATCTAAATTTTTGAATCCTCTAAGGGAATGATGACATGATTCGATAGTAGAATCTTGAGCCAAGTAGTGCTCTAGAAGATGTGATTGTAACTTTTTCTCACCATCTATTTTGTTTCATCAATGATTTTGTTAAAGGAATGATAGATGGATTCCCAAAGAGAGGATAAAGATAACATTTATAAACATTAAAAAATTTCTATTTGAACCTATTTTATAATAATTAACATGGTACATCACTGGAAAACAAGCACCATGTGAACTTCCCATGGAATCCATCATTAATGATCACTATATATAAAACCTATTGTACACTAAAAGTATCCTCTAGGTGTTCCATTGAAAACAATGGACTTCCTTTTAGAACTAATAATGGTGCTAATAATATTGATGAAGGAATTGGAGAAACTATATCTTTTGAGAACATCATAAGGAAAACTCCACTTCAAAAAATAAAAATATTGGGATATGTCAATTTTGAGAAAAACAATTATCATATATCTTCTTCATCCTTTTTTATTTTACACTCTCTAAAGCTGTGAAAAAAACATTGTTTAAAAATCCTAGGGAAAAAGCCAAATTGGTTTGTAGCGATATAATTTTTAAGAAGTCCCACATCCTATTCATATGAATCTTTCTAATGAGATAGGAAATAGTTTTCACAAGTGAAACATATCTGAATTTCTTAACATCAAGAGAGTTCTCCATTTTGTGTATCAAATCAATGAAGCTAGAATTTGTCCCATAAGTCTTAGCCGAGTGAGTGAAGAATTCCGTGATTTTTTGACTTATATCATCTCGTAAAATATCCCAATAAAACATGAAAAAAATAATTAAATTTTGACCGATTAGGGGAACACTAAATTTTGGGAGAGAAAAGAGTGACCTTGATTTCTTATTTGGGCGGAACAATCATAAGAGATATATTATGGTGCTCTTCAATACATGGAATTATATTTTCAAAAAAAAATTGTGTTTGACAGTCCATTTTTAAGTATATTCCCTTAAAAATCCTCCCAAATACATAAGAAATATAGATCTCATAGGTGTAAAAGCTTCCATTTATACTGATTGATTTTTCCCAACCCTATACCTCTTTTATTTATATATTATATGATAGAACATTGAGTTCATATCCCCATTATTTAACCATTTTATGTTTAGATGATTTTTTTCTAGCCATTACTTGCTTATTAGAAAATCATCGAGTCTATGATGGGATGGAATATATTCTCGAGATGGTACCTTTTTTGGTTGGTTCCAAATATTTTAGCAAGAAATACATTCCATACAATCATTAATATCTATTTAGATCTTGGAAAATGGTTTATTTCTCCATTATTTAAGAAAATTTATTGTGTAATTAAGTTTCTCATCCATCTTTTAGAAAGGGATGTTAATAGTTTTATTTTAACATGCCTCCAAAAAAATTTCCCAGCATCAAAGAATCACAGTCCATCAATTATTAAATAAAAATTGAATAGTATTTAACTTTTCCATGGGTGTAGAAACTTCAAAAATGATAGCATTGTCATCTTAAAGATGATTATGAAGTGTTTGTCCTGAGATTTCAATTTCCTAAATTTTGTCATCTATTTTACAAAAAATATACCAAACATAATTTCTTTTCTTCTATTCATAGTTTTATCAACTCCATGTGAAGTTATCTCTAGCAATTGGGACCTCAAAAAGACTACATTGATCAATGCAGGAGGAGAACAAAAAATGAGCCTATGTGGTTAAAGTTAAATCATGTCTTTTCTTCTAGTTTCAGGATAGTGTTAAAGTCTCCGAGGATCACCGATTTTTTATTCATAATTCTAGAAATTTCATCAAGTTCCTTCCGTAATTCCCTTGTATTTATGTAGGATATATATTCATAAATAAAAAAGGTTGATAAATGAGAGCCTAATATGTTACAATAGATTGAGATACTCAAAGGCCTTTTACAGACAACATTAATTCAAATGATTTTATGATTTAAAACCAATAGATTATTCATGTGGGAAGAGGAATCATGAATATTTTGTGATACAAAATTTTATCCAATATTCTCCTCTGTAATGTATTTTAAGTTATCAAAAATAATAATTGGTTCAGCAATGCCAACAAGAAATTCTATATAGGTTATAATAAATTGTCTATTCCCTTTGGTTGTTTGGGGGTTCACTATCCCTTAAAAATTACAATAGAATAGCTTCATTTCTTAAAGGTTTTTCCTTATATTGAGGGCCTTATTATTGTTCTATATTAATCACGAATTTTCCTTTTCTACCCATGTTTTTCTTTTCCTTATCTCTTGTGTTTATTTCCATTTGGGTTCCTTCCTAATGTCCACATAGTCGATATTTTTGGGCATTGATTTGCTAAGGTACTCTCAAGATATTCAAGAGTTTGTGTATCTTCAACAACATTAGACCATAAGAAACCATTTAAAGGGGTAAACCTGTTAACAAATTTCTCTCATTCAGAATGTTTTTTCATGAGAGACTTATTTTTATAAGATCTTGAGGTAGGTATTTGTGACCCCACCATCAAGATTACTATGATCAGTGTTTTGAGTGTGAAGTTGGGAATTCATTTCAAAAACTTAAATCTATTATCACGTACTCCCATCATGGGTTGGAGTCTCACATATATCATCCTCCAAATATATTCCATGTGAGTAGACCTTTGGTATAGAGTTGGGTGATTTATCATAACTAAGAGCCTATGGATATCCTTTTTCATTATATGCTTTTTATCACCACAAGGGGAATCTGTGGATGGTGTAATATCTTTCTGTACAACCCCTTACCAAGATGTTGCTCCAATTGTATCATCCTTCATGTTTGGAGGGAATTCTTTTATCAATGACAGGGAGGCATTAGAATAGTGATCTTTCAGTTGCCCATCTTCATTCAACTTCCCTACAGTTTCCTGTGAAACATAAATTTTTCTTGGGTTCCTCAACAAGACATTGATCTTGTGAGGTTTGAAAATTGTTTTCCACCATACATTAGTTTCTTAGGCAAACTCATTATCGAGAGACTTATCTTCAGGCACATTCAACCCATCCTCAGTATATTCAACAATGGGAACCATTGAGTTGTGAGGCTTAGTAATCCCATAGGATGTTGGTTTTCTAGGCTCAATATTCAAATCACACATATCATTACCATTGGTTGTATCAGAATGAGAATTAGGGGATATGGAATCCTTACATTTACATCTCCTACTAATATCAACATCACTACCTTTAAACATGAAAAACTGCACATTATGTCCCTTTTACATTCATTTATTGAATTTCCAAAGAAGTTTCATTTGTTAAAAAATATGGTATTCTTCTCATATTGGAACTCAAGATTAATGGTTTCAAAAATTATTGTCTGCACCACCTCCTCCACCAATGTAAAATACATTTCAACCACCACAAAGATCCCAGAATAGTTCCCAAATTAGGGATTATCAGTTTTGTTGTCCATCCTAATGGGGTTCCATATAGAGGATATTATGCCCCAGATAATCCTCAGATGCCAGTACAGCCAGTTGAGCCTACAAACTCGATTCCAAACCTGAGTTTTGGAATTTTTTAAAATATATGGATCATAGTTCTTATCCCATTATTTAATTCTCAGAAACACATGTTTCAAGGACATTTATCAAAAACTCCAAGCTAGCCTCTTGAAATCATTAGATAGAATAACCACATGGTAATATATTCATCCCACGGCAGTCATTTTCCAATCATCAGAACCACATGCCTCTGCAATTCTCTGGGTGAGATTATAAAATTTCCTGATCTTCTCCCCTTTCAAAACCTGAATGCATGTGATTATGGAGTATTTTCATAAGCATACCATTTCTTCAACCACATCACATTTAGCTGCCACATGGGAAATTTTTCCCTTATTGATGACTCATACATTAGGGGTGTATCAAAATTTTCAAAGTAAATAGAGGTAGTTGATTTCACCACTTCAACAAAATTTCTCCAGGGAGCAATAGGATGATCATAGTCAAGTTTCCTTAGATTATGTTTGGCCACTAGGTGAAAGAGTTCACTACGCATGACATGGTCGGATTGAAGCATAACTCTTAAAAAATCCATGGTATTTGATTCCTCAGAGACTTAGGATTCCCGAGGTTTAGGGTTTTCACCCCCCACCTCTCATTTCCCTTGACCCTCCATTACTCTTATTATCATTCTTTGGAGTAGTTTAATAGTAAACTCGACATATCTATTAGGTCGTAAAAAATAAAAAACATCCCAAAACACAAAAGGGTATGCACCTAAAAATGCAGGTAATTTCCTTACCAGGAAATGGTCAACTACATCAAGAAAAATTTATAAAAACTTTCATGAGATTATACTGGCATAAGGAAGGATGTGACCTACCCTTACTAATCTAGAGTCCCACTCACCCTTCAAAACATGAGTACCCCCATTAGTATATAAGTACTTTACCTGAAAGTGACAATAGTCTATCTGGGTATAAATTTTGATTATCCAATCCATGTTAATAATCTATTAAAATATATCAAGATTATCCATAATTATATCCCAAAATACCTCCATGTCACATATCATCACTCAACATGTGGGGGACTTAAAACCTTTATTATACCTCTTTCCTAATGGAATTGAATTTTACAAATAGACTTACATAAGATCCAAATATATACCCATCATGTAAACCAACTTTGATGATATAAAATAATGATTTTCACCAATGTCAAGCAATTATAGAACCATATAAGATGAAATAAGCATCATACCATTAAGAGTATCTTCCTCTTCTTTAGTTTCATCAGGTGCACACTTTTCTATATAAATTTTTCCTTATATAGCCACCTGGATATACCCTTTGGCATGAAAATGATACCTACCACCCTTGGAAAAACTCAAAATTAATATGAGATCCCTTGGTGATATTGGATGTTGCCTTACAGCCTATGGACATCTTGTCATAGAAATGTTTCAGATGGCCAAAACACCCACAAAGATGTCAATTACTAGGAGCCTTCATAAAATGACCCCCGGTATGACCATGCCTCCAAAAATAGTGGAAATAACCTTTTTATTCCTTGAAGTAGCCCCTAAAATTGGTCTAATATATAAAAATTACCACTTCTTTGCTTCCTTTTTGGACATAAAGAATCACACTGGCTAACCGATGCACCCACTACAGCTCCGACCAAACCTATTATTCCAGCTATGTGGGACTCAACCAAAGATATATTATCCACTACCTTAATAATATTTTGAATGAGAAAAATAATAATATTCAACAAAATATCATCTCTCATCCACATATAGAACTGTTAAGACTTTAGGTAATCATTGGTGACAAGCTCTGGTTCCAAATTCACCAACTCAGCAAAACAGGTGGATTAATCTAGAACAGTTCGCTCCCCATGATCTGTGGATAGAAATTCCAATGTCTTTTCCTCATGTAAAGACTAAATAAAGAAATATTTATTGAATATTTTCTTGAATGAAACCCCATTATGATCTTCCTACAACTTAGATTTCACTATAGAGTCTCACCATCTTCTTCTTTGTCACTCGAACATATATAAGGAAAAACCCACATGAGAATCTACAGGAGTATTCAAAAAGTTTATGGTCTTCTCAATATGTACAAGAAAATCATTTAAATATTGGGTTCCTTTATCTCTATGGAAGATAGGTGGAAGATTCATGGTAAAATTGAAACCATGAACCACTACTCATCTTGGGTTCACTATTCCCAAAGACCCTAAAGTCTAAATGCTATGGATCACTGATTCATCCAAAGAAGGGTCCACTAGAGGATATTCCTATAAAACCTTCCCACATATTCCCCTATCAATTTTGGAAGATATTTTTTAGTAGTAGTTGTAGTTAGAACACAATAAAATAACCAATGAATCATTGTCATATTCCAAAACCATTTAACCATCTTCTAGAATCCACAAGAATATTTTAAAATGAAAATAATTTAATGCATTCATGAACTCTACCACGAAAGAGAAAAAACTCTTGAGGGGAATATTTACATCTAAATAAACCTCCCAATTATTTTATTAAAACTACCTTTCACAAACCAAATCCTGAAACATTGTATATGTGTTAATTTAAATAAATTTCCTTTACAATTTTATCAAATAAAACTAAATGTCGGGTCTTGGACTTACTAATGATTTTTCTGACCACCAATGGAATATCAGATTTAGTTTTGGGTGTGAGATGGTCTAGACCCTTTTCTACAACTACTATCCAAATTCTGATTTCCATACTCTTATCTACCCAGGATACAAAACCTACTCAGGAAGTGTAGACACACTTCAGGCTGAGTATCCTAGTTCTGATACAAAATTTTAATAGACCAACTTGAGCCAACTGGACCATTCACCCAAGTCAACCCACTAAAGGACGAGGTACAACAAAGATAACAATACAAGTCTCATATATAAAGGAAAAAGACATAAAATCAAAGTAAAAAAAAGGAAACCTAGTGAGATATTATTAATCCAAAATAGGTTAAATGTAATTCCACCAAACAATTTTGACTTTTCATAATAATATTTTCATTATTATTATGTTGGTTTTGTTTAACAATGGTGTTTCATACATATAATACATACAGAATAAAAATAGATACATGTTTTATTCAAAAAGAATATAGAAACCTTACATTTCCATAGGGAAAAAGGAACAGTACTAACCTAGAATGCCTACTAGGAGACCTATCAAAATCACGGGGAGACAACCAAACCCAACAACGTGACCAAGTAGGTAGTGCACATCCTTTGGGTCAGCCATAATGAAAAACATTTTGGCCAAAGACAGGGCGACCAAACTAAGCATTAAGGGGATGTCGAGAACCATCTTTACAGAGTTTTTCTTATATTTGGAGTACACTAAAGACCTTTTTATATGGACTTTGTGATTGTTAATAGTCCTTGTGGTCCTTAGATGTCCATTGGTCTTTCTAATGGTCATAAAATATTGTAACTATTGGGTATATTAAGTATCTTGATTATTTTATGCATACTAAATTTATAATTACTATAAGTATACTAAATATTTTATATATCATAATTATTTTAAGAACATAAGGGTTTTAAATTTTCAAATGTTGAATTTTAATTATAATTTTTTAAGTAAATGTAATGTTTTGAAAGAATGTATCTATATGTATTAAAAGTGTATACTTAATTATCATTTTGATAAAGATGAAATGTAACCAGTCATTTTATGAAAAAATATATATGTTTCACATGTCTTATAATGTTTTAAATATTGTAAAGTTTTATCCTAGTTTATAATGACACCGTTTTAATTAAAGATATAATTTTTATTTGGATTTTGAAAGTATAATAACCATGACTAAAAGGACATGTTCAATGAAATTATGTTTTAAAATTTAGTGTTTTAAAAATCAAAATGCATAAAAACATAAGAAATAATTAATCATATTATGGGAAGAATGAATTTATAAATAAGTAAATTAATATGAATATTCAATTTTGGTGTTAAAGAAATTAATATTTTATTAAATTAATATAAACACTTATAACTAATTACTTTTAAAATATTCTTTATTTATGTTAATAATTTTTTTGATAAAAAATATTATGAGAGCCTTGGCTGAGGACAGCCTTGGCTAAAGACAGCCTTGAAGTCCAAGTCCACAAGGTCATAGGCCTCCCACTCAGGTCCGCCAAGCCTCCCCAGCCGGCCAGCCAGTGTGAGCTAGCTAGAAGCCATAGGGGTAGCACACATGCCTAGGTGTGCACACCCACAAGAGCAAGAGGGACTGGATTCGTGCCACCATCTAGGGAAGCACGACGGTAGGTTTGGGAGTAGAACACGCCCGTAGGGGAGAACCGGTACAGGGCGGTAATGGGGAGGGGGAGAGGGAGTTCATTGCTGATGCCCCATATTGTTTAGGAATATATAGTGGTCTCAGTTTTTTCACTGTTTTGATGCCTTACAGGCTTTTTAAAGGAGGATCTAATCCTGGCCATTCAATCTCATTGTGCGAGATCTGGACCGCAAGATCCAGTCGCATATTCGAATCCTATCATCATAACTCTTCCTATATCTTTTCCTCGGCTGTCTGATCACTCCATATGAGATCTCAGACGCCCATCTGTTTTAAAAATTGTGGTATGATTGTGACCATCTGATCGATCTACGATGTAATCTCAACCTTCCATCCCTTTTTATATATATGTGGAAGTGACCGTATCTATCCTATTGGGCTCGGAAGATCATGACCATTCTTCCTTTTTTTTATATCTTTCTGTCTTCTTCTTCTTCCCTGTGACCATGCCTATACTAGCCGCCATCTTACCTCTCCACTACTCCTCTTCGACCCTTGAGCCCTCCTTTCTCCATTTTGGCCCCTCTTATCTTCTTTTCCACAGCACAACACACACGGTTATATTTTATAACCAAAACTTTGGGCCCTATAGGTGTTTCATGTGTTTTATATGTATATATATTTATACACTTTATCAGCATCCAATTTTTTTAAGTTTGTGTCTATTAGAATTATTGTTCACTCCTTCACAAGTCTCCTCTCGAGTATTTGTTTATATATTCATTTTTGATACATGGTTTATATCTAAATATATATTCACAGTTTATATAAACTCTTGTTTGCACCAAAAACCTACAACTTTTCTTCGTCTCAACTTCTCCCAAGACTCTAATCGACTCTACCAACATGAATTCAAATAAGGGATTTTTATGCTTTGACTTCCTTGTGAAAATTAATATATACACCATTTGTATATAAATATAATTATATATATATATATATATATTCATACAGTTTTATATAATTTCTCATCCTAACATGTTTAAGGTCTTCAATGTATTGATTATCAATGTTTAATTGATGTTTTTAAAACATATAGTAACTGTAAGGGATTATATTTCTTATTTTTCTCCATCCAAAACACTTACTTATACAATGTTTATTACGGTTATCTGTGTGTGTGTGCGTGTTTGTGTGTGTGTGTGTAGTTTTTTATAACTTTTAAACCTAAATTCCATTTTGTTTTCTAAATGATGTTTTACAGAATTTAAATTATGTATATGATGGGTATAAAATTTATAAGAGTTATTCTTTGTTATGGTTTTGAATCAATTAAACCCATATACACTTATATATGTATATCTGTTATTTATAAAACAAACCTAAACTGATTTTATGATTTTCAAATGGTGAAATTTTATTTTTAAGTGATGTTCTTTAATGCATGTAAATCATGTAAGAATCTTATTTTTGTTTAATTGGATCATATAAACATATGTGAATATTTACAGTTGTATGTATATATACATATAGGTTTTAATTATAATTCTAATTTGGTTTTTATAACACTGATTTTAGTGATTTAATTATTTTCGATAAGTGTAAAATATTTATAATGATTTACTAATCCTTGTTTTTGGTTGTGCAAATCTCATGTATACACATTGTGTATATATGGTTTTATGTAATTTTAAAACCCATTTATATATATATAAACCAAAATATCACATAATCATTTCTTAATTTATTTATGATGTTTTGGATGGTATTAACTTGGTGATGATTTTTTACAACACATGGTACAATTTCATATGGGAAAATAATAAAAAACCCTATTTTGTTATTGTGTGCCTAAAAATTCTAAAAGAATTCATCACATTGTTAATGAAATTAAAATTACATACATCTCTATTTCAAATTTTAGTAGTATATCTTGTTTATAAATATTCACATACATGCACATGGACCTTTAGTAAGGTGTGTTTAATTATTTTTGCATAAAAATGAATGTTATAAAATAGAAAGTTTTAGGTTTTAATGTAAGATGAATCTACCAAAAAAATTATTAGACTATGATTAACTTTTTTTTCAATTTTTTTTATTAGTGCATGGTTTGAACATGATGTGTATCTATCCTAAATTCAAAATCATGTATTAAAATGCATTTAATGTTTATTTTCATGGAACTATGATTCTAATAATTTTAATTCCATGTGTCAAACCAAATAAATATATTATTAATACATCACTTATGATAATTTATGGACTAAGGAGTAATTTATTTGAATTTTTATGAAACACTTCAAATGAAATACGTAAATTAATTATTTTAAGTGGTGTGGGACACTTCAAATAAAAGACTTGAATTAATTATTTGAAGTGTTATGGGCCACTTCAAATAAAATACATAAAATGATAAATCAAAGTGGTATGGGTCACATTTATTTAAATAAAATTAGACATATGAGGAATTAATTGGACATATAATGTGATGGTTGAGGCCCATTATATCCTCTCAATGCATCGACTGGTCTCATAAGACAAATCAGGTAATAGCACGAGGCCTTGAAAAAAAATTTATGCATGGTCTTTACACGAGGTCGCAACAAAATGTTATGATTGTTTGGCATTATGAACTTCCTCTATATGTGATTAATATTTAACCAACCACAGTATTATTTGACTAGTATAATAAACCTTGGATATGAATCATTTATAATGGAAATAAATGCTAATAGAATAATTAGATATGTACTTGGCTAGTTGAAAATATCCAAATGACGATACAAATGTTTACTAATACAATTTCAATTTAATGAATTGAATTTCAGGTTTAAAGAGAAATATAGAATTGTTAATTTTTCAATAATAATAGTGATTTATTTTATGTAATCAATGATATGATCATCCTTGTATTCCATCCTAAATTTGGTTTGATCAATTTTAAGATTATGCAGCATTCCAGGCATTTTTTGTACATGTATGTGTACTCTGATATCTCTTATATCTATAGATTTTGAGTAATTGTATTGATTATTTTGCAATAGTTTTCTATTTAAGTTGTTTCATGTAACCATTGGAAAATTGTTATGGCGTACTACGTAAAAGTTTTTACCATTTAAGAAAATGTTTTATAGTTATTTTAAAGGAATGTTTTGAAAAATAATTTCATTAATTTATTTTAAAACCCCTTACTGAGCATTTTAAATTATGACAATAAATTTTAAATTTATTTTTATAGGTTTTTTAGATATTAATTTTACTTGATGGTGGATGCATTGTGTAGTTTATCTCATTTAATTTTGAAGAAATGTAACTTTTTTATCTAGTTTTCTAGAACCTAAACCAAAAAGAATCATTGTATTGGAATGAGTTGTGAAACGTTTGTCAGCATGTTTTTATAAAAACAATTATAGACCATATTTAGTTCACCAGCTTTGGGATTCTGGGCTATGGGGGTTATAGTTGTTAGTAGAGTATCGATTTTTACAATTCTGAAAAATTTGAATGGACAAAAAATTACTATTTTTGATAAGTAGCATCAATTCATAAAATTTGCAGATGGGAGGAAAACGTTCACCAAAAAATCTTTTGTCCCTACCTACCAAATTACTAGAGAACATAATAGTCATGTCATGTTAAGAATCATACAATAGCTTCATTAACCTTCATTTACCTTTCAAATGCCTCTATCGAGTCTCCCTTACCGCAAATGTCCTCTGAACCTATCTGGGAGACAATGACATTTATCTTCCTATGAAAACTGCACAATTTGCAGAGTGTAGGAATAGGGGAAATTATCTTGAGGGTCTCTTCCTTTGTTTCACTCTCTCCGAGAATTTCCTAGCCTTGGGAAATTCTAGGAAGCTTCTTTAGAGGTTGACCTTCGAGCAACTTATCTATTCTAGGTTTTGAGTTTCAGCATGTATGGGAGGTTCTATGACTTCATAACTCCCAGGCATGACAAAGTTCAATAGATCTATAAGGATCGTGTTCAAGCTAAAATCTTTGAGCTCCATGCCTCCCATGCCTCTCTCTAAAAACTCAAGTGTTACATACACAGGTTTGACCCTAATTGCTCAAGGTGTATTTGGGGTAGGGATATTGAGGAACTAAAAACCACCCTGGGAATCTACCAAACTACATAAACAAATTATCCAAAGTGGTGTACCTTGTGATGGTATTAAACTAAACTTTTTTTCAATGAATTTTTGTTAATCATTAATAAACAAGATATATCGTGTATGGTCATTGAAGTTAATGTCGAAAGTTAGTGGAGGATAGAATAAGATCATGAAGGAAATATGAGGACCCAATTATTTTAAGGGGGGATAATGTAATTCCCCAATCACTTTTGATTTGTAATAATAATATTTTCATTATTATAATGTTGGTTTTATTTAACAATAATGCGTCTAAAATAAAATACCTTCATAATAAAATTAGATACCTGTTTTATTCAATAAGAATACTAAAACCATACATTTCAATAGGTCCAAAGGATCCTTAATAAACTAGAATTCCTGCTAGGAGACCAATCAAAATCACTTGCAGACCACCAAACACTACATCTGGGCCAAGTAGTTAGTGAACATCCTTCGGGTTGGTCACCATGAAAAACCTTATGACTAGAGATAGGGTGACCGAAAAAAGCATTAAGGGGATATAGAGAACCATCTTCACCAAGTTGTTTCTATCATCTGGAGTACTCAAAACACCTTTTTATAAGACCTTTGTGACTTTTTATAGTTGTTCCGGACTATTAATAGTCATTCTGGTCCATAGGTGATTGTTGGTGTTTCTAACGGTCAAAACGTTTTTGTAAATGTTGGGTATATTAAGTATATTTATTATTTTAATCATATTAAATGTATAAGTACTATATTTATACTAAATATTTTAAGCATCTTAATTATTCTAATAATGTAAGGTTTATAAATTTTTTAAGGTAAGATTTTAATAATATGTTTTCAAGTAAATGTAATGGTTTGAAAGATTATATCTCTATATATTAAAAGTGTGTAATTATTTATCTTTTTGATAAATTTGAAATGTAACCAGTAATTTTATGAAGAAATATATATGTTTCACATGTTTTAAAATTATTTAAATATTGTAAAGTGGTATCATAGTTAAATAATGACACATTTTTAATTAAATATATAATTTTTATTTGGTTTTTGAAAGTATAATAACCATGACTAAAAGGAAAATTTTAATAAAATTATATTTTGAAAATTAATTTTTTAAAACTAAAAATGAAGAAAAACAAAATAAATAATTAATCTAATTATAGGAAGAATTATTTTATAAATAAGGAAATTAATATCAATAATCGATTTTGTTTTTAAATAAATTAATATTATCTTTAATTAATATGAAAACTTAGAACTGATTAATTTTAAAATATACTGATTTTTTAAGTTAATAAATTTTTAGATAAAAAAATATTGTGAGTTCCTTGGCCGAGGACAGCCTTGAAGGCCAATTCCCCAAGGCCATAGGCATCCCACTGGGGGCAGCCAAGCCTCCCCAGCCAGCTAGCCAACAAGATTAATCTAGTAATCGGAGGGGCATCCCGCACACCTGGGCGAGCACAAATACAAGAGTGTAAGGGACCAGAGAAGCACTACCTTGTAGAGAGGCAGGGAGGTAGTAGTGGGTGCAGAGCATGCCCACTGGGGAGAGCTAGTACACTGTGGTTTTGGGGAGGGGGAGAGGGATTTCATTGTTGATTCCCTAGATCATTGAGTCTTATGTAGCAGTCTTGCTTTTTCCACTATTTCGATATGGGATGGGTTTTTTAAAGCAGGATCTAATCATGGTTGTTTGATCTCACCGGGCGAGATCTGGACTGCACAATCCATTCATGGTTTCGGATCCCACCGAAAGATATCTTACTCTTTGATTTACTCAATTGTCTGATCATGCAATGTGAGATCTCAGACATCCATCTTTTTTTAAAAACTATAGTATGATCATGACCGTCCAATAGGTCTGAGGTATAATCGCAACTGTCCAACACTTTTTATATACATGGAAGCGAGTGTAGCTATCTGATCGGGAATGGAATATCATCATCTTCCTTCCTTTTTACACATCTCCTCTATCTTCATCTTCTTCCTCATGACTGCACCTGTACCAGTCATAGTCTTCCCTATCCACTACTCCTCTTCATCCTATGATCCATCCTTTCTCCATCTGTGGACCATCCTCTCTTCTTTTCCACAGGCTAAAAAACACAGATGTATTTTAAAAATGAAACCTTGTGCCCGATATGAGTTTCCCATGTTTTATATGTATATATATTTAGTCACTTTATTTGCAACTATTTTGTTTAAGTTTTCATTGATTGGAATGAGTGTTTTATCCTGCTCAAGTCTCCTCTCGAGTATTTCTTTATATTATAATGTTTGATATGTGGTTTATATAAAAATATATAAACATTGTTTATATAAACTCGTGTTTTCACTAAAACCCTATGTGTTTTCTTCTTCTCAACTTCTCCCAATACTCTCCTCAACTCTAACACCTTCTTGAATTCATGTAAAGGATTTTTATAAATTTTCTTCCTTGTGGAAATCCATATATACAGCCTTTGTATAAATGGATATTTATATTCTTACATTTTTATATAATTTTCCATCCTAACCAGATTAAGTTCTTCTAAGTATTTATTATGAATATTTAACATATGTTTTAAAAATGTATTGAAATTGTAAGGGATTGTTTTGCAAGTATTTATTTATACAAAATACTTACTTAAACTATGTGTATTATGGTTATATATATATATATATATGTAAATATAGTCTTATATAATTTTCAAACCCATGTTTCGTCTGGTTTTCTAAATGATGTTTTGCAGAATTTAAATTATGTATAAGATGTGTATAACATTTTTAAGAGTTCTTATTTTGTTTTGTTTTGATTCAATTCAACCCATATACACTTAAATAGGAATATATGTTATTTATACAGTGAACCTAAACTGATTTTATGGTTTTATATAATTTTCAAACCCATTTTGTTTGGTTTTGATTCAATTAAACCCATAAGAGTTCTTGAAGTGTAAAATATTTATAATGATTTATTAAGCCTAGTTTTTTGATGTGCAAATCTCATGTATACACTTTGTGTATATATGGTTTTATATAATTTTCAAACCCATTTATATATATATATAAACAAAAATATAACATATGAGTTTTTAAATTTATTTAAGATGTTTTGTATTGTATTAACCTGGTGATGATTTTATACAACACATGGTAGAATTTCATATGGTAAAATAATAAAAAAATCCATGTTTTATTATTATGTGCCTGAAAATTCTAAAATAATTCATCACCTTGTAAAACAAATTAACATTACATATATCCTGCTTTTTTACTTGATTATTATCTCTTGTTTATACATATGCACATACATGCACATACACCTTTAGTAATTTGTGTATAATTATTTGTGCATAAATATGAATGTTGTAAAATAGCAAGTTTTGTGCTTTAATATAAGATGAATCTAACATAATAAACACTATTAGTCTATGATTAACCTGTTTGTCACTTATGTTTATCAGTTCATGGTTTGAACATGATTAATATCTATCCTAAATTTAAAACCATGTATTCAAATGCATTTAATGATTATTTTCATTGAATAATTGTTCTGAGAGTTGTTATTTTATTTTCCAAAAATAATAAATCTATTATTAATATATCACTTTTTATGATTTACTGATTAAATAGTCATTTATTTGAAGTGGTGTGGGACACTTCAAATAAAAAACATAAATTAATTTTCGTAAGTGGTATGAGATACTTCAAATAAAATACATGAAATAATTATTTTAAGTGTTATGGGACACTTTAAAAAAAAGAAATAAAATGATAAATCAAAGTGGTATGGGAGACTATGATTTAAATACAATTAGACAAATGAGGAATCCATTGGATGTATTATTTGATGGGTGAGCCCCACTATTGTAGGTCCTGAGCGTAGTGGAAGCTCGTGGGTGGATGTGCCCACTGGACATTTTTTCATTAGAAATGATCAATCTGGGATCAATACGATGATAAATGCCAGAATCCATGGATTGAATCATAGGAATAGACTAAGAAGAAGAATATTCCTGAAACCACAAAGGACGATCATCACAGGTTGATTATAATTAATTTAATTAATTGATAAGAAGTACCTTTTAGGGTTCTCTTTCTTCATTGATATTTCTGATCAAGTTCTATTGTGAATCGTCATTGTGTCCCAGAAGCAAAGTGTATACTTCCTCTAGTGGTGATCCACACGTGCACCATGTATCTCTGGATATTGCCAAAGGAATCTAAGGGTGCTATCGTGGAGAAGCATTTTCTTGCATTGTCCGCCTTAGATAGCTCTGATCCTATGGAGGAGGATGTCTCTCAGTCTTGAGATCATTCTTGGAGGAAGGATTTCTTTTAGCCTTGAGAGAGTTCTCCAGAATCTTTGTGCACGATGATTAGGGAAAAGGGTTGGGGTTGTGAGAATATTTATAATCGGGTTTGAGGTTATAGAGTTATGATAATAAATAAACACATTATTTGTTTTCTTTATTTCATTAACTCTTATTGAAAACCCCCATGTAAAATCATTAATTCATTGACATGAACCCACTCTGATTATAATAAATATCATTTAATAAAACGATATTATTTCATCAAAATCCCGACTGGAAAAACTAAACGGTGTGTAATCATTAATACACAGTGTGTACTCATTTTTCATTTCCTTTCCAAAATGAAAACTACACTGTGTGTACATTCAATATACATAGTGTGTATATCTTGTTTTCATTTTCTCTCCAAACAGAAAACTACACGGCGTGTACATTCAATGTACACAGCGTGTATATCTTGTTTTCATTTTCATTCCAAAATGAAAACTACACGATCTATATATCTTGTTTTCATGTTATTCTTCCTCCAACATTAAAACTATTTAGGCTTCCTTGAATAATTATTAAACCACATATGGGAATAATAATCATTCTACTTGAGATACTTGGATACACTTAGTGTGTGACCCTCTAAGCCTCTTTCTCGTTGGCATTAAGTGGGCTTGACTAAAGTCCAAAAATATTGTCTAACCATGGGTCAAGGAACCCAAGAGAAAGAATTTGGTGCCACATTGACGTGTCACCTCATATGAACACTTACCATGTAATTTAATCCCTTTGACACAATATCTCATCAAGAAGGTTTCATGGCTGTTTCATAAGCCTATATGCTGGATATGTCATTCTTTGAATTCCAGAAATAATCTCATCATGACACCACGACCAAAAAAATTGGGAGAGAGTTCTATTTCAATCAAAGGGACCAAGATATCTACTTCCATAAATATCTAAGTGAAAAAACCTCCCTCAACTTAACCATTAACAACATGTCATTCATGACACACCTATCATACCCTACTTCCCTCCAACTATCTTCGTTACGTTTTTCGACAGAAAATCTAAGTGTGTGAGTCATGACATGAGTTAATGATAATCTTCCAGTCTAAGGACAATTACACATGCTTGTAGATAGAAATGTCTTATGAAACCAAGACATGAGGAATTACAACTGGTGGATCTGTTCTCATAATCTCACTTCATGGAGATTACTAAGTGTGATCTCCATGAGAGAGAGTCTCGTCTTCTTACATGTACTCTCACATGAAGGTTTGTGTACTATGTTTCCTATCATAGAATATCATCCTACCGTAGAACATTATTTAAGAATATTGTTCTATCATTTCACGGTTCTCATCATAACCGGGATTTTCCTTGACCTTATTAATGCAATAAATATTCCATGACATTATTATATTATAGTCATGAAGAAAAATGAACAATATATAATAAGTGTACATTCATGTAATCGAAGTAAAAAAGGTTGGTTCTCAGGACACCAACTCTAAAAAACTCCCACTTGGACTAGAGCCAACTGCCTATGACTTTTAGTCTACTAAACCTCACATGATGATCATGTTTATGCTGAGTCAAAGCTTTAGTCAAGGGGTATGCCATGTTGTCTTCCGTGGAAATTCTGGTCACTACAATTTCACCTCTCTAAGAAAAATCCCTCAAGAGATGATACTTCCGAAGTATGCTCTTTATCCGCTGATGTGACCTTGGCTCTTTTTCAAGGTCCACCACTGCAGTATTATCATAATAGAGTGTGATAGGATCTTTACTGCTAGGTACTACATCCAGCTCTTGGATGAAGCTTCGCATCCATACTTCTTCTTTAGCTGGCTTAGAAGCTTCAATATACTCAGACTCTACTGTAGAATTTGCGACCACACCATGCTTTGAGCTCTTCCAACTCACTGCACCTCCATTCAAACTGAAGATGTATCTAGTCTGTAACTTCTAGTCATCTTGACCAGTCTAGAAACTAGCGTCTACATGTCCTCTGATGACTAGTTCCTCATCTCCTCCATAAACTAGGAACATATCCTTAGTATGCCTCAGATAATTAAGGATAGTCCTGACTTCCATCTAATGGAGGTATCCTGGATCACCTTGATATCTGCTTACCACACTTAATATGTAAGCAACATATAGCCTTGTACATAGCATAACATACTTGATTGACCCAATCGCATATGCGTAAGGGATCCTTTCCATTTTATTTATTTACTCATGTGTATGAGGACACATTTTCATGGAAATATTAATGCCATGTGACAATGGAAACAATCCCATCTTGGACTATTCCATATTGAATCTCTTTTGTATCTTGTCAATGTATGTACTTTGACTCAGGCCCAGAATTCTCTTGGATCTATCATGATGGATCTTGATTCCATGAATATATGTTTCCTCACCCAAGTCTTTCATAGAGAGGTATTTATCCAACCATGTCTTAGCAGACTATAATACAGGTACTTCATTTCCAATTAGTAATATGTCATCAACATATACTATTTGAAAAATGACTACACTTCCTCTAAACCTTTTGTAGACACACGGCTCACATTCGTTCTTAACAAATCCAAATTCTATTATAGCTTCATCAAAATTAATGTTCCATGACCTTGATGATTTCTTTAATCTATAAATATATTTCACCAACTTTCATACCTTCTTGGAATCCTTTTGAGTCACAAACCCTTCAGGTTGTGTCATGTATACATCTTCTTGGAGGTTCCCTTTAAGGAATGATGTTTTGACATCCATTTTCCAAATTTCATAGTCATAGTAAGTGGAAATGGCCAATAAAATTTTGATGGATTTTAGTATCACAACTAGTGAAAAGGTTTCATCATAGTCAATTCATTGATGTTTTCTATAACCTTTTGCAAATAGTCATACCTTATAGGTGCTGGCTTGTCCTTCCATGTCCAGTTTCTTCTTGAATACCCATTTATTTCCAACAGGCTTTACATCAACAAGAGGATCTACCAAAATCCAGACATTGTTTTGATACATGCAATCCAGTTTAGAATTCATGGATTCATAACACATGGCATTGTCGGTTCCTTCAACTTCTTCTTTGTAGGTAAGAGGATCATCATTATCAACCAATAATGAGTCGCCATCCTCGGTGAAAAGAAAACCAGATCATTCTGGTTATCATACCTCTCTCATACTCCTATGTAGTTCTTGTGTCTTTGGAACATATTGTTCTTCCATGGGGCTTTGTGGAATCTATTCTTGTACCAACTCATGTGTATCTTGAGCCTCGACTTCATTGAATTCTATCTCGCTCCCACTATCTCTTTTGGATATGTTCTCCCTCTAAATGAATATGGAGTATCTTTCCACTATAACCTTTTTATCTGGGAGTTTTTATTGGTAATATCCTCTTATTTCCTTGGGATATCTTATAAAGGTACACTTTGTGCCTTGGGGTGCAAATTTATTACCTGAAGGGGCCCTAACAAATGATCCGCTACCCCACACATTTGAATTTCATAACATGGATTTGCATCCACTCCATAACTCGTATGGAATACCATTTATCGATTTAGTTGGTACTTGTTTTAGTATGTTTGTTGCTATTTGTATTGCGTATCCCCAAAAGGATAATGGATTACTTTCATGACTCATCATTGATCTCACCATGTCCAATAGGGTGTGGTTCCTCCTTTCACTTACACCATTCCACGGAGGCATGTAAGGAGGTGTGAGTTGAGATAGAATCCCAAACTCTCGTAAAAAAATCAATGAAGTCCTAATTAAAATATTCTCCTCCTCTGTTTGAGCGGAGTTTCTTAATCTTCTTTCCAAGATGATTCTCAACTTCATTATTTTATTCTTTGAACCGATCAAAAGAATCTGACTTATACCTTATTAAGTAAATATATCCATATGAACTAAAATCATCAGTAAAAGCTATGAAGTACAAGACCCACCCATTTCTTCAACTAGAAATGGTCCACATACATCTGTGTGTACTAATTCTAGAATCTCTTTATCCCTTTCAGCTTTCCCACTAAATGGGGCTTTTGTCATTTTGACTTGTAGAAACGCATGACATACACCAAGTGGTTTTAGTTTGAATGAATCTAAATACCCTTCTTGATGTAATTTTGTCAAACTTTTATCATTGACATGACCTAGCCGATGATTCCAAAGTTGGGTGTGGTACGAGTCATGTGAATTAACTTTGTCATCGATTTCCACTACTTTGTTTCTGTAGTCTACCACATAAAGAAATTTATATAAATGATCCCTACTAAAACAAATACTATCTTTATAAAAGTATCAACATTCATTTCCAAACATGAAGACGAATCCATCAGTATATAATATGGATACTGAAATAATGTTTTTGGTTACCGATGGTACATAATAACATCATTTTAATACCAAGACCATCCCAGTAGGCAATGTGAGGTGGTAGTCTCTGACAGCTATAGCAGCGAGTCTGGATATTTTGGTTGCTCGCAGATCCACCTCACCTCGGGCAATCATTCTGAATATACTTGGTTCCTATATTTGGACATAGATGTGAGAACCACAAGCAGTATCTGACACAAAATTGGTAGAAATAGATAGATTACATTCAATAATAAATATATCTGTAGCTTCCCCTTGATTCGTTGGCTGGGTGCAGTTTTTCATCTAATGGCCCTTCTTGCCACATGCGAAACAAACAACCTCGTGTTCTCTTGCCTCCCCTTTGATCTTACTTTTATTATAAGGCCTTGAAGAATATTTGGGCTTAAATCTCTTCGCCTTACCTTTCCATTTATTCACCATAAGGGCAAAAGTCTTTTCACACTTCATATCATTGTACACATGGCGAATGAAGATAAGAAGATTAGATAGAGACTTCTCAATGTTGTTCATATTGAAATTTTCAACAATGTAAGATAAGGTATGGTGGAGTGATGAAAGAATGAGATTGGTACCCAGCTCTTCAGAGATTTTAAACCCTAGAACCTTCAAGCACTCATTGTAGACAATGATCTTGACTAAATGAGGCCCAGCTGGGGAACCCTCTCCAAGATTGCTCTGAAATAGAGCCTTGGAGATCTCAAAACTTTCCTATCTTGTTCTCTCCTGTTATAGACCACAGAGGAGCACGAGCATGCTATAGGCATCCATGTCTTCATGAGACTTCATGATCTCACTAGACATTGATTACAACATCAAACATTGAAAGTCAAGTGTGTCGTTCAAATGTTGATCATAGACCTGGAAATCTTCATCACTCATCCCTTGGGTAGGGGAATCAGGAAGTGAGGACTCCTGCATGTAAAACTTTTGTTCATGGAGAAGGGTAGCTGGAAGGCGCCTAAACCATTCCTGAAAGTTCCAGCATGTGAGGATATTGTCTTTATCCATAATTGATCACAGAGAAAATGTGGTTGGCAAGTTTTTCATATTGATTCTACAAATTAAAAGAGTTGATTTATTTCTACCTTTTGATTACATTTTATGAAAAATTATAATTGAATTTATTAATTCTCCCACTATTTTATCATGTCCCAATGGCCCCCACCATTGAACTTGAAATTCCTAGTTGCTATAACATTCTAGTGGAAGGGATCCATATTCCCCTTTGCATAACCCTAATAAGGGTTGGTCAAGCTATTTAATGGTATTTAGGTAGGCAGGTCATTGCCAACTGTGAGCTTACAATTCATTGATCTGTTAAGTGGACCACCCAATATAGAAACCCTGACTTGGATTTCCTCAACACATTCCTCCATTTTACTACAATTCTATCAAGGGATACTCCTCTTGATGTAAAATTTACAAGTCAACTCCAAACTTTCATAAGATCTTCCTTTATAAAAGTAAGTGTCCCAAGAAGGGTTGGTCAAACACATAGTTTTGTTGAGTCTGTCCCTTAATCAGGTAATGGAAGGCTAGGTCTGACTTAATATGGTATTTGAGGGATTTCAATACTTTATACATAGTTTTGCATTATCACATGATTGTTAATATTAAGTGCTACTTTCTTAAGTGATTAACCATGTTCTGATAATTTTTATGCATATTCCGGTTTTTATTTTATTCCATCTTTTCATGCTTGTTTATTTAATTAAATATGTGATCACAACAACTCAAACATAATAAATAAACAATGAAATCAGAATGAAATAAAATAAGATGGCATGATCATGAGCTTCTATTGGTTATCTTTTCTAGCAGTTTTGATAAGCTAACCCTGACCTAGGGAAAAACACCTTGAACCTGATGGTTCGTATTTTATAGTGCCCACCTGTCCACCTTTGTATCTTCTAGGTTTGGTTTCACCTCATCTTCTGATTTTTAACCATATCATATGGCTTGGGACATCCTCCATTACATGTGGTTTAATGTAAAGAAACCATGGGCATGCAGGCCCAACATTTTATTGGAAGAAGGCTCGCAGGACAACGAATAAAATTAAATAAATTCAATTGAAACCATACACACACAAAGGGTCATTGTTCTAGATCATGATCATCCATAGCATGCAATGAAATTTATGAATATTTAGTATTCAAATTCATTTAATCGTTCTTTTATTCAAGATAAGTTTCACTTGAATTCAATTTATTATGATCTTATAGTTAATCAATTCTTTATCTTAAATTCATTTCTGAACTTCCATGAGATTCTTCTTATCCATATTCCTTGTACGGTTCCTTGTACTTTGGAGGAAACCTGGTGAAATTCCATTTCTGGGAAGTACACGATGTGTATGCTATATTTCATGGCATGTATTTATTTTCACCCTTTATTAAAAGTACACACCGGGGGATTTAGCATGTTTTCTATACTTTGGAAATGTTGGAGTACACGGTTTGTTGATTAATATTACATGGAATGCACTTCCTTGTTACACGGTTACTGGCCTGGTAATTCCATGTAAGAGGTCACACGGATTCTCCTTATACACAGTTTCACCTGGGTCAGATCAGACTAAACGGAGTGTTGATTCATCAAACACATCATGTATTCTAGTTTCCACATGTCGTTCAGTTTTGGTGAACACATTGTGTTAGAAAACTTAGGTATTCTCAATTCACACGGCGTGATTTGGCGGACCAGTAACTATTCATTGAACATAAGTACACGGCGTGTAGATTTCACTACATGCCGTGTATTCCTGTGTTGTATAGACAGAATGAGTTGCTCCTCCAGATGAGTTCTATGTTTTATTTTAGTCAAAATTTAAATTAAAAGGTCGTTTATGTTATGTGAATTGAGAAACGAAGGAGGTGGAACATATCTCATTCATTCGGTTTTACAGAACGAATAATCTTGAATTGAATCAAATATAAATTTGTAAATTATCAACAAAAATTAAATAACTATAATCAACGTTGTGACCCATCTGATAACACTTGTAGGTCTCGGGCACAGAGGAATCTTATAGGTAGATGTTCCCACTTGAATTTTTGTCATTTTCAATGATCAATCTGGGATCAATACGACGATAAATTCCAGACTCCATGGATCAAATCACAGAAATAGACAAAGTATAAGAATAGTCCCAGAACCACAAAGGTGGATCATCATAGGTTGATTATAATTCATTTAATTAATTGAAAAGAAGTACCTTTTATAGAGTTCTTTCTTCATTGATATTTATGATACTTTTCGATGTGATTCGTAGTTGTGTCGTAGAATCCAATTGTAGACTTCCTCTAGTGGTGATCCGCACGTGCACCATGTATCTCTGGACATCCTCAAAGGAATCTCTAGGTGCAACTATGGAGAAGCCTTTTCTTTAATTGTCTTCCTTAGATCACCTTGATCCATTGGAGGAGGATCTCTCTCGGTCTTGAGAGAATTCCTGGAGGAAAGAGTTATTTCGTCCATGAGATAATTCTCTTGAATTGTTGTGCACAACGTTTAGGGAAAAGGTTTGGGGTTGTGAGGATATTTATAATTGGGTTTGAGGTTATAGAGTTATGACAATAAATAAACATGTTACGTGTTTTATTTATTTCATTAACTCTTATTTAAAATCCCCATGTTGAATCATTAATTCCTTGACATGCACCCACGCTGATTATAATAAATATCATTTAATAAAATGATATTTTTTCCTAAAAATCCTGACTAGAAAAAATACACGGAATTTAATCATTAATACATGGCGTGTACTCGTTTTTCATTTCCATTCCAAAATTAAAACTACATGGTGTGTAAATTCAATTTACATAGCATGTATATCTTGTTTTTATTTTCTTTCCAAAATGAAAACTAAATGGTGTGTACATTCAATGTACACGGCGTGTATATCTCGTTTTCATTTTATTAATCCTCCAACATTAAAATTATTTAGGATTACTTGAATAATTATTAAACCACATACAAGAATAATCTTTATTATACATGAGATACTTGGATACACTTAGTGTGTGACCCTCTAGGCCACTTTCTTGATGGCATTAAGCGGGCTTGCCAAAAGTCCAAGATTACTGTCTAGAAATAGGTCAAGGCACCCAAGAGAAGGAATTTGACACCGCATTCATGTGTCACCTCATACGAATGTTTATCATGTAATTTAATCCCTTTGTCTCAATATCTCATCAAGAAGGTTTCATGGAAGTGTCATAAACCAATAGGCTTGATCTGTCATTCTTTAACTTCCAGAAATAAACTCATCGTGACACCATGGCCATGGAATTTAGCCAACAGTTCTATTTCAATAAAAGGGTATTCTTGACACACACAACATACCCTACTTCCCACCAACTGTCTTCATGACGGTTTTCATTAGAAAATCTAATTTTTTGAGTCATGACATAAGTTAATGATAATCTTCTAGTCTAAGGACCATTACACATGCATGTAGATAGAAATGTCTGATGACACCAAGACATGTGGAATTACTACTGGCGAGTCTATTCTCCTAATCTCCCGTCTTAAAGATTACTAAGTGTGAACTCCATGACAGAGAGTCTCGTTTTCTTACAAGTACTCGCACATGACAGTCTGTATACTATGTGTTCTATCATAGTATGTCATCCAACCGTAGAACATTATTTAAGAATATTGTCATAGAATTTCATGTTTCTCATCATAGAGGGGATCTTCCATGTCCTTATTAATGCAACAAATATTTCCGGATATTATTATATTATATTCATGCAGAACAATGAATAATATATAATAAGTTTACATTCATGTAATCAATGTAGAAAAAATTGGTTCTCAGGACACCAACTCTAACATCTATAGCCTCTCGATGCATTTCCAGGTCTCATGAGACAAATCAGGTCATGGGACGATTCTTTGGACAAAATTATTATGTATGGTCTTGGAATTTGGCCTTGACTTAATGTTATTATTGTCTAGAGTTATGCACTTCATAAATATGTGATTAATATTTAACCAACAATGGAATTATTCGAATAGTATAATATGCATTGGTTAACAATCTTTTTTAATAGAAATAAATGCTTATGTCATAAAGAGATATGTACATGGAATGTTGATAATTTCATAATGATGATACAGAAGTTGATAAATACTACTATCATTTCTTGAATTGCATTTCAAGTGTTAAGAGTAACATGAAATTTTTGCTTTTTCAGTACTAAGAAGTCTTTATTTCATGTTATTAATGATATCAACATCCATGCATGTCTTCCTAAATTTTTTTTGATCAATTTAAAGATTATACAACATTCCATGATTTTTTTTTGTACATGTATACATACTCGGATACATGATCTTTCTGTAGCTTTTGATTAATTGTATTAATTCTTGTGTAAGAGTTTTCCTTAAAAGTTTTTTCAAGTAACCTTTGAAAAATGTGGAGGACATGCTTTTGGAAATGTTGTTTACCATTTAAGAAAATGTTTTCTAATTATTTTAAAGAGATTTTTTGAAAAATAATTTCACTAATTTATTTTAGTACCCTTTAATGAGCATTTTAAATTCATACCCTACATTTTAAATTTATTTTTTTAGTATTATTATACATTAATTGTATGTGATGTTGGTTGTACTATGTAGTTTATCTCATTTGTTTGTGAAGAAATGTAACATTGGTGTCTGTTTTTCCAAAACATAAAATGAAAACATTCTCTCTGTTGGAATGAGTTGTGTAATTTTTATCAGCATGGTTTTATGAAAAAAAAATACACAACATGTTTAGTGCATTATACTCATGTATCTGGGGTTGTGGTGTTATATTAAACAAAAATTTCAATAAATCTAGACAAGTAGTCTCCATGTGATCACCTGTTGCCTTTAAACCATCCCCAAAACAAAAAAAATTACTTAAATTGAAGAAACCATGCTAAAAAATTCCCATCCATTTTAATTTTTTTTATAAAAAAGGTATTTGTCTACCAAGATTATGAAGTGCGATGTGATAAATATAGCCTAGTAGGAAACCACCAAAGAGTCTATAAAATTTAAAACATCAAGAATGAACCAGTTCTATCTTTGAAATAAAAAATTTTTACAATCATTTTTATAAATAATAAAAATTAATAAAATTCTCACATAATCCTTTATTTTAACAAAATTTTATAACATATTTTCCAAATCTAGGAAAATTCCAATTATAAGAAAAAGTAGGTAAAGATAACTAAATTAGAAGAAATCTTTATGAGATAACATCCCAGAAACATTCTATCATGCAGTAAGAAACCAGAAACAATAAGGAAACTTCTAGTAATGCTCCATATTTTGAGAAATTATGTAATAAAAAACTCATGATTATAAAACAAATAAGGTCGGATCCAACTGATATCGAGTCCTTCCATAGATCATTGTTTTACAATAGGTTACATCCTAGTGGTGTCACACAAACAAAGGTTATCGATGTCTCTTTATTGATGCACCCAAGGATCCCATTGGGAAGTGTGTGTAAATTTATTTATTTAAAACCATGCAAATATTTTTTCAAATCCATTTGAAATCTAATCTGATATTCCTCAGGGTTTGAAAATCTCATTTTCTTTTTAAAATCATGTAAATTCTCTTTCAAAGGAAAAAAACCCATTTAAAACATTTACCCATGTCATTTTCATTTTCAAAACATTCAATTTCATTTCAAATGTCAATTAATTGATAATAAAAACAAAAAATTCAAGATATTAGAACAGTAGAATAGACCCATCAACCTCGGAGACGTAGAAACCCAATCTTCCTTGGAAAATGGGGATTGGGAACCATAAGATGAGAATTCGAAAGAAAAGTAAATATTAGAGAATAAATTTATGATAAAATACATGATATAATTACCAATCCCTACCAATAATGGTGTTATAACTAAAAAAGAGATTGAAACTGATAGGATGGATTTTCTGAGGAGAGAAAATGCATAGCCTTCCTGATTAGTAGAATAATGATGTAATTTTAATGGAAAGGATCCACCCAAAAACACAATGGATAAGATCTACGATCGAGTGAATAAAGCTATAAAAGATAATAAAACCTTAATAACCCTCACAATGCCTTAAAAGATAAAACTCATGGAATTTCATGGCGTGTAATACCTTACGCATCATGAATTTCTCCCATTTTAATTTACACTGAGAAAAACATCACCTTTTTAATTAAAAACAAAATTTTCACATTACATGACATGAAACACACACAAAACATGTATAATTCTCATGTTTTCTAATCAGTTCACAGAATCTGTCACATGAGAAATACACATTGTATAATTCCATTAAACGTCATATAAATACATAGAAAATAGAAGAAACTATAGTTTTATTTTAAAGATTCCAAAAAAATAGTTGACATCACCATTATAGGTATCCTACCAATTCATTTTAGGTTATACTCACACAAGGAAAAAGTAAACCACAATTAATTATTTGAACATACCTGACTGAAAGGTAATGAGGTATTACATTAACCATTATAACAGATTTTTGTAGTTTTATTTTGTTTTCATGATATTACTATATATTTGTGATATATTTCTTAGGGATAAAAGATATTTTATCCAAGTTAACCTAGATAAGATTAATGTTCATTTGGGATTAATAATATGAAGAAATTTTAAATAAAATAAAGAATGTTTTGGTCACTAATCCAATACCCATATTACCATATAGCAGAGAGTTGTTTTTAATATACATCAATGACTCAAATAAGTTATTGGGTTGTTTCCTCATGTATAATGTATAAATTATTTTTTATAATTCATTTCAATTAATTAAATATTGGATAAATTACCATCCCCAAATTTAGATATGGCAGCAGTGACCATTTCATTGATGATTTGTTGATATTATATATATGGGGAAAAGTGGGATATATATATTGATCACCTGAGCATGAGTTATATATTCACACCTAATGAATTTAATATGTTCCAAATCATATTATTGGAAGGGAAAAAAATATTTCAACTTCTAAATTTCTTCCACACAGGGATGGAAAATAAGGTGGTCGATGCTCTATAAAATAATGACCATTCTACCCTATCCCAGATGAGGATTAAAAAAGACCCAACACTCATGGATTTTCATTGTATAAATTTTAAGTCATAATGGGAAGAGATAAATTCCATCATTCCCTAATGACTTATCAACCATTGATTCATGTTAAGACCCATGAAACCAAGAAAGATGATTTAGATCTACATAAAATATTATGGAATATTACAAATTTTGACATTTGATAAAGACAAAGTTATAAGGTTTGGATCCAAAATATTTGTCCCATAAAAACAAGATATGAAAAGGTAAATTTTATATGACTCACATAGATATTCCTCCTTAATAAAATTATGAATCGTGAATGTGTATAATGATTTAATAAATATATTGTTGAGATAATATAAAGAGTGAAATTGTGGAATCTGTATATTGATGCTTGGTATGCTAGATATTTAATGATAAATTAAAAAATCTAAAGGTATGTTGCATCCATAACCCATATCAATATGGGTATGAGAAAAATAACCATTGATTTCTTCATAGAACTCCCTAAAATGTCTAAAGGATACAATTCTATTTTGGTTGTAGTAGATCATCTTATAGGTTCATTATATTTTATTATCATTAAATAATATTTATCCCTTCAATATCTCATCAAGATATACTTATAGGAAGTGCTAATGTGGTATTGAGATCCTCCATCTTTTGTATCTGGTTTGGATCTAAGGTTTACCTAAAGGTTTTAAAAGTCTTCATAAATATTTAGAGATAGATATTGTCTTGTTCACTGCATATAATCCTTAAAAAAATGGTCATCAAAAGAGGAAATTTCAAACACTATAAGATATTATGAGAACTTATTTGACCGATTTCCAAGATTATTTAGATCAACACCACCCCTGGAAGATTTATTATATAAAAATAGTTTCCATTTGGGAATTTAGATGGCACTATATAAGGCTCTACCATGGATGATATGTAAGACTCCAAAATGTTGGGATAAAGTTATAGGGAATAAATAGATAGGTACTAACCTTTTCAATGAAATGATAGAGAATCTTGAGACGATTTAGTAGAATATGAAAGTAGAAAAATGTTGAAAACTGATTTAAAACATATATTTGTCGATGAGATATTCAAATTGATGATCGTGACAAAGTGTTCCTATGTATATCTCATTGGAAACTTGTTAGGATAATTAGGAAGAAAAAGAAATTAATCTATAGGTATATCATCCCATTTTAGATGCTTGATCATTTCACGTTATTAGGATATATCATATAACTCTTCCATGTCCTCTCCCAAGTACATGGTGTATTCCATGTATCAATTCTTAATAAGTAAATAAAAGAGATTTCACATGTACCAAACTTAGATGTTGTGAAACTAAAACATCATCAATAATATGAGGGATAATGGATGGGAAATTTTGATCGAAGATATATGGTATTTCAAAACAATATCATTGACCTAGTCGAAGTTATATGAAGATATCATAAGTTTAATGAAGCTATGTACAGACTTAATGGTATAATGAGTAAAAAGTACCCAAACACTTTTCCTAAATGTAATAAAATTTTGAGGACAATATTATTTTTAAAGGGGGATGAATGTAACTACATGAGTTTTCCTCCTAAAATAGAAACTATATTTTATATCTTTCTCCACATGTAATAATAAACTAAAAACAAAACCATGAACAATTTAGGTAAAATATAAATACTTAATGTTATTGTAAAAATATAGCAATTGAATTTAATGTAATGAATAAGAGTAACCAAAATATAAAATGTTTGTATAATTAAAATAAATACTAATTTTAATAGTAATTAAATCCAATTTGTAAATGAATGGAAATAATAATAAAGAATAGTTAACATTAATAAAACAATTTTCTTATTTAAACAGTTCTCACTATATTTTGTGATATTAATTAAATATTTAATTGTAAAATTTACTAAATTCATCTAGAAAAAATGAAAACATATTTTTCATTAGTAATAAATATATAATCATGTTGTTTATATTTTTCTTAAACATTTTATTTTTAGGTGAATAGTAAAAAAAATTAAGTTTTTCCAATATAGTGGATTTTATGCCATTATTAACATATAATTATGAATTGAAAATATATAAAAAATTATTATAAGAAAAATGAGTTATTTTATTAAAGACATTAAAATTTAAAAAAATATATAATTTATAAACTCGTATTTGACATTAGAGAATTTAATATATTTTTTCCAAAATATTGTTTTTAATACATTATACATTTAGTATTTTAGAATTTATATTTATCACTTTTAAAAATTAAATAAAATTTGTATTTAAATTTCATAATCATTAGGTATAAATTATATAATAAGGAAAAAATGTCCTGTAGAGGATAAATTAAAAGAATAAAAACAAGTTATCCCAGTGAAAACTAAAATGATAAAAATTTGTAACCACAGAGGTAAAAGGTTTATAATGTTTAAAAAATGAATTAAATTGATTTATGGAGTTGTTTCTCATCTTTATCTAATATAGTATCTATTATTTCTCAAATTTTGAGTCACCTTTAATACTATTGTATTCCCATTGCTGAAAAGTATTGGGTATTTAAAGAAATCCCTTCGTTTTTACATATAAAATGGGCACTCCTATTCTCACTTCCTGTCACACCAAAAACACATACTATATACCCAAGATATTACTAAGAAACACATACACAAACCAATAAACCATAATGATTTTTTTTATTCGAAAAATTTCATCCCTTAGAAATATAATCCCCTTTGCAAATGAGATAAGCCAAGAAGTGAGGAATAAGTTCCTAACCCCTCTTTCTATTTTTTATTTATATATATGCTTTTATTCTTACTCAAATTTAAGTTTACCTTATATAAATTGTAAAATAAGTATAATTATTATAATTTTATTTTATAATAATTATTATAAAATCAAAAAACACGCATCAATTTTTGTTTCAGAAAAATGAAATTGTGAGTCGTGTATTGTGAGGACAACCACCCTTACAAATAAACATGTCACTTTTGTTCACTTCCAAACCTGGAAAATTTTAGTTTATATTTTACTATTATATAAAATATTTAAAAGTATTATATATCATTATAAATTTTATTTTTTGATAAAACAAAAATTAATTGTTATTATAAAGTAATCCATAGATATCTATCCATAAACTGAAACTGTTCATCACTGTTTTCATCTTCATGAATCATGATTAGAATTTGCATGTAATGGAATTGTAAAACTATACGTGTCTATAAAAAATAAATTAAAATACCTTTAATGGTTTTTAAATAATTAACCTTTTGAGAAAATTAAGAATCAAAACATTTTTACAAACATAGCTCAAAACGATCAAGATTATTAACACACAAAGTTGTAAATAGATTAGAATAATTTAAAACAAGAATTTAATTTTTAATAAAAATGAGCATAAATGAAAAATTATATGAACAAAATTATGAAATATGTGATTATGATGATTATATTTTTGATACATGATGTAAAAGATATTATGTGTAAATCAAGGTGAATGGAAAGGAACTTAGTAACTCAAACTCCATTATTTGAGCAATACAATTTCTTATTAATATTTTTTTATTGATATTTTCATTTTAAATGATGTTATATTTTTTATTTCAATGAAAAAAGTGTTTTTTTAAATAATTCCTTTTTCAAGAAACTAATTGTTTTTATTTTTCATAAAATAAACATAGTCAATTCTAAAAGAGATTCATAACTATGACTTTTTTAATGATGAATACAAAATGTTTTCAAAAAACTTTTTTCATGGTTATTTTTTAATTATATAAAACATTATCTACTACCATGGGAGTAATGATTCATGTTTCACCAAATATTAATCCTGTATTATGTTATTACTTTGGTTGATCAGGTTTTATATTTCAAAAGATTTAGTTTATGATGGAATTTTATGTCATTAGATATTTTATAAATCTTATTTCATTTCCACTATTCCTTTATTAAAATGGAATGATTTCCATTTTATTGTTTTAGGAAACCCTTTTTATTCCCATTGGTACTATTTGAAGTGAAAATTAATTAATTTTTAAGTTCCATACATATTTATTTATGGGTGAAAGGTGGTTCCATTATAAACCTAGGGAAAGTGGTTCTGTTACAAACCATGGATGGGATAAACCAACAATGGGTAGTTTTCTACAAAATATATTTGGTTTGGTCAATTATATCCCCCAATTGATTGGATAAATGTTAATGTATCACAATATAATGTATTCATGAGTACATTTTTTTCTCATAAGTTTGGGAACTGATGGTGTGGATCATGAAAGTAATGTTCCTTGTAATAATATGTATCCCATTTTTGAATGAAGTTATTTATTATTTTTTTATTTTCTCATGATGTGGTTCGTGATATTCAAGTTTACAAATTCTAATCAGTATTCTGTTGTTAAAGGGTGTCATTCATTATAAATGTTTTCTCTCATTACTCAATGTTTAAGTTAAATTATTCTAAGCCATGTTATAGCTATTATCTTCCCAATTTTATATTTTATAGATTTAATCTCTTAGTCAATATATGATTAATCTAACTTATGATTTATGGTTATAACTCATAATTATAATATATTTATCAAGTCCTCATGTTTTTAAATATTCTTATGAAATCATCCTTTTTTAAAAATTTATTCAACAGTTACTAACTATTTGAGGTCACCCCTTTATTATGTTATCATTCCCAAGGTTTTGAGGATGATTATTTCCAATGAGATGTTAGGAATTTGGTAAATTATATTGATTTTAAGGAAAAATGATCTCAATTGTTTTAAAATAAGTTAATTATGTAGTTTTTTCCTGAATACACTAAACTGAACTATCCTTGGGATATTTTCTTATGAAATTTAATGTTTATATCATGAAAATTATATAAAATAAAATCATATTTATATTGGATCATTGTAGTTGGTATCAAATAAAGGTTTTGGTTACTTTTAGAGATTATAGAAACTATTTTTAGAATTAAGGTTAGATAATATAAATGGAAAGCCTTTGTGGTTAGTCAAAGTATAGGATGATATCTTAAAATATTGGTACATTATTCATTATATGGTTTTCCCAAGAAATATATCCCTTTCTAGATACTAAAATGTTGGAATGGATGTGGAAGAGATTAACTAAGGGGTAGTCACATAAAAAAAGGGTTTCTTTCCCATTTACTTGATCATCATTATAATTAAGGATGAGTGGGACTAAGACTACACACCTAGCTAGAGACTCACATGGAATATGCTTTCGTTAATCACGTTCTCTTTATGAAAAATTTTAAAGGACTGATTTACTAGTTACATTGTGAGATTAAGTCGAGAATAATAAGATAACCCAACTTAAATTAACCTTGGTTAAACTAATATTTATATAGGTTGAGTACAATAGAAACCAATAACCTCTTAAATAGATGGAAAAAGTAATGGAATACATGATCACAACTTTTATGGTAGATCATGGAAACTAACTGATATTGGGTACACATACTCTTTATCCTTGATATGAATATAACTTATTTGATTTTGGTTCATTGAATTCTTTTATATCACACAAGCTTTATAGAATTCTATAATCACAACATTAATTGTTGGATATTAAATTATCAATGAGAACCCCTGGTATCATAATGATCACATAAAATATCCATAAATATTCTCTGAATGAGATTTGTGGGATCAAACCTCTTATAAATTTAATTCATCTACACATGGTTGAATTTTAACGGATTTTTTGTGGATTTCTTATCCCAACATAGAGATCCTATCAGTTTTTTTAAAATTTAGAATCATTTTATATTACAAATTATCTTATTCTTAAGTATCAACATAAGCATGGTCTCCCCTTGGAATAAAATTCATAATATAGTTTTTCATACCCAACAATGAGTGACCCTTGACTTAAATAATCAAGGAGGATTTAAAAATTAATGATAGGCCTATTATATGGGAATATAATAATTTATTCCAAGATGAACGTCCTATTATCCCCCCAAAGCATTAGGTTTATATTTCGATTGAACATATACCTAGATCTTTGATTATCTCAAGGAGTACATATAGAATGCATCTCATTGAATTATTTTAATTAAATAAGGAACTAAAGGAGAATTTGGAAAAGGTTTTTATCTACCAAAGTGTATCATTATGAGGAGAACTAATCCTCTTTGTTAAGAAGAAATATGGATCAATGTGACTTTGATATTTCTATCAGTATCATTACAAGATCAAAATTAATAATAAATATCATTTACCCCATACTTATAACCAATTTGATCAACTAAAAAGAGCTAAATATCTCCCAAGGATTGATCTTCGATCTCGATATCATAAGTTAAGGGTCAAAATGGAAGATATTTCAATGGAATATTTCCAAAAAAGGTTTGGAAAATATGGTTTTATAATGATTCAATTTAGATTGAGTAATTTCCCAACCATCTTCAGGGATATAATAAATAGTTTCATTGGGGAATTCTTGAATTATTTTTTGGTTGTCTTTATATATGATATTCTTATATTCTCAATGATAAAGGAAGATAATGATGATTTTTTAAGGATGGTGTTGATGAGTTTAAGAAATGATAAGTTATATTACAGATTTAACAAACAAGAATTTTTTCTATTAAATATTTCATTATTGGATCGTGTAATAATTCACAAGGGATTATCTATGGATCCATAAAAAAAGAATTTATGGAATAATGGCCCAAATTGACCACTATAGCTAAGATCATAAGATTTATTAGGTTAAAAGGTTATTACCTGTGTATTATGAGAAGTTTATCATGGATACGAAATAAAATAACCATGTTAACTTATAAAGGATTAAGTTCATTTGGATATAGGGATGTAAATAATTATTCAACAAATTGAAGAAGAGTTTGGTCAATACTCATATACTTACATTACCCTATAGTGGGGAAGAGTTTTTAGTATACATGGATACCTAGAAGAAGGTATTTTCTTTGTTTCCTCGTGAATAATTAAAAGGTAATTAATTATTTTTCACCCCTATTAAAGGTTAATGTGAAAAATTACCCAATGAGAGATTTTGAGCTATAAGTATAGATCTTTTAACTAAAGATTCTCTAACATTATCTCTCTAGAAAAATGTTTTACATATATATATATATAATGATCACAAGAGGTTTAAATATATATTCACCTATAAATAAATAAATATATTCCAAATGAGATGGTTGGAATTGATAGAAGATTACGACTGGTCAATATATTACCACCTGGGTATGGTAAATTATGGAGATGATTCTCTAAAAAATAAGGAACATTCTACACTCTCCTAGGACAGTATTACAAAATACCCAACAATAATCTATTTTCATAGGATGAATCGTGAATTCATAATGAGAGGTGTTAAATCATATATTTCTGGAAAAAACTTCTCAACCTGCCATTTAACTAAAGATAAATCAATCCCAGAAAGATGATGTAGGGAAAAAAATAAGGTATCGAATATTACATGGTTTATATTTGATAAATATGGAGTTATAAGGTTTTGAAATTAAATATTTGTCCCATAAAAACCAATATTAAAGAGGTAAATTTGGATGATACTAATAGATCATACAAATTTGTACACCAAATATGTAAAAAGATGTATATATATCAAAAAAAGAATTTTATGGGATAATTTAAAGATAGAACTCCAAAAATATGTATTTTGATGATCGATATACCAGGTCAATAACGTTGAATGAAAACATTATTTGGGAATTTTGAAACCGTTACACATATCATTTTGGAAATAGGAAAATCACCATACATTTTATCTTATAACACACCAAAATTTCTAATGTTTGAAATTATATTTGTGTTTTAGTCGATCATCTTAAAAATTAAAATATTTTCATTTCCTCCAAAGAATATTTATCCCATGACAAACCCATCAAGATATACATGAGGTTAGTGGTAAGGATGTATATAGTTACACTATCCACTGTATCTAATTAATATATATGGTTTACCTCAAGGTTATGGAGAGTATTTAGATAGATTTGGAGATAGATCTAATCATTAGCTCTATATGTTATCATTTGAAAAATGTTTAATCTAATAGGACAATTCAAACATTAAATGATATTATAAGGTCTTTTACAAAATATTTCCAATGATGTTGGGATCAAAACCTCCCACTAAGAGGCTTATCCTAAAATAACCATTTACAATCTATAATTTAGATGGTACAATATGATTCTCTTTATGGTAAGATATTTAAGACTACAACATGTTGGGATGAAATTTGATAGAGTAAGTTGGTATGCCCGGACCTTTTCCTTGAGATGATAAAAAAGGTTCATACAATTTAAAAGCATATTGATGTGGCACAATGCTTTTAGAATAGTTATATATATAATAAAATATGATATCAAGAGTTTGAATATGGTGAAAAGGTATTCCTCCAGATATATTTTTTGAAGTGAGTTATGAGATTTGGAAATAAAGGTGAACTGATTCCAATGTAAATTATTCCCTTTGAGATCTTTGATTATGTTAGGGTTATAACTTATTACTTATCACACCCATTTAATATATCCTAATAACATGATGTGTTCCATGTATAACTTCAGAGAATGTACAAACCATATAATACCCTTCACATATACTAAACTAAAATTACATGAAACTAGAATAAGATATCTCATATGGGGAAAAGAACAAGTGGAAATTATGGATCTAAGATAAAAGTTATTGGGGAATAAGGCTACACGCCCTATCAATGTTCTATGGAGATATCATAAGTTTAATAAAGCTATGTTGGAACCTAGGGTGGAAATAAGTAAGAGTCACTATCAATTTTTACCACCATGAAATAAAATTTCAAGGAAGAAATCATTTTTAATGGGTTTATAATGTAACAACATGATTTTTCCACCTTAAATAAAAAATATGTTCAATAGATTTCTCCACATGAAAAACCAAACTAATACCTAAAATGAAAATTATTTAGGTAAAATAGAAAAATTAAGTATGAAATTAGATCCTAAATATTGAATTAGGTGGGGCTAATTAGAGTATCCATATTACAAATATTTTTCTAATGAAAATAAATTCTACTTTTGATAAAAATTAAATGCAATTATAATAGGAAGAATAACTAATGAAGTCATTTTATGCTCAAAAATATATTTTCCTAAAAGTAATATTTTATTTCAAGAAACAAATTATATTAATATTTAATAAAAATAATATATATTAATAATTAGAGAAATATATTACTAATAAATTAATAAGTAAATGATATTAAATAAGAATAAATATTAGTTAATAATTTAAAAAATCCAATATGGATAGTATTCAACTCTATTTTTGGGATTTATTTAAATATATCATTCTAAAATTTCATAAATTTAATTTGAAATAAATAAAATCAAATTTTAATTTAAAATAATAATATAATCATAATTTTAGTGATTTTTCTCAAACATTTCATCTTTTTATGAATAGTATAAAATACATTTTTTTCTAATATTTCAGATTTTATGTGATTTTTAGTATATAATTATGAATTAAAAATTTATTAAACATTTTTTTATGAATAAAAATATATTTTATATGTGAATTAGTCATTTTAAAAAAAAATCTTTATAAATTCTTATTTGACATTTTATAATTTAAGTTATATTTTTTAAAAATATTTTTTAATGCATTATAAATTTAATAGTTTAAAAGTAATTTTTTTCACATTCGAAAAAAGAATAAAAAATGGATTTTAAACACATTATAATTAGTTCCAAATTGGCTAATAATAACCATTTTATTTTTTGGAAGAATTGATAAATTAACTAGGAAAAATTAGTTACCCTTTTGAAAAATAAAATGGTAATGATTAGTAACCTTAGAGGTAAAGGGACTAACATGTTCAAAAATGTTTCTAGTTGAGTTTTCAGAGTTTTTATTTACATTATATCATATCCTCTCAATTATTTGTCAATTTTGGAGCCACTTTCATTGATAATGACTTCCCTATGTTTATATTTTTGTATATTTCAAAACAAATCACTCTTTTTCACTTGAAAATGGGGTACTTCTGCCCTCAATTTCAATCACACAAAGACCCACTATCTTAATCCCAAACTCTACCCATTATTATCTTTCACATGCTCAGACACCTTAATGATGGTATTTTCTTCTCAAAATGGCATCCCTTAAAGGATTCATCCACTTCACAATGGTGATATCCATGAAGCGAGGTATAGGTTCTTAACATATCTTTATCATATCTATTTATTTTTATCTTTTTCTTCATCTGAAAATTTTATTTAGACATAAAAAATCGATATAATCAATATCATTATTATACTTTTATGATGATACATGAATTAACCACCAACCCCATTTCCATTAAGAAAAATAAAACTGTGAATTTTGTATTGTGTGGATTATCACTACCATGAAAAGATGTTTCATTTTCATTCACTTAAAAACATGGATGGTTTTTTTTATATTTGATGAATATATATGACATATATGATATATATAATTTATATATACAAAATTAAATTTTTTATCTTTTTCATTGCCTAATAATTAATGATCATTATATGGTAATCCATCGTTATCGATAAACAGCCTCAAACTAGATTATCACTATTTTCATTTTCATGAAACATGACTAAAAATAAAATATAATGGAATAGAACCATTATAGATATTTATAATACATCAGTTACAGTACATTTAATGGTTTTAAAAGGATTATACATTGGAGAAATAGGATGATTGACACGTGTTTTATAAAAAAAATTCATAACAGTCAATATTATTAACACCCAATATTGAAATAGATTACAAAAAATATAAAAAAATGAAGAGAATTGATATAAATGATAATTCTTAAATATTGGTGAAGTGGTTAAGTTGGTGGAACAAAAAAATTACATTTCGAGTCATATGGTAAGATTCCTGGGTGTCCTCTCATAGGAAAATTTTTCCTTCCCCAGGAATTGTTCATCTTGTCGGGTCACCTAGTCCCAGAATGGGTTGGCAAAATCAGTCACAACCCTCCTATGATGATTGATTGCTATGCCAAACCATCACCAATTATGATTTCACCCTTCAGGATGCTCTTCTATCTCGGTTGTTAATGGATCACCCATGATTCGGGAACTCTCTAAATTTTCCTCTTCATGGGGAAGGGGGTTCCATTATGTGGAGGGTTTGAGAAGACCACCCAAGGGAATTTCGTCTTTGAAGAAAAGAATTGTTGGTAATGAAACTAATAAATGTAATATAATGTGAATAAGTTTCATAAATATGTAATTAAGATGATTAAATTTATGATATTGGTGGTTAAATCACTTCTTTGGAAATCAAGGTTAATAGTAAGGGACTTGGTAACTCAAAATAGTTTCTATGAGTTATACTATTTGTTATTCAACATAATATTTAAAGAGTTTCCATTTTATTTTTTATATATTTTTATAAATTTTTATTTATGTTAAAAGATAGTGTTTCAACCAATTCCATTTTTATGAAATTTTTTCTTTTCATTTTTTATAAAAACAATGGATTTTTTTCTAGAAGTGAGTTATACCATTAACTTTTAGAACAATGAATACAAAATTCTTTCCAAAAACCCTTATTATGATTTTTTATCATTATCATTAAAATTTTCTTAATATAATACTTTTTTTCATGTTTCACACCATATTGTTTTGTGTGATTATTTTTGGAGATCATGTTGTTGTTATCAAATGATTTAGTTAATGATGTTGTTCTATAGAATTTTGATATTTTATGAATCCAATTTTATTTCTATGGGTTCTTTTTGAAAAGAGAACAATTTTCATTTATTTTTTTATAAAAACAATTTTATTCTCATGTGTTATTTATGATTTTAAATTTGTTTGATTTTTTATGTGGAACACATATGTATTGATGTGTGATGGGAGGTTCCTTTATAAATGAGGGATGGTGGGTTTTGTAATCAGTCAAGGGTGTCTTGTTTTGTTACAAACCAAGGATAGGTGGTTATGTTATAAACCTAATATGCTTGGGTATATTATATCCCTCCAATGCATTTGTTAAATGTTTATATCCCATGAGATAAATAAATCATGGGTATTTTTTATTTTCTCATGATAATGGAAACTTATGGTGTGGATCATGAATGTAATATTCCCTATACTAATGTATGTGTCGTATTTGAATGTTGTCCCATATTATTTTCTTATGCTCTTAGAATGTGTCTAATAAATGTAATTTTCTCATACATTAATGGTTGTTCCTATAGTTAATGGATTTCATTCAATATGATCATATTCTCTCATGATTCAAGGATTGTGTTAAATGCATCTATTACACGAAATCTTCTTTATGTTCCCATGAGGATATTTTTTGCCTTTAAGTTCATATTCCATATAAATAAAATTTCAATTATACTTTTTGGTTTTCACTCATGATGATATGTTATATTTATTTTTCTCATTATTTCATATATCCTTATGAAAATATCCTTGATGAAATATTTATTAAACCATTAATATGCATTTAAGAACACCCATATCTTATTTTTTTCATTCCTCGAGCTATGATGATGAGTTTTACTAAGGATCTATCAAAAAGATGGTCTATTATGCTTCATTTAAGGATAAATGATCTCCATAATTTTTAAATAAAATTATTATTTAACTATTCTCCAAACACATAGAACCTATCGGTTCTTGGGATACTATTATTTATAAAATATAATTCTCATATCATGTAAAATATGTAAAATAAAAGGTATGTTTATCTTGGATCACTATTGTTGGTATAGAAGGAAACATTTAGTAACTTTTGGAGATTATAGAAACTATTATTGGAATTAATATTAGATCAGATTAGTTAGAAACCATAGAAATGATTCTTAGTATAAGATAATGTCTAGAAATACTAGTAATGTCTTCAGTTGGTGGTTTTATAAGAAAATACATCTCTATATAGATATTATCATGTGTAGGAGGTAGTTTCATGATGCACTAAGGATAAATAACCCTAAAAAGAGTTTATTGATCTCTGACTCAATCATCAATATGATTCCTAATGAATGGCCTAATACTACACGTCGGGTTTGACACTTCTAAGGGATATGGCTTGGTTGATCTCATGATCTTTATGAATTGTTTTGAGGGAATGATTTCTTATTTACTTTGAGGGAGTATGTTGATATGTATATGATAATACAAAAAAAATTCACCATGTTTAATCTAATAATTATATAGGGTAAAAATATTATTCCCCATCTACCTACCAAATAGAAGAAACAACGAAGGGTATTCATGATCACTATTGTTGAGGTAAATCATTATATTGATGTGATTAAAGGTACACTTAATATTTAATATAGATATATAACTAACAAATTCGTTTATGGTTCATCGCATTATTCCCTAACACATAATTTTTCTCTAAATGTGGAATCACCATATCAGGTAATGGATATTCTTCCACCCAATGGCCCGAAGGCATTCATTTTTTATTCATTTTTTGATAATACAACTTTCTTGGGGGGAGGTGGAATCCTTAAAAGGACCATAGGCATAAGTATTACATGTTCCATAGGCCATAGAGTAATTAATTTCCCACAGGATTCAAACAATACATAAAACCCAGACTAACTACTTGAAACTACTCGTCCCCAGATTTTTCATTGTGAATCAGCTCTCCACCTTCACATGGTTGTTCGGCTAAGCTTTCTCATGCATGCATAGGCTTGTATTTCATATCATCCTATTCTCAAATACCAATATATGGAAGACCTCTCCTTTAAATAAAATTTTGTATGATGCGTTCTTATACCCTACAATTAAGACTCCTCACTCAAAATATTTGGGAGGAAGTCAATATTGATTACATGTCGATTTTAAATGAATAAACTGGTGTATTCTCATATGAATAGCATGGCCTTCCATTGGAATGTGAGGTTGAGTTATAGATGAAACTTATACCCATATATATGCCTATCTCAAGGATTCCATAAATAATATATCATGTTGAATTGGAAGAATTATATTATAATCTAAAGGTCATGTTGTACAAGGGTTTTATCTAGCCCAGTGCTTCACAATGGGGAGCCCCAATCATCTTTGTTAAAAATATTAATGGATCATTATGACTTTGGAGTGACTATCATAAGATTAGAATGATCACAATTAATAATTAATATCATTAAACTCGAATAAATGACTTTTTTGATCAACTCATAAGAAACCAATACTTCTCCGAGATTGGACATCGATATGGATATCATCAATTATGTGTTAAAAGGGATGGTACTTCCAAGACTTGTTTTTAAAAAAGGAATATCAATTGTGAGTTAATACTATTCCATTTGGATTGAATAATTCCCATTAAATGTGCATAAATCTAGTGAATATAGTATTTTGATAATACCTGGGCAATTATTTTGTAATCATTATTATTTATATTCTTATATACTAAAAGATAAAGGAAACTCATGATTATCATTTAAATATTGGGTTGATAACCATAGTAAAGGATAACTAGTATGAAAAATTAATAAAATATAAATTGTAGATAAAAAAGGTTTCACTCTTGTGTCATGTAATCACCAATAAGAGAATGTCTATACATCCTTAAAAAATAGAATTCAGTTAACAATTGCCCATACCAAACACTATAACTAAGATCCATAGTTTCCTTGGGTTTGTAAGATATTTAAAAAACATTCTGAAAAATTTATCACTATAATCAAATCCACTAACCAAATTAACATTGAAATGAGTAGAGTTAATTTTGATAGAGGAATGTGAAGATTGTTTCATGGAACTGAATAATACTTTGTTCATTTCACATGTACATACATTACCCTATTACGGGGAAGGGACTTTAATATATATTTATACCTTGAATATTTTCTTGGTTTGTTTCATCTTACAAAAATGATTAGATAATTTCTTATGATCTTTTCTAATAGATACTCATGAGAAGAAGTACTAAATAAATAATAATATAGGGAAGTAGTGATCTTTAAATTGAATATTCAGAAAGATTATCTCCATAAAGTAAAGTTTGATAAATATACTAATAATAATAGAATAAAATATATATTCACACATAATTAATTGAATATAACCCAAAGGATATAATTGGAATTGATTAAATATTATGAGTAATCTCTAAATTACCACTTTGAGAATGAAAAAAGGTGTTTGATTATCTGAGAATGAAAGACCATGTTACTTTATACATGATAAGGATTAAAAGAGACCAATTGATCATGTATTTTTTTAGTATGAGTCATGAAGTAATAATTAGAGTAGATAATTACTATATTTCCCAAATGACTACTCAAACATTCAGTCACATAAACATCCAATAAGACCACAATGTTGGTGTAGAGATATTGAAACAATATTGCAAATATTATCAAGTTTAAAATTAATAAATATGGAGTTATATGTTTTGGAACTTTGATATGGGTACCATTAAAAATTGAATTGATGATGGTACTTTTGTATGATGTTCATAGATCATCATTAACTATACATCCAGAAATTATGAACATGTATAGTTATATAATAAAACTATTGTTGAGATAATATGAAGAGATAAATTTCAAAATATGTATCTTGATCCTTGGTATGAAAGTAATTTAAAGATAAATGAAAAATTTATAAGGGTTTGTTGCAACTATTAACTATACCATAATCGAAATGAAAAAACATTACTAGTGATTCCATAATAAAACTCCCTAAAATAACTCAATTATATAATTCTATTTAGGTAATACTCGATCTCCTTATAAATTCAACATATTTTAGTTCCATCAAAGATGATTTTTCCCTGTAATTACCCTCCATGAGAATTATTGTGGAATTGTTAAGGCTATATAGACTACCATTCTCTATAATTTCTGATCAGGATCTAAGGTTTACCTCAAGGTTTTGGAGATGTATTCATAAATATTTGGATAAAATGATGTTATTTAGCATTGTGTATCATCTTTAGAGAGATGGTCAATCGGTGGGGACAATTTAAACTCTATATGAAATTATTAAATCTTGTTTTATGTATTTATAGGTATGTTGGGATCAACAACAACCATAGTTATATTTCTCATATAATAATACTTTCCATTCTATAATTCTGATGGATCTAAATGGTGTAATGTATAGGAAGATATATAGGAGTCCAACATGATAGAATTATGTTGTAGAGAAGAAGTTGACTGGTCCTAACCATGTCCATGAAATTTAGTATAAGGTTAAAAGTATTTATTAGCTTATGAGAGAAGAACAATGTTGATAGAAAGTTATGCAGATAATCATTGATGATATCAATATTTTAAAGTTGGTGAAATTTAATCCTATGAATTTCTCATTAGAAGTGTGTTATGAGTTTTGGGACGAAATGAAACTAATCCAGAAGTATATGAGTAACTTTTAGATCCTTGATCATTTTGAGGATGTATCTAATCACTTAACACCCTCGCATGACCTCTCCTAAAAACTTGATCTATTCCAAGTATCATTTTTTACAAAGTATGCTCTATAACCTTCACATGTATTGAACTCACATGTCAAGAAAGAAGAACATGATATATCATATGAGGAATAACCAATTTAAATACTAAATTAAATAGATAAGGTATTGTGGAATAATATCACAAACATAGTAATAGTTATATTGAGAAATAATAGGTTTTAAGAAATTATACGGGAACGTGAGGATTTAATAAGAAAAAATAAATTGAGATTGTTTTTATTCATGTAATAAAATTTCAAGGATGAATTTTTTAAAAGAGGATATAATTTAATAACTTCATATTTCCTCCTAAAAAAACTATGTTCCATATCTTTATCCACACATAAAACCAAACTAAAAACGAAAACTAAAAAGTATTTAGGTAAAACATAAATGTAAAATATGCTCTTTATAACCTTTCCATTAGATTATCATGTATGAATAAGTGTTAAAGAAATATAAAATATTCATATTATAAAAATAAATACAACATTAAATACTAATTAAATGAAATTATTAGATCTCTAACAACTAATAAAATAATTTCATTCTTTAAAGTGTATTTTCCTAAAAAAAGTATTATTTCAAGAAACTATTTATATTATTATTAAATAATAAAACCAAATATTTATAATTTCAATAAAATATTTCCAATAATTTAATTAGTATATTATAATAAATAAGAGTAAATAATAGTTAACAATTTTTATAAACTAATATTCCAATATGAAGAGTTTTCTTTTATTTGTTTAGATTGTTTTTAAATATTGAATTAAAAAATATGATAAATTTTATTTGATAAAATTTAAACACATTTATATTTGATATTATAATATATACTTACCTTTTGATATTTTTCTATAATATTGGAATTTATTTTGAATAGTGAATAAAATATTTTTTTTAATATTGTAACTTCTATGCCATTACTAGTATATAAGTATTAATTTTTAAATTTATGAAAGCTTTTCCTTAGAAAAAATATTGTTCTTATAATTGATTTTATAATTTATAAAAATTAAATTTATAAACACATATTTTTTATGTTTTATTTTAAGTTTTATTTTTTAAAATATTATTTTTAATGCATTTTACAATTAGTATTTTAAATTTATTTTTTTCAATTCAAAAAATCAAATCAGAAGAACATATTTAAAATTTAAAATAATTATTTCTAAATTATATAGTATGGAAATTTAATATTTTTACACAAAGGATAATTTAAAAAGGTAAATACTAGTTATCGAGGAGAATAATAAAAAGGAAAAAATGAGTAAACATAGAGGTAAAGAGACAAACACGTTTAAATTGTTTTTATAATTTAGTGGTGGAGGTCTAGATTGACCTTATATTCTTTTATGTCCCATATTTCTCAATTTAAGGTTAACTTTCATTGATAGTGACTTCACATTATAGAAAAGTTTGGGATATTTATAAAAATGCCACTCCTTTTCACTTATAAAAGGATCAATCCTCTACCCACATACCCTCAAACTGAAACCCACTATGTTTGAAAAAAAACTCTTCAAAACCTCTCTAAGACACTCTATTACACCTTAATGAGGTTAATTTATTCTCAAAAGGCCATCCCTCAATGGTTTTATCCCCTTCAAAAAGGTGTTAATCCCTAAAGTGGGGTTTAAGTACATAAACTCTCTTTATTTTCTATTTTCTTAAATGATTTTAATCTATATAAGTTTAATTTCAACATATTAAATTTATAAAATAAGTTTTATTATTATACTAGTATTTTATTATAATTATGATACAATCATTAATCACCATCCCTTTTTTCATTAAGAAAAATGAAAATGTGAATCATTTGTTGTGCGGAAAAATGCCTCCATAAATAACTATATCATTTTACTTCACTTATAAACACATATATTTTAGTTTAAATTTTTTTAATATATATGATATATATAATTAATATATACATCATAAATTTTTTTCTTTTTTTATAACATAATAATTTATTATCCTTATAAATTAAATCATCGATATCGATAAATAACCAAATACTTACTCATTAACATTTTCATCTTTTTGAAATCCAAATAAAAATCCCATGTAATAGAATTATATCATTATATGTCTTTATAAAACATAAACTATAGTAAATTTAAAAGTTTTAAAAATATTATACAAGGGCAGAAAATGAAGATCAACACAATATTTACAAACCTAGTAAAAATGTTCAAGATTATTAGCACACAATGATGAAAAGAGATTACTACAATATAATATCTGAATAGAATTTTTGTTAATGAATAGTATAAATGGAAATATATAAGAATAAGTTTCTAAAATATGTAAATAATATTTTTTATAATAAATGAGGTTAAAGAAATTCCATGGAAATCAAGGGTAATGATAAAATAATTGGTAATTCATACTCCAGTCTTCGACTAATATTATTTTTTATAGAACTAAATTTTCCATGAAATTCAATTTTAAATTATTTTTTATTATTATTTCATAGAAAAACGTTTTTTGAACCAACTAAATTTTTATGATAGGTTTTTTTCAATTTTATTAAAAAATACAAGAGACTATTTGAAAAGAGAGTCATAACTATGGATTTTACAATGATAAATAAAAAATCTTTCCAAAAAATCTTTTCATAATTTTCTTTAATATTATAAAAATTATCTACATTAAAAAGAGCTATGTATAATGTTTCAAAATATATTATTATTTTATTAAATCATTATTTTGGGTGATCAGGTTTTCAATATCAAATGATTTAGTTCATAATATTATTTTATACCATTTGGATATTTTATTAATCTTATTTATTTCCATATTTTCATTAATAAAAGTGAATTGTTCTAATATAGTTATTTTATGAAACTCATTTTATTCCCATGGGTACATTGTGATGTGAAATGTCAATTAATTTTTTTCTTATGCACAAATGTATTAGTGACTGATGGGTTGTTCCATTAAAATCCAAGGATTGGTGGTTTCCTTATATACCAATGATGAATAGATATATTATAAACTAAGGATGGATTGTTACATTATAAAAATTAAATTATTGAGTCCACTATAGTCCTATAATTAACTGTTTAATATTCTATATCTTAGGAGATAATGTATTCAGGAGTATGTTTTAGCTTCTCAAATGTGTGTGCACTAATGATGTCTCTCGTGGAATTAGTGTTCCCTATACAAATGTATGTTATATATTTAAAATATGATCTTTATTTTTTTCTTATGATCTCACTATGTGGTTCATGAATGTAATGTTTACCTATGATAATTTTTGTGCCATAGTTAAATTGTTTAATTCATTGTGATCTTATTCTCTCAAGATTCTGTGTTTGTGTTAATTTACTTTAAGTCGTGTTATCGATATAATGTTTCCATGTTGATATTTTCTGAATTAAATTCTAATTCCATTTACTTGAAGCACACTTATGTTTTATGGTTTCCATTCATAATGATATGATATTTATCATATGATCTTATTTTAAATATTCTATTGAACTCATCCTTGATGAAATATTTATTCAAACCTTACTGAGATTTTGATCCCACCCATTATGTTTAAATTCCTTGGGTTATGAGGATGAGACATAATAATGATATGTTAAGAAGATATTCTAGTATAGTACCTTTAATGATAAATAATATCAACTATTATAAAATTAGATGATTATGTAGCTATTCTACAAAGAAACAGGAACAATTAGTTCTTTGAATATTACTCCTTGGGTATTGTAATGTTTATATCTTGTAAAAGATATAAAGGAATTATTATATTGGGTTTCTTTAGATATTTTTCTAGAGTTTAATAATTTTAATCAGCCTACTAGAGTATGTTAAATAATAACATAATCCATCGAACTTGCCTGAACCCGTACTCATCAAAATGAAACACCCCATGTAACCTTATCACTAAATATAGGGGAAACAAGTATAATTATACTGTCTAGTGCTTTTTATTTCTAGATATCCCACTTATTTAACCTGGTTACCATTCCCAAACAGGGTGATGGTGAGAAAAAAATAGTCAGTGATCAATATGAGCATCTCAAAACATAATAAATTACCCACACTCACCTTCATCACCCTATCAATAAAATATCATATAACTATAATTCATCGATAACTACATACATCAAACTCCACCCATTAAAAGGAAACAAGAAAAATGAAAATAATAAAGGGACTCATAGAATACCAATTTAAATTCATTCTGTAATTTTATAACATGCCATTAAAACTACCTTTGGATTCCAAACATTGATATGAAATTATTTAAACACAATAACAAAGTATGAAATTTTTAGAAACATTGCAAAGAATTCAAATAAACCTTTAAACCAATTTAAGAAACCACTACTCCTTTCATAAAATATATTATTATATTAAAATAGTAATTATTAAATCCTCATACGATCCAAATGGGGTTGAAACATTTTCAAACCCATCTTTTATGCAAAATAGTTTTTGAATCCTTGTTATAATAATTATAATTTGAATTATCACTTCAAATGATAAGTAAAACCTTTTGGAAATCTATTTTAAAACCCCAAACATTTACATAAATCACAAATACAATTTTAAAATTTATTTGGATAATATTTCAATTAATTTAGGTACCTAGTTAATAAAACCCAAATTTAAGTTGACCATCAAAATAGTAAAACCCTTATATTTTTACAAAAATCGGGATGGAATAAAATTTATTCCTTATAAATTAAGTAAAAAAATATAATACCATCGATATAAAATCAAAATAGGAATTTATAACCCAAAATATTAATAATTATAATTTTAAAAGTTAGGATTAGTGGAAAACCTGCCACAAAACAATGGTGATTGTTACGAAATGAAGATAATTGATGAATGGAGCTCGAAGATGAAATAAAATTCACTATAAATAAATAAAGTCCCAAAATCAATTTAAAATGGAACCCTTAGTTATCGGATAAAATATGTGGGGAATTGGGAAAAGAAGAAGGTGTTTTGGAGGGAGAAGATAGGGAAGATGAGTCTTACCTTGGAGATCTAACCATGAATCATGAAGAGGCTATGATTAATAACCAATGGAGGGAGTTTCCTGAGTATAATAGGTGTTTGTTCATAGGAGGTTATTGGGAGTATTTTTAATGTATATGGTAAAAGAGAATAATAAATTTTGGTGTTTAAAATAAATAAATGGAAAATTTGGGAATACAAAAAATTACCGAATGCATGGTTAACCTGCATGATTTTCCAAATTGTGCACTAACTTTTTGGACCACACTAGACACCCCAACCATAATATTCATGGTTTCTCTAGGACCCCAAAAGGTATAAAAAAAATTCACTAACCATTCCAATATATAGTATCCACAAATAGAAGAAAAATCATGGTTACCACAATGTTTACTAAACCATGAATGTTAACCATTTAAAACTCAAACCTATCCAAGATTTTAAATTTAAAACCTTAAAATTACCAAAACATAAATTATATTAACATGTGGAATCCGACTAACTAATGAGGGACATAAGTATTTACTAATAATGATTCCTATTAGGGTCTCCCTTCCATTTATACTTCATCTAAAATGGAGAGTCAACAACACCAACACACTCTCTAGAAGACAGAACACCAAGAAAGTAAACTTCCACAAAACACCCAAAAGTGAATAAAATACCTCATTAAAATATACCAACCATATATAGAGGTAAAAATAATGTCACCACCATTAAGAAACTAAATAATATTACTTGATAGAAAGACCTATAAAACTAAATAAATATGTCTCCACCCAGGGTGCATCCCTCAAAAAATTTATTCCATCCCCAACCAGGGTGCACCAAACCATACCTGTTTTGGACTCCCATGAACCCAACAAATATTTTTGATAACCAACCCATAAAAACCAAAAAAACCCAGAGGCCAAATCCAAAATAAAATAAAATCAATGATATATCAAAATAATTGATCAATTTCCATTAAACCAAAAAGGAAACAGCTATAACCAAGAGTCATCCAAAGAATAAAATATCCAAAATCTCTTCTGGCAGTAAACTAGGTTCTTCCATCATACTCATAAAAAACCCACAGAACTACACAAAAGAATATGGATTATGAATTATCAATCCTTTAACTAGATTTCCGATCCATGAAAATTTCTAGATTTACCACTTGATCCCCTATCTAGTCTGATCTACAACCAAGATGAATTGTACCAAATAAGGACAAGAATCACCAAGATGTTATACCCTTAAAATATACCAAGTATACATTCCAAAAAAATTGAGAAGTGTAATTTAAATAATATGAGGAAGTAACTCAACAATTTCATGTCCCACACATCCAACTAATAAGTCCCTCCACAACTAATTGGAAAATTGAAAATAATAATTCTAATAAAACACGACACATCAATCACAAATCAATAAAACTGATTTTCATTTGAAATTAAAAAAAATCCTAAAAAGGAATTTGACAACCCATGTTTCAAAAAACATACAAATAAAATCAAATTTGATAATTATTTCCCTTAAAAAAAATGGTTTCCACAGAATAAATTAACATTTTAAATAAACCAACAAAAACCACTATAAAATACTCAATTTTTAAAATCAACTTTTTTATATAACTACCTGGACTATTGGGACTTTCTTGGATGGTAGCAGGCTGATCCATCACAAAAAAAAATATCCACTTAAATGGTCTAGAAGCTAGTGAAAATAAAATAGAAGTCATAATATAAATGTGAGACCTTTTTTTAGTGTACCTATACACACACACCCGACCGTCTCCATGAAATATTTCATTGTAATAACAAAATATAGTATCCTCCAGAGTATACCATTAATGTAATAACCTCTAAGGAATATATTATACTATGAAGGAATAAAACCAAAGTGTAAATGGTAAAATACATTATCAACCAGAAATGATTTCCTAAACAGAAAAAAATGGAATAAAGAAAGCTAAGAGATATCTAATCCTGTTCCTCAAGAATAAAAACCATATGCAACCTATGAACCCATGTATCTGTATGAACTTCTAAATTTTTCATCAATATTTCCATAATAAATATAAGACATTACATGTCTGAGGAATACCATGAATGGGTGAGTATATTCAAACCCAATAGGACACCTCAAAAATAAAAAGGGAGAAATAAAAAGATACCAAAAATGTATGCTCTACCAAAAAAAATAGAAAATAATTAGAGATATGTTTTCCTAAGGAAACCAATACAAGAGACAAAGTGTGTCTCCATATCCATAGACCCACCTCAGACGAAGAGTCTTCCAGTAGCTCCAAAGGTCCATCTCTAATATTGAGCATCTCAGATGTCTGTTTGAGAAATCCATGTTGAGTACATGCACATTTCCACTCCTACACAGCCTGAGTGTGCACAATATATAATAGAGGACCTGAGTCATAGTACAATAAGGGGGTGTTACTCAATAGATAGAGGAACCACAATAAATAATGACAGCTTGATGTCACTTAGTAGATGGATAGAGGACTCATGCACTAGTGCATAATGGGTGTTCCACTAAAATCATGAAGGACAATGAACTAGCACAATAGGGGTTTCCACTTGATATGTATAGATATAGGACTCACCCAAAGTTAATATGGGGGTTATACTCTAAGAATGAAGGACCCCACCTAAGTATCATAGGGGGATCCACTCAGAGGTTAGAGGACTTATCCCCTGACCATATGGGGTAATAGTCGACTAGAGAATGGGGTATGGGGACCTGCTACCTAGTGGTATAGGGGGTTTCCAACCATGGTATCTCTCTAATGATACTTTCTTATTATTTCTACTGTTCAAGTGTTTCTAAATGAATCATAATGTTCTCAAATCCTCATTTTATATCTGTAAAGCAATAATAAATTCTATGACTATGTTCTACAAGGAAAACTATTCAAGTTAAGAAACTCACAAGACGAAATCCAAGTCCAAAACATGGAGATACACATAGTGGAAGTCCTTAAGAAAAGTATGTGGTGTGTAAAAGGGGTCACATGGTGTGTAATATCACCCAAACACCTAGTCGGGTCTTCTCTAGCATACATCTTGTAGTCCATATAGTACAACAGGATGTGTAAGGGTACTATATAGTATATCTTGGCCACTTAGGGCCTTTCGTTGTGATCTTGATCATGCCAGTGTACTTTAGGCCATGCTTGTGTACCTAGCCGGGTACCTGGACATTCCATGTTATCAGGTCATTCTTGTATACATCTGGGAATGTCTGTGTACTCCCTGAGTACATCGTGTGTCTTCCCGCATGGGGTCCTTGGTGTGTTCAGCTAGTACACAACCTAGTTTTCTGGGTAGTTTCACATGGCATGTGGTCAATCCACCCAGTGGGTTATATTTTCTTTACCAAGAAACCCAAGAGTCATATCTAGGGGGCTACATTGAATGTGTTCATTATAGAAAAAGTATTATATACATGTTTTCCATAGAAAACTAGATTCTTCTTGTGGATCCTAGATCTGCCTTCGTCGTTGTAAAATCTATCATTTGAACACATGAAATTAGTGGAATTCATATTTAATCGTCAATTCCCGATGTCTAGTAGTAGGAAATTATAAAAATAATGGTATTTAGTTGAGTCAACATGGCTCTTATAGGTGATGAGCAAAAAAAAATCCACAATCCACATTAGCATCTCCAACATCCATGGATCTAACCAGATTCATCCACAAATCACAATCATGTAAATCGTTCACATAGCCTCCATGAATCCGGGGGTCTGATCATGCTCAAAACCACCTCGGTAAAGTCTAATCACACCCTTGAGGGCCAATGATGAATAATGAGAAGAAGGAACAGGTAGAAAAATGGTTTTTAATTTATTTATTTTAATTTAGGTTCTTCAATATTGACATTAAAAGTCTTCAGTGAGTATTCTTAATGTCAGTTATTTAGTAATCGATGTTAAAATCCCATATTTAAAATGTTTTCCTAATAAACCTATGTTAAATGTCCTCAAAGAAGTATTTTTTAGGTTAGTTATTTAATAACCATCCTAAAAATTTATTACAAATATCATTTTTTAGACCGGTTTTATGATAACCAATGTGAAAAAAATAGCTCTTCACATTGGTGTTTTTCAGGAACCAACATTAAAAGTAATTTTTCAAGTCGGTTTTTTAAATAATATATGTTGATAATTTCAAAAACATGTATTTAATTTCCTAATATATTATTTTATTGTTCATGGTTCTCCAAGGAAGTTACCTATCAAAAATTATTCCCTTTCAATGTTAGAATTATCCAAGACATCATTTAGAGATGAGCAACTTTTGACGTCCATAACATGTGATCTTAAACACTGTTTTAGATCCAAAACTACTAAATTTGATGCTTGGGAAATAAATTAAAAACTTTTTAATGTTATTAATATATTATTTTTTAAAACAATTTGTGAAAAGTTACTTTTATCATTATTTTTTGAAAAAAAATGTTAAAATTCCTCATATAAGACTTTTAATGTAGGTTTTTTTCAAGATCTAGCTTTAAAAGAGATTCTTCATGTTAGTTTTTCAAAACACTGACATTATATTTTTAAAAACATTTTTAATTCAATTTCCAAGAATATATTTGAGTGTTCATGGAGCTAAATCAACTCGTGGATCAAAATTGTGGACATTAGAAGTTGATCATCTCTAAATGAAGTCTTAGATAATTCCATCTTCTAACGACCATAACTTTTCATCTATAACTCCATTTGAGCTCCATTACCCCTAAAATAGAGTGTTGGGAAATGAAATGGAAGTTACTAATAATATTAATGTCTATTTTAAAAAAAGACCTGAAAATTTACTTTTAACATTGATTCTTGATTAAAAAAACAAGGTTAAAGGATAGTATTTCATGTGAGTTATCAAAAAACCAACAGGAACTGCTATTTTTTCATGTCTGTTATCATAAAAATGACATAAAAATGGAATTTATAAAATATATTCATCATTTTTTTCATAAAACTGACAAGATAGTTGAATTTAATATCCCTCCAATGCTGAATTCAAATTTTTTTATAGTGTGACATCAAAAATTTCAATTGTTTCCTATAATTTATAATACCATGTTTGCTTTTACCATGTAATTTATTTGTTTTCATATTCCACATATATTAATAAATCACTAAATTAATTCAATAATCACCATTCCATCGACTAAACTCGTATTATCTTCATTATTAATCCACTGTTTCTTATTTCGTTGATCTCACCATTTTATTTTTTATTATATTTCCCTAATTTATTATCTTATGATTAGTTTTCTTAATTGATATACCAGTTAATGATTTTGTTTTTCTTATAATGAATAAAAAAATTTACCATATTAAAACTATATATCTTCCTTCATATTCTAAAATAACTTCAAATATGAAGCACTGGTTTCGTCGTGACTACATTCTTTGGAATGAAATTTGGTCCACTAAGACTACAAAAACCATGAAAATTAAGTCATACATTTATTTATTTTCTATGATTCTATAGGTTTCTATAATTTTTTTTACCAACCTTCTATTTTCCATGGATTGAGTAAAATGATGAATTGAATAATTTTTTTAAAATAAATATTTTCTTTTATAATTTTAGGAAACTGATGTGAAAGACCTACTTTTTTACATCGGTTTTTAGAAAATCGACATCAATACCTTATTTTCGCATTAGTTTTAAAATATCTATATAAAAAATATTTCTTTCACATTGATTTTCTAAAAAAATCTTAAAAATAGTTTTTTATGTCTCATTTTTAAAAACAGATATTAAGACGGCATTTTACATAGGTTTTTAAAAAAGACATGAAAATTTATAAAAAAATATATTTCTAAGATCATTTTTAATAACTGACATTAAAAAAATATTTATAACGTGACCTTCAAAGATTTATTCTGAAGAACTAATGCTAAAAATATAGAAAAAACTAATGCAAAAACATATTTTTGTATTAGTGATAGTGGGGATAAATGAAAAACAGTGGAGTAAATCAATCATTAATCAAGTTTTATTTGCAAACGATATCATAAAAGAGATATCCATGGTATTATAAAGGCATAGAAACAAAAGTTTTATATGAAAATTTCAAATTATGGAATAGACTCATGCGAAGATAAAAAGATCATAGATCAAAAGTATTAGATACAACTAAATTATCAATATTTTAATCAAAATGGTTGAAACCAAAAATGGTGATGCCTACCTCAATTTAGGATCTATTATTGGTGAAGAATTTGTTCACTAATGAAAATGGAGACCTACAACATTTATTATCTCTTGATCCTCCACGGTCTATTCCTTGATTGTTCTATAATCTATTCAACCAATGAAGAACACCAAAAAAACCTCTCAAATACTCCATATGTTATGTGCCTAACAGAGTATGTTTGTAATAATAGGTTTTAAATATAGAAATTTATATATTTTCAATTCAAAATAATAGAAATATATTTAATTATTTATTTTAATTAAATACGCTACTGAAACTGTCTGAACTAGATGTATGACACTTATCAAATATAGGTCGCCACTAGGATAAACCCTACATTTCGGAATAAACTATCGACATATATTTTCTATCTAAGTTACCATATAATGGTACAACCATAAACACTAAAACTATACACGTGTGTGGGTAATAAAATATGTTAATATTTTTAATATAATAATTTCAAGATCTCAAGACACCCAAACATCACACTGAATCTACTGATATATCCATACATATGAATAGAAATATTCAAAAGTTAATTTTTTAACACTAGATTCACTATATTCTCTCCTCCTTCAATAATTTTATCCTAGAAAAGAATAAGATAAATAAAAATTTGGGGTACTGAGACTGTTTCTAACTCTTTTGCTCCTAGGAGCTCCTCAACATGCTCCCTTGCAGCCACATCACATGAATTGAATAAATTTTCAATCCTTGAACAGTACTCTCATTCGAATCCTAGAACACGATTGGGTAATCCACAAATGTGGCTCCATACTCGATGTTCAACTCACCCCAGTCGACAATATGCATCGAATAATGCATGAATCTATAAAAGCCCAGGATTCTCATATATTGATATTACATCCTTTTATATAAATATTTATTACATTACACAAACACACACTTAATAATTATAATATTTTAGTGACTTTTGAATCATGGAACACGTTCTTCTAATATGGTGAAATATATTCAATGTTTCCCATAAAGATCTTCCCATTTAATACTCTCCATATAAATAACCTTTATAAAACCATTCTTTGTGAAATGGGGAAAGGAAACATAAGAAATGGTGAGCTCAGATCCTCTATAAGGCTAAAAATATGAGACATCAATCTATAATAATATTAAAAAATAATACATACATAAGATTACATAAAAATGAACATAAATTACGATGTTCGAATCCAACTTTTCATTGATCATAAACATGATTCACATAATAAATATTGGTAGTTCATTTGACATTAATCATAAATTAATAGAAAAACATGATCCATGAGACCATTACATTGTAATAAGATATATATTTGTGGGATAAACATAGTCATAGGAAATCATATATCAAGGATTCCCACAAAGATATTCATAACATGTTAGGCATGGGATTACCACCCATGTACCTACTTTGGACTTGGGATGGCCTCTCATTTACCCATTTTCTTTCTTTGGATGACCATAAAGGTAACCTCTTTTTTGGGATTGGGCTAACTACCGATGTAACCTTCTTTTAGGGATTGGGATAACCACTCATATAACCTCTTTTTTAGGATTTAGTAAACCGCTAGATTACACTTTAATCTCATAGAACACTGATCATTACCCAATTCATTGGAGAGAGATATATAGTTCCCACCAATCATAAAATGAAAATCAAACATATGTGATCCTCAATATCATAAATCATTCTTCTTATCATAACCCATAAAATGAAATAGGTTTCATAAAAATTTTATCATATCAAAACCTATGGAGAATATATTAGTTTTCTAATAAATTCATTATTTCATTATCACATAACCAATAGAGAAAGAAGTGGGTTTCATAATAATTATATCATGGTATAACCCATTGAAAAGAAACAGGTTTCATAAATATCTTGTCATCATAAAAATAAACTATTCATAGAAAGAATAACAATGGTAAACTTGGAATATATCCCCAGTAGGGAATAGGAAACATCAATGGATGTCATTTTAGATGGAAAATAATTTTAAATTATTACTTGGGACATCATTTGGGGAAAATACCTTTTCTTTGAAAATCATTTTGAAAAACATAAAACATTTTCAAAAGCATTTTATTTGAAAATAACATTAAAAATAGATAAAGGATTCTTTAAAAATCATTCAAAACATTACACGATGAAAATATCCTTTCTACTTTGAAAATAACTTTTCCAAAAAAATTAAAATACATTTATTTGGAAGTAAACTTTAAAAATTAAACCAGAATATTTAAAAATATTCAAAACATTTATTGAAAAAAATATAATTTCTTTTTCAAAATGTAAATAAAATTTTTTGAATGTCATTTTCTTTGAAAATAAATTTTAAAACCTATAAATTAATCTTAAAATAAAACAATGCACATGGAAGCAGAAAATTCCATTCATTCCATACATATTATATTAGAGATTCCTTTCACATTTTTGGTAAAATCAAAATGGTCATTGTTTATAAAAGTGACAGTAATATCCATTTAATAAAAATAATAATAATTGAAACATGGTAGAAAATTTATTTTTATCATAGGAGTATAATAAAATATTCATGAAATCTTTTTCATTGAAATCGGTTTTGGAATAAAACATAATTTTCACAAAAAAGGATTTCTTTTCTAAAAATATTATTTTGATCTCTTGAGTATTAAAGAGAGGAAAATTAAGTGAAAACATGTATTCTCATGGAATAACCAGAGGTGAAGAAAATTCATGATTTTCTTGATATATGGATCATAATATTGTATCATTGAAAACATTGTCATAAACAATCCAAATAAATGGTGATATTGTAACATAAAATCCATAGGACTTTGGTAACTTTGAAATGCAATCCCCGTGAAGGGATGTCATTAAATGAAACTTAAAATATCACTAGGATACATAAATTGATGATATTACATGTAAAAGTGGATTTATATACACATCAATTAAGAATATAGGTTTATAACATAACCATGTGTCTCAAAGAATTAAAATTTTATCAAAAATCCCTTATGGCTTTGGTAACTTTTGAATCATAAACCCCTAGAAAGAGAGATCCTCAAATGGATATGTAAATCCTCATAATTTTTTGGAAAATAATTTTCAAATACATTCATGGGGATTATATATGCAAAAAAATTATTTAGCTGGTGAATATGGATTCTATCTCACATAAACTAAAAAGTAAGATGGGAATCCCTTACTACTTTGGTATTATTTTTAATCAAAAACCCCAATAAGGAATAAAATATAACTAAACTTTGAATATAATGAAATATATGTGATTCATGATATAACATGTCATAAAGGAATTATATAAACAGTATAAAAGAAATGATTGGGAAATTTTTATGTGTCTCCCAGAAATAAAATAGAAACTAGAAATCCCCTGCCATATGTTTTGACATTATTTATAGACATTCAAACCACCTCTTCTTCATGTACCCACCTTAGGTTTTCCCAAAATCACTTCCTAGGTTGGAATTATACCCAAAAAAAGGCTTCTAGGATGAGATTAGGTTAGTTCGGTAGTGATTTTTGAAGTGATTGGATAAACCATATGGGTTTAAAAGTGTGAGGAAGATATGATATAGGGTGGCCTTTTATAAGCTAGGTGAGTGGAAAACTTGTAAAAAATTTTAAATATTTAATCTTACCCACATTTTAATCATGATAGAAGCTTAAAATAAGGTAAATTCTCAAAAAAAATAAGGAATAATCTAGAAATATGGCCATCCAATGGGTGTTTGATAAGTTTTTAGATCATTTTTACCCTTATCTTCTTAGTTTAACTCTATGGTATATCCGTTTTTTACCTTAACTATAGAAATTAGTTCTTACTATTTTTACAATTAATTTTGTTTAAAAATTATATTGAAATTATTATAAATTTTAAATAATAATAATTCGAAATAAGAAATCCAATTTTCTAAATTCATTTAATAGAAGTGGAATATTTTTTATTTCAAATTAATCCCGCTAACGTGATGAGAAAGTGGGATTTTAATGTGAAAAATTTCAATGGTTTACAAAGTTTTTATATCAATACTAAATATAAAATTGATTCACATGAACTATATTTTATTATATATAATAAAATTTAAGTAATTATACTTTAAAAACCAATTCAAAATATAACTTCACACTATAAATTATTTAAATGAAAAGGTAATTTTCAATAAAATTAAGAGTTCCTCACTATTCATCCAAAAATGATATATTCTATAAAAATTCAAAAAAAATCCACCAAACATAATTTTGACATGATGATTCCAAAAATGGAGTTTATTTTATAAAATTCATTTTCTAAAGTTGTTAAAATTTGTTTTTAAATTTTATTTCCAAATCATGACATAACCGTCTTTTCGGGAAAAACAATACATTTTTTTGGAAAACATTTGTTTTTCTTAAAAATGATTCTTATTTTATATAAAATAAATATATAAAAAATTATTTTCATAAGATATATATTATTTAAGTTTTTTAACCCCACTCATACCCTCTATTTTGTACATCTACATGATACATCAAACAATAATATTAATAGTATATTTTCATTTTGTAAAACTCGTTCTTGAATATAACACAAGCTATTGAGGAAACTTATTTTTTCATGTAATCTAAGATAACTCAGTGTTGTGTGTAATGAAAACTATCCAAGAAATTAAATTTATTAAAAAAATTATTTATAAAAACTCAAGTTCTTATATTATCTCCTCAACTGTGACAAATAGAAGACGTCACTCACCCGATCTAACTATGTGTAGGTTCCGGGTGCAGTAGAAGCATATGATAGGTAGTTCCCTAAATTTATTTTTTCTATAATCGATGATCTATCTAGGATATATATGACGATTAATGTTGTGATCCATTGAATTTAATCAATGTAATATAAAATGGATAATAACTTTGAAACCGAGAGAGGATATAAACAGGCATTGTTTATAATATATTTAATTAGATAAAGAATTAACTCAAACGATTTATTTCTTTGTTGATGAATCCATAGATAGATCAGTCGTTCACCATCATATCGTTGTATAAAAAAGTGTGTATTTCCTCTAGCGGTGATCCACATGTGTACCATGAATCGTCAGACATCACTAAAGGAGTCTCTGGGTGCAAGCACGGATGATCCTTGCCCTTGCGTTGTCCACCTTGATCACATTGGGAATCACTTCCAAAGTGTTCTCCATGATCTAGTGGAGCAGGATTTCTCACCATTCTTGGGAGAATTCTTAGAGAAGGGTGCTCTCTTGGATTGACAGTATTCTCCAAGATTGTTTTGCACTACTAGAAAAATGAATTTTCTCAATGAGAAAATAACACAATTGGGTATTTATATTTCTAGGGTTAAAATAAACTAATTTCAAAAGTGACCTTGATTATTTTAATTAATCCTAGAAATCCCCCATGTTAAATAATAATTATATTATAATTATTATTTCTCAATATTTTCTGAACTTGTGAATTATAATTAAATATTATTTAATTAAATATTATTAAATATTATTATTTCTCACTGGACTATTTAACTCAGTTCGCCATTCCTCCACAATATTTATCAGGCCTTGAATAATGTCTATTTATTTATTAAATAAATATCACTTCAGTATTCACCTATAAATAAATAAATGAAATATTTACTATATATAAAATAAATATTTATATGTGATCAAGAGTATGTGAATAATTATTAAACCACGTATGAGAATAATATTTATTCAACCTGTTAAATAAAAAATAATATATATATTATTTAACTATTATTATGTATACACTTGGTGTTTGAACCTCTAGGCCTCTTTCTCAATGTAATTAGGTGAAGCAACCTAAAATCTAGGGTTAGCATCCATCAACACACCAAGGAACCCATAGAGAAAGAAGTTAATTCTGTAATGATATTTCACCTCATACGAATACTTACAGTTTAATATAATCTCATTATCAATATATCTCAAATCAAGAAGGTTGCATGTCGGTGCCATCAACCTATGTACTCGATGTCTCTTTCTTTGATTTTAATGAAATAGAGCATTCCCATAGAACACTGGGCCTATAGATTTATTTAGGCTCTATCAATGCCATCAAAGGGAATGAGATATTAGCATCCATTATATAATAAAAGGGATAAATCCTTTAAATCGTTATTCATTTATGAAATATTACATGTGACTCACCCAATGTATCCTACCTCACCATGAACATGTGTCATCAAAAAAAAATTTCAATGCATCTAAGTTTGTGACACAATTACTTATTAAAAAAATATTAAAGTCCAAGGACCAATACACACATCTGAAGATTGGAATATCCAATGACAAATATAAATGTGGGTTTCATACCCGTGGGTCTTATTCTCATAATATCCTACTTTATATTACCAAATGAGTAAATCGGAAGGAGGTTCCTCAAAGTCCTATGAGTCTCCGCCCCTGATAGCTTGTATTGTTTTTGTCCCTCAAATGATATCATCCAATTATAGAACATATATTCACGAATATTGTCATAGCACATCTGGGTTCTCTTCATGGCAGGGAACTATTATGACCTTTTTATGTGACTACTACTCTTAGGACATTATCACATACAATGTCACATAGAAGAACAATCATGATGTGATAATTATTTTATTAATATTAAAAAAATTATTACATGTTAATAATAAAGTAAAAATATGTTTGCTATGGAGAAACCACTCCAAAGGACTCCCAATTAAACTAGATCCCACTGTTAACAACCTTTAGTCAGCTTACTCGAACATGATATTCATGATTCTACTGAAAAGGGAATTTATTCAAGGGGTCTACCATGTTCTTTTTTGTGGTTACTCTGATAATTGCAACTTCACCCCTTTAGTAAAAATCTCGTAAAAGGTGGTACTTATATGTTATATTATTTTCCTATTGGTGTGACCTTGTCTCTTTTTCTAGAGCCACTATTGTAGTATTCTCACAATATAAAGTGATAGGTTCATTACATCTAGGTACCACATCAAGATCATGGACAAAGATGTAAATCCAAATGGCGTCATTTGCTGCATCATAAGCCTCCATATACTCAGACTCCATTGTAGAATCAGAATCAACAAGATACTTTTAACACTTCCATCTCATGTTGCTCTATTGAGATATAAAATATATCATGATTGCAACTTTAGATAATTCTGATATGTCTAAAATCTTTCATCAGTATGACCTTTGATGACTAGCTCCTCATCTCCTCTAAACACCAAAAACAAATCCTTAGTTATTCTTGGATACTTAAGGATAGCCTTAACATTAGTCCAATGATGCTCTCCTGTATCATATTGATATATAACTACAATAATCAGTGCATAGGAAACATCATGTCTAGTACATAACATGGAATACATGATTGATCCTATCACAGAATCATATGGGATCTTACTCATTCTCTCTTTCTCATGTTGTGTTTGAGGACAAATTTTCATAGAAATTTGTAAACCCTATGACATTTGAACCAATACCTTCTTAGATTGTTCCAAACTAAATACCAATAGTATCTTTCCAACAAATGAACTTTGACTTAGTCCAAGAATCCCCTTGGATCTATCGCGAATGATATTGATACCTAGAATATAGGATTATTCACCTAAGTCCTTTATGAAGAAACACTTTTTTAACTATTCCTTAACAAATTATAAGAATGGTATTTCATTTCCCATAATTAATATGTCATCAACATGTAATACTCGGATAATGACTATATTCCCAAAAAACTCTCTAGTAAACACATCGATCTCATTCATTCTTAATTCATCCAAAATATTTTATGGACTACCCAAATCCTATGTTTCATGAACTAGATTATTACATTAATAAATAAATGGATCTCTATAACTTGAAAATCCTTTTGGAATCACATGGAGTCACAAACCCTTCTGATTGTGTCACATAAACATCTACTTGAAGGTTCTCATTAAGGAATTCAGTTTTGACATCCATCTTCTAAAACTCATTCATTGTAAGCTATAATAGGAATTATAATTCTAATGTATTTAGATATAGAAACTATTTAAAAATGTTTTTAAGTGAATTTATTGATGCTTTTTAAACCTTTTAGAAATTGACCTTGTTTTATAGGAACACTACTAGAAATTCGGGTTATAACTGGAGTTTTAAACCATGGCTATAGGTCCTCAAACGATGGATATAAGTAATAACCACAGTTTAAGGAAATGTGGATAAGTTTGGCGTGGGTATAGGCCTAGACGTATAGCCACAGTTCCAAACTGTATTAATATCACTATAGGCACAGTTTAAAACTATGTCTATACAAGAGGATGGACAAAAAAATTTACCACGGTTTCTATTTGTGGCATTAGGCTTATAGACACGGTTAAATATTGTGGCAACAGACCTATAGCCATAGTTTAGAAACTGTGTCTATTGGGTCTGAATATCCGTAAAAAAAATACCCCCACCCCCACCCCCTTGCAGTATCCCACCACCTAGACATCCCTGATCCCCCACCCTCTCCCTTTAATATCCCCCCTTATAGTGGCCCACCCCCTGAAGCCCCCCTCCCCCTACAAAGGCCCCTGGACAGCCCCCCTCCCCCTACAAAGCCCCCATGGACAGCACCCCCCCCCCCACACACACACACACAACCCCCCCTGCCCCCTCCCTTGGACAGCCTACCACCCCCGTAAATCACCCCTAAACAGCCCCACCTGCAAAGCCCCCTGGACACCCCCCCCCCCCCCCCGCAAAGCCCCCAGGACAGCCCCTAGCCTCCACCCTCTCCCCTACACAGCCCCCCATGCATCCCCCTCCCCTAGATAGCCCTCCTCCCCCTGGAAAATCCCCTTAGATAGCTTCTCATCCCCCTACAAAGCGCCCCCCCAGATAGCCCCCCCCCCCCCCACCCATAAAGCCCCCCAAGACAGCCCCCGCCCCCCTCAATGCCCCCTGCAAAGCCCCCAGCCCCTACCTTGGATACCCCCCCCCCCCTCCCCCTGCAAATCCCCCCCAAGACACCCCCCCCCCCATAAGGCCCCTTGCAATGCCCCCTGGATAGCCCTCAGTCCCCAAACTCTCCCCTGCACACCCCCCTGCAACCCCCTCCCCTAAACAGCCCCCCTGCAAATCCACCCTGGATAGCCCTCCCCCCCCCCAGAAAATCCTCCCCTAGACAGCCCCCCTACCCTTTCAAATCACCCACTGGACATCCCCTCGTCCCCCCATACACCCCCCACATTTAATGACAATTAAATCATATTATTTTAACCTGGGAGATTGATAAGTGGTTCTACAAAGCTTAAGTCATAATGGTATTAATGTTACAATGGAGCTCAATAGAACTATGATTCCCAAAAATTGTGATAAGCTGATTGATGTGGAATGAAGATATATCTGATTTCAGTCACACATAATTGTACAATAATCAATATGTGTAGTTAAGAATTTATTCTTAATGAATTGAATAAATCAGCTAATGGTGTATCTCCCCCTACAACACCCCCTAGAGGACCCCCACTCCCATTACAATATCCCACCCCCTGCAGTCCCCATCCCCCCTAGATAGCCCCCTTTCCTTGATAGTACACCCTCTCCTGGACTACCCCCACCATCTTGAAGACCCCTCCCTCCCAGGATAGCCCTCCCCCCTTGACACTGGACACCCCCCTTCATGGAAAGCACCCCCACCCCCCCCCCACCCCCCCCCCCCACCCCTTCCCTCAACACACCCCCAAACCCTAACACACAGCCCTTCACCCTTCCCCCAACCTGCACACCCACCCCCACTTCCCACCCCATGAACCCCTTGAAGGAGTTCATCATGATGAAAAAATTAATGAGAAAACTATTCTTATTCATCATGAAAGGCCAATTGTGATTATGCCTAGTTTTAAAATTGTAGAAGGAAGAGTTATACTAGAGGTGTAGCATCAATCAATGGATCTAATTATCCTTTAATCTCTAGGATGATCAATTTATGGTTTCTAGATCTATTGTTCTAGTATCTGGAAACTAGTAGCATTTGGTAACCTCTTTGAACAAGGCCTATAAATATGTTCAAGGGCTATATTCATATTCTTCCTTGAAAAAGCTAGTGGTTATTATAAAAACATTTTTTAAAACATTAAATAAATTATTGAAGCAAGTTTTTAAAACAATTAGACAATTATAGAATTAAAATTTAAGGTTTAGGAAGAGGGAACCTACCTCAACCTCAAGGCCTGTTGCTTTTGACAATGACAACTCGAATATTCCTTTTTTTCATTTTCACGCATATGAAAATTCACATATATATATATAAGGATAGATAGCCCCTATTTACATATTTTCATGGAAAAATATGCACAAGGCGGTCCATAGATATAGGTTTATACTTGCATATACCCCTTTACACTTACACAAGTATGCATATTTCATATCAATATATAAGAACACGTAGCTGCAATATATATATTCATACTTCCATGACTGAATATATATAAAGAGGAACTTATATATGTATATTCCTACCTATGAATACACATGTAAGCCTCCCCCACTACACACCCTATCCCCTTTCACACACCCCCTTGCACACCCCCCTTACACCACCCCTACTGGACCCCCCCTGCACCAACCCTGCTGGACAACCCTGTTGCACACACCTCACTATTGGACAGACCCCCCTCCCCCTCGTAGAGTTTGGATCTCATCAATGAAGTGTTGTTGGAGAATTAATAGTGGTATAATGGCCACAATAGTTGTAGTAGTTATCTACTCACACAATAGATGAAATCAACACAAAAATAATCTATTCAAAAATGGAATCTGGTGTGTGGTTAAACTTGATTGGAAGAACAGAGGAAAATTTATCAAACTAAAAAACACAAGAAATAATGAAGTTATTGATGGAAGAATCAATTATTCATGGAATGCCTTGGGTCTTTTATTTATTTTTGGAACTGAAAAAAATGTCCCTACCTGGATACACATCAATGTAGTGCTGATTAGGATATTTGGAGGTGTACTGGTGGAATAATTAGAGGCTAAGACTACTCAAACAAAATAATAACATAAAAATATTGAGGAAACTTAAACTCTGGGTGAAATTGGGAATTTAGAGCCTGTACAGATGCAGTGAAAGGATCAGTAAGAGGTTTTTGTACTAGCACATGATCCTGCTAAACTGACTAGTCACCAAGATATGTCTCTTTCTTCGAAACAGATTTCTGATATGAAAAATGGGGATAAAGAGTATATGAATATAGCTACATCAATGTACTTCACTGCTATTTTTTCTAGTAATCATGCACATATTGGATTATTTCAGCCTCCCAGGCCACAGCCCAGCCTAGTGACCACTTCCTCCTCCCCCCCTTTTGTAGTCATGTAGCATCTTCTAGGCACGAACCTTCCCCTAACCCATGCACCACCCCCCAAACCACCCTACACCAGCCCCCCTACACCCCCCACCTCCCCCTGTACTAGCCGCCCCCCTAAACTAGTCACCTTCCCCACATCCATCCCCTAACCCCCCCCCCCCTACACCACCCCCAGCCCCTAGCATACACCATCCCCCACCCCCTAGCCTACATCAGCCCCAACCCCCCCCCCCCCATCCCCTACACCAGCCCCCATAACCCCCCATGCACCACCCCACTTTTTTCCATATACTAGCCTCCCCCCAAACCAGTCCCCCCCCCCAAAACTAGTCCCCTCCCCCCAAAACCACCCCTAGCCCCCCTAGCCGGCACCACCAAGCCCTAGCCTACACAAGCCCCCCAACCCCCCCCCCCACCCCACCATTGCACCAACCCCCTTAACCCCCTAGCACCACCCCCACCCCTTCCCCTATATTAGCCTCTCCCAAAAACCATTCCCCTCTCCCAAAAACCAGTACCCCTCCCCACACACCACCCCTAGCCCCTAGACTGCACCAGCCCCCCACCCCCCCCCCCCCACCCACACCACCCCCACCCTTGTACTAGCCTTACCCCCAAAACCAGCCCCCACCCCCCCCCCCCAAACTAGTCCCCTCCCCCACAACCATCCCCTAACCCACCTAAACCCCCATAGTCCCCCTAGCCTACAGCAGCCCCCCTAACCCCCTAGCACCCCCCACCCCGCAATAGCCCCTAGACTACACCAGGCCCTAATTAAAAGAAATTATAAAATTCTCCTCTTTTTATCGTTATTTTTGTAGAAGTGAATCAAAAATTTATCATTAACCTCCCCATTCGAAGAAGTTATATAAAAAAAGTGAACAATTTATATAATGTAATCAATAACTAAAGGATAGGTGTGTCCTTAATTTTTCATCTAAAATATTCAAAAAAACAGTTCAACACAGGTATTATTCGGTAAATATAAGATAGAATAATGACTACTTGAATAATACCAATCCCAAAATGTATTACAATAAAATTAAAGAGGTTATAAACATGAATTATAATAAAACATCATGTAATGAAGAAAATAAGTAACTGTATGAGCCAAAACGCATAGAAAAACTCCATACCGAAAATCCTATTGCAACATCCACTTTTTCCACTCTTCCATAATTATAAGTGCTTAACTTCATCAACAAAAGTCTTCATATTCCTCTCGGACCAACCTAATAATCAAGTAAATAAGCATTGTTCATCCCTCTGTCCAAGTTAATCAAATGTGGATTCAACTGAGCAAGATTATATGAAACATAAATTTAAATCATTCTATCTGATAAGAATTAATAGATATTCTTTAATAATAATGTACTTAAACAAAATCATGATTCCAAAAGGATAATCAAAGTGAAGTATGCAAAAAACCAGTGATTGCTAATTCAATAAGTATATCTGATTAATACCTCAAAACATGATTTGCAGTCACTTGCAACTCCAATATGAAAATGTAAGATAATAGAAAATTAAAAATACTACATTTTATGGTGAAAAAAGATAGGGAACCACAAGTTCATGGAATGATATAATCATCCATTCTCCTAACACCAACACTAATATAACAATATTAATTTAAAAATAATTAAATAATGAAAGAGTGGAACAACAAGTGCATGGAAGAAATAAAATAAAAGTGAAAAATGATTAATATAATTAAGGGTTCCCTTATATAATTAACTCATTAATTATATAATAATCTCCTGTAAAATAAATTCACCCCCATAAATATTACCCTGGAATGATCCAATATCTAAATCAATTCATTTTACCTTTAGTTTGTTAGGTTATGTAGTGAAAAAAATGATTTTTGATACACTAATTTCACCTACCCATGGTAATTGAGAATGCTTAATCACTCATTTATCACCCCTCTCTCCCCGGTATCATATTATAAATGAACGAAAATTGTGGTAGTATTATGTGTAAACCAAATTAATTGATAAAATCATGATAAAATTTAATGGTGCATAGATAATAATCTATTGCTCATATAGAAATAATCTGATTTCATGAAAATCACACTAGAGAAATGAAAATACAAATTAATTTAAATCAAAGGATTTTTTTGGGGGAATATATCCTTTTAAATTAAATAATTTTAGGCAGTATTTTATTATTATTTTAAGTGGTATTGCATATTAAAATAAAAATGGTTCAAATATATCAAGAAAATGAAATTAGACATAAAACCAGTCATATAATTCTGGATTGAAACTACAGCCATACCTAACTCTTGAAGAGTATTCTTTCCACGGCTGCATTCACCACCTAATGAATACAAAGAAAATCCGCCAACTATGAGAAAATATCTTCTTTAATGGAATCCATGTTATTTTTGTTCAACAAGAAAATGGTTGCCCTTGGATGTCTCCTTAATTCTGAAACTCCAGAAACATCTCAACCACTTTTAGATATGGGTATAGAAAATAGTACTGGGATATCTGATTTTAGAACACTTGATACTGCTGGATAGAAATGAGAACTGCACATCTCCTTTTTACCAACTTCATCGATGATGAAGAGATCAATAGTATAAACACCATCACAATATAAAACAATTAACTAATCAAAAACCATTATGATATATTAAATTTTTTTGAGATCAATCTATTTATAAGTGGGAATTAGGATATTTATCTAGTGGTCACATCAAGTCCATCTTCCACCTATTATTTCATTGTCTATAAGAAAGAGAAATCTCATTATTCATTGGATGGGTTACATTTGTCTATCTTTGAGGGTTGTTATGAATTTATCTAACCTCTTGAATCTCCTATATTTTCTTTAAACTCTCCCATAAATAATATAAAAATATTTATGAAAATATTTCCAATATATCAAATTCCTCTCTTTTGAATATAGAAAATCACTTTTCTCTAAATTTTAACACCCATCAACAATTTACACATGTTCCTCTAGTTGAATTTAAACCTAACCAATTCACTCGTTATCCAACTCTGATTTTTCAGTTTGTAATATTTGTTATTTAGTTTTTTCTATGATCTTGAATACTCTAATGCTTTAGGAATCAACGATTTAGGTTTTAAAATATTTTTCCCACTCTTGGGAATACTCACATCTTTGAGTTATTCATGAGAGGTTTGTGTGTAATAAGATTCTTATTAGATATTGAGGAAGGGTAAACCTAAGTGGGAATGGGTTCCATAACCATTTCAATGTTTTATATATCTAATCTCAATGATGAAAATTGAAAATTTATTTTCCATATTTTTTTAAAAAATTATTCAATTAATTTATAGGGAAGAGATTGGATTCGATGTTGAGATGGTTGGGATTGAAAGTGGTCAGGGGTTGGAAAATTTTCCATGTGGTTAGGACTTAGACTATGTATTTGATTTGGTAATATATTACCCATCCAATTGAATATAGTATTTTCATTGTATATGTGATGAAAATTGTTTTATTCATAAATCTCTTGAGTATTCAGATCATTTTCCACCATTAATGGTATCCCTAGAATAACTTCCTTGATTGATGTAATAGTTGGGAAATTATTGGTCACTCAAGAAGAACCTTTTATTGGAAAATCTTGCACTTTATGATTCTAAAGTGGGGAATACTGAGGGTTTCACCACAAACAATAATTTTAAAGTAATGTGGAAGATCCCATGTAATATGATAGATAACAAGAATCTCATAAGTTATCTCTTTATTGGATAGATTTTATGTATAATAGTTCCCCTCCCCTTATGTATGAATGGTATTTGTGCCTTGATCGATGGGGGACCTATACTTTCTAATATTATAAACTGAATACTAAGAATCACTTGCATCATTTTGTAAAAATCATAAAAGAATTTTGGATTTCTACTCAACCATATAAATATTGAGGTTATCTATCCTCCAAATTTAAATTCCACTATGTAAAGATCTTTTCTCCACCCAGATAGAATTACCTAAACCCTAAAAGAACTATATTTGATAACCATAGATCCCATAGAATCATGCATAATCCATCCTCATAACTCCCTATTTACAAGACCCATTCACATTATGTTTTAGACCAACATTGAGGGTATCAACTTGATCCACCACCATAGATGAGGTCTATCATTTTTAATCACATCCCTAGGGAGGATCCCCTTACTAATATCCATTCTACTTTCAGTAGGAAGAAGGGAACCTATTTTGTCCAGAGAGAGAGCACATGAACATGAATGAATAGAGGGAGGTATTCTTGCCTTCACGACCCGTGTTCCATGTCTCCTAAATCACCCAACACACCACTGAAAACACTATTACATGAAGATTAACCATATATGAATGTTTATTAACACTTTTAAATAATGTACACAAAAAGTCAGAGATGTATAACACCTAAAATTGAAATCCCGTAAGTTTCCCAACAAGGGCCCATGCAAAGCGGGCCCATTCTACATAAAAAAATATGTTCTAGACTAACTCCTATTTTATCCTCTCACAATACATACATGGTGAGGGTATCTAAATTACTTTTCTATAGATATTAATTTTATTTGGTATTCCTTTATTGTAGAACCTCCAGAAATGTATGTTCAACTTAATTGGGATTTATTTAGACAATACATTTCTCACCCACTCATCATGCTCCAAGTTGGATCTTAATAACAAGTAAAACTCCAAAGCATTAAATTATCCTAAGTTCAACTTTGAGAATGTGCACATCTTCGGTTCATCGAGCTTATAAATCCTATCATAAAAAATATTATAATCCTCATAGAGGGATGCTGATATAAACCCAAGGTTTATTCAAACATTCCTTAAGTTAATGTGAGGTATTTGGAATCTTGGGATGAAGTGAAAATGAAATAACAAGTTTTCTTTCTATTAATTTATGTCACCCAACCCGCAAACCAACACTCCAAGTGTGGAATCCTCTCCGCATTTTTTTGATTAGAAAGAATGGGAATTGTTTTTAGGGTGTCTATTTTAATTTTTTGGGTATTCCATATTTTAATCATCATGGTCACCCATACCTAGAACTTTTATAAGTGTGGGATTAAACCTAGATAGAGTACTAATGAAATCAATACTAGATAAATATACCTTATTCATGGATCAATCACATGTATGATCAGGTTCGGCCCTCGGGAAAGTCCTACAAGACCCTGGGATAGGGAAAAGAGAAATCCAGGGGCAACCAGCCTCTCCTTTTCCTCACCTGCGTTATCTCAATCTTTGTGTGTCGCCGATCCTCCCTGCGGTCCTGAGGACCCCGAAGTCACTTCCATAGACATCATCAATTTTAGGATTGCATCTACGAGCAGCATGATGTTAATCAAGGTTACTACATGTATCCTATTTGGCCCCTGCCTCACCTTTTCCTCACTCATCACCTTTGTTGTGGTCGTTATCTATATCATGTTCATTGTCGCTGCCACAACTTCCTCCTTGCGCGATTTTTCGCTAGTTTCTCATGGCCCAGTTTCATTATGTATTTATTTAATTTTTTTTTGAAGTACCTAATTATAGAGTATGGCACATGAAATATTATATGGGTATACCCAGAAATGAAGGGGATGACTGTGAGTTTTCCAGTCTAGAAAAGTGTTTCTATTGAAGGGGATCATCACACGTTCTTGATTGTCAAGGCGGCCATGTAAAACCCATTTTATTCATTTGAAATCCAAATTATTTATTCTAGTTTTATAACTAAAAGAAATTGAAAAACATTCATGAACTACTTTGGGAAATGAAATTTCTGGGCCGTCCCTATGTATGATGATGATCCCAAGAGTTTGGGTGGTTGTGGAGATGTCAGGAGAGGAGGAGGATCATGGGGATAGAGGAGGTGGCCATGTCAGAACTGTTCTGGAGCTGCATCAAAGAAGGAGTGTCGCGGGGAGGTGGGGTGGCCACGTTGGAGAGTTCGGGAGATGAGGAGGATCATAGGAGGGAGGAGGATCACGGGGAAGTGGGGATGGGAAACTCACGAGGGAAGGGGGAGGAAAGGGGTGTTGTGGGGAGATAATTCCACGGACAGCAAAACAGGTGTGGGTATAAGAATCCATGGTTATTATTGTCTGTGGCTATAGATTCATGGATATAGGTCCATATTATAGTAGTGGAACAATCTTAACCATTCATTTCTATTTTCCTTTAGAATACATGTTTAAATATAACATTCTTTTCTTCATCAAGGGCATTAACCAGAACTCAAACATGGTTCTGATTCATGGAATACATTTCATAATTCATGGCTTCATGCCATCTTGAAGATTCAGAACTCTTACTACCTCCCTGCATGATAGAGGTTCATCATTGTCAACCAATCATTAATTACACTCTTTGGTTACTAGAAAACAATATATCTCTAGTTCTCTAACCTCTCTTACACTCCAACATAGTACTTGTGTTTTAGGAACTACTTCTTCCATAGAGATCTATGGAATCTATTCCTATACCCGCTATTGTATATCTTGAGAATCAACTTCCTCGTAGTCAATATTTCTTCTAGTATCCTTTTCGGGGACACTCTTCCTCTCAAGAAAGAGGTTTTTCCTAGTGACAGTCACATTCATTTCTGATAGGTTGTATAGGTAGTATCCCATTGTTTCCATGGGATACCCAATAAAGATATAAACCATTCCCCAAGGTTCTATTTTATTTCCTAAGAAGGCCTTAAAAATTTCTTATAACCCTATACACGTGTATGCAGAAAAATGGGTTTCTTTCCACTTCATAAATCAAAGGAAGTAAAATTTTATACTTTATTTAGTAGTTATTTTAATCTGTATTCCATATTTTTTATTATGTATCCCTTAAAAGATAATGGAAGATATTCATGACTCATCATCGACCATACCGTATCAAACAATGTACAATTCCTCCTTTCACTAACACCATTCCACTATGATGTATAAGGTGGAATGAGTGGAGATAGAATCCAAAACTCCCAAAGAGATTCAATGAACTCTTATTGGAGATATTCACCGCCTCTATCTGACAATGCTTCTTTATCTTCTTAATAAGATGATTATCTAATTCATTCTCAAATTCCTTGAATTTATCAATGGAATCATACTTATAACTCATCAAATAGATATATACATATATTCTCAATTCATCAATTGAAGTTATGAAGTTAGAATATCCAAATCTAACATCAACTAGAAATGGTCCACAAACATCAGTGTGTTCCAATCAAACAAGTATTTTGAACCTTTCTCTCTGTCTACTGAATAGTGGTTTATTCATTTTTTTTGGGTAAAAATAATTCCATATATCAAGTTATTTTTGCTCATAATTGTCTTAAAAACCATCCTAAAATAGCTCTATCAAATGCTTCTTGTTTGCATGAAAAACATGGTGATTCCATATCTGGGTGTTATTTGAGTCGTATAAACATGATTCACTATCAACTTCTAACACTTGGTTTTCATAATTTTATATATGAATACCATTTTATAATTGTTTCATACCATAACATATGTTTTCCTTATAAAAGAAACAACTTTTATATCCAAATTTGAAAGGAAAAAAACCATCTGTATCTAATCATGACACAGAATTTATGTTCCTAAAAATTTTAGGTACATAATAACAATATCTTAAAACCAAAATAATTCCCATTGTAAATGAAAGTTGGTACTCACCAATGGCCAAAGAATCTATCCTCACACCATTATAAACTCATAGATCAACCTATCCTCAAGAAATATTTTAGAATATACTAGTTTCATGTTTTTTGGATGTAGATGTGAGTACCAAAAGCTATATCTAATACCCAATGTATAGAAATGAAAAAACTCATCTTGACAATGAAAAAAAACATTAGCTTCCACTTTATTCGGGGTGAATTTCCTCTTCTAACAACATAGATTTCCACATGAAAAACATACTGCTTCCTTTTCGTGACCCTTCCTTTGGATATTTTTCTTCTTAGAATGAAGGTGCACGAGTGATTTAGACTATTTGTAAGTCTTGGGACTATTTGACGGGTTATTCATTTTCATGTTCACCATAAAAATTGTAGGTTTATCACACCCCGTGTCCTTACCCATATGGAAAATCAAAGATAGAAATTTTGAAATACTCTTCTCATTACTGGTCATAGTATAGTTGATAACAAATCCAGAGAAGGTCTTTGGAAGTGATTAAAGTTTGAGATCTATAGAGAATTCATCTGGGAATTTAATCCCTAAGATGTTTGGGGATTCAATGTATCCAATAGGATTAAATATATGAGGCCCAGCTGGCATATACTATCCATGATTAGTTGAGAACAAATAATTGGAGATCTCATACCTCTCTAGTCTCTCCTTCTCTTGATAGATTTCCTGAAGTTGAGACATCATGCTATAGGCATCCATATATTCATTTTTCATCAAAATATCATTGGAAAGGGATGATATCATGATGCAATGAACATTTGTAGTTTCATTCAAATGTTTCACATAAAGAGATAGTTCTTCACCACTTGACTAATTTCTCGGTGTAATTGGTAAATGTCATTCTATCAAGTGCAATTTCCTTTCACGGTGAAGGATAAAATGTACGAGCCTTTACCACTCTTTGAAATTTGTTCCAATGAGAAGGTTTTCCTTCTAATGAATGGATCGCAATGATATGTTTGATTTCATTTTATTGATGTTTATAGAAAATAAGATAAACATAATGTAATGACCCGAATCTAGAGCCCCTCCACTGGTGCCCCATACCCGGTTCTCCACATGACCTCAAGCGTGTTTCCCCAAACGCTAGAGGCTTCCGACTAGCAGCGAGGGCCTTGGTGAGTCGGTGGGGAAACTATGCGGTCATTCGGTAAAGTATACAGTGGAAGAACAACTAACATGATAGCGGAAACAAATAACAGCATACCACAACTGAACTGAATAGAGGAAGCAATGTATAAAATAATAATGATGCAACATGTTACATATGTCTATGGAAAGTAGCAAACAAACCAACATGCTGAAGTACAACTAAAAAACAAAGTGCAAAGGAAAATCAAAATAAACTCCTCATCATCGCGAGCCACGGCTCAGTCCCATGCTCTCCAGCTCCAGCGCAATCAAGAACCTGAAGTAGAAGGGCGCTTTCACTTATCTATACCTGCAACAACATAGTCTGTTTGGGCCCAAAAGCATGGCCCAAATAGGGTGTGAGATACAATCCCAGTAGGCAATCACCCAAAAAAATTTGCCTAATATTCAATGAATACATGGCAGTAACAAAACAAGAAGCAGTAGACAGGAAATCACAAGCAGCTACAATCTACAGTTCTAACAAATAAATTACACAAGTAAACAACCAACAACAAGAAGAAAACAAGTAACCCTCTGGGTAGCTCTCACAGCCTAACCCCTATGGTTCAACCTATAAGTGCTAGCAACCCTCTAAGATACACACACAGTCTCACCACTCTGGTTTATCTATGAAATTAATAGACTCTCTGAGGAAGCACTCACCGCCAATTCCCTGTATAGTCTCGTATCATACTAAAGGCTCTCTGGGGAATAAATCAACGTCTCATTACCCCTTTGGCCAACGTCGAGGAACTGAATACTCTCTGAGTAATCACTCATCTTCAATTCCCCCTGTGGTCTCGCATCATATTAAAAGACACTCTGGAGAAGCCCTTACGTCAATTCTCCCTTTGGTCTACTACTCTAGGTTCTCACAGTCTATCGTGAAAAATAAAACATGATCAACGCGTGTATATCATCCAAGTAAACCTCAAGAACTACATGGATATTATTCTAAGGCTCAACATCATGATAATGTAGTAGTTCCACTATCTTATGACTAGGCATGGAAACTGTAAAAACGCCAAACAGGAAGAACAATCATGGAAAAGAAACCTGAGCACAAAATAAATTACTCTACCCACAATCATAAACCTCTACTATAGCAATCAAGAAAAGCAGGAAAACACCAGAGCAAAACAGGTAACATGCAATACCCCGTTCAAGGGTATTGGAAAAATTTGCACAAATTTCTCATCAACTTTCTACAGAAAGGCACAAACCACCTACCTTGATCCTAGGAGATCGATATACGTGAACCACAACGATTGATTCCTCTTAGAACGTCGTAGATCTAAAAAACGCACAAAACGATCAACCCATGATAACTTGAAAATGAGGAGGAATCAGAAAACAAAGCTCAATAAGAAGGAATAACTCACCGCTGTTATTCCAAAGCAATCAACCGTGCTCGAATCGGAGAACGGACAAATAGGCGGGAGCTCGTCGAAGATCCGGCCGTACGGGTCACTCTCGGATGAAGAACCTAGAGAAGGGGTGTGTTCTATTAGTCAGGCGCGACCCCGGTGCGTTTAATGAAAAAAAGTACAAGGCATGTACTTTTAGAGTACAGGAAAAGAGTACACGACGTGTACTCAGAAAGTACACATCATGTACTTTAAAAATTTCTAGAAAGTTCATTTTTCTTAAAAATTCCAGAAAAAGGAAAAACATACTTGAAACGAAGATCCCGGTTCTTACAAACTTCCCCCCTTAAAGAAATTCGTCCCCAAATTTCCTAGAGAGGTGTAGAAGAAGAAACCCCGAACAGCTCTAACCACTGCAATCATACATCGGCCTCCCTCTCCCAGGTCTTGTCCTGTACTCGCCCATGCTACCATAGCACCCGTACAAGAGGGAAAGACCGCCCATGGATAACCTTAGTACTACGATCAACAATCCGGATAGGATGCTCCTCGTACGACGCATCCACTTCAATCTCAACTTCCGCAGGCTGAAAGACATGAGATGGGTCTGAAAAGTAACGTCGGAGCTGAGAGACGTGGAAGACGTCATGCATAGCCTGGTACCTCTGAGGGAGCTGAAACCGATAGGCAACCGGCCCAACTCTCTCCAATACCTCAAATGGCCCGACGTACCGCGGTGAAAGATTACTTTGTCTCTGAATCCTCTTGTGTCTCAACCTCGGTGCGACACGAAGGAAAACCTGATCACCGACCTCGAACTCCAGAGGTCGTCTCTAATGATCAACATAAGACTTCTATCGAGACTGTGCTATAGCCATCCTTTTCTGAATCAACTTTATCTGCTCCGAAGTCTCCTAAAGAAGATGAGGTCCCAGCAAAGCTGCCTCTCCTGCCTCCAGCCAGCATAAGGGTGATCGGCATGGCCAAACGTACAAAGCCCCATATGGTGCCATCTGAATGGTCTCCTAGAAACTGTTGTTGTAGGCGAACTCCACCAGAGGAATATTCTTCTCCCAAGAACTGCCAAAGTCTAGGATGCAAGCTCAGAGCATATCCTCAAGCACCTGGATCGTGTGCTCAAACTGGCCATCAGTCTAGGGATGGTATGTTGTACTCAAAAGTACCTGTGTACCCAAGGCCTTCTGAAATCCCTGCTAGAACCGAGACGTAAAGTATGCATCCCTATTTGAAACAATGGAGTGTGGAACTCCATGCAGATGAATGATCTCTCGAATGTAAATTCGTCCCAGATCATCGACACAGAAGGTCTCCTTGATCGGTAAGAAGTGGGCAACCTTCGTGAGCCTATCGAAGACAACCCAAACAACATCCTTTTCCTGAGGTGATATCGGCAACCCGTTCATGAAGTCCATCGCAACATCATTCCACTTCCACTACAGAATGGGTAACTGCTGAAAAAGCCCTGTTGTTCGTTGATGCTCAGCTTTCACCTGCTGACAAGTAGAACATCTCATGAAAAAACCAGCAACATCTTTCTTCATACCTGGCCACCAGTACTGACGATGAAGATCTCGACACATCTTGGTGATTCCAGGATGAACTACCCAAACATAGGAATGAAAATCCCGCATCAGCTCCTCGCGTATGTCTACTGGTACCCATACGCGTCCCTGGAAACGCAATATCTCATCCTCACCCACTGTCCATCTAGGAAGAGGTTCCTCTCCTGAAACACTCTCCCAAAGGACTAATCCTTCTGAGTCTGATATCTTCCTCATCCGTACTCGATCAATAAGTGTAGAGGTAATAGCTATAGAAGAAAGGAAAGTTTGTCCCTATCTGTCGTGCACCTCCAGATGTATCTTAGAGAAAAGAGCCATCAGCTGCCACTCACTGCTGGCCTCCTGAACTGCCTGAACCTGAGTTCTCCTGCTCAACGAATCTACCACTGAGTTTCCCTTTCCTAGCGTATAGGTAAGCTTGAAATCAAATGACTAGAGATACTTGACCCACCTGTGCTGCCTCAGATTCAGATCACGTTGAGTGAAGATATACATGAGAATCTTGTGGTCAGTGAAGACCACAAAGTGCTCTCCCAGAAGGTAGTGTCTCCAACAGCGTAAGGAATGAACAACAGCTGCCAACTCTAGATCGTGTGTAGGGTAGTTCCTCTCATGTGGCCTCAACTAGAGAGACCCATACGCAACGTCTCCATCTCCCTACATAAGCACAGCTCCCGGCCCGATACCTGAAGCATCACAGTAAATAGTGTAGATCTTACCTAGATCTAGAAAGACTAGTATCAGTGCTGACTTCATCCTCCCTTTCATCTCCTGAAAGGCTGACACACAAGAATCAAACCATACGAACTTCACCCCCTTCTTGGTCAGACCTTTCAATGGCGCTGATAGTCAAGAAAAGTCCTGAATGAAGCATCTGTAGTATCCAGCCATCCTTAGAAAAATCCGTACCTCAGAAACATTCTTCAGCTACCCCCAAGAAACCACAGCTCTCACTTTTTCTAGGTCCACTGATACTCTTGCCTCTGAGATGGCATGACCCAAGAAGTGAATCCAATCCATCTAGAAGTGGCACTTCGAGAGTTTAGCATATATCTGATGCTCTCTCAGTGTACTCAGAAGGATCTCAAGATGTGTGGCATGGTCGTTTCAAGTGTGAGAGTACACCAATATATCATCCACAAAGACCACGACGAAGGAATACAAGTAATGATGGAACACTCGGTTCATCAGTGCCATGAAAACCGCAGGCACGTTCGTGAGACCGAACGGCATGACTGTATACTCGTATAGACCATAACTGCTCCTAAAGGATGTTTGAGGTATATCTGATGGTCTAACACGCAACTGATGATAGCCAGACCTCAAATCAATCTTCGAGAATACTCAGGCTCATCGAAGCTGATCAAAGAGGTCATCGATCCTCGTCAAGGGATATCGGTTCTTGACCGTCAACTAGTTTAGCTTCCGATAATCCACACAAAGTCGAAGGGTATCGTCTGCCTTATTTTCAAATAGGATAGGAGAACCCCAAGAAGAAGTACTGGGTTGGATGAAACCCTTTTCCTGAAACTCCTCCAATTTCTTCTTGAGCTCCTGCAACTTAGGTGTGGCCATCCTATAGGGAGGAATGGACATCGGTGCCACTCCCGTCATGAGATCAATAGAAAATTCTACCTCACACTCTAGAGGTAAACCTGAAAAGTCCTTTGGAAAGACATCCCTGAAGTGATCTACCACTGGAGGAAAGTCCTACTGTGGAGTCCCCTGGTCATCCAGATAAAGACTAGAAAATTGGGTCGTCACCCCTCCTAGCCCAAGATGCTCGAGTCCAGCCCGACTTGCCCGAACGTCCCATTCGCCTCTATGAAGAAAGGATTCACCCTCTGGTGGGATGAAACTGACCCTGCGGTGATAACAGTCGATGATGGCCTGGAAGGGAACTAGCCAGTCCATTACGAGAATGACATCATAGCCCATCATCTCTAGGATGTATAGGTCCCATAAGAAATGATACCCTGCAACCTTGAGAGGGAACTCTCTACACTGGCATACACTAGATTTCCTCATCCCCAAAGGTGTGTCTAGTGTCAACGAGTTGGTAGAAGAAAAGATGAAGAGCCCAAGGCTCTCCACAACAGGAACAGATATAAAGCTATGCGTAGCACCGGTATCAAAAAGGGCTGAAGATAAAACTGAGTCTACTAAAATAGTACCTCAAACTGTAGAAGGGTCGGGATCCTCCTCTTGATAATTATGCTCTACGGTGAAATACTAGCCTACACCGTGGCCCTACGCCCCTGGCTGACCACTCTAAGTTGAACCTCCCTGTTGGTGCTGAGGGACCGGTGGCTGACCACCACGACCTCGACCTCCTCCTCGGACCGAATGGCCGAAAGAACTCTAGTTCCCTGACTGGTGAGAAACTGGTGGTGCTGCTCCTGAACGTGGAGTCATGGAAGAACCCCGGTCACCAGCTGGTGGTGAGAAAACATGGCAGAAACACTGAAGGTGACCCATATTGCTGCAAGATCGGCACTCCACGGGGTCTCTCTGGCACTGCGGCCTCATGTGCCCTAACCGGCCACACTGGTAGCATACCACCTGGCTATCCGATGATGTAACTCGCTTCCTCGGATCACCGCGTTTAGACTTTCCATGGTGCTTCTTGCTGTCATCTGGAGGAAGAATAGCTCTGGAAGCAGAACCTCCCTAACTCGCTGCTCTAGAGTCTCACATATTTCACTCCACAATCAGTGCCTCATTGACAATGGATGTGATGGAAGTCAACTGGATGATATTCACCTGCGAGTGGATCTCCCGCCTGAGACCATCCTCGAACTTCCTCGCCAAGAACACCCCACTTCAATCCCGGAGGGGTGTGAAACGCTGCAGCTCAGTGAAATGAGAGGAATACTCCATGACAGAAAGAGTACCCTGCTCTAAGCTCATGAACTCCCGGGCTCAGTCGGCCCTCCGGGTCTCCGGGTAGAAGTAGTCGTAGAACACGTGCTAGAACTCCTCCCAAGTCACAGCCTGCTATTGACCCGCCTATGAGATCACATCCCACTACCTCTTGGAGGAGTCTCATAGCATGTAGTTAGCGAGCTTGACCCGCCTCTCTAGAGGAATCTCCAGATGCTTGAAGATAGTCAGCATGGCTTCCAGCAATGACTCTGCAGCCTATGGTCCTCCGTCCCCTGAGAACGTAGGAGGATGTTGCTGCTGGAAAACCCACGTCAAGTCTTCCATAGTCATGGCAGGAGGCGGAAATCTCTGGAAGGTCGGCATCATCCTCATAAAACCTTCCCTGAACTGCGCATCAGTGCCTATAACTGGTATGACAGCCTGTGCCAAGGCTGGCCCGACTGGAGGATCGGCAGGAAGTCCCTGATCAGCCATATCTGGTGTCTGATCACTGCCTGATGACAGATGTATGACCAGAGGACGTCTCGGAGGCATAGCTCTGAAAGATAAAAAGCACACCTTAGATCAGTAAAACAAGGACAGAGAAGACAAGAGTACAAAATGGGAACAGGGAAAGAAAAACACACAAGTTTACAAAACTCGACTACATGGCATGTATAAAAAAACTACACGGCGTGTCTTCTTATGCCACTGACATGGGTGTGTACTCCTTCCCTACAAGTCGTGTACACCTCAAACTACACGGAGTATTGACCCCACACACGACGTGTAATTGAAAACTGTCCCCCTGCCTGAGTCCCTTACATAGCTAACCCACACGGTCCGACTTAACCCGAGACTACACGGCGTGTCCTAAGTAGAACACGGCGTGTACTATACAAGCCTTCAGCGGCCCGTGTTATTTAAAAAATGGAGTTCTACACGGTTGAACCTTACACGGCGTGCTCCAAACAAACACGGTGTGTATAGGCGAAGGTGACATTGCCCCATGTTGTTCGTGACACAACCGAGTGCTTGAAAAAGACTACACGGCGTGTTCCAAACAAACACGGCGTGTGGAAAAGTATGTAACGTTGGCCCGTATTGTTCGTAACACGGACGGGTACCTGGACAGGACTACACGGCGTATTCCATATGGACACGGTGTGTTCTACCTGAGGTTCCCCGACCCGTGTTGTTAGTGACATGGTCGGGTACACGGCTCATTACTACATGGTGTGTACCTACCATACACAGCGTGTTCCTAAAGTTACTTTCCCGACACTATGTTTTTGCTCACACGGTCAATGACATGGCCTGAAAACTACACGGCGTGTATCCCAAAAGTACACACCATGTATTCTGGGTTTTTCTGGACAGTAGCTCAGAAACTGCACAGACTCCCAGAAACACCAAAATCAAGGCAAAGAGGTTCCAAATTACAAACCGTGAGGGCCCATACTCCCCACGAAACAAATCTTGGCATCTCCTATAGTCACACACAAGGGAAAACAGGATCATGATCCCCCAATTTCCAATTTGAGAGGGCCCATAACACCTCAAGAATCAAAATTTGGCATTCATTTTAAGCAAAACACAAAACAAACAGTTCTCTAACATAACAGCAGAGATTATATCAAGCGTCTATCACAACAGAATGCATAATCTACACAAATTCTATCACAACAGCATGCAATCGCTAATGCACCCTAGATGGCATGGAAAAAATGCATGGAATGTGATTTATACAAGTGCCTATATGATTCATGAGACGGAATACCCTCATCTCATCAGGTTTCGACAAAAATAGAACCACAATCATTAAGAAAATAACAACACAGAACTTGTGAATCACTCTAGGTGAAATCATATCAACCATAAAATCTCAAAACCAGAAAATGAAATCAATGAGGTAGTGTGGATTTTACCTATACACGGGTTAGCTAATCCGGAGCACAGCTTAATACCAAGTATCAAATCCGTCCTATCCCTGGATAAAGTCTCCAAATAGTAAAGCAAGAGAAAAGAACTCCTCTAATACCACTTTGTAACGACCCGAATCTGGAGCCCCTCCACTGGTGCCATGTACCCGGTTCGCCACATGACCTCAAGCGCATTTCCCCAAACGCCATAGGCTTCCGACTAGCAGCGAGGGACTTGGTGAGTCGGTGGGGAAACTATGCCCTAATTCGGTAAAGTATATAGCAGAAGAACAACCAATACGATAGCAGAAACAAATAATAGCATACCACAACTGAACTGAACAGCGGAAGCATTGTATAAAATAATAATGATGAAACATGGTACATATGTCTATGGAAAGAAGAAAAAAACCAACGTGATGAAGTACAACTGAAAAACAAAGTGCAAAGGAAAAACAAAATAAACTCCTCAGCATCGCGAGCCACGGCTCGGACCCATGCTCTCCAGATCCAGTGCAATCAAGAACCTGAAGTAGAAGGGCACATTCCCTTATCTATACCTGCAACAACATAGTCTGTTTGGGCCCAAAAGCACGGCCCAAACAGGGTGTGAGATACAATCCCAGTAGGAAATCACCCAAAGATTTGTTCCTAACAATCAATGAATTCATGCAAGTAACAAAACAAGAAGCAGTAGATAGGAAAGCACAAGCAACTACAATCCACAGTTCTAACAATTAATGTACACAAGTAAACAGCCAGAAACAAGAAGAAAATAGGTAACCCTCTGGGTAGATCTCACAGCCTAACCCCTAAGGTTCAACCTATAAGTGCTAGCAACCCTCTAGGAGGCACACACAGTCTCACCCCTCTAGTTCAGCTATGAAATTAATAGACTCTTTGAGGAAGCACTCACCGTCAATTCCCTATATAGTCTCATATCATACTAAAGGATCTCTGGGGAAGCAATCAATGTCTCATTCCCCCCGTGTCATGCATCGAGGAACTACAGACTCTCTGAGGAAGCACTCATCGTCAATTCCCACTGTGGTCTTACATCGTATTAAAAGACACTCTGGAGAATCCCTTACATCAATTCTCCCTTTGGTCTACTACTCTAGGTTCTCACAGTCCAGAGTGAAAAATAAAACATGCTCAGCGCATGTATATCATCCAAGTAAACCTCAAAAACTACTTGGATATCATTATAAGGCTCAACATCATGATAAAGTAGCAGTTCCACTATCCTATGACTAGGCATGGCAATCGGAAAAATGCCAAACAGGTAGAACAAGCATGGAAAAGAAACCTGAGAACAAAATAAATTAATCTAATCACAATAATAAACCTCTACTACAACAATCAAGCAAATCAGGAAAACACCAGAGAAAAACAGGTAACACGCAACAACCCGTTCAAGGGTATTGGTGTAATTTGCACAAAATACTCATAAACATTCTATAAAAAGGCACAAACCGCCTACCTCGATCCTAGGAGATCAATATACGTGATCCAAGAAAATTGATTCCTCTTAGAATGTTGTAGATTTGAGAAAATGCACAAAATTCTCAACCCACGATAACTCGAAAACGAGGAGGAATTAGAAAACATAGCTCAAGCAGAAGGAAGAAAACACTGCTGTGATTCCAACGCAATCGACTGTGCTCGAATCATAGAACGGACAAAGAGGCGGGAGCTTGTTGAATATTCGGTCGTACGGGTCGCTCTCGGACGAAGAACCTGGAGAAGGGGTGTGTTCTGTCCGTCAGGCGCAACCCCGGTGCCTTTAATGAAAAAAAGGAAACTACAGGGCGTGTACTTTTAGAGTACATGGCATGTAATTTTAGAGTACAAGGTATGTACTATGTCTTTTTCATACTCCACCAAAATCGGCCTCCATGTCACCCCTACGCACCGTGTGTGTGGCCCAGGCACGACCAGCACACGGCTTCGAGCCGGAGAAGAGTACCCGGTGTGTACTCAGAAAGTACACGGCGTGTACTTAGAAAATTTCCAAAAAGTTCATTTTTCTTAAGAACTCCAGAAAAAGGAAAAACATACCTCAAACAAAGATCCAGGTTCTTACACATAATTTTAGTACTTTATATAATAAAATTTAGATAAATAAATAAATATAATATTTATTAGTCATCCAATATTTTATCAAAACCCAATAGTCCTCACCATTGGATTTAGAGTATCCTGTTACTAGGATATTCTAGGGGAAAGGATCCATATTCCCCTCCTCATTACCCCATCTTTGGTTGGTCAAGTAACTTGAATGGTTTTAGCTAGGCATTCTAAATGCTAACTACATTAAATCAAAGTTCCTTGTTCCATTGAGTGGACAACCCAATCCTAAAATAATTTTATAAGATTTCCTCAGAATTTTCCTCTCAGTTAAACAATTTCCTTCTTTGGTTGTCAACCCTTGATGCCAACTAAGTTAAGTAAACCCAAAAACTAAAGTTAGAATTCCCCAATAATTGAAAGCAATCCAACTTTGGATAGTCAAGCACATTTAAATATGGTTCGATTCTAACCGAATTAATTAAAGGTTATACCAACATAATATTTTGTCGGGGGATTTTTCAATTTGATGAAAAAATTAACAATTATTATCTTTATCACGTGATTTTAAACATTAAGGGGTATTACATAAGTGATTAACTATGTCTTAGATAATATTTACACACAATCTAGTTTATTTTAGTTCTTTCTTTCACACACATTAATTCTTTGATTTTGTGATTGTGAAAAGTCATCCATAATAAAATAACCATACAAATTTATAGAAATAAAATAAATGGTATGATCATGATCTTATTCTAATGGTTAGTTTATTCAGTGGCTGATAAACTAACCATTTACCTATGGGAGAAACAATTTCAACCATTTGAGGTTCGTGTTTACAGATTTCCACCTCTCCACATTTATATCTCCTTGGATTAGTTTCACCTCAACTCCAAACATGAACTTCCTCGACTATCTTTGGATCTCCATTAATTGTATATTCCTTTTACTCACATGAAAGTGAGGGGATAAAGGGGTTTAAATAAAAGAAACCAATGGTATGCAGACCCTACATAATGAAAGAAGATAAGGCATGAATGCCAACAATTTAATTTAATAATAAATTAAATGAAACTATACACATACAAAAGGTCTGGTCTAGCTCTGGATCATCCACTAACATTCAAATAATTATTCTTTAATAGTTCTTATTTATGATAAATCATGCAAGAATTAGTTAATTATTATCATTAATTAATCAGTCCTTTTATCTTAATTCTCATCTGAATTACCTTGATATTCTAGTATATTGTAATTTTAAACATATTAAATAAATTCAATTAAAATTAACCATGTACATAAATGTACTATGAAGGAAACATGGTGAATAACTGTTATATTCTACCAAACATTAATTATATTCATGTACTATTTTACTCTTCTGACATATGGAATACAAGACTTATCACATACTTTTACAATGTGTGCTTCATGGATGATTGCACGAATTACATGAATTTTCAATCAATTTTTATTCTTAAATAAACATAGAGTAACAACTTGTAATACACCTCAAACATAACATGCAGATGAGGACATTACAAAGATATTAATTAAACATTCTTTCTTTATGTATATTAAAATCTATCACATGGTGTGTCCTATCTTTATAACCACACGCAAGTACAAGTATCAAGGATTAAATTTGTAAAATAAATAAATTTTAAATATGTATAACTTGGTATGAGAACACAGAATGTAGATCTGATCTACATGGAATGTACACCTCTCACCATCTATCCAAGACACATGCCTTCAGACTTGGAGTGTAGTCCGTGCGTTGGAAAATTTGGGGCACACAGTGTGTCCAATGGGCCACACACCATATTGATTATGTGTTACACTATCACAAATCATGTAGGTCTTGTAATGGATACATGAACTATTTGTGAGTCAAATGGGATAAACACCATGTATGCAAACTATACAGTATATAGTTCAGCTGACCATGTGCCACTAAATCATGGTCAACACATGGTGAAATTTAATGCGTGTATTCAATGCATAAGACCAGAATTAATTTCTGAATTAATTCTTGATGCATTGAACATGACTACAAAGTGTGTAAGTCTAATAACATAGAGTGTATTCTTGTTTTGTCTAGTATAAACCTTGTCCCCTCTAGATGAGTTCCTAAATTTTATTTAAATCATAAAATTAATCGATGCAGTTGAACTACAATAAACGAAGGAGGAAGAAATATATCTCACAATTCAGAATAAAATAATGATTAAAAATGAATTAAATATTAAATTAAAATGTGTAAATAACCAATGATCATTAAATATTTATTAAAAATCAGGTTCCCACTGTGATACAACTTTTGAGTTTCGGGTGTAGTGGAAGCACGTGATGGGAAGTGCCCCAATTTTCTTTCATCCACAATCAATGATCAATTTGAGATCTATATGATGATGAACATTGTTCTCAATGGAATTGAATCAATGAAATATGCAATGGATAATAATTCTTGAACTGAGAGAGATTAGATCAACTCATATTGTATATAATTAATTTTATTAGATAAATAATTACCTCTAAGGAATTCATTATTCATTGATGAATACGACGATGGATATATAGTGCACCGTCGTTGTGTTGTATAAACCAAGCATAGATTTCCTCTATTGGTGATCCAAAAATGTTCTTGGAATCTCTATTTTTCATTAAAGGAGTCTTAGAGTGCTATCATGAAAAATCCTTTCGCTTGTGTTGTCCACCTTGATCACCTCGAGAATTCCATCCAAAGCATTCTACTTGATCTGGGGGGAGGATTGCTTATTGTTCTTGGGAGAATTCTTGGATAAGGGGGCTCTCTAGGCATGAGAGAATTCTACAATGTTGTTTTTCACCACCAACAAAAGGAATTGTCTCAAGGAGAAAATAACATAATTGTGTACTTTTATTTCTATGATTAAAATTAAATAATTTTACAAGTACCCTTGATTATTTTATTTAATCCTAGAAAAAACCACATGTTAAATAATAATAATATTATTATTATTATTTCTCAACATGCACATAACATGAGAATTATAATTAAATATTATTTAATTAAATAATATTCAATATTATTATTTCCCAACAGACCATTAAACTTGTTCTTCCATTAATCCACATTATTTATCAGTCCTTGAATATTGTCTATTTATTTATTAAATAAATAACATTAAATTATTCACCAATAAATAAATAAATATTAAATTTACTAAATTGAAAATAAATATTTATATGTGATTAATCATACATGATTAATTATTTAACCATGTATGGGAATAATATTTATTCAACCTGTTAAATAAAAAAATATATTATCTAACTGAGATTCCAGATATACATAGTATGTTCCCCTATAGGCCTCTCTCTCAGTGGCATTAGGTGAAGCAGGATAAAGTACAAGTTTTTCATCTACAAACACTTCAAGACAACCATATAGAAAAATTTTAATGCCAAAATGATATTTCAACTCATATGAACACTTACTGTGTAATATAATCCCTTAATCATGATACCTCGAATCAAGTAAGTTATATGCTGGTGTCATCAACCTATGTGCTCTATGTCTCTTCCATTGGCTTTCAATAAATAGAACGTGCATATAGAACACCATGGTCATGGATTTATTTAGGCTTCATCATTTCCATCAAAGTTCTTGAGATATTAACATCCATTAATGAAAATAAGGGATAAACCCTTTATCTCATTATTTATTATTGCAATATAACTTAGGATGCACCCAACGTATCCTACCTCGTTGTGACCTTATATCATCATGGTTCTAATCAATACATACATGTTAAAAACTAATAATACTCATTAAAAAATATTAAAGTCTATGCACCAATACACATGTCCACAGATATTAAAATCTAATGACGTATATAAATGTGGGTTTCCTATTGGTGGGTCTCGTTCTCATAATATCCTACAGGATATTACCAAGGGAATACACCATGAGAAGCTTCCTCAAAGTATTATGAGTCTCTACCCCTGGTATCATATATCATTTCTGTCCCTCAAATGATATAATCTGATAATGGAACATATATTCAAGAATAATGTCATAGAACATTCAAGTTCTCATCATAACTGGGAACTGCTTTGACCTTTTATTGTGATAGCTACTCTTAGGAAATTATCACATACTATTTCACGTTGTAGATAAATCATGATGTTATATTTAGTTTATTAATATTAAAAATAATGAATACATTTTTATCATAAATTATAAAGAAGTTGTTTCGTGCGAACCAACTCTAACATAATGGGGGTAAGGCTATGTGATATGAAACCTCTCCGACCCATAGTAAAATCTTAAATAGAATAAAGAAACTTGGGTATATCTTGACTTAATGTAAAAACCTCCACATCCTCTTCATTGGGATATTGTTAGGAAAACATTCCCTCCCTTCTTGAACTCCGTTGGCCAAGGATGATGATTGATGTAATATTTCTATTGACTCTAGGTTTCCCTCATACATTCATGAATCAACCAAAATTTATATGTCATCACCTCACCATGTTTGTCCTAACAAGAGATCTCTCCAATATCAGTCCAGTACAAGAGTATCCTATAGGGTCTCCCATACATAAATTCTAAAGTTACCATGCTAATATTATATTAATAACTATTATTATAAGTGAACTATACCAATGTAATGTGATCCTTCCAACTCTAATCAAATTCCAACACATAGGATCACAACCTAACCTTCAATACATTTATAGTTCACATGTTTTGGATATACATCTTGGGGAGAAACACCATGATCATCCTCAACTAGTTCCCAAATTGTTTCTTCATGTTTGTCCACAATTGTGACATTAGACAAGCCTCGTGATCATAGGGAAATTATTGAGTAAACCCCATGAAACTACAAGATCTACTACACATAAAAATTCCCTAGAATATCAATTTAACTCTACTCCCAAATGGAAATGAAGTTTCAAAACTTTTTAAGTCATCCAAGAATAAAACCGATGGCATTTTGGCCTCTGAATGTCTAAAAACATCCTATCAAGAATTCTATGGATATATTGTCCCATATTCACTTAGGAAACATCAGAGGCTATGTAAAGCCTGCCAAAACATGGTGCTTATTAATTAGCTAAGGACTTGTGGGGAACCAAAAAACAAACTTGGATACACTCAGCCTCATGTGATCCCACAAAAACTTCTACTAAAGGTCCTTGGATATCATTTTCACACTATGATGTATATCCATGGGTATGTGTGAAGCTACTTTATAAACTATTATCACATCGCTAATGAAACCACCATCCATCTTTGGAAAAGGATTATGTGATCCCCTCCATGATAAAATCTAACTTGTGAATCTTCTAAGGATATATATTCACGTTTAACCTCATTGTTTATGTCTAAAATTGGGTCCTCTATCATATTGTGAGGGAGTATAGGAGTCACCACCATTGACTAAAGAATTTATTCACCCAAATCCTTCACCAAGGCCAGCTATGAAGAAGACAACTAATCAGATTCCTCCTCTACTATGTAAGAATAAGACATCTTGCTAACAAAATATATCACCACATTTCCCTTCCAAAGTGTATAGACTATATTGAAGTCACATTCATATAGAAACTCCAACCAATATCTTTTCCTCAGGTATATATCTCTCAGAGTGAAGATATTCCTAAGGATCTAGTGTTATAAGTAAAAAAAATTACACTCTAAAAAGATATTTTCTTTGCAACTTTAGAGTGAAATATACTACTTCCAAATATAGGTTGGGAGTAGAATAGTTATACTCATGGAGTCTCAAATTCCATGAACCATATTGAATCACTACCTACCTCTGAATCAACACACACCTGAACCCATCTCAAGAGGCACCTCATAACACTAAAAAATCTATGATGTCCTCTATTAGTCTCAACACAGGAGAACTAGTACACCTCAGCCTCAACTGCATGAAGGATCCCTAACAATTCTTAGCCAAGATAAATTTATGCCCTTTCTATATTAGGGAAGTCAAAGTGGATTCGACACTACAAAATTCAGGCATGAACCTCATCCTTTACACTATTAATCATTGAAAACTATGCACCTCTAACACACTCTTGGGAGTCTACCAAACAAGAACTCCATCAATATTCACGAGGTCAAATGCTAAGCCATGCTCAAAAATAAAATTACCCAAAAAATTGAACTTCATGGATCTATAATAAGCACTTTGAGATCATACCATAATGATTGATCCCCTAGAGTAATTTTAAGACCATCTACAAATGCTCAGTATGCTCCTCCTCTGACGTAGATTAAATGGATAAGTCATAAATGAAGACAACCAAAAATAAGTATATACTCAACTAAAATATCTAGTACATCATATCGATATAAACTGAGGGGAATTTTCCTCAATGAAAGGCATCACTGAGAAATCATATCATCCGTAGTAGAATAGGAATGGTTATTTCGAAATATCAGCCTTGCAAACCCTAAACTGGTGGTATCCAGACATGTTATCAATCATTGATAACCAAATTGCACCTCTAAATTGACCAGATATGTCATTAATCTTTAGAAATGGGTACTTATTCTTTATATTTACCTAGTTAGGCTGATGATAATGTACACATAACTTCATGATCCCATCCACATTTTTCACAAAAACAACTAGAGATGTCCATGGGAACACGTTGGGTATGATAAAATCAATCTATAAAAGGTCCTCCAACTACACCCTCGCCTCCTAGATCTTGTTATGGGCCATCTAATTTGTCATAGAATATATCGATGCGGTATAGAGATCCTATATGTTCAAATATTCCATCTCACATCATAGAGGCAGTCCTAAAATATCATTGGATAATACATCAATATAATCCTCCAATAAGGAAGGAATCAAGATACCTGAAGTGGTTGTTATACCAAAGGTTAAACTCTCCAACTGATGGGTTATGGGTTTCGTCCTCCTACTCACAAGGCCCACTCACCTAGCCATGAGATATCTCTTACCCACAAAGGAGAATCATCTCCCATCTATCTGAAGGTATGTAACCTACCTATGATAATAGTGAATGGGGGATCAACCCATGGGAGACTAGTACATGCACAAGTTTATTTCCTAAAGTTTCATCATCATGACTAGTAGGTCCTATGAGAAACTCTCTCCACTAAGTGTCATCTTGGACCACTCACAGATAAGAGATATCGATGAATCACACCCAATCATAACCTATAGTAAATGTTGTTGGAAAATTGTTTCAAAGGGGAGCTATGTCTCTCACATAAGGGATACATAAATGAAGGATGGGCTCACACTTGTTAATATAAGTACTAGAGAAGGGGAATAAAAGGCATAGATCATACCTCATATCATCATGTGAGTTTTTGGGTCATTACCCTCCATAACCATAAGCTACCCATGACCCAGAAATCTAGCTCCATGAGCCTGGATTGGTCCACATGGTAGTGTTGGTGGATGTAGATCATAGAATTTACCACCCCCAATAGCTCCTCTTCTTAAAGACCCACGTACTTCTCTTCCAGCACTGACTCCCTAAGGGCCTCCCTAGGCATGCTTAAAAGAACCCTAATCACATGCCTACCTCTACTGTGGAGTTCCATCTGCTAACTATCATCCCTCCTTCGCACATAGGGTTGATAAATCAAAACCCATATGACTAGAATCATCAGAATCATAGAAAAACCCCTCTCCTAGATGACCAAGTCATGTACACATGCCCTACACAACAAATCCATGTGCCTAAATCTGGAGATTTTAAGGTCTCTTATACCGAAACACTACTAAACATCACTTGGTGGATACTATAGAAGAATAAACCCTATATCACCCACTTTCATTTCCAAATTCCTAGCATCACTCTGATTGGAATCTATCGATCGTCGGATCCCTCTATATAACTATAATATATGTAGAAATACATAGGGGAACCACATTGGAATGAATATCTGTATAGATACCTTTGTAAAATTTCATTCCTAGAAGTAACCATCCCACACCATGTTAGGGTAGTGCCATGTAAGGTCATTGAGACTTCATGAATACTTAGAAACCACTATACTTACTTACTGCATCTCAAGAAACTCTTGGATCTCAACTAGACCCAATCACAAGTGGTAATTCTCCTCAGAAAATAAATATTAGAATTAAGACCAGAGAGAATCATTTTATTATGATTCTCCAGAGCTAGAATCCAAAAACACCCTACTTGGCTATGAAAAATATTGGATTCCATCAAAACAAATTGATTAATTAAGGTATGAATGATATTGAAGACTTAAATCACCGACTCAAACCAATCCTCTACTACCAGTGGATTTGGATCATCATTAAACTATAGAGGTATCCAACACTAGAACACTATGATTTTTCTAATACTAAACACATCATCAGGTTTATGTTTTGGTACCATATAATACCCAATCTGTGGGGGTGGATCCGGGACCACCTAGAGAAAGACCTCATGAGATGGCCTCTGAACTGAGGCCACATTATGCATCAAATTGATATCAGATCCTGAATCGATAACCCAACTATCCATCTTTGTGGAGTCTTCCTAATATTTATCAAGACATTCCATGAATCTATTAGAATATATATATATGGAGAAGGCCCATGATTGAAATTTAAATGACTCGATCATATATGATGCATGTACCACTGTTCTCTACAACCAATGTCTTGGTATAATGTGCTAAAAAAATAGGTAGTTAAAGTATTGGTAAATGGATATGTAAGTTTTTTCACCAATTATGGGTTACCTAAACATAAATTCACACTAAATACATATTGACATTGATTCCCAAAGCTCCCAACAAATCCTCACCATGGGTACATCTCTACACTGACCCCATGATGAACCAACTCTGATACAACTCTGTAATTACCCGACTCACAGGGTCATACCTGGTCGGTGGAAGGCCAATTTTTCAGAACCGAAATCCTTAATCCATATTCCATGGTATGGAAACATGTATCAGGAAGGCATAATATTTAATAGAAGTAATTTTACTAGTGTACCTATATGAACACACCCAACCATGTCCATGAAAAGGTCCAAAGTAAAAAATATAAGATACTAACATATAGAGTGAACCAAGAATGTAATAACCTCAAGGGAATAAATTAGTGTAAAAAATACTAAAAACAAAGTGAAAATATGAAAAATATGCACCCAACCAAAACTAAACTCCCAACTTGATAATAAAAATAATAAAGAAAGTTGAGAGATCCCAACTCCTAATCTCTATGCATGTCCACCTTATACAACCTATGCAGCCAAGTATCCCTATGCTCCTCCAAATTTATCAGTGATATGTTTGTTATCTTTATAACACATGAAATGTTTGGATAAATCCCATGCTGTCATGATTATATAAACATACCTAGTATGGAACCCTGAAAATCAAAAAGGGAGAAATATAAAGATACAGCAAAGGACATGTTAACCAATTACAAGAGGGAAATGAAACCCAATATATATATATGATTATAATGAATGTTAGATGAGAGAGAAAGGGGATCTCCATCTCTAAAACTCGACCTATGATGGTAATTTTTCCTACAACTCCCAACATCCATCTCGGATGCCCGATATCTCATGTGTCTCTCTAATAAATCAATGGGGAAGAACCAAAACCTTATACTACTTCATAAACTAGGGGGACAATATCTAATAGATGATTCATGCCTTAGTATGATGATAGGGTTCCACTCAATAGATAGAGTACAGTAGCCCTAGAATAATAGTAGATGCTACTTGATAGATTCATAGAGTAATTTTACCCAAGATAATTAGGGGTGTTATACTCAAATCATGTAGGAACTACACCTTAATATTATATAAGATGACACTCCATAGGTATAGATAGAGGACTCTTACCCTAGTGTTTCAGTGGGGTGTCACTCCAAGCATAGAGGACTCACGCCCTTCTGCCAGCGGGGGTTCCACTCAGATGGTAGAGAACCTTCTCCATAGAGAAATAGGGGTACCACTCAACTATTTAAATGATTATGGTGAACCCAAACCCTAGGGTGACAAGGGGTTTCCCAAACTAGGTCTTCCTTTGGTGATACAACCTAATCATTAATATTATTACATTAAATCCTAAATAAGGTTCAAACTCCCATCACCACAAAATTCCCTATGAAGTCCACCATCACATTTGACATGGGAAACTGCACGGTATAAGCTAATCTTAAGTTAAAATATGAATTAAAAATAATAATTCATGGTGGAAGTCTCCAAAGATTTAAATGGTGTATGCTTGGGGACACATACCATGTGACCTCACCTTGTCTCCTAGCCATGTGCTCACCAACACCTCTCTTTGCAGACCATATAGTACTACATGACATGTAAGGGTATTACATAGCATGTGTCAGTTACACAGGGCATGTTCATATTCTTCTATCCATGCTCATGTACTTCAAACTACTCTCGTATACTTGGGTGTGTACCTGGCTATGCCCAGGTACCAGACCATGCCTATATAGCACTAATCATGCCTGTGTATCCTCAAAGTATATTGTGTGTCTTCCAACATGGGGTCTCAGACATGTGCAACTGAAAGATGGAATGGCTGGTCAGGTAGGTCACACAACATGTTGTGGGTCCATAATGGGTGATATTTTTCTTCTCCCAGAAACCCTGACATAGGGGCTAGGGGGTTACATAATGTGTGTTCATTATAATACATGTCATGTTGTCGATATATCCTCAAAAACATATTTCATCACAAAGATCCCATATCTACCTTATTTATAATAAAATATAGAATTTTACCACCTAAAATCAGTGGGGGTCAACTCTGGTCATCAAATCCTATCCAATGGTGGCCAAAAATTAGAAATTCAATGGTCCACTATTGATTCGTTTTGCCTCCCCTAAGTAATTATCCACGCTTTCCCATGATCTGCATTTCCATTTCCCACATCCATGGATCCAGCAAGATACGTCCACAAATCACTATATTTTATGTCTTTCAAACAACCACCATGAATATGGGGGTTTGATCATGATTAAAACCACCCTGATAATGTCAAATTGTGACCCTATAGGCCAACAATGAAGAATGAAGAGAATGGTGTGGATAAATGCACAATAATGAATTCATGACTACAATGTCCATGCATTATGGGACAATCATATCAAGAAATGGATGTATAAGAGATATTTTGAAGTCATAGTAATACTAATTAATTTTGAACAATTAAAATTATGGAATGTTCTCATGTAAAGTTCAATTGATCACATATCAAAATTAGAGGATAAATATATATGCTCAAAAATTTAATGAATAGTGTTAAAACCTCTAATAATGTGATCAACATTGATTTCAGATCAATTTTTGGGGAATAATTAGTTCACCAGCGATGAAAGAGATCAACTATGTTCACTGCCTCTCAATCCACCTCGGTATGTTTTTCCATTATTCTCGGATTCATTTCACTAAATAAGAACACCAAAACCTCTACTCAAATACAGTCATCGTTATGTGGATAACATTTAATTTTTTTTATAATAGTGTATAAATAAAGTAATTTATGTCCATGGCATTTAAAATAAAATAAATAATTTCAATTATTTAACTTATTTAAGTGCATCACCAATGACTACCTCAACCGAACAACCTGTGTCGACTACCCTTAGGTCTCTCCTACGGTAAACCGCATGGTCCAAAATCATCCATGGTATCAGTTTTTTTTATCAGAAGTCCCAAATAATTTGAAAACTAGAAAAACTAAAACTGTGAATGCATATACATTAAAATATATTACTATTTTTAATTTGTTAATTATAGGGTCACGAGTCACCCAAACATCACACCGAATCTAGAGATAAATGTAGATATATTCATCGAAATATTCAATGGATAATGCATAAAAACTATAGTAGATACATTTTCATTCAATATAAGTTCTATAAAACACACACAACCAAAACAAAAAAACACAAATCCAATCAAATCATTTTCTCAAGATATCACAAACCACCAATGAGGTCTCATCTATCATTGTGTTTTACTCAAAGGAGGTCTAAATATCAATAAAAATGGGATAAAAAATCATGCATGACTTAGAAATAAGGTTTTATAAACTATGGTCTACCCATGAAATAAATCATAATATGTTTTAAAGACCGATCATTTGGATTCTACTCAGATTGGAAATCTATATAAACTAACCTTGTAACATCTATCGTCTTTTTTATTATATCTAAAAATAAAATGTAAAACAAAGGGAAACTAAACCCTGATAATAATAATAAATACATCATCGATGATAATAAAAAATCCTAAATAAAAAAATAAAATCACACTTCTTATGGAAACTCAAAACTTAGGGTAGGAAAGTGTGATCTGGACTCTCCCTACACACACCTCCTAAGTTCCAACAAAAATCATAAATTTATTTTACCCTTATACTCCCAAAATAATAGGAGGGATACACAATGACCTCTTATCCCATTACAAAATTATGTCCAGAATTTTGAAACCTAGGATATGAAACAATTTGTAATGAAATGACCTCGTCTTCCACATAAACGGACACCCAAAACAGATATCCATTAACATGAGGGGTATTCCTTATCCCTATAGGCTGGTGGATAGTTCCATGTAATTATATACAATGAATGGAAATTATTTTTTACCTTTAATTAGATTTAAATCACAATGAAATTTCACTAGAAAAAAGGGTATTCCCATTCTTAAGTCGAACATCTATGGCAAATCAGATAAATAAAAATAGATATATAGGTATAAATAATTTAATTTAAATGAAATTTCTTAAATCACCTCCAATTACCTTACATATAAGAGACCAATTATATCACCCAATCACTACATGTATAATGCATCCACCATTAAGAATAATTATTACAATAATGTATTAATTGGTCAGTTCAACAGGAAAAATTGATAAAAAAACTGACTAAACTCATAACGGCCATAGGTCAATATAGGATCCCATCCTAGTTAATGCTCCAAGAATATTAAATGTCTAAATAGAACCTAAAACTCAAATAAATATAGTAATGAGTGTAAAAATGATTCGTAGGTCACCACTTAACTTTCCAAAATCCCAACAATTAATTGAATAAAAAATTTATTCTAGTTTGAAATATGAAAAAAGAATAGGTTTTTTAAAAATAAATTTATGAGAAATCAAAATCAATTCTATTATAATTTTCCAAACATCCATATCATATTTTTATTAAATTAAATCAATCTCATTGAAATATTTACATCTTCCAAATAATTTTTTGAAGACCGAACACCAATTTATGAGTCCAATTTTAAAATCCATGATAAGTTTTTTTATTGAAAAAAAATTCTCAAAACCTATTTAAAATAATTTTAATGAAAACACACCTATCATAATGGATAGTTCATGCTTAAATTGTGAACAACATGTCAAGAATAAGATAACGATGACACAAAGAGTCTACGAAAAGTAACTATAATCTAAAATAAAAGATAATCTCTACCCAATACCAACAATACAGAAAGTATGATTCATGGGATATCATATGTTCTAAATTAAAAAATTCCTATACTTTATTAAGTAGGACCAACCTGTCTATTTATGTTGAATCCAAATATAAGCCACATGATAAGACTTCACTTGGCCTTATAAAAATTACACACCTCATCAAGCCCTATCAATAACTATAGGGGGCACTATTATCATGGAACTATCTAGTGAAAAATAATTATATACTTCCCTATTAGTTTCCTAGGTTCACATGACCTAACACGATTAGAGTTAGAAAAACAATAGTCATTGATCAATACATATCTCTCAAAACATAAAAAATAACTGACTCTTTCCACCTACTCTGTATCATAAAACCAACCCTTAACAATCCATCACTGGTAACCACATACATCAAACACAAGAAATTTTAGGGAAATAAACAAAGGGAAAAATTATTGAGAGACACAACAAAAACCAATTGATAATCTTTTGAAAATTCCAAAATGGGACATTAAATATATATTTGGATTCTAGGCATTGATTTCATATTTTGAAACATAATTAAAAATAAGGACCCATTTTTCAATCCCTTTGGAAATTATTGATATGACCCTTGGAATAAATTTTAGAAACAAGTCCTCCAATCATAAAAACTCTTAAAGACAGAAAAAATAATATTTAATTCCACACCAGACCCAAACGGGGTAGAAAACTTTTCAAACCTACATTTTCTACAAAATATTTTTTGAAATCCTTTTACAATAATTTGAATTTCATATACCCATTTAAATTATAATTAAAATCCAATAGAAATTTATTTTGAAGACCAAATATTTTTTATAAATATCAAATAAAATTTTAAACCTAAAATCATAAATATTTATGAAATTGATGCACTTTGGAATGGAAAAAAATTAAACAAACCTTAAAAATAGAAAAACCCTTCAATTTCTATAAAAATGGGATGAAATAAAATTTATTCAATATAATTCCAATAAACATATATAATTCCAATATGAAAAATAAAAAAATAAATTTAGGACAAAATACATTAAAATTTCTATAATTAAAAGATAATAATTTGGGAATACCTACCTCATATCAATGTAAAATGGTTTGAAACACAAATACAAGAAGAACGAAGCTCGAAGTAAACATCAAAAACCCAAGAAAAAAAGATCACAAACATCGGGTTAAACAAATACCCCTAGGGTTTTTATGAAATGGGATTAGTGTTTAGAATGGAGAAAATGAGAGGAAGTTGAGAATAGATAGAAGATGAGTCTTAACTACGATATCTAGCCATGAATCATATTGAAATTGGGTTGAATCTACATATGATTGTAGGGGTTAGCAAAGTAGAGGTGTGTGCAGAAGGTAGGCTCAGATGGGAGTGGTATCACTTGGAATAGGGGAAGAGAATTAGTGATTTATTAGTTTCTAAAAAGAAATAGAAAACATATAAATTCTCAAATGAATTAAATATGGTCTTGGTGTATAGTTAACTCATATTGTTTACCAAACTTTGTTGTATCCATGTCGCCTAAACTAGATAACCCAAATACACTATACATGGTTTCATCTAGGAACCCACATGCTTTAACAAACCATGCATTAACTATTATAAATGGAAATTTCCAAAAATAGAACCAAACACATAGTCATCACATGGTCTATGAACCAATGTTTATTAACTTCACATCACTAAAAAGTGTCCAAAATTTTTAATTTCAAACATACAAATCATCGTAGCTTAAAATATCATAAAATAATATAAAATGTTATAAAATAAGAATCTATAGTAGCATTGGGTGTGGCAAAATAGGTATCTATTAGAATGAATTTAACCCATGTTTCCAACATGGTATCCTAAGTTTATAATCTCATTAAATAAAACATCAATCAAGAATTACAATGCATAAAATGATTTTAAAAAGTTATTCTAGTTAAGAATAATAATAAGAAGATCAATACTTTCATTAACTTTAGGGATATAAATTGGTATTTCCCAAATGAAGGTTTCCAAGTCCCACTAATAGAATTACTAACCAATGTTAAAACTAGATTCTAATAAATTTTCATTATGGATGGGTACTCGGTGTGCAAACAATTCCAAATGGATACCAATGATGAAGATGTCACTTCATTCATGCAAATCGAAGGGGTACATTATTTTCAAGTACTTACCTACTTATTAAATCATTTTGGTGTTACATATCAACATTACATGAACCATGGATTCAATCCCTGCCTAAAGATTTATATGCAATGATCTAGGAATGATGTTGTTGTCAAATACAAATATATTTTTATTACCATTCTGGTATCAAAGTAGTTTTATACAAACTGTGAAAACATAACCTATAATTTAATCCCTAGAAATGTAATTTTGGTTTGACATCAAGGAAATAACTGAATAAAACCTCTCTAGCCTCAAGGAGTTGAGAGAGATTCTGGAATTACTCATCCACATCAAATTATTCAAAAAGAAACTATGTGGGAAAGGGTTTAACCTTCATAAAAATAATTAATAAAGTAATAACCTATTAGAGGGTAAAATATTATCAAGAATTCATTGATGGTCCCAAGAACTACCTTTTTCTCCCTCCAATATTGATGTAAACCATAGAAGAAGAAAAAATGATTTTATATATTGTGGCCTTGTATAAATCACTCAGTGACCTTATTGAAAAGGAGGATAATGTAGGGAAATAAAATATTATAAACTATATTAAAAACAATGAAATATACTAGAAAATGACTCCCAAATATTAAAAAGAATTTTCCTTCATTAATCATTATAGTGTAGAATTATAGTCACTACCAAATGAATAATAATGTCTATTTATTCTCATTAATTGACCTACTCAAATAAATACTCAATTTTTTAGTGATCACTAGATGTTTGGAATAGTGGATGGCCAACCTATAACAGTTTGATATTCAATTTTTGTAACAAATGGTTTTTAAAGGGAAAGAATTAGAAGACATTTTTATAGAACACTATATCCCTGAAAGTGAATTGTTTAATACCAAATATCCTAAAAAATGTTTTCTTTACACATGAAACTTCCTAAATATGGGAGATATATTTTGATGGGGATTCCTAAATCCCAATAGGAAAGAGACTGTCAAAGAAAAAACTCAACATAGTTTCTTAGGAATTATTATCACCACTCTAATAAAAGCATTTCTTATATATTTCTTTCTGATGATTGATTCTTGAACCATCAATAAAGAAGAATGTCAAGCTCTCATTAGAGGCTTGGAACTAGACCAATATAGATTAATGGCCTTTTTAAGCATCAAGGGTTATTTAGAATTTGTGTTCAAGTATATTGTGGGTGAATATACTATTATAAAAGAATATCTAATCCCTCTAAAAGATTATGTATGATGGTTGATGTAAAAATATCCTATAAATAGAATAATTATCATATAATGTGTCCATAGAATGATCTTTTAAATGAATTAGCTAATGAATCCATAGCCCAAGAAAATATAGACTAGGAAGAAACAATAATACACATTATGCAATATAGGGTGGTCTCTACATTCATTTTTAATAAAATTTGAGGAACTAAAAAGATCATAAACACCTCTGGAAAAGTAAATATTTTATCATAAACAAATAAAAGAGTTATCATGTGGATGTTCCCTATAATGGACTACCTCAAAAATCATAATTATTCTATAACTATGAGGTTGGAAAAAATATATCTGATGGTGGGAAGAAAACTTCATCATCTATAATGGCCAAAATTCTAATAAATATATCTATAAATGAGAATATTATGGGTTCCACTGTAGATACAATTATGAAATAGAAACCATCACAATTTTGTGGGAATATCAAATAGGCACCTACAGGTATCATCAGTTAAGATACATTCTCTACCATGGGATAAATATCCATAAATACTTATAGACAGTAATGATACATACTTGTAAAAAATTCACAATGATATTTCACAATTTTCAAACACATTCTAATTTAATTCATCAACTCTTATAGGTGTTTCATACTACCAAATACAATTTAATTTTCCAATTGGGAAATATGATTTAAAGAACTTTATCCCCTAGCTACATCTAGGTATTTCATGTACATCCTTAATGCTACCATGTCCTTCTCCATGTAGGGTGAGGCTATAACCATCAAGGAATACAAAACGAAAGATATTGTCAATTTTTATGAGGTTAAACATAATTACTATATTTTTTCCCTAAAACATAATTTATATAAAAAGAAACCAATTTTTGTTCTGAAAAATTAAAAATTCTATATCAAAATTACAGCATTCCATCCAACCAGTCTTATCAGCACCATGCTAAAATAAATGGAAAGATATATGTTTTTAATAAGACACAATATAATATACTCTAAAAATTGTGGATAAGGAAAAGAAGTATTATTTTAAAAATATTATATATTCTTTTTGGCCATATCACACCACAACCCATATTATTGCGCAAGAGAACCCATATTCACTCATATACGGGACAAAGGTGGTTTCCCATCAATGTATAATTGCCTTAACTTTGTATCTTTATATTTTATCAGTATTCTAAATATTAACAGTCATTAATGTGGCTAGAAATTTTGTAATTAATTGATCAGAAAAGGTTTCATACATTTTAAAACTAAAAAATCCATAAAAATAAAGTTACACATTAATTCAATAAGAAAGACCACCTCTATTAGTTCCTTCAAATAGAATTAGTTCAATATCTCTGAATGCTGATGATTCCTATAAATAAGCCACAAAATCTAAAACCAAAATCAGATGGAACTTATTTTACCTATTTTTATACTCTAATGGAGTGTATTTTTTAATCAATTGTACTGAGATTGAATCACTTTCATCAACAAAATAAGTTTTCTCATAAAATTATCTTCATAACATCACATGAGGAGCCTAATAATCCTAGAAACACAACAGTATACTACACAAACCCTTTTCATAAAAGCTATATAAAATTATAATAAACATGACTTACATATTGGAAACATGATGTTAACCTATATGAAAACATCCATGTTGAAATATGTAAAACATCGGGGCAAACGTCTGAGCTATATGACTATAAACTATATAGAACTAAAATCATTTTCACATGACGTTAATGTTTTTATGCGTGTCAAAAATTCACCTAACATGCACTCTTATATGTTATTATTAATATAATAATTTCTTCTTATATTTCCCCCCAATAAAGATACACATGAGACTAGAGATCCTGGTTGATTTCTTTAATTATCAATATTGATATCCCCTTGTCCAAAGTTTGGAAGAATAGTCATGTCATATGATGTAAAACATTACAATGTAAATTCTACCATACCCAACCTATCATACTATTTGGGAGGCTCTATGAGACCTATTTTCTTTATATGAGAGCCATACCGATATAATAATTCATAGTCAGCACTCCTTTTCCCTATCTACTAGCTAACACTAACACAAAAATTCCCTATTATAAGAACTAGGTGTTCCATGATTCCAATTGTTTTATGATAATTAGTGATGTCTGAACTACTATACCTAGTTTTAATATTAAAATTAATTATTCCCCTCACTATATTTGAGTACCAAAACCCTCTATTTCATATATTTTTGCCACTCTATTTCATCATTAATAAAATGAAACTGTAATTTCCTTCACATATAAGAACTAAGATTATAACACCCTGAGATTTTATAAAATTTTTTTAAAATAAATTAAATTTCTTCGATGTCTTACAATAAATGTAACACTACGTATAAACATACCACAATTTACCCTTCAAGAATAATTAATTAATGTTTTAGTTATAACCTGGACATTAATTTTGGGTGTATTAATAAGAATAACCACTTTTTAAAAATTAAGTATTATTTTATATAAAAATAAAATATTTTGAAAAATAAGTACTTAATTGTGGATATAGTCTTTATATAATTAGAAAATAATTTTTTCTAAAAAAATTATTTTTATTGCTTTTTTTAAAAAAATAATCAAATTAATTTTTTCTAATATTATAAAATGTGGTTGAAAATTTGAAATTTATTTTTTAAATTATTATTTCAAAATTATCTTAGAGTATGTTTTTTATAATTTTATAAAAAGATTTATTTTTTGATAATAAGTGAAAATTGATGATTTTTATTTTAAAAATTTATAAAAGTCCCATTTTTTAAAGAATATTATGAATGTTAAATTAGTAAATTTATATTATGATTAATCCAATTTAGGTAATTAGAATAAATTTTATGTAGAATTTTTATGTAAAATCCATTTTTATTTGAGAAAAAAAATTAACAACCCTTATTTTTATTACACATTGATACATGATAAAATTACACCCAATACAAAATAAAATATTGAGATGTTTAGTGTCTTTGGGAATTAGGTACATTTCTTTACATATTTTAAAATTAATATAACATCTTTATTAAAAACTTATTTAACATGATTGAGCATAAAACAGTATTTCATAACCTAGATAAAATACATAACAAATGGGTGAACCATAAATACCAGTAAGGGAATAATCATGGAATAACATGAAGATAATAATACATGTTAGACAAGGCATATCAATGAGGTATAAATAAACATGAATTATAAGGTACGATATAGCATGATAATCATAACATGTGAAATCTGGAAACAACTTAAAACAATGCATCATAGGTCAAGGATAAACCACTAATACTTTATGGTTGAAAAATTTACATAAATAAATCTGGTAAAACCCTATCTCAATATAACGTATCATGATACTAAACATTACCCAATTCATTGGAGAGTTATATAATCCTCGGTGCACCTGTCACTTTAATTTCATTAACATACTAAAGTGTGCCACATAGAACATAAAACATGGATTCATTCATCATCATAATTTATACCACAATCATGGAGAGTGGAATACCAAAATTTATGTCCCCAATAAAAGGTATGTTTTCCTAAAATTTAACACCCCTGATAGTAAATGGGTATGTTATTCACTACACAATTGGTTTGGCCTGGAAAATCACAGAGAAAATTCGGCTGCGAAACAGCGTCACTTAATAATTCATAAAATGGATTGATGATATAGAAATTGGTATCTCCACATTTGGACATGAAGTGGATAGTAATAGGGAAAAGTAGAATTCCTACACATTTATAATTAAAAAAAATAAGGCATATTATAAAAAATGATCTTGATTAAAAAGTGAAAGAAAATTATAGTTATGAAATTCCAGTATGGTAACGCGTGTACATGTGAGGGATTAGGGTGGTAGAAAGGGGTATATCATCATTTATACATAATAATGGAAGTATTAAGTAGGTTCTAAATCATACCCTGTCATTAGTAATTGGACATAAAATGTCATAACAAGATAAATAATCTTTGATAAAGATGGGAAAGAAAAGAACCCTTGCGAAATTTCATCATGGTAACAGGTGTAAATGGGAGTGATTAATGAGAGATAAGTGGTTATATAACAATTTTTACAAAATAAGGATAGTATGGGGGAATTTCGGAAACATAACCTGTCATTATGAAATTAAAAAAAGGCATAAAAATAATATATTCTTGAATAAAAGTGAGAAAGAGTGGATCCCTTTCCTTAAGAGTATGACACCAAATGCATGAAAGGGGGTTTATTAGAGATTGGGGAATCATAGGAGGATTATAGTGAGAGTATGGTAGAGTAAGTTCGTTATCCACATATTTTTAGAGAATTAGAGTGGGATATTGGGTGGGTTTATATAGGAAAAGAGATGGATTTTTTTAATATTTTTGTTTTCGACTCTACAAAATAAAATATTCCAAACCGCAAACCTTCCAATGGTTTTTGCCCATGGGTTTTCCCAAAGTGTCTAGTTTTTAATTATTTTAATATAAAAGTTTCCTAAAATATTAAAATAATTCCACTTCTTATGTGGAGGTGTGTCACAATTTCAAATAAATGAATTTAAAATCATAAAATACATTACATGTTTGGAGGATTCATAAAGGCTTAATAAAATTAATCAAATAAAATTAAAATCACATTATTTTAAGGTTAAAACATATATTTTTCCTAATACTCTCATTATAATATTTATTACACCTTTTTTAGGTCATTATGGCTTCCTGAAGCACACTTTATTTTTATACAGTATTTATTTTTTACTCGAAAATTCGACTGTCTTAGAAAATTATGAAAAATTCACCATTTGATAATTTCGAATTTATGATTCTAAAAATAATATTCATTTTATCTAAATAATTTTTTAAATATTTTAATTTTCACTTTTAAAATAATATTCTACATTTATTTAAAAAAATGTTTTTTAAAATAATAGTTTTTGAACCCTTTCAAAAAGTACATTTCACTACATAAAAAATAATATGAACATTTAAAATTAACAATCCTTATTTAATAATAAAATTTTATTAAATTATTATTTATTTAAAAAATCCATGGATTCATCAAAATAAATCCTTTATTTTAATTTGAATATTACAAGAAAATATAATTTTTTTAAGTGAATCAAAATCAAAATCTTTTATAAGGTAACAGTAAAATTGACAACAAATTCATTATTATATAAAATATAAATATTCATATTATTATGGTATTGATACATATCCATTAATTATATCATAATACTCCATAATATTAGGGTTCCTGATGGTGATACTTCATAGGGTTGTTCGGAAAAATGGTTTTGGTCGTAATCTCGATGAGCTGGAACTTATCCCGTAAATGGTTTCGTTCATGCTTAAGTTGTTGGATCTCAACGCCGGTTTGGTCAAGGGAAAAGTCTAGTGATGATATATCCCTTATAATCTGTAATAAATTGGCTTGATATGGTACAATCCTATTGTATTAGGTCATCACTTCTTTTTTCTCAATCAATTATATTTTTTAAATCGAAATATTTATATTAATCACATGATCACTCTTTAAAGGATATAATAACAATGGTAATATTATTAATAGTTTTTTAAAAATAATGATATAACTAAGTAATTTCACGTGTTCTTTATAACCATATTAAATAATAATCTATTTAATTAAAATAACAATGATAATCTTGATTTATAAAATTTTGGGTTGTTACACTTTTTCTTTCAAAAACCATATTTTTGTCATGACTATGGGTTTAATTTTAAATTAAATTATATCACCTAGATGAATTGAATTTAGAAAAAAATATTCCATTTGTTTAATCAACATAATTTATATTATATAATAATTTCCAGTTAATTTTAAGTCATGATGAATAGTGGAAACAGTTTAAAAATTAATTACAGCGATTAAGGTTAAATGAGTTTACTGAGCGGTTAAATGATTTGATAAAAGAATGTTGTCCATTTACCTTTTCCAAATACTATTTTATGGCCATATTTCCACCATATCCTATGTCAAATTCTAATTTATGTTCATTTGGAATCATTTTTCTTGGAAAAGAATTTATTATTTCGTACTCTTTGTAGAAATTACCAAGTGGATTCCAAATGGATATGTTCCCCCCACTTATAAAATAAAATATCATATCCTCAACTATTAGCACTTCCAAATACATTTGGTTTGGCTAATACCTTCCCAAATCCCTTTACTACTTCCCTCCCCACATCCTATAGGGTTTAGTTTATTATAAAACCCACTTAATAAATATTTCAATGAAAACCTAATGAGATTGTCCAAATAAGAGGGAGTTAAAATATATAAAAATAAATTCAAGACTTAAGGTAGGGGCCTCTCAACTAACTTTTATTTCCATGAGACACAGTCCATATTCCCCACTAGATTCTTTTTTATGGATTATATACTACCAATTGATGTATATTTTTATTACTCTCAGGAAAATTATGGCATATACATATCCATATAATGTTTTTTATTTCATCAATATTTGGATTCACAAGTTACCAAAGTGGTAAGGGTTTTTGTTATAATATCTTTTTTTATCATGAATTTTTATGATTAAATTTATGATAGTAAAATATTATGATATATCTCTCAATAAAAAACAATACTTTTCTTCAAAATTGTTTAATTCAATAATTTATGTATTTTTCATTTTTTTCATCAATTTATGTAATCAAGAGTCCAAAAGATTATTTTTAAGGAAAACCAAATTTAATTCTCTCTTCAGTAAAATATACTTTATCTTTTCTTTCTATGTTTCCTAAATATTTTTTAAAGAATTATTGTAATATTCTTAAATGATTATTTATTTCATTACTACACATGTCTGACTTTTTCAAAATGGTTTAAAAATAATATTCTTAACATTTTTAAAATAATATAAATTTTAATTTTAAAAAAGATGTGAAACCAACATTTGTTTTAGCATGTAGATCTTGAATGGTATTTCCTTCCATCATGGCCACTCAATGATACATGCTTTATTTCCCATTTTTTATGGTTATTTTAAAATAAAATTATTTCTTTAATATTTGGGAAATTTAGGTGTTTTAAAAAGGTTATTTCAAGGTGAAAATTATATTTTCATCAATAAATGTTCCAAGTAATATTTTAAAATATTTTTACATCTAATATGACATCACTATTTATTTTACATGGTTTATTCTATAATGAATTGATAAAATTATTTTGAAACCAATTTATTTTAAATGGGTTACTATATGAGTAAATATTCATAAACCCCATTTATTTTTCATGTATTATGATATAATTAATTTTTTATGATCTTTAGGAACATTAATTTATGGATTTTTGGATGGGTGGGACCTATATATCCCTCAAATTCATTGTGTAAATATAAATATCACATGATCCAAACATCATTGGAATTGGGAGTTAACCTAGTTCGATAAGGGAATGTTTACACTATGATAGTCTCAGAAGTGAAATTTTACTACCATGATGGGTTAAAGATTGAAATAATTATATATTAATATCCTAGTTTGTGATCCATGACTACTAAGAAATTTATTTTCTATTTTTTAAAATATTAAAAAAAAAATTAATGACTTATGCCAATGTTATACACTTATGTGTTTTGTTCTTTGATTCCATTATAATTCATGTCTTATTAAATTAAAATATTTATTCCATGACTAATTTTTATGATCTATGATATGCAAGGGTTGTTTTCAAATATTATTATCATGTTATAATACTCTAATTCACATGTTATGTTGATATCTCTCTTTTTTCCCTTTCTGAGCATTATAGCACAACCTTTATTTTATTTCTTTTAACTCATTTATGAAGATTGGTATTATTTATGATATTTCTATGAAGTTTTATATTTATGAATATAGTAGTGGGAGATAATTTAGTTCACTTATAAACTAGTTGTTTACAAGTTCATGTTTCCAATGATGTTAGACTTATAAGACTCTGGGATGGATCATTATATTATATAATGAATATTAATCTATAAATATGTAATATCTATGAATGAAATATATGGGTCACCCTATTTGATATCAAGGAAATGTTTAGTTAATATATGAAAACTATGATGATAAAAAAATCATAACCCTAGGGATAAGTAATAGTATAGTAAAGTGTATTATAATTTGGTGAATGATAGAGTGAGTGGTTTCCATGTGATTACATCAATGTATAAATACTATAAGTAGATGTATCTATTTATTATTTACCCTTATGTGTAATAACTTAAAAAAGGGTGCATTGGACTTTGAATTGGTCATCATCATGTATAGGACAATGGGGCTTTCTTCACATCTGGTTTGACTCTCTTGGGGGATATTTTTTGAAAATTTCCAAACACTTTAAAAACTATTATGAAGGAATTTAATAGAAAATGACCATGAATTACCTATGTTAAACAAAATATTTTAAATAATTAAAATAAGGCATCATTATTTAGACATCCCATAACTAATATTTCAGGATTATGTGATTTCCTACTGTGATTATTGTTTCTCTACTATGAATTTTGGTATTAATTGATGGCTATAACCTGAAATAATTGTGTTAATGGTAAATGTGAAAAACAATAAAATGTTTATCCACAAGAATAATAAATTTTTTGGGATTTTAAACATAAAATATCATCTTTTTTATCATGTAACATTCTCAAGATATTAATCATGCAGAACATCCAAAATGGGAGAATGAGGAAACCATATTCTATTGAGTTCCGGTGATGTCCACCAAATTTAGTAGTTCTTTTGATATAGTAGTTTACTAGAAATGGACTAGTGTCATTGAAAAGAAATTTTCCCTCCTCTAGTGTTGAGATCATGAAAAAATAATTCCAGTTATATATCATTGGGAAGGTGAATCCGATCAATGGTGGACCCTTATCAAGAATACTAGGCAACAATATAATGTTAACACTACGTAGTGGGGTTAGTTTTAGATAATATTTTTTAATAAGTACATTCATCATATTCATCATCGAAAAATTGTCATGTAATCCCTTCATCTAAATAAAATGGATGTTGAAACCATTGGAACCAATGAGAAATATTTTATGAGTCTTTCAAGGTATGATTATTATATTATCATCTAAACTAATGGTAAGGATGATTGATTCTTTGGTGGAATAAAACCAAGTATCTAAAGGGTTTTATCTATAATGGACTTCAGTAGCTATAAAGAAATCATTCGATGTGCTATAAAATTGGAAATGGAGAATGGATTTGTCCATAAATATCAGGTTTTGATAAGAAAAGAAATATTGAATTAAAAGGAAACTCAAAATACCAAGGAGAGAAGAAGATTATATTTCCTTCTGGATTTTTAAGTGTGGAAGGAAACATGTGGGATATTTTATTCAGGGGATAGATAAATGTTTTAGGTTTGGAAAGGAAGGACATCAGGAAGTCAATTCCAATGTGATAGGAAGATGTAATTTAATGATATGAATAGATATAAATACCTAAAGAATGAACCAATAACAGTCTATTGTTTCAAGTGAGATTATGGGAATTATTCTAACCTGTGTCCAAATATAAATTTTAATGATGATGAATAGTTTCAAAAAATTATTAATTTGATAAAAAAAGGTAAATCTCATGTGATCAATAATTTTTTTGAGGGTTATGATAAAAATATAGAATAATTTACACTAACCATACACACTAGAACTACTAAATTTTTATTTAACTTTGGATATACCCACTCTTTGGTATTTTTGGATTTTTCTAAGGGTACCAAAATGTCACCAAAATGATTAGATGTTGAATTAGTAGTATAAAAACTAATATTATGATTATTGGATCCTATGTATATGATTCTTATCTTGTTAAAATTTATTGGAATGTGCTTCTATAAAATATGTTTATTCTCCTTATTGTTGAATATGATGTTATCTATGGAATTTATTCAATTTTTATAAATAAATCCCATATTAATTTCTATGATGGGGAAGAAAAGTTCAATATTCTAAACCAACCTATGATCATATATCAATTCATTGATAAATATATACTTACTATGGAAAACACATCCATTTTATATGTCATAAATCCTCTTCAAAATGGGTGTTTGTCTAATATTGTGAGGAACAAACTCAACATCGATGATATGCCTATTGTTCTGGATTTTGTGGAAGTATTTATGATTGATTTTTCTTGTATTCCACTAAATAATGATGTTTAATTTTCAATATATCTCATACCTATTGGTACACCTATTTCAAAAACTCCCTATAGAATGGAGCTAATTGAGTAGTAAGAATTAAAGAATCAACTCCAGGGAAGTCTTGCCAAGGGATTTATTTTTCCAAGTGTTTCTATTGGGGTGTATCTATTCTTTTTGTAAAGAATAAATATTGTTTTATTTGACTCTGAATGGATTATTTTGAGCTAAAAAAGATCACAATCATGAACAAGTATCCCCAACCTTGTTTTGATGACTTATTTTATCCACTTCATACTGCTCAATGATTTTTCAATATTGAACTTAATTTTAGAATATCATCAATTGATTGTCCAGAAATTGTATATACTCAAGACAGTATTTCATAAATGATCTGGAAACTATTTATATATAGTGATTCCATTTTGTGTTACCAAATACATTGTTATCATTTATTATTTAATGAAAGAATTATTATGATATTACATTTATTAGTTCATGGTAGTCTTTCTAAATGATATTATTAGATATAAAAATAGTAACAAAATATCATGATGATCTCTTGAGAATACTATTGAATACCCTAAGGATGGAGAAATTGTATAAAAAAGTTACAAATTGAAAAAAAATCTATAAAGGGTTTCATTTTAGGGCATATAATCTCAATAGTGTGTATATGTGTATCCTTCATAGATATAAGAAATTTAGAAATGGCCCATAACAATAACAATTACTATCATTTGTAGTTTTTTTTATTGGATAGATATTTTTGAAACGTTTTGTAGAACTTATCATGACTTTCTATTACACATTCAAAGTTAACTTGGAAAGGTTCCAAATTCCATTTGATAGATGAACATGAGGAAAATTTAGAGGAAATGAAGATATGACTATTCATATAACCTATTCTTATATTATCCTACAGGGGAGAAGGTTTTGGGATATATAGTGATGTATTAGAGAAGGTATTTTGATGTGATTACATGCATAATGACATGGTTATAGCTTATGCATCATGAAAATCGAAGGTTCATGAGAAAAATTATAAAAGTCATGAATTATAGTTATCAAATGTAATTTTTATATTGAAAATGTGAAGGCATTTACTTTAGGGATAAATTTGTGATATATATATATATATTGATCACAATGTCTAAAATATATATTCAAATTAATGGAGTTGAATATGCACCAGATAATATAGTAAGAACTGATTAAAGATTATGAATTCACAATACATTACCACCCTTAGAAATAAAAGTAGATGATACATTGAGTTGAAGGGATCATGCTTTATTATCTATGATGAGGATCATAAAACATTTTATATTTATATATTTTCAAAGGTTATATCTTGAAATCTTGAAATAAGGGGTGATATCTTATCTTTCTCTAATGAGTGTTAAACCATCTATCCAATTGAGGATAAAAGTAGAGTATAATAAAGGTGTAGAGGTGTAGAATAATGTTAGAAATGTTCTTGAATTCATCCTTGATTATGATGGAATTATAAGAAGCAGGAACCATATATGTATTCTTTCTATACCATATTTGAAGAAAGAACTATTTGATGAGGATCATAGTTCACCAATCTATATTAATCCTAGAAGTATAATGATGTATAAAGATTTGATAGAGTATTTCTAGTGGGACCACAAGAAGAGATAAATTAAAAAGTATATATCTTGGTGTTTGGTATTTCAATAAGTTAATATTAGGGGGAAATTCTAATTTGATGATATAACCTTTTCCCATACCATTCTGGTAATGGGAAAACATAAACTTGTATTTTTTCTTTGGACTCCCCAAAAAATCTATAGGATATAATGAAATTTAAGTTATAGTCAATCACCTTAAAAAGTCAAAATGATTCATCTCTAATAGAGAAAATTTCTCTTTGAATCATATTTATATTATATACATTATAGTAGTGTTAAGGTTTCATGGATTATGCCATTCTATTTTATATAATTGAGATCCGAGGATTACATTGATGTTTTGGAGAAGTCTTTAACAAGATCTAGATACTTAGTTAATTTTCATTGCATCTTATCATCGTCAAATAGATATTCATTCTAAGATAAAAATTCAAACCCTAGAGGATATGTGAGATCTTGTTATATGGATTTCAAATGTGGTTTTGATCAACACCTTCCTCTAGTCATGTTTTTATACAATAATATCTTTCACATGTGAATTTAGATAGATCCATACGAATACATATTTGGAATGAAGTCTAGAAATACAACATAATAGGATTAAGATTGAGAAGTAAAACTATTAGGGCCAAATATAGGAGAAGAAATATAAGAGAAACTTAAATCTACTCAATAGAACATCATGAAATCTCAGAGTTGATAGAAAAGTTATGCTTACAATCGTCCGTGGGATTTGGAATTTAAATTTGATCAGAACGTTTTCTATGAATTTCACCTAAGAAGAAGGTAATAGGATTCATAAATAAATAAAATTAGATACCTAGGTGCATTGGCCCTTTTGATCATCTTGATCAACTGGGAATGATTTTTATCCCTTGGCACTTCCACCGAACCTCTCTCAAGTCCTTGATATCTTCTTTGTATCTCTCCTAAGAAAGTACATGATAAAACCTTCACATTTACAAATCTAAGAGGATTTATTATTGAATCATGATCTTTCTTATTAAGAACAACCTATAGAGATTCTATATCATAAAGATAAAGTCCTAAAAAAAGACCAATCACATAGACATGGTTTTCTGAAAAAAAAACCCCACCAACTTGAAAAAATTTTGTGAGAACCTCATGATATGATATGGTAGAAGTATCCCTAATTGTTTATGTCAATGTGATGGAATTTCTATGTTAAAATTCAGTTTCAGGGGGTTAGAATATAACACCCTGATTTTTATGAAAAAAATCAAATAAATTTAATTTGTTTGATATCTTGTGCTACCTGCAACACCGTGTTTAAAACAAATAAGTTACACTATTCAAATGTTATTACTTGATGTGATAAATGTAACCTAAGAATTAAATTTTTGGAAATAAATTTGAATAAAAAGACTGAAAATTAATATTTAATTTTTAAAATAAATAAAATATATTGATAAATAAGTACTTCATTTTGGTAAATTCTTTTTATGCTGTGGAAATACATTTTTCTCAAAAAAATTATTTTTATTATTTTTTTTGAAAAAATAGTATATTTTATTTTTTCCATGTTTAGAAAAAAATATTTAAAAATAATAACTTAATTTTTGAAATAATTATTTAAAAATTATCGTATAATGTATTTTTTATAATTTCTTAAAAAGATTAACTTTTGGATGATTAGTGAAAAATAATGTGTTTTATTAAAAATTGTATTTGTGTTTAATACATTTAAAATTTACAATTTAGAAATACTTATAAATGTAAAATTATTTTTATTGTATTATGATTTATCAAATTTAGTTCATTTAAATAAATATTTTATTAAATTTTGATATAAAAACAGTTTTTTTCTTTGAGAAATATTTTTCTTTGGAAAACTGCAATTTCATCACACTTGCTGGTTTAATTTTAAATTAAAATCTACCAATTATTTGAATTGAATTTAAATAAATGGATTAAATATTTTAAATTATCATATGAAATATTTGGTTAAATTTTCAACTTAATTTTTTTCCCAAACATTAGTGAAGACAATAAAAAATTAATTACCACATTTAATGTTAAACAAGTTTACCAAAAGGTTAAACCAAAATATAAGAGTATGTTTCCCAGTTAAACATAACCAAATCCTATATTTTTACCATATATTAAACTTATCATATGTTGGCCCTGAATATATGGTCTTTTTTAATCATTTTTTGGGAATTAATTAATTATTTTGTATTCTTTTGTGAAATTTCCAAATTCTATATAAGTTGGTCTTTTCCCCCACTTATAAAAGGACACCTCACCCACTCTTTTATTTACACTCCCAAATCCATTTGGTTCTACCAAGAACTACCAAAATTTATTCCTTAATTCCATCCCCATATCCATGATTCCGTAGTTTTATTATGAAACCCAGCTAGGAAGGATTTTGTGGAAAAACTACTGTTGTTGTCTAAAGAAGAGTAGGTCCAAATATGTACAAAAAAGATAAGACTTTAGGTTAGGGATTTTTGTTTCACTTTTAATTTCATGGGACACATGGAATATTCATTATTTTTTATTTTATTGTGGTCTATATACTTCCCATACACTTATTTTATTATTCTTCAAATGAAAATTGTGATAAGTACATATCCATATAATTTTCTTTCTTTCATGGGTCTTACTATTAAAAACATGACCAATGGGTAAGGGTATACATTAAAATCTCATTGTTTATGAAAAAAATTTATGATTAAGTTTTCAATGTGTAAAAATATAATCTATATCTCAATGAAATTTTGATCTTTCTTTCTATTTATTATTTCTGTAAATTAAAATTTTTTCATTGATTTTCCACTTTTAGTGTACTCAAGGGTCCAAAAGGTCTATTTTCTATAAAAATGTTTTAAAAAATAATTTTACAATTATATAATGATTAGTTATAGTATTGTTTACACTTATCTTACATTCTGGAAAAATTTTTAAAAGGAATATTCATATCATTTTCTGAATAAGGTATTTTTGACATTTATCAAAAATGTCAAAGGAATATTCATATAAAAATGAATGGAATGAATGTTTTTTATTTAATTCATTACTGTCCAATGTTATAGGATTTATTTACAGATATACAAGATTATTTTAAACTAAAATTATAAAATTTATTTTTGGTAAATTTGTATGTTTTGAAAAGTTTATTTCAAATTGAAAAGAATATTTCCCATATCAAATGTTCCATGTGATCATTTAAAATCATTTTCCATCTAAGATGAAATCCTTTGTTGTTAATTATAATTTATTTGGGATATGATCTATGTATATAATCCTAATTCATTCTTTGGATGGTTTAAGATTATGATTAAAACATGTTTGTAAAACCCATTCCTTTTCCATGGGTTATGCTTTGCTGAATTGATGAAATGAATATGAAACCAATTTCTTTTCCCATGGTTATGATATAATGAAATTTTTATGAAACCCATTTCTATTTCATGGGTTATGATATGATTAACATTTAATGATCTTTTTACTCAAACATTTATGAATTATTTTATAGGTGGTACTTATATCTCCCACCAAAGCATTGGGTAAATATGGATATCTCCTGAGACAAAGATGAATTGAATAGGGAGTAAACCTTGTTCAGTATGGGACTTTGTATGATGTAATATTCATGGAATTGAGACATTACTTATATTTTGGTTTGGGAGTGAAACCATCCCACTGTGATAAGCATGGATGTGAGCCTTTACTACTAGGGAAATGATTTTTATGAGCTTATATGGGTTCCAAAAGTCTATGTCTTATGCCAATGTTATTCTCTCTTGGCTTATTTGCATTTACTTATTTATGATTCATGTCTTATAGACTATCAGGATTTATACCATGAATCATATTTATGATCTAGGATATTTAGGTTATGGTTTTCAATGTTACTTTCATGTTCTCATACCCTTATTCTCAGGTTATGTTGATATCTCCCTTGTTTACCCTTACTGAGAATTTCCTCTCACCTATTCTTATATTTCTTATCCCCAAGTTTTTAATGGAGGTTTTATATATGATATTTCTAATAATGGTTTTAGTTATGAATATCTTAGTTGGATATGATTTATTTCACTTATGAACCAGTTTTTTACATGTCCAAATGTCCAATGATACTTGACCTCTACGATTCTAGTGTAGATCTTTATGTTATGTAATGAATATTGTATATTGAGATGTAACATTTATGTTTGAAAATTATGGTTTGGTATAAAATTTTGTTTTATTTATATTACCTTAGGATACATACTGATTACATGATCCCATATCCTAGGTCTAACCACAAATTCTAATCATAAGGCTTCTTCCTCGGTGATGATGACAAGTCTAGTTCATGTAGGGTTATATCCTACATTCTCCTACTATAAAACCCTTTTAATTTATCATATCACTACGAAAAACATTTTTATATCCATGAATGTGTATACCCATCTCTATATGACCCATTATTTTATGGGATCACTGCAGGAAAGGTATTCTCCATAATAACGGCATGAAAAAGACCCGATTTCCACGGTCATGTAAGACCGTGGATATAAACCTTAACGGTTATAAGATATCCTATTTTCATAGTCATACATGGACATAAATATAGTCCATTGACTTATTCCCTATTTCCATGGTCATATAAGACCTTTGCTACATTCCTTGTCACCCAAGACCAATTTTAACAGTCAGTCAGGAGCATGGTTATAGGCCACTGCAATCGATCACTAATTCTCTGGTCATCTATAACCACAGATAAATGTATCCCTATTTAAATGGTCATTCATAATTATGGATATAATCTTTCATACCCCAATCTTATTTAAAAGTCCATGTAAAATCTTTTTTATAGACCACCTATTTCTACATACATCTAGGATCATGGATATTGCCATTTTTATTATGATGGAAATTATAATTTATTTTATAATCATAAAAAATAAGTTTATAAAATCATATATATATATATATCACAATATATACATAGACCAATGTTATAATTTTGGAATAGTAGTTAGGATTATAGTCTTGTGACTAGATCTCGAAACTCGTTGCCAGCATAATATTTTAAACAACACTATAGCCATAGGTATGTATCCCATGGATATAAGTTTCTCTTATGGACAAAGTTACAACCACTGATACTATTCCCATGACTATAAGTTACCACTAATTTCCATGGACAGCACTAATGTCTATACATGTCCTAAATGGACTGATTTCTATAATGGAACAACTATAGTCATGGACCTTCCTTGTCGATATGTCCCTGAGGCTATATCCATATCTTTTTTTGCCACTTCATGGTTGTAGGATATATCCATTTGCATGACCCGTGTCTATAAAATTGTTTCTACTTGTGTCTCCTTTCAACAAGAAATATCTATTTAGGGAGACCCATATTCTAATAACTAAGCATGGATTTATTTCTATTAAATTATAATACAAAGGGATGCATCGACCGTCCATATTTTTTTCAAAATCATATTCAAATAAAATTCCCCCGACATCATCTTGCTGACTAATAACTTCACTCACATCATGTTTTCATCCATGTATCCAACACAAGAGAAAAAACCCCTATCATGGTACACTATGAAATGACCTAATCTTCTTAGAGTATCCCATTTCTTATAGAATTTTGGATTCTAAAAACCCATAAACAATAGTTTTATTACAATACAAATACATAATACAAGATTTCCTGAAGGGTCCCATAGCCCAGTGGTCTTGAAAGACTAGATACATACTAACATTATATTTTAAAGAAAAATATATAACATGAACATATTAAGAGTACATAATTATCCCTTCAGTTGTATCCTTTAAATTTAGACATAGTTATCCTCTATGTTTCATGGGGAAAGGAAAACAAACAAGGTTGATCTCAAATTCTCAGTAAGGAGTGGAATATATTAGAATCTATCATGTCATTAACATTTAATAAGTTATATGGTAAGAATAAATAAAAAATCATGAATCCATAATCAAATAAAATTAATAGTATACTATATCACGATAAGAAATGAAAACATAGATAACAATAATATCAAATATCATCCTAATGAAATGCATAATTCCAGATATAAAAACATACTATGAAGGCCTTGGGGAAAGTCACTATACTAATATGGGGAGAGGTGTACACCAAAACCTATGTTTTTTTGTCTCATGAGGCATGTCACTACATCAAAGTGATAAATAATTTTAGGCCCCAACCATTACCTAATTATGTCTAATGTATTCACTATAACCTTCAATAATACCTTCTATATAATTATAAAATTAAACACTGGATGAATAAAAAAATGGGTATCCATATATGAATAAATTCTAAAAACAAATACATCCCCATTCAATAGGAAAATTTGAATGTCTTGGAGAGTAACCCTTGGTCAAATTTAAAGTTTTTTGGTATTCATCAAAGTAATAGGAAGTACCCATACAAATGAAATATAGTGGTGAGGGTACTTTTAATATGATGATTTATCCATAGTAGATATTAATGAGGATCAATACTTTTAATTGGTAGGAGACCAAGTAAATGGTAATAAAAATCATTCATCATAATTCATTAAGAGCATACCAATATTCTAAATCATATCCCTCAGGAGACTCTATCTTGGTTTGTATTTTTAGGCCAACTCATTTTTCATTAGGGTATTGATTAGGTCAATTCTTGACCAACAATTTCCAGGGGGATCACCCCATGGTGCATCTATTCCAAATCAATGTCCACATTCCAGTATCTTTAAAGGGATGAATTTTCTTAGAAACTATACAGAAGTTTTCTTTACAAAAACATAGTATGGTTTCCCCACCAAGGAAAATACATATTATTATAGTGTTTTTTGTAACCATTTAATAAAAATAATATGAGGAAGATATAAAAATAAAAGCTTGTAATTTGCTTAAATTTCATGGGTAATATGGTAAAAATTATTTCATGTAAATGTATGTACCACACAAAAATAAATAGCTGGTGAATATAACATGTGTCCTAAAGAATAAAAATTTAGATAGAAAACCAGACTTATGGATTGGGTAGTAATTCAATAAAAACCTCATGAAATATAGGAAATAAAATTGATCTTCGTGTACCATGAAAAATGTAAATTCATGATATTACATCATAAATAGGCAGTATATAATCCATATAAAGTAAATTTTTAGTATAATACCAAACATGTCCCAAATAGAGGAATTTGAGATTGAAAATCATTAACACATGTTTGGACTTCCACAAACATACAATAACCTCATGTATCATAAAGATAAATATATTAATACCTTAATTGAAACCCAAAATCATTTTCATTTTAATTTATTTTCTTCAAAAATAGTCATTATCCATATGATTTCTACTGGTTCGATTAAGGGTGGAAAGAAGAATATTAATTACATTTTACAAACTTTTTAGAATTTAAATAAAATTTTTATGGAATTAAAACAATTGAAATAATGAACTAAAATTAAAGGATTTAAATCAAAAGAATGAAAATTATGTAAAATTGATTATCTAAAAGAGATATCACTAGTATAAAATTTCTGATTGGAAGTAATTAATTGAATGAGTTAGTACATCAATAATAAAATAATATAATATAATGGAATTTAATAAGAGATTTTGGAAATAACCCATGAAAGGAGATAACATATCCACCCCTAATTCTTTTGAAGGATTTCACTCACTTGGGTTCATCAGTACCCAATAAACCGATTTAAAAATGTAAATCCCATATTTTAATAACCAAAAAAGAGAACTAAATCTCCCTAGTTCATTACTGATTGTTTCTAGAAAATAGATGTCCTCTTAATGTATTGGATAGAAAACAAATCTCTCTTTCTTTAAAGACCCAAAATGAACAAACCCCTTTATTTGAATACCAAGGAAGAACTATCCCTTTTCTTTAAAGACCAAGAACGATTCCCATATTTCATTAAGGTCCAAGAAAGTATCAAAATAAATAAAAAGAGACTTGTTATATTCTATCCATTGGAATAACACACTCCACTCTCCCATTTAGAATGAATAAGTGAATAAATACAAGATATAAATAGGGAGTGAAAAAATTATGATAGATTTAATGTCTTGACCCATCCCTTAGGGCCTGTGTTGTGACTACCCTGACCCCAAATTATATAGTCCAAGGGTTGGAGACTAGCATCGGAAAGGTGTATTCCTAAAACGGGAAGGCATTTCCTTTAAACATGTACAAACACATAGTCCAAGAAAACATCAAGATGGAACCATGAAGTAAAACAGCAGTAGTAAAAGTGTTTATTGAAAGTAAAGGGGAAAGAATATAGGGCCAACTAAAAAGATACAACTAAAACAAAAAACAAAAAATAGCACTTGAGATCATACAGCAAAGATCCTACCTGAAGGGTAGGTACAACTCTTCTCCGCAACTCTCCATGTTAACCAGTCGCCTCCATACACCATCAAGTCCCCACTCCCCGAGACTCAGTCAAAGCTTCCCATCGTCTGCATAAGACACAAAAAGTTGTGGGTAAAGCCCATAAAGAGGTTAGTATGAAAATACCAAGTAGGGACCATGAAACCCCTAAATGTATCTCATAATTCCACAAAGGAAAACCACAAAGCATGAACTAAATCACAAAGAACAAAGAAAAAGACTCAACTCAAACCAAGTATACAACTCAAAGTTTATAAATAAAGATGATTAGTCTTAATCTATTTAATTTTATTCCATTAAGAAGTTCCACAACTGAACCATGAAAGATTTTTTCCATTATCGATCCGCATAGGGTTGTATGTCACTGATCTATGATGGGCCACCCTAAAGCCAGTGCTCGTCGGTTCGTGCACTACTGATCCACACAGGGTCGCTATGATGTTGAACTAGAAAATGTCTCTATGATGTTGATCGACACATGGTCTCTATGATTCTTATTCAAATAGAGTCTCTATGATGTTGATCCATATAGGGTTGCTATGATGTTGATCCACACAGGGTCGCTATGATGCGGATCCACACAGGGTAGCTATGATTCTGACCCACATAGGGTCTCTATGATGCTGATTCACATAGTGTATCTAATATTTTGATCCACATAGTGTCACTGTGATTCTGATCCACCCAACGTCGCTATAATTTTGATCTACACGGGATCACTATTTAATTGGCAGTTAGCTACATCATTCCCCCTACCCGGTGCTCTTGAGTTTTGTAGTATTCGATCCTCAAGATATCAGTCCTACCTCAACTGTCATGACATCCCACAAAGGAGTAATGCAAAGGTCCATCATGTCGTAAGGGTTCTATCGTGATAGACGGTGTGTGAATCAGGCACCCTGTGTGTGAGTTATATGCATTTTACTGTCGAGGGCCTGGTTGGATTGGGGTTTAGTCCAACCCGACATACTCCAACTTTCTCCAAAACTCAATTGGATTATCTCAAAAGGACAGTCTTGTAACAATGATTCTATCTCCATGGATGGTTCGTCAAACGGATGTCTGGTTTGAGAGATATGGTCATTTAAGCGTATCTAGGCCGAAAATAGTCTGGGTTCGGTCCAACCTGGTCAGACTGACACGACCCGCCCTGAACTGGGCCAACCCAACCTGGTTCGGGTCGCCCAGACCTGGTCTGGGTCTGACCCGAGTTCGATCGGGCTCAGTGCAAATCGGTTGGGCCGTGGCGGGCTCAACATGCTAGGCCACGGACCGGCCCTGCCCATCAGGCGGTCTGGCCCATTATCCATCGCTACACCTAGATGGGTGCCCACGTGGAGACTTTCCCCATCCAGAAGGGACAAAGGGTCCGTTCGGTTTTTCTCTAACAATGGTTCCACATGGCGTTGCCTTCTTGTCAGTGGCACCTGCAGGGCGCAGGTCCCCTTCTCCTTCGTCGCAGCTTCAAATCCATAGCCTCCTCACTACGGCACGTGATGGCACAACACCTTCCGCCAATGCAGTCGACCAAAGTCCAGCCGCTGCCTGCTACCACTTTGGCCAGCCGATGCCGGCAGAACTTCCGCGGGCCATCGGGTGATCTCTGGTGGTCTATTTTCCTTTATTAATGCGCCTACGGGCCTCCCAGGATGCTTTCGCACCGCATGGCTCACGGATTCAGGTTTCTGTCAATTTCAAACTTCTCCCATTAAGAATGCGACAAAACCGAAGCGGCGGAGCATCCAGGGCTTATTCGTTTGGCCCGTACCCTCTGTGTTAGCATCATAACAAGTGGGTAGCAAATAATTCAACGTAGATAAAATATAATAATTCTATTATTCATAATTATTTTCAAAAATAAGGAAAATAAACATATTCGTTTGAAATTAAACAAAACCCCTACCTCAGAATCGGAGGTGACGTCGCAGTTGTGGAAGAAGAATCCATGATTGATGAAGCTACCGACACTCGTCAATCCCAGATCGATTCCTCCAACATTTCCATCTAATCTTTCATTCTTCCTTGGTGGAATATGCTGCGGCACTTCATATGAGGTTCCTCACTTTTGTGCCAAAAAAACCAAGCCTGAGCCTCATTTAAATAGAGGGAATGGGTGATTAATGCAATGAGATATGAATGAGGTTCATTAATGAATGAACCTCTTAATCTCAACGGTGTGGTTACAAAACTGAATAGTCAATCTATTAAATGGCTGGACAACTCAGTGGTCCTGCCACCGCCACTCAACCATTAGTAAAAAAATAAAATAACAATTTAATGTTATTTTATTATTCTTTAAAAAGTCCACAAAACTAACTTCTTCACCCGACCAACTGTGGTTGAATTTAATCCTCTATTAAGTGAATCACACTGCTTCAGATTCAATGGTTCCCGCATATTTTTAATCTAAGCACATGTTCAAAATATTTTAAACGTCACCTATATGTTTACTGAACGTACCTTAAAAAAAGATCAAAATTCTGTTCCGGGCACACCAGGCCTCAAAATCTAGCGCTGCCAATTTTCATAGACTCATAATAATCCTAAATAATTTAAATAAAATTATATATAATTTTGGGGTTATTAAATTGAATATAATTAAAAAGAATAAGATAGCTTTAGATATAGAAATATGGTAGCATAACTTTTACACAAGTGAACCATAGCCTATTAAATACCAATGGGGGAGTATTTTGCAGCCTCTAAGGGCTTAGGAAGCATCATAAGGCCTTGGGGATGATTCTATCCATTGGGTGTAAAATTAAGAAATTTAGGTCCCATTATAATGACAAGTTTTTGTCGTAGACTTAACAATATTTGGTAGAAGATAAGTACCACTGACCAGCTGATGGAACCTAGTTAGAACCATGGTTTTTTCAAACACCCCCGGTTGTCCAGTATGGTATACTAGCTATATGCTGACACCTGAAAAAACTATTAATCTATCAAGGTACCACTATCCATATGATGGTACCACCAAAAGGTCTTCTCTAGTACCAGGAAGTTGGGGTCCAAAAAAACCCTTCAAAATCATCTAGATCTCTATGTATTCCCTAATACCATCAAAAATGATTCCAAAATAGAACCAATAAAATCGATGATTAAAAGTACTAGAAAAAAAATTAGTTCTTATAACCATTCAGAATCACCTTAAAATGTGGGATGTATAACATTATCCACCTTTTTTATGATCAAAAATTGAATATAAAATAGTTAATTCAAAGATAGGAGTAATACATTTCGTATGAATATAATGAAACAAAATATCATAATTTCATAATTAAATTAAACCCATAATTTTTAATACTAAAAAAATAATATTAGACGTGGAATTATAGAATTATTATAAAATTATTTCATTAAATATTTGATTTCAAAAAATCTCCCCATTTATGAGTATCAAAAATCTAATATCACAAGTCATTAGAAATTTTTGAATAAATAATCCAATTTTTAAAAGAATTTACCTAATCTGAAATCAATTTTAATCTTATAAAAATTTTCACCATAAAAACAATATAAATATTTCTTTGATAATGAAGATATCCTAAACCTTTGATGATATGAAATCATAATATGGGAAATGATAAAAATCAACATGTTTTTTTAAATATTATAAAGATCATAATTAAACTTCATGTTGTATAAGATTCTTCCTTAGAATATGTTTAAATTAGGAATTAGGAAAATCATACCTTAGATTTCACACCCCTGGATTGAAATAATCCTAAAACTCATAATTATTGTTAGAGAGATAATTCATTTGTGATAATATGGTGTTAAAAATATTTTATATTTCAAAAAAATAAATATAAGATTTATATATAAATAGATTTTGAAAACAATATTCATAATAAAAAGGGTTTGATCAGGTCAAAATAAATTTGTAAAATAAAAAATTACACACCCATGTGCATGGAGAGTAAAAAAATGTTAGGCTCCCCATAAATCGATGCGTATTTTAAAAAGAAAATAGGGCCACCAAAAAACTTGTAAATAAATATAGAAAAGGATAAAATAAGAAAAAAAACATCACCTAACATAGTGATTCTAATAAATTCAAGAGATAATAAAAATGGGATATGTTAAGTAATGATCTCTAGATTAAAAGATTAATCAATGATTTCACGATTTTAGGATAGATCATGTAAAAAATGAAATCATGATTAAAAGAAAGAATTAAATAATAAAAGAAATATAAATATTTTCATGATATAAAATGAATCATATAATTCATTTTATCTAATGGTTTAAATAAATCAAATTTCAAAAAAAATCAATGTTGAATGTAAAAAAGTGAAGAAACTCCACATAATTTATTATTGTTAAATGAAAAGAATCATATTAAATCCATTTTCAACTCCCCATTAAAAAAATCATTCTCAATTAAGGGGTTTTAGATATGAAATATATTTAATGTAAAAATATAAATTTTTACTTCAAAAAGTGATATCTAAAATAATTTGGATTTTTTACAGAAGTAAAAGATAAAGAAAAAACAAGGATGGAATAAGAAAATCATGAAAAATACCCAAAATTGATTTATTTTAAATTGAAATTTATTTTTCTTCCTAGATGGTAATCCCCATGTGTAGACTTTTAGAACACTCCACACAAGGGAACCCCCCTCCCTTGATGATATCACACCAGAGATACCCCCATTCGGGATGTAGTTGTTGTCAGTCGGTATGGAAGAGCATCCTGGAGGGTAAAAACTAGGGCAGAAAAGGGTCGGCAAAGAAATATATTAGCATAGGTTAGTTACAAATCATTTCTCTAACCCAATTAGCGACCATATGACCCATAAGGATGAGGTTAACCCAGGGGAATGATAAATTCTATCAAGAGTAGACCCCTACGAACTGAACCCTTCACTTCTAAAAGAACGCAGTTTTTATACTCCTCACCTTCAAAACAATGAGATCTTTAAATAAGTATGAAAATTATAAAATAATAATAAATTTATATTAAAGGATTTTATTTGTGATAATATTTTTAAACAAACATTCTAAATAAGTTAAAAGATCTTTAAAATAATACTTTCTTCATGTAAATATATTCACTAAGAAAGCTAAAAGTTAATTAAATCAATCACTTATATGAGATAAAGAAATCATGTTACTCATAAAAACATAAATTAATGCATAAAACATAGTGTCTGGCATGCTTTGATAGGTTAGTTTAAAATATAGATCATTTAGAAACTATTCTCCCAATATATAGAAAATATAGAACTTTTATTAAATTATATTATATTTAATTTTTTATAAATAACAAAATTTTAAAATGGATTTGAACAGTTTTGAGAAGCTTGAGGTAATATAAAAGGATTATCCAAATATATGTTTCAAATTTAATTTCAAAATGAATTTTAAAACAATTTAGCTTGAAGAAGTATAATGGAAACATTTATATAAAAGATCATGTTCTACATTTGTGATGTTAAAAATGACATAAGGATCACAATAGGATTGGAGAAATAAAATAAAATATAAATTCATACATATTAATCCATTCTCCACTTTAATTATCATATATATCAAGACAACACTCAAAACAACATGGGATGATAATTCAAAATTAATATCAAATAATACCCATGCATTTCATCAAAATATCAGACAAACAAGAGAGGAGTATACAAAATCAATAAATAAAATCAAATTTTTTAAAACCATTGTACCCTTTTAAAATGTATTAACATATTTAAATAATAATTATCATATATAAAAAAGAAATTTATGTCTAATAAAAAAATAAATTTTCAAGGAAAAATATATGTGCTCAACTCTCATAGTGATATCAGTGGAAAAAACTAAATTGATCCAATATAAAGATTTTTAATCCATGATAAATTAATAGAGTGAAAATAAAGAAACCCAATAGAGATAAATATCATCAAATAGGATAATTAAGTACAATTAATCTTGATAAAATATTAAAATCAGAAAGTAACATGGTGCTTACAATGACCCGCACTTTTCATACATAGAAATTACATTATTTTTTAGTAAAATTCCATAAATTAAACAAACAGAAGCCCAAATATAATATTTTATAGTGTCTTTGGAAACTTGGAATCATAAAAAATTAGTTCATTGAACATATACATCATCGACCACCTATTTATTCAAAAATAGATCCATTATTTACATCTTATAAATAATACCATCCTTCAATATTATGGGGGGAAAGAATCCTAATATAAGGGTGAGATCATATTCTTAGTAATGGTAAAAAAGGGAGATAATAATCGTAACATAAACATAAGGTTATAATAATATTTACATAAAAATTGAAAATTATACTCTGTGTATCAAAGAACATAATCTAGAGCCATATAATAAACCATAAAAAATCATAAGAAATGAATCAAAAAAGAATAACCTGGCATAAAACATGGAATTGTGTAAACTAATTTCCCTAGTAGTCAAAGATCATCTCCAGGACTATAATAGTGGATTGGGATCATTCCTCAAACCATATATTAGTCAAGGTCCAATCCCAATACTATCATGGTGGACCAAGTCCTTCACTAAATTAGTTTCATTTCCTATCCTAGTCCTATATGAATTGGGTTCAATTCTCAATCCATAACTTTCTATATCATGAGATATAATATCATTATCCAATTCATTGAAGAGGGACATATGCCCCACCAATAAAATAATTAAAATTATATATTTGTGTTCCACAAGAGTTTAAATTATATCAGAACCCATTTAAATAAATAGGTTTCATAAAAATTTCCTCATAACATAACCCATAAAGAATAAATGGGTTCCATAAATATAAACATAAACCAAACACAAAATAATAAGGATAATTTCATTGAAATATATTCCTAGAAAATCAAAATTAACATCAAATAATGTTATCTTTTATGGATGATAACATTGAGAGATCATGTGAAGTAGTTCTTAAGGAAAATTTCATTCTTTCTTTGAAAAATAGGTTTTAAACATAATTCCTTAAGAAAAACTTTTTCATTGAAATAAACCAATAAAATTTATAAAGTAATATTTTAAAACAATTTTAAACATATTTTAAATCCTTTCCCTTTAAAATATATACAATATCTTTATAAAACATTTAAAATATTTTTAGAACATGTTATTTTGAAGAAACATGGATTTATGAATGAAGATATAATTAAATTACATTAAAAATATAATATAATGAAAATTTTGATATTCATGATAAAACATATCAAAGGTAAGTTTATAAAACTCATAAAGGAATATAAGTTCATAACAATGCTTATGTCTCAAAGGAGGAAAAATGAGACAAAATTAAATTACCGATTTGGTAACTTATGAAACAAAAAACCCATGAAATACATATCATAAAATAGATACTTAAATAACCATTAATTTATGGATACTTTTAATATATTATCATCCTATGTATTATATACACCTCACAAAAGAAATTATTGGTGAATATGACATAAGTCTCGTAGGAATAAAAGTGAGACTAGAAATCCAATTACCTGAAGTCTTGACATCCTTTGCACAGTCTAAAACCACCTATGTGATAAATATATGTTTCCTATAAATCCAACCCAAATAAATATTTATATATATTATACCATATATGAATAAATTATAACTTTATTTAATAATTCAATGTAAAAGTTAGGTTTTAAGTAATAACTACTTTTTTCATACATGTTTTGACATATTATTCTTGGTCATATTACATAGATAATTATCTAATAATAACAAGGTTGATAAATATTATATAATAATCATATATATTCAGTATATATTTATTAATTATTATTCATAAAATCTAAATTTGGAAAATAAAAAACATTGTTCATGGAGATGGTTGGTCGTACGTACATATCAAGGCTATTTTCATTTTTTGTAATATTAAAATAAATACAATTATTGGATATTTTATCATTATATAATCATATTTATTTAATATATATCACATATGTTTATTAAAATCATCTTTAGTACATTCTATGAAATGAGTGAATGAATTGTATTTTTTCGTGTGGTAGTAGTCCTATGTACACACAAACGATGTTATCAGATTCCAGAAAAATATAAAGCATGAAGGTATGTGTTGTATAATAACTATAGGATTATATTAACTTCATAAAAATAATTCAATCTTATATATACTATAAATACATCATTATTATAAACCATTAAATGTGTTAATGGAAGAACGTACGACGTTAGTTCGTGAGGTGGTAGTCCACCGTATACACAAACAATGATAGTTTATCCCATTTGGTGGAAGTGTGTGAATTCATAGATAGTAAACATAACATAAAAATTTATTAGTAAATTTAAGATACTAATGTTATTATTTTATCATCAAATAAAAAAATAAGGGGTTTGAGGAAAAAATAAAACAAAAATGTTTGTTGGTGATCGTTACCTCTTTTTCGAGTATTTACTTTTTGTTTTCACCAAAGAAGTTCCTTGGTTGGATTAATGAAAAAAAGGATCGATTCCAGGTTTAAGGTATGAAATTTAGGAGGATATGTTTTTTTCTTTTCTATTTTTTTTAAGTGTGAATAAAAGAGAAGTAGGGGTTCCCTTTTATAGAATAGGTAAGGGGCACTATTGAAAATTATAAAAATATTAAATACATATAAATTAATTTTATATTCAAAATTGACCAAAATATATTTATTTCGAATATAATATAATTATTGGTCAAAATAATCTTATAAAATAATTTTATGAGAACATTAGGTCACATTATTACCCTTATTGTTTATTTTAAACCCTTTTTTGACACCTTTTATTATTATTATGACAACATGCATTTTTACTCATTGATGGTTAATATAGTTTCTATAAAATGAAAAGAGAACCATAAATGGATCCTGTAAAAAATACCTAATACTAATAATATTTTAAAATTCAATATTTTTATAAATTTTATATCATTTATGAAATATTATTTATTTTAAAATATCATTGATGTCAATTTTTAGGCTATTCCTTACTTTGAATTTTGAAAATATCAAAAAAACATGATAAATTTTAAAAATAATTTAATAAAACTCTAACAAGTAAAATTCATCTATTAAAATCATTTATCACATTAATTATATCAAGTTATATTTATTTTAATATTTCTAATAACATTTATTTGATATTTTAATTAATAATATAATTACTACATCACTGTTGTGTAAGAATTTAATGTAATTATTACTTCCCTAAAAATTAAAACTAAATTACCATAATAAATTTAAATCTTTTATAATTCATATTATTATTTTTATTTGATCATATCCTCTGGATAACTCTTTATTATAAATATTTTATTCATTAAGAATATGATGTGACATGTTTGTATATTCTTTAAATAAATTTTATAAATTTTATAATCACATATAAATAGAAACCAAAGGTCATATATTCAAATCCAGTGTTCTTATGGACGAAATTTCCATATCCAAAAAATTGGGGTATGTGTAAGGGACATTTTATAATCCTTTTTGTATTATGCTTGCCTTTTTATTACTCGAGTTTTACTTGATTTACCCTTTACCATGGTAACAAAAATATACCAATGTTACTATCCATATTATACAAGAATAAAAGTGACCTATTTAATAAATTTGGACCATAGGATTAAAAATATGGAATCCATTTATCAAAAATTACATTAACAGATGTCTTAAAAAATAAATTAAAATTAATCCCATGGATGGGACGAAACAATGAGTTCTTAAATTAAAAATTTTCAGAAGATTGAAATATTTTTATATAAAATTTCAAGTTTAAGTTGATTTAAATGGCCTAAATTGGTTTAATTGGTGTAAATTTGTTCTATTTTTACTTTAAAGCAAATTTAAAATATAATACAACATTATAAATTATTCATATGAAAAGTCATTTTTCAGTTAAAATTCATTTTTTCTCTATTCATCAAAAAATGAAACTTATCATAAAAATCCAAAAAATCTGCCAAGATAAATTTTGATATTATAATATTAACAATTAATTTAATATTTTTAAATAAAATTTATAAAATTGAAAAATTTTAGTTTTAAATTAAGTGTTACATCAAAAGGCAGAAAATATGCTTTTTAGAACAGTATAGTTTTTAAGTGCAAAACTGGGATTATTCTCATAATATGAAAATCTATTAGATAAGTTTAAAAATATTAAATAAAAATAAGAAAAAAAATATATTTATTCATATTCATTCCCACCAAAACAATGGCAAGGTGATATCTGAAATATTAAATAATAATGTTAAGTTGTATGTTTAATCTCAATGTGGTGTATCATTCAACATATGAACATGGTATTTTATTTTAAAAAATCTCAGGATGTTACAATATACCCCCCTTAAAATGAATTTCACCCTAAAAATTCATCACTATGATATAAAAATATGATGATACCTTTACCTCATTACATATTTAATTTTCCAAATAGCTTCCTCAAATTTATGGTTTCACAATAAAACATTAACCAAATGAGTGGTCTAATTTCATATAACTTTATCTCTACAATTTATAATCTTTACCATTTTTATTCATTAGAAGGATCTTTATCTAGAAGTACAACCTATGAGTTATTACATGTTAAGGATCAGTTATGTACTTTCTCAAGAGAGATATGTGGACCACATCTTGATCATGATATAGATTCATTGGATGATCCAATCGATAATGTGAAATCATGATATTATCAAGAATATCAAAGAAATTCCATCATCAAAAATGTTAAATTGCACTAGAAAATCAAATATGAATGTTTTAAGGTTTCATTTATCAGAAATACACATAAGAAAATAGGCCAATAAAACAACCCCTTAAATGATGGAAAGTTTTTTTAATAAAATTAAGAACTAAGGCCCTTGAATAAAAATAAAACAAATTTACATTAGTCTAAATGATGGAAGTTTACATTTATACGGAATTAAGAGAAATAGTATGTCATTAAGCATGGTGGTTGAGTAGTTACATCCATCAAAGCTGACCCCTTTGTTAGAAAGCCTATCTACTATGTAATTAGCTTCCCTATAAGAGTGAATAATGAAGTAGGTCATGAGAGGAAGTTTTTACAAGAAATTGATCCACATTGTCATCATCTTCCAAGATAAGTGGACTTTTCCACATCTTATCTCATGCATAAGGGTGGAGGAATCACATTCCATCCAAACAAAGATCTATCCTCTTTGGTGAGCAAGATCACCTTCCATGATGATACCCATCATTTCCGCCTCCATGTATTTGGAGTGTCCACATGAACCACACATGAATTCCAGCACATCTTTGTTGTTATCCCTGATGATTGCACCGTACCGAGAAGGGACAGGGTTAACTCTAGATGCGTCTTCTATGTTTCATTTAATCAATATAGAAAATGGGTAAGTCCAAGATAATTCCAAGGTGCCATGGGGGATGTGGAAATTTCATAGGATCTGGAGTCTCCTAAGAACCAGGAAGTCAGCCACCGTGTTGCTGCATTTTTCGGCATGCAGCATATTGGAAGAATTAGTAGCAGTGAGGATGCAGTTCATGGCCATAATAGTGTTAAACCATGCCTTGTTGTGAAGGATATCATTATGGTTCTTCCAAATGAAGTGAATAAGTTCATCGCAATCATATCTTAAGAGATTATGATCTGCATACATTGATTGTCTTTGTGAATATCTTCTAGTAGAAAACATATGGAATTTTTGTGGTTCAATTGGATGTTGAAAATTTAAAGGAAATTCTTCCATAAAGTAGAAGTGGTTTTGCATCTCAGGAATATATGGTTAACATCCTCTTGGTGATGATTACATAGAACACATTTTGATCACACAGAGATACCCACTTTTGGGAGTTTCAGGTCCACTGGTAGTTTGTTTAAAAGAAGCCTCCAGATTTGTGTGTACCTGGAGGGGAGCATCCATTTCTTATCCTAGCAACTGACCCAATGCCTGTTTTCATGAATCAAATGCCTATAAAAACTCTTTGAGTCTATATTACCATTCGAGGACCCATGCCATATGATGATATGTTTTTGGATAATGAAGTCATAAACCTCTACAATTTAACAATATCATCTGGAACTACTTACATTTTTTTCAGCTGATCCATGATTTTTATATTATTATTGATATGAATTCTATATCTATGAACCCTATCAATAAGAGGTTCTCTGGTCTAGTTTTCATACTAGAATCCTAGGGATGAATGAGAACTAGTGATCCTTTGGGAATAATTAATAATCTTTTGTAAACTAGTATGACACCATGCCAGATTCAGGATTTATGATATCATTTATTTCCATAAAGGATATTGTCCCAGATTTGGCTATTAAGAAAACCCAGGTTGGAGGAATTATTCTTGATGAGTTTCCATATGAAATTTTCTAGCAAGGATTGGTTAAAAAATTCCATATTTTTTATCCCCAAGCCTCTATGTTTGTATGGTAGGTATCACATTCTCCACGATGCAGATATAATTCTCTTTTCAAGAATACATCCACTCCATACAAATTTTTTCATCATTGTGTAGAGCTATTTTAGGAGGGGGATCATCTAGAGATAAACCATCGAAGATTAAACAAGTTTTGAGATATCAATTTGCTTTACAAGATAGATTTTGTCTATCATTGATAATTATTTCCCTTTCCAGGGGGCGAGAGTTCTTTTGGTTCGAAAAAAAATTGAAATGTGGATTTCCCAGGGTTTTCCCCAGAACAAGGGTACCCCCAAGTAGATGAATGGAAATGTTCCCTCCTAGAGGCCGAATTATTTGATGAGATGTACCTTTCTTGATGTTGTAATATTCTTTCCAATGTAGATAAAGGATTTTTCCCAGTTCTTCGCTTGGCCAAACAAATTCTCGTTGTGCTGAAGGGCCTTTTTTAAGTTAGTAATGTTCTTCATGACACCCTGGGTGAAAATAACCATTTCATCATCAAATGAAATATGAAAGGTAGCAGTGTTACCTCGGCCTGCTCTAATGGTCTTTATGTCACCTTTGACAACCATGTCAAGGAGTGGTATACTTAGGTAATCCTCTACAATGGAAAAATTGATTGTTGAGAGCATGTCTCCTTGTCTCACCCCCCTTGAAAAAGTGAAGTATCACTCTATTGAACCATTGATGAGGATAGAGACTCTAGACGAATCGGGGAGTGTCATAAAACAATGGATGAAAGTCATGTTGATGCCAAAGTAACTCAGAAATTTTCCTATGAACCCCCAGTCCATTAAGTTAAAAGTTTTTTTATGTCGAGTATTAGGGAAACTTTTCCTCCTCAAGATCTGTGGGGGCCACTCCAATTTGGGAGGCTTTGGTCGGCAACAACTTGGTGTGCAGCTTCCTTGGTGGGCAGCCGACGCAGGTGGACTGCAGCAGGCGGCGGGAGGATTTCTGAAGGGTTCCTGAACCACCCTATCAACTAGAGAAGAAATGGATTTCCCTCCGTCTATTTAAATGGGTTGTATTCCCATGTTTGATACGTGTGGAAGTGGATATAATCCTTGTGTAATCCTCCGACGAGATTCGGAGAAGACAGAAATATAGTGACGCCCCCTTCTCCCGTGGATGTAGGTCATACGACCGAACCACGTTAAATTCTTGTGTTCCTCCGTTCTTGCTTCTGTTTTGTGGGTTTGAGGTACCACGCACCTCCGCTGCCCCCCAACAAGTGGTATCAAAGGCGATTCGGAGCGAACAGAGGTGAGATGGCGAGGCGACGACGAGTTTTCCGGTGACCGGAAAATTGAAAGTGGTCGGAATATTTTTCTGAGTCCATATCTGAGAAGAGGGAGGCAAGACGATTCTGACGGCGCAAGCGGCGTTGAAAATGGAGCTAAAACGAAGGAGATATGGCCGGTCAAAGTATGGTCAACCCCGCGGGTGAACAGTAACCCCGTGCCGGAGAAGCCGGTACTGTTCACGCCATCGGCAAAAAATCCGGCAATATTCCGGTGGGAATTCCGGCTAGCCATGTCAGCGACTCGTCAGCGCTACGTCAGCGCCACGTGAGCGGGTGATCTGGACCATTGAATGTGTTTTGACCATATCTCGGTCAATTGGTGTCCGATTTTGGCGATCCAGGAGTCGATTCCGACTATTTTGACCGTTATGGATGCATCCGTATGGTTAGTGTTTCAAACATAGTACTTCATAAAGTGGTTACAAAGAGGTGTGACATCGACGGTGGTGATCGCGTTTTGCGACAACGACGATGACAGGTGGCGGAGCACTTCCAAGATTTGACATCGATAAGTTTGATGGTCGAAACAATTTCGGCTTGTGGCAAATCACAATGAAGGATATTTTGGTGCAGTAGGTCATGATCTGACCGTTGATCAGAGAAAAGCCCAAGACAACCAGTGCCGATGATTGGGAAGAGCTCGAGATGCGGGTCGTCAGCACAATTCGGCTATGTCTGGCGAATGAGGTAAATTATTCGGTGCTGGAAAAGACATCACCGAAGGAGATCTGAAAAAAGTTGGAGCAGTGATATATGGCGAAGTCGCTGACCAACAAGTTGTTCCTGAAGAATAAATTGTACCATTTTCACATGGACGAAGGAGCAAATTTATTGGATCATACCAACGAATTCAACAAAATCCTCACACGTTTATTGGGGCTCGGTGTGAAGGTTGGAGAAGAAGACAAAGCACTTTTGTTTTTGTCATCACTACCAAGCTCATTTGATGGGCTTGTGACAGCATTGCTCGTGGGGAAGGAGACATTGAAGCTGGACAATGTGATGACGTCGCTTCAAGATTCAGAAGCATTTCGAAGACCCACGATGCATTCAGGAGAGAAACTCATGGCGATGCGATATGATCAGCGTGGGAGGAGCCGACATCGACAGTCAGGAGGTAAAGAATGGAGGCCAAAATCCAGGGGGCGTGATCTGAGTGAAATCACATGTTTCTGGTGCGACAAGAAGGGTCACTATAAAAGTGATTGTGGAGAGAACAAACGGTACATTGCTGGGAAGAAGAAAGTGGAAGAGGAGGATGTGAACATCACAGGATTATATGCAGATGATGAAATCTGTGTGACAACGGGAAGCGTGCACTCCGATGAGCGAGTTGAATGGGAAGAAGTGCAGTGTCATTACTGCAAACGATATGGGAATATGAAGCGGGAATGTCGATTTCTAAAGAGGACGAAAGAGCGGGCTCAAAATCCAAAGGAAGACAGATGGGTTCTGGATTCAGGGAGATCAACACACATATGTACGACGAGAGGTACATTTGATACTTTTCAGCAGGTGCGAGACTCGGTGAGACTTGGTGATGGGTCAACATGCGAGGTTCGACGAGTCGGGATGGTGAAATTGAAGACACCTGATAGAGGAGTTCGTAAACTGGCTGACGTAAAATTTTTTCCGAGGATGAGATGGAACTTGATATCATTGAGCAGGCTCGATGCGAGAGGATATAAGATTTCCATAGCAGGTGGAGTGTTGGAAGTCTCACGTGGGGATCCAACTAAGTTTACTGGGAAAGAGTCTCAAGGGTTGTATCATCAGATGGACACCGCAATCAGCCTAAGATTGACTGAAGATGGTGGAAGTTCCACGTCATCTAGTGTGAAGAAGCATGTTCGATTTGCTGGTGAAGTTCTCGAAACCTGCAAGGAGACTGCAGGTCAAGCTTCTACCCCAAATTGGTCGTGAGGGGGAGATTTGTGGGGGCCACTCCAATTTGGGAGGCTTTGGTGGGAAACAACTTAGTGTCCAGCTTCCTTGGTGGGCAGCCGACGCAGGTGGACTGCAGCAGGTGGCGGGAGGACTTTTGAAGGGTTGCTGAACCACCCCACCAACCGGAGAAGAAATGGGTTTCCCTCCGTCTATTTAAATGGGTTGTATTCCCATGTTTGATACGTGTGGAAGTGGCTGTAATCCTTGTGTAATCCTCCGAAGAGATTCAGAGAAGACAGAAATATAGTGACGCCCCCTTCTCCCATGGATGTAGTTCATACGACCGAACCACGTTAAATTCATGTGTTCCTCCATTCTTGCTCCTGTTTTGTGGGTTTGAGGTACCACGCACCTCTGTTGCGCCCCAACAAGAACTTTTCCTAAGAAGGTTCACACATTCTGAGGCAGTGAGTAAGAAGTATTGAATGTTCCTTCGTTTCAAAAAACCAAGTTGATAGTGGGTGATTATTTTACCCAAGATCCTGGAAAGCCTATTGGCAATAATTTTTGAAATCACATTATGGAGAGTGTTAACCAGAGAAACCGACCTAAATTGGCTTATTTTGCTTGAATTTTCAACATTAGTAATCAGCATAATCAATTGAGCGTTAAACCCTTGAGTAAAATTCCCACCCTTGAAAAAATTCTTAACCAGTTGGATGACCTCATTTTGAAGGATTTCCCAATAAGTTTGGAATAAGTGGGTTGTGAACCCATCTCGGCCTAATGAGATGTCCTTGTTAAGCCCAAACACGACCTCCTTGATTTTAGATTCTAATAGAATTTATGTAACGAGAAGGTTATCTTCATTAGTGATCAATTTTGGAATAATTATTTCTTATAACATTTCACTCTTTCTAAGTCCATTGAATAGTTCTCTGTAAAAACAAACAATATGATTTGAAAGCTCCATTATTTCCTCCAAAATTCTACTTCCATATTTTTGAAGAGACTGAGGCCTATTTTCTATTCAAACCCTTTGAAGGGAGTTAATGAATTTTGAGTTTCTATCCCCATCTGGGAGACACCTGGTTTTGAATATGTTTTTCTTTATGTTGTCTCTTATCATCCTGAGATTTGAGAGATTGACTGAGATTTTAGTCTATTTCACCATATCTCCACAAAATTCTACCTTGGCATTGGCCTCCTAAATATCATGTAATGAACATTAAAGGCCATCAATTTCTGTATCCATAGAGCTGAACGAATTAATTCTCCATTCCTTAAGCTTCATTTTAGTCAATTTCAGCTTAGAGATGCATGAAAGCGGGCTCTCAATTGTTGTCTTCAAAGCCCAAGTGTCTAAAATTATCTTTGAACAATCCAGAAGATAGGCCCAGGAATTGTTGAATCTAAAAGGAATTGGGAGTTTCCAGTCATTATTGAGAAGATTTATTAAGATGGGATGGTGGTCCGAGTTATGCTTGGACAAAGTGACACATTCTTTGGATTTCTAAACTATAAGGTAGGCTCCATTGCCAAAATCTCTATCAATTCAACTAGAATGCATGCCACTGAGGTGTCTCATTTACCAAGTGATTTTTCTCTAGTGAGAATCACTTCCTTCAATCCATCCATCTCAATACAATCCTTGAAATATTTGGTGGAGGCAACATTAGTTTTCGGTCCAATATTTTCATCCATATGTAGAATAGAATTGAAATCTCATGAAATGATCTGTGGATCCACAATTGAATTTGAATGATATTTTATGTTAATCCACAAAGACATCATGTCGATGTAATTTTTGTGAGCTTGAACAAGAGAGAAATACATCATTATACTAGATTCCATAAAGCTTCAAGTGATAATCTGGGAATCCTCAAAAAAATGGATGGATTGTCCACATTATTGTGGCTGAATATCCATAATATATCTATAGAGCTTGTAACTTTGCTGGTATTCAATATTTGGTACCCATTTCTTCTTAGCAGGGTGCCTAGATTGTTGTGGTGTAGTTTTGGTTTAGAAATTCCTATTATTTCAGGTTTGTACCTGCCAGTCAGAATCCTAAGGGAACTTTTTGTATCAATGTTGGCCAGACCTTGATTTTTCCAAAAACGAATCCTCATGATTTTTTTCCTTGGTGGTGAGAACCCCTTCCCCTTTCCTTTTTTCTACAGTCTCTGAGAAGTTCTTACCTTTCCTACTGAAGAGTTGGGTGCTTCATTGTTTACATCTGGATGGTTATCCCCAGTATTCCATTGGTTGCCTGGTTGAGTTCGTGACTGTTCAATCATCCTTCTTTCAGTAGCCAAATCAAAATATGGAAAGTAAAAGGTAAATATCACCACATAAATAGAATTTCGATTAGGAGAACATTAGTGCAATGTGAAAACATGGATATAAAAGATAATTATAACTATCAAGTTAAAATGGAGAATAATAGAGATCATGTTCATTGGAAGGATAATAATTACAAAACCAAATTCTAAATAGGTCTAAAAAAGCTCATTGATATCATCATAAAGGATGATAATAGGATAACATCGTATTTCAAAATAATTTAAGACGATATACATACTTGATTTCATATCAAAAGTACATTTTCATTATTTGGTTGTTCCTTGATCACATTCCCTTTAATTTATTACTCCAAAGAATGAAGTTGAATTTGTAGTGCATGTAAAACCAGTGGATCGTAATGTTCGTAATGGGGTGAAGATTCATCCCTTATGCCTTTAGTTATCATCATAACAAAAAAAATTGCACAGGTTATCCAAAACATATAAATATTAATACATTGATACATTAATCTCCAAAACGTCATCCAATGTTCAACGTAAAAAACTTCAAAAAAAAATTACCCATATAAACCTTTCAAACGATTAAAATCCAATAATTTGGAACAGAATTTATCTAAATTTTCAAAATAAACATATCATCAATCCCCCAAACGACTTAATGTTGATATTAATTTTCCTAGAGAAAACATGTGATGTAATTACTTGGATTTTCGTGAATTTATTTTTAGAAATTATTAGTGAAATTTATGAGGTCAGGCACTGAGATAGTGTGAGATTCTAAGGATCGGTGTTCCAAGAATCATACAGTGAAAAATGTTATGTTTTTAATCACGGGTGGAATATTATTTAAATATGAATAATTTCTAAATTGGTGCTTGGATCAGAAATTTGAGGTCACTATTGTGTTCAAAACTGTGTCTTTACCTTAGGTAGGGCCTAACATCGACTGGTTCTAGTCAACTGTGAATGTTAAAAATTAGAAGTAACTGTTATTATAATATTTTAATAAAAATATTTTATTTGACATTTTGTTGGTTTATATTAATTAAGTACTATTGTTAGGAATCCAAGGTTATTTCCATAACCCTAGAAATTCCCATGTGGCAAGGAGACATAAACATCTCCAACGAAAGACGATGAATTCCGGTGGATTAAGGATCGACAATGACACCGAACATCATACTTCATCAATGACTGATCCAACATCGAGGTATGGTGTCTATCTCTTTTTGATTTCCTCTTCCCCACTTTCAGCCAACAATGAACAAGGACAAACCAATGAACAGGTTAATACATGGTTTAGTCATTATAACAGGATGGATAATTTATTATGGCTTCAAAATGGTGAGTTAAATCTTGGGGATTTATCTGTCATTTTATCTTTGTGATCCCACTAACATGAATGAGTCAAGGAAAAAAAGAACTAGGAAAAGTTTTATTCTAGGGGTGTTCATTTTCTTAATCCCTCCCCCCTGAATCTATCATGTTCTTCGTGCGTTCTTCACCCATGAAAATCCTATGCAAATGATCGATCGTTACGCCCACGATCCAAGGAGAAATGATCTGAGATCGAAGGTTGTGAATCATGACTACATTCCAGAGGTGAGACCAGATCACAGAAAAAAGGTGGTGGATTATATTCGAGGTCGTGATGAATGGAAGGATTCCAGTAGTGAGGATAGCTTGCGGCTCGGCGGGAAGCCCAGTTCTTGTGCGGCTCAAGACGGACGGGCTACCGGTAGGGCAGCCAGCGGGAAGGTGTGCAAATGGAGTCCAGGTGAAACTATGTCGAAGGAGGAGCATTCGGTGGTGTACGCCACAGTTGGTGACCAGGGATTGTGGTAGGAGGTCACGGTAGCTATGGCCGGATGTGGCATGGAGGCTGCTTCGGTGGGATCCCTCGGTGGTGGTGAGGTCGTGGGACTACGCAAGGAAGGTGGGTCGGTTGAGTGAAATGCAGTCTGGCACCATGTTGATCAGGGGAGCCAGCTAACCATATGGTCAGGACGTATCTAGTGGATCAAGGCTGGCCCCAACCAACCGGGTTGGGTTGGGTCAGCCAAATTGGGTCTGGTTGGACCAAGACCGGACTTACCCCTTTTTAATACATTAGTTGTATCTTTCAAACCATGTGTCTATTGGAGGATCCTTTTGTGATTTTTGGAACCTTGAGAAAAGATAGTCCTTTTGAGATACTATAATTGAATTTTTGTGGAAATTATAATATGGGCACATGACTTGAGAAGTAGGTTCTCTCAGAATAATCATGCTACTAGCAGAATATTACTGTTGGCTCTGACAATGTGATCTTAGTAACTTTGTCACTTGGGGGATTCATGACCTGTCGATGTAATGTGAACCATCAATTCTCAGTGTTCCATCGACGCTCCATGCCCCCATTGATGCTCTGTGATCCATCGATGCCTTGAACACCATCACCGCTCTGGGCACTACCGACGCTCTGTGCACCACTGATTCTATGTGCACCCTTGATGCTATGTGCACCACTAACACTCTATCAACTATAAATGATTCATGTGACATCAACACTTATATTATCATATATACTGAGATATCTGTGGACTACAACTGGAAATCCTCATCTTCATGTTTTAGACTTATACCTGTGTGAGATGTCTATATTGATTGTACTTTGTGTGTTTCTTTTCGGGTGTCCTTAATGTGTTTCCTTTATGTTGTAATTCATGTGTTTCCTTTACGGTATACTTTATGTATTTCATATTGGTATTACCTTTGTGGTATTAGGGTGCCCTATTGAGTATTGTTTTTTTCACCCTTGCATAGGCTTTTCCCGCATGCGTCGTGTCTTGTGCTGACTATCAATGTTCTGATGAAATCCTAGGTGGGCCACGACTAGGTGGTTCTTAGAGATATTAGAAAGGAAATATGTGATCCTTTGACTTAAATAAATTTTCCTACACCTACCCTTCTAGTAGGTTTTTCTTTGGACGAGTTTCAGGAACTTACGCATTCAATTTGGTAGACTTTACTTTTGGTGGGCTGGTATTCTGGCCCTATTAACTTTCCAGTTTTCCTACTTCCATGCTCTGTTGTTGGTATCTTAGTGGTATGCATGAGTTATTACATAGTGTTTTTACATTTCATCATTTTTTCATTAATATGTGTGCATGTGTATAAGTATGTAGGAAAATGCCTCCCATTTATGGGATATGCCTAATCGGTGCTAGTCGTCATCCCTTGTCCTATCGGAGGCGGGATTGGGTTAGTCATGTCACGGTCCCCTTTGGAATGACTCATGACATGTGATGATCATTGTTATTTATTCATTTGTAAAATTTTAATAACCTAAATTACTGTAAAACATTAATGAAAACATCAATTTTTAAAAATTTAATATTTCCTCATTCAATAAATTCAAAAGTTCTATAAACTCAATCCATAATATCATAAACCACCTTATCATCATATTGCTAATCAATTACAAGGTCATAAATAATATACCATTTATTTTTTCATAAAAAACATCTATTTTTCTCATTATTATCTCAACATCTTACATATATTAAGGGATATCAGTCCCTTAATCTTGTGTTCACCAAAAATACCACCTTACCAGTAAATCAATTTACCTTCACACCATCATTATTCAACATATCCTTTCAAATTATTAATTAAAAAATAAAATAGACCCATCCTTATATGATTCATTATTCGAAAATACCATACATGTAATTTTAAAACATTATTTTTCAATTGAAATAAAGACTTTAGTCCTTCAAATTCAATGATTGGCATGGAATAATTTCTTCCTTTTTCTAAAAGTTAATTCTTGGATCAGGTCATTCAGTTGGATAATGCCCATGTCCTCCATGCATAATACATTAAACTCCTTAAACATTTTTCACTCTTTGACCTTATTTTCCATAGAGATTACATATTCCCCTCTATTTAATATATTCTTATAGGTTCTTCTTCACACCCTCTTAAAATATGGGAAGCTAAACTTCTTTAATATGGGTTCATAAGCACCTGAACAATTATGAAATTCTATATTCCTCTTATTAAATTGTTATTAATCTCACTACGGTTCACATTATTAATAATATATCATGATACATGATTAGGCATAATCACAATCTCTTTCTCTCTAGTCATTATCCAATTTGGTTATTCATAGTCCCTAAATTTTCTATCAAATCCAATATTAACATGATTTCTTTTAGTTCCATCCATCGACTAAAACTAAAATAATTATATAGGTGACACTAATTGTAGTTGGAAAACCACAAAATATATGTAAATTTCTTATAAAATTTCAATCTATAACATATTAGGTTTAATAATTGGTTATTAATGATCAATAAAAATTTATAGGATTGTAACATATAATTATACTTATCCTTAGGGATCTCGCTAGCACTTTCTCAAACCAGTTTCCAAAGGTTGACTATACTTTTTCCCTAATACCAACTATAATGACTCACTCTTTTCAAACATAGATATTACATAATTTTTGTAGAAAATTTCATATGTTATAAAAAACATACACCTTAAGACCGTATTATTTTAGAGTATTTGGAAACTTAGAAAAATTAAAAACGGGTTCATAAAATATATACATCCTCTCCCTCATATTTCTTCATAACTAGAACCATTTTTGATATGTAATACATAATACCTTCCTTCATATCCTGGGGGGAAAGTAGTATAAGAGAAGGGTGAACTCACATTCTTAGTAAGGGAAAAAAGGATATATGAATCATAACATAGACATAAGAGTATAAGAATATTAACATTATGTATTAAATTTGACCATACATATCATACATGATAATCTTGAGTTGTATAATAAATCATAAAAAAATCATAAGAAATGTATCATAAAACAATAAATTTTCATAAAACATGGAATTGCGGAAAACGCACAAGTATAGAAAATTATTTACTTAGAAGTAATGTCACTTTTAAAGTACTATTATAGTAGATTGGTTTCACTCCCCAAACCGTCATAGTAGTTAGGGTCCACTCCCAATAGTACCATGGTAGAGAATGTCCTTTACTGAATCAGATTCACTTCCCATTCCAGACCTATCTGGAAATGAGTTCAATCCTCATTCCAATCATGTCTATATCAGGGAAACTAATATCATTACCCAATGAATAGGTGGGAGATACATTTACCACCTATCACATAATTAAAATTATACATAATTTTGAAATAAGAACATAAATCAAATATGAACTTATAAAAAAATAGGTTTCATAAACATTTCATCATAGCATAACCCATAAAAAAGAAATTGGTTTCATAAATATAAATATAAACCATCCATAAAAGAATAAGGATAATTTCCTAGAATAATATCCCTGATAAAGAATATATAACATCAAATAATGTCATCTTAGAAGGGAACTAATTTTGAGAGATCATGTCACTAACCAACCTTGGTTGACCCTGAACTGGTCACCCGAGCTCATCTGCCGCAAGGCCCGAGAAGCATTCCCAATACTCTCAGGCTGGCGAAAAGCACCAGGTCATAAATAGAGTATAAGAAGGGAACCATTTTTCCATTAAATGAGTAATAACTGTAAGAACCCAGTTTTTCCTGTGAATATTTTGAAATATTCTTGATGATATTTCAGAGCAGCGCCTTCAGACGGCGTGCGATTTCGAGCCCCGGAGTGGCCGGAATTAAATTTTCAGTGCGTTCACACTGGGCACGCAAAATAAATGAGATAAATCCTAAACGATGATTCGGATCATAGATCCGATTGTACGGATGGGTCCGGAACGGGGTGTTTACCCTAGGAACGACATAAAACTTGTCGGCGCAGGACGTTTGGACCCCTCTCTCGCTTTCGGAACGTGAAACGGATAAATTAAATAATTAATTTATTCGTTTAATGGATTAACTCATTATCTCCTAAACGATGACTCGGACTGGAAAACCGAGGGCACCGTTGAGTTTGAAACGTGTCGTTTACCCTAGAAGGGGTATAAGTTTCGCGGGCGCGGACCGTCTGTGGAAAATCGCACCGGGGGCGTTTTCGTAATTTGGAGACCTCGGGCGTTCAGTTTTATAACTTTTGAATGGGGCCACAGATTAAAATTACGAGACCTCTGTTGTGCTCAGGAGGTGGTGTTTACCCTAGGCATGGCCTAAATTTGACTGTGTTTGGGATTTCAGATGCGAATTTAAATTGGGATGAGTTTTAATTAATTAAGGGTTTAATTAATTTTTTATCCTTATTTAATCCCTTCATCCCTTCTCCTTCCCCATTTCCTCCCCCTGGCATGACCACCTTCTCTCCCTCAATCCCTCCTCCTCTCCTCCTCCTCTCCTCCCCAAGGTGGTGCATTGCGGTGGCGGCGGATCGTACGTGAAGCGTCGGGCAAAGCCCTGCGAGGTAGGCGTTGTTTTTGTTTCGTTTTTATTTCCCGCAACATGTTTGTCTTAAATTTGCATTGTCGAATTGTTGTCTGATTTATGCACAAATCCCATGAACACATAGTAGTTTTTATGCTCTTTCTGACGCATCCTTCGGATTTAAAATTCGAGTCTCAACGCGGTCGCGGTCATCGGCCGAAATCAGCGGGTTTTTTTATGTTTTCTGGCCGGTTTTGGGGGTTCTGGTCGTCTAGCGCGGCGGTCCGGTGAGTTGGTGCGGTGCGGCGCAGCCGGCCGAGGCGAGGCCGGTGTCGGTGAGGTCGGCGCCGGCTCGGCTGGGCGAGCGGAGAGGTGGCGGTCGGCAGCTCGGGTTAGCGAGCGGACAGCGGAGAGACGGTGGTCGGATTACGGCGGCAAGGCGGCTTGGAAGGGGTGGCGGTCGTTTGGGCGAGCCGCGGAGGAGCGGCCGCCCACGGCCGGCCGGTCCTGGGGTCGCCGGACCACCAGGGTCGCACGACCCTAGTGGAGAAGAAGAGACCTTTGATGCGGGTCTCGACCGGAGGTGACCTGCAAAAGCAGGCGACCAAAGAGGGAAAAAAAGATAAAGATAATGTTAAAAAAACGGAGGCGACGACCGATTTTCATTTTGGGGGGCTCCCACCAATCAAGGAGAGAGGATATATATATATATATAAAATACATGCGCGTTGGGGAAAGGAGAAAAAAAAGAGGATATAAAAAAAGGTTAATAAATTTAATAATAATAATAATATATTATTATTATGATTAATAATTGGTTTATCTGAGAGAAAACCCCCATACAGTGTCTGTTTGACACGTTGGCTGCGTAGCCCCACCACGAGACGGTCTTTTTGAGTCCAATATTGGATACTTAATTCCGAGTTGAAGCGTGGCCCGCATGGGCCGTCGTTCGTGCTGTGTGCAACATTTTGTAACTTTTCCATTTGACGTCCGTTCAGGGCATGCGAGCAGTCGTTTCGGGGTGTTTTTCCGAGGGAATTGCAATGGTGTAATCTGATCGCTCTAATTCCGCACGACGGTGCGGGCCCCACAGGGGGTCGTTTGGGCGTTGACGGTTATTTTCCATCTCTATTACCGGACAACCGTTTTGGACAAGTGAATAGTCCATCTTGTGTACATTTTCGAGAGGATCGCAATGGTGTGATCCGTTGGCGGCGCTTCGGGACCGGGGTGCGGGTCCCACGTGGAACCGCTCGTGCACGGTAAGCCGGAATGTACCTTTTTCTCCGGATATCTGTTCCACTCAAGTGAGTAGTGATTTTGACGTGTTTTTACGAGAGCATTGCGATGGCGCATTTCACACGATCTTTTTCGGGGACATGGTGTGGGTCCCACCCAACCCGGTTACGGTGAATAGTACCTTTTTCACCAGGTGTCCATTTTGGGCGATTGAGTATTCAATCCTGTGTGTTTTCCCGAGGGGATCGCAGTGGTGTGATCCTTTTGTTCAGTTTCGGGATCTTGGGGTGGTCCCCACACGGGTTTGGTTACGATGAATAGTACCTTTTTCACCGGTTGACCGTTTCGGGCGAGTAAGTAGTCTATCTCATGAGTTTTTCCACGAGGATTACAATGGAGTAATATGTTCAGGCGAGCGGAGCCCCATACGCGTTCTTATTAAATGTAGAAATACGAAAGGTGCCCCGGTGGTGGTTCTTCTACCGTGTTTGTAGCGGACCTTTGGCATATGATCGCATGCACTCCTGGGAGAGTGAGGTTGGTGTTTAAAGAGATGTGGTTGGTTGTGCTTCAGTCGTCGAGGTAGCAGGTTGGAGTTGTTACGTTACGCCTTCGTGTTGACGTTGGGTGCCGGGTGCACGTTAGCCTTTGGGATGGAATGTGGTATACTCTGGGAGTATACGGGAACGCTTGGAGGTACATGTGGTTGTTTGTACCTGAGAACGTTTGTGCATTCGGTTGGGGTTGACTTGGGGCCACACGTCGTGTGGGCCCCATGAGCGTGTCATGTTCTGCTTTACGTACCTTTGACCTCTCGCGACGTAGAGGGTCCCTCTCTTCTCGATGGTTTAGACCAGCATGGTTGAGTGGTTTCCCTTGGCTTTGATCTGGAGTTGGGTGGTTGCGTGATACCCACTCCGAGTTCTGTTGGCATGTGATTTTATCATCCAGTGGAGATGGCCAGAGCAGTTTCGGGCTTACCCTCCAGTGGGGCTGGGCAGTGGGTTGCTCATCGACTTCTTCGGGTTTACCCTCCAGTAGAGACTCGGCAGTGGGTTGCTCACTGACTTCTAGGGTTTACCCTCCAGCAGAGACTGCGCAGTGGGTCACCCGACGACCTCTTAGGGTCTACCCTCCAGCAGGGCTGGGCAGTGGGTCGCCCGTCGTCTAGTTCCGGGTCTACCCTCCAGCAAGGCTGGGCAGTGGGTCGTCTGTCGACTCATTCCAAGTCTACCCTCCAGCAGGGCCTTAGCAGTGGGTCGTCTGATGATGTATTAGGGTTTACCCTCCAGGAGGGCTGGGCAGTGGGTCACCCGATATCTGGTTAGGGTTTACCCTCCAGCAGGGCTGGGCAGTGGGTCACCCGATATGTTCTTAGGGATTACCCTCCAGCAGGGCTGGGCAGTGGGTCACCCATTATTATATTATGAATTACCCTCCAGTAGGGCTGGGCAGTGGGACACCCGTTGACATTCCAGACTCAGTCCTTTCTACCAGGCTAGTCTGTAGCTATTCCTTTGTGACTACTGGAGCGGGACCCTCGTTTGTACGATTCAGTGATGTGACAGCTTTGACTTTGAGGAGATCTCTCGACTACGGGGCAATGACGAGGTGTGGCTTGACGTTGCCCCATAACTCTCAAGTACGAGTGGCGCTTTCCCCACCGAGACGCGTCCTTGTGACGGGATCTAAAACCGTGTGGGCGAGTCAGTGTCGCCCAAAGCGGATAGTGTCGAGGTGCGGTTATTTGGGCCCCTTGACTTGCAGTTCGGGGAAGACGTGCAGAATGCTGGGCGCTGATGATGGTTTACTTCTGGGACTATTGGCGACTCACCTTTCTTGGGTTGAGCTACGGGACAGAGATCCCCTTATGAGCTTGTTCGAGATTCTTGACAGAGCATATATATGTATATACCTCATACCAGTACCCACTCCTTGGGTTTTGGCTATCTCCTTCCAGGAGAGGCGTAGACGCGCGGGGTATGCCACGTACTTTCCGTGTCTAGATTCTTGTGGTTGGACAAGTATACTCTCCTGCTATAGGTAGTGAAGACTCGACGAGAAGTTCATCTTCTCACCGTTTCCAGCTCCTTGTGTCTAGACGAGTCTACCTTGTTTCCTCTTATTGGTTTGAGATGGACTCTCTATTGTTACTCTACTGCACTCCTTATTGTACTCCTTTACTTTTCCTGTTCGGTCTACTGCTCACCATTTGGTACCTCCTTTGTTTCTCCCTCGAGCCTTCGGGGTATCCTACTAAGTATTTTTATACTCACCCCAGCTTGGGCTTTGCCCGCACTTGGTGTGCCCTTGTAGACGACGGACGGGTTGGTCGTGACTTCAGTGGAGCATATGAGTTCGGGAGCTTGGACCGCGTGCGGTGGTCGTAGTCGGGTTCCAGGTGGGGAACCCTTCCAGCTATTTTTCTTTTGTTCACCTATTGCCGGGTTGTGACACTTTTCTGGCTGGGCGCATGTTTTTCCGTTTTTTTCAGTTTACCTCCATATTTTACTTTGTACAGTAGAGGTCGATGCACATTTGTAGTTTATTTATAGCAGTTGGTACTTTTCTTTCCATTTACTCTACAATTTTGCATTGAGTGTGATGTGTGTGTGTGTGTGTGTACAGGTACATAGGCATAGGCCTCCCCGAGTTGTTGTGCCTTCGGCACTGGTCGTCAGCCCCTGGCCTATGGAGGCGGGCTTGGGGTAGTTGCGGCTCGAGCCCGGGTAGGGTCGGGTCGTGACAAAGTGGTATCAGAGCTGGTTCGTTCCTTGGGACGTTGTTCGGACGTCCCTAAGATAAAAGGAATTGGTTGAGATTTAGGGCAACAATGTTAATGTGTCTCAAGAGCGGCTCTCAGGCCAGGGAGTCCAGTGATGGTGCGGCAGCCGACGTATCGATTCACCAGGGCCTTGATAACCCGCTTGTCGACTCGGTATGCTGAGACACTTGGTGCAGGGAAAATTGGTTTGTGCATCACATAGGATTGAGTCTTTGACTGTCCTTCTTGAGTCAGCTCCCCATTGTTGTTATTGGTATATAAATATATGCTCATCTGACCGCGGCACACCTTGATAATATTTAGGATGTCTCTGTGAAGACAACCAGCCATGATACCAGCTTTGGTGAGTGACGATGACCCTGTGAGCTACGAGGCCACAGTCCAGGACCTATCGTGTGAGCCCCTTTCTCTGGGTGGGCCGTTAGCAGCACCCCACCTGTTGAGAAGTAGACAACTTCAGCAGAGCAGGATGAGTTTGAGCGCAGGTTGAGCATGCTCCGTGAGTTCCAGCGGCAGAGACCGCTGAGGTTCAGCGGTGAGCCAGACCCTCAGGTAGCAGAGGTTTGGCTAGAGACAGTGGTTCACCTTTTTCAAGCTTGTGCAGACGCCGACAGATCAGAGAGTGGCTTTGGCAGCTGACCTTTTTCGTGGAGCATCTTGGCGTTGGTGGAGTCTAGTGACTCAGTTTCTTGACGAGTCATTGCTTTCGTGGGGCGGCTTTCTGTTGTTGCTTCATGAGGAGTTTTCCCCTCCTGCTTACACTCCATTCAGATTCATGAGCTCCATTAGTTTTAGCAGGGAGGGATGACAGTGGCCAAGTACGCGGCTAGTTTTGCAGACCGTGCACGCTTTTACCCGGACTTGGTCTATGATGGTAACTCCCGAGCGTGGAAGTTTGAGCAGGGTCTCCATTGAGAGATTCGTGTTGTCATAGTACCCTTGAAAATTTCCATATATGTAGGGGTGCTAGAGCAGGCGCTGGTGACAGAGAGCTCTCTGTCACGTTCTAGATTTGGTGGTGGCCGCAGACACGTTGGAGCCGAGACGTCCGCCGCAGCTAGCGAGCGTCGATAAGCAGGACCTCGATGCAGGTGACTTTCTGAAAACCGGACCCAGAGGCGTGGTCATACACCCCAGTGGCGCTGGAGGGCACTAGTGCATCCCGGAGAGAGTCGGTGGTATGCTTGCGATGGGCGAGGTCACCTGGCACGGGACTGCCCGACCAGGCATGCAGAGAGCTTCGGGCAGGTAGCAGGTGCACCACCATGACAGAGGCAGCGCCGTGATCGGAGTAGTACCCAGGGAGGGGGTGCTAGTAGAGGAGCGGGAGGAGCTGGTAGTGGGGGATGACTTTACGAGGTCTTCCCATCACCACTAGGCGGTCCACGTCAGGATCCGGGAGCTGACAGTTGGGACCACGAACAACCACAAGCTTTGGATGTCTACGACCCTGTAGAGCATGAGGTGATAAGAGGAACGCTATGCAACTCTTCTACTTTTTGCAGTAGAATTGTTGGACTCCATGTGTGAAATTATTTTCTCTCTACTCCTTGCTTGGGTTGTTACCAGGGTGATGCAGGGCATCGGCGTGGCCCTGTGTTGGCAAGGTAAAAAGGCATAGGACCTTTTCTTTAGTCGATTATGTTGACTCCTTCGCTTTCGAGCGTGTAAGAGGGCCTTGGTTGCGAGACATCGACTGTAAAATCTTGCGTGGCCAGATATCCTTGGGTGTTACACCATATAGATATTCTGAAGGAGGGAATCACTAGGCCTTTTTCCAGGTGCGGGTGGTGATTCCAGTCACGGATTGCAACGTGTAGATTTGTTCGGGAAGGTGAGCTACCCCCGAGATCCTTCGGGCCATTTGAGACCGTGCAAAGGGATGACGAGGTTCCCTACTGCCTTACCCTAACCCAAGGGTCGGGTGTGGGTGCATGACGTATCCCGTGTGGCTTACCTGAGGAGATGTGTGCTTTCTCATATGCACGTCATCAGCAGGGGTCGACCTCGCGTGAATAGATCAAATCCTTTGGTCTGTGAGCGGTGATGCGGGAATGTACAAGAGTTCTTCTGGGTATGGGAGAGCCAGGTGTGGGCTTAGTACCCTGAGTCGTTCCCTGATTTTGATTTTCGGGGATGAAAAGATTGAAGGAGGGAATGATGTAAGAACCTGGTTTTTTCTGTGAAGACTTTGGAATATTTTTGATGATATTTCATAGCAACGCCTTCAGAAAGCGTGCGATTCCGAGCCCCGGAGTGGCCGAAATTAAATTTTCAGTGCGTTCACACTAGGGACGCCAAATAAACGGTATAACTCCTAAATGGTGATCCAGATCAGAGATCCGAGTGTACGTATGGGTCCGGAACGGGGTGTTTACCCTAGGAACGACATAAAACTTGTCAGCGCGGGACGTTTGGACCCCTCACTCGCTTTCGGAACGTGAAATAGATGAATTAAATAATTAATTTATTCGTTTAACGGCTTAGCTCATTATCTCCTAAATGATGGCTCGGACTGGAAAACCAAGGGCATCGTTGAGTTCGAAACGTGCCGTTTACCCTAGAAGGGGTATAAGTTTCGCGGGCACGGGCCGTCTGTGAAAAATGACCACAGGGGCGTTTTCGTAATTTGGCGGCCTCAGACGTTCAGTTTTATAACTTTTGAACGGGGCCTCGAATTAAAATTCTGAGACCTCCGTTGTGCTCGGGAGGTGGTTTTTACCCTTGGAATGACCTAAATTCGACTGCGTTTGGGGTTTCAAATGCGAATTTAAATTGGGATGAGTTTTAATTAATTAAGGGTTTAATTAATTTTTGATCCTTATTTAATCCCTTCATCCCTTCTGATTCCCCATTTCCTCCCCTTGGCAGGAACACCTCCTCTCCCTCAATCCCACCTCCTCTCCTCCTCCACTCCTCCCCAAGGTGGTGCATTGCGGTGGTGGCGGATCGTGCGTGAAGCGTCGGGTGAAGCCCTACGAGGTAGGCGTCGTTTTTGTTTCGTTTTTATTTCCCACAACATGTTCGTCCAAAATTTGCATTATCGAATTGCTATCTTATTTACGCTCAAAGACCATGAACACATAGTAGTTTTTATGCTCTGTCCGACACATCCTTCAGATTTAAAATTCGAGTCCCGATACTGTCGCGGTCGTCCGCCGAAATCAGCGGGTTTTTTGATGTTTTCTGGCCGGTTTTGGGGGTTTCGGCCATTTAGCGCGGCGGTCCGGCGAATTGGTGCGGTGCGGCGCAGCCGGCCAAGGCGAGGCCGGTGTCGGTGAGGTCGTCGGCGGCTCGGCTGGGCGAGCGGAGAGGCGGTGGTCGGCAGCTCGGGTGGGCGACCGGACAGCGGATAGACGGTGGTCGGATTACGGCGGCAAGGCGGCTTGGAAGGGGTGCCAGTCGTCTGGGCGAGCCGCGGAACCCTGGTGGAGAAGAAGAGACCGTTGTTGCGGGTCTCTGCCGGAGGTGACCTGCAAAAGCAGGCGACCAAAGAGGTAAAAAAAGATAAAGATAATGTTAAAAAAAAGGGAGGCGGCGACTGATTTTCATTTTGGGGGCTCCCTCTCTCCAATCAAGGAGAGAGGATATATATATAAAAAATACAAGCGCGTTGGGGAAAGGAGAAAAAAAAGAGGATATAAATAAAAGGTTAATAAATTTAATAATAATAATATATTATTATTATTATGATTAATAATTGGTTTATCTGAGAGAAAACCCCCATACAGTGTTCATTTGACACGTCGTCTGAGGCTGCGCAGTCCCGACCACGAGACGGTCTTTTTGAGTCCAATATTGGATACTTAATTCCGAGTTGAAGCGTGGCCCACACGGGCCGTCGTTCGTGTTGTGTGCAACATTTTGTAACTTTTCCATTGGACGTCCGTTAAGGGCGTGCGAGCAGTCGTTTCGGGGTGTTTTTCCGAAGGAATTGCAACGGTGCAATCCGCTCGTTCTAATTCTGCACGATGGTGCGGGCCCCACGGGGGGTCGTTTGGGCATTGACGGTGATTTTCCATCTCTATTACCGGACAACTGTTTTGGAAAAGTGAATAGTTTAACTTGTGTACTTTTTCGAGAGGATCGCAACGGTGTGATCCGTTGGCGGCGCTTCAGGACCGGGGTGCGGGTCCCGCGTGGAACCGCTCCTGCACGGTAAGCCAGAATGTACCTTTTTCTCCGGATATCTGTTCCACTCAAGTGAGTAGTGCTTTTGATGTGTTTTTACGAGAGCATTGCGATGGCGCATTTCACACGACCTTTTTCGGGGACGTGGTGTGGGTCCCACCCGACCCGATTATGGTGAATAGTACCTTTTTCACCGGGTGTCCATTTTGGGCGATTGAGTATTCAATCCTGTGTGTTTTTTCGAGGGGATCATAGTGGTGTGATCCGTTTGTTCAGTTTCAGGATCTTGGGGTGGGCCCCACACGGGTTTGGTTATGGTGAATAGTACCTTTTTCACCGGTTAACCGTTTTGGGCGAGTAAGTAGTCTATCTTGTGAGTTTTTCCATGGGGATTACAACGAAGTAATCTTTTCAGGCGAGCGGAACCTCATATGCGATCTTATTAAATGTGGAAATACGAAAGGTGCCCTGCTGGCGGTTCTTCTACCGTGTTTGTAGCGGACCTTTGGCGTATGATCGCGTGTACTCCTGGGAGAGTGAGGTTGGTGTTTAAAGAGATGTGGTTGGTTTTGCCTCAGCCGTCGAGGTAGCAGGTTGGAGTTGTTACGTTATGCCTTCGCGTTGATGTTGGGTGTCGGGTACACATTATCCTTTGGGCTGGAACGTGGTATACTCTGGGAGTATATGGGAACGCTTGGAGGTACATGTGGTTGTTTGTACCTGAGAACGTTTGTGCGTTCGGTTGGGGTTGAATTGGGGCCACACGTCATGTGGGCCCCATGAGCGTGTCGTGTTCTGCTTTACGTACCTTTGACCTCTCGCGACGTAGAGGGTCCCTCTCTTCTCGATGGTTTAGACCAGCAGGGTTGAGTGGTTTTCCCTGGCTTTGATATGGAGTTGGGTGGTTACGTGATACCCACTCCGAGTTCTGTTGGCCTGTGATTGTACCATCCAGTGGAGATGGCCAGAGCAGTTCAGGGCTTACCCTCCAGCGAGGCTGGGCAGTGGGTTGCTCATCGACTTTTTTGGGGGTACCCTCCAATAGAGACTGGGCAGTGGGTTGCTCACTGACTTCCAGGGTTTACCCTCAAGCAGAGACTGGACAGTGGGTCACCCGACGACCTCTTAGGGTCTACCCTCCAGCAGGACGGGGTAGTGGGTCGCCCGTCGTCTAGTTCCTGGTCTACCCTCCAGCATGGCTGGGCAGTGGGTCGCCTATCGACTCATTCCAGGTCTACCCTCCAGCGGGGCCTGGGCAGTGGGTCGCCTGATGATGTATTAGGGTTTACCCTCCAGCAGGGCTGGGCAGTGGGTCACCTGATATGTTCTTAGGGTTCACCCTCCAGCAGGGCTGGGCAGTGGGTCACCCATTATTATATTATGAATTACCCTCCAGCAGGGTTGGGTAGTGGGACACCTGTTGACATTCCAGACTCATTCCTTTCTACCAGGCTATTCTGTAGCTATTCCTCCATGATTACTGGAGCGGGACCCTCATTTGTACGAGTTAGTGATGTGACAGCTTTGACTTTGAGGAGATCTCTCGACTGCGGGGCAGTGATGAGGTGTGGCATGACGTTCCCCCATAACTCTCAAGTATGAGTGGCACTTTCCCCACGGAGACGCGTCCTTGTGATGCGATCTAAAACCGTGCGGGCGAGTCAGTGCCGCCCAAAGCGGATAGTGTCGAGGTGCCATTATTTGGGCCCCTTGACTTTCAGTTTGGGGAAGACGTGCAGAATGCTGGGCGACGATGATGGTTTACTTCTGGGACTATTGGCGACTCACCTTTCTTGGGTTGAGCTACAGGATGGAGATCCCCTTACGAGCTTTTTCGGGATTCCTGACAGAGCATATATATGTATATACCTCGTACCAGTACCCACTCCTTGGGTTTTGGCTACTCTCCTTCTAGGAGAGGCGAAGACGCGCGTGGTATGCCACGTGCTTTCCGTGTCTAGCTTCTCGTGGTTGGACGAGTCTACTCTTATAAGGCTCCAGCCTTAAACCTTACTTAATCTTGAGTTATTTCAAGATTACACCTTGAGGATCTTTTCAGGTTTAGAGTTTTAGAGAATTAGATCATAAAACATGCATTACATTCCACATTTAAACAAAGTGGTTACATAAAAGATAGAATTCATTTTTCCTATCAACAGAAACATATTTAAAATAAAACATGGATTCTTTCTTGACACTTCCTCGACACTATCATCATATCATTACCTTTCCCTTGACCTGTGAAAAACATTTCAAAAACTTGGGATGAGCATAAAAAGCTCAGTATGGGTTATTAAAATATGGAAAGGAAACATAAGTTCATATATACATAAGAATTAAATCATACTTTACCCATAAAACATAAACACTTTAATATACCTCATCATATCATGAATAAATCATAGAAATCATAAGACATAAAGGTAACTTGAGCCATTCATAACATTCTTACATAGGGAGTAACCCTCTTGGTTACGTTTGGAATACCCATCATAGTATATTCCCTAAATCTCTTCGGAGAAACCTTAACATTTCACTCCTTCACGTTACCCAATGCATTGGAGAGCTATATCGGGATCACCCGCCCTTAGTTTATCACGGAACCACTCGTCTTCATAATAATGCCCAAGAACCATAACATAATCGTATCACATAAAACATACATAAAGGAAACATTAAATTTCCACATTTCAATCACAAGATATCAATAAAACACATTTATATAATAAAAACATTATAAAAACCATTTTCAATACCAAAATAAAATAAAAGTAAAACAAGGTATTTATTTTTCTTTAAAAAAACGGTATGGCTTGTAGAGGAAGCCGAAACTCAAATAACGGTCACGGCGGCGGAGAAGTCGTTGTCGCCGCATACATACGACAAAAACATTCCCTTTTTTCGTTTAGTAAATGCTTCTTATAAAAAATATTCTTTTTGAATAAATGTAAAAGTCAAAGGGGTTTATACACCGTATAAAGATGGTTGTGTATAAAACAAAATATGCCTCAATGAAAGGAGATTGAGACAAAGTCCCATACCTCGGGTCCGACTTGACTCGATCATTATTTAATCTCCTGAATAATAAACTTGAGTTAATTTCTACTTGTTTAAGAACTTTTTTAAAGTTCATTATTACTTTTATATCACTAATTGTCATGTCATGAACACTATGTAATTATTTAAGTTAATAACAGTCGTTTTAACGATCATTGGTAATTGAGTAAAAAATAAACCCTTTATAATTACAAGTTGTTCATGTATCCATTATATCCAGAATTGTATTCAAGATATAGATATCATATATGTCATATATATCCAGTACATGCATGCATTTATAATATTACATAATCATTTAAAGGTAAGAAATGAAATGCACCGTTCATGGAGACGGTAAGCCGTACGTACGCATGAACACTACATTCATTTCTATTTCATATTTTCTAGAATGGAATCATAATGATATAAAGGTATATTATAATTCTAGTGTAATATCATATATAATATCATAACTCCATCCTTTATACGTCCCACATATGGTATTAACGAATCAAATCACTTTGAGGGGGCGGTAGTCCGCACTTCCTTAAATGAAGATATCGTGTTTACCCATAATGGAAACCATAAAGGTATGCCCGAAATGAAAAATACAGAAGCTTAATGAAAAAATAAACATATTATATATCATATATAAATATAGTGTCATCTTAATGGCCACCTTTGAAGGTGTTAAAAGAATGTTGAACAATCATCGTTTCGGGAGGCAGAAATTCACCATCCACGGAAACAGTATGTTCTTTAACCATTAGATGTAGGTGTGTGTAGGTGTAGCTCGAATCCTTCTTATAAAAACATCCTAGTATATTAAAGATACTGTATTTGTTACAAAAAAAACGAATAAAAATATTTTAGGGGGTTGGAGAAGCAAAATAAAACAAAAAAGACTCAAGTGAAGGCATTACCATAAAATCGGGTAACTCCCTTTGGTTTGAGCTCAAAGGCTTCCTTGGGAAGACTTATGCCCAAATTGATGCTTCAAGGAGTAAGAGAGGGATGTGGAGAGACAAAATGGGTAGAGGTTGGCCGAGCCAAAGTCTTTGGAAGTGTGGGTAAGGAGGTAGAGGTGGGGGCCTTTTATAAGAGGAGAGGAGGGGCACTCTTGGAAAGTAAAGAAATGTTACTTTATTTTAAAATGAGTTTCGGATTCAAAATGTCCCACATTGATATAATTCGAGGTTAATGTGATAAGGGTTCTAAATCAACTCATCCAATATGTTTTGGACATGTGTAGGTCATAGATTTTACATTATCTTTTCATTTTATTTAAATCCTTTATTAATGAGGTAATCGATGCATCATTATGATGTCATAAATAATTTAATTTATTTAATGTCTAAAAATTAAAAAAATATATCATGATGTATGAAATCTTTTTATATTTCTAATGAATATTTAGAGTCAAAATTCTGACTTGTATAAACCCATTTAAAAATTGTTTTAGTAAAACAACTCAAGTTTGTGTCATTTTAATTTTAACATTAAATAAAAAGATATTAATGTCATTTTCCTACCAAAGTGGCTCCATGGGGTCCCCAAGTTGACCCATGGCTTTTCGTGGTCAGCCATGACACATCCAATAAGGTTAGGACATGTTTCTAGGTATTTTCATTTTATTATAATATCATTTTTGCCTTAAATTGCACTAATTACCTCTAATCGCGATTAAAAACTTAAAAGTAACTATTCACCAAAAAATTAATTTAATCACATTGAACCACATTTTACTTCTTAATGACAACCATGTATGTCGGATTTTTGAAAATCAAATCACAGAAGTGTCACAGTTTCATTTAAACGAAAAAATCAGTTTCTTTAACTACCACTTAGTGGTTTCACTATTCATCAAAAATTGAAGATTTTCATAAAAATACCAAAACTTCACCCTAAGCTATATTTGATATTCAGAATTCAAAAATGATGACTATTTTACAAAATTAAAATCATATAAGTTACATTAATTAATTTAATAATTAATTCCCGCTGTCATGACCAATAGCGTGTTTTTATGAAACAATGAGTATCAAAAGATTGACACCAGTTTAAGTCCAATTTCAAAGTAAAATTGATTCCAATGACCACCATTGGATTAAATGGTAAAAATATATTCTAATTTCAATTCCAAACCAGCTCAAAAGATAATCTAATCATATAAATAAATTAGATTAAAAAGAGGTTTTGAATTAAAATACAACATTTTTCACTATTCATTAAAAAATGAACTTTATCCGAAAAATACCAAAAAATCACACAAAGTAAATTTTGATGTCCCAATCTTAAAGAATAAGTTTATTTTGATAAACGTAGCTTATAAAATTGTCAAAATATAGATTTAAAAATAGTTTTCCATCAAAAGGCAGTAAAACAATCTTTTAAAAATATTTGTGTATTCCATGCTTAAGATTGGATTTATTTTCATTTTAAGCCTCTAAAACACTATCTAATTCATTACTAGGCATAGATAAAAATATCTATTATTCATTACTTACTTGGAATGTTACATCCTTCCCCCCTTTAGAAAATTGTGCCCCCGCAATTTATTTACTTATCGAATAAATGGGGGTACTTATCCCTCATTGCATTTTCAGATTCCCATGTTGTCTCTTCCATTATGTGGTTTTTTCACAAAACCTTTACCTAATTAATCACCTTATTCCGTAACACTTGCTCCTTATGGTCAAGAATCCAGACCGGTTGTTCCTCATAAGATAGGTTCTCTTCTAGTTGAACTACCTCTGGACTCAAAACATGAGATGGATCTGGCATATACTTTCTCAGCATCGAAACATGAAAAATATTGTGTACCTGAGATAAACTCGGAGGTAAAGCCACCCGATATGAAACTGATCCAACTCTCTCCAGAATTTCATATGGTCCAATGAACCTTGGACTCAGCTTTCCTTTCTTACCAAATCGCATCACACTTTTCCATGGTGAGACTTTGAGAAAAACATGATCACCTACCTCGAAAGATAGATCCTACCTCCGGTTATCCGTATAACACTTCTGCCTGCTCTGAGCTGTTCTCATGTGTTTCTATATCAGCTGAACTTTTTCTGCCAACTCTTCTACCAATTCTGGTCCCATCAGCTTTCTTTCACCCACTTCATCCCAAAAAGCTGGAGTTCGACACCGCTTCCCATATAATGCCTCAAATGGTGCCATCTGTATACTGGAATGAAAATTGTTATTATATGAAAATTCAACCAAAGAAAGATATTGGTCCCAACTTCCCTGATAATCCATAGAGCAAGAACGTAGCATATCCTCCAATGTCTGAATTGTTCGTTCTGACTGCCCATCTGATTGAGGATGAAAAGCTGTACTAAAATTCAATTCAGTACCCAACGACTTCTAAAGGCCTTTCCAAAATTTAGAAGAGAACCAGGGATCACGATCAGATACAATGGAGAGAGGAACTCCATGAAACCTGACTATCTCTTTAAGGTACAAACGTGAAAGTTGATCTAGGGAAAAAGTATCTCGTATAGCAAGGAAATGAGAATATTTAGTCAAGCGATCAACAATAACCCAGATTGCATTATTACATCGAGGTGTCTTCAGAAATCCCACAATGAAGTCCATGGATATATTCTCTCATTTCCACTCTGGCACTGGTAAAGGCTGAAGCATCCCTTTCGATAACTGCCGATCTGATTTAACTTGTTGACAAGTCAAACACTTCACAGTAAAATCAGAAATATCTCTTTTCATTCCATCCCACCAGTAATACTCCCACAGATCTCTGTACATCTAAGTACTACCAGGATGAACTGAAAATGGAGAACTATAAGCTTCACATAACAACTCTCTCTTCAACTGTAAATCACAAGGCACACACAATCTCTTCCCAAATCTCAAAACACAATCATTATCAATGTTGAATTTAGGCAACTTACCCTTCTAAAGCAGTTCTACCTTTTTCTGCAACTCACTGTCTTGCTTCTGTGCTTGCTTGATTCCGTCTGATAGAGAAGATTTCACTGATACCTGAAAACAAAATAGAAGAACATCCTACACCAACAACTTCTATGCCAAAGTTCATCAAATCCTTAACCAAAGGATCACGTTCCAAATGCAACATTTCTAATGAAGCATTACTTTTTCGACTCAAAGCATCAGCCACTTTATTTTCTTTTCTCGGATGGTAATGAATTGTACAATCATAATCCTTGATTATTTCTATCCATCTCCTCTTTCTCATGTTTAATTCTTTCTGAGTGAATATATACTTTAAACTTTTGTGATCGGTATATATTTCACACTTTACTCCATAAAAATGATGACTCCAAATTTTTAAAGCGAAAACAATAGCAGCTAATTCCAAATCATGTGTAGGGTAATTTATCTCATGGGTTTTCAACTGTCATGAAGCATAAGCAATTACCTGATCATTATGCATTAGGACGCAACCAAGTCCTTTCAATGAAGTATCACTGTATATAAAAAACTCACCATTCCTGGAAGGTAGTTCCAAAACTGGAGCATTCACCAATCTTCCTTTCAATTACAGAAAAAAATCATCACATTCTTTTTTCCAGATATACTTAACACCCTTCCGAGTTAGCTTAGTCATTGGACTAGATAACCGTGAAAAATTTCTAACAAAACTTCGGTAATGGCCTACCAAACCAAGGAAACTACAAATCTCTGTTACATTTGTGGGTCTTTCCCATTCTTCAACAACCTTTGTTTTTGCAGGATCAACAGTTATCCCATCTTTAGAAACAATGTGACCAAGGAAAGAAATTTGTTGCAACCAAAACTCACACTTGCTGAATTTCTCATACAATTCCTTTTCTTTTAAGGTTTTAAAAATAACCCTTAAATGTATTTCATTCTCCTCTTTACTTTTAGAAAACACCAAAATATCATCAAAAAACAGAACCACCATTTATCACCTGAATCAAATGATCCATCACTGCAACAAACTGTTCAATTTTTACTCTGACCATCTCGGGTTTCTGATTTGGAAGGCAATTTCCCTCAGTATGCCTTCCCAGAAAATCTTCTCTTTTTCCTCTACGAAAAACCATTCTTAACAACCATGTCTTAGATGAAGCAACATGGTAATCTTCAAATGCTATATCATTTTAATTTGACTATAAAGAAAATTTGAACGATCATTTAATAAAATTATAACTCCTAAAGTTATCTAAAACGACCTCTGATACCAACTATAAGGCCCCGACCTTAAACCTTACTTAATCTTGAGTTATTTCAAGATTACACCTTGAAGATCTTTTCAGGTTTAGAGTTTTAGAGAATTAGATCATAAAACATGCATTACATTCCACATTTAAACAAAGTGGTTACATAAAAGATAGCATTCATTTTTCCCATCAACGAAAACATATTTAAAATAAAACATGGATTCTTTCTTGACACTTCCTTGACACTATCATCATATCATGTACCTTTCCCTTGACCTGTGAAAAACATTTCAAAAACATGGGATGAGCATAAAAAGCTCAGTATGGGTTATAAAAATATGGAAAGGAAACATAAGTTCATATATAAATAAGAATTAAATCATACTTTACCCATAAAACATCAGCACTTTAACATACCTCATCAAATCATGAATAAATCATAGAAATCATAAGACATAAAGGTAACTTGAGGCATTCATAACATTCTTACGTAGGGAGTAACCATCTTGGTTATGTTTGGAATACCCATCACAGTATATTCCCTAAATATCTTCGGAGAAACCTTAACGTTTCACTCCTTCGCGTTACCCAATGCATTGGAGAGCTATATCGGGCTCACCCACCCTTAGTTTATCACGGAACCACCCGTCTTCATAATAATGCCCAAGAACCATAACATAATCGTATCACATAAAACATACATAAAGGAAACATTACATTTCCACATTTCAATCACAAGATATCAATAAAACACATTGATATAATAAAAACATTATAAAAACCATTTTCAATACCAAAATGAAAGAAAAGAAAAATAGGGTATTTATTTTTCTTTAAAAAAAACGATATGGCTTGTAGAGGAAGCTGAAACTCAAATAACGGTCACGGTGGCGGAGAAGTCGTTGTAGCCGCATACGTACGACAAAAACAATGCCTTTTGTCATTTAGTAAACGCTTCATATAGAAAAGATTCCTTTTGAATAAATGTAAAAGTCAAAGGGGTTTATACACCGTATAAAGAAGGTTGTGCATAAAACAAAATATGCCTCAATGAAAGGAGATTGAGACGAAGTCCCATACCTCGGGTCCGACTTGACTCGATCGTTCTTTAATCGCCTAAATAATAAACTTGAGTTAATTTATACTTGTTTAAGAACCTTTTTAAAGTTCATTATTCCTTTTATATCACTAATTTCCATGTCATGAACACTATGTAATTATTTAAGTTAATAACGGTCGTTTTAACGATCATTGGTACTTGAGTAAAAAATAAACCCTTTTTAATTACAATTTTTTCATGTATCCATTATATCCAGAATGGTATTCATGATGTAGATATCATATATGACATATATATCCAGTACATGCATGCATTTATAATATTACATAATCATTTAGATGTAAGAAATGAAATGCACCGTTCATGGAGATGGTAAGCCGTACGTACGCATGAACGCTACTTTCATTTCTATTTAGTATTTTATAGAATGGAATCATAATGATATAAAGGTATATTATAATTCTAGTGTAATATCATATATAATATCATAACTCCATCCTTTATACGTCCCACATATGGTATTAATGAATCAAATCACTTTGAGGGGGCGGTAGTCCGCACTTCCTTAAATGAAGATATCGTGTTTACCCATAATGGAAACCATAAAGGTATGCCCAAAATGAAAAATACAGAAGCTTAAGGAAAATATAAAAATATTATATATCATATATAAATATAGTGTCATCTTAATGTCCACCTTTGAAGGTGTTAAAAGAATGTTGAACAATCATCGTTTCGGGAGGCATAAATTCTCCATCCACGGAAACAGTATGTTCTTTAACCATTAGATGTAGGTGTGTGTAGGTGTATCTAAAATCCTTCTTATAACAACATCTTAATATATTTAAGATACTACAGTTGTTACAAAAGAAATGAATAAAAATAGTTTAGGGGGTTGGAGAAGAAAAATAAAACAAAAAGGACTCAAGTGAAGACATTACCTTAAAATCGGGTAGCTCCCTTTGGTTTGAGCTCAAAGGCTTCCTTGGGAAGACTTCTGCCCAAAGTGAGGCTTCAGGGAGTAAGAGAGGGATCTAGAGAGACAAAATGGGCAGGTGTTGGCCGATCCAAAGGCTTTAAAAGTGTGGGTAAAGAGGTAGAGGTGGGGGCCTTTTATAAGAGGAGAGGAGGGGCACTCTTGGAAAGTAAAGAAATGTTACTTTATTTTAAAATGTGTTTCGGATTCAAAAGGTCCCACATTGATATAATTCGAGGGTAAGGTGATAAGGGTTCTAAATCCACCCATACAATAGGTTTTGGACATGTTTAGGTCATAGATTTTACATTATCTTTTCATTTTATTTAAATCCTTTATTAATGAGGTAATCGCTGCATCATTATGATGTCATAAATAATTTAATTTATTTAATGTCTAAAAATTTAAAAAATATATCATGATGTAGGAAATCATTTTAAATTTCTAATAAATATTTATATTCAAAATTTTTACTTGTATAACCCCATTTAAAAATTGTTTTAGTAAAATAACTCATGTTTTTGTCACTTTAATTTTAACATTAAATAAAAAGATATTAATGTCATTTTCCTACCAAAGTGGCTCCATGGGGTCCCCAAGTTGACACATGGCTTTTATTGGTTGGTCATGACACATCGAATAAGGGTAGGACATGTGTCTAGGTATTTTCATTTTATTATAATATCATTTTTTCCTTAAATTGCACTAATTACCTCTAATCACAATTAAAAACATAAAAATTACTATTCACCAAAAAATTATTTTAATCTCATTGAACCACATTTTACTTCTTAATGACAACCATGTATGTCAGATTTTTGAAAATCAAATCACAGAAGTGGCAAAGTTTCATTTAAACAAAAAAAATCAGTTTCTTTAACTACCACTTAGTGGTTTCACTATTCTTCAAAAATTGAAGTTTTTCAGAAAAATACCAAAACATCACCCTAAGCTATATTTGATATTCTGAATTCAAAAATGATGTCGATTTTAAAAAATTAAAATCATATAAGTTACATTAATTAATTTAATAATTAATTCCCGCTTTCATGACAAATAGCGTGTTTTTATGAAACAATAAGTATCAAAATATTGACACCAGTTTAAGTCCAATTTCAAAGTAAAATTGATTCCAATGATCACCATTTGATTAAATGGTAAAAATATATTCTAATTTCAATTCCAAACCAACTCAAAAGATAATCTAATAATATAAATAAATTAGATTAAAAAGAGGTTTTGAATTGAAATACAACATTTTTCACTATTCATTAAAAATGAACTTTATCGGAAAAATACCAAATATTCACACAAAGTAAATTTTGATATCTCAATCTTAAAGAATAAGTTTATTTTGAAAAACATAGCTTATAAAATTTCCAAAAGATATATTCAAAAATGGTTTGCCATCAAAACGTAGTAAAATAATCTTTTAAAAATATTAGTGTATTCCATGCTTAAGATTGGATTTATTTTCATTTTAAGCCTCTAAAACACTATCTAATTCATTAATAGGCATAGATAAAAATATCAATTATTCATTACTTACTTGGGATGTTACAACTCTCCTGCTATAGGTAGCAAAGACTCGACGAGAAGTTCATCTTCTCACCGTTTCCAGCTCCTTGTGTCTGGACAAGTCTACCTTCTTTCCTCTTATTGGGCTGAGCTGGACTCGCTGCTATTACTCTACTGCACTCCTTGTTGTAATCCTTTACTATTCATGTTCGCTCTACTGCTCACCCTTCGGTACCTCCTTTGTTGCTCTCTCGAGCCTTCAGGGTATCCTACTGAGTATTTTTATACTCACCCCTACTTGGTCTTTGCCCGCACTTGGTGTGCCTTTGCAGACGAAGAACGGGTTGGTCGTGACTTCAGTGGAGCATAGGAGTTCAGGATATTGGACCGCGTGCGGTGGTCGTAGTCGGGTTCCAGGTGGAGAACCCTTCCAGCTATTTTTCTTTTGTTCACCTGTTTCCGGGTTGTGGCACTTTTCTGGTTGGGCGCGTGTTTTGCCTTTTTCTTTTCATTTTACCTCCAGCTTTTACTTTGTACTGTAGAGGTCGATGCACATTTGTGGTTTATTTATAGTAGTTGGTACTTTTCTTTCCTTTTGCTCTGCACTTTTGCATTGAGTGTGTTGTGTGTGTGTGTACAGGTACTTAGGCAAAGGCCTCCCCGAGTTGTTGTGCCTTCGGCGTTGGTCGTCAGCCCCTAGCCTATGGAGGCGGGCTTGGGGTAGTTGCGGCTCGAGCCCGGGTAGGGTTGGGTCGTGTCAATAACCGACAACCAAAAATAAAAAAAGAAACCCAAAAAAGAATACATAACTGAACTGAAAATCATTTATATAATAAATTAAAAGTACAACAGAAATATACAACTAGACTGACTAAATGGGAAACCACTCTCTATGTGACCCCATGTGTCACTCTCCAACTCATTGATCAAACGTCACCCAAGGAGAATGCACCCATGCTTTAACCTTCAAAAAGACTAAAAACAGAAAATAACTATAGGTGTGAGTATTGAAACTCAGTAGGTCATCCCAATATTCTATTCCCCAATGCACTACTATTAAAATTAAATAAACATCAGTTATATTTTTGAACTACAATATATTAAAGTATGCATTTAAATAGTTTTTACTTAAAATCGAAGTACAATACAATTCTCTTAATCATTTGAAAAACCAGATTCTAACCATAAGTGTTACCACGATATTTTAAGGGGAAAGTAATGATTTCAATTAAAACTATCACTAAAGACTTCAAAACACATTTTCTTTTGAAAAACATTTTCATAAGAGTTAGGAAACCAAAACACCACCTTCCATGAAAAAACCATAACACGAGTACCAAGGAAGTCATATAGCAAGGGCATTGTAAATCGGTATATAAGTATCTCAAAAAAAATTCAAACAGCAAAAAGCCACTAGACATATGAAAACTCGGGAGATCAAGAATAATCTAGACGACACTAATACCAGTAGCCCCATATACAGTGGCATGGCACATATGATGATATCTAACCCTCTAAATTCTCTTCCACCCTTTCTCAGTACAGGATGAGGGAAAATCTTAGAGCAATGAACCAAAACATATCCACCTACTATGCGCCACTGGTCAGTTTCCACTACCACAAAATGGGGCAAGGCCAGCACCACCCTTTATGAGTGCTAACCAAAAAGAGCTGATAAAGGTGCCCCCTTTAACAGCGTTTTTTTAGCACTGTTAAAGGGTACCCATTTATCAATTCTTTTTTTTAGTAGCACTGATTATTGGGGGTCTTTATCAACGCTTTTTTTAAGCCCTGATAAAGGGTCTATTTCCAAAAAAATCATCAAAAATATATATTAATATTTAAATATAGTTATATTGATATAAATATAATATATATTTTTTAAATATAATTTTAAATATATTTTAGATAAGTATAAATATACAGTTACACTTAATATATAAGATATTTAGTGAAAATGGATTACAAAAAAATTAAAAAATTATTTTTAATTAATAATTTGATAATTATTATGGAGTAATAGTTATTTAATGACAATTTGAAGACTAAAAAATGATAAAAAAAATTAAAAAAAGATCCAAAATATGTTGACAACGAAACTCGAACTTCAAATGGCCATAACTTTTGATCCGGGTGTCCGTTTGAGCTCTACCACATATCAAATCGAAGCCTGTGACGAGCCCTACACCCTCATTATCAGAGGGATAGTCAAGGTTTTTTCGAGGGCAAAAAGGCTCAGAAGGACTCCAAAACTGAGTTTTTAGTCGGGGTACCCTGATTTTTTATCATTTTGTGGATTTTAAACCTCGTTTAAGGGGGTATTATTGGCTTTTTGGTGGGGACTGAATTTATTCCAAGGTATTACATTCATATTGATATTATGTCATTAAAATTTTATCGTTTTTTATAATTCACTGCTATTTATAATCAAATATACAACAATATATACATATTTTTTATATATTCACACATAAAAGTTTAATTATAAATATAAATAATAAAATATATTTACAAATAAAATATATTACATTTATCTAAATAATAACTAATATCCATTTTATTTAAAATAAAAATATATGAATATTTATATACATATATATTAATCTAACTATATATATATATATTAATAGAACTACATATATATATATTAATATTACTATAAATATATATATTAATATCACTATAAATATATATTAATATAACTATATATATATTAATATAACTATATATATATATTAATATAAATATATATTACTATACAAATAAATATAACTAAATATATATATATATATAAATAGAGATATATATTAATATAACTATATATATATATTAATATATATATATATATATTACTATATGAATAAATATAACTAAATATATATATATATATATAGAGTTATCATGAAATGGAAAACAAATCAAAATAGAGGAGTGGTAAGGACTTAGGCACGCAGGGGGGTGGTCTCGAGTTCAAAACCTGGTGGAGGCAGGGGCACGCGCGCATGGGGGAATATGGGAGCTAGCGCTAATGAAGGGTGGAGGGGTGTGTGCGGGCGCTGGAGGGGGGGGTGGAAAAGCGCTATAAAAGGGGGGCTCAAGCGCTATAAAAGCCCCCTGATTGGCATGAATTTTTTAATTTTTTTAATTGTTATCAGCACTTTTAAAAAAGTGATGATAAAACTGGTCATTTTTCAGTGCTAAAAAGAAAGCGCTGATAAAGGACCTTTTATCAGCGTTTTATTTTAGTGCTGATAAAAGACCCCTTTTATCAGTGCTTTTTTTAGCGCTGATAAAAGGGGTCTTTATCAGCGCTTTTTTGAGCGCTAATAATGGGGACCCCCCCTTATCTTCGCCGACTTTAACAGTGCTTTTCTAGAACTGATAAAGGCCATTTTTAGCGCTAATAAAAGGGGTATTTGTAGTAGTGACCATGACCTACCAGTGCAGCACTCATGTCAAACAATTCTCTCAATATTCCAGGTTCTTATGTTAGAAGTTTTAAAAGATGTGAGCCATCATATTCCTTTAAGCATCAAATCACAACCAATATTTCTAATTATAAACACAACAAGTCTCACCCATAGTCTCCCCAAGGATTACCCTCATGCCTTACATTCAATAGATTACCAAGGGTTCCCAACCGAGGGAACCACATAATGGAACTAGGGGACTCCATTTAAAGTACGACCCAACCATTCCACATAAACAAGGAACAAGGAACATCCAACAAGGGTTTTAGGAAAAACACTTTTCCTCATTTTCCATCGTGTCCAAACGAGCCCTTAAACATACCATAAATCCAACCTTTATTAATAACACAATTCCAATTTTCAAAAGTGGATACAACAAAAAATTAATACATAAAAGAATTTATAAAAACCCCTTTATAAAACATTTCCATCACACTTCAAACTGAAACCCTTTCATATGGAAAATAGAATTATGATACGACTCAATATCACAAGAAAAACTAATATTAAAAGAAAAAACACACTTCCTTTAGCATAAAATCATTTAAAAACACCTTTCATGAAACCTCAAACCCGCATTTCACATTCCAAAAACTTGTTAACAAAACCACACTATAAGTTCAATATCACAAAACAATTCCCAATGCGAACCAGACATTTTTAGAAAGTGTACGCTAATTTAGCAAAACAAGCCAAGATATCAAAAAACCAAGCCTTAAGACATTATATTCCCACTAAAAGTCTAACCAAAAGGTTACTCAATAGTATTTTTCCTGAACATAAGTTGAAGAAAACATAAAATTAATGATTCTTAAATTTATAAGTCAAGCACATAGGAAACCTACATGGAAACAATAGCGTGAGGACAACATATGATCCTGATTGCTCCATGTGGGTTAAAAAACACAAACCTTTTGAAAAAAACCCTTAATTAATGAATCCCTAACAAAATTCTGATAAAACAAGAATAAAAAATATAATGAAAAAATTTATACTGACGGGGGGAAAAGGCACCGGTAGAGGGAAATGTCGGGAAGGTGAGGGTTGGTTGGGGAAACATAGATAGGGTGTGGAAAGGCTAGGAGAGGGTGGGGAATGGGATTCGCGCTGGTAAGAATTGCACCGTAGGTTTGTCTGGACGGGCTGTGCGCACTGAATGGGAAGGAGGCAGCATGGCAGGAAGGGTGCCGATAGAGGGGAGCTGCACTGCTCGGACAGGTCGCTGGTAAGGGGAAGCATGACCGTGTGGGCTGGTGATGATCTAACCAGGGGAGATCACATCAGGGTTGCGTGATGGGGTTGAGACCAGAGGCCGGTCTAGAGAAGGAGGTTGCGGTGATTCTGGATGGGGTGGTCGATGGAGGTCGACGGCGGAATGGGGAGGAGGAGGTCGGTTCGGGGAGATCGCACCAGGGAGGTCGCGTGCCATGCACAGAGCGGGTGAAGGGGGAGATCTTGATGAAGGGTTGGCTGGAGAAGGGACTGGTGTCAGGCTACCGCTGAGTAGGGGAGGCCGTAATGAGAAGAATCTTCGAAGGGAGGAGAAGGAGGCATTGGTTGTTGGCCTACTCACACCACACAAAACTGCTGGGGTGGCCTGCTCGCCCCACACAAAGAGAGGGGTAGGGTATATTAGATAGAGGGAGGGTAATTAGGGTTCAATAAAAAAAACCCCATTAAAAACATAAACAAAATAATACCCCATTAAAAAAATCTAAATAATAATAATGATGATGATGATAGTAATGATGATTAAAATAAAAAATAATAAAAGTATTCATATCATTTTAAAAATAATAAAATTCTTATCAATAATAAAAAATTTAAATGACAAAAAAAAATACAAAATTTACTCATTTTAATTTTTCAATGATGAACAAGCCTTGTTTTTGATTGGGCGAAGCTGTGCGGTATCATGCTCCACCAGTGCCCCCGATGACGTTGAACCCCAAACCCGCACTTTTTAACATAAACTTAAAACTTTTATCCAAGAGTCAACCCAAACACCAAAAAAATATGAAAGGGTTGAAAATAATTAAGGAAACTGATTACATGGTTCAGGTTTTGAAAATTATCCCCACTATAACACTTTATGCACCTGAAAATCCACAATACTTTCCAGTCGATTGATCAACACCTAAGGATTCCACATCCACATGATCCCACCTCTCAATCTGAGAACATTTCACTGACTACCCGTAGAACATAACCTCATTTACAAAAATAGATCACTCGCAGAGGGGAGTTCCTAATGGACTACCCACCATTAGAATTCAACTAGCATCTGATGTGTTTAAGGGAAAACTCAAAGAGACACATTGTGGGTTTCCCCACAATTAAGAACAAACCTATAAATAGCCAAATGGAAATCCAACTTAAAACTCAACCAGGCCCCACCCAAGCTAAAATAAAAATAGCAATAAAATTTAAACCAACAACTCCTTTTACACCTAAGTACGAATAAAAACCAATACATCACCTGATTCACATGGACAGTCTACACAAGGACGCTGACCAAGAACTAACATCTCGGAAAGCATATATATAGAAACTGCGTACAAGGTAAGTCCACCACACTCTTTACAACAAAATGAAATTTAAAATGATGGAGAAACCGCAACAGAAATTATATATCTTTCTCAACACAATGATAGAGGCCCAACTTTTACCAAATTAAATTTAAAATGATGGAGAAACCGAAATAGAAATTATATATCTTTCTCAACACAACGATAGAGGCCCAACTTTTACCAAACTTCACACCCCCCCCCTTGGGGTTCCTGACTATGTACCAGCTTCCCTATAAGGACTTAAACTAGAGATCTGATGCATGGATTTTCTCCTACCTCACATTTAGGTTTTGATAATATCAATAAGAAACTTACATATTTTTATTAGACAAAAGAAAGGATAGAATTATGAAATGAAAACAACACTAGCATTGAAAATCGAAGTCCATCAAAAATCCCACAACACTCCATTACATTTCAAAACCCAAAACACCATAAGTAAAAATGGCATGATAAGGGATCCCATACACTATAAGGAGACTTGAAAAAGAAACTTTAAACAAAAACCCAACAACATATCATTTCTGAGAATTTCCTCCATGATGATTTCTAGTGACACCCCGATAGAATCGCTGAAAGTGACCCAAGTGTCCAAAAACCTAGAATGGATTTGGAGAATTTGTAAATCGCATCTTGTTATGACCCAGATTGACACACTAATAACACACGAGGATATCTCACTCTGAAAAGGTTGATGAAAGATACTGAGACCTTTTGATTCCATGACTGGAACCATCACCATTCAATCGCTTCCTCATCTCCTTTCCAGAATCCTCACCACTACACCTAGTTATTGATGGATGTAGGACTACTTCGAGCACTCCGAACATCATGGATTCGACAAGAAACTATTTTCTCACCAAATCAAAAAATGAAGATAGGTTGGACTCTAACTCTTTTAACTGTATATCGGGATGGACACCCGCCTCAAAACGTCGAGCATTCGTGGAGTCATCTGTAGTATACCCTGAATCTAAAGGGAATATATCCAAAAAGAACTAGAAATCATCCAACATTGATCCATCACCCATCTATAGACAAAAAAATCCATCCCCTTTCTCATCCTTTATTTCTTAGGGAAATACTAGAAAATAATCAAGGCCTTGAAAAAATCCTAAGTGAAATTTGTACGGGGCTTGTTCATAGACACTGACTTCCACCACATCCATAGTGAACCTTCAAGAATAAAAGATACAAACTTGACCTTCAATGACCCAGGAAACTCAATGAGTTTACAGTCCCTTTTGATCTTTCACATCCACTTCTTATCTATGGAAGGGTCTAGTTGACCATAAAAGAGAGGTGGATCTATCTTTCGAAACACAAGCATAAATTCATTATGTTGATCAACCGCACTAAGATCAACCATAGAAGCTCTAAGGGGACAACCGATGGACAGAAAAAATTCAAGAACCAAATCAAAGTTGACTTAACTCTAAAAATCCTCAAGATCAAACACTTCATAAGTAACCAAATTTAAATATAATAAATAAGACCATTATTAACAACCAACAACTCCTTTTTGAAAACTTTTTTATTACAAGAAAAGTCCTTGTAGATTTCAACCCTCATCAATGGGGTTTCATCGTGCCTTACTCCCATGCATATTTCTATTCCACCCTAGGCACCCATTCACCATGCCATACTAGGCATCCATATCTATTTTCATATAAAACCATGCATGTGGGCACCCATGAAAACACCAAAGTCTAAAAAACAAATTAATTTTCTAAAAACAAATAATTTATCCCATTGAAAAAATCATGCACCTTTCAATGGTGCACTAACCACCAAGTTGAAAATCATTTAGTATAAAACCAATCCCATTTCATTTAACACAATACATAAATCAAAAAATCCATTTTAATCAACCATTTTCCAAATCAAATTTATCTAATTCAAACACCTATTGAAACTCAAAGGAGACCCAAAACAACTCAAAAAGGGAACTAGTGTATGTGTGTGACTTGGCCATATGGTTTGCAGCTATATGCCAAACACGTTTCCAACATGGAGAGCCTTTTAGAACCATTCCCCTATATCCACATGGCTTTCTAGGCCATGAAAGCTCGCGAGAACTATTAGCCCAACTCCCTTTATTGTGTCCCAATCACAAAACATTACCTAAAGACCAAAAAAACTAATTAAAATGGACTTCCCATGGAAACCTAAGGATCAGAATGATTAAGAGTTTATGACACTCTTTCTGATCCTACCCGTCAAGTTCCAACAATCTTTCTCCATCTACCTTTACATCCCTAAATAACGAAGGGTTCACTGAAAAGAAATATATGCTAAGGGTCGACCTGCTCTAATACCATTTTCTCATGAACCAAACCTAGATGACCCTAAACTGGTCACCTGAGACTATCCATGGAAAGGCTCTAGAGGAGTTCCAGATCCTCCTAGACAAGCGATAACTGCCAGGTCATCAAAAGTGTATAAGTAGGGAATAATTTCACCCATTAAATGAATAAAAACCAACTATAAAAAATAAACAAAGCAGCCAAAAAAATATACATAATTGAACTGAAAATAATTTATACAATAAACTAAAAGTAAAAAAGAAATAGACAACTAGACTGATTGAATGGGAAACCACTATCACCGTGTGACCCTGCTGGTCATTCTCTCACTCAAAGTGAATACACCCAAACTTGAACATGAACAATGACTAAAAACAGAAAATAACTATAGGCATGAGTATTAAAACTCAGTAGGCTGCCTCGATATTCTATTCCCAAATGTACAAACTTTAAAATTAAAGAAACGCCACTTCTAAATATGAACTATGATATATTAAAGTATCCATTTCTACAGTTTTTACTTAAAATCAAAGCACAATGCATTACCTTTAATCATTTTCAAACCCAGATTCTATCATTAAGAGTTACCATGCTATTTCAAATGGAAAGTGATGAATTCATTTAAAATCGGAACTAAAGAGTTTGAAACACATTTTCTTTTGAAAAACATTTTCATAGGATTTAGGAAACCAAAAAATCACTTTCCATCAAAAACACCACACAAGCGCACCAAGGTAGTCATATAGAAAGGGAAATGTAAATAGGTATACAATTATCTCAACAACAGTTCTAACAGAAAAAATCCATTAGACATAGGCGAACTCAAGAGATTAAGAATAATCTAGATGACACGAATACATGTGACCCCATCTACATTAGCATTCCACATACGATGAAATCTAACGCTCTAAACGCTCAGTCACCCTATCTCTAGGTAGGCAGAGAGAAAATCCCATAGCAACAAACCCAAACATATCCGCCTACTATGGTCCACCAATCAGTACCATAACCTACCAGTGAAGCACTCATCTCAGAAAATTATCTCAATATTCTAGGTTCTTATGTCACAATTATTAATGGAGGTGAGCCATCAGATGCCACTGAGCATCAAATCACAACCCATTTTTATAATAACAATCATATCAGGTATCACCCCGAGTCTCCCCAAGTATTACCCTCATGCCATAATGTTAATAGATTACCAAGGGTTCCCAATCGAGGGACCCTTACAATGGAACCTGGGGATTCCATTCTATAGACGTCCAAACCATTCCATGTTAACAATTCATGAGTAACTTCCAACAAGGGTTTTATGACAAACATTTTTCATTATTTTTCAAGGTGGCCAAACGGGCCCTTAAACGTACCATAAAACCAACCTTTATTAATAACAAAATTCTAATTTTAAAAAGAGGTGACAAAACACCATTTAAACATAAAAGAATTTATAAAAAATCCATTTATAAAACATTTCCATCACACTTTAAACCAAAATCTTTTCATATGAAAATTTCAATTGGGCTATGACTCAGTATCATGAGACAAACTAATTTTAAAATCCAAAACACACGGCCTTTAGCATAAAAACATTTAAAAACACCGTTCAATAAACCCCAAACCAACATTTCACCTGCAACAAACTTGTTAACGAAGCCACACTATACATTCAATGTCACAAAACAATTCCAAGGGCCACCTGAACATTTTTCGAACACATGGTGTGCGCTAATTTAGAAAAACAATCCATGTTATCCAAAAACCATGCCTCAAAACATTATCCGCACACCAAACATCTAACCAAGAGGGTAATAAACAATATTTAGCATGAAAATATGTTGATAAAAACATAAAATTAATGATTCTTAAATTTTAAAGTCAAGTATATGTGAAACCGACATAGAAATCATAGTGTGATGACAACTCACGGCCGGGATTGGTCTAGGTGGGTTCTAAAACACTATTTCTTCCAAAAACAACCCTTAATCTAAAAAATGATAACAAAAAATAGATAAAAACACGAATAAAATATAACAAGACAAATGGTATAGTGATGGGGAGAAAAATGGGCCACGTGGCCAGAAGCATGCTGGAAGAGGGGAGGCGCACAGGTCAGACTGGTCGCCGGTGATTAGCCGGTTGGGGGAGACCACGTTAGGGCTACGTGTTGGGGTTATGACTAGAGTTTGGGAAAAAAGAAGAAGGTCAGGTTGCTCGGTGGAGGTTGATGCCAGAACGTGGTGTACCGTGCTGGCCAGTGGAGAGCACACCATGGGGGTTGCGTGCAGCGCACACAAAGGGTGAAGGGGGAGATCTTGTCCAATTAAGGGTTTCTGGTCAGAGAAGGAAGTGGTGTCGGGCTGCCACTGAGTAGGGGAGGTGTCATCAGAGGAAAGAGGAGGAGGTGCTGGTTGGTGGCCTGCTTGCACCGCACAGAGGAGTTGGGGTGGCTTGGGCGCACCTTACAAAGAGAGGGGTAGGGGAGATTGGAGAGAGGGAGGGGTATAAGGGTTTAATAAAAAAAATCTCATTTCAAACTTAAACAATATAATACCCATTATAAAAAATATTAATATTAATAATAATAGTGATGATAGAAATAAAAAATAATAAAAGTATTCTTATCATTTTAATAATAATAAAATTCTTAATAATAATAAAAATGTTAAATGGCACAACAAAATAAAAAATCTACACATTTTAATTTTTGGAAGGCAAAAAAGTTGTGCAGTTGTTTGGGAGAAGCCGCACGGTATCGCGCTCTGTCCGTGCGCCAGACGATGTCGAACCCAAAACATGCACTTTTTAACATAAGCTCAAGAACTTCATCTGGGATTCAACCTGAAACCCAACAAAAATATTCAAAGGTAGAAAATCCTTAAATTAACTAAATACATGGGTTGGGGTATGACAGATCACTTTAAGTAATTCTTGAGAAAAATATATTTTCTAATTCAAAAAACACTTTTTAAATAAAAAATAATTTAGAAAACATTTTTTATTTAAAATAATATTGAAACCATATAATATATGCTTTTAAAATAATTTTAAACATCTATGAAGTCTTTTTACTTGAAAATTCATTAAAGATCATCTAAAACACATTCAAAAATATTTTTAGAAAATATTTTTTTCGATGAAAATAGATTACTGACCTAAGAGATAATAGCATTACAATAAAATTTTAATTTCATTAAAAGAATTTTATACATGTTATTGGATCTTAAATAGAATTATATAGACCTTTTAAAAGAATAAAGGTGCATAACCAAACATGCGTCTCAAAGGAAAATTTAGACAAAATTCTCTTACCAATTTGGTAACTTTTTGAACCATAAACCCCTTGAAAGAGATCTCATAAAATGTATATGAAAATACCCATAAATTTATGGTTAATTACCATATAATACATTCATGGTAATTATATACACCACATAAAACAAATTATTAGTGAATATGACATAAATCTCATAGCAATAAAAGTGAGACTAGAAATCCACTTACATTAAGTATTGAATTGCTTCATATATGTTAAAAAATATTTTATAATAAATATATATTATATTAAAAATCTACCATAAAACCATATACATATATATAATACAATATATGATTTACATATTACTTTATTTAACATTTCAATGTTAAAGTTATGTTTCGAGTAATAACTGCTTTGTTTTTCATATATGTTTTGACTTGTTATTCTTGGTCCTCTTACTTAGATCATGATTTCACCTTCTCAAAAATTATAACTATGATTTAACTATCCTATATATTCATTATATATGTATTTATAGTGATTAATTAAAGTTATCTGTACACAATAAAATACATTGTTCATAAAGACGGTAGGTTGTATGTACGCATAAAGGCTTTTTTAATTTTCTTGTAATATTAAAATAAAAAAAATTATATGATATATTATCAATATATAATCCTTTTTATGTAAAATATATCATATATTTTTTTAAACCCATAATAATTAAATTCCATGTAAAGTGTGAATGAATCATATCATTTTGTGATGTCGTAGTCTGTCATACAAACAAATGGCGTTTTCATATTCCCACAAAATGAAAAGCATGAAGAATGTGTGATATAACAACTCATGATAATTATAAAATCATAAATATAATATAAAATATATATTATATAAACTATAAATCCATCATTATTTCTAACCTTTAATGGTGGTAATGGAAGAGCGAACGACATCGGTTCAGGAGGCAGTAGTCCTCTATACACACAAATGATGATTACGTATCCCATTTGATGGAAGTGTGTGAACTTTTAGGTTTTACCCTTAACTTAAAAAAATATAAGTATATTTAAGATACCTAGTTTATTATATAAACCTAAAATAAAAATAATTTTTGGGGTTTAAGTAAGAAATAATACAATATCATTTATTGATGAATGTTACCTCTTCCTTGGTTTTCTCCTTTTGGTTTCCCAAAAAACATACTTGGTCAAACTTGTGACCAAAGGAAGGATTCTAGGATGAAGGGAGGTAATTTTTGAGGATATGTTGATAGGTTTTGGATGAAAAAAGCTTTTTTAGGTGAGAATTAAATAGAAGAAGGGGTCCCCTTTTATATGAGAGGGAAGAGGCACTCTTATAAATTCTCAAAATTTTAAAATAATATTGTTTTATTTTGTTTTCAAAAATGGACCCAAAATGATATATTTATAAAATAACATTACAATTGTTCTAAATACTCAAATAAAATACATTTTGGATAAGTCTAGGTCATATTATTCCCCTTGTGATTTAGTTGTGAAGCTTATTTACCCCTTTAATTCTTACCACGACATCATGGATTTTTACTATTTGAGTGTTAATATAGTTACTATAAAATTAAGAGACAACCACAAATGGTTCATGGATGATATTTTTAACCTCTTCCAAATTAGTTTTAAAATTTTCATATTTTTATAAATTTTATATCATTTAAGAAAGTATTATTTATTTCAAAATATCATTAATGTTAATTTTAAGGTTATTTGTGACATTGCCTTTTAAAAATATCAAAATATAAAGACAAATTCAGAAAAATTAATAAAAATATAACATGTAAAATTATCCTTTAAAATTATTTTATAAAACTAATTATATAAAATTATATTTACTTCTATATTTTTAATAACATTTATTTTATATTTCCATTAATAAAAAACATATTGCATCACTATTGTGGAAGCATTTAAGGCAATTATTTCTTCCCTAAAAAATAAAAATAAATTACCATAATAAATATAAATCTTTTTTATTTAAAGTTAATATTTTTATTTGATAATATCCTCTAAATAAATCTTTATTAGAAATAATTTATTTCTTATGAATACTGTTGGGACATCTTTCTTTTCCTTAAATGAAATGTAATAAATGTCATAATCATATATAAATTGAAAAAGAGACCATATATTCTAATAATTATTGATTTTGGACCAAATTAGATTATTAAATAAATTTGGAATTGGTGTAAGTGTTAATTTTTAATCCTTTTCATATTATTTTTAGCCTTCATTACTCGATTTTCACCTCATTTACCCTTTACCATGGTAAGTCAAATTAACCAAAGTTACTATTAACATTGTATAAAAATAAAAGAGAGCTATTTAATAAATTTGGAAGATATTATTCTAAATATTTAATCAATTTTTAAAAATTAAATTCAAATATGTTGAAGAAAATAACTTAAAATTAATCCCCCGGAAGGGATAAAACAACGAGTTTTTAAAATAAAAATGCTTAAAAGTATAAAATGTTTTTATATCCGATTTCAATGTGAAATTGATTCTAATGAACTAAATTATATTAATATATGTAAAATTTTTCGGATGTTACTTTTAAACTAATTTAAAATATAATTTATCATTATAAATTATTTATATGAAATGTTGGTTTTGAATTAAAATGCATTATTTTTCACTATTCATAAAAATCAAAAATCATCAAAAAAATACTAAAAATTCATAAAAATTAAATTTTTATTTTAGAATTTAGAAAATGAAGTTTATTTTGATAAATATAAACAAATAAAAGTGTCAAAAGTATTTTTTTTAAGACAGGTGTTCCATCAAAAGGTGGTAAAAATATTTTTTAGAAAAATACAGTTTATAAGTGTAATCCTAGATTTATTCTTATTATATGAAAATATTTTGGATGAATGTAAAATAATTTAATAAAAATTTATAAGAATAATTTAGTTATTCCTATTCATACCCTCCAATATAATTTCTTGGTGATATCTTCCAAATTAAATAATAGTATTTAGTTCACTATTTAAGCTCTATATGGTGTATCATTATGCTATCGAACATAGTGTTTTCTTTTAAAAAATATCAGGATGTTATAGTAATTGTAACAATAAAGGACATAAAATAGTTATATTTTGGTTTAATATTCTAATAAAAATAAAATGATTGAATGGAAGTTCAACTGGCCTAGATGAATTTTAGTATTTCATAATGAAATTATTAATGCTCGTAAACATGGTTTTAAGAAGAGATTATAATGAAAGTTATTATAAAACTGAAACTTTATAAATAAATAAATTATAGAAAACAATTATTCACTCTATTAAACTGTTCACTTTTAATGATATTCTCTTTTTCGAATAAATCAAATAATATAGAAAATGATTGGAAGATAAAAGGCATACATAGAAAAATGATATTTTAAATAGTTGTCATGGGAAATATTTTTATTTTATAATATAAAATGTAGATAGATTCATTAATGTGAGATATAGATAAAAGAGTCATAAAACCCATGAAATAAATCCCCAACCCAAGAGGCCAAAATAGCCTAGAAAAGGTTAACCCGATGGATGATGAGATATAAAACTAGGTGAAGGGAAAAAATAGTGTTCATGTTCTATAAATGACCACTGACTACATAGTGTGAAAGCACCACCTAGAAAATAAATTCCTAAGTATCTCAAATTGGAATTTTAATATTTTAAAAATTATAATAATGTATATTAAAATAAAAAATTCAAAAAAGATAAAATAGATAATTAATTAAAATAATGAAATATTAAAAACACATATTTTTTAAATTAAATCTCATTTTATAAATGAAAGATCAATTGAACCATAATTCATTATATGGTCTATTTGGAAAATTATTTTCAAAATATAATTTTATTTTATTTAAAACTTAATTTATGGAAAAAATGAAAACTAAAGAAATATCCAAGTGAATTTTCAAATTTTAGAATGAGATCTAATAACAAATTTTGAAAATATTTTGAATAAAAAATATTAATAATATTACTAAAAAAACTATTCTATAAAATATTAATAAATAAAAAATTTTAAAATGAAAATAATTGATACACCTCATCATTTTATAGATGAATTCACAAGATAATTATACCTAGATTCCAATTAATTATATGAAATTTTTCTTCTGAGACTTTATTTTATGCATGAGAAAGAAAACCACACATGTTTCTCAAGAACCTACCAACCATGTTCTATATAGCTCATCGTGAATTCTCTTGTGACATTTTGTAAAAAAAAATCAAATATATTTTAGTACCCAGGTGATTTTAAGTCCATTAATATTTTTTCAAATATATTTGGGAGACCAAATTGTTTTGGGATATGAGTTCCCATAATAAATATGTGTTTCTATAAATGGGAAATTTGTAAAGAGATATAACAATTTTGTTTTACCATAACAGACACTTTTACTATTTCATTCATAAACCATGTGTATAATCCTCTTACAATAATTGAAAACTTTATTGTTAGATATACCTCTTAACAAATGAAATTAATGGTATTTCTAGAGATCTTTTCCATATAAGAAAGCCAATAATTACATTTCCTATAATTTTGGGAACCCATGATCGTGTCTAATTTTTTTTCACCTAGGGTGAACATAAAAAGTGACTCTTTAAGATAGTTTATGGTGGAATCTAACTTCTCAATATAATATTGACTTGAACAAGGATTATTAAATAATTTTATTTTGAATTTATAATTTTTCTTTTTAATATCTTCACATTGATTCTCTACCTTATTTACATCTTTCAACACTGAATTAAAAATTTTCTCTTAATCTCCATTGCTTTTTGGAAGAAGTTCACACTTCAATTCATTCTCATATTTAGGATTTTCAATTTATTTTTAAGGAAGATATCTCTCACTCACAACTTTATTGTATTTATTTCTAATATATTTTTATTTTGTGATGGGTTTAAGAAATTACTATTTTATTTTACCATTAGAGTATTTGACATATTAATAATATAAATGAGTTTAAGAGTAAGGAGAAATTAAGTAACAAACATAATTACGCAATTTTTTTGAGTCCACAATACATTCGGGGATTGAATCGTATAAAGTGAGGGTGTTTTCACTTGTAATAGATTTTTTTATTATTTTAGTTAGATATTTATTTTGACCTTATTTTTGGGGAACTCTTTCTTAAGGTATTCCTCATGTGTTTCTTCAAGTAATTTTTACGTATCATGATCATTTTTGAAAATGGAAACTCTATCAAATTCATTTTTATTTAATTCAAAAAAGATAGCATTACAGGATTTTATGTATATTTAAATAGAATTAAAATCATCTAGATTACATTTTAATTTAATTATATAGAAAATGTGCATAAATTTTGAATAATATTTCAAATGCGGAATTCTTGCTTTTATGAAATGTAAAAAAGCATATTTTCCAATAACTTTAATTAGTTCCATAGAAAAATTGATATATTCCCATATAATAAACCCTAATAGAACATTTGGTATTTGAGTTTGAGTCCATCATTAAATGATTGTTTCTTTAATTGGTTAAGGGAATAAAAATATATGTTTTCCTGGATTTTAATTGTTGTTTTGAGAAAGAATGGAAACAGGTGGGGTGGATTTCCTTTAAAATACTTTTTATAATTTAAAATAAATTTTGATATAACTAAAAAAAAAAATTTTAATGACCCAAAATTAAAGGTGGTAAATAATAAGAATGATAATAAGTTCAAATATATTAATTAAAATATAAATCACATGTATATGATTTTCTAGAAGAACAAGTCAATTAAATGGGTTAGCACAGTGGAAATTAAAATATATAATATAAGATTATTCGATAACGATGTTCATTAATCACCCATGAAAAGTGATTTCATCTCTACCTTAAAAGGCCTTTGTATTATTTTACACCCTTGGGTTCAATAATCCCCAATAAACACATTTTACAATTTAAATCCCTTATTTTAATGATCAAACAAGAAAACAAAATCTCTATTTATTTTAATTAGTTATAGAAAGAAAATGGTTAGGTTTCTAATTGTTATGTCAAGAAATCCAATATTCAATGATTTAATAACCAAGAAAGAGACTACAACTTACTTTAATAAATAAAAAATAACCAACTAACTTTATTTGTGGAAAAAAAGAATGACCCCTTTCTTTAAGTACAAGTCAATAAAAAAGACTTCTTATACATAATCCCATTGAACCACACACTACAATCTCCATATTACGATGAATGATAGAAGAAATAAAAATTAAGGGAGGGACTGAAAAATATAATAGAGATATAATATAATGAGAATTCTTAAGAGATCTAGAGATGGAAAAATTGTAAGTGGTGTATTTATATCCTCTGTTGGCTTTAGGATGGCTCTGGAGGCCTTGTGAGTTTATTTTACACACTAGGGGGTCAAATTATGGAATAAGAGGCCCATTATAATAGAAAATTTTTTAAATATTTCTATAACCAATAGGAATATAGTGGGTGACGCCTTTCATCCAATGTGGTTTACAATTGAGGCCCCACTGACCATCAGTGGTACCCGACCTGGTAGTCTCTGGTACATGCAAGTGGGGTGCTAAAAATAGGCTATGTAATCCCCTTGATACATATGAATTGTATACTACATTCACAAAAATGTTTCTAAAATAAAACCATTTAAATACATTAATAAAAACCATTAGAAACCATCAAATTTTTTCATGATCATTCAAATCCACCCAAGAGTGTGGGATGTATAACATTTTCAACATGTTTTCCACATTTGGTGTTTATGGTTTTGATTTTTTGTACTAGTTTCATAATAATGACGTCCATATTATTTTTTATTCCAAATTTCATCATCAATTGGTCATTAAAGTAACTTTTATGGATGTTTTATATTTAATTATGACGTTTCAAATTCCTTGAAATATTTTTTTTCTCTTTATCCTTGAAGATCAAATCAATAAGAAAAATATTTTTGTGATTCTTGATGATGGAATAGTTCTTTCTTAATTGATGAATTAAATATTTATTTTTTATCTCCAAAATCCAAAACAAGTCATTATTTAAGAATTTATAATAAATTATACTAGTAATTGTGTTCCCATAGTAGTTCATGACATAAATTCATATTATTGACCAAGCAGGTGGCTAAAAAGACCAAACAAGAAAATACACCAATTTATTGAATGATTATGAGGTGGTTTGGTAGTAATATATTTATTTAAAAAATAATGTTACTATTGATTTTTTTTATTTTTTTGATGTGTCATAATTATAAATGAAGTATAATAATGATTAATGGATATGAAAATATTACACAATTCGAATAAAATATTTTCCTCTTATCATTCTTCTTTTAAATTATTGAATTAACGATGATTTTTTATTGATATTATCATTAATTTATTATCCAATTTATAATAAAAACCCCCAATGATATCATAATCAAAATATTTTCTCAATAATTCCATTCTAGGGTCCATTAATTATGGGGATTGTGAAAATAAACTTCATTGCTCCTGGTGGTGGTGGTTTGTACGTACGCACATACGACAATTTTTTTCTAAATAGATGGGATATATAAATAGATAATTATAATAACCCTAATATAAAAACATTAAAATATATAAATTATAACAATATAAATATATTAGTGTTTCTATAATAAAATTTACTGAAGATAATTAAGAAAAATAATATTAGTAATTGATAATACCTAAGTTTGGGAATTGAATTTTCATTCAAGACCTCTATAGCATCAAAACAAATTATGATAAATAATAGTTATGAGAAGATTTTGTTTCATGGGAGAGGGTTATAGAAGGATAAAATTGGTATATTTTCAAGAATGAATTTTAAGGGAAGGTGAGTTTTGAAGTGGTGGATATCTTACTCATTTAAAAGTTATAAGGATGGGTTTTTTAAATTAACCCTTACATTTTCAATAATGTATTGTAAATATTCAAGATTCACTGGATAATAATTGGAAAAAGTGGATGAGAAATTGATTCAGGGGTTAAACCCGCCATAACCACTCTATTTTTAGACAACATTTTGTAACTTCCCCTTACTAGATTTTAGGTACTTCTTGATCCTTATTTTGATCATATTTGATTTGGGTCATATTTGGGATATTATTGGAGTGTTTTGATGAATTTTGAATGTATTTGAGGCTATTCATAGTGGGTGCATAGTTAGAGAAAATAATGTGGTTCATCCTAGTTTATCGTGCACCACATTTGGTGGCTCTTAAGGTTGGCGTAGTGTTAGTGAAAACGGAGTGTCCTCACCTCCATACTGTATGCCATTGGATGGTGTGGGTTTTCATGGTTGGTGAATGGTTTGTCTAACTATGTGGCCAAATTGTGAACCCTTTACAAATTTATATTGAGGGACTAGAGTTAGTACTAACCGTGTATCCTAACAAATAAAATCATATGATTTCGTTTTTAATCTCTTGGATATTTTAATTAAAAACCAAAACCCCAGTTACAATTTATAAACACATAATATATGAAACTAATATAATACATTGGATTTTAGAGTCTCTTAAGAGTAATTTTAGATCCTCTAACCTCTCTTATTCTCAGATAAAAGTTTAACTGGATGTGATTGATATCCCTCTAATAAGTGAGTCTTCTCTCGTTTCGAATCCTTATTAATTCTCTTATCACTTTATTATAGAATGATGGATCATCATGTTTTTTGATGGATCTTATAACGACCCATACTTTACATACATTGTTAATACTTCGAAATTGAAGCACACTTATTACAACATATGATAAAACCACAAAGGACCGTATAGGTATAGTGTCTTTAGAAACTGGGAAACATAAACAACTGGTTCATAAATCTTCTACAGTGTTTCCCATTTATTTCATCATATCTAGGGTCCCTTTTAGCATATTCTACTTAATATCCATCTTCCTGACCTGGGGAAAAGAAAACATAAAAGGGTGAGCTCAAATGCTCAGCAAGGGCAATAAAGGAAATAAAAATCATATCATATCTTTTTGAAAATCATAACCTGCAAAATAGATCATAAAATCTTAATAAATCATAGAAGTGAAAATGAGATCCCCATAATCATAACATGAAACTTGAAACTTTTTGGCATGCACACATAATCATGGAAAATCATTTCTTGTTAGTCATGACTCATTGCCAAGACTATCTTAGTGGACAAAGTCCCTTTCTGAACCGAGTCACCCTCGTTCCAGTCCTGTTTCACTGAACCAGTATAACCTACCGTTCCAGCCATGTCTATCTCATGAGATATGAAATCTTTACCCAATGCATTGGAGTGAGATATAGGTCCCACCCATCTTATAATGAATCCTTTCTTATGTGTGCCACATAATCATAAATCATACATCATCGCATAACACATGTAACAAAAATGGGATTCTTGAAACATCATGACATCATAAAATAAATCTTATAAGGCAAATGACTTCATAAAAATAATTCCCTCACAACATAATCAAATCAATGTAATTAAAGGGATAAAAACAGAACCCTTTATTATCTTAGATGGAAAATAATTTTGATAAAACACTTGAACTCCATTCTTGAGGAAAATATCCTTTCTTCTTCAAAAACACTTTTCTTTTCTTAACATGTCATACAATTATAAACTAAAAGAAGTTGATTAAAAATAAACTTGAAAACTTTTAAAGTAAGCTTCTTGGGAATAATGTTTTAAAAATCCATTCATGCCGTATAAGTTAAAAAAACATTCTTCGTACTTTTGTCGGAAAAGTCAAAAAAGTACCTCGTACAAAAAAAACGACAAAAGATTCCTTTCATATTCTTTACTAAAAACTCACCGAAGGGTATAATTGTATTTAAACTATTGTAAGTGGATGGAAAAAATATTACATATTGAGGGAACATGGATGTGGATGATAAAATACACCCCAGTAAATACTTACGAATAAACAATCTCGGATAAAAATGAGATTGTCATATTTCCCTTACCTTAGGTCCAATTTGCCTTGTATGTGTCCGAAGCTCCTGTATAATGGTTTAAATAATGTTATTGACTTATTCCAGAATCATACATATTGATATGATATCATATATGGTCATATTCTTAGCTTCTTGTTAGTAATATTTCATTGTTACTTGTTACTCGGGTCCTTATTGCCTTTTGTTCTTACGCGTGTTTTGCCGAATAAATTCTTATTCTTCTTTCAAGGTTATAGATACCTTATATCCAGAATGGTATTAGTGTAACATATATCATATTTATTCATTCAATTCATTTATATAATTACTATGTAATGATGATCATGTAGAACGAGTCGCATCACATCGTGGAGACGGTATTCCGTACGTACGCACGAGTGATGATATCGTTCCTATGATCGTGGAAATGTATTGGAGTATATATATATTATTTCAGTATCAATATTACTTTATAATAATCATAAATAGTTACTCATTACACCATTATACCCATCCTTGTAAAGTGATGGTGGAAAAATAGATTACACCACGGCGTGGAGACGGTATTCCGTACGTACGCACGCGCGGTGATTTCATTTTTCCGTAGGATGGATAGAAGGTGAATTAGGGTTGTTTCATATTTATAATAACATATAAGTATGTAAGTAATACTGATGTTATTACTTCATCATGAAAAAACTAAAGAAGAAGAAGTTGAAGAAGAAAGAAATTGAAAAGATCGGTAATGGATATTACCTCTTCTTTGGAACGCCTCTTTGAATCCTCCACTTAAGGAACTAAGAGTGGTCTTTGGAGAATAAAAGGACCTATAGAACTATTCTAGAGAAGTGGAAAGGAGAAAATGGCAGGGGTTGGCCGAGCTTGAGTGCTCAAATTGGTGTGAGGAGGAGGGAGAGGAGGTGCCCTTTTATAAGGGAGGAGAGGGGCACCTTAGGAATATCTCAAAATATTATTCTATATTAAAGTCAAAATCGGTTTATAATGGTTCAAAAGGGTCTTATTTCGAAGCTAAAGTGGGGATGGGTCGAAATCCTATCAACCAATATAATTTAGACAAGTTTAGGATATTATTTTAACCTTATCAATTAGATTTAACTCTAAGTTAAATAATTTAACTTTTACCAAGTCTTTTTGTTTTCTTTCACTATATGGTTAATACACTTACTATAACATGCCAAACGAACCCAAAATTGTTTATTATTAATATATATATCCTTATCTAAGTCATTTGGCCGAACCTTAGATTTTTAGGAATAAAATAACAATTAATAATATAATATTTGATTTAAAAACTATTTTGTGTCAATTTTGACACTATTTGATATATGATTTTTGTGAAAGTCATAACAGAATTAAATGTTCGAATCAAGTTAATTAAATCAACATTAATATATCATAGTAACCTAGAAAATTAGTGGAATTCATAAAAAGTTTCAAATTACATTTATTTTGGTGTTTATAACATCAATTATGTCAATATTTCATTAATAAGATAATTACTACATCATCATTGTGTCATAAATAAATTATATTATTTAAAGTCTAAAAATTACAAATAAAATACCATTATGTAGGAAATCTTTTTATCTTTCTAATGAATATTTATAATCTAAACTCCAACATATATAACCCTATGTAACAATTGTTTTCCTAAAAGATATATGCTTGTGTCATTTTTGTATTCATTTTAACTTAATTAAAATAAAGTGTCATTATCACTTACAAGTGGATCAATGGGGTCCCAAAATCGACCCAAATATGCCCATGGCCGACCATGTATCAACCAATAGGGTTAAGACACGTTTTAGGGTAATTTAATATTATTATAATATTATTGTTTAACCCTTATTTACTGGATTAACCCTTAACCATGGTAAATAAAATATTTACCGCAGTAATTATTCAAAATGTCTAAAAATAAAAGTTATCTATTTACACAATTTGAACATCCTGATTCCAAATATGGAATCCATTTTTCTAAATTCAAAACACAGAATTGGCAGAAATTAATTTAAAATTAATTCCCGCTGTCAAAACAAAAAGCGTGTTTTTAAGAGATAATAACTATCAAAAGATTGACACTTGTTTATGTTCGGTTTAATTGTAAAATTGTGTCCAATGACCAACATTATATTAAGTGGTAAAAATATATTCTAAATATACTTTAAAACCACTCAAATTCATAATTTATCACTATTAATTGTTTTGATTAAAAAAGTTGTTTTTAATTAAAATTTAGTAATTTTCACTATTCATCAAAATATTAAAGTTATCCGAAAAGTACCAAAATTTCACCTTAGGCTAAATTTGATATTCCGAATCCAAAAATGAAGTCCATTTTGAAAAATAAAATTTATAAAATTTCAAAAAGTGGTTATTACTATTCATAACGGCTAGTTTTAATAATATTTTAATAGCATATCGTTGTTTAGTGAAACTCGGTATTGCGTACGACGCAAGCTATCGAGGAAGGTCGTGATTGCGTGTAAAGAAAGCCAAGCAAGTGTTGTGTAGAAAAAGATTCCTTTGATGATTTATATAACATAAAAGTCTCGGGTGTTACATTCTACCCCCCTTAAAAAGAATTTCGCCCTCAAAATTCGTCACTTTGTAACAAACAGATGAGGATACTTCTCCTTCATCATATCCTCAAGCTCCCATGTAGCTTCTTCAAGTTGGTGGTTCCTCCATAAAACTTTCACCAATCGAGTGGTCTTGTTTCGTAGAACTTTTTCGCTATGAACCAGAATCTCTATCGGTTGTTCTTCATAAGAAAGATCTTGCTCCAGCGGTACAACTTCTGAGCTGAGTACATGTGAAGGATCAGGTATGTACTTTCTCAGGAGAGATACATGGAACACATCGTGAACTTGAGAGAGATTCGGTGGAAGCGCCAATCGGTAAGCTACCTTCCCAACACGATCCAGTATTTCGAAAGGAACGATATATCTAGGGCTCAACTTCCCCTTCTTTCCAAATCTCATAACCCTCTTCCAGGGAGATATTCGTAAGAACACTTTATCACCCACTTCAAACTCTAGGTCTTTTCTTCGGTTGTCGGCATAACTTTTCTGTCGACTCTGAGCTGCTCTTATGTGTTGTTGAATAGATCTGACCTTTTCTGCCATTTCATCAACGAGATCAGGTCCTAATAGCTTTCTTTCCCCAACTTCATCCCAGCAAGTTGGAGTCCTGCATTTCTTTCCATAAAGAGCTTCATAAGGAGCCATTTGAATACTGGAGTGAAAGCTATTGTTATAAGAAAATTCCACCAAAGGTAGGTGTTGATCCCAACCTCCTTTGAAATCCATAGAGTAAGCTCTCAACATATCTTCTAGGGTTTGAATTGTTCTCTCAGACTGACCGTCTGTCTGGAGATGATAAGCAGTGCTGAAACTCAACTCTGTATCCAGAGTATGCTGAAGACTTCGCCAGAACTTCGAGGTAAATCTCGGGTCCCGATCAGATATAATAGAAAGTTGTACTCCATGCAATCTTACCACTTCCTTTACATATATCCTGGCAAGCTGATCTAGAGAGAAATCCTCTCTAATAGCAATGAAGTGTGCAGACTTTGTAAGACGATCAACTATGACCCAGATAGCATTATTGCCTTTGGATGTTTTAGGAAGTCCTGTGACAAAGTCCATAGTGATGTTTTCCCATTTCCATTCGGGTATGGGTAATGGTTGTAACATCCCCTTAGACTTTTGTCTCTCAGCTTCAACTTGTTGACAAACCAAGCATCGAGAGACATATTCAGCAACATCTCTTTTCATGCCATCCCACCAGAAGTACTCTTTCAGGTCCCTATACATCTTCGTACTTCCAGGATGAATAGAGAATGATGAACTATGAGCCTCATCCAGCAGCTCCTTCTTTAATTCGGGGATGGGAGGAACACAAACCCGATTCCTGAACTTTATTATCCCATCACAATCAAGGTTGAATTCAGGAACATTTCTCACCTTCTTTTGTAACTCGACATCTTCTTTCTGTGCCTCTTTAATCTTCACATGTATAGATGGTTGAACATTCATTTGAGAAAGATAAGATTTTTCCCCTTCCATTATAATTCCAAGATCCATCCTTAGTAAATCAATAAATATTGAGTCTTTTGTGATCCTCATCATGGATAAACTAGCATGGTCTTGTCGACTTAATGCATCTACCACCTTGTTTGCTTTCCCTGGGTGGTAATGGATTGAGCAGTCGTAATCCTTAATCAGCTCCAACCATCTTCTTTGATGCATATTCAGCTCCTTTTGTGTGAAAATATACTTTAAACTTTTGTGATCAGTATAAATATCACACCTTTCACCATAAAGGTAATGCCTCCAAATCTTTAATGCAAAGATTACCGCAGCCAACTCCAAATCATGTGTTGGGTAATTTTGCTCATGGATTTTCAACTGTCGTGAGGCATAAGCTATCACCATATCATTTTGCATAAGAACACACCCCAATCCCTTCTTGGATGCATCACTGTAGATCACAAACCTTTCTCCACTACAAGGCAGTGTGAGCACAGGTGCACTGGATAACCTTCTTTTCAACTCCTTGAAATTCTCTTCACATTCCTCTGTCCAGACAAACTTAACTCCTTTCCGAGTCAACTTGGTGAGTGGATTAGATAATCGTGAAAAATCTTTTACAAAACGTCGATAATATCCAGCCAAACCAAGAAAACTTCGGATCTCAGTTACTGTTGTTGGTCTCGACCATCTTTCGATAACCTCTGTTTTTGCTGGATCCACAGATATCCCCTCTTTTGAGATTATGTGACCCAAAAATGCAACTTTTTGAAGCCAAAATTCACACTTGGTAAATTTGGCATAAAGCTTCTCCTTTCTCAGGGTCTTCAATATAATTCTCAAGTGATCTTCATGCTCTTCCTTGCTCTTTGAATAGACAAGAATATCGTCTATAAAGACTACCACAAATTGATCAAGATAGTCTCTAAAGACTCTATTCATTAGATCCATGAAGATAGCAGGGGCATTAGTAAGACCAAATGGCATCACTATAAATTCATAGTGTCCATACCTTGTACGGAAATCCGTCTTTGGTATATCCTCCCTTTTGACCCTTAATTGATGATACCCTGAATGAAGATCAATCTTGGAAAAGTATTGAGCTCCACGTAGTTGGTCAAATAAGTCATCAATGCGTGGGAGAGGATATTTGTTCTTGATAGTGATCTTGTTAAGTTCTCGATAATCAATGCAGAGTCTCATTGATCCATCTTTCTTCTTAACAAATAGAACAGGTGCTCCCCAATGTGACGCACTAGGGATTATGAATCCCTTATCAAGATTCTCTTGGAGTTGCTTCTTCAATTCCTGCAGCTCAATTGGGGCCATTCTATAAGGTGTCTTTGAAATAGGCAAAGCACCCGGTACGAGTTCTATTGAAAACTCAACTTCACGATTTGGTGGAAGACCCGATAATTCCTCCGGAAAGACATCATCAAACTCCCGTACAATGGGCATATTCTTAATCGTAAGTTTCTCTCCAACCATTTGAGATAAATAACCTTCATTTAGTGGAATCATGACCCATAAGATGGAAGGAATTTCCACTGGAAGGTTATGTTCATCCTTGCATTGATAGACGATCGTAGATTGATCTGGAATATGAAATGTGACTTCCCTTCTTTGGCAATTGATATGATCTCCATGTAGAGAAAGCCAATCCATGCCAAGAATCACATCAAATTCCACTAAAGGAAGGATCACAAGATTTGCAGGAAGCACTTTCCCACAATCATCGATCGGAGAAGAGTTATAAACTTTTGATGCGACTGTTGTGCCATTAGGTGTTGTCACAGCTAACTCAACATCTAATTGTTGAGGTAATACAGTGATACCCTTAGAAAATTCATTAGAAATAAAAGAGTGGGTGGATCCAGAATCAAATAAAACATTTGCTACTTTAGAGTGGATGGTAAGTGTACCTTTCACCACTTCGTTATCGTACTCCACATCGCTGATAGAAATTGCATGTGACTTTCCTTTGTCTTTAGCCTTAAGATTTTGTTGACGTCGACCATCATCATCCACCCTTGGATTTGGGCATTGATTGGCATAATGCCCCATCTCCTTGCACTTGAAACATTGAAGTGTAGTAGGATCATTCTGTGTATACCTTCCTTTGTTTGCATCATTAGACATCTTCTTCCCATTATCGCGGCATTCAAATGCCCGATGACCTTCCTTTCCACATTTGAAACATTTACTTCTCCCTTTAAGACAACTCCCTCCATGTTTCTTTCCACACTTTGAGCATAAGGGAATGTTCATCTTCTTTTCAGTGTGCTCTTTAGAGTTTCCTTTGAATTTCATCTTCCTCTTCTTATCAAACCCATGTGACTGATGGGTTACTCCAATCTCCATCTCGACTTTGAGAGCACATCGAACGATTTCTTCGTAGCTATTGAAGTCCCTTATGGCTAACGCCCTTCGAATACTGGGTTTTAAGCCACTAAAGAATCGATCGATCTTACTCTCAGGTTGGATAATAATACCAGAAGCGTACCTTGCAAGTCTTGTAAAATTTGCTTCATAGGTACTAACAGATTCATCATCCCTTTGCTTCAGTTCAAGGAACTCTTTCTCCATCTTTGTTCGGAGAATACGAGGGAAGTAATTATTGAAAAATAAGTTCTTGAACTCGTCCCATTCCATAGACTCAATTTCATCCCTTTGCCTCGTATTCTTAATAAGATTCCACCATTGATCAGAATCTCCTTCCAAACGATACACTGCTAGGATGACTTTATCATGTTCAGAACATTGAAGAACTGAAAATATCTTTTCAGTAGTACTAATCCATTGTTCAGCAACTAATGGATCAGTAGACCCACTGAAAGAAGGTGGACGCTGCCTCATGAAGGATTCAACAGAATGTTGCTCCTTCCTTTGCTCGTTTGGAAGTCCTGCATGATTCATAGCTTGAGAAAGTTGTGTGAGCATGGCTACAAGATTTTGCATTCCAGCTCCCATATTGTTTGGTTGCTCAGGGGGAAAATCATTGCATTTCCCATCGCATTCCGTATTAACACGGTTCCTTCGGGTTCCAGCCATTGACTAAAACCAAGAAGAATAGTGTGAGCAACACTAATTATATTAGGAAAACCACATAATTCAAGAATAAAATTTTCATGCTTAAGGTCTTACCCTAGGTTATTCAAGGACATTTCTAAAACACTAAGATTGTGTTCTATGCTTAGACTTATCCTTAGGGTTCTTACTAAGGCTTTCACATCCTAGTTTCCAAAGGTTGACTATACCTTTCCTCTGATACCAACTATAGCGGTCTGGAATTACTTCCAGTGGACTATAATTGATAACTATCAGGGCACTCCATGGGCGGATACACCCCATGGGCGGGACACACCACCATCCCCAGTGGCAGCCATTTCCTCATGAAGCCCTTGGGCGGAGAGCCATGCTTTGTCCAACGCTCACATGTGAGAGTTCCCAAGGATCGGATACGTTCCTACCTCCTTTGCCTTTGATACCAACTATAACGACCCATACTTTACATACATTGTTAATACTTCGAAATTGAAGCACACTTATTACAACATATGATAAAACCACAAAGGACCGTATAGGTATAGTGTCTTTAGAAACTGGAAAACATAAACAACTGGTTCATAAATCTTCTACAGTGTTTCCCATTTATTTCATCATATCTAGGGTCCCTTTTAGCATATTATACTTAATATCCATCTTCCTGACCTGGGGAAAAGAAAACATAAAAGGGTGAGCTCAAATGCTCAGCAAGGGCAATAAAGGAAATAAAAATCATATCATATCTTTTTGAAAATCATAACCTGCAAAAGAGATCATAAAATCTTAATAAATCATAGAAGTGAAAATGAGATCCCCATAATCATAACATGAAACTTGAAACTTTGTGGCATGCACACATAATCATGGAAAATCATTTCTTGTTAGTCATGACTCATTGCCAAGACTATCTTAGTGGACAAAGTCCCTTTCTGAACCGAGTCACCCTTGTTCCAGTCCTGTTTCACTGAACCGGTATAACCTACCGTTCCAGCCATGTCTATCTCATGAGATATGAAATCTTTACCCAATGCATTGGAAGGAGATATAGGTCCCACCCATCTTATAATGAATCCTTTCTTATGTGTGCCACATAATCATAAATCATACATCATCGCATAACACATGTAACAAAAATGGGATTCTTGAAACATCATGACATCATAAAATAAATCTTATAAGGCAAATGACTTCATAAAAATAATTCCCTCACAACATAATCAAATCAATGTAATTAAAGGGATAAAAACATAACCCTTTATTATCTTAGATGGAAAATAATTTTGATAAAACACTTGAACTCCATTCTTGAGGAAAATATCCTTTCTTCTTCAAAAACACTTTTCTTTTCTTAACATGTCATACAATTATAAACTAAAAGAAGTCGATTAAAAATAAACTTGAAAACTTGTAAAGGAAGCTTCTTGGGAATAATGTTTTAAAAATCCATTCATGTCGTATAAGTTAAAAAAAACATTCTTCGTACTTTTGTCGGAAAAGTCAAAAAAGTACCTCGTACAAAAAAAAACGACAAAAGATTCCTTTCATATTCTTTACTAAAAACTCACCGAAGGGTATAATTGGATTTAAACTATTGTAAGTGGATAGAAACCATATTACATATTGAGGGAACATGGATGTGGATGATAAAATACACCCCAGTAAATACTTACGAATAAACAATCTCGGATAAAAATGAGATTGTCATATTTCCCTTACCTTAGGTCCAATTTGCCTTGTATGTGTCCAAAGCTCCTGTATAATGGTTTAAATAATTTTATTGAATTATTCCAGAATCATACATATTTATATGATATCATATATGGTCATATTCTTAGCTTCTTGTTAGTAATATTTCATTGTTACTTGTTACTCGGGTCTTTATTGCCTTTTGTTCTTACGCGTGTTTTGCCGAATAAATTCTTATTCTTATTTCAAGGTTATAGATACATTATATACAGAATGGTATTAGTGTAACATATATCATATTTATTCATTCAATTCATTTATATAATTACTATGTAATGATGATCATGTAGAACGAGTCGCATCACATCGTGGAGACGGTATTCCGTACGTACGCACGAGTGATGATATCGTTCCTATGATCGTGGAAATGTATTGGAGTATATATATATTATTTTAGTATCAATATTACTTTATAATAATCATAAATAGTTACTCATTACACCATTATACCCATCCTTGTAAAGTGATGGTGGAAAAATAGATTACACCATGGCGTGGAGACGGTATTCCGTACGTACGCACGCGCGGTGATTTCATTTTTCCGTAGGATGGATAGAAGGTGAATTAGGGTTGTTTCATATTTATAATAACATATCAGTATGTAAGTAATACTGATGTTATTACTTCATCATGAAACAACTAAATAAGAAGAAGTTGAAGAAGAAATAAATTGAAAAGATCGGTAATGGATATTACCTCTTCTTTGGAACGCCTCTTTGAATCCTCCACTTAAGGAACTAAGAGTGGTCTTTGGAGAAGAACAGGACCTCTAGGACTATTCTAGGGAAGTGGAGAGGAGAAAATGGCAGGGGTTGGCCGAGCTTGAGTGCTCAAATTGGTGTGAGGAGGAGGGAGAGGAGGTTCCCTTTTATAAGGGAGGAGAGGGGCACCTTAGGAATATCTCAAAATATTATTTTATATTAAAGTCAAAATCGGTTTATAATGGTTCCAAAGGGTCTTATTTCGAAGCTAAAGTGGGGATGGGTCGAAATCCTATCAACCAATAGAATGTAGACAAGTTTAGGATATTATTTTAACCTTATCAATTAGATTTAACTCTAAGTTAAATAATTTAACTTTTACCAAGTCTTTTTGTTTTCTTTCACTATATGGTTAATACACTTACTATAACATGCCAAACGAACCCCAAATTGTTTATTATTAATATATATATCCTTATCTAAGTCATTTGGCCGAACCTTAGATTTTGAGGAATAAAATAACATTTAATAATATAATATTTGATTTAAAAACTATTTTGTGTCAATTTTGACACTATTTGATATATGATTTTTGTGAAAGTCATAACAGAATTAAATGTTCGAACCAAGTTAATTAAATCAACATTAATATATCATAGTAACCTAGAAAATTAGTGTAATTCATAAAAAGTTTCAAATTACATTTATTTTGGTGTTTATAACATCAATTATGTCAATATTTCATTAATAAGATAATTACTGCATCATCATTGTGTCATAAATAAATTATATTATTAAAAGTCTAAAAATTACAAATAAAATACCATTATGTAGGAAATCTTTTTATATTTCTAATGAATATTTATAATCTAAAATCCAACATATATAACCCTATGTAACAATTGTTTTTCTAAAAGATATATTCTTGTGTCATTTTTGTATTCATTTTAACTTAATTAAAATAAAGTGTCATTATCACTTACAAGTGGATCAATGGGGTCTTAGAATCGACCCAAAGATGCCCATGGTCGACCATGTATCAACCAATAGGGTTAAGACACGTTTTAGGGTAATTTAATATTATTATAATATTATTTTTTAACCCTTATTTACCGGATTAACCCTTAACCATGGTAAATAAAATATTTACCGCAGTAATTATTCAAAATGTCTAAAAATAAAAGTTATCTATTTACAAAATTTGAACATCCTGATTCCAAATATGGAATCCATTTTTCTAAATTCAAAACACAGAAGTGGCAGAAATTAATTTAAAATTAATTCCCGCTGTCAAAACAAAAAGCGTGTTTTTAAGAGATAATAAATATCAAAAGATTGACACTTGTTTATGTTCGGTTTAATTGTAAAATTGTGTCCAATGACCAAAATTATATTAAGTGGTAAAAATATATTCTAAATATACTTTAAAACCACTCAAATTCATAATTTATCACTATTAATTGTTTTGATTAAAAAAGTTGTTTTTAATTAAAATTTAGTAATTTTCACTATTCATCAAAATATTAAAGTTATCCGAAAAGTACCAAAATTTCACCTTAGGATAAATTTGATATTCCGAATCCAAAAATGAAGTCCATTTTAAAAAATAAAATTTATAAAATTTCAAAAATTGGTTATTACTATTCATAGCGGCTAGTTTTAATAATATTTTAATAGCATATCGTTGTTTAGTGAAACTCGGTATTGCGTACGACGCAAGCTATCGAGGAAGGTCGCGATTGCGTGTAAACAAATCCAAGCAAGTGTTGTGTAGAAAAAGATTCCTTTGATGATTTATATAACATAAAAGTCTCGGGTGTTACAGATCTAATACTTTATTTCATGTTTTATTATTCTACGGATTATTTGTTGATCTTCATCTCCATTTATTATCTATTGGTAGTTCCCGTTTCGGTTGGTTGATCATTTGATCATGTGACCAAAAGGTAATTGGTTTGGTAAGAATTTTCCCTTTAATTAAAACCTTTCTTGCTTCCTATAATTGAAATGTATTTTCAATTGTTCTCAAAAACATGAATTTTGATGATTTTAAATATTGATTTAAAATGAATGATATTTGAGATTTAACGTTTTTTATAAAGGATATGAAAATATGATATATTTTTTTAGAAAGGATGTCTTGAAATTATTTGAAATTTATTTTTGAGAAAAAATCGATTTAAATAAAAATATTATTTTGAAAGTTATAAATATGATAAAAACCATTGTTTTGGTTTTTAAATTGAAATGATTTTTAAACTTTAAAATGGTAATTGAAATGTGAAATATGAATTATATTGAAATCAATTATTTTTATATGATTCATTTATTGTTTGATATCATGCTTAGAAAATTATCTATGTTATGTCAGGAAACTATTTAACTATACCTAAAGTTCACATTGTGTTTACATATTGTACATTTTTAAAACATTTTATAAGAATAAGGCCATACAAATTTAATTTTTCATGATGAATTGATTTTTGAAAAAATAATTAGATTTTTCCATGGAAAAAAATTATGAGGAATAATAATAGGTGTGTAGTGTCTTGTTATATTAAAAACATTCTTCTAAGAATTTTGTTTCCCCTTACGTAAAAATAGAGTATCTTACAAGAAGCCATAATACAGGCACAAACATATCTCATGTGGGACATAGCAGTTGAACAAGTAGAGGGATCCCATCCTAGGCCTTCCCACAAGTGGAAATATGTTGTAATAATTCCTCATTTACCCATCAATATAGTGTAGGAGTGGTGGATACATTGTACGGAGTGGAATAGAAGTAAGGATAAATTGTACAGGGTGGTACCAAGAGTGAGAAGAGAATGTTTTATACTAATAATCGATATTTTATTAATATACCATGCCCCCTAAACATGTGATTTTTGATGTGGTAAGAAGAAACGTGGTTTCTATTCCTGTGTCTTAGAAAATTGGACATAAAACAGACCATTGAATTATTAGATTTGAGCCGTCTATTGAGATCCCACACTCCACAAATTTAAATGTGCCAATAGCTACCTTCCTTTTCTCCCTTCAATGATCACTAGTATTACAGTGATGTATCCAAACCACAATGATTGAGAAAACAACCACCATTGAAGAACTTGCTGAAAGAATGAGGCTTGTTTGATCATCCCGATGACTTCCAGGCAAGTAACTCTTGCATTCAAGTCAAAAATTGAATAAATATACTATTATAAAATAGAAAACAATGTTTTATGGAATTCTAATAATTAATGAGTTTGATCTTGTATAAATGAATGGAATGTGATCCCCATCACATGTATGTGAGGTGTTCACCGCAAAGTAAGTTTATAACGCCGTGACACCATGATTTTAGGCATTCTATAAAGATTTAATTTACCCAAGATCTTTAGGAATTTAAAAGGCAAAGACTTGGATGTATTTATCGGGTTATGAATGATTCCATGACACGAAATGTTTTTTGGATATAAGTTATTGAGAACTGCCTATAAAAAATGATGCATAGATGAGAAAATATGTTTTCGATCACTATTTTGAAGAGATATATCGAAAAAATATAGCATATCTAAACTTGTTCATGAAGGAAAGTGTCTTATGTGAATCCTTGGATTTCATGAAGAATAAGGAGTATGATATGGAGATAAAACTCATTCATAGCACACCTTTTATGATTTACGTAGAAACATTTATGCAAACTAACTTGGGATAGGGCGTATGTGTCTCCCTAATTTGAGTGAATGTCTTGAGAAGCTATGAGACAGTTTTATCTATAATGTTCTTCATGAACGAGAATAGAAACCAATGTATTTATTTTTTAAGGAGTTTTAAGAGGCTAATGCACTTAAGTTACACTATTTGTGATGAAGGTAGTGTGGTTTTCACACACTTTCATAAGTGTGTGTGAAAAACTAAAGGTGGATAGTGTGTGTGTGAGAGAGGGTTTTCATGAAGCAAGTAGTACATGGATGAACTCATGAAACACATGAACATGTGGTGAAATATCAATCCACTACAAAAAAAATTAAAAAAACATAAAATATAAAAACTAACATTAAATATATGGGATATAGTTTATAATTGAGATAAAAAACAAGTTTTTTGGTTTCCATGAAATCCATGTATGAAGTTTTCATTAATTGAATTGATATTTTTTGATACATAAGTTGATATTATTCAAGAATTATTCCTTTAAAAAAAATTATTCAAGAATAATTGTTGTGAAATTATTTCACACATTAAGTGATTATTGGTATTCTATAGTAGAAGAAATAATTACAGCCTGAGTATTCTTATATTGAGGGAATTAATTAGTTACTAGTGATCAAATCAGTTGATCAAGACCTAGAGACTCATCTAGTAGTTATTGGAGATAAATTAACAGTTTTAATGGAATTTTTGATTAAAAATATCATGGAGAGATATCATTAGATCAACCAATAGTAAATAAATACTTTGATAAAGTATAAATTCTTTAGTTCGATCGAGATCAAGAAGTCTCTTGTGTTATTTAAGAGTAGAAGTCTTCAGTGTGGATTCTAGATTAGGTGAGTGTGGATTCTGGTAATATAGTGAGATACAGTATAAATAAACATCTATTATTTTTCAGGATAAATATTTTTTTATTTTTTAATCCACTATTTTAATCACATAGATAATATTATAGCGGAGAATCTGTTTTGAGGGAAATAACCAACACGTAAAGCAGTATGTGTTTCTACCAAACCTTGTAAATCCATATGTTTTGTGTCTTGTTATTTTCTTAATTATTTGTGGTATGGCTGAGAGAATGAATAATAGTTTATTTATTATTTAACCATCCATTTAGTTTTAATTAAAAAGAGACAATTTTTAAAAAGAAAAAAGAAACTACTAATTCACCCCACCCTTATCAATGGTCATTCCAGCCTAATACATTTCAAGTGGTATTAGAGCCAATGTATCCTCTGAAATGTCCAACAGAATTTTGAGTAAGGAAACATCAATTCTATAAATAGTAGGTGTATTCCTATTTCCAATGGTGATAACTGTAATTTTAGTAAAAATAGGATGATTCCTTATCTCCTATCACATGGGGTAGAAGTGAAAGGTATTGTTACAGTGGGATATCCACCCTATATTGAGAATGAACCTATGAATATTAAAGATAAAAGGAACTTAGAGATGGATGTAAATGCTCACAATTAAATCTTGATGGATTCATATAAAAATCTATACACTAAATAGATGGGCCTCCAAACTTCTGAGTAAATCCTGGATAAACTCAGAAACATTTATGAAGGTAATCTTAAAGTCAAAGTTGCTGAGTTGAAAATATAGAGAAGTAGATTTGAAGATATTAAAATGGGTGATGAATAAATTTTTTATAAATACTTTAAAATATTAAATGATATTTTCAATAGTTTCATAGGTTTTTTTGGGAAGATGGATGATTCAACCATAGTGAAAATGGTGATGAGAAATATTCTAGAGAGATTTGATACAAGGGTTTCCTCAATGGAAGAACAAGATGTTCTATTCCTGGATAAAAATAATAATATTCTCAAAACATATGATATGATAAAAATATCATCTTTTAATAATTAATTAAATAATAATATGGAATTTAAATACCTCATAAAAGGTAAAACAATAGTTTAAGGAGAACCAGAATCAAGTGATTCTGACTCAGGCTTGCACCACGGTATAATAGTGAAACAGATAGTTATGGTTCCCATATTATATGGGAATGTGCAGGTGGATACTTCTACTACAGATATGGGTGGTGATATAATTAAACAAGTCCAAACCCAATCAATTTTCCTTTGAGAATATCTCTACATAATCCCATTTGGGGAAAGGATGCATGTTGGTGGTGGGTTCTTATCTCTCAGATCCACAGAATGGTGCACTCAACCATTGCATCCTCCTAAAGGAAATAAGTTGTGGTAGTCATGCCTCTTTTAAGGATGCCCTTATAACTAGAAATATAAAGATGGTCGATAGTGAGGGATTCACTCCTTCCCCTTCGAAGAGAAAACCAAGGAAGGACTATTCTAACACACCACAAACTATGTCTACCAAATCTTATTCTATGTTTTTATGGAAGGTCAATGCATACATCCTCAAGATATTTTTCCATGGTAAGTCTTGATCTGAGTGGGAAATTGGTGATTAATCTGATTATGGGAATGATATGTCCTATTATGATCTCTGAATTTATGGTCTGGCAGATTAGGGAAAGTCCCTTTGTTTGACCCCACCCATATCCTCATGTACTTTTAGTTTTACATTTAATAAATTTTCAGAAGCTTAGCTTCTTGATGGAATTTTTTGGTCAAGTGATTATAAGGATTAAGAACCTGAATAGGACTAAAATCAAATTTGTTCCTTCATTATAAGTACATTCAACAGACATAGAAGAGGAAAAGGGATGAATTCATTAAAATGCTTCAACTATGATAGTTTTTTACATTTTTAATATGGCTATCCAACGAAGAGAGGCAATGTCACTAAATATAATGAATAATAAGACTACATTAATAAGAATAATAAGAAATATAAAAAGGGTGGAAATAAGAAATAAAATAAGGAAGTAATCAAATAAAAATAGATGAAATATGATGATTATAGAAATTGACGAATCATCATCATCATGTTATGATACAAAAGATGAATGACCTTAGTGAAATTAGTTATACCTTATGGGAAAATAAAATTCCACTAAATAAAAATTTTGAAGGTGTAGAAGATGAACATATAACTGAAATTTAATGGTACATAATGGATAATATTGAATGTATACTTGAGATAACATGAAGCTCAAGAAGGGGAAAAGAAAATTGATAAATAAGAATAAAGAAAGTGTCAAGAAGGAAGAACACCTCTCTAAGAGATAAGGGTACATCTAAAAAAATAGTGGATCTAGAAAGGAAAAAAATATATTTTTAATAATGTTCACCTAGAAGTGAATAATTCAATAATTATAAAAAAACACTAATTGAAGAGGATAAACATAATAGGTTTAAAATTTCCGGACATGAAAATATGGTGATTGGTCTTAAAGGAATATTTACTAAGAAAGAGGTACAGTTATCTGAGACACAGTCTATGTGTTTTGTAGCTAAAATTGAGTGGAATAAGATAAAATAAAATTACAAAAAATTTGTTTATATTAAGGATGAATCTTAAAAAATTTCTAAGAATAAGGGTCCACAAAAAATGGTAGTTTCTATAACTAATTAATATCAATGTAAATATATTACTTCTAACATTGTAGGCCTGAGGGACAATACTATTTCAACTATATGGTTTCCTCCTAAGTTAAAACTCTTATAATTTGTGGAAATAAGGCAACAACAATCTCTAGACCAGACTTATTATCAGTCTGGAAGATCAAGGTTTGGAAAAAAAATATTATTGTTGTGGAGTGTTTGGTTATAATTATTATTAATTCTAGTACAAAATGTATCTACTAAGAATGATCCATGAATCTAGGTGGACAAATTTTAAATAAATGTGATTAGATTATCAAAAAGAGAGGCTTGTGACTAAGACATCATCAAAAAGTCAACACAAAAGAAATTTGATTCTTTGGAGATAATTTTTAGACAATTTGGTTAATGAGGTCACAAAGTTTAGAAATTATTGAAAATACTATAATGTTATATTTCCTATTCTAATATATGGAATTATATTCAATAGAAAAATAGTGGTAAGTCTTGTGGAGATTTTGAGAAGACATAAAAAGTCAATAAGGGATGTCTAGTTATTTAGCCAAAACAACTAAGATTATCTTTGATAAAAATGTTGATAAAAAATGCTTCCACATGTGGTGACTTGAATTTTTTTAAGTGTAAATGGTGTGAACAAACTAGGCATGACATAAGATATTGTTTTCCAATTATAATATCCCAAGAAGAGATAATTAAGAATATATGTCTTGTAAAAAATTCATCTTATGATGAAATGGAAGGTACATCCCCATAAAAAGTATTAATTGATGTGGAATGATCGATCACACCTTTTAATATTGGTGGGAGATAATGGACCATATTGAGAGGAAGATCTGAGTATGAATATTAATTTTCAGAAACCAAGAGGCATGTCCTTATTACCTATTATTTTATTTGTTTCTAAATAACAATGCATGGAATTAAAAGACATTTTTTAGTCTTTCACTTTTGGACAATAAGAAAATATTTCCATTTATAGAGTCTAGTGAGATCAATTAAATGAATGGAAGGAAATGGATGCATACCTTGATGGGGATAATTGATGAGATGATGTATTCCAATCAAACTTTTATACCTCATTATTCATTTTATTTATCATATAATTTAAGGGGTTCTTGGTTTAGGAGAAAATAAGATAAAGCGAGGGATTTATCTTTACATCAGAATTTTTGGATGAGTTTGTTGAAGTATGTGCATGATTTAGCATTTCATTTATAATTCTGATTATCTCCACCCCCTTTGATGATAATTGAGACATTTATATCATGACTTTACATGCATGATTTTTATAGATTTTATTGAAAAACATGGTCATATCTCTCTTTTTTCTACAATGGGTTAGCCCAAGTAGACTTAGAGTTGATAAACTAAAGGCTCTTTTCAAAGAGAACCATGTGATATCATCCATCTCATAGAGTTATTTAATAAATAATATTTAAATGAAGTTGAACATGTTTTTGAGAAAATTCACAATTTTCCTTTCTCATTAGATTTACAATAAGGTTTATTGGATTGGGATCACACATATTGAATCTTATACAGTGTGCTAAATAGGTATTGTCAATAAAATACAAAGGGGGATGTTGTTGGGCCGAGTGTTGCATTGGTTTTCAATGATATTTCAATATGTGTTTGTCAATATGATGATGAAAAGCTGTGATGCCTTGATAATTATTATGGATTCATTTTATAGATTTGGATGTTACACTTTGATAATTCTCTATGATAAGTCATTAGATTGTTGAACTAGTCCTAAGTTGAATGAAAATGTTCCAATTTTTTTTAGAGATTTCAAATTGTTACAACATTTTCAAAGCTTAATACCCTGAAAATATAGATTTCCACGATGAATTGATGGTTTACATAATAATTAATATTTCTATTAAAAAATTTTACATAAGGAAGAATAATCGATGAGGAGTATCTTGAAATTGTAGATATATTTTTATAAGTTTTTAGTTCGTACTTAAGTAAAAAATATTCCATACCACAACAAATAATAAGCTAGTATTGAGCTCATAAAAAATGGGACAAAAAGGTCAACCACGTACCCACAGGTGGCAAGAGGTGGGAAGAATCCCACATAAACCCATGTATAAGGCGTAGGAGTGGTGGTACCACCGTGTAGGGTGGAACAGTTGAATGGAGAACTAATACATGGTGGTATTAGGATTGAGAGGATAATTACATCAGCTAATTAGTGACTCTTTATTGATATAACATGCCTCCTACACATATGAGTTTCAATGTGGGACAATGACATGTGTGTATTGTTCCTTTATCTAAAAAATAGGATATAACATGAACTGTCAGATCGTTTAAACTAATTCTTCTGTTAAGATCTCACGCTTTGTTGATTTAATGTTTCGATTGTGTTCTTCCTAGACTCTCATTTATGGTCACTGGTACATATAAGATTCATACAAACCACCATGATTGAGTAAATGGAAACCATTGTATATCTTTCTAAATAAATTATACTCATTCGATCATCCTGATGTCAGGCATGCAACTACGTCTTCCATGCTTGTGATAATTCAATGAAAGAAAATAATTATACACTAGAAATGAATTTTGATTTCATTCTAATAAATAATAAGTTCAGTCTTGGATAAATTAAGGGCATGTTATCCTTATAGAATTCTTGTGAGGTGTTCACTACAAAAGAAGTTTGTGAAGATGAGATGCTATATTTTTCAGTTTCGTATTAAGATTAAATCTACCCAGGATCATGGGGAATTTAATAGGACAATACTCAATAGTATATATGGGGATATAAATTAGTCCATGACATGGAATATTTTGTGGATATAAGGTGTTGATAACTTCCTATAAAACAAAATCATATGTGAGAAGATGTGTTGTCAATCTTCATTTTGTAAGACCTCTCTAAAAATAGAGTATCAGTAAACTCATTCACCAAGGGAAGTGAGTTATGAGAAGCCTTGGATTTTTTGACTAAGAAGGTGGAATCCATGGGCATAAAATTTTTTCATAGAACTATTTTTATTCTTCACAAATAATTGATTCGGAAAACCATCATGGGATAGTGCTTACGTGTCTCCCAAGGTTGCATGAAAATTTAGAGAAATTATGACATAGTGATTTCTACAATATTCTTCATGAACAAGAAGATAAATATGTGAATATCTCACATGAAGGAGTTTGAGAAGGATAGAATGCTTGAGTTACACCTTTTGTGAAGAAGGAAATGTGGTTTACAAAACCATGAGTGATTGTGTGTGAAGAGATAAAGGTGGGAAATGTGTGTGGGGGGGAGATTGAATCAAACAAGTAGCACATGATTGAACTCATTCAACACATACACATGTAAAGAAATTTTGAGAAACAAAAAAAAATAAAAAATTTACATAGAATATAAAAAATAATATTCAATTTATGTTCTATAGGTTATACTTGAGATACTTGAAAAATGATGTATGAATTCCATGAAATCCATGTATAACGTTTATTGAATTTAGTTGGTATTTCAAGAAGCGAAAGTTGATATTGTGAAAGATTTGTTATCGTATATAATAATCAAAAATAATTTGAATGAACTACTTACACACATTAATTCTGGTTGATTCTTCATCAGTAGAATAAAGATTTACATCCTTATAATTTTTTCAGAGAGGAAACTGATCAGTTATAGGTGATGAGATCAATTTAGAGATACTGATAGACTCAACCTATAAGAACCCTGACCTTCCATTCAGGTATGTTTTTCCTTTCTGGTCATTTTTGGAGAAAAAAGGAATTTCTGGAAATTTCCTAAGTACGCACCGTGTACATTAGGAGTATACTCTGTGCACTTTCTTGCCGCAGCAGGCCGTGTGTTAGCTGTGTATTAGCCACACACATGGCCGTGTGGGAGTGACTTGGAGGCCTCTTAAAGCAGAGTACGGAAAAGCCGAGTACATGCCCTGTACCTAAAAATTACACGCTGTGTAGTTTCTTTTTTTCATTAAAGGCACATGGGTCGCGTCTGACGATTAGAACTCAATTATTTTAGGTTTCGTTCATCCAAGAGCACTGAGCAGCCATGAATTTTCAATGATCCCATAAGCATAAGTCCATACTCCAATTCAAACACTGTTGATTGCATTGGAATCACATCGGCGAGTTCTCTCTTCTGCTTGAGCCTTGTTTTCCAATTCCTCCTCTTTTACAAGTTATCGTGGGTTAAACATTTCAGACGTTTTGTTAGATATACGATGTTCTAAGGAGATTCAAGCTTTGAGGTTCAAGTATATTGATCTCCTAACCCCGAGGTAGGTGGTTTGTGTCGTTTGGTTGAAATCCTTTGAGTTTTATGTGAAAATTCCACCAATACCCTTGAACGGGGTATTGCGTGTTTACCATTTTGACCCTATTGTTTTCCAGAAATTTTTGAATGTCTGAGTATAGGTTATTGATTGTGAATATGGTGAATTGTTGTGCTTTGTATGTACTTCCCATGCATGTTTTGCATGTATTTGACATTTGGGTCTAGTTTTCTTGTTGGCTGCTGTTTCCTTTTCCATGCCTAGTATTATAGGATGGTGTGACTGTTGCTCTGATATGCTATTATGTTGTAGAATGCTAGCCCAGAAGTTCATGAGGTTTACTTTGGCCGTTACGCGATGCTATGCTTGTTTGACTTACACTGGGCCGTGAGAACCTGGTGTATAGACCATAGGGAGAATTGACATTGATGAATTCTCCAGAGTGTCTTTATAATCACGATGAGAGACCACATGGGGAATTGACGTTGAGTGCTTCCCCAGTGTGTATGTAGTTCCTCGACAAAGACCACAGGTGGAATTGAGGTTGAGTGCTTCCCCAGAGCACCTTTAGTACGATATGAGACTATCGGGGGGAATTGACGGTGAGTGCTTCCTCAGAGAGTCTATACTTTAGATGAACCAGAGGGGTGAGACTGTGTTTTCCACCCATAGGGTTTCTAGTGCTTGATAAGTAGGACCAGAGGGGATAAACTATGGGTACATCCTAGAGGGTTACCTGTTGTGTTAACTGTTATGATGTTTCATACTGTGTGGTGTTGTGAATGCTTAAACTATGGATTGTTTATTTCTTAGTGCCTCCTTGTTTATAGTTTTCGGTACTTTTACCTTCCATATACCCACTGACTATTAGCCACTGATCTTCAGGTGGTCACCTACTGGGATTTAGTCTTACACCCTATTTGGGCAATGCTTTTGGGCCTGAGAATAATATATTACTGTAGGTATAGACAAGGGAAAACACCCTTCGACTTCCAGTACTTGATTGCATTGGATCTAGAGAGCATGGGACCAGCCGAGGCTTGCGATGCTGAGGAGTTTCTCATCTATTTTTCTTTTGTACATGGGTTTAGTACTGTATTCAGCATTGTGACTTGTTTGTCTGTTTTCTTAGACATATATGTATCAGTCATCATTTATATATATATTTATGCTCCAGCTGTTTCTTTATCAGCCTTCCGCTATTTACTGTTTTTGGATCTTTACTCCTTACACTATTGTATGATGTTTACTTCCATTGTGTACTCTACCAATGATTTCATAATTTCCCCACCATCAAACCCAAGGGCCTCGCTGCTAGTCGGCAGCCTCTAGAATTCATGGAAATGCGCTTGAGGCCATGTGACCAACCGGGTATGGGTTGCATCTTGGTGGATTCCAGAACCGAGATGTTACAAAGTGGTATCAGAGGACAGTTCTTTTCCCTTGATTTACTGTTTGGAGCCTATATCCAGGGATATAACGGAATAGGTACTTGGTAATAAGCTGTGCTCTAGAGTATCTAACCCATGTATAGGGAAAATCCAATCTACCACATTATTGCAATTTTTCTTATTTTCAATTTTATAGTTGATTTGATTTCACTGTTGGGTGATTCACATGTTTTGTGCGGTTACCGTTGATGCTATTGAGGTTCTATTTCTATCGCAACCCAATGAGATAAGGGTATGTCATCTCATGCGTCATATAGGTACTTGTTAGAAATCACATTCCATGCATTATTTCCCTACCATCTAAGATGCATTAGTGATCGCATGTTGTTGTGATAGATGTTGTGTAAAATATTCATGCTGTTGTGATAGATGCCTTGATAGAATTACCTTCTATTTTATAGGGATTTGAGTGTAAGGTTTTGTTTGAATGAATGCCAAACTTTGGATCTTGAGTTTTTATGGGCCCTCATGGACTGGAATTTAGTGGATCATTGAACTGTTATTCTTGTTTATAACATGTATAAGATTCCAAACTTTGATTCTCGGGGAGTATGGGCCTTCACGGATCAGAGTTTGGCACTTTCAATGATTTTTTCAGTGTTTTCTAGGTTCTGGAGTAGTTTCTGAGGCTTACTTTCCAGGAAAACCCAGAAGACACACCGTGTAATAATAAGTACACACCATGTGTTCTTCGGTTCGGGAAGAAACATTTTTTATTAAGTACGCATCGTGTACTTTATGTACACGTTGTGTAGTCTCTAACCGTGTCGCAGGCCCTGTGGGCAGAGACACAGGATGGGAAAAGTCTAGTGGAAACACACCGTGTCCATGCTGAACATGCTATGTAGTATAATCTTAAGAACATGGTCGTGTATCTAACAACAGGGGTTAGTGGAGTCTCTTCTTATACACGTCGTGTCCACATTGAACACACTGTGTGGTCTGACCCAGGTACCAGGCTGTGTCACAAACAACATGGATCGCTGTTATCCTTTCACATACACGCCGTGTCTGTCAGGAACACGCTGTGTTGTTTGAGCCTTGTGTCTGACCGTGTCACTAACAATATGGGCCAGGTGAAGCTTGTACAGTACACACCGTGTCTACCTTGAACACGGCGTTTAGTCTTGTCTTAGGAGAGCCGTGTGTCTTAACCATGTAGAAGGACCCAGGCAGGGGAAGAGGATTCAAGTACACGCCATGTGTTTTGGGAACACGTCGTGTATTTGGGGTGTTACATGACCAGTTTAGGAAAAATTACATACCATGTGAATGACTTTAGGGAACACACTGTTTAGGTAGTGTACACGCCATGTAGTCATGTTTTGTAAAACATGAATGTTTTCTTCCTCTTGTTCTCTTCTTACACTCCTTGTTTTCAATCCTTGATAATTCTGATCTAAGGTGTGCGCTTGACCTTGCAGATTCATGCCACAGAGCCATCCTCCAGTTGTACGCCAGTTTCCAGGTGGCGGTCAGACACTGGACATGGATGATCAGGGACCACCTACTGATCCTCATGTTGTACCAGTCTTGGCACCATCAGTTATACCTGTTACCGGTTTTGATGCACAGTTTAGTGAAGGCTTCATGATGATGATGCATACCATTCATGGAGCGCCACCTCCTGCCCCGTCGATGGATGATTTTACACGGGTCTTCCAGCCACAGCATCCTCCCACCTTCTCAGGAGAAGTAGGACCTCAGGCTGCCGAGTCATGGCTCAAAGCCATGCTGATGATATTTGAGCATCTGGAGACACCTCCAGAGAAGAGATTAAAGCTCACTACCTATATGTTGTGGGATTCTGCCAAGAGATGGTGGGATGTGATCCCACAGGCGGTTCATCAGTAGGTCATGGCTTGGGAGGAGTTTCAGTGCATCTTCTATGACTACTTCTATCCGGAGACCCTGAGGGCCGACCGAGCCTGGGAGTTTATGAGCCTTGAGCAGGGGACCCTATCGGTTATGGATTACTCCTCTCGTTTCACCGAGCTTCAACATCTCATATCCTTCCTATGCGGAGATGGGTTATTCCTGGAAAGGAAGTTAGAGGATGGCCATAGACAGAACATCCTCTCTCAGGTGAATATCTCTAGGTTGACTTCCATCGCTTCCATTGTAAACCAGACATTGATCACGGAGTGGAATCTGATGGAATCTTGGGTTGTGAGCCAGGGCGGCTCGACATCCAGAGTTAGTGATCCGCCATCTTATAGCCGGAAGCGCCGTAGGGAGACTACACGGGGAGATCCGAGTAGGTGGGATGCATATTATGGTAGCTATGTGGTGTGCTACCAGTGCAGGAGAAATAGGCATACAAGACTGTAGTGACAAAGAGACCCGGTGGATTACCGATCTTGCAGAATGTTGGGACACCTTCAGTGTTTCTATCAGATCTTTTCACCAACATCTAATGATTGGGGTTCTTCTATGACTCCTTGTACAGGAGAGACTCCACCAATTTCTCTCCAGTCTAGGAACTAGATTTATTTTGGCCGTTCACATGGAGGTGGAGGTCACGGCCACAGTGGTCAGTCAACAGGCCACCCGCGACTGCAGGGTGGATCGGCTCAGAGTAGTCAGGCAGGGTCACAGGGTCGTGGAGCTAGCCAGACTTTTGTAGCGGAGAACACCCATCAAGATCCGGATCGCATCCCCTATACATTGTTGAGGTACAATACTAGTTGCCTCGGTTTTATCTTCACCTCTTTTTGATACTGGTGCTAAGCATAGTTTTATATTTTTCACTTTTGTGGAGAGCCTTGGGATTCGTATCTTTTCTTCTGTCGATGTTTTGACACTAGACGCTCTATTGGGGACATGAAAATCTGGTGTAAGTTAGTGCAAGCAGTGCCCTCTTGAGGTTGGGGGTGTCACTTCATTTGGGATCTGTATGTTCTAGAGATGACAGGCTACGATGTCATTCTCGGAATGTAATGGCTAGTTCCCTTCCTGGCAGTCATCAACTGTTATCACCTCAAGGTGATTTTCATATCACCAGATGGTGGGTCTTTTCTTTATAAGGGAGAGTGGGATGTCCAGGCGAGTAAAGCGGGTCCAGATAATCTTGGGTTGGGAGCAGTTACATCCTAGATTGCAAGTCTTTATCTAGATGACCAGGGGACTTCAGAGTTATACTTTCTTCTAGTGGTGAATCATTTCAGAGATGTCTTTCCAGAGGACTTTTCAGGTTTGCCTCTAGAGTATAAGGTAGGATTTTATTTTGAGCTCGTGATAGGGGTGGCACTACTGTCCATTCCTCCTTATAGGATGGCTACACCATAGTTGTAGGAGCTCAAGAAATAGTTGGAGGTGTTGCAGGCCAAGGTTTTCATCCAACCCAGTACTTCTCCTTGGTGTTTGCCTGTCCTGTTTGCGAATTAGGCAGATGGTACCCTTAGGAATTGTGTGGATTATCGGATGCTGAACAAGTTGACGATCAAAAACCGATATCCCTTGCCTAGGATTGATGATCTATTTGTTTATCTTCGAGGATCCCAGGTGTTCTCGAAGTTTGAATTGAGGTTCTGTTATCATCAGTTGAACGTTAGACTATCTGATATATCTCTCACAGCCTTCCAGATCAGGTATGGTCTATAGGAGTATATGGTTATGTCATTCGGTCTCACAAACGTGCCTATAGTTTTTATGACATTGATGAACTGAGTGTTCCATCCATACATGGATTCCTTCTTGGTTGTTTTCATGGATGATATCTTGGTGTACTCTCACAGTCGACACGACCACGCTACCCATCTTCTGATCATTTTGAGTACACTGAGGGAGCATCAGTTATATGCTAATCTCTCAAAATGCCACTTTTGGATTGACTAGATTCATTTCTTGGGTCATGTTATCTCAGAGACAGGAGTGTCAGTAGACCTAGAGAAAGTGAGGGTAGTAGTTTCTTAGGAGAAGCCAAAGAACATCTTTGAGGTGTACAGTTTCCTAGGGCTGGATGGATACTAAAGACATTTCATATAGGAATTTTCACGCTTAGCAGCACTGCTAATAGGTCTGACCAAGAAGGTTTCGAAGTTCTTATGGTTAGATTCTTGTGAGTCAGCCTTTCAGGAGCTGAAAAGGAGGTTGACTTCAGCATCGATACTAGTCTCGCCAGAGCCAGGCAAGAGTTATACTATTTACTATGATGCGTCAGGTATTGGGCTAGGAGTTGTGCTTTTGCAGGGAGATGGAGTTGTTGCGTACAAGTCTCGACAGTTGAGGCCACATGAGAGGAATTACCGGACGCACGATCTTGAGTTGGTAGAAGTTTTTCATGCCTTACGCTATTGGAGACATTTTCTTCTGGGAGATAACTTTGTGGTTTTCACTGACCACAAGAGTCTCAAGTACATCTTCACTCAGCATGATCTAAATTTGAGGCAGCACAGGTGGGTTGAGTACCTAAAATCCTTTGACTTTGGACTTTCCTATATACATGGGAAAAGCAATGCAGTGGCTGATTCATTGAGTAGGAGGACTCAGATACAGGCAGTTCAGGAGGCCAGCAGTGAGTGACAGCTTATGGCTATGTTCTCTTGGATGAATTTGGAGGTACATGACAGACAGGGGTAGACTTTTATTTTTTCTGTAGTTGTTACCCATACGCTTCTTGATCGAGTTCGAATGAGGCAGCTATCATATTCTGAAGGCCTAGTCCTATGGGAAAGCGTGTCAGGAGAAGACCCGATTTCTGGATAGACCATATGCGAGGATGAGATCCTACGATTCCAAGGATGCGTATGGGTTCCAGCACATATACGCGAGGATCTAATGCGGGACTTTAATTCCTCAGTTTGGGCAGTTCATCTTGGCATCACCAAGATGTATCGTGATCTACACTGTCAGTATTGGTGGCCAGGTATGAAGAGGGAAGTTGTTGGTTTTGTCATGAAGTGTTCTACTTGTCAACAGGTGAAGGCGGAGCATCAACGACCAGCAGAGATTTTTCAGTAGTTACCCATTCCCGAGTGGAAGTAAAATGACATTGTGATGGTCTTCGTGACCAGTTTTCTGAGGTCGCCTCAAGGGAATGACATAGTTTTGGTTGTCATTGACATACTCACGAAGGTTTCTCACTTCTTACTGATCAAGGTGACATTCAATGTTGATGAGCTAGAACGGTTTTACATTTGAGAGATTGTACGTTTACATGGGGTTCCACACTACATTGTTTCAGATAGGGATTCATGTTTTACTTCTCGGTTCTGACAGGGGCTTCAGAAGGCTTTGGGCACATAGGTACTTTTGATTACAGCTTACCACCCCCAGATATATGTCCAGTCTGAGCGTACAATTCAGGTGCTTGAGGATATGCTCCGAGCATGCATTCTGGATTTTGGAGGTTCTTGGGAGAAGCATATACCTCTTTTGGAGTTTTCCTACAATAATAGTTTTCAAGCAACTATTTAGATGGCACCTTATGAGGCTTTGTACGGTAAGCCATGCCGATCACCTTTATGTTGGCTGAAGGCAGGAGAGGCATCTTTGCTGGGACCTCATATTGTTCAGGAGACCATAGAGCAGATAGAGTTGATTTAGAAGAGGATGGCTACTGCACAGTCTTGACAGAAGTATTATTCTAACCAGCGGAGATGACCTCTGGAGTTCGACATCGAGGATCAGGTTTTCCTACATGTCACACTGAGGTTGGGACACAAGAGGATACAGAGACAGGGTATGCTTTCACCGAGGTACACCAGACCATTTGAGGTGTTAGAGAGGGTAGGGATGGTTGCCTATCAGTTGTAGTTACCTCAGAGGTACTGAGCTATGCGTGATGTCTTCCACGTTTCTCAGCTCCGACGTTAATTTTCAGACCCGTATTATGTCTTTCAACCCAAGGAGGTTGAGCTCTAAGTGAAATCATCATTTGAAGAGCATCCTATTCGGATTTTGGATCGTAGTACAAAGGTTATTTGTGGCCAGTCTGTTCCTCTAGTACGAGCGCTATGGCATCATGGGTGGGTGCAGGACGAGACTTGGGAGAGGGAGACCAATGTACGAGTACAATGGTCGAAACTATTCAGGGTTTCTTCTTGTACACCCAGGAAGAGAAATTCATGGATTAATTTCTTTAAGGGGGAATCTTGTAAGAACCCGGACCTTCGTTTTTGGTATGTTTTTCCTTTCTGGTAATTTTTTGAGAAAAGAGGAATTTCCAAAAAAAAACTATGTACAAGCCGTGTACTTTAAGTGTACACGCCGTGTACTTTCTTACCACAGCAGGCCATGTGTTGGCCGTGTAGTTGCCACACAAACGGCCATGTGGGAGTGAATTCAAGGCTACATAAATTGGATTATGAAAAAGCTGATTACACACCATGTACTTCAAAAGTACACGCTGTGTACATTCTTTTTTTTCATTAAAGGCATCGGGGTCACATCTGACGAACATAACTCACTTCTTTTAGGTTTCATTTGTCCGAGAGCGTCGAGCAGCCACAAAGCTTTAACGAGCCCCTGATCCTCTTTCCATCCTCTGATTCGAACACCGTTGATTGCGTTGGAATCGCATCGGTGAGTTCTCTCTTCTGCTTGAGCCTTGTTTTCCAATTCCTCTTCTTTTCCAAATTATCATGGGATGAACGTTTTGGGAATTTTCTTAGATCTACGACGTTCTAAGGAGATTAAATCTTCTAGGTTCATGTAAATTGATCTCCTAACCTTTTGGTAGGTTGTTTCTGCCTTTCGGTTGAATATCTTTGAGTTTTATGTGAAAATTCAACCAATACCCTTGAATGGGGTATTGCGTGTTTACCGTTTTGATCCTATTGTTTTCCATCTTTGCTTGTATTCCTGAGTAGAGGTTATTGATTGTGAATAGGGTGATTTTTTGTGCTTTGGATGTATTTCCCATGCATGTTTTGCCTGTATTTGACCTTTGGTTCTAGTTTTCATGTTGGATTCCGTTTCCTTTTCCATGCCTTGTATTATTGGATGCTGTGATTATTTCTTTGATATGCTGTTATGCTGCAGAATGCTAGCCAACTAGTTCTTGAGGGTCACATTGTATGTTCCGCAATTCTATGCTAGTTTGACTTACACAGGCCCATGAGAACCTGGTGTATAGACCATAGGGAGAATTGATGTTGAGGGATTGTCCAGAGTGTCTTTATAATTACCATGTGAGACCACAGGGGGAATTGACGTTGAGTGCTTCCCCAGAGTGTATGTAGTTCCTCGACGCGGGCCACATGGGGAATTGATGTTGAGTGCTTCCCCAGATATCCTTTAGTATGATACAAGACTATAGGGGGAATTGACAGTGAGTGCTTCCTCAGAGAGTCTATACTTTAGTTGAACTAGAGGGGTGAGACTGTGTGTACCACCCAGAGGGTCACTAGTGCTTGATAGGTACGACCAAAAGGATAGGAACCTATGTCTTCCTATCCCTGGAAGTCCTCAATTAATTAGAAACAATTAGAATCACACTAAGCAGTTTAGAAAAGTTGTTTATAGCTTGAAAAAGTTGTTCACAACATTATCACAAGGAAGGTTTGAGAAACACTATCCATAGCACAAAATTATCTCTCCATAATTCATCACATCAAGTACTTCTCAATGTGTCATGAATTCTTCAAATGGTTGGAGTATTTATAGGAAATGGTTCCAATGGTCGCCACCCCCTCCAATAGTCATATTTTTTCTTAAATCTCGGTGGGACCTATACATGTGTCACTCAGCCAATGGTTAGTTTGAAATTGATTGTATGATATCATTTCATATAAGAAATAATGGGAAACTATATCAATCTTAAGAAAGAATAACATGTTTAGGAAACATTAACATGTTGAGGATCTAATAAAAAGAAATATTACTTTATGGAAATGAGGTATCAGTAAGAAAAAAATTTAATTGGATTCTTAAAAAAGTGAGAATCGGAGAATAAAAATATTGACAATCAGATTCTAAAATAAAAGAGAATCAGGGTCTGAATTATGAGGAATTTGGAAAATGATTTCTAAAAAATTGGATTTCGATTTCATAAGAAATAACAGTATGATTTCAAGAGAAATCAGGGTCTGATTTTAGGAGAAATCAAAGAATGAATTTAGAAGAAATTTGTGTCTTATTTCAGAATAAATCAGAGACTAATTTGAGGATAAATTAGAGTCTAATTTCAGAAGAAATCAATGTTTGTTTTTTGTAGAAATCATAGTCTGAATTCATAAGAAATTGGAGTTTAATTTCAACAGAAATATGAGTTTGATTTCAAAATAAAACTGAATATGATTTCAGAAGAATTTAGTGTCTAATTTCAGAAAAAAAAACAGATTCTAATTCTAGAATAAATTAAAGTCTGATTTTAGGAGAAATCAGAGTCACAATTATTGGAAAATTAGATTCTAAATAAATTTAAGGTTCTTTGTTAGATAAGGATCCAATTTTTTGACTGAAGGATGATATGGTTAGTCTAGGTTTAGGAAAACAATATATAATATAATGAAAACCATAGGTAAAGTCAAATTTTTTTTAGCGAAAGTAAATTTTTATTAAGAAAATATATCTTAGAGATAGATAACTTTCCTTAAGAAAATGTGTTTGTGACTTTCAAAACATAACGGAATGGAAAATTCATAAGGGAACTTATTGACTCAACAATATCCCTCGTTTTGGAAAGCACAAACAAATTTTCATAAATGAATATAAAGACAGATTTTTTCATTTTGAGAGAAAAAATAAAATCCCTTTACGTATGACCAGTGATGAATATGACTAACTCCTCCATAGGTTTTTAAATCCATAAAGGTCACATTATTATCTTTATTAAATAAATAAACCTTCCCTACTTAAGAATTTATTCTTTAAATAATATCCCTCTTACTTATAAATTATCTTTCTTAATATTCTTTTGATCATTATTTTATCCCCCTTTGTAATTTTCAAGAATGAATGGAGGGAATGAAAAATAATTACCTAAAATGTTAGGAATATACAAACAAAATAATGGAAAGATATAAAATTTCATTCAGATAAGAATATCTGTTACAAATAGAATACAAAAAATAATCAGATTTGGGAAATCATTCATCCTTTTTTTCCTTTAGCATTATCTTTTTTAGGGTTTCCTTTTGCTTCTCCAGCTTTTTATGATCATCTTCGTACCTCTTGATCAACTAGTCCTGATATTAATTTTTATTTATGAGATATTTGATCCATTCTTCCTGAGACTTTATAATTTCACCTTGAGACTTTGTCACCACTTCTTTCTCTTTGAATTTTTTTCCATCTCTTCCCTGAGATCCCATTCCCTTTTCATATTTAGAGAAAATGAATTTAGATTCCCATTTAGATATTTTTCTTCTTGAATCTTGGAAGCTTTCTCTTGATTTAGATACTCTGAAAGATTTATTGAAAATTACTTTATTGTGTTATCTAACATATCAAATTAATCCTTGAATGAATCATTGAAATCATCCATAATTTTTAGATCATCAATCACTGACTTTTACTACTTGGTTATTTCTTTGAAAGATCTCTTATGATAATCATAATCTATGTGAAACGTTTTGAACTTAGCTTCATGTTTTAAAAACTTTTCCATGAGAATTCTTGTTGAATATGACTTCTTATTGATTGCTTGTTGGTGTAGTTTACACCATGAATCAATACTTGAAAATAAAGAAATTTTATTAAAAAGATTATTTAAGTACTGAACCACAAAATCTTATCCTAAGTAAGATGAGTATTCTGAAGAAAATTCATTTATGGGAGAGGGAAATTTATCATTCTCATCTGCTTTTCCATTAGATGTTCCAAAAATAACTTCCTTATGGCATTTTGCAACTACATCTTTCTTTGGCGAATCAACAACTACATTCTTACCTTTATCACCTTTAGATGTTGCTTTATCAACTTTCTGAGTCTCATGCTCACTATTATAAATTTGAATTACTCTATCATCATCAACAACATCTTTCTATTTCTTAGTTTTCTCTCTCCATTCATCTACAACATCATCATAAAATGTCTTTTTTATTTTTCAGCATAGTTGGAACAGATACTGACTCAAGTGATAGTGCTTTCTTTTTCTGTTATAATTAATTTTATTTTATTTTATTTTGGGTTTTCTTGAACTTTCTCCAACATCGTCTTTCTTGCTGATAGCTTGATCATCCTTATCAGGAAGTTCAAAGATCTCTCCGGTCTTAATACTAAGAACAATTTTCTTCCTTCTTGGAGTATCATCACTCAACAACAAAATCTTGAAAACTGTGGCCTTTTATATTTAGGGAATTTTGAAGGATTCTTGGCACAAAACCATTATCTTAGACAAGATTACATGATACATTATGATCTAAGACTTGAGGGTTTCATTCTTAATATTGATGATTGTCTAGAGAATGTAACTGAACAATTTTTTCTTCCTTAGATTCACCAATAAATCCATCATGAAGATATGAACTTTTTAAGGAAATATTTTTCTCTATTTCTTAAAATAAAATACCTTGCATCCATAGATCTAGAAATCTATAATTAGTTTAAAGATAAGAAATCTTTGGTGAATTTAATACCTTAAGACCAAGGCACTAGATTGCCATAACCTTCTCAAAATATCCTTCCCTATCTGGAAATTTGGGTGAGAAAAATATTTCTTCACCTTAATAAGGTATATCCAATATACTAGTGTCATTGTTGAAAGATAGAGAATAAGTCTTCCCATAACTTTTGAACAAAAACCTATCTCTTCCTCTTTGATCATAAAACTGAACTAATTCACATAATTCTATAAGAATTTCTAGATATACCATATCAAGATTCTTAATTCTAGAAATTAAAAGACTTTCCAAACTATTTTTTATTATTTTAGAAATCAGTGAATAATACATTGCAAAGAAATTTGGATCGACCAACCTTTATCTTTATATTTTCCAATACTTCAGTTTCTTGTTAGAGACCATCAGAGTTTTCAAGGAAACCTGAAGAGAAATTCATAACATAAGAAAATACATAAAAAATAATGGTATATTTGAAAAGAGTCAATGCTTCAGTGCAAAAATAATTAAATAAATGATATGGGACGCGAATATTGGCTCCATTATATAGGCATTATGATGACAGATCATATTCCTAAATTAATCCAATGGCTGAAATTCTCTTGATCTGATCTGATAGTTGATATCAATATCGAAGAAGGATTTATATATTCTGATCTTTTGAGGTCTTAAGGAAAATCTAATTTAAGGAAAGTGAATCTGATGAGGTTTTATTAATACAAGAAATAAATTCCAACAAGAAAAAAAATGTCGATACAAATATTTAAGAAATGAAACATACCATCCGAATTTCTCAGAAAGAATTTTCAATGTTGATAATTTTATTCTTGAACAAAATAGGTTCAGGAAATTATTATTAGGGAAAGAAAAACTTTTTATGTTCTGAAAATTTTAGGTTCCGAAAAAAAAATTGGAAAAAAAAAATAAATAAATATATATATTTACTCCCCCTTTGAAAAAGAGTAACTTTATGTTAGGATATGGTTTCAAAAAAATATTAATATGGAATATTACCTTATAGTTATCATTCTTAACTATTGATTAATGTATTCAAATCTATCGGTGGTTAAAGATTTTGTAAAACTGTCATCATGTTGGTCCTGTGTTTTGATAAATTAAAGAATAATTTCACCTTTAATAGTGTGATCCCTAAGGAAGTGATGTCAATTATAAACATTCTTTGTACAAGAATTATGTACAAGGTTTTTACTTAGGGAAATGGAACTAGTATAGTCACACATTATCTATGTTTTGGTAAACCTCATTCCATAGTCTATAAGTGTGTGTTGCATCCCCAAAACATGATCACAAAAACATCCAATTGCTACATATTAAGCTTCTGTAGTGGAATGTGCTACTGAGTGTTGTTTCTTGAATGAACAAAAAATTAATTAATCTCTTAAGAGATAAAAAGTTATGAATGTACTTTTCCTATCCACTATATATCCACCAAAGCCACCATCCAAAAATCATTTTTTAAAAAATCATTTCCAAAAGAATAGAATAGTCCTAAATTCATAGTTCCCTTTAAATAGTGAAAAATACTTTTCATTTCTTTTAAATGGAATTATTTTTTATTAGATTGATATCTTTCACATTAGAATAATTATTAAACAATGTTTTGATGAATATTTGTTAAGTATAATTAACTTCATATCATACCTTTAAAAGATGTTTGATCAACTCATTTCCAGCTTCATCAAGATCAAGATTGTTTGAGATACTGACTGGATTACTTATACTTTTAGTGTTTTCATATCCATAAATATTAAGAATATATTTAATATACTTTTTTTGAGATAGTTAATTTCCTTCTAGTTTTTGAGAAAATTGAAAAAAAAGAAAAAAATGTTAAATCCCCCATCATATTCATTTAAACTCGGATTTCATAAGATTCGAAAATAAATCTATTAAGGATTACTGATTTGATCCGTATATAATGTCATCAACAATAATTTTAACAATAAAAAATATCTATCTTTTAGTTATAAAAAGGGCTGGATTATAATTTCCCTTAACATAATTTATTTGTAATAAAAAACCTGTAATTCTATCATACCATGCTCTAGGGGATTTTTTAATTCCATAAAAAGCTGTGTTAAGTTTGTAAATATGATAAGGATGTTTTGTGTCTTAAAACCCATGAGGTTGTTCAATATAACCTTCCTCTTGAATATATCCATTATGTAAATACCACTTTATGACCACTTGAAAAAGTTTGAAATTAAATAATGCTACCAAGGTATCTAGAAGATGAATAGATTTAAGTCGAGCTACTAGAGCGTAGATTTCTTCATAGTCTATTCCTTCTTGTTGATTATAGACTTTACCAACTAATCATTATTTATTTATTAAAATGATTCCATTTTAATCAAATTTATTTCTTAAAACTTACTTTAATCCAATTACATAAGTTTCTTTATTTCATTCAACCAAGGTCCATACATTATTCTTTTCAAAATCATTTAGTTCATATTTCATAGATTTGATCCAATCATCATCACCTAAATCTTCATTAGTGATTTTAGGTTCTAATTTGGAATGAAATTAAAGAAGTTATACTTTTTTTATTAAATAAAATATAGTCCTTATTGGATTATTTATATCACTAATGATTCTATAACAGGATGATTCTTAAGAAACAAATAATTTGGGTTTGTAAATCATTTTCATCAAATAAGGTAGAAAATATTTCGTGGTAAATACATTAGAATTTTCCTAGTTATAAGGATATTTTATCAAAGGATGATAATTAGTTTTAGGAAACAAATATAAATATGTAGTTTGGGTTGTTTAAAAACAAAAGGATCAATTTTTTCCAATTTAACAAGTACTATTTCTTCTATTGTACAAGAATTTTTTTAAAATAATCTATAAGCCTAAAAAGTAGTGGAGTAGCATAAAAAAATTACTTCATCATATTTGGGTGAGAATTTATCTAAGTTTTCTTTAATATTAAAGATGAATACCTTTCATCCAAATACTTTGACATAATAAACGTTAGGTTTTCAACCATTCCCTTACTCAAAAGGTGTTTTATTAAGAAAGGGTCTAATTAAAAATCGATTTATAATATAACAAGCAACACTTATAGATTAATCTCCACAATGTTTAGAAATATAATATTCACTCAACATGGTTCTATTTTCTTCTTGAATTATTTTATTTATTCTTTCAATAAATCCATTTTGTTGAGGATTTCTTAGAGATGATAAGTTATGATTCATTCCATTCTTACTACGAAAAGACTCAAAATATGAATTTTAAAATTATCCTCCCATGACCAATATGAATAGTTATCAATAGAAGGGTTTTCTCACTTTTAACATTTGGAGAAAATATTTAAAATAATAAAAGGTTTCATATTTATTTCATAGAAAATAGACCCATGTAAATATTTTTTAATCACTAACAAAAAAATAAATAGTATTTTCCTACAATACATCCATTTTTTTGTTGGACTAAAAAGATCCATCTACACTGACTATAATGAATTAGAAGTAGATACTTTATAAGTTTCTTTAAATATTTACTTGGATTTATTTCCATACTAACAAGGATCACAATCTTTTAAAGAATCAAATCTAATATATAGAAGATCCTTAACAAGTATTTTCATTGAGAGTTTTCATAGGTTCCTAAGGTTATAGTTTCCTAGTATTTTATTCCATAACCAATATTGGTCTTCCATTATACTAAGGTAAATTAGGTCTTGTCTCCTAAGGTCTTCTATATTAACTATATAAACATTCTCATGCCTATGGGTAGAGAGAATAAACTTTTCCTTGGAATTGTGTACTAGACATTTATTATTACTAAAATTCACAAGGTAAAATTCATCCCATAGTTGGATTATTCTTATAAGGTTGTGATTAAGACCTTTAACTAATAAAGCATTTGAAATTAAATATTTTCAAAGAATAATATTGTTACCTATACCAACAATTTCTCCCTAAGAATTATCTTTGATTGTTTCTTTTCCACTATTCATCTTAATAATCTTTTCAAAGAAGTCTTTTTTACCACTCAAGTGTTGATAACATCCACTATCCATGTACCATATATTTTTTAGGGTACATCCTTTGTTTTCATGAAAATAAAATAGTTATACTTTCAGAATCCAAACATTCTTAGATCCAAGATTATTAGAAGGTAAAAATTTAGGTATCCACATTTTCAAAGAAAAATAATCCTTATGAAATCCTAAGGATTAGGATTTATTCAAAGAAAAAAATGTATCCCAATGTCTACCATTTTGAAAATTAGTACAAAAAGGAGAGCTTTAGGGAAAAAATAATTATGGATAAAAATTGGTTTTAAATTAGTATAACCAAAACCAGAACTATTCCTAAGAGGATGAAGTTGTGAATACATTTTATCAAATTAATTATTCCGAGAAGTGAAATTTAATAAAAGTTTATTTAAGGAAAAAATTTCATATTTTAGTGTAACAGATAAATTCTTAGCCTCATAGTCTTTAGTCTTAGAATTTAAGTTAGTCTCTAAAACATTTCTCTTAGAAATAACATTTTCAAGATCCTTAAAAATATTATCCTTCTGAGAATTAACGTCCTAAATGTTTTTTGGAAACATTTTCAAAATCAAGGATTTTTTGATCAAGATCTTTAGAAAGATCTAGTACTTCTTTTATTAAAATATAAATTAAAGAATTTTCCTTACTATGTTTCTTTTTTATATTAATATTTTCATTTTCATGTAACTTGTAAAACCTAGATACTTATTAAAATGAAGGTAAATTATTATCTTCTGATGAGGAAGATTATTCATATGAATATTCATAATATTATTCATCAGGAAGATTTTCATTTAAAAATATATTGGTTAGAGATTCATTAGTATTTACCATAGACATAAGATAATGATATTCAATAGCTAATCTTGATATAAGACCAATATTATTCTATCCATAAGATTCATATTCCTAGAATTCATTTGAAGAGTTACCACCACTGGTACTCTAGGTTTAATTAGCCTTCATTACTTTCTTAGCTTTAGATTTGTAGTACTTGTTCTTGTTTCTTTCAGAATGCTTATCCTTTCTATATTTCCACTTGAGCATAGGAAATTCGGGTCTGATTTGTCGATCCCCTTTTCATTTATAAAAAGTTACTTCTAAATCTATCTTGTCCTTTATATCTTTTATCTTATATTGTTACTGAAAATTTTCATTCCTGCAATCTTGTTCATCCTTCGAGAAAGATTATCTAGTTCATTTTCAGAATGATCACTGTTACATGATTCAGATATTACAACAGATTTCTTAGAATTAGATCTAGTTACACTTTCTGGAGTCTTGGATTTGGATGTAGTATTGAAATAAACGCTTCCATTACCATTATTCATTTTATTAATATATGCATCTCTCTTAATTCTATTTTCATACTGAAGAAGAGTTCTAAATAACTCATAAAAAGTGATATTAGATACTTTCCTACATTCAACAACAGTTGTCCTTTTAGATTCCCACTCATTAAGAAGGATATCAATTAACCATTCCAAAAGTATTTCATCATAAATTTCTTTTTTTCAATTGATTGAAGACTATTGATGATAGCCATTAATATTTGTTACCATTTAAAAAATGTTTCTCTATAAAGAAACATAAAATCATGATATTCATCTCTAAACATAGCTCTTCTTATTTCTATCACTTTTGAAGTTTCAAAGTGTGTAAATTCATGTTTCTTCAATATACTATCAGCATATTCACAAGAGGATATTGTACTATAGATATTTCTTATCATGGAACATAAAATAGTATTGTGTAACTTGTAGTTTAGTTGATATTGTTGTTTCTCTAGATTTGTGAAGGTTCTGGCTTTCTTTTCTGTTATCTTGTAATCTCCAGTGATCTCTATAATGTAGTATACTCTAGTATTAATAAAAAAGGTCTCCATCTTTTCTCTCTAATATTAATTGTCATTGCCATCGAAGATTGGTGATCTAGTATGATTTTGATTATCTATGTAACTAATACCCATTCCTAGAATTCTATAAAAATATAAAATATATTTTCCACAAAAATTATTAGTAGAAATTGTTTATAAATGAAAAAAACTTTAATAAAAAATGTTAACACATAATGTTAAGAAAGAAAATTTGACAAAGAAAACATATATGTAAGTATAAGTATTTCAAAAACCTCCCATTGATACCAATTGTAGGATTGAAATTAAGATATATATTCTCAATTAAAATAGGGGTTGAATTGTAGGTTTAAAAACATTCATTTTTAACCTAAAAAATCTATTTTTAACAAATTTAATAAAGGTGAATTCACCAACCCTTTTTGTTTCTAAACTAAGAAACAAACATGCTTTAGATCCGATAACAAGGATCCCAAGAAGAAACTTATTAAAATTTTACTTAGGGAAATATTCTACATTAAATCATATAAAATATTATTTATATCAGAGTATACAATTATAAGAAAGTATAAAAAAGTTATACTTTTTTCTTTAACAAAATTAATTAGAAATAAAACTTGTAAAAAAAGTAAGAAATTATAATTAATATTTTAACTCAAATAGACGGGTATCCAACAACCATGGATAAAGGTCCATTTATTTATAATTTTAATAAATCTATCTTTCCCACACCAGGGTAAGCACTCTATAAGAATATAAAAATCTATATTGTTATCCCCACAAGCCCTCAATCTCTAAATTGATTGGCACCTATGTCTTCATATCCTTAGAGGCCCTCGATTTATCAGTAATAATAGGAATCACACTAAGTAGTATGAAAACGTTTTTTACAGCTTGAACAAGTTTTTCATAGAATTCGCATAAGGCAGTATTGAGTAGATCTATTCATAGAGCAAATTATCTCGCTAGAACTTAGCATATATAATACTTCTCAATGTGTCACAAACTCTTCAAATATTTGGGTTATTTATAAGAAATGGTTCCAACAGTCAGATCCCTCCTCTAACAGTCATATTTTTCCTTGAATCTTAGATGGAAATATACATGTTTCACTCATACAATAGTTAGTTTAAAATAGATTGTATGACATCATTTCATATAAGATATCATGGGAAGCATTATCATTCTTAACAAAATTTAACATGTTTAAGAAACACTAACATGTTTAGGATCAGATAAAATGAAATGATACTTTATGGAAATTAGGTTACTGTAAGAAAAATATTTAATCGGAATCTTAAGAAAGTGAGAATTAGAGTCAAGAAATATTGATAATTTAATTCTTAAATAAAAGATAATCGAAGTGTGAATTATGTGGAATTTAGAATCTGATTTCCGAAGAAATATAATTCTTATTTCAGAAGAAATCAGAGTCTAATTTCATGAGAAATCAAAGTCTGGTTTTAGATGAAATCCGAGTCTAATTTTAGAGGAAATCAGAGTCTAATTTTATAATAAATCGGAGTCTAACTTTAGGAGAAACTTGAGTCTGATTTTAAGAGAAACCGGAGTCTGATTTCAGGTGAAATCAGAGTCTAATTTTAGAAGAAATTAGAGTCTGATTTTAGAATAAATCAAGTTTTAAATTTTAGAAGAAATCTGATTTTATTTTCAGATGAAACTATAGTTTCATTTTTGAATAAATCAGAGCCTGATTTTAGAAGAAATTGGAGTCTAATTTTATATAAAATCAAAGTCTGATTTCAGAAGAAATAAGAGTCTAATTTAAAAGAAATCGAAGTCACAAATCAAGAGAAATAAGAGTCACATTTCTCGGGAAATTTAATTCTAATGAACTGTAAGTTTCTATGTTAGATAAGGATCCAATTTTTTGACTTAAGAAAATGATGCTTAGTCTTGGTTTAGGAAAACAGTAGATAAAAAATGAAAACCATAGGTAAAGTCAAAAACGTTTTTAGAGAATATAAATCTTCCTTAAGAAAACATTTCTTAGAGAATGATAATTTTCCTTTAGAAAATATTTCTTAGAGAAAGATAATTTACTTTAAGAATAGGTGTATGTGATATTCAAAAAATAAATGAATGGAAAAGTCATAAGGGGAATTGTTGACACAATAGAAGAAATATTATAGTGGAAAATCTGTATTTGGGGAAATAACCAACGCATTAAGGAGTAGGTATTTGTACAAATCCTTTTGAATACTTGGATTTTATTCCTTTGGTATTTACAACATTATTAGAGGTAAGGCTATGAGACACAAGAATAATGGATTCAGTATTTAACTATAAATTGAGGTTTAATAGGAAATAAACTATTCGTAATTATAAAATTGAAACCACTAATTCACCCATCCCCTATCAGTAGTCAATCTATCCAAGATAATTTCAATTATTTTCGATACATTTTCATTATTTAAATTGAAGTGTAAATAGTTTATTTGTATTGAAATTTATTATGTAAATTTTGGGGGAATCATAATGGGTTGTTTATATCACACCATACATTTTCCTTGAAAAGTTTATAGATGATATTATTCTAGATAAAGAAAATGTTAAAGTGTTACTTGGAGGTGGAGGGTGTGCTTCATTAATGTGACATTTAGTGATGTTAGTAACTAGTGGATCAATATTCCACTTGTTACATAGGGAATCTGAGACATTATACTAATGGATTTTGTGGAATTTTATTTTTGATGGTACTCTATTTGAGTTTTTTATCTATCTTATTATTGTAATTTTCTCCCTGAGGAGTGTTTGGTATTCTAATTATGTACTGTTTTATCATTATTTTTTCTATATTGGTTTCTTTTAGTCATGGAGAAATTTTTCTATCTGATTTATTTTTGATGATAGGTGCTATTATCTAACCCTTGGGTGTCTGGATTTCCCTTTAGGATATGTTGGTGCTAAATCAAGTATCAATGTACCAGGGTATCCCAGTTGGTTCATAAAAAAACGATATCATAGATGTGAGGTTTTTCATATCTCCTGAATCTTAGTATGTATTTTGAGATGTACTAGTAGATAGGAGGTCAGTTTTTTAAGACTTAAGGGGTTGTTATGAGAAAGTTCCTTCCCATATCTCATCGTATAGAGTCTTTCGTGACCATGGATATTGTAAACAGGAATAGTTGAGGAAAAAAAGTGATATTATTATAGTCTTTTACCTAAATTTTATATATGTATATTGAAATCCCATGAGTTTGAATTATATAGATTCAATCAATATTCCTATGACTATTGATTTATTTAATGATATTAGTAAACTTGATGAAGTTTTTTTCCATGTTGATTTTTTGTAATAACATACCACCAATAAGTAATTTTAATAGTCCACGTGAGGGATTTTTGGATGAAATAAAAAAGGTAACCCCCGATTAGATCAAAATATAATAAAGATATTAGTTTGTGTTTTCTAATATCTGGGACTAACAGCCGCACCTTTTCCAGTTTAGGATTGGTAGTGGATCCTCAAAGGGATGAAATAAGCAATCATTCTCAATAGTTTATTCAGAACAAACCACTTTATTTTCATGTCTTGAATTATCCTCTAGAGTAAAAGGATTGTTTGAAAAGGATTGAATATATTTTCTAGGTTTTCAAACACCTGATTCAAAAAAGGTGAAATGTTCTACCTTCAAGATTAATGGTTCTAGAGGGAGGTGGTGGGATTCAATGGTTTCAATAAAGAAACATGAGGTATTTGTGAGGAAATAATAAAAGGATATTTTCATGGAGTAGTTCTATCCAAAATCTATGGTTTTCAAAAATCAAATGGAGTTTCTCATCCTCTAACTAAGTGATTGAACAATGACACAATATATGAAATCTTTCACTAAACTTGTTTAGTTTTCTCCTATTGTAGTGATGAATGATAATTTAAAGTCTAATAGGTTTGATATTTGTATTCGATCTAATATACAATCTATGGTTTTTATTTTTAAGCACACCACTTAAATGGATGTGATGGATAGAGAGTTGATAGCTGAGATTTACCTCGAAGAAAGTCAAAGTTGATGTGAGTTCCTCCTATACCTAGGGGAATTTTTTGTTTATTACTTAAATAAAATGAGGAAGTGTGAATATTCTCATAGTGTATCACGATATATAAAATCATCCAAACCTCTTGACGGGTCAGGCAGAGTCCAACTGACATTCTTCAAATGTGGAATGGTCTGCCTTTCAGAGCGCTTTTACATTGGGTCACAAAAGATTTGTGGGTTTTGTGGTCGCTCATGCCACCTTTAGTAGTTATATCATTTATATTCTACCTCTCAAAGTGGAATGGGATCATTATCACCTAAGTTCACTATGTTGTAGTCATATTCTTAAAGAACTAAGGGTTTCCGACCAGAAGCATCCAGAATGAATCTTATTCATACAATGTAAGAGTTTCCAGAAGAAGATTATGTTGGTCACAAAAAAATGAGAGGTACTATCAATATAGATTCATCATTAGTGACTAATTTATTTGATACTGGTGGATATCATTCATTAATATCGACTTATATATTTAATTTTATAAACATTCCTATAAAGATTATGTATTGTGTGATGGATATTGTCACACTCCTCAAAACAAAGAGAGAGTTGGGTATCTGATTCCCTTCTTGTATCTTCTTTCTATCAGGGATTGATCCAACTTGGTATTTTATGGTTCTTGACAATAAATATTAATATATCATTATTAGGCTGGATTGGTTGATTTAACATAAATCTCAAAAAAATTATCTTTTGTTGGTATCCTTTATTGTTCCTAATAGGGTGTGTTGTATATTCAAGGGAGAATATGACCCATCGTCGAGTAGATCTAGACCACATCTATTTGAGTTGTAAAGATTGATATCTATATCTTTTTTTTATATTAATTAATAATAATTTAGTGGTGATCTTCCTCCAATATTCCTCGAGCTTTCTGATGTCTTTCCATCTTATTTTTTGATATTTACATTAGTAAGAAAGGTAGAGTTATCTATTGACATAGTACTATGTACCCATCCAATATGTATTCCTTTTTACTATATAGAACCAACTAAATTAAAAGATATTAACAACCAATTTGATGATTTTTTTGATAAATTCTTCATACACCTGAGTATATTAACTTTTGTGGAACCTATTCTTTTTGTAAGGAAAACTAATGGAACACTTCACTATTTTTCTGTCTAGTAAACATTCAATTGACACATGGTAATGATCAATTATTTTTTTATTGGATTAATGGTTTTTTTATAAATTGAATGGGGTTTAGTGGTTCTTGAAGATTGATTTATATTCAGTTATCACCTGTTGATAATCATGGAATCTTACACCCCAAAACTACCTACTAGAGTATGTATGGCCATTATTATTACCTTGTTATTCTGTTTGGTCAATCCAATTGTCAAGTAGTTTTTATGGAACTAAAAAATAAGATATTACAAATATATATCAAATTTTTCGTGGTGGTATTTGTGGATAACATCATGGTTTATTCAAAAAATGATAAGGATCGTGTGCATTATCTGAATATGGTTTTAGAAATTTTGAGATATCACTAACTTTATTCTAATATATAAAAGTGTGATTTTTGGATTTGGTAAGTGAAAATATTGATACAATTGGTTTAAGAAGTTGGTATTTTAGATAATACTATTAAGGTGAAGATTTTGATTATTGGGTAAAAGTTGTGCAATGTTTTAAACTTTTATATATTCTTGGGATTAATGGTGTATTTCTGCTGATTCTTTAAACATTATTCAAATTTTTCTTATTTGATCACGACTCTTAATCAGAATTTAGTGTAGTTCTTATGTGATTCTAAAAATCAAAATTCATTTGATGAGTTGAAATTACTTTTTATTTTGTGCCTGCATTGACTCTTCTAGAGGCTATACATGGATATATGGTATTTCGTAAAGCATAAGGTTTAGGTTTTTCTTATATTCCATTATAGGATGATTATGTGGTGTCTTGTGGTTCTTATAATTTTAATCTACATGGGAATAAATTTCCTACTCAGGATCTTAAAAATTCAATTGTGATTCATCCCATGATTAGTTAGTACCATTTCCTTTTGAGAGAGAGGATTTCCATCTATTTTAATCTCAAAAGTCTATGTTATATTATCTCATAAAATATTTTAACCTCTATCTATGACTATGGTTGGAGTGTCGAAAATATTTTGACTTCAATATTACTTACAATCCTGGATAAGGGAATTTCATTATTGGTTCCTTGAGGAGGAAACTCTTAACCGAGGATGTGAAAGAATCATCATAATAGTGAAATTTGATCACTCTATTTTCTTGTATAAACTCTTGAGTTTGGTTCGATGGGTCTAATATTATTTTGAAAAACATGCAGTTTTCCTCCCCCACTTATTGAGATGATCCATCATGAATAGAATCATGATGATGATTTTTTTTTATTTAGGGACCCTATTTATAGTGGTCATTCCATCAAAGAGTGCTCGTTCTCTTATGATTGTATTCTATGCATCCAAAACCACTATGTTGTAACTTCTCCATGGAGAAAATATGTGATTGGGAATTTCCATATTACCCAGTGGTCAGTAAACCCATGCATTGTGAAGGCATGCTATGACATATAGTCATGATTCTTGTGTCTAGGTGCGAGGAAAGACATTACTGGTTTTTTTCTTATTGATATTCCTATAATCATGTCAAGTCCAGTCCCTATATACCTTTGGGGTTAAATCATCCCCTTCATTGTATTACAGGGAAGTGGGATGATATTTATATGGATTTTATGATTGATATTCCATATACTCGTCAAGGGAATAATGAAATATGGGAAGTGATCGATCAGACAAAAAATCCGATAAATTTATTCCCATTAAAGATACAAAAAAATTGAGGACATATGAAGTATGTGTGTAAATGTGTTCATTATATTGAGTGGGGTTACATATATAATGGTTTATAATAGGGATCTCTATTTCACTTCTCATTTTTTTCTAAGGCCTATAGGATGTGATGGGATCCCAGTTTAGCTTTAGAATGATATATCATATACAGATGGATGGATAGAGAGATTGGGTTATACATATCCTGGAATACATAATTCATGCATGATTTCTCAAATTTTATTGATCTTGGGATAGTTATTAGTGACTAGTTAAGATTTATTACAATAATAGTTACCATTCATCCATTAATATGGAACTCTTTGAGGACTTGTATGGTCATCTATGTAAATATCTTCTATTTTGGTGGGAGATTGGTGAATCTTTCTTGTTTGGGCCTAATTTTCCCAAAGAGATGATAGAAAATATTTAGTTGATTAATAATATAATGGTAATGTAATATTCAATTCATCATCATTAACTCTATTTAGATATATCAATACGTGATCTGGTGTTTCTGAGAGATTCACATCAGTTGGTTCACTAACAGCTTGGAAAAAATGGTATTATTACACTAATATATGTGTGGTAATTTGATATGTTTGAGAAGATTGGAAAGTTTTCTTACCATTTTTTCACATTAACTGATGTTAATTCATAACATGTTTCACATGTCACAGATCAGAAGGTATATTTTAAACCATCCCATGTCTAGAGCTAAGAGGACTATGATGTTGAGACTGATTTATCCAATACTGAGTAGCCAATTTAGAATCTTGTTTATGAGAAAAATCTTCATCATTAGAATTATATAAATTTGGTTTGTGTGATTTGGAATCATGTTTCTTATTATTAGGAAAATTTGGATCATGATACACTAATGAGAGAGTCTTGTGATCATCTCTATTACATAGATTCTTTTTCATAGGATTTTTGGAGGAAGAAACGTTTTTTGGGTGGCAGATTGTAACATCCCATTACAATCTTACAGGTACCTCTTGACCCTTGTTTTGATCATCATTTGTTTAAGTCTGGTTTTGAGTCACTTATTGTGTTTTTAAAGAATTTTGAAAAAATGGGAGGTTGTCCACGGTTGGCACATGGTTAGGGAAAACTATATGGTTAATCCAAGAATATTGTGTGTCTCATTTGGTGGCTCTAGAGGGTGATGCATGATTATTGAAAACCACAGATCCTCTAATAGAAACAATTTTCCTTGGATAGTGTGGGTTTTCATGGCCATTTCAATTTTTCTTAACTGTGTGGCCAAACCATGCACCCTTTCTAGAAGCCCAGTGAAGGTACATAGTTAGTGCTTATCATGAATCTTAACCTATCAAACCATGAAAATGTTTTTTTAATCATTCTGAAATTTAAATAAAAATACAAAAATCCTATTTTATGAATTATAAATCCCTTCCATTCAACCCTAATCTGATCCTTTATCTTTTAGAGGATCTCAAGAGGCATTTTGGATCCACCATCCTCTCTTATTCTTGGATCAATGTGAAGATGTATGTGATTAATCTACCATTGGTAATTGAATCTTCCCTCATTTGGAATCAACCATTATTATCTTCTTTATTTCTTAAATAGTGATTCGTTCTCAGGTGTTTGGTGGATATAATCATTGATTTGATCATTTTTTATTCTAGGGATTCCTATTGGATCTTCCACACCTTTAATTCTCTGTTAGTTGTTCTCATTTTTGTGATTGATTATTTGATTGTGTGACCAAGTGGTAGGTGGTTCCATAAAGATTTTCCCAACAATTGAAACCTTTCTTTCCTTCTTGAATTGAAATATATTTTCAATTATTTTCTAAACCTTGAATTTTGATGATTTTGATAATTGCTTTCAAAGGAGTGAAATTAATTAAATAGAAACTACTTTCAAAGTCTTTGAAAATATTTTTTTATGTTTTTAAATTAGGTCTTGAAATTATTTTATGATATTTATTGCGAAAAAATGGATTTAAATTAAAGATGGTTTTGAAATTTATGAACTTTAAGAAAGTAATTGTTTTGGTTTTGAAATTTAAATAACATGTTTAACATGAAATTGGGAATCAAACAATAAATATAGAATTGGATTAAAATGAATGGTTTTACCATTCCTATTGATTTTTTTAAAGAAATTATAAGATTTATTAGTTAGTTGGTGATTAGAACAAGAATGTTAGGGAAATGTCAACCCTCGCTGAAAATGGATTGATGATGAAAATGAAAACTAAACTAAATTTGAAAGGTTTTCCCTTGAGGGGGTGTTGAATGATTGTCATGATGTCCTAAGACATAGTGAAATGTAAACCGTCACTGATTCATGACTAATTGACATATTAGTACATCAATCATATAGCCAGAAACTAAATAATATTAGGTCATATGACCATGGTTTATTATTTTGATTTCATTATTAAAATCCATTTTTTTCTTCAACTGATTTTATGATGTCCTTTATGTTGTATGAAAAATTTTCATTTAATAATTTTTTGGAGATATATACCATATACTTGATTTCAAATCATGTCTTGATTGATAAATGTGAAAATGATGTTCAATTCCCTATGTTTTTTTCAATTGTAGCATAAATGATTTATTTGTATTGTATTTGCTTATCAAAATTTTAGTGTGATTCTACTAGGATTTTTTTCTCATATACAATCTTTTCATTCATGTGTTTATAGATTATTTTATTCTTGGTCTAGGAGAAGGGAAAGAATATCATGGATCTTACAAATTTTCTTGATACGTGTGACCTTTAGTGATGGTTTTTATCAGTGGAGCTATGGTCCACTTATTACAAGGAGATTCTAAGACATTTTCTAGATAGATATTATACCATTTTCCTTTGTATGATACTATATTTGGGGTTTTTATCTATTTGATTGTGGTAATTTTCTCATAGAATATTTTTTAACATATAGACTTCTTATTTTTTTCTCTTCAACAATTCTATATTGGTTGTTTTTTATCATGTAAAAATTGTTCCCTTTGACTTATTATTGATATCAGGTGTTAGCATCTAACCCATGACGATTTGGAAAACCCTTCATCAAATATCAGTGCTCAATCAAGTGTTATTTTAACAACATATTTCGGTTTTTCCGAGATATTTTTATTGTTTTAGGGATTTTTAATTTAACCTCATAATTTTTACCCTAATTTTAGTTTTATCTTTGTAATTATTTTCTATCCTTAGTAAAAAATTAAGATTTATATTTTCACCAAATTTTATCCTTTGATTTAAAATTAGAAAATGATTTTATCAAATAAAAATTTTAATGGTTTCAAATGTTAATTTTAATAGAAACACACTTAATTGTGATAACCAGTTTTTAGAAAAAATAAGGTTTTAAGATTTAATAAAATATATAATATGAAATTATTATTTATAATAATTTTAATGACATAAACTGATTTATTATAAAAAAATTAAAATATATTATGATTTAAAGGAAATCTAAAACCGAATCTCACATTGAAAATACTTGATTCAACATAAATACAGGAAAAATAAATTGATTAAAGAAACATTTTAATTAGCCTTAAAAATAGTGGAAAAGGATTTATATGTTTCAATAATGTTTTAAAATGAACATTTATTTTAAATAAATAAATATTTTACTACTTAAAATGTAGTGTGATTTTTTGTTTTTGATTACATCTTAGTGATGTAATAACTTTCATGATTTTACGAATAATAGTATCTGTGGTATTCACCTAAAATTAATATTTTTATAATAAAAATCAAAATTTTATCTTAAGATAATTTCTTCATGGTGAATTAAAAAATTTATTTTATTTTATTAAATAAAAATTATAACATTTATATATTAAACTTTAAAAAAATCATGAATAAAGATTATTTATAGTGTGATAGTCTAAGATATGGTGTTTCACAATTATAGTAAGGTATTAGGTATTACATTCACCCACTTTAAATAATTTTATCATTAAATTTTTTTGTATATATTAGCTATTTAAAAAATTTGGAAATTGATTCCAAATAGGTTTCTTATGATCTTAGGTTTCCTCTTCAAGTTTTTTATTTTTCTAAAGTACTTTCACCAATCAATTTTTCAAATTTCACAATGCTTTCTCACTAGTGAGAAGAATCTAGCTATGATCCTCTTTGTAAGACAATTTGAGCTCTAACTCTATTAACTTATATGTGATAACATGCATTTTATCATGCATGTATTTCCTCATTAATTAAATATAAAAGAAATAATTTAGTTAGAAAGGTTATGTGGTATAATTCAAATGCAGACTGAGTTTTATGATCAAATAAACTTATAAAGTCCCCCCCCCAATACATAATATTTTAATGATATAGTGTTGGGCAAGGCACTCAATGGGTAGGTCTTCTATTACCACAAAAAAATGGGAAGACATATTTAAATGATCAATAACAAATCACATATTATTGTGACTACCTTAATTATTTAGGAGTCTAGTGATAAAGTATATTGTAACATTTTCCCACTTCCATATAGAAATAGGTACAGGTTTCATAATTTTCTTAAGATGTTGTGTTTCAGCCTTTACCTACTGGAACACTAAGAATCTAGACACATAGTCTAAAATTTACCACTTCATATTGTCCCACCATAAATTTTATCTTAAATTACTATGTATATTTATACTACCATGGTGGTTATTTAAATTTATGCTATGTGTTTCATATAAAAGTTCCCCTTTCAACTATTGCATGGATGAAGAACATAACCTCTTACCAAACCTCAAAAATCCAAATATATTGATTATGTATATAAATTTGCAATCATTTAATACGATAATATTTCATTATAGGACCTCTACATCCTTTTTTAACTTCCCTATATTTTCTAGTAATAATTTTTTATAAATTTCTTGAAAAAGGAAATATGGTTCCCCCTACCTAAAAAATACTATATCCCACTTTATTAAATCTTTTTATATAAGATTTTTATTAATCCTCATCATGGTAAGAACTCCATAAGACCTACTAATCACTAAATCAACCACCTTTTTCTCCTTCCCAAGGTGGTAGTGTGTGAAGAAATCGTCTTCCTTGAGTAATTCTAACCATCTTATTTGCCTCATGTTAAACTTCTTATGATAGAAGATATACTTAAAATACTTATGGCTAGTATATATATATAATATTTTATCATTGAGAGATTGTCTCTATATATTCAAAGAAAATATTATTGATTCCAAATCAAGTTAAAGATTTGGATAGTTCTACTCATTTATTTTCAATTTCATTGATGCATGGGTAATCATTCCATCATTTTTCATAAGGACCTAACCAAGCCCTTTCATGATTCACCACTATATATTACAAAACTTCCATAGCCTAGTGATAACATTAATATTGGTGAATTAATAAATATATTATTTAAATCTTCAAAACATTCCGAAAATTCCCTTGTCTATGTGAAGTTAACCCCTTTTGTGTTAACATAGATAACAGGTTGTCCAACTGGGAAAAATATTTAACAAATCATCAATAGTATCATGTTATGACCAGGAAACTTTAGATATAGATTATGTTTGTTGATGTAGAAAATCATTTAATACCTTTTTCTTTTAAGGGTTAATAGATATTTCATTCTTATATAAAATATGTCTAATAAAAGAAAACTCATTGAGCAGAACTTTGAAGTTAATATATTTCCTATATAATTCTTTTTTAGGGCCTATAGAATTATTTGAATATTAATCTTATTTAATTAATATATCTTATAGTATATCCAGTTATCATAAATGAACCCAAACAATAATATATCAAGATAATCCTTAAATAATATATTCATCATATCCAAAAATAAAAAAGGTGCATTATTTAATCTGAAAGGTGTCACTGTAAACTCAAAATGTCCATAAATTGTTTCAAATTACGTATTCAGAACATCATCCTTTTCTATAATTAGTTGATGATAACCAGAGTAAAATTAGACCATTTAAAAGTATTCTATTTCATAAATTTTATCAGTGAAGTCACTAATTCATGGTAAATGATATTTATTTTTTTATAGTAATGGTATTTATCTCCCTAAAATCAATTCACAATATCATAGATCCATCCTTATTTTTCACAAATAAAACAGGGTCTCCACTTGGTGAAAACACTAGGGAATATAAATCCATTATCACACAACTCCAGAAATTATTTCTTTAGTTATACAATATCCACCCATTACATTCAATAGGGAGTTTTAGATATAGGCATTGTGTCCATAATGAGTTCAATTTAGAACAAAATTTCACACTCTTGTGGATAAACAAGTAACTATTATTGAAAAAATTAATGAATTTTTATACTATGGGTACATTATCTATAATTATTATTACTTATTTATCAATAGATATGTCTTGATCTTATGGACTTCCGATAATTTCATTATGTATATCTACACAGGGATGATCAAAACATGATTTAGATGATGTTGTTTCCCCTATGAAGACAAGATATTTCACCACACCTTTGTGAATCATAGTCTACATCACTAGAAAATAAATTTATGCATTATATTTTAAAATTAAATATATATCTGGGATTAAATAAAATTCAACAATAGATATATTAACCAAGTTTGAAAATAAGGTAAACCCATGCATCATAATTATAATTTCTTCACAAATATTTTTTTGAAAAAAAATTACCACGTCGTGCCTTAATTGAAAACTACCCTACTAGGGTGTAGGGGAAATATCATATGATTTTGAGAAACATGAAAGATATAAAAGAGCTTGAATATAAAAAATAAAATAAAACTTTATCTAAGATTAAGTATGTGATCAAAATACCTACAACTAGGTCATTAATAACTTGGAATTCAACTATGGTAATCACATATGATTTACCTTTCTCCCATAGATGTTTTTCAGGTAAATCGTTTTTACTATAGTGTAATTGGTTCGCATTATGTCCCTTATCCCTAAAGTTAAATCATTGAACATAAGTAGATTCAAAATTTCCTTTCCATTCCCAAGATTTATAGCCTTTTCTATTTTCTTCTAACAAACTCATGTTACCTTTCTAAAATATTTATGGTGTTTATTCCGATAGTTATCACAAGTGTGAAATCCTAACCTTAACTTATTCTCCCTTATCACACTATTCTTCCCATGACGCCCTGTCAAACTGTTATTATCTTGATTTACCTTGAATATATATGTCCTGGAGAATTCCTTTTATGCCTTAATAATGCTTAACACTATATCCTCATATGAAGAAAATGTATGACAATCCAATTCCCTTTTAAGGCTAGACATTAATCCTTCAAATAAATGATCAGTATTTATTTTTTATCATCATATATAGTCAACAAAATGTGTATCTACACTTTTAATAATAGCCTTATACTCAACAATTTTTTAAGCCTAATTTTGTCTAATATTGAGGAATTACCTTTTCATTTATACGCTTTTCTCACAAGGAATGTATTTCCTATAGAATACATCCATAGAATCTCTATATTAAATGTTATTTATATAATATTACTCACTACGTTTTTGATTTAGTGACCACCATTAGTCTGCATCTATTTTTAGTTTATAGACTAACATCATGAATTTTTCCTTTTCATTATATCCCAAAGTGAGAAGGATCTTCTCTATGGACTTGATCCATTGTTTTGCAACCATGGGATTAGTGGTTCCACTAAATGTTAGAGTTTTTGACCTTATAAAGTGGTATAAAATATTTTAATATTTTTTTGGATCAGCAGGTCACCCTATGTGATAAGATTATTTCTTATAACCTGGGTCAAGAGCCCTAATATAGACTTTATATAATTAGCATAAACTCTAGCTTCATTGACACACCTATGGGAATATATGTTTGTGTGTGTGTGTGTGTTGAATATGAGTTTTGATGTGGTTCTCATTCCTCTCATTAGTTTTTATCTCTTTGTGAAGTAATAAAAACATTTCTCATGATATTAAATTGTAAGATAAAATTACGATTAAGTTTTCTAGATTTTTCCCTATAAATCTTGATATTTTTTCATATTATTTGTTTTATCTTACTAGTTTCCTATAAATATAGTCACCAAGGTTCCTACTAAACTACGAATGATACCAATAGTAGAATTGTATACACCAAAAACCTGAATCCAATAGTTATATCACTATATTAGTACATAATACAATAATTAATAAATAATTCAATAGATTAATAATCTAGGAATACTTGATACATACATATATTACATTTTACAACATATGAAACAATATGAACACATTACAATAAGATAATTGTCCCTTATATAATATCCATGAAAATTACACATAGTTTACCTCTAAGATTCCTAGAAAAATGAACATAAATAAGGGTGAGCACATATTCTTGGTAAGTAGTACACAATGGACACTATCAAAATATAAAAATGAAATAATTGATATGATAGGAATAAACAAAAAACAAAAATTTGTTGTCAACTAAAACTAATTGAATTCTATATTGATTAAAGTAAATGAAAACAAGGTAAATAATAAACAATGATCTCATTCTAATTGAATGCATGATGTTGGGATTCAAAATATGTTTCCATTCCCTTATTCCAAGGGACTATATTAATATGGGGAGTGGTATACCCAAAAAAACAAGTTGTTTTTTCTCATGAAACACATCTATTTATTGAATGGATATATAATTTTGGGCCCCACCCATAACCTAATAAAGTCCAATGCATTCACTATAAGAGTCAAAATGAACTTTCATACCATTCCTTATGGAATCACTGGTTGAATAAAAACATGGCTATCCAAATAATGAGAAATATGGAAAAAAAATACTTCACCATTCAGTGGAATAATGTGGATGTTAAGGATAACTTTACTTAATCAAATTAGAATCTATAAGTTACTTATAAAATTAATATTAAGTAACTTTATCAAAGATATATAGGGGAAAGGGTAATTTCAATGTGTTGGGTTATCTATGGAACATTGTAATTGGGTTTAGTAGTCCTCATTCGTATGAGACTGGGGAATAGTTTGAAAAATCATTCATCATGGTTCATTAAGAGTGTGTGAATGTTCCAAATCATATCCATTGAGATTTCCTATCTAGGTGTGCAATCTTAGGCCAACTCATGATGCATTAGGGTGATAATTAATTCAATTCTCAACCACCCATTTTCAGGGTAATTTCCCCTAGGTGAATTTATACGAAAATATTATCCAATTTCTTTCATCCACATAGAGATTTATTTTCTTGGAAACTACACATAATATTTCGTCACTAAAACATCGGATGGGTTTCCACCATGGAAAATATTTAGTTTTTAAATGCTTTTGAAGCTCTTGAATCAAGATTATATAATGGGTAATAATATAAAAATTCACATTACATAAATTTCATGAGTAATAGGATAAAAAAATCCATGGTAATGTATGCACAGACAAAATTATATATGTGGTAAATATAATATGATTCCCAAAAAATGAAAATTGAGAATGAAAATCCCAACTTATGGATTGGGTAAAATTTAAATCACAAAATTTTAAAATAGAGGGCTTAAAATTGATCATTATATACCAATAAACTTAATTTTATGATATAACATATTAAATAGGTATTATATACACCACATAAATTAAATTATTAGTACTATACAAAACATGGCCCAAATAGAGGAATTTTATATGGAAAACCTTTACATCTTGTCATGAATTCCAAAAAAGTACTTTAACCTCATGTATTGCAAACATAAATATCTTAATAACATAATTAATAACTTTGATCATATCCATTTTCATTTATATTCTTCATAAATAGTCATTCTCAATATGAATTCTACCCATTTTCCATATCATGTTTTTATTGTTTTGATCGTTTGTACTAGTTTCATAAATGTTGTGTTAGTATTCACTCTTCTTCCAATGTTTATCATCATTGGGTCATTAAATTTACTATTATTTATTTTTTAAAATTATCTATGATGTTTCAAATTACTTTCATGATTTATTTAGTCATTATCCTTTAAGATGAAATTGATAAAAATGTATGTTTCGATCATTCCTGGTGATTGAAGGGTGGATTCTTAATTGATGAATTAAATATTAATATGATATATCAAAAAAATTATTATTATTTACTCAGTTATATTATATTATTCCAGTAAGTATGTTCTCATAACCATTCATGATATAAATTCATTGTATTGTTTAAGTGGGTGGTTAAACTAACCCAAACATAAACATGCCTTAGTTTAATGAATGATTATGATGTGGTTTTGTTGTAATATCATTACAACATAATCCTAATGTCATTATTTTGTGTTACTTTTTATGATATTTTTGAATTATAAAGTAATTATAAGAAAAATTAATTGATATCAAATATTACATAATTTGAATAAAATATTTCCATTATAGCATGGTTATTTTAAATGATTGAATTAATAATGATCTATTGATGAACATATAATTAATTGGATCTCCAATTTATAATACTAAAGACCTTAATGGTATCATAAACATCATATTTACTCATTAAAACTATTCTAAGAAGCATCAATAATTTTTTGTGATGAAAAAATAATTTAATTTCTTGGGGTGTAGGTAGTATGCACGAATGCAAGAACGACGTTTTTTTATTAATTGATGGAATATATGAATAAATTATGACAATACCCTTTATATTGTAACATAAATGTGTATAAATTATATGAATATTATAACATCCCATGACTCTATGAAATATATTATTTCAAATTAATTTAAATTCATTTATATCTTATTTTATACACAATTAAAAGTTTATCTTTAATTATATGCAACACCAAGTTTATATTTTTCTGCACGCAACATCATATCTCTTCAATAATAATGTTACACACAAGCCTATGTCTTAAAAAACAACAGTATACTATTAATATTATTATGATATTTATCACCTAGTCATTTGAATAATGGGAATGTATGAGGTTAACTAAATTAGGAAATTATAGTTTATATATGTTTAAAAAAAGAATTAATTGTTTACTTGTTAATTATAAATTAAAATAATGACCAACTGAATATAAAGGATGTGCATTTATAAAAAAAAAAATTTTCTGACCAGAATTCCATTTTATATAAATAAATTAAATTAATAAATATTATTTAAATATATTAGTAAAATTTATATTTTGTATATTTAATAATATGTTTTCAAATTCATCCAATATCTTTTATAGGATTAATATAAAAATAAATCCAATTTTAAGCATAAAAAGATGTATATTTTTTTAATGTTGTTTTACCGCCTTTTAATGGTGAACTTGTTTTAAAACTAAATTTTGAAGCATTTATAAATTTCATTTGAAAAAATAAACTTTTTTTAAATAATAATTTGAAAATTTACTTTGGTTTAATATTTGGTATTTTTCATATAACTTTCATATTTTGATGAATAGTCAATGACACTGAATTTTAATTAAAAACAATTTTTATTCTAATTTATTTATATAGTTAAATTATATTTTTAATTGGTTTATAAGTAAAATTATTTAGATTTTTTATAAATTAAAACAATTTAGTTTAATATAATAAATTTCTCGTTGAAATGGGATATAAAAACATTTCAAACTTCTAAACTTTTCTCTTTAAAAATTCGTTGTCTCATCCCATCCTTGAGATTAATTTTAAATTAATCTCTTCCATTTTTAGGATTTAAATTTTGTAAAATTTATTAAATATTTATAATAATAATAATTTATAATTTACAGTAAGTTAAAAAAATTTCCCCAAAAATATTATTTTATGCAATTAAAATTAATTGTAATGATTAAGATAAAAAAGAGTTTGCTTAATGATTATAAATACAATATAGGGTGAAACAATTACACTAGACATGTATAAAATTCTTTTATAGACTTATTTATACCATTAAAAAATAATATTATATAATAGTCCATATTTGAAAATTTTGGGGCAAGTTAAACATGGGGAGCACACAATTCTTTTTAAGAATACCAAGTGTGTCATCTTCCCCACTTATAAAAGGGCATTCACTCTCCAACAATCATCACACCTCCCATGAACTTATTTATCTTAAAAAACCTAGCCAAAAAAACTCCTAAAATCCCTCATAATATCCTACAATCCTATATTTTTTAATAAATAAAACCAAGGATGTCCTTTGGTGAAAACCAAAATGTGTTACCCGAAGAAGAGTTAACATTCTTCAACAAGAACTTTTGTTTAATTTCTTTCTCCAACCATTAAATTATTCTTATTATATACAATAATATCAGTATCCTAAAAATTTTGGTATGTTTTCTAGTTAATGTTTCTACCTACACCTACATAGAACTCCATCAAATGGGTAACAAAATCACCATTTCTGAGTCCAACAGACTACTGCCGTGCGAAATGATTTCATTCATTTTTTCTTTACCACCTCTTATTGTTTGGAATTATGATGTGAATAATATTTTTATATGATATATGTTATATTTATAATTTATTAATACTTATATAATTATTATATAACACATATCTTAATTATTTCCATTTTTTGAGAATATGATAACATCATTCGTGGACGTGTGGACTACCGCCACTTCAAAGCGATGTAATATGTTCACATATTACATGGAATTTATAAAATATGGTTCTAATAAAATTATATTTTATAAATGAAATATTAATTATAATCAGGAAATAATTATCTATATGTACTTATAAAATATCATTTTCTTCTTTCAATTTTACACACTGAAAAAGTGATAGCGTTGTTCATGGACATGTAGCCTACCGCCTCCTCGAAGTGATGTGATTATTCCTTTTCCATCACCACATCACAAGAATTAAATATATATATGTATTTATAATTAAATAATATTGTATTTATGTTATAATTTCTATCCTATAAATATAACTGTTACTAACCTTCTTTCCATAATGATCACTGACAAATGTGAACTTTACTCATGCGTTTGTACGACCTACCAACTCCATAACTGCGACGTCGGTTGATTTTTTAAAACAATATTCCATTATTGGCTTTAAAATAATATTTTATGTATGAATATCATTTTTATTTCAGGATTATTATTTTTTACATGCTTAAATAATGACTTCATTGATCATAGTTGACCTATCAAATTCAGTTTTGACATATAAGCTGAATTTGGTCAAAACATATGAAATAAACATTATTGATTATATAATTGTATATAACTAGTTTATTACTGAAATATAAGTAATTTAAAACTTGACAAAGGTTATTAATACATTAAATAACAAAAATAAAATTATTATTCAAGAAGATATAGGACAAAATGACAAATCAAACCCAATGTAATGTATTTTCATCACACTTTTTACAACTATTATATAAATGTCATATTCACTAATTACTTATTGTTTCGTGTATATACTACCCATTTTGATATATTATATAATTAATTCTATTATATTAATGGTATTAATTTTATAATTACTAATTTTTGGGTTTTTTATTTAGATTTTACCCCAACTGTAAGGGGTTTCTTTCTCAATTTGTATTTTATTGAGACTTATTTGTTATTATTAAACTAATTACTTTTATATGGTGTATATACTGACCATAAATGTGTTGTATTATTATTATAATTTAATTTATGGGTATTTACATATCCATTTGATGAACTTGATTTTACGGGGTTTATGGTTTCAATGTTTCCAAAGTGGTAATGAATTTTTTCTCATAAATTGTTTTCTTTGAGATAATTGTCATGTTATACACCTATATTATTTTATGAGGGTTATATAATCCTCATTTATCATGTTATATAATAAATATCCTATTTACAATGATATTATATGTTTCATTTAATTTTCTTCCATTATGGTTATTAGGATTCATATGTTTCAAAGTGGTATGGGAAACTTTAGAATGTTTAAAGATTATTTTCATCAAGAATGTTTCTAATGGTATTTTTAGGGAATTTCCATTCACAAAATCAAACAACCCATATTGTAAATTATTCACTAGGGATAATGTTTTATTGATAACATCCTCATTTATTATTTGGTTATATTTCTTTTCAAGGATACTATTATGGAATTCATTTCTTTTCTATGGTTTGACAATATTTCAAAGATATTGTTATGGAACCCCTTTGTTTTTCAAGTGTTAATCATTTCTAAAAAATATTTCTATTAAAACCATTTATTTTAAAATTTTATTATGTCTAAAAGATATTTTTATTGAACCCATTTTTTTCCATGGGTTAATCATATTTCGAAGAGATTTTTATTGAACCCCTTTATTTTTCATGGGTAAATCATGTTTAAATGAGATTATTTTGGGAGTAATTTATTTTAAATGGGTTAATAATAATTAAAATATATTTTTAGGGAACCTGTTTATTTTATATAGGTTAATAATGTTTCAAATATATTGTTTTGGAACTACATATTTTAAAAGGGATAATATTTTTTCTTAGAGATTGTCAAGAAACCCATTTCTTTTTCATGGGTTTATACCGTTATAAAAGAAACAATGGTTCATTCTATGAGTTTATGATGAAATTAAATCATTTATATGGTATTATTTTATAATTTAGCTAAGAAATGTTATGGGTAGTTATGTTATAAACCAATGATGGGTGGTTATATGATAAAACAATGATAGTTGGTTCCTTGATAAACCAATGATGGGTGGTTATGTGATAAACCTACGATATGTGGGTTTGAGATATCCCTCCAATTCATTGGGGATGCAAGTCGATCGTATAGTTATTCCATTTTTAAGAGTGATTTTATGAGTGAAATGAAAATTATGTACCATGTATGTACATGTTTTCATTATGTTTTCATCAGGTTTATAATGTTTATAATGATCAATATTTATATCACATAGAAAATTATTTTTTGTTAGGATTACTCCTTCCTTTTCCATTTTTCATATTTTATGATACTGGTATTGATGGGTATGAGTTATTTTGAGATTCACTCATTCACTTTGATTATTTCATTATACCCTTATACACTCTTATGTTCATTGATGACACTCAAGTGTTAATGCATATGTTTAACCTTACTAAGAATCTGAGCTCTCCTTCTATATGGTTCCTTTTCCACAAGATTTAAATAATTATGTTTAATGATTTAAGGCTTTTAATTATTTCACAAGTATTATGTTTATGACCTATGTTAAATAAGAAAACCTGGGTTAAATGGGAGAAATGTCCATTTAAAGTCATGTTAATTGTTTATGTAGGAGTATGTCCTTATTATTTAAAACTCTAAACCTAAAATTTCTTCCTGTATTTAGGTGATCCAAGTTTTCCTTTTTATTTTTTAAGTTTTAGATTAAAAATTTGTGTTAAAATTTTCTACATCAGAGCTCAGGTTGTAAAGTTATGTATTTCAGCATAAGATCTAGGACTGAAGTCCATGGGATGTTATAGATGGTATCAAATGTCAATTTATATAACTTTTAAGATTGGTATTTTTTAATATTATTTTATCTTAACAATTATGGATACCATCATAGGTCAATAATCTTAAGGATTATCATAATTTCAACATATTAGACAACCACAATGAGGTTTTAAGTGATGAAATCTTAAATTGATTGATGAAATTTTTGGGATATTTTTTTCGGTTGAGGTATTTTTAACCCCAAGAATTGACATGAATTGTTTTTATGAATGATTAATTTTTCATGATTAAATAAAAATGGGGACAACCCATATACTTGGTGACAACCCATTTCATCCGGCTAGGCGGTTGGGATTTAACCCCTGACTAAAGGATAATAAGGGTTTTGTTCCAACCACTGGCCTTTGTGATGTCCATATTTTTATAACATTTTTTTATAGGAAAATATTATGTTTATATGGTGAAAATATGGGATTTTATTTTATTAATAACAATTGATTTATCTGGGAATAGTATATGATCAAATACTTCTAATCCTTGGGTTTTAAACTTATTCAGAAAATGTTTGAAGAATTTTAAGGATATTTATTTATGAAGTAATTTGGTTTGAAATTAGGGTATTAATATTTAATTGTCAATATTAATATATCTTATTAAGGATTAAGATTTTTTTGAATTACCTTACCATGTTCTAACAATTTTGTTTTTGGTTAATGTCTAAAAACTGGTGGAATACATTAACTATCACATTTATCATTATGTTGTCTTTAAAAGTTTATTTTAGTTCTTCAGGAATTAAAATTTTATCTTGAATAATAATATGTGGGAGAAGAATATGAAATAATTATGTAGTATTATTAAACTATGTAATTATAATCATCAAGTAAGTATATTTTCATATTCTCTTAGTCTAGATGGTCAGAGAATTATTTATCTCTTGGAAAAGTATCTTAAAAAAAGTATTGTCCTATTAACTTCAATTATGGTGAACCAGTGGCCTTTTCAAGTATCACATATTTGTATTTTTTAGGCCCTTTAATTTCCACTAATCATTCACTTTTTTTGATCAATGACCTCAATCACACTCTATAATTATTTATGCTTTTCCTTCATTCCCTCTAATGTTCTCTTTATGTGGACTCCATGTTACACAAAACATTAAGTGACCTTTATGTTTACCACTTTCACTTTTTATGGTATGTTTTCTTTATTTCATTTTAAAGTGTAAATTTTGATAAAGGAATTCTAAAGATAATAAGCCTTGGTTAACCATGACGAATTTATAAGGAAATTTCATTTTTAATGGGGATAAGATGTAACATCTCAATATTTAAAAAAAAATAAAATTAATTTAAATTATTTGATATATTGAGTAATTAAAAAATAAAATTTTATCTTGAATTTTATGAAAAATCATGTTTATTTTTAATTATATACAACATCTAGCCTCTTCTATAACATGTGATACAAACAAACCTATGTCTTAATGGACAAAAATGAACTATTAATATTATTATGATAGTTATCACCTAGCTTTTGGAATGGAGGGAATGAATTAGACTAACTAAATTATATAATTATAGTATAAATATGATTATAAAATTAATTCATTGGTGTCCAATGAAATATAAATGAAAATAAAGTTCAATTGAATATAAAGGATGTGTATTTATGAAAGAAAACTTTTATAACCAGAATTATGTCTTATATTAATAAATTAAATTAATCACCATCAGTGAAAGATATTAATGAAATTTCTTTTTTATATATTTATTTAAATGTTTTTAAATTAATCCAATAAGTTTTATTTGTTTAATATAAAAATTAATCCATTTTTAAGCATAAAAAGATGTATATTTTTAAAAAGGTAGTTTTACAGAATTTTAATGGTGCACTTGTTTTAAAACTAAATATTGAAACTTTTATAAATTTTATTTGAAAAAATAAACTTCCTTTTTTAATTTATAACATAAAAATTTAGGTCGGGTGAATTTTTTTTATTTTTTTGAGAACATTCGAATTTTTATGAATATTGAAGGTCACAGAATTTTAATTTAAAACATATTTTTTGAGAAAATTATATATATATATATATATATTTAAATTATAATTTTAATTTGTTTTTATGTGTAATTAGATATATCTAATATCATTTAATATAATTAAGTTCATTGGAATAAATTTCATAATAAAATTGAATATAAATGTTTTTCAAACTTTTCAACTTTTCCCTTTAAAAATATGATGTCTTGTCCCATATGCGGGATTAATTTTAAATTAATTTTTTCCACTTCTATGCTTATAATTTGGAAAAATTAATTTCATATTTTTAATCAAAATAATTTAAAATTTATATTAAATTAAACTATTTTTTTGACCAAAACTTTTAGTGAAAGTAATTCAAATTAATTATAGTGATTAAAGTAAAAACAAGTTTAATTAGTGATTTAACATATAATATAAGGTGTAAAAGTTATCCTAAACATGTCTAAAATTAATTTTATAGAAAATATTTATAATTTGAAACCTATTATTTTATATATTAGTTCATTTTTGATCCTTGGTGGACAAGTAAAACGTGGGCAACACACAATTCTTTTCAAGAATACCTACTATTTCCTCTTCCCCGCTTATAAAATGGAATTCACACTCCCCTTCCATTCACACCTCTAAAGACCTATTTTCTACTAAAAACCATCCCAAATATACTCAAAAATACACACCTCTTATCCAAGACTCATCAATTTTGGAATAAATCAAACCAAATAATTCTTTCAGTGAACAGAAATTGGAGTTACTTGAAGAAGAGGTAACACTCTTCAATAACCACTTTTTTTTAATTTATTTCTACATTCCTTAAATTATTCATATTCCATGATTTTATAAAAACATAATTACATTAAATATTATATTATATTTTCATGTTATTTTTTAAAGCTACACCTACACACACTTCCATAAAATGGGTAACAAAATCATCATTCATTTGTATGGAGGACTAGCACCTCACATAACGATGTCGTTCGTTTTCCATTCACCACCTATTATGGTTGTGAATTGTGATTGAAATACTATATTTATATTATATATGTGATATTTATAATTTCTTAGTACTTCTGTTATAATTATATAACACAGACCTTCATGTTTTCAATTTTTTGGGAATACAATAACATCATTTGTAGATGTGCGGACTACCACCTCTTCAAAGTGATGTGATATGTTCACACATTACAAAGAATGTATTGATGATGTATTTAATAAAATAAGATTATATAAATTAAATATTTATGATACTAATTAAATAGTTACCTATCTTAATATATAATATATCATTTTATTCTTTCCATTTCACACACTAAAAATGTGATAACGTCGTTCGTGGCTGTCTGGACTAGTGCCTCCTCAAAGCAATGTGATTCTTCATTTTTCATCACCAAGTCACTAGAATGATATATTTATAAGTATATATAATTAAATAATATGGTATTTATTATATAATTTCCATTCTATAAATATAATTTTTACATACCTTTTTCCACAATGATCATTGAAACATGGGAATGTTACTTATGCGTATGTACGGCCTACCGTCTCCATGATTGTAATGTTAGTTCATTTTTCATAAACCTATTACATGATTGGTTTTAAAATAATAATTGATTTATAAATATTATTATTATTTAATGATAATTATTCTGGATGTTTTAGAATAATGACCTCATTTACCATAGTTGACCTATCGAAGTAAGTTTTGACATATAATACAGATCTAACTTAAACATTAATGATTAAGTAATTATTTATAATGTGTTCATAATTGAAATAAAATTAATATTAACCTTGTAATACAATAATAATAAATTAAATAATAAACATAAGTATATTATTCAGGAATATAGGGGACAATCATGATAAATTTGACTAAATGTGAGGGATTTTCATCTCAATTTTTACATCTGTGAGATAAATGTTATATTCACTAAAATCTTATTTTTTAAGTTGTATATACTACCATATTTTGATATATTATGTAATTAATTATTTCATCATAATGTTATTAATTTTATGATTATTATTTTTGGGGTTTCTGATTTAGATGTTACCATAGTTGTAAGGGGTTTCGTCTCAATTTACATTACATTGAGACTTATTTGTCATTATGAACCTAATTACTTTTATATAGTGTATATATAGACCATTAATGTAATTTATGAATACTATAATCTAATTATGTGTATTTTAATATCCATTTTATGATCTCTCTTTCATGGGGTCTATGGTTTCAAAGTTACTAGAGTGGTAATGGTTTGTTGTCACAATTTTCCTTCATTGAGAGGTTTGTTATGTTATACACATATATTATTTTATGATGTGTATATACTATACCTTTGAAATTTTATATTATTAATATACTTATTATAATTATATTATAAGTTTAATTTAAGTTTATTTTTTCATTGGTCATTTTATTTAAATGTTTCAAAGTGGTATGAGGAACTCTGGATTTTTTAAAGATTATTTTCCTTGGGAATGTTTCTAATGATCTTTTAAGGTCATTTTTATTCATCAAATTCAACAAACCTTTTTGTTACAAATACTACACTAGGTATATTTTTTATTGATACAACCCTCATTATTTATTTTTATATATTGGGGTTTTTCAATGATATTGTAATGGAACTCGGTTCTTTTATTTGGGTTACCATTTTTAAAAGAGATTGTTGTGAGACCCATTTCATTTACAAGGATTAATCATATTTCAAACTAGTTGTTATAAAACATGTTTCTTTTAAATTGTTTTATTAAGTCATAATGATATTATTATGGAACCCACTTATTTCCTTTGGATTAATCATGTATCAAATAGATTGTTATGGAATCCATTTCTTCTAAATGGTTTAATCATGTTTCAAAGAGATTGTTTTTGAACCCATTTCTTATCCATGGGTTAATCATGTTGCAAAGAGATTATTTTGGAACACATTTATTTTCTATGGGATAATCATATTTCAAAGATATTGTTTAGGAACTTATTTCTTTTCTATTGGTTAATCATGTTTGAAGGAGAATTTTTTGAGACGTTTCTTTTCAATGGGATAATTAAGTTTCAAAGATATTGACAAGAAACCCATTTTATTTCCATGTTTTTTAGGCTATAAAAGGGATAATGGTTGTTACTTAGAGTTTATAATGAAATGAAATTTTTTATGTTTTATTATTTTTAATTTTTAATTTTTACCAATAAATTTGATGGTTGGTTACTTTATATAACAATGGTGGGTGGTTTCATGATAAAAAAATGATGGGTGGTTCTATGGTAAACCATTGACGAGTAGTGGCATGATAAACCAATTATGGGTGGTTCTATGATAGCTCTCCAATGCATTGGGTTTATAAATCAACCATATGGTTATTCCATTTTTAATATTGGTTTTAAGAGTGAAATGAAAATGAAGTCCCAATTACATACAAGTTATCTTTATGCTTGTTATGTGTTTATAACGTTTCTAATGGCCAGGGTTGATATCACAAGGCTCATGATTATTGATTCAAATGACTCTAACCTTTTCCTTTTATTTTTATTTGATGATCTAGGTAATTATGGGTATGATTTCTTTTATTATTATCTTATAAACATTGATTATGTCATTATACCCTTATGCACTCTTATGCTCATTGATGACACACAATTGTTAATTCTTAGGTTTACCCTTGATGAGCATCTGAGCTCACCCTTCTTATGATTTATTTTCCCTAGGTTTTAAAGAATTATTTTGAATAATTTATGTCTATAAGTTATTCCACACGGATGATATAGAGGACCTATGTGAAATAAGAAAATCTCGGTTAAATGGGAGAAGTGTCCATTTAAAGTTTTGTCAAATTTTTAACTACTCATTTTCCACAATTCTATAAAACTCTAATCATAAAATTTCATCCAGTATATATGTGATCAAAGATTTTCATTTTATGTTGTAAGGTTTTTATTAAAACTTTAGGTCACAATTATCATAATCAATGCTAGGATTGTAACGTTGGGGATTTCAATACAGGGTATGGGAGTGTGGGCCCTAGGATGTTATAAATATCAATATATTGTTGTGGATAAAATAAAATATAATTAATATAACTAAGAATAAAACATATGTAGTTGATAAAACTTATGTTGGAGACTTGAATTTTCCTCAGAATCCTCCTTGGAAATGTAGGCTTTATATTAAATAATGGTGGGAAAATATTTTGAAAGTGCAAGAAAGTTCTAATCATAAAAATGACGAGTTTCAAGAAGTAATTCAAAGGGTTGGTGAGTCCTAATGTGTTGGTGATGTTACTATTTAAAATTGAGTAGAATGTTAGTTTTGGGAGTAACCCTTACATTTTCAATTATATAAAGTTACTATTCATAGTAAAAGTCCAAAAAATGGAAAAAATGAGGGAAAATGTGTATGGGTTTCAATTCACTTCAAAAAATCCTTTTTCATACAACATTGAGTGTTTTAGGGCTTTTTCTTTTAACTTTTTAACTTTTATCCTATTTTTACATTTACCGTGTCAATTAATTTTTAACAATGTTAAAGAAAATTAGATTTCCCATTTTACCTAATTTGTAACAACAAGTTTATAATTTTAATATCATTTTATCAAATAAAATTTCTATGTTTGTGAAATTTTAATTTTAAAATAAACACACTTTATCACGTAAAAATATATTTTGGAAAAATACCATTTTTACACTTTAAATTTATATATAAGAAATTATTATCTAGGATACTAATTTTAATAAGTTAAATTGATTTATTATAAAAATAATAAAATATATGAGGATTTCAAGGAATTTTAAAACTTAATTTCCTCTTTAAAATACTTGATTGAAATAAAAGACTGAAAAATGTTTTTGTTGAAGTAACATTTTAATAAGTTCAAAAAATTCCGGATATGACATTTATAACTTCAAAGCATATTTAAAATTAATAATTTTTTTTCTTAAATTTATATTTATTAATTAAATTTTTTTCTATTTTTATTCTATCCTTACATCATAGTGATTTCCTAAGAGTCGCAGTTTCAAAAAAAATTGTATTTGCGATATTCATCAAAAAAAATCTTTTTTTATAAAATACAAAATCTCGAATGAATATAATATACTTATGATTAATTCAAAAATTATGTATATTTTCTAAAAAATCAATAATTCAGAAAATAAACTTTTAAATAAACCCATGAATAAAGGATCTATGGAGTGTGATAGCCCAGGATATGGTGTTTACCTGCTATTGTAGGGTCACCGAAAGTATATTCATAAAATATCACTCTATCATGTGTGAAAAAAAAATATTGAAAAAGGCCCCCAATTATAATAAGGTTAACTACCCATGATCAAATGTTATGTTAAAATATACCTCACTTCTATCTTGGTGTTTGGGTCTTCTTATGTGCGTTAGACACCTTAATGGCCTTGTATTTGGATTTGAAAAAATTGAAGTACAAGTAGCATGAATATAATATTTGAAATAATGATATTATTTTTCACGTGATAATAAACTACATGATATTTAATCTATAATATATGAACATATGTTTTTAGATAAACCTACTCTACTTTGCTTAATTTCCCTACCTATGAGACATATCTATGTTAGAGTTCTCAGTGGATGAAAAGTTTTCATTCATCATTTTTTACCAATAATAAAATTACCCTCTATATATTATAACTATATGTGGCTTGATTTCTAATATATTAGAATATATTATGATTCTTGAATTTTCTTATCCTAGGCAAAGCTATAAATTCTGTAATATCTTATCACCTCTTAGTGTATGGTCTTCTCATTCATGTTAGGTCTTCTTCCATTAAACTCTTCATTAATAAGAAACATAATTTACATATTATAACTATATATTCCTTGATTCCTATTATTATAGGATAATTGTGAAACAATGATATTCTACCCAATTTCTATCCATGAGTTCTCAAAACTTTTAAACCCTTTTTTCATACATGAGAACTAAATCTTGGTAAGGATTCTCAGTGTAGGTACTATTTGTGTCCACCAGTTTTAACCTAGGAGAAACTTTCACCCATCTAAAATCATCTTTATTGTATGATGTTAAACTATATTAAATAAAATAACACCAAACATGGCATCTGGATGTTTTTTGGGCCAACTTGTTTATGTGACCTAATATCTATATATGAGATCCAAATATATGTAATAAGTATTATCATGTCAATTGATTCATAATATGATAATATATATATAATATAAATTCAAGTGACTTGATTCCAAATACTATTGGATACATATTAGCACCCAAATTATTTATCTTGGGTTGATCTATGAATCTCAAAAAAATCTCTACATTTTCTTGATACATTATTCCTCTTTGTTTTCATTGATCTTCCACACAACAGGTCCTGACTCAATATGAAGACACTTATTCCTACTCCAAATCTAGATCACTTCAAGACCACTAGCATGTGGATCTATATTTATAGATATATTATTATTTCAAAATATTCCCCCTCTCATACATAATAGATATATCAACAAAATATCCTTTTGCATAATGACTTTTGACAAAAAGAGTGCCTCCATTATCAAAATCCCTATTTACATAAAGACATTGTTTATATAGTCTCATATGTATTTTTCGATATCATGTCTTATATAAAAAATGACCATAATGATTCCCCTATTTCATATCCATATAAACTCCTCAAAGATTGACAAACATCCTTGATGCATGATGTTGTATTTCCAGGTCAAGGTCCTCTTCATTTTACCTTAAACTATAGAACCCCTTCATATTTTTCATGTGACCCTAAACTAACAAGAGTGGTTTTTGCGATTGGAAATGCCTTTCAAAATAATAGAGATTGATTATTTTATGTTATTATTATATATAGGACCTTACACTAGGTTAAAACACACCTTTACCCTAAAAATTATAGGTGTTTGGGTCCCCCAAATTCATATTTTCAATGCATCAGTGAGTTAATATGGATATAAATATGGAATCCCTTATATTTCCAAATACATACAAGGATATTAAAATTACCCTACCCTATATTTAAGATAAAACTATATATTATTTATTTATTATGAGAACTACATTACTCTTGATTTTTATTACTTCAGTGTATACATTAACGTCTTAACTACATGCTTCAAATACAATCATAATTTGTCATCCATCCCCACTCTTTTATTATCCCTAAATAGTATAATCATAGCTATTTAATTATTAGGATGTTCAAACCATATTTTAGATATATACTTATATACATCACACTCCATGACCTGAGTGTTTCGATCACCATAAATCATCCTTATATATCATAAAAAAATGTATCCATCTCCAAAGGACACCTTTTCTTATTTATGATCATTTATGATTCCATATTATTCCATTCCAAACATAGGTATAATCATCCTAATTAAAAGTCTCTCTAATCTCCACATTCCTCTAATAACATGATAGTGGAAATCATCATTTTAATTCTTCTCACTAGTCATCCTCATCATACTTATCCCAACTCAAACTCCTAAATAAAATTCTTAGGATAACGATTTATATATTTTCCATTGCCCATTAATTTTTTAAGAAATATCACCATCATTCAACCCCATCTAGGTTATAATATCACATCCTTAATACTTAAGGTTCGTGGGAAACAATCATAAGTTTCGTTCATCCCCTTTCTAAATGGTCTATACTATCATTTCACTCCCAATTTACATCAGATTTCATTATTCTCTCATTAGTTAGTCTATATAATATTTTGTTCAAATTTTATTGAGCTTAAAATCTCTCCCCTAATGATAGAAAATTTTATAACCCTTAATATAAATATTAAAAAGATATAAAACCTATCAAGTAGAAAACCGGTAAAAGAGTGGACTGAAAAATATTTAATTTTCTACACACTAGGTAATTCAATTCCTGACCAAGGAAAAATTTAGTTTGTAATAGAAAAGGAATAATTATTATAGGGACAACCATATGGACCTAGAAAAAGTCCATTTATTCTCTCTATTATGACCATTCTAGAAAAAAGTTATTTTAATTTCAGGTTGTAACCCTTTTCACCGAACATGTGTCAGTGGTTTAGTATCCAGAGTACTTGGACCCTTCTTGAGCACCCTCATTTCCCTAAGCCCACTCCATTACTCAAGTATTTTAATATTAAAAACCCTATCAAATCAAATAATAATGCTTTCATAAATCTCTAAAGGACACCAATGACTAGTAATGATCTTCAGAGCCACCATAGTCGGACATAAATACCAAATCTATCTTCATTTGGAAGTAAAGTAACTTTGATATCTATAAGCCCTTGAAGTATTGCAACATATCCTGTATTAAAATGTGTTTAGAATTCACCCCTTATTTACACATCACATTTCAAGAATATATAATTCAAATGCCCTTATATATGATTTACAAAACTCAAAATATAACCATGCTAGTGGATTCAAGTACCCTTGATGTTAAACATTCATGAATCCTTCACATTTTAGAGGAAATAATATGAAATTTAACTATTAAAACTTTAAAAGTCACCATTTAAGGAACTTAAACCTCTTTACATGTGGTTATGAGAAATATGACCTTAAAATTTGTACAGCTCTTCATGAGGATGTCTACACTGGAATTGGGCTCTATCTCATGTGTGGTTTTTATTTTCCCTTCCCACATAGACTATCTCACCCATTTGATCAAAGATATATGACCTCAAAATAAAGAAACATGTGGTAAAAATGTCTTACCTAATATCTCAGCAACCTCTAGCACAAGCACTATGACCTTATACTACATGCATCATTCCTTGAGGTTATCTACATTATTGGAATTATGTAACAGACCGAAAATTATTTCTCTTATTAATAAAATAACATTAGTTTAATAATTACTATTTTAAAATGTTTGAAGCACAAAGAAATATTATCTCACTTCAAGAAATAGTATTCACTATAACAACTAGGAATAATATATCAAGATAAACCCTAAAGAATTATGGAAACAAAAGGGTAAAATATACAGGCTTGACTTCTCCCAAGAAAATCTCCCCCCTAGAAACTCTTGCATGGTTTCATAGTGAAGTTTCATGGTTTCTTTTAATCCAGATCAAATAGTACACCATTAAAACCCCATATATAACACATCAAAACCATATAAAAATTCCCAAAACTCAACCCAAGTATTATAAAACTTAAAAATACATAATAAAAGTTCAAATTATCTAAATATTAGGTGTGGAACATTCTCACCACAATTTGTCCTTCCATCATAAAAAATGGATATTTTTGTGCTTTGGAATACTTTGGCCCATTTCTTCTATATAAATTCTTCTCATTCAAATTTATGTTTTGAAATTTGAAAATTATTCCATTGAACTCTCACTAACTGGATACTATTTCCTTTTAAAAACTTCCCATTTATCTACAATTCTTTTATAAATGTGAATCAATAACGAATCTGGTTCAAGATAAAAAAAATTCCATCAAATAATATGCTCAGGATCATCATGGTACTTATTAAATTAATAATCATGAAATAAATTTTACATAGAGATTAATATTGATTATTAATTCCACTGATAATACACATCACTAATTAGTTCAAATATCTCAGAAGGGAAACAATTTACCTTACTATCCCTATAATTGATAACCAATCCTCATAGATACTCACAAGAGAACATGATCACCCAAAATAAATGATAATGAATTATAAATATGATACCCATCTGGTTTATAATAAATCATTTCCATCATTGTCCCCTTCCTAGCCATCTGAATCCTTTCCATCATTTCATGAACAAGGGTATGTCTGATAAGTTATGTTTCACTCATTTCTACCCTACAAAGTACATAACAAGAAGGATATACATACAAATATTTGAATAGAGACAAATGTATTGATATTTGATAACAATTATTTTATAATAACTCCATTACTGGTATATTATCCTCTAATAAACCTCCAAAATCCATAATGTAAGTTATAATCTTGTCTTCCAATGTTTTGATCATTTTTTAGACTATCCATCCATTTTAGGGTGATAAGTTATACTCATGTTCTACTTGGTTCTAAGGACATACTACAAGGATTTACAAAATAGACATGTAAACATGGGGTCATGGTCAGACACAATTGAAATTGGTGCACTGTGAAACTTTAGAGGATCCAAAATGTAGATTTTTTTTCCCGTATTCAATCATATTATATTAATTAATAGGGATGAAAAAATATGAATATGTGATTTAATCCATAATCACCCATATGAATTATTTTAATGATCCATTCTTGGTAGACATATGATAAAATATAAATCTATATGTTCCAATTTCCACATTATTATAGATAAATATTTCAAAATATCAGTCATCCATTGGTTCTCTGCCATGACCTTCTAATAGGTGAGACATCTTTAGAAAAAATTACAACTCATCTTTTCATCCCACCCCACAAGAACCATGTTATCATTAACCCATAAAGATAATGAATAATATAGTGAAAATACAATCTTGATTGTGGGTAGGGAGTGTGATTTTATTCCTAATATGTCCGATGAACAACAATAAAATATCTAAAACACAATACAGATCTCCCATTTAGTGCCAATCCCTTGATGGTCTCCCCACCACTGTGTTTCAACATCACAATTAGACAATCAAGATCAGTTGTATGATAATTTTTATCCCACTCAATCAATTCTTTAAAAAGAGAAACTTGAAAGAAACTCAAAATATCACCTTACTCAATACAATATATATGAATATCATCAATGAGAATCATCTATTGTCACAGGTCTAAATCCTCTTTAGTGAACTGGCTCTTTGACTTCCAACTCATTGAATTTTCTATAGAGATTCCATTATTTGGTGTATATATCACATCAAAGTTGATCATCTGATGGTCTTCCATCCATCTTTATTTCCTTGGATTCAAATATATTGATGAAAATATGTGTTTAAAACTTTTATGATCCATGAACACAGTGAAATTATCAATAAAGATATGTTGATGCTAGGATTTCATGGCATAAACTACAACAGCTTACACTAAATCATGTGTGAGGTAATTATTTTCAATAACATGTAACTATCCTAACTTATAAGTTGTTACATGATCTCCATACATGTGAACATGTCCCAAACCAAATTAGAATGCATCAAAATATACCTCATAGCCTCATGTAGACATTGGAAATATAAGGATGGGTTCCAATGTATGTTCAACCTTAAACTCTTGAAAAAAAAATTATAGCACTGATTGATCCATAATAAAGGAACATTTTTCATCAAAAAATATACCATTGGAGAGGCATGGCACGAAAAGTAACAAATAAGGCATTGGTAATACCCTATTATGCTGATAAAACTTCGTATTTCATAGATGTTCTCTGCTGTTTCCCAAAAGATAACAACTTCCATATATTCTAGATCCACCGATACTCATATTTTAAAAATCACATGTCCATGGAAGCATACCTATTGTATCCATAAATGAAACTTTAAAATCTTATCATAAAGGATATATTCTTGAAAGATACATAGCATTATGACAACATGTTGTTCATGATCAAACTTAGTCCTATAGTGTATAAAAATATCATCAACAAATACCAATATAAAGGAGTAAAGAGACCTCTAAGATATCTGATTCATCAATTCCATAAACACTTATAGTGAATTCAAAATACCAAAGGGAATAACTTGATATTCCTAATTACTATAAAAACTCAAAAAATCTCTCTTCAAAATATCCTACTTATAAACTCAATGTTAATGATACCTGGATCATAAGTTAATCTTAGAGAACCATTTTTATCCCCTCAATTGAACAAATAATGTTCACATCATGCAAGAGGATAATGATTATTTATCATAACTGAGTTCATCTCTTGATAATCCTCATAAATATGAAGGGTTCTATCCACTTTATTTAAAAAAATAATTGCTACCAATTAATATGAAATAATCCTTACCACCGGTAACAATGTTACTTCTCTTGTTGAATTCACATCCAAATCTATTTTAAAGAGATTCTCTACTCCATATGATGATTTAAAACTAAATTTTTAGGTATAATAGTCAATGTGATCCTTGAATAATTTTAACCAATATATTTCAAATATAATATCAATGATTTTCATCTCATTAATTGAGAGATTCTCAAAAAATCTTAACTCATCGATAGTAATAGAAAAATTTTCTCACTTAAATCGCATGACATTATCATTTGCCGAGAGGTGTTTAATGTTTCAAGATATGAGGCATAAATTCAACATAAAATCCCATACGATCTATAACATGAGTAGAAATAAAATATATGTACATTCTAGTATCAAACTAATAGATTATGGTAGTAGAGTTCAAGAGAATAATACATTGCATCATCAAAGGACCATATTTATACTCTATAATCATCTTATTGGGACCATAAAACAAATTGCTATGTGTAACTAATAATTATTTATTTATATGATGTACTTGTGAGGACTGTTGAGGTGTTAGCGTTATATGAGAAACACCCTAGGTCACTCAGTACTAGGTCAATTATCATTGTGTCTTGGTTAAACTATATGATCATAAGAAGACTGGGTAATGTTTATTATATTTCCATCAGTCATCCATGGAATCATTGTTCAATAAAATTTCAAATAACTCAACTTTTCATAATTATGGAATTCCAATAGAGGTGTTATTCATTATAACATAATATTATTATAATATCTACACTAAAAACAAACAAGATGATTATTATGGTGAGGGGGGAAGAATACTGAACCAAATGACTAGTTCCTTGATGCTTTTCTTTCTCAATAATAATTCTCCCGCTTCTCCATGTTTCTATTGTTGTATTTCCCAATTGTAAACATATAGGTAAAAGTATTTAACCTAACTTAGGTTCTTAAGATATCATTTTACACTACTATCTCCCTATTCACCATCAATACATATTTTTTCCTATAGAATGCAACAAACCTGGAGAGTATGTGAGGCCATAGCCCTACCTCAAAGATTCTCACCTTTAAGTACTCTCTAGAAACAACTTCACGAGATAAAACAACCTACATAATTGAGTTTTATACTCCATAATAGATAGATTTTTTTAATTCAATGTAAATAAATACATATACCTTATGATCTTAAAGGTGTGGGGATTAGAAATTCTATTAGAGAACTCCTCTAATCCTAGAAAAATTAGTTCATGATACTTTTTATTCTCAAAAATAATATCCCACTACTTTATAGAATGTTTCTATTGTATATAAACCACTATCTTCAATTTAATTTCTTATAGGGCTCTGAAGAAATAAAAATTCAGTTTATTTTCCCTTTTCATACCTCTTATTATTTTTATCTTCAATCTCCATAAAAAAAATAAGTGGATTCTATTTCTAAAATTCCATGGATGAATTTTTATAACATGGCTATAGGATTTTATTTTTCATTATAAATGCATTTAAATTCATATAAAATACACTAGATGAGATGATAAATTACATTAATTTCATGTTGAACCATGTTCTTAGATGCTTTATTTTATGGTTTCCATGGACATCAAACTGGTGCCATTATTTCTGAAGACAAAACAAAACATCAATTAGTCATCACTCACATGAAACTAATGACATGGAATATTCCAAATAATCTAAAAATCATTATGAAAAATTAATAAAAATCATAAATAATAATATGAGAAATGTATTCCTAGTGGGAAATCTAATTAACAATGCATGATATGCTATATTGGTCGACTAAACCTAGGAAGATGAGATGGAAACAAACTTAAAAGATTCTTAAAGCAATTTTTTATACCTATAAAACCATGATAACTTAAAATTTAGTATAAAAATGTTATCTATGAATTTTTAGGATATAAATTTAATGATCTAATTGTCATATCTCAATACTACCATCCCAAAAAGACAAAATTTCTATGAATGATACCATTTATAAAATATCTCCATAACCCACCAACATGGGCCAGGTTAGAGGTTCTACTGACCTTAGGCGAAGTCCCTCGAACACCAAAGTCAAGAAAGAAGTTTTAGGAGAATTATAGATCAGTGAGGAATGATTTTACCTTAAATATGAACAACTTATTGAAGACCGAACAAAGGTAAATAATTTTATATTATAGATGTGAATAAATATTATACAACTACAACCAAAAAGTAATATAAGAATAGTAGATGGAATAAAACATACAAAAATGACACAATAAAGGAAATCATAACTCAGTGACACAAAATTAGAACCAAACCAATCATCACCCCAAACAAGCTCTACGATCCAAAAATGAGTCTCAATCCTACTACATCATGATGTATTAATAAAGAAGTACGATACTTTTTATTTACCTTCATATCAAATCAAAACATCTAAAAATGATCTAATGTGGCCAAGAAAATTTTGATAATAAAACTCTGAAGAAAATTCCCATATATTTCACAACACATTCCATATATAATAATAATGATTTAGCTTAAATTTATATAAAATAGAGTGGTATAATATCAAAACATTCTACAATAATAAAATAGTTTAATGAAAAACAATTGAACTAAATAATTTTATTAATTCTATCTTTCCAATTTGTATATCTATCCATGTTCCACACTTACACACACATGAATTCCCAATAATTGTCCCAATACTCGCGAGCAGTGACCAATCCCATCACTAAGTCATCACCTAATGGAATATAACATGGGACACTTTATCACAATATCTAATTCAAAACTGATAAGACATCATAAAGAAAATTCATGAACTCATGCCAACCACACATGGAAAGTTCTCTACAAAAAATCCCTTTTTAAAACTATTTTCTTTCAATAACTTTATAAAAAACTTTATTTATATCACTTCAAAACAAAATATTTTGGTACTAAAACCCAGAAACATTTCAAAAAAATATGATAGAGTGATTCAAACATCATGCCTTTATGTTCCTAGATAAGTAGTGTTGAAAGGGAAGCCAACTAACTCATTAAAAATAAAGAAAAATAAGATAGGAAAATAAATCCTCTAGATCCAACTTTGAAACATATTCCCATAAAAAGATCCGAATAGATCTCATATAAATATAGATCGTAGGAAATAGATATATCTGTAAAAAATTAGATCCATGGATATTTCAAAGATAATATGAGTAGATCTAGATATAAAACAAAAAAATGGGGAATTTTCATTGATTGCATAAATCTAACAAACATTGATTTTCTAAAACCATCTTCTGAGTCAAAATCATTTTCTAAGAATGATTATTATAGGATACTATTTTGAGAGATAGGGATAATAGTATAAAAATAAGGTTTAATTGTGTAAAACTATGCTAAAATATCATTTTGAGAGAATTTAATGAATGTGACAAAGTTACATCACATGTCTTGGGAAACCATGTGCTAGAAATTTGGATGGTATTATCCCCAAAACACACCCCACCTAGATTGTGTACAATTTAAATTTTTTTCACTAATTATGATCTTCCCCTCAACCTTGACTCCCACATTTTTTCTGGGGTAACCACGCTATTTGGAAAAAAATGTAATAGTAATTCACTTACCTAGTAACTCATATAACTTATTACATGGTTTCTTTGACGAGTTTCATTCTTTCTTATAGTTGTTCTAAAACGTTTCACCATTAAAAACCCTTCTAAAACACTCCAAAACGATCCACAAACTCCTGAAATTTAACAAAAGTTTTATATAACCTCAAAATACATAATAAAATGGCAAAGTAAATGAAAATGGTGGTTTCATAGACCCAATCTAGAATTTTATATGTTGAGTTATTGGAATTAATTAAGCAACTGAAATAAATTTTATAGAAAGGTTTTATTCATCTGAATGTATGTACTTGGGAAGAACATGTCATCTTTTTAAAAAAATTGCATGGATCAATGAAACTTTGAATTTATTATTGATGTATTAATTGGATCCTAATTAAAAACAAAACCCTCTTCTATGTATTTATTATTTTTTTGACCAACTTTATAGAGCCCAATTCTTCTCCAATATTTAACTCTGGTTGAGGTATCATCAAATGAGGATGAAGAAAGAATATATTCCAAATACATCCTTATGAAAAATGTGTGGACATTAAAATCTTTTTATTGTACCCTTTATCTTAAATAATTCCCCTTCCAAATTTATATATTTTATTAATAGAGTCTTTATAGACTACCTTGATAAATATTTAGTGGTATCTATTAATGATATTTAGATATATTTCAAAATTAATGAGGATAATGAAGATCATCTAATGTTAAAAATACAAACTCTAAGGAAATATAATATTTTTTAAATTAATAAATATTAGTTTTGGTAAAAAAAATGTCATTCTTGGGATACGTTGAGAGAAGTTAAAGAATTTTAATTAATCCAACAAAGACAAAGTTCAGAGAGGACTAGATTCTTCTAACAACAGTAACTAAGATTTATAGTTTACTTATTCTAGTAAGATACTATATATGGTTTTTGAAAAAAAATCATTGGTTTATAATCCATTAAACAATTTAACTTTAATGGGAGTTAAATTTATCCTGGAAAATGAGTGTGAATATATCTTCAAGAACAAATGAAAAAGTCGGGTAGTGAATCTAGTTTACTTTAACCTTTATTAGTGAAGGATTTGTAATTTATAGTGATGAATCATTGAAAGGTCTTGTATGATTACTCATTTAGAATAAAAATTTTACTATCATTTTATTTCTATAGTTTATTTCTCATGAATATAATCATCCTACCCATGTTTTATATATAGTTACAGTTATCTTTTGCTAAAGATATGGAGACACTAACTTTATGGGTGAAAATGTGATATATATATATATAGCACTAGAGTTTGAAGTATATATTCACATAAAAATAACTGAACATGATAAAATATAGATGGTTGGATACTCTTATGGACTATGATTATTTTATCTATTATCACCTTTGAAAATAAAGCAGGACTACTAATTTGTTGAGTGGGAAGGACCTCAGAGTTCTAAAATGATGAGTGTTGAAGGGGGGCCATTGATCAAACACTTGGTAAAGATATAAATAAAAGTTATAAGGGATGTAATAATGAAATTTATTATTTTCTCAAAACCTTCCCTTAATATTTATCTAGGTCTTGGTAGTTGGAAGAGAGAGTATAGATGAGTTCTGGCGGCAAGAAAAGAGTTTTCTCCATTCAAGAGGACACCATACTATGGTGGTAGGCATAGTGGTGACCATTTTAGAATTCATTGGTGTATTAAGTAACTATGGTTGATATGAGTTTATGTTTTAGATTTTAGTTGAAATTTTATGGCTATTGGTAATTTGGAGTTGGTTGTGTGGTGTTTTGAGTAATACAACTAATGAAATGGATTGTCTATCTCTTTTGGGGTTGTGTTGGATAAGATTTTAATTATGAATAATGGGTAGTTTTGGAATTCCCAATGAAGGGTTTGTGTCTAAAATTATTCATGGATGTTCACCCTTTCAGACATGGTTAGTTTAGGTTGGACCACATCATGGTGGAGGCCCTAGTGAGGATAAAATGGCCAAGCACTTAGCGTTTTGCAATAGTGAAAAGTCATGGTGGAAAACTTGTTAATAAAATTTCTTATAACACATTGTTTACAAGACCAAGGTAGTGGTAAAAATAGATTTAAAAACACATGTTAATTGTGGGATTCAATGATTGTATTCTGGATATGTTCTTTAAGCAGCCATACCATGATCATTTTGAGGACCCTTATGTTATGGTGAAGGATTAAGAAGACACCGCTATAAATGAGGGAATCCTAACTTCCATTGTCTTTTATCCTTATTTACTAAATACGAATTAAAAAATTTTGTAACTACCCAATATTTTAATAAAATATTCTATTATTGATAGTGTATAATTCACTCAACACCGAGCTTAAATGAACCTTGAAATAATATTATTATAAATACGATCGTTGTAAAATTCTCGTTTAATTGGCGAGGATGGATAGTATTAACAAATTTTTGAAATATATATATATATATATATGTCTTAATGAATGTAAATTTATTTAGAAACTGTTAGAAAATAATCAATCAATTTTTTGGAAAAGTTTTTTAATTTAATAAAACTATGTTTTCTTCAAAAATGATTTTTACTACATTTTGTGAGAAAAAATTATGATTAATTTCTATATATTATAGAAATATTATATCATAATACTTAATTAATTTTTTTTATAAGCGTATCCAATTTATTATAGATAGAGAAGTTTTTATTTTTTAGAAAAAAGATGACTTTTCATTGAATTGTAAAAAATTCCTATATTTGTAAAACTATATTTTATTTCAAATAAATTAGGTAATTTAAATATCCTATTATGATTTAAATTTAAAATTAAAATAAGTATTATTTATTTATATAAAATCCAATTATTTAAATTTAATTAATTTTTATATTTTATTTTATCAAAATATTATTTTTTGGGGGTTTTAAAATCAATTTTTCTTGAAACTATTTTAAAGTGAATAATGTATCTCCATTTAATTAATTAATATAAACAATATTTATTAATAATTAAAATAAAATTTATATATTATACATCTATAAATAATAATTTAAATTCATATAATGATTATTATTAGTCATAGAGTTTATATGAAATCATCTTATTCTTGAAAAATATATTCCTTGAAAAACTGTTTTTTGTCACCATTGTTGGTTTTATTTTAAATTAAATCATTAACATTTTTTAATATTATTTGGTAAAAATGTATTAAATATTTTCAATAATAATAATTTATACTCTATAATAAGTTAAACTTAATTTTTTGGTCATAATTAATACTGAAAATAGTAAAACAAAATACTTCGGTTAAGGTAAAAACAGGTTTACTATGGGTTAAACAAAAAATAAAAGGGTTAAAATTACCTAAAACATGTGTAACTTTTATTAGATAGAAATATTTAGATCTCATATAATATATTTATGGATAATGTTCTATTTATGACTCTTTTTCATGTGAAATATGTGGGTATAACATTTTATTTTCAACAATTACTATTGTGCCACTGACCTCACTTATAAAAGGCCACCCCTCTCCTTTCCACTTCATGCCATAAAATCATTTTGGTTTGGAAAAAATCTATCTAAACAAATTACTTACACAAATAACCATGACCTAGATCCCATATTTTTATCATAAATCCATCCTAATAATTATTTTGGTGATAACTTATGGTGATAGTCTTAAGAAGAAATATTATGCTTAATTGAGTATTATTATTTATTTCTTCTTCAACATAATCCAAATATTATTCAATTATGATGATTTAATAAAAAAGGTATCTCACATATAATGATATTTTATCATGTTAAAATAATATCAAAAATACATATCATCTTCCATCAAATGGGAAATGAATCAATCATTTGTGTCTTCAGCGGATTACCACCTTGCAAACTGATGTAATTCCTTTTCCACAATTTCCTCTCATAGTTTTTTATAATTATGGATTTAGAGTATTTATATTATATTTTAAACGTAATTATATTCCTTTAATTTTTATTTCAAATACTTATTTTTACATCCTATTCTATCAGGGATATGACAACATCGCTCGTGTGTACGACAAACTACTGCCTTGTAAAGCGATGTGATTCGTTTTTCACTAATGATTTTAAGGGAAGGTAATAAGGATATATTTAATGAATATATGTGATATATATGACATAATTATAATATTAATGACATATTTATCATTATTGAAATATAATATATCATTTACATTTTAACTTTCCTTTCACAGATAAATGATGATGTCGTTCGTGCGTACCAGTGGACTACTGCCTCCATGAAGTGATGTGGTTATTTTTTCATCACCACATCACATGGATAATATATATAAGTTAATTATAAATAAATAATATTATAATTATTATATTATTATATATATATATATAAATGAAATTATACTTAACTTATTTCCATAAGGATCATTCAAAAATGAAAACATTCTCATGCGTACGTACAACATATTGCCTCCATGATTTTAATTTATTTCATTTCTAAAAATCATTATTCAAAGATTATTTTAAAGTATACTTTATTTTTAAAAATTAATATTACTCCATGATTATTATTCTGTATATGATTTACAAATGACCTCTTTGACCTCATTCAACACACTGAAACACTTTTGAAACAATGAACTGAATGTCCTTAAAACACAGGATATGTACTTAACTTATTAAGTATTTAAATATGTCACTAAAATAAATAAAATAAATAATTTCGGTATAATTTTTCAATAATTTAAAATTATATTATGAAAAAAAAATTATTTAAGATTATTGTATAGGATTTAAATGACATAAATGTAAAGTATGGACTCGAGGTAAAGAAATTCATCTTAGTTTTCCTTTATTGAGTCATATTTTAAAGTTGTAAACCTAATTTATTTTATATGGTGAATATACTGATCATTTTAGATTTAATATCATGAATCATTCATGTATCATGGTATTTTAAGATTCAATTTTAATTATTTCATCCAAGAGGATTTGACTTGAAAGTTACCAAGTGGTAAAACATTTTCGGAAATCAATTTATTTTCATTAGGTTATATTACCTTTTCATTGTATTTGATATTATTAGATTTTTTGTGTTTAAATTTTTTATTATATTACATTGCATTTCTAATTTTGGATATTAATTTCTATATACTAAATTAATACATTGATAAGTTTTCACTTCAACATTATGATCATTGTAATGATATCTTGTCACAAATTGTCCTCCCTGGGACGTATAATATATTATGCACCGATCATCTTTTATTAGGTGTATCTTATTCCCCTTTAACATTTTATATCATTAATCCCATTATTTTCATGACACTTATATTTTCATTGGAAATTATTATTTCATGGAAATTATGATAAAAAATTTAACAAAGAGGATAAGCTTTATCTTACTATCTCTTTTTCTTTTCGATATTGTTATGTTCAAGGTTCCTTTAGAGAAAATATTATGATCTAATTTTCTTGAACCAAATATCTTTTCCTATATTATGATTATGAATAATGTTTAAATGTTTAATTTTCACTTACTCCATTTTTTAATAAATAATCAACAAAAAAGTCACTTTTAAGTGGTAACGATTGTGTACTTTCTTTTAGATCAGGTTTCATTCTCATCCATATCCATGTTTTATATAAAATTTTCAATAATTGTATTTTTTAAAAATAAATGATTTAAAAAATATATTTTACATTATATTTGACCTTATTTTAATTTTAATTAAAAATAAATTTCTTAACTTTATTTTAATGGGTCAATTTTCACTCCCTTTAAAAATATTGTAAAAGATTTTTATTATTTAACATTTACAACATGAACGGATTTTCCCTCTATCATAACCATTATCTTCTTTGAATATTTCTTTATAATATTCTATTTTCTTCAAATAAAACTTTCTTCATAATATTTTTTGAACTTTTAGTTTTTATAAGTTATTTTCAATGATAAATGGTTATTTTCCACAAGAATATTTATAATGACCTTATAATGGAATTTATATTCATCAATGTCAACAACCCTTAATGTTACTTATACACCATTCGAGATATTTTTTAATTATACCATCCACGTTCTTTCTCTATATGGATTATTATTTTTTCAAATATATTATCATAGAAAATTTTCATTTTCCATCAGTTAATTACGCTATAAGAGTAATAATGGATGTTTCTATGTGTTTAATGATGAGATGAAACCCTTATGTACTTTATTTTAGTTATAGTTTTTGGAAATTTTTTATGAAGGGTTAATCTCCTGTATAGATCACTGTTGATCATGATACATCTTATGTGAAGGGTTAAAACCATTATAGCTCATGAAATATTGGTGATCTGGATATAAGTTATATTACGAACGAGCCCAATTATTTCTCTCCAATGAAATTGGTAATTATGTTATTCATATAATTATATTGGTTATCAGCCATATTGTTATTCCAATCTAAAAATGGTTTCATAATGGTTCAATGAAGATAATGTTCCTAGATACCAACATGTTTTTTATGATTTCTATGGGTTATAAATGTTTCCTTTGATCAATATCACTTGGATCTTGATTACTAATTCTTACAACTCTTTACTTTGATAAATAATTATTCCATGTATCATTATTTGTGGTCTAGGTATTAATCGGTATGAATATTATTATGTTATGCTCAAGTACTCTGATTAAATCCTTATAACCTTATGCTTCTCTTATGCTCATTAATGATATTTAATTGATAATTCTTATGTAAACTATTAATAAGTAATTAATATTGTACTTTTTATATTTATTATTCCCTAAGATATGAATAAGGATGATTAAATTATTTTTTCTTGAATGTTTTTTAAAATGATTACGTTTCTAGGAGACAGTGAAGACTTAATATAAAATATGAAAAGCTAGGAGGAGTGGGAAAATACTTCCTTGAATTCATGGGAAGTTTTTGTGTTAGAAATTTTCATAATTATTTAAAACTATAAACCTAAAAGGTACTTGGGTATTTAAGGGATCCAATATTTTTTTTGATTTTGTATGTTTTTGCTCGGGATAATTGGGTCGCCTTTATTGGTATCAAAGCCATAAATGTATGGTTTATTATTTTTTCACCAGATTTGGGATTTTTGGTTTAGGGATATTAAAGTTGGTAATAGAGAGAAGTTTTAGATAAATTTTTAGAATATTATGTTTTCATGTGATGTTATCTTAAGGGTTGTGGATACCATCATAGGTTTATGAGTTTAAGGTTGATCATAAGCTTAAATGTATTCATAAACTTTAGGGTCTATAATATCTTTGATGATTAAGGTTATTTTTAAGGATGTTCAAAATATTTCATAGAATTCTATATAGATATAATTTTAGGGAAAAGGAAAACCCTAAGGTCAGGAAACAACCCATCATACCCAGTAAGGTTGTCGGGCTTGAACCAACAACAGAAGGGTGACAAGGATGAAATTCCTACCACTATCCTATGTTATTCCCTAGTTCTTATGACACCAATTTTCTTAAATTTTCTGAAAGGTAAAGTTTTATTTTATTTTTAAAACATATATTTTATCATATAGATAACTATGTGATTGATAAGTGATTTGGTGATTAAGTGATTAATATTATTTTAGAATAAGATCAATATTTCTTGGGTTTTAAGATGAATGGTTTGAGATAACATTTGAGGTTAAAACAAACTATAATATTGAAGTTATTGAGGGATATTAGGGATATATGGTTATTCATTTATGGAATGATTTATTTTTAAATTTGGGTATTATTGTTTAATTTTAGATAATAGTATACTATTTCATCATATGAGGGTTTATTCATTTTGAGAAACACATTAGAAAATCCAATCAATTTTTTTTCTGTACATGCCTAAATATAGGAGGAAAATTATGATATAATTTTGGGAATTATTTAATCCATTGTAAGTTTGTGTAAGTTCTTTTGGCATGAAAAAAATAAACTTAAATAATAATCGTATGGAGTGAAAGATGATATTGTGGTCAAATTGAATAAAGGATGAAATTATACCCACCAAGTAAGTATATTCCCTCATGTTATTAATATAGATAGTAATATAATACCTAAACTATATTAAAAAGGTATCTTTAAACAAAAATACTTCTATTACCATAATTATTTGTGAAATTTATGGTCTTTTTTCAGACCTCTTTAGTTTATGGTTTTGTGAATGTTGACTTGCTCATGATAATTAACTTTCTTGTGATCAATGATCCTTTTAACTCTCCATTATTATTTTGGAATTAATATTTTCATCCATTTCTATATATTCACTTTCCACCTATGTTCTTATACATGGAAACCTATAATTTTTTAATCCAGATGACCTTCTTAATTCCCTTTATCTCTTATCAAGAGGATTTTTTACTAACCCTTTCTATGATGTAGGTTTCTAACAAAGTTATTTTCACATTACCAACCATTGAATACCAAGATAAATCAAAAATTTAGATTATACAATTTACTAAATAATGGGAGAATGTAACACCCTGAGTTTTTTTAAAAAATATGTTATGCTTTATTGTGTGCAACTTATGCAACACTAATCTTAAAAGAACTGTGAAAAAAAATTGATTAAAATATGACAGTTATAACCTATATATTAAATTCTAGGTATTAATATTACTAAATAAATTTTTAATAATATATATATATATATAAACTTCCTACTTTATAAAAAATTTCTGATAAATTCTTGTTAAATAATCAATCAGTTTTTAGTAAAGTAATTTTATTTATCAAAAATATTTTTTATTCAAAAATGATTTTTATTACTTTTGAGAGAAAATATTATAATTCATTTCTAGATATTAGAATAATTTTTGTTTAAATTAACTTATTTTTTTTAAATCATCATATAAAAATAAGTATAGGGTTTTTCAGAAAATGATGAATTTAAATGAATAGTGAAAAATACTACTTTTAATAAGTATTTTTCTTTTTAAAAGAACTTTTAAGGGAAAGTTGGAAACTATAAGGTTTAAGGTACAAAGCATAAAAATTCCATCAATATAGGTATGTAATTCCAAATAAAATTAATATAATTAGATTTATTTTCTTGATAAAGCTACCATTCTATAGAGGTTTCCCCGAATTCTAGATTATCATTGATGAGCTCCCGAAAATGGAAGTTTATCTTGGAATAGGTATGCATGTGTTCCTCCAAGATTTTTTTCCCCTTATTGAATCCATGAATAAAGATATGATTCTTCTTACCAATATCTTTAGCGTGTTCTTTAGTAAGGTCAACTTCCAGTAGCCTTTCAAACATTCGATAACTTTCCACCTTTGAGATGTTGATCATGAAGGAATCCTCTATAATATCTTTTTTAGTGAAGGATAATTTCCTAAAATACTATAATTTCTACTTCCACATTCTCTTCACCCTTCATAACTCTTCCTTTTGAGGCTATTTTGGGGTCTAATGGGAAATCAATGATAGTTTGAGATTCCATAAAAGGTTTTGTGTCCATACTATTACCACTCTGTTTCTTTTTATCCTTATAGATGGAATTGGAATGTTGTTTTCCGGACTTATGATGGTACTGAGTACCATATTCTTTGAGTGTCAATTCACTCAGACGATGATCTTCTCTAGATTTATTTTCTTTACCCAAGGATCTGGTAACCATAGTTTTAGATTATCTTGAGTAGCCCTTTTGGGGTCTTGTTGTATTCCCCTTATTGACCGAGAAGTTTCCAGAAAGGATATTTACTTGCATAAAATTTCTGAAACCGGAACCTATAATTCAGAGGGGGTGGTCCATCAAATCCTATGTCAAGCTCAAATGTAATATGATCCCCCAAATAACATATCATTCTGCTGAATATATCATCCAACTTTGTATTATCATGCATATGACCTCAATCCTTATAAAGAGAAACAACATTGGGTGCTTCCATAACTTCCACAAGATCGAAGGGGGGATATGAGACTGTGATCCCCATTCAACTGGTCATCAGAGGTGACCCCCCATGAAGTCACTATGACTATATCTAGATGATGAGAATGTGTCATCCAGATGACTTCAATAAGAAAAAAATTCCATACAAAACTCAAATATCACTTCCTTTTTGTATAGAAAATATTCCCCAACCATGATCCACACTAACTCTAATAAAGGTTTAAAAACATTCACCTAAAAACAAATATGAATATAAATATGTTGAAAGAAAGTATTTGTTTGAGAATTTGAGCATAGAAAACTCTCAACATAATTTTCTAAAATTCAGATAATCGAACGGTTTTGTAACAAAAGCGGGGGTTTAGGGAAGCTTTCCCACTATATTGTTGATGTAGAGTCTCTCTTCGAATGAAAATAATAGGAAAATTGAAGAATGTATAAATGAGACCTCTTTCAAGAATGAGTCACTCTAAACCAAGTTATGATAAAATACTCTAGTGATGAAAATTGGAACATAATATATCGTTTATCGGGAAGGACGATAGTTGCCTGCTCTGGTAAGCCCAAAGATCCAAACAAAAATCTATCAAATTCATCAACTGAAGGGTGATTAAATAAGAAGTGATCCACAAAGGTAAATTTTTAGATATAAGAATCAGTCATTAACACTAAGGTTGATGGCATGAGGTTAGGAAATCCATCGAGCAAATTGGGGAATTCAGGGAAGAAATCTATTATGGGGAAAGGAGGATGGAAATCGGTATTTGAGAATGGGAGGAAGTGAGGAGGTTGATCCCTAGGGAAAAATATTCCAACCCCCCCCCCCCCCGTATGTGGGATGGACTAGGGTAGGGCCACAGACACCTAGCTTATCAGCGGAGCTTTGGGCTCTTCTTTTTGAATAGTGAGAAATACCGATTTTTATAAAATTTTCATTTTATTTCAACAAATTAATTAATTTAAAATTCCCATAATGATATTAATTTTCTTTCAAGTAACATAAGTATTAATAAATTATGATAAATATAATTATTTACATTTGAAACATCTTTATATTGTATTTTATTAAAAAATATTAGGTTCAAAAATGCATTTTTCTGGAAACTATTTTAAAGTGAATATTGTTTATCCATTTTAATTAATTAATATAACCCCTAAATATTATTGTTTTAAATAAAATTTATATATTATATATTAATAAATATGAAATTAAATTCATATAATTATTATTACTTGTCATATATTTTATATAAAATAATCTTATAATTAAAAAATACATTTCTTTAAAAATAACTTTTTCTTCATGTATATGGGGTTTATTTAAAATTAAATTCTCCCATTTATATGAATTTAAATTGGTAAAATTGATTCCATATTTTTAGTAGGAATAATTTATATTATATTATAAATTCAAATTAATTTTTTTTCTCATATTGAATATTGAAAACATTAAAAATATTTTATTGTGGTTAAAGTGAAAATGGGTATACCAGGGGATTAAACTAAAATGATAAGTGTTATAATGAACTAAAAATCTTGTAAAAATTATATTTTGAAAACATGTTTACACCTTATCTCATATATGGCTCAATAATGGTACATTTTGGAGCCTTGTTTCATTTGGAAAACCTAGGTATCACTTTTTTGTTCAAACAATACTAGTGTGCCACTCATCTCACTTATAAAAGACCACCCCTTCTCCTCTCCAATTAACACATTAAAAGAATTTTGGTTTAGAAAATATCAACTAAAATACCTTACATAATTATCTACACATGATCTAGAGCCCCAATTGTTATAATTAATCAATCCTAAGAATTATTTTAGTGCTAACTGAAAGAAATTATCTGAAGAAGAGGTATTATGCTTCACTGGGTATTTTTATTTTATTTTTTCTTCCACCTCCTTCAAATATAATTAAATTATGATGAAGTAAAAACACTAGTATAAACTAAATAATTATTTTTTATTATTTTAATTTAATTACCTTAATACATATTCACTTTCATCAAATAGGAAATGAACTCTGAATTCTTGTATATGGCAGACTAGCTCTTCATCAACTAATTTAATTCATTTTTCATCATTTCTTATAAAAGATGGTTATAATTATGTATTTAAAGTATATATATAATATATTAAACATAATTATACTATTTTTATTTTTATATAACATATACCTTCTTTACTTTCATTTTTTAGGGGATACGATAATGTATATCAGGTGTATGATAGATTATTGGGTCACAAAGTGATGATATTCGTAATTCACTAATGATTTTTTTGGAAGGAGATAAGGATAATTTTAATGAATATATATTTTATTTTTTATTAAATAATTATGATATTAATTACATATTTTTTATTCTAAAAATATAATATATATTTACCTTTGATCTTTCTATTCACTGAGAAATGATAATTTTGTTCGTGTGTGCGTTTTGACTACCTCCTCAATGAAGTGATGTGATTCTTTTTTCATCCCCAAATCATAAGGATGATATATAAAAGTGTAGTTAATGAAATAATATTATTTTTAATCTATAATTATTATTATTATTATTTAAATATAAAATAATATTTAAATTCTTTTCAAAAGGATAATTTAAAAATAGAAACGTTACACATGCGTACGTATGACCTGTTATTTTCATGATTGTAACATATATAATTTTTAATAAACATCATTCATGGATGATTGTAAAAATATAATTGATTTATAAAAATTATCATCATGAAATGATTATTATTCTGTATATCATGGAATAATGACCTTTTTACCTCAGATAACACACTCAAGCTGATTTGGAACAAAAAACCAAACATCATCGAAACACCTGACATGATCATAACTGATTAAGTATGAAAATATGTCATTAAAAAAATGATTTATGTATAAGGTATTAAACTTTTAAAAGGTTCTTAATAAATAAAATAATTTATGTAATCTTATTTTATAGGATTTAAGTACATACATAGATATTATAGACTCCAGGTAAGGGACTTCATCTCAATTTTCCTTCATTGAAAAATATTTTAATGTTATTCATGTAATTTATTTTATATGGGGTATATACTACCCATTTTAAAAGAAATATAATGAATCCTTCCATCAAAATGTTATTATTTGTTTTAATTTTAATTATTTCATCCAATGTGATATGAAATGAATTTTACCAAGTGGTAAATAATTTACATAACTCAATTTATTTTTATTGGGTTATATTACTTCTATAGCATCCCAGACCTAGATACCACTCAACAATGCCACTAAGCCTTGTCTGAAAAATATTCTCAAGTGTATCTCCACAAAAACCAGAGAATGTTGACATGTATCAAGGGCCTAGGGTGTGTTTGTGGAGAGTCTATCCCCTCTTACCATACAGTAACACATCAGTAGAAAACATACAAATCAAATAGTGGAAGCAGTATAATAGTCAAAAATAAAGATAAACAAAAAAATAGAAAAATAATGGTAGGAATATCTCATATATAATGATGATCATTTCATGTGTATAAAAATCATCCAAAACAGGTATACATGGAATAAGTACAATACATGTGATAAAATTCCAAAAAAATACCAATAATAAATATCTCTCGATAGCATCAAGCACCTTAGCTTGGTCTCATGCTACCCTTATTCTAATCATGGAACAAAGTCAAGAATCAAACTATGAGAACTTTCTCCAGTCCATGCTTACATTCATATATTCAATATAAATACCCAAAGGTGGCCTGAACATGGTGTGATATACAATCCCAGTAGATAACCACCCTAAGATATATAACAAACACTGCCTATGAAAAATAACAAGCTAAAGCAGAGTGAAATAGTATGATGGGTATAGAAGTACTGAAAGTAAAGTTACCATAGAAAAAGTAAACAATCATGAAATATTGTACATCTATATGGGCATCTTTGAAAAATAAGTTTTAATCTCCTATTATAAAGATGTACTGAAGTAAAAAAGGAAGTGAACTCCACAAACATTCTATATACACAACATCCCACATAACCCATGAACATTCCATGCAACCTATATTACCATATCAACCATGTTCTATCTGTATAACTAGAAGTTTGATATCAAATTTGGATGTGCTATATAACTAATCATGTCACATTTTCCAAGGTCAAGTCATATAATCAAGTGTCAAACCCAAAAAGGCTTGATCCAAGGTATTTTGGACCAAGGAATCCTCATCGAGTCCCAAAGAATCTCAATGGAAACTTAGTTATACTTAACTTGGCGTCCAAGGAGCAAGCCTACCAATGATGTCTACTTTGTTCCCAAGACAAATTAGATCCAAGGGGTAGTAATACCTAAAGAATCCCATAAAAATCAGAATCCTATGAGAATAGAGGTCCAAGCCATTCTCCAACATTTCCATGACCAATGTCATAGCACACACATGGAGTCCAATGTAACCATTCATCAATTCACATTCAATTGAAATGAGTATACCCACTCATAACACATTTCACATTCAATTTCATTCCATGAGTTTATCCAATCATATAATAATTTCAATAAAATCCATTCAATTAAAACATCAACCTAAAAAGGAGTCAAACCATATCCTATTCAACTAATTAACTTCATTTCAATTATTAACGAGATTCATCTAACTAGGAAAGCACCTACTCACCCCATGGGAGGTTTAATAATGGAATAATTAAAGGAAATTCACAAAGAAAACTCCATGGATATCCTTGGTTTGGATGAATCCCTACCACACATATCAAAGGAACTAAATGGAATCCTTACCAAGTTCTATTTCATTTAATTCAATTAAAGGATTAAATTTTAGGGTTGTGCTAGAATGTTCCACAGGCTGAAAAATGGAAACTAACTATATAAAGTACCAAAATAGTTATAAAAATTATAAACCACCTATCATATGTTGGTAGTTGAGTGTTTGTCTAGTATTAGCTCCTGATTCAACTTAGATCAGAAGAAAAATGAAAAATGGATAATGAAACTGAAAATATTTCATATTATATTTCACCTAAATAGATGCATCAATACCTAAAAGAATTAATAAAGGAAAAAAAGTACTTAAGTTCTCATTGACACGAACCCAACGAGACCGACAACACTCGATTCTGATATCATATAGAGAAATAGTAGAATGGACTTCATTTTGGATTCAAAAGGAGATCTCAAAGCCCATTCCTACACAATGGGAGGACAAGAACAATATTTTTTATGTTATAAATATTTTATTAGAAAATAGGTAATTTTACACAAAAAAACATGAGACACGCGATTTGGCCACATGGTTAACCAAACCATGCACTAATTGTGCACTAACTGCGCACCAACCATGCACCCACTATTATAATGAGGGGTCCCTCTGATAGTTTTCATGCATGGTTTTTCAAATCATGTACAATTGTGTCTTAGACCATTGTCGAAAAATACAAAGGCTATTTCATGGGTGTGTTCCTCCATCTGCATGGTTTGAAAAATAGTGTGTTCTATTGCTCCCCAATATCCATCCTTTCATGGTTATTATTAACCATGCGACATACCCAAACACAGTTACTACTAATCACGTGTCCTGCCTGTTTTTTCAAAAAAGTTGGGTTGGGGGCTCTGGACAGGCCCTGAACACCCTTGATACCCCCACAACCTCAAGGGGTATTCATATTACACTATAAAAAACAATTTAAGAAAAAAAAATGATACATACCTGATACAAAAACCTAGGATCTTACAATCTTATCTGCTTAAAGAAAATTTTCCCTAAATTGACCTCTCAATGTAGGTCAAGAATTAGCTGAGAATAACTCCATCCACTTAGAATGTACATCATCCTCCCACTCCAATTCTCATCCGATAAATGGTTGTGCTGCTATTGCACCCATACTTGAGAAATTAACAATCCTCAGAGCGCCTAACTTCTCCAATCAATGATAAAAATTGGACAATATTCAAAGTACATATCTTCCTATAACTCAACCTCCTTGGGATACAATGAATAAGATGGGTTTGGATGATAATGTTATAGTTTAGTTACTTAGAAGAAATATTTTAGGGATTGGTACCTCTGAGGTAACTATAACTGATAGGATGTCATCCTGACTCTCTCTGGAATCTAGAATGGAATGACATATCATGATGAAAGATTACCCAGTCTCCTAATCCATCTATTCCCTAACCTCAGTGAAACACATAAAAGACTTGATCCCTGACCTCGAACTCAAGAGGTCATCTATGGTGATCAGTGTGATATTTCTATCGAGACTATACAATATCCATCTTATGCATGATCAGTTGGACCTACTCATAATTATCCTATAAAATATGTGGTCCCAATAAAGTTATCTTACGTGCCTCTAACCTGCAAAAGGGAGGTCTAAATGGCCTACCATAAAAAGACTCATAAGTTTCCATCTATATAGTCACCTGATAAATATTGTTGTAGGTAAACTCAAAAAGGGTTATAATCCTATCCCAAGATCCCTCAAAATCTTGTATGTATGACTAAATCATGTCCTTAACCACCTTTATCATATGGTATGAATGGCCAATACTCTTAGGTTTGTCTGTTGTGATTAGAAGCACATTTGTACCCAACACCCTCTAGAAACTCATCCAAAAATGATAAGTAAAACAGGTTTCCCATTTTGATATGATAGTGTAGGGGACCCCATGAAGTGGTATTATCTCAAAGATATACAACCACCCAACCTCATCAATATTTAAGGTCTCCACAATCAGTAGGAAATGAGTAACCTTCATGATCCTATCAATAGTGATCAAAACATAAATACTACCTTGATTCAACCATGAAAAAATGTAATGAAATCCATCATAACTCATCACATTTCCACTCAGGAATAGTTAAATATTGTAGAATCCCATCTGGTCACTAATGTTCTGCCTTCAACTACTTATAGGCACAACACCTTGTAAAAAACCAGCTACCTCATTTTTTATACCCAGCCACCATTACTGACAGCATAATTCATGATACATCTTGGTGAATCTTGGATTCATATCCAAGATTGAGGAATGAAACTCCTACATAAAATCCCCACATATTCCCACTAGGACCCAAATGTGTCCATGGATATGTATGATCTCATCCTCTCCCACCATCCAACAAGGAGCAGTGTCCTCACCTTCCAAACTCTCCCATAGGACTAGGCCCTCATAATTTGATAGATTTATTATACTCAATCAATTTGGTTGGGTATATCTCATAGATAAGGATTAAAGATAAGTCTTTCCATTATTTTCCTTAACGTCCAAGTGAATATTACAGAATAATGACATAATATGACACTCTATATTGTATTCCTGAACTATTAATATCTAATTCATCTTACTGAGTTCATTATCCAATGCATTGGCTTTACCTAGAATCTAGGAAAGCTCTAACTCAAAAGACTATAGGTAATAAAACTACCTTCTCTAACTCAAATTTAAATCACAATTATTAAATATATAGTTGTGGAATTTTTTATCCATGTACACCACAAAATGCTCTCCCAACAAGTAGTGTCTCCCACCGTGAAAAGAGTTAACAACTGCAGCTAACTCGAGATCATGCATCAAGTAATTTATCTTGAGTGGCCCCAAATGTAGACACATGTACACCATGACTCTATTCCCCTTTATTAGAGATTTTAGTAGAATGATACGTGGTGTATCACAGTAAAAAGTGTAGCTTCTAGCCTTCTCTGGCATAATTAAGATAGGATCTGAAATCAATCTCCCTTTCAGCTACTCAAATTTTGTCTTGTAGGAATCCGAAAATACACACTTTGCACCTTCTTGGTCAAGACCATTACGGAAACTTCTAAGTGTGAAAATTCTTATATGAAACACCTATAATACCACTCTAACACCAAGAAACTCGATATGTTAAATACGTTCCTGTGTTCTTCATAAGAAACTACAACTCTCAGGAAGTGATTCTTATCCACACATAAGTGGAACTCTGTGAGATTATCTAATAACTAATTCTCTTCCTTAATGTACCTAAAGTGATCCCAAGATGTTTTTCATGGTTATGTCAATTATGATAATAAACCAAGATATCATCCACAAAACCCCACAAAAACTAATCCAGATATGGATGGAAAACTCGATTCATTAGCACCATAAAAACCATTAGCTCATTTATGAGACCGAACAGAATAACTAGATACTCATATAGTACACACCTTCTATGAAAGTTTGTACGAGTTATGTCTGCAGGTCAAACACACACCTAGTGATATATGGATCTTAATTCAATTTTCAAGAACACTTGAGCTGATCAGAGCTAATCAAAAATATCATCAATCTGAATGAAGGTATGTCAATTCTTAACCATTACCTAGTTCAGTTTATGGTAGTCCACTCAAATCCTAAAGATATAATATTCATTTTCTTAAAAATGACTATAAAATCCCATGAAAAAGTATTGGGTCAGATAAACCATTTTACCTCTAATTTCTCTAGTTTTCTCTTGATCTTTGATAACTCTATAATAGTTATACTATAAAGAGGAATATAAAATAATGCATCTTTGGATGCTAGATTGATGGAGAACTTAAATTATCTCTTAGGAGGTGAACTAGAAAATTCTTTCGTGAAAATGTCCCCAAAACGATCAACCACTAGAATAAAATTTTCCATACGTACTCCCTCAACATCTAGATATAAACTAAAAATTTGTGTTGTCGTCCTTCCCATCCCATGATTATCTGGTCCATCTCTACTCACATGGAAATTACATTCACCCCTTTCAATAAACTCTCCATCCTATAGTGAAGTGAAAGTCACCCTGTCTTGATTAAAATCAATGTAGGCTTGATAATCCACTATCCAATACTTCTTGAGTATGATGTCAAACCCAGTTATTTCGAGGATAAAAAGATTCTAGATGAAGGGAAACCCACAAACCTCAAGGAGTAACTCCCTGCACTGACAAAAATCTACCATTCTGATCCTCAATATAGTGTCAAGGGTCATAACTCCCATTGAAAATTGAACCACAATTCCAAGGATTTTGACAATAAGTATAGTTATGAAACTATGTGATGCACTTATATCAAAAATATAATATAAAATATTTGAGGCTAATAATATTTTACCTCTCACCATAGACAGTTCTTCACCATTCTCCTTAGGTGTGAGTTATACATAATATATCAAGCCCAAACTATGGCCCTGGGACACAACCACACTACTCGGAGTAGACCTACTCTGTTGTCTTAGTACAACTGGTCCTTGGATTCCTCTTCCATGGATAGAACCACCTCATCCTGATTGAATGGTACTGCTCCAATTTCCTTCCATACATGATGTTTTAAAACCTTCTCATAAACTAAGTGTTGGATTTGACCCCCTACCACTCATTGTTGGTGGGAAGTTCCAAAAGAAACATTTCATGTGGACCATCCCATCATAAGATCATAAATTGACTGGGTTGTGATCACACTAATTCCTCACATTTCCCCATATACCACAATGATGATAGAAAACTGAAAATTCCCAAACTAGCATCCTAGAAGGAACTCATCTCACAATAAACTTCAAAATAGAGCCTCATGCCACTATAAGTCTAACTAATAGTTCAAGAGACTATATTTCTCTACTATACACCCTCATTTTTCCTCAGTTTCTTCTCTATAATAAGCACCTAATTTACAATTTCAATAATATAGGTCAATCATAACACATTTATCTAAGATCGAATGGCATGTCGTAGACCTTCCTTGAAGTGTCTCTATATTGATAACTCATCATAAAGGTACGTTAGTGTAAAATTATATATATCTATAAAGTATGTTGATTACTCCATTAATATAATCACACCTTACTTCATATTCATTAAATCACTAGATTTCTCTTCCCTCAGAGCCTTAGGGTAAAATTATTCATAGAACCTTGTTTTTTAATCTTTCCAAACCATATGTCACATCATGTCACCCTTATTCATAAAATTCTACCATCACCTTGCTTCTCGACATAGCATATATGTTGGGAGATTCACTATCCTCTCACGAGGTGTCTCAAGATACTCAATTATCACTATCATAGTCTCAAGACACTATGCACATCCATCCCCCAAAAACATGGGAGGATGTTGCTTCTAGAACACACACATTGACTCATCTATAGAGAAGGCAGGTTGTGGTGCTCCCAAAAAAGACTTTAAAAATAGATAAAACCCCCACCGAATTATGACACATCCCTTGTGTCAGGTAATACTACTAGTACCATAGTAGGAACTAAATGAGGATCCACTAGTAGACCATGGCCCATCATCTTTGGATCTTGGTCATCACCACCTTCCTAGAGTACAGTTGTAGGTCATCATGGTGGCCTGCCTCTACAATGACAAACACACCCCTCAAAAAATGATGATATCAAGTTTCACCACTCAAAATAATATAATAGTTCAAAACCTTGTATAAATAGGTCATACCACTCAGAATATTTCTAAATCATGGACTGGTTAAAGGGAAGGAACCATAAAAGTCACTAGAGACACTCCCTCTGGCCCACTCAAAATTTGGGTCTATGTTGAGTTCTCAATCTATTATTTAAATTTTTCATTTGAAATTCATATTAATATCACATTTTATTTTAAATATTTGAACCAAATGGTTCATCACTTCTGATATATAAGGGCCCATACTCTTTATGAAAAATTATGATGTCTCTGTAATCCACATCATAACATGTTCAAGTCCATGCGACTCATGGTCCATGACTCAATATGCCATAATTGGCTGTTCAGGGTGTTTTTTGTAGCCTAATTAGAAAAATAGTGCTTTGGTTATTCAAGAAATTATGAGTACCAACCATTTTTCTCAGTTCCCTCCATAAAATACTATCACAATAGTTGGTATATCTATCATAGAACCTATAACAACATCATGAAAACAATAAATACATCCCATATGGAATGACATAATTCATGTCATGTGATTTCTAACAAGTGCCTAAAATGATGCATGAGATGACATGCACTCATCACATCAAGTTATAATGAAATAGAACCCACAATTTTATCAATAATAAAATCATAATTCAAGTGTATCGCCCAACGGTGGAATAAAATCAACTGTAATAGAAAAAATACAGAAAACATCAATTTTTATTCATGGAAATTTGGATTTTTCTCATATTTTGGTCAGCTACACCCTGGCATATCTCATTACCGAGTTTAAATTATTCCTAATCCCCATTATATTATCATCAAATAGTAAATAAAACCCTGAAATAAATTTCTATTAGACCACTTTTTAACTTCTCGGACCAAGATTCCACTCTTCAGTTCCCCGATCTCGGTTGGCTACATGGCATCAAGCACATTTCACTAAATTCCAAAGGTTCCTGACTAGTAGAAAAGGCCTAGAGTATATCTGTAGGGAGAATATTCCCTCTTACCAGAGTGTAGCATAACAGTAGAAACATATAGATAAAATAGATGAAGTAATATAACAATCAAACAATAGATAAATAGAAGTAATTGATAAAGGATTCCATGAGTATATCATATACAATGATGTTCATTTCTTATGTCTACAAAGAATCCAAAATACTTATATATAGAATCAATAAAATACATATAAAATACCCAAAAAAATTACTATCTCTTAGTGGCATCGCAAGCCTCATCTCAATCCCATGCTTCCCTTCTCCTAAGCACGGAACAAAGTAAAGCATCGAACTATGGGTGCATTCCCCAGTCCCTTCCTGCATCCATATAGTCTATTTGGCTATCCAACGGTGGCTTGAATAGGGTGTGAGATACCATCATAGTAAGTAACCACCAAATTATCTATAAAAATCCCTAGCCCTGAAATATAACAAGCTAAATTAGAGTGAAATAGTAGAACTTATACGGAGGTACTAAAAGTAAATATCCCATGAAAAAGGTAAAAAAACATGAAAAATTGAATATCCATACAAGGATCCCTACAAAACAAGCGTCTTGTTCCTACCACAAGGTAGAAATGAGGAGAAAAGGAAGTAAACACCACGTCCATGTCGTATACATGATATCTCACATAACCCAGCGTCTTATCATGAAACCTATAATACCATATCAACCAAAACCGAGCCATATAAATAGAAGTTTCATATCAACTATGGCCACACTATACAACCAACCATATCACATTTACTAGGATTGAGTCGTATAATCAAGTTTCAGACCCCGTAAGTCTAGATCCATGATATAGTGGACCAATGCATCCTCATCAAGTCCCAGGAATATCTTGATGAAACATCATTAGAATTAATTTGGCGTATAAGGATCATTTCTAGCAACAATGTCAACTACGTTCCCTAGAAAATCCATATCCAAGGGGTATAAAATCCCAAGGCATACCAGGGAATCAACATCCAAGTAGAATACATGCCCAATGAATTCAATGAAACATCCATGACCCATAGTCAAGCATACATATGGAGTCCTATGTAATCATTCATTAATACAAAATCAAGTGACATGATTATACCCCCACATATCAAAAATATAATTCAATTTAAATCCATGAGTTTACCCACTTAGATAATAATTTTTATAAAACCCATTCAATCAAAATCATCAACATGTAAATAAATAAAACTATATCTTATTCAACAAATTTAGATCAATTAAATTAATAATAGGATTCCTCTAACTAGGAAATCACCAACTCCGCCCATGGGTGGTTTAACAAAGACGTAGACAAAGAAAATTGATATGGTACACCCCATTGGTTGCCTTGGTTGGGGAAAAAATCTTAAACACATCTCAATGGAAACAAAGGGAATCCTTGAAATGTTTCATTTTAATTAATTCAATTAATAGATTCAACTTTGGGTCCACCCAGAACGTTTGGTGGGAAGAACAATGGAACTATCTCTCTAAATCACCAATCCAGCCAGGAAAAGTATATACTACCTAATATAGGTTAGTAGTAGAGTGACCATCTAGTATAAGCTCCTAATTTGACTCATATCAAAAGAAAAAAAAAGAACATTTCAGAAACCTGGAAATAGGGAATATTATATTTTAGCTAAATAACTTCATGGATACCAATAAAATGGAATAACGACACAAATTGAATTGGGAACTCACTATCATGGATTTAATGAGACTGGCGATGCTTGATTCCGAGACTAGATGGAGAAATAGTAGCAAAGAAAACATTTTGGATGCAATAGGAGATCTCAAAGATCACGTTTGTGCAATGGGAGGAGAAAAATATTAGTTTTATGTTATAAACATTTTATGGGAAAACAGTTTATTTTAACCCAAAAACATGGTTTGCAAGGTTTAGTCGCACGGTTCACCAAATCTCACCCCAACCATGCACCTACTTCTACAAGAAGGGGTACCTCGCATGGTTTTTAGGTATGGTTTTTCAAACTGTTCAAAAAAATTCCCACCCCACTATAAAAAACTATAGAGGCTCCCGCATGGACGTGATCCTCCATCAGCACTGTTTGAAAAAATGTGTGGCTTGTATCTCCCCATTGTCCAACCCTGCATAGTGCATATTAATCATGTGACTTTCCCCACATGGTTTCTAATAACTATATAGCCTAATTGTGTTTCAAAAAAAATATTTTTGAGTTTAGAATAATCCATGAACACCCTTGATACTCCTATAACATCAAAGGATATTCACATTAGGTCATAAAAAATAATTAAAACCAAAAGAAAAAATTTTGTACCTCCTAAAAAAAGGTTCTTATGACTTTTTCATTTTCATTCATATTATAATATTATGTATGTAATTATTTTTGATTTTATAAATTTTTAATTACACTTCTGGATTAAAATTTGATATGTATAATTGATATATTAATTAATTCCCACTTCAAAGTTTTAATCATTGTAAGGTTTTCTCATCTCAAATTGTCTTCCTTGGGATTTATGTTATGTTATGCACCTATCTTTTTTTTGTGTTGTATCTACTTCCCCTTTGATCTGTTATATCACAAATATCAATATGTTCATGATACTTAAAGATTCATTTGATCTTATTATTTCATGGTTCCTCTTATTGAAAATTTATCAAAGTGGAAAAGGATTTATTTTACTAACATAATTTTTTTAGGATTGTGTGTGTTCAAGGTTCGCATACAGGAAATAAAAAGCTCTTATTTTGTTTAGAAGAATATATATTATTCTCTTATTGTTACGAATTTTTTTTACATATTTAATTTTAATTTCCTCACTTATTGATTAAATATACATAAAGGAATTCAATTATAACAGATACCAATATTATTCCTTATTTTAAATCTAGAATATTTCTCTTCCAAATCGATGTTTTCGAGAATGTTTTCAAAAAATACTTTTTTATACATAAATTATTTCCTAAATCTATCTTGCATGGCCTTTAACCTTCGTTTAATTTTTTTAAAAGGAAATTTATTAATGTTTTTCATCATGGGATACCTTTGATTCACCTTAAAAAATGTTTGAAAAAAATGTTTATTTTTAACATTTACCACGTGAATGGATTTTATAGCCATCAAAACCATTATCTTATTTGAATATTCCTTTATAAGTTTCCAAATTTATTTTCAAAGAAGTTTATTTTCACAATCCTTTTTGAACTTTTAGTTTTAAAAATTTATTTTCAATGTGAAAAGATAATTTCACTCAAAAAAATTATTTACCTTTTAATGGTATTTTGATCCATATATATCAATAAACCTTAATGATATGCTACACTGGGGATATTATTTTAATGATATCATCATCATTCATTCTCTAAATGGATTATGATTGTTTCAAATATATTTTCATGGAACCTGTTTCTTTTTTAATTGGTTAATCATGTTATGAAAGGAATAATGGATATTTATATTATTTTTATGATGCTATGGAAGATCAATATACATTTTGTATGTCATGGTTCTTAAAATAATTATGAAGGGTTTATCCCCATTGTATCTCATAGTTTTTCTGATGTAACATATATGAGGGGATGAGCTCCATTATAACTCATGAAAATTAGAGATCCTGATATAGATTATATGATGGTTGAACCCCATTAAATCTATAAAATAAATTTGGTAATGATTATGTTATCAATAGAATTATATTTTAATTTTTTTCTATGTTTATTCTAATTTTCAAGGGTTTTGTAAGGGTCATGTGAATGTAATTTTACATGATACCAGTAATTTTTTATTTTGTTTGCTATGGGGTATAAATTTTTCCTTCGATTCACATCGCCTTACAGTAGCACCTCTTGGGAATTTGAACTCCTTAGTTTGTCTAAATCAAATCATCACAAATAAATGTAAAACCCATAGCAAAAAAATAAACATTTTTTTCAAATAAGATAATGGTTTTGATGGATATAAATTTTTCCTTCAATTGTAAATGATTATGTTAACCCTTACTTAGAATTTGATATCATCCTTCGTATTTTTCTTATTCCTCATGTTATAATGAATAGTAATTAAATGATTTTTGTCTATAAATTTTTCCCACATGATGAATTTTTTGGGAGATGTTAAAAAAGTGACATGGGGTATGAAAAACTAGGTATAGTGGGAAAAATTCTACCATCAGGTCAAGGGTATATTTTATATAAGAGTTTGTACTAGTTCTATAAAACTATAAACCATAAATGTCATTGTGTGTGTAATCGATCCAATATTACATTTTGAGGTTTCATGTTTTGTATGAATAAAATTTGGTCACCTTCATCAATATCAAATCCATAAATTTAAGGTTTATGATTTTACCACCTAACTTGGGCATGCGGGTTTGGGTCTATTATGCTTTAGCTTCACATTTCCTTCCAGTAGCACATCATGGGAATTTGAACTCCACAGTTTGTATAAATCAAATCATCACAAATCAATGTACTCCTCTCTCCCCTCTTCTTAATTTAATTTTTTCTTCTTGCTTATAGATGTTTTTTGGGGTTTAGATCCATTATTTTGGGTTGAAAATTGATCAATGGTTGATGATAAGTTTCCCTAATTAGATTATATTTGTGTTTTCATTTATGGTGGACGATTATTGATATTAATTTATTATCTATAGAACATTTAAAATTATTTTGATATAGGAAATACTTATTATATATTTATTTTATATGAATTTGTGGAAATTTCATTAATTTTTCTTAATTTGGGTGGATAGTGTGGGTTGAAATAATCATATAAATAAATTTATTTAATTAAATTTTATTGTAATGGGAGTTTTATTATGTGTTTACTTGTTTTATGGCATTTTATATTATTTCACCCTTGATTATTATTATTAATAAGAATCATAGTGATCCTTGCTTATGTTATGACTGGTGTGATTTTTGAACCTAGTTCCGTTGAATTCTTAATCCCACCATGCATAAAAGGATGAGAACTTATATATGGATAATGAACTAGTTTCTTATGTAATTCTAGAACTGTGTGAGAATACCCATGAAGGAAAAAAATTATTTAATTCATTGAAGGACTCTTCGAAACTAAATTTGTGGTATATTTGAAGTCTATAATGTGACATTATGTGTTGATGTGCTTGTTGTAAATCTATAGTGGTTATATGAACCTTGTGTTAATATTCATGGTGTTTGAATGGTGATGGTGGTGACTTTCTTGAATGTGGATTTTTTTGTAAGAAAATATATGGTTGACTATAATTTGTTATCATTGTGTTTGATATGTTGTGGTTGTGATAATAGTATGTTGTGGTGAGATATATGGGTTGTGGTGATGGTTGGCATGTGTTGAGGTTATTGTTATTGAAAGGAATATGGAATGTTTTGTGGTAGTAAACTGGTAACAATGAAATAAAATTTTCATAGTGAAATTGAAATAAAAAGGGATTTAAATTAAATAAATATGGACTTAAATCAATTAATCACAATTTTATTAATGAATGAAGTGATTAATGAATTTTTTGAATTAAAATTAATGTTGGTTAGAGTGGTTTCCTTAAATATGGGTCAAATTGGATTAATAAATTGACTTTTTTAGTAAATGATACATTTGAAAATTATTTGATTTGAAAATATATAATGAATTTTGGTATTTTTCATTGAGTGTTCCATTAGTGGTGGAATAAATTGATAGTAGAGTTCATGATATATAGTGGGGTTGTGGGATGTGTTAGTAGAGTATAATGTGAACACTTATATCGAGTATTTTGTGTTATCTATCAATCTTTTTCTATATATGTCTATCTCGCCAAAGTTCTGTAGCTTTACCAATTCCCAAAAGGCTGGGTTCTGATGTTTTTCCCCAACAACCAAGTTAGTGGTGAAATGGATGGTCAACCCCCCCCCCCCCCACTTCCACACTCTTCTTTTGGCAGTATTTATGCTGACAGATGATGTTATAGATGAACTATGATGGTGATGAAAAGTTTTGGAGATTCCTAATGATGATTAACGTTAGTGTTAGAGATGCTTAGTGAGGATGAGGATATGATTTGTGGTGGGGGTCCTGCTTGGTAGGAGGGGGAATGAATTTTATTTCCTTTAGGTCTATGATACTCAAATTCTCTAGATATAAGTTTGTCTGATGATGTATATGATGATGTGTTAGGGGAATGATATATGTGCATGATGACATTGATTCTATAATAGGATGTTATTCTCTATTGGAGGTTGGGGTAGGTAGGGTTCTAAGTTAACCCATATCAGAGATGACTTGATCTATGGATATTGATTGGTTCCAGTGAATAGTGTTGGGACTAACCGGATGAAGGGTGGGTTGGGATTCATCTCAACCCAAATTATAGATGGATAGACTTGTGATGTGATGATATGGAAGGAATGGGAAGACTATACATTTGATGTTGGAGAGTGACTGTATAAAATCAACAGGGAATTTTATGTAGGGTGACTTTGCTTATGTTCTTCTGAAGCTATGTTATTACACTTGGATGTTATATTTTGTGAGAGTTCTATTGTGAGGTTGGGATTGGATATTTGAAAATATTAATCCCTTTTTGGTTTTTTTATTCACTAACCCATTAGTATTATCTTTTCACATTTTAATGATAGACCTTATATTTGATCCAAATGAATATATATATTAATATTATCCAATGTATATATAATCTATTTTTTATGTTTTCATAAGGACTTCAAAGACTGATCTGGACATTAAGGTCTTGGTTGTTGGAGCTATTATTTATCTTTTATCATACTTATTTCCTTTAGTACTTTCATTGGAGACTTTACATGCATTTTTTGAAATTTTTCATGAATTATGGGATGGTTTTATATCTTTTTATATTATTTGATAGATTTTTTGTGGTTTATATCTTATATTTTGATTATAACTTAATATTGTGGGTATTACCTCCCATACATGTGACTTACTTTATAAGCTGAGTAATAGTTGCAAACCCAATGCTTATAGGAGGCGGGACTTAAGGTTTATTATCTTTTTTGCTTTATTGCCCACCCAGGAGGGGTACCTTTAGAGAGATTTTGTCAATAAATAGTGGTAACAGAGGTATTGGTTGAGGAATAGGATGGATCATAGAGTAAGTAAATTGTGAGGATTTAATGGGTTAGTAGGTAAAATGTATTAATAGATATTAGTGTTTTACATAATCCCAGGAGATCGGCTTGGACACAGGGTTTTAGGGCCCCCCATGATTTGATGAAAAATACTATAAGAATATCAAATGACTAAGTGAAGTGGTTCAACTTTTAGGGTTGAAACCTCGAAATGTAACATGCTTCATGCTTATTTGTGTGTTTGATTTAGTAGGGAGATTTTCGGAAATTAAAATGAATTTAACGAAATGTTCTTTGGAAAATTTCTATGCTACTGAGATTACATGATTGTTTTGTGTCAATGATGTATGTTATAGTTTAATGTATATGAATAGGGACACTTCTCCTATCATGAAATTTTATTTTCTGACCCATTTTAATGTCATGCATCCAAGATTAGTCCAACCAAATTGGACGACATCATGGTATGGTGGATGGATTTCCTAGAATTTTTTTCTTTTTTCAGCTCTATTATGAATATGTATGTGATTGAATTTGTTTTTGGGGAGTATAATGTGGTGGTGAATAAAAAACTCTAATAATTAATGATACTCACCTATAGTAGTTGGTAAATGGAAGAATTCAGTTTTGAGTGTTTTATTTTTGATTTGTTTTTCTATTTTTCTGGTATATTGATAACCTAGATGATGGTTAGTCCAAATAAAAGGAATTATTTCAATATCATGTTTTTTTAATATTTTTATGTGCTAGTTTGGAATATCTTATTCTGAGGTTATGAAAAGTGATATTAAATTGAAAAAAAAATAATTTAATATTTTGATTGTTGAGTAGTTAATATTTTTAATTATATGATAAGTTATGATGTTTAAATCATTTAGTAATAACATAATGACTTGCTTTAAATCGCGATGCTTTTTATCTAGAGGATAAGTTTTCTTTTAATAATGTTTAAAATGAATTTTAAATCCATTAGGTAACTAGTTGAGAGTGTTTTATAAAAAAATTAAAACTCAATCTTTAAATGAAAATTAATGAGTCTCTATAAAAACTTCTTTTAGAGGATGATTTAATAAGTTCGCAGTCTAAATTTTTTCTTACAAAGTTTTTGATGAATGGTTTCCAGGGTATAATTTTCATGTTTTCAAACCATTTTTTTGTTTTAGTATCATCCAAGAATGATCCAACAAATTATAATTCCATAGGTTTCTTGAGCCATTCATAGTGAAATTTAGAATTTTATTTTAGAGTATATTTAGAGTGTTTAGTTGTGATATATTTTTTTGGTATAAAGATTTAATTATGATTAATATGCACCCCTTTTTAAATTGATAAAAACCATCTGAAATATGCTTCTTTAAAAAAATTTGAGATGATAATATTCTATGTTTTCTATAATATTATTCCATTATTCTTTTATAATTTAAAAATTTTGGTTGGAAACTTGTAAGATCATGTTGATAATTGAGAATTATATTTCAAATAGAAGTAAATAGTACGTTAATATATTCATTAATAAATAATCATGTCCAAAAGGTTTTAATTTCCATAAAGAAATTTTTTGAAATATTTTATTAATTAAATATTCTTTTTATAGAAAATCATTAAATATTTAAGGGAATATTTAAATAGCATAAATTAAAATCTAAAATTATTAAACATAAAATTATATTCAATGTTCCTGTATGATTTAATTAGGGTTACTATAATTTGTAAGTGTGGTTCATATAATTATATATCATAATAAGGTTTTTGAATTCATTTTTAGTCCAATGTGAGACTTAGAGAATAATTTTAGTCTATATTTACTACATATAGTATTTAACAAAAAAATAAATACAAATAAAAAAATTGATGTTAATGATATATGATTCAGATTAAGAAATTATCTACTAATGAGTGCGATTAACATATTTTTTACAGCATGTTAAGATTAATGAGCCCTAAATATTTCTGATTGTGTTTGGTGTATGAAATATTTATGCTATATTTGATTACATATCAAGCATGAATGGGTAACATGTAGTAATTAAGTGGTAAATTGAAGGCATGAAGAGGCATTGATGAATAATTAATATAGTGTAAATGCTATGATGTGAGCATTATAGGCATGATATAAGTTAACAAGCACTATACATGAAACGTTTTAGGGGTACCTCCCATGTAATGTGGTTGGAATTTATATTATCAATTATTAATAAAATTCTTCCTGTAGAATTTTTTCCTTAAATTAAAACCCTACATTATTCTTGAAATTATTGATATGTTGATCTGCTCCCATGATATTTACAACTATTGGTGAAGTATACTTTATATATATTTTTTATCATAATTACTAAATTGAATTATTTCATAAAACAAGTTATACTTAGTAGATTTTATGCATATAGACTAACATGATATGCATTTAATCCATAAAACCTTAATTTTGTATGATTTTTTATTTTTTATAATCATTAGTTTCATTTTAATTATGAAATTCCTTGAATATTTAAAGAATGCTTAGGGATATGTCATTAATATTTGATAAATTTTGTATAAATTAACTTTTTTACTCTATCCAATAATGGATAACGTTATATGATGATAAAGTATTCATATATTATATGATAATTAAAAAAAATCCCCGAAGAGTTTTTTAAGAGATCAATCTTCATTCTTTACAGTAACTTGTTAATTTTTATAATTATCATGAACATGATGAGTAATTATGAACTTCATTGAAAATAGGCCATGTTTAATGTTATAGAATGTTTACATGAGTTAATAGTAATATTATTGTAATTCATTTTAAATACCTCAAGCATGGTGTCCCAAAATATTGATATAAAATATAGTGATCCCTTAGGAATGCCAAAATAATGTTTTTTTATGGTGAAATAATTTAATAACTGTTAATAAGAGATTATTAGACATATGCAACAGAACTCCACATGTTCATATTTTCAATAATATTCTATAAGCCTATCTAAATAATATTACTGAATTTCAACGAAAGTCTAACTTTCTTGAAATTTTATTTAGAAAAGTATTAATTTTTCTATTGAATATTGATTAATATTTGTTTTAATGAGACGTTGTTATGTTTTGTAGAAAATATTTTTCGTTGAACCATAAATTTTTATTCTAAAGGATAATTTAATTGAATTATTTCCATAATACACTTTTTCTTGATAATGATGAGTTCTTTTATTAGAAACAATATGAAGTGATTTTTTCAATTAAGTTCTATATTATTATCATTTTTGTTTTTTTTTCTTACAAAATATCCACCCATGTAAGCATTAATAATTCAAAGGAATAATGAAATATAATTTTTGTAAAAATATAAAGTTGTAATAATGACTTGTTATCCATGAATAGTTCATAAATGAATAATGATAAAAGGGGTTGGGGTGATCGAATTATGTGTTTTATACTAGTATGTTGTTTTTGGTTACCATGGTATGTATGGGAAGTTTTGAACTTAGTGTGGAAATTATGCTTTGGATGGTTTTGGGGATAAGAGCGAATTTTTTTGTCTATTGTATGGTGGGACTGGTTGGGGAGAGTAATATGTGGGTGATTTGTTTCTTTTCTCTATGATATTGATGGATTGTTTGGCGTGGTTCCCCTTTTTCTTATTTTGGTCTATACATGCTTAATTCTATTTTATAGGTATATTTCTTGGTTGAAAGTTAAATTACTTTTTCTTATTGAAGTGGGAAAGAAATGTGATAGGATCCCATAATTGAAATTGGTTAGTACTTAATGAATATTCCCCTACAACGAACTACCACATTTTAAATTTGGCTAGTTGTTCCTCTTAGAAGAGGTAATTTAGTTTACGATTACTCTATCTTACATATTATTTTTATGATTGTTTGTAGGATACCAATTGGGAGATTGGGTCAAAGATGTGTGATGATCGTACTACGATTCACTATTTTATTTCACCCTTATACCAATGTATTAAATTAGTTTTTCATTTAAAATTAAAGGTATAATAACAAATTTTACTCCATGTTTAATTAAATTATTTTTTTTTAACACTATTAAAAATATCAATGTCAATTTTTTTGATAATTATATTGTAGGTGGAGGTGATTTGGAGGACCCATGATGAAGTCCAAGAAAAATGGGCCAATCTGCACATGATCCAAGCACACCCGTGGAATAAAATGCATTCTTCTACTGAATTGTGAATTAAAAGGGGATGAAACTTTGGGGGACGGTTCTAAATTTAATTATCTCCATTTAATCTGTAGGAACTGAAGCCCAATTTGTCCATTAATATTCCCATACAAACTAATCTATCCAATAAAGTGGATCTGCACTGGTTCAAAATGTTTCCTATTTATATTAGAAATATCTCTTATTATATTCCATATATGGACACCAAATGTGACATGGATGTAGAAAAGGTGTTGGGAAATAACTATATATATTTTTCCAGAGTGATTTAAGACTTTCTGACTGGCCAAAACCTTGGACCTAGAGGATTTGGGAAATCAGGATGCCCAAAACCACTTCCCACTTTGCCAATAAATTGGCACCTTGGGCACCCCATTTTGGAGTTCGGCCAGAAGGGAAGGTGATGCCATTTTGGAGTGGCAATGGTTTCTCCCTGAAATTACTAGAATTTATGGAGACTATTTTAAGTTCTACTTCAACACACCCCTTGGGTTTCTAAACCCCTTGTGATCACATGGCGATGAACGTGATGTAATTCCGAGCTTCATACTTATATTATTTTGAATGATCTTTTTAATTCAAAGTTTTATGTTTTTTTCTACATACTCTCTTTTTATTTAATTTAGTTATATACTGGTATGTTATACTCAAACTTAAATGATCATGTTTGGGGGTACCTTTTCATGATATGTTTCACACACCATTCATCCCTTTTTCCTCCATCATTCAATTGCGGTGCTTGTGTGGTTCATATTGGTCAATTGAACTCACATAAGAAATGCCAAGGACATGTACATTTATATAATGGTATCAAAAATAAATAACATACAAACTTGGTCAGAACATAGAGTTCTTCATGTGTTGCCTTGGTGAGATTCGGTTATGAAGTTAAACACAAATCACCCAATCATCGGTGGTGTCCGGTGAATCATTGTCTGTTTTCAACTGAACCTTAGGAGTTATCCTATTATAAACTCAGTAGCATTATGTTAATAGGTGTTAAAAATCTGCTATTAAAATATTTATACCCTTTCTCTTGAAGCGATGAAGGACGACCATGATGATACTCCCCTAGCTTAATCACGTTTAATTATGCTTGTTCTTTTAAACTTTGTTTTATCACTTTACTTTTTCAACTGTAATCTTTAATCATACAACCCCAAGTTTTATTAAATCAAATTACCCTTATATTTTCATAATAAAAATACTCTTTTTCAATTAATTATCTAAGGATCCATCTAGAGATGACCTAGTGTTGCTATTATACTGCAGTAATTCTAGTTAACACTAAACAACTAATTTGATGCGCTCGACAACACGATCATGTGCTCAATACCCCATGTTGTGTTTTGATCTGTTTTTTCCCTTATGTAAATACAATACATGCTATACTTTTTATTTATGTGATTTTTACTCTATTATTTATTTACTATGTTTCTTATTTATGTGTTTATTCTCCATGTGTGTGGTTGTGATCTCGATATAGCAATATCTCTGAGAGGTATCTCATGGGGTGGTTATTTAGACCCTTAACCTTCCCACTTCCTCTTTGGGTTTTTTATTATTAAGGAAAATAAATGTTTTATTTGTATATAATATAATTACATGGATTCCTAAAACACTATATTTAACTTTCAATGGATTCATGGTGTCGAGAGGGATTTTGGAGGAATTATAGAGGCTAGATGGAAGTTTTTGCTATTTAGAAGGTTACCTCACTATAGTGGTGTGCGTGGTAGGGACTATTTTGGAGCTATACAATATGGTAGGTCATAATGGTGGATCAAAGGTTATAGTTTAGTCATTTATATAACCTTGATTAACCCTTGGTGGTCTTGACTTTGTTTTATAGTGATATGAACACTACATCCAGTAAAACATCTTATCAAACTGTTTTGGTGGTCATTTCGGCTAAGGGCTCACCCTATGAAAACAGTTAGTTTGGAAATTCCTAGTGATAGGTGTGGTGTTTTTTTGGTGCTTGGATGTCTTCCCTATGAGAAATGAGAAGCGTATGGGACATCAAACCATGGTAGTGGATTTAGTGGGGATAAAACAACTCAGTGCTTTGCACTAAGACATTATGGATAGTCATGGTGGGCGTCTGGTTACTGAAATTCCTTATAACATATTGTGGCCAGTCCAATGGTGATAATCAAGATAGCCTTTAAAAAACATGAGAAACTTGGGGATTAAATCTTGTATTTTGTTTCTAAAATTTAATTAGCCTCACCACAGGTATTTTGAGGATCAATACACCATGGGAAACAATTATGAAGTCACCTCTATAAAAGTGGGAATCTCAGAATCCTCAATTTGGTTTTCCTTTATCTATCAATCCTTATAATCCCATTAAAATCTTATCACCATATTTTTACACCTCATGAGTGTTTTAATTCCTTGGTTTTTACAAATCAAAACCTCACAAATCAATGTACTTATCACTCCCCTCTTCATAATTTTTGTTCTTCTTCTTCCTACTAGAGGTTTGTTTGGGTGTAGATCCACTTTTTGGGTTGCAAAATGAGAAAGGATGGAGGATAATTTTTTCATTATTAGATTCTAGTAGTGTTTTATTTAGTGGTGAATGATTCTTGAACATTTATTATTTCTAGGATAATTTGGAACATCTAATTAAGGTAGGGATCCTAATTTTATTCATCTTTTATTTGTATATTTGGAAATTACATGATTTTTTCTTCCTTTGGCAGGATTTTATGGTTAAACATAATCATATAATTAAACAAATTTTACTAAAATTGAAAGGGATAAGGTTTTTCATACATATTTACTTTCTTTGTGATTTCAATTATGAATTCACCCTTAATCATTGTTATTGACGAAAATCACAGTTATTGGGAACTTTGTCTTTTTGTGGTTGATGTATCATGTAATGCCTATTGTGTTGATTACTTGTGTTGACCATGAAAAAAATGATAAAAACTTATATATAGATAATGAAACATTTTCCCACTAAATTATATATTTATGTGATAATACCCATGAAATAAAAGAAATTATACAATGTATTGAACCCCTTTGAAATTGAATTTGTGGTAGAATTAAAATCTAGAATGTGATTCTATCTATTGAAATGATTGCTGTAGATTTGTGGTGGTTATATGAACCTTGTGTGTATATTATTATTCCTTGTATGGTGATGGTGGTGACCAGCTCGAATGAGGAATGTGTAGGGAAGAAAAGCTATGGTTGGTTGTCATTATTTATGATTGATGATGATATGCAGTGGTTGAGATATGAGGATTTTGTAGTCAGAGAGTTGGGTTGTGGAGATGGTTGTCATGTGTTGACGTAGTTATTATGGAAAAGCATGTCGATTATTCTAGTGGGAGGAGGTCCATGAAAAATCACATCAATCATATCCTAAATTATTTCCCAACTATAATTATTGGATATAATTAAGAAATAACAAAGAGATGAACCAAAGATAAAAATGAAGATATAAGCCATGAAAACTGGATAGTTTCCTAATATTAATATTGATCACGTGAGAGAATTCAGGTTTTTAATAAGGTTATGTATCACATCTATTACAAATGTAAAGAAAGTGTTGAAGGATAAATCTTAAAGATTTTTATTCTCTATAAATTCTATAAACAACAAAATGTATTGAGATCTATGAGATCATTATTGATGAGGTAACATGAATATGGATATTAGATATTATACTGCTAGATATTTGGTATCTCATTACAAGAAGGTGGAGTGAAAACTACCTAAAGGAGTGCTAAAACCACAACCTATATTTATATGTAAGTGGGAAAAACACTATGGACATTGTTACTAACCTTCCTAATAAATCCAACAGACTAAATTCTATAAGGGTAATCATTGATAGATTATCATACTCTGCTCATATTATCCCTATACAAGAGGATTTATCACTTTTGAGCATTTCCCATATATATATTCAAGAAGTGGTGAGTGTATCACTCAATGATCTTAATATAATATTTTTGTTTAAATAATTTTATTTCTTCAAAATCTTTCATTACATGCAACATCGATCTTAGTCAAATCATGAAAAAAAATTAAAATATTATATGTTCATTTTATCCAAGTCATTTTATTGGGGGGTATGAATAGTAATAACTAATTATTAAATATATAACAGTCCTACTCATTGATAATTTATTGATTAATTCTTTTTTATAAGAACTCATTTTTTAGAAGTCATTTTCTTCTTCAAAATTTACTTTTCACTGAAAATGATTTTTTTTCTTTTTGTGAGATAATAATGTAATTAGTTTAGGTAAATTTAAGAAAATATATTTGATAAAATTAACATAATTTTTGAAACTATAAGTTCAAAATTATCATATGATGAATTTTTGGGAATTTTTTTAAATAATTGACTTTTCCATGAACAATGAAAAAAAAATAATTTTTATTAAAAAAATGTTTTTTATATTAAAGTATTTATGAAGAGAATTTTATTTGGATTAGTTTTAAAATTTAATTAATTCATTTTAATATAAATTAACTTTTTTAAAATTAATATTATAATTAAAATTATCAAAATTTCATTTTATATTTTTAAAAAGGTAATTTTCTGAAAAATTGTTTTTCGTTGTGTTTTTTCTGTTTAATTTTATATTAATTTTTGAAATTTATATTTTTTTAAATTTTAAAAATGGATTATATATTTATAATCAGGATGTAAAATTTTTTAAACATTTCCATTTTCTTTTTATTTAAAATAAATAGCAACCTTTGTAATTTTTTATCATGGTAAAGGGTAAATGTGGTCATTAAATTTAAAAGTAAAATTATATGGATTATAAAATGACCCTAAACCATTCTATAAATTTTTTTTATGTGTCCAGTTTAACCATAGTCAACCAATATTCAGTTATATAGAATTTTCTTTCCATTTGGAGGATATTATGACCTTTAGAATATTTTATTTCATGAAAAGTCAAACATGTCATGATAATTATTTTAATGACTATAATATTTTCATTATGGGGTTATCTATAGGATATGTTCGACTATAAAAATTATTTTTAAATATTAAATATTTTACTTCATAATTATAATTTATTTTAATTTTTTATCAAAACTTATTTAACTTAAATTCTTACACAACATTGATATAGTAATTATTCAATTAATGGAAAAAAACAAGTGATATTAAAAATATTAAAAGTATACTAATTTTAGATAATTAAGATGATCCAAAAAATTTATAGATGACCCTGATAAATTGGGGATATTTGAAAATAAATTTTTTAAATTCTAACTGTTTTTTTTTAATTTTATTAAAGTCACAGTAATGAATAGTGTCCTAATTGACAATAATGATATTTTATGACAATAATATTTTATTAAATTATTTAAAAATAATAAAAATATTAAATAATACATAGAGGATAATATATTTTCTAAAATGATATCCATTACCCATTTATGTGTCAATATTTACCTTATAAATAAAAATTATAAGATTTTATCTGTAAAAAATATGTTACAACGGTTAATGTTAAAATAGGTTAACTAAGGAGCTAGACCAAAAAATAAGGCTTAAAATAGCACATAAACCTATAATAAAATTTATTATTAGATGATATATCAACCATATCCTACCCATGGTTCTAATTCATAGATATTTTGAAGTATTCAATCCTAGAAAAGTATTATTATATTTTATTTTTAAAAACAAATCCAAGAGTGCTCGTTCCCAATCTTATAAAAGGGAACATCCTCCCTAACTTATTTACACCAATTGTATCTTTCTAACTCAATCATATTCTACCAATTTCTCTTATCAACTTCCCAAGCCACATTCTAGAGGTTTTGTTCCCAAAATACCAACCCAATATCCCTTTAGAATAGATCTACAGGATTTGTTTTAAAGAATATGAGGTTTGAACATGATTGAAGAAAGACGAGACATGAGGTAAGGTTCTATTTCGCTATCATGTCATTATTAAGGATTGTTTGTGTTTAAGTATCCACTGAGGAATATTTCTCTTCGATGTTAATTTTTTCTAAAAATGATGTTTTTTATTATTATCATATATGTTTTAAAAATCAATTTTACCAAACCTGGAGTTTTTACAGAATGATTGGGAAGGAATATTTTTTTTCAAATGAGTTACTTTTTGAATTTTCCAAAAAAATACAAAATGACAAATTTTTAGTTATATTTAATGATATTATTTTCCCACCATCACAAAATCTCAATTATTTAAATATTCCTTTATAATTAAACAACTTTATTTTAAAAAAAATAATTTCATTTATAAGTATGTAGATTTTTAAAGTGAAGTTGTTTTAAAATAGAAAATTCTTTCCCCTCAAGAATTATTCCAAGTGATCTATGAAATTCAACATCCATATATGATTACATTATTTGATGTTACATATAATTTACTAGGGATTAAATCCAAGTACTCCATTCAAATTCCTTCTTTGAACGGTTTATGTTTATGATGAAAAAATGAAAAGTTTATGAAACCCATTTCTTTTCATGGTTTCTGACTTGATGAATGTTTTATGATCCTATAGAACACATAACTATTGTTTTCATTATGTCATGGGTGGGACCCATATATTCCTCCAATTCATTGGTTAAAGTCTTATATCTCATGAGATAGTTATGAGAAACATGTCGATGTGCTTGATCTATTATGGAAAAAAATTCTATGTGCTTGATCCCCAAAGGGAAAAAAGTATAGATTCCAGATCCAATGGTCTTTGTAGTTAACCTTAACATATTAATTGGTTTATATACTAACTATGGTTCCAGACACATATATAACATTAACTTATAGTACATTATTTACTTATGATTTATTTTTATTCTTATGATTCATGTCTTTTCAAATGATAATGTGTTATCCCATAACTCTTGTTTATGATTTTTGTCATATTGGGTATGAACTTTGTAACTTGTTCTTAAGACATCATACCCTTATGCATATATTATATTTAAATATGATCATCAATTGATATCTCTCATGTTTACCCTTACTAAGAATATGATCTCACCCTATTATTTTATTTCCTTTCCTTGGGTTATGAAGAAATGTTTTAGTAGGGTATGCCTATGAAGAGAACTATGAGGTAAGATATTTATGGGAGATGTTAAAAATATTTCATAAAATAAGAAGATTTAATATCTAATCTCCAAATTCTCTAAATATTTATGGTTCTCATGTGAATCATATTCTCATGTATTCAATATTCATCTAAATAGATTTAATATTTTTGTAAAAAGTCTTGGGCGATTATAGTTGGTATCAAAGAATGGTTTATAAGATATTTGGAGATTAGGTTTCGAAAAATTTTATAAAAACCCTGATGATTGGTATAAGCATAGGATAAAATCCAAAAGTCTTGGTAATAATCATGAATAACCTAAGTTAAACCAAAGGTTTCACAGAAGAAGTTATCAAAAATTTTACATACAATAAATGATTACTTAGAATTATGTGGTTTTCCACTATGATTATTATTTCTCACATGATCATTATTGGTTTTATTAAATGGATGAATACCCAAGGAATAGTGTTAATATTGAATGTGATGGATAATGAAATTATTTTATAACTTATAAACTAAATTTTATGGAATATAGAATGAAAAGTAGAGTTTCTAGGATCATGCAACTTTATTGGGATATGAATCATGTCGATTTTCCAAATCATTAATGAAGGAAAAAATGTATTGTTGAATATTTTATAATGAAACTACTTCCTTATTTTAGTGGATTCTATGACCCGTTACTGGCTTTGAAATGGTTCAAAACTGTTAGAAAAATATTACATGTCCTTCAATGATCATAACATGAAAATTTTGTCCTAGATATTTATCTTTAGGAAGGTGAAAAAAATTGATGGTGGAATGTTATCTAGAATACGAGGTAAGTGGAAGAAACTAAATCTATGGAATGGAATGAGTTTAAGGGAATATTCTATAGTAATTACATCATTCTTATTCTATATACTAATATAGAGAAGGAATTAATTTAGTTAATGAAAAATAATGGATAATTCATTGGTACCGATGAGACAAATTTTACATGGCCTATAAGGTATGCCTCTGGTTTTATTATCAACCCTGAAAGTAAAATTGATCGATACATTGGTGGACTAAAACCAATTCTTTGAAATTAATTGTCTATAAATGATTCAGTAGTTATAAATAAATTATTTTATGTGCACTAAAATTATAAATGGAAATTAGATTTTCCTACCATTCTCATGGTTTTTATTTGAAAAGAAATATTGAGTCTCATGAAAACTCAAATAAATATCACGCAGGAAAGAAGTTCCAGACATATGCATGCTATAAATTTGGGAAGAAACATCAAGGGATTTGTTTGAATGGAACTAGGAGTGGTTTAAAATGTGTAATGGTGGGAAATAAAGACCATTAATATATAAATTATATGAATAGGTCGGGTAATGCAATAGTGGAAAACAAGACACCAACTAATGCACCACCCACACTCCAATTCATAAAATGAAAAGATTTTGGGAATTATGACATCCAGTGCATGAATCTGATGGTTTTTGAGGATCAGTGTCAACAACATCTTAATAAAAATGAAAAGGTTAAATCTCATGTGATCGTGAATTCTGAAATGGGATATGATAATGACATAATGAAAGGAACACTTATCATCCAATCATGATAAATAATGTCTTAATTTATTCTGAATCCACCCACTAATTTATTTTTAAATAATTTTATATGATAATGTTCTTCATAAAAATATTATGATTCAGACTTTATTTGAATTCGATATGATTCTTCTCATGGATTGGATTTATTTATATGGATCTCCCATTAATTTCAAGGAAGGTAAGTCACAATTCAATTTCTGAATAAACCCATGATTAGTTTTCTATGAAATGATGAATATGGGTTTCCAATGTAAATATATACCATATTATGGGTGTTAATTATTATACATGATGTTTATATATCACAGATTATTGGGGAGAAATTCAACATTAATGATACACCTATTATATGGGAGTTTGTTGATGTCTTTCCTGAAAAACCGTTGAGTCTTTTTCTGAATCATCATGTTGATTTTTCAATAGAACTCAAACCTGGTGATATTACTATATCAAATAATCCTTATAGAGTGGCCTCAATTGAGATTAATTAATTGAAGAACCAACTCCAGGAGATTCATGATATGGGATTAATACACCCTAGTGTGTCACCAAGGGGTGCATGTGTTCTTCTTGTTAAAAAGAAATATGGACCAATCTGACTCTTTATTGATTATAGAGAACGTAACAAGATCACATTCAAGAACATGTATTCTCTACCCTTTATTGATGACTTATGTGATCAACTACACAGAGCTCAAAAATTTCCCTGAGATTGACCTTATTTGTAGATATCATTAATTGAGCTTAAATAAATAGGATATACCCAAGATTAATTTTTTTACAAGGTATGGATACCATGAATTTATAGTGATTCCTTTTGGTATTACTAATTCCCCTATTATCTTTATGGAATTAATGAATAGATTATTTAGACACTATCTTTATCAGTTTGTGGTAGTCTTTAGAGATGATATATTTATATATTCAAAGAGTAAGTAGGATCAAGAAGATACCTTGAGGATTGTATTGAATATCCTAAGGAAGGATAATCTTTATGTAAAATTTAACAAGTTTTATTTTTTTTCAATAGAATATTTCATTGTTGGGTCATTTAATCTCATGTGAGGGTAAATCCGTAAACCCTTCACAAACATAAGTAATTAATAAATACTGTAGACCAACCATTGTAACCAAAATCTGTAGTTTTCTTTGGTTGTTTGGATATTATTGAATTTTTTTGAAATATTTCTTACAATGATCAAATCCACTAAAAATTTAGCTCAAAAAGTGTTTATGTTCATATTGAGTGAGGAATGTGAATGGAATTTCAAGGAGCTAAAAATAAGTTTGGTCGATGCAACTGCCCTCACACTACCCCTATATTGGATAAATTTTCTTGATCTATATCGATGCATAAAATAAAGGACTAGGATATTTTCTTAGAAAAAATGATATTGTGATGGCTTATGACTCTCACCAATTGAAGTTCCATGAGATAAATTTTGCAACTCATGAGTGGAGTTAGCAGGGATAGTTTTTTCACTTAAGATATGGAGGTAATATATCTGTATAGAATGTTTTTAAAATATAATAATCACAAAAGTTTAAAGTATATGTTCACTCAAAAGGATCTGAACATGTTCCAAATAATATGGTTGGAGAAGATTAATGATTATGACTGTAAAATACATTTTCACCATAGGAAAGTAAACAAGTTGGTAGATGATTTTATCGGAATGGGTCATTATAGAATATCTATGATGAGGATCAAAAATGATTCAATATTTACAGATTTTCAAAGGAAAAATATGGAAATATTAATGTTAAGTGAGAAATATTATTTGGATCAAATTAATTTTCATCCATATTTCAATGTGAAGATTAAAGAGGTAAAAATGAATATGTAGAGCAACGAAATAAGGTGATAAATGTCCCTACAATAAAGCTAGATTATCATAGACTAATTAGTTTATGTATCTATGTATGTTTCCTTCCCATAACAGATTTCAAGGAGTTATTGGATGAGTCTTATATTAAATCATTATCTATTCATCCTGGAAGTAAAAAAGATATATATAGACCTAAAGGAGTATTTCTTTTTGTGATGGCATGAACAGATATATTGAAGAGTATGTTACCTGGTGCTTTCCTTTTCAGAAAGTTAAGGCTGGGAGATATAATTATAAATGGATGTTGAAGTCATTAACAATACCTCAATAGAATTAAGAAAACATCACAATTTATTTTTTTCATAGGAAACCCCAAAACATCTAAATTCCATAATTCTATATGGGTTATAGACATCACTTTAAAAATTTGGCACACTTAATTGCTATTAGATAAAATTCCCATCTTGATCATCTTTCTAGAATATATATTATTTAAGTGGTAATATGGAATGGAGTACCAATTTCCATTTTATAAGATCAGGATCTGAGGATTAACTCAATGTTCTGGAGAACTCTTCAGTATGCTCTAGATATAAAGTTATGTTTTAGTACTGATTATCATCCTTAGATTGATGATTTGTCTGATATGACTATTAAAACCCTTAATAAATGTTGAGAAATTTGTCTATGTATTTTAATGGTGTTTTGGATCAACACCTTCCTTTGGTATAATTTTATTAAAACAACATATTTCACTCTGGCAGTAATATGGCTCTTTATGAATCCCACTATGCTAAGAAGTGTAGAACTATGACATGATGGAATTAAGTTAGATAAAGGAATCTATTGAGACCTCATGTAGCTATATAAATGGTAGGGAATGATAGATCAGTTCAATGGAATATATTATCATCTCATCATAAAAAATAATTATGTCAAAAATCATTGTAAAGATCTAGAATTCATAGTTGGTCATAAGTTATTCCTATAAATATATCCCAAGAATAGACTATTGATATTTGGAAATAAGGACAAGTTAATCGCAAGATATATCATTCCTTTTTAAATTCTTAATCGTATAGGGATATTAGTTTATTGATTGGAACTTCCACTAAATCTCTCTCAAGTTTATGATGTGTTCCATGTTTCTCTCTTGATGATGTAAATAACTAATCCTATACATATTCTAAAATCAAAGGTCCTACTAATAGAGTAAGATATTTATTGGGAAGAAAAACTGATATATATTCTGGATTTTAGTGATAAAGTTCAAATAAACAATACCACTCTTTTGGTAAAAGTTTTGTGGAGAAACCACCAATTTGAGAAACCTACATGAGAACCTATGCATGTGATGTGGTAGAATTATACTCATCTATTTGTAATAAGTAATAAATTATGAGGGAAAATTAATTTTAAGGGGGTATAATTTAACACCCTAAGATCTTAAAGAATTATTTTTCTTTAAATAATTTTCTTTCTTCTATAGGTTACGTTACATGCAATATAGAGTTTAGTCAAATCTTGAAACATTATTAAAATATTATGTGTCTGTTATATAAAAGTTGTCAAATTGGTTTGTATGAATAGTAATAACTGACTTATGAAATATATAATGTTACTTATCATTGTTGATGTATTAATTAAATCTTTTAAAATAATCACTCAATTTTTAGTAAGTCGTTTTATTCTTCAAAAATAACTTTTTTTAAATGATTTTTATTTAATTTTGTGTTAAAATAATATAATTAATTTATGTAACTTTTTGAAAATTTATTTGATAAAATGATATTTATTTTTTAAATCATCATTTCAATGTTATCTAAGGATTAATTTTTTAGAATTTTCTACAAAGAATTATTTTTCAATGAATAGTTAAAAAACTAATTTTTATTAAAAAAAATTATTTTGTATGAAAATATTTACAAAGTGAAATTATACTTTGGATTTGTTTTAAAATTTCATTATTTCTTATTTATTAAATTATATTTTTATAAATTTATGTTATGCTTAAATTTATCATAAATACATTTTCTATTTAAAAAGGACATTTCTCAGAAAAACTATTTCTCTTTACATTTTTCTAGGTTAATTTTTTAATAATTTTTGAAATTTCAAGGTTTTGAAATTTTAAGAATTGATTCCATATTTATAAGCATAAGGTCCAAATTTATAAAATGGGTCCATTTTATTTTTGGTTAACAAGAAAAGTAACCTTAGTAATTTTTGTTACCAGGGTAAAGAGTAAATCAGATAATTAAAGAAAATATAAAATGACAAGGATTATAAAATAATCCAAACACCTACCTTAATTTTATTGTATGATCTCATTTCATCCATATTTATTCAATATTTGGCTATATGAAATTTTATGTCCATTTGGATGATAATATGAACGTTTCAATAAAATATTTTGAGAAAAGTCAAACAAGTCGCACTCTTAGTTTTAACAAATATAAAATTATTAATATGGTGTTATCTAGAATATATGTTGGACTATAAATAGTATTTTTAAAGCTACAAGATTTATCTTTGAAATAATAATTTATTTTAAATTTCTCATAAAAAAATTAATTACCTTAAATTATTAAACAATGCTAATATAGTAATTTTTCAATTAACTGAAAAATTAAATAAATCATATTATGACAATTTAACATTTTATAATATGACATAATTAATATGATCCATCAATTTTCTAGATTAAAATGAGATTTCGAGATTTTTTGATGTCATATTTTCAAATTAAAATTATTTTCTTGATGTTATTAAATTCAAAGTAATCAATAGAGTCAAAATAGACAATAATGATATTTTACGAAAATAATATTTATTAGATTATTTAAAATTCATATAAATCCTAAATAAGGAAAAATAAAATAATATATGGTAATAAATTTCATCCATTTTCCAATAATGAGTCAATATTTTCTTTATATATAAAATTATAACCTCTTAAGAGTGAAAATATGTTACCATGGTTAATGATAAAATATGTTAATTCAGTGGTTAAACCAAAAGATAAGGTTTAAAATAACACTTAAACCTGTCTAAAGTTTATTTATTTTTTATTCTATTTCAACCAAATACTACCCTATGTTCGAATTCATGTCAATTTTGAAGTATTTTTCTCAAGAATAGTCAAATTATATTTTTTTATGAAATTCCAAGAGTGTCCCTCCATTCTCTTGTAAATGGAAACCTTCTCCCTCTATTATTTTCAAAACATGGATCCTTTTAGATTGACCATCCTCTTTTAATTTATCTTCTAAACATCCCAAGACACATTCTATAATTTAATGAATTCCTAAAAGATTAACCCTGGAGCCCTTTAGAGGAGATATAAATGAGTTGTTTCGAAGAAAAGGAGGTTTAAACATTAAAAAAGAAAGCCTAGACATGAGGTAAGGATTTATTCACAATCTCGTCATTATTTAGGATTATTTATTTTTAAGTCTCCTATGGGGAATATTTCTAATAGATATCAATTTTTTCTAAAATAAATTAAAAATATTTTATAATATTCTCCTCTAATTATATAATATAATTTTTACCCAAGTTTTAGTTTTTTAGGAATGTATTAGAATGAATATTTTGGTTGTATGCAAAGAGTGGTACTAGGGAATTTTCTGAAAAATACAAAAGGAATGTTTTTAACATATGTGGAATGATTATATTTTTCTACAATCATGTCATCTAAATTATTTGAATATTCATTTATAAGTTTAAAAATATTATTTTCAAAGAAAAAAATTTCATTTATAACGGAATATTTTCTAAAAAGCCGATGTGATTTTAAAATGGAAAAGTTGTTTTCCACAAGAATTGTTCCCAGTGATCTTTTAAAATAATTATGCTTATAATATTACATTATTTGATGTTACTTATACTTTAATGGATATATGATCCAATTATAATAACCTTATTCTTTCTTTGGATGGTTTATGTTTATAATGAAAAGCTAAAATGTCTATGAAACCCTTTTCTTTTCATGAGTTCTAATATGATGAAAGTTTTATGATCTGGTGGTACACTTTTGTATAGTTTTAATTATGTGATAGCTGGGTATTATATCTTCCTCCAATGAATTGACTAAATTATTATATATCTTGATATATTTATAGGAAACAAATTAATATTCTTGATCTGTTTTGGGAAACAAGTCAATGTGCTTGATCTACTATGGGAAACTACTATTGATGCATGATTCGATGGGCCTGGAAGTTAAAATTTACAAATTAAATGTCATATATACTTATTATTGTTCCACACACATCTATTACATGAACTTATGGTTCATTGTTTAGTTATTATGAATTTTCATTCTTTTGATTCATGTATTTGCAAATGGTACAGGTTTATGCCATAACTCAAGTTTATGATCTTTGTCAGATTGGGTATGAACTCTATAAGTTATTTTCAAGATATCATACCCATATTATTATCCTATTCTTACATATTATCATTGAATGGTATCTCCCATTTTTACCCTTAATAAACATATGATGACTTTGTTTTCTATTGTTTCCTTTACCTATGTGATGAAGAATGTTTTTAGTAGGATACTCTTGTGAAGAGTACTATGAGGGAAGATATTTATGGATGATATGTAAGATATTTCTTAAAATAAGAATATTTTATATCTAATATCCAAAGACACTAAACCTTTATAGTTATATCATGGAGAATATTATTATATATTAAATATTCATCTAAATAGATGTAATATTTGGGTATAAAAAGATCGGGTTTTTATAGTGAGACTTCATGGGGAACCATTATCAATTGTGTTTAGACTGTGATCCATGATTTACTTCTAAGTTCTAGAGGATCCTCTAAAAGTATATGAATACCAATGTAAACCATAGAAAATCCTACCATCCACAATTTGATGCGTAGTCTAATAGGACTATTCAATTATTGGAAGGCCTATTATGGCTTGCTCACTTGATTTTTAAGGCAGATGGGACCAACATTTTCCACTTGTTGAATTAACCAATAATAATAGGTTTTAATCGATTATTCAAATGGATACTTATGAATCAATCTAGGGGAAATATCTAGAACACTGACATGCTGGGAACAAGTTGGATAGAGGAAACTAAGTGGAATAGATAGTGTGAAAGACACTACATAGAAGATATAGTGACATAGAAACATATCAAGGATACTTATATTTGAAAAAAAAAGTTATGATGAAAATATAAGGAAAGAATTATATTTTCATGCTGGTGATCATGTATTACAAAATGTATCATAAAGGAAAGGATCCATGAGATTTGAGAATAAATGGAGACAGATTCAATGGTACATCAGATAGTTTAATATTCTAGGCGTGTTGGGGCATCTTTTTATTAGTTATCACTAACTTTATACATTTTTAAGGACTATAACGACTTCCAAATATCTCAACTAAGAAACAATATGTCATACCCATAACATATATTGTGCACGCATATGGTGGGATTGGAACTGAACTAATCATATGAAGAAGAACAGATCCTAATTCTTGATAAAAGGGAACACATGTAGAGGAATAGGGAAACTCGACTCAAGAAATTCCTATGTAGAAATCACGGGTTTGAAGAGGCAACATGGGATCATGATGAAGTGATGAAATATAATTACCCACATTTATTTTGTGTCATGACCCAAATTTTTGCGAGAAACTTCTTACGGGGGGAAATGGAAAGGCCCAAATTTTCTTTCTCTTATTAATAAAAAAATAATGTTTTATAATTACTATTTAATTATGTTATAAAAAATATATTATTAAACATCATGAGGTTATATTAAATATGAAGAAAAAGAATAGTATATAAGATAAATTCCAAAAAATATTTCACACCCAAGGGTAAACTCCATAGGATTGAGTTATCCAAATAATATCACTCCTTCCATGAAGGCTGTCAAAATCAATAAAACTGTTAGGAAAAGGATATAAATTTTCAAGGTAACTACATAACATTTTTTAAGTGAATTGTTAAATGTTTAATTATGAGAATTATCGTGTCTGCATATGGTGTAAATTGGAATGTTACTATTAGGATCAAACCATTGGGAATTACGGCCCTTGGGAATTGTGAATTATGAATATAAATCATTGTGATTATTAGAAATAATGGTACCACAATAATTAGTGTAAATAAAAGGTAATTTTAGGAGATAATTGATTTATAAGGGAATAATGATGGATTAAACTAGTAGTATCTTGCCTTATGAATTCCATTTATCATATATTGTCAAGGAGGATGCCTCACTAGGGTTCACCATTGACCAATCCCATATAGGAATTCAACAAGTAATGCTTGATTGGAATCTACTATGAGGTAATTTTCAGTTATTGTATATCACCATAAGATTAATGTTATTTGGATCACTTTATGAAATTATTTTTGGATCTACATTGGGGTTTATTGACCTTACATTGAAATATTTTACACTTTGGTTAACTACCTCATGGGTTAGTTCTTTAATAGGGCTCACAACCCACAAGGTTGTCCCACTACCAACCCTCTTCTAAAGAGGCCTTGTGATGGGAGGGGGATAGTTCGAGAATATATATGATGCCCAACACCCTCTAGTATCCAATGGGGTATAGCGTCCCATCACCCAAAAAACTAACCTATAGGGATGTTATGCATTCATTTGGGATTGAACAATCTCCCCTCCAATGATTTTCTTAAAATCATAGTCTTTCCTACCCAGATTTGATACTAATTATAGGATATAAATTGTGGTTTTAGGACCCTACATCACATTATAATCTTCTTTGGTTCACTACCTCATGTGTTTGTTCTTCATCAGGGCTCACTTCCCCCCAGGGTGGCTCACTACCGTCCCCCTTATGAAAAGGCCTTTTTTATGGGAGGGGGGATGGTTGTGGATTATATTTGATGCCCAACACCCCTCTAGTCTCTAATGTGTGATAGGGTCCCTACACCCAGCAACCTGGACTCATAGGGTTGTGTTGTGTTCATTTGGGATTCCAACAATATCCCCAGTGTATTTACCCCTATGAATCATAATCTTGCCTACCCATTATGATACCAATTGTAGGTCTTACAATAGGACTGGAGGACCCAACATCATAATATTGTCTACATAGATTCACTCCAATACAGATGTGTTCTTCCTTAGTGCTCCCTTATCACTAGGGTGGCGCACTATCATCCCCCTTCTGTAAAGTCCTTATGATGGGAGGGGGATGGTTAGGGATAATATAAGATTCCCAACACCCCTCGAGTATATGATGTGGGAGAATACCCCTACACCCAGCAACCTTGACCCGTAGGGTTTCACTGCATTCATTTTGGATTCCAACAATCTCTCACCTAGTGATTTACTAATGATCAAAGGTTTTCTTACCTAGATTTTATACCAATTTTAGGATCTATATTTGGGGTGCATCACCCAAAATCATAATATTGTCTATTTTGGTTCACTACTACATGGGTTTATTCTTCAGCAAGGATCACTTCCCTCTAGGGTAGATCACTATCATCCCCCTTATAAAAAGTATGTGTGATGGGAGGGGTGGTTTGGGGCTTATAAAAGATTCCCAACACCCCTTCTATTTCTGATGTGGGATAGGTCCCCTGCACCCAGAAACCATGAACCATATGGTTGCACTGCATTCATTTGGGATTCCAACTATCACCATACCAGTGCAAGCCCCTTGGAATTAGAGGCTTGTCTACCCAACTCTAACATTAATTGTAGGATCTACATTTGGTTTTAGAGATGGGTAGGTAAGTTTTTTATTCATAGGATATATCACTGGGTGGAAGATTGTTGGAATCCCAAATGATTTCAGTACATCCCTACGGGTCAAGGTTGCTGGGTGCAGAGGCTTTGTCCCACATCGGAGACTGAAGGGGTGTTGGGCATCATATATAAGACTCGTCCATCCCCCATCCCATGAAAAAGCCCTTAAAAATGGGGGATGGCAGTGAGCCACCATGGTGAACAGTGAGCCCTACTGAAGAACAAACCCATGAGGTAGTAATCCAAAGAATAAAATATTGTGATGTAGTGTCCGACAGCAACAATGTATATCCTACAATTAGTATTAGATCTAGATAGGAAATCCTCTGATCATATGGAAAGCACAGAAGGGGGGATTTTTGGAATCCCAAATGAATGAAGTACATCACTATGGGTCAAGGTTGTTGGGTGTAAGGAAAATATCCCACATCAGAGACTAGAGGGTTCTGGTCATCATATATAATCCTTATCCATCCCCAACTTACCACAAGGCCTTTTTAGAAGAGGGTTTACAGTGGGCCAACCTGGTGAGCAGTGAGCCCTTCTGATGAACAAAAATGTGATGTAGTGAACCAAAGAGGACAATATTGTGATGTAGGGAAATTTAGCCCCATGGTAGATTCAAAAATTGGTATCAGATCCAGGTATATAATCCTCATATTCGTAAGGGTGTGTACTGAGGGAGAGATTGTTGGAATCCCAAATGAACATAGTGCATCCCTACGAGTCAATGTTGCTGGGTGAAGGGGCTTATCCCACATCGGAGACTCTAGGACGTTGGGAATCATATAAGATCCCCAAATATCCCCTTCCCATCAAAAATACTTTTCAGAAGTGGAATAGAAGTGATCCACCCTAGTGGTAATTGAGCCCTACTAAAGAACAAACCCATGAGGCAGTGGAAAAAAGCAGACATTATTTTGATGTAGGGTCCTGCAGCCCCAATGAAAGTCATACAATTGGTATTAGAGCTGTGTAGGAGAGCCTATGGTTCATAAGGGAATGAAATGGAGGAGAGATTGTTATTATCACAAATGAATGCAATGTATACATACATGTCAAGGTTTTTGGGTACAGGGGCCTATCCTAAATCAGATACTGTAGGGCACTAAGCATCATATATAAACCCCAACCATCCCCCTTCCCATCATAAATAAAATATTACATGAGATAATAACTTCTATCTTCAAGATAATTTTTTAATTTACATTTTAGGACAATAGATGCATTAGAAATCATATAGGATAAATGAAATTACATTTCAGGTGTGAGGCTCAACCATAAAGAGTCTCCTGTAGAGGGGATGAATGGGGATTATATATGATGTCCTTCTCCCTCTACTCTCTCATGTGGGAAAGGCCCCTGCATCTAGCAACCTTGAACCTTAGGGATTCACTACGTTCATTTAGTATTCCAAAAATATCTCCCCAATTTATTTCCCCTAATAATCATAGGGTTTTATACCAGGATATGATACAAATTTTAGGTCATAAATTGGGGTTGCAGGACCCTATATCACAATATTGTCTACTTTGGTTCAATACCTTACGGGTTTGTTCTTCAGTAGGGATCACTTCTCACTAGGGTGGCTCAATTTCATCCCCCTACTTAAAAGTCCTCGTGATTTTAGAGTGATGGATGAGACATATATATGATGTAGAGGGCCCTACAATCTTCAATGTGGGATAGTCCCCCGCACCCAGAAACATTGACCTGTAGGGCTGCATTGCATTCATTTGGGATTTCAACAATCTCTCTCCTGATGCTTTACCTATGTATCATAGGATTTCCTTCCCAACTCTAATAAATCAATGTAGATATAAATTGTGGTTATGGGACCCTACATCAAAATATTGTCCACTTTGGCTCACTACCTCATGGGTTTGTTCTTCAGCAGAGCTCACTGCCCACCAAGTTGGATCACTGTAAAAAATATTCTAAAAAGGCCTTGTGAATGGAGGGGATGGATGGGTATTATATTGTTGGAATACTAAATAAAATTATTGAGTCCCTATGGGTAATGGTTATTGGTTGTAGGGTCCTATCCCACATCAATTACTATAGGGTGGTGAGCATTATATATAAGCCCCATCCATGCTCCCTCCAATCAAAAGGAATTTTCCGAAGAGGGATGGGAGTGACCACCCTGGTGGTAAGTGAGCCCTTCCAAAGAAAACAACTATGAGGTAGTGAACCAAAGGAGATAATATTGTGATGTAGGGTCCTATATCCCAATGTATTCCATACATATATATGATGTACAGTACCCTCCAGTATCCGATGTGGGATTGGCCCCTGCACCCATTAACCTTGACTTGTATAGAAGCACTGTGTTCATTTAGGATTCGAAGAATCTATCCCCCAGTGATTTCCCCTAGAAATTAATGTCTTTCTAGCTGTATATGATGACAATTGTTGGATCTAAATTGGGGATATAGGACCCTACATCAAAATATTGTCCTCTTCGGCTCACTTCCTCATGGGTTTGTTCTTCAGTAGAGATCACTTCCCACTAGGTTGGATTACTACCAACCCTCTTCTGAAAAGGCCTTTTGATGGGAGGGGGGATATCTTGTGATTATCTATGATGCTCAATTCCCTCTAGTATCTGATTTGGGATTGGGACCTTCACCCAAAAACCTATACCCATAGGGTTTCATTTCATTCATTTGGGATTCCAACAATATAAGCCACATCCATCCCCCCTCCAATCACAAGGCCTGTTTAGAAGGGGGGATTATAAATGATCCCCAGATGTAAGACATAAAATTAGTATCAAATATGGGTAAAAAAGCCTATAATTGTAGAGAAATCACTGTGGTATATTTTTATAATCCCAAATAAATGTAGTGCAGCCCTACAGATCAAGGTAGTTGGTTTAGGGACTATATCCCAAATCAGATACTCGAGGGTGTTGGGAATCATATATAGGCCTCAACCATCTATCCTCCCATCATAAGGCATTTTCATAAAAGGGTTGTTAGTGAGTCGCCCTGGTCAGAAGTGAGCCCAGCTGAATTTAAAACTCTTGAGGTAGTGAACAAAAGTGGACAAATGAACGTAGTGTATCCCTAAGGGTTAAGGTTTCTGTATACAAGGCCCTTTAACACATGAGATAGTGGAGGGTGTAACAGCCCAAGATTTTATAAAAAAATATTCTTTTTAATTTTATTAATGTCTTGTGTTGTATGCTACACCAAAAGGAGCTTGCACAACACGCATCCTTGACTTGCCTTGCATTACACGCAATCGCAACCTTCCTCAATAGCGTGTGTGGTACGTAATACTGAGTTTCACGAAACAATGATATGCTATTAAAATATTATTAAAACTAGCCGTTATGAATAGTAATAACCACTTTTTAAATTTTAGAAAATTTAGCTCTCAAAATGGACTTCATTTTTGGATTCGGAGTATCGAATTTAGCCTAAGGTGAAATTTTGGTACTTTTCGGATAACTTTCATATTCTGATGAATAGTGAAAATTACTAAATTATAATTAAAAACAACTTTTTTAATCAAAAAAATTAATAGTGATAAATTATTAATTTTAGTGGTTTTAAAGTATATTTAGAATATATTTTTACAATTTAATACAATGTTGGTCATTGGATGTAATTTCACATTTAAACTAGACATAAACAAGTGTCAATCTTTTGATAGATATTGTTTCTTAAAAACACGCTATTTGTTTTAACAGCAGAATTTAATTATAAAATTAATTAATGAAACTTTTATTTTATGAATTTGGTAAAATAGACTTCATTTTTGAATTCGGAATATGAAATATAGCTTAGGATGAAATTTTGGCATTGTTCTGAAAAACATCAATTTTTGATGAATAGTGAAACTACTAAGTGGTAGGTTAAAAACTGAATTTTGCATAAAACTTAATTTTACCGCTTCTGTGAATGGAATTTCGAAAATCCGACAGACACGGTTGATATCAGTAAGTAAAATGTAGTTCAATGAGATAAAAATAATTTTTTGGTGAATAGTAACTTTTTACTTTTTTTATCGCGGTTAATAGTAAATAGGGTAACTAAGGGTAAATATGATATTACTATTACCCTAACACATGTCCTAATTCTATTGGATAAGTGTAATTCGACCAAAATCAAGCTTATGAATAAAAGATGACCATTTAGGCCCACTTGGATTAGATTAGGACATTTATTATTATTTAATTCAAAGAAGAGTTAAAAGAGACAAAATCAAAGTTTATTTACTAAAACATTTTTAATATAGGGTTATACATAATATAAATTCGATTGTAAATATTCATTAGAAAGCTAAAACGATTTCCTACATAATGATAGTTTATTTATAATTTTTAGACTTTAAATAAATTAATTTATTTATGACACAACGATGATGCAGTAATTACCCTTTTTAAGGAAATATTAACATAATTGATGTTATAAATGCTCAAATGAATGTAATTTGAGACTTTTTATGAATTCCACTAATTTTCTAGGTTACTATGATATATTAGTGTTGATTTAATCAACTTGGTTTGAACATATAATTCTGTTATGACTTTAACAAAAATCATATATCAAATAGTGTCAAAATTGACACAAAATAGTTTTTAAATCAAATATTATATTATTAATTGTTATTTTATTCATAAAAATCTAAGGATCAGCCAAATGACTTAGATAAGGATATATGTATTAATAATAAACAATTTGGGGTTCGTTTTGCATGTTATAGTAAGTTTATTAACCATATAGTGAAAGAAAACATAAAGACACGGTAAAAGTTAAATTATTTAACCTAGAGTTAAATCTAATTGATAAGGTTAAAATAATACCCTAAACTTGTCTAAATCTTATTGGTTGATAGGATTTAGACCCATCCCCACATTATCTCCGAAATAAGACCCTTTGGAACCATTATAAACCGATTTTGACTTTAATATAAAATAATATTTTGAGGTATTCCTAAGGTGCCCCTCTCCTCCCTTATAAAAGGACACCTCCTCCCTCTCCTCCTCACACCAATTTGAGCACTCAAGATCGGCCAACCCCTGCCAAAATATCTTCTCCACTTCCCTAGAAACATCCTAGAGGTTCTGGTCTTCCTCAAAGACCAATTTTAGTTCCCTAAGAGGAGGTCTCAAAGAGGCGCTTCAAAGAAGAGGAGGTTCGGACACATACGAAGCAAATCGGACCTAAGGTAACGGAAAATATCACAATCTCACTTTTATCCGAGATTGTTTCTACTTTGGTAATTACTGGGGTGTATTTTATCATCCACATCTATGTTCCCTCAATATGTAATATTATTTCCATCCTTCTGCAATAGTTTATATCCAATTTTACCCATCGGTGTGTTTTTAGTAAAAGATATGAAAGGAATCTTTTGTCATTTTTTCGTACGAGGTACTTTTTGACTTTTCCGACAAAAGTACGAAGAATGTTTTTTTTAACTTATACGGCATGAATGGATTTTTAAAACATTATTTCCAAGAAACCTCCATTACAAGTATTCAAGTTTATTTTTAATCAAATATTTTAGCTTAAAATTGTATGACATGTTAAGAAAGGAAAAGTGTTTTTGAAGTAGAAAGGATATTTTCCTCAAGAATGGAGTTCAAGTATTTTATCAAAATTATTTTCCATCTAAGATAATAAAAGGGTTCTTTTTTTATCCCTATTATTACATGGATTTGATTATGTTGTGATGGAAACATTTTTATGAATTCCTTTATCTTATATGAATTGTTGTATGATGTCATGTTGTTTAAGAATTCCATTTTTATTACATGGGTTACGCTATGATGTATGGTTTATGATTATGTGGCACACATAAGAAAGGATTCATTATAAGATGGTTGGGACCTATATCTCCCTCCAATGCATTGGGTAAAGATTTTATATCTCATGAGATAGACAGGGCTGGAACGGTAGGTTATACTGGTTCAGTGAAACAGGACTGAAACGAGGGTTACTCGATTCAGAAAGGGACTTTGTCCACTAAGATAGTCTTGGAAATGAGTCTTTAATAACAAGAAATGATTCTCTATGATTATGTGTGTATGCCACAATGTTTCATGTTTTAAGTTATGATTATTGGGATTTCATTTCACTACTATGATTTATCCCATGTTATGAAATTATGCTCTCTTTTGCAGGTTAAGATTTCCAAAACTTATATTCTTATGAATATGATGTGATTGATTTTTTTTTGTTTACCCTTACTGAGCATTTGAGCTCACCCTTTTATGTTTTCTTTTCCCCAGGATATAAAAAAAGGTTTTAGGTAAGAAAAAGGAAGATCTTTATGGGAGATATTGAAGATCTTTCACCACGATTAGAAGATTACGTTCTGAGTTTCCAAAGACACTAAACTATTACGATCCTTGTGTGTATGTACTAAGTATTCCGCAAATGTAATGTAATATCAATGTACGCCAAGATACGGGTCTCTACAGTTGGTATCAGAGGAAAGGTTTAGTCAATCTTTGGAAACTAGGATGCGAAAACGTTAGTGAGATCCCTAGAGATATTTCTACGGTGTGTCTAGGGATGTCCCTAAGGTTAAGTATACGTATAGGTTATAGTACTAGAACTACGCTAACGATCATAGAATTAAACCTAAGATGTTAGATATTGAAGTTAATACCCCTTTATTATGTTGTTTTCCCTAGCATGATTTTTGCCTCTCACACTATTCTTTTTGGGTTTTAGACGATGGCTGGAACCCGAAGGAACCGTGTTGATCAATGTAATGGACAATGCAATGATTGTCCTCCTGAACAAACAAATGTTATGGGAGATGGAGTGCAAAATCTTATTGTTATACTTACACAAGCTATGAATCATTCTGGACTTCCAAATGAGCAGAGAAGGGAACAATATTCTATTGAGTCCTTCATGAGGCAACGTCCACCTTCTTTCAGTGGGTCTTCTGATCCACTTGTTGCTGAACAATGGATCAATACCACTGAAAAGATATTTTCAGTTCTTCAATGTTCTGAACATGATAAAGTCATCTTAGCAGTATATCGTTTGGAAGTTGAAGCTGATCAATGGTGGAATCTTATCAAGAATACAAGGCAAAGAGATGAAATTGAGTCCATGGAATGGGACGAGTTCAAGAACTTATTTTTCAATAAGTACTTCCCTCGTATTCTTCGAACAAATATGGAGAAGGATTTTCTTGAACTAAAGCAAAAAGATGATGAATCTGTTGGTATATACGAAGCGAATTTTACAAGACTTGCAAGGTATGCATCTGGCATTATCATCCAACCTGAAAGTAAAGTTGATCGATTTTTCAGTGGCTTAAAACCAAGTCTTCGAAGGGCATTAGCTATAAGAGACTTCAGTAGCTATGAAGAAATTGTGCGTTGTGCTATGAATGTAGAAATGGAAGTTGGTGTTACATATCCATCTCATGGTTTTGACAAGAAACGAAAGATGGAGTTCAAGGAGAAATCTCATAATAATGGTGAAAAGAAGATGAATGTTTTCTTATGCACAAAGTGTGGAAAGAAGCATGGTGGAGATTGTCTTAAAGGGACTAGAAAATGTTTTAAGTGTGGAAAAGAAGTTCATCGAGCAGCTGAGTGTCGAAGTAATGGAAAAAGGGTTTCTAATGATGTGAATAAAGCAAACACTGCAGAGAACGCACCACCAACACTTCAATGCTTCAAGTGCAAGGAAATGGGGCATTATGCTAATAAATGCCCTAATCCAAGGGTTAGTGATGATCAACATGAGCAACCACTGAAGGCAAAGGACAAAGGGAAGTCACATGCGATCACTATTGGCAATGTTGAATATGACAACGATGTTGTGGAATGATTAAGTGTTTATGTAATTGGATTCCAAAATAATGTTGTATCATTGAGTATTGCAATATTTATTCATTGAGATATTTTTTGGAAATAAGATGATATGCGCATAATGAAGGGAAAACGAGAAAATGAAATGTTTAATAGTATTCATGAGCTCATGATTGATATAAGGACTAAGTGATATCATGGTTTGAGTATATAGAATTTTGAGGATTTTGGTATGTGGAAAGTGTTAACTTTTAACTGCACTCGTGTTTTCACTAAGGTATTCAAGAGAATACACGATTAAGGACTTTGAATGTTTGGAATGTGACCAACAAGACATATCTTATGATATGTGGGGATCAACGACAGTATTAAATCTCTGGTAATCGTTGTCACTATATTATGAGAGTGGACTGCAGTATTATGTATAAGCCTAAAGATTAGACTGGATTATGTTGGACATACGTTAGTATTGTTTAAGGATAGAAGATTTTCAATATTATTGATGGGATGTTATAGTAACGTAGTTTTAGAAAAAGGAAAACTTGCAGGACGGGCAACAACCCATCGCTTCGGACAAGGCTGTAGGAATCGAACCCACAACCGAAATGCAACTGGCCTTTATTGCCTACCACTGGCCTACAGGAAGTCCCTGTTTATTAGAAACTAGTTTTATTATATTAAGCAGTATGATATATGAAGTATAAGCCCATTTTAGGAACCATATATGATTAATCCCACTATAGATCGACTTATGTATATAAATTTTGCTAACCTTTTGAGACAGATGGAATGACCCGTCATTCTATCACATGATCTGCTAACACTTCACGAATAACAAATTCAACTTCATTTATTTAAGAGATGAAGTGGAAATTGTTAAAGGCACGAACAACAGTGAGATTGTACCAAAATAGAGTAAGTATTTATTCTAATTCAAATTCTTTAACTTTAGGGAAATGATCTTGAAAACCAAAAATGTTTTCCTAGTTCTCTTATACCTGATGAATCAGATGGTACCTTAGATCATCACAAATTTATGGATTTGTGATTACTGGCTTTTCCATAGCCATGTTCTCTAACACTCTCCATCAGAACATGATGGTTAGATTTCTCTTCCATATCCATAGTTTTCACCTATGTGGAAACCCAGTGATTAGTTTATTTGGGTAATCGTTACATTTCATACTTTAGTTTTTAAAGCCAAGTTTTGGTATTCCTTTTTACGATGTGGGTTTCTATTAAAGAAACTTTTGAATAGTAAACCATTTATAACCCCGACGAATTTCGAGGGCGAAATTTATTTTAAGGGGGGTAGAATGTAACAGCCCAAGATTTTATAAAAAAATATTCTTTTTAATTTTATTAATGTCTTGTGTTGTACGCTACACCAAAAGGAGCTTGCACAACACGCATCCTTGACTTGCCTTGCATTACACGCAATCGCAACCTTCCTCGATAGCGTGTGTGGTACGTAATACTGAGTTTCACGAAACAATGATATGCTATTAAAATATTATTAAAACTAGCCGTTATGAATAGTAATAACCACTTTTTAAATTTTAGAAAATTTAGCTCTCAAAATGGACTTCATTTTTGGATTCGGAGTATCGAATTTAGCCTAAGGTGAAATTTTGGTACTTTTCGGATAACTTTCATATTCTGATGAATAGTGAAAATTACTAAATTATAATTAAAAACAACTTTTTTAATCAAAATAATTAATAGTGATAAATTATTAATTTGAGTGGTTTTAAAGTATATTTAGAATATATTTTTACAATTTAATACAATGTTGGTCATTGGATGTAATTTCACATTTAAACTAGACATAAACAAGTGTCAATCTTTTGATAGATATTGTTTCTTAAAAACACGCTATTTGTATTAATAGCGGAATTTAATTATAAAATTAATTAATGCAACTTTTATTTTATGAACTTGGTAAAATAGACTTCATTTTTGAATTCGGAATATGAAATATAGCTTAGGATGAAATTTTGGCATTATTCTTAAAAACATCAATTTTTGATGAATAGTGAAACTACTAAGTGGTAGGTTAAAAACTGAATTTTGCATAAAACATAATTTTACCGCTTCTGTGAATGGAATTACGAAAATCCGACAGACACGGTTGATATCAGTAAGTAAAATGTAGTGAGATAAAAATAATTTTTTGGTGAATAGTATCTTTTTACTTTTTTTACCGCGGTTAATAGTAAATAGGGTAACTAAGGGTAAATATGATATTACTATTACCCTAACACATGTCCTAATTCTATTGGATAAGTGTAATTCGACCAAAAACAACCTTATGAATAAAATATGACCATTTAGGCCCACTTGGATTAGATTAGGACATTTATTATTATTTAATTCAAAGAAGAGTTAAAAGAGACAAAATCAAAGTTTATTTACTAAAACATTTTTAATATAGGGTTATACATAATATAAATTCGATTGTAAATATTCATTAGAAAGATAAAAAGATTTCCTAAATAATTATATTTTATTTATAATTTTTAGACTTTAAATAAATTAATTTATTTATGACACAACGATGATGCAGTAATTACCCTTTTTAAGGAAATATTAACATAATTGATGTTATAAATGCTCAAATGAATGTAATTTGAGACTTTTTATGCATTCCACTAATTTTCTAGGTTACTATGATATATTAGTGTTGATTTAATCAACTTTTTTCGAACATATAATTCTGTTATGACTTTAACAAAAATCATATATCAAATAGTGTCAAAATTGACACAAAATAGTTTTTAAATCAAATATTATATTATTAATTGTTATTTTATTCCTAAAAATCTAAGGTTCGGCCAAATGACTTAGATAAGGATATAGGTATTAAAAATAAACAATTTGCGGTTCGTTTGGCATGTTATAGTAAGTGTATTAACCATATAGTGAAAGAAAACATAAAGACACGGTAAAAGTTAAATTATTTAACTGAGAGTTAAATCTAATTGATAAGGTTAAAATAATACCCTAAACTTGTCTAAATCTTATTGGTTGATAGGATTTCGACCCATCCCCACATTATCTCTGAAATAAGACCCTTTGGAACCATTATAAACCGATTTTGACTTTAATATAAAATAATATTTTGAGGTATTCCTAAGGTGCCCCTCTCCTCCCTTATAAAAGGACACCTCCTCCCTCTCCTCCTCACACCAATTTGAGCACTCAAGCTCGGCCAACCCCTGCCAAAATCTCTTCTCCACTTCCCTAGAAACATCCTAGAGGTTCTGGTCTTCCTCAAAGACCAATTTTAGTGCCCTAAGAGGAGGTCTCAAAGAGGCGCTTCAAAGAAGAGGAGGTTCGGACACATACGAAGCAAATCGGACCTAAGGTAAGGGAAAATATCACAATCTCACTTTTATCCGAGATTGTTTCTACTTTGGTAATTACTGGGGTGTATTTTATCATCCACATCCATGTTCCCTCAATATTTAATATTATTTCCATCCTTCTACAATAGTTTATATCCAATTTTACCCATCGGTGTGTTTTTAGTAAAAGATATGAAAGGAATCTTTTGTCGTTTTTTCGTACGAGGTACTTTTTGACTTTTCCGACAAAAGTACGAAGAATGTTTTTTTTAACTTATACGGAATGAATGTATTTTTAAAACATTATTTCCAAGAAACCTCCTTTACAAGTATTCAAGTTTATTTTTAATCAACTTATTTTAGTTTAAAATTGTATGACATGTTAAGAAAGGAAAAGTGTTTTTGAAGTAGAAAGGATATTTTCCTCAAGAATGGAGTTCAAGTATTTTATCAAAATTATTTTCCATCTAAGATAATAAAAGGGTTCTGTTTTTATCCCTATTATTACATGGATTTGATTATGTTGTGATGGAAACATTTTTATGAATTCCTTTATCTTATATGAATTGTTGTATGATGTCATGTTGTTTAAGAATTCCATTTTTATTACATGGGTTACGCTATGATGTATGGTTTATGATTATGTGGCACACATAAGAAAGGATTCATTATAAGATGGGTGGGACCTATATCTCCCTCCAATGCATTGGGTAAAGATTTTATATCTCATGAGATAGACAGGGCTGGAACGGTAGGTTATACTGGTTCAGTGAAACAGGACTGAAACGAGGGTTACTCGATTCAGAAAGGGACTTTGTCCACTAAGATAGTCTTGGAAATGAGTCTTGACTAACAGGAAATGATTCTCTATGATTATGTGTGTATTCCACAATGTTTCATGTTTTAAGTTATGATTATTGGGATTTCATTTCACTACTATGATTTATCCCATGTTATGAAATTATGCTCTCTTTTGCAGGTTAAGATTTCCAAAACTTATATTCTTATGAATATGATGTGATTGATTTTTTTTTGTTTACCCTTACTGAGAATTTGAGCTCACCCTTTTATGTTTTCTTTTCCCCAGGATATAAAGAAAGGTTTTAGGTAAAAAAAAAGGAAGATCTTTATGGGATATATTGAAGATCTTTCACCACGATTAGAAGATTACGTTCCGAGTTTCCAAAGACACTAAACTATTACGATCCTTGTGTGTATGTACTAAGTATTCCGCAAATGTAATTTAATTTCAATGTACGCCAAGATACGGGTCTCTACAGAGGGTGTCGGAAATCCTATATATGTAGGGCGTGTATTGGGGCTGTAGGACATTGCATCACAATTTTATCCTCTTTGGTTCACTACCTCATAGGTTTGTTCTTCAGCAGGACTCACTACCCACCTTGGTGCCCACTCTCATCCCCCTTCTAAAAATGCCTTGTGATTGGAGGGACCATGGATGGGGCTTATATATAATGCCCACCACCCTCCAGTAATTGATGTGGGATAGGCACCTACACCCAAAAACCTTGACCCATAAGGATTCACTACATTTATTTGGGATTCCAAAAATATAATCCCCATCCATCACCCTCCCATCATAAGTCCTTTTAAGAAGAGGGTTTACAGTGATCCAACATGGTGGGTAGTGAGCCATGCTAAAATTTAGGCTGGGTTAAGTGATATTTTAAACCTTGTCTTTTGGTTTAACCTAATAATTGACCTATTTTATCATTAACTGTGGTAACAAATTTTCACTCTTAAAAGGTTATAATTTTATATATAAGGAAACTACTCACTCATAATTGGATAAGGGATGAAATGTTTTACCATATATTATCCTCTTTTTCCATATTTAATATTTCTATGATTTTTAAATAATATAATAAATTTTATTTTCATAAAATATCATTATTATCTATTTGGACTCTATTTATTACTTTGAATTTAATAACATCAAGAAAATAATTTTAATTTGAAAATATTACTTCAAAAAATCTCAAAAATGTCATTTTAATCTAGAAAAATCATTGATCACCTTAATTATCTCATATTATAATATGTTAAATATTCATAATATCATTTATTTTATTTTTCAATTAATTTAATAATTCCTTCATTAGCATTATTTAACCATTTAAGATAATTAATTTTTTACTAGAAATTAAAAATAATTATCATCAAAAAGATAAATCTTGTAGCTTTCAAAATACTATTTATATTCAAACATATCTACTAGATAACTCCATATTAATAATATAATAGTTATTAAAAACAAGAGTGTGACATGTTTGACTTTTCTTGAAATATAATATTAAAAATTTCATATTATCATCCAAATGTATATAAAATTCCATATAGCCAAATATTGGATAAATTTGGATGAAATAAGATTATACAAAAAAATTAAGGTAAGTGTTTAGATTATTTTATAATCCTTACCATTTTATTTTTTCTTTAATTATCGGATTCACCCTTTACCGTGGTAACAACAATTACTAAGGTTACTATTCATATTGACCAAAAATAAAAGGTACCTATTTACTAAATTTGCACCTTATGTTTCTAAATATGGAATAAATATTTTGAAATTAAAAACATATAAATTTCAAAAAAAATGAAAAAATTAATTCAGAAAATTGCAAACAGAACCAGTTTTTCAGAAAAAACACCCTCTTCAAATAGAAAATGTATTTACACTAAATTTAAGCATTAAATCCATTTACAAAAACATAATTCAAATAAAAAAGAAATAATGTATTCCCTATACATTCTGTAATCATCAAATTTATAGAGATCTATGAGATCATTATTGATGAGGTAACATGAATATGGAGATTAGTGATTATACTTCTAGACGTTTGGTATCTCATTAAGTGAAGGTGGAGTTAAAACTACCCAAAGTAGTACTAAAACCAATACCTATATTTATATATAAGTGGGAAAACAACACTATAGACATTATTACTATCCTTTTTAATACATCCAATAGGCTCAATTCTAAAAGGGTAACCATTGATTGATTATCATAGTCTGTTCATATTATCCCTATAAAAGAAGATTTATCACTTTTTGAACTTTCCCATATATATATTCAAGAATTGGTGAGTGTATCACCCTAATATATTAATGTAATATTTTTTTAAAATTATTATATATCTTCTAAAGCCTTCATTACACGCAACATTGAGCTTAGTCAAAACATAAAACAAAATTAAAATATTATAGGTTATTTTTATTCAAGTCATTAACTTGTGGGGTATGAATAGTAATAACTAATTTATTAAATATATAAAATTCCTACTCATTGATAATGTATTAAGTAGTTCTTTTTTATAAGAACTAAATTTTTAGCAGTAATTTTCTTCTTCAAAAATAACATTTCATTACAAAAGATTTTTTTTCTTTTTGTGAAAAAATAATGTAATCAATTTATTTAAATTTTAGAAAAAATATTTTATAAAATAAACTTTATTTTTGAATCCAAAATTTCAAAATTATCTTATGTTGAATTTTTTATAATTTTTTGAAAAGATTGATTTTTCCATGAATAATGAAAAAAACTAGTTTTTATTAAAACATTATTTTATATTAAAGTATTTTTGAAGAAACTTTTTATTTGGATTAGTTTTCAAATTTCATTAGTTCATTTTGATATAAATTATGTTTTTTAAAATTAATTTTATAACTAAAATTAACACAATTTCATTTCATATTTTTTAAACGGTATTTTTCTAAAAAATTGTTTTTCATTGCGTTTTTTCAGTTTAATTTTATATTAATTTTTAAAATTTATATTTTTTAAAATTTTAAAATTGGATTCTATGTCTATAATCAGAATTATTAAAAAATTTAAACATTTACCTTTTATTTTTAGTCAAAATGAATAGTAATCTTTATTGTTTTTGTTATCAGAGTAATGGGTAAATCTGGTAATTAAAGTTAAATGTAAAATGATAAGGATTATAAAATGACTCTAAAACTTTATATAATTTTATTTATGAGTTCCTTTCATCCATATTCAACAAAGATTCAGTTATATGAAATTTTATGGCCATTTGGATGATATTATGACCTTTATAGTATTTTATTTCACGAAAATTCAAACATGTCACAATATTGTTTTTAATAACTATAATATTTTTAGTATGGGGTTATCTATAGGATATGTTAGACTATAAAAATTATTTTTAAATATAAAATATTTTACTTCCTAATTGTAGTTTATTTTAATTTTTTATCAAAAATGATTACCTTAAATTCTTATATGACACTCACATAGTAATAATTCAATTAATGGAAAGAAATAAGTGATATTGAAAATATTAAAAGTATAATAATTTGAGATAATAAAGATGATCCAAAAAAATTCGAGATGACCATGATTTATTGGGGATATTTTAAAACAATTTTTTTTATAATAAGTGTTTTATTGATGTTATTAAAGTCAATGTTATGAATAGTGTCATAATTGTAAATGATTATATTTTATAACAATAATATTTTATTTAATTATTTAAAAATCATAAAAATATTAAATAAGTAAATAGGGGATAATATATGTTCTAAAATTTCATCCATTACCCATTTATGAGTCAATAGTTACCTTATATATAAAATTATAACCTATTATGTGTAAAAAAATATGTTACCATAGTTAATGTTAAAATAGGTTAATTAAGGAGCTAGACCAAAACATAGGGCTTAAAATAGAACTTAAACCTATAAAAAAATTTGTTTGATGATATATCAACCATATCCTACCAAAGGTTCTAATTAATGTCCATTTTGAAGTATTCGGTCCTATAATAGTCTTATTATATTATATTTAAAAAAATTCAAGAGTTCCCCTACCCTGTCTTATAAAATGGAACCTCCTCCCTCACTTATTTACACCAATTAGAGATTTCTATCTCAGTTATCCTCTACCAATTTATCTTATCAGCTTCCATATCCACATTTTAGATGTTTTCTTCCCAAAATACCAACCCTAAATCCTAATATAATTTCTCCATAGGATTTTTTTAAAGAAGAGGAGGTTTGAATGTGAATGAAGAAATACGGGACTTAAGGTAAGGTTTTATTTTGCAATAAGATCATTATTCAGGACAGTATATGTTTAAGTGTCCATGGGGGAATATTTATCGTCCATGTTATTTTTTTTATAAAAATGATGTTTTTTAAACTTCATGGTTAATTGTTTAAAATAATTTTTACAAAAGTGTGTATTTTTACAAAATGATTTGGAAGGAATATTTTTTTTCAAATGAGTAACTTTTTGAATTTTCAAAAATAAATAAAGAAGAAATGTTTTTTAGTTCATTGTAATGAAATTATTGTACCACCACCATGGAATCTCAATTATTTAAATCTTCCTTTGAAATTATACAAATTTATTTTCAAATAAAATGTTTTCATTTATAAGTACGTAGATTTTAAAAAAGTGAAGTGATTTTAAAATAGAAAATTTTTTCCCCTCAAGAATTGTTCCAAGTGATCTATGAGAATCAACTTCCATCTATGATTACATCCATTTATGTTACTTATACTTTACTAGGTATATGATCCAAGTATTATATTCTTATTCATTCTTTGAAACGGTTTGTGTTCATGATGAAAATATGAAATGTTTATAAAACTTTTTTCCTTTCATGGTTTTTGACTTGATGAATGTTTTATAATCCTATAGAAAACATAAGTATTGTTTTCATTATATGATGGGTGGGACCTTTATATCCCTAAAATTAATTGGGTAAAGTATTATATCTCATTAGATAGTTATGTGAAACAAGTAGATGTTATTGATCTACTGTGGAAAACAAGTTTATGTGCTTGATCCACTATGGGAGAAAAGCGTTGATGCCATATCCAATGGTCTTTTTAGTTAACCTTGACATATTAAGTGTTTTATATACACATTATTGTTCAACACACACATATAACATTAACTTGGAGGACATGATTTACTTATGATGAATTTTTATTCTTATGATTCATGTCTTTTGAAATGATAATGTTTTATCCCATAACTCATGTTTATAATCTTTCTCAGATTTGGTATGAACTTTGTAACTTATAGTTAAGATATCATACCGTTATGCTTATATTATGATTAAAAATGAAAATATATTGATATCTCCCATGTTAACCGTTAATGAGCATCTGATATCACCCTTTTCTTTTATTTCCTTTCCCGGGGTTATAAAGAACGTTTTTTTGTAGGGAATTCATATGAAGATAAAAATGAGGTAAGATCTTAATGGGAGATATTTAATATATTTCATAAAATAAGAATATTTAATATCTAATCTCTAAATTCATTAAATATTTATGGTTCTCACATGAATCGTATTCTTGTGCAATGAATATTCATCTAAATGGATGTAATATTTTTGTAAAATATCATGGACCATTATATTTGGTAATAGAGAAGGTTTTATAAGATATTTAGAGATTAGGTTTATAATTTCTTTTTAAAAACCATGGTGATTGGTATAAGCATAGGATAAAATCCAAATTTTTTGGTAACAATCCTGAATAACTGAGGTTAAACCTAAGGTTTCATAGAATAATTTTTCACAAATTTGACATTCTATAAATTATTAGATAAAATTATTTTGTTTTATACTATGTTTATTATTTCTCACACAATGATTTTTTGTTTTAGTCAATGGATGAAACCTGAAAGAATTGTGTTAATATTTAATGTGATGGATAATGAAATTATTATAGAACTAATAAACTGAATTTTATTGGATATAGAATGAAAATTCTTGTTTCTATGATCAAGAAAATTTATCGGTATTTGAATCATATCGAGTTTCCAAATCATTAATTTAGGGAATAATGTACTATTGGATATTTTATAAGGAAACTTATGCCTACTTTTAATAGATCCTCTGACTCATTATAGATTGTGAAATGGGTCAAAACTATTGGAAAAATATTATATGTTCTTCAATGATCATAACATGAAAAATTGTCCTAGATATTTATCTTTAGTAAGGATAATAAGATCAATGGTGGAATCTTATCGGGAATATGAGGTAAGAGGAAGAAACGAAATCCATGGAATGGGATGAGTTGAAGGGAATATTATTTAGTAATTACTTCTTTTGTATTATACATAAAAATATGGAGAATTAATTACTTGATTTGAAGAAAAATAATGATGAATCCATTAGTACCAATGAGGAAAATTTTACAAGGCCTGTAAGGTATGCCTCTAGTTTAATTATCAACCCTGAAAGTAAAATTGATCGATAATTTAGTGGTCTAAAACCAAGTATTTGAAATTAATTATCTATAAATGCTTCTATAGATACAAATAAATTATTTGATGTACACTAATTGTATAAATGTAAATTAGAGATTCCCACCATTCTCATGGTTTTGATATGAAAATAAAGACTGAGTCTCATGAAAACTCCAATAAATATCATGCTGGAAAGAATTTCCTGACATATACATGCTATAAATTTGGGAACAAACATCAAGGGAAATGTTTTAATGGAATTCGGAGTTGTTTTAAATGTGGAATGGTGGGTCATAAATCCCATGAATTTAGAAATTATATGAATAGGTCAGGTAACACAATAGAGAAAAATAAGATCCAAATTAATACCCCACCCATACTCCAATTCATAAAATGAAAGGAGTATGGGAATTATGCCAACCAGTTCATGAATCTGAAGGTTTTGGGTGATCAATGTCAATAACATATTTAGAAAAAAGGAAAAGGTAAATCTCATGTGATAGTGAATTCTGAAATGGGATATGATAATAACATAGTGAAAGGTACACCTATCATCCAATATTGATACCCAATGTCTTAATTGATTCTTCATCCACCCACTCCTTTATTTTTAAATAATTTTCTATAGTAAAGTGCTTCTTGAATATATTATGATTTAGCCTTTAGTTTAATTCAATATGATTCTTCTCATGGATTGGATTTATCTATATGTAGCTCTCATCAATTCCTAGGAAGGTCAGTCATAATTAAATTTCTGAATGAACCCATGACCATTTATCAATTAAATGACGATTATGGGTTTCCAATATAAATTTCTACCATATTATGGGTGTTAATATTTATACATGAAGGTTATATATCCCAGATTTTTGAGGAGAAAATCAACAATAAGGATACACCTATTATATAAGAGTTTGTTGATGTCTTTCCTAAAAAACTATTGAGTCTTTTTATGAATCGTGAAGTTGAATTTTCAATAGAACTCATACCTGGTGATATTACTATATCAAATAATCCTTATAGAGTGGCCCTAATTGTTTTGTAGGAATTGAAGAACTAAATATATGAGAATCTTGATAAGGGATTCATACACCCAAGTGTGTCACCATGGGGTGCATGTGCTCTTCTTGTTAAAAATAAATATGGACCAATCTAACTCTTTATTGATTATAGGTAACTTAACAAGTTCACAATCAATAAAATGTATTCTCTACACTGTATTGATGACTTATCTCATAAACTACATGTATCTCAATAATTTCTTTGAGATTGACCTTATTTATGGATATCATCAATTAATGGTAAATAAAGAGGATATACCCAAGATGAAATTTTGTACAAGTTATGGATACCATGAATTTATAGTGATTCGTTTTGGTCTTAATAATTCCCCTACTATCTTCATGGACATAATAAATAGATTATTTATATACTGCCTTTATTAGTTTATAGTAGTCTTTATATATGATATTCTTATATATTAAAAGAGTAAGTAGGAGAAAGAATATAACTTGATGATTATGTTAAAGATTCTAAGGAAGGATAATATTTATGTAAAATTTAACAAGTGTGGATTTTTTCAACAAAATATTTCATTGTTGAGCCATTTAATCTCATGTGAGGGTATATCAGTAAACCCTTTATGGAAAAAAGTTATTGATAAATATCCAAGACCAACCATGGTAACAAAAATCTGTAGCTTTCTTTGGTTGGCTGGATATTATTGATATTTTTTGTAATATTTCTTTGAATTATCTAATCCACTAAAAAATCTGACTTAGAAAGTGATTAATTTCATAGAGTAATGTGAATAGAATTTCAAGGAACTGAAAATAAGTTTGGTCGGTGCACCTGTTCTCAAAATACCTAATATTGGATAAAAGGTTTTGATCTATAGTGATGCATCCAAGAAGATACTACAATGTTTTCTCATGAAAAATAGTATTTTTATGGAATATTCCTCTCACAAATTGATGGTCGATGAGAGAAATTACCCTAATCCCGATTTAGAGTTAGATGTGATAGTTTTTTGTGCTTAAGATATGGAGGTAATATATTTTTATAGAAAGGTGTGAAAAATATACTAATAATAAAATTTTAAAGTATATTTTCACTAAAAAAGATCTAAACATGTTCAAAATAATATGGTTGGATAAGATTAATGAGTATTACTAATAAATACATTACCACCCTAGGAAGGTGAACAAGGTGTTAGATGATTTGATCTGAAAGGGACATTATTGATTATATATGATGAAGATGAAAAATTATCCAATATTTATGGATTTTCAAAGGATAAATATGGAAATATTAAAGGAATGTGAGAAATATTATTTGGATCAAATTAATGTTCATCCATATTTCCAAGTGAAGATTAAATATGTGCAAAAAGAATATGTAGAGAAACTAAATTAGGTGAGAAATGTCCCTGAGTTAAATCTTGATTGCGATAGAATAATTAGTTTACGTAACTATGTACATTTTCTTCCCATGACAGATTTGAAGAAGGAGATATTGGATGAGACTTATAGTTCATAATTTTCTATTCATCTTAGAAGTCAATTAGATATATAGATACCTGAAGGAGTATTTCTTTTAAGATGGCATGAATATATATATTTAAGAGTATGTTACTTGAGGCTTTATTTTTCAGAAAGTTAAGAGTGAGTGATAGAAGTATAAAGGTATGATAAATTTGTTAACCATACATGAATAGAAATTGAAAAACATCACCATTTTTTTCATTGGAAACCATAAAACATCTAAATTCAATAATTTTATATGGGTTATAGCCATCTACATACAAAGGTCACACACTTAATTGCTATTAGATAAAACTTACATCTTGATCAGATTTCCATAATATTTATTAATTAAGTGGTAATATTGAATGGAGTACCACATTAAATTTTATATGATCAGTGTATAAGGATTAACTAGATGTTCTAGAATTGTCTTTAGTACGCTCTGGATAAAGTGTTAAGTTTTAGTACTGATAATTATCCTCAAACTGATGGATGGTCTGAGAGGACTATTCAAACCCTATAAGACATGTTCAGAAATTTATCTATGTATTTCAATGGTGGTTGGGATAAACACATTCATTTGGTATAAGTTTCTTAAAATAATAAATTTCACTCTAGCAGTAATATAGATCTGTATGAATCCCTTTATTTGTAAGAAGTGTAGAACTTTGACATGAAGGAATTAAGTTGGATAATGGAATTTATTGGGAAATCATCTAGCTGTAGAAATGGTAGATAATGATAGATCCATTAAATAGAACATATGATCATCTCATAATCAAAAAGAATTATGTTAGAAATCATTGTAAAGATCTATACTGCATATTGGTTCATATGGTATTCCTATGAATATCTCAAAAGAATAGACTGATGAGATTTGGAAAGAATGAGAAGATAATCCTTAGATATATTAGTCCTTTTGAAATTCTTAATCGTATAGGGACAATAGCTTATTGATTGGAACTTCAATAGAATATCTCTCAAGTTTATGATGTGTTCCATTTATCTCTCCTGATGAAGTAAATAACTGATCCTAGACATATGCTAAAATCAAAGGTCCTACCTATGGAGTAAGATGTTTATTGGGAATAAAAAATTATAGAGATTCTTGATTGAAGTGATAAAGTTCTAGGAAACAATACCACTCTTCAAGTAAAAGTTTTGTGGTGAAACCACCAATTTTAGAAAGCTATATGGGAACCTATGGATGTGATGTGGCAGAAGTATCCAAATATATTTGTATTTATGTGATGAATTTTGAGGGAAAATCATTTTAATGGGGTATAATGTAGCACCCAAAGATCTTAAGGAAATAATTTTCTTTAAATAATTTTATTTCTTCTACAGTTTGTGTTACACGTAACATGAAGTTTAATTAAATCATGAAACATTATTGAAATTTTATGTGTCTGTTATATCATAGTCATCTAATTGGTGCGTATGAATTGGAATAACTGATTTATAAAATATATAATGTTACTAATCATTACTGATGTATTAATTAATACTTTTTAAATAATCACTCATTTTTTTGTAAGTAATTTTAATCTTCAAAAATAACTTTTTTTAAACAAATATTTTTATTTATTTTTCGGTTAAAATAATATAATTTCTTTATTTAAATTTTTTAAAATTTATTTTTCAATATTATCTTGATTTTTTAAATCATCAATTCATTGTTATCTTTGGATAAATTTCAGAGAATTTTCTAAAAAGATTGATTTTTCAATGAATAGTAATAATAGTAATCTTTATTAAAAAAATATTATTTTATATGAAAATATTTAAAAAGTAAAATTACACTTTGGATTAGTTTAAAATTTTCATTACTTCGTTTGAATTTAAATTATTTTTTTATGGATGTTGTGCTTAAATTTAGTATAAATACATTTTCTATTTAAAAAATGCATTTTTCTGAAAATTGTTTCTCTTTGAATTTTTTCAGAATAATTTTTTAATAATTTTTAAAATTTATGTCTGGAATTTCAAAAAATTGATTCCATATTGTAAGTACCTGTATTTTTTCGGACTGTAGTTTTGAGAAGAAATTTGAATATTGTTATTAGATGTTCATGACAAGTAAAATGGTGTTTTTCCCCTTGAAATTGATCTCAGATAATTTTTCTGACTACTCTGTTGGTCCTTGAATACGGTGTTTACCCTAGGACATGAGTTTGGTGAAAATATGAGCAGTTCGAATTTTAGCGGAATATTTAATATTTAATATTATTAAATTAAATATTAAATTATTTGTGCAAGTTTTTTCAATGATAACTTTGTAACAGAGCATCATATTTAAATTATATCTATTTCATTGTGTTTGGAATGAGGATTATCCTAGGCGAGGCATAAACATAAGTCAGGTGACGGGGTTGGGTCGGGCCCCTTTTTCTTTCTTTCCTTTTCTTCTTTTCTTTTCCTTATTCTTATTTCCTCCTCCTTCATGGAACACTACATGTGGGGATCCTCCTTCATCATGAACTATGATAGAAATGAGATATGGAGAAATATTGAGCTATAGAAGGAAAGAAGTGTACCGTTTCGAAGCTCTCGATGCGCTGAGTCGGTTTGCGACATCCATGGATAGTGAAATCAACCGAAGCTTCGACGGATTCTGATCAAAGGTAGAGTTGTTTACATTTTATCCATATATACCCTTTAAAAATGTTTTTTATGTTTTAAAGCTGGTTTAAACTTTCTTTGGGAATCTTAAGGCCGAATCTGTGTTTTGGGGGAGAAAACAGGTGCTTCGGGCTTTTTGAGGGTTTTCCGGTCATAAACCCAGGTTACACGGTGTGTGTTCTAGGGAAACATGTTGTGTGTTATTACCATTTGGGGAATAAGAAGTTTTATTAATTACACTTCATGTACTCTGAGTACATGTTTTGTGGTGGTTGTTCATGTGTTCGGTCGTGTGAAAAAAAGACATGGAATGGTGGTTTTTGTATAGTACACGCTATGTACTGGGAGTGCACGCCCTGTAGTGGCACATGGGAATGTTTCTGGGTGAAAAATCACATGAAATGGTGTTTTTTGAATAGTAAACTACGTGTACTATTACATGGGAAGACCCCATGTACTTCAGAGTACATGGCATGTACTTTTTCCAGCCTGTTTTTGTTAGGGGGTTCTTTAAACCCCTCTAAGTTGCAATCCAGTGGTCTGTTTAGTGTACCATCTATGGCCACATGACCCTTAATTTGAGGCAAAAGTTTTGAGGCCTGTTGGGGAACTTTTTTATGTTGGGAATGATTCTTTGTGGTATGAAACATCCAAAATAAATATAATAATAATATTTTAATTATTATTATTTGTAGATTATTGAATCAGACGTATCTTCTGCGTCCGATATCCATTTGACACACCGTCAGTAGTGTTGTGACTCTGAATTAAGGGAAGGTGTTTAGAGACTGATTTCAGGTGCTAAAAATGAAATCATATGCAGTCCCCACTTAGGATCATTATAGTGAATAGTACCTTTTTTACTGGTTGACCGTTTCGGACGAGTGAATAGTCCATTCTGAGCGTTTTTTCCGTGTAGATCACAATGGTGGAATCCAATTGAATTTTATAGGTCATATAAATGGTTTTTTTGGGGTTTCTATCTAAATGTAGAGGTTATTCCTCCAGTTATCAAGTTCAGTTGTCACCTAAGAGTGATACTTGGCATGGATGATCAGTTGGGTGCTCAGACCAACCTAGTTGAGACCTTTGATCTGAGATGAGTTGTGAGATATCTTCCATGAACTATGATTATGAGAACTCCCCACTTATGAGATTCACCCTTATGGCCTATGAGGTTGTGAGACTGAATGTTTCCAAGGATCTCTTGAGGTATGCATCTTCTTGTGTGTTGACCTAGGGAGTCCCTTGTAGGATCTCTCTCCTATTTCCCATTTAGAGGATCCCAATTAAAGGATTCCTCTATTGTTCTTCATTTGAGGATCTTGTGTAAGATTTCTCCCTAACTATTCACTAAGGATCCCATGTAGGATTCTTTCCCTCATGTTTACCTAGAGGATCCAGAGTAGGATGCCTCCTCAGTGTTTGACTTGAGGGACCCAGTGGGTACCACGGTTTGACAAACTGTGAGTTGTACGTTGGGTTTGGGTAATGATGATTTTTGGGTGTCACCTAGAACATGTGCCGAACTAGTAATCCCATGGGATAGTGATTGTAGTTTTGTGTTGGGAATTTGTTTCACCCTCACTATTTGTTATGTTTCACTTATTTCTTACTGATGCGGTGATATTCACCAGGTGTGATTCCTAGTTGGTGGTTGTCGAGCTTGGTGCGAGGCATTTTCTTTTATGTTAGGATGCACGGATGTGCTCTCTTGGGATCCAGCTTCAGAGCCATGTTATTTCTGATATTTTATAGGTACCATACAAATTACCTGAGTCTCAACTATTAAGACTTATGTGTTTAATTTTATTCCATGAGTGATACATAGATTCCCATTGTAAGAATTCCTTGGACGGACTCATTGGGCTGTTGATTTACGTACATTGAGTGATACATGGATTCCCGTTGTAGGAATTCCTTGGATGGGCTCAGTGGAGCATTGAATGTAATTAAACCTCAGTTGAGTCATGGATACAGTTGAGGGATTTCTTAGATGGGCTCAGTGGGTAATAGACTTATGTACCCTGAGTAATACTTGGATCCAGTTGAGGGATGCCTTGTATGGGCTCAGTGGGTTGATGACTCCTATACCTTGAGTGATATTTAGATTCCCTTATAATAATGCCTTGAACAGGCTCATAGGATGGATGTTATATGATTGAAATGATTACACTCTTCCAGATCTTTACAGGATGGAATTTCGGTATATGGAATCCTTGTTTACAGGTTAAACCGTTAGTATAAGAAAATATAGTTGTGATTGGAGGTGAGTACGAGTGAACCCTGGTGTAGGATCGGTTTCCCCCTATGGTGACGTATCTTTCTTAGAGATATAATTTTGGCATTGGTCAAAGTAGGTACATATCGATTAGATTACATAACCAGAGATTGACTTAATTATACACGTCTTGAGTGGAATGATGTCTTGTTCAATTCCCTTGCATAGGATGTCCAGGAAGTCGGGATTACGGACCTAAGGATCGACTACTAATGTGGTTTCTTGTTATTTGATTCGCATAGTCATGAATATTCATATTAATGTATATGTGTATAGGTATGGGACTATACATGTGTACGTATATAGATATGGACATCCATGGTGGCACTTGCCCAGTTGAAAAGGATTATAGACCCTGTGATCAACTACGGTTTCACATTTGGTTTACTTCTTTTTGTTGGGTGTTCCATCTAGTCTGAGCACGTTGTTGGTGCATAAACTTTTAGCAGCATAGCTATAGGTTGCTTTTCGGGGTTCTCTACTAAGATTATTTCTCACCCCTGCAAGTGCACATCGGTGTAAGTATAGACATTATGTCTACTTTTCAGGTTGAGAATAAGTTTCATGGAGGATAGGGTTGAAGCCCAGTGCTTCATGATCGAGTGGAGAAGCTTGTGTGGTTCTACGGATTGGGTGGGTGCAGATCAACAGTGTATGGAGATCGGGTACGCATATTGGCTCAGAGTTAGTAGTAGATCCATGTACTTTTACTTTCCGTTTCTTTTGTACTTATATCTATATGGTCAGCCTAGTGGGTGACCAGTGTTGTATTGTATTGCATAACTCTTCGGGATTTTATATAATTTTACTATTACATCTTATTCTATGTCAGTTTTTTATTGCTTTCACACTCTGTTTACTTTCCAATGTGTATGGCACTTAGTTATATCCACTATTTTCTTACTCTGATATGAAAGAATAGTCTCTACACTATCACCATCTAGGCCCTTGCTGCTAGTCGACAGCCTCTGGCATACAGGGAGGCATGCTTGAGGCCTTGTGATGAACTGGCTCAGAGCACCAATTTAGTGGCTTCCAGGATGGGATGTTACACATATTTAGAAACATAAGGTATAAATTTATAAAATACATCCCTTTTATTTATTTCTTCATAAATAGTAACCTCGGTAATTATTGTTACCACAGTAAAGGTTGAATCTGATAATTAACGAAAAAATAAAATGATAAGGATGATAAAATAATCCAAATACTTACCTTAATTTCATTGTATAATCTCATTTCATCCATATTTATCCAATATTTTCAAATATGGAATTTTATATCCATTTAGATGATAATATGAACTTTTTAATATTATATTTTAAGAAAATCCAATCATGTTTCACTCTTGTTTTTAATAAATATAATATTATTAATATGGTGTTTTCTAGCAGATATGTTTGACTATAAAAAGTATTTTTAAAGCTACAAGATTTATCTTCGTAATTATAATTTGTTTTTAATTTATAGTAAAAAATTAATTACCTTCAATTCTTAAACAATGCTAATGCATTAATTATTCAATTAATTGAAAAATAGAAGAAATGATATTATAAATATTTAACATATTATAATTTGAGATAATTAAGGTGATCCATGAATTTTATAGATTAAAATGAAATTTTGGAGATTTTTTTATGTAATATTTTTAAATAAAAATTATTTTCTTGATGTTATTAAATTCAAAGTAATCAATAAAGTCAAAATAGAAAATAATGATTGTTTATGAAAATAATATTTATTTGATTATTTAAAATTTATATAAATCTTAAATAAGGAAAAATAGGATAATATATTGTAAACACTTTCTTCCCTTTTCCAATTATGATTTAATAGTTTCCTTACATATAAAATTATAACCTCTTAATGGTGAAAATATTTTACCATGGTTAATGATAAAATAGGTTAATTAAGGGTTAAACCAAAAGATAATGTTTAAAATAGCACATAAACCTGTCTAAATTTTATATTTTGATAATATTTCAACCATATACTACCCTAGGTTCTAATTAATTTCAATTTGGAAGTATTTTTCTCAAGAATAGTGAAATTATATTTTTTTTAAGAAATTCCATGAGTGTCCCTCCCCTCTCTTGTAAATGAAAACATTCTCCCTCTATTATTTTCACAACTTGGATCCTTCTTGATCGACCATCCTCTTTGAATTTCTCTTATAAAATTCCCTAGACACATTCTATACATTCATGACTTCCAAAAGACTAACACTAGAGCTATTTAGAGGAGATCTAAATGAGTTTTTCAAAGAAGAATAGGTTTGAACATGAAAAAAGAAATCCTAGAGAAGAGTTTTATTCACAATCTCATCATTATTCATGATTATTTATTTTTAAGTCTCATTTGGGTAATATTTTACATAAATATCCTTATTTGATAAAAATATTATAGAAATATTTATTTCATATTCTACTAAAATTATATAAAATAATTTTTACCCATGTTTTAGTTTTTGAAAAATGGTTTAGAAGGAATATTTATGTTGTATACAAATAGTGATACTAGACAATTTTTTGAAACAAAAATACCAAAGGAATTTTTTTAACTTATATGGAATAATTTTATTTTTCTACCATCATGTCATATAAATTCTTTGAATATTGTTTTATATGTTTAGAATTTTATTTTTAGAGAAAAAAATTTCATTTTTAAGTCCACGTATTTTTAAAAATAGAACTGGTTTTAAAATAGAAAAGTTATTTTTCACAAGAATTGTTCCCAATGATATTTTAAAATCATCCTCCATATAATATTCCATACTATGATGTTAAATCAAATTTAATGGAGATATCATCCAAGGATACCAACCTTATTCTTTCTCTGGATGGTTTATATTTATTACGAAAAGAAAAAATGTCAATGAAACCTATTTCTTTTCATGAGTTATAATATGAGGAAAGTTTTATGATTTAGTGGTACACATATGTATGGTTTTAATTATTTGATAGTTGGGTACTATATCTCCCTCTAATTGATTGAATAAATTATTATATATCTTGATATGTTTAATGGAAACAAATAAATATTCTTGATCAATTATGAGAAACAGGTTGATGTGCTTGATCAACTATGGGAAACAAGTGTTGATGCCTGATTCAATGGTCATGGAAGTTAAACTTTATATATTAAATGTATTATATACTTATGATGGTTCCACACACATATATTACATGAACTTATGGTTCAAGATTTAGTTATTATGAATTTTCATTCTTGTGATTCTTGTATTTTGAAATGGTAATGGTTTATGCCATAACTCAAGTTTATGATCTTTGTCAGATTGGGTGTGAACTTTATAAGTTATTTTCAAGATCTCATACACTTATTATTATACTATTCTTATATATGATCATCTATTGGTATCTCCCATGTTAAACCGTAATATATAGCTGAGCACACCCTTTACTTATGTTTCCTTTACCTAAGTTATGAAGAATGTTTTCAGTAGGGTACTCCTATGAAGAGTACTATGATATTAAATATTTATGGATGATATGGAATATATTTATTAAAATAATAATATTTTATATCTAATAACCAAATACTGTAAACCTTTATAGTTATATCATGGAGTATATTGTTATATATTGAATATTCAATTAAATAGATGTAATATTTGCATATAAAAAGATCATATTGTTATAGTGAGACTTCATGGGGAACCATTGTCAATTGTTTTAGACTTTGATCTAGTATTTACATCTATATTCTAGAGGATCCTCTAAAATTATATGAATACCAATGTAAAACATATCACATCCTATCATCCAGAAGATGATGCGTTGTCTAATAGGATTATTCAATTATTGGAAGGCATGCTATGGCTTGCTCAGTTGATTCTTAAGGGAGTTGGGACCAACATCTTCCACTTTTTGAATTAACCAATAATAATAGGTTTTAATCGATTATTAAAATGGATCATTATTAATCAATCTAGGGGAAAAGATATAGAACTCTAACATGATGGGAAGAAGATGGATAATGGAAACTATGTGGAATAGATAGTGTGAAAGACACTACATAGAAGATACTAGTGAAAAAGAAACAAATCAAGGATACTCAGATTTTAAAAAATAGGTATGCTGACAATATAAGGAATGAATTATATTTTCTTGATGGGGATCATGTATTTCTCAAAGTATCATCATGGAAAGGAACCAGGATATTTGGGAAGAAATGGAGATTGATTCAATGGTACATCAGATAGTTTAATATTCTAGACATTTTGGAGCATCTTTTTATTTGATATCACTACATTCAAATATTTTTAAGGTCCATAAAGACTTCCAAATATATCGTTTAAGAAATAATATGTCATACCCATAACATATATTGGGCACACATGGGGCGGGATTTCAACATAACCAATCATATGAAAAAGAATAAATCCCAATTATGGATGAAAGGGAACACGTGCAGAGGAATAGAGAAACCCTACTCATGAAATTATTGTGCAGAAATCACGGGTTTGAATAGGTAACATGGGATCTTTAAGAAGTTATGAAATAGAATTACCCACATTTATTTTGTGTCATACCCAAATTTGGAGGGAGAAACTTATTAGGGGGGGAACAAAATGGCCAAAATTTTCTTTCTCTTATAAATAAAAAAATTATGTTTCATAATGACTATTTCATTATATTATAAAAAAATAAATATTATAAAACATCATGAGGTAATAGTAAATTTAAAGAAAAATAATAGTATATAAAGATAAATGCAAAAAAATATTTCGCGCCCAACGGTAAATTCCATAGGATTGAGTTCTCCCAAGAAGATCACTCCTTCCATAAAGGCTTTCAAAATTAATATAAATGTTAGGAAAAGGATAGTCATTTTCAAGTTAAGTGAATAAACTTTCTTAAGTGAATTATTAAATGGATAATTATGAAAAAAAATGGAGTTTTCATATGGTGTAAATTGGAATGTTACTATTAGGATCAAACCATTGGTAATTACGACCCTTGGGAATTGGTAATTATGAATATAAATCATTGTTATTATTATAAATAATGGTACCACTAGAATTAGTGTAAATAAAAGATAATTTTAAGAGATAATTGATTTATAAGGGAGTAATGATGGATTCAACCAATACTATCATGCCTATGAATCCCATTTATCATAGTTGGGCAGGGAGGATGCCTCACAAGGGTTCACTTTTGACCAATAACATGTAGGACTTCAATAAGTAAGGATTTATTGGAATCTACTATGAGGTAATTTCTAGTTAGTGGATATCACTACAAGATTAATTTTATTTGGATCACATTATGGAAGTAATTATGGATCTAAATTGGGGTTGTTGGACCCTAAATTGTAATATTTTCCACTTTGTTTCACTACCTCACAGGTTTGTTCTTTAGTAGGGATCACTACCAACTAGTTTGGCTCACTACCAACCATATTTTGAAAAGGCCTTGTGATGAGAGGGGGGTGATTGGGGATTGTATATGATGCCCAAAACCCTCCAGTCTCTGATGGGTTATAGGGTCCCTCCACCCAACAAACCTGATCCATAGGGCTGTGCTCCATTCATTTGGGATTCCAAAAATCTCACCTCTAGTGCTTTACCTACAATAATAGTCTTACCTACCCATCTTTGATTCTAATTGTAGGATCTAAATTGTGGTTATAGGATCCTAAATCACACTATAATCTACTTTGGTTCACTAACTCAGGGGTTTGTTCTTCAGCAGGGCTCACTACCCACCAGGGTGTCTCACTACCATCCACCTTCTGAAAAGGAATTGTGAAATTTTGGGGATGGTTGGGGCATATATATAATTCCCAACACCCCTACATTATATAATGTGGGATACGGTCCCTACACCCAGCAAACTGGACTCATAGGTATTTGTTGTGTTCATTTGGGATTTCAACAATATCCCCCCTTTATTTACTCCTATGAATCATAATCTTGCCTACCCTTCTCTGATACCAATAGTGAGTCTTACATTAGGAATGGAGGACCCTACATCATAATATTTTCTACTTTGATTCACTATAATATGGGTTTGTCCTTCAGTAGATCTCCCATATCACCAGGGTGGCTCACTGTCATCCCCCTTCTATAAAGGCCTTGTGATGGGAGGGGGATGGTTAGGGATTATATACCATTCCCAACACCCCTTGTGTATCTGATATGGGACAATACCCCTACACCCATCAGCCTTAACCTGTTGGGTTTTACTACATTCATTTTGGATTCCAACAATATCTCACCTAGTGATTTACTAATGATCAGATGATTTCCTACCTGGATCTGATACCAATTTTAGGATCTACATTTGGGGTGTAGCACCCAAAATCAAAATATTCTTCAGTGGGGCTCACTGCCCCAGGGTGTCTCGCTACTAACCCCCTTCAAAAAAGGCCTTGTGATGGGATGGGGGATGTTTGGGACATATATATGATGCCCAACACCCCTATAGTCTCTAATTTAGGATAGGGTCTCCAAACCTAGCAAATTGGACTCATAGGGCTGCATTGTGTTCATTTGGGATTCAAACAATATCCCCCCTATATTTACCCCTACAAATCATAATCTTTCCTACCCATCTCTGATACCAATTTTTAGTCTTACATTAGTAATGGAGGACCCTACATCATAATATTGTCTTCTTTGATTCACTACAATATGGGTTTGTCCTTCAGTAGATATCCCTTATCACCAGGGAGGATCACTGTCATCCCCCTTCTATAAAGTCCTTGTGATGGGAGGGGGGTGGTTAGGACTTATATACGATGCCCAACACCCCTTGAGTGCCTGATGTGGTAAAATACCCTTACACCCAGCAACCTTGACCCATAGGGTTTCACAGAATTCATTTTGGATTCCAAAAATATCTCACCTAGTGATTTACCAACAATCAAAGGCTTTTCTACCTGGATCTAAAAACAATTTTAGGATCTACATTTGGGGTGTATCACCCAATATCATAATATTGTCCATTTTGGTTCACTATCACATGGGTTTGTTCCTTAACAAGGAGCACTTCCCACTAGGGTGGCTCATTTCCATCCCCCTTCAGAAATGTTTGTGTGATGGGAGGTGTGGTTGGGGATTATATATGATTTCCAACACCCCTCCAGTGTCCAATGTGGGATAGGGCCCTTGAACCCGACAACCTTGACACATAGGGTTGCACTTCATTCATTTGGGATTCCAACTATCTACATCCCAGTGCATGACCCTAGGAATCAGAAGCTTGCCAACCCAACTCTTACATTAATTGTAGGATACTACATTTGCTATTAAAGATGGGTAGGTAAGTGTATGATTTGTTGGGGAAATCACTGGGTGTAAGATTTTTGGAATCCCAAATGATTTCAGTATAGCCCTACGGGTCAAGGTTGCTGGGTGAAGAGGCTCTATCCCACATCGGATACTAGAGGGATGTCGGGAATCATATATAATCCCCATCCATCCCCATCCCATGAAAATTCCTTTTAAAAAGGGGAATGGTAGTGAGCCACCATGGTGGGAAGTGATCCCTACTGAAGAACAATCCCATGAGGTAGGGAACCAAAGAAGTATATATTGTGATGTAGGGTCCGACATCCCCAATGTAGATCCTAAAATTGGTATTTAATATAGGTAGGAAATCCTCTGATCATAGGGAAAGAACTGATGATTAGATTTTTGGAATCCCAAATGAATGTAGTGCATCCCTCTAGGTCATGGTTGTTGGGTTTAGGGACCATATACCGCATCAGAGACTTGAAGGCACTGGTCATCATATATAATCCCTAGTCATCCCCCTCTCACAATAAGTCCTTTTCAGAAGAGGGTTTATAGTGATTCAACCTAGTGTGTAGTGATCCCTTTTGAAGAACAAACATGTGATGTAGTAAACCTAAGAGGAAAGTATAGTGATGTAGGGCCCTGCAACCCCAATGTAGATAAAACAATTGTTATCAGATCAAGGTATATAATCCTCTGATTTGTAAGAGCATGTATTTAGTGAGAGATTGTTGGAAACCCAAATGAACGTAGTGTAGTCCTATTGGTCAAAGTTTCTGGGTGAAGGGGCATATCCCACATTAGAGATTGGAGGTCCCTAGAAATCATATATAATCCCCTGATATCACCATTCCCATTACAAGTTCTTTTTCATAAGTGGTATGGAATTGATCCACCTTGGTGTGAAGAGGGCCCTAATGAACAAAAAACCCATGAGGTAGTGGACCAAAGCAGACAATATTGTGATGTAGGGTCCTGCGGCCCTAATGTAAGACCTACAATTGGTATCAGAGCTGTCTAGGAAATCCTATGGTTCATAATGGAAAGCACTCGGGGAGAGATTGTTATACTAACAATTGAATGCAATGTAGACCTACGTGTCAAGGTTTCTGGGATGAGGGGCCTATCTCCAATCAGATACTGGAGGGCACTGAGCATCATATATAAACTCCAAATATCCCCCTTCTCATCACAAATAAAATATTGCATGAGATAATAATTTATATCTCCTAGATAATTTTTTAATTATCATTTTGGGAGAAAGCATGCATTAGAAATCATCTAGGATATAGGTAATTATATTCTAGGTGTGAGGCTCAACCACCAAGAGGCTTCTGTAGAGGGGATAAAGGGGGCTTATATATGATGCCTAGCTCCCTCCAGTCTCTCATGTGGGAAAGGCCCCTGCATCCATCAACCCTAACCCTTAGGAATGCACTACATTTATTTAATATTCCAACAATATCTCCCCCATTTATTTTCCTAAATAATCATAAAATTTTATACCCAACTATGATACCAATTGTAGGTCCTAAATTGGGGTCGTAGGACCATATATCACAATATTGTCTACTAGGGTTCACTGCCTCATGTGTTTGTTCTTCGGTAGGGCTCATTTCCCACTAGGGTGGGTCACTTTCACCCCCCCTTCATAAAAGGCCTCATGATGGTAGGGTGATGGATGCAACATATGTATGATTCCTAGGTCAATCCAATCTTAGATGTGGGATAGGCCCCTACACCTATAAACCTTGACCCATAGGGTTGTACTACATTCATTTGGGATTCCAACAATCTCTTCCCCGATGTTATCCCTAGGTATCATAGGATTTCCAACCCAGCTCTAATAAAAATATTTAGATCTAAATTGGGGTTATAGGACCCTACATCATAATATTGTTCTCTTTGGCTCACCACCTGGTGGGTTTGTTCTTCAGTAGGGCTCACTACCCACCAAGTTGGCTCACTGAAAACCCTCTTCTAAAAAGGCCTTGTGATGGGAGGGGATGGATGGGGATTATATTGTTGGAATCCTAAATAAAATTAGTGAATCCCTATGGGTAAATGTTTATGGTTTCAGGGGCCTATCCCATGTCGATTACTATAGGGTGGTGGACAATATATATAATCCCCAACCATGCTCCTTCCAGTCATAAGGCATTTTCAGAAGGGGGATGGGAGTACCACCCTGGTGCTTAGTGAGCCCTACTGAAGAGAAAAACCTATTAGGTAGGGAACCAAAGTGGATAATATTGCGATACAGGATCCAGTAGCCCAATGTATTCCCTACATATATATGATGTTCATTACCCTCTAGTCTCCAATGTGGGATAGGCCCCTGGACCCATCAACCTTGACTCGTATGGTTGCACTGCGTTCATTTATGATTCAAAGAATCTATCCCCCAGTACTTTCCCATAAAAATTAACATATTTCCTAGATAGATATGATGACAATTGTTGGATCTGCATTGAATATTATAGGACCCTACTACACAATATTATCTTCTTTGACTCACTTCCTCAAGGGTTCGTTCTTAAGTAGAGATAATATCCCACTAGGTTGGATCACTAACAACCCTCTTCTAAAAAGGCCTTTTGATGGGAGTGGGATGTCTTGGGATTATATATGATGCTCAATTAACTCTAGTATCTTATTTGGGATAGGCCCATTCACCAAGCAACCTAGACCCATAGGGTTTCCTTGCATTCAATTGGGATTCCAAGAATATAATCCACATCCATCCCCCCTCTTATATCAAGGGCTTTTCAGAAGAGGAGATTATAAATGATGCTCAGATGTAAGACTTAAAATTGATATCAAATCTGGGTAGAAATGTCTATAATTTTAGAGCAATCACTGGGGGAGATTTTTGGAATCCCAAATGAATGTAGTGCATACCTACAGTTCAAGGTTACTGGTGTAGGGACCATATCCCACATCAAATACTGGAGGGCGTTGGGCATCATATATAAGCCTTAACCATCCCTAATCCCATCATAAGGCCTTTTCATAAAAGTGTTGGTAGTGAGTCACCTAGGTTGGTAGTGAGCCCTCCTGAATTTCAAACTCAAGAGGTAGTGAACCAAAACGGACAAATGAACGTAGTGTATCCCTAAGGGTCAAGTTTTATGGATGTAGGGGATTTTCCCACATTAGATACTGGAGGTTGATGGACATAATATATATGTAGGGAATACATTGGGGTTGTAGGACCCTGCATCACAATATTATCCTCTTTGGTTCACTACCTCATAGGTTTGTTCTTCAGCAGGGCTCACTCCCCACCATGGTGGTCACTCTGATCCCCCTTCTGAAAATTCCATGTGATTTGAGGGAGCATGGATGGGGCATATATATAATCCCCACCACCCTCCAGTAATCAATATGGGATGGGCCCCTGGACCCTTAAACCTTTACCCATAAGGATTCAGTACTTTTATTTGGGATTCCAACAATATAATCCTCATATATCCCCCTCCCATCACACAACCTTTTTCAAAAGAGGGTTTACAGTGAGCCAACTTGGTGGATAGTGAGCCCTCCTAAAGAACAAACCCTTGAGGTAGTGATCCAAAGTGGAAATTATTGTGATATAGGGTCCTATAACCCCAATGTAGATCTAAAAATTTGTATTAGATATGGGTAGTAAAGAATATGATACATAGGGGAAACCATAAGAGGAGAGATTATTGGAATAACAAATGAATGTAGTGCATCCCTATGGGTCAAGGTTTCTGGGTGCAGGGGCCTATCTCACATAGAAGACTGGAGGGCACTACGCATCATATATATATGCCCCATCCATCACTCTCCCAACATGAGGTCTTTTATGAAGGGGTGAAAGTGAGCCACCCTGGTGGGCAGTGAGCCCTACTAAAGAAAAAAGTTATGAGGTTGTGAACCAAAGTAGACAATATTGTGATATAAGGTGCTGCAACCCCAATTTAAGACCTACAATTGGTATCAGAGCTGGGTATTAAATCCTTTTATTATTAGGGGTAATCAATGGGGGAGAGATTGTTCAAATACCAAATGAATGTAGTGCATCACTAAGGGTTATGGTTGCTAGATATAGGGGACTTTACCACATGATATAATGAAGTGGTCAAATCATCATATATAAGCCCCATTCATCCCCTCTATAATAGCCTCCTGGTGGTCGAGCCTCACAACAGGAATGTGATTCCCTTTTTCCTAGATGATTTCTAATGCATGAGTTTTCCTAAAATGATAATTCAAAAATTTTCGAGGATATATAAATTATTATCTCACGTAATATTTTATTTGTTATGGGAAGGGGGGTGGATGGGGTTTATATATTATTCTCAATGCCCTCTAGTATTCAATTTGGGATTGGCCCCTACACCCAGAAAACATGACCTGTAGATATACATTGCGTTCATTAGTGATTCTAACAATCTCTCCCCTAGTGATTTACCTTATGAACCATAGGCTTGCATACATATCTCTGATACCAATTTTATTACTTACATTGGGGTTATAGGTCCCTACATCACAATATTGTCTTCTTTTGTCCACTACCTCACAGGTTTGTTCTTCAGTAGTGATCACTTCCCACCAAGATGGATCACTTCCATCCCACTTCTAAAAAGGCCTTGTGATGGGAGTGGGATAACGAAGGATTATATATGATGTCCAACATCCTCCATTATTTGATGTGGGATTCACACAGCAACTTTGACCCATAGGGCTGCACTACGTTCATTTGGGATTCCAAAAATCTCTCCCGTAGTACTTGACCTTATGAATCAGAGGATTATATACCTGAATCTGAAACCAATTGTTGGATCTACATTAGGGTTGTAGGGCCCTACATCATAATATTTTCCTCTTTTGTTCACTACATCACGTGTTTGTTCTTCAGAAGGAATCACTGTCCACCTGTTTATAACACTATAAACCTACTTCAAAAAATTCCTTATGATGAGAGGGGGGTGGCTGGGGATTCTATATATTGACCAACACCCTCTAGTCTCGAGTGTGGGATAGGGTCCCTACACCCAACAACCATGACCCATAGGGCTGCACTACGTTCATTTGGGATTAAAAATATCTCCCCTCCAGTGCTTTCCCTATGATCAAAGGATTTCTTAACCGGATTTAATACCAATTGTAGGATATATGTTGGGGTTGTTGGAACCTATATCAAAATATTGTCTTCTTTGGTTCCCAACCTCATGGGTTTGTTCTTCAGTAGGGATCACTACCCACCAAGGTGGCTTACCGCCATCCCCTTTTTTAAAAGGCATTGTCTTGGGAGGATGGATGGGGATTATATATGATTTCCAACACCCCTTCAGTCTCTGATGTGGTGCAGATCCTCTGCACCCAACAACCTTGACGTGTAGGGAAATACTGAAATCATTTGGTATTCCAACAATCTTCCTCCCAGTGCTTTCCACTATGAATCAGATGCTTACCTACCTATCTCGAATACCATATTTATATCCTACAACTGGTATCAGAGTTGGACAGGAAAGCCTCTAATTTGTAGGGGAAACCACTAGGTAGGAGATAGTTGGAATCCCAAATGAATGAAGTGAAGCCCAATGGGTCAAGGTTTATGGGTGCAGGGGCCCTGTCCCATATCAGAGACTGGAGGGGTTTTGGGAATCATATAAAATCCCCAACCATCCCCCTTCCATCACACTCCCTTTTTAGAAGGGGGATGGTAGTGAGCCACCCTAGTGGGCAGTACTCCTAGCTGAAGAACAAACCCATGAGGTAGTGAACAAAAATGGACAATATTATGATGTTGGGTGTTACACCCCCAATAAATACTAAAATTTGGATTAGATTCAATTAGGAAATCCTCTAATCATATGTAAATCACTAGGTGAGATATTTTTGGAATCCTAAATTAATGTAGTGCAACCCTACTGGTCAAGGTTTCCAGGTGCAGGGGTATTTTCGCACATCAGATACTCAAGGGTTGTTATGAATCATATATAATCTCCAACCATCCCCCCTCCCATCACAAGGCCTTTACAGAAGGGGTGACAGTGATCCATCCTGGTGGGAAGGTATCTCTACTTAATAACAAACCCATATTTTAGTGAATTACAGCAGAAAATATTTTGATGTAGGGTCCTCCTGTTCTGATTTAAGACCTACAATTGGTATCAGAGTTGGGTAGGCAAGCTTATGATTCGTAGGGGTAAACACTGGGGGGAGATTATTGGAATCCCAAATGAACACAGTGTAGCCCTACGAGTCTAGGTTTCTGGGTGTAGGTAGCCTATCCCACATAAGAGAATAGTTGGGTGTTTGGCCTCATATATAATCCCCAACCATACCCCCTCTAATCACAACGCCTTTTCAGAAGGGGATGGTAGTGAGCCACCCTAGTGGGCAGTGATCCCTTCTAAAGAACAAACCCATGAGGTAGTAAACCTAAGCAGATAATAATTTGATGCAGGTTCCTACAACCCCCAATTTAGATCCTAAAATTAGTATCAAAGTTCGGTAGGCAAGACTACGATTATAGGGAAAGCACTGGAGGGTATATTGTTGGAATCCCAAATTAATGCAGTACAGCCCTACGGGTCAAGTTTGTTGGGTGAAGGGACCCTATACCCCATCAGAGACTGGAGGGAACTGGGAATCATATATATGCCCCAACTATCCCCCCTCCCATAACAATGCCTTTCTAGAAGAGGGTTGGCAGTGATCCCATCGGGTGGGTAGTGAGCCCTGCTAAAGAATAAACACATGAGGTAGTGAACCAAAGTGGGCAGTATTGCGATGTAGGGCCAAACAGACCCAATGTAGATCAAACAGTTCTTTTATAATGTGATGCAACTAACATTAATCATGTGGTAATATCCACTAATTGTAAATTCCCTCAAAGTATATTCCAATCAAGCCTTACTTGTTGAAGTCCTACATCGGATTGGTCAAAGATGAACCCTAGTGAGGCGTCCTCCCTCCCAATCTAGGATAAATGGGATTCATAAGGCATGATACTATTGGTAGAATCAATAAACACTCCATTCTAAATCCGTTATCTCTTAAAATTACCATTTATTTACACTAATTATAGTGGTACCATTATTTCTAATAATCACAAATATTTATGTTCATAATTCTCAATTCCCATTGGCCGTAATTCCCAATAGTTCGATCCTAATAGTAAAATTACAATTTACACCATATATAAACTCCACTATTCTCCTAATTAACCATTTAATACTTCACATAAAAAATGTTATGCACTTTCCTTGAATTTTTTTTATCTTTTTCCTAATAGTTCTATTGATTTTGACAGCCTTTTTGGAAGGAGTGGCCTTCTTTGGAGAACTCAACCCTATTGATTTTTCCAAAGGGTGTGAACTATTTTTTTGAATTTATCTTGATATATTTTTCTTATTCTTTATAATTAATATTACCTCATGATGTTTAATAATATTTCTTATTTTTATAATATAATGAAATAGTCATTAAGAAACATAATATTTTTATTAAGAAGAGAAGGAAAATTTGGTCCATTCAATTCCCCCACCCACCTTAAGAAGTTTCTCCCTCAAAATTTGGGTCATGACACAAAATAAATGTGGGTAATTCTCTCATCGATTCTTCAAGATCCCATGTTGCCTCTTAAAACATGTTATTTCTTCACAAGAATCTCATGAGTCTGGTTTCCCTATTCCTCATCATGTGTTCCCTTTTATTAAGAATTCGGATATATTCTTCTTCATATAATAGGATAGTTTCCAATCCCACCCCATATGTTCCAAATATATGTATTGGCTATGACATATTCTATCTTATCTGAGAAATTTGGACTTATTTTTGGAACTTAATAATATTTAAAAGCAGTGATAACAAATAAAAAGCTGCTCCAACATGTCTATAATCTTAAACTATCTGATGTACCATTGAATCTGTCTTCATTTCTTCCCAAATCTCATGGATCCTTTCCATGATGATACTTTGAGCAATACATGATCCCCAACATGAAAATATAATTCATTCCTTATATTGTCATCTTAACTCTTTTTTCAAATCTGAGTATCCTTGATATGTTTGTATGTCACTAGTATCTTCTATGCATTATCTTTCACACTATCAAGTCCATATAGTTTCCTTTCTCCAACATCTTCCCTGCATGTCAGAGTTCTAGATATTTTCAACTATACTGATCCATAATGATCCATTTTAATAATCAAGTAAAACCTATTATTATTGGTTAATTCAACAAGTGGAATTTATTGGTCCCAACCCCCTTAAAAATCATGTGACCTAGCCATAACAAGACTTCCAATAATGGAATAGTCCTATTAGACTACACATCAGCTTGTGGATGATAGAATTTTTTTTGGTTTATATTGGTATTAATATACTTTTAGAGGATCCTCTATAACTTAGAAGTAAATCCTAGATCATAGTCTAAAATAATTGACAGTGGTTCCCCATGAAGTCTTAGTATAACAACCCGATCTTTTTATATGAAAATATTACATCTATATAGATGAATATTTAATATATAACAATATGATCCATGATATAACGATAAAGGTTTAGAGTATTTAGATATTAGATATAAAATATTCTTATTTTAAGAAAGATCTTCTATATCATCCATAAATATATTCCCTCATAGTACTCTTTATAGGAGTACCCTACTAAAAACTTTCTTCATAACATAGGTAATGGAAACATAAGAAAAGGGTGTGCACATATATTCATTAAGGTTAAACATGGGAGATGGGGATCGATTATCATATGAAATAACAGGATAATCATAAGGGTATGAGATCTTGAAAAAAACTCACATGGTTCATACCCAATTTGAGAAAGATCATAAACTTGAGTTATGGCATAAACCATTACCATTTCAAAATACCATAATCACAAGAATTAAAATTCATAATAACTGAATAAAGAACTATAAATTCATGTAATAGATGTGTTTGGAACCATAATAAGATTATAAGAAATTCAATATGTAAAGTTTAACTTCCATGACCATCAAATCAGGCATCAACACTTGCCTCCCACAGTGGATCAATCACATCGACATGTTTCCCCTTATTGATCAAGCACATCGACTTGTTTCCCATAACAGATCAAGTATATTAATTTTTTCCCACAAACATATCAAGATATATAATATATTATGCAATTAATTGGAGGGATATATAGTACCCGTCTATCATATAATTAAAACCATGCATATGTGTACCACCATATCATAAAAATTTAATCATATCAGAACTCATGAAAAGAAATGGGTTTCATAGACATTTCATCTTTTCATCCTAAACATAAACCATCCATAGAAAGAATAAGGATGGTTTACTTGGAGAATATCTCCATTAAAGTATATGTAACATCAAATTATGTAATCTTATATAGAGAATGAATTTGAAATATCACTGGGAATAATTATTGAGGAAAATAACTTTTCCATTTTAAAATCACATCTATTTTTAAAAATATGTGCACTTATAAACGAATTTTTTTTTTATAAATAAACTTTTTAAACATATAAAGGAATATTCCAATAATTTAGATAATCTGATGGTAGAAAAACCAAATCATTCCGAATAAGTTTAAAAAATCCTTTTTAATTTTTTTATAAAATTCTCATGTACCAGTCTTTTCAAACAAAAAAAGTATTCCTTCTAAACCATTTTGTAAAAACTAAAACTTGGGTAAAAATTATTTTAAATAATTATAGCAGAACATGGAAAAAATATTTTTAAAACTTTTTTAGAAAACATGGATATGCATGAGAAATATTCCGCAATAGAGACATGAAAATAAATAATCCTGAATAATGATATGATTGTGAGTAAATCCTTACCACAAGTCACAACTTTATTTTTTCATGTTCAAACCTCCTCTTCTTTGAAATAAATCATTTAGATATCCTCTAAAGTGCTCTAGGGTTAGTCTTTTGGGAAGTCATGAAATTATAGAATGTGTCTAGGGATGTTTAAAATAGAAATTAGAAGAGGATGGTCGATATATAAGGATTCCATTTTTGAAAATAATAGAGGGAGAAGTTTTTTATTTATAAGAGAGGGGAGGGACACTCTTGAAATTTCATAAAAAAATATAATATCACTATTATATATAATAAATACTTCCAAAATGACATGAATTCGAACCTAGGGTAGTATATAGTTGAAATAGAATCAAAAAATAAAATTTAGACAGGTTTAAGTGCTATTTTAAACCTTATCTTTTGGTTTAATCCCTGAATTAACCTACTTTATCATTAACTGTGGTTACATATTTTCACTCTTAAAAGGTTATAATTTAATATATAAGGAAACTATTGACTTATAATTGGATAATGGATTATTTTTTTAACCATATATTATACTCTTTTTCTTTATTTAAGATTTCTATGATATTTAAATAATAAATATTATTTTCTTAAAATATCATTATTGTATTTTTTGACTCTATTTTTTACTGTGAATTAAATAACATCAAGAAAATAATTTTAATTTGAAAATATTACTTAAAAAATATCCAAAAATTTCATTTTAATCTATAAAATTCCTCGATCACCTTAATTATCTAAAATTATATTATGCTAAAAATTCATAATATCATTTCTTTTATTTTTCAGCTAATTGAATAATTACTCAATAAGAATTGTTTAATCATTTAAGGTAATTAATTTTTTACAAGAAATTAAAACTAAATTATCATTACAAAGATAAATCTTGTAGCTTTAAAAAATACTATTTATAGTCAAAAATATTTACTAGATAACTCCATTTTAATAATATTGTAGTTATTAAAAACAAGAGTGAGACATGTATGACTTTTCTTGAAATATAATATTACAAAGTTCATATAATCATCCAAATGGATATAAAATTCCATATATCCAAATATTAGATAAATATGGATGAAATGATATCATACAATAAAATTAAGGTAAGTGTTTGGATTATTTTATAATCCTTATCATTTTATTTTTTCTTTAATTATCTGATTTACCCTTTATAGTGGTAACAACAATTACTAAGGTTACTATTCATGTTCGCCAAAAATAAAAGGGTCCTATTTTCTAAATTTTGACCTTATGTTTCAAAATATGGAATAAATTTTTCAATATTAAAAAGCTATAAATTTAAAAAATTATTAAAAAATTAATCTGAAAAAGTAAAAAGAGAAACATTTTTTCAAAAAAAATCTTTTTAAATAGAAAATGTATTTATGCTAAATTTAAGCATAAAAACCATTTAAAAACATAATTTAAATAAAAAATAAATAATTTATTCTCTATAAATTCTGTAAAAATCCAAATGTATAGAGATCTATGATATCATTATTGATGAGGTGACATGAATATGGAAATTAGTGATTATACTACTAGACGTTTGGAATCTCATCAGGTGAACATGGAGTGAAAACTATCCAAATGAGTACTAAAAACACTACGTATATTTTTATTTAAGTGGGAAAATAGAATTATATACATTGTTACTAACCTTCCTAATACATCCAAGAGAGTCAATTCTATAAGGTTAATCATTGATATATTATCACAGTCTGCTCATATAATCCCTATAAAGGAGTATTTATCACCATTGTGCCATTCCCATATATATATACAAGAATTTGTGGGTGTATCACCCTAATATCATAATGTAATATTTTTGTTTAAATAATTTTTTTTGAATGCATTCATTACACGCAACATCGACCTTAATCAAATCATGAAAAAAAATTAAAATATTACATGTTCATTTTAACCAAGTCATTAAGTAGGTGGGTATGAATAGTAAAAACTAATTTATTAAATATAAAATAGTACTAATCATTGATAATTTATTAATTAATTATTTTTTATAATCAACAATTTTTTAGAAGTCATTTTCTTCTTCATAAATAAATTTTCTTTAAAAATGTTTTTTTGTTTTTTGTAAGAAAATAATGTAATCAATTTATGTAAATTTTAGAAAATATATTTGAAAAAAATAAATTCATTTTTGACACCATAATTTAAAAATTATCTTAGTTTGAAGTTTTGAGAATTTTTTGAAAATATTTATTTTTACGTGAATAATGAAAAAACTAATTTTTATTGAAAAAATGTATTTTATATTAAAGTATTTATGTAGAAAATTTTCTTGGTATTATTTGTCCAATTTAATTAGTTCATTTTGATATAAATTATGGTTTTTGAAATTAATTTTTTAATTAAAATTATCATAATTTAATTTTATATTATTAAAAATGTTTTTTTCTGGAAAGTTGTTTATCATTGCGTTTTTTCGGTTTAATTTTATATTAATTTTTAAAATTTATATTTTTTTGAAATTTTAAAAATGGAATCTATATTTATAATCAGGCTGTTAATTTTTTTAAACATTTCCCTTCTCTTTTTAGTCAAAATGAATAGTAACCTTGGTAATTTTTGTTATCACAGTAAAGGTTAAATCTGGTAATTATAGTTAAAAGTAAAATGATAAGGATTATAAAAATACCCTAAAACATTCTATAATTTTTTTATGAGTTAATTGCATCCATAGTCAACCAATATTCAATTATATGGAATGTTATGGCCGTTTGGATGATATTATGACCATTATAATATTTTATTTCAAGAAAAGTCAAACATGTCATAATATTGTTTTTAATAACTATAATATTGTTAATATGGGGTTATATATAGGATATGTTCAACTATAAAAATTATTTTTAAATATAAAATATTTTTCTTTATAATTATAATTTATTTTAAATTATTATTAGAAAATAATTACCTTAAATTCTTGCACGACCCTGATGTAGTAATTATTCAATTAATGGAAAAAAATAAGTGATATTAAAAACATTAAAATTATAATAATTTGAGATGTTTAAGATGATCTAAAAATTTTCAAAATTACCAAGACATGTTCGGGGTATTTTAAAATAATTTTTTGTATTCTAAGTGTTTTCTTGATGTTACTAAAGTCAAAGTAATTAATAGTGTCATAATTGAAAATAATGGTATTTCATGACAATAATATTTTATTAAATTAATTAAATATCATAAAAATATTAAATAAAGACATTGGGGATAATATATGATCTAAAATGACATCCATTACCCATTTATGAGTCAATCATTTCCTTATATATAAAATTATAACCATTTATGTGTAAAAAATATGTTACCGCGGTTAATGTTAAAATAGGTTAATTAAGGAGCTAGACCAAAACATAAGGCTTAAGAAATCACTTAGACCTATAAAAAATTATTTTTTAGTGATATATCAACCATATCCTACCCAATGTTCTAATTCATGGCCATTTGGAAGTATTCAGTCCTAGAATAGTCTTATTATATATTTTTTCTTAAAAAAATCCAATAGAGCCCCTACCCTATCTTATAAAAGGGAACCTCCTCCCTCACTTGTTCAAACCAATTGGAGATTTTTATCTCAATAATCCTCTACCAATTTCCTTTATATGTTTCCCTAGCCACATTCTCGAGATTTTCTTCCCAAAATACTAACCCTGGATCCCTTTACAATAGCTCTGCAAGATTTTTTTAATAATAGGAGGTTTGAATGTGAGTGAAGAAAGACAATACTGGAGGTAAGGTCTTACTTATCAATCAAATGATTATTTATGATTGTTTATGTTTAAGTATCAACTAGGGAATATTTCTCTTCTAGGTTAATTTTTTCTAAAAATGATGTTTTTTAATATTCTCGTATAATTTTTTAAAATCATTTTTACCAAATCTTTAATTCTTATGAAATGATTTGGATGGAATCATTTTTCAAATGAGTTACTATTTGAATTTTCCAAAAAAAAAATACAGAAGGCATGTTTTGTAGTTATAAGTGAAGTGATTGTAAATTTTTTTTCCCTCATGAATTATTCCAAATGATCTATGAAAATCAAATTCCATCTATGATTATATCCTATGAAGTTAATTATACTATACTAGGTAATTCATCTAATTATTCCATCTTTATTCTTTCTTTGAATAGTTTATGTTTATGATGAAAATATAAAATGTTTGTGAAACCCATTTCTTTTCAAGGTTTCTGACTTGATGACCCTTACTAAGCATCTGATCTCACCATTTTCTTTTATTTATTTTCCCTTGGTTAAGAAGAAATTTTTTAGTAGGGTATGACTATGAAGAGAACTAAAAGGTAAGATCTTTATGGGAGGTGTTAAAGATATTTCATAAAATAAGAGGATTTAATATCTAATACACAATATATCTAAATATTTATGGTTATAAAATGAATCGTATTCTCATGTATTGAATATTCATCTAAATGGATGTAATATTTTCGAAAGAAAATCTTGGGACATTATAGTTGGTATTAGAGAGGGTTTATAAGATATTTGGTGATTAGGTTTAGAAAACTTATATAAATTCCATGGTCATTGGTATAAGTATAGGATAAAATCTAAACGTTTTAGTAAAAATCATGAATAACCTATGTTAAATCTAATGTTTCAAAGAAGAAGTTGTTGCAAATTTTACATTATATAAATTATTAGTTATAATTATGTGGTTTTCCAGTATGATTATTATTTCTCAGAGGATGGTTTTTGGTTTTAGTAAATGGATTAAACCCAAAGAAATTGTGTTAATATTGAATGTGATGGATAATGAAATTATTTTAAAACTAATAAACTAAATTTTATGGGATATAGAATAAAAATTATTGTTTCTATGATCACACAAATTTATCTGGATATGAATCATTTCGAGTTTCCAAATCATTAATGGAGGGGACAACGGAAAATTGAATATTTTGTAAGGAACCTACTACCTTCTTTTAGTGGATCCTCTAACCCATTAGTTGCCATGAAATGGGTCAAAACTACTATAAAAATATTATATGTTCTTCAATGATCATAACACGAAAAACATTTCCTAGATATTTATCTTTAGAGAGGTAAAGAAGACCGATGGTGGAATCTTATCGAGAATATGAGGTAAAGGTAAGAAACTGAATCCATGGAATGATATTAGTTTAAGGGAATATTATTTAGTTTGTACTTAATTCATATTCTACATATAAATATAGATAAGGAATTACTTGAGTTGAAGAGAAAAATGGTGAATCCATGGGTACTTATTATGAAAATTTAACACGGCTTGTAAGTTATTCCTCTAGATTAATAATCAACCCTGAAAGTAAAATAGTTCGATACTTTGGTGGCCTAAAAACAAGTCATTGAAATTAATTATCTATAAATTATATAGTATATACAAATAAATTATTTGATGTTCACTAAAAGTATAAATGGAAATTAGATATTCCATCCATTCTCAAGGTTTTGAGATGAAAATAATGACTGAGACTCATGAAAAATCAAATAAATATCATGGTGTAAAGAATTTCCAAACATATACATGTTATAAATTTGGGGTGAAACGTCTAGATATATGTTTTAATTTAATTGGGAGTTGTTTTAAATGTGAAATGGTGGGTCATAAATCTCGTTAATGTTGAAATGATATGAATATGTTAGGTAATTCAATTGAGGAAAATAAGATGCAGACTAATGCACCACGCACACTCCAATTCATAAAATTAAAGTAGTATGGGAATTATTCCAACCAATGCATGAATCTAAAGGTTTTGGATGATCAGTATCAAAAACCTCTTAAGAAAAAAGGAAAAGGTAAATATCATGTGATCATGTATTCTGAAATGGGATATGATAATGACATAGTGAAACGTACACTTATCTTCCTATCTAGATGCCTAATGTCTTAATTAATTCTCCATCCACCCACCACTTTATTTTTAAATAATTTTCTATAGTAAAGTGCTTCTTGAAAATATTATGATTCATAAATTAGTCTAATTTGATGTGATTCTTCTCATGGATTGGATATATCTTTATGGATCCCCCATCAATTTCTATAAAAGTATGTCACAATTCATTTTCTGAATGAACCCATGATCATTTATCGATGAAATGATGAATATGGGTTTCCAATGTAAATTTATACTATATCATGGGTGTTAATTCTTATATATGAAGGTTATATATCACATATTGTTTGGGAGAAAATCATCACTAAGAACACACCTATTATACTGGAGTTTGTTGATTTCTTTCCTAAAAAACTATTCTTCCTATTTCTAAATCATGAAGTTAATTTTTCTATAGAAATCATACCTGGTGATATTACTATATCTAATAATCCTTATATAGTGGACCTGATTTAGGTGGAGGAATTCAAGAACCAACTCCACGAGAATCTTGATAAGGGATTCATACACACTAGTGTGTCACCATGTGGTGCACTTGTTCTTCTTGTTAAAAAAAATATGGACCAATCTAACTCTTTATTGATTATAGAGAACTAAACAAGATCACATTCAAAAACATATATTATCTACCTTGTATTTATGACTTATATGATCAACTACATGGAGCTTAATAATTTATTTGAGATTGAACTTATTTATGGATATCATCAATTGAGGGTAAATAAAGAGGATATGCCCAAGATGACATTTTGTAAAAGGTATGGATACCATGAATTTATAGTGATTCTTTTTGGTCTTACTAATTCCCTTACTATCTTCATGGACTTAATGAATAAATTATTTAGACATTGTCTATGTCAGTTTGTAGTAGTCTTTATCGATGATATTCTTATATATTCAAAGAGTAGTTAGGATAAAGAATATCAATTTAGGATTATGTTTAATATCCTAATGAAGGATAATATTTATGTAAAATTTACCAAGTTTAAATTTTTTCAATAGAATATTTCATTTTTTGGTCATTTAATCTCATGTGAGTGTATATCATTAATCCCTTCATAGACAAAAGTTATTGATAAATATAATAGACCAACCATGGTAACCCAAATCCATAGTTTTCATTGGTTGGATGGATATTATTTAAATTTTGTGAAATATTTCTTACTATTATCTAATCCACTAAAAAAGTTTACAAATAAAGTGTTTAACTTCATATAGACTAAGGAATGTGAAAATAATTTCATGGAGCTGAAAATAAGGTTGGTCGGTGCACCTATTCTCACACTACCCTATATTAGATAAAGTTTTTTGATCTATAGTGATGTATCAAAGAAGGTAATGTATTTTTTCTCATGAAAAATGATATTTTTATGCCTTATTCTTCTCCCCAATTCAAGGTCCATTATGGAAATTTCCAAACTCATGATTTGGAGTTAGTTGTGATAGTTTTTTCTCATAAGATATAGGGGTAGTTTATTTGTATATAAAGGTGTGAAAAATATACTAATCACAAAACTTAATAGTATATTTTCACTCAAAAATATCTGAACATGTTCCAAAGAAAATGGTTGGAGAAGTTAAATTATTATGACTACCAAATATATTGCAACCTTAGGAAAGTGAACAAGGTAGTATATTATTTGACCTAAAAGAAACATTATTGATTATTTCTAATGAGGATAAAAAATGGCCCAATATTTATGGATTTTCAAAGGATAAATATTGAAATTTTACAATAGGTTGAGAAATATTATTTGGATCAAATTAATCTTCATCCATATTTCTAAGTGAAGATTAAAGAGGTTAAAAAGAATATGTAGAGAAAAAAAGAATGTGAGAAATTTCCATGAGTTGAAGCTTGATTATGATAGAATAATTATTGTATGTAACTATGTATGTTCTCTTCCCATACCAGATTCGAAGATTGAAATTTTTTATGAGTCTTATAGTTCATCATAATCTATTCATCTTGGAAGTAAAAAAGATATATTGAGACCGGAAAGAGTATTTATTTTGGGATGGCATGAATAGATATATTGAAGAGTATATTACCTGGTGCTTGATTTTTTAGAAAGTTAAGGCAAGGAGATAGATGTCTAAAGGGAAGATAAAGTCATTAACCATACCAGAATAGAAATTGGAAAACATCACCATGTATTTGTTTCATTGGAAACCCCAAAATATCTAAATTTCATAATGATATATGGGTTGTAGTCATCTCCTTACAAATTTGGCGCACTTAATTTATATTATATAATATTTCCATATTTATCATATTTCCAGAATATATATTAATTAAGTTGTATGATTGAATGGAGTACTACTTTCCATTTTTTTTATCGGGATCTGAGGATTAACTCAATGTTCTCGGGAAGTCATTAGTATACTCTAGAAAAAGAGTTAAGTTTTAGTTCTGATTATCATCCCCAGAATGATGGCTAGTCTGAGAGGACTATTCAAACCCTATAAGTCATATTAATAAATCTATCTATGTATTTAAATGGTGGTTGGGATCAAAACCTTCCTTTGGTATAATTTTCTAACAACAACAGATTTCACTCTGGTAATAATATGGCTCATTATGAATCCCTCTATGGTAAGAAGTGTAGAACTCTAACATGAATGAATTAAGTTGGATAAAGGAAGTTATTGGGACCACTTCTAGCTATAAAAATTGTAGATAATGATAGATATATTCAATGGAATATATGATCATCTCATAATCAAAAATAATTATGTCAACAATAGTTATAACGAACTGGAATTCATAGTGGTTCATAAGGTATTCCTATGAATATATCCCAAGAATAGACTAATGATATTTGGAAAGAAGGAAAAGTTAATCACCATATATATCAGTCCTTTCGAAATTCTTAATCATATTGGGATAGTTTCTTATTGATTGGAACATCCAGCGAATATATCTTAAGTTTATGATGTGTTATAGGTATCTCTCCCGATGAAGTAAATAATTGATCCTAGACATATAATAAAATCAAAGGTTCTACCAGTGGATTAAGATATTTATTGGGAAGAAAAATTGATAAAGATTTTGGATTGTAGTGATAAAGTTCTAAGAAACAAGACCACTCTTCTGGTAAATGTTTTGTACCAAAACCACCAATTTGATAAAGATACATGGGAAACTATGGATATGATGTTGCAGAAGTATCATCATCTACTTATATTGAAGTGATGAATTTTTATGGAAAAAATCATTTTGAGTTGGTATAATGTAACACCCTAAGATATTAAAGAAATAATTTTATTTAAATAATTTTCGTTCTTCTATAGGTTGTGTTACACGCAACATAGAGTTTAGCCAAATCATGAAACATTATTAAAATATTATGTGTCTCTTAAATAATATTCATAAAATTGGTGTGTATGAATAAGAATAAATGGTTTATGAAATATATAATTTTACTACTCATTGGTGATATATTTATTAATTCTTTATAAATAAGAACTTAATTTTTATTAATTCGTTTTATTCTTCAAAAATAAGTTTTTTTAAAGTGATTTTTATTTTTATTTTTTGTGATAAAATAATATAATTAATTCATATAACTTTTTGAAAATTTATTTGATAAAATTATCTTCATTTTTTAATCGTCATTTAAATGTTATCTAATGATGAATTTTTTAAAATTTTCTAAAAATATTGATTTTTCAATAAATAGTGAAAAATATGAATTTTTTTAAAAAAATATTATTTTATATGAAAATATTTAAAAACAATTTATGCATTGGATTAATTTTAAAATTTCATTATTTATTTTTGATTTAAATTATGTTTTTTAAAATGTATTTTATTTATAAATTTATCATAAATACATTTTCTATTTAAAAAGGGTGTTTTTCAGAAAAATTGTTTCTCTTGGCATTTTTTAGATTAATTTTTTAATAATTTTTGTAATTTCAAGGTTTTGAATTTTGATAAATTGATTCTATATTTAGAAACATAAGGTAAAAATTTTGAAAATATGTCACTTTTATTTTTGGTCAACTTGAATTCTAGCCTTAGTAATTGTCGTTAGCACGGTAAAGGGTAAATCAAATAATTAAAGAAAAAATAAAATGATAAGGATTATAAAATAATACAAACACTTACCTAAATTTTATTTTATGATCTAATTTCATCCATATTTATCCAATATTTGGTTATATGGAATTTTATATCCATTTGGATGATAATATGAACTTTGTAATATTATATTTCAAGAAAAGTCAAACATATCACACTCTTGTTTTTAATAACTATAATAACATTAATATGGAGTTATCTAGTGGATATGTTTAACAATAAATATAATTTTGAAAGATACAATCTTTATATTTGTAATGATAATTTATTTTTAATTTCTAGTAAAAACATTATTACCTTAAATGATTAAATAATGCTAATGCAGTAATTATTCAATTAACTAAAAAAATGATATTATGAATATTTAACAAATTACAATTTGATAAAATTAATGGGATCTATGAATTTTCTATATTAAAAGGAGATTTTGGATATTTTTGATATAAAAGTTTCAAACTAAAATTATTTTCTTGATGTTATTAAATTCTAGGTAATCAATAGATTCAAAATAGACAGTAATGATATTTTATGAAAATAATATTTATTATATTATTTAAAATTAATATAAATTTTAAATAAGGAAAATAGGATAATATATGGTAAAAACCTTGATCCCTTATCCAATTATGATTGAATAGTTTCCTTATATATAAAATTATATCCTCTTAAGAGTGAAAATATATTACCATGATTACTAACAAAATAGGTTAATTAAGGGGTTAAACTAAAACATAAGGTTTAAATAGCACATAAACCTGTCTAAATTTTAATTCTTGATTCTATTTCAACCATATAAAACCCTAGGATCAAATTGATGTCAATTTTGAAGTATTTTTCTCAAGAATAGTCTAATTATTTTTTTTAAAAATTCTAAGAGTGCCTCTCCCCTCTCTTATAAATGGAATCCTTATCCCTCTATTAGTTTCGCAACTTGGATCCTTCTAGATCGACCATCCTCTTCTAATTTATCTTCTAAAATTCCCTAGACACGTTCTATACTTTCATTACATCCCAAAAGACTAACCATAGAGACCTTTAGAAGAGATCTAAATGAGTTGTTTCGTGGAAGAGGAGGTTTGAACATGGAAAAATAAATCCTAGACTTGAGGTAAGCGTTTATTCACAATCTCATCATTCTTCAGGATTATTTATTTTTAAGTCTCCATTGGGGAATATTTCTCATACAGATCCATGTTTTCTAAAAATGTTTTAAAAATATTTTTTTCATATTATCCTATAATTATTTAAAATTATTTTTACCCAAGTTTTAGATTTTACAAAATGGTTTTGAAGGAATATTTTTATTGTTTTCAAAGAGTGGTACTTGGTAATTTTCTAAAAAAATACGGAAGGATTTTTTTAACTTATACGGAATGATTATATTTTTCAACCATCATGTCATCTAAATTATTTGAATATTCCTTTACAAGTTTAAAAAATATATTTTCAAATAAAAAATTTCTTTTGTAAGTGCATGTATTTTTAGAAACATAAGTGATTTTAAAAGGGAAAAGTTATTTTCCTCCAGAATTGTTCTCAGTGATCTTTAAAAATCATTCTCCATATAAGATTACATTATTTGACATTTCTTATACTTTAACTGAGATATGATCCAAGGATACCAACCTTATTCTATCTATGGATGGTTTTTGTTTGTGATGAAAAGATAAAATGTCAATAAAACTCATTTCTTTTCATGAGTTCTGATATGATAAAATTTTTATGATCTGGTGGTACACATATGTATTGTTTTAATTATGTAATATTTGGGTACTATATCTCCCTCCAATTAATTACGTAAATAATTGTATGTCTTGATATGTTTATGGGAAACAAATTAATATGCTTTATCTGTTAGGGGAAATAAGTCAATGTGCTTGATCCATTATGGGAAACAAGTGTTGATGCCTTATTTGATAGTCACGGAAGTCAACCTATACATATTAAATGTATCATATAGTTATGATGTTGACACCCACATATATTTCCTTATATTATGGTTTATGATTCAGTTGTAATGAATTTTCATTCTTGTGATTCAAGTATTTTGAAATGGTAATTGTTTAGGCCAAAACCCAAGTTTATGATCTTCGTTAGATTGGGTATAAACTCTAAAAGTTATGTTCAATATATCATACCCTTATTATTATCCTATTATTACATATGATCATCACTTCATATATCCCATGTTTACCCTAAATGAACATCTGAGCACACCCTTTTCTTATGTTTCCTTTACGTATGTTATGAAAAACGTTTTTAGTAGGGTACTCTTATAAAGAGTACTATAAGGGAAGATATTTATGGATGATATGGAATATCTTTCATAAATTAAGAATATTTTATAACTAATATCCAAAGACTCTAAACCTTTATAGTTATATCATGGAGTATATTGTTATATATTGAATATTCATCTAAATAGATGTAATATTTTCATATAAAAATATCAGGTTGTTATAGTGAGACTTCATGGGGAACCACTGTTAATTGTTTTAGAAAGTGATCCAGTATTTACTTATAAGTTCTAGAGGATCCTCAAAAATTATAAGAATACCAATGTAAAACATAGCACATCCAATCATCTATAAGTTTATGCATAGTCTAATAGGACTATTCAATTATTTAAAGTCATGTTATGGCTTGATCACTTTATTTTTAAAGGATCCGGGACAAACATCTTCCACTTATTGAATTAACCTATAATAATAGGTTTTACTCAATTATTAAAATGGATCCTAATGAATCACTCTAGGGGAAAAGATGTATAACTATAACATGATGGGAAGAAGTTTTAAAAAGGAAACTATGTGGACTAGATAGTGTGAAAGACACTACATAGAAGACACTAGTGACATAGAAACATATCAAGGATACATAGATTGGAAAAAATAGTTATGCTGAGAATAGATGGAATGAATTATATTTTCATGTTGGGGATAATATATTCCTCAAAGTATTATCATGGAAAGTATCCATGAGATTTGGGAAGAAATGGAGATGAATTCAACATCACATCAGATAGTTTAATATTCTAGACATGTTGAAGCAGCTTTTTATTAGTTAGCACTACCTTAAAATCTGTTTAAGGTCTATAAAGAATTCATATTCTCTTGGATAAGAAAGAATATTTCATACCAAACACATATGTTAGGAACATATGGGGTGGGATTGGAACCTAACATATCATCTTAATAAGAACATATCCCAATACTTGATGAAAGGGAACACGTGTTGAGGAATAGGGAAACCCGAATCATGAAATTCTTGATGAAAGGGAACAGATCCCAATACATGATGAAAGGGAACACGTGCTGCGGAATAGGGAAAATTGACTCATGAAATTCTTGTGCAGAAATCATGAGTTTGAAGAGGAAACATGGGATCTTGAAGATGTGATGAAATAGAATTACACACATTTATTTAGTTCCATGACCCACATGTTTAGGGAGAAACTTCTTTATGGGGAAAATCAAAGGGCCCAAATTTTATTTTTGTAATTAATAAAAAAACTATGTCTCATAATGACAATTTTATTATAATATCAAAAAATTATTATTAAACATCATGATGTGATATTAACATACGAAGAAATCGAATAGAATATATAGATAAATGCCAAAAAAATAGTTCACACCCAAGGGTAAACTCCATATGATTGGGTTCTCCCAAGAAGATCACTCCTTCCATAAAGGCTATCAAAATCAATAGAACTGTTAGAAAAAGGATAGATATTTTCATGAAAAGTGAATAACCTTTTTTAATTTAATTATTAAATGGTTAATTATCAGAATAATGGAGTTTACATATGGTGTAAATTGGAATGTTACTATTAGGACCGAACTATTAGGAATTTCAGCCCTTTAGAATTGGTAATTGTGAATGTAAATCATTTTTATTATAAGAAATAATGGTACCACTAGAATTAGTGTAAATAAAAGGTAATTTTAAGAGATAATTGATTTAAAATGGAGTAATGATGGATTCAACTAGTAGTACCATGCCTTATGAATCCCATTTATCATAGCTTCGGATGGAGGATGCCTCACTAGGGTTCACCTATGACCAATCCCAGGTAGGCCTTTAACAAGTAAGGCTAGATTTGAATCTACTATGAGGATATTTCCAGTTAGTGGATATCACCACAAGATTAATGTTAGTTAGATAACATTATTAAAGTATTGTTGGATCCACATTGGGGGTTTTTGACCCTATATCGAAATATTGTCCACTTTGGTTCACTGCCTCATGGGTTTGTTATTTAGCAAGGATCACTACCCACCATGTTGGCTCACTACCTACCCACTTCCGAAAAGGACTTGTGATTAGAGGGGGATAGTTGGGGATTATATATGATCCCAAAGCCCTCTAGTCACCCATGGGGTATAGGGTCCCTTCACCCAACAAACCTAACCCATAGGGCTGCACTACATTCATTTCAAATTCTAGTAATCTCCCCTCTAGTGCTTTCCATACGATCATAGTCTTGCCTACCCAGCTTTGATACTAAATGTGGGATTAAAATTAATGTTACAGGACCCAACATCACATTATTATCTGCTTAGGTTCACTAACTCATAGGCATGTTCTTTATTAGGTCTCACTGCCCACCAGGGTGGCTCACTTCCATCCCCCTTCTATAAAATCCTTGTTATGAGACGAGTGTTTGGGGATTATATATGATTACCAACACCCCTCAAGTCTCTAATGTGGGACAGGTTCCCTACACCCAGCAACCTAGACTCATAGGGTTGCATTGTGTTTATTTGGGATTCCAACAATCTCCCCCCAGTGTTTACCACTACGAATCATTATCTTTGATACCCATATCTTGTACCAATTGTTGGTATTACATCAGGACTGGAGGACCCTACATCATAATATTGTCTGCTTTGATTCACTAATATATGGGTTTGTTCTTCAGTAGAGCACCCTTCTCACCAGGGTGTCTCATTGTCATCCCCCTTTTGTAAAGGCCTAGTGATGGGAGGGGGGATTGTTGGGGTTAATATATGATTCCCAACACCCCTTGAGTATCTCATATGGGACAACACACATGTACCCAACAATATTAACCCATAGGGTTTCACTAGATTCATTTTGGATTCCACAAATCTCTCACCCAGTGATTTACCTATGATTAGATGCTTTCCAACCTGGCTCTGATACCAATTTTAGGATCTAAATTGGGGGTGCATCACCCAAAATCATAATATTTTCTGCTTTGGTTCACTACCTCATGGGTTTGTTCTTCATAAAGGATCACTTCACACTAGGGTGGCTCACTGCCATCCCCCTTATAAAAAGGCCATCTAATGGGATGGGTGTGGTTGGGGTATATATATGATGCCCAACACCCCTCCATTCTTTGATGTGGGACAGTTCCCCTACAGCCAACAACCTTGACCCCTAGGGATACACTAAATTCATTTGGGATTACAACTATCACCTTCCTTGTTATTTCCCCTTCAAATCTGAGTTTTTCTTTCCCAACTCTGATACCAATTGTAGGATCTACATTTGGTATTAGATATGGGTAGGTATGTTTCTGACTTGTAGGGGAAAGAACTGGGAGGAAGATTGTTGGAATCCAAAATGATTTCAGTATATCCCTCTGGGTCATGGTTTCTGGGTAAAGAGGCTTTATTGCACATCAGAGGTAGGAGGGGTATTGGGCATCATATACAATACACAACCTTCCCCCTCCCATAATAATTCCTTTTAAGAAGGGGGTGGAAGTGAGTCACCCTAGTAAGAAGTGATCCCTATTAAAGAACAAACCCATGTGGTAGTGAACCAAAGTAGACAATATTGTGATGTAGGCTCTGGCATCCCTAATATAGATCCTACAATTGGTATTAGATCTAGGTTTCCAATACTCTGGTCATAGGGAATGCACTCGAGTGGTGATTTTTGGAATCCAAAATGAATGCAGAGCAGCCCTATGGGTCAATGTTGTTGGGTGTAGGGACCCTATCGGATATCAGAGACTAGATGGCATTGGTCATCATATATAATCACCATCCATCCCCCCTCTCATCACAAGGCCTTTTTAGAATATGGTTTACAGTTATCTAACCTGGTGTGCAGCGAGCCCTTTTGAAGAACAAACATGGGATGTAGTGAACCAAAGAGTAAAATATTGTGATGTTGGGCCCTATATCCCCAATGTAGATCCTACAATTGGTATCATATCTATGTATATAATCCTCTGATTCTTTGGGGAAATTACTGGGGGAGAGATTTCTTGAATCCCAAATGAACGTAGTGACGCCCTGCAGGTCAAAGTTTATTGGCGGAGGGGCCTGTCCCAAATCGGAGACTAGAGGATGATGGGCATCATATATAAGGCCCAGCTATCTCCCTTCCCATCACAAGGCCTTTTTAGAAGTGGGATGGAAGTGAGTCACCCTGGTGGGAAGTGAGCCCTTCTGAAGAAAACATCTATGAGGTAGTGGACCAAAAAAACAATATTGTGATGTCGAATACTGAAGCCCCAATATACGCCCTACAATTTGTATCTGAGTTGTGTAGGCCAGCCTGTGGTTCATAAGGGAAAGCATTGGGGGATACATTTTTAAAATCAGAATTGAATGAAATGTAGACCTACAGGTCAAGGTTTTTGGGTGTAGGGGCCTATCAAAAATCAGATACTGGAGGTCACTGAGCATCATATATAAACCCCATCGATCCCCCTTCCCATCACAATTAAAATATTACATGTGATAATAATTTATATCTCTTGAATAATTTTTTAATTATCATTTTAGGAAAAAAATGCATTAGAAATCATATAGGGTAAAGGGAATTACATTCCAAGTATGGGGCTCGACCACCAGGAGGCTGCTGTAGAGGGGATGAATGGGGATTATATATGATGCCCATCTCCCTTCTGTCTATCATGTGGGAAAGTCCCCTAAATCCAGCAACCTTGACCCCAAGGGATGCACTACGTTCATTTGGAATTCCAATAATATCTCCCCCATTGATTTCCCCTAATAATTAGAGGCATGTATATGCAGTTCTGATACCAATTTTAGGTCTTAAATTTGGGTTTCAGGACCCTATATCACAATATTGTCAGCTTTGGTTCACTACCTCATGGGTTTTTCCTCGAGTAGGGCTCACTGCACACAAGGATGAGTCACTTTCATCCCCTTTCTTAAAAGGCCTCGTGATGGAAGGGTGATGGATGGGTAATATATATGATTCCCAGTGTCCTCCAGTCTTCTTTGAGGGATAGGCCCTCACACCAAAAAACCATGGCCTGTAGGGCTTCACTGCATTCATTTCGGATTCTAACAATCTAATCCCCGATGCTTTCCACTACGCATAATAGGATTTCCTACCAATCTCTATTACAAACTGTTAGATCTTAATTGGGTTTATAGTACCCTACATCACAATATTTTCCACTTTGCCTCCCTACCTCGTGGGTTTTTTCTTCAGCAGGGCTCACTTCCCACCAATTTTTCCCATTACAAACCCTCTTCTAAAAATGCCTTATGATGGGAGGCGGATGGATGGGGATTATATTTTTGGAATCCCAAATAATATTAGTGATTCCCTAAGGGTCAATGTTTCTGGGTGTAGGGTTATATCCCACTTTGATTACTGGAGGGCGGTGGGCATTATATATAAGCCCCATCCATGATCCCTCTAGTCACAAGGCACTTTCAAAAGGGGGGGGGGGACTGAACACCCTGGTGGGAAGTGTTCCCTGCTGAAGAACAAACCTATGAGGTAGTGAAACAAAGTTTATTATATTGTGATGCATATTCCTTCATCCCCAATGTATTCCCTACATATATATGATGCCCAACACCCTCCAGCCTTCGATGTGGGATCGACCCTTGTACCCATCAACCTTGACTCGTATGGTTGCACTGCATTCATTGGATTTCAACAATCTATCCCCCGGTGATTTCCCATTCAAATTAAAGGTTTTCCTATAAGGATTTGATAACAATTTTTGGATCTAAATTGGGGTTGCAGGACCCTACATGACAATATTGTCTGCTTTGGCTCACTTCCTCATAGGTTTGTTCTTAAGTAGAGATCACTTCCCACTAGGTTGGATCACTCCCAACCCTCTTCTGAAAAGGCATTTTGATTGGAGTTGGATGTATTGTGATTATATATGATGATCAATTCCCTCGATTATCTAATTTCTGATAGGCCCTTTCACCCAGCAACTGAGACCCATAGGGTTTCATTGCATTAATTTGGGATTCCAAAAATATAAGCCACAACCATCCCCCCTCCCATTACATGGAATTTTCAAAAGGGGGGATTATAAATTATGACCAAATGTAAGACCTAAAATTGGTATAAAATATTGGTAATCAAGCCTATAATTGTGTAGAAATAACTGGGGTAGATTTTTGGAATCCCAAATGAACATAGTTTAGCCCTACAGGTCAAGGTTGCTGGTGTAGGGACCATATACCACATCAGATACTAGAGGGTGTTGTTCATCATATATAAGCCTCAACCATACCTCCTCCCATCATATGGCCTTTTCATAAAAGGGTTAGAAGTGAGTCACCATGGTGGGTAGTGATCCCTACAGAATAACAAACTCATGAGTAAGTGAACCAAAGTGGAAAATATTGTGATATAAGCCCTAAAAGTACCTCCATCTCAAACCATACTCATAGGGATCAAGTTGGTGTGATAATGGGTTATGTATCTAGACCATAAGATGTATTAAGATGTAAATTATATTTTAAATTAATTTTTTTCTCTAATCCCATTACACCTTTTATATATTTTAATTTTAATGTATCACACTTGCACAAAAGATAAAATTAACATTAATATAGTATGAATATAATAAAATAGATTTTTGAAAAAAGAAACCACGATTTTATATTTCATATATATATATAGTTTTCATTAAAATACATTTTTAAGATTAAATGACTATTTATTTTCAAACAAAAATTAAAATATATTGTTTTATTCATACATAAATAATTAAACGATTTTTTGCAATAATATGTAGTTATTTTAAGAGTAGAAAATTCCATTGTATACTAAAAATTTATATTTATCAATGAATAATTATTTTATATAAAAAAAATTACTATTTACATAAATATTATGGATACAATTAACTTCTTTTTTAAAATTATTTCATTCATATTAGTCAATTGTGAATTCTTCATAATTTTTTAGGATAGTTGAATTTTTGGGTAAAAGTAAAATATGGTGTAAATATTCTATATGTATTATGAAATCACAATGACATAAAAAAATTTGTAATAATTACATTAAAATATTTCAAAACCAAAAATGTAGTTTTCCATTTAAATAATGTATTTTGAAGCAACAAGATCAATTATCCAACCCTATGAAGAATCTTCCGAAACCTATATTAGATTTTAATATTTTATGAATATAACTCACTTCCACATCATGAATGATAATATTTTAAGAAATTTATACTCATAAACAAATAAAATACTAAATAACACAACAACTTTGGAAATACCATGGGATAAAATCATGGTAATACTAGTGATTTTTTATTTTTTATAACTTTGAATCCAAAACCTATGTTTGTAAATTAATAATCAATTTCCCCCAATTTTGAAATAAATACCCAAACTTTCTCTCATTCCTCTCCACTCCCTTGACTTTTATCATGTAGTTCATCTAAATTTCTATCTCTATATAATTTCCATGGACTTTCTAAGGCTACAAGGAGCTCTTCTAAAGCATTGAAAATACACTTTTCAAGTAAGGGATTATCTTCCTCTCTCATATTGTTTCAAGTGATTTCTTTAATATGACCCACAAATTCATACCTTGTTCTTAACATAATTCCTAAAAGAAATTATTACACAGATCATTTATAAAGGACATTTTGAGGTTTAGTGTATTTGAAACTAGTAACAAAATAAAAGGCATACATAAATCATATAAGAAAATATAAAAAAATAACTCTCTTGAAATAATTATTTATTATCTCATTATATATCACCCCACTACATAAGATTTCTAGGGGAAATTTTTCAAATGAAAGGGGTGAGGATAAATTCAAGTAATGGATCAACAATGAAAAAGGATCATACATTAACATCATGGGTAAAACATATGGAATAATATAAGAATATTAATATAAGTACAGAAGTCATAACATGATCATAAGTATATAACTCATAACATGGAGTGGTTGCTACAAAAATATAAGACATTCATAACCATATCACCAAATATCTTCATTAAGGTGACATAAAATAACATTACAAAGGTTATTCTAAAATCTATTATAAAAAATTACCAAGGAGTGCTACCAAGGTATTATAAAAATCTCATATCTATATATTAATTCATTACCTAATGCATTAGAGTGCTAATAGGGACCAACATTCCAATGTTTATCATTATGTGTTCCACAAAAATCATGTAACATAATAATATATTCCATCATATCAATTCCACTATTAAGGCATGTGGATTTTTTACATGTAATTACATGATGAATGAAGGATATTTTTCTCTAGGTGAATTCAATTTAATTAAAATATAGTTGGTTATTCAGGACATGAAAGTAAGAAATTGAAAATCAAGGATTTATTTTGGAAGCATAAATTATATAAAAAAGTTATTATAGAATGGGTTTAATTATAGAAAAGGGTAGTATCTTATCAATATAAATTCATTTTTATAGTAAAGGATTGATTATAAACACATAGAATCATGATCATTTGTAAATAAAAAGGCTTATAACAATATAAATTATTGAATTGAAAAGAGGAGGGAGGGAATCCATTACCTTTCTTAGTAGCATCCAAAATCATGAAAAGGGATCATTTGGACCTTAGAAAGTCCTTAGGAGGGATTTAATTAGGGTTATAGAGATGATATCCATGCTTAAATAGTTTTTGGAGTATTGAGGAATGGGGTGGATGTGGTATCCTCTTATAGGGGAATGGAATGAAACTCTTATAAATATAAATTTTAAATATAAAGATATCACAGGTTTCAAATGTAATTTGAATCCAAACTAGAAAATAATATAGAGGGTGATATAAGTTCTATTATACCTCATACACTCATTTTAAAACAAGTTTTAAAAAAATATTTAAATTCATTTACTCTTATATTTGTCACTTTTACCATTTTTGGTTTTCTAACATGGTAATTAATTTTTACCTAAGTAATTTACTTTTAATTTCTAAAATTTAAATGGGCCTTATTACATAATTTGGACCTACTTGTTTAAAATATTAAATAATTTTATAATTTAAAATTTCTATGTGTAAGAAAAGTTAATTTTAAAATTAGTGCATGTAATGCGTAAAAACCATATGTTAGAAAGTGTATTTTTAGCATAAAATTTTATATTAGAAGAAATTAGCATTATGTTTTATTTTAATGATATAAATTGAATTATTATAAAATAAAAAATATATGGATTTAATAGAAATCCCAAACTAAATTTTATTAAAATAATATTTAATTACAAGAAGAGACCAAAACCAATTTCATTTATTGGAAAATATTACATAAGTTCATAAAATTTTAAACCTAGGTTTTGTAAATTTATAATAATATTTAAAATTTTATATTTTTACTACTGAAAGACATATTAAGTCAATTAAAAGGATTTATAAACTTCTAGGACTTATTTATATAATGATAAAGTTATAAAAGTTAATGTTTTCGTAGAAAATACATTTTCACTATTCACTAAAAATTAACTATTTAAGAGAAATCCCAAACATTTATCAAAATATAATATTTTCATAATGAATATAGAAATGATTTAAATTTTTTTAAATTCATTTTCTAGAATTTAGGAATTTGACCTCTAAATAAAATCATATAATGAAGATTTTTTTATATGAAAGTAACTTCTAAAAATACTGGTGATTCTTATTCTTAATTTCTACAAAACACTAAAAAAATAGCATTAAAAAATATTTTATCTTAATAACATAATCATTTAAAAAAATTATTTTCCTTTAACAAAATGTACAGTGCATGAAAAGACAAATTTTAATAAAATATATTTTAAATCACAATATGAACTAAGTAAACTTTTATAAATAACCTTTATATTTATTTAGATATATATTTCATAATTTGGTTACTCCTATTCAAAACCTCTAATTTGAAGGATAGATTTTAACAAAAAAAAATTATTAAAATAAAATATTTCATGGTTTTGTTTTTGTTTGCTTCTGTGTGTTGAATAGCCAATTAACATAAAATATATTTAAGTTAAATACCAAGTGTAATTTGGGGTATTTATATTATCCAACACTTAATTAAATTACACCCTATAAATTTTAATTATCCATCACTGATGAAAAAATATAAGGGATCTATATGAAACTCAAGATATTTTTTCTACTAAGATATCAACCTCATGATTTTAGATACTAGGAGACTCGTCATTTCTTATAAAATAGTAATGTATTGGGATTTTTTCTTTAGTTTGATAATTTATACCAAATATTATTCCTTAGTTGATTATAGAAGTTTATAGGGACATACCTTTCCAAAATTCATTTTCATAAACCTATTTCAAAACAAATAATGAAACAAAAATGATTTAGATAATATCTTATAAAGTAAAATTAAATGATCATAACAATATGAAAATTAAATAATAAGATGACTTCTCTAATTTCACCTTAATTTCCATATATGATACGTGATAGGTGTATTTCATGCATATATTTTAGATTATTTTTGTATATTTAATTGTATATTTAAATGATTAATACTGCTAATTCTTGAATGGTTTGACCTGTTTTATTTTTTATGGTAGAAAATTATGGATTTCTGAAAAAATAATGAAAATTGATAGTAATATAAGTTGAATGACACTTCACGCTACGATCGAAGAGAAATGGAGTGACCAGATTGTGGAGATGAAGAGGAGCTGGAAAACTGAAGAAAAATGACTAGATGTTTTGTATTGAAAGTACACGTCGTGACCATTTCAAGTGAAACAGGTCTATGTTGGAAAAATTGTGATGATAATACATATCATGAAATGAAACTACACGTCGTGTATTGTTAGTACACATCATTATGAAATTCAAATCGTTAAAGCAGTGTCCGCGGATGACATGGCTGAGGAAAAATCAGATCTGAAGTACATGTTGTGTAACCTATGTACACGTCATGATCAAATTGATGCACAGAAAAATAAAATGATGTGGGCCATGGTTTTTAATGAAAAACACCTATAAATACCAGCCATGGTAGCCCTTACAATGTACTCTCGGACCAGTGGTGGACAAGTAACACCAAGGAATGTATGTCATACAACGGGGTGACGATCTGAAGTCATTCTTCACCACCATTATTACTCATGTACCCATGACGCTCACTGTCATCGTGAGCACGTAGTTAAATTAGTTTCGGGTGATTTGATCACAGATTTATGTGTGTCTAAGTATAATTTTATTTATTTTAATCATGTTTTGGATTGTTGCAAACACCATTTATTAATTTCAATATCCTTATTTTTTTCATTCTAATGATCATTGTTTGTTATTTGAAGAGTATTATATTGTTTCACCAATTAATCAACTTAGTTTGTCTATGAAAATTATTCAATATAGGCTAGTTATGTTTAAAAAAGGTTTTTTGTCACCTATCCCTACTATTTAATCTTTTATATGACCATTCCAATAGACTAATCATAAGAGTGGGGCAGGATACCAATACCAAGTATCCCTGCTGACATAATTTCGACACCAAACATAAATAAACCTATATCAATTAAATACCTATCACATGAACAAGAAAACCATTGTACTTCAAATGTCTCCCATATTGATTCAAAACCCCCATATTTTATTCTATTTCTCTTTTCCAAAATGGATTAAATAATTCCAATTTCAATTTCCTAATTAATTTATAAGATATGATTTATACCTATGGTTTTGATACTTAGACTTTCCAAGTACTACATTTTTAGTTAGGCTGTTGGATTCTATATAAATTACTAAATTTGGTTATCCCAATATGATTTAACAAAGTCCTATGGGCGGTTAATACTTTATATTCAAATATGATCTAATTAAATCAACCTATAACTCCTTCAGTTCAAACTCAGTTTCCCATGATAAATTTCTTATTAATTCCCCTAAAATTACTAGGTAAATATTAAATCCTAAAATTCCATTTAAATCCATTATAATGGTTTATAAATAAAATTTTAATTAATCAAAGCATATTACATCCTCAAATTCCATTTAAATCCCATATAATGGTTTTTATAAGTTCTCACATGGCTTGGAATACCTAAATGATTTTTACTATACTATATAAAGTGTTTTAAAGGTTTTCTTTGAGTGAATAATGATTTTAATTTTTGGGAATGTTTTATTGATATGCTCAAAGTTCTATTTTGAAAAAAGTAAACATCTTCATGCTTTGTCATGTTTTTCACAGAACTAATAGTATTACTTTATTTTTATATCCCTTACAAAGCTTTGTTTTTCTTATCCCACATTTTTAAATGTTTTTCGCATGATCTTGGGATGATTAAAAAATGTATGAAGGTTAATATTTTTTCTATGGAGACTCATCTTAAATTAAGAAAACGTGTATTGAATGAAATGGTGGTGTAAAATTAATGCTCTATTTTTGTGGGAAAAATATACACTGTGTGGAATAATCCACTATGTTTTTTAATTTTTTACCTAATTCACTAAAAATATAAACTAAAAATATCCTGTTAATAAAACTAAGGTAAAACCTTATAAAAAATCATGTAATTTTGGGTTGATTATGTTACGGGTCGATATACAAATATTGGATATAGGGTTGAAAAAAGGTGTTTTGGAATGGTTTATTATTAATGAACACTTAACCAACTAGGTGAGATAAAATACAACCCTAGAGAACCTATAAGGGGTCCAAAACTCTAAATTGTTCTTTCCCTTTATGAATATACCCAAAGAGCAGGTATAATTTCATCAACACTATAACCTCCCAATTTATCTGTTGTCCAGTTTCCATCTAGTGTACCATCAATAACTTTCAGATCCTAAATCTGGTATGTAACTTTCACATTAGAAACAAATAGTCACTTTGAAATATCACTAGAAATTCTACCAAGTAGACTGAATGAACCATCGGAGGTTTAAACTCCCATTACCATTTAGTTAAAACATCCTCCTTCTAATATCATCGAGTGAAAATGATGTTTTCCATGGGTATTATGTATGGATAAATTAATCAACCTCTTAATCTATAGTTCTTGATCGGTTAGTGTGATGAAAATTTAAGACCATGTGCATAAAGGGAAAAAAAGAATGAACCTCCTCCACCTATAGATACTTCACCATTTTAAGTATCTCATTGGAAAATGGAAAATTCATTTACCAATTGTCCCACATCAATGTAGGGGGAATTCAAAATACATGTCCAATGTGATCGAGGCTCCACTGATCATCTACAAATCATAGAGGATCATCCCAACCTTTGTGAATAAAATGGAAGGTGTTTATGTCATGAGTATATCAGATGATAAGGACTATGATGATGTTCTTATTTCGATGTTGTAAATATCGTAAAACTCATACGGATTTTCATAACAAAATAACATTCATATCTTATTTGAATTATTCACAACTATGTCATTCCTATAAGGTTCAACCCCAATCTATACTAAAAACACCCCCAAGATGAATATCCTAGTAGATCATCTAACCCAACATGTGGTTTAATATAGACTTCTTCATAATAGAATTAAATTTATGGACACATTTCTTTGGAATATGCCCCTCTCCTTCGAGGGTTAATGGGGAATATTCCAAAACACATCCCTTTGTGTGCATCTGATCTCTGATGAAACTCCACAACAATGACACATTTTCTCATGCAATATCCTAATAATGATGGATCCAAATAACCACCTAGTTTCTAGGGTGAAATTTGTGGATGGAAATATCTTTCAATAAATCAAAACCATATAAATCTAGCCTCTCAAATGCTGGTTAATATCAAAGAGAGGCTCACATGATCTCATATTCATTATTGTTTCATGGTTGTACATTATAACATTGATCAGTTAAAATATTAATTTTAGACCAATAACTCGGATTTGGATTCATTTACTATAGAGGAATGAAAATAATCAAGTTTCAAAAAAATGACCTAGTAAAATAAAATCCTTGAAAACTGAAAAGTCTAGATTTTTATATAGAACTAAGTATGCAATATTTAAAGGGGATGGTTCACATATTGAATTGGTTTTTTTCCTAGATGTTCTATGTGAAATTAATTGAAAATATTAGTTCCTTCATGAGAGATATACTACATTAAAGAAATATCATGTAGGAGAATGTTTATGGGGAAATGATGGTTTGTGATGGCTATCCATGAAAGATACCTCCTACGTGATTAAATGAAGATGGGAAAAGATATGGACAATCTATTAAGGATCTTAAATTTTTTATATTGTTAAGGGGACAAATCGATCTATTTATAAGGAGTCCCTACAGTTGGTGGACTTTAAGGAAGTCCCACAGACCATTTTATCACCCAGATATGGATTCCTTTTAATGTTGTTAGACGTAATTATGTGGGGGGAATTTTTTTTGGATCACAAAGTCTTTGAATAATTACAAAACATTGATGGAAAGTTAAACATCACAAAACCATCCCACCAAATTTACCCCTATTAGTCCTGTAATGAATAAAGAGAGATAACGACCCTTGAATCCTATCTCTAATAGGATATGGGTTAGAGAATAGAACTGAGGGTATATAGTCACGCACATTATATTAATTAACCTAAAAGATTTTATAAGTAAGATATAAGTTGATAAAAACCTACAAACAACTCCTTATCATGAGAAATAAATAAGTAATACCAATACATGATGGGATTTCATAAACACTGGAATCAACAGAAATGAAAATAAAAAAAAGATAAAGCCTTAGCATTGACTAAGAAGCTCCAATAGATTCTAAGAAAATCCTAAAACTAGTATTGTAATGATTTATCACCAAACAACTTCTAAAAAGATGAAAGTTATTTTATATATGCATATGGTGATAATAACATGTATAATCAGTAGGGTCCTCTCTAAACCTCATGTGTAGAATTTAAAAGAATAATACTAAATATCAGTGAGTAAATAAATGATACTAACTCATCAACTAAGTGGGTATACTATTCTTTTCACATCATCACAATGACTCACTCACCAAATAATGAATAGAAGTATAAAAAAAATATTAAGAACATATAACTGTATTTTTAAATCAGTATCCCACAACCACTTCCCCACTAGTTTTCCTCACTCATAACCTAATATCACATGTCATGAGCTCATATCACTCCAATTATTATCACATCTTAAAATACCTAGGAAAATATAACACATCCCTCTTAAAATAACCTGGGAAATTATATCATACAATGCACCCCATGAAACACATCATCACATTCACACCCCATATATAGTAAATCGGGTTATTTCCAGACTCCACCAAAACAAATGTATCATATATTATACCTCAATCCATCAAAACTCTTAGTTAACACAACAACAATAAAACTCTAGATATAAAATTCAAAAGAATTTCATGTATAATAACATTAATCCTTGTATGGAAAATTCCCTCTTGCATACCTATACGTAATACTACATCCAAACAAAGATTGATAGAGAGAGGTTGGTCAACCATTCATATCTTCACTAACCTATATGTTACATAAATCACCCTAGAAACTCTAGTTGTTAGTTTCCCTTATGATATGGGTGGAATACATATAAAATTACAAAACATACATAATATAATAGCTCATAACCACACAAAGGGAAATTACCTATCATTGGAATCAACTTCTTCTATCACGTCATAGGACACCCGACTACCACTATTGCGGTCTAGATATCAAATAAGCGTACCTGAATCAAGTTTAATATTAATTAATTCATTAGGAATTAACTAATATTGTTCTATTTTAATTTCCAATATTAATATTTCTCTATTATAATCCAAGTGATAACTATTAGTTCAGAATTATTATGGCGAAGATACAAAAAGGGGCGAATTGTGGTCCTTTTAAAACATCAATAGCTTTGAAAATTCCCTCTTAATATACATAGATTCTTTACTTATCTCTAAAATATGAGTAATCAATGGAAATAAATAAAGAAAATAATAAGAAAATGTATAGTAGTTTAAGGATCAAAGATCCCCTACTCTACTCTTTCAACACACTCTCCACGAACATAGTGATTTTCACTAGTTATTCCATTTATTGGGGACTTAAACAACTGAGTAAATGAAATTTATAATTTTATATTAATTATTTTACAATGCCTTCTAGTTCATTTACAAGGAATCGTGAATCCACATCTTACACCAAGAAGTTGATGCTCCAGCAACTACTGAGTCTTAGAAGATGGTACACTGATAAATCAAAAATATTAATTTGATTGAGAAAATATATTTTTCTCCTTATTACAGCAGTAATAAAAAGATGTGTTGAACTTAAAAAAAGAATAGTAACAACAAATAGATCATCAATTTTAAATAAGACCCCTTTAAATAGTGATAGATAAAACACTAAATAGATGGATGAACATGTATGTCTCCAAAGTGTAACTCTGAAAAATTATTTGTCAAACATGTATAATAATATTTAATAATTAGATACCATATGAGTGAAACAAACAGTAGTGAGTCGATCAGTATGTTCAAAACATGTATTTCTCCAAAGTGTATCTTTGAATCCAACAATAAAATGTTATTTTAAAATCACACATCTATTTTTTATATGAATATTTCTATCTTTAGAAGATTAATATCTCAGTATTTATCCTGATGGTCAAACATATCTTGGTCAAAATATATCTCAAAATATCGCGTAATAAATTTTAAATATTTGAATTGAAATCATTCAAATAGATTTCTAACTTCCCTTAGAAATATGAATTATTTATTCCATTGAGTATAAACCTTTTAATCGGCTGTAAATTAGCATTGAAATTATATTTACTTTCCAAGAGACTATACGGACCCAAGATTAACATATATGGATATTACATCATTTGAGATGAATATTCTTTACATTACAAAAATACATGTCTGATGACCATAATATTTTAGTGTATTTGGAATCATGGAAACAAAATATTCTATCCTAGTGAAAGATCTTAAACATCTCTCATAAATATATTCACCTTTAGTAATTATACCTAAAACCAATCTTCTTAACTTGGGGAAATAAAACATAAGAAAGGGGTGATCTTAGATGCTCGGTAAGGGTAAATAATGTAAATGCATAAACATAACATGAAAAAAAGGGTATGGAATTGAGCATAACATTTGAAGATCATACCCTACATATTAGATATCCTAGTAATGTTTGAAAGTTCATAATACATGGATCATAAGATAATTAAGAGAAAATCATGAATGAATAACATAGGAATAAGACATGTAATTTGTGGAATTCACATTATTTTATAATGTTGTGAACATGTATAAGTAGAAATAGGTTCCCTCATTAAGTTAAGGAAAATAAATCAATACCACACATCAAAATATGGACATGTATATATGTCCATACATAACATTGTGAATGTGTAATCAGGTTCACATATAACCTTATAGACATGAAATCATGTTCATGAATAACCTTGTGAACACGTAATCATGTTCACACATAACATTGTGAACATGTAATCTTGTTCATGAATAAACTTATGGACACAAAACAAAATCCATGTATAACATTGTGAACATGTAATAAGGTTCACTCATAACATTTTGAACATTTAATCAGGTTCATTCATAAATTATGGACATGCAACCAGGTTCATGCTTAACATAGTGAAAAATTAATCAAGATCACACATAACATTATGAATATGAAATCAGGTTCATGAATAACATATATACTCATGATCCATCCTTCATTACCCAATGCATTAGAGGAAGATATAGATCCAACCCAAGACATAACAAAATCATAAATATGAGTTCCACAAGATTATAAACAAGAATAATATCATAACCAATGAAATGAGATATAAATCATAAACATTTAATCATATCGTCACTTATGGAAGATTTGTAGGTCTCACAATCTCCGCTCATGAAAAGAAGTGGGTTTTAAATGCATATAAACTATGAAATAGAAACTGGTTTCTTAAACATCATGCCATAAAAACATTAAACATTCATAAAATTAATATTAATGGAATCATTGAATAATTTCCCTAGAAAGTAATGAGTAACATTAAAAAATTTCATCTTATTTGGGAAATAATTTCGAAAGATCTTTTAAAAAAACTTCTTGAAGAAAATATCCTTTATTCTATGAAAAAGTAATTTTTAAAACATAAAACTTTTTGAAAACCATTTCCTTGAAAATAAAATTGAAAATATATAAAGAAATATTTGAAATATTTTTTCAATGAAATATTATAAATAATGCTTGAAAATATTTAAAACATTTCTTAAATATAAAACATTCTCAAAATCCTTTTTCTATCAAAAAATCTTCCAAATATTTTCAACGAATCTTTGAAACCCCATAAAACCTTTTTGAAATAATTTTTCTTTGAAAACCACTTTAAAAATAATAATTTTACATAATATTAAGAAAACATTTTTACTTTAAATTAAACTTGCAAACATACAATGTAATCTTCAAGTAAATTATGTTCGCAACGGTGGTAAGTCCATATGTTCTAAATAATCCTTTTTTAACTTAAAAGTTATGAAAATATAATTTATAGGAAAACAAAAATAAGATTACTTCTATGATAGTAGAAGGTAAAACGTGGATAAAAATTTCCTTTAACATCACATGATAAAATTAAATCATTTTTTAAATTTGTTTTAGGAATCATTTTTTTAAAGAACACATATTTCCGACAAAAAAGATAAATAAAGTCAGATTTTCATTAAAAGCATTTCTTAGTTATCCTAAGTACCAAATAGTGGAAAATGGTAATAATACATGAATATATATTTTAAAATCATATTAGTAGATAAATCATGGGTTTTATTGAGATTTGGATCATGATATGTCATCTATTGAAGCATAATCATAAACAATCTCGATTAATGATGAGATTGTGTCAATAAACTCTTGCCACGTGGTAACTTAGAATCATAATCCCCATTTAAGAAAATGAAATTTCATGAATATTATAATATAATAAAAATAAAAAAATTTATGATATAATATTTCAAATATATGTTTATGTAACAAATAATAAAAGTGATTGGTGAATAAGTCATGTATCTCACAATAATAAAAGATGAGATGAAATTTCCTTACCTTGTGTCTTGACTCTCATCATACACATTAACTCCAACTGTAAAATAAATATAAATTTATTATACATATTTTACAGAACCATATTATTATATTTAATACCATATACAGTTTGATTATGACCTTATATTACCTACTTGTTAACAATCCTATGTTGAGGTTTTAGTTTGGGTAATATTTGCTTTGTTCTTCGCATGTGTATTAATTTTTTATATCATGGGACCTTATACTTATATCATGATTTAAATAATGTACATAATGATATAAATATTATATATATTCATTATATTTTTATTATAATAATCCAAAAGATATATAAGTATGAAATGGAATGCACCGTTCATGGATATGGTAAGTCGTACATACACCTAAACGTTGTTTCTATTTTTATTATCTTATTGAAAAAAAGAAGGTAAATAACATATTTATATATATATATATTTATATATAAATATTCCATTAGAATTATTATATTATATATATCATATACATTCACAAAATGCATCCTTAATACGTTCCATGTAGTGTGTGGACGAATCACATCTCTTTAAGGGGTGGAAGTCCCCACTTCCTCAAACAAAATTATCATATTTACAAAAAATGTAAAGTATAAAGATATGTTTTATATAAGGATTAAATAATTTTAAGGACATAATAAGTATAATATATAACATATATAAATATATTTTCAATCATAATGTCCACCATGAGATGTGGTAAATGAAAAATTAATAATCATCATTTTGTGAGGCGGTAGTTCACTGTACACATAAATAGTATGTTCCTTACCCATTAGATGGACGATTTTGTAATTTTAGGTATAAAACTTATCATAAAAAAATCCTATTATATTTAATATACTATTTTTGTTATACAATAATGAAATAAAGTGAGTGTAGGGGATGGAGAAAGAAAATAATAAAAAAACTGTTTGACGGAGGGTGTTACCTCTTAATCGGTTAACTCCTTTTGGTTTGCACCAAAAATATTACTTAGAAGGATTTTTCCCCAAAGGTAGGAATTTTGGACAATTTGATGATTTTTTGGAGGATATTTTATTAGATCTTGTCTGGAAATAAGTGGTTTCAGAGTTGTGAAATTGGGTTGAAGTACTAGCCTATTTATAGTTGAGGGGGAGTGACACTCTTGTAAATAGAAAAAGGTATTAAATAATGGGAGGTATATTTTACAAAATGTGGATCCAAAATAGAAAAATAATGTATTAATTTGAAATTATGGTCAAACAAAATCTACACAACAAAAATATAGGTTCATTTTAATAATTTGGTTCCTTAACTTCTAAGATTCTCTATTTTTATTATTTTATTTTTTATTAAAGCGTCTAGTTTTCTAAACTAGGTAACCATTAATACTAAAATAATTTTTTATTTATTATTTAAAATAGATACACAGAATTATAAATATTAAGATTAATTTAAGAAATAAAAAACTCATGTGTTTTTTAAGTTAATTTTTAAAACAAGAAAATGTGACGTGCTAAAAACTACTTAAACTCGAACCATGCTAACAATATTTTTACAATATATGTGTCAATATGTTAACTATAAAAGATAAATTGGCATAATAATATACAATATTTAATATTTATTAAAACATAGAAATCATTTTACATAATATATAATTTTTATTAATTTTAAATCATTTAATAAAATATAATTTATTTTAGAATTACAATAATTTTAATCTTGACATTATTTATTAAATTTTAATTTAAAAATATCAAACTAATTTTGGAATTTAAATATATTATATTTACATATGTTTAACATGATATATTAATCTTGATAAATAATTATATAAAATAATTAAATCAATTGACTTCACTTTTAACATTTTCAGTATCATTTATTTTAGTTAATTATTTACTAAATAATTACTATGTTGGCTTTTATTAACAATTTTAAGTAACTAAATAATATGTAAAAATTATTTATAAATTATTATGATAAAATTTACCTATTTATTTTTCAAAATGATATGTATAACCTCAAATATGACTTTTTTTACATATATCAATGTTTTATAAATGTTAAAGGTAAAGAAATTTCCCTTTTTCTCTTCTTCCTTACTTTGCCTTTTATATAGTGAAATTACATTTAATAATATCCCAATAACCCGTAAAATTTGAACCAATAAAGAATATGGTCGAATTAATTTCATCCAATGGATTTGGGAACAAATATCATGTCATTTTGGTCCTTATGATTAAGGTTTAGTCCCTAATTAAGCTTTATCTTTCCTTAATTGTTGTCATTAATTTTAATCACTTTCACTAATATTTTTTGGAAAAAATTATATTGGTATTATTAGAATAAAAATATCATATTAATTACAACAATTTATTTCCAATTTTCAAAATTCAAATCCCAGAAGTGGGAAAATTAATTTTAATGTTAATCCTGTTGAAAAGGTGAGAAAGCAGGTTTTTAAATTAAAAATGTTCAAAAGTTCAATAAATTTTTATAAACAATTTCCATATAGAAATAATATGAATGAAATAAATTGGTTTAATATATGTATAATTGGCCTATTTTTACTTTAAAAAATATAAATTAATATTAATAATTATTTAAATGAAAATGTGGTTTTTAACTAAAATATAATAGTATTCACTATTCATCGAAAAATTAAGTTTCTTAGAAAAATCCAAAAAAATCACCCTAATATTATTTAGACATTATTAATAAAACAATGAAGTTTCGTTTATCAATTTAAATTTATAAAATTGTCTAAAATTATTTGTATTGGTTTTTATATAAGGACATGAAAAAATATTTCATTTGAGAAAATGGTATTTTAAAAAATATAAAGCCTTTACCAAAAATTATATTTTTAATAATCAGTAGGTTTTATTTATATAAAAAATTTATAAAAAAAAATATTTTAATATTCTTTATTACTATTCATATAACAAAGTTTAATGTCTAGGTTATAATTATCTCATTAAAATAATTATAACAATAAAATTATGTTTTATAGAAACTCAGAGTTGTGTGTAACGTATGTCAAGTCAGTGTTGTGTGTAGAATAATAGAAGTAGGTGTTGTGTGAAAGGAATGTTTGAATCATTGAAATTAAAGACATAAATGAAAATTAATTCATTTGAAAAAAAATATCACAAAATCTCGGGATGTTAGAGATATCATCACAAAAAACACAAAGAATATCTTAAATTTAAACAACTTCGTTGATGAAGTAAAACATAGGGTTCCTTCATATAATGAAAAACATAAAAAGTATGGTTGAAAATATAAGTTTGATAACAAAAGTATGGTTAATTAATCATAAGCCTATTCCTAAAACATAGGGTTTCTACCAAACATAGGGTTGTTGAAAATGAGGCTATTTATGAGCATAAAAATCAAAACAAATTGACAAAAATATTTAATCAATTCATACTAAACAATATAAAAATTTTTATGGTCCCAAAACCCCTAAAACATTAAAATGTTTACAAAATTTTTCAAATAAAATTCAACCTATCATAAATTTCTAATAAATATAAAAAATTTCTCATAAATGTTTCGTAATTTTATAATAAGTTTCCCATAAATTTCTCATAAATTTCCCAAACATTTATCCCCATTTTTTGATGCTAAATATATGAGAATAATGTTATGTAACATAAACTCTCCCTAAATCCATGATTTGATAAAAAAGATAAAAATATATAATTAAGTCATGAAAATATTTAAAATATTATTCAAAGAATAGTGAGGGATTGTAATGAATGTATTAAACCATTTAATCCATGTTATACAAAAATATTGAAACACCTGATAAATATTTTAAATAACTTCCCTTAAGACATAGAATAATTGAAAAATATATAAAATATTTTCAAGAAGTTTGAAAATATTTATAGTTCATATCATAATTGAGAAAAACATTTTAATTTATTAATAGAATAATCTATCACCAACAGTAATAAAATAAATTATCATATTCAATAAATTTGAATGGTAAAAAACATAAAAACATATTTATACATAAGATAACCATTTGTGTAGAATATTAAGAGATGAAAAAACATTTAAAAATACATTATGAAATAATTTTATTACAAATATTTTTTCTAAACATACTATTTAAACAAAAAGATATATATTATAATGGTCCATAATTTTTTTACATAGATATTAAATCTAAATAAAATAATATTAATTATCTAAAATAATAAAACCATGTTGGAATTATATAGTTATAGAATCTTTAGAAACTAGAAAAAATAACAACAGATTCATAAAACATCTATATCGGATCCTGCTTATTCCTTCACAACTAGAACCCTTTTGAAACATCTTACATAATACATTTATTCATTTACTGGGGAAAAGAAACATAATAAAAGGGTTGTCTAAGATGATTATAAATGTTAATCGAGTTATATAATATAATCATAAGGGCATAATAAAAAGAAAATATCTTTAGAAAAATATATCCTACATATCTAGGATCATGATATTGAGTTATGGACTATATCATAAAAGTTCATTAGATATAAATTATCAAGAATATAATTCATGAGAGTATAACATAAGAATTGAAATTTTTACATACACATAATCATAGATTATCATTTTCACATTAGTCAAGGCTCACTGTCAAGACTATCATAGCGGAAAAAGTCCCTTACTAAACTGTGTTTACTCCCAATTCCAGCCCTATATTACTAAAATGATCTCACTTCCCATTCTAGTCATGTCTATCTCATAATATATAAATCTTTATACAATTAATTAGATATAGATATAGGTCTCACCCATCACTTAATCAAAACCATACATATGTTTTTCACAAGAACATAAATATCTCATCATATCAAAACCCATAAAAAGAAATGGGTTTCATAAACATTTTATTAAAACATAACTTATAGAAAAGAAAAAAAATTCATATACATCAATTCTTCATAAAAATAAACCATCTATATAAAAAATAATTATGGTTTCATTGGATCATATCCCCATTAAAACATACGTAACATCAAATAATGTTGTCTTAGATAGAAAATGAATTTGAAATAATACTTAAAATAATTCTTAAGGAAAATATCCTTTCTATTATGAAAAAAAAAATTAATAGTTGTGAAATTACAAAGGAAAAATGCATTTAAATGAACCTTATAATCTTATAAATTAATCTTCATGTCATTAAAATTTCATAAAATAATTAAAATATGTTCATGTTTTATTGATTAAAAAACATTTTTTTCATATTTTCATGGGAAAAGTCACTAAGAAACTCTTTGGGAAAATGATAAAAATATTCCTTTCAAATCATTTAGTAAAATTTCACACACATATACAAATTAATTTAAGAAAATGTAGAATAAAAGTAAAAAAAATGAATTTTTTTAGGAAACATGCACGTGGAAGATAAACATTCCCCATCAAATACTTATATATAATCAATCCTGAATAATAATGATATTGTAAAAATTAACCCTTACCTTAGGTCTAATTACCATTGTATGTATATAAAACTCCTATATAATGGTTTAAATTATGTTAATGATTTATAATAGAACCATATTAATCTTTATTATTTCATATAAGATCTTATTATATCATTTTATCACCCACTTGTTAGTATTATTTCATTATTACCCTTTTTTCAGGTGTTAACTGCTTCATTTTCCTCTGCATCTTTTTTCATGTAAGTCACAGCTCTTGTAAATAGGATATATTTATGTCATCTCTATAATTATATTGAGATAATATATATCAAATATTTTCATTATATAAATTTATATAATCATTATTCAATGGATAACATGTAACATGAGTCGCATCGTGTCGTAGAGACGGTAGGCTGTACGTACGCACGAGCGATGATATCATTCCCTTAATGTTGAAATTGTAATGAATTTGATAGTAAATTAATAATTTTTTACAAAATAATTATAATTTTATAATTATAATATATATATTATTCACATCATTATATCTATCTAAATAAAGTGGTGATTAAAAAATAGATTACACCACGATGTGGAGATGCTAAGTCATACGTACACATGCACATTGATTGTTTTTTAGTTGGATGGATAAAAGTTAGAATATGGTTGTTCTATAATCATAATAACATATCATAATATATATGACACTATATTTATTAATTTTAACACATGAAGAGTAAGTATAATAAGAAATTATCTATAAAGTGTCGGTAAAGATGATTACCTCTTGGTTGGAGAACTTTATTTAGATCCCCTATTAGGGGCACTAGGGTTTATATTTTGAGAAGAAAAGAACCCCTAGAATGTGTCTAGGGAATTTTAAATGATATATTTGTAGGATATGTTTGATCTTGAAGGATCATTGGGATGTAAATATGAAAGGTAGGGGATTCCTTTTATATTTAAGGTGAGGGGTACTTTTAAAATTTTAAAAACGATTAATTTATAATAAATTCTATCTCAATAAAAATTCCTCTAAAATTTCACATATTAAAATATAATATTATATAAAGTTATAATCTCATTTAATAATATATTTGAGACATGTTTATGAATTATTTTAAACCATATCAATTTGGTTATCCCTTAGTTAACCTATTTTGATTTCAATTATGCTAACAAACTTTTCAACATTAAAAGGATGTAATTTTTACTTATGAAATGTAAAATAGATCATAAATGAACAATTTATGAAATTTTAGACACTATTTTAATTATTTTTTATTTTTAAATATGTTTTATGATTTTTAAACAAGTTAATAAAATATCATTAGTGACAATTGTGATACTATTCATCAATTCGACTTTTAAAAATATAAACATAACAAGTCAGCTTAAAAAGATTATTTTATTATATCCCTAACAGTTCAAGGTCAACAATAAAATTATTTTATCATATTAATTATCTCAAATTATATTTATTTTAATGTTTCTAGTAACATTTATTTTATATTTCCATTAATAAAATAATTACCACATCACTGTTGTGTAATTATTTAATATACTTATTTGTTGACTAAAAATTAAGAATAAAATACCACGATGAATAAAAAAATTCTATATTTTTTAAGAATATTTATAGTGTAATATATATTTTTGGTAAACCTATATTAAAAATGATATTTTATTAAAAACATGAATGTGATATATTTTAATTTTTATTAAATAAAATAAAATAAATATCATATCCTCTTCTAAGTTACCAAAAATGTAAAAACTAAATTTATATCATGAAAATATTTTTATTAAGTTAAAAAATTATATTTATATTCCTTCATAACATACCTTTTTCCATATCTGGACACCTAAGGGATATTTAATACAAAGAAAGCGACATTTTGTGACTTTCTATGATTTAAATATTATATAAGTCATTTTCTAATACATATGTTCATTAAAAAGCATAATTTTAATATTAGGTTTTAATAGTTGAATTATATTCATCCTATAAAATTTGGTTATGTGTTAGGGTCATTTTATAGTCTTTATCAGTTTATTCTTAACCTAAATCACCCAACTAACCATTTACTCTGGTAATAAAATTTAACAAGGTTTCTATTCATATTGGAGAAAAATAAAAATAAAATATTCAATAAATTTGGACCTTATTAATATAAATTTTAAACCCATTTTATAAAATTCAAGAAATTTAAGTTTCATAATTAAACAGAAACTCCATGAAAAATAATTTTTGGAAAAATTCTCTTTCAAAACATAAAAATTTTTATAATAAAATCTTGCAAATAATACTTTTCAAAACCATAATTGGATTATATTAATCAAAAATGAAATAATTAAAATTTAAAACTAATATAAAACATAATTTTACCAAGTAAATACTTTAAAATAAAACACAACTTTCAATAAAAATCAGTATTTTCATAATTCCTTAAAAAAGGTTTTCACAAAATTATAAAAAAATTAGATAATTTTGACATGCTGATTTCAAAAATGAAATTAATTTTTAAAAAAACTATTAAGCTTATCAAAATTAATATGAATTTATAAAAAAAGAAAAAATAATTTTTTAAGAAAACATATTTTATGAAGAATAAAGTGACATTACTAAAAACTGTGTGATCATTTTATAAGAAATTGCCAATACATTAATATTGAGTTGTAACTTATTTTATCTTAAATTATTTCTTCATATTTATTCCCACAAATTTAACAGCTTTTTTATAATGGAATAATACCATTTACTCAGTTCATTTATACTCATGGTTGTGTTCAACACAAGATATTGATGAATTAAAATTATTTAAAGACAAATATTTATTAAAATATTAGGTTTTTTCATTTTTTCCCCCTATAAAATGAATTTTTCCCTAAAAATTCATCACAATGATACAAATATATGAGGGAACATCTACCTTACCAAATCCTCAGGTTCCCATCTAGCCTCCTCAAATTTATTTTTTAATCGTGAACATTTCACCAAGAAAGTGTTCTTGTTTCGTATAACTTTTTCTCTAAGATCCAAAATCTCTATTGATAATTCTTCAAATGTATGATAATTCTCAAATGGTATTACTTATATGTCAAGTACATGTGATGGATTAGGTATGTACTTTCTCAGGAGAGATATATGCAACATATCATGAACTTGAGAGATATTCAGTGGAAGTTTCAATCTATAAGCTACCTTTCCAACATGATCAAGAATTTCAAAAGGATTGATATACCAATGGATAAACATTACCTTATTTTTAATTCTCATTACTCTCTTCTAGGGAGATATTCATAGAAATTCCTTTTCACCCACTTCAAACTCTAGGTATTTTCGAAGATTGTCAGTATAACATTTTTATCAACACAATGATGCTCTTATTTAATTTTTAACTGTTGTTTACTAAACTAGATTAGGTACCAATATATTTATTTCCCAACTCCATTAAATCATGTTGGATTTATTCACATCTTATAAAAGATGTATTCATATGGATCCATCTAAATACTGGAGATACAGCTATTGTTGTAGGAAAATGCTACCAAATGTAGGTTTTTATCCCAAAAACCTTTAAAATCCCTAAAGAAAGCTCCCAAAAGTTCTTATAGAGTTTGAATTATAATCTTAGAATGACTATCTATCTGAGGATGACAAGAAATACAAAAAATTAACTCTGTATCTAGATCCTATTGAAGACTTCTCCATAACTTCAAGTTAAACCTCGAATCTCGACCATATATAACGGAAAGTTGTTCTCTAATAAATCTAACCACTTACTTAATATATATTCTAGAAATATGATCAAGAGATAAATCTTCCCTCACATCAATGAAGTGTTCTGAATTTGTAAGGCGGTCAACTATATCTGATATATCATTATTATATGTTTTGGGAACTTAAAATACTTAATATATGGTGATGTTTTCCGATTTTTATTTGGGAATGGGTAATGGTTGAAACATCTGATTAATCTCCTATCTATAAAACATAACTTAATAATAAACCAAGAACTGAGAAACATAATCTTCCTTATCATTATTCATGCCATCCCACTAGAAATAATCTTTCATGTACTTATACATCTTTTTTATTGAAAGATAAAAATACAATGATGAACTTTGAGCCTCATCCAAAATCTCTTTCTTTAATACAAGTTATGGGTGGGATTAAACACGGTTTGAGAACCTTATTATTTCATCACAACAAAAGTTGAACTCATGAATATTTCCCACCTTCTTTTATAGTTCTAAATCTTCCTTCTATGCCACATTTGAGTAAGATAATATTTCTCCCCTTCCTTTAGTATATCAAGATACACCTTTACAAATCCATAAATATTGGATCTTTTGTGGTCATCATCATAGATAAGATGGAACGGTTCTTTCGACTCAATGATTATACCACCTTCTTCACTTTCCCATGGTGGTAATGTATTGAGTAGTTGTAATCATTAATCAGCTCCAACCATTCTCTTTTCTAAATATTCAAATCATTTTTAGTGAAAAATATACTTTAAAATGTTATGATCAGTATACATATCACACATTTCACCAAAAATATAATACCTCTATATATTTAAGAAAGATTACCACTCTTAAATTCAAATCATGAGTTGGATAAATTTTCTCATGGATTTTCAATTAACACGAGGCATAATCTACCACCATATCATTTTTCATGACACCAAATCCTAACCCCTTCTTTGATGCATCACTCTAAATAAAAAAAGCCTTTCTCCACTATAGGGTGGTGTGAGCATAGGTTCACCAAAAAACCTTCTTTCAAAATCCTTGGAATTATCTTCACATTCTTATGTCCATATGAACTTAACTCCTATATGATTCAACTTGGTGATTGTATTATATAATCATGATAAGTAGTTCACAGAACATTGATAATATCCATGAAAACCGAGAAATGTTCATATATCAGTTATCGTTGTTGGTCTAGGACAACATTAAATAACTTCAGTCATTTCAAGATCTATAGATATCCCCTCCCATGAAATTATATGACTCAGAAATTAAACTTTTTTAATCTGAAATTTAGACTTGGTAAATTAGTCATAAATATTCTCTTTTCTTAGGGTATTTAGTATAATCCAAAAGTTATCTTCATTTTCGTCCTTCATCTTTGAATATAAAATAATATAATCTATAAAGACTACCAAAAACGGGTAAAGATAGTCTCTTAATACTCAATTCATTAAATCCATGAAGATGGCGGTGAAATTAGTAAGACCAAAAGGTGACACCGTAAATTCATAGTTCCCATACCATTCATGTAATTCCAACTTGGTTATATCCTCCCTCTTAACTATCAATTGATGATATACCAAATAAATATCAATCTTGTAAAAGTATTGAGCTCATGTAGTTGATCAATTAAGTCATAAATACATGGGAGAGAATATTGTTTTCTCAACATTGATCTTGCTAAGTTCTCACAAATCAATACAGAGTATCATTTATCTATATTTATTCTTAACAAATAGAATAGGTGAACCTCAATTTCACGCACTAGGGCATATGAATCCCATGTCATGATTTTCTTGGATCTGTTTATCCAATTCTTATAGCTCAACAGGTTCCATTCTATAAGAAGTATTTTAAATAGGCATAGCACACAGTATGAGTTCTATTGAAAAATCAACTTCACAATTCGGTGGAAGATTGGGAAATTCTTCTAGGAAGAGATCAAAATCCTTTAAAATAGCTGTATCTATATTGGTGAGTTTCTCCTCAACCAAATGAGTTAGATAACATTCATTTATAGGAATTAAGACCCATGATATTGAAATAGTTTCTATTGGATGTTCATGTTCATCCTTGCATCAATATATGATCATGGATTCATTCAGGATATGAAATATGACTTCCCTTACTTAGAATTTGATATGATATCGATATATATAACTCCAATACATGCCAATAATCACATCAAATTCAACTAATGGAAAGATGACAAGCTTTTTAGGAATCACTTTTCCACAAACTTTAACCTAATATTAATTATAAACTTGTGATGTGACCAATGTTCCATTAGAAGGTTTCACAGCTAACTAAAAATTTAATTATTAAGGTAATGTGGATAAAACCATAGAAAATTATTTAGAAATAAAATATTGGGTCGATGCATAAACAAGTAGAACATTACCTACTACATACTAGTTGGAAAGTGTACATTTCACCACTTCATTGTTATGCTCCGCATTTTCAATAGTGATCACATGGAATTTTCCTTTATCTTTTTACTTAAGATCATTTTGACTTTGATCATAATCGATAACCCTTGGATTTTATCCTTGGTTAGTATACTTTCCATTTTCCTTGCACTTTAATCATTGTAACAAGGGGCGTTCATTCTGTGAAACCTTTTCTCTATTTGTATCATTAGCTATCTTGTTTTTATCACTTCAATAGTCAATTATTCAATTACCTTCTTTCCAAAACTTAAAACATTTACTAGTACCATTAAGATGGTTTCCTCCATGTTTTTTCCACATTTTAAACATAAAGGAAATCTCATATTTGTTTTACTATAGTTTTTATATTTCCCCTTGGATTCTATTTTTCTCTTCTTATCGAACCCATAAGATTGATGGGTAAATCCAATATTTATCTCAACCTTAATATTAAATCAAATAGATTCTTCATAGATACTGAAGTCCCCTATGTCTAATTCCATTTAGAGACTTTGTTTTAAGACACTGGTGAATTGATCAACCTTACTCTATAGTTGGATGATAATTCCAGAAGTGTACCTTGTAATTCTTGTAAAATTTATTCCTTGAAACCAAATAATTCATCATGATTTTTATTAATCTCAAGACACACCTTATCCATCTTCAAATAAACAATATAGAGAATGTATTTATTGAAAAATAATTTCTCGAAATCATCCAATTCCATAGAGTCAATATCATCTGAATTCCTCATATTCTTAATGAGATTACACCACTGATATTTATCACCTTCTAAAAGATGGGCTGTCAAAATTACATTCTCATGTTATGAACATTTTATAAACAAAAATATCTTTTAAATTGTACTAATCCATTGTTCATCCACTAAGGGACCATAATACCCATAGAAAGAAGGAGTTAGTTGTCTCATAATGGACTCAATAGAATGTTGTTCCCTCCTTTTATCATTTAAAAGTCTAGCATGATTCATATCTTGAGAAATTTGTGTGATCATAGAAACAATATTTTCCATTCCAACTCCCATAACATTCGATTTATAAGGGGGAAAATTGTTTCATTTATCATCACATTTAGCATTAACACAAATCCTTTGGGTTCCATCCATTGACTAAAACAAAAAAGAATCATGTGAGAAATACTAATCATAATTGTAAAACTACATAATCAAGGGAATTTAATCATAATATTTCAATCTTAACAAATTAATCTTTTTCTTTGGTAATTTATGATCTTTAACAAAATACTAGGATTGTATCCTATACTTATACTTATCGTCAGGGATCTTACTAAGGGTTTCTCATCCTAGTTTACAAAGTATAACTAAACATTAGTCTGATACCAATTATAACTTACCATTTTTTCCAAACATAGATATTAAATCCAAATAGAATAATATTCACTAAATAAAAAAACAAAGACATGATGGAACTATATAGGTTTAGTGTCTTTAGAAATTTGGAACCATAAATAACTAATTCACACAACATCTATATTGTTTCCCGTTTATTCCTTCATAACAAGAACACTTTTTAACACATCTTACTTAATCTTTATTAATATCCTATGGAAAATAAATATAATAAAAGGTTGTGCTCTGATTCTCAGTAAGGGTAATCAAGGGAGATAACATAATAATAAGGGCATAAGAACCTGAAAATAACTTTTGAATAGTATATCCAACATATCATGGATCATGATATTGAGTTATGGACTAAAACATAGAAATTTATAAGACATGAATTATAAATAAAAAAATTAAAGGGAGTATAACATAATACTTGAAAGTTTTCCATAGACATAAACATAGAAAATCAATTTCATATTATTTAAGGATCATGATCAAGACCATCATAGCGGAAAAAGTTCCTTACTGAACCGAGTTCACTCTTCGTTCCAGACCTGTATTACTGATCTGGAATCACATCGCATTTAAGTAATTTTTATATCATGAGATATAAATCATTATCAAATACATTGGAGGGAGATATAGATACCACGCATCATATAATGAAATACATACTTATGTGTCCCATAATAACATAAATCATTCAGTATATCATAACCCATAAAATAAATGGGTTTCAAAAACATTTCATCATAACATAATGTATAGAAAAAAAACAAAATCACAAATATCAATCCAACATAAACATAAACCATTGAGATAAATAATAATTATGTGGTTATTGGATCATATCCCTAGTAAAAAATAATTAACATCAAATAATTTTTTCTAAGATGGAAAATGATTTTGAAATATCACTTCAAATATTTCTTGAGTAAAATATAGTTTCTATTTTTATAATATCTTTATAGTTGCTCAATAAAAAAACAAAAACATTTTCTTTGAAAAAACCTATGTAGTATTGTAAATAAAGCTTCAATAAATTAAGGAATCATGAAATCAGGAAAATTCGTTCATGTTATATTTTTTAAAAAACATTATTTTTTATTTTTTCTAGAAAAGTCACAGAGTACCTCATTTTGAAAATGAAAAAAAAAATATTCCTTTCAAAAAATTTAGTAAAAATTCACACCTATATATAAATGAATTTAAAAAATTGTAAAGGAAGAGTGAAAATATTTCTGAAATCATTTTTAGGAAATATGGACATGTGATACAAATATTCCCCATTAGATACTTATATATAAACAATCCAAAATAATAAGGATATTTTTGAAATTAACCCATACCTTAGATTTGATTTCCTTCGCACGTATCAAAAACTCTTGTATAATGGTTTAAATAATGTTATTAATTTATACCAAAACCATATTCATATTTATTATATAATATATTATTGTATTATATCATCTTATCACCCATTTTTTAATAATATTTCATTATTACCCTTCTTTTGAGTGATAACTGTTTCATTTTCATCTGCATGTTTTGTCATATAGGTACCAGTTCATGTTCATAGGAAATAGTTACAACATATCCAGAATTATATTAAGGTAATATATATCAAATTTATTCATTATATACATTTAAATAATCATTTTTTAATGGTTAACATGGAAAATGAATCACATCTCAATGTGGAGATGGTAGTTTGTATGTACACATGATCGATGGTATCATTCCCTTAATGGTGAAATGGTAAGTCAGTGGATGGTATATTAATTTTTTCCATAATAAATATAATTTTATAATTATCATATATATATACATATATTATTTTTATTATTATACCCATCCAAATAAAGTGGTGATGAAAAAACAGATTACATCACGACGTGGATATGGTAAGTCATATAAATTTGGAAATTATGCATATAAATTTTATATCCATTTTTTAAAATTCAAAAACATAGAAATTTCTTAATTTAATAAAAATGCCATCAAGAACAATTTTTCTGAAAAATTACCTTTTAAAACATAATTCATAAAAAAATTATTTTCAAAAACCATAATTGTATTATTTTAAATAAAAATAAACTAATTAAAATTTAAAACTAATCCAAAACATAATTTTTCCTTATAAATACTTTAAAAGAAGATATTGTTTTCAATAAAAATTAGTATTTCTCTATTCCTTGAAAAAATATTTTCAAGAAATTATAAAAAAATTATTTTAAGATAATTTATATATTTATAACTTAAAAATAAAATAAATTCTTTCAAATAAATTTTATATAACTTTAAAAATTAATATTCATTCAAAAAATGAATAAAAACTCATTCTTAAAGAAAATGTATTTTTTGGAAGAATAAAGCGACATTAATAAAAATTTTGTGATAATTTTATAATTACTTACAAATACATTCATATTTATTTGTTTATTTTTATTTGTTTCATAAATTATTTATTCATATTTATTCTATCCAATTTAAAAACTAGGTTGTAACGAACTTATAAAATTTATGCGGTCTATTTAAACACACGGTTGCGGGAAACCCATGCTAGTGAAGAATTAAACTTATTTATATAGAAATGTTTATTAAAATATCAGGGTGTTATATATATATATATATATATGATCTTATATACATAGATAATGAAAAGTAAGATATTTAAGAAGGTTTAGACGGTTCATTAGGGTTTTCCAAACTTTGAACTTTTTTAATTAAATCAGCTAAAAATCTTGACAACCTTTTGATAATATTTTGAACATATACAGATCTATTATATAGTAAATAGGATTAAGACCATTTTACCAGAAACTCCATTAGTTCATCATGATACAACTTCATAACAGCTTATTTTCTGAGTGACTCAGTCTGACTTATCATTTCCATTTTAAATGCATCAAAGTTTTATTTTTAAATCGAACTTTCATTCATATTTTGATACTCCCTTTGAAGTGTATCAAAAAATATTTTTGAAATAGATAATCTTTAAATTTTTTAATAAAAATTCTTTTATAAATTCAAATTATCATGAAACGTTTATATTTATTCATTTAAAGTATTAACCTTAAACAGAATCTCTTTAGAGGACATTCCACCTTTAAACATTTGAGATAATGAAACTTCTGTTTCTTCAAAACCATAAACTTACTTATCTTTTTCAGAATATTTTTAAAATTAATTCTTAACATAGGAACCAAATATTCTACAAACATATCAGTACCAATATTAATCTTCATTTTCTTTTGATAAAGAATTTTATCTGAACTTGATTTTGTTTAATTGCTTTATTTTTCTCAAACCGATTTCAGAAGTCTTTGAAAAATATATCTTAAAGAATAAGGATAAAAAATTTAAAATATTTTTATGAGAAGAATATAGGGTTATAAATAGTAAGAAAATAATTTTTTTATGAAAATTTGTAGAGGAATTTTTACATTATTGAGATGAAAACATATTTCAACCATTTCAATGTTGAAATTTTGAAAAGACATGTTACGTAAGAAAAAAATTATGAAAGAAAAGTTATGTAAACGAATAAAATTTTCCAAGAATGAAAACATCAAATACATAAATAGGTTTAAAATATTAGATAAATAATGTATTTTTTCTAAACATATTTTTATAATTAAACTATTAATATATTTTCTAAAAACCAATTTTTAAGAGAAAAATATTAATATAATATTTAAGTATTTTAGAAACTTAATTATATTCTATGATATGAAATCATATAGAATAAGTTTTAATACCTCCATTAAAAGAGTGAGGAAGGATTTAACACTTAATAATAAAATATCCCTCTCCCCTATATAAAATTTTTAATGAAAAATATATTTGATAATTGTAATGAAATGCTTCATGGATTATTAGTTCCAAGGATTTAATAACGAACTACTTCAAATTTTATCACTCTATTGTTAAAGTATAAATTTTCATATACTTCTAAAAAGATCACTTAATGATTTAAAAAAGTAGTGAAGTGGTATATTCTAGTAAAAAATTAAATAGAAGTGGATTTTTTTACCCTTATTTTTTTGGGTTTGGTGGTGTTAGATAGTATGTTTTTAGCTAACCAAATATGTCTATTTTTTGTAGAGAATTTACTATTTTAATTAGATTTTTATTCTCAATAATAAACATGTTTAACAGTAAAAAATTGATTTTTTTCTACATAAATAATCATTTACATAATTCCCCTTAATGCCAAAAAAACATTTCATAGTTAACATGATTTTTTTATTCGAACCAGAAACAAAATAATTCCTATATAATTTTCTTTTTCACCATTACTACCTATTCAAAGTTATTTTTTATGAATTTTATTTTTAAAATTTATTTTATCGAAATAGTTTTTTCCTTTAACTGAAATATTAGTCTTTTTTCTAAATTATTAACTTTATCCAATAATTATTTTATTTTAGTTTCATGTAGAACATATGAAGTTTTTGAATAATTAAATTTTAAATATTTAATTTTTTTTGGAAATATTTGTTTATCAAAAAATATCATCATAGGATTTTCTAATTTTTCTGTGATCTTTATTTATGGTTTCAAAGTTATATTGAATCATAAAATAATACTTTTTAATTTAATTATAAATAAGTTTCTCATAGTTAGAGTTTTCAAAGTACATAGATTCTGACTCATCAGTATGAGCCATAAGAAATACCATTTGATTTTTACATTTAAAGTCTAATATCATAGAAGATTAAAAATTTAAACCAAAATAATCAATCCAAGTATCATTCATAATTTCCTTTCCTCTTCTTTTATATTTTTTTACTTTTATATTTAAGAAAAGGATAGTAAAACTTTGTATGACCTTTTACTTTGAATTCATAGAATTTATTCTCTTCAATCCCTTGTTTTATTTTATTGAATAAATTTTCAAAACATTTAACAAGATTTGATTAATATTTATTTAGATCAAGATAACTTGATTTATATTATTCATCCAAAATAGTTTTAGTAGAATATTATTCATATTTTATATGATTTTAAGCTTTGGCATGCATCTAATCATCATACATCATCAAGGTTCCAATTAATTATTTCAATAGTAATTCTTTAACGAGTATGGACTGTTGTATAATAGAAGATATTACATTATAATTATAAGGTACTACTATAAGTGATTTTAACACTTTATCTTATTACATGATTGGGTCTCCCAAACAATCAACATTATTAACAACTTCTGTCAGTCTCCCAGTCATCTGAGTGATATTTTCATCTTTATGAATTATAAAATTATCAACCTTTGACATTGTAGTATTATACCTTAGTTTTTTAAACTTATATGTTCCTTATTAGGCAATTTAAATAGTCTCCCACATCTCATATAAAATAGTACATTTAGAAACTAAATTAAACTCATCATTTCCTAAACCATAGATAATAGCATTCATTTCTCTTGAATTAAGATCATATTATTTGTCTTGATCATCACTCTATTTTCCAGATATTCCTTAGGAATTTCATAAGGCTTTAAAAACTATAAATAAAATTTTTTCCAATATTTTCAAGTAAATACTCATGTGAGATTTCCAGCATTGATAATTATCACCATTGAAGTAATTATCATGGATCATTAATATAACTTCTTTGAGATCATGCATTTTGAGATTTGACTTTATATAAAACTTTATATTAGGATTGTTAGATCAAAAATATACCATTTATATTGCATGATAATTAAAAAAATTGATGCACTTTAAGGTATCCAACAAGAAAAATCAAGGGTTTCCAAAACAAAATAATTTATAAATATAGAACAACATTTGATATTACTTATTGGTGTCGAATAGAAAAAGATGAATATTCAATGATTTCTAAAAATGGACATAAATATAACAAATCCCAACCTTTGATACCACTTTTTAGGTCTGATTGATTATGATTAAGACACATGAGAGGGGAAAATGTGATCCTTTTAAAAAATTAATGGATTTGAAACTTCCCTCTCAATATGTAGTGACCATTTTCTTATCTCTTAAAGATAAGTGAGTAGTGGAAATAAATAAACAAAATAACATGGTGATGTATAGTGGTTCAGGGCACAAATATCCTATAGTCCACTCCACCACCACTCTCTCCATGATATTGGTGATTTTAACAAGTAATTCCTTTTATTGGGGGCTTCCACGACAGAGTATATAAAATTAATACCTTTTAAGTATGGATTTTACAAGGCCTTCTAGTTCTTTTAAAAGGAATAGTAAATCCATAGCTTAGACCGAGAATCTTATACCACCCAAACAACTCAGTTTGGGCATCCAAAACTCCAATAAATCAATAGAGATTTATTTTATTGAGAAAACATGTTTATCTCATAGTTTTAGTAGAAACTGGAATGTTTGTTGATCTTCAAAAATCACAGTAATAGAAAATTGATCATCAAAATTTTACAAGATTCATTTAAACAGTAATGGAAAAAACTGTAGATAGATAAATAAACATATATGATTCTAAAGTGTAGCTTTGAAAAATTCTTTTTAAACTTATAGAATAAGATTTAACAATAGGAAATAGTAGCAATGATAGAAACAGAAGTGATTTGATCATCGAGATCAATAAATTATGTCTCCAAAGTGTATCTATAAAGTCAACAAACATGTGACTATTTTATAAGAACATGTATCTTTATTTTTTCAATGAATATTTTTACCTTAAAAATATGAATATATCAATATTTATCTTTATGGTTGAACAACTCTAGGTAAAACTAGATCCATTAATACCATTTAATAAATTTCAAAAACTTGATTTCAAATCATTCAAAGAAATTTGTAAAATCCCATAGAAATAAGAATGTTTTAATCTATTAAGTATGAGACTTTGAATCAGTAATAAGAATGATTTGAAAATATATTTATTTCTAATAAAATTGTTGCCTAAAACATGGATAATTTATTAAATTTAAAACTCCATCTTTGACCAAATCACACATATAGATCCTTGAGTTAATGAAAAATTAAAAACTACAGTTGACAATGTATGGTTGATTTAAAAAGTGGGGTTGATGAACCACACATTATTTCCTAAAATGTATGGTTTCTTCCAAACATGGTGTTGTTGATCCATAATTTTCAAACAATGTAGGTTTCTGGATACATACGTAAATTTCCAAACATAGGGTTACCAAACCATACATTACACTTAAAACATAGGGTATAAATAGTGTTTCCAGGTTAGTTTCAAAAACATATCCATAATACTTAAACAAATATATTCCCACACATTAATGACTTGTGAATGTCTCTAGAATGAAAAATAAATATTCTAATGAATATTATCTTTAAAATTCACTTAAAATAAATATTATTAGTAACATAAATGTTGGTATTTTTTATCATCAAAATAAATAAGAAATTAATTAAATTATTGAATCAACAAATTCTCTACACTCAAAAAACTATTTATTATTTTATTTTATTCTCTTTTATGTCATCAACAAAAGTAAGAATCAATAACATGCCCTATTATTTTGTCAATTCGTTTATCATTGCATATGCATTAGGTTACTCTAGGACTAAACCTAATCTATGACATATGAAGATTCACTCATTGTTCATAGCATAAAACTATGTCCCGTAGTTAGAAACTATTCAAATAACTAAAAATAAATAGTTTACCATTAGGTATGCATCAAGATAGAAGTAAGTATCGATGAGGAATCCCCACTCTACACTCATCCCAATAGTCCTAGTGTCCCACACTATTGTGCATAAAAACATGTCCAGCATCTCATGCCAATATATTCACATCTAATACTCCATTCCACCTGCAACATCATAACAGGCACCCAGTTCCAACATCATTATCATAACCAGCACCACGTTCCATTAATACAACCCCTAGCCTCCAACCCATTACTCATAAAATCATTCCAACCAGACAAGGATGTCAATTAATAACATCAAGGATTTATATCGATAGATCATAAATACATATTAAATATATTTTTTCACACTGAATTTTTAAAGTGAAATAGAATCATGTCATTCTGGTATCCTTTAATCAAGAATGGGATCACTCTACCCCAATCAATTAATATTTAGTAGAAACCCATTTTAATTCCATATTGAATATATAAGTTTACTATGCATAGGTTTTACACATTTAGAAACCTATACTAGTATATAGAAGTTTCTGTAATCAACCCAAAATACTTTAAGGATTAATATCATGGTTAAAAAATTCAAAGATGAGAAGCAATTATTCTACTCATGCCTCTAAAATTTAATTAATAAAAATATTCTATTTTTGGATTTTAATCCATTTCTATAATTCAACCATGCTAAAAACTACAAAAAAGAATACATCCAAGTAAATAGTGCATTACCTAGTAAATATCAAGAGGAAAAAATAAACACATTCAATTAAAAATTCCCAACAAATAAATTAATCTCCAAATTATGAAATATTAATTATTGTTAATATGTGATAATACCCCTTTCACTTTTATAATATCCATAATTATAAAAAAATAATTCTCAACATTTTTTATTGAGAAGTTAAACATTATAGAATATTATCAATTTGATATTATCAAATAAAAATTACATAATGGCATGTGATAATTTATTTCTATCTATTGGAAAATTTCTAGAATAATTATCAATATTCTTCATTATGTAATAATTTTTAACAAAAACAATCTCAAAACATGAAATAATTAGTTTTATTTCTCATATATAATTTCCATCATTTGAAGTATCCACAAAAATATTAACATTATATTTTAATATGAATATTCACATAATATTAAGATATTAAAAATTATCAATAGCATGAAAATTTTTTTCTAATTAATTTATATAAATCATTATATTAAAAATATTTAACCACATGTGAAATATTTCTCCAATGTATTATTTGACTTCTATGTTTGAAATAATAGTAATAAAAAATGTCATGTGATAATCATTTTATATTACAAATTCAATTTTAATAAAATTCTTTTAATCTATATGCAATAGTTGTACAACATGTTCTAGGATGTTATTTAAATTCGTGAAATATCAAGGGAAAAATATTCTAAATATTATTCAATATTCAATTATATATAAAATTAAATATTATCAAGTAGTATGTGAATTTCAGTTTATTAAAATAAAAAATAAATAGTTGTATAGATTAATTCCTCCATGTAAAAAGTTTTATTCCAATTTAAGGAATAAAAATAATAAACACTATTTGTGATAGCATTTTACTTTCCTAGTTACATTCAAGGATAGTTAATATCATTTCTCAACTACATATGATAATCTATCCTCTATTAAAAATTATATAAACTTTTAATCATGAAATATTTTTTAGTTTATACTACAAAATGTGATTATTCTAAGAAAAAATGATTTAAATTGCAATATGAAATAAAAATTATTCATCTCGCATTAATTATTTCCAAAGTATTACATAAGAACTATTTCTATAAGTTAGGTGAATTAGTTTTCTATATTTAAAGAAATAATTTTTATTAATAAAATATTACCATATAATTAAATTTTTAATGTCAATCACATCCATTTGTATAAAATTAACTTAGTCGTGATCCCATCATAATATCACTTTAAAACAAAGAGAAATAACATATCCACAAATTGGATGAATCGGTATTTGAGGCTACACCCAAAATAGATGAGATAGGATGAAATTTATAGGCCTTAAAATCACTAAAGAGATTTTGATTATTTTCTAAAGACTTTAAGATCTTAGTAGGTAAGGTTTCGGTCACCCAAACTTGAGGGAAATGAAGAAAAACTCAAACGATGGAAGGATACCAGTTTTAAAATTCACATGAATTTCTCCATGGATAATACCATAACTCCATAAAACATTCCAAAATGTATTCCACGTTATGTTTTATTTAATTATATCCCATTTAAATGACTTCACAAGACTCATTTTAAGACTTTTAATTTTAGATAAGGTTAAAGATTGTGCTTAAACCCCTTAAAAATTCAAAAAAATATAATTTCAACATTTAATTCCTTAATTTAATTTAAAATTACAATACAAGTTGAATTGGGATGGATATCTATACATTTTAAGGAATGGTTTCTACTTTTATGTGATACATATACATTGCGTACTTTCAATAGATTTTTTGTAAGAACTCAGTTTTTCTATTAGGTATGGATCCTTTAAAGTTTAGTATAATTTTTTTATTGAAGATATTGTGGATTGTTAATGAGTTCAAGGATGTTTTAGGGGTGTTTGGGGATTTTTGAAATCTCAGAACCCCAGGTGGTTGAAGGAATCACTAGGTCGGACAGTTAGTGGAAACTGTACCACATAGCTCACACGGTTTCCAATAACCATGTAGGGAATTTCAGAAGTGTAGAGCTAACCAGACTGTCTTCCCTAATAGCACATCTATAAAGGTATTTTGAAACTTTTAATAGATCCATATAGCAAGGTTTTTGTAATGATTCCTCAAACCATGTATCCTAACTATGTGGGTTCCCTCTTGAGGTAGTGAGGTGTGCACAATTGGTGCACAGTTTGGCCAAACCATGTGACCCAATAATTTTTATGTAGAAAGGACATTTTAACTATAAAAATAAAATTAGCTCACCCAACCACTATTTCTCTAATTCCAAATGATATATTCACTCCCTTATCCAATTTTTTAGATCCCATGAATCCTTTCAAAGGTTTTGATCATGATTCCCCTGCTGAACTCTGATTCAATCTTCATTCATCTTGTTGGATAGTCTTTATTATGTTATATAATCCATTACATAATTTTTTATTTGCATTCTCCTCAATAACTCTATTTAGATGTAAGCTTATATGCGCCACTTTCTAGGTGTTGATATGTTCATTCTTTTCCCCCTATCCAGACTGAACCAAAGGCTAATACTGGATGAGTGGTCCTCTACCGGTATAAGGTAGGTGTTCAAGTTATTATCCCTCATAGTTGAGATGTTTTATAATATGTTTCATCCTACCACATGTCGGTTTCACCATGTGGTTCCCTTAAATTTAATCTTCCTTTAAATGTTTTTCCTAATTTAGAACCTGAATATATTCTTAGGTCCCCTTGAATTGTGGCCACCCCTTTTGGTGTGCCGATCACATTACCAATGGGTATATAGATGACTAAATAGTCAAACCATCATATAAATGGTTTTTTCATGACTTCCAAGTTGTGATTACCTAAATGAATTGAATACTTTTTTTGGTATAGCGCGGCCAACACACTTATCAATTTAAGATGAATTGAATGAAGTTGAGTGGTATGACCACTTCTCCTAATTAAATAGAGCAATGTTTATTCCCTTGTTATTATTGAATATTAATACATTATGAATTATCTATTAGATTATATAAAATATAATTAATTATTAACACTTTCATGATGTGTGGTCTTGAATACCCTTGTTGTCTATATTATATGGGAGTGATGACCCTTATGCATGTTATATATATAGAGGCATGGCATCCCTTTCGCAAATGTGATACATGGTCATAGTCACCCTATGAATTTGATATGGGAATATTGAGCCAATGATTATGATATAGATATGGAGACCCTTTATAAATGTGATACGAACATGGAGACACTTTTTAAATCTGATTTTGGCATGATGACACTTCATAAATGAGACATGGGAACTTCGACCCTTTATAAACGTCATACGGGAATAATGAACCAAATTTCAATATATGAGAATGATAACCCTTAATTATATGAAACTGGTCATTAGGTTCCTATGATTATGATACTGGGCATGGAGACCCTTACCACTATGATATTGGGCATGGTATCCATTGATACTTGTGATAGTCAAGCTATACCTTATAGATGTCTGGGTTACACCAAGAGTCTAATCTAGTGCTAGTAGCCACATATATGGTTCTAGACGTCACTATATATATAGTATATATTTGTGTATATGTCTTGTTACTTGTTTAGGACCATCAATCTAAGGCTGATGCAGGTACTATCAGCCCAGTGTTCCTTAGGAACTAGAGGCGACCCTTACATTTTATTTACTACTTACCAATTATTACTTGAACACTTACATATTATATGCACTAACTCAATATTTATAGACACTGTTAGTGGTGAACTATTGAGTTTATCTCACACCATATTCATATTGTCGATGTTTCCTAGGAAGACTATATGCTTATAGGTATAGATAAGGGGATGCGTTCACTTATGGATGTGTGAATTATTGCATTAATTAGGATGGGATCTTGGTAACATATGACTGAGATGGAGATCAAGATGGTTTGATAGGTTTTTTTTGTTTTTTCCATTATGTATATCATGTAATGTATTGACTTCCTACTTCTATGAATACATACTTCATCTATTTTGTAGAGACATGAAATCATCATCTATTGTATATGATCCAGATTATTGTATTTGATTATTATTTAGTGACTGGATATTTATACATGGTTTCATTATCTTTTCCATTATTGATATTCCTATTCTATTTATATATTGATTATACAATTATTCTACTTTGACCAAAGGGAATAGTCTCCCCATAGACACACCCTAGGTCATCCCTGCTAGTCAGTAGCCCTTGGAATATGGGGAGGTGTAATTGAGGCCATGTGTTGAACTAGTTCAGGGAAGCTATAAATGGAACCTGAGTCGGGACATCACAAAGTGGGTTGAGATACATTTTTCATTTTTTTTGTGTGTTTGGGAATATTAAATAGAGATTAAAAATGCATCAGGATTTGGTAATGATTTTTGATTGGGAGTAGTTAAACCATGTAAATGGCATGGCCAACTTAACTAGGATAAAAATTTTGTTCTGTATTATTCTTATTACATTTGATTTGATTCCACCATTGGGTGATTCAATTTAATTGTGATGTTATTATTGCAATGATTGTGGATTTTAATTTTTTAAGGCTCAATGAGATGAGGTCATTCCATCTCTGGAATCATTTTAAGAACCTATCAGAATTTACATTACATTATTATTACATGCCACATAGGATGAATTTATTTACATTATGACCATACTTTATGTTCCTTTTGTGAAATAAATGTTAATTGTCTAACATTTCATGTAGGAACTTGATAAGTGAATGGTTACCTTTTAATAGATTCTACACTTTAATTTACGAGGTGTATGGGCCCCTATGAATTATAAGTGGTGATCCATATAGTTGATTTTTTTATATAAATTTAAATAAAACAAAAATCAATTTGAATGAAAATGAAATCTAAAATTAAAGCTTCACCACTAAATGGGGATATCAATTTCTATTTAAAGGGTATTTTCATCTATAAATTGAAATTGACACACTATATACCAGAACCCGCATAGTAAAACATGGAGATTGACCCAGAACCAACCTTAGTAATGGGCAGTAGGTAGAATCTCTTATGTTATATATAATTTTCCTATCACCCGGACTTTTCTCTTTAAGTAGGTGGAGGAGCATGACTGTTATATAGGAAGGCTTTCACAACTTCTATTCAAGTATCTACAATGTTATCATTTTTTACTCATTTATGAGGTGTTTTCAATGAATTTTTATAGCTATTCCAACACTACATCCTCTAGTCATTATCCGAGAGGGTGGGGAAGACCATGCTCCAATGGAGGTGGGAACTGAGCCACTAGTGATACCTTCTACAGTGCCACCTATAGAACCTCCTTTTATCAAAAATGAAAGAAATGATTTCTAGTTTCAAGGGGAACTTTGGTGACTTATTCATACTATTTATGGAGCTCCACAAACTCCCTTTCTATGGGAGATAATACGTTGGATTTTTTGTAGCAGCATCCACTAACCTTTTTAGGGGATGGTGGCCCCCAGGATATAGAGTTATGGATGGAGACTGTTTAATATATTTTTAAGAATCTTGAGACATGCCTTTAGAAGTGTGTAAAACTCTCCACTAATAAGTTTCGTGGATCCTCCAAACACTTGTGGGATATTCTGAACTAGGTGAGTCAGTAATAGAAAGTGAATTTGAGGGATTCCCATTCTAGCTTTTATGACTATTTCTTCTCTAAGACCCCGATTCTTGATCATGATAGGGAATTCATAATTTTAAAATAGTCTTCTATGGCTGTTATGGACTATACATATCTGCTTATAGAGCTTTAGAACTTTTTTCCCATATATATTGTTGATGATCAATCAAAAGTGAGATAATTCGAGGATTGCCTTGTTCATCCTATTCATTCTCAATTGAATGTTTTCCAGTTGTATATCATACTGATATAGTGAACCTAGCAGGTACTATAGCTGTACTATAGCAAGGTACTAAAGTATTACTATAGTAGTGATGGGACTATAGGAGTGATGTCACTGTAGCGGCAATGACACTGTATCGGCGGCGGTACTGTAGCAGGTACCCTAGCAGACTGGGTTCTATAGAATTACTATTCACCGAAGGGCTCTTTGGGCCAAAAAATGGGATTCCATGCCATGTATTCAGACAACTTGGTCTTGGGCCTTTGGGATATGTAATGGGTCTCCATCTACCTAGTTAGAAAGATTTTTTTGCTTTAAATAATAAATAAGGCTTCGGGACCAACATTTATAAAAAAACTAAATAGAACCTAATGTAAATAAATAGTTTGAGGTAAGGTGGTTCAAAATCCCAATAGGGTAGTGCTTTGACTAGAGGTCAAGAGCTATGCTTTGAGACAGTGTGTGTGAGTAGTAGAAGTAAGGTGTAACCCCTTGACATTTATGTAATTTTTCACCAGTGTGGGAATCCTAGGCATAAGAAGCTCTAGTGTCCTAGAGACCCCATCGAGTGCTGAGGCTATGGAATATTGGGTCATCTTTAGTGTTTCTGAAGGACCTTCCCATCTATTCCAAGTGTGGGAGGATCTTTATTGGATCTACCTTCAATAAAAGGATCAGTATTACCTCTCTAGGAAGGTTTCTAGAGTACTACTAGTCGTATAAGAAAAGGAGGAGGTCATGGCTACATTATCAAGGCTTCTAATATAGAGTGAATATAGACTGGACCCACTCTAGGTAGTCTAGGTACAACATAGGGTTATGGATCAAACCATATCTACTCAGTACTAACTATACTAGAGGATTAGGGTGTTGGGACATCTACAATTTGAGGAACTATTATAGTATCCTCTACAATAGTTCTTGCCTTATTCAATATAGGTGAATCTTAAACTTTAACCTCAATGGTTATTTTTTAGATCCTCACATTTCATGTTGAGTACTCCTATGGTGTTATGACACTTGAAACACCTTTGGTTTTATAATCTAAAAGTGTAAGATGATTTTGGGACTCTCCCCTTGAGGTAGGAATCTATCGTTTCATATGGTACCTCTTTGTCCTTGAGATGACGGCATTTGATTTCATTCTTTGTATAGATTGGGTGGTCCCCTATCATTACAATGTAAATTAATATCACCATAGGATGTCATTCACATCACCATATGGAAGTAATTATATTCCCAAGGGAGAGTGGGATGTTCAGTAAAGCAGATATAGACCAGAGAACCAGGGACTAGGTGGAGTGATGGACCAAATTTCTAGCCTTTATAAGGAAGATTAGGGATTACATAAAATAAAACCCTCTCCTATAGTTGATAATTTCATGGGTATTTTCCTTGATTACTTTTCTGGACTACCTCCTCATAGAGTGGTAGAATTTACTATCTAGGTAGTGTCTAGAGCTACACTGCTATCTATTTCTCCTTATATGATGTCTATAATAAAGTTATAGGAGCTCAAGAGGAAACTAGAGGACTTAGACACCAAGGGTTTTATATGACCTAGTACTTCTCCCAAGGTTTTACCAGTACTTTTACCAAGAATGCAGATAGAACCCTTAGGCTTTTCATGGATTATCAGAAATTTAATCATCTTATAGTGAAGAAATAGTATCCCTTACCTCATATAGATTATCTCCCTGGATAACTCAGATTAGAAAGGGTATTCTTGAAGATATACCTAAGATCATGATATAATCATGTTTGGATCAGGAATTTATATATTCCACATATGGATTTCCGTAATCAATACATCTTATATAAGTATCTTATTATTCCATTTGGTCTTAAAATGTTCCTGTTGTGTTTATAGATTCAATGAATTTGGTTTTCCATCCTTATCTAGATTTCTATGGGGTGGCCTTAGTATATGAAATCTTAGTGTATTCACATACTCAAAATTACCATTCCATCCTTCTTGATATCATTTTGAATACACTAATATAACACCAGCTTTACGCTATGCTCCATAAATGTCACTTCTCTATTGACAAGGTTCACTTCCTCGGTCATATCATCTCTGACATAGGATTATCAGTTGGACTAGAGAATGTGATAGATGTAGTTTACTGGGATAATCCTGAGAACTCCTTTAATATACAGAGATTATTAGGTATGGTTGTTTATTATAGGTTTTTTATACAAGACTTTTCATGCTTAGAAACACTTATTATGGGATTGACTAATAAGGGTCTTTTGTTTATATGGTCATAAACCTACTAGACATCCATTAAAGATCTGAAAGTGATATTGGCTTTAGTTTTCATCCTGATTATTTCAAAGCCGAGAAGAAGAAATATAGTATAATATGAAGCATTAGGTGTTAGTCTAGGATTATTTATAATGTAGTAATATCGAGTCATTGTGTATGGGTCATGGTAGTTGAGGCCCCATGAGAATAATTACCTAACTCATGATCTCGATTTGGCATTTGATGTACATGCTTTGCGTTGTTGGAGTCATTACCTATTAGGAAAGGGTTTTCCATGTTCACGGACCACAAAAGCCTCAGGTATATTTTTAAACAGCGAGAATTGAATCTTAGACAATACAAATTGGGTCAATATATCTATTCCATTTACTTTGATATATCTTATATGCTTGGGAAAGGAAATGATGATGTTGAAAATCTATGTTAGACTTTGACACAGGTGGTTCAGGAGGCCAGTAGTGAGTGGTAGGTTATGGACTTGTTTTTTGAGATACACATACAGGTTCATGACCATCATGGAAAATTTTTACTTGTATCATAATCAGTTACCTCTTCACTTATATAGAAAGTAAAGATGAGGAAGTTTTTTAGATCATAAAGGATTGGTCCAATGGAAATGTTTTTCTAGTGAGGACCCACCACCAGATTGGACTATCAATGATAATAACATCCTATGAAAAAATGGGAGTATATGGGTTCTTACATATATGAGAGGATCTTATGTGTTGTTGAATTCCTCAAATTAGGAAATTCACCCAAGTACCTCCAAGTTGTTTCGTGATATTCGCTGATAGTATTGGTGTCTAGGGATGAAACATCAGATAGTAGGTTTCATCAATAAGTGTTCCACCTATCAATAGGTGAAGGTGTAACACCATTGGATTGATGACTTGCTAAAGATATTATCGGTACTGAAATGGAAATGGTAGGATGAAACAATGGATGTTGTCATTGTCCTACTATAGGATGCCTCAAGGTAGAAACACAGTTTGCGTAGTCATGGATTGAATGAGTAATGTTTTCAACTTCCTTTATATCTGGGAGACTTTCTAAGTTGATTATTTGGGAATTTTGTACATCCTTGAGATCATACGGCTACACAGGTTCCCTCATACTATGTTTTCAGATAGGGGTGCTCATTTAACATAGAGGTTATGGAAGGGATTATAGACAGTTATGGGTATACATGTTCTTCTGAGCACAGATTTTCAACCTCATACCATTGGTCAATAGAAATAGATGATATAGGTGTTAGATGAAATGATAATTTAATGAGTTTTTATTTCAGTGGTTATTTGGAAAATCATATCCCTCTCGTGGATTACACCTATAATAATATCTTTTAGGAGATGATTAATATGGCTCTATATGAGGTTGTATGGTAATCCATTTAGTTCACACCTATGCTAGTTAAAGGTAGGTGAGGTATTGATACTCGGTCCTCATCTCATTCCAGAGACTTCAAATAAGTTTCAGCTGATCAGGAATCATATGTATATTACTTATTATAAACAAAAAACTTATGTCGATTGTCCTCGACAACCTATAGAGTTTGAGTTCAGGGATCATGTTCCCTTTTAGGTATCAACCAGACTTGGGAATTGATAGATATGGAGGAAAGAGAAGTTTTAATAGTGTTATGTAGAGATATTTGAGATCTTACATAAAGTCGAGGTGGTATCCTACTAGTTTCTCTTACCTCATAGGTAACAATCCATGCATGACATATTCCATGTTTCACAACTTCACTGTTATCATATTGATCCATCTCATACTTTTGAGCTTGAGTATGTTGAGTTAGATTTTGATGCTTCTTTACAGGAGTATCCTATAAGAATCATTGACTGGAGCATAAAGGATCTACGAGGTTGATATGTCCCCTTATTGTAACACCCCAGGTAAATAAAGAATATGTCATTTTCATATTTATCCATATTTGTGAATAAAATATTAATATTACTTTAAATGGAACTCTATGCTCGATGGCGTACCCAATAAGCAACAATGAGTTTCTTTGAAATCTTACTTTGCACTCTAATAATAAAATAATATTATTTTAAATGGTAATTAACGCCTAGCCGTTGTAATGGCGGGAATGAATGGAACTAACTACAAAATGATTATATATGTTTTTCAAATATTTTTACTTTTGTCCAATAAATGTTAGAGGCTTAAAATGCAAATGAATCCAATTTTAAGCATAAATCTTCTAATATTCTTTAAAAGGTAGATTAATCGCCTTTTGATGGAGAACCTCTTTTAAATCCCCCTTTTGACAATTTTATGTGTTATATTTTACAAAATAAAATTCTTCTTTATAATCGGGACATCAAAATTTACTTTGTGTAAATTTTTGGTATTTTTCTGATAAAGTACATTTTTTTATGAATAGTGAAAAATGTTGTATTTTAATTCAAAATCTCTTTTTAATATAATTTATTTATATGATTTGATTATCTTTTGAATTTGTTTTAAAGTAAATTTAGAATATATTTTTACCATTTAATACAATGTTGGTCATTGGAATTAATTTCACTTTGAAATCGGACTTAAACTAGTGTCAATCTTTTAACAGATATTGTTTCTTAAAAACACGCTATTTGTTTTGTCAGCGGGAATTAATTATTAAATTAATTAATGCAACTTATATGTTCTGAATTTTGTAAAATAAACATCATTTTTGAATTTGGAATATCAAAAATATCTTAGGGTGAATTTTTGGTATTTTTCTGAAAAACTTCAATTTTTGATGAATAGTGAAACCACTAAGTGGTAGTTTAAAAACTGATTTTTCGTTTAAATGAAACTTTACCACTTCTGTGATTTGAATTTCAAAATCCGACATACATGGTTGTAATTAATATGTAAAATGTGGTTTAATGGGATTAAAATAATTTTTTGGTGAATAGTAACTTTTAAGTTTTTAATCGTGATTAGAGGTAATTAGTGTAATTTAAGGTAAAAATAATGTTTTAATAATATGCAAGACCCTGAAACATGTCCTACCCTTATTGGATGTGTCATTTCCGACCAAGAAAATCCATGGCTCAACTTGGTGACCCCATGGATCCACTTTGGTAGGAAAATGACATTAATAACTTTTTATTTAAAGTTAAAATGAAAATGTCACAAACATGAGTTGTTTTACTAAAACAATTTTTGAATGGGGTTATACAAGTCATATGTATGACTATAAATATTCATTAGAAATATAAAAATATATCCTACATCAGTATAGTTTTTTTATAATTTTTAGACATTAAATAAATTAAATTATTTATGACACCATGATGATACAGCGATTACCTCATTATTTGACGATTTAAATAAAATAAAGAGATAACGAAAAATCTAATACCTAAACTTGTCAAAAACCTATTGGATGGGTGGATTTCGAACTCTTATCACCTTATCCTATATATATTTCATTTTAGGACCTTTAAAATCCGAAAATCATTTTATAATAAAGTAAACGTTTATAACTTTCCAAGAGTGCCCCTCCTCTCCTCTTATAATAGGCCCCCACCTCTACCACTTTACCCACACCTCTCAAGACTTTGTATCAGCAAAAACCTGCACATTTTATCTCTCCACATCCCTCTATTCATCATTTAAGCCTCACCTTTGGGCATAATCCTTTCCAAGGAATCCATTGAGCTCAAATCAAAAAGAGTTACCCGATTTAAAGGTAATGTCTTCCCTTGTATTCTTTTGTTTTATTTTTCTTCTCCAACCCTCTAAAATCTTTTTATTCCTTTCTTTGGTAACAACACCAGTATCTTAAATATACTAGGATGTTGTTATGTGAATTATTTGAGCTACACTTACACACACCTTCATCTAATGGTTATAGAACATACTGTTTCTGTGGATGGTGAATTTCTTCCTCACGAAACGATGATTGTTCAATCTTCTCTTAACACCTTTCATAGTGGCCATTATGATGTCACTATATTTTATATATGATATATATGGTATTTAGGTTTTCTATATGTTTCTCAATTTTATATTTAAAACATTTCTTTATGCCTTTCATTTTGTGCAAATGCGATAATTTCATACGAGGAAGTGTGGACTACCGCCCCCTCAAGTGATGTAACTCGTTCATGAAATAAATGGAATGTATAAAGAATGAAATTGATGAACTTATGTGATATATATAACATATATATTATACTTTAATTATAATATATATCTCTCATCTATTTTTAATTCCATTAATGTGCCAAATAAATGAAAGTAGCTTTCATGCGTACGTACGACTTACCGTCTCCATGAACGGTACATTTCATTTCTTATCTCCAAATGTTATGTACTATTATAAGTACATATATATAATGGATATATATGTCATATATTACATCTAAATTAGGGATATCATTATGTAATTATAATATATATATATATCCCTTTTAACTTTAATTCCATTAATATGACAAAAAATGAAATTAGCGTTCATGCGTACGTACGGCCTACCGTCTCCATGAACGGTGCTTTTAATTTTTTTTATCTCCAAATGTTATGGAATAGTAAAAAATGAATAAATACTGGATATATATGATATTTAAAACATTAATACTATTCTGTAGATGATGTACCTATAACTAAATGGAAAATTCTTTTCCAACAAGTTCAATTTTTACTCATGTACCGAACATCAACAAAAACGTCTGATGTGAACTCACTTTATTAACCAATTATTATAACATTATAATCTGTGATATGAACTGAATAATAATATTTAAAGGATGTCCTCAAGAAATTATAAATTGACCAAAGTTTATTATTCAGGAATATATATAAACGAACAAGACAAGTCAGACTTGAGGTAAGGGATCCTACACTTCTCTTTCTTTTTAAGTACACTCATTTATGTCATTCCTTTTAAGCTCATCTTTCTTATGATTGTGATGTTCTTTTATTTTAATCTTACTGTAAGTTTTATTTTCATATTATGAGAGACCCTATTTTCTCTCATAAATCCATTTTGGAAGTTTTGAGTGGCGCCGTTATGCTGTCGAATTTTCATAAGAGATCCAATCTCTCTCTTTTTAAGTACTCTCCTTTATGTCACTTCTTTTAATCTCCTATTTGTTATGTTGGGGGATTTTATTTTATATTCCTCTTGATGTAAATTTTATGTTAATATTATGATAGACCCTATTTGATCTCATCAATCCATTTTTGGAAGTTTTATGTGGCGTCGTTAGGCTGCTGAGTTTTCGTAAGGGATTTTTCATCTCACTTTTATTCCCGTGAGATTTATGCTACATTTTCCAAAATTTCCTTTGAGTGGTATATGTACTTCCCATTATTCTACTCTTTGTGTAATATACTTTCATTTATGAGTATTTACATCAAATTTGTATTGTCGTTCTTTCATGGGGTATACGTTTCGAAAGATACCCAAGTCAGTAAGAGAACCTTTCACCCTCCTCTTTTTAAAAGACTTCTTTTGTTATGTCTTTAAATTTGCATCTTATTATGTTGGGATATGTTAATATATATCCTTATTGATGTAAAATATATTTCCAAGTGATGAGATACCCCTTTTTGTCTCAACAGCTCATTTTCTGAATTTTAAAAAGACGTTGTTAGGCTGTCGAATTTTTACAAGGGAACTTCTTAACCCAATTTCGATTTCTTCGGGTTCAACTTGTAGTTATTGAATATGTCATCCTATGAATATGTGTGAATGACCTATTATTTTTTTACACTTAAAATACACTTATATTGGGTTTATTTATATTTTTCACACATATTTTGGAGATTGATTTATCCTTAATTTAAGGGTACCATATTTATAATGGATTTCATCTCAATTTGCATTTCCATTGAGAATTCATTGTTGTTATTCAGCAATTCACTCTTATATGGTGTATTTACTGTCCTTTGACATATTATATCATGAATCCCTTTATTATCATGATATTATAAAGTTCTGAGTAAATGTTAATCCTCAATTATTTATATTCAAGTGTCTCTCATTTTGTTAAAAACTCTTTAAATAAAATATCATTTTAAATGTTTTAAGGATTTATTATTATAAGTATTTCCAACTAATATACATGTTTTCAAAATGGTTTTTAAGGATTTATTTATATAGATATTAATGGTTTAAAATTTTGAAACATTCAAAGTGGTATGGGACACTTTGATTCAAAAATATCTTTATTAAATATCTTAAATGGTTTTGATAATGGATTTGTTATGTCAATATTTTTTTGTGATATATTGTGATTAAAATGTGGAAATGTTTTCTTTACATTATATTTGTTTTATGTATTATGATTTTGTAATGGTACTTGGACATTTGACGGGTGGTTACATGATAAACCATATGACGGGTGGTGCCGGGAATACCAGGACGGGTGGTTATGTTATAACCTCCAATGCATTGGGTATGGAAGTCAGCTGTATGGCTATTCCATTAAGTGATATGTGTGGAAGTCGACCGTATGGTTATTCCATTTAAGTATGTTTATGTCCCAAGTTACCTTTATATGTTATGTATATGGGTTTTTTGGTAATATTTTGGTTACAAAAGGGTAAGTAATGTTCTTTTATTCATTGAAAAGTTGATACTACTTAATAAAGGTGAAAAGTATTACTTTGATAAAGTATTCATGGTTTACTTGTTGTTTTAAAAAACTAACAGTTTTCCATCTTTGTGTATACCTTACTGAGCTTTTTATTCTCATCCCAAGTTTTTGAAATGTTTTTCACAGGACTTAACGTGGAATAGGGTCAAGGATGGGATAGAGGGAAAGTCATGCTACCTAAAACATGGAACTAGACATGTTTCTTTTTAAGAGTTTTTATTTTATGGAAACTTAGTAGAAGTTTCTACTTTGTAATCTTTTGAGATATAATAGTTATGTCCTAATTCTATAAAACTATAAACCTGAAAAGATCCTCAATGTGAATTATTCATTTAATTCAATATTAAGTAAGGTTTAAGTTCGGGGCCTTATAGTTGGTATCAGAGGTTGGTTTAGAAAACTTTAGAGGTTAGGGTATTCTCTAGGCATAAGTGACATTACCATAATGGTAAGGGTTTCAGAAAGAGTCCTAGTTTCAGATAAAGCGAATGAGTAAGTATATCTTAGTGTTTATCTTCCTCATTAGTACATGATGGTTTTGTTGATATACTCACACTGACATTTTTGTATTTAGTGAATGGATGGATCTAGCAGGCACCAAAGTGACAATAGGTTTGAAGGAAACTGTGGTGTTTCTCTGATTAAGAGACTGGATGAAATGGGGGATTCAATGAGGATACTCGTAGTTGTTCTAAACCAACTATCAAGGATTTATGATCAACCACTTGTACCTTGGTATGTTCTGTAATGCATCATGTACGAGATGACCAATCGATGTGGAAGTTCAGGTAAGAATTATAAAGGTAACCATTAGGGTTTATATGATCCTTACTTTTGAGGTAATTATGGGTTATTATATATCATGATGGAAAATGAAAGGAATGAGTTAAAATTGATGTTAAAATATGTTATGATTATTTTTGAAGATTTTATCTTGTTTTGGGGAATGTTTTAAGAATTATATAGTTTTGGAAAAAGGAAAACCCGCAGACCGCGTGACAACCCGTCGCGTCGGACAAAGCTGCGGGAATCGAACCCAAAACCCAAGTGCTAATGGTATTTATCGCCTAACACTGGACTACGTGAAGTCCCTGGTTAGTTTGACTAATTATTTTTAGTTAGATGATCTTATGAATCTAGAATAAGTTGATATTGGGTTATCCATAGAAATTATTAACCTATCATGGAGGATATGTGATTAGGTTAATTACTTTTCAGTATGAGACTTTAAGAGTAACTGATGTTATTTGGAGATAAATGTTAAGGTCTATCTTGGAAGACTATGTGATTAATACCTTCAGATATTTGGGTTTTAGTCTTAGTTTTGATTACTTTGAAGAATTTTATGGAAAGATGTTTTTTGATTGGTATTTGTTGAACTTTGGTCATTGTTTGACAAATTTTGGAGATTAAGAATAGATTTTTTTATAAAGGATTATCCTTTTTGGGTATTATCTGATCTCATAATAACCTTTTTGGTTTTAGTTTTGGTTAAGGTATAAAGACATGAGAAGTATATAGTTCTATTTTTTGGATTAGGTGTTTCTCTAGAAGTTGATTATAGCTCTCTTAATGTGAACAAGTCATCCTAAATTCTCGTCTTTTGAAGAAATATGAGTTTGTGTAAGAAATCTAGTAAAAGTTGAAAGTTAACATTACAAGTAACTATGTTTCATTATGTTTTATTTATTCTCATAAATAAATTCCTCAATGAAAAGTAACTTAAAACAAAAAATGTTGTCTATTAACTTTTCCTACTGGGGAATTGAATACCGTTTAACCCATCACAATTTTGTGATTTTCTTGTGGTTAACATTCTCCTAAACATTTTTACTATCACTCTCCATCAGAAAATGACCCTTTGTTTTCTCCTCCATGTCCATGTTTTCCTACATGGAATCCTAGTATGGGTTAACTCGGGTGACCTTTGTACTTCTCTTTCTTTATTTTAAAGTGATAGTTTTACTGACTCTTGTTCCGATGAGGGATTTTCAATGAAGTTTCCAAGCCCAATTTTAAAATTGCGAGGATGCAATTCCCAAAAGGGGGGAAGGATGTAACAACCCAGGTAAATAAAGAACACGAAATTTTCATATTTATCCATATTTGTGAATAAAATATTAATATTACTTTAAAGGGAACTCTATGCTCGATGGAGTACCCAATAAGCAACAACGAGTTTCTTTGAAATCTAACGTTGCACTCTAATAATAAAATAATATTATTTTAAATGGTAGTTAACGTCCAGCTGTAGTAATGGCGGGAATGAATGGAACTAACTAAAAAATGATTATATATGTTTTTCAAATATTTTTACTTTTTTCCAATAAATGTTAGAGGTTTAAAATGCAAATGAATCCAATTTTAAGCATAAATCTCTTAATATTATTTAAAAGGTCGATTAATCGCCTTTTGATGGTGAAACTCTTTTAAATCCACCTTTTGACAATTTTATGTGTTATATTTGACAAAATAAAATTCTTATTTATAATCGGGACATTAAAATTTACTTTGTGTAAATTTTTGGTATTTTTCCGATAAAGTACATTTTTTAATGAATAGTGAAAATGTTGTATTTTAATTCAAAACCTCTTTTTAATATAATTTATTTATATTATTAGACTATCTTTTGAATTGTTTTTAAATTAAAATTAGAATATATTTTTACCATTTAATAAAATGGTGGTCATTGGAATTAATTTCACTTTGAAGTCGGACTTAAACTAGTGTCAATCTTTTAATAGATATTGTTTCTTAAAAACACGCTATTTGTTTTGTCAGCGAGAATTAATTATTAAATTATTTAATGCAACTTATATGTTTTTAATTTTTTAAAATAAACATCATTTTTGAATTTGGAATATCAAAAATAACTTAGGGTGAAATTTTGGTATTTTTCTGAAAAACTTCAATTTTTGATGAATAGTGAAACCACTAAGTGGTAGTTTAAAAACTGATTTTTCATTTGAATGAAACTTTACCACTTCTGTGATTTGAAATTCAAAAATCCAACATACATGGTTTTCATTATGATGTAAAATGTGGTTCAATGGGATTAAAACAATTTTTTGGTGAATAGTAACTTTTAAGTTTTTAATCGCGATTAGAGGTAATTAGTGTAATTTAAGGTAAAAATAATGTTCTAATAATATGAAATGACCCTGAAACAAGTCCTACCCTTATTGGATGTGTCATGACCGACCAAGAAAATCCATGGGTCAACTTTGGGACCCCATAGATCCACTTTGGTAGGAAAATGACATTAATAACTTTTTATTTAAAGTTAAAATGAAAATGTCACAAACATGAGTTGTTTTACTAAAACAATTTTTAAATGGGGTTATACAAGTCATATTTTTGACTATAAATATTCATTATAAATATTAAAATATATCCTACATAATTATATCTTTTTTATAATTTTTATACATTAAATAAATTAAATAATTTATGACACCATGATGATGCAGTGATTACCTCATTATTTAACGATCTAAATAAAATGAAAAGATAATGTAAAATCTAAGACCTACACTTGTAAAAAACCTATTGGATGGGTGGATTTATAACTCTTATCACCTTATCCTATAAATATTTCATTTTGGGACCTTTAAAATCCGAAAATCATTTTATAATAAAGTAAAAGTTTATAACTTTCCAAGAGTGCCCCTCCTCTCCTCTTATAATAGGCCCCCACCTCTACCACTTTACCCACACCTCTCAAGCCTTTGTATCAGAAAACCCCTGCCCATTTCATCTCTCCACATCCCTCTATTCATCATTTAAGCCTCACCTTTGGGCATAATCCTTTCCAAGGAAGCCATTGAGCTCAAATCAAAAAGAGTTACCCGATTTAAAGGTAATGTCTTCCCTTGTGTTCTTTTGTTTTATTTTTCTTCTCCAACCCTCTAAACTCTTTTTATTCCTTTATTTTGTAACAAAACCAGTATATTAAATATAATAGGATGTTTTTATGTGAATTATTTGAGCTACACTTACACACACCTTCGTCTAATGGTTATAGAACATACTGTTTCTGTGGATGGTGAATTTCTTCCTCACGAAACGATGATTGTTCAATATTCTCTTAACACCTTTCATAGTGGCCATTATGATGTCACTATATTTTGTATATGATATATATGGTATTTATGTTTTCTATATTTTTCTCAATTTTATATTTAAAACATGCCTTTATGCCTTTCATTTTGTGCAAATGCGATAATTTCATACGAGGAAGTGTAGACTACAGCCCCCTAAAGTGATGTGACTCGTTCATGCAATACATGGAATGTATAAAGAATGAAATTGATGAACTTATGTGATCTATATAACATATATATTATAATTTAATTATAATATATATCTCTCGTCTATTTTTAATTCCATTAATGTTCCAAATAAATGAAAGTAGCTTTCATGCGTACGTACGGCTTACCGTCTCCATGAACGGTACATTTCATTTCTTATCTCCAAATGTTATGTACTATTATAAGTACATATATATAATGGATATATATGTCATATATTACATCTAAATTATGGATATAATTATGTAATTATAATATATATATATATCTTTTAACTTTAATTCCATTAATATGACAAAAAATGAAAGTAGCATTCATGCGTACGTACGGCCTACCGTCTCCATGAACGGTGCTTTTAATTTTTTTTATCTCCAAATGTTATGGAATAGTAAAAAATGAATAAATACTGGATATATATGATATTTAAAACATTAATACTATTCTGTAGATGATGTACCTATAACTAAATGGAAAATTCTTTTCCAACAAGTTCAATTTTTACTCATGTACCGAACATCGACAAAAACGTCTGATATGAACTCACTTTATTAACCAATTATTATAACATTATAATATGTGATATGAACTGAATAATAATATTTAAAGGAGTTACTTAAGAAATTATAAATTGACCAAAGTTTATTATTCAGGAATATAAATAAATGAACAAGACAAGTCAGACTTGAGGTAAGGGATCCTACACCTCTCTTTCTTTTTAAGTACACTCTTTTAAATCATTACTTTTAAGCTCATATTTCTTATGATTGTGATGTTCTTTTATTTTAATCTTACTGTAGGTTTTATTTTCATATTATGAGAGACCCTATTTTCTCTCATAAATCCATTTTGGAAGTTTTGAGTGGCGCCGTTAGGCTGCCAAATTTTCATAAGAGATCCAATCTCTCTCTTTTTATGTACTCTCCTTTATGTCACTTCTTTTAATATCCTCTTTTTTATGTTGGGGGATGTTATTTTATATTCCTCTTGATGTAAATTTTATGTTAATATGATGATAGACCCTATTTGATCTCATCAATCCATTTTTGGATGTTTTATGTGGCGTCGTTAGGCTGCCGAGTTTTCGTAAGGGATTTTTCATCTCACTTTTATTCCCGTGAGATTTATGCTACATTTTCCACAATTTCCTTTGAGTGGTATATGTATTTCCCATTATTCTACTCTTTGTGTAATATAATTTCGTTTATGAGTATTTACATCAAATTTGTGTTGTCCTTCTTTCATGGGGTATACGTTTTGAAGGATACCCAAGTTGGTAAGAGAACCTTTCACCCTCCTCTTTTTAAAAGACTTCTTTTGTTATGTCTTTAAATTTGCATCTTATTATGTCAGGATATATTAATCTATATCCTTATTGATGTAAAATATATTTCCAAGTGATGAGATACCCCTTTTTGTCTCATCAACTCATTTTCTGATTTTTAAAAAGACGTTATTAGGCTGTCGAATTTTTACAAGGGAACTTCTTAACCCAATTTTGATTTCTTGGGGTTCAACTTGTAGTTATTGAATATGTCATCCTATGAATATGTGTGAATGAACTATGATTTTTTTACACTTAATATCCACTTATATTGGGTGTATTTATATTTTTCACACATATTTAGGAGATTGATTTATCCTTAATTTAAGGGTACCATCTTTATAATGGATTTCATCTCAATTTACATTTCCATTGAGACTTCATTGTTGTTATTCACCAATTCACTCTTATATGGTGTATTTACTGTCCTTTGACATATTATATCATGAATCCCTTTATTCTCATGATATTATAAAGTTATGATTAAATGTTAATCCTCAATTATTTATATTCAAGTGTCCCTCATTTTGTTAAAAACTCTTTAACTAAAATATCATTTTAAATGTTTTAATGATTTATTATTATAAATATTTCCCATTAATATCCATGTTTTCAAAAAAAAATTAAGGATTTATTTATATGGATATTAATGGTTTATAATTTTAAAACATTCAAAGTGGTATGGGACACTTTGATTCAAAAATCTCTTTATTAAATATTTTAAATGGTTTTGAAAATGGTTTTGATAATGGATTTGTTATGTCACTATATTTTAGTGATATATTGTGATTAAAATGTGCAAATGTTTTCTTTCCATTATATTTGTTTTATGTATTATGATTTTGTAATGGTACTTGGAAATTTGACGGGTGGTTACGTGATAAACCATATGACGGGTGGTGCCGTGAATACCAGGACGGGTGGTTACGTTGTAACCTCCAATGAATTGGGTATGGAAGTCAGTTGTATGGCTATTCCATTAAGTGATATGTGTGGAAGTTGACTGTATGGTTTTTCCATTTAAGTATGTTTATGTCCCAAGTTACCTTTATATGTTATGTATATGGGTTTTTTGGTAATCTTTTGGTTACAAAATGGTATGTAATGATCTTTTATTCATTGAAAAGTTTATATTAATTAATAAAGGTGAAAAGTATTACTTTGATAAAGAATTCATGGTTTACTTGTTGTTTTGAAAAACTAATAGTTTTCCTTCTTTGTGTATCCCTTACTGAGCTTTTTATTATCATCCCAAGTTTTTGAAATGTTTTTCACAGGACTTAACGTGGAATAGGGTCAAGGATGGGATAGAGAGAAATTCATGCTACCTAAAACATAGAACTAGACATGTTTCTTTTTAAGAGTTTTTATTTTATGGAAACTTAGTAGAAGTTTCTACTTTGTAATCTTTTGAGATGTAATAGTTATGTCCTAATTCTTTAAAACTCTAAACCTGAAAAGATCCTCAATGTGAATTATTCATTTAATTCAATATTAAGTAAGGTTTAAGTTCGGGGCCTTATAGTTGGTATCAGAGGTTGTTTTAGATAACTTTAGAGGTTAGGGTATTCTCTAGGCATAAATGACATTACCATAATGGTTAGGATTTCAGAAAGAGTCCTTGTTTTAGATAAAGTGAATGAGTAAGTATATCTTAGTGTTTATCTTACTCATTAGTACATGATGGTTTTGTTGATATACTCACACTAACATTTTTGTGTTTAGTGAATGGATGGATCTAGAAGGCACCAAAGTGACAATAGGTTTGAAGGAAACTGTGGTGGTTCTCTGATTAAGAGACTGGCTGAAATGGGGGATTCAATGAGGAAACTCAAGGTTGTTCTAAACCAACTATCAAGGAGTTATGATCAACCCCTTGACCTTGGTATGTTCTGTAATGCATCATGTACGAGATGACCAATCGATGTGGAAGTTCAGGTAATAATTATAAAGGTAACCATTAGGGTTTATATGATCCTTACTTTTGAGGTAATTATGGGTTATTATATATTATGGTGTAAAATGAAAGGCATGAGATAAAATTGATGTTAAAATATGTTATTATTATTTTTTGAAGATTTTTTCTTGTTTTGGGGAATGTTTTAAGAATTATATAGTTTTGGAAAAAGGAAAACACGCAGACCGTGTGACAACCCGTCGCGTCGGACAAAGCTGCCAGAATCGAACCCAAAACCCAAGTGCTAAAGTTATTTATTGCCTAACACCGGACTACGTGAAGTCCCTGGTTAGTTTGACTAATTCTTTTTAGTTATATGATCTTATGAATCTAGAATAAGTTGATTTTGGGTTATCTATGGAAATTATTGACCTATCATGGAGGATATGTGATTAGGTTAATTACTTTTCAGTATGAGACTTTAAGAGTAACTAATGTTATTTGGAGATAAATGTTAAGGTCTATCTTGGAAGACTATGTGATTAAATCCTTCAGATATTTGGGTTTTAGTCTTATTTTTGATTACTTTGAAGAATTTTATGGATAGATGTTTATTGAATGGTATTTGTTGAACTTTGGTTATTGTTTGACAAATTTTTTAGATTAAGAATAGATTTTTTTATAAAGGATTATCCTTTTTGGGTATTATCTGATCTCATACTAACCTTTTTGGTTTTAGTTTTGGTTAAGGTATAAAGACATGAGAAGTATATAGTTCTATTTTGTGGATTAAGTGTTTCTCTAGAAGTTGATTATAGCTCTCTTAATGTGAACAAGTCGTCCTAAATGCTCGTCTTTTGAAGAAATATGAGTTTGTGTAAGAAATCTAGTAAAAGTTGAAAGTCAACATTACAAGTAAGTATTTTTCATTATGTTTTAGATATGCTCATAAATAAATTCCTCAATGAAAAGTAACTTAAAACAAAAAATGTTGTCTATTAACTTTTCCTACTGGGGAATTAAATACTGTTTAACCCCCCACAAGTTTGTGATTTTCTTGTGGTTAACATTCTCCTTAACATGTTTACTATCACTCTCCATCAGAACGTGACCCTTTGTTTTCTCTTCCATGTCCATGTTTTCCTACATGGAATCCTAGTATGGGTTAACTCGGGTGACCTTTGTACTTCTCTTTCATTATTTTAAAGTGATAGTTTTACTAACTCTTATTCCGATGAGGGATTTTCAATGAAGTTTCCAAGCCCAATTTTAAAATTGCGAGGACGCAATTCCCAAAAGGGGGGAAGGATGTAACAACCTAGGTAAATAAATAACATGACATTTTCATATTTATCCATATTTGTGAATAAAATATTAATATTACTTTAAAGGGAACTCTATGCTTGATGGCGTACCCAATAAGCAACAATGAGTTTCTTTCAAATCTTACGTTGCACTCTAATAATAAAATAATATTATTTTAAATGGTAGTTAACGCCTAGCTGGTGTAATAGAGGGAATGAATGGAACTAACTAAAAAATTATTATATATGTTTGTCAAATATTTTTACTTTTGTCCAATAAATGTTAGAGGCTTAAAATGCAAATGAATCCAATTTTAAGCATAAGTCTTCTAATATTCTTTAAAAGGTCGATTAATCGCCTTTTAATGGAGAACCTCTTTTAAATCCACCTTTTGACAATTTTATATGTTATATTTGACAAAATAAAATTCTTCTTTATAACCGGGACATCAAAATTTACTTTGTGTAAATTTTTGGTATTTTTTCGATAAAGTACATTTTTTAATGAATAGTGAAAAATGTTGTATTTTAATTCAAAACCTCTTTTTAATATAATTTATTTATATTATTAGATTATATTTTGAATTGTTTTTAAATTAAAATTAGAATATATTTTTACCATTTAATACAATGTTGGTCATTGGAATTAATTTCACTTTGAAATCAGACTTAAACTAGTGTTAATCTTTTAATAGATATTGTTTCTTCAAAACACGCTATTTGTTTTGTCAGTGGGAATTAATTATTAAATTAATTAATGCAACTTATATTTTTTGAATTTTTTAAAATAAACATAATTTTTTAATTCAGAATATCAAAAATAGCTTATGGTGAATTTTTGGTATTTTTCTGAAAGACTTCAATTTTTGATGAATAGTGAAACCACTAAGTGGTAATTTAAAAACTGATTTTTCATTTAAATGAAACTTTACCACTTCTGTGATTTGAAATTCAAAAATCCGACATACATGGTTGTAATTAGGATGTAAAATTTGGTTCAATTGGATTAAAAAAAAAATTTGGTGAATAGTAACTTTTAAGTTTTTAATCACGATTAGAGGTAATTAGTGTAATGTAAGGTAAAAATAATGTTTTAATAACATGAAATGACCCTGAAACATGTCCTACACTTATTGGATGTCTCATGACCGACCAATAAAATCCATGGTTCAACTTGGGGACCCCATGGAGCCACTTTGGTATGAAAATGACATTAATAACTTTTTATTTAATGTTAAAATGAAAATGTCACAAACATGAGTTGTTTTACTAAAACAATTTTTAAATGGGGTTATACAAGTCATATGTTTGACTATAAATATTCATTATAAATCTAAAAATATATCCTACATAATTATATCTTTTTTATAATTTTTATACATTAAATAAATTAAATTATTTATGACACCATGATGATGCAGCGATTACCTCATTATTTAACGATTTAAATAAAATGAAAAGATAATGTAAAATCTAAGACCTACACTTGTCAAAACCCTATTGTATGGGTGGATTTCAAACTCTTATCACATTATCCTAGAAATATTTAATTTTTTGACCTCTAAAAACCGAAAATCATTTTATAATAAAGTAAAAGTTTATAACTTTCCAAGAGTGCCCCTCCTCTCATCTTATAAAAGGCCCCCACCTCTACCACCTTACCCACACCTCTCAAGCCTTTGGCTTGGGAAACCCCTGCCCATTTCATCTCTCCACATCCCTCTCTTCATAATTTAACCCTCACCTTTGGGCAGAATCCTTTCCAAGGAATCCATTGATCTCAAATCAAAAAGAGTTACCCGATTTAAAGGTAATGTCTTCCCTTGTGTTCTTTTGTTTTATTTTTCTTCTCCAACCCTCTAAACTCTTTTTATTACATTCTTTTGTAACAAAACCAGTATCTTAAATATACTAGGATGTTTTTATGTGAAGTATTCGAGCTACACTTACACACACCTTCGTCTAATGGTTAAGAAACATACCGTTTTTGTGGATGGTGAATTTCTTCCTCACGAAACGATGATTGTTCAATCTTCTCTTAACACCTTTCATGGTGGCCATTATGATGTCACTATATTTTATATATGATATATATGGTATTTAGTTTTTCTATATGTTTCTTAATTTTATATTTAAAACATTCTTTTATTCCTTTCATGTTGTGCAAATGCGATAATTTCATACGAGGAAGTGTGGACTACCGCCCCCTCAAGTGATGTGACTCGTTCATGCAATAAATGGAATGTATAAAGAATGAAATTGATGAACTTATGTGATCTATATAAAATATATATTATACTGTAATTATAATATATATCCTTAATCTATTTTTAATTCCATTAATGTGGAAAATAAATGAAAGTAGCATTCATGTGTACGTACGGCTTACCGTCTCCATGAACGGTACATTTCATTTCTTATCTCCAAATGTTATGTACTATTATAAGTACATATATAATGGATATATATGTCATATATTACATCTAAATGATGGATATAATTCTGGAATTATAATATATATATATCTCTTTTAACTTTAATTCCATTAATATGACAAAAAAATGAAAGTAGTGTTCATGCGTACGGACGACCTACCGTCTCCATGAACGGTGCTCTTAATTTTTTTTATCTCCAAATGTTATATAATAGTAAAAAATGAATATATAATGGATATATATGATATTTAATACATTAATACTATTCTGGAGATGATTTACCTATAACTACATGGAAAATTCTTTTCCAACAAGTTCAATTTTTACTCATGTACCGAACATCGACAAAAATGTATGATATGAACTAACTTTATTAACCAATTATTATAACATTATAATATGTGATATTAACTGAATAATAATATTTAAAGGAGGTACTTAAGCAATTATAAATTGACCAAAGTTTATTATTCAGGAATATAAATAGACGAACAAGACAAGTCAGACTTGAGGTAAGGGATCCTACACCTCTCTTTCTTTTTAATTACACTCTTTTATGTCATTCCTTTTAAGCTCATCTTTCTTATGATTGGGATGTTATTTTATTTTAATATTACTGTAAGTTTTATGTTCATATGATTAGAGACCCTATTTTCTCACATAAATCCATTTTGGAAGTTTTGAGTGGCACCGTTAGGCTGCCGAATTTTCATAAGAGATCCAATCTCTCTCTTTTTAAGTACTCTCCTTTATGTAACTTCTTTTAAGCTCCTCTTTGTTATGTTGGGGGATGTTATTTTATATTCCTCTTTATGTAAATTTTATGTTAATATTATTAGAGACCCTATTTGATCTCATCAATCCATTTTTGGATGTTTTAAGTGGCGTCGTTAGGCTGCCGAGTTTTCATAAGGGATTTTTCATCTCACTTTTATTCCCATGAGATTTATGCTACATTTGCCACAATTTCCTTTGAGTGGTATATGTAATTCAAATTATTCTACTCTTTGTGTAATATAATTTCTTTTATGAGTATTTACATCAATGTTTTATTTTCCTTCTTTCATGGGGTATACGTTTCGAAAGATACCCAAGTCGGTAAGGGAACCTTTCACCCTCCTCTTTTTGAAAGACTTCTTTTGTTATATCTTTCAATTTGCATCTTATTATGTTGGGATATGTTCATCTATATCCTTTTGATGTAAAATATATTTCCAAGTGATGAGATACCCCTTTTTTTCTCATCAACTCATTTTCTGAATTTTTAAGTGACGCTGTTAGGCTGTCGAATTTTTACAAGGGAACTTCTTAACCCAATTTCGATTTCTTGGGGTTCAACTTGTAGTTATTGAATATGTCATCCTATGAATATGTGTGAATGAACTATGATTTTTTTATACTTAATGTCCACTTATATTGGGTGTATTTATATTTTTCACACATATTTAGGAGATTGATTTATCCTTAATTTACGGATACCATCTTTATAATGAATTTCATCTCAATTTATATTTCCATTGAGACTTCATTGTTGTTATTCACCAATTCACTCTTATATGGTGTATTTACTATCCTTTGAAATATTATATCATGAATCCCTTTGTTCTCATGATATTATAAAGTTCTGATTAAATGTTAATCCTCAATTATTTGTATTCAAGTGTCTCTCATTTTGTTAAAAACTCTTTAACTAAAATATCGTTTTAAATGTTTTAATGATTTATTATTATAAATATTTCCCATTAATATCCATGTTTTCAAAATGGTTTTTAAGGATTTATTTATATGGATATTAATGGTTTAAAATTTTGAAAGCTTCAAATTGGTATGGGACACTTTGATTCAAAAATCTCTTTATTAAATATTTTAAATGGTTTTGAAAATGGTTTTGATAATGGATTTGTTATGTCAATATATTTAAGTGGTATATTGTGATTGAAATGTGGAAATGTTTTCTTTCCATTATATTTGTTTTATGTATTATGATTTTGTAATGTTACTTGGACATTTGATGGGTGGTTACGTGATAAACCATATGACGGGTGGTGCCGTGAATACCAGGACGGGTGGTTACGTTATAACCTCCAATGCATTGGGTATGGAAGTCAGTCGTATGGATATTCCATTAAGTGATATGTGTGGAAGTCGATCGTATGGTTATTCCATTTAAGTATGTTTATGTCCCAAGTTACCTTTATATGTTATGTATATGGGTTTTATGCTAATCTTTTGGTTACAAAAGGTTAAGTAATGATCTTTTCTTCATTGAAAAGTTTATACTACTTCAAAAAGGTGAAAAGTATTACTTTGATAAAGTATTCATGGTTTAATTGTTGTTTTGAAAAACTAACAGTTTTCCTTCTTTGTGTATCCCTTACTGAGCTTTTTATGATCATCCCGTGTTTTTGAAATGTTTTTCACAGGACTTAACGTGGAATAGGGTCAAGGATGGGATCAAGGGAAAGTCATTCTTCCTAAAACATGGAACTAGACATGTTTATTTTTAAGAGTTTTTATTTTATGGAAACTTAGTAGAAGTTTCTACTTTGTAATATTTTGAGATGTAATAGTTATGTCCTAATTCTCTAAAACTCTAAACCTGAAAAGATCCTTAATGTGAATTATTCATTTAATTAAATATTAAGTAAGGTTTAAGGTCGGGTCCTTATACTTATTATAGGTGTTATGGCATCATGGTCATTTATAGGATGAGACTTAGGAGTAGGAGGCTGATGTACATGCTTAGTGGCCGGAGTTTTTCTCATACAGTATTTATCCACCCTTATAATGGTAACTTGAGTATGAGTTCCTATAAGGGGGAAGACTATATGAACCTAGTTTTTCAATGAGTTATAGATCCTTTAAATTTTGGTCTAATTATTTTTCTTAGATCTGTTGTGGGTGACTATTGAGATTAGGTAAGTTTCGATGGTGTCTGGGGACTTTTTAGAGTGTGAAACCCTGTCTGGTGTAAGGAATCACATTGTTTCATCGTATGTAGAAACTATGGGGCCCAAAAAACATGGTTTCCCCTAACAGTGTGGGGTTTTTCATAAGGGTGGATCTAGGAGAACAGTCTTCCCAAAATGTGAGCCTAGGGAAGTACGCCCATGTGGGTGTTTGGAAAATTTTAGAAGATCCATATAGCATAGTTGGAGCACAGTTGGAGAACAGTTGGAGCACAGTTTCTCAAACTATGAATCCTAACCAAGCATGTTCCCTCTTTAGGTAGTGAGGTGCATAAAGTTGGTTCATGGTTTGGAAAACTATGCAGCCAAACCATACGAACTGGTGATTTTTGAGTAAAATGATCATTTCACCCTTAAAAATAAAATTAAATCTCCCCTATACTATTTCAATCATTTCAATTGACAGAGGCTCTCCCTTCTCTTATTTTTGATCTCCTGAGAAACCTTTCATAGGTTTTGATCCCAATTCATCATCGGAACATCAATTCAATATCTGTTTATCTTGTTGGATAGTTATCGGTACATTCTATAATCCTTAGGCTCGCTTCTTCATTTTTTTCATCCACAATGCCACTTATATGCAGGAACATGTTCCCTATTTTTATCTTGTTTGTGATATTGGGCATGGAGATCATTATCACTATTATACTGGGCATGGAATCTTTTTATACTTGTGATACTTAAGCCACATCTTATGGATGTCGGAGTTATGCCTCAGGTATAGTATAGTTGTATTATCCACATATATGGGTGTATACATTACTATGTATACAGTCCATATATGTGTATATATCTGGTGACATGTTTAAAGACCATCTGGCATAGGCCAAATCAGGTACTGTCAGCCTAGTGTCCCTTAGGAACTATATCTGACCCTTACAGTTTATTTACTACTAACCATTTATTACCTTCACATTGTCGTATTATATGCACTAACTAGATATTTATATACCCCATTGGTGGTGTCCAATTGACTTTATCTCACACCCAATCCAGGCTGTTGATGGTACCTGGGTAGATAATTTTCTTGTAGGTGTAGATTAGGGAAGCATCCACTTATGGATGTGTGACTTCTTACATTACTTAGGATGGGATCTTAGTAGAAGATGACTGGGATGGAGCTCAAAATTCCTGGATAGATTATTTTCTATATATCATATACTATATTAGCTGCCTACTATAATATATACATGATTTCCATATTTTTTAGAGACATGATATCATTATATTTTGTATATGATCCAGATTACAACTTTTTTATTATTATTTAGTGCTTTGATGCTTATACGTGTTTCCTCTGTCTTCTCTATTATTGATATTATTCGGATATTTATTTATTGATTTTAAAAATATTCTACTCTAACCAGAGGGAATATTCTCCCCACATACACACACTAGGAACCTGCTTCTAGTAAGAATACTCTAGCCTATAGGTAGGGGTGCTTGAGTCCATGTGGCCCACCACTTCGGGGAACCTCTGAGTGGAACCTAGTTTGGGATTTCATAGTTTTACCCTTACATGGATATTTACCATATGTGAGATAATGTAAAATCATTTGAACCTTACGTGAGCTTATGAAACTCACAAGTACCTTTATATAGTGGTGGATCGACCCTTACGAAGCATTTAGATATTATATATTACAATTATTTAAACTATAAGGATGTCACAATACTCTTACATATCCAATTTAAATCCTACATTACCCTTACATAGAAAGTAGATTACTGATGTGAGACTACCCTCATGTAAATCTCGAAGTACCCTTACATTAGAAGAAGGATTCATGGGTTAACCTTACATGGCACTAAGGATTTTGATACTGTCATTACAAAACTAGAAAGAAACATTTACATAGCACATAGAATCTATGGTTGACCCTTACACAACCAATCTTACCGTTACATATAGAATATAATTTCAATGTTGTATTTATGCAAAAATTAAAAAATGGTTTTACCTTTACAAAAGATATTCAAATTAAGGCTTTATTCATATGCATCCTATAGAAAAACATCATTACCTTTACATAACTACAAAATCATGAATAAGGGTAAATAGTTTATTAAAATTATTAAATTTATAATTAACCCAATGTATATATAACTAATAAAATATTTTATTATTATATCAAAATTCCCAAAAACACTTCTAAAATAATTAAATCCCATTAAAAACTTCCAAATAAATCTTCCCAATAAACTTTTAAAAAATTGAAATTGATTTAATAATTTGAAAAACTGTATTAAAACCACTTATTCAAATTTAAAAAACACTTAAAAACATCTAAAAACCCCAGAATAAGAAAGTAATGTGAGAGAATATTTCAAACCTTTACATAAAATATTTAAAAGAAGATGAAAATATAAACAATAAATATAAAATAGGGGATTTTCAAGAATCATCCAATGTTCTTGGAAAAGGGACATGTGATTCATGAAGCATGTGTCCATGAAGAAATCCCAGATATTCATTAATGGGATATTATTTTGTCAATAAATCACCCAAAAATCACTTGGATAGTTCTCCAATGTTTTGGACCATTTTATAAGGTTTTTTACCATTCATAATTTGCATTAAGAATTCAGTCAACCTCTTCCTTTACGATGATGATATGATGATCTCGAACCTATTTCATGTGCTCATTCGCATTCTGTCACTATTTTATTCCTAACACAAAGCTCCCCCCACATTTGAGAAGTTTTATGACTAATTTATAATGATAAGACCATATGTGACTATAATGCGATGCTTTTAAGCTCATTGTATACTCCCTTCGCGAGGCCTTTATTTTTTGTAGATTCACTATGTGACCATAAACTCCCTACATGGACACCCATATTAGGGAAGCACTTACCCAAAAAAACCTATAAATATTTCATACCAATATCAAAATATAAACCATAAGTATGATGGATAAATTCCCTTGAAGAGAGATGTGGAACATTTGGATTCTACAAAGATATCTTACTCCTTAGTTTGAGAGATAGTCCCTAGTTATCTAATGAGTCTAAAGAAATAATAGGGATAGAAAAAACCTACATACCCCTTCACAAATTGATTCCCTAACTTAAACCCTTATTAAAATTATGTCCCCCACATGAATTCAACTCCACTATGTGATTGTGGATTCCATTGGAAATGAGATGACCTCCATTGGGCCTTTGTTGAAGAACCCTTGATTTAACCGCCTTATAAATTTATCCCTTCTTAGTGATAATAATAATATACGATATGGGGGTCTATGGTTTTTATTTCCCTCCATTTGGTGGTCCATGCCTGTGTGGAATCTGATCCTCTCATGTCCGCTACTTAAAGCATTCAAATGGTGGATAATTAGACCTCTCTTATATCTTATTGTTCCCCTAAATCACTCATTTGGTAGAAATGGACCCAAATGACCTTTCTAAAGACTATTCACCAAGGTTAGAAACCTTAAAAGTTCATATCAAGACATTCTCTAAAAACACCAGGCTTAATTGATTTATCCATTAGAAATTCCAAAGTGACCTCCTTAGATCATGTATTCCATTAATAAAATTATTCTCCAGAATCATCATCCCATATAGGTAAACCTCTAAGGTTGATCTGAATCATGTATTTTCTTGATAATGAGGTTCCCCATCATAAATACATTATAATAGTCTCTCTTAGTTCATCCATCACAACTTGGATGACATATTTATAATCCCGATTAGTCTGTTTGATTGTTTGATTCCCTGGTCCACTCAATGATCTATGAGGTCATGGGCCTCTTTTAATGTGTAAGCCACAACTATGTTACCATTAATTATTTCATCATCAGATAATATTATTGAGCTAGGTAAATCCATATCTAGGAAGAACATATTCATGAGTAATCACCACTCAAGATCTACTAATTCTTGAATGACACATCTGAGTCTCCTCCTTAGGTTTATTCCCCGACCATGTCTTATTTTGTCTAGTAACCTGTAGATAGGTTAAAATAAAAGGGTATACCAATGTATAATCCCCATTAAATATTTTTTTATCACTCCACTGATGATATATATGTCCTAGAATCATTTTTCAAAACTACATGACAATGTCCTTCACAAAAAAATTAATTTTATAATATATTCATATCACACGACCTTAAATTGTGCAACTCAAACTATGGGGACATCGATTCAAATTTTATTAGGATACATGGGATGCCTCCTTGAGATTAAAAACCTATATAATGACCACTGATATCATTACTCATCAGTGCATATTACTTGTGAGCATAAACGTCCTTTCACTAGGGTCATATTCCCAAGGAATCTTTCTAATTATTACATAATCCTAGTGAGGCCACAATCTTTCTCAATGGGCCATATTCCCATAGGAAAAACAACCATATCCCTCATGGGTCTATATTCCCTAGGAAACCCCTTCCTTTCCTAAAGGTCTACATTCCCTATGGGAAGAACCAATAAAGGTTTACTCATGTGAATTTCCCATGCCATTCATTTCTAGGAATGTTTCTCCTAGTTTTCCACTCCACATGACTAAAATAAATTTGAATTACTCATGGATTCATTACCATTAAACTCACCATACTTGTTCATGTCATATGACTATAAAATGTATGATGTGACCCATTAAGTAGTATCGAACTAAGTGTTTTTTTATTACCTTATCAGGGATAAGTAATAATATCTTCTTAAGTACCTAATATTAACACCATAAACACCTACCACCTCCCTAGATGGTGATAAACTCTATAGTCCCCATCTGTGTGGATTTAAACCAAAGTGTAATCAATTAATAATATAAATATGGATAACATTTTATATGCATTAAAAGTATCATTTATTGGAGAAATACATATGGATAGTTCAATTAATTGAGATCCTTTAACACATATATATGTTCACGTTAATGTTTGTCAATCACTGATCACTAGTAAAGAGTTAATCATTCCAAACTTGGATTTGGGAAAGATTTAAAAATGCATCTTAATTTTATAAGAGATTAAAAAATTAGGAAATAATTCCCACTCAAAAGGTGTGGATGAGCCCGACTACCCATCCTCTCAACCAATGTGAAACCTTAGTGTCATTGGTAAAGCTCTATTGACCAACTTCCTTTGGAAATAAGATTTGTGTCGACTCAAAATAAAACATGGGGATCATTTGTTTATCAGAAACAAATGTATGAAATCTTAAACCACATATAAATAAAATTAATAACATTGTTCATGCCTTGTACTGATGAGAATTAGCTACTAATTTCAAAATAGTGGTTTGATGAAGATCTATTAGTGGCAACCGAATGACTTCCTCCTATATGGTGCATCCCTGGATTGAATGAATCACCGGATGTTCAAGTGGGATTCTATTTCTCTCTATGACATGCTAGTTCCTCACTTTATAAAATAGGATGAAGAAGAGAGATTCACAAGGATAAATATTCCGCAAATTATTGGGAAAACATTAATATGCTAACTCTATGTTTAAGACTTCTTATATATCCCTTGGGTATTCTTCCTACATTTACAAGCATTAACTCATACAATACAAAATGTATGAGTTAATGTTTTATACATTCATTCATTCATCGTATGAATATATATTGATCCTCTCGATAATTCCATTTTATAAAATGTATAATGATGGATTATTTATATGATAAAACAGGTCGTTTCCATTTAATAATTGACTTTAATGATTATTCATTAGGAGTAACATGATTCATATATTATGATTAAATACTTTATGGTATGTTCATATATCAGTATATGATATGTTACGGAATTTCACTATGATATCTCAATATCATAATAAATGATGTTCCTTTTCATGTCATATACCTTTAGAAATTTTAACAATCAACATTACTATATCATACCTTATTATATAGTCTAATCATGTATCACATACATATTGGAATTTATGGAATATATCAATTGGTATCTTGAGTAGTAATGATGTTTTTATAGATCCATCTCATTATTTACAATTTTAGATTAGGGAATTCATTGTTTTTTTCAATGTTATTGAAGCCTCTGTGGTCCTATAGTAGGTCCTTGAAAAAGATTAATTTTCATAAAATTTGTTTTTCCAAAATTTGAGAGATTTTATGTGATAATGGTTGGATATATTCACTAAATATATTATACATGTAATTTTTTTGTCTCATATCATAAGGTAAGACATATTTATATCATATTGAATGAAATAAAAAAATCTAATGGATATAATATGATTTTTTTAGGAATATTGTAGGGATTGATATAAGATATCGATTTATTGTCTTATCCATATCATATTGTATGATATAATGATAAATTATATTGTGAAATGGAACAATCATAATGTATGATTTCTAAATCAGAAAAATGTTATGATGTTAGGGATTATTATGTATAAGGCTATCATTTCTTATTAACACTTCATATAATACAATGTATGAGTGGTGAAATATTCATTTCATGGATGATGGGGTTACTGGAGCCGTAACCACGTGTTATTTAATCATATGATTTGAATTTATAAGAAAATTCATAGAGTCTTAGGGAGTATCCACATGGCCAATATAAAGAGACCAAAGTCCATGAAAATAGATCCAACCTTCCAATTGATTCTCCCAATCGAAGATAATAAATCCTTATTCCTTTACCTTGAGAGATACTTGAATATTAAGATGTGAAGTAGAATCCCAACCAAACATTACGATATTTTAGTTGGCCTATGGATATATCATGGAAGAACGATCACATTGGTTTTTCCATAGTGATTTTCATTAAATTTTTTGGATTGAAGACATGAGTTGTGACCAACTTCAGTGTAAGGTATATACATATGTTCTTCATTTTATATTATTCATAATTTTGGTTTCATATAATAGATATATTGGATTAGGGTTTCTTAATTCATTCGGATTCTTGAATAAATGTTATTCAATCCATAAAAACCCATCAGTGCTATTTGAGAAATTATTTGCCTCTTGATTCTTGAAATAATTTTCAAAATAGAGAAATAAGTTAGGTCATATTTGATATTGTTGTCTCTAATAAGGATTTTCTTTTGAAAATTTGATATGATAACTAATATTGTTAAATACGACATTAATTTTGAACTAGGGAATGTCTTATGATATAAGATATTGTAAGCTATAATAGGATTTACATATATGATATGTAATATTTCAATAGTTTATATAGCATAAAAACTTTGTTTCTTATATATTATAACGCGGGATATTTGGAGTTTTATTTATAGATAGTGACAAAATGCATTATCTACATAGTATAAAATAGAGCATCGTATAACTAATGTGATATAAATTATATTTTAAAATAAAACTTTCAGGGAATCAAACCATATATCATAGACTACTACACCATTGTCATAAGATTCCTGTCATTAATGATTTAGAGATATCATAAAATATGACATATAGCAGTTAATTATTTATCACAAGTTCCATAGAATAATTTGTAAACCATGAAATAGGTTTTTTACAATTTCATGAATTATAACATAGACCAACCTAAAAATGAAACAGAGAAAAATATGATATTTATAATTTTTCAAAAAATAATTAAACTATATAATTTATAAACTATTTATAAATTATGAGAAAATATATTTTGGGATATTTATTTTATTTATAAAGTTCTTAAAAATTAATTAATTTTAGAGTGTATATAATTAACTAATAATTAAATATTAATTAAATATATCTCCACAATATTAATACTTAATGTAAAATACCTTATTGAATTTAAATGGAATAAATTATAATTAGGATATAAAATATTTATATAAACATCATAAGGGTAATTTTTAAAATTCTCATAAATTGAAAAATAAGGAAAAATATAAAAAATTTATATTAAATTGTGAATTTTTCATAATTTAAAATTTAAAATTTTAAAGTCAAATATCCTAGTTTGAAAAAAAAACATTTAAAAATGAGTTTTTATAATTGATACCTTCATGGTTAAAATAATATTAAATATGTAAAATTTTGATTGTGTAAAATTTTTACATAATAGATATGAAATATAAAAAATTTATATTTAAAATGTTATATATTTATGTAAATTCCATATAAAGAGTAATATGAAGGATTTTATATTTGAAATAAATATTATGTTCTTATATTTATTTAATTATGGAATGTCCACAATGCTTGAATTAATTATAAAGTGTTTATAATTTCTTAAATTTATGAATTGTTCATAAATTTTTATCTATTTTATAAATTTATTAATTAACATTTATTTAGTGTAATTAATTATATTATTAATACACATAAATTTTTTATATTATGAATGGATGTATGATTTAGTTTAAAGTGTTAAACTATTTATATATATTATTATACGTGCATTTAAGGAGTCACAAGCTATATGATATTTGATTTAGTATTCTCCTACATTGAAATGGTATTTTACTAGGTAATGAACTTGAATTAAGAAATTATTTGTAGTTTATAAATATTATTTATTAGAATTATAATGGGATATATTTCTCTCTTATTTAAAGAACCATGGTAAGAGGGACTTTGGGTTGGATAACTCACTAGTCAGAGATCTTAATATATGTCTAGAAAAGTGTATGTTGGATAATTTTCACTGCATGATTAATCATAGAAGGATTTTTTATTTCATATGATTCTAAGACTATAAATGAATATGGTTCATATTATTCATGTATATTATGCATTTGGAAATGTGTAATTTTAATATTTCTTTTAATTTGGCTTAGAAACATAAGAAATTCAATATTTAAATAGTTATACATCAAAGTGGTTTGAAAAAATTGATTTAGATGAATGAATATTTTTCAAAACTAAAAAATTAGAAACTTGCATTGAATTAATGTTAATATATGAGATAAGATTGTAAAATAATAAAACCCCAATAAACTATTAAGTGTTATATTCCTTCCAAGGAAAAAATTATCTAGACCGCGATCATTAAATATGGGTGACTATGGCTATTAGGTTCCCATGAATTATCTTAGGTAAGTAAATAAGATTATAGAAAAAACAAAACAATTAAGTACCTATATATGATGTGAGATTTGGGTTATTCGTAGAAAATAAACCATAACCATTAGGAAACTATAGGATAAGAGTTGTGTGAATACATATCACGGATTATGATAAATAATTATCCACTCAAATATCCCAGTGTCACAAATGATAAGATTTACATTTTTACCTACCATATATACTCATGTATTATATTATAAGCTTAGCTAGGATATACCATCAGTAAATATGGATCTTAAACCTCTAATGTAAATGACATAATTAAAAGGGTTTGTTGTTTTCTTGGGAGAACAATTAATAAAATTAATTATTAAATAAATGTTAAACCTGAATTTGAGATCAATATTACAAAAAGAAATGTTTAATAGAATAAATTCTCTAAAATGGTATGTAAACTTAATAATTTTTCTTAAGTAAGATAGAAAATTATATGTGTTATAGAAATTCCATCTCGGGTGACCAAATGTTGAATTTGTACCACAAGTACATAAATATGTTTATGAGGATCATGAATGAATTCATTTAGGGCTTCATGTGAATTTTTTCAATAAAAGATAATAAAAGGAAATTTATTCATCGCTTATTTACAAAATATGATTGTGTATTCCAATAATATCAAGAGTTTTAAGGTTTTATTAAATGATTTATCTATATATGGAATTCATTATATAATCATTTTTGGAAATGATCTAACAATGGGAAGGATATCAATAAAACTTTCCCTTTCTCGAAATTTTTTTAGCATAGATGAACTGGGAATGATATGTTGAGGTTATGGTTATGTGTTAATAAAAAGAGGTGAATGTTTAAAATAAAAGAATAAAATTATATTTGAAATTCCAAAAATGATACTTTTAGTAGACAATATAAATAATTGAAACAAAAGGGAGGAGTCGGGAAGGAGGTCCCATGCTTCCGTTATTTTATGATTTTTCACTAGAGATGGAAATATAAATAATTCCAAAAGGGGTTTGGAAAACTCTATAGAGATTCTATATCGGTTATTTGTGTTCTAGAATCATTTATTCTATTTTTAAGGGTATATGATACTAAATTTATACTTTAAAAATGTTAAAAATATAAAGGAGTTTAAAAATCAAGGAAATAATTTATAGAGCATATATTTTTTTAGTAAAATATAGTCTAAAATGTTTATATTATAAATATTTTGAATGAAAAAGGAATATTTCAAGATTATATAGATTTTAATAAATGATGTGTTTTCTTATCTAATTTTTCTTATGTAATAAGAGAAGTTACTTACCAACAGATATTTGTTGGGAGTAAAATTGTATGATACACATGGTTTATTATTTATCTAATTATATAATAAGTTGGATAAGGATATAACTATAAGTTTTTTATATGGTATAAATATTTTATCAAAGAGATTTGTTAAAATATAAGAAACCCAGATTCCACCACCTATAAATGAAATATTTTAAATAATAAAGTATCCCATTCAGAATATATCTCTAAACACTTATTTTTCATATAAGATATGGTAGTTGTTAGTTTATTTATAAAATATTTTGGCTGAAGTTAATAAGTTCTATTTACTAAACACAATGTAATTTTATTTTATTCACCTGATATTTTGAAGAATGATATATTTTATAAGAGTCTATTTGGATTTTATTTTAAATTTTATAAATTTAAATGTAATGAATATAATATTATGTCATTTAAGATTCAGAGTGTATGCCTCTTCATATACTAATAGAGTTTAAGGTATGTTGGTCAAGATAAAATATATAGAGTTTCATTTAGTTACCAAAATTTATTTTAAAGAAAATATTATATATGAAGCTTCCAAAGATGATGATAATGAATATATAAAGAGTTTTATGTAGAAGAAATATGTAATTAAGATCATATAATTTGATATTGTGAGGTGAATATTCTTGAATAATATGTTCAAAGAGTTAAACATTAGATATATGCTTCTTAATCTCACCATTATTAAAATTGGATTTCATTATAGATGTTACTCATTAAAGTGATTAGTCTATGGTTTTTATCAGAATTTTACATCGATATATGATATTAATTACACATACTTGAAATGATTTTAGTAAAACCCTAAAATTACAGAAAACATAAGGCCTATTTGTCGGTCTATCATATAGGATATGAATAGAAGGAAACTTATGTATGGTTTTTTTGGTATGAAGTATAAATTGGAATACCTATAATGATGTAATATCCATAAATATCAAATATGAATGATTTTTCTAGAGGAATATCACTCAGTGATATCCAAAGGACACTTTCAAATAGAATCCTCATATGTTATGAGAGGAACTATAAACTCTAAATATGTGTTAAAACCATTACCTAGATGATGAATGTAAAACTTAAATGAATAGATATTTGACTTTATATTTACTCAGTGATACTATTACACACACACTAATAATAGAAACATATTGGTGTTTATTTTACTATATTGGCACAAGAAACAAGAAATCACACCCCAAAGGATCAGATAGTTCAGAATTCTTTCAAGACTAGACACATACATGATTCTCAAAATACATTTTTAAAGATAAAATATTGTATAAAATTCTAGTGAGAAATTTATTATTTGTTCTATTATTCCCTAAAATCATTCATATATCCTTTTCTAGTTTCATAGGGAAAGTAATACTTAATAAAGGGTGAGAAAATATTCTTAGTAAGGGAAAGAAAAAAAAACAAAATCTATAATAGAATAAATAATGCTTGAATTATATGGTAGAGATAAATAATAAAAAAAATATTCACCATAACTAATGTCATAAAAGTGGAATATATCCACGGTTTAAATAATAATATAAATAATTAAATGGATAACTATAACTGGTTTCATAATAATATGATGCATAATGTTGGACATAAAAATATTACCATCAGCACCTCATGTTAAGAAATCATATATAAATAGGTAAAGAGTAGACAAAATACCCAACTAAATTTGTCTAATGTGACCCACCAATGTATCAAGAGTCTATAACAGGCCTCTACTGTAACTTAATAATTTTAATGCATTTATCATATGAAATAAATGAATAAAAAGTCAATAAAAAATAAATATAAACATTCCTATTGGAAAACTATCACAAAAAATGTTAATATTTTACCAAGTTAATAAATAGAACATCATGATCATAAGCCATCTAGATAAATTAGTTAGGAATAATCATTATATTATATACCCATTAAATCATAAGAATCATCAGAAAATATTGGCATAGATAAAAATAACATTAAAATAATATTTGAGCCTTCCTTTGAAAACATGATAAAAATATTCTTTTCATTTGAAAACATTTTTAAAAAATTAATAATATTGATAATATCCCTTTATTTGAACAAAAATATGTAAAATTGTAAAGTAATTTTCAAATAAAAGAACATTAATCACAGTGGGAAAGTTAATTTATTCATTAAATGTTAAAAAAATATTATTTTAACACTTTTGGTAAAAAGACAAATGTATATCATTTAGAGAACAATAAGAATTTAATTTTAAACCAGTATAAAGTAAGAAAAATATAGTTGAAAATTAATTCAAACTATCATTTAAGAATAATAAAAACATTATTGAAAAAAAAATATTGATAAAATGGATATGTAGGAGAAAGGATTCCAACAAAAAGAAGAATGAGTTCAGTTTTCCACAAAAACATTTTCTTAGTTATTTTAAGTACCCAAGATAGGAAAACAAAAGGAAAAAAATTAAAACAAATATAAAACAAGAGAAGAAAAAATATAGGGATTTTAAAATTAAAATATCTTATAATTTCCATTAATGTTAATTTTAACATTAAAAATATTGAATAAATATGTTATTGTACAATAAAACCTAACCTTGAGTATTACACACCACGTAGATACTTTAACCCATATATGAAAAAAAAAATATAATATCTTAATGAAAATTTTAAAGTTTATTTCCATTTTATAACATTTTTATTTCATTTCTTAACAATTCTTATATAGTTAGTAAATCGGTTAAGTTCAGGTTTGATATCTTAGGGTCTTTCTAGTTTATAACCACAAAACAACATCAATGTGTTGACCATGGTCAGAGGGTTGATGCTTTAATTCTATCAAGAATATTAATCATGAATTAATTATAATTTTGATTCATTAAATACAATATTATAGTCAACCATTAGAAGTTGGCATGAAAAATGAATCACATCACATTATAGTGGTGGTGGTCCACACGTGCTCAAGTGAGGTTGTAAATTTTTTTATGGGTTGAAGGGTAATATGGTAGATGATATCATATATTTATAAAATCATAATTATGTCATAAATATCATATTTATTCATTATTTATATATTTATAACCATAAATTTAAAATGGGGATGAAAAAATAATTGCACTCCTATGTGGAGATGCTAGGTTGTGCGTATGCACAAGCGATGTTTTAATTTTCCATATGAACGAAACTGAGATGATAAAGGGTTGTGCCATTAACATAATAATATTTTTATATATGGAAGATAATTATGTTATTATATCATCGCATTTATTGAAAATTTTAAAGAGGTGAAAAAATCAATAAACATGAAAACACTCAGTTAAAAATTATACCTCTTCTTTGAGAAACATTTTCTGGATTACACCTTAAGACATCTAAGAATAGTATTTTTCTAATACCAGGACCTTTAGAATTTGGGGAAGGATTTTGGGAATTTATTTAGGTAGATATTAGTTGATAAAAATAGATTTATTAGTGTCATAAATAGAGGATAGGGGATTCCTATAATATCCTCAAGCTTGAACTCCCATATCAGGTGATAAAAATATAATCTTTATAATTCAATATTTGATAATAATAAACATAACCCTATTTTATCCCTACAAAAAAATATAAAAAATATATATTGTATCAATTACATACCCAAGGACCTTTATTTTTTTATATTTATAGAATTATGATAAATTATTACTTAACAAAGTGGATATTTCAACATAATATTCATTTTTCCCAAAAAATTAGTTCTTTATAAAGACACACTTGATTCATTCAAGGTAACTCCCAAAACTATAACTCTTAATTTATTAACATTTATTCTCATCCTTTAGCCCTATTAGAAATCTTTTGAAATTTTGGGGTGCTAAAAACAAAAAATAGTAAGGTAAATATAAAAATAAAATCAAATAAACATGTTAGTCCATTTCAAAACTATTAGAACATATAAAGGAGTTTGTATTTAACATAACAAAATTCTAAATCCAATAATAATTTTTATAAATAATAAAAAATATTTACTTCCAAAATCTTTTTATAAAATACATTATAATAAAACATAAAATAAAAATCATAATCCTGAGGTTTTCATAGAAAACATGAGAATCCATAATAAATATTCTCCTAAAAACATGCCTTTTACACAACAATGGAAAAATAATTCTCCAAAATATATAAATAAGTCATATTATTCAATAAAAATATTTCTATAAAAACTAATTTGAAAGCATATAAAAATAATTTAGGTGACTTGGAACATCATCTTCATAGAACCCTTATAAGAACCCTTGTAAATGGAATAACCTACTTGGTTAATTCCAACACAATTCTTTAAAGAACATAATCACTACCAAATTCATTAAAAAGTTATTTCGGGCTCAAACAAAATCATAAAAAATTTAAAAGGACCATAAAATACATAAAACAAATAAAATATTGTATTTAAATTATGAAATCCCATAAAATATTCCATTTAACACATATATAAAAGTAAATTAAGGATTTAGATAAAAATGAGAATAAAAATCCTTATTATTCAAAATTTTTTAATCGAAAAACTCCCACAATAATGGGAAAATAGGATATTATTTTCAAAAACCATTAAAAAAGAAGTTTAATCCTCTTAAATAATAACATTAATGATGATAGTAAATTTTCTCTCATTTTATATATGTTAAAAAGTGATTCCTTTCACACTTTTTTAAATATGTCATAAATAGCCTCTTAGGAATATGGTTAAAATTATTCTTTTATAACATTGATAAATAAAGTAAATCATAGTTTAAAATTAATTGGAAAATACATTTCATAATATTAATAACATTATTTATCATTTTAAAGGACATAGATATGGAGGAGAAATAAAATAAAAAACTTTTAAACTTTTAAAATAAGGTTTTAATGAAATATCCCTTAGATTTTATAAATTTTGAACTAATAAATAATTAAAGGAATAAAAATTGAATAAATTTTTAAACAATTAAGTTTTTATATAATAAAGATAAAATAAATCCATAAGGTATTTTATACACAACATAAAATAAAACATGTGGTGAAAATAGCTTAAGTCTTAAAGAAAGGGAATTTAGACTAGAGATCCCTTACGTCATCTCCCAACTTTACACATATGTTATTAAAATATGGTATAATTAACTTAAATTAATTATAAAATTTATTAAGAACCTTTTTAAATTTTATTATCTTATCATATTCTATTTTATTTCATTTATAACCATTTCTTATACAGTTACTAAATCAATTAAGTTCATGTCAGACATTTTGAGGATGTTCAGTTCATAATACCTGAAACAGAGTTGGTAGATTAACCATGATCAAAGGGGTAATTTTTAAACCATATCAACAATAATAATCATGAAATAATTATCAATGTTTTACATCACATACGTTTTTACAGTCATGCTTGAAAAGTGGACATAAAAAATACATTAGTTCATGAGGTAGTAGTCTACATGTACACACGAGCGATTTTTTTACTTTTCATTGGATACAAAATAAAGAAAGAAAAAAATATTATATTTAAATAATAATTAAAATTTTATATTTAGAAAATAAATTCATTAAATCCATCCTAATGATCATCAATGATAGGTGGTTTTTGAAAAATGACGTACATTGCTACGTAGAGATGGTAGTTCATACAAAAGTACGGGTGATGATTCCATTTTTAATGATTGGAATGGAATAAATATAGATGATATATTATATTTATAGAATTTTAATTTTTAAGTTAATATAAAATATATACATTAAATCCATCATAATAAGAAACAATGAATGTTGGTGATAAGAAACAAAATACATCGATTTGTGAGGTGGTAATATGAACGTATGCACAAATGATGGTTTTATTCCCCATTTGATGGAAAAGGAGGTGAATATGGTTATTAAATTAACATATTATTATATTATTATATTTTAAATACTTATTTTATTATATTTTAATTTTTAGGCTAAAATTTAAGAAGATATAAGAAGTAAAATCAAAACGCTTGGTTAAGACGATTACACCCTATTAGAAGAACCTCCTTGGGATCTCTTCTTACAGACCATATTGATTGTTTTTTAAGAATAATATAGCCTATAGAATATATATATGGAATTTAAGAATAGATTTTTGAAGATTTTTTTTGATCTAAGTGGCTCAAAAAGTTTCAAGAATATAGTACAAGTGGTGTCCTTATATAAAAGAGGATACGAGAACCCATGTAATTACATAAAGTATTAAATTAGTATAAATTAATTTTCATGTTCATATGGAACCAAATTTGTATATTTAAAATATAGTATGAATATAAGTAAAAATAATATCATATTATATAATTTATAAAATTTTATGGGATGTTTTAACACATATATTATTTTTTTCACCTCCCATTACCCCTTTTAATGATTATAGTGATAATAATGCTTTTTAATCCTTTGGGGAAAATAATGTTACAATAAAAGGAAAAGTGACCCATAAGTGGAAAATTTTTATATTAACCACCATACCTAATTCAATTGACAAAATATAATATTTTTATGAATTTTAAATCATTTAATAAAATATTATTTAACATAAAACACCACTAAAGTCATTTTTGGGACTACTCACAAAATCGATTTTAAAAAATAGATTAATTAATGTAGTTCAAATATAAAATTTTAAATCATCCATAATAAATTATATGTATCTAAAAATAATTGAACATAATAAATCACTGAAAAAATATTACTTTTATAGTTTTTAAAATCATTTAATCTATTTTTATACTACTTTCACAAGCAGTGTGTGAGTGTTGCGTAAATTTATAAGGTAATCATTTCATAACTAAAATTTAAAATAAGATACCTTCAAAGAATAAATTTTTTTCATGGTTAAAATAAATTTTTTAATCATTCATAAACTATTTTTATCTCAATAAAAAATATTATAGATATTATAATCTATAAAGATACATTCATGGATTTTCCTATATTTAAAATAATATAAATGTCTTTATCAAAGATAAATGGAACCAGAATACAATATTTTCAAATATTCTAAGGTTTTGGTTGAATTAAAATCATAAAATTTACTAAATTAAATTTTTTTTATGATTTTAAAAACATTTCACATTAGATTTAACCCTAGTTAACAAAATTTATAGTTTATTGTGGTGATATATATTTTTCCATGCATACATTCATTATAGAAAAAAAATGACTTATTTACCAAATATGTAAATAATGATACCAAATATAGTACCCATTTTTGAAAATTAAATAAATATAAAAAGAATAAATTACATTGACAATCAACCCGCAAAAGGTGATTACAAATAGTTTTTGAGAAAAATACATTTTAAAGTATAAAAATGTTATGATACCAATATTGAGCATAATGTCAATTCCAGTGAAATTAATCAGATTATATATAATAAAAATGAACGAATTATTTTTTTAAACCTCTTTAAAAATGGTAATTTTTAAATACATGAGAAGAAGTTTTAGTTTTTTATAAAATTGGTATTTTTCAATATTTACAGAAAAGTCAATCTTTTCAAACAAAATAAAAAAAATCACCCTATGATAATTTTGATATGTTGAATTAAAAATTCATATTCTTTTATAAAATAAATTTTCTAAAATTTAATTAAATTAATTTTGATATTCACTCACTAAAATAAATAAAAAACATTTTTGATGAAAATTTATTATTGAATGATAAAATGACTTTATAAAAAATTGAGTGATTATTTCCTAAGAATTAATTAATATATTTGTACTAAATAGGAAAATTATACAAATATTTCATAATATGATGACTCTTATTCATACCCTCCCAATTCAATAGCTAGGTTATTATGATCATAATTAAAATAATATTATTTCATTGTTCATTTAAGCTCAATTTTGTGTTTCTTATACACAATCAAATATAGTCTTATTTTAAAATCTTAGGGTGTTAAAATTACCTTTTATAAGTGAGGTGAGTTGTGCACTTGTAACAATTCTTAACAAGTAAATATTATAAGTTTCTTACTCATGCATAAGAGGAAATTAAACAATTCAACTTCAAAGCTAAGTTGACAAGGGATGAAATATTGTAATCTAATAAGAATTAAGATGAGATTTTATAACCTCGTCATAATGTTTTAACATTAATTAACATTTTTCCCCTTTACCATAGTGAGAACATTCTTACCAATGTTATTATTCTTAATGACCAAAAGTAAAATTAAAATAGTTTCTAAATTTGAATGTAATAATTTAAAATATTAAATCGATTTTACAAGATTAAATTTTTAGAAGTTGTGAAAAATAGTTTTATTATAAGTGAACAAAACACATTAAAAATAGTTTTTTATATAAATGAATTTTTAACCATAAAAATAATATTGGACCAAAACAAATTATAATTATGATTTCTATGAAACTAATTTTATCATTTTTAATAAAATGGATATTATTTTACATTAAAAAATAATTCTAAATATAAGGGGAAATAAAATAAATGAGGTTTTTTCTAAGAAAATAGTATTTTTCACTATTCTACCAAAAATTAGATATTTTTTAAAATCCAAAATATTCCCCCAAAGATAAATTTGACATTATGTACTCAAAAATGATATCCATTTAATCATATTAAAATTAAAATTTTAATAAATTTTAATTTCACATATATCACTCAACTATATCTATTATAATTATAAAATAATAGTGTGTATTTGATAATAGTAAAGGGATGTAATGTTTACCTGTTATATGATGATATCTGGTATTACAACCCCCTCATTAAATAATTTCTTCCTAAAAATTATTATAAAAGTTAGTTATTAAAAAAATGTGGGAATTCCATCTTCATTTATTCTTCGTACTCCCAAATTTCCTCTTCTAGTTTGTGATTTCTCCAAAGAACCTTTACTATCCAAGTTTTAAGATTCTTCCGAACATTCTCTATAGTTTCAAGAATCTAGATAAACTCTTCATAGTAGTGTAAATTAGGTTCCAATTCTATTTCCTCATAGGTGATAACATGTATAGGGTATGGAAAGTACTTTCTGAATAATGATATATGGAACACATCCTGAACTTTAGAGATTCTCAGAGGAATTTACAAATGGCAATCCACACCTCTAGTTATTTATTGAATTTAAAAAGGTGTGATGTATCTAGGAATTAGTTTTCCTTTCTTTACAAACCTTATAACACCATTCTAAGGACATAACGTCAATAAAACATGATATTGATGGTTCTGAGTGTATAAAAAGTGCTTATCATGGTCAATCACATCTCATCAATTGTTATATATGATGGATCATTCACATATTGTAAAAAATTCAAAAAATTATGAAGAATGAAATTTTCCAGATAATATTGATAAGTAAGGCTTCCATAACCAAGAGAAGAAATTTTCATGTTAAATTTATAATTAATTTAAATAGATAAGAAGAAATAATAATTCAATTTTGAGATCTTTCTTCGATGAATGTATTGATCATCTGAAACCCTTTTTGGTCAACCATCGTTTCATTTATAGAGTCCAAGTATAGTATCCCTATAGAGGTGATCAATAAATGATCCCATGATGTAATGCCCCGAACCCAGTTACCCAGAGTCAGTGCATTATTTTAATACATTGGTATGATACAAGGAAATCATGTCCCGAAATACCGATTAGTTTAGTAGTCTTGGAAATATATTTCATAAATCAACTTCACATTACAATTTCAAACATAAAATAAAACATCGATAGTTCTTTGAGAACGCCATTATTCCCTTTTATCTTAACCCTGTATATCAATCATAATAAACTTCTTTGAAATTCTAGGAAAATAAAACATAAGAAACGGGTGAGCATAGATGCTTAGTAAGGGTAGATAATTTAGCGGAAGATCACATAAACATTAATCATGTTGAATAATTGAAAACACTTGCCTTTATAAATAATAAACATGAACACTTTCTGCCAGATATATGATATGAGTAAATAATTTCATAATAAAACATAGTCATGGGTATTCTACTAGTCGAATAACCACATGAACCATCAATATTATTTTCATAATGAGGGAATGTTAAATTCCATACATTCTGAAAAATTTTGTCAAGGGCTCGGCCAAGACGTATACAAATGATTAAGGCCTCGACCAAAACCATATACCAAAATGGGAAAGCCCTTGACCAATTCCACGTATAATTGTCCCATGAGACCTATTGATGCATCAAGGAGCTATAGTGGGCTAAACCTATCACTTACTGTGTCCAATACATTCCTCATGTGTAAAGGTTGAAACATGACATAAACATTCGTATTAGAACCAGCAAATGAAATGTCAATACTTTAACCCGATACCATAAATCATATAAAAATAACACATCCATAGTAAAATATATCAGAAAACCTTCAATACAATATGGAATATTTTTATCATAATAAATCAACCTCGATCAAGAATAATATCTAGTAACGGATGTCAGCATAGTTGAAAGTGATCAGTAAAAATCTTTAAGAGAAATATCCTTTTTTCATGAAATCATTTAAAAGCCACACAATTAATAACGGAATTCATTTAAAATTTATTTTTGAATCAAAGGTTCCCATACCACTTTGAAACTTTTTAAAGTAATTAACATTTTAAAACATTCATTTCCATATAAATAAATCCTTTAAACCATTTTGAAAATATGGACATTAATGAGAAAGGTTTAGAGGAATAAATATTTATAACATTTAAAATGATGTTTTAGTAAAAAAATCCCTTAAAATAATCACTTTGAAAACTCTTTTATGAAACATGGACATTGTTAATAAATAGGTCCCAGTAGATAATTATGTAAAAACAACCTTGGATAATAAAGAGATTGTGAAATTAACCCTTACCTTGCAATTTCCTTCGGTCGAGGGTACGTTTAACCTCTTGTATAAGGACCATAATATGTTATTAAATTATAACAGAACCATATTAATATTTACTATATCATACATGATTCATTTATGAATTTATACTACCCATTTAATAATTATTTCTATGTTAAATTAACATTTTGGGTAATAATCGCTTTCTTTATCATACGTGTTTTAACCTGTTATTCATGATCGTATCATTTAGATCATGATTTTAATACTTCTAGAGTATAAAAAATTATTTATATAAAAAATATATTTAGAATATAAATATTTATAATAGATAGATATATGAAATATAAGGCATCATTTATGGAGATGGTGAGTCGTATGTATGCATAAACGTTGTTTCTATTTTCATATCGTATTGAATGGAAGTAAGTGAATAAGATATATGTAAGTACATACATACATACATAAATACATAAATACATACATACATAAATATATATATATATTAGAATTATTATGTCATATATTACATACTTATTAATAATATATATTTTTATAATCATCGTTGAATAGTGAACGTGGGAATGAATCTCATCGTGTCGTGGAGACGGTAATCCGTACATACGCACGAGCGAAAATATCATCATATTGATGGTTAAATAGTATGTAATTGGATGGTATATAATATATATAGAATAATTAACATGTTATATTTATTATTTACATCAGTTATACTCATTATTATACCCATTCAAATAATGAAGTGTTTGAATAACAAACTACACCACGACGTGGAGATGGTAAGCCGTACGTACGCATGTATGGTGACATTGTCATTTATAGGATGGATAGAATAAAGAATATGGTTGTACCATATTTATAATAACATCACAGTATAGAGGAGTTACTCGAGTTATTATTTTGGTATGGAAACAACAAAATAAAGAAGAAGTGGAAGAAGAAAAGAACTTGAAAGACGGTGGTGAAATTATTACCTCTTCTTCGGGTGTCTCCTTTTGAGTTGATCGAAAGGGCTCCTTAGGTTGGCTTTCTGATCAAAGTAAGGACACTAGGATGATTTTAGGGAATTTTGGAGGATATTTGGGTAGGGTTTGGCCGAGACAAATGGATTTGGAGGTGTGATTTTGAGAGAAGCAGAAGTTCCCTTTTATGAGAGGGGTGAGGGTCACATTAGGAAAAGATTAAAATATTAATTTATTATAAAATCATATTCAGTTTATAATGGCTCCAAATGAATTAATCTCGATACTTAGGTGGTTATAGGTCGAAATAATCTCAACCAATAGGTTTTAGATTAGTTTAGGTTAGCATTTTAACCTTATCTTATAGATTTAACTCTTAGTTAAGTAGTTTAACTTTTACAGTGTCTTCTTGTATTCTTACACTATATGGTTAATAAACTTACATTAAAATGCCAAAAGAACCCCCAATTGGTTCATTATTGACATATATATCATTATACGAGTCCTTTGGATGAACCTTATATTTTTACAACTATTATATAATTTAAGGATATAGTATTTGTTTTAAAAACTCATTTATGTCAATTTTGACACTATTTGGTATTTTGTTTTTTGTGAAAGTCACAACAGCATGATTACTTCGAAAAAAATACATTGAATCATCCCTAACATGTAATATTCACTTATAAAATTCGTGTATGTCATAAAAACTTTAAAATTATATTTATTTTAATATTTATAATACCAATTATTTGATTCGTTCATTAATATTGTGTTGTAAATAAATTAAATTATTTAATGTCTAAAATTTATAAATAAAATATCATTATGTTGGAAATTTTTTTTTCTAATGAATATTTATAGTCAAATTAATCTTATGTATAACCCTAAATTAAAAATGGTTTAGTTAATAAACTTTGAATTTAACACTTTTAACTCTTCTTTAAATAAAATAATAATAAATGTGTTAATCTAATCCAATTGGACCAAAGAGGATCATATTTTATTCCTAAGATTTTTTTAGTCGAATTATACTTATCCAATAGAATTAGGACATGTGTTAGGGTAATTATAATATCATTTTTACCCTTAATTACCCTATTTACTTTTAACCACGGTAAAGAAAAGTCAAAAATTACTATTTACCAATAATTATTTTCATCTTATTGAACCACATTTCACTTACTGATGTCAACCATGTATCAAATTTTTGAAATTCAACTCATACAAGTGGTAAGATTAAGTTTTATGCAAATTTGAAAATGCTCCTAGAACGTGGTTAAAAACGTTAAAAAGTTCAATAAAATTTTATACATCTAATTTTATTATAAAATAACTCCAATTAATTAAATAGAACTTATATAGGTATTATATATCTATTTTGACTTAAAATAAAAAAAATATTTAAATAAAAACTCAGTTTTAAATAATAATGAAATGTTTTTCACTATTCATCAAAAATTGAAAGTTTTAAGAAAAAACCCAAAAATTTACCCTAAGAAAATTTTGATATTATGAATTCAAAAATGAAGTCCATTTTACCAAATTCAAAACATATAAGTTTCATTTATTAATTTAAAATTAATTCCCATTGTCAAAACCAAAAAGCGGGTTTTTAAAAAAGTAAAAACTATCAAAAGATTGGCATGTATTTATGTCAAATTTAAATGTGAAATTTCATATAATGACCTAAATTGTATTAAATGATAAAAATATAATATAATTATACTTCCAAACTATCACGACCCGTCCTCGGGGCCCGTGCTATGACTACCCCAAGCCCGCCTTCCATAGGCCAGGGGCTGGCGACTAGCACCAATGCGTAAATCCCGGTAAGGGGAATGCATTTCCTTTGTAAATTAAACAACAAACACCACAGAGTAAGTAGGCAGAAGTAAACACTAAGTAAAAACTGGTACAACAGTAAGTGCGGAAAAGTAAGTGGGCCAGAATAAAAACCCAAACTAAAAGTAAAGTACAACTCAAAAAGGAAAACAACAACTGAAAAGTAAAGCCGCAACGTCAAGCTGTCCACTGGAATTACCACCTGAAGGGTGGGTACAGAAATCCTCCACTCCTCCTCGGGTCTAGCCGACCGCTCCGAGTACGTCCCACCCAGTGGTCCACCTCCAGGTACCGTCCTGCTCCGCAAGCTTCCACCCTGATCAGCGCTTTCCGTCGTTTGCAACCAACACAACGTAGTGCGGGCATAGTCCGTGCAGGGGTGAGTATAAGATACTCAATAGGGACCCCGAGACCCCCGAAGGTCTCCCAGAATCCACAAAGGATAACCACAAAAGAAAGATATAATCACTAAGTAACATCCGACACTACTTAGGTATATGCCCATACATATACCTAAGTCATCAATTCTCGTTCAGCTCCAACATCCGAGCCCAAGTACAACTCAGTCCACATAGGAAAGTAAAACCTAAATCCACACAGGATAGCACAACACAATCCACAAAGGAAATCAAAACAGGATTCAGCTCACACAGGTATACTTCTTCATATGATGATAAAGATGACCAGATATTACCACTGATTCATCTAAGTCATCGGACCCACAAAGGATCGATAGGTATTAACCCACGCAATGACCCACAAAGGATCGATAGGTAACAAACCCCTGCAATGACCCACAAAGGATCTGACCCACAAAGGATCGATAGGTACTAACCCCCGCAAAGACCCACACAGGATCAGACCCACACAGGATCTGTAGGCGCTGGCCCACACAGGATCGCTGAGCGCGGACCCACACAGGATTGGACCCACACAGGATTGGTAGCACTGACCCACAAAGGATCGCTGAGTGATGTAGTTGTCGTCGACGAATCCACTGAGGATCTCTGCACAGTCATCGTCGTCACAGTAGCAGTCGCAACCAGCTCTAGGGTTCCCGCACAGAGCAAGCTCGTTCGGGAGGGTCCGCTCCACGAGGCGAGAGTCTGATACATCAACTGACACATAGTCCAGATTTGATGTATCCAAAAGTTCTGTACCGCCAACAGGAACTCAACGTCATAGACGGCGCGTCAATCGGACGCCCGGTCTGAGATTTATTGGTTTTTTCGTCCTAGGGGCCCGATTGGTTTTTAAGGAAAAACCAATCGGACTATACTCCACCTGCATCCAAACCTCGGGCGGAGTAAGCCAAAATATCCGTCTCACCTAGAGGAATTCAACATAGTCGACGGCACGTCATTCAGACGTCCGAAGCTCAAGATATGAGCGTTTCCGCTCCGAGGGCCCGGTTGGTTTCATGTACGAACCAACCCAGTCGAACCCAAAGTATTCCGAAACTTTGAGTGTGATATACTGAAACGACTGTCTCGATCCAAGGATTGCATCGCCGCTGATGGCGCGTCGTTCGAAGGCCCATAGCTCAAGTTATGATCAAAAGACCAAAAAAGTCCGGAAACGGGGGGTCTGGGCCCGGACCGACCCGGCCCGGTTGGGCGCGACCCGGCCGGCGGGTCGGCTTGGCTAGGCTCGGCCGAGCGGCTAAGCAAGGGAAACCGCGGGGGGCGTGCTGCCCCCGCGTGAAGAGAATCTGCGACCCCGCGTGGGGCCGCCCTCGCCAGCGGACGCGGCCGGGCCGCCGCGTCCCGCTCCTCCGGTCCCGCGCGGTCGCGGGACCATGCTGCTGTCATCACAACTTCAGCCATGGAGGGTCCGTTCGGCGGCTCGCCGGGGCGCCGCCGCCTCCGGCCGCCGGTGGAGTCTGCGGGCCCCCGGAGTTGCTCCGGTGGTCCGATTTCATTTCCGTCTACGCCGTAGCTCATCCCGGGCCCCGTTCTTCACTGCGGAAACAAAAAATCGTCTCTGCGGCCCGTTTTGTCGTCGTACTCCTTTCCGCACACCAAGAACAAAAGGGTGGTGGGTTCAGACTTTTTCGTTGGTCCTTACCCACCGCGTTAGCAGTTTGAAACAGCACCAAAATTCCCAGCAATTAGTAAACCTCGACCCGCAGTAATAATCCGCGGACCAACTTGTTAATTGGTTGGTCCGCGTTCTTGCATTGGAGGAAAACAAACATGGGTATTAACATTTTCAAAATGACCCCTACCTCAACGTCATCGTCAGACGCGAGTTCGTCGCGGAATTGACCGTCGCGGAAGAAAATGATCGTCGTGTCGCGGAAGGGCGTCGTTGTCGCGCGGTACTCGGCATCGCACAGACAAACTCCGAGGATCAAGAACATACAGATTTAATTATAACAATTAAATCCATGTTGATGTTATAATCCACAAATAATTAAAAGGACCGTAATCCCCTACCTCAAGATGTCGATCGAAGATTGTCGCGGGGATGGATCGTCGTGGAAGAAGCGTCGCGGAGGGAGAATCGTCGGCATCGCGGAACACGGCGTCGCGTCGTCGATCTCCGAGGGTGATGGCGTTCTTCGCGTTCTTCACGTTTATTCGCGTTCTTCGCGAAGGAGGATGAAGATCTCAAGCCTTGGAGTCTTCTCCAAATCCTCTCAACGAGCAATCCTCAAGAAGACAAGCGTTGGTCTTATTTTATTAACATGCCAACAAATTGTAAAACAAACTAAGTAATGACCCATTAATTCATAGAATTAATTTCAACGAATAAACCGCCCAATTAATAGGAGAATTTAAGAGTTTAAGAAAACGCCTCAGTTCACTTTCATTTAAGAGGGGGGTTGGGGTGCGTTACTTAGGGGAAAAGAAATGGTGGGGCTCGTGCGGGCCCCACCTCACAAATATCCTACCAAGAGGGTAGGATATTTTGAATTGCACCCTATCCGCTTCAACTCATCTTAAGCAGCTTTAAGTGGCTTTAAGCGGGTTTAAGTGAAATAAAATAAAGTTTGTCGTACCAAATTATTTTATTTCTTAACTTAAAGCCCAAAAATTAAAAACCACACCCGAGCAAACACAACTCTGGAAGAGGCGTTTCTAAGAAAATACCGGTGCTGGAATTCCATCGGTGCCCTTGGAATTCGATTCCGAGCACTGGTTCAAAAGTTAGAAAAACCCGCTCGTTCGTTCACTGAACGTACCCGAGCCAAACTTCGGAACATGATTCCGGGCACACCGGGCCTCGGAATCAGGTGCAGTCAGAAACTGCACTCTTGTAAAATCCCAAAGAAAATTAAGAAAAAAATTTCCGTGAATTTTACAGGTGTTTACACAAACCATTCAAATGTATAATTGAATACTATAAATTATTTGGACGAAAAATGTTGTTTTCAATTAAAATTTAATATTTTTCACTATTCACAGAAAAAAGAAAGTTATCAGAAAAACACCAAAAATTTATCCAAACTAATTTTTTATGTATAGATTATAAAGAAGAAGTTTATTTTGTCATATTTAATATATAAATGTTTCAAATATTGGATTCAAAAAGGGTTCTCCATTAAAAGGCGGTAAAATTGCATTCTCTGAAAAATACTTTCTTTAACTGAAAAAAATGAATTTGTTATTATATTATGTCTAATAAAGTCATAATATGGATGTTGAAATTATATGGAATATATAAAATTTAAAATTTATATAATAATATTCATAACCTCTTTTGAACGAAGATTTTGGTAAGCCATGGTGCGCTTGAACTCGGTGTTGCGTGTAGCGCAAGTTATTGAATTACTTTGAAGAAATAACGTACTATGAAATCTTGGGGTGTTAAATTCATCCCTCCTTTAATAAATTTTGTACTCAAAATTTGAAATTGTTCTTTAAAAATAAAATGTTAAAAATATAAAAATATCTTTATGGAAAACCCACATCGTACATTGGGTTAATAAAATTTAGTCTTAATTAGTGGGAAAGGGAAATGAAAAATTCACCACCAAATTATGATCTTGATTAGGAGAAAAATGGTAGAAATTAGAGGTACATAATTGGAGAAAAATGTAAATATTTATAGGGAGTGATTGAGGTCATCAATCACAAACACGAGTAAAATTGATGGCCTCAAATCCATCAATCTAAGATGATGTAAAATATCTTCAGTTCAAGAAAACATATGGCATTAGGGTAAGACATTTTTGGTTTTAAGATCCCATCCCTAAAGATTAAGAATTAATTTATTCATAGAATAAGAGGAAAATATATATATATACTTAACAAGTAGAGTTTCATCCTTCAACTAATTCGAACCACAAACGCATCTTTCACTCCAAAAGATATTAGAATTCAAAAATATTCTATTTATCCTAATCGCATTGGGTTCCAAAAATAATTAATTTTTAATTAATTTGTCATACTATATAAAAAAACTATATTATACAAACCAGGAAATCAAGTAGGCCAGTGGTAGGTGATTCACCCTTATCGCCCTTCGGTTACGGGTTCAGGTCTCGCGGCCTTACCAGACATGACGGGTTATCGCCCAACCTTCGGGTTGTCCTTTTTATAACAATAAAAAATAATCTTAAGAAATTATTTAACCTTAACAATAGTATCCAATGTCAAACTTAATCAATTCCACCCTTTAGACTTATCCAAAATACTTCTGTCCAAACTCACAGTCCAAAATTTATAAGGAAGTTAAACACAATGAATATCCTTTCTTCCATAGAATAACATGTGTATACATTAATCATGTATTCTTTTAAAACACTATAACACCCTGAATTACCATAAAACCTTATTGATTACATTCAAGCTCCCTTATTCCTTATAGAATACTAGATATACTCCTTCTATCCAAAAATTTTGTAATCTCCAACAATGGTGGAATATACAAATCATTAACCAGTTTCAAGGTAATCAATAATATCCAATATTATTTATCCAAATCAATCATATATTATCCAAAATCACTACCTATGTTTGAGAACCATATTATGGTTTATCATTCTCTCCCCCATATATTTTCCAAAAAATTTAACCGGCTATTGAGTCACATTTATTATTACAACACAATCTCATGTCCTTAATGAAATAGTACTACAGTGCAATCCTTATATACTCCATAATTATTATAACCAGTACATTGTTGATAAAACACTAAAATGACATAATTATTTAATATCAACATAATAAAACTAGTCATTACTCTTCATCTGTGGTAATATCATAACTTGATTATTATCCAAAATCATCATTTGTGGTATACTTTGATGATTGGGACATTGATTCGTGTAGTGTTCCAACTCCTGCAGATGAAGCATTGTATATTTGAAACCTTTTTCTTACCCTATCAATCACGTACTTGGTTCCCTTTTTCTCCACACTTATAAGGAACTCTAATTCCATTCAATCATTAACCAAGGTGATTCTTCCCACAGTTATCACATATGGGAAAATCCTTCTTTCCCCTATTCCCTTTATCCTTATTTCTCTTTTCCATCCTTTTCTTCTGTGTCTTCCCTTCAAAGACATAGGACTCATAGAATTCTTTACTTATATTATTAACACATGATATTATTCCTTCATATTATGATAATACATTGGGGACTATTTCCTTTATAAATGTTGGCTTAATACCATGAAATATATGATCCTTCATACTCTTTAGATCATGTGTATTGTTGGAGTTCTCATTCCATATACTAGGAACCATTTCTAAACAATGTCATACACTAGGTTAGTTTAAGAATTGAAATGCATAATTCCAAACTTGCAAAATACCAAATGTAAATTGAAAAGATTATACAAATAATCTATAATCATAAAATGATTTCTTTAAGAAATTATTTACTTATAAATCCTTCATAATGGTTTATATTGAAAATGTAAATTATTCTAAGCATATCCCTTGGGAGTATCATAACCAAGAGTGCATCAAGGCCTATTGTTGTGTGCCAGGATACCCCATGTCAAGACCGAAACTCCTTGTTGGAGTTTTCACTCCTAGGTACATCTGTGCGAGAGCTGCCTCTACCTGTCATATCCAGACAGGGATGTATTGCTTGTAAAATACACAAAATATCAATGTTACCAAAATTATAGGAAGTTCTAATATACTAATCCTCAAATTCAATCTTTGGGTAATGTTCTATAATCAGAGTTTATCTAAATCTCTTTCCAAGGATTTTGATAAAATTCCTCTGATACCAACTGTAACGTCCTGACCCTAGTTACCCAGAGTCGGGGAATTATTTTAATACATTGGCATTATACAAGGATATCATGTCCCGAAAGACCGATCAGTTTAGCAGTCTTGGAAATAGAATACATACATCAACTTCACATTAAAATTTCAAACATAAAATACGGCATAGATAGTTCTTTGAGGACGGCATTATTCCCTTTTAGCTTAACCCTGTATATCAATCATAATACACTTCTTGGAAATCCTGGGAAAATAAAACATAAGAAAGGGGGATCTCATATTCTCAGTAAGGGTAAACAATTTAGTGGAAGATAATATAAACAATAGTATTGGTGAATAATTGAAAACACATGCATTTACAAATAATAAACGTGAACACTTTATAGAAGAAATATGAGCTGAGTAAATAATGTCATAATAAAACATAATCATGGGTATTCTACTAGTAGAATAACCACAAGTGGTTCATTAGTGACATATATATCATTATAAGAGTCCTTTGGAAGAACCTTAGATTTTTAGGACTATTATATAATATAATGATATAGTATTTTTTTAACTCATTTATGTCAATTTTGACACTATTTAATATTTTGTTTTTTGTGAAAGTCATAACAGCATGATTACTTCAAACAAAATACATAGAATCAACCCTAACATGTCATATTCACCTAGAAAATTCATGGATGTCATAAAAACTTTGAAATTGTATTTATTTTAATATTTATAATACCATTTATTTGATTCTTTCATTAATATTGCATCGTAAATAAATCAAATTATTTAATGTCTAAAATATATAAATAAAATACCATTAGGTTAGAAATTTTTTTTCCTTATAATTAATATTTATAGTCAAATTAATCTTATGTATAACCCTATATTAAAAATGGTTTAGTTAATAAACTTTGAATTTAACACTTTTAACTCTTCTTTAAATAAAATAATAATAAATGTGTTAATATAATCCAAGTGGACCAAAGAGGATAATATTTTATTCCTAAGATTTTTTTAGTCGAATTAAACATATCCAATATAATTAGGTAATGTGTTAGGGTAATTATAATATCATTTTTACCCTTAATTACCCTATTTTCTTTTAATCGCTGTAAAAAAAGTCAAAAGTTACAATTCACCAATAATTATTTTCATCTTGTTGAACCAAATTTTACTTAATAATGTCAACTGTGTCCCTAAAATTTTAGAAATTCAACTCACAGAAGTGGTAAAATTATGTTTTATGCAAATTTGCAAGTGCTCCTAGAAGGTGGTTAAAAACGTTAAAAAATTCAATAAAATTTTATCCATCTAATTTTATTATAAAATGACTCCAATTAATTAAATTGAACTTATATATGTATTATATATCTATTTTTACTTAAAATAAATTTAAATAAAATAATTAATTATTTAAATAAAAAGTTGGTTTTAAATAATAATGCAGTATTTTTCACAATTCATCAAAAATTGAAAGTTTTTAGAAAAATACCAAAAATTTACCCTAAGAAAATTTTGATTTTCGGAATTCAAAAATGAAGTTAGTTTTACCAAATTACAAATATAGAGGTTTCATTTATTAATTTAAAATTAATTCCCTTTGTCAAAACCAAAAAAGCAGGTTTTTAAAAAAGTAAAAACTATCGAAAGTTTGACATGTGTTTGTGTCAAATTTAAATGTAAAATTACATATAATGACCTAAATTGTTTTAAATGATAAAAATATAATCTAATTATACTTCCAAACCATTCAAATGTTTAATTGAACACTATAAATTATTCAGATTAAAAAAGTTGTTTTCAATTAAAATTTAGTATTTTTCACTATTCACCCCAATATGAAAGTTATCGAAAAAACACTAAAAATTTATCAAAACAAATTATTTATGTCCCGATTCTAAAGAAGAAGTTTATTTTGTCAAATTGAATATATAAAAGTGTCAAATATTGGATTTAAAAATGGTTCTCCATTAAAAGGCGGTAAAATTGCATTTTTTCAAAAAAACTTCCTTTAACTGAAAAAAATGAATTTGTTCTTATATTATATCTAAGAAAGACATAACATGGATTTTAAAATTATATGGAATATATAAAATTCAAATTTTAGTTAATACTATTCAAAACTGCTTTTGAACGGCTAGTTTGGTTAGTCATGGTGTGTTGGAACTCAGTGTTTTGTGTAGCGCAAGTTATTGAATTACTTTGATAAAATAACATACTATGAGATATGGGGGTATTACATTGAACCCTCCTTCAATAAATTTTTTCCTCACAATTTGAAATTGTTCTTCTAAAATAAAATGTTAAAAATAGAAAAATACCTTTGTAGAAAACCCACATCGGACATTGGGTTAATAAAATTTAGTCTTAATTAGAGAGAAAGGGAAATGAAAAAGTCACCACCAAATTATGATCTTGATTAGGAGAATAATGTTGGAAATTAGAGAAACATAATTGGAGGAAAATTTAAATATTTATAGGTAGTGATTGAGGTCATCAATCACAAACAATTGAAAAATTGAGGGCCTCAATGCCATCAATCAATGACGATGTAAAATATCGTCGATTTAACAAAACATATGGTATTAAGGTAAGACATTTTTGGTTTTAAGATCCCTTCCCAAAAGATTAAGAACTAATTTATTCATAAAAAAAGAGGAATATATATATATATATATATATATATATAATTTACAAGTAGAGTTTCATCCTTCAACTAATTCGTACCACAAACTCATCTTTCACTCCAAAAGATAGTAGAATTCAAAAATATTATATTTATCCTAATCGCATTGGGTTCCAAAAATAATTCATTTATAATTCATTTGTCAGACTATTTAAAAAAACTATATTATACAAACTAGGACATCAAGTAGGCCAGTGGTAGGTGACGCACCCTTGTCGCCCTTCGGTTATAGGTTCAGGTCTTGTGGCCTTACCAGACATGACGGGTTGTCACCCAACCTCTGGGTTGTCCTTTTTATAACAATCCAAAAATAATCTTAAGAAATTATTTAACCTTAAAAATAGTGTCCAATGTAAAAATTAATCAATTCCACCCTTTAGAATTATCCAAAATACTTCTGTCCAAACTCACTGTCCAAAATTTATAAGGAAGTTAAACACAATGAAGATCATTTTTTCCATAGAATAACATGTAAATATCTTCATCATGTATTATTTTAAAACACTGTAACACCCTGAATTTCCATAAAACCTTATTTATTACATTCATGCTCCCTTATTCCTTATTGAATAATAGATATACTCCTTCTATCCAAAAATGTTGTAAACTCCAACAATGATGGAATATACAAATCATTAATCAGTTACAAGGTAGTCAAAAATATCCAATATAATTTATCCAAATCAATCATATGTGATTCCAAAATCACTAACTCGGTATCAGAACCATATTATGGTTTATCTTTCTCTCCCCCATAAATTTTCCAAAAAATTTAACCCACTATTGAGTCACTTTTCTTGGTTCCACACAATCTCATGTCCTTAATGAAATAGTACTACAGTACAATCCTTATATACTCCATAATTATTATAACCAGTAAATTGTTGATACAACACTCAAATGACACAATTATTTAATATCAACATAATAAAACTAGTCACTACACTTCATATATGGTAATATCATAACTTGATTATTATCCAACAGCATAATTTGTGGTATACTTTGATGATTGGGACATTGATTCGTGTAGTTTTCTAACTCCTTGCAGATGAAGCATTGTACATTTGAAACCTTTTTCTTTCCCTAGCAATCACGTGCTTGGTGCCCTTTTTCTCCACACTTATGAAAAAATCTCATTCCATTCAATCATTTACCAAGGTGATTATTTCCAAAGTTATCACATATGGGAAAATCATCCTTTCCCCCTCTTCCATTTATCCATATTTCTCTCTTCCATCCTTTTCTTCTCTAGATTCCCTTCAAATACATAGGACTCAGATAATTCTTTAATTATCTTATTAACACATGATATTATTTCTTTATATGATGATAATACATGGGAGAATATTTCCTTTATAAATATTGGCTCAATAGCATCAAATATATGATCCTTCTTACTCTTTGGATCATGCGTATTGTTGGGGTTCTCATTACATCTACAAGGCGCCATTTCTAAACAATGGCATATACTAGGTTAGTTTATGAATCGCAATGCATAATTCCAAACTTGCAAAATACCTAACATAAATTGAAAAGATTATGCAAATAAACTATAATCATAAAATGTTTTCTTTGAGGAAGTATTTACTTCTAAATCCTTCATAATGGATTGTATTGAAAATGTGAATTATCCTAAGCATATCCCCTGGGAGTTTTGTAACAAAGAGTGCAGTAAGGCTCGTTGTTGTGTGCCAGGATACCCAATGTCAAGCCCAAAACTCCTTGTCGGAGTTTTCACTCCTAGGCACATATGTGCCAGAGCCGCCTCCACCTACTCATATCCAGACAAGGATGTATTACTTATAAAATACATAAAATATCTACATTACCAAAATTCTATGAAGTTATTCTATACTAATCCTCGAAGTTAATCTTAGGGTGATGTTCTCTAATCGAATTTATCTAAATATATTTCTAAGGGTGTTGATAAACTTCCTCTGATACCAACTGTAACGTCTTGACCCTAGTTACCCAAAGTCAGGGCATTATTTTAATACATTGGCATGATACAAGGAAATAATGTCCCGAAAGACGGATCAGTTTATAAGTCTTGGAAATAGATTACATACACCAACTTCACATTTCAATTTCAAACATAAAATACAGCATAGATAGTTCTTTGAAAACTTCATTATTCCCTTTTATCTTAACCCACCATACCAATCATAATACACTTCTTGGAAATCTTGGGAAAATAAAACATAATAAAGGGGGAGCTCATATGCTCAGTAAGGGTAAACCAATTAGCAGTAGATAACATAAACAATAGGCATGGTGAATAATTGAAAACACATGCCTTTACAAATAATAAACATGAACAATTTATGGAAGAAATATGAGCTGAGTAAATAATGTCATAATAAAACATATTCATGGGTATTCTACTTGTCGAATAACCCCAAGTGGTTCATTAGTAACATATATATCATTATAAGAGTCCTTTGGCTTAACCTTAGATTTTTAGGACTATTATATAAATTAATGATATAGTATTTGTTTTAAAAACTCATTTATGTCAATTTTGACACTTTGATATTTTGTTTGTTTTGAAAGTCATAACAGCATGATTACTTCGAAAACAATACATTGAATCGACCCTAACATGTAATATTCACCTATAAAATTTGTGGATTTCATAAAAACATTGAAATTATATTTATTTTAATATTTATAATACCATTTATTGGATTCTTTCATTAATATTGTGTCGTAAATAAATTATATTATTTAATGTCTAAAATTTATAAATAAAATACCATTATGTTGGAAATATTTATTCTTTATAATGAATATATATAGTCAAATTAATCTTATGTATAAACCTATATTAAAATTGGTTTAGTTAAAAAAACTTTGAATTTAACACCTTTTAACTCTTCTTTAAATAAAATAATAATAAATTTGTTAATCTAATACAAGTGGACCAAATAGGATCATATTTTATTCCTAAGATTTTTTTATTCAAATTAAACTTATCCAATAGAATTAGGACATGTGTTAGGGTAATTATAATATCATTTTTACCCTTAATTACCCTATTTACTTTCAACCGCGGTAAAAAAAGTCAAAAGTTACTATTCACCAATAAAATGACTCCAATTAATTACATTGAAATTATATAGGTATTATATATCTATTTTGACTTAAAATAAATTTCAATAAAATAAATAATTATTTAAATGAAAAGTTGGTTTTAAATAATAATGGTGTGTTTTTCACTATTCATCAAAAATTGAAAGTTTTCAAAAAAATACCAAAAATTTACCCTAAGATAATTTTGATATTATGAATTCAAAAATGATGTCCATTTTACAAAATTCAAAACATATAAGTTTCATTTATTAATTTAAAATTAATTGTTATTGTCAAAACCAAAAGGCGGGTTTTTAAAAAAGTAGAAATTATCAAAAGATTGACATGTGCTTATGTCAAATTTAAATGTGAAATTTAATATAATGACATACATTGTATTAAATGATAAAAATATAATCTAATTATACTTCCAAACCAATATAATGTATAATTGAACACTATAAATTATTTGTATTAAAAAATTTGTTTTCAATTAAAATTTAGTATTTTTTACTATTCATCTAAATATGAAGTTTTTCAGAAAAAACCCCAAAAATTTATCAAAACTAAATTTTTATGTATTGATTTTAAAGGAGTTTATTTTTTCAAATTGAATATATAAAAGTTTCAAATATTGGATTTAAAAAGGGTTCTCTATTAATAGGCGGTAAAATTGCATTTTCTGAAAAATACTTCCTTTATCTGAAAAAAATGAATTTGTTCTTCTATTATGTTTAAGAAAGACATAATATGGATATTAAAATTATATGGAATATATAAAATTCAAAATTCAGTTAATACTATTCATAACCGCTATTGAACGACTAGTTTGGTAAGTCATGGTGTGCTTGAACTCAGTGTTGCGTGTATTGAAAGTTATTGAATTACTTTGAAGATATAACGTACTATGAAATATTGGGGTGTTACATATGATCTTAGAACAATGCTGATGGATATTCATGTGCAAATGCATTGGATCAATCATCTAACAATGTTTTTCTTGATTACTTCGATGATTCCTTTGGTATTGAAGAATCATCATTACACTCTCATTATTTAGATGATGGAGGATTGAGAAAAAAATTTATAAACTTCTTTAGACTTTAGAGAGAGCTCTAGATTTCGTTGACCACAACAATTCACAATTTTGATCCATCACTACACTATAAAAAATAATAATCTATTTATAGAGATAGGATTAGGGTTGAAATATTATTTAATTTCACAATTACCATTAAATAATATAATAAACATTATGTGACCCCATGACATGTAATAATAATGGTATTATTATTTTCTCATGGTGTGTTCTAACTGGAACAATAATAAATATTATTTTATTATCTTAAAAATTAATATCTAATGTTGGACACAATATTGGAATTCTAGTCCTCCTAAATATTTATAAATAAATATTATAGATTCATTTGATAATTAATTTCCTTGAGAATAAATATTTATTTAATTTATGTGATCATTTTATCTTGAATAATAATATTCCTCGGTCTTTAGAATAATATTTATTCCAAAAAATCGACTCAAATATAATTTAATTCAGATTAATGGAAATACTTAGTGTTTGACCCTCTAGGATTATTTCTTATTGTCATTAGGTTGGCTTGCCTAAAGTCTAAGATTACTATCTAGAAACAACTCAAGGTACCCAAGATAAATAATTTAATGTATTGAAATCAACAATTATATATGATTGCTTGATGTGTAATATAATCCCTTTGTTATGATATCTCATTAAGCAGGTTGCACACCCATGTCTTCAACCTATATACTAGATTTGTACTTCTTCAACTATTTGAAATAAACTCTTCATTACACCATGGTCATGGAATTTAATTTCATGATTCTATTTCAATCGAAGGGATGATATATCAACTTAAATAAATATGTAAGGGACAAATCCTTCATCAACTTATTAATTAATAAATTTTCATTCAGGATGCACTCAATGTACCCTACTACCCGCTAACATATAGAATCATGATATTGGTCAGTAAATATAACTATGTAAAACATGACTTGAATTAATAATAATAACAATGCCTAAGGATAATTACACACACTCACAAATAGGAATATCAAATGACACATAAACATGTTAAATTTATACTGGTGGTTTTGTTCTCATAATCTCATATCTTGGATATTTCCTATTTAAACTTCACAAGATCAAGTCTTATTTTATTATGAGTACTCACACTTAACGGTAAACATACTATGTTTCCCATCATAGAATGTTTTCCAATAATATACCAAGGATTAAAAAATATAATCATTGCATTTCAATGTTCTCATCCTAGCATAGAAATGTAATTCCATCTTAATGTGATAGATACTATGGGACAATATTACATTAAATTCACATAGAACTATGAATGATATATATTTAATAAGATATTTGAATTAATATTCAATTCTATGAATATAAATTTAATCTAAATCCCAAATAATTGGTTCTATAACACCAACTCTAACATCCTTCCACTTAGATTAGATCTAACTACCAATGACTTTTAGTATTCTATATCTCATATGATGATAATGTTTCTGTTTAGTTAAGGATTTAGTTAATGGGTCCTTCATGTTTTCTTCTATGGAGACTCTACTAACTCGAACAACACCTCTCTTAGAAAAATTCCTTAGGAGATGATATTTCTAAATTCTGTGCTTCATCTGTTGATATGATATTAGCACCCTTCCATGTGTCAACACTATAGTATTATCCTAATATATTATGATAGGGTCCTTACTACTATGAACCACATAAATCTCTTTGATGAAGTTGTGTATCCAAACTTCTTCATTACCTACCTTAGAAGACACAACATAATCATATTCTACAGTATATTCTTCGACCACAACCTAATTGGAAATATTCAAGCTCACAGAACCTCCATTGATAGTGAATATGTAACCCAACTATTATTTAATATCATCTTGATCTATTTGGAAACTGGATTCTACATAACCCAATATGACTTGTTCCTCATCTCCTCTATAGGATAGGAACATATCAATAGTTCACCTCAGATACTTAAGGATAGTTTTGACTTCGATCTAATGAAGATCTCAAAGGTCAACATTGTATCTTCCTACCACACCTAAGGAGTAGGAAACAACTATCCTAGTATAGAGCATAGAATACATGACTAAACCAATCACTAATTTGTATGGAATCCTTTAAATCCTCTATCTCCCCTCATGTGTCTGAGGAAACATCTTCTTAAAATTTTTAATTTCATGTGACACTAGAAATAATCCCCTATTATATTGTTATATACTAAATCTTTTTAGTATCTTTTTATTTGTACTTTAAAAAGAACGATCATTCTCTTGGATCTATAATGATGGAACTTGATCCCAAGAATATAAACTACTTCAGTCAATTTTTTAATGGATAAGTATGCAATGAACCAGGATTTAAAGGAATATAAACTGGTACTTCATTTATAATGAGAAGTATGTCATAAATAAAAACTATTATCAAAATGAACACACTACAACTAAACTCTTTATATACATAAGGATCACATTCATTCTTTATGAAACCAAATTTCATTGTGGATTTGTCAAAATTAATGTTCCATGACACATATGCTTTATATAATCCATAAATGGACCTCTTCAACTTGTATACCATGTGGTAATCCTTTGCAGACACAAACACTTCAGGTTATGACATCACTACTAGAGAAAAAATCACATACCAATGGTTTGGAACTATTGTTATAGGTCTCTAAACCATTGGTAAACCCTATACCAATGTTTTTTAGGGGTGTTAGCTATTTTTGTGTTGGTATAGACATATACCAACATTTCTCCCAAAACCGTTGGTATATTTGGTCTATACCAATGTTTTGGAAACCATTGGTAAAGGTCATATGAAAATTATATTCTAATAGTTTTGGAAAATTGTTGGTATAGTTAATGTAAAAATAAAATGCATCCAGGTTATGATCCCAAAACCTCTTATTTATATTCCAGTGTCCTAACCACTAAGCTACAATGAATATCATGAAAATGATTTGATATATATATATATATAACTAATTTAAATATTTACGTAATTAATGTTATTTGAAAAAAGAATCCATAAATAATCCATGTATTTATTCCAACGGTTTTCAAAACTACTGCATTTGACCTATACCAATAGTTTTGAGAACCATTGGTATAGGTGACATTATTTTTTGAACCTATACTAATTTTTTTGGAAAAAACTTTGTATAGGGTCACTTCATGGGACCTATACTAATGGTCTTTTCCAAAACTGTTGGTATAGGTCGGTTCTATGGGACCTATAGGAATAGTTTTGGCCAAAACTGTTGGTATAGGGTCTCTCTATATGACCTATACCAAATTTTTTTCTAAACTATTAATATTGGGACTCTAAATGGTACTTGTACCAACAGTTTTCTGCAAAACATTAGTATAGGGTCTCTCAATGTGACATATACCAATGGTTTGGATATTACTACTGGTATAGGATCTCTCTAATGTACATATACCAATGGGTTTGTCCAAATAATTGTTATAGGTCTATTGGTATAGCTCTAATTTCTAGTAGTACATATAGACATCTTTTAAAAGGTTCTCATTAAGGAAGGTTGTTTTCAAATCCATCTTCCAAATCTCATAGTCATGGTAGGATTCTTTGGAAATTAGAATTCTAATGGATTTCAGTATAACAAATGGTGAAAATGTTTTATCATAGTATATGACTTGGCACTATTTAACCCATTTTTAACCATTCATGGATTTTAATTACTAAATAGTGCATAAATTTCTAGTTTCTTCTTGAATACCCATTTACAACCAATAGGGTTTACATCCACTGAAGGATACACCAAAATCCACACTTGGTTTTGATACATAAAATCCACCTTAGAATTCATAGCTTCTTTCTACTTGGAAACTTATGTACAAGTTACTACTTCCTTACAGTTAATATTATTATTGTCCTCAACTAATAATGAGTCACTATCCTTGGTAACTATAAAACCATATCTTTTAGGCTCTATAACCTCTCTTGTACACTTATGTAGTACTTATATCTCTAGGATTTATTCTTTTATGGGGCCTTATAAAATCTATTCCTATGAAAACTTTTATCTAATTTGAGCCTACAATTCATAAAATTATATCACACTCCCACTATATCTTTTAGATATATGTACTCTCTCAAGGAATCTAATGTATCTTTCCATAATTACCTTTTTGTATGGAGGTTTTATAGGTAATATACCTTTGATTCCTTTCAGTATCCTATGATGGTAAACTTTGTACCTTAGGGTGTAATTTTTTCCTAAATAATACTTAACAAACTCTTTACATCCCCACACTTATTAGTATTAAAAAACAAGTTTCTATCCACTCCACAACTGTTTTGGAATACCTTATTCCACTTTATTTGGCACCTGGTCTGTTATATGTTTTTTGTCTACAATGTGTATCCTCAAAACACTACTGGAAAAACTATCTATACCCACGGTTCAAAACCGTGGGTATAGCCCCCAAAACCGTGGGTATAACCTATACCCACGGTTTTGGGAACCGTGGGGCTGAGTGGTGTCGCAATAGGGGTCTTAGGCTATCCCCACGGTTTGGATGAACCGTGGGTATATATACGGGTCACCGTGTATACACACTGCTGCACAGGTGGCGTATGACTGCCCCCACGGTTTGAAAACCGTGGGAATTTAATTCCTAAAAAAGGGCACGCAGGAATCGAACCCAGGTCGCTGCACAGCGGCACAGGGCCTCTGACCAACCGACCTACCATCTTATCTGGTATACAAGTATATATTTATATAAATATATTAATATTATCATTTTTTCGTAAAATAAAACACGGCAAAGTAATCGACGCCAGCGGGATTCGAACCAAGGACCCAATACCAGCCGGACTACACCCCTTACCAACCAAGCTATCCAGTTATTTGATATATATTTATATATTCGTATAAATATATTAATATAACCGGTAATCGAAAAATGGTAAAAAGCGGGATTCGAAACCGTGACCACTACGAATTTAATTTTTGAACTGACCAACTGAGCTGGGAAAATATTACTTACAATTTCATATATCTGTGTACTTATATTTTTAGTTATATTAATCCAAATTGTGTTCCCGCCAATTTTTTTTCGGTGTCCCGCGTAATTTTTTTTCCTGCACCAGCTATACCCACGGTTTTTTAAAACCGTGGGTATAGGTCTTCAAAAAAAATAAACCAATACCCACGGTTTTTCAAAACCGTCGGTATAGATATTCTGAAAAAACTCTATACCCACGGTTTGGCCAAAACCGTGGGTATAGGTCTTTAAAAATAAGCTATACCCACGGTTCTGGGAAAACCGTGGGTATAGGTGACCTATACCCACGGTTTTCAGAAACCGTGGGTATAGGTCCACATTTTATCCGTATACCGACGATTTTCGAAAACCGTGGGTATAGGGGTACCCTATACCCACGGTTTTTTGCAAAACCGTGGGTATAGGACCGTTTTCCAGTAGTGAAAGGATAATGGAAGACTCGTATAACTCATCATTGATCTCACCATGTATAACATGCTATGGTACCTTCTTTCACTTACACTATTACATTATGGTGTAAAGGAAGAATTGATCTAGGATATAATCTCAAACTCATATAAATAGTTAATGAATACTTGATTAAGATATTCTTTTCCATGGTTTGGGAAGAGTTTGATAATCATCATACCATGATGGTTCTCAACTTCATTCTGGTATTATATGAATTTATCAAAATGACCCAAATTTTACTTCATTAAGTATACATATCAATATCTACTAAAATCAACATAAAAGGTTTTGTGTTATGAGTACCCACCCCTAGCTTCAACTATAAATGGTAGACACACATCGATATGAAATAATTAAATAATATCCTTGGACCATTCTCATTTTCCACAAAAACTGGAATTTTATCCATTTTTCCTTGTAAACATGTGTGACATACACCTACTGGTTTTAGTTAAAATGAATTCAAATATCAATATTCATGTGCACATGAGCCTTATCCCAGTTGGTGAGGACTCGGTAGGTGTATCCATGAGACCCGAGATCAAATCCGAGTGGAGGAATATTTACAGTACTGTAGTAGCATTGTAATAGCACTGTAGAAGGTACTATAGCAAGTACTGTAGCAAACGGATCTATTCATCCATCTGGGCCTTTGGGCCACTAGTTTGGTCCTCAGGTCCTGCAAGGCTTTCGGTCCACCCAAAGCCTTCGGGCCAGTTGACTCTCAAGGCCTTCGGGACACATAAAATACAAATGTACCATTCAGACTACAAGGGACAAGGCTTCAGAGGAGGATTCAGGGAAGACACATTCACTAGAGAAGAACTAACTGGAATTGGAAGAATGAGAGGGTGTGGCTTTACCATCGGTACCAGGCCTATGCAGCTTTGCATAGGATAGCTAGCCGACCAGCCCTGTGAACGTAGAGTGCAGATATCATGACATATACTGGGGAGAAGCAGTTCCAAGTTGTCTTGTCTGGGTGATTCCTCTAAGACCTGCAGGTCATGTAATTTTCTCTAAGCCTTTGGTCCTTGTAAGGGTTCCACCTCACCCCTTTAAAGCTGGATTATAAAAAAAATGAAGGCCTTCAGGCCATTCTGACCAAATATTCATGTAATTTACCCAAATGATTTTCATTTACAAGACCTAGCCTATGATACAATATTTTTTGTGGTATGAGTCATGTGAACTAGTTTTATTATCAATTTCAAGTATTTGGTTTACATAATCCAATAGATAAAGACTGTTATTTAAATATTCCTTACCATAACACATTCTTTCTTTATAAAATAAGAAACATTTATTTCCAAATTTGAAAATAAATCCAACTATATGAAGTATAGAAGCATATATAATGTTTTTTGTGATAGAAGTATCATTGTAAACATCTTTTAAAAATATGATAATTCATGTTGGAAATGTGATGTGGCAGTCCCAAATAGCCACACCAGCAAGCTAGACTCCATTAACCGCTTATAGATCTACCTCTCCCTAGTAAATATTCTAAAATATACTCAATTATAGTATTTGGATACATATGGTAGCTTCAAATAATCTATTTGATACCTAATTTGTATGAATATATAAAATAAATATAAAAACAAATACACCTGATGCTTCCCCTTTCTTCTTTTATTGGGTGTAATTTTTCTTCAACTGGACCTTCTTGAAATATGCGACATAGATAGAATCTTTTCCACTTTCTTTTCCTATAAAATCATATATTTTAAAACACTTTAATTCCTTATTTATTACTTAAAGGTACACATAATAAAATCCAAAAAATATCATAAAGCACAATGTTTCTGTGAAATTATCTAAATAGAATGAAAACTTGCAACAATAATACAGTGACATTTTAAAAAATTCCTTAAAATGATCCAAAAATTTCATCATTCTTCTAAAACTTCACAGGATAACCTATGAATGTTCATAAGAAAGGAGTGAGCTATAAATCCAAGAAGAGTAATAAACAAATCATAGAATAAGGTAAATCAGTTCATGTGATCCAAGAGTCATATCAATGTAAAATAAGAGAGCTGAGAATCATAATATTGAATAATGATTCCTGATATAACATGATAACATAAAGGAACCATGGGAATATGGAAACAACATTAAACATTACATCTTAAACATATTCCAAGTATATCCACCAAGACATTATAAAATGGTGTAAAATTTTTATAATGGATTAGTTTTACTCCCTAATCCAATACATGATGTCTCATGAGACTAAAATATTACCCAATTCATTAGATCACTATCTAGGTGCACCCATCATCTTTATATCATGTACATGCATAATTGTGCCACATAAATCATACAAGATAAAGACTCCTTTCATAAATTTTAATGCCATGATCAAGGAGTTTATTTTATATACAAGTAATTCCAAAATATATAAAGGATAGATAAATATATATTAATACTCTTGAGTGGAAATAAGAATGGATATTCATAACAAAAATGTATGGAATGAAAAAATAAAAGGATAATTATGGAAGCATAATGGGGGTGCGAAATAGTTCATTGAAGGGATAAATGAGAGTGAAATGGGTTTATAAAAATCTTGATATCATAATGTAATTAATAGGGTTATGTAATAAAATAATACAACATAAAAATTAGTAATTAAAATTCATAAAACAAATAATATGCCTGAATAAATATGATAAGGAGAGGATCCCTTACCTTGAGGGGTGCTACTTAAAGCTTGTGAAGATATTATTAAGATATTTGAGGAACATTGGGAGGAATAAAGAAAGTGAATTAAAGATTAATTTTGTTCTCTAATAGTTTAGAGTGAATAGTAATGGTATTTTGTGTAGGTCTATATAGAAAAATAGAGGAGAATTCATTATTAATTTCCAAATTTTGGTTTTTGACTCTATTTTATAAAGTAATCAAAACTAAAAAACACCCCATGTATTTTCCACATTATTTCTGAAAAATTGGTTTGTTTTTCATTATTTTATATGTTTAATAATTTAACTCATTAAAATAATTCACTTGATCATGTGGAAGTGAGTCATGTTTACAAATAGTTGATTTTGAAATAATAAAATATAATATCGAATTTGGAAGATTAATTAAGGATTTATAAAATTAATAAAATAAATTCAAAAACATATTATTTTAGAGAGTAAATATATATTTGATCATGAATACATTTTATGGAATATATTACATCACTTTTGGTCTTTTATGATCTCATGTTATATAGTGTATAATTATACCATATTTAATTTTGACCTAAAAATTTGATTTTCTCCAAAAATTATGAATCAATATCCACTGGATATTTTTGATGTGATTATTTCAAAAATAATACTTATTTTATCTAGAAAATTATATAATTATTATAATTTTCCCTTTTAAATTAAAAATCCAAATTTAATGAAAAATAATGGTTTTTTACAATAGTAGTTTACGTACCCTTATAATGACCATATTTGACTTCATAAAATTACATTATCATTTATATTTGATAAATATTATTTAGTAGTAGTATATTATTAAAAAATAATTTATTTTTAAAATTATTAGGTTCATAAAAAAGTTTCTTGATTGAAGTTATATATTTCCCAAAAATACAATTTTTGTTTCACCGCATAAAAATCTAATTTTTATCAAACTCATTATTAAATCATTTAAAAAGTAATATTAAAAAAATATAAATATAATCATTGTTTAATTTAAAAAATATAAAAATTTGTTTTTTTAGGGTCTAGATACATAACACCTTTTTACACTAGTGAACTCTCTAAGGGTAAGATATGTGATGCTGAGATTTTCTTGGGGTGGTTTGATATACATGGTTCGGGCCACGATCGGGATATGCTTGAACTTCTCCCATAAATAGTTTTGTTCATGATTTGGTTGTTGAATACCATATTAGTCTTTATCAAAGGAAAATCCTCATGATATTATCTCTCATGGAAGCTCTGGTAAATTTGATTAATATGGTATGATACTACTGGTCAAGGTCATCGCTTATTTCATCAATATAAATTGGAATTTATCATAACCCTTAATATGCTAATATTAATGGTCACTATAAATATATATATTTAAAAAAATTATGATTCACAATGGTATTTTAAATTTTACAGACCATATAACTATTCAAAAATTCCAATGTAGTGCATGCATTTTCTATAACTTCATTACTTAATAAGGAAATTATTTATTAAAAAGGGAATTTAATTTATAAAAGTTTTTTTAAATTCTTCCCCCATTTAGAAATATCACCCAAAAAAATTTTATTCCATGCATTAAAATATATGAAGGTACTTATGTTTAATCACCTCTTCTAGTTCCCATATCACTTCCTCAAACTTATGGTTCTGCCATAAAACTTTCAATATGTGAGTTTCTTGTTTCATAGAACCTTGTTTCTATGATCTAATATCTTCATTAGTTGATCCTCATGTAAAAGATCATTCTCCAATGGTACCACCTCTCAATTTAGTACTTGAGAGGTGTCTAGTATTTACTTTCTTAAGTGGGATACATAGAACACATCATTTAGTTGAGATAGGTTAGGTGGGAGTACTAGTTTATAGGCCACTACTCTGATATGATAATGGATATCAAAGGGTCAAATGTATCTTGGACTAATATTTCCCTTCTTTGAAAACCTCATGAATTTCTTCCATGGAGATATATACAGGAACACTTTATCTCTAACCTCAAACAAAATATCACATGGATGATTATATGTATCGATTTTCTAGCGACTTGGAGTGGTTTTCATGTAATTGTGAATGATTTGAACTTCTATTTTATCTCTTAGATAAGATCAAGCCCCATTAGCTTCCACTCTCCAACTTCAAGCCAGCATGTCGGAGTCCGACACCTATTCCCTTAAATAGCCTTATAAGGTTTCATTTGAATTCTATAATGGAAAAAAAATTTATAGGAGAACTCTATAAGGGAAAGGTGTTGATCACAACATCCTTGTAAGTCCATTGAACATAATCTCAAAATATACTCTAGAGTTTAAATGGTTATTTAAGACTGACCATCCATCTAAGTGTGAAAAGTAGTATGAAATCTTAGTTCTGTGTCAAATTCTTGTTGAAGGATTATCCAAAACCATTTGGTAAACCTCAAATTGCAATAAAATATAATAGATATTGGAACCTTCATGAACTCATACCACTTACCTTATGTATATCTTGGAAATTTTTTCAAGGGATAAATATTCCATGATAACAATGATGTGAACTGATATGATAAGTTGATCAACTACCACCTAGATAGATTTATTTTCTATAGGAGTCATGTGGAGTCCTATAATGAAATCCATGGTTATGTTTTCCCATTTAAATAGTGGTATGGGTAATTTTTTCATCATTCCATGGGATGTTTTTCATTCTTCCTTAAATTGTTAGCATATCAAGCATCAAGATAAAAACTCTGTTATCGCTCACTTCATGTTATCCCACCATGAGTTTTTCTTCAAATATCTATAAATCTTAGTGTTTCCTATAAGAATAGAGAAGGATGAGCTATCGTTAATAATTTCCCTATTAATATTTAGTTTTAATGGTAAATATATCTAGATTACAAACCTTATAAATACATCTGTATAAATTTTAAACTCTATAATATTCACTACCTTGTTCTATAGAAACTCATCATATTTTTTATGCTCCTTTGTCCTCTAAAGAATATATGGTTGATTAGTTATTTGATAAAGGCATGATAAATGTCCCAAAATTATTCCCATGTACATCCTCTATATGTCCTTGAAGATTGGATCCCTTGTAATTCTCATCATGTATAGGGTTGTAGGATACTTTCTACTCAGATCATATTCTACTTTTTTTTCCATCCCATGACGGTCATGGATAAAATAATCATAATCCTTGATTATTTATAACCACCTTTGTTGTTACATATTATGCTCCTTTTTTGTGAATATATACTTGAGGATTTTATGATCCATATATATGTCAAGATTTTCTCTATATAGATCATTTCACCAAATCTTGGATATGAAGATCATTGTAGTTAATTCTAGATCATGTTTTGGGTAGTTATACTAATGTATATTTAATTGGTAAGAGGCACAGGCTGTCACTTTTTCATGTTACATGCATATACAATCCAAGAAATGTTTTGATGCTTCCTTGCAAATCAAACATCCTTCCCCATCGGTGGGTAATGTGAGAATAGGTGCAGTTATTAGAAACTTTTTCAGCTCTTCGAATCATTATTCATATTCATTAGTCTAGAAAAACTTGAATCCCTTCTACTAATTTTGGTTAGTGGTCTTGAAAATAATTATTAGTTTCTTACAAATAGTTGATAGTAACCAGTTAATCCAAGGAAACTATGGATTTCTATCACATATGTTGGTCTTTTTCATCCTTCAATTACATAAATTTTTTAAGGATCCACATATATCCCTTTACTAGTGATGACATACCCTTAGAAAGATATGTTTTCAAATTAAAACCCACATTTAATTTACTTTTCATTTAAATTTTTCTTTCTATAAGTCTTCGATACACAATTCAAATTATCCTCATGTTCCTCGTTCATTTTTTATTAGATAATAATATTGTCTATAAAGACTACCAAGAATTTATATTGGTAATCTATGAATACTCTATTCATTAATTCCATGAACATTTTTGTAGCATTGGTGAGTCCAAATGGAATCACTACGGACTCCTAGTTCCATTACCTTGTACAAAAATCTATCAAGGGGATATCCTCCATCACTTTTACTTTATAGTATCTCCACTGAAGATCCACCTTATAGAAGTATTGGGAACTATATAGTTGATCAAAAAGTCATCAATTTGTTTAAGAGGATACTTATTATTTATCATGATCTTATTGAGCTCCTGATAATAAATTTTGAGGCACATTGACCAATCCTTCTTCTTGATAAAGATAAGTAGTGTACCTCAAGGTGGAGAACTTGGCAGAATAAAACCTTTATCAAGATTCTCCTATAATTGTTTATTCAAATCCTCTAGTTCAAAATAGTTCATTATATATGGATTCATGGGTGTTGGAAAATATTTGGGTATGAACCCAATTTATGGCTCAATATAATGGATAGGTGGAAGACCATGAAGTTCTTTAGAAAACACATTAGTGAAATACCTTAAAGGGGGAATGTCCTTAAGGATGGTATTTTCTTTTGTCTTAATCATTTAAGCCAGATACTATATCTCTAAAAGTAATAATATCTATGCTTGAGATATTTTTACTAAATAATACTTATCCTCCTTCATTCACTTGTATAGAATCAGAGGGAAATTAATAATACAAAGGATGATTTTCTTTTCTCAGAAATTTATATTGGCTCTATATAAGAAAATTCAATCCAAGCCTAGAATAGTAAAGAATTTTTATAAAGTGAGTATAATAATTTTCACTGTGAAGTTTAGACCAAACTTTCTGACATGGGGGGAGTAATATACATGGTATTCAATAATTTCACATTTTTTTTTCACCTATAGCTCTACTTCCATGCATTTCATTAGTGTTTGAATAGTTCTAATAAACATGTGTGATATGAAATAATGAATAGAACAATGAATGAAAATCCTACCTTTCATAATTTAATTATGGTTCTAATCATTTGAATCATCCAAAATAGACTTAGTAATGACTATTTTTAAAACATTAAACAAATAAATAGGAAACCATGAACATTAAATGTATAAATAATAAATAACATATATTATTTAACCAATTAATTTCTAGGTTTCAACCTATGTTATCTATGATCTATTTTATAATATAAAATATTATGGGAATTTTAACCTTAATAATGGTTTGTAATGACCTTATATATTTACCAAAGAATACCCCCTAGGATTTTCAAACTAGGGGTGAAATAAGTCCCATTTTCATGCACCATGTTATAATCAAGTCCCACTCAACGAACCCTTTTTGGGATATTACCCCTAGCTACCTTTGTGATAAATCCATATCCACTTGCAGTATACATATAGGAATTCATTCATTTATAAAATTATTACTCTTTACATTACTAAAATTTAGGTGTTTCTTTATCTTTAGTCCTATCCCAAAGTAATTCACTAGATTATTTTAATCTTAATCCAATATATAACTATACACTAACTATGACACCCCATATTTTAAAACACTTTAATTCATTATTTTCTACATAATGGTACATTTAATAAAATCAAAAAAATATTTTCAATCATAGTGTCTAAGAAATTAGGAACATATCATAACAAATTATAACAGTAATTATTAAAATATTCCTTAATATGCTCCTAAAATTCCATCTTTCTTCTAAATTTGTACGGGATAACCCAGGGATGTACATAAGAAAGCGGTAAGTTATAAATTCCAATAAGGGAATAAACAAATCATATCAAAATTAAATAAGTATATGTGATTCAAGATATATATTAAGGTAATATAAGAGGGGTGAGAATCATAATCATAAACAATAAGGTAAAATATAACATGATATCATAAAGGAAGCATGGAAATGTGGTGACAACATTAAAAATGACATCATAAACATGGATTAAGGATAACCATCAAGAAATCATAATGTGGTGTAAAAAGTTCCATAATGAATTAGATTTACACCCTAATACCATACATGACACCCCATGAGACCAAAACATTACCCAATGTGTGGGAGCACTATATAGGTGAACCCATAATTTTCATATCATGTACATGCATAAGTTTTCCACATGAATCATACAATATAAAGATGAATTTCATCAATTTTAATACCACGATAAATGAGTGTGGGTTATATAGATGTAATTAAATTATCAATTAAGGATATGTAAATCGAGTTGAATACTCTTGAGTGTAAATAATTATGGGTATTCACATTAAAAAATTGGCATAGAAAAATTACAGGATAATTCAGGTAGCATAACGGGGGTATGTAAAGGTTCATGGAAGGTCTTAATGAGTCTTAAAGGGGTATATAAAAACTTTTAAATCATAAGGAAATGAATATTGATATGTAGAAACATAATCCTTCATGATATATTGGTAATTAAAAGGCATAAGATAAAGGAGGTTCTTGAATACAGATGGGATGGATATGATCCCTTACTTTGAGAGGCTATTTCTTACAGCTTGGGTGGATATTCTTAAGCGATTGGGGCACATTGGGGGATCAAGAGAGGTAAGGGAAGATTATTTTCATTATTGAAGAGTTTTTGATAAAGAGAAATGGTATTTTGGGTGGGTTTATATAGAAAAAGAGAGGATAATTATTTATTAATTTCAAAATTTGGGTTTTGGACTCTATATGATAAAGTAATAAAAAAAACTATAACATAGTTTTTCCCATGGTTTCAACCAAAGTGGTGTGTTTTTCAATATTTTAAATTTTAATAACTTATATCATTAAAATAATTTCCTTATAAATATGTAAGTGAGCCATGTTTATAAAGAACTGATTTTAAAACATTAAATTATAGTACAGTTTTTGGAGGATTCATGAAGACTTTTTGAAATTAATAAAATAACTTAAAAAGAACATAATTTTTTGGGGGAAATATATATTTGGTCGTGGAAACCTTTTATGGAATATATTACATCAATTTTTTTCTCTTATGATGCCACAATACATACCGTATAATTATACCATATTCAATTCTAACCCAATAATTCAATTGTATCCGAAAATAATGAAAAAAACTATTAGATAATTCTAATGTTTTGATGTAAAAAAATATTTATTTTATCCATAAAATTTTCTAAGTATGATAATTTAACCTTTTAAATTAAAAATCCATATTTATTGAAAAATACATGGTTTTTACAATAAATGTTTTCTAACCCTTATAATAATCACATTTGACTTTATAAAATTATATTATCATTTGTATTTAAAAAAATGTTATTTAATAACATTATTTTAAAAAATATCATTTATTTCAAAAAATCATAAATTCTTAAAAACAATTATGGACTGAAATTATATATTTCCTAAAAATGAAATTTGTGTTTCATCGTATCAAAGTTTAATTTTTATCAACCTCATCATTTAATAATTTAAAATTTAATATTAAAAAAAATATAAATATAATAATTTTTTAATCGAAATAAAATATATAAATTCATACAATTAGGGTCTATATACATAACCCCTTATTATACTAGTGAACTCCCTAAGGTTAAGGTGCGCGATGGTGAGATTTTCTGGGGGTGGATGAGTGAACATGATATGGGTTGTGATCTTGATGAGTTCAAACTTATCCATTAAAAAATTTCATTCATGGTTTATTTGTTAAGTCTCAACTTGGTATTGAACAAGAGAAAATCCATGTGAACATGTCTCCCTATAATGCTCTGATAAATTGTATCCATAAGGTATGCTCCTACTAGTTGAGGTCATTGCTTCTTTCATCTGTATCAAATGGACTTTATTATAACCCTTAATATAATAATCTTAATTTCCATTGTAAAATTGAAATATTAACAATGGTTATGATTCATAATATTTTTTAATTTGATAGACCCTATAACTATTCATAATTTCCAAAGTTGTGTATGTGGTTTATATAATATTATTACATAATAAAGAATTTATTTATTCAAAAAGGGAATTTATTTTAAAAAAATCCGTGTTGTTACATGTCCCTTAATCCTTATCTTATTGGAAGGGTGGTGCAAATAATATTTATACTTAGATAACTTCATCATGCCTTTCCTTTTATTCACTATAAGGAAAAAATACTTTTCATGCTTCATATCCTTTTAAACTTAGTGAAGTAGATTGAGATGATTAAGGAGAGTTTCTAAATTTTTCATATTGAAATTGACCACAAAATTGGAGAATATTTGATGGTGTAATGAAATATTTTGATTGGTTTACAATTATTTAAGAATTTTAAACCCTGTAACCTCTATTTTCTCAATGTTTCCAAAGAGTTTGACTACATGTGGCCCATATGGAACATATTATTCATGTTTTATCTAAAATATCTCATAGGATATCTCAAAATATTACTATCTTTATCTCTCCTAACAAATAACATGTAGATGTTGTAGAATGATATAATATCCATGTCTTTATGTAACTTCATGAGTTTATTATACCAGGATGAAAGCATTAAACATTGAACGTCAATTGCAATACATAGGTGTTAATCATAGAAGCTAAAATCCTTATCACTCGCCTTATTTATAGGTAGATCATTCAATGTTGGTTCTAGCACATAAGACTTATATTCTTGTAAAATAACTACCCATAAGCATCTAAACCATTCCTAGTAGTTACTTCCAATTAATAGATGATCTTTCTCTAGAATTTATTGAAGGAATAATGTAGATGAAAAGCTTTACATTACTCTACAATATTAAAATAGAATATTATATTAACTCACTTTATTATAATTTATGTGAAACATAATAATATTTTTAATTTTATTAATTCTCCTACTATTTTATCAATTATCAATGACTCTCTCCATTGAACATAGAATGTTTGATTTCTTTAGACATTCTTTTTGATAGGATTTATATTCCCTTTATCATAACCTTGGTGAGATATTGGTAAATTAATTGAATGTATTTAGGTTGGTTTTTCCTTTATAACTATGGTTATGTGGCTCCTTGATTCATTATGTGGAATCCGCAATCCAAAAACCCTTTCTTGTGTTTCCTCAACACATTCCTTCAAGTTACATCAAGTCTAGTCAGGGTTAAGTCTTGTAAGATCTTGGTTCTTCAATGAGGTATGAACCCTTTTAAATTCTTCCAAAACCCCTTGTTTTCATAAAATGTAGTTTCTAAAGGGATTATTAGAGGTTATTTAAGAATAAAAATGGGTTTTCAATCTTATAGTTATGTTTTTGGAGAATCAGGGTGATGCTTGAGGTTAGAGCATGGTATGGATAACTATGCACCTCAACTGTGCAGCCCAGAAAGGGAGGAGCCAGGATTGATAAATTATGTTATTGTAGGACAATAAAATGTGTGATATATAAAATTTACTAAATGTTCACCTATAATTTTTTATTCCTGATTTTTATAACCATGATCCTAAAAAATTTTAGGTGTAGTGATACTAGAGAGTAAATATTCATGATTGATTCATGGTTTGGCCAACCATGTGGCCAAAGCATACACCCAGATAAAATTTTTGGAAATAACTGTCCACCCCCACTATCCTTTAAAACAAAATTCTTTCTTCATCCTCACTCATTTGTATAGTTAATTTAACATTGATCTCCCTTCTTCATTTAGATATTTTTGGTGGATCTCTCCCATTCGGCCTTTGATTCCTTCACATTTGGTCACATTGAAACACCCTTGTTAAGGAAAACACTCTATTAGATTCCCTTCTAAATTTATCCATCCATATAAACCACTTCTTCCATTTTTAATTTTTATAACCTATTTTCAAGGCTTCATATAATCATATTATTTCTCTTATTACAACCCAAATCTAAGGCCAATTCCAGATGACAAGTCTTTTATGAGTCTTAGGTAGGTGGTCTATTTCTTTTCCCTAAAATTCTTGATTTTTATAATTTTTTTCATTATCCATATATAGAAACTTCCATGTGTTTCCCCTAAAATTTTTAATAACATAAATTGATCACTAAAACCTTGAATTAGATTTTTTATGGGACCCTTATACTATATTGGTTGTCTAATGTCACAGCATGAACCACCCATTAGGATGTGTTTGGTAAAATGACCATGAAAACCAAACTTTATTTGAAACCAAAACACCCCTTATGGTGTCTTTAGATTTACATTATATGTGGTATGCCTTAATTTAATTGTTAAATGGAATGGTTACTTCACTTGAACTTGTTATTTATTACCACATATACTTTATTACTTATATGGACTTGATCACACTACTAAAGGTGTGGCCTTACTTGAGAAATCATTAGACTCCTCACATGCAATGCCTTGATAGAACTCATAGGTTATCAAATGATTCATTCTAATTAATTCCTAGTGGTATACCTATATTCAATTTTTTCTGTCTTAATTTTTTGAATGAATCATCTTGATATCATAGGATTAATTTTCCTCTCGGGAAAACTTAGAAGTCTTGGGATGTGCTCCTAATATTAAACTTGATTTCCTCAGACATGGAATTTCATGGATTATATAATTGGATTCCAATAAATTATATCCTAATATTACCTAGTACTTTATACTTTGGGTTAGTTAATTCCCATATATAAATTGGAATTCCTTGTAAGACCCTTTTATTACACTTAAAACCTAAAGTTCAAGAATTTCATGGGTCCATTATGGAATCATTAGATCTTATTTTAGGATTCCTTGGCCATGTACCTTGGGTACCTAGATGAATAAAAGGTCTTATGCTTAGAAATATCTATCATGGTATGAAGTAAGTGGTATTTATTATATCACTTCCACTTAGTGGATTTCTTTATTTATATATGGTATACTTTTACATTTATATTCATATATTGGATTTTCATTAGACACCACTAGTGGTGGCCTATTGAGTTGTACTCACACCATATCTAGGTCTCCATTTGGAACCCTGGTATATTTTAGGGATGAAAGTAAGGATAAAGGGAAGCACCCGGCTATGTGCATTTGATTTCCTTTTAGGATGAGATCTTGGGAGGAAAGGATTGAGCAAGTTCTTAGGATTCTTATGGGGATAGCTATTTTTGGAATTTTTCCCTTTTGTTTATAGTGTAATTATTGTATGAATGATACCATTTCTAGCCTGAATCGCTTTTTTTATTATCCTAAATTATATTTATATAGTGTTTAATGTTAACTTATGTCTATTTTTTGTATGGTTGGTTTATTTTTTATTCTTTATTTGCAATTTTGTTTCACTTTGACAAAGTGGAAATTGTATCCCCACTATACCACCAAATACCCTTGCAGCTAGTCGACATACTTTTCCATAAGGGGAGGCATAGTTTATGCCTTGTGGATAACCAGATTAGTCACTTATCTATGAATCAGTCCTGGGAGGTCACAAAGTGGTATCAAATCCTTGTTTTTTCCTTTGTCTTGCTATTTAGGTTTGGTGGATAGGAGTCTATGAAGTTTCGTAACTTAATAAGAAGTCATTCATGAGAGTAGGTAAAGCACAGTTGGGGAAATCCATGTTTCTAGGTATGATATGTGTTTTTATGGATTTCATCTATTTTAGTTGAATAATTTTTACCATTAGGTGATGCACATAATTTAATATGTTATGTTTTATGGATTTTTCTTTTAGAATTTAGAATTTCATAAGATGTTAAAATATAATAAAGTAATTATTAGGATAAATACTTCCAAATTGTAATATACTTTAAGATAAGGTAGGATCTTGTTTTAATACATCAACTAATAAAATTTTGATATATTTAAGTGGTGTTTCAAAACTTATTTTTTGGTTTAACCCCTTAATCAAACCATTTTATCCTTAACCATAGTGATGAATTTTCCACTATTAAAGGGATATAAATTTACTTATAAGGTAACTATTGAAACATAAATGGATAAGGGATGAAATATTCGACAATATATTATCCCAATTATTCTATTTAAATATTTTTATAATTTTTAAATAATTTAATAAATTTTTATTTCCATAAAATATCAATAATGTAAATTTTGGAATAATTAATTCAATTTGATTTTAAAGATTTCACGACCTGTCCCACCGGGGCCCAAGGTGCAACTACCCCAAACCCACCTCTAATAGGTCAGGGGCTGAAGACCAGCACCGAGTAGGAATATCACACACATGGGAAGCCTTGGCCTATGGTACATGTACACATGCACACACATCCATCTCTATAAAATATTGTAGAGATAATAATAGCTGAAAACAAAAATACATGAAAAAAACTCTCCCAATATCAAAGTATGAAAAGTACTGGAAGAATAAAAACTGAAAAATACAATCCCACTAAAAACTAGAAAAGAGTCCAACCTGGTCTGATGTATTTGACTACTATCAAATGAAAACACCATAAGAAACCTTGGTCAATTACCAGTATACACCTATATCTATCTAACTCAGTAAGCTCCACCTACTCTGAGTCCTCCTGGGACTACATTAAAAGTCATGTTGAATTCACAAGACACGAAATGTGTCATAAATGCCTATATAGGGGTGAGTATGAAAATATCAAGTAGGAACACCAAAAATAAATAAAAGGGATCAACTAGAAGGAAATAATACACTCGACCCAAGCTATAGGGAACCCAAATGAGAGAGAACAAGAAAGTCCATCTTGACCACTCCTCATATATACATGACTATCTAGATCATCTCCACATGGTATGTCAATCAATATATGAGACATCACCGCAAAGAAATGCAGAATAACCCAAATATACTCATCTCGGACACCATGTATCATGAGGTACAAAACTCACTTTCAAACATAGGATTCTACTTGAGGATCAAAGGTCATGCTCGTCTAAGAGAACTCTCTCTACACACCCTAACTTCCCAGATGGTACTCATCCGAGAGAAATCACTAATCAATAACAACTCTTTCTTCACTGATGTAACTCATTCAACAGAGATAACTCCATAGAGTATCACTAAGTTAATGGAAGATCCCTTTCATCCCAATGGCATACATCTGAAAGAACACATTCGTCAGGTATCACCATGAGTCACACTATAACCCAGTGGATCTTGATACTCAGATATGGGATCACACTCATCCTATATGGGGTAATCCTCAAAACCTACTAGAAACACTAAAGATCTCATCTCATAGGTATGGTATCATACCCAAGACTATAGGGGGACACCACAAACCCAATATGGAACACCATAGATCACATCTCTTGGATAGGGGATCATTTCTTGAACCATTGAGGATGCCACAAACCCTACCATGTATCGTATTCATGATACATAGTTAGGGGATCATTCCTAAGAACATTGGGCGATACAAAAAACCCAAATATAGATCCAAAAACCATGTAGGGGGTCTTATATCTGATGATTCCACAAACCCTACTGAGAGCACTCTCTATGTAGGGGACCATATATCCAATGATTCCACAAACCTAAATAAAACCTCCCACTATGTACATGATAATATACCAAATGATTCCACAACACTAACGGGATATCCTAGTAGATGGGTATCACCACCGTTTGTATGAAGGCCATGATGATAGCATAAACCCCACCAAGGGAAGATGAAATGGTAGAGGATCCCTCCCTAACCTCCTGGAGGGATACAGTAACTCTAATCAAGTTCATCTTATCGAGGGGATCACAATCATGTTCTAAGGATATAATGTCACAATGTACCCTCACTAGGATAGACTAAGGGAATCTAATCCTCATATACTGAACTATAAATCTCTAATAAGAGACCCATTAACCTCACCTCGCATCGCATCTTGCATGCCAAAATCATGGCCACAATTATATCCCACATGGAATACTGCTCATGATAACCTACTCATGGGCCTCTATCTAAGTCCTGAAAATGGAAATGTGTGAGGGATAAGTCCCAAAGGGGTGTAAATAGTGTGTACCCATAGTACACAAAGTGTCCTTCAAAATTTTCCCCTAGCTTTGTCCCCTCACAGGACTCAGCATGTATTTAGGAATAAACATGGTGTTTACCTCATATCATATGGAATGTGACACTTTACGAACACCTAGACATGTCCCCTTTCCCACACGGTCTCATTGTCCATGTTTGCACACATGGAATGTACCCACAAAACATGATGTGTTCTTCGTTTCTTGAGAAAAACCTATGTCCTTGTCCATGACCATGTTTGGAACTCCAAGCCCATGTGATCTGGTCGTGTACTTCAATATAGCCATGTCCCCCAACATGGCATACCTAGCCATGTCCTCGAACACATAAACTTGGATCACTACATTTCGTGCACACCCCATACAAATTTTTTAGTCCCCAAAAATTATCTTCCATTAACAGGAAGAACACACAGCATGTTCCCCTGTACTCCTCGCCATGTGATATGGAATCCACTCTAAGCCGTCCAAAACACCTCAGTATCCACATAATCCAAAATATATACCCCCATGGGATATCTAGCAGTCATAATAGGGATTTGAACCCTTAAACAATGCATTAAAGGGAATCAAGATGTAAATATCAAAATTATTCCTACCTCATAGTGAAACTTTGAAAATTTGGGTCCAATATGATGCTCGGAAGCTGTTATCACTAGATCTAGTGATGATCTCTATCATAAATGGGGATCGACGGAACCTCCTCAACTCGATTTTTCCTTGGTCTTTCAGTATCACAATGGGGAGATCCTGCCTCTCTTCTGATGTGTATACCTACCTAAGGGTGGGAGGGTTTATTAATTTAATTTTATTAAATTAATAAACCTCAATTTAACACCTCTCTAACAATCATCTCCAACTGGTCACCTGATGTTGACAAGAATTATCTCATGCCAAGGGTAAAACTCATGTTCTAAACTCAATTGTGGTTTTAGATATCCAATACAAGACTCTTATTAGGATTTATTCATAATTAACTAAAAAACTACACATGCATGATAAAATATTTTTTATATCGATGCACCGAGGCTCTATGAGCCCGATAATCCCAGGTCGACTCATCACCTTATTTTGAAAATATTGCTAGAAATTTCATAAAGTTATATAGGAAAAAACCAAATCCTATACAATATACCCACCTTAAGGGTTTTCATCCCAAGAAGTGAAAGACTACACACAAGGGAGAAAACTAAACTCTCAATTAGAACTCCCAAACCAGTGATCTCAACATAGGGTTCTCGTTCTGTCTATAAACATGCACTATGGGGATCCAAAAGCCCAATAGGTTCTTCTCTATGTCCCAAAAACTAATGGACACCTCAAAATACCTCTCCACACCTACCTTCCAGATCAAAAAGGTCAACATCATGCAACAAAGTGTGCACATCTCTCCGGAGTAGAAAAAGTTGGAAAACCCCAAGCACCATATCTAAGTGCAATTACAAAGTCTATGGGTACACAACCTTACTAACCTAAAATAGATATAGACAAAATCCAACAGTCCTAATCCACCTTTGGATGAACTTCATCTGCATCATCCAACCCTATAACCAACTACAGGACCACAATTTTTTTCTCCCAATGGCTCTGACCAGTACAATGAAGACCTACAGGGCCTCTCAAAAGTAGTCTCAACTGGGGATACATTGATGGCTTAGTTTCAAATGAACAAAAAGAATATGAAAACTTGAATCATGTTCTCAAGAAATAGAATGGTTCCCTCTACCTGGTACAACCACCACTATCTTAGGTGTAACACTAAGGGAAAGAAACCTCATCATCATGCCATTATCTCAATGTCGGGCGAAGACTCTTCCTCGGAGCAGCATTTCCATGATTCCTATCTCAGGATAGGGTTTTCCCTCGGTGTCGGATCGGAGTGGGGGAGGCCTGTTCATGGCTTTATGGCATTGTCTCCCCCGCTCCCCTTTATTCTTTCTTCTCCTTCTTCTTGTTTGGTCTCTGGAGGTGGCCTCGGCGTTCTCTCAGGTTATGGTCTTCTGGATTTTCCTCTGTATGGTTCTTTTAATCTATCTCGCTATCGGTCCCATTGCTTGAAGCCCTTGACTACTCCTTCCCTACTCTGGTCTCTCATTCTTCTGCGCCCCTCCAAGGCGGATCAGATGTGGTGGTAATGGAAAGACTTCGGGATGTGCGGAGTGGCGGTCGTCGACATGCCTCACGCGGCCTTTCTTCGATGTCGTTTTTTCATGTTTTTAGGTGTTTCATTTATACATATGTGATTCGCGGTGATTTCAGTCTGGTTTGCTTTATTTGTTGTGTTTCTTATGATATTGTGTTGATGGTAGCGTCAACGTAGACGCGACGAGGTCGAGATGTTTTCTCTGACAGTTCATCCTTTCCTAGTTCTTTAGGTTCTCTACTCTGGTTCTGAGGCTCCCCCAATCTCTCCGAGGCGGAGTAGTGAGGTGGTCGTCATGGTTCTTTGGGTCATGAGATCAAGCAGCCAGTTCAGGGTATTCGACAGTGGTGTCATGTTTCGGCAGCGAAGGTCCAGGCGTCGTCAGTTGTGAAGGCGGTCATCGTTCTTGCAGAGGATGATGTTGTACTGTTGGCAACGAAGACGTGTTGATGTCGAGATATTTTTCACTGGCATTCCATACTATCCCGGTTTGCATGTTTCTCTACTCTGGTTCCGAGGCTCCCCCAATATCTCCGAGGCAAAGTAGTGAGGTGGTCGCCAATGTTCTTTGGGCCTTGAGAGTGAGCATCCAGTTCAGGGTATCGCCGGCGGTGGCTTGTTTCGACATCGAAGTCCAAGCGTCATCATTGTTGCAGAGGCCGACGGTGATGAGGTGTGGAGGATGAAGCCTTAGACGATATGTTGACGCAAATATATTGATGGGGACTGGCTGAAGATGTGCTGATGGTGGTGAACTTGTGGTTTGATCCGTCTTAGTATAGGTCGATAAACTACGGCGTCCTCCGGTGGACTGGTGTGGCTTTTGGACTAAGACAACGACAGTGGAACTGGATCAGATCAGTGTGAAGTATGTAACGATGATAACACATAACTCCGTGAGACAGCGGTGAAGTTGAAATTGATGGTGATGAGGATTTCGGTGGGTCTCTCTGGCAGGGTGAAGGTGTGAGACTCGAGGCAGGCACTTGGCTCGAGATTCACGGGAATTGAGATGATGATGATGTTTTTGAAAAGCTGTAATTTGAATTGAATGTGTTCTTGGAATGTATGGTTTCCTGCTTATCCTTAAAGCAGCTTTTTAGAAAAAATAAAAAAATGGATTTGGTGGAAGAAACCTCCTCATCACCCCATCTCATAATGATACTAGAGTCTTCATCAATCCTTATAAGTTCAGCATACTCCTAACCTTTATAAAACTCATCATGAACATGTACCATGGGTATCTGATCATGTGAGACCCTGTGAACAAAATCTCATAGTTGTGCCTCCCTACCACTCTAAAAATAGGAGGGGTGACCACCAGCAACTAGAGACATGTCGCATCATCCTCAAGTGTCTCTCATGCAACTCTAGCATTGATCACACTAAGGTGACAATGAACAACATAGGGCTTCCCAAGATCATGCATTGGGTCTTACCAGGACCCACTAATCAAAACCTCCAAATGCACCATAGATCAAAAATCTCCATGGGATCCAATTAATATTTTGAACCAAATATCAGGGAAAACACTATGTGCTAGTATATGAAAAATAAAACTCTCAATGGAGAGGAAAACCTAGCACATTCTTAGGTTGACATCCTCAAATCCACTACTACAACAAGAAATTAAAATTTCATAGAACAACTACTCCATAGGTCATACTAACCCCATGATAAAAGGCAACTATATCTTTGCACACATGAGATCGTCCTACTCAGCCTAGGATTACTCACTACAAAAAGAGCGTTGGTTTCTGGTGGTTTTATAAAACTGTAGTGATATTTTTTTGTGTTTTCAATTAGTGCCAGTTTAATTTAAACTGCCACTAGACATTTAAAACAAACCCTAATCCCTACCCTATCCTTCTCCCTCTATGAAACCTCGAACCCCCCCCCCCCCAACTCCCCTAAACTCCTCCCCTCCTCTCACTGGCAGGGATACTAATATTACGGCCCCCTCTCCCCCCACCCTCCTCCTCTCCCCTCCAAATAAGAAACCCCAAGCCTGTGGACCTGATTCCATAACCACAAGCCTGTGTCCCCCGACTTCCACGACCCTCCCCCCTCCGACCTCCTTTAAAGATAGCTTTCCAAAAACATGATCCCCCCCCCACTCGACCTCCCTCACATTGGCTTGGTTCCAATCTTCTACAACGACACAACCCCCACCCCCACCCCCCCTCTGACCTCCCTCTTCCTAGATCAGATCCCCACCTTGGTCATAGCAAAAAACCCCCCTACAGGTTTCATCATCCTCACCCTAATTTTATTATTGAGTTTCATTATATAGACAATAATGGGTGATGAAAACAATTTAGAATTTTTTTTTATTCATTGGATGGTAAATATATATGTAATTTTTATTTATAATTTTTTATTTGTATTTTTTATTTAGTTATTTGGAGTTATAACAATTATTAATTTTTTTTGAGTTACATTAAATTAAAAAACATTTATGATATATGTCGGTCATGGAATCTAGAACATTCATAATTCTAAAATTTGTAATTGATATTAATGAATTCCACTTGGTTATATATATGTTAATGCCTCCAAGTTTTTAAAGATGCATAATTGGGGCTATTTTCTAACTCATGGCCAATTTGTGGTGGGTTTTGGGGTCACAAATGGTTTCATCACCAGCCCTAGAAAGCTCTCTAAGGTTAAAGGCCTTGAAAATGACATATTAGACCCTTTTAAAATTTATTATAATGCTTCATGTTATATAAATATGTGATGAATCATTTAGTTTAATAAAATATATATAATAATGATATATTAGTTCAGGTTAAGTTTTACATGCATGATAATCAATTATTGATTGTGGTAACTAGAATATACAACATAGTTTCATAGATTTTATTTTAAATATCAAGATTTTTAATAAAACTAATTATAGTTTATAGTTTGTTTTTGATGAGTCAAATGAATAATTTCTTATTATTTGAATCAAAAACAAAAATAGACCTTATTCAAATTTATTTTAACATTATGCTTTTTATGTTTAGATGAAATTGAATGAACATCTGATTTGATGTTATGTGAACATAGTTGATTTATATAATTAATGGAACAACCTGAAATCACACTAAACTAGTTCAATAGAATATAAACATATAGAGTTTAATATTTTGGTTATTCATGACGTATCTTGATATAAAAATAAAGTACACTTTTCCTTCATATTTTTTAAGGGATGCTCTTGGTCATAGTTAGATCATGGGAAATGGTTTGGACATTGATCATGGTAGAAACGTTTTCAATAGAATAAACCCACCATAGTTAAAACACTAGGGAAAAATACACCATTATATTTTATTTGATTAATCTCATTCATCTATGTTTGTGAGAAATAATAATTTATTTGATTCATGTTTTTATATTAGAAGTTTATTGAGAAATTTTTCATTATTTTATTCATCCCATTTTCCTTTATAGTTGTTATAAAAGATTCAATGGAGAATTTGGGTGATATTTAATTTTTATTTTAATTGTTTGATTAAACATTTATATATGTATATATTAATTTAAAGGAATAATATAATCCAACACCTATTGATAAAATGTGGATTAATTTACCTTCAAACATAGATCAATATGCCAAGGGTGTAGAATAAATTTTAGATTATGAAATTGAAAACCGATTAGTGGATGGAAGAAAAAAATTTATGTGTCTTGGTTATAAATTCAAGAAATTGTTGAATAGCACTACAAAAAAACCACCGTTTAGCGGCGGTTTTGTCGCGGCGGTTTTTAAAACCGCCGCGAAACGAGTTTCGGGCCACCGTTTTGCAGCGGTTTTAAAAACCGCCGCGACAAAACCGCCTATAAACGGAAAAAAAATTATTTTTTTTAATTTTTTTTTTTAATTTTTTTTTTTTATTTTTATTCGAGGATTAGCGGCGGTTTTTTAAAAAAACCGCCGCGAAATAGCGGCGATTTCGGTAAAACCACCGCGAAATGAAATGAAAAAAATAAAAAAACACGAGAAACCCCGAAATCACTAAAACGACCACAACTTTTGATCCGGGCATCCGTTGAAGCACCACGACCAGTCAAATCGAAGCTCATGAAGAGATCTAG